>JAVHKZ010000015.1:20544166-23473333 GCA_035079395.1 Aspidiotus destructor | reverse complement strand
TCAAGCTATATATGATGGGAGGGCGACTTGCAAAATTTTTGGACTCTGAGTTTTTCCAGCTGGCCGGACGGTGGACGTTTTTTTCTGAAAGAAAAAAACAATAAAACAGGTTCCTTGTTAAAATGAGAACTATTGAAGCGGTCCGCGATCTCTAAAAGTTAGAGACGACCATTTCAGATGTAATAAACAAAAGTGATTGCCAAATCCACTTGAAATGAAAACTCACGGGTTTTATGAGGGGAGGCAGGGAACCTGTTTTATGGGGTATTTTAGAAGTGCCTTCTGAGCCCTATGGCATTTGAAGCGTGGCATATCTGGCTTATTGAAGGGGCTAAGCTAATTGGTGTATGAAGTATTGCATATCTAGTTATTGAAGCTATTTTAATCAGACTATATACACCGACCTCCCAGCTATCTATATGATAGGAAGGTGACTCGAAAAAAGTATAATGCTGTCAAAAACTACTGTATTATAATCATTTAATGCCTAACATACAGTATTTTGGACTTGTAATAGGCTAGGACCCCTCCTCATATTATACTAGCATGTATGATAAAAAGGGTACTTGAAAAATTTTTGATCTTTGAGGTTTGCCAGACGGCGCGGCGGAAGTTTTTCTTCAAAAACTCGATAAAACAGGTTCCCAGTATAGATAAAAAAGTATTAGTAACTTCAACTCGAAATGTCGAAAACTTTTTTCTTTTATCTCTTGCTCCTCCTCCGTTGAAGTATCTTGAAAATTCGGTCACCGTATATCTCTGATATTATTCTTCATAGGGAGAAAAACGCCGCTGCTCAGAAATCGTTTCAATTCTCAACTTAATATTGTTTCCATAGGGAACCTGTTTCATCGGGAGGAGGGGGGGGGGGCGAAAGAAACGTTCAATGTCCGGCCAGCAAAGCTCAGAGGTCGAAAATTTTTCAAGACCCTCTCCAATCATATAATTATAGCTCGGAAGTCGGTGTAGCCCCTTCAGTTAACTAGGTATGCAATACTTCGTATACCTAATATGAGCCAGATATGCAACGTTTCAAAGGCCTTAAAACTCGTAAGGCCCTTCTGAAACACCCCTTAAGACAGGTTCCTGTCTCCCCACATTTAATTACCTCGAAAAAGAAAAACGTGAATTTTCCTGTTTTTTCGAGGTATTTCACTCAACGGATTGAGAAAATTGGGTGCCAATAGTTTGAGGATCACAAGAAAATTTGTGTGTAACTTGGATTTGTGCTCGAAAAAGAAAGTGGAACTTCGGCCCAAAATCTGTTTATAGCTCGTAATTGTAACTCCGTTGATTTACAAAGTAGTTTTAGAATGAAATTGTGCTCTTTTTCATCCATCTAGTAGAGTGGATTTAAGGATTTCACGTTCCAAAAAACTCCTTCGTCGAGCTGAATTTAAAGCCGGCCAAACACGTCCTACTAAATTATACATACCCATTGTTGTTCGACTTCACGCTTCAGAAATGACCCTAGCCAAAAAATAGACGGAAGGAAAACATCTGGGAAATCAAATGGCACGTATATAAATTCGACTCGAAATTTTTCTTCGATACCGGATTACGCGCGCCGACTACGTCCGAGAGCGTGTAATAGTAAAAATAGAATGAGGCTGTTTTATTATTTTGGATCGTATCGTCGAAGAATTTTTCGCCACCCAGGTGTCGCGCTAAATTAACATTCCGAAATTGTGTGTGCACCTTCCGAAAGTCTGCTTCCGTTTAAAGACGTCGAGGGATACGAAGAGTACGCGCGACGGCGGCGAAACGCGAGCGAACTTCGCGCTTGAAACGCGAAGCCGCCCAACGGCCGCACATTTAGAAACCCTGATCACATCAGTTTCCAAACTCTCTCAACGATTATCGCGATAGGGGAACCGATGATAAATCAACGAGCCGCTGGGGAAACGCTCCCCCTTACTTAGAATGCCGTACGAGAAAAGAAAAAAAAAATAATAGAAGACCGAGGAGGCAATTGTCTCGAGATTCGGTTCAGTTTTCGTTCCCCTCTGACAGAGTTCTGGTGTATCGCTACGGCTACGCCGGAGTTCGACGCAACAGCAGCCTTGAACTCGGGGGAGGGTATTTGATTGACCTTAGTTACGTACAGTGCGCTAGTGTATTACACACTGAGACCAAAATCTTCGTTTCAGTTTCTCTATTATTATTCTCTTATCTCTCCTATTCTGTTCTCCAGTTGAAAACGAGTAAGAGAAGTCGAGAACCCAATGGATAACCTTCAGACGATCATTCACGATTCACGTAATGCTGATACGAACTCTACGAGTACAATAATTACAGTAACTTACTTCGGTAAATGGATTTCCATGTTAACTACGTACGCCACGAACGCTCCGGCGCTAGGCTACCTGATGCGTATTATCTTACCTACGACGTAAAATGCTGACCTTTTTTTTCCTCTACGCGTAGATGTACACGGGTGGAGTAATCGGCCCAGAAATATAGGTGAAAAAATAACAGGAAACAAAAATAGTTACCGCTCCGGTTTTCTTAACTTTGCATTCCTGTGAAATGCTTCCGTGGTAGCCTTTGGATTCCACGACACCTTTCGAGAGAATCGGAAGTATTACGAGTAACAGTTTCTGGCGTTTCTGCAATTACGAGTAAGTCGAAAAACTAAAGATTAGAAAGAGTGGAGCTTCTAACGAAAACAGTTTTTTGAGCTCTTGCCTTGGCAAACAGAGGCCGAACAAAGGCCCTTATGCAACCTTAAAAATGAAGTAGTTCTATACCGAAAGGTATATTGTGACGCCACTGAAGATTTGCATACTCTGTTACTTGAGATTCAATTATTTACGCATAGCTTTTTCGAATCTCTAAGCAGTCTCTCAGCGAGTTTCATTTTTATACAACATTTTTCAAACTTTCGTACTTACAGTCTTCGAAAGAGTTTTCTCTCGGTACCGTATCTTAATGATGGTATTATCAACAAAATATACCTATTGCATGTATTCCTCGACCGTGAAGTCTATTATTAGGCCTATACTTTTTGATCATTATCTCAATTTCTTCAGTCGTCTGTCATTATTGTTTCTATGATCGTTAGTATTATGGTATTATTTTTGTTATGTCTCAGCGATACTCGTACAGTCCTCATGTTATTGTTATTTGGAGTTTTGAATCTTGAAGGCTAGAAGTAACCAAATCTCAAGTTTTAGATCTGAGTGGAAAAAGAAGATCCGGATCTCTTCGTTTTTAGATCTTGACACAGAGAAAATATAGATCTTTTAAACTCTTTACCCAGCAAACCGAATCGACCATATTTCAATCGACTGAAAAAATCGACAAAATTTCGATCAGGTAATCTACCTCCACATTTAGTCGACTTTACTGAATTGACACTCTCCTCACCTTCGTCTCGAAACTTCCTCAAACCCCAGTTCACAACATTCTCTTCAACTTCACCCCAAATCGTCCTACTTATCGCAATACTCTCAAGAACAAGCATGCTCTACTTTCTGAATCTTCCCTTCACAAAAAAAATTCTCTTTCATTGCCCAGACTCCGTATTTCCCATATTACCGCCTTTGGGTCTTACCTACATCTGAAATAATGAACAAACTATGTCAACTACTCAAAACCAAGCCCGCTATTTACCGCTCCCTCTTTCTAAAAATAGTTGACTCTTTCCGAACACTATTTTCTGTTTCACAGATGGATCAAAATCGATGACCAAGTCGGTTTCGCGCTTTCAATCAGCAACAAAATCTTTCTTCAACGGCCGAAGTCCGAGTCATTTTTCATTGCTAAAAACCCCGCACTTTTCTGATCGCCACAGACTCCTTATTTGCCTTAACGGTAATTCACAATCTCGACTCTACCTCTTGTCTCACGCATTCATTCTCTCCTCATTTCCCCGTCATCTACCCATCATCAAGACATAACTTTCATCTAGGTCCCCAGTCATACGGGGATCCAAAACACTGAAAAAGTCGATTTAGGCGCCAAATCTGCAACATAACTACCACGAATTAACTTTCGTCTCCTTCCAACTAAAAATGATCTCACCCACACTATCCACCTCAAAATTACGGACGAATGGATCAAATCTAATCAAACGAATTAGTTCAATTAGAGCTTCATGCCACCATGGTCCCCGCCGTCGCGAAATCTACCATGCAGGTCTCCGAATTAGTTACACGCAACTCACACACGCTCACCTTCTTTCCAAGCTCTTTGAACTCTCGTGCGAATATTGTAGCCTCGTCTCCCCCGTACAGTCACCCACAT
Source organism: Aspidiotus destructor (assembly GCA_035079395.1). Classification (NCBI taxonomy): domain Eukaryota; kingdom Metazoa; phylum Arthropoda; class Insecta; order Hemiptera; family Diaspididae; genus Aspidiotus; species Aspidiotus destructor. The sequence goes on along the minus strand of JAVHKZ010000015.1, from coordinate 23,469,085 downwards.
TTTCGCCGGCCCAACTTCAGCTTCTCTGCACCAACCCATCAAATTTCACCACCCATCGAAACAACTCTCGTCGGTGACCTCCTATGCATCCAAAACATCATCTCTTATTTGAAAGCAGCAAATTACATCCAATGCATCTAAAATCGATTCACCGTCAAGCTCATCACCCGAGTGCAGTTAAGAGCTTGTAAAATAAAAAAAAATAAATTAATTAAAAAAAAAACTTGGAATTCGAAACAGAAACTCTTGCTTAAAAATTTCGCTGGGAGTTGTAAACATTGTAAAATCGACTTTTCATTGCTACCCTGAAACTACGAGTATGACAGAAAAGAAAGAATTTGTAAAGATAACACTCATTCTGGAAAGGAAAGTTTAAAATTGTGTAAAAACTCAAAATCTAAATGCTAACGGACACGATCGTCAGCATCGTAGTAAAAATTTACAATCGATCGGAGTTCACCTTCACCTTCCAACGTGTTCGAAGAAAAAAGGAAAAAACCTTAATTTTGCACTATTGCACAATGTTTACCTTCCAAAAACTGCGCTCTTTCTGAAAATGTTATCAACATTTCTTTCTATAAGTACCAGGTTTAACTTTTTCGTGAACTATGGAACACGCTACTTTTCGATATTTTCATGAAATTATTTCGCTTAAAAACGTGTGAAAAATACAATTTTGACTCTTTCTGAATATTATAATGTTTCAACTTTGAAGTCAGAGGCAAAAAATAATAATTAGGAAAAAGATACTCATGTAATCAAGTTGTAGTAAGGTATAGTTCTCCTGATTGTTTCACGGCTCTTTTCTCATTGGCTGTAACATAGGCAATTAAGATCCGATAAGCTGACCTGTAGCATTACATCGACATTCTCAGTCTTCCTTTAGGCGTTAAGCGTACTTTTAATTGTCGCCCACTCATTTTTTCCTTTAGAGTTGACTGAGAAGGTCGCTAATAGTAAATTCTAGGCAAAAGGATATATAGTTGTGTGGTCCTTTTGATGACGTCAGAAGTGAGCAACTTTTAAAAATGTCATCAGAGAGACATTCATCTTTCTTTATCGGCAAAAATTAGAGCTATCAAGAGTTCCAGGCTTCGCATCTATATGAAAAAGGGGCTTGAAAATAAGATTTGGACCAATGATTCATATTTGAGAGAAATGAAATTTTGAGAAAATTGCGACTTTTAAGAGCATGCTTTACCTAGCAACTATCACATATAAAGCACACTGTAAACGTACAGAAAGCCGCAACCTACAGCAAATAGTGGGAAAATATTCTCGTAGCTCTGAAGAAGCTCACTCGCTCCGCTCGTTCGTACCCTCGTTCGTCTTGTATGAGTCCACTTTGAACTATGTGAAGCTAAAAGCTTTTAGAGAGCTCTCCATAGTGTATAATTCCTGTTCGGGTATTTTGAGCAAACAGCTTTCGGGTAGCTCACTGCGTGGATTAGTATGAGCCTACTTTGGAATATTTCAAGCTAACAGCTTTTGGGTAGCTCTCCTACGCTTCTGTATACTAAATTGTCAGATTCCATAGTAGCGTAATTTGGGTTCGTTCACCTCCTCATTGTAGTATGTGTGTCCCTTAGAATTCAAGCCAATAGCTTTTGGGGCTCACTTACGGCCTTATGAGTCTAGTTTTTAATATTTTAGGCCACTATCTTTAGAGATCACTTGCTCCGCTCGTTTGTACATTAAGTCTATATGATGAAAGCTAAATCCATTATAGCAACCTGAGGTGGGTCCACTCCACTTCTTGGTCTGCTTTTAAGCTTTCATTTTACTGGACTTGATATACTGTATACTAGCAGAGGCGGCAACATAAAATTTTCCCAAGGGGTGCTCAAACAGGCTTGTTGGGGGGTGGGGGGTGGGGGTGGGAGGGGATGGCCTTAGTCCCAAAAATGATGACTTTGTTTTGCATGTATCGTTTGGTATAATATTCTTTTTAGCGCGGAAGCCGCTATCCATTTTGTTAGGGGGATTACATCCTCAGAAAACGTCCGCGTCCGGGAGTTTCTGCGAACTGCGTGATGTGACGTGTGGCGCTTTATGACATCATCAATGACTTTGACCTTGACCTACTTTAGGTACTTGTAAAAATTTCAATTTCCAGCCTTCATTATATCAGGCCTAGCATATATGTACTGAGAAGAGTTCAGCCAACTCATTGTCTGAGAGGGCATTTTTGCGCCAACGTGATCGCGAGAGATTGCGGCTTTCCTGCTGCCATTGTTTCTTTTTTTTAAGCAACCTTTGAAAAATTCCCTAAAATCACAAGAGTAGTCTGCGTCTAAACTTTTGAGCTTTATTCTCTGGAGATTTTGTCTGGCAAGGGCATTTTCGTATTGTTTTGACCCAATCAAGAATTCGTCTTTGGGTCTTTAGCGATGGCTAAGAATTCTCTAGAAACTGGAAATAGGTTAATTTCTGAGTCTCAACTTCAAACCACAAGAGTAAAGAGAGTCTGCGTCTTAACTTTTGAGCTTTCTCTAGAGATTTTGTCTGACAAGGGCATTTTTGTATTTTTTGGCCCCAATCACGAATTCGTCTTTGGGGCTCGAGCTATGACCCAAGAATTCTTGAGAAACTGGAAATAGATTGACATGTTTCATGTCTTTTCTCTATCCCCTAAATCTCGAAAATGCGTCCGGGCGTCCCTACGAATGACCTTGAGAATTGTGGAATTTTTAACGTCGAAGCTCAGCCCTACCCCTGATTCCAAAATTTGCGTCCGGGCGTCTATACAGTTCTCTAGTATAGGAAATGGTACGAATATTATACTATTATAAAAATGTATAAAATATACTGGAGATGAACTAGGCGAGGGCCTCCCTTCGTATTGTACTACTTTTACACTAGCTTTATGCTGGGATTATACTAGTTAGACTTATACTAGGGGGAGAAGGGGGACAAACTAACTAGATCTCCCTTTGATCTATGCAGTAAACTAACACTCTAGCTTCATACTAGGTCTAGGAATCCTGTATACTGTACATCCTTTCTTAAGCCTCCTCTATACTAGGCTACAGGTTAGCTACTATACACCTAGTATACAGTATATAAGGTCCAGTAAAATGAAAGCTCAGGAACAGACCAAGAAGTGGGCTCACCCCAGGCTGCTATATTGAAACTCGACTCTTACTAGACCATGAAGGCACTAAGTGAGCCCCTAAACGCTGGGCTTGAATTCTGGTGGACAGAACCGCGAGTGAGCTACCCAAAAATTATTAGCTTGAAATATTCTAAACTCGAGCCGAGGACCCGCTCGTTCGCTCTCTGAAAACTATTAGCTTGGATTATTTCAAAATAGACTTATTCTAGAGCGAGTGAGGTACCCAACATCTATTAACTGAAAATATTCTAAACTGGACACTTATTAAAGCAAGGGGGAGGGCAAACGAGCGGAGCGAGTGAACTCCTCCAAAGCTATTAGTTTTAAATTCTTTAAAGTTGGCTTCTACCAACCCAAGGAGTGAGCTACCCAAAAGCTATTAGCTCAAAATACCCAAACTGAAACTATACACCAAGGAGAGCTCTCTAAAAACTATTAGCTTGAAATAGTTCAAAGTGGACTCATACTAGACTTAGGAGGGAGCGAACGTGTGGAGAAAATGAGCTCCTTAAAAGGCATTAACTTGAAATATTCCCATTTACACGGTAATATTGATACTTAACTACAATACATATAATGAAAAAGGAAAGACGTGAAACATGATCTTTATTCATTTGGCTCCGCCAGAAAATGTTTTCTGAGGCTCAACTCCAAACCACAAGGGTAAAGGGAGTCTGCGTCTTAAATTTTGAACTTTCTCTAGAGATTTTGTCTGACAAGGGCATTTTTGTATTTTTTGCCCCAATCACGAATTCGTCTTTGGGTCTTGAGCTATGAATTCTTAGGAACCTGAGAATAGAATTATGTAATTCTGAGTCTCAACTAGTGGCTTTGCAGAGCCAGGCTTGAATTTTTTCGGGGGACGAACCATTTTCGATATAAGGCAACATAATACCAAACTTTTCAGCTCGTTGTAGATGAGTTTCAGATTTCGATGTTTATTTCAAGTAGATTTCTTCTTCTGTTTTGCTTTTTACATTCGTAACGTGACCCAGGTACGAGTATGCCGCAAGTTTTTATTTTCCCATGTTCCATCATATTACCAATCGTAAGATTTTCCCTATAGCCTATTCGTATGTAATTTGTAATTCCTAGGTTTATTTTCCGTCCTGTTTCTTTGTTCATGTCTTCAAGACTTTTTACTTTTTCCCACGCCCCTATACTTTGTCACTTACATTGAAAATTACATAGCTCTGAATCTGACATTATTCAAGTACTCCCCATTCATCTTGATTTCCCTCCTCCCTGATTCTAATGTACAACGTTTCTTCAAGCACATATGCTGAAAGTTCCCCCGTGGTTTATTTATTTTTGCCTTTCAGCCCGTGCGTGAGGTATTTTATGCGTTCATCCTCAAGTTCGTACCCACGCAACTCATTCTTCTCTGAAAAGCTTCGTATTTGAAGTTTTACTTTGATTATCGTCATACTACTCGTACTATTCTTTGACCATCTCAAAAAGATATCGCGATCCGTATAAGATTTCTGGAGAAGTATTCGTTTTATTTTCAGATATTTGAACAACAACCCAACTTTTATTTTGTTCAAAAATTTTCAGTATTTCAACATTTCTGTACTTCGGCTGTGCTAGAACGTGAGGACAGAATTTCTATTTCTCGATAGAACAGTCTTTAAGGACATGGAAAATAATAGGAACGCAACAACTGTCGTGGCCCACGCGAGTTATGTCATATAGTTTTCGGTACACCACGCCACAGGGAGAACGAATTCATATGTTGGCACGGAGCTGCGTCGCTGTTGGAGATGTAAAAAGAAAATTCAGTTTCACTCGTGTCAGGCACATTCGTTTCGTTTTTAATATTGAATATAGGATGAACCGTATTGATCTCAATACGTAATGAGCTCAGTATGGCCGTCGTGGAAGGGCTATAATGACATTTAACATTCTTGAACGAGAGCGCGGGGAACGAGGTGTTGGAGCACATCTACACATCCCCTTACTAGATCAAATAGTTACGCACCCTTTTTGTACGTACGCGATCCGTATTACATGCAGGACGTATTCCGTTTCCTATCGGAGGTTATTGACACGTTCATGCACAGCATTTTCAGAAAGTCGAACGAGTAAAAGGGAGACGAGTAAGGATGAAAATGGGCTATTCCTCGCGGACGAATTTCCTACGTACCGCAGGATTTTTATCCTCTCGGTTCGTACACGGCTTCAATCTTTACTCTTTGGGTGATTGGCGCGTCTTTGAGACAGATTTCGACAAAGTTTTGCGGAGGGACTCGGCAAAACGTGGATTCTTTGCATTTCAGAAAATCAAATTTTCGGTTGTTTATATTTGACTAGTTGCGTACAATTGTAAGGGAAAAGGTGCGCTACTACTAGTAAAGATGAAGGTACGAGATCGTGGTTTTCAGATCGAATTAATGATAAGGTATTGCTAAGGGTTGCGAAAAAGAAGAGAGAGAAAAAGAAAAAAAAATACTCACAGTCTGGCAAAGACTTCTAAAATATAATTGAGAAATGCTGGCATCCAGTTCTACGGTCTTCATAAATCAAGGAGATGGCAAGGAAGCATTAGATTTTCTGAAGTCGTTTTTCTTGGTGTAGGCGCTCAAACCTTTGCTATCGATGATTTTAAATAGACAAGAGCATAAAGTTTCAATCTAGATTTCGAAATCTTATGTGAAAAAGCATTCGGTATCAATGATCGTCCAATGCAGTAACTTTACGTGCTTTGGAAAACAAAAGTTGTTATTGAGCATATTGTTCTTGTACTTTCGGATGAAATCAGCTAGGTAGTCAACAAATTTCATTTGCAGAATTAACAATAGATTTTATGCATTCAAATTTCAACTGCAAAATGATTGTAGCTTAAAAGTCAAAACTTTTCTTCGTCCCCTTTTTATCATAATACAGCTTTGCTACTCGCAGACAGAGTATGTTTTTGTAAAATAAGTTCTTCTGATGACGTTACAAATTACCCATCTTTCAAAAGAAATAAATCTCCTAGTTTAGTATGCACTGATAGCAAGACTAGACTACCTAAATTTTTTCTGCCAATGTTTCTATAGCATCTGGAGGGTCCCAATTTCACAGGGGAGCTGTTCTATGGGGAGGAATTTTTCGGAAATAGAAAACATGTTGACAGAGCCAAGGAAATGGAAATTACGTTTCATGTATACTCTTCTGAAATGACAAGTCAAGATCACGCCATTTATCTTATGGTGTAGCATGGCCAATTATACTGTGTTCGGCTAATATTGAAGGTTAAGTTGACCTCATTTCAGGTCAGTTAGGTGGCTAGTGGACCGCAGACTAGATGTACCACACTGGGAGTGATTATCTCAAGCCACGTACCAGCACAATAGAGAGATACGGGTAAATGAGGAACCAATTACCCGTGTCAACTTACTAAGCCAGTGGAAAGAAGATACACTTGCTCAATGGAATACTGAGTGGGAAAAGGAAGCAGAGTCAGAACTCCGCGACGACGGCAGACCTCTTCCCTACCATCCACTCTAGGTTTGAGATTAAGGAAGCCCCCACCTTCTGGGACAGCCAATCAGTCAGTGGGTATACCTGCTTCCGCACATACCTCAACTCACTGCGGCCACTACAAGGAAAGCCCGGATCATATCTTCCTGGAATGCCCGCGCTTCACCGATGGCCGACCAATCGATTGGGAAACCACCACCATTTACCATCTGGACTGTAGGCTATGTCAAAACTTGTAGTCCAACTGTGGAGGGAAGGGACCCCATTCTTCCTTGAATTAAAATATGGAAGCTAGGTTACCGTATTAAGGGTCATTCTCCGTATCAGCCTAGCTTTAAAACGGAAATGCACTCTTAATACGGAGTATGGACTTGAGAACTGAGGAAATTGAGGTTTCCGTATTAAGGGCCACTCTCCGTGTTAGCCTAGCTTTAACACGGAAATGCACTCTTAATACGGAGTATGGACTTGGGAACTGAGGAAATTGAGGTTTCCGTATTAAGGGCCACTCTCCGTGTTAGCCTAGCTTTAATACGGAGTTGCGCTCTTAATACGGAGTATGGACTTGAGAACTGAGGAAACTGAGGTTTCCGTATTAAGGGCCACTCTCCGTGTTAGTCTAGCTTTAATACGGAGTTGAACTCTTAATACGGAGTATGGACTTGAGAACTGAGGAAACTGAGGTTTCCGTATTAAGGGCCACTCTCCGTGTTAGTCTAGCTTTAATACGGAGTTGCACTCTTAATACGGAGTACGGACTCAAGAACTCAAAAAATTGAGGTTTCCGTATTAAGGGCCACTCTCCGTGTTAGCCTAGCTTTAATACGGAGTTGCGCTCTTAATACGGAGTATGGACTTGGGAACTGAGGAAATTGAGGTTTCCGTATTAAGGGCCACTCTCCGTGTTAGCCTAGCTTTAACACGGAGCTGCACTCTTAATACAGAGTATGGACTTGGGAACTGAGGAAATTGAGGTTTCCGTATTAAGGGCCACTCTCCGTATTAGGCTAACTTTAACACGGAAATGCACTCTTAATACGGAGTATGGACTTGAGAACTGAGGAAACTGAGGTTTCCGTATTAAGGGCCACTCTCCGTGTTAGCCTAGCTTTAATACGGAGTTGCACTCTTAATACGGAGTATGGACTTGGGAACTGAGGAAATTGAGGTTTCCGTATTAAGGGCCACTCTCCGTATTAGTCTAGCTTTAGTGCGGAGTTTCTCTCTTAATACGGAGTATGGACAGGCTTGGACTGATGGGTCGGGAATCGGGAACTCCCCGGTGGGAAATGCTGTTTTGATAATGTTTGTGACTTTAAAAATTTAACGTCGAGGGCCGGCCGGTACAAATATTTCCCGAATGCTATTGTACCGTCAGTCCAACCCTGCTTAAACTGGAATTGTAACAGACGGAGAAGCCCCCGTCCCTCCCTTATAGGGTTTCTTCAATCCTAAGCTAGGCTCATAATGAGGTGTCTGAGCGTACTGTCCGGTCCACATACTAGTTTTATTATAGCTTCTAGTCATCAAGAATACAGTATACTGTATAAACGGATCTGGTCAATTTATACTATCAGGCTTGTATTGTATATCTTTTTAAAATTTCCTATTGAACTGGACCTTAACTAGCTACTATAGCAGGTTTAGCCTTCTTTATATAGACCTGAAAATACAGTCAACTCGAGTGCCTCCCCTTCCCCCTTCACCCTCGTTACTCCAAGGGTGATTCAAAAATCTGAGAGTTCACCCCGCCCAATTTATATACTGAGTTTATACAAGCTTCATTCTAGGATTTTAATAGTCTTGAAGTAGATTTATAATAGACGAAGACCCCTCTCCCTCATACACTAGCACACTGAATAAAAGGAGCTAGTCAGTTTCTGTTATACTAGACCAATGGACCATGTCCCCAATATTTCTAAACTGGTCTAATACTAGAGCAAGAAGGGAGGCGAATGGGCAGAGCGAGTGAGCCTTTCAAAAGCTATTAGGTTGAAACAACTGATAGCTATTGCCTTGAAATAATCTAAAATATAGACGAGAAAGAGAAAGACTTGAAACATGATCTTTATTTATTTGGCTCCGCCAGAACATTTTTTTCAAATACAGAAGGTGTTGCCTGTTGCATCATTGACTTGTAATCTTTCTGCGAACCTCTGCAAATAGCATGTATTCCATTCTACTTTGAACCTGTAGAGAAGTCAGTGTATTCAGTGCTTCTTAACCAACTTGGAAAAAAAATCAGGCTGAATCTTAAGTAGAACAAAAAAATATAAAACTACTTTAGGTACTTCATTTAAATAGAAACTACTTTTTCTGGGCTCAAAAAGCTATTTATATACCCAAGTACTGATTCTCATTTGGTTATCTCGCATTTCTTACCAATGGCAGATGTTGGTATACGAACATGGAAATTTTCAAAGACATACCACAAAAACTTCGATCTGACTAAGGCTCGGTAAATTCCTTTCTAAAATCAGACTACTAAAATTATAAGTACCGAGCACAAAATTTTACTACTTCATTTTGTTATGTAGGATTTACTGCCGGTATTAATAAGAAGTCGTACTAAGAACAAATTTTGTAAATGAAGCTAGAAAAAAAGTTTCTTTATTATGCGCTCATAAAATACAAACGTCATTACTTTTTCAAATTGACTCTAGGCCTCAGGAATTACCAAATTAGTCGTAATTGATTTTCGTGATTTCAAACCTCAGTCTGCATCAGTAATTCCGAGGACGTAATTTTATAATGACGAATTGATGCTGAAAGCTGCGACAAGAGGCATTCGTAAAATCGTTCCTTACTCTGCCATCGTGACACCAGAACGAACGAACGCCTCAGTTTTCATTCGATTCACTGACGCATATAAAAGATGTTAACAAATTGCAGGAAGATGGTAAGACGTTGACATCGAAGGTGTAACGTCTCCGAAATTTTATTCGAAATTTTATTCGCTCTTCCTGTATTCAAAAAATCCTACCGAAAACCGGTTGACGAAATCTGTCTACAAACAATTGAACGTCTCGGCTCAACAAAATGAGGTCTCTTATCCTATTTTGAAATTTTATACGCGTTCATTTAGAAATGTGGACCTAGATACGGAAAAAAATGCGCATATTTATTCAAAACAAAAATTATCTCGATATCATACGAGAGAGAATAAAAAAAGTTTACATTAATTTCTTTGAAAGCTATACCATATATCATTTCGCAAAGAATCGATGCGTTGCACTGGTTATGGTAGACACTAGAGCAAACCCATAAGAAAATTTAGAGGAGAAAAGTTAACGTCCCGACCGCACGGAATCATAAAAACAATTTTTATTTAACTCGGTTGTTTTGTTTTTCCTTTTTATATTAATAAAAAGAAGAGACAAAATTACACAAATCCGGCATAAAATTACCAAACACGTTTTCGTATAGCATCGAAATAAGATTTCAAGTAGGAAAGAGATCGTTCGACTGTATTGCCGTAGAAAAAGTAAAGAAATTAATATAAAAAAGGAATGACGCCAGTTCTACTTCTCGGAATCATCACTTCTTTTTTCCTTTTTTTTTATTTTTGGTTTTATTTTCATGGGCTATAAAATCAGAATGAGAGAGCATTACTTCTTTTTTTGTATTATGCCCGTCGAACGCAATAAAAACTGCTGACTTTGGGGCTTACGACGAAGATGATATGGAAGCAATGAAACTCCACGCGGCTTATTAGTTTTTATTTTATAATCGTACCGTAATATGTAAATGTCATTTGGAGCCTGGCGAACAATAGGAGCGAGTGTCATCTGCTTAGAATATTTAAATCATATGCAGCCTTATTGAATTATGCTCGTGATTAATACTGGAAGTCATTCTCAACAGCTGCTGCTATATAGCAGCTCGTTCATCTCGCGTGGAAAGAAAATATGCGTAGCCCGTAGCACACACATCGATAATAGGTAAAGAAGAGAAAAGGATTGCTCTTGAAGGACTTACGAACTGAAAGCTTGTCTGAGAAAAACAAATGAGTTTATTTCTCGTTTTCCGCTGTACCATCGACGGTTTTTCTTTATTTTTGAAAAAAAGCCTGATTGACAATCTACTTTTTTTTTCTGTCGGTTCGCATTTTACTCTTGAATTTTGAGGTATGACAAAAATGACCTTAAAGCCTGCCAGGAAAAAATCTTTCAGTTTAATAAATCGATTGTACTACTTCTTCACGGTTTCGAACTCCAAATTCATTATGTCCGTGCAGTGGTCTGGAATTTATGAACACAGAGAGCGACAAGAGGCGAAAGAATAGAACGTCGCGCTCTATTCGAAGAATTATCGTAGGAAATGGTTTGAATGCCAGCACCGTACCCCTGTGTACATTAACTGAAGTATGAAGCATGAATAGTGGGTACCTATACGTACGTATTGTAAAACCTAATACAGAAAAAAAGAGAAAAAGAAAACACTGAAATAAATGGTAAATGCACAGCGCGATTGTACAGAATTATCCCATGTACAGCGAAATTCACAAGTACTTATGGTCTCATACAGAATGAATGGGCGAGTACGAAAAAGAAAACAACTTCAAGACGGTGAGAATCTGAGAACTTGCGGAGATCGATTTTTATTCGGTAATAGAAAAAAGAAATTCTTGAAAATAATTCTCTTCTAGGCGTAGACCCTTTTAACCTACTGAAGTTTTCGAATAAAAAGGCAAATAACCGCTTTGGATGTTCTTGAGAAATCCACCCTCTCATAAACTCATTTGATTTGGGTGATTAGTCGGCCTTCATGTTAATAAAAGGAGTTGTAGGTACCACCTACTGATTGGTTTTTCTCTCGTCTCTACACGCACTTCATAACGGAGTATTTTTGGTCTCGTAAATATTGGGGGACGGGTATCGTAATTACGCTGCATTAACTAATGAAAAAAATTAAAATTCACAACAAATCAATCAATTAATGGTCAAGAATTGTATAATCCTGTGTAAGTTAACGAGGGTGCACTTTTTCTCACAGTTCTAAGAACAGTATTATAAATACAGGCCGGCAACGTATGAACGAACACAAAATTAGTTTCATAGCCGCGGGTTATATGCATTAATAAAGCGCGATGGTAGAGGTTTTTTTTCCAATTTGTAACTCTTCAGACAAAGGAAGAGAATAGATAACGACGAGCCTCCGCGCTGCTGTGACATAGACCCTGTTATTTCGTAACAATTTACTACCTCTAACCGCTCTTCTGGTTTGTCTTCGTTGATAACTGAGCGCAGGTACGTACCAATTTAGGCACTGCGGAACCTTAGTTTTTTAATCCTTAAAATGTTAATTCGATTTCGTACGCCGTACACGTAGATCGACTTTTATAGAGGAAAAGTGAGAATTCATAAGCCTTAGTTAATTAAAAATAAAAATAATTTCTACGATAACATCGGAACATCTGATTTGATTGTAAGCCGACAGTATCGTTCATCCAATTTTCCTTCGGATAGTGTTCAGATTTCGTATAAGCAAGTTAAATCAGTGAGAAGAAAATATTTTCACAAACAATTAAATATGATGGGTAACGCAAGATTTATTTCAGATAAAAATACAATCATTCTTGATAAAGTCGTCATTTTTATTCGCATAACAAATCAACTAAATCCGCAATTAAGGAGTCCAATTTCATCATAGAATTCTGTCAGTTTTGAGAAAACATTGAAGAACACATTTTAATCTGTACGTTTTCGTTTTCGTCGGAAGTTCTTGTGATTGTTCTTCATCGCTTCAAATTTCTCAGACTGAAAATAAAATAAGAAACGAAGATTAGATGAATCAGAGTAAATAGAAGCTACGGCCAATGAGCTCGTTTTCTTCATTACAGTTCTACGATGGGAAACAAGTAATAGTTCATGATCAAATTGATTCATTCTATCAGATAAATGGAGTAGGAGAATCCAAGGTACACATTTCGTACTCGACATATTGTTCAATAGATTAAGAATGGGTTAGAACTAATCACTACTAGAAAAACGTTACTCTCTTTGATCTCAGCCAACATTTAGTTTTCACAATAGGTGTACAATATTTGAACACTTATCAGTCGCCTACAATTCTATATCCGACATTGACACGCCTACGTCCTATCTATGAAAACATTAAGAAAGAGTTTGGAATGGACGATTGAAAATGGTTCGAGGACGGTCAAAAAATAGAAAAAGTATAGCAATGCGCCCTAAAATTAAAATGGAATGTAGGTGAGAGTGGTAAAGAAAAGAAGAAGAAGATGGGGAAAAAATATCTGTGGATATTTGTTCGAATCAAGACCGAAATATCTACCAAGATAAAACGAAGAAGATCTCATTGGCTTGAGAACGGCTAAATTTTCCGCTTGAAGCAGCTAAACCACCTACGAGGGCATCTGATTATGACTCGTGAACATTGATAAGTCTAAAATTTTCTATGATTGAAACCACAAGCATAGATTGAGATTCAAATTTCAAACAGAATACGTAGTCAGAATCTCAATCGAAAATAAATAACCACCGCTGCATATTTCAGTAACAATGAAATCATGACACCAATATTTTCATCTAGGTATCCTAAATTTCTGAAATAAGACCGGTGAATGATTAATTTGTGAAAGTAATCACAAAGATTTTACCTCCATATTAGTCTTCAGCGTCTCTATAGCACTTTTGTAAATAGTTTCTAAATGCCTGACATCGCCTATAGACACAGGTATCTCAGGAACGTTCGTTTTACCCGCTGTGCTCAGAATACCATCGAAATGTTCTTTCTACAAGATTTAGAAAAGTAATTGAAACATCTACGCACGAAAAATAAAAAGGAGAAGTAAGCGACAATTACGTACTTGGTCGGGAGTAATTATAACCAAAGAGGAGCCTTTATGACCCGCTCTACCAGTTCGACCAATACGATGAATATAATTTTTCACGTATTTCGGAGCGTCGTACAGGATCACATAATCAACGTTCTGCAAATCAATACCTCTAGCCAGTGCGTCGGTAGTTACTAATCTGCAATTATTTCAATATTCATCATCATAATGAGCAATTTAGGCTTTTTTGATTTTCCATCTTCTGACTATCAAAACAAGAACTCACATGTCAACATTATTTTTGCTAAAACGTTCTAAAATACTGCGATGAGCGTTTGCAGTCAATTTAGACGAAATTTCAACGATTTTTAATGGTACTCCGTCTTTATCGGATTTATTCAACTCATTAAGTAAGAAGTTCAACTTGTGTACGTTGGTTACTGAATCAGCGAAGCATAGAACGCGTCTCCAATCATTCATTCTTACAATATGATAGAGAACTAACGGCTTTATGGACAATGGACAAACGGTGAAAAATTCATTCAATTCAGCCGGGGTAGAGAATTTACCAATAAATTCCGTCGAATTCTTCTCAGTTCCTAAAAAGTAAGAAGATATTTAGAATACAATTTACGAAATGAGGCTGGAAAATTTTGAAAACATACCCGGCTCAGCGGTCGTTTCCGAGTCTTCGGATTTTACAACTGACGTGAAGAGATACGGCTGGAATAAATTTAGTTGTTTGAGTTTTTCAGGGTCTTGAGATAAAGTAGCAGAGAACAATAACTTTTGCGTACGCAAAGGTCTTTTCTTAATATTCGACAACGTCAGATATGGAACCTCCAAATTCTTAGCTGTAATACAATCGACATAGGTAACATAAAACAGGGAAAAGAAATAAGTTATTGTCAAACTAGGAAAATCTTACAAAATGGAGGAATTCGGGTTTGTAAATGAGTCAACCACTGATTCTGTACAGAATCCATAACATGATCAGCTTCATCGATGACCAAGAATCGTAATTTCGACAGGGATAAACCTGTCGTATACTTTAAATGTTCAACCAATCGTCCTGGAGTGGTAACAATGATATCGACCAAACTATAGAAACCATGTATCTCATCTAAAATATTCAACAATATTATTATAATATGAAAGTTCACCAAAAACTTTATCAAGAAGAATGATTTGATTACCTTCGGCAACTAATTTACTCTTTTCTTTCTCTAAATTCCCATTACCCAAATGTATAGCTTTTAGATTGGTTCCAATTAAATATTGTTTGAAAACTTTGTACACTTGAAAGGATAGATCCTTCGCGGGTAACACGACCAAAGCTCCGACATCACGAATGAAACGAGATTTCAAAAGCTGCACAGAATCATAATCTCGATAATTTTCACAATAATGTGAAAAATACTAGACAAAATTTACCATGTACTTTACCTGGATGATAGGTAAAACAAACGCTAGGGTTTTTCCGCTGCCAGTTGGTGCTGAAACGCAGACATCACGTGGCCAAAATTGTGTACATTTTTCATGGAATTTCAGAAGCCACGGGATAAGCTGACTTTGGACTGAATAAGAAAAAAAGAAACTGTCACAAATTGTCATCTAGCATGTTATATAATTGATTATCAATTCGAGCATACCTGGAAAGAAATGCGTAATTTTATTCTTTTTTAACAAATCAATCAACGATTTATCCAATTTAGGAATATCGTTGATAGAAATACTCAAGTTTTTCAAATCAACAGAAACTACAGCTGGATTTGCTAACCATGATGGTAACACACGTTTAACCTGCGAATTTACGAAAATTAATCGCGTGAAATATAACCACTGAGAACCAGCTCGTTAGGACAACTTTCTAGTACATACTTTGCGAGTTTTCTTTGGTTCCAGACCTTTTATAATGGTAAAATTACTGGTTTCGACGTCATTTTGAGACGTTTCCACCGCATCGGGAATCGCTTCAGTCAATGAAGATTCTGATTTCTGAATACTTTCTTTGATCGTTAGTTTCGATTTCTTTGGTGGTACGTCATTATCGGAAAGCTCTTGTTTCAGGTCTTTATCCTCGCTTACAGCAAGCTTCAATTCCTCATCCGCAGGTAAGCTACAAGAATATTCTTGTTTCTCAGTGCTACTTTGAACTTGAGGTGATTTCAGACTTGATCGTCGTTTTTTTCGTTCTTCTATTTTAGCCAGTAAGTCATGATAGCCGTCAGATTGGTTCTTTTTCGTTTCATCTTCATCGCCCCAATACCTACAGCATAACAAATCGATTGAAGACTTAGTAATCAGATCAAAAACAGGGAGTATCCAGGGTGGTAGACTCACCTAATTATCGAAGTATAACTCATGATGATTATTTATTCTGCATTCTCTATCTTCGTATTCCTTTTTCGAATCTTCGAAAACCGCTAGCTAAGAGATTGGAGCGAGACACATGGTTCGCATCGTTATCAGTCAAAAACAAAATCAACAGCTACAATGTTGTCTATTTTGAAACTTAAATATCACTGTTACCAACATGCAAACATTTTCGATCTTTATTTGAAACTGAAAGTCTCACGGTTCGGCGCGAGCTGACTTGATAATGATGAGAGAACCTCAAAATTATTTAATAAAAAAATGAACAATCGAATTCCATTGAGAATTACATTATTATCAATCTTTTTGTCATATAAAGATTTCTGAACCATTTATGATCACGAATATTGGGTCGAACGAAATTGAGGAATTCTACAGTTTATTGAAATCCAATAGATGCCACAGAATTTCTGAATGAATTAGGGTATTCGTTTCTTCTCTTAAATTTGACTTATTTGTTGACCTAATGTGGGTTAACTATTTCGACTCTGTCGCTAAGAATCAATCCACAATTTTTACAGTCTTGCAACCTTGTTATCAAGCAATGAAACATATTCGAGTATTTAATCTCACGCAGAGCTATAATTCAGAAAAAGAATGAAAGTCGGGAAACGCACCACTAGGTACAGTCAAATATAACAGATATAAATAACGAATAAGAACTTTATGAAGTAATAATCTCACAATGTAATGAAAATACATATCGTCCAAAACATACAATTTTTCGAGATTTTTTACAAAATTTTGTAACACAATTTCAGTAGTTGATAATTTTGTCAGTTTTTCTTAACGAATATCAAAGTTGAATCTTGAGTAAACCTGAAATTGAACTCTTATTCGCACAAATAGTAAGGGTTTTGTAAGTAGATTGAAAAAATTTCCCAATATATCTTGTAAACAAGTAATCCACGAGTAAAATAAATGTTTGTAGGTACTCTTATTCGTGATGATAATCTTATCATAAATAAAAATGATTACGGAAAAAGAAATGATATCCAACTCTGAGCCAATGAGTAAAAAAGACAAACAAAAACGCCCTCAGTGGAGAACATTATTGAGGCATAAGTATAATTACATCAGAAATACGAATAGCCGCTGCTCAGTTTCTATTCGATTTCATAACTACAATAGTTTTTCGATTTGTTCAGTTATTGACTGGAACAGAAGAACATAGGATTTGATATTATATTCGGAATAATTAATGATAAATCGAATAGAATAAAGAGCCGTATAAACAACTTACCAGAGGATCTTTCGTGGGAGCAAATCTTTCAACGGGTTGCCCTTCTCTGTTGACTAAAAATTTCGAGAAGTTCCATTTGATAAGGCTGAGGAAGAAAATTCGATCTTACAACTCTTTATAATGAATAAAATGGATTTAAAAATAACGTCAAGCTAACATACTCTCCAAACGTGCCGGCCTGTTTCATTTTAAGGTACTTCCATAGGGGATGAGCAGTTTCACCGTTCACATTGATTTTTTCAAACATGTCGAATTCTACGTTCTTCTTTTTGGCATAGGCGCAAATTTGTTCAGCTGTGCCTGGTTCCTTTAATGATACAAAGTAAAAGGGTATAACAAAATTAAGTGTTATAACAAGTGATTTAGGTATGATTTAACAAGAGAATGAATAAATGTAGGCACATGAGACGAATAATATTATTTCGAGCTTTCTTCTGGGGTACCGTGCGGTATCAAACATGATCGTTTTTTTATTCGAAAGTCTCTCAAGATGAAAACAATGAATACTTATTTTAAGAAAAGGATCAGCTGTAAAACAAAGGAAAGGAAACCACAAATACGCTGATTTTTGCAGGGTCGACTCGAACGATTTTATTTTATCCAGTTTACTAGCGCCTGATGAAAATTAGTTTCATCCAAAATAATTTCACGAAAAGTTCTTCAAGAATTTATTTTCTTGCGTCTTTATAGATGGACTTGTTTCGGCAAACGAAAGATAGTTCGAAAATCATGCAAAAAACGTGAAGTATAAATTCGAGCATCTGCCTCCATGCCATGAACATTTGAAAGTGGAGTGAAGCTAACCCATTTTTCAACGATACAATTTCAGATACGAGGCGTACTTTATAGAAACACAACATGAAATTCAACGAAAATACAAGTTTTTAGAAAACACATACATAGTTGAAAATCAACATACCTGTTTCGCGAACTGGTTACAAGGAAAAGCCAAAATTCTCAGACCTCGGTCCCTGTACTTTTCGTCCAACTGGACTAATTGTACGTAGTTTTTGCTGGTAAGTCCACATCTTGATGCAACATTCACAATCAGCAAAACAAAACCCCTAGAAAAAGAAAAGAAGAATTCGAAATCTCTTTTTTAAATCATTCACCAGAGGAAATCTGCAAGGACTCACTTATATTTTTCTAGCGAAACCGGGTTTCCTTGAATATCATTCGCGGTAAAATCATACACCGATGAAGCATTTTTCCACGAGTCTCCTTCAGTGGCCGTGGCCGTGGTCGAACTCGGTTGAGCTTGTTCTTCACTCGACATTTTTGGGTTCTGTAACAGCGAGAATAAAAGTATGATGAGAAAATGGAACTCGTACATTGAAATGCAGTTCACATAAAGCGAGTATAGGCTAGCAGTTCTCTTTTGTTAGAGTAAGGTTTAGTTGATTACACTAGGCATTCCACAAATATATTATCAATGAGAAGTTTGAATTTATCAATTCAGTTAGGTATCGTAGAATTAAGGAGCTGGGTAGTGGTCTGACATACAACTACATTAATTGCGCAAACAAACTGAATACAAAGCAGTTGTCAAAACGAATAGGCCTAGTTTCAATTATCAGCTTACTCTAAGGATGCTTCGAAGAACCGAATATCCACTGTTTCTCATTATTCTCATCGTGAACAAGTAATTGCGCAAAGGTAAGCATCCAGAGGAACTGATTGTATTTAATACTCAATTTGACGATGCATCAAAGCAATAAAAATAACAGGCCGGCGAGTTCCGAGGAGCAGCGCTAAATTAATGAAAGATCTATCTTATTCGCCATCGTAGTTGTCATCTTCTTAATCTAAAGTCTGACATGTTAAAGGTTCGTATTTTGCGTCGAAACTAATATCTACCTATGTAATAAAACTTTCGTTTGTAGGAGAAAATTGAATAATAAACTTGCCTGTCAAATTCACACCGTAGGTACTGTTGATTACACTTGCCTCTACTTGTTGTTGTTATTCTAACTTCGCACTGATAACAAGAACAGAAAGTAGTTCGCGATACCGACCCGGGCTAGGCTACTCGTAACAGAAACAGGGCGCGTGCGAGTATACGATACGGTACCGTATTATTCTTTGACTGGCTACCTACTTGTGAGTATTACAATCAAAGACGATATTACGAAATATTACTCAATATCGGTGTTTTTCCACTCTGCTTAACGTAAGTTACGATACTCCTCAATCAATTGACTACAGTTTAGACGTACGAATGATTTTCCAAAAAGTACAAGGTACAACAGCAAGAAGCAAGAGTAATAATTTTATCACCTTGAAAAAACGCTGGACAATGAATAAATAATAAATCACATAAGTACCTAGCGGTTAAAGTTACAACGACAATTTTTCGAAAACCATCAGAGATCCGAAGAAAGACATGAATTTTTCAAACCTGATATCACGCTTATCGTGAAGCGTGTACCTATGCATATTTTATAAAATAGAAACCCCGACTGATTTGAGAATGATGAAAATGAAAATTAGCCTAAAAGAGAGTCTAGTTTAGAATCGTTATTTGCACGAATATTCCTTAAACTATCAAATTATCGAAAGTAGGTAAATATCCGTTCGCATTATTTATTCACACCGCTCGAGGTTAAAGTTTAGCTTCTTGGGGACGCGGTGAACGTGAATTTTATTGTACCTATCCAAATTTCAATAATACGTCAACAATAAGGGAAAGGACAATATGCAGTGTACCCGCAGTTAATTCAATGAGGTGAATGTCAATAAACGCCTTATTAGCGTTGAAAACTTAGAAATACTAATTCGAATTCGTGAATACCTATCTTCAACTGTTTCCAACTTTAGATTGACATGGCGATATTAGATAAAGCCTTAATTGTGAAGTTATATTATTCCAATCATAATGTACATTCATTCGTAGGAAATTAATAAATTGATTCTACAATTTTCCCTTTTCAATTCATTGGAAAACTGTTTTCAGAAGGGTAAATGGATCATGTGAAGAGAAATCTGAAAAGTCCTCAAAAGGATCATAAAATTGCGAATTTAGAACAATTTTGTTCAAGGAATAGCGACAAATAATGAGATAGTAACTGCTTTCAAGAATTTGTTTTTATTTTTTGGCAGTTAGCTACTCTGAGTGCTATGTGCTCGACAGAATAGTACAGTTTGTTATTAATTAAAATTTTGTGAACATCTTAGAATTAGAAACAGAATTAAGGATACGTATATTAAAGATAAGGATTGACTTGGTAAACGGAGTATAAAGAGTTTAGATATGTCGGTAGAAATGAGTTTGTCGTAAATATTGAAGGGATAAGGATGTGGTTTCATGGTTGTTCTTTAGGGTCTGGTTACAGGAAGAGGGGACGATAAGGGAAGAACGGCTCGCGTTTTCCGGCGGAGGGTTCAAGAATATTAGTTTACGTGGAATGTAAGGCTATAATTTAGTTTCAAAGTAGGTTACAATTTATCCTTTCTCGGTAGTAAATACAAAAAAATTTACTGATTTCCATGTGTTTAGTTTCCCTTTTCCTTTTTTCCAAGTCTAAGCGTTAAGGGTCAAGAAGGTCACGAATTTCTCCAAGTCCCATGGAGAACTATAGAAGAGCCAGAAATTTCTCCAAGTCCCTGTACTAGCCCGTAGAAGAGCCCAAAATTTTTCTAAGTCACTATACTAGCCAACAGAAGGGTATAGAAGAGCTAGTGTTGCCCGATGGATCTCTCGAAAATGTGTCATTTCTTGAATAATGAATGAGCCACGTGAGCCACCACCTGGAAGTTGCCTGAAAGTTGATTAGGTACCTCCGGAGCACAGTCAAAACTTTAACTCCTGCCGCTAAAAAAAAAAAAAATACAAAAAAAACCTCGGAAGCGGCTTTGGAACGACTCCGGAACGACGGAATGTGCATTGCTACAAAAACCGATCAGGGAAATGGTACTTTTTTAACCATAGCAAGAAGTACCCTTTTCCCTGATTCTGTCCGGCTTCCCACAGGGAGCTTTGAAAACGGTTTTTTGGGGGATTTTTCATCCTATTATAGTATTATTGCCACACTGGTTGAAAATCTTCAATTTTGTCCACATTGAGCCACAATAAGCCACAAGTTTCAATTGAGCCACACATGAGTGCATCGACCTAAAAATGAGCCACATCTGGCAACACTGAGAAGAGCCCGGAATTTTCCACGTCACTATACTAGCCCAAAGAAGATCACGAATTTTTCCAAGTCCCAGCGTTACGCCCCATAGTGTTATGCGTATGCGGACATAATTCCTCTAAGGACCCCCAATAACTAAATGGATGGCGGGTCTCCCGCCAAAAATGTTGGACTGTTAAGGGATCGTCACAGTAAGGGCAGATTGGAGGTAGAAGAATGTTGGGGTTAATGTGGGTGATTCGCGTAAGACCAATTCTTATTATTCGGGAGAGAATGACTTCTTCAGTTCTTCCCGTCTGAGGGGTCTGTTGGAAGTGGACTAAGGTACTAAGATTGTTTTATGGCGAAAAGTTTATTCAGAGTTTGAAGTTTCCAGTAAGATTTCCATTTGTCAAGAATCAGGGAGCGAAAGCGAATTTTATAATCTAAAGTAGGTATAGGGGATTTATCGGTAATTCTTGAAAGGGAACAGACTTGTTTTGCAGCTAGGTCAACTTTATCGTGATCAGGAAAATTGATGTGGCCGGGAATCCAGATGAAAAGGGTGTGAGAGTTGATGGAGCGGAGGGTGGGAAGCGTGAGTTCAATGCGTTGTATGAGAGGGGGTGAGTTGTGAAGATCGGAGATGGAGTAGAGCGAAGCAAGAGAGTCTGTCAGGAGAAGAAAGTTGTTATTTGGAGGAAGTTGTGAGAGGTGGGATAGACAAGAAAATATATCCATGAGTTCAGTGAATATCGATGCGATGTTGTGGATACGGTGGGAAGTCACGGAACCATTTACGGAGAATGCATGAGATGCTCGGTTGTTAGATTTAGACCCATCCGAAAAGCAAATAGAAGAATTGGGGTATTCCCTGATTAAGAGGTAGATATTTTGGATGTTGGTTTTGTGCAATGCAGTGAGATCGAGTCGTATGTTTGGTGGTGGCAAGATCCGAGGAGGAGTGGTGATGTTTATGGGGGGTAAGGGGTTTACATTGAAAGGGATGCCGAGGAAATTATTGAACTGGAAGAGGATATGTTTATTGGAAGCCGACGGAGAGGAGGGATATTGATGGAGTATAGAGTCAAAAATTGGTAGGTCAGGGTCTTGGGATACGGATGATAAAAAATTGGAGGTTAGGATAAAAAAAGGGAGGTTCACCAGATTCTGCACAAAAACTGAATTTCGGGATTGTGCGGTAGGCACCCAGGGCCATCCTGAGGGCGGAAGTTTGTATAGTGTCAAGTGAAGAGAGGACGGCTTTGCTGGCAAGATTGTAGATTTGGAAACCATAATTCAATTTTGAAGGGTCAAGACTTTTGTAGATGAGTAATAGTAGTTTCCTGTAGCAGCCTTTAGAACAGTGCGATAGAATTTTCATTATGTTTACGGCTTGAATGCATTTTGCTTTCAAAATTTTGATACAAGGAGTCCATGAAAGTTTTTGATCGAAGTGGAGACCGAGAAGTTTGCCGGAATTGGGAAAGGGAATTCCGAAATTTTGGAGATATAGGGGTTGGAGTGATGGTATGTGGTTTCTTTTTTTGAAAACGATCGAGTAGGTTTTGGAGAAAGAAAATTTGGGAGCCGGTTTTCGAGGTCCAAGTAGTTATTGAGTCCAAAGTTTTTTAAAGAATTCTGTGAGCTTGTAGAGGGTTAGAGGAACAGATGGAGACGTTGAAATCATCAGCGAAAAGGCGTTGGGTTAAGGGGAATTTGACTAGTTTAGTTACGTGTCGTTAATGGCTAAAATGAAGAGTAGAACCTAGAACGCTAAAGACTTCTCCGTGGGAAACATCGTTTTGGACTGGGAGAGGAGAGGAGGTAGTGTTTTGGATACGGACTATTAATGATCTGTCGTGAAGAAAGCTTTGGAGTATGTTGGAAAGGTTGCCTCGAAGGCCGATTTCATGTAATTTAGAGATGACGAGGTCAATTTTAGGATTGTGCGGTAGGCACCCAGGGCCATCCTGAGGGCGGAAGTTTGTACAGTGTCGAGTGAAGAGAGGACGGTTTTGCTGGCAAGATTGTAGATTGGGGAACTATAATCTAATTTTGAGCGGTTAAGAATTTTGTAGATGAGTAATGAGAGTTTTGTGTTGCAGCCTTTCGAAAAGTGGGATAGAAATTTCATCAATTGAAAATGGTTTATTTTCAGATAACTTATCAGTAAATAAAGCAGTACAATGTGGGTAATACTTTGGGACGTCTCGTTTCTATTTTGAAGTAAATATAGTGTTTGACTGATGATCAGTGAATAATTCAACCGAACTTTCTTCTCTAAAATATTTCACCTTCATCGATTCAATACGTCCCAATAAACACAATTATAATCGTGATTTACAGGTTGTGAAATACAAAAAAAGTATCACGCTACCTCTACCTAAATGAGTATGATATTCTCCTTCAACTATTAGGAGTTAGGACGTAGGTATCAGTAGTAATCCCGGATCTTCACCCCACCCACTGATATTTCTCTAAAATGAATATCAAGATCAGAGAAGAAATACCTACTTGAAAAATTAAATTAGCACATAAGCATACAGTCAACATAGGTAAAGGATAATGTGAATATTTACTCATTGGGAACTCTTTTTTTCCCCAAATTTCATAGATTTCCCCAAGTATTCATAAAACATGACGCTTGTTGGACTCAAATATTTTTTATCAGATTCAGGAAAAGTAAAAGTGAAAATTCACATTATTCTTCGCCTGTATGCTGACTGTAGGCTAAAGCGCTAATTTTTTTCCAAGTATTTCTTCTCTGATCTCGATATTCATTTTGGAGAAATATAGATAAGTGGGGTAAAAGCCTGGTATTACTGCTGGTATTCTTGGTTTAACAGTATTTGAACATTGAAGCAGGTTTCTTTCCTCTCTTCTTTCATAGCTCACTTTGTTTGCTGCTCAGACTTCTGAGTAGGTGATAAAGATTTCATCAATATTAACTTACAAATATTTGCCCTTTAAATTTTACAACATGTTTGGTGCCCAATAGTTAATGCTTTGTTCTGTCCCCTTAGAAATTTGTAGAAATAACTAATTGTAGTTGGGTACAAAGATACCCACGCATCATGTAACAAATGATGAAATAAAGGCCTGGTGAGACAACGTTTTCCTAATATTGTTTTTGATAAGATAGGTCGTCATTCTTTTAGATCTTATTCTTGAAAAAATAGGCCAACCTACAATTATGTGAGGGCACGCCAAATCACCGTCCTCTTTTAGGTTCTGCACAAGACTTTGAGGGTTCCACCAATTGAGAAATTTGTCTCTTGATGTTTAGACAGTGAATTAACTTTTGTCAAAATTATACAAATAAACACTAGAGTGACTAGATGAATGGAAAACCACCAGAAGAAGTAGGTAACAAAATTGAAAAACTTGTTGTATAAAGTATTCAAAAGTTTATTCCTCAAAATCAATTAGTCTATATTCTTCTTAAATTTAACACTAGAAATTCCTACTAATAAAAACTCCAGTCTCATTTGTAGCAGTCCTACAAAATGTAAGAGATGCTTGATCTTTGAAATGAATTCTCAATATGAGAAGTTTATAACTGTCATTTTACAACATAAAACAAAAATTTTTTCCCCAAATTTTGCTATAACCCATAAGATTAAACCTTATATTTATTTCCAAATATGAAACATGCATAGTCATCATATCACTAACAGCATAATTTTTCCATCTTTGACATACTAAATTCATGAATGAACCTGAAAAAGAGTCAAACAAAGAATATATACTAGAAGATTTATGAACAAGAGTAATTAGAAAAAAAAAAACGATCAAAATATTTCGAAAATAATTAATTTTTACAAGAAATTCTGAGCAGCCTACACAATTTTTATGCTCGCCAAATTTTATATCAATTTATTTTAATGGTTGGCAACAGAATTGATGCTGAAGAAATGAGGTTAAGAAAGACTTGGGAGAGCGGACTGAAATTAACTGAAGTCGTTTTGTTTCCAAAAATTGTCCCCAGGTAATTTATGCTAAGACTAGAAAAATTCAGGAGATTCAGGAAAACATCATTCTTTGTAGTCACTGTATGTACATTGTCTAAGACTCCCTCTTGTATAAAATTCACTCATGTCCTTCATTGAATATATTATCCGAGCTTCCAGAAAAATATAGGTGAATGTAGAAGTGGGAAAAGTGAGTTGGGTTTTTTCACCAGCATTTTTAAAAATTATATAAATATGTTGAAATTTTATGGTGAATTCCTTCACAAAATTGCTCAAATAAATGAAGCATTTTTTACTTAGCAATCACTTGGCCAGTAAAACGTACAAGTTCCTTTAGTGTGTAATAACTCTCAAGTAAGTAAAAGGTTCCCTACAGTCCTCGAGTCACAGGACTTCGAGTTTCTATGTCACTTTATTACCCCCAACTCTTCTAGCTCTATAGGGAAGTTGCGTACGCCAATACACATAATATATTTTTAATTAATAATTCATGCTTTCGAGATTGATTTCTGATTTTTATTATTACGCCATGGAACATAGCATCACATGCACGGTGTATAAACAAGGTATTGATATCTATGATCTTGAATATAATTTCCCCTGTATCAGTAAATGACAACTGGACCACCTACATTGCAAAAATACACTTCAGGGATTCTTTTGTATCATCTTATATTCATGATATTGAATTCATAAGGAATTCCATCGTGAAGAAATATTCAAGTATCAATTCATTCACATGAAAACCAAAAAAAAAAAAAAATTGGAACGTTGATGATAAGTTCTTCAACGCCCGTATGTCTATGTCAACGCCGAACAAAAAGTATGCATATGCATCAGGGAACACCTGCATTGAAAGTTTCGACAATAAGTATGCAAAAAGATAAGATTTTTCTTTCAAATAGTGAACAATAAAGGAGGAAACTTTGTATGAAAATTCATTAGCAAAAAATAGTGTTGAATCAGTGTTGGACAATCATAATACTGGAGATTATCAAATGATTCGTCCATAAATGAATGGTACAGCATGAAAAAAATAAACGATGAACGTATCATATTTCTCACACAATCAAAACAGGAAATGGTATCATTGTTTGAAGTACAATCAGTGAAATATTGCGTCGTTGGTTTGAAGGGCAGTGTCAGTACAACAACCTATCTAACTACTTGATGTTTTCAAGAGTGAGAAAGAATAATGCTATCACCCGATCTAGATACGCGCATTAACTTCTAATTGGAACTTAATAGTAATTCTCCTGTCCAAATAATGGGCAATTACATAATAGTTAATAAGAATGCCATTAAACAAAACGATACGACCAATGTGGAACGGTTCCAACAAGAGACCAACATCAGAATTACAAAAATAGTATAAGATATAGACGTTGAATCATCGATCTTTATTCATTAGATACTCCAAGAGCATTGCAGGTGTTCGCGCAAGAGAAATGGATAGAAACTATATGAAGATGATAATTATAACTCACAGCATTTCAATCTTCTTCTCAATCCCTTTCGGCAATTTGTTTCCCTCCACACTTCCGTTTACAGCAATCAATTGTGATAGACAATCCGAGTAATATTCGGATTACATTATAAATTTAAGATCCGTATCAGTACGTAGGATAACATGCCCTTATTATTTATTGGTCGAGAGATATAAAAAATAAATGGTCGTTCACGTCGAAAATTTGAACGATACCTAAGGTGAGCCACCACAAACCACAATATTTCTCGCCCTACAGTCTTCGATAATTCAACCGCGCGCAATAAAATTGTGTTGCGTTTTTTCAGTAATGATAAATGGAAATATGCTTACTTTCTTCTTAGATGCAGTCGTTTTGCCTTTTCCTTTAGCAGTTGAATTACTAGCCGACGCCTGTTTCTTAGGTCTGCCCGGACTTTTTTTAGCCGTAGATGCTTTTTTCTTGGGCGATGCAGATGCAGACGCGGACTTCTTGGTGACGGGGGGACGCCCTCGTTTACCGGCAGGCTTTACATTTCCCGCGTTTTCCGTTTCTTCTTCCACATCAACTATAACGTGCTCAGCAATATCTACCTTCTCTTCGACTTTGGGTTTCGCAGGCGTTTTCTTAGTGACTTTCTTGACTTTCGGGGGCAAAAATATTTAGGTCAGTTCGATTTATCTCAATGTCAAGACAGGTTTTCAAGTGTACTTACCGGTCTGCGACTTTGCTTTAGCTTTTCCTTTTAGAGGAGACTTCTTCGCCGGGCTTGAAGAATTAGGAACAACCTCTTTGACCGGCGATGCTTTAGCAGCCGCCGCCTTCTTCGGTCTTCCTCGTTTAGCAGACGGAACGGTTGTTTTTGTTTCAGATTTCAAACCAGGTTCATCCGTTTGTTTCGACTCTACTTTCCGTTTCTTAGCGATCCTATAATGGCAAGATAAGTACTAACGATTACAATGATAAATAAACAAAAGTATGAAGAAACGCTCTCGAGAACGACGGTACTATAAATAAAAACAGACAGATCATGTGAGCATTGTAACAACGTATCGGAAGAAAGAAATCATTCGTCAAGTCAAGCATATTGATATCCATAACTTGACGATGTAGATAATTAAAATAATAAAGCACGTACGGTTGATCTTTCTTCTTTTGAGGTTCTTCAACAGCTTTCGTTTTTCTCTTCGGCATCTTCGGATACGATATTTTCGAAAATAATTACAACCCGATTCAAATGTAACGAACGGCGATGGATTCCGAACACGTACACAAAGAACAGAAACTTGAATTGAAGTAATAGAAAACTACGAATGAAACTGAATTACGTCGAAATAGGGGTTCAAAATTTTAAAAATTGTACAAAAACGAGGGAATTCGTTGAAGAAGGTAATTGTAAATTATTCGTAATTTTTTTCTGTTGTCAAACACCACTACAAACGCAGACGCGTCGCAAGGAGGACCGCAAGAGAGAAGCTGAAGAAGTAAGATTTGAATTGAACAAAATGACCGACAAACGCCTTCTGAATCATCACAATTATCACGATAGTACGTCAATCGCCAGATGGAGCGCTATTGTTCCGTTACCTTTATCACCACATGATTTTCAAAATATTACAACATGGAAATGGCTGCCTACACTTTAAGCATGGTAAAAACTATTGTCAAGTGAAAGTTTTAGTGTTTTTAAGAAAGAATTATGACTATAAAAGAAACAATTCTACTTTAGCCATCATCTGAGTTGATTACTCGAGAGTATCCGTACTCTGCATCTTCTCTTTTCCTCAGACTTATAAATCGGTACTTGACAGCAGTTTGAATTTTTGCAATTAATATTCTTTGTACCTCATAAATCGAATATATTTTCTTCTTCTTCCGGTAGAACATACTACGATGAATAAACATGAAGTCATTACCTTACAATTTGGGAACTATTCCAATTTTATTGGAGCTCACTGGTGGAATATTCAGGTAATGATCTTAATGTTAGTTCATTTTTTCGAAGTTGAAACCTACTTTACGTGAGTTAATTTTCGTATTTCAGGATGCATCATTCATATATTCCTCAGATACTGAGCCTGAAATAAATTATGATGCTCTGTTCCGAGAAGGAGAAAATTTGAAAGTGAGTTTTATTTTTTATCAAGATCCTCAGAAGCCGGTGAGAATTATTATTAAATCCAATAATAATTGTAGAAAGAAGTAACTTATACGCCACGACTCCTCTTCGTTGACTTGAAAGGAAGCACTGGTGGTTTACCCCAATGGAGAGGATTGTACGAAGATATAGATATTTCTACCCTCGATGTGAACGAAGATGAAGCCCTATGGCCTCAAAATAAAATCGAGATTAAACGGGATTCGGAATACGAAAAAAATGAGTTCCTGGAAGATTTGGAGAAAGAATCGGTTGAAATGAAATTAGATAGTAATCGTAAGTACTCGAGAGTCCTAAACGCGAGAACGTTTTCTTTATTTAATTTGTTCACATATGTTGATTTTAGCTCCGATGGAAGGACCCATACAACAATTTACTCATCAGTATGAACTGAACGACAAAGTGAAGTACTGGTCTGACTACCTTGGCGTAAAATTTCATCCTAGATCGTTCGCAATCATAAAAGATTATCAGCATGATCTGACCGAAAATGCCTTTAATAATTATGCTCAAGGAGTTAATTCGTGGCGAACGAAGTTATTTACTGAAGAGTGGACTGATAATTGTAGAGCTTATGCAGAAGAATGTGACTACCTTCAAGTAAACGAATTTCCGTATTTCGATACAAAAATTTTCCTCATAAATTTTCATTCGATATTTCATGTTGTAGGGTTTTCAAGTACTGTTCGATTGTTCCGATGGGTTTTCGGGACTATCATGTTCAGCGTTGACTTACATTCAAGATGAGTACTCGAGAAAAACGATTTTTGCGTTTCCCAGTATTTCGTCTTCGTGTGCTTCGATGAAATCTCATGAACGTCTTGGAAAATTGCTCAATACCGTCCTCAGTATCAGCGAATTACCTGAATTATCATCCGCTTTTGTTCCTCTGAGCGTAGATGCTAATGCTGGCTTGGATACAGAAGCTCCGAGACAGTTCAACAACCTACGTTACGATGTTAGTAGTGTACTTAGAATTGAGCTCGAAAATCGAAGGATTACTCTTCATCAACTTTTTCTTTTATTTTAGGATAAATCTCTTTATCATAGTAGTGCGTTATTGGCCTCGTTTCTAGACTCCGTGAGTCTCAATTATCGTTTGAAAAAGAATACGAACACGATGTCTTCGCTTCTGACGAGATTGAGTCCATGCGGGCGTAAATTATTGAGCGGTTCAATGAGACTACCTTTTCCACTTTACGCTGGATGTTCTGTTCTGGAAAGTTTAGAGAAACTCGAAGAGCCTTATTGGACCTCCCTTACTCCAAAAGCTGACATTACTATGGATTCAGCTCCGCTTCAGCAGATGACAGTTCGTGGATTGTCTCCTTTTACGTTGTTACCTAAGTAAGAATAATTCTAGTAACAGCAATCATAAAGTTATGTTTCAGAAATTTTTAATGTACGAATATTTTCTTATTCCTAGATCTGAAAAGCAAACTACCAGCCCAGCTTACTCGTGCAAATCAGTCGCCGAGCTGTTCACGTTGTACTTTGATTACTGTTCGTCGACAACTCAAACAGGAAGATTTTCTATCGATTCTTTCGACACGGCGTTGAAAATTCCAAAGTCATTTCCAAATGTATTCGTTGACGAGGTGACTCGTATTGGGTGCATCGCATCGGAACCAATGCCGTTGAAATTAGGTATGTTGGGCCGAAGAAACTGATCACTAATCGAGGGTATTCCGAAGTTTTAATTATTTCTTATGTTTGCAGCCGTTGTAGAAAGTCCAATGTTGACTGGTCTTCATAATTGCCCTTCAGTGTGCACGTACCTGAATGAATTATGCGAACAGGCATCAAAAGTGAAGCTGAATTCTGTTACCCAATTCTCGTCTCTAGGATTTGAGTCACTGGAACTCAAGGAATCTGTTGAGAAATTATTCACATTAAGAGATAATTACGAGTAACGAAGCTGTGTGTTTTTGTATTTCTTGTGTACTACCTACTTGATCTTTTTGTACTTTCTTAATTAAACTTTTTCGAGTAACCTGCATTTCGTACATGTTATAACAATAACGATAGTGTTGTTCAATTATAGAATGTATTGACTGTTCTATGCAAGGGAAATGTACCGTACCTATTTGTTTATTGCGATTTGAGCCAGATAGTAGACTTGTTAGGACAAGTGGTAAATTGTTTTACGTTTATTATAAACAAGCTTTTAATTCCGCAAAGATATCAATCGCTATATTTACTGTTCCTACATTCGAGTTGATTCTAATTATTACCATTCGGATTTGAGGAGAATAAAAAGAGACAATTGTTGATATGCTGCGGACAACGGAAAATTTCAGGATATTTATTTTCAAAAATCAGAGGCCAAATATGGCTCAATTTTAGGTTTTACCTTTGAGAATTAACCGTTTCATCTTTGAGTGCATAAATATTAATTATATTTCGTTGAAAACTAATATAGCATTCGTTTTGAGGAATTCATGTTTTGGAGAAGTGGTTGAGAATTGAATTTCAGCCTTATTCTTTATTTAGGTTAGTTCGAATGCTTTTCTCGTTTCTTCCGAAGATCATCATTCTCAAAATATTTGGGTAGGGTTTCAGATCCCTTGATTTTAGATTCGTTGAATTTGTTGTGCGATTCCACAACGGTACAGGTGCTACTTACCTATTCCAAATATTTATTTAAAAATTTATCGTCATCATTCTGACGTACTCTTTCGGTCTATTGTGAAAAATGAGAAACGAATATAAATTTATAATTAATGAAATTGCCATTAATTGCAACACACCATGTACCCCTACTGCAATCAGAAGGCGAACAAGCGGAGCCAATATTTGATTTTTACTATCATTATATAAAAAGTAAAACAATGAAAACCAAGTTTTCAGTGCCACTTAATGTGTTGTTCGAAAACCGAGCGTAGAAATGTACGCGCTGAGTGTGGTCAAAATTTTATGTCTCATTCATGTTGTCTTTGTGTCCCAATCGTCTTCACAGCCCACCAACAAGGGCTCCCAAACGCAATTTTGTTTTTTCGCGAGCAGCGAACTTATTTACGAAAATGTGATGCAACAAGTTGCCTCCTCGGCAAAATGCGAAGGAGGTGGAAAACTTCTCGTAAGTCATACGCAAACTTTAATCAGCGACGTTGGAGAAAGTATGAAAAGACCTATGTAAAACTGTACACGAGTAATATTTCCAGGACAACAAAGTTTCATTGGGCGGCGTTCAAGGATCGGTTGACGATTTTGATAGCGTTTGGGGCGCTGTATACTCAGTCGACGAGATAGATTACCCAGCTATACTTAGGTGAAATTTCTTGTATACTTTGTCTAGGGTTTGAAGAAGAAAATTTAAAACAAATATTGGGTGGCCGACGGGCTATGTGGGGTTCAAACGCTTACTCGAAATTTTTTCCATTTTACAGGTACGCTCAATCGAGATCACAGCTTAATTTCATGTCTCAAACTCGGGTGACCGTGCAGGGAACTCGAACACCTTCCATCTGCCGTACCGTTGATGTGGGAATAATATCATCCGCGTTCCCTTTCACAAGTCAGAGTGAGGCTACGTTCCAGACAAGTGTT
Source organism: Aspidiotus destructor (assembly GCA_035079395.1). Taxonomy (NCBI): domain Eukaryota; kingdom Metazoa; phylum Arthropoda; class Insecta; order Hemiptera; family Diaspididae; genus Aspidiotus; species Aspidiotus destructor. Next base: position 23,436,828 of record JAVHKZ010000015.1, on the reverse strand, counting down.
GCGCAATACATTGAACGCTTGAGACAGCTAGGAGCTTCGGAAAGATACGTGCGTAAATTCAATACGGCGCAGAAATGGATGCCAGCTAGTTTTGGAAGCAACCCCTCGCAACGTCCCATGCAAACTCCAGCAAGACGAAGAACGACGTGCAAGACTATGAATCAGAAAACATCCAAAGCATCCAGCTCAAATCCACTCTCACATCGTGATCCCGCGGATGTGTCAGAACAAGATGAACCACAATCTACAACTCCGAACAAATTGAACCCGAACGCGAAGAAAATTGTCAAAGTAGAAAAAATAAAGCAAAGTAATGATGATTCAGAACAAACCACAATTGTCACTCAGAAAGTAGGTTCAGGGGAAGTCCCACAACATCAAATCACCACTGTCACTGCAAGTGACGATGGATCGGTGATGACAACATCTGTAAGTAATAACCCTGCTTTGATAAAGGACATTCCAAATATTATGGAAGGTGGATTACAGCACCCTATGGTTTCAAAGTACCCCAATTTTGAGAACCAACCAACTCGAGTGGAACCAGGATTAAATTCACTGAGAACGCCGCTAACTTCACCACAACCACTGCCTCTAACAGACCCAAAAAATGAAGTAATTGATAGATATGGTCATCCTAAACCTTTGCTTCCACAGAACATTGCTGAGAAGCCGTATTATCAATATCCTCCAAGTGCAAAAGTCGACGATCCATTAAATCAGCCAATGTGGCAGCCAAATCTTACTCCTCCAGAATTCAAACATCAAGAAAATCCGATGCTTCCTAAAAACGATGGTCTGATGCAACCAACAAACAGAGTACCACAATTTTCTAGGCCAGAGAATTCACCTGTCCCATCCTCCCAAACAACCCTTGAAAACACACCAAAAGAGATATCAGAGAGACAAGTCCATAGTCCTAAAGATTTGACTCCATTAACCAAACATCCTGACCAACTTGAGAACGTGGGTGAAAAGCCGATGAATAAATTGCCTCATAGACCCATGCCAACGCAAAATACGTCTGAATCATCAGAAGAGGATGATACAACCGTTCCTTTTGCTAATAGCCCCAGAAAGGATTTCACGCCCGAGGATATAGGGAAACCAGTTCAAAAACATTTGCCACAATCACCTTCACCAGATCCTTCTTTCAAAGATTTAGAAAGATCACTTGGAAAAGATCGACCCAATCTTGAAGTTGTCAAGACTTTCTCATCTCCGAATAACTCCCCTATATTGGATACACCAACACAAAATAATCCATTAGAAACAAAAATACAGGATCTGGAGAACTTGATAGATACGGACAAAAATGCCCAAGAACACCTCGCTAAAAACCCATTGACTAAAAGCTCGAATGAGCAATTCCCCACGCCATCTGTGCAAGATTTACCTCGAGCTCATTCACCTACAACATTGGTAGAAAAAACTTGTTCGGAATTTTTACCTCGTCCCATGAGTTCATCTGACCAACCAACCCAAAATCAACCTCTTGAACAAGTTTGCGACCCAACAATGCCGCGTAGGCCAAATCCAATGCACAATAATCCAGAATTGCTGGAAAAAGAACTTCAGAACCCAACGCTTGTACACCAAGAAGGACCGCCATTCAAAGGTCCTACACAATTTTCTCCACAAGAAAATATACAAGCCCCCATTAAGAAACCCCAGGATAACTCTCCAGAAAGACTGGAGGAAAGAATACGTGATCCTAAATCTTTGCCCAGCCAAAAAGATTCACCTGAACTATTCAATCCGAATCTACCTGCAGAAAAGGTCTATGACAAAGTGAAGAACATACCCCAAGAGATATCACGCGAATTCCCGCAACAATTGACGCCAACGCAAAATAATCCTGAATTAATACAAAACAAACTGCAGAACCCTATGACGATTGAAGAAAATGGTCCAAAACGTCCAACCAACTATCCATTAAGACAAGAAAACAATTCACCCAAAATGTTGGAAGAAAGATTACATAATCCCAAAGATTCTGAATATTTGCCTCGCCCTGAACTATCTACTCCAAATCAAGTTTGTGACCCGAGAATGCCGCGCAGGCCAAATCCATTGGAAAAAGAAAACGAACTGCTGAATCCAAAGATCATTGAGAAAGATGGTCCAAAACGTTCAATCAACAATCCATTAGAACAGTACGATGATTCACCAAGAATGTTGGAAGAAAACCTCACTCCGAGTCAAGTTTGTGACCCAAGAATGCCGCGCAGGCCAAATCCAATTCAAGATAATCCAGAATTGTTGGAAAAAGAACTAGAGAATCAAAGGTTCGTAGATAAAGATTATCCAAAACGTCCAATCGACAATTTGACGCAACCTCAGCAAGTGAATACACAAAACCCGATCAAGAAATGCTCCACATCCGACTTACCCCAGAATCATCCTCCAGAAATACTGGAAGAAAAATTACGTAATCCCAATGACTCAACATCTTTGCCTTACCGTGATTCCCCTGAACTCCTCAATCCTAATCAACCTGTCCAAAAAGTTTATGACCACATAATGAACACACCGGAACAGATATCACGCGAATTTCCGCGTCAACCAATACCACAAACGGAGGAGCAGATTGTCAAAAAGGATGGTCCACAACGCCCATTCAACAATCCATCACAAGAAGGTACACAAATGCCAATTGAAAAATTCCCCACACCACCTGCACACAATGTACCATTGAATGATTCACCAACAGTGGAAGAAAAAGGACGTCATCCCAGGGATTCCAAATTCTTGCACGTCCAGGAAAGTTCACCGCAATTGCTCACCCCCAATCGACCTACTGAACAAGTGTATGACCAAACAATAACTCATACACCAAATCCAGAATTGCTAGAAAGAGAACTGAGAAACCCGACATTTGCGGATAAAGATTATCCAAAACGTCCGATTGACAACCTGACACAACCACCTCAGCATACACAAAACCCCATGGAGAAATGCTTCTCACAAGACCTACCCCAGGATAATTCACCGGAAATGCTGGAGGAAAAAATTCGTCATCCTAGAAATCTCAAATATTCCCCTCACCAAAAAGACTCGCCCCAACTGACTAATACTAATCAGCCCGTTGAAGAAGTATATGACCAGATAGTGAAGACACCCGAAAAAATAACACGTGAATTCACGAGTCAATCAAAACCAATACAAAATGATTCTCAATTGCTAGGCAAAGAATTGGAAAACCCAAGGATCATAGAAAACGATGGTCCAAAACGTCCAGTCAACAATCCATTGCAAGAAAATAATCCGGAATTGATAGAAAATGAAGTGCACAACCCACAAACGTTTGAGAAAGATGGTCCAAGAAGACCAGTCAACAATCCATTGCAAGAAAATAATCCGGAATTGATAGAAAATGAACTGCACAACCCTAAGATGCTTGAGAAAGATGGTCCAAGACGTCCAATTGACAATCCATTGCGAGAAAATAATCCTGAATTGATAGAAAATGAAGTGCACAACCCACAAACGTTTGAGAAAGATGGTCCAAGAAGACCAGTTAACAATCCATTCCAAGAAAATAATCCAGAATTGATAGAAAATGAAGTGCACAACCCACAAATATTTGAGAAAGATGGTCCAAGACGTCCAATTGACGATCCATTGCGGGAAAATAATCCTGAATTGATAGAAAACAAAGTGCACAATCCTAAGATGCTTGAGAAGGATGGTCCAAGACGTCCAATTGACAATCCATTGCAAGAAAACAATCCTGAATTGATAGAAAATGAACTGCAGAACCAGAAAATGTTTGAGAAAGATGGTGTAAGACATCCAGTCAACGATCCATTACAACCAAATAATCCTGAATTGATAGAAAATGAACTTCAAAACCCCAAGATGATAAGGAAAGATGGCCCAAGACGTCCAGTCAACAATCCATTGCAAGAAAATAATCCTGAATTGATGGAAAATGAACTGCAAAACCCTAAGATGCTTGAGAAAGTTGGTCCAAGACGTCCAATTGACGATCCATTGCAAGAAAATAATCCTGAATTGATAGAAAAGAAAGTGCGTAACTTCAAGATGCTTGAGAAATATGGTCCAAGAAGACCAGTCAAGAATCCATTGCAAGAAAATAATCCGGAATTGATAGAAAACAAAGTGCACAACCCTAAGATGCTTGAGAAGGATGGTCCAAGACGTCCAATTGACGATCCATTGCAAGAAAACAATCCTGAATTGATAGAAAATGAACTGCAGAACCAGAAAATGTTTGAGAAAGATGGTGTAAGACATCCAGTCAACGATCCATTACAACCAAATAATCCTGAATTGATAGAACATGAACTTCAAAACCCCAAGATGATTGAGAAAGGTGGCCCAAGACGTCCAGTCAACAATCCATTGCAAGAAAATAATCCTGAATTGATGGAAAATGAACTGCAGAACCCTAAGATGCTTGAGAAAGTTGGTCCAAGACGTCCAATTGACGATCCATTGCAAGAAAATAATCCTGAATTGATAGAAAACAAAGTGCGCAACTTCAAGATGCTTGAGAAATATGGTCCAAGAAGACCAGTCAACGATCCCTTGCGGGAAAATAATCCTGAATTGATAGAAAACAAAGTGCACAACCCTAAGATGCTTGAAAAAGATGGTACAAGAAGACCAGTCAACGATCCATTGCAAGAAAATAATCCTGAATTGATAGAAAATGAAGTGCACAACCCACAAACGTTTGAGAAAGATGGTCCAAGAAGACCAGTCAACAATCCATTGCAAGAAAATAATCCGGAATTGATAGAAAACAAAGTGCACAACCCACAAACGTTTGAGAAAGATGGTGTAAGACATCCAGTCAACAATCCATTACAACCAAATAATCCTGAATTGATAGAAAATGAACTTCAAAACCCCAAGATGATTGAGAAAGGTGGCCCAAGACGTCCAAACAACAATCCATTGCAAGAAAATAAACCTGAATTGATGGAAAATGAAGTGCACAACCCTAAGATGCTTGAAAAAGATGGTACAAGAAGACCAGTCAACGATCCATTGCAAGAAAATAATCCTGAATTGATAGAAAATGAACTGCAGAACCAGAAAATGTTTGAGAAAGATGGTGTAAGACGTCCAGTCAACGATCCATTACAACAAAATAATCCTGAATTGATGGAAAATGAACTTCAGAACCCCAAGATGATTGAGAAAGGTGGCCCAAGACGTCCAGTCAACAATCCATTGCAAGAAAATAATCCTGAATTGATGGAAAATGAACTTCAGAACCCCAAGATGATTGAGAAAGATGGCCCAAGACGTCCAATTGACGATCCTGAATTGATAGAAGACAAACTGCAGAACCCTAAGATGATTGAGAAAGATGGTCCAAGACGTCCAATTGACAATTCATTCAGACAACAAAAGAACCCTGAATTGGTAGATAATGAACCGCAAAGACCCACTATGATCGAGAAAGATGGACCAAGACGGCCAGTACAAGAAACTACTCCAAGGCAACCTCTTGAACAAGTTTGTGATCCAAAATTACCGCGTAGGCCAAATCCAATCCAAGATAATCCAGAACTTTTGGAAAAAGAATTAGAGAACCCGAAGTTTGTAGATAAGGATTATCCAAAACGTCCAATTGACAATTTGACGCAACCTGGTCAGCAAGAAAATACACAAATCCCTATCAAGAAATACTCTTCGCCAGACTCATCTGAGGATGAACTATCTGAAACACTGGAGGAAGAGTTACATAATCCTAAGGATCTTAAGTCTTTGCCTTACCAAAAAGATTCACCTGAACTTTTGATCCCGAATCGCCCTGTAGAAGAAGTTTATGACCAAATGAAGAATACACCCAAAAAAATAACGCGTGATATACTGCGTCAACCAATACAAAACAATCCACAAACCGCAATAATTGAAGAAAAAGACGGTCCAAAACGTCTAGTTGATAATCAATCCCAGTTCTCTGAACAAGAACAACCAACACAATTAAATGATATTCCAGAGTTATCGCAAGAAAAAGTAGAAAATGCAATGTCGACTGATAAATTTAGCCCTACACAATCTAACAACGTACGACGTCCTTCTCCACCAACTTCTCTTCACGATATTCTGGAAAAGGGGTCACAAAAAGGAATTTATGGTCAAGGTGGTGATGAACCTTTACCTCGACAAAATTTGTTTCCTAAATATACCAATGAGAATCCAACAAAATTAGAAGATACTCCATATACTGAAAATATTGATGACCAATTGATGAATGGGCATCAACCTGAAGATTTCAAAGAATATTCATCTGAGCCAGGTAAACAAAATCCTACTAAACGTGAAGATACACTGATGTTGAATCAACAAGTTCATGAGCAATCATCAAATACATTCAAACGCACGTCCCGTGACTTCTCTCGCAGATCAACAGTACAACAAAACAATCCAGAATCTGCAGAGCCAACCACACTGAATGAGAGACCTATAACTCAAACTGGAGAAGCATACGATCAACCCTCTCAGGAAATGCTTCATAGATCACCCAGACCTTTGAATGATCCTAAAACTTTAGAAGAAAGAAAAGTAAATCCTACACTCATGAATAAAGATGGTCCAATCAAACCAGAATTTTCTAATTTGAACGATCCCAATGAGCTTCCAACTTCACAAACTCCAGAAATGCCACCAACTTCCCCATCTCAAAATAAGCCACTTCGAAAAGGCAACCAACCAAAAGATGGGCCACCATCACTTCAAAATACTCCAATAGAGGCATTTGAAGATCAACATCCGAGAAATCCAAATCATTTGCCTCTTCAAGAAGATCTTCCTAACTTACATAATTCACCACAAAGAATGGTTTTGAACAAAGATGACCAACCAATGAACACACCTCAAAACTTAGCACAAAAAGCCCCAGAAGAAGTAACGCAGGATACTCTGGAATCTTCCGAAGAGGATGATTTGGAAAAGAGCCCAACTGAACCAGCAAATATAAGAACCATGCAAGATGGGTCTCAAGATTTGATACAAGAAAACACAAAGAAAGCTTTAAAGAAAATTCAGTCAAAGTCAGAAAAATCCAAAAATCTGAAGAACAAAGCTCCTCAATCTCTACCACAACAAAGCAACCAACCCCAACCCCTAGTTCAACAGTTGGCACAAGAAAGAAAGAAAGCTGAACTGAATTTAGATAAAACTATCGAGGAAATTCTATCAACTCCAAAACAAAATTCTGTTTGTACAACCGTTTCACCCGGAGGACAAACAACAACTGTTATTTCGCAAGATGGTAACGCCCCGACAATTTTGGTGAACGGCCAACCAGTGACTTCTCCTGGTCTGTCAAACGGTTCTCCATTAGAATCACCACCCTTGCCGAATCTGGAAACAGTGAATCCAGAAGTAAGATTGCTTCCAAATGAGAAAAATTCAGGACCCTATAAAGAGGAAATGCCAAACACTAATTCTAAATTAAATTCACAAGAAACAAGCTTTTCACGTCGTACCAAACAAACACAAAATCAGCAGTCAACCAAAACAGAAACTGAAATAATAAAATCTAATCCCAGACAACGACTAGATGGCACAGACACGCCCGATCTTCAATCTTCACCTACCAGAGAACTTCTACGCGATGAAGGCAACAATTATTTGGACTTGAAGCAGGACAAACCCAATCTCAGGCGCGCGACTGAAAACCAAAAACAAATTTCCAACGTTGAAACACCCACGAGGCCACAATCAGATTCAAATGACCCATCTAATCATCTTCCAGATGATAAAACCTCGATTCCTGGTTTTACATTCGCACAGCTTGTACCCGAATACAATGTGCTTACAAGAGCTAATAGACCATCATTTATGAAAGAAAATACTCCATCATCTCAGACTAGTAAAAGAAACACGGCAAAGGTTGGCACACAAACTTCTTGCCCAACAAAAACGCAAGGTACAGCAACTAGCACGTCTATAGCAACCTCTAACGAGGGAGGCACAGCCACTAGCACATCTATAGCAACTTCTAACAAAGGAGTTGCCAAACCACCTACAACATTAGAGAAAATTCTGACTCCAAATACAAATTCAAACACTCCGGTAGTAACTACAACACCTATATCTACTCCTAATGCCAAAGGAATGAATATCCAAGTTCAAAGTCCCAATGGAATGGCATCAACAACTCATATAACTTCAAACGGTGGAGACGGATCGAATAAAATGTCCGTCGTATCAGTGTCATCGAGTAGCGGTCAACCTCAGACGACGACAAATTTGGTTGTAAATGGAAACCCGACCAAAAATGCCAACAACAGCGCTGCTGTCAGTAGCAGTACAACGGCATAGTAATACCGAATAGAATATTTTATTTGAGTTTTATGTTCAATTCTGAAAACGATTAGTAATAAAGATGGATTAATAATGCAGATTGGATTTGTGAGATGTAACCGGTAATAATAAAGGCAGAAATCTGTTCTTTTTTTTTTATCACGTATCTGTTCAATAAGAGAAAGAAATGGATTGAAAAAAGCAATGGCAAGACCAAAATAGGTGTATCGATAAATATTCAGGAATGTTGCTATTATCACTGGTAACAGTTCACAAATTAAGTCAAGAGAAATAACACTGTAATTCATCATATTTATTCTGTAACAGTTATTTGATCAGATGTAGAAAGTTTTGAAAGGACGATAACACTTATTTTAACAAAAATTGCCATCAATATTTGCTCGAGACCAATTAACACGAAGAGAAATCATCCTCATTATTTAATTTATATAAATCAAAAACTATAGGTACTGACGCAATTTTCATTCAAACAATTCACCAGGTAGCATGAAGTATATCGAATTTTCCGAACAACGCTCGTTGCTGTACTCGAATTTATAAATAAAAAGTTTTTAAATAATTAAAGAGCTTTAGATGAACTGTTATACCTAGTAGGAACAATCACGAGGCAAATAGTAATAATAAAATCTTATTTAAATTGGAAGACTTTGGCAAACATTAATACATCGATATGACCAGTATCTATTATTACACCCGGGTACCGTAATTACAAACCTGAAGTTCTAACGATATTCAGGAATTGATTCCAAAATTCCAACAACCGACTTGAAGAAACTCTCAGCTCTCAAGTAAAGGTTTTTTTTCATCATGAACTTGACGATGAATTCAATACATACTGGAATGTCTAGGATTACTACTGCTCATCATCGACTCCATTTTATTGGCTGTCTCTTTTAATGCATCCGGAATATCAGGCAAATCCATAGTGATGTGAGCAGAAAATCTTTTATACACCGATGACGGCTCTTTCTTATTCCTAGGCAAAATCAATGAACCATGAGTCAAAGGTGATAATGAAAATTTTTCTTTTTCAAGCCATTTAACAAACCTTTTACTATGCAGATACTTTAGTTGCTGTCTCAGAAACAAGGCGTTTTTCGTAAGCTCCAGTATATTTTTGAACGTGCTTTGCGTTTTACTCATGGCGTCTAGTTCACTAAAAATGGAAATTTTCAATTCTTAAAATTCACGACTCATACGATTAAAAAATGAAAAATCGGCATGGGAAATGTCGATTTACTCAGCTCGAATGCATCAAAAAATTTGAAAAGAATCGAGTTATGAGAGGATACTGTCACAACGAAGTATATTTCACCATTCTGGTAGTAAACGCAATCAACATTACCCGCATTCAATTCTAATACACTGGTGTACCTGATAGCGTACTCCAGATCGTAAATATTTCCTTGAAGATCCCGTTGTAATTTTTCAGCTTCAATTCGTTTATCGATCATATTTGGTAACGATTTACGGATGTTTTCTTGGAGTCGATAATAGGCTAGCGAAGGTTCGTTAGCCAAAATGTGCATGTTTTCGGATATCCGTTCTTTTGCTGCAACACAAATCGTGCAAGTGCTACCAGACAAATCTTCAAACGAAGAAACATAGTACTTTAGAACTGTTTTACTTTTGCGAACTCTTTCTTCCAGAATAGAATCAATGGGGAAACCATTGTTTGCATATCGTGCTTTCAACTTGGAGGAAGTCGGTGAAAAATCCAAACTGATTATACCCTTGAAGAAAAGATGGACGGTGAAGGAGTAGTACACATATTTTGAAGAACTTTGGTTTAGTATGAATTTGAATGATATCGTGATTACCTTACTCATGTTGAATCATCGACATGGAATGAAAAACTGATTGTCTCTGAAATTCATCTCGTCCATCTTCGAGTCTTCGAGAGCGTAACTTCTGATTTCTCATTTTTCTGGTCAATTTCCAGTATTCCTTATCAATATTAACAGCTTAGTGATGAGGATGATAAGATCGTAAACGAACGTAAACGAAAGAGAAAATAATTTTTTTCTTCAGCTCAGAACGTATGTCCTACAAAGTCAAAGTGACGTATATCCAAATCTACGATCAGGCAAACTGTATCTTTCAAGTGATTCATGAAGTATGATTTCTTCCTGATCGTTAATGTACATATACATCCAGCGCTCTCTTATCAGTTACGACCGTCACGCACCTACAGTGATTAGAGAACTGCGAATCAACAACACTACTGTCATTCACACATCGCGTCGAATCTTGTCGAGTCGCAATATTATTACTTTGGCTTTCAATTTTCGTAATGGGATGGAACCATGATGTGAAAGAATTGTAGAAGAGTTCGTGTTTTCATACATTTTAAATTTACCGTGCTTATGCAATCCTCCTAGGCTCCTACTAACCTGAATGCTATTTCTTTCACGATTAATTGTTCATTCCAGGTGAATTTCCTTACTGCCTTTAGTTTTGATTTCGTTCAGCCGTCCACCATGTCTTCGGATACCGAAAGCAACAGCAGTCCTACGGGTCATACAGAAATTAAGATTTTTCTGAGTTATCAAGATAAGAAGAGAGATCAACCTTTAGTTCTGCCCGTATTCGAAGGTATGACCGTTGAAGAGGTCATCACCACGGTATGTCAAAAACTTGCAATTACTCCTGTCGCCGTTCCATTGTTCGCTTTGAAGACTTTGTTACCGCCTCAGTCTTGGTTATGTCTATCCCATAAGATATCCAGCGTAAGAGTCGAAAAAGATTACGAGTTCTGTTTACGCATCAAAGTACCTGACGTGAATCGACTTGCGCTTGTAGATCTGGAGGCGTACAATTTTTATTTCAAACAAGCAAGAAAATATATATTGAACGGTGGGGTACGCATGAAATATGCGGATATTATAATTGGGTTCGGTGTAACCGATATGGTGAGGGCTGTGCTAGAAGATGGAGTGTCGAGGGAGCAAGTAGAGAAAAAATTCATGCGATATTTGACCGAGAAAGTGCGCAGAAAGCATCGATCTTTTTTCTTGAAAAAGCACGTCATGGAGCATTTTAAACATCTGATAAAGCAGAATCACGATAGTTTGTATTTGAAAAAACAGTACTTGGAATCTTTCGAGAAAGTCGTTCCTGATTATTTGATTGAGGAATTCGAAACCAAACAAGTTCTGGAAGAGGGAGAGAAGAAAATTTTGTTGCGCGTTAATCCTTTCGATTCTGAAATGCCTGGTATAACCATGAAAGAACAACATTCAGATAAAGTACGTGAAAGAAGTATAGGAAAGTTTTTAGCTTATTGGAACGAAAGATCTTAATTCCGTTTTATCATTTACAGTGGGAACATGTCTGCCAGATTGAAGATATGTGTTACATAAACACGAAGGATGATGGAGAAGTGGAAATCTCCAGAAAAAATGGTATTCCTTTCTCCCTAAAATTTGATTTGATGTCTGGTATGATCTCGTTGGTTACGTTGCTCGATTCCTATTATCGCTTGATTTGTAAGTCGACTTTCAATTTGTGTCATGATATGCCAACGCCATCTATACAAAAATTATTCCTGCTGAAATGTCACGGACCAGTCAGGTAATTATGACTTGCGTATTTGGAGACCAAATAAGGTATATGAAATATTGTTAGTTTTCAACTAATCATCTTACATTTTAGCGGAGAATTTTCGTACAGAAAATTAGCTGAAAAGAGAAACTATGCGCATGGTCATTTCATCCTTCGACAAAGTGATAGAGACTATAATTCGTACTACATTGACGTGTGTACAAACTCAAGGTACGTGTAGATTTCTCGTTGACTTCGAAGAAATGTTTGCCCTTATCCGTAAATATGTAACATGATCTAATCTAGCCTAAGATTTTCGTAGAACTTGTAGGCTACTGATTCAATATTCCGATTTTCACACAATAAGAGTAATTATGTTTGTCGATTAACTACAGGATTATTAGGCGCTGTAATTTTAATCGTTCATTTTTGAGAACTCATTATCGTGCCACTTCATGATGTGATTTTTCTGTTCGTAGACTACTACCGATAACCATACGAATTGTGGCAGGCATCGATAATAGTTTTAGACTGGAAAACGAAACGAAATCATATCCATCGATTCCTGCTTTAATCAATGATCATCGATCTGCAACAGCAGAATACCCGTTATTACATTATTTGCCGCCGTCCGAATATGGTAATATTAGCTCCTCATTAAGATAATATCGGAAAATATTCATTACCGGATTTAGGTTTAGTTCCGATCAATAAAATGAAAGTATTTTTGCGAAAATGGGGTAACATGAAGTATTTTTAATTTTCACTGCACACTCTCCAAAACTATGGTGATTCAAGACCGTATGGTGTTCAGCATCCTATTTTAACTGCTTAAATTTGAAGTTATTCATTTATCACATTCTAGATGGTCAATGTTACTGCCCAGAACCATATTTTTGGTAGTAGAGGAAATTCCAGACTCAAGAATCGGTGTAGGCATCAATAATCTGGGTATCAAAAATATCAGACTGATTTTGATTTTTTCGATGCGTTCATCAATAATATTTTATACACTTTGCCCGACTATGGGGAAGATGATCCTATTTTGTGAATCAAAAGTCGTAAAATCTGCTAAATATATGATTTTTCATCTTGATTAAACCCCATCATTATTGAGAATTTTACGTGCTAAAATTGTGATTTCAGATGAATCTAATTTATTATTGTGCCGAAAAGTGTGTCCAGTTTCGCGAGTGCAAGATCCTCTTGAAGAATTAATGGCGACCATGCCCGTAGTCATCGATGGTCGAGACTTGAAGAAGTTTTCATGTAAGTTCCGACCAAAACAGATTGAAATTCCTGAACTTCGTTTTATTACGTATGTGTTTCATCGTAGTGGAGCCTCAACAAAGTCGGTCGGGCATGACAACAGTATATCCTGGCGCATGGGTTGTCAACAATATTATAAAGAGGAATGTAGCTGTAAAAGTATTAAACGGGAAACACCCAGCGATGTCGATAAAAGTGAGTAAAATACACGTTGATGAAAATGGAAAGTTCTGACGCAAATGAAAACTCATAACATAAATTTCATTGCAGGAGTTCCTGCATTTGACGAGTCGTTGGGCTTTTATAAAAACAAATTCCGTCGTAAGATTATACGGAATCACGCTTTCGAGTCCAGTTGCTATGGTTATGGAGAATTTGCCATTGGGTCGGTTGGATTTGTATTTGGCAGACCCAAAAAATCGTCTCTCCATAAAAGAGAATACGCTAGTAGAAGCAGCTACATACGTAGCAAATGCTTTATATTATTTGGTTAGTTTTGCGGAAATACACAGTATTTTCAAACCAAAATGTATTGACGATATTTGACTTTTAATCGATCATTTTCAAGGCCGATAAAAACTTCGTCCACGGTCGTATCCGGTGTCGTAAGTTATTGGTGGCTAGTCATACGGATACTTCTCTTGTCGTGAAATTGAGTGATCCGGGCCTCTCGGTTCCATACGATGATTTTGAGTAAGATTTGATTGTAAAATTTCCGTTTATACGATATCATGTTACTCATTAACGTGAATTTTCCAGCCTTCATTGGATTCCACCTGAACTTCATGATCATAGGGATAGAGCTCGAGATACAGGCAACGCGGATGTGTGGGCTTTCGCGACAACTCTTTGGGAACTTTTCAGTTATGGTGCGTTGCCAGAGGAACGAGATTATTCTGCAATCAGAAAAGTAGGTTACGTCGTAGATTTGTTCATTACATGTTTTCAATTGAGACTTACAGGCCAAGTATAAGTTTCTATATTCATTATCCTTGTGGGTGAAAGCTGTTCTCAAGCTTGCTTGCAATCCTGTAAAACAGATCTTATTTTTTGCCTCCATTTGTTTCGTTTTCTATCTTAAGAACCAGAAAGTTGTTTTTCCTCCTTTTAGTCACCGCCCAATCTCATTTCTTTTGTAAGCACTCTACCACTATAATTATTTTTAGACATGTTTCATGTCTTTTTTGACACCCTATACACTTTCGAAAATTTGCGAGTACCACCCCCCTCCTCCCCCTCCCCCTATTAATGGACTTGAAAATTTTTTTGATAATTACCTGGGAGGTTATCAAGAAATCTGCGAGTACCACCCCCTGGGTAAAAATGAAATAAAAATAAAATTACAATTAAGATATTAGTTTTTCCGTGCAAAGAAAACGATTACGGTTTGATTGGTAGAGGCTCTGCTCGCACAAAAATTGTAGAACTTTTTTTTAAAAAAAGTTCTACAATTTTTGTGCGAGCAGAGCCTCTACCAATCAAGAAATTAAATTAAATTAAATTAAAATAAAGTAAAATAAAAATAAAATAAAATGAAATAAACCTCGAATCACCTGGGAGGTCATCCAGAAATCTGCGAAAGAGTACCACCTTCTGGGTAAAAATGAAATAAAAATAAAATTAAATTAAATAAAATTAAATAAAATTAAATTGAAATAGAATAAATTTAAATAAAATTAAAATAAAATTAAATTGAAATAAAATAAAATAGAATTAAATTGAAATTGAAAAATTAAATTAAATAAAATTAAAATAAAATAAAAGTTGAATTAAATTGAATGAAATGAAATGAAATTAAAATTAAATTAAATTAAACTAAAATAAAATTAAATAAAATAGAATTAAAATAAAATAGAAGTTGAATTAAATTAAATGAAATTGAATTAAAATAAAATAAAATAAAATAAAATGAAATAAATTAAATTATATTAAATTGAATGAAAATAGAATGAAATGAAATGAAAATTAAATTAAAATAAAGTAAAATAAAAATAAAATAATAAACCTCGAATCACCTGGGAGGTCATCCAGAAATCTGCGAGTTCCACCCTCTGGGTAAAAATGAAATAAAAATAAAATAAAATAAAATTAAAATTAAATTGAATTGAACTGAAATAAAATTAAAATAAAATAAAAGTTCAATTAAATTGAATGAAATTGAATTAAAATTTAAAAAAATTGAATTATACTAAATTAAAATGAAATGAAATGAAATTAAATTAAATTATATTAAATTGAATTAAAATAGAATGAAATGAAATGAAAACTAAATTGAATTAAATTAAAATAAAGTAAAATAAAAATAAAATAATAAACCTCGAATCACCTGGGAGGTCATCCAGAAATCTGCGAGTACCACCCTCTCGGTAAAAATGAAATAAAAATAAAATAAAATAAAATTAAAATTAAATTGAATTGAACTGAAATAAAATTAAAATAAAATAAAAGTTCAATTAAATTGAATGAAATTGAATTAAAATTAAATGAAATAAAATGAAATAAAATTGAATTAAAATTTTAAAAAATTGAATTATATTAAATTAAATTAAAATAGAATAAAAGGAAATGAAAAAAATAAACCTCGAATCACCTGGGAGGTCATCTAAAAATCTGCGAGTATCACCCTCTGGGTGAAAATGAAATAAAATTAAATTAAATTGAAATAAAATAAAATTAAATAAAATTAAACTAAAATAAAATAGAATTAAATTAAAATAAAATTAAAATAAAATAAAAGTTAAATTAAATTAAATGAAATTGAATTAAAATAAAATCAAATAAAATAAAACAAAATTGAATTAAAATTTCAAAAAATTGAATTATATTAAATTAAAATAGAATAAAAGAAAATAAAAGAAAATAAACCTCGAATCACCTGGGAGGTCATCCAGAAATCTGCAAGTACCACCCTCTGGGTAAAAATGAAATGAAAATAAAATAAAATAAAATTAAATTGAAATAAAATAAAATAAAAATTGAATTAAATAAAATTAAATTGAAATAAAATAAAATAAAATAAAATTAAATTAAATTGAAATAAAATAAAATAAAAATTAAATTAAATTAAACTAAAATACAATTGAATAAAATGAAATTAAAATAAAACAAAAGTTGAATTAAATTAAATGAAATTGAATTAAAATAAAATAAAATAAAATAAAATTAAATTAAATTAAAATTTTAAAAAATTGAATTATATTAAATTGAATTAAAATATGTAGAATAAAAGAAAATGAAAGAAAATAAACCTCGAATCACCTGGGAGGTCATCCAGAAATCTGCGAGCACCACCCTCTGGGTAAAAATGAAATGAAAATAAAATAAACTAAAATGAAATAAAATGAAATTGAAATAGAATAAATTTAAATAAAATTAAAATTAAATTAAATTAAACTAAAATAAAATTGAATAAAATGAAATTAAAATAAAATAAAAGTTGAATTAAATTAAATGAAATTGAATTAAAATAAAATAAAATAAAATTAAATTGAATTAAAATTTTAAAAAATTGAATTATATTAAATTAAATTAAAATAGAATAAAAGAAAATGAAAGAAAATAAACCTCGAATCACCTGGGAGGTCATCCAGAAATCTGCGAGCACCACCCTCTGGGTAAAAATGAAATGAAAATAAAATAAACTAAAATGAAATAAAATAAAATTGAAATAGAATAAATTTAAATAAAATTAAATTAAATTAAACTAAAATAAAATTGAATAAAATGAAATTAAAATAAAATAAAAGGTGAATTAAATTAAATGAAATTGAATTAAAATAAAATAAAATGAAATTAAATTGAATTAAAATTTAAAAAAATTGAATTATATTAAATTAAATTAAAATAGAATAAAAGAAAATGAAAGAAAATAAACCTCGAATCACCTGGGAGGTCATCCAGGAATCTGCAAGTGCCACCCTCTGGGTAAAAATAAAATAAAAATTAAATTAAATTGAATGAAAATAGAATAAAATTAAATTTAATACCTGGGAGGTCATCATGTCTTTTTCGACAGCGGAGCGAGTGAGTCCCAGTAACCTCATCAGCTTGAAATATACTAAAGTGGACTTCTACTGGACTAAGAAGCGGGGCGAACGAGGGGAGCGAAAAGACATGAAACATGATTTTTATATTTTTGGCAACGCCAAGAAATCCTTCTCACTTTCTTGTATTTTAATTCATCTATTTTTGATTTTGTTCTGTAGAACTAGATAATCAATTGTCATTGTCACTAATTCCAAATTATTTATGTATTATTTGTCGTAGTTTTACGTGCCTAAAAAGATTTTACCGCTGCCTCCTGCATGCCCGAAGACTGTTTATTTTCTAATGATGGGATGTTGGTCGTACGATCCTCTCGCACGCAAAACACCTCAAGAAATCATGCGAGATATTAATCAATTCTTTTATCAAGGTTATTTTCAAAATTTTCATTTTATAAAATTTGTTTTTTTCAACTTACATGACATTTTCCTCTCATTAGAAGTAGTCAAAGGTCGACATTCTCCCACCCAATACTAAAGGAATCCTTATATTTTGCTCCCTAATAAGTCCGTTTTGTTGACTCTTCCTACTTCAAATTTTACGCCAAGAAAGCACCTTCTCGGTATCTAAGTTTCTTGGTAAGTTTCTCACCTCGCAGTCATCTTCCGAACATCCGATATTCACTCCGATAATTTTTACCAGTGTTGAATTATTTCTTCATCTTGAGCACGATTGTAATTTTCCTTTTTGTGTTCTTACAATTTTAAGTGTACAATTGGCGACAAACAAATCGCTATGAGGCAATCGTACCGAAGCACAAAAGCGAAGGAGATAATATTTCTAATCACTCTGACTATTCGAAGAAGAGTGAAAATTACCCTTGTAACAAGAGAAGTGTAGTTTCCCAAGTGACCTGTAAGTTTGGAAACATTTTTTTAAATGATTGTAAGTATTTAGAGATGTGAGAAAAGATCTTGAACTTGTTTTAGTACGCACAGATTTGGATTTAGAAGACAGTCCGGTGGATGCAGATGTGGAAGAATTGAAAAATCAAATGACAACCTTCTTTCCTACTGAGGTCTGTATTATTTTGTCATTTTATCTAGAATACCAGTCATATTCTTGGATTATGTACATAATTCTCATTTGTCACAGTCTTATCCTTATACGTCGGAGTACGTAGAAAGGATATCGCCACCGATGATCGGACAATACAATGAAGACTATGAAAATAAGTTTTCGATGACGAGTATGCAAAGTATATACGAGCTTGATAAGGAATGGAATTTAGTTCTAAAAGGTCTGCTTGGCACGGTAAGTAATGCGGTGATCGAGGTGCTCGAAATAATTTTGATTCCTCATAATCAATGATATGTTTGTTCATCATTTGCAGGGGCATTGGGGTGCAGTTTATAAAGGCGAACTTCATGGTCTTTATGATGAAAATAACATACAAAAATGCGCTGTGAAAAAATTGAGGGAAGATCATATGGGGGATCTAGCTAATCATGCAGAATTGGCAAAAGAAATAAAGATTTTGATAGTAAGTATAATTTTCTCTTCAATCGAGCGTGTATTATTCTGGCCTAGTTACTTGAATATATATCTGGAACTCATTATTATAATTGCGTAATGCTTTCCACGAGGTCGCTCGCGAAATGGTTGAATGAAGAGGATAGCTTAAGACATGGATATCAGTTGGGAGGTCGCTTCGCTTACCCATTCTCATGAAATCTTTGTTTCGAGTTTTTTGCCCTACAATCTGAGTTTAAGTCGGTTGAAAGTGATTGATGTAATTAATTACTCATTTTTTTCTATTTCCAGCAACTAAAACACCCTAATATCGTGACCATATTTGGTCAAGTCGAAGAACCTGACCTAGGTCTAGTAATGGAATACATGGACCATGGTTCGTTGAAATCTTATCTGCATATAAATCATGCAAGACTGAATCCAATTATGTTGACGAAGTGGGCTATGGATATCGCTGAGGTGAGTCTCATTGATGGTATAGAATGGACGTTATATTCGCTTAGCAACCTTTTGGAAGTTTGAGTAACTGAGTGAAGATTTTTTCAAAATATCGAATGAGAGCTCAAATAACACGAAAAAATGTAAATTTCTCGATCGAAATTCTGCTGGTTTTTGTAAAATTTTATGTTAGAAAATAATGCACGGGCGTATGGGGGCTTGGGGTCGAACCAAGTTCGGAGAAAAACTAGTTTCTTGCTGTGAGTGTATGATTTGCATCCTTCGTATTGTTACAATGTGTAATGTTGTTTTCTTGTTTAAAGGGTATGACGTATTTACAAAGCAAGAAGTACATTCACCGTGACTTAGCTGCGCGCAATATTTTGGTCAAGGAGCCCGTGGTGAAAATTTCTGATTTTGGCCTAGCTCGATTCCTCGGAAACAACAATTATTATCACATAATAAATCCAAATAGGGTTTTGCCAATGCAATGGTAACTAACTAGATTATTGTACTTCGAATCAGTTGGATGATGAAAACAATTTTGTCGTTCTAAGGCGAATAGATGTACTTTGCAAAATGAAATATTCTCATTTACGTTCTCCCCATAATCCTGAGAAATCTCATATGACCTTATTATCAACAGACTAATCTGTACCACCTCGGAAATTCTATCTGATTGTACTACTTTTATAGGTGTTTTCATTATTCTCTCCAAGTAGTGAATGTAGTAGACTCTTCACATTTTGAAAACATGAAAGTACTTCTCTTCAGCTTAGTGCGGCAGTACATTCGACCGATGATACTGAATCCTATCTGAATTTTGTGCAGGCACGCCCCAGAATCTTTGGAATATCATAAATTTTCATTCCAATCGGACGTTTGGTCATTCGGAATAGTGTTGTTCGAAATGTTCTCGTTTGGAGCAGAACCAATATTACCGGGTCTGAAATCATCATCAGCGGATGGAATATGTGAAGCCCTTAGACAAAATATCAGACTTCCACAGACACAGCTGTGTCCATCCTATATCTATAAGAATATTATGACTCGCTGCTGGATGTACGACGCTGTTCAAAGACCTTCTTTCCCAGAATTAATTACACTCCTCAAAGACGCGTTAGAGTATTTGAAAGGTTGAAAATATTCTGGAAGAATGTTCTCTTTCTTTTTCCGTTTTTTATTTGTAGGATAAACTTTTTTTAATTCTTGTGTTGCTCGATCTTAACTTTCTGTCAGGGTTTCTATGTCTTTTTTTGTACAATTATTATGTATTTTCATTTTCAGTACATACTAATCCTTGCAATAGTTATCGAACATGTAACTCTTGTATTTCGTGTATTATTTCAACTTGTTAAAAAAAAAGAAAAAAAAAACTCTCTCTGTGATAAGGTTTAGAGTTTCTTTACTTTTGTAGTGAATACATTTGAATTATTTATATTGTTCGTTAAAATATCTTCTGTCTCGTGAATGTGCCATTTTAGTTTTATTTTAAGATAATTATTATGGGTTTTTAATTAAAATATCATTCAATTCATGCGCGTTTCATTGATACCGAGAGAAAGTCCTAAAATTAGAAGAAAACTGCATTTGCGCAGAAATCGAGTTTTATTTCTGTTGTCTCACTGAACATTTATGCCAAAATGAGAATGTTATCACGTGCGATGCAATGATTGCTGTATTGTCATCGGTAGACGAAAAATAAATTGACGTTCTATTCCTCCTTGTTAAATACATGCGTACAGTCGTATATCGATTATGAAAGGGCCTCGTTGTTCACGTAACGAACGATTCTGCCCTTATTCTCGCGAATGTTACATCAATGAGGAAAACTACCAGGAAAAGTGGGTTGAAGAAACGACTCGCGGAAAACTGGAATGAAAGATAAATTCTCGGTAAAACAATTCTCCCCTTTTTCAATATTTTCTTTTCGTGGATATGCATAATGTTATTGTGATCTTTGGATCTTTATTTCGCCTTATTTCTAAAGCTTAATAAGTTTGAAATGTTTTTGATGAATGTTATTTGATCAGTTAGTTGTACACTTTTAAAAGACCTTATCGTTCCGTTCTTCCTACGTGCCTTTGCTTATTTTTGGCGAGACAATGTACTTTTCATCAGCCCATTACTCAATCTGTATAACATGCAAGTATTCTGATTAAATTATTGTGACATCCGCGTAAGAATCAAAAAATTAATATTCTGAATTGTTTCAAAGGTATGCTTTGTATTTATCCTTCTATTGGCTCGTCTCTTGACGATGTTAGGCCTATCAGTAAGGAGAAACTGCCAAAATTAGAGACCAGCTCGATTATTCCCAGTGTTGAAATAAGCAATACGACCACAATGTTCAATTCTTCGAAACAGGTACGTAGGTATTCTTCAAGTTTCTACAACCGATGTACATATTATTGAATGACTCATTAAACGGAAATGTCAATGCTGGATCAGGCAAGTGAAGAAACCAGTACGAACAAGTATGATACAATGAGGAAGATGAATTTAATTAAAAATGTTCCGAAGCCAGCTCCTACGCGTAAGTACGATCGAATGAATCGTTTCATCAGTCATTTACGGTGTTTCCTGACATGTGGATTTATTAATTCTTTTTTATTTATTCAGCGTTTTCAGAAAACGTGGTCAGCACTTATCGCTTGAAAGACGAAGATGATAATACTTGTATCCTCATGACTGTAGACGCTCTTATTAGTTTTCTCTACGTGACAAATTTAAATCTGAATGAGGTGAGAAATTAAAATATGAATAAGCTTTTTTTTTGTCAATGAGAATGCGGCGCTCGTATATGCAATTCAACTTTCATTCTTGTACTAGAAAGCTACATTTGAAGGGAAAATTCTTGGTGTATTTGGTATCATTCATCGTTTAAATGGAAGAGATTCGTCATACTTAGTTGAAATTCCACAATATTGAATTGTTACCTACGTTAGTTCATTAGTGTTTCAAAGTTTCGCAATACTCTTTGATAGAAATATGAAACCGAACTAGAAGCTGTCATAATTCCGTTTGATCGTTCGTTCATGATACCTCTTAAATCTTTTATTGCGTTGAATTATTCTAACGATAATACAAATTAATCCGAATTCTTTCCTAGGCGTTGTCAATTTGAAAAAATTACAATAAATAAAGAACGAGAAAATCGTTCTGTACAGCGAGGGACATGAAAAAGAGTAACTTCATTCACTCGTGAATTTAATTAAGTTCGTCGGTATTGCATTATGAGAGTCTAGTTGATCATCAGTCTCTCTGTACGTTACTCGCTTCATTGAAGCACTCAACATTGTCATGAACTTCATTCCTAAAGTTCGAGGAGCTTTTCATCTCATAAGGCGAAATAGAATTCGACTTTTGACGAACTTTTACGGGTGATTACTGTATTCCTAAATGAAAAATTGATGGTTACCTCCAAATATTAGTATATACTATAGACCGTATCATTCTAATTTGTAGCTTGTTCGGAACATAGCAGAACCTATTTATTTCATTTTGATTCTGCCATGTCGAATGATCGTGATATCATTTACTGGAACGAAGTTTTGTTTTATCGCCATTCGGATTCAATTTTATTATAAAAATTGATTTCTGGACCCCTGTACAAAATATTCACAGAACATTAACTATTTTCAAGAACCAGTATTATTTTTATCGGAGGTAGTTCAAAACAAGGATGGTTTCTTTCTAAAATGGTTTTTCTCATGCGGTAACAAACGACAATAAATTGGGCATTCTCTTATAATACGAGTAGCCTAGCACCTTTCTAAAATAGAAACTTGCGTTGGTAATTGATTTTACAATTGTATATATTCAATCATGATTACAAAATGATGCTTTCCATACTTTGAACATGAAAATATCAGCTCTCGATTTTGGAATGAAGTTCCCAAAGAATGGTCTAAATTTATGAAATCGTATTCGTTTTCAATACCTACTTACTTCCAAAAGTACGGTATCGAAGAGAAAACTTCATTGTTGATCAAATTGATGCAGTAGCAGCGGAGTACAGATGAATTCTTTTACTTATTATTTGAATATGAGCAAAATTGAAGCAAACCATTGTGAAATTTTTTGTACTTAGTTGATAAAATTACCTGGGGAATGCTATTGCTTTTATACGTTAGCATTTTCGTACCTACATGCTTTGTTATCCTCTCCTCAGTCATTCATAAAGTACAATTTCAATTTATCTTTGTTTCAGGAAAGCGACATTTTTGTTCCGGATGGAAATAAAGTTGCATTATCAGGCGATTGTAGCAATGGTGAAAAATCGTCGATGGTGTTAAAATGGAAATCGTTTGTTTTGAGTTTCGATTTTGGCAAAGTGAGTTGAAAATTTTTTAAAAATAATATACCGGTAGATGAGGATTCTCAAAAAGCTACCCTATCAAAAAATTTACGTGAATATCAGCAGCTGAAAAGTTACTGAATATACCTTCAGCAGCTGATTTGGTGCTGAAACAACTACTGAAACGCACAAAGTAGGTACCGGTATGATGTATTGTCAGTAGTTGTATCAGTACCATATCAGCTGCTGAAAAACTGTGCCAAATTCGGTACTACTTTTCAATAGCTGATTTGGTCAAGTTTTTTGATATCTGACAGATATATTGTATTTGATCAGAAATATTCTGAGAAAAAGTCTTGTCATCGCGGATGTGAAATTTTATCAAAAAATTTAATTAGCTGGCCCTGCTATCAGGAAATAAAAGTATTTAGATGATAATAATTAATAAAAAACTATCAGAGTCCCAATTGAAACACAAGTTCTAATTTCACCTCTACGAAGAAATATGAGGATTCCGAAACGTCGTGTGTTTCAATCGAAATTTTGATGTTTTTTTTTTCTTCTTTTTTTCAACTACCTACTCATATTTTCTGCTGGCCGTGCCAGTAAAATAAGTTCATCTGATGAAAATCAGAATTATTTGCAATATTTTCGATATTTTATTGATATGTACGTACACATAATATAAGTTAAGCATAAAAGAATAACAAACAAATACGGGTCCGTCTGTTTTCCTTCTGTACACGAAGTAGGCAACTTGAAAAACTTCTCATCAATTGTTGAAATTTTATTTTCTCGTAATTGTTAAACATGATGATTTATATCCTCATCATCAAAAAATCTAATTTATCCAGTGTTTGACTCGTTCGCCCAAGGGCAGCTTTGCAAATTAGGTGGTGCCTGGGTTTATTAAGCTCACTCCGGAACTACGCCAACGCTATTCACTCAGTCTGATATTGTGTTCAAATGATTTCTCATCGTAGTTCATATTTTCCATTGTATCTGTCGCCTAATATCATGAAAAAATAAACAATTTATTAATTAAATTTCTTCCAGACACCTGGTGGTGAGAGGTGGTTTGTAAATAGCATTCAACTGAATTATAACACAAAAGACTCACCGATGCAACACCCCAATCATCCGAGTAAGCATTATGACCTCTTAGTTTATATTGTTTTACTGTTAGCCTATCCAAATTTTAAAAATGACTTTTTGTCCACATTTAGACACATTTGTGGAAGCGACGACTGTTGGCGACCTCTTATTTCCTACTCCCGTTGGACGCTCATTCAGATGCAACCGAGAGATAGAAGTTGCTTTGATCGATCCTCAATACCCGGATCTCAAGACAAAATTATTGCTGAGAGCATTGACGCTGGAGCCATTCATCTTCAAGAACGATGACTTTGGACCAGGTAAGCTTGTCACAAAAAAGGAGGACAATTTGTTCAACTGCACAGTGGCGGCCTTGAGAATTTCGCCCGAAGTAGGCCAACCTGAGGTCTGTGGATTGTGAGGAGTATGCTCAGAATTTAAATTTTTAGGTACCTCTCTCTTAGGTCCGTCACTGTGACTGCACCTGATTGCTCGAGTCGTACAATAATTTGATATGTGATTTACCGTATTGAATGATTTTCAGAATATCTGTGCGCGCCGGCTGGGGCTGGATCTTTTCGTAGTGAAACTGCACCTTTTATTTTCGGAAGTTTGTTGACCTTAGCCTCCCTGTGTACAATTTCGATGTACGCCATTTATCGTTATCTCAAAGTGAATAAAGTGCAATACGACGCTATGGAGTAGACGTCAATAAGTTTACTGTCTTTTATTTTGGCTATTTCTTCTTCTTCTTTTTTTTTTTTCTTCGTCTTTGTTAGATTGTTTTGGAAATTTAAGATTACAGTGTCAGCGTTGGAATGGACGGTGGATTAAGTTTTATCAATTCACCGTCTGTATCTTTCGTACTTTTTGTGGAAATAAACCATCTCAGTTTACTCGAGTCATATTTTGTCTGAATTTAGAACGAGGTAATTGTTCAAAAAATAAGAAAGCTTTCTATTATAAAAAAAGGACAGTTTTTTTTTAAATATTTTAATTGTAAAATAAAAGACTTCTCGACCTCTCTTCTTCCATTTCTCTACATATTCTATTTTTTATGTATTTATACACTCAGTCATTTTACTCATCTCTATTAATTTAATTTTTAATAAATCATTGATCTAGTTTTGGTGTACGATGTGAATATATTTTCACTCTGACATATTTTATCATAAGTTTATGCGTATTACTGCGTGTTCCTATTATTCAATTCATAATTGATATTTTATTGTATTATAAAATTTTGATCTTATTCGTAAATTAGAAGGGAAGGCGTAAACTGTGTAGCCTTCAGGCCTAACCAGTAGTAAATTTTTATTTTCCCATAGGCAATATGAACATATCCTCTCATACCAATTATTATCGTATATTTTTAGTCAATTCAGATATCGCACAATACACATATCTATAGAGAATATGGTTTACTTACTACATATCATCTAATGCTGCTTCTTACCACATTAATATTTTATGAACTCCGTACAAATATTCTTGCGAGGCGTTTTGTTTTTCCTGACAAACAACCTCTTCAGCGACCTAAAAATTAGGAGACGAGCTGACCTGACGTATAATTTTAAAATTATTTTCTTCTTAGCTCGTACATCGTACAAATTTTACGTTGAATTTATTATTAAATTGTTGATTAAATCTATAAAATGGATTCTTAGTAATTACGTTATAAGTTTGATATTTTATGCAATATACATTATTCTCTTGTTCTCTTTTACTTCTTTCACTGGGGTGGCACTATTCGTTGATCCAATACGAATTCTACACGTTGGTATCTTTTTCCAGGTTTCACCGTGTCACGTGAACCTCAAAGTTCAAGAAAAACATTACATGTGGAGGCGTTATCACTGATGAGCTTACTATTTCTCTTAAATTTACAAATTTTCATTAAAACTCATCGGTAAACAAAGAAATCTTCTGAATCTCCCATTTCCATTGAAGATATTTTAAGTCTCAATCTCGAGTGTCAGTCTCGAGAGTCAATTTTGAGTCTCAATTTCAAGTCTAAATCTCGAGTCTTGATCTCAAGTCTCAATCTTGAGTCTCAATCTTGAGTCTCAATTTTGAGTCTCGAACTCGAGTCTCAATCTTGAGTCTCAATCTCAAGTCTGAATCTCGAGTCTCAATTTTGAGTCTCGATCTCGAGTGTCAGTCTTGAGTGTCAATTTTGAGTGTCATTTTCAAGCCTCAATCTCGAGTCTCAATTTCAAGTGTCAATTTTGAGTCTTGATTTCGAGTCTTAATCTCGAGTCTCAATCTCGAGTATCAGTCTTGAGTGTCAATTTCGAGTCTCAATTTCGAATCTCAATCTCAAGTCTCAATCTCAAGTCTCAATCTCGAGTGTCAATTTTGAGTCTCAATCTCGAGCCTCAATTTCGTGTGTCAATTTTGAGTCTCGATCTCAAGTCTTAATCTCAAGTCTCAATCTCGAGTGTCAGTCTCAAGAGTCAATTTTGAGTCTCAATTTCAAGTCTCGATCTCAAGTCTCGATCTCGAGCCTCAATCTTGAGTGTCAGTTTTGAGTGTCAATTTTGAGTGTCAATTTTGAGTCTCAATCTCGAGCCTTAATGTTGAGTGTCCGTTTTGAGTGTCAGTTTCAAGTCTCAATCTTGAGTGTCAATTTTGAGTCTCGACCTCGAGTCTCAATCTCAGGTCTCAATCTCAAGTCTCAATCTTGAGTGTCAATTTTGAGTCTCAATCTCGAGCCTCAATTTCGTGTGTCAATTTTGAGTTTCAATCTCGAGTCTCAATCTCGAGTCTCAATCTCGAGTCTCGATCTTGAGTCTCAATTTCAAGTCTCAATCTCGAGTCTTGATCTCAAGTCTCAATCTTGAATCTCAATCTCGAGTCTCAATTTTGAGTCTCGATCTCGAGTCTCAATCTTGAGTCTCAATCTCGAGTCTCAATCTCGAGTCTCAATTGTGAGTCTCGATCTCGAGTGTCAGTCTTGAGTGTCAATTTTGAGTGTCATTTTCAAGTCACAATCTCGAGTCTCAATTTCAAGTGTCAATTTTGAGTCTTGATTTTGAGTCTCAATCTCGAGTGTCAGTCTCGAGTGTCAATTTCAAGTCTCAATTTCAAGTCTCAATCTCGAGTCTCAATTTTGAGTCTCGATCTCGAGTCTCAATTTCAAGTCTTGATCTCAAGTCTCGATCTCGAGCCTCAATCTTGAATCTCAATCTCGAGTCTCAATTTTGAGTCTCGATCTCGAGTCTCAATCTTGAGTCTCAATCTCGAGTCTCAATTGTGAGTCTCGATCTCGAGTGTCAGTCTTGAGTGTCAATTTTGAGTGTCATTTTCAAGTCACAATCTCGAGTCTCAATTTCAAGTGTCAATTTTGAGTCTTGATTTCGAGTCTCAATCTCGAGTGTCAGTCTCGAGTGTCAATTTCAAGTCTCAATTTCAAGTCTCAATCTCGAGTCTCAATTTTGAGTCTCGATCTCGAGTCTCAATCTCGAGTCTCAATCTTGAGTCTCAATATCGAGTCTCAATCTCGAGTGTCAATTTTGAGTCTTGATTTCGAGTCTTAATCTCAAGTCTCAATCTCGAGTCTCAATTTTGGGTTTCAATCTCGAGTCTCAATCTCGAGTCCCAATCTTGAGTGTCAGTTTTGATTGTCAATTTCGAGTCTCGATCTCGAGTCTTAATCTCAAGTCTCAATCTCGAGTGTCAGTCTTGAGTGTCAATTTGGAGTGTCAATTTGGAGTGTCAATTTTGAGTCTCGATCTCGAGTCTTAATCTCAAGTCTCAATCTCGAGTGTCAGTCTTGAGTGGCAATTTGAAGTGTCAATTTTGAGTCTCGATCTCGAGTCTTAATCTCAAGTCTCAATCTCGAGTGTCAGTCTCGAGAGTCAATTTTGAGTCTCAATTTCAAGTCTTGATCTCAAGTCTCAATCTCGAGCCTCAATCTTGAATCTCAATCTCGAGCAATCTTGAGTCTCAATCTCGAGTCTCAATCTCGAGTCTCAATTTTGAGTCTCAATTTTGAGTCTCGATCTCGAGTGTCAGTCTTGAGTGTCAATTTTGAGTGTCAATTTTGAGTCATGATTTTGAGTGTCAATTTTGAGTCTCAATCTCGAGTCTCAATCTCGAGTGTCAGTCTTGAGTGTCAGTTTTGAGTGTCAATTTCGAGTCTCAATCTCGAGTGTCAATTTTGAGTCTCGATCTCGAGTCTCAATCTCAAGTCTCAATCTTGAGTGTCAATTTTGAGTCTCAATCTCGAGCCTCAATTTTGTGTGTCAATTTTGAGTCTCGATCTCGAGTCTTAATCTCAAGTCTCAATCTCGAGTGTCAGTCTCGAGTGTCGATTTGGAGTGTCAATTTGGAGCGTCAATTTTGAGTCTCGATCTCGAGTCTTAATCTCAAGTCTCAATCTCGAGTGTCAGTCTCGAGAGTCAATTTTGAGTCTCAATTTCAAGTCTTGATCTCAAGTCTCGATCTCGAGCCTCAATCTTGAGTCTCAATCTCGAGTCTCAATCTCGAATCTCAATCTCGAATCTCAATATCGAGTCTCAATCTCGAGTCTCAATTTTGAGTCTCGATCTCGAGCCTCAATCTCGAGTGTCAATCTTGAGTGTCAGTTCCGAGTGTCAGTCTCGAGTGTCAATTTTGAGTGTCAATTCTGAGTGTCAATTTTGAGTCTCAATCTTGAGTCTCAATCTTGAGTGTCAGTCTCGAGTGTTAGTCCCGAGTGTCAGTCTTGAGGCTAAGTTTTGAGTCTTAGTCTCAAGTTTCAGTTTTGTGTCTCAAGCTTGAGTGTCAGTCTTTAGTCTCAAGCTCTAGTCTCAGTCTCGAGTCTTGGTCCCAAATGTCAGTTCCAAGTCGAGTCAGTCTCGAGTGCCAGTCTCAAGTCTTGGTCTGGAGTGTCATTCTTGAGTCTTAAGCTCCAGTCTCAGTTTCAAGTTTTGATCCCAAGTGTCAGTCTCGAGTCTCAGCCTCAATTCTTAAGTTTGGGTCTCAGTGTCGAGTGTCAGTCTTGAGTCCCAATCTCGAGTCTTGACCTTAATTCTCAAATATGAGTCTCAGTTCCGAGTCTCCGTCTCGAGTCTTGGTCCCATGTGTCAGTCTTGAGTGTCAGTCTTAAGACTCAAGCTCCAGTCTCAGTCTCGAGTCTCAGTCCCAAGTGTCAGTTTCAAGTGTCAGTTTCAAGTCTTAGTCTCGAGTCTCAAATCTCAGTCTCAAGTCTCAAGCTTGAGTATCAGTCTCGAGTCTCGTTCTGGAGTGTCAGTCTAAAGTCTCCCCCTCAATTCTCAAGTTTGGGTCTCAGTATCGAGTCCCAATCTCGAGTCTCAACCTTGAGTCTCAACCTTGAGTCTCAAATATGAGTCTCAGTCTCGAGTTTCAGTCTTGAGTCTCAAGCTCCAGTCTCAGTCTCGAGTCTTGGTCCGAAGTGTCAGTCTCGAGTCTTAGTCTCAAGGCTCAGTCTTTAGTGTCAGCCTCAAGTCTCAAGCTCCAGTCTCAGTCCCATGTCCCAAGCTCGAGAGTCAGTCTGAAGTCACGGTCTGGAGTGTCAGCCCCAAGTCTCAATCTGGAGTCTCAAACTTGAGTGTCTGTCTCGAGTGTCAGTCTCGCGTCTCAAGCTCCAGTCTCAGTCTCGAGTCTTGGTCCGAAGTGTCAGTCTCGAGTCTTAGTCTCAAGGCTCAGTCTTTAGTGTCAGCCTCAAGTCTCAAGCTCCAGTCTCAGTCCCATGTCCCAAGCTCGAGAGTCAGTCTGAAGTCACGGTCTGGAGTGTCAGCCCCAAGTCTCAATCTGGAGTCTCAAACTTGAGTGTCTGTCTCGAGTGTCAGTCTCGCGTCTCAAGCTCCTGTCTCAGTCTCAAGTCCTGGTCCCAAGTGTCATTCCCGAGTGTTAGTCTCGAGTTTCAATGTCAGTCTTAAGTCTCAAGCTTCAGTCTCAGTCTCGAGTCTCATCCTCGATTCTCAAGCTCTAGTCTCAGGCGCGAGCAGAGCCATCGCCAAGGGGGGTGGTGAGTAGGTATTACCGCGTCAGGCCTCGCGCCGGCGAGGGTAAAAAAATTAAAATCGTCTAAATTGAAAAAAGGCCTCATGTAAAAATTTTGCTTTAGGCCTCACAGAGTCTGGCGACGGCGCTGTCTGTACATTCCTGCGTTGATATGCGCCTGGGTTAATCCGGTCCCGGGTTTCACCGGGGGCCTCCCTGAGAGCTCATGACCCTCAGGCAAAGAACAGCGTTTATATAAATGACATTCAATGACGGCTTCTTTGCAACAAGCGCGCGACAATTCAACTATCTGCTATATTTTTTTGACGATAAAAAAAGCTGACCCCTTCGTAGTGTGTTCCGGGTAACGCTAGAGGCTTACACACCGATATATCGCAGAGTACTTGTTTTCAAGGAAGTTATTTGGTAAAATTATTCGCCGTCGTCTAGGAGAGCGGAAGCTTGAATTGAGATCGGAGGTTTGGATCCGAGGGGGAGGAAACTGAGCGTAGGTGAGAATTCTGTTGTGTAACATTCTTCATGTAAATTGAAAACTAGCTTACATATGCACCAAACGTTCATTGTTTGTCCCAAGTATAACCCATCCTTGAAAGCTTGATCGCGCATGCAGGTATTGGTGGGCTATCTAGCATCTAGTTTTGAGTACGTAGTTAATTTTGAAATACTTCTGTTGTGCTGAATGAGATTGACAAACACTGAATTCATCTCCTGGGTCTTCGATAGTCCTTTGAAAATTCTTGACCTCAATCCCCTCGTTCACAGAAGAAAAACTCAAAATATCGGTTTGAGAAAGTCAAAAATTTGCTCTCGCACTTTGTCCTCACCTAAAAAGATCCACATCAAGTACATAAAATGAGTACCTAATTGATTCGACTCTCAACGTGGAATTTTAATTTTTTCAACTTGGATTACATTCAAAATTTTCATCATTCGGAAACAATAGGAGAACACGTGGTTGTCGCTACTCTAAAAATTGCATCCGACAAGTTTTCTTTATGAAAATCTGCATCCGTTTGTTGTAAAATGCTACATACAGCATAACTGTAGGCTATGGAATAAAGAAAAAAATAAAATAAAAAGAGGAAGGAAAAACAAGCAAGGAAAAAAAGAAGAATAAAAATGCTACTGCAGCAAAAGATGGTTCTTTCACCTTCAAATATACCAGCTCTTTTATATTATGCCTATATATTTTACTTAAACACAATCGTCATCGATTGTCATACAACTATCACACGCGCAGTTTGCAGTACCGCTTGTAATAGCCTAGTGTAGGTATAAATCTCATTGTGAAATACTGCACTAATATCTACGTTGTAGCTTTGTACACTATTGTGCATGTACATAATATTCGAATACCATTCGCCCGATTTGTGGAAGCCGGGATACGAAGAAAAACCTAAACTGAAGAGATTTGGATCGGAAATATTTTCGCTCGCACAATAGACTCTATTGTTATTTTTTCACGGATCGTACAATTTTAATTTAAAGAAACGTTAAGGGGGGATAATATGAAAAAATACAAATTATCGAGATATTGGTGTTTATTACTGAAGTAGACAGAAATTCATTCATTAACCTAATTTCGATCAAGAATGTATTATAGTTTGTCATATTTACGTGTATGAGGCTAAGCTACAGTTTAAATTTCAATAATGGGATCGAAGTGGTTTTGCTTTCCTTAATGTCTACAAAGGTACAACATTGGACTGCCTTTTCGCTAAATCAAAGTAGTAAGAACTAAAAAGTCTGTAGATTTCATCAAATTGCAAATTATTCCCTCGCTTCTATTACACGGTTCTTGCATTTCTTTGTACACGACTGTCTTTTCCACTAAATCCAAAAATTCTACTCATAATTGACTGAAAAGTTTTCAATATGCTCAGCGGAACCGTAATTTCTGGCGTTCTCGTACAAAGAACCACTTGAAAGAAATTAGAGGCCATTGCAGGTGTGCAATGGCAGCAGGGAACCCTCAACCTTCCGCACTCTTGATGACGTTGGCGCGAAGATGCCCCCTCAGAAAATGAGTTGGCTGGTCTCTTCTCAGTATACTGCATGCTAGGCGTGATATAATGAAGACTGGAAATTGAAATTTTTCCAAGTCCCTAAAGTAGGTCTAGGTCAAGGTCATTGATGACGTCATAAGGCGCTGCACGTCACGTCACGCAGTTCACCGAAACTCCCGGACGCGGACGCTTTCTGAGGATGTAATCCCCCTAACAAAATGGATAGCGGGTTCCCCGCTAATAATCCTCACACAGCCACTTTCGTGGCTCAAGCATTTTGATGACTCTGAAATGATAGTGTGAGTAGGCAGTGGCCTATTCTGATTTTATTCTTACCGCGCCAAGCTTTGAAGTCGAGCAACAGAGGAAGATTTGGAAGAAAGCTATCTTCAGGTACATACGAGACCATAAAAGAGACAGATATTAAAGGTCGTAAAATCATGAGAATATGATGTCACCGCAGGGATTTGTAAGAACGTACTTCATCTACGAGTGGTATGAATATCAAACGCTTCATGGCTTTCGTCATTCTGTCTCTGCCTCTCTTTCTCTCTGTCTCCCTGTCTCTCTTGTCAAGTTCGTATCTCTTTTCTATAAAGAATATAGAGCGCCATGGATCTGATGGATTCCTCCATGGTATGGCGGTTTGTGTTGGCGAGTCATGAATTTGTGGAAGAAGCGTAAGACTGAGTTCAGAGGCGTCCAAGAAAGGTCATCAATCAAGTTCGAGCCTGCTGAGTTTTGATCTGCGAGTATGGCCAGTTGATGTCAAAAGATCATCAAAAAAAAATTTGTAGCACGATCATCTGTTTTTCCAATACCATCCAATTTATATTTTTCTTTATCACTTCAGCCAGATGATATTTTCAAAAATCCGTACCCGCTATTTTTTCTAAGACCTTTGAACGGATTTTCGTGAACTTTCAGTGATTTAACAAAAACGATCAGGAGAAACGTACCTCCCACACCGGTGACCGAGGTACTTTTTCGTTGATCGATTCAATGTAATGGAAGACTGCGGTCTGCGATATTAGTCTATAACGAACAAGAGAAAAGTATCTCTCATACAAGTGACTAAGGTACTCTTCCCTTGAGCACAAAAAATACGTATTTTATTCAAAATCCGTCGAAAATCCGCAGCACTGCTTTTTTATCCCCATCTGGCCACTCTGAGACCATAGCCAATTTAATAAAAAATAAAAACAATTTTCTTATGATACACATCTCTTGATGCCAATAAAAGAAACCCGTTGAGCAATTTTTTCTTTTTTTCTTTCTTATTGAAAATTTTAAATATCCTTTTCGATGACGTAAAAGAGCTGAGTTGATTTTTGTTTTTCTCGTACTTAAGTGTGTACCAGACTTCATTCTCGAACAAGTGTTCGCAAGTAATAAATTCCGAATTGCAACAAGCGTGTCGAGCACCTATATTTTCTTATAGATGCCCATTCGAAAAATCTTCCCCCTTTGTATTCTAAAACGTCTCTCAACATCATTCAACGTTTGGACCTCGGCGTACATTCCGTCTGAAGTCTCCCTCGCGACGTAAATCACTTCGACCGACCTTATTTGTTAAGCGGTCCACTAATTTACGTAAACATGTCACCTTGGCTGGTGGATTTTTCAAAATTTCGAATTCGTAAAAAAATATACCTACTTATTCTTATAGCGGCGGCTTATTTCTAATGAAGAGAAGCATTCCACAGTCGCCTAACACCTCGACGTTTACTTGGTGAACGTTCCGCACTGTTTCAGGTGTTGGGGTAGAATGTGACACTTCATTAAGAATTTTCGCCATTATATTTTTTCTATCACGTTTTTAAGAAATACAATCGTAACCAAACACTTATCTTTCACCCCTTAAAATAGTAGCGTAGCATTTTTTCTAATACGTCATCCAAAGACGACGCGAAAAAGTCATAATTCATATTAAATGAATTATATTAAAAAAAAAAGAGAGAGCCTATAAATTCATTCCATAATTAGATGTTTTTTATTTTGTCGCCTTTTCTCTTTCGATTTGCCTTGAGCGAGGTTATGAGGCGGCGAGTCTTTGCTCGCAACTTCTTAGGTAACAGAAGCTATTCTATTATTATTATTATACTACTATATTATTATTCTTTTTTGGTAAATTGGCGTCTTCGTTGTAGTTTCGTATCATATTGCAATGTAAACATAGTATGTTCGACGGATGTTAATTACCTAACTTAGATAATGTTGCTCTAGGTAATTAATAACGTGTACTTTTTCACGAGTAAAAAACTTTCCGTTGCATATCGTGAAGTCTTGAATTTGATACTCGCGACGATGAAGAAATACAAGATGCAATCGTGTGGTAGATTAATATGCTAGATGCATTACTGGGATACCGTCTACTTCAATTTCCTACTCGCACAAAGGTGGACCCTTCCAATCGGGGATGGTGGCAAGACAGATGTTGGGAAAAATTTTTCTTTCATTCTTCGACGTCCTCTTGTTTTAGGTAGGAGTTTTTCTAAACTATTTCCCGCGAACAATTTTTCGAATTTTTCGCAGTTTGATGCTTCAGAAAATTGACAGTCGATGTCAAATATGAATGACAGATTAATCACGTTTAATTGGAAACCCCTTTAAACTTGGCAAGACAACAATGTGCGCTCGGTGCACATACCGGTATTCTTAAACACGAGAGAGAACCAAGATACGAACGAACGCAGGCAGATGTGTAACAAAAAAATCCGAGACGAGCAAGCGCGAAGTTGTAAAAAAGAATACAATTTAGAGATGTTGATGAGTGAACAGGAACAATGTTCAACTGCATTCGCGACGTCCGCAACGGAAACTGTCATACCGGTGCCAGATATGCTAGCATTAAGCATGAGCGACCTTTTATAAATATAGATTATAACGTTCTGTGCTTCATTATTGATTTTTATAGAGTCCATAGGCCTATATAGATGAATTAATTGTGACCAACTGCGTCAACCTCATACAGTACCTATTTCAGAATAAAGTTTTTTTTTTCGTTTTTTTTTGAAAAATTCTGACGATCGGAAGCAGTGTCTATGAAAACGCTGCCCTCTTGGACGCAAAAGTACCCGCATACCTGCTTAGGTTGATCTATCTTAGCTGCCGAGAAATCCAAGCAGAGAAGTCTGCTGGTATAGTGAAGCACCCATTTACTTGTGGGGCACCGCATGGGTCGATCCTTGGGCCGCTGTTGTGGTGCGTTGTACTTAACGGGATATTTAAGGTGAAGCTGCCGCCGGGTGTTAAGCTTATCTGCTATTCGGATGACACGCTGGTGGTATGCAAGGTCGGAACGATTGTAGAGGTGGAGAGCGGGGTAAATCGGGCCCGAGAGGAAGTGACGCGCTAGATCGAGTTGGCCATACTAGAACTTGCAATAGGTAAGACGGAAGCCATACTCTTCACGACCCGTCGGAAGTTCAGTCAACCCACCTTTCGCCGGCAAGGTGTGAAAATCGAGACCGAAAAAAAGATGAAGTACCTGAGCATCTGGTCTGATTCACCGCTGAGCTTCAGGCACCATTTCCTGATGGCAGCGGAAAAGACGGGCAAGGTAGTTGCATACCTTAACCGCCTGATGAGGAACCTAGTAGGGCCGAGAGAAGCCAGAAGAAGGATCATGATGAGCTTTGCTATGTTGATACTCCTATATAGGGTATGAGCCGACTCAATGAAAAAACCTTACCGGAGAAGAGAGATGGTAAAGATCCAGCGAAAAGCTGCGCTGAGGTGTGTTAGTGCCTATCGCACTGTCTCGACGGAGGCTCTTTGCGTATTAGCACGTTCACCACCAATTGAGCTCCATGCTGAGGAGAGAGCGGTGGTGTTCAGAGCAAAAAAGAGGACGACGACCAACCGTAAGACTATACGGATTAAGCAGGAGGCCAGGCGCTCCTTGCTTAAGAAATGGAAAGCGAGAATTGCCCAGAGTGGGCTGGGCACATGGACAGCCCATGTGTTAATACGACCTTGATGAGTGGATGTACAGACACCATGGTCAGCTAAACTTTCCCCTGACGCAGGTGTTTAGCGGCTATGGCTGCTTCAACTGATACCTTCGCGAGAAGTTGAGAAAAGTTGAGCAGGCAACGCGTTCGCACTGCGACCACGGGCGGAATGATGGACCAGAGCACATCTTATTTGAGTGCGAGGCGTGAGCGGGACAAGCTTGGTCGGTCTGTTCAAGAGATCGGGGTAGATGAAGTGCTTGCTCCGAGTAGCCTGGTACCGACCATGCTAGATTCCAAAGAAGCAATAGGCAAATGCAGAACTGCTATGGCCTACTCGACACCTGTGTACCATCAACATCCAGATGTGCAGGAAGAAGTGGATCATCCCTGAAGAAAGAAGAAGATGAAGAGAAGCCTAAAGCAATCCTGTATATCTAAGATAGTAGTGGTAGTGTTGTTGTGTGTTCTAGTGCTTTCTGCATGCCAGGGGGGCATTGCAACTTGGCGGTTGCCAAAGTAGCTTGGCAGTTGCTAAGTAGAAGAGGGGGTTCGCCGAGGAGATTCTTTCAACACTGAAGTTATATCCAAAAGGGTCGATTCCGGTACTGGAAGAAACAATATCAAATGCGTAAGCAACCCGCACCTACTCCACCAAGGAGGACGGGGCGGCGCTGCACATGCGACAGAAGCAAAGTGCTATTAGTTAACTGAAATTTGTGGTGATCTGGTAATTTTTCGGCATTTCTATCAATTTCGGAATTTATGTCGAGACTGACGGCTGCGCAAAACTGAAGCGTAGCAATCGCTGACTCGGCTATCCTCTTCGATCAGCCGGATCCCAGCATCTGATGTGCAGCGTCCGGTTTGAAAACCGTACTGGCTACTAGAGATTATATCTCTCTTTCCTTCAGATAGCTCTCCAGTCGATTGGCTTTTACTCTTTCAAGGAGTTTCCCAACATTGTCCAGCAGACTAAGTGGACGATAAGAGGATGGCAGGCCAGGTGGTTTATCTTCCTTATCGATCAGCGCTAGCCTGGCTTTTTCCCATCGCACAAGGAACAGTCCCCCGACCACTGCCGCATTGAATGTATCAATAAGCAGTGCCGGGTCAACTGAGTGTATGGCGCTCCAAACTGGATTTGGAATCTCATCCGGGCCTGGAGCCTTCCAATACTTACCCCGCAGTCTATTGACTGCTGCATCCACCTCCTCGGTACCCAGGATGGATATACCATCCTCTTCTACTATTGGTAGCGCTACCATGCGGGAACAAATCATCAATGATTTGACTCACAACATCCGGCTCCATTGCTGAGAGGCCCTTTAGCCTCTTCAGCACTATCTTATAAGGTTTTCCAAACAGGTCGTCCTCGACCATCTCACCTAGCTCTTGCCATGCAGCACTCTTGCTGTCTTTGATGGCCTTCTTCAGCCTTTTGCAAGCCAGCTGGTATTCAGGTGCGATCGCCCGCGCCTCTTCACGGCCTCTACTACACTGGTATATCCGGCGCTGGTGGTTGCACTCTTTTCTTAAATTGGCAATCTTGTTGGTCCAGCAGTAAACGGCTCTCCTCTTCTTACATTGCATGCTTTGGTGACGGTCTTGTTCATTCTCTCTGCCGCCACCTATGCGTTTCCTTCTTGCTCTTCTTCTTGGTCTCAAGTAAGAGCAAGATATGTAGCTTTCAGGCGGTCGCTATTCAGCTTCTTAACCGCCCATTTTCTTACCAGCTTTTGAGGAGCAGCGACCTCAACTTCCCAGCGGATAGAGAAGTTGATATACCAATGATCGCTCCCAGAAAGCACCTTATCCAATTCCTTCCAGCCTTCTATTCTTCGGGCTAAGCTCTCTGAAGCAAAGGTGACGTCAATAATGGATCCGTATCTGTTCGCAATCACGAAGACTTCAACGTGAATCAGGGTCAGAGTTCATTGACCTCCTAAATTACGATTTATACCGATTATATTTTCCTTAGCATTTAACTTTTAATGTATGTTTCTGTTGTACGAAAAATAAATCAACCCGTTATCCGTGACATTTTGGTGCATTGATGGTTCAGTGGTAGAATGCTCGCGTGCCACGCGGGCGACCCGGGTTCGATTCGGTTGCTACTACTGCAACGAAGATCACGTTTTACACCGCTGCCCGAAATTTTTATCGTTATCAGCCACAGATCGAAATTCGTACATCCGCAAAAAACGGTTCTGCCCCAAGTGCTTCAAAGGAAAATGCAACCGTAGCTGCTCTTTCGACTGCAAGATCTGTCGAAAACCACATAATACGTTGATCCACGTGAATGATTTTGGACCAAACCATTTCAAAGGCATCAACAATCGTGCGGGTGCCTCTAGTAGCAACATCAATGGGCAAGGAAAGATTCGAATTTTGATGCACATAAGTGGTAAAAAGACGTTTGAAGGTGTTCCAGTTTTCCTTTTTTGGATCGAAACAAGGAATTTCGATTTTGCTAATTTTGAGGCGAGCTGTGGTGTCTCGTTGAGAAGTAGACGTAGTGGGTTGCAAAGCGGTGGCAGTATCCTTGATGCACTCAGGTAGGAGTGTTGCCCACGTAGACCGTTTCCAGTCGATTGTAGGCAATCCACTCCCCCAAGGCATACCCACGGATGTCAGTTTGGCCAGAACGCCATTCCTCTGACCAGGCTTCGAAATCGCCTGCCCCAATGAACTTCTCACCTCGCCGTCCGGACAAGCTTTCTTCCAGCTTGCTTAGAAAGCCCTCAAACTCCGGGAAGGGGCGATTTGGCGAGAAGTAGCAATTGTAGTGTTGGCCATCTTCACAGCAACATACCCTTCCCTCTTTCAAATTCTTCCGCAGCTATTGGACACTCTGGGCAAACACCAAAGGCCACCAAGCCAGCACGGGCTGTGTACCATCCTTATACTCCTGCTACGATGTAGTACTCACTCGCAATTACAACGTGCGTTCCCTCTTCAGCTACAAACTGCCAAAGAAGATTCTGCGCAAGTTTGCAGTGCTCAAGGTTGACCTGCAGGAACTTGAGCGTCCCAGCCTGAAGCTGTTGGTCTTTTTCTTCTGCCGTCTCCAGGTGCGGTCTTTCGGGCCGGCTTGTGGGTAGCGCGCAGGTAGCCTTAGCTGCCTACTATGTGTCCAGTATCGCGTCCATCGACCTGGCAGCACACAGGGCACTTGGGTTGCTCTCGGCAATGCCGGATCACGTGTCCCTCTTGGCCTCATCAGTAGCAAATATTGCCTCCTGCGGTGTTTTTGCAGACAGCTTCTATGTGCCCCTCTTGGAGACATTTATAGCAGCGTTGGGCGTTTCCTCTCATTTCTAAGGATCGTATGCGGCATACGCTCCAGTCGATCTCTATACTACCTCCCTTGAGGAAAGCCAGTGCAGTCGGGATGGATAGCTGCCCCTTGGCCATCTCTAAGTAATAAAACTGAGACATTTTGTAATAAATCCTGAAGCAAATTTTGCCTAAAATCGGGTCGATTTTGTTTCAAAAATACTGCATTTTGAGCCAAAATTGGGTCAATTCTTGTCAAAGGACATATAAATTTAGGGAAGTTGGGGTAATTCTGCTTGGAAAAAATAAACAAAATTTGCTCAGAAGTTTTTTTTTTTTTTTTTTTTTTAATAACTTTTATTTTTATTTCAACATTAGACAACTGCAACTACCCATAATAGTAAATATGAGGTTATGAATTTTGAATTGCAAAATTAACTAGTTCTGGTTAGTATCGAGGTAATTTTGTTTGGAAATTGAATAATTTTTATCGAGAGTGAGTAAATGTACTGAAAAAAAAAATCGGTTTCTGGTAATAACAAAAGAAGAATAGAAATGCTGCGGGTACGGTGGAACTTATGATTTTGATTTTATAAATGGGACTTCTAAGGTTTGACTCCAATAATTTTTGACTTTGGTACTAGGAAGAATTTCAATTCATGAGTTGAATAAAAATAATGAGGGATAAGGATTGGAAAAATCATGGAGATGGTGAAAGCTTAAGAGTTCCGAGCTGGATAGTACAATTTTTCGTAAATCATCGATTGTAGGATGATGATGACTCATCAAGGTCATTGACTCAGCCTCGCGGATTTGTGGATTGGGTCGAGGGTTCGCAATTTAAACTTCATCACCGGTAGGGGGGAGGGGGACTTGGCCTCGCGGATTTGGGGTGCTGGTAAAGACATTGAAAATGTCAATGAGACTGAATCAAATAAATCGTCTGTGTAGTTGTGAAGTCGATGAAAAATGAGAGATAAGCCTGTTTATTAGTATTTGGAAAACTGCATCGGACCACCGGCTGATTGTCGACCCGAAAGTACTATCAACGCTTGGTTTGCCGGAATAAAAAATGTCGCGACCCTAGTCCTCAACCTTGTGATGAGTAAAGTTACAGCTGATGTTGTCTAGGAAATATGAGTTTTCTGTAAAATGAAGACAAGTCAGAAATCGGTGAATGAGTGGGCAGGTTGACGATTACTGAACGGATCGAGTTCTGCATTGCAAAGCGAGCAGTAGGAAAATTTGATCTGATCCTATTCGGGGAAACGTATTACCGATTATTTTGTTAGAAAATTTTGCAGACCTGCAGCCAAACTAATCCGCAGAATCTTCATTAAAGCGCCTCGAGCGAACAGCAGGATTAAATACAGTTCATTCATTACTTTGATCCCTCTAGAAAACAACACAGGTTTCGTAGAGTACACCTAGTTGAACACATTATTCATAAGTGATACAATACAAGAGTCAACCCAGCCATAAAATGTTGTGAACTTTCGAAAAGTAATTTGAAAATTCTTGTTTCGTAACTACGCCCTTGATTTTGTACCGAAACATCTTAACTGAAGATTTAATAAAGTTCTGGAAAAGGGGGAGTTCCTCAAGATGGTAGCCGTTTGAAATACAAGAAGACTTAGGTGCACAGAGTTCTCGATTTTAAACTTCTTCAAAAGTAGGCTTACATGTAATATTTTTCTCTTGTAAAATAACTCTCCCACATTTTTTTTCTTTCAAACCAGTCGGTCTTCAATTTAATATAACGAGCCTGTTTCGTCTAACAATAAGATAATAAAATCGCTGCAAGTTTTTCGGTAATTTTCTCGCATTATAATGAAACGAACGAAATGTCACTGAGGGACCAATTATCCGTGCGAGATGGACACGTATCGTTAAATATTACCCTGTTGAAGCAAACCGAGTTTACCCTTTTCCTAATAAAAAACTAGTCCTGTGGGCTTAAAACCATATTCTTCGGCCCAACCCTCTTACGTAGCATTTCAATTTTAAAACGTCTCTTGAAGAGCGGAAAACGATCGAGAGAGAGGGAGAAATATAAGGGATAATGAATTTAATTATACGCGCTCCTATAATGAAAGGGATAAGCGTGTTTGTAATCGATAAAATTAGTTACTTTTAATGATGTCGTCGTATCTTCGACACTCACCAAAAAAAAGACACACCGTGTTAAAGCGGGCGTTCATTTGAATAATACAGAATCCTATCCTTCATCTAAGCAAACAGGATCGTAACTTATCGATCGCTCTCCACGACCTGTTCAATAAATAATTTTCCACACAATTGACATAATGAAGTGCAATACAGTGCGCAGGGACGTGGCAGCGGTGGCGGTAGAATCTGCGACACGAAAATAATATAATGTCTGCAATAATGGTTTTGTATATGCGAAAAATATATAGAGAGGAAGATAAGCAGCTTACCTCTCAGTTAGACTGTGAAAATGTT
This sequence comes from Aspidiotus destructor, assembly GCA_035079395.1. NCBI lineage: Eukaryota > Metazoa > Arthropoda > Insecta > Hemiptera > Diaspididae > Aspidiotus > Aspidiotus destructor. The sequence goes on along the minus strand of JAVHKZ010000015.1, from coordinate 23,394,679 downwards.
TTGAGTTGGGTGCGCGTTTATATAAAAACCTTGTACAATGTGTCCGGATTACGAGGCGTCAACGACGTAATAATGCGTGTAAATCCTATTGTGTTGTTTTGTCGCTATTTTAACCTATTGGGATGTTTTTGTGAGTACTTGACAAGTACCAGTCTTTTAACGCGGGTATTGTTCTGACATCATAGCACCTCTCATCGCGCTATCGGGGGGTAACCCGAACCTCTATCAAAGAAAACCACTCCCTCGTTACGTTTGATCTAAAACAGTGAGGTATACTTTCTGCTAGGTACCGTTCGCGCGTTCATTTCGTTCCTTTGAAGAGCGTTTGCGTATGAAAGAAAAGTTTCAATCAAAATCGAGGCGTTTAAAATTTGGAATTCGCGAATTATACGCTCCTCCTGATTGATAAGAGCCCCTTCGATGGAATGCTCGTCCCCCTTCATAGGTGCAAGCAGGTGGAAATAAATACGTGTACTTTATGCGCGGTGAAATGAGAGAAAATGAATTGAAATTACGTCGAAGGCATAATTAAAATCATCACTTCCTCTGAACAAAGTCTGCGATGAAAAAAATGCTTTCAGGATATCGCGCTATGTCCAAATCCGATGCATTGTTTAAAGTGGAACTTGCTGACCCATGCGTATTTTGCCACTCGGTGAAAAAGAATAAATAGCAACGTGTGCGTCTCACGGATTTTTTTTTCGCTTCTTTACAAATGATGACCTTGTGCGTGCATACGATCGCCATACAGTCTGGTCGATACGAATGTTCTTATACTCAGAAAAAATAAAAATGTTTGCAGAAAATGTCTTACTTTGTGAGGCTTGCGATTGATGCAACGCGTGTGAAATCAGTTCTACGAATTATGCACTATAATATTTTTCTTCAGTCTCTTTCTTCGTGTAGAATCAAATTCATTGAAATTTTAACCAACGCACCTGGAATTTTTGTTTCTATCCACCTGTATCTGGATTGCCGGTAATTGAATCGTTCGTATCCAAAATTATGGTATTCAGTTCATTGAAAAAAACGTACCGATATCGTAATCAGAGACCAGAAGTGTTGTTTATTGTCGGTGCGCGATTACGATATTTTCATTCAAAAGAAAACGCATACTTTTCATTGAGCGAGTTTATCGTGAGGTCGTCTGTCGTTGACCTCTCAATTAGTTTTGGAATTACATTCAATACTTGACGACGAATAAACGGATTTTTTCGAATGTAGGGAAGAGGAAGAATGTATGATTTCACGGATCTTACGCGCCAAGTTCGGACTTCCCGTCTAAGACTTGTCGGAGATTTTTTTCGTATCTTCTCTCCTCTCCCGTGTTTAGAAAAATGTATTAGTAGGAACATCTTTTCCTCATTCCTGTCCAATCGTATTCACGAAATTGGCAGTCATTCACGTAAAATAAACGGCCGAAAATGCTAATTTTCATGAAAGAAGAGAAGAATAGAAGTACTGAATTCGAATTCCTTGGATTCTGGATACAAAATTGGTTGCTTAGAAAATGGGGCTATGATCTACCTAAGTTGAAGCAGTGGCGTATTGAGAAAATTTTTCTGGGGGGCGGAGAGGGGGGGGTCTAAGAATTTTCAAAGACAAAGTACCACTAAGGTTTACAGTAATTTATTAATTTCAGTCTTAACAAACGTATGTCCAATCATTGCTGCAAGATGATTGTTTCAAAAACCGTATCCGCTGTGATTGATCTATTGATAACAAACAGGAGAAAGGTATCTCTCATAACAGAGACTGAGGTACTTCTCCCTTGATAGACTTAATATCACGAGACACTGCTGTATCAGTCTATGAGAAGTAAGAGAAAAGTATCTCTTGTACCAGTGTCTAAGGTACCTTTTCCTTAACCATAAGTAATCCGTATTGTACATAATAATATAGAAAAGAAAAACCCGTATCTTTTTTGAGGACCAAAAATCCGTAAATCTGGCATCCTAGGTCCCAATGTATCTCTCTGGGGGGGGCCCCCCCTGAATACGCCACTGAGTTAAGGGACTATCTACTCATCTTTTTTTGACTGAATGGGTTTGCGTAAAACTGGCGATCGGGGAAAAGATGCTACCTCAACTTCTTGATTTCCTTTTTGTGTTCTTATTCTCGGAAAACTTCGGAGAAATGCCTGGATTAGAAACGTCGTCCACTCTTTCCCTAACAATCAGTTCATCGAACGCGAACTTGAACTAACCTACCCAAAGGTGTAGATTTGGAAAATATTTGGCCTAAATCTCTGCAGAGGAGGGATGTGACCGACTCGAAAAATGGAACGGAGATTGAGACTTCATAGGCGCAAACTTTCGCGTGAGGAGAAGGAAGATAATTGATCTATTCGAGGGACGGGAGAAATTTTGAGATCCAAGCTATTCATGAGAAAGAAATTTGAAAGATTCAGGAGTCAAAAAGAGAAGAGGTTTATGGAATAGTTGTAGGTATTATGGGTTCCTTACCGTTGTTGCAGCCGCTGGAACGTTAATCCGTCATTGGATATCGAATGATTCACTTTGGGAACGAGCTCTTATATTTTCTTGCAACCCAACTTCGGCAAGGAGACTTTATAAGCACAAACTTTTGCGTGGGGAGCAGAGGAGGGAAATAATTGACCTACTTGAGGGACGGGAAAGATTTCGAGGTCCTAACAATTTACGAGAAAGAGATTTGGTAGAATCATAAGTGAGAAGAAGGGGGAAATTCTGGAATATGTAGCTGTAGAACTTTACAAGATTAGGTATTGTGGGTTCCTTTTCGTCGTTGTAGTCGCTACGACGCTAACCCGTCGTTGGCGATCGAATGACCTACGTTGAAATCAACCGCTTATATTTTCTTGCAACCCAACTTTTGCAGCTTTGTCGAAAAATGTTCTATTCTATCTCAGTTCCGAAACACCATTCCAAAACCCAGGACAGGAAATTTTGCTAGTAATAAAAATCTATTGACATCAAATTATATTCTGTACGATTACGTATTTCCCCACCTGAACTGGAACTGCCCTGAACTACTTTGAGGATACGTAGCTTCATGGCCGGGCTGGCTCACTTCAGGGCCCCGGCGAAAGCAGCGCCCAAGGCTCCGGATAATTTTTGCCCCTTCTCCTTTCAATATCTAATACATTTAAGGAGCCCTCATGGGCCCCTGGACGATCGCCAATCAGCCACCCGGGCTAGTCCGACTATGCGTGGCTTAGACAATGACAATCCAAAATCTTCCAAAGAAGAATAACGCGGTCAAAGTGCGGCGTCTTGCATTTGAGGCAACGAATGGTGGACAGGGGTAAATTACGTATACGGGGACATGATGAGTTCACAGCTGTTGAATATGATATGAGTAGGTCATTGACCTTTGGGTTGACCTATGAGCGATCTGTCCTTTTTGTGTAATCTAAAATAAATTCCATTTGCTCGCTAGCTTTGAAAAGCCAAAACATTACACAACGCGCTATTTGGCTATATTAAGTAGTAGGTATTTTTTCTCTTGAATAGCAGAAACCTGAAGGGCGGTAGTCAACCTTCTTTTATTATGACCAGTTAAAACTTGTCTATCTGTCACATAAGAACATCTCAGTCCAGCCAAATAGCGTAGTGTGTAGTGTTTCAGCTAAAAAAAAAAAAAAGTGACGGCAATGACAAAATCCATCGCCTTTGAAAAAGACCGACGAGATGTCAGTCCAAAGGTCAATAACCTACAGCTATCGAGTCATGTCCGACAACTGTCCATTCATCGTATACCCATACCTCATATTTACACCCCCTCAGGTAGGGCTGCCAGATGATAGTTTCAAAAATCCGTATCCACCATTTTTTGTAAGACCTAAGAACAGGGTGGTTGATCTTTCAATAACAATCAGGAGAAAGGTATCTTTCTTAGGACGAGCTGAGGTACTTTTACCTTGATCAACTTGATATCACGGAACAATGCAATATCAGTCTATAACGAGCAGGAGGAAGGTATCTCTCGTTTTGGTGTCTAAGGTACCTTTCCCCTGATTGCAAGAAATCCATATTGTGTGTAAAATCCATATAAAAAGAAAAACTGTATCTTTTTCGAGGACCAGAAATCCGTAAATCTGGCATCCTAGCTCTCAGGTGACCGTCCATGTAAACGTTTACCGCCATCGCTCATGAAGAAGACCAATGAGATGTCGGCACAAAGTACAATGACCTACAGCTGGCATATTTTCATGTCCTCCTACCCACTATTTACTCCTACTATGGTGATATTGCCCACACAAAAGTATACCGGCTCTTCAAAGCCCTCAAAAGAGAACAGGCTCTGACAATAGCGCGATACGATCAGTTGGTGGGCGCACAACTTGCAAAATACCGGCAAAAGTACAAAGACTGAGAATTGAGAATGCAGACGTATGTTCATCTGTATGACCAGGAGAGAGTGAATGAAGCTGACTGGCTCAACTTGAGGAAAAAAAGTTTCGAAAAATTTTTGTCAGCAAACTCTTACTGTACCTCCAAAAATATCAATTTATCCAAGTCGAGGAGTATAGTTTCAAAGTGGTCTCAAAATCAAGAGGTAAATAATTTTACCTCTTGATATGATGACTCGTAAAGACATTTCTTCCCTCATTGGTCTCAAAATATTTCTCTAAATCTTCCTTCGAGAGGGGTTTCAGCCCACAATTTCCGGCGGATTCTAAAATGTTGTTACAATCTAGACTTGAGCGGTCTATTTTTTTCCTTCAACTAAACTTAAAACTGATATTTCCTCTTTATCTATACAAAAAACGTACCGCTCGTTGAACATTTGATGTCCTCATGGCAAAAACACCCATATTATGTCCCCATTATGTATTTGGAAATTTTGGGGACATAATGGGGGAGTTTTTGCCATCAAATGTTCAACGAGCGCAGTTCAAGCCAACCTATTCGAGGTGTCTTCTGAGTAAAGCTGACTGGCTCAACTTCAAAAAAAAAATGGCAAACTTTTAATGTATGTACCTCCATAACATCATCAATTTATCTAAGTCGAGGAGCTTAACTTTAAAGTGGTCTCGAAATTTCTCTGAATCCTTCCTCGAGAGAGGCTTCAGTTCTTGGTGGTTTCTTCAATGATGTTACAACCGAGACTTGAGTGGCATCTTTTTTTACTTTACTAAACTTAAAACTGAGATTCCCTCTTCATCTATAAAAAAACGTACCGTAGTTCAAAATTTTTCTTGAAAGGAAAACGTGGTTGGTCTATTTAGTTCTTTTAGCTCTACAGGAGACGGAGTTTGAAATTTCCCCCGGTTCCACCACTACAGGGATTGAATCTAAAGATTTTTCTGCTTATCTTCTCACAATATCACAATCTAAAAGCGGGATCGTGGATCGGACGTGATTTCTTTTATACCCTCAAACTGGGTTGAGGTCATAGAAGTGTAAAGAAGCGGACACACAGATACAGAACTTGGGTTGTTTTTCTCGCCCCTGACATCGAGGAAAAAATTATCGGAAAAAATCGTTTAAAAAACCCAAAAATTTAAGTACATATTTATCGTATTTTTTTATTAGACAATTTTATGGTTACTTTCAGCTATCAAAACTTGAGATTTTTTCCCCCCTAAACTAGGACAGTAGATTGGGAGCTGCAGAATTCTGCACTCGACTTGAAAGTCTCCAATTTCCTGACCATCGACAGACCCAAAAAATTTACCTTTCTTAGGAAAATAAAAAATGAAAAAATTATGGTCGGAAAAGAAACATGAAACTTCGATTCTCTATAGGCCTCGAAATTTGAAATTTTACAAGTTCTTTCTCTTAATGCATGCAATGGAGTTTGAAATGCCTGAAGTCTATTGATTTATAGCGAAATCCCAGCTCGAAATTTAAAATTTTTCCATTTAGGTGATGCTCCAAATTATGCCAAGTTTTTATTTTTTCTGTGCTTCAAATCTCGAAATTTTGCTAAATTTTAGGTGCGAGCTGAAGCTGACAATTACTTTCCCTATAAACAAGCTGGAGGAGGTCTTGAATGGCAAGTGAAGGACGAATGTTGAAAAGTACCTCCGTATCCAATGTGTGACTAAAAGCAACAGTACTTTTTAGACGAAAAAAATTCTTTCGAGCAATTTCAATCTTCTACATTATACACTTACTTTAATAAGAAACATTGTTACTTTATCTCTCTGACCTTTTTGAGGACCTCTACAAATTTTGATTGAGCTACCTACACGTGTCAGAATGGAAATAATATTAATGTTCCTTACGGGTCAGGAAGAATTTTGCTTAGAAGCCGAAAAAGAATCAGAAGAAGAATATTCTTTACAATCAACTTTTTTGAAACAAAGCTTCAAATTTTAGAATCTTCCCGGGTCGCATACCGGTTCAAATTGATAGTACAATATGATAATGAGTCAGATTGAGATAAGATCCCAGATCTTTTCCCCGTCAAAATGTCGCGAAATTCAAACCAACAAAATCGGAGTAATCTTGAAAATTCGCTGTGCTACCTCATTAACCTAAGAAAAACAAACCGTTTTTGAACAAACCTCAAATCTTAAAATCTATGATAGTATTAGCCTTCTGAAAATCACAGGGCCGGTACCAAACGTGCATCAGTTTGAAGGCTAGAAGACAATCTCCCGAACGCGGGAGTATAATACCAAGTATTTCAGCGTGAATTCTCTTTTCTAGTGGTTTTTGAAATTTTCTTACGCCATCGAAGTACCAAGTTTCAATATCTTCTCTTCGTATCTCGTTAATCCTCATTTAATAAAGATACCCACAGCCTGATAAGTATACTAGAGATATGCGTACGCGCCTAAATTGGAAATCCTTTTATTCATTCGAGAGACAGGAGGACAATATTAATCTGATGTTTGTCGTCGCATTTTATATAAAATTTCCCTGTAATTTCTTATCTCAAATCATCTTCTAAGTACCTGCCACACGCCACTGTCTTTCTTTATGCATAATATTACAAAAAATGCGTACCGAATTATTTCACCCCGAACTTCGTCTCGTCATAATGCTGCACCAGCATCCATTTAATACGGTAGCATACATTCTGTGAAGTATAAGAGTGACAAAGTGTGTTATTCGAAGATTATCTGCCGGGTAAACACCTGGCGGTGATTGCGGCGGCAACAGCGATTGATACACCTTGACCGGCAGAAGGGGACGAGCTGTGATGACGTAATGTACCAATAAGAGTAAGAACGCCGTTCACAGCCAATGAAAGCTCACTTTCGCAGGGGATATTTTCCTGCAGAAGATATCGAGGGGCGTTTTTACGTATCATCGTAGTTTTACTCGTGTATTCGTAGCAGCCCTATTTTCTTCGCTCATCTGCGTCGAGTACGGTAGAATACGTTTAGTCGTACTCTGATTAATAAATCTGTTCGATCGAAAAGTATGTTCGAATTTCGTTGTTTTCAATTTTCGCGTGTGTCGCGACAGGATTTCGGTCGTGATTAATTGAAAATTTTCTCGTATTTCAACTATCGTGATCATGAACGTTAATATGCCGTCGTTATCGTTCGAGACGTTTATCGATAAAATATCGACGTCGACCGCGTCCTATTCGACTCGTCACATGAACTTCGCCAAAACATCGTCAGATACGAATAGAACCCCGCTGTACCTGAAAGAGCCTACTGTATCCGACTTCCTGACCAAGAAATCACATTCCTTCTCACCGGAACAGGTTACTTGTATCTGTGAAACCTTACAACAGTCGGGCGATATCAAAAAGCTGGACAATTTTTTGTCGTTACTACCGTCAAACGAATGCCATGAAAGCGTGCTCAGAGCCCGCGCGGTCGTCGCATTTTATAGGCATGCTTTTCGAGAGCTGTACGCCATTCTAGAAAGTCACACTTTCGACGTTAAATACCATAACGAGTTGCAGAAAATGTGGTATATGGCTCACTATAAAGAAGCGGAGAAAGTTCGGGGAAGAAAATTAGGCGCCGTTGACAAGTACCGTTTACGTAAGAAATTTCCATTGCCGAAGACTATTTGGGATGGCGAGGAAACCGTTTACTGCTTTAAAGAAAAATCCAGAACCGCGTTGAAAGAATCGTACGCTCGAAATAAATATCCGACTCCGGACGAAAAACGAAATTTGGCTAAACGAACTGGTCTCACGCAGGTGCAAGTTAGTAACTGGTTCAAGAATCGACGACAGAGAGATCGAACACCACAGCAAAGAAGGTTTGTAGAACATAATCAATATTGTGAACTTTTATGGATTGGGGATGGTATGATAAGCCGCGATGAGAGGATAAGCGAGGCTCGGAGTCAGTAGAATTTTTTTCAACGGAGTGGGAACACTCAGACCATGAGGCCTAATGGTAATCAATATCCTTCAACCTCTCAATCAGCGAAGCAGGGAGCGAGATGAGATGTACTCAATAATGATTCAGAATGCCTTAAACAATTTTTCCAAGTCAAATCTTGACTTTAATAGTCTGACTATAGGTCACATATTTTTAGGTGAAAAGCCACTCTGGACCTTGACTTATCTGAAAAATAGTCGAAGAGAACAATCTCCCCCCCCCCTATAGTTATTATCAGAAGAGACGCCTTTTTGAAGGCCCCTTTTTAGATATGTAGCTCTAGAGTCGACTTTTTTTCAAATCCTTCTTCTCACATCTATAAATCCGTACTCTCCTCAAAAGGTTGTCAATTCAAAGGTTGAGTTTTGTCTCAGTCTTACTCCTTATGTAAAGAGGCTGGAGAGTCAAAATTTTTTCGGATCATTCTCTGTATACGGGGCCCAACGGTAGACTTTTTCTAAAGGTTGACAGCCTTTTTCCTAAACTCATAATTTGAAAGGCCTCCTTTCATCAACTTCTCTTCTCATATTTATTGCTCAAAAGTCGACATTTTGCCGAGGCTATAGCCTAGAAGAAATTCTAAGTTCTTCCCTTCAAATACCTACGTTTACAACTCGAGGGTTGAAATTTTTCCCCGTCCCGCTCTTCATGTATCATAGAGCTCGAGATTCAAAATTTTTCGAAGTATTCCTGTTCAAATATGTAACTCAAAGGTTAAATTTTTTCTGACGAAACTTCTCACATACAGCACGAAGGACGAAATTGCCCTAAACAGAAACTTCCTGAGGAGGGGGGAGGAAAACGGTAAGATTGTTATGCGGCGTGAGAAATTTTTAGAGCGAATGCGTTTTTTCCCAAGTTTAGAACATGAACGGGGAAGAGAGGATCCACCTGTATAGCTTTGATCTTGGTTTTAGATCCCTCTCTTTGATCCGGAGAGAAAACTCTTTTCAAATTTTGGTTTAGCTCGAGGGGGAACAATTTTCGTGATCAAACAGTTGAAAGTTTTCCAGTTACAACTCTTAGCTCGAAGGCTAGTAATTTTTCAAGTCTAACTACAATTTTGAAAAAGGGGCCCTCTCGTCGAGTGTCGGCCTTTTCTCGTGTAAAAACCTAAATTCCCAATTTCATCTGGAAACCTGTTCCACGGGAGGTTATTTTGGAAAATCTTCAATTCGCCTTGTGCCGTCGGGTAAAATTGATTCACCCTAATACGAGAGTTGGACTTCAAAAAATCCGATTTTTGGACTTCCAAGCGATATTTTATGACAGCAGAGGGATTTAGAAACATGTCGACCTTCGAGCTGTGGAACTTGGAAAATTTGACTTTTGGGTCAATATCAGAATGAAGAGCAGAAGAGAGGCTTGGACAAATTTCGATGAGAGCAGGCAGACGCAGAATCACGTTGACTATCGAGACCTGACCTATGACAGCACAAAAAATTGAAAAAATGTCAACTTTCGAGCCATAATTCATATGATAGGAGATGGCGAAATTGGAAGAATTTTGACTGTCGGGCCACCGTGCAAAGGTAGAAGAGGGATTTGGAAAAACTCGACTTCAAGCCATTGAGAGCAGAGAAACTTGGAAAAATGTCGACTTTCGAGCCATAATTTATGGTAGGAGGGGACTTGGAAATGTTTTGACTTTTGAGCCACGTGGGAGATTCGGAATACTTTACACTCTTCGAGACTCCAATTTCAAATTCAATTCTCAAGTCCAAGATCAATTCAACTACAGAACAGGTTCCCTGCGTCCCTCATTTAACTTCGTTGAAAGGTACTCCTCAAATATTGAGATTCAGGAGAGACACGATACTTTGGTAATATTAGAGGAGGGAAGTTATAGGTAAATGAAAAACTCGAGCGAAAAATTTAGATCACCTCGTCGGGATCCGAACCCGAGACCTTTCGCTTTTCCCTCGTGGCTCAGCGGTTAGAGCAGTTGCCCGGAAAGCGAAAAGTCTCGGCTTCGGATCCCGACGAGGTGACCTAAATTTTTCGCGTGAGTTTTTCATTTACAAACAACCACCCTCCTCTATTGAGATTTAGATCAGAATTATCGCTGTTGCCATCTCAAAGAACAATGCATACGATTGACGCGCAAATTTTCATAAATATTTATCCCTTGGGAAAAAAACTTCTCTCAGCCTGTGTCATCTGAGTATACTTGATCAGAATCGCCTGATAGTCTTAATTTTTCCCCCTATTTTGTTCTAGGTATAAGGAATCACTAATCATTACCCAGTTCTCACTTTTTTTTCCGAGACGTCCGGTCCTGTCCTCATTTTTATACTTTTCGTTAGGATTTGTCTCATCATCTTTTTTAATTTTCATTCTTTTGGTTTCCTTTTAATTATGAACATTAACTTTTCTTTTTCGTTTTTTGTAATTTATACCTCAGTGATTGTCTGTAAGTCTCGAAACAGAGACAACGCTGATAGAAAGCTTGCTTTGAAATGTAGGTATAGGAATTTACCTACGTTTTTCCTAAATAATAAATTTACTGTAATTTCTATTCAATATCCTTCATTTCTGTTGGGTCATAGGAAATATACTTATCGACGAGAAATTTTTTTTACCACATGTTTTTCTCATTCATTTTCTTTTTCCCAATTAAAGCAGTATTCTAGCGAGTTTCTAAGTCTTCGGAATTTCGCTCTCTCCAAATATTTCGTCGACGAAAACTGTAGGAAAATTTTCAGGCGTTAAATGCTGAATGTCGTCCACGTCTTCATGAAGTGCTGCAGTTTCATACGACTAGCCAAAATAACGTGTCTGATAGTTGAAAATAGGGTCCACTTTGAAAATGCTAAAATTGTTGTAGGTGTTGAGCGTGTAGTACGTTCATCAAATTGAGGAATCTAGGCTCTGCCTCATACTTAATGAGAGTCTGTAGTTCTGCAACACTTTCAAAAATGAACGTGAATATTTGTTTTTTTTTCGCGCGCATACATTTCAACACCGAATTTTACGCACAAATAAAAACGCGTCGATTTTCAAATTGGCTTAAAGTTAACGTTTGTTGTATTGAAATTTGAAGCATCGAGAAGATAGATACGTAATGATTAGCAACGTGTACGTACACCTTTTCTTTACGGGAGCTGGGTCGGTTCCAGAAATACGAGCTTTAAATATTTACAATATATAAATTCTTCCTGTATATTATAATTTTCGATTGAATTTCAAAGGAAAACGCTTCTCAACATTGACGAAATTAGAATTGAAAAAAAAAACTGATGACGATACGCGAATGAGATTGCTTGACACGTAAACGTTTGCCTCGCAAATTCTAAGACCGGAAAAAAATACAGAGAAAAGATTTCATTCAAAATTGAAAGCGAGAGACATCTTGATGAGTTCATCTATAATATTCACAATGTATGAGAAGCTTGACTTTTTCGGGAATTTTTGAATATGTAAAAAATCATTCGTTGTATCAATGATCGTCGTTGTCGTCTCCTTTCTCCGCGGTAGGCCTAGTGGCTTTTCGACGTTTTTGGGTTGGAACCTTCGGATGATCCGCTGGTATCTGTCAACTTTTACCTTGGTCATCCTCTCAGACGTCTGTTCGTGCAGTTTACCACCATTTTCGGGGACCGGTCGTCCTCCATTCGTTCAACGTGTTCCATCCACTTCTTTCTGTATTGCGTCATTATTTTTATGATTGGCGTGACTTTCAGCTCTTGTAATATGTCCTCGGATCTAATTCGGTCTCACGAGCGATGATTGCGCGAAGAACACTTCGGAGACCAGAAGCAGGTTTCATGTAAAAATGTCAGATGAGATGCCGGAAAAACGTAGAATTAGGGCATAATTAGAATTCCTGCAAAAGAAATCGCGCAATGTAAACGCATTGAAAAGTAAATTGAACAATAAATCTGTTGTTTCACGATGACAGCGAAATTCTATCAAGAGTACGTATAGGGAAGAGAGGGGAGAGTTTTGAAAAGAAACGAGCTGGGAAGCGCAAAAGATCCAACTACCCCATCGTCTCTAGTAGACATTTCTTTCCTCCCTGTACCATTCATAGCCTTTACTCTACAGTTAGATCCAAATTGGGTTCCAGGACTGGCTATTCCTCCTATGTCGATGGAAAAGGTTGCTCTTCCGTATGAAAAACTCGGCCTCGATCTGCCATCTACTTCTAGCTTACTTACCCCCCCCCCACCCCTTCTGACTCACTTTTCTCTTTCCAAGTCATGTATGACGTCTTCTCTTCCAACCCTATCGTTCAACTCATTATTAGCCTTCTGTACACCTTGACATCTTCTCTATCTTCAATTGCCTTCTTTAGGGTTCATCGGTCACACGGAACACGACACAAAGGACTTAGCAATCAAGCAAGCTCTGTTCTCCTTCTCAATGACTAGTCTCTCCTCTTCTCCGGCTCATGAATTATAATCTTAGGTACTAATCTCATCATGGTACAAAACTTTTGGTCCTCTCAACCTTCATAATATATTTCGTTTGATTGAAAAATGCCCAATCCCCTAGATTCTCTTCAATTCATTACTCATGCCATAAAGAAAAGGTCGTCCCACGATTAAGAATTGAGCTCACGCCTATAACTCACGCCTACCTTCTCCTCAGGCTCTCCACTCCACCTTCGTGCCATAACTGACATGCTGAGAAATGGTCTATCTTCCTCCATTTTTGCTCCTGCCTCCTTGGAAAATCGATTTCCGTACCGTCTCAAGCCTGTTCTCCCTTCCCAAGCAATTCCGAATCCATGACTAACACTCGAAACATCGTCCGGTTCCCGTACACCTACGGATCCATCTAACTTTAATTCTTCTTCCCGCGAGCTGTGTAGTTCAGTAGCTCATAAAAAGAAAAAATTAAGAAAAAAATTGTTAGCGTCATCTCTCGATATTTGTATTTTTCTCTATCCATCAACTGTTTTTTTTAAAATGACAAGCTCGCATCTAAAGGAAATGATTTTTCACAAGGGTCGAAGAAAAGTTCATCTTTGAGACCGCTTATTTCCCCATGTTTAAATTTGATTTTCAATTTTTTCCTATTTTTTCTTGAAGTTTGGGTGAGATTCCTTTAAATTATCCCTCTCTCTCGTATATTTAACATGTTTCATGTCTTTGCTCTGACTGCACCTTAAGTCCAAAATTTGCGTCCGTACGTTCGTACGTCCATCTGGCCTCTCCTTCTATACTAATGTATTAACAAGGTTCAATGTACAATATATTAGGGGCAGCCTTCACTCTACTAGATCTGAAGTTGCTCTGACCCCCCCCCCCCCCTCTCTATCAACTTAGAATAATCAAAACTAGAATTCTACTACACCGAGGAGTTGAAACATTTCAAAGTATACTAACCCAAAGTGGGGACGAACGAGTGAAGCGAGTGAGCTACCCAAAAGCTATCAACTTGAAACATTCTAAACTGGACTCATAGTAGAGCAAGGAGGAAGGCGCGCGAGGGAAGTGAGTGAGCTACTCTAAAACTGTCGGATATTCTATCATCAATAAAATCTATATGCTCTCAATGGCTCATGGCGAAAGCGCTCGCACGATTTTCGGACATTTTCACGAATGGACATTTTCTCGAACGCCCAATTTCACGAAAACAAATCACGAATCTGATTTCACGAATAAAAAATTTCACGAACGACTACTTTCACATTTTTTTTCTTTTTTTTTTTTGTAGCAAATACAAGCACTTTCCGTCTTCGTGTACCCTCTTCCTCATCCTCATTCTCATCGTCTTCTCGTTCTTCTTCTTCAGCGTATCCCGAATCGAACATCTGGAACTTCTCTCCCTGCAGAGTCCGTTGATATTGATCGGGCAGGTCTTCTGAGTCGTTCAGTTTCTTCGGATTCGACGGTAACTCCTGGCGCCGTGCTCGCCTCATCGCTTTATTCAAAGCTTCCCGTTCAGGTAACTGGTACGGACAATAATTTGGTGCGCAGAAGCCTAGCTGGAGGAACCTCCGGGTGATCTTTTGCTTTCCTCTTCAGAGTTTGCACCAACTCTTCCGCTGAACACTCTTCTCTGTTTGATGCGAGCGTGTGGGGAGACTTTTGTGACAGTAACCACCTCTCCAGGTTTAGGATCGTTGGTTATGGAACGCGCCGAGCATTCACCATTGCGCATTCTCTTACAATCCCAATAGGTTTTCTTTAAGGTAGGATTATCCCAATCCAAGGAGGAGGCGAACGAGCGGAGCGAGTGAGCTACATACTTAAAAGCTATTAGCTCAAAATACCCTAACTGAGATTACACTACACCAAGGAGAGCTCCCCAAAAGCTATTAGCTTGAAATATTCCCATTGGACACTCAACAGCAAAATACTTGGATACTGAGAGATAGAAAGACGTGAAACATGATTTCTATTTGTTTGGCTTCGCCAGAAAATCTCTGTTTTGATTTTTATACAACATCTGCAGAAAATATTTGAGATTCGAGGCTCTTCATTCGGCACGTATTGAAAGATGTCATCATATTTTGGTAGTTCAGATGGATTCAAACTTTCCTGAACAAAATGTAATCTGGTACCGAGAAAAATCAGTAAGCATTTAAATATGAATCTGGAGACCAGATACGGATCTTCTCCATGACGAAGGATTGAAATTTTGACGCTTACTGCCTTTTCTCGAAACGAATTGAAAGAGAGCTGTAAAAAAATTTCATGAAGGGGGTAGAAAATCATGGAACAACAAACTGAATCTTAGCGCGGGTTGATTTTGACCAGAAGAGGCTCAAGATTCAAAGCTCATTCAAAAAATCACTATAGAGAGTATTTTCCGTTGTTTCGTAATCCAGTCACCTATTACTGAGAACGTTCGCATTCTTGATTTCATACAAAAATTTTTGGTACGAGTTGTCCACTAGGAGTCTTCAATCACTGTTTGTATTTTGGTGAACTCAATCTTTCCCTTATCTTGGTGGAAAAAAGTTTCGAATGAAAAGTGTTGACGACTTCGAATCAGATTCAGAGAGATTAATACTCACAAAGAATGAATTAAATTGAGTGGGTTGTACCGAAATGTATCTTCTCGTACTTTTTCTCCCTTCGAATAAACATAAGGTTATTCCTCAGAAAGTTGTTAACTGAATCATCATCTACAATAAATAGTACTCAATTTAAATGTAAGAGTAACGTTCGAAGATACAAAAGTGCACATTTTCGAGCCTTATTCTTTCATCTTTCTACTGCAACCGAACTTGTCAACGAATTTCTCCGAACAAAAAAATGAGTTCGTTGCTTATAACCTGTCTTTTAAATTTCAGCAAGAATCGTGCTCTACACATCTTTCTCGGCTACTTCGCTATGCATGTACGACTAATATGTCAACGAGCGTTTCTATCTTAATCCTCTGGAGCAGAAAAGGTTGGCATCGGTGTTAAACAAGTACCATTAGGCGTAGTAAATTACAGGACATCTCCGTATTCTAACTCGCAAGTATGAAAAATATTCTTTTGAGGACGGTGCGACACGTTTTTTTCGAAATCGGTGTCAGCCGACTTAAAGTAGCAGTGTAACAGCAGTAGGTGTGTCGAAGTAATTTGTCAATGAGCTGAAAAGAACAGGGGTGATTACTGATTATCGGAACACGTGTTTGTCCCTCGGTCGCGCTACTACCACGTAGCAATCATCGCAACAGGTCTAAAAACTCGTGTCTAGCAGCCACACCGTCAGTGTTCCGCGTTCGCTTGGTCAACCTTCATTAGATATTTAATTAAAAGCTACCCGATGCTTGTTTTACGATATAATGTATACAAGTACCGAATATAAGTATATTTAAGCGTAGTCAAAGAAAAAAAAAAAGGGTGTGTGTTAACTTGATTTTAATCCCTTTAAAAGCGTTCGAGCTTGACGAATCTCTTTTGAACAGGACCTCGCTCTTTCTTAGTTGAAAGAGAAGATGAGAGGTGGCGTGAAGTGTCTAGTCTTAATCTTGATGATTTAAAAATCACGCGTGTTATTGAAAATCGAGAACGGTAGACCCTACCGAAAACAATCGTACCTTAATTAAGATTTGGATTTCTACAACGTGTTAGACCTCCTCTCTGAACGTAATTGTTTTAATAATAGCGTCTCGTAAAAACATCATTTGATTTTTCGGAAAGCTTGGGAGGATTGAGAATGCTCCTAATGTGGTAGAAATGTTCCGAAAAATCGAATGAAAAATATCTGAATTTCATATACCTAGTGTCCATGCAAAACCGTTGATTGAGTTGAGAGTCTTGGGAGTGCGGAAAACCTACTATGCACAACCAAACTGTCCGGAGAAAATTTACAGGTGGTTTATAGAAAAGTGAAAAATTCACGGTTGTGTTTCCATTTTGCCTTTTACTCTATAATTTCGCAATACAAAAATATCTATGAAATCAATGCTGATTTTTATATCAGTCAGTTGTTGTCACTATCGTAAACTAATTTTTTGAACCACTGTACTTGAAGATCATTGTGTTTGGTAAAAACGCGAAAAGTTTTGTTCAGAAAAGTTGCGAGCTTTCTGTACAACCTAAGGGGTGGACGAGAGTGTGGCTGAAGGATAATCAAAATAAACATAATAGCGTTGCTTCGTGTTGCAAAGGTGAAAATAGAATAAGATATTTATCTGACAGAGAGGTTGTTTTAGAAGTACTGTTCTCATAAAAACTTGTAATTAAAACAGGTTTGCACTACCACGTACCGTTTTCAAAGTAGAAGGGGAGAGAGAAGAGCTCCCAAGTTGTATAGTCATTCATATCTTTCTTTACAAACGCTTTTTTCGATTTAGGCACGGAGAATTTAAATTTACTGTTTTCTTTTGTTATGTTCCAGCGAGGTTATGTCCCAGTGCGAATCAAATGCATTCATGCATCCTGGTATTTCACCATCCTCGACGTCGATGTATCTCTATCAGTCACCTCAACAAGAGCCGTTCCACCATCACCACCACCACCATTATTTCCACCACAATCATCATCATTTGAACACGATAAATGTAAATATGAAAATAGTCTCACCACCGGTCGCTTCATCTCCGTCTAGTACCTCAACACCTAACTACATTTACCCGAATTCGAATGTAGACGACCAAGCGCTGTACAATCGTAATTGCAGTAGCACCAGTACGAATGGCAGTAGTTCGAGCAATTTTAGTAATCCAAGCTGCAACAATACCAGCGGCAGCAGCAACAACAACAATAATAACAATAATACTAATAACAATGTAAATGGAAGTTGTTCTATTATAAATAATACGGTCATTAAAAAAGAGGAAAATTCTATGTTAGATAACCTGTACGAGGAAATGACCTATCAACCGAACTATTACCCAAATACCAGCGCGCCTTATCAACTACCCGAAGGTTCGTACTTGCATAATAATTCGCCGTCTACGACGTCTTATTACGCCTAAATTCCAGTCTGATAGTGATTCATTATCAATATTTTTTAATGTACTCGCCAATATTTTCTTTGTAATTAAGGTCAAGTCTTTGGTAACTCAATTTTAAACTAATTTTTTGTGTATTTTAGATCGTGCAATATACCTATGACTTTTTCTTCTTTTTTTTTTTAGTATTTCCGCAATAAATTTTAGACTATAATTATGCTTTTATTTTTTTCTATTTTTGAAATTGTTTCTTGTAATAATTTTACGCGTAATTTTAAGAATTACTTGCAGTATTATGATCGTGTATTCTATCATTGTGTATGTATTGATTGTTTACGATGGTCAACTTCTTTCCTCCTGTCTAAGCTTTTATTTGCAGTCCTAGTCATCAAATTCTGTCGAATATTACGTTGAGTATGTGAAATGATAAATAAGTTGATTAAAAATGAGAAAATAAAATCATGTATTCTACCTTATTTTGTCGCCAATGCGTAATGAGGCTGGATGGGAATGAATGGACTTCGTGATCAGAATGTGATTATTCAGCCTTTTACTTGCGCGGGTAAAATTCGTCGAATGCGCAGAAAGAAGCGTTTTCCGTTTATATTCTCCACGGGAGGAAGAAAAATTTCCGCAGAGCAAGTTTCGTAAGCATTTTCGAAGTAGAGATGGGAAAAATTGAAACGAAGGCGTGGTCGCTCGCACTCACACGATTTGGTTTGGACGCAAATATGCAAAATTGGATATTCTTGCAGAGTTTTAAGAGAATATGAAGGTGCTAAAAAACGACTTTCATCATTCGACCGATGTCCGATACGAGTGACACATTACTTTTTTTCATTAAATAGAGATCGGCTAGCCCAGAGACATAGTTATCAGTGACTTTCCCGTCAATGATTCATACATTTCTGGTCCTCTAGGCTCTTGGGTTTGGGACGGTGATGAAAAATTTGACGTTTGGCTGCCTTGATCTAATTAGATGCTCATTAGAATTTTTTCCGATTTTTTGATATCAGAAGTGAGATTTGAAAAACTTCCGACCATCCAGCTATATAAAAGGGCAAGGGACCTCAGAAATTTCGACTTTCAAGCTATATATGTGATGGAAGGGGGACTCCAAAAAAAAATTCTGGCATTACCGAATGAATCAAGATCATGTTTTATGTCTTTCTTAGCATACAAGTATTTTGCTGTCGCTAACTTTTCTAGTATAAGTCCAGTTTAGAATATTTCAAACTAATAGCTTCTAGGGGCCTCTCTCACCTGCTCGTTTGCTCTCTCTTCGGTCTAATGTGAGTCTATGTAGTTTACTATATGTGACCTGCTGCAAGATAAGAGCAACTAGCAGCAAAACGCAAATCTCACAGGAGAGCGAAAACGGAGTTTTATTGCTGTCTTTCAGGATTTTGCGTTGAATACAAATTTCTTGCGCTCAAGGGAAAAGTACCTTAGACACTTACATGAGAGATACTTTTCTCCTGGTCGTTATGAGCTGTTACTGCAGTCTTCCGTGAAAATTAAGTCAATCAAGGGAAAAGTACCTCAGTTGCGTTTATAAGAGATACCTTTCTCCTAATCAGTATTGATAAATTAGTCGAAGTCTGTCGAAATTTGTGTTCAGGTCTTACGAAAGATGACGAATACGGATTTTTGAAATTTTTCTGGAACAGGTACTTGATGCTGATAGCCCTTATCTTGGAACAGGTTACATATTTCAAGCTAGTGGCTTCTGGATGGGCAAACGAGCGGAGCATAAGTCGACTTTAGAAAAGGTTTAGGAGGACTGTACTCGCAAATTTCTGAATCACCCATGGGGTATGAATTTGCACTCGTACTCGCAAAGGCACGTGCACGTGCACAATAAAGTTTTTCTCAAAAATTTTACAAGTCCATGAATTTGGGGAGGGGGGGGGGGACTCGCATGAATTAAGTTTATTAATAAATCTGACACAATTTTGCTCTCTAATTTCTATAATTAACATCTACCACCTCCCTCCCCTGTCGAACGTAATTGTCCAAAAATTCACTTCGTAGAACTATTTCACCCCTTAAATAGATGTTATTTGAGGGTAAATGAAGGAATTTGCTGTTTTTCCAACCATCAACAAGCTTTAACATGAATGTAAAGTTTGAATCTTTAAAAATTTTCAAGACTTTCAAATTCATTTTGAGTATAATTTTCGTAATCTCATAACATTGAAACTCTGAGAAAACTGTCACGGTTTTTTGACAGTTTTCTTTTTAATTGGGACTCTTCCTGAAAAATCGTCACGATATTTTGTTACGCTTGATGACGTCATAAGTAAAATTTACGTACTCTAAGGACTTGTAAAAACTACGGCCACCGCTTCTCGCAGACCTGTATCCTTGCCTTCATTATACCACGTACAGTATTCTAGGCTGTACAACTTTATGTTGGGCTAACTAGCTCATCCTGTCTCCTTAACCAGTTTTCCTGTATACTAGGACTAACAGGCTTCACTCTTGGTATTCGGAAAAACTCGTAACCGACTTTGTTTGCTACTCGAAGTTGCAGCTATTACCCAATTCGCAGCATTGAAGTGAATTGTCCTCATTTGTATGACTATCAAGTTTTTCATCTTCTTAAGCACAATATAATAAAATTGATCTGATTTCTTCACTGCGTTATTCGAGGTAAAAAATTAAATCTGACGACGACATACTCAAGAGAGTAAAACGAACAGAAAATTGATTCTATAGGCATCAATAGACCTTTCTACATGGGGTTCTATGTAGATCTTTCTCGGTCTCTATATTTCATATTATTCTTGAAATTAATTTGATTAAAAATGTAAAAACTTGTTAGAACAAAGTCACCCGTCGTGAATCGCATCATATAGCACACATACCGCATGAGTTTCACCTTTCCAGTTTCTATAGGTAGGTAGTTGCAACAAGGAGTATGCGTACTCGCAGAGAAAGTGTGAAGCCGCGATTATATATACTGTGAAACTCATCATTAGGGTGTCGGCTCATATCCCATCATGACGTACGCTGCAGTGATGAAGGTGAATCTAGAGATTCCGGCCGCGATGGTTAACCGCTATGGGTATCTGTGGTCCGTGAAGCACTTCAACCCTTGATAGGGTTAACCTTGATTATTACCTGAGCAGCACTACGGGAGCAAATGGAAGCCTAAGTGTGATATTTCGGGTTTTTACATAATACAGATCACTACTGACTGATTTAGGCAGATTTTACAGTAGGTAACCTCTTTTTGAAATGACGTATGTATATTAAAACTAATGAAAAATCATCGTTTCGAATCTTTGTCGACTGTATATTAATCAATTTAGTTATAGATAATTATCCAAAAATTAATTTCGATTGTCGTTCTGAAACCTGTACTGGTATTTTATTTCAAATTGTAATTTTTAGCACATTCATTTCTTATCTCCCGCACTCTCGCATAATATATCCGACATACCATCATGGAGGCCAAAATCATGAAGAAGGAGGAAGAGTTTCAAATAGATACCTATGATATAGTTAAGTCCGTAATGTCATTCTAAAATTTGAAGCGTGATTCTTGCATAGGAAAATATTTATTCTATAATACCATAATCTCCGCCTAGCCTTTATGCTTCATGCTATGTACAGCCAATGTTATTATGATCATTGAATCATCTGAGGTACTTCGGTTCTTTCCTCTTCTATTTATTCTGTTATGTCAAAACTACCTGGGTACCTACTCTTTTAATCTCTCTTCTTGGTCTAGTACACGGTTGCCAGATGATATTTTCAAAAATCCGTACTCACCATTTCTTCCAAGACCTAAAAACGGATTTCTGTGGACTGTCAGTGATATTACAATAACGATTAGGAGAAACGTATCTCTCACACCCGTGTCTGAAGTGCTTTTCCCTTGATCGACTTAATGTTACCCGAGACTGTGATATCAGCCTCTAACCTAACGACTAAGAGAAAAGTATCTCTCATACAATGCTGCCAGATCTACGAATTTTTGCTCCTCAAAACAGATACATTTTGCGTAAAATACGTAATTCTTGTGCTCTAGGGAAAAGTACCTTAGTCTACAATATGAGAGATCCTTTTTCCTGATCATTATGGGCAAATAGTCGAATACTGGTCTCCCGCAACATTGAGACGATCAAGAGAAAAGTACCTCAGTTTGCCGTCTGAGAGATACCTCTCTCCTGATCGTCATTGATAAATCGGTAAAAGTGTGTAGAAATTCTTAGAAAAACTGGCAGATAAGGATTTTTGATAATATCATCCGGCAGCACTGGTCTAGTACAAGTCTACTTCAGAATAGGTTAAACTAATGGCTTTTGGAGGGCTTACTCGCTCCGCTAGTTCACTTCCTTCTTGGTCTGCTATATTTGGCTGTCTATTAGAATTCAAGCCAATAGCTTTTAGGGGCTCACTTACGGCCTTCATGGTCTAGTATGAGTGTAGTTTACAACTTTTTGGAGTATTGGCTTCCAAGAGCTCTCTTTCCTAGGTTTAGTACTGTATATTGTATATATTAAGTGTATATGATGAAAGCTGAACTCACTATAGCAGCCTGGGGTTTGCCCACTTCTTGGTCTGTTCTTGAGCTTTCATTCCACTGGACCTGATATCTAGGATGCCAGATCTACGGATTTTTAGCCCTTAAAAAAGATACTGGTTCTTCTTTTTGTATAGATTTTACGTACAATATGGATTTCTTGCGATCAAGGGAAAGTTACCTTAAATACTAATACGAGAGATACTTTTCTCCTGCTCGCTATAGGCTGATGCTGCAATGTTCCGTAATATTGAGCCGATCAAGGGAAAAGTACCTCAGCCACATTTATGAGAGATACTTTTCTCCTGATTGTTCTTAATGAATCAACCAAAATCTGTAGAAATCTGTTTTTAGGTCTTATATGGCGGGTCCGGATCATTGATACTATCATCTGACAGCACTGCCTGATATACTGTATAGTAGGTTTATAATATAGCAGCTAAGCTGTAGCCTAGTATAAAGGACGCTCAAGAAAGGATACCGTATACAGGATTCCTAGACCTATTTGCTGCATAGATCAAAGAGAGACCTACTTAGTTTGTCCCCCTTCTCACTCATGCATAAGCCTAACTAGTAAAATCCCAGGAAAGCTGTTTTATGAGGTATTTTGGAAGTGCCTTTTCTAAGTCACATGGTGTTTGAAGCGTTGCATATATGGCTCATTGAAGGGACTGAGCCAACGTACAGTATTATTGGACTCTTAGCTCTATACTAAAAAAATAAAATAGGAGGCCTTGAATAGTTGATAGGAGGAGGACCTGGAAACTAGCTTTATACTAGTAAGTATTGTCTTACAAATCAAAGAAAGATTGGTCGCTCCCCTTCTAGAGCTACTTCAGGTTTAGTATAATGAAGCTTAGCCTAATGCTACACTATGTGTGTCCAAAGGCATTGCTACGTGTTTCGAAATTTCTGAGCTGTGGCCCCCTCTTTTTTCTTACATAAAATTGTGAATTTCATGGATTTTTGAATCTATCTTTTCAATTTTTTTAGCCCACTTTTCTGTTTGAAGAACTTAAAAGCCTTTTCAAAAACAATTACATGATTCATCACGTAAAATTAGCGTTTCATGAGTCAACTCGTTCTGTCTTAGAAAGTCTACCCGAGTTCTCAATCAGAGTAGCTAACCAGAGAAGGAAAGGGTGCCACCGTTAGATGCTTGAACATAAATACTGGGTCGCGCGCCTACCCTTTTTTCGCGACAAATTCGTAAAACTAGAGTTCGCAGAAATCGCTCCATTATTTTCCTCCCATCGTAATCGGAGTGGTCTCTTTATACACTTGTGGCGGAACTAGACTCATTTTTCTATACAAGTTAAATAATTAATGTTCCTACCCGCGCAAGACTTCAGGAAAAACGTACGGACTGCAAGGTAGGTAGGTACCGTTAAAATTTTTGGCCATTTTTCAAATAATTAGTGCTCCTGTTCAAATTCTTGTCCCGTACGTATACTCAAAGGTAATGTTTTAAAAACAAAAGACGCCGATGAACAAGCGGAGAAAAACTAAACATACTTTCACGTCGAATAACGGCACCTTTTTTCAACGTTCATTTCCTATACACCGCAACCGTCACATGTACAGTATATTAAGGGTCTCGAAGGCGTAACCTTTAATGATTTCCAACATCTTGTCGTTCTGTCATCTACGCTAGAATTATGATATTTCTACCATCGACGGCAATGTGCGTGTATCGTGTATGAAAATGATTTAAATTTATAGCCGCACGCTCCGAGAGTATAATATTATAGTTTTCAAAAGACCGCTGAATAGACGGACTCTTCTTTATCGTGTTTTCGTGAACTCGATTATAATTTTGATCGAATTTTAATTTAGTAGCTAGGACAATATTATCATCTAGGTCGAGAAGCAGCACTTATTTTGTATTTCATATACCAACATTACGCACCGTTTGTCTTTTAACGAGAATAGCAAAAGGGGTTAAATCGGGAATGTTTTGAATTAAAAGCTATTGGTAATTTTTCTTCCACAATCGTGGTTACTCCTCATTTAGTACCAGTGTTGTAACCGCCGAATACAATCCTCTTATGGGAAGAAATACTATTTGAAATAATACTGTTTCGTGATTGTTCCTCTTCTTCAACTCCCTTGGCTTAGATTTCCAAAAATTTCTGATTTCGTCTTCCCAGTATCAAACATATAGAACTATATTAAGACAAAATCTTACTCGAAATTTTAGAATATTCGTACCTTTAACTAATGTATCAGTTTATAATGAGATTAGAAACCCAAAAGTTCCCTTTACAGATGCAAATAGAAGTTGTTGAAAAATTTGGAAAAAAAGTCCATCACGTTTTCAATAAAAAGCTTGGCAGCTTGTGGGGTGTGTTATGCCAATTATGACACTCCTTTATTCCTGATTTGATACCCTATTTCCAATTACAGTCGCTGCAACATAGGTTTCATAACTACAAGATTATGGCCTGTATGGAGCCTTGGTACTTTGTAGCTTTCCCAAAATAATTTCATAGCATACATTGTCAATGCTGTGCTTAAAGGACTTCATCGCACACAGCCACGTACTAACAACGTGCGTCTGTAAATGAGCAGTAAATGTAAGTATTGCTCCTCCTCATTTCTTCAAAGTCCATGGATTCAACGTCAGTTTTGTACATCTAATCACTGACACAAGACTACACCTCGTGGGCTTAAAATGAAGCTATCAAAGACAATAAATAATGCACCGTAACATTACAAACCTCGTCCAATCAATGAGGGCTTATGTCCGCCAACCGAATCTTTGTCGTGTCTATGGACAGATCCCCCCTATCCCCCCTCCCTGCAAACTGAAGGGTTAAACATTACCTCGGAAATGAGGACAATAAGGATGAACATGAAATAGATCATGTAGAATTAGGTGGACTGAAAGTACGGATAATTCATCAAATCGTTCACGGTGGTAATAATTTTCTCATGATTGTTTGAGAGAGAGAGAATGGTGAAGCCGGATGCTTTTGAGGTTTGGACCTGAGAGGCGTAAAATAGATAGATGAGCAGCACTTAGTACAGACATGAAAGGGTGTGAGGGCTGAAAAGGGGGTGAAATGAATATAGCCTAGTCTGAGACATGTCAGGATGATTTCTTCCCGTCGGGAGAGTTTTAGAGGATAAGGAGAATCAGAAATCATACCAGGAGAAGAAAATGAAAAAGCAGTTATAGGATCTGAGACCATAAGACGGGGAAAGGAGGGGATCCGTTATGAAAGATAAACGCAGTAACTGCTTTGCGACAAAGTCCACACCTCATGTTCCGCAAGAATGGTGTGTTCCGATATCCGTAGAAAAGAGATGGAGGACGAAAAGGCATCTGACTAGTGTACAAGAATAAGGTCCCGTTCGACGATAGGATTGGTAGAATGTGGGTTTTGGACTGCAAGTAAGGATGAGATATGATCAGATATTATGAGGGAGGAGCAGAGCGGGTGAGAAGAGAAAGGCAGGTGAATAAAGCGGTAAGTTCGGTGAGAATACGGAAGCAGAGTTTCTCATACAGATAGATGAAATGTTGGCCGCATTTCTAGTTCCGGATCCTGATTTGAACCCAGCGCTTTCGATAATTCTAGTAAGATCGAGACCACACGAAAGGGCAAGAGGAAATCAATGAAAGATAAGAAGTAAGAGCATAAGGTTGAGATGGGTGCTTAGCCGGGCTGGTACGAAGTTCACCCAAGGAACGGTCGAGGTAAGTCGAGTTATTAAAACTCAATTTTGACATTGTTCATGTCTCTCTTTACCTACAAAGTAACTTGAAATTTTACGAGACCCCAGCCCCAACCTGGGTTAAGAATGATGACATTTCAGCCCAGTATATTAGGTGTACTTTGTATATTTTCCCTTAATTTGGTCGGCTAAATTAGGCCTAAGACAAAACAAAGACCAATTAAGCTCGAGGCCAAATAAGCACATCTGGAGTACAGACTTATACCCCCAGGCTGATGAGGTTAGACTTTCATCAAATTGATGTTGTTGAGAAAATTTTCTGGGAAAAATAACCTGCACAATTTCCAAGGTGGCGAAATTTTTACGCTTTGTTTCATGAATGCAGAAAACAGACAAAATACTTCTTACCACTTTCCTGTTCGTGTGGAAGAGAAAGAGCTCAAGGGTGTGCTTAAATTCACATAAGCCTGATCTTGAAATGAACAAAAATAACTCTGTATTTATGGTAAATTTTCATGATTTCTAGGCAGCTAACATCCCAAAAAAAGAAAACTTAAGAAATTTCGTACAAGATTTTCACATAAAGCATCGAGACTGAAAAATGTGAGATGTCTCCATTTTCTTCGACGCAACATTGTCAATTCAACGATCCTTGTCGCCTTTTTTCCGTTTACATACAGTACACGCGCATAAATTAAAATAACGAAGTCGTCGCGTGCATCAGGAAATGAATGACTTATTTTTTTAAACCCAAGACGAGAACACAACTCAAAGTAAGCAGATTTAAAGATACACAGTATAATTAATTTCCTTTCCTAAAGAGTTTTCAGCGATTTGTGCCCTCTTCTTGCGCTCGTGCAAGAGATGGTGAATGATGCAAAAGAGAGAGTGCCTGGCTATCAAGTTACTTTAAATTAGTTTCTACTTGACGAGTAATATAATACCTTTTCCTTCGAGTTTCTATGGAAACAGAGAAGGTGGAGTTTACGTAACATAACTGCGGCTGTTTTTTGTACTCGCGATCTGATGGTGAAGGCATGATGCCTAAATCAAAATTCAATTAAGATCACCTTATTAGAAGATTCGAAGAGATGCTCGTTTGATTTTAATTATAAAATTCTTTCGCGAGAAAAATCTATACATAGGAGTGTGAATATTTTAAAAATTCTGTACGACTTGAAAACTAACGATTAAATTTTTTCGAGGGGAGAACTTGTATGTACTTAGTTGAAGGCGTTTTACACAAAGAGTGGCCAATAAAAATGAGGAAACTTTATCCTAGGAATAAGAGAAAAAATCATATGAGAAGAAAACATTACCATATGAGTCTTATTGCTTACGAATGTCGTGTATCTTCTCTACCTTGAACCTAATTTAAAATCACAGGACAAAGTTTGAGTTCTGTGAGGCGCCTTTCCTTTCCCTCGTTTAGGATGACCACCCCTCGAATCTCGGACTTGGGAAAATTTCCGATTTTGCTTGGCCCCCGGCCTTGGAGAGGATGGCGACACCTGCTTCCCCGAACCTTTTGAGTAAAAATAAAATAAAATAAAATTAAATAAAATTAAAATAAATTAAATTAAATTAAAATAAATTAAATTAAATTAAATTAAATTAAATTAAATTAAATTAAATTAAATTAAATTAAATTAAATTAAATTAAATTAAAATTAAATTAAAATTAAATTAAAGTTAAATTGAAATTAAATTAAAATTAAATTGAAATTAAATTAAAATTAAATTGAAATTAAATTAAAATTAAATTGAAATTAAATTTAAAAAACCTTCCCCTCCCCCTTCCCATCCTAATAATGGACTTAGAAAATTTTCGTGAATTACCTGGGAGGTTATTGACAAATCTGCGAGTACCATCCTTTCTCAGAAAAAGAAGAAAATATTAAATAAAATAAAAATAAAATAAAATAAAAATAAAATAAAATAAAAATAAAATAAAATAAAAATAAAATAAAATAAAAATAAAATAAAATAAAATAAAAATAAAATAAAATAAAAATAAAATAAAAATAAAATTAAATAAAAATTGAATAAAAATTAAATAAAAATTAAATAAAAATTAAATAAAAATTGAATTGAAAATACCTTCCCCCCTCCTCTCTCCGGCGAATAAAAATGGAAAATGGGAAGAAAAAAGAAAAAAGAACGTGGTGGACCTGCCTTTATTAGAGTGATGGGTAACGTCTTTTCGTTGTATTTCAATTACGAGGGACCTCACTCCATTCTAAGAAATGATACTGAAATGGTTTGATGCAGTGGTGCGTGAGAAATTCGACTTATGTACCGTAGCCAGTAATCTCATCAGCTTGAAATATACTAAAGTAGACTTGTACTGCACCAAGGAGCGAGACAAACGAGCGGAGCGAGTGAGTCTTAGTAATCGCATCAGCCTGAAATATACTAAAGTAGACTTGTACTGGAACAAGAAGCGGGACGAACGAGCGGAACGAGTGAGGCCCAGTAATCTCATCAGCCTTAAATATACTAAAGTAGACTTACACTAGACCAAGAAGGCTCATTAGCCTGAAATACTTATACTACATCAAGCAAGTTTGCCGCTCTAAAGCCTCAGCCTAGAACTCTCAAATACTTATGTCTCGCATTATCCACAACATATCTGATTGGGCAAAATTTTGAAAACTTTTTTTCCCCCCAGAAAGCAGTCAGCCTAAAATACTCAAAAGTAGACTTATACTAGAACAATGAGCTGGAAATTTCGGAAATTTTTGAACTATGAAGAGCTTAAGACGACTGGCGAAAAGACATGAAACATGATCTTTATATTTTTGGCAACGCCAAGAAATCCTTCCTCCTTATGCTTCATAAGGGACACCAGATTCAACAAGCAAGTCTCCTATCTGTTGGTGGTAGCCTCAAGAATGTTGGGAAATAGCCTAACAATATTGTTGGAACATAGAATTGATTGCGGAGGAAGACATAAGTCCTTCAATTTGTTTGGCCCGGATCTCGAGTTCCCATCGAATAGGGAGACTGAAAAATCCTCTCTCCAGAAGTGTCAATTCATCACCCCCACGATTGAACTCTCCAGTTTACGATGATTTAAGATGTGCGGCTGAAATTGGTGAGTGATAACACATCGTTAGCACGATCTATCTCACCATTTCTATTCTTAGAGAGCTCAGGAAAGAAGTAAGTTTCCAATTTTTCTAATTTTAGATAAAAAACGCGGGAATCATCATCTACAGAATGAATAAATGGATCGAACTCACCGTGATGGAGTAAGCAAGAAAGCCGAGAATGTACCAAAAAAGTGAGCCCAGGGGTAATATTGAGCAAACCGTACCACTTTCTCGTTTATATCCATTTCCTGGTTGTGAAATTTTCCAACGTTTTGGTTGTAGAGTCACAGTCAGAGTAAAACCAAAAAACAAAATTAGGCCTCAATTCAAATAGAAGGCGTTTACGTAAAAACACATAATATTGTGTGAGAAATAAGAAACACGTTGTGCACGAAACTTTCGAAACAAAAACAGTAAATAATGCTGCAAGAAGACCGCAATGAATTGAATACACCGAACTCTTTCGGCTGAACAGCCATTCTCAGGGTATAGAAAGAAACACCAACAAGAGCAAGTAACATCGAAGGAGAACATGACTGAACTATCTCATAGACTAATTCAATCAATCCCTCTTCAGGAATACACCTGTTCCACGCGGTGACGTCGTTGTTATTCCGATGTCGAAAAATTTCGATTTCCTCCAGAGCCAATTGTTTAAAATACGAATTCTCCCGGTGGAGGAGAACTATAGACCTCTCTTTAAAGCTTTCAATAAAGTGATCAGCAAAGGCTGACTCACCCACTTTTTCTTTTACTCCACTCTGTTTTGTGTTCATCCACTTTAATTTGTAGTTGACGGCTATTTATACCCATGTTTACGCTGGGGAGATCCCAAACAAACAGCCTCCTCTCGGCCATCGGAATGTGATGTTTTCATTTAACGAATAAGCTCTTAACTATATCAGTATTGTGAAAAGCCGGTCGAAAACCAAAAGAACGGAGGATACGGCTCAACTCCAAAGAAACCTTGCTCAAAAAATTAGGAGACTTGCTTCTTAAATCTAATGCCCTTCATGAGGAATTAGGTGAAAATTTTGACCTTTTGAACCTCTGTTGGTCGTCTAACTTCTGTGAATTTGATGGAGAACTCTTCGAGCTCCCCAAGGAGGTGACGGTCCTTATTCTACCCCCATGGGTTTCCTCACCTCATAAGTCTTCACATCCAAATTCGAGCTTGACATATTCTCCTCGGACCAATGGTTCTTGAGTCACACGTCGATTATTCGCATTGATACTTTGACATTTTGCGCGCGTGGTCCAATCTTGTAGAGCTCCTTAGTGAGTTTCTGGTTTATTTAAACAGCCTATACCCTTTCATAAATTTCATACTAACAATTGATGGCACCTCTATAAACTTTTGAATTTGACCATTTCTGTCACAGACGGCGTCCATAAATTCGGTGTTTACCGAAAAGATACGTACCTACATCGGCCGGTATCGATATCTACGGGTCTTCTTCGTTCCAAAATAGCCTTCAATAGATGAATACATCGCAAAATTTTCTGACACATCCCATACACCCTCCCCCTGGTAATTTACGGATTTGGTACGTAGGTACCTAATAATACATATTCTCGTAAACTTCAGTTTTTTATAGGCCTACGCTCAAATTATACAAAAAATGAACATTGATAAAAATATATTACAGTATTATTTCAGTCAGCTCGATCATTTTGATTGTCACGAGACTATACCGGCAGTATGTTTCAAATTCACACGTAAGTTTCGTACGCTTCATAGCCAGAAATATTTCTGACGTGAGTAGGTAATGAAAGAAAGTGTGTAAAAAAACGAAAAACAATACGCCTACCGCGTGTGAAATTCCCTATAGCTAATGACTCTCGGTAAGTTAGTAAGATCTATTAGCAGTCAAGACTGAAGCTATCTAAAGACAGAAGTATATCACGGATGAGTTTCAAGTGCCTAATAGTATATATAGGCTAGATTGAAATGAGCGAATAATCCAAAGTTATAAAATTGCGGTGTTTCCGCGGAGTAATTGAAGTGTAACATCATCTGTCACGATGTCACTCGTTCCAACATAAATAATCTTGTTTTATAATGCGGTATTATCAGCGTTATAAAAATATATTAATTTTGTTTTCGCTACTGTGCGTATTCACGCCGGACGGCAAGCAGTGAAAGCTTGCGGTAGTCGCGCTATATTATGAAGAGAGTAAAAAATTGTATCGTTCATTATAAAACCATTTGGCTATTTTTATTCCTCAACTTTATTGACTATGTTGGCGTGCTCAAAAACTCTGATCGTCGATGCTTGCTGATTAAATAGTGATGTGGTCGCGACTAGGTCTTGAGCGGGTGTTGGTTATTTAGAAAAATTCACCACTTCAGAAACGAAATGAAAACAAGCGACGGATGGAAACAAATACAATTTTACATTTGATTTCTAGTGTAGGTAGAAGAAATTTACCAGAAGGCGTATTATTAGTTTGTTGACGCGCGCGATTTAAAAGAAAAAATTCTTTGTAGTTTTAGTCTTCTTTCTTGAAAGTTTTTTTCGAGATCCTGATCATTAGGAATTGTAATGTATACCTACGACGATAAGAAAGCGTCCACATCGTCGATGGGAAGTTCTTAGAAATGTGCGATGAAATGAAAATTGGTAAAATTCTAACGAACATGTGGAAATTGATGAAATTCTAACAAACATTCTTCAAGACGATTATACTTTTCAGGAGGATATTTCTCAAAAAAATCTATTATCATGCAGTAGTGTGGCATTAAAAATTTGGCGGTTTAGACAAATGAGTTTTTCGGAGACAGTTACTTATTTGTAAGTTTATTTGGCTGGTTTTAATATGGGGGCGGAAAAGTTTTGAAGGCGAGTAAGAAATGGAGAAAAAAAGAGAAGAAACACGTCGTATAGCAAGAAATTAACTCTGACACACTTGATTAAGTATTCAAAAGAAATTTTGTACCTGCTGGATATATTACAAGAATCATTTTGTCCCTTCAACAATTTTAGTCAATCTAAAAATGAATGTACGTTGCATTTATGCAAGAAATATTTACAAATGTGAGGTAACTGAACGTACAAAAAAATAAAAAATATTTCCACTAGACCTAAGAGTGAGAAACTCGAAATTATTGTCGACGAAGAAAAATTTTAAGCGATAGAATAATCCTCCTTCTTCTCTAGAATATCTTTCGGACTCATCTCAAAATAATATTCCCATTGTAAATTATTCAAGATTCAAAAACCAGCCTTTTATAGCCAGAACATTTCAGCAAGGAATTTGCTATATCAACAGTTACAGTTCTTACTTTAAGGCTATAAATATGATCAATACACAAGTATATAAACACAAATAAAATTCGACTTCTGAAAAAAAAAAAAAAAAAAAAAAAAAAACGCTCTTTAGTGTTTTTGATCAACATTGACTGAGTGAAAAGAAACCTGGAATATCTGATAATTTTTGCACTATTGAAATCTGAGATGAAAAATCATTTTTTATTCTCGTTTACAATAAACGACGAGGAAAAATAATGCGGATTCTTGGCCCACCTTCAATTATGAAGTTAACAAAACTAATAACATATTTTCCGTAGACATAACTCAACTCCAAAAACTGAATTTCAAATACTCGTGGTAAAATTTCACTTTCTTTCATTTTCGAGTTTTCAGTATTTTTCAGGTACACTCAATTCCAACTTGATAGGTTTTAAAAGCTGTTTTTTCATTAATTGTCTATCTTGGCCATCGACAAATAAAATATACCGTAGACGAACTAAAACGGTACCTATCTGGAGTTGTGAACTGAGACAATTTCAAGTAGTTTCCTAAAGACATGGAGATATTTTAAATAGTTACCTTTTGTTACAATATTTAAGATAGCTACAATAAATAAATTGAAAAAAAAAAAAAAAAAAACTTTATTTTTCTTCGTGGGAATAGATATTTAAATAAAAGGGGTATTAGACGTATTTGTTCGCTAAAAAGTTTGGTCCAAGAGTTTTTCGTCGTAATCTTGGTATACCTATATCCTTTTGCAGAACGGAAAGGTACTTCAGTGTTCTTTGACGTAATACTCAATTCTTTCTTCTTGTAGAACGGAGAAATTGATGCTAGTGCGTTTCTTAGGTTACACAGTTCCTTGGCAGGTGCTTCTTCCTCCTTTTCTGGTTAAAAGTTGGAATGAAGCTGTCCTGAATATGAAATCCTCGACGAGATATTTGAAGATGAATAACTTTTTGAACCCGATCACTTGATTGAAGTCGGTTCTGCTTTAAAAATAGAACATTCAATTACGAATCTGTATAGGCTCCTTCTCAAATCGTTCGGTGAATTTCATTTTCGGCATCTGAAACAAGGATCAGCATTATCCTTATGATCTGCTCACAATAAATTCGGCCTATGATGTTAATATTGAGTTCCCTCAAAAACTATTTCCACAGGAAAAGTTTCCATACCTCCTTTTTGTGGATTCGGTGCTTGTGACCTTCAATAGTATCAAGGTACTCATAAGGAAGAGAGTCTCTATCTGATTTATGAGTTATTTTCCCTAGTATTTTGGGAAGTTCAACGTATACTCACATAATGACCATTCAGAGTGAAAATACTTATCTGTCGGGACGAATCATCCCTTAGTATACCTAGGTATTCAAGATGTTGCACGTTGTTTCATACTTCAAGAAAAACCAAAAATTTGTCCAAGCGAACTTGTTTCCAGAAAGCTGAGGAATAATTGTATGATACTGAAATAATAAGAGAAGGACTTTAATAGAAATGAAAAAATTTATATTTTCCATAGCTTACCTTCATTTTAAAATGGAACTGCATGGTACGCTCTCTAAAATAGTTTGCGCTGCGTTTTTCATGAAATTAAAAATCGACAACTAACTTAGCTGTAATCAATGCAAGTATTTAGTCAATAATCAATGAGATAATTATAGAAGAGAACAATCGAGATAGAAATACATTTGTAACCAGAATAATCACACCGCATATGATTCTTATATTATATAACTTTACCGGTACTCTCAGATGTTACAATTGGTAGACGTAGCGACACTGTGACACTCGTCGCTCAGTTGTGGAATCATGGGTTGGTCAAGGGAGCTCAGCTCAGGCTCACTGCCCAAAGTAATTACCGTAAACAGAAATACGAATTGAACCTGAATTCTCTCGTTTCAAATCTAAATAATTTGAAAATGTCAGGATATCAGAAGCGCTACTAAGGCGCTAGAGGTATTCTCGCTGGATGTAAACAAACATCGCGGGATATAGCCATCCAAAAAATGAAATGGAATTCACACGTAAGCTTCACTTCATTCTTCGGATGGCTATTCGCGAGGGGACACTGAAGAGTCGCTCTCTAAATTTTCGAACGGAATTTTTCAGAAGCTCCTCCCAAGAACGTGACCGCTTTTATTGCGTCTTATGGGAGAATTTTCGGTTTATTCGTTTTTCTTGAAAATTCATGTGATAACCTACACCTACCCAAGAAACATTGAAAATTGATAGTAGAAACCTCACCCAATATTTTGTAAACTTTTTGAAAATCACTGCCCATATTATTAAAATTGGGCAAATCACCTTCTAGTGTCACGTAGAGAGTAGCGCTTCTAGCGGCGCGGCGTGTCCTCTCGCAAATATACTTACTGCCATATTTGGTGCCGTAAGAAAAATTTAAATTTCAAACAGCTACCCACGACCTAAGGCGCTTGCATTACAAGACGGAAGGGAAATCGTATGTATTCAATACAACTTCCCTTTCGTCTTGTAATGCAAGCGTCCCAGGTCCCAGGTTGTGGGCAGCTCTCAAGTTGGATCGAGTTTTTATAGATAGGTTATATCAATAGAAGCAAAAGAATGAGCCAGTTTCACTTTATTTTTGGAGTTGGAATTCTTGTATTTTGATGTTTGATGATTAAAATTCTCTCAGGATACTACTTAGATTGCTCCTTCTTCGACTTCATCAGCATGGTGACGAACCGATTCTTATCACTTGCGCACACCTATCTCATGTAGTTCCTTGTCTCAGTAAGGAACTATAGATACTTCTTTTTTCTTAATTTTTAATATACGCATGAGGAGTAATTAATGCAGAGCTTTATTGTAATATGAAACAGAAATCTAACTACTTATACCCGATATTTTTTTCTGCCCTTTAAGAGAATAACTGTGAGCGACTTTTGCACTTTAAACCCTCTGAGCAATTTTTAGTTTTTGCGATAGTTATTTTAATTCCACTGCATGTTTGAATAGTATAAAAAATCTGTTGAATTAAGCGTAACGAAGTGAGTAATGAAACCTAAGAGAAATCCCCACGAAACGTTCGGCAACAACTAATGCATATTTTTTTTCTTCTAAAACCAGTATCGCTGTGGGGTCTTCAAAATCAGGACGCAAATAAAAGTCTATTTCGTCAGCTCCTTGACGATTGACAGCACAACCTACAGACCGTACGTTCTTTTTTTCGTACTTGGAATCACCAATTGGTTTTTCCATCGGAGGCCAATCCTTAGTAATGGCATCATTATTTGCGTAATTTAATGTGAAGTATTTCTTCTCAGGGTACAATCTTTGTCTAGCAGCGTGCACCATGCAGCACAGATAAAATTGGCTAGAATGAATGAAAATATTTGCAATTCCTGTTTTTGCCTGTTCTGAAATTTGAAGCGACACCGTTTAGGTTTGATATTTCTCGAGCCTGCCGACCTTCTCATATAAGTTTTACTTACTCTCGAATGTCGACCAGAAGTAAGTTTCTATAGCTTCTCCTCGATAGGCATACTTTTCATCTACTGTTGGAGTTAGCACGCTCAATCCGACAAATGAGACTGCTTTTCCTCCCTGAACTTTTTGTAAGAGGAAAATAGTAAACTCGGAGTATCCGTACGTTAACCAGTAGGTTCGTCCCGGGTGAGTTAGACATAGAAACACTGAGATCTCTCCAATTATTTCTCCCATATTCAATTTCAAGGGTTTCGAGGTACACTGATATTCTGATCCGTCATACTCGCTGACTTTTTCAAAATTTGAAGGTTCTGGGAACTGTAACGTAAGTGGTAATCGTTTATAAATTTTGGAATTTTTTAGCGACAAGCAAATATCTTGGAGCTCATTAGGTGTTTTATTTCTGAACTGATCCACACTATTTACATCTGAAAGAAAATAGAAGCAGTTTATTATGCTAGCAAAGAGCTGACGGATGATAGTTTTGTGAGTATTATTAAAAGTTTGATTCTTGAGTGGGCCATAATTGGTCTTTCTTCCAGAGGTAAAACAAGATTACAAACCAGACGAATGCACATTTCGAATTTTCCATAATTGATTGTAAAAATATCGATCCTCGACGGTTGAATCTTCAATGATTATCCATTTGCTATCGGCATAAAGACCAAAGCATGATAATAGAGCGAACAGTCTCAATACGATAATCTTATCTTCTATAATTCCTGAATACGGGTACCACCAGTCTAAAAGATTTTCCCAGAAAAAAATATAAAATTTTACGCTGAATATGGAATTGAAAAAATTTTGAAATATAGAATATTAGATGATACCAATTTCTTGTACTCTAGACCAATAAAAGTTGACCTGATTTTTCGAACAGAATAGGCACTCCACACAATCTGTGTAAACTACCTGCATGAATTATTTATTCCTACAAAGCACCTGTACTTCCGTAATAACCTAGAATCACTCAACTACAATTTTTATCAGAATTGCATTTTTTATATCGTTGGAAAGAGATTTTTCTTTTCTTTCCAACTATTACGAGGGTTTAGCAAAATACTAACCTTCCCTAATATACAAATACTACGAGTAAACTAAATTCAATATGAGGTATACCATACTAGCCCTTACATACTGTGTAAGCCTAGCCAGGGTAGAGTACCCTTATTTTCCTAGATTTCTGGGCTCCCTGCGTCCGCTTTTCTTGGTGTAGTATAAGACTAGTATGAGACTAATATAATTCTAGTATAGTTTTACCAGAACGCAAATTTTTGTGTTCTGTCATTTTCCATTTCATAAACACGTTCTGATTGCTTCTTTCGGCCATTGGCCAAATTTAGTCTTTGAGCCTAACATTAATATCTTTTGGAACATTTTTATAATTTTTGACATTTATGGCTGTATGAGATTTGATTTTGCCAGAGCGTGATTCACTCGTTCGTAGGTTTGAGGAGGATGATGTTGATGAGATTGTTTTTGGCGGGAAGAAGACGGTAGTTGATGCAATTTCGGAGCCCAAGTCGACTTTAACATTACCTTGGATCCTCGTATGGCTGGGAGCTCTGATGAAAGTTATTTCTCAATGAATGAATGACCGGGTTGTGAGGATAGTATGAATGCGTGAGGCGAGTGGGTGTACAGAGTACATAATATGAATTGCCGTTAAAGCGGATTAAGAGTCAGTGGCGATGAGGAAAGTGCGGTTTGGTGAGAAAGGGAGTGTTATTACTGCGTTTTTACGCGTTGAAAGATGGCTTGGACAGTAGACTTCGGCCGTTGAAACTGGCCGGGTGTTGCGGTGTCGATAAGAAAAGACTTTGCTGCCTGTTGAAAACGCAAAACGGACTTGTTTTTCAACTCTTGATCCATCTGTTATACAAAAGGTAGTATATTGGGAGAGGAAGGAGCGGTAAATTGAAGGGCTGATAGATTTTTGGGGTAGTTGACATAGTTTGTAGAGTATTTTATATGCAGATAAGACCTAAGGGGGCCGGTAATGTGGGAAATACGAGGGCTTGGCATAGAAGTGATTTTTATTGTGGAAGAGTTAGCTGAGAAAGTAGAGCGTGTTGTTGAAAGTATTGCGATAAATAGGTCGATTTGGAACGGAATTAAAGAGAATGTTGTGAACCGAGGTTCGAGAAGCTGTCAGGTGGAGGTGAGAAGATAGCCATTTAAGTAAAGTCGACGAAAATATGGAGGCGGATAACTTGATTTGGCGGCTAGACTTGGAGTAAGGCTAGTGCAAAAAGTGCTCGTGAAAAGGCGATTGGCGAAATTTCGCTCTGTGTCTAGAAGTGAGAGATGTATGAGGGTGCGAGTCCATATATAGGTAATCCAGAATCGGGAATAGATCGGACTGGAGAACGGAGGAAGCAAAGTAGAAATATAATACTGTAGCCAAGTGCCACACAAATGCGTTGGTCAACGTTCATTTTTGTGCTACGGTCGTCAATTATTAAAATATATATTTTTGAGTTTATTCAAAAAAAAAGTTAAATTTTATAGTGTCATTAGGGATGAGGGTGGGGAGGAGGGGATGAAATGAGGTTTTAGTTCGTTTTTTGTCGAAATTTACGATGCAGGACTTGGAGAATGGTATTCTTTATCCGCGGAATGATAGCTAGTTGAGGATGGACAAATGGAATTTTGCAGGATTCTGTGTGCGCCAATTTAATCATTCATTTGTACAAAGATTCTCAGGTCATTGTTGTACTACAGTGTTTTAACTGGGAAAGTGGTTTCGTGAATATGTTATTTATTGCAATCATGAAAAGTGCGAATGACCGTTATGTCGAAAGCGCTTAGTCGTTGAAAATATAGCGGTACCTGTAATTGGGGCTCTTTACTTTACTCTTTGAGTGTAACTTAAATCATGGATGACCGCTGGAATTTAACAACCGTTCACCACATTTCTTCTTTCTTCATTTTACAACCGTTCACCACATTTCTTTTTTCTTCATTTTTAATATTCGCGTGAGGAGTAATTAATGCAGAGCTTTATTGTATCATGAAACAAAAATCTAACTACATATACCTACAGGATATTTCTTTTGCAATTTAACAGAATAACCATAAGCAACTTCTGCCCTCTGGACCCTCTGGTCAATTTTTAGTTTTTGCGCTACTTATATTTTAGTTGCCCTGCATGTATGAAAAATGAGTTTAATTAAGCGTAACGAAGAGAGTAATGAAACTTAGGAGAAATCCCCATAAAACGTTCGGTGACAACTAATGCATCTTTTTCTTTTTCCAAAACAAGTATCGATGTGGGGTCTTCAACATCAGGACGCAAATAAAAGTCTATTTCGTCAGCTCCTTGACGATTGACAGCACAACCTACAGACCGTACGTTCTTTTTTTCGTACTTGGAATCACCAATTGGTTTTTCCATCGAAGGCCTATTCGGAGTAACGGCATCATTATTTGCGTAATTTAACGTGAAAGATTTCTTCTCAGGGTGCGTTCTTTGTCTAGCCGCGTGCACCATGCAGCATAGATAAAATTGACTAGAATGAGTGAAAATCGCAAGTCCCGTTTTTGCATGTGAGACTGATTCTGAAATTTGAAGCGACACAATTTAGGCTTGATATTACTTGAGCCTGCCGACCTCCTCGTATAAGTTTTACTCACTCTCGAATGTTGACCAGACGTCAGTGTCTATAGCTTCTCCTCGATAGGTGTACGTTTCATCTATTGTTGGAGTTATCACGCTCAATCCGACAAATGAAACTGCTGCTTCTCCGTGAACTGTTTGTAACAGGAAAATAGTAGACTCGGAGTAACCGTACGTTAACCAGTAAGTTCGTCCCGGGTGAGTTAGACATAGAAACACTGAGATCTCTCCAATTATTTCTCCCATATTCAATTTTAGGAGTTTTTTCTCCCATATTCAATTTTAGGAGTTTCGAGGTATACTGATATTCTGATCCGACATACTCGCTGACTCTTCCAAGATTTGAAGGTTTTAGGAACTGGAATGTAAGTGGTAATCTTTTATAGATTTTGGAATTTTTCAGCGACAAGCAAATATCTTGGAGCTTATTAGCGGTTTTATTTCTGAACTGATCCACACTGTTTACATCTGAAAGAAAATAAGAAAGAGCTTATTATACGCTACCAAGGGCTGATGAATGCAGATAGTTTTGTAAGTATCATTAAAAGTTTGATTTTCAATGTAGGTAGGCTTTAATCGGTCTTCCTTCCAGAGGTAAAACAAGATTACGTACCAGAGGATTGCACATTTCGAATTGTCCAAAATTGATTGTAAAAATATTGATCTTCGACGGTTAAATCTTCAATGATTATCCGTTCGCTATGGGCATGAAGACCGAAGCATGATAATAGGGCGAACAGTCTTAGTACGATAATCTTATCTTCCATAATTCCAGTCTAAGAGATTTTCCCAGAAAAATGTATAGGTAAAATTTACGCTGAATATGGAATTGAAAAAATTTTGGAATATAGAATATTAGATTATACCAATTTCTTGTAATCTAGACGAATGAATGTCGACCTGACTTTCCGAACAGAATAAAAACTCACTCAGTCTGTGTAAACTACCCGCCTCAATTTATTCTTTATATTTTAAACAACACCTGCACCTACTTCCATTATAATCTAGAATCACTCAACTACCTACAATTTTCATTAAAATCGCGTTTTTTATATTGTTGGAAATCTCTTTCCAACGACGACGAGGTTCTAGCAAAATACTAACCTCCCCTTAATGTACATATACCACGAGTAAACTAGATTCAATATGAGGTATACCTACCATACTAGACCTTACATCATGTATGCGTTGCCAGGGTAGTAAAGTAGGCTCTATAGACTGAATTAATAGATTTTAGAGTCTTTCATTTTCCTAGATTTTTGGGCTCACAGCGTCCGCTCTCCGAGACTAGTATAATTCTAATTTAAAGCCTAGGGTTTACACAATAACAGTTATATAACTGAAACAAAAAATTAATGGCCATTGCACGTTTGCTATGGCAGCGGGGAACCCGCAACCTCCCGCGCTCGCGATGACGTTTGCGCAAAAATGCCCCCTCAGAAAATGAGTTGGCTGGGCTCTTCTCAGTATACTGCATGCTAGGCCTGATATAATGAAACCTGGAAATTCAAATTTTTCGAAGTCTTTAATGTAGGTCAAGGTCATTGATGACGTCATGAAGAATCCCGGCTGGAAATTGAAACATTTCCAAGTCCCTAAAGTTGGTCAAGGTCAAGGTCATTGATGACGCCATAAAGCGCCACACGCCACTCCACATTACGCAGTTCAGAGAAACTCCCGCACGCAGACATTTTCTAAGGATGTAATCCCCCTAACAAAATTGATAGCGGGTTCCCCGCTAAAAAGTTCGCTGACCATTTGACCAATAACCATTCCATTTTAGAAAGTTTGTTAACTCTTTGACCGATGACCGTTTCCCATATTGGTCAAACAGTCATAACTGTTATAATGTATGCAGACAATCAATGTCCCGCAAGATTATGTGTAGTTTACAGGAGAAACGATCAGGAGGATTAGGGCCTTGTTACACTTGTGAAAAATATCTATTCTCCAGCTTAATTTCTGTCTGCGTCCGACTCGCGACTCCGGTGGTCGCCGTTGGTAATGATCACTGCTTCATTTTAGTGATGCCCATGCTCCGGTTACTAACTAGTTAAACTGAATTTCGGGGTATTCGCAAGGTCGAGTCTGAGAGGTGAGAAAGGATACATGTATTAGATTGGAAGGTCATGAGTTTGAGAAGACGAAGTGAGGAAGTTCGCAGTCAGTATGAGAGTGCGGCAATGTAGTGCTGGTTCTGCTGCTCCTGCACAAAGGCCTAAGTGGGGTGGGGGAATTCGGAAAGCTTCGAGAGCCATGCGTAGGGTAATGGATGCTTGAATAGTATCGAGAAGTTTAATTCTGGACTTTTTGCATTGGCTGTAGATTGTAGCACCGTAATCGAGTTGTGAGTGAATAAGACTTTTGTATAGTTGGAGCAGGAGTTTGCGGTTACATCCTGTCCGGGTGTGGGAGAGGTACTGATAACGTTTAGGCATTTAGCTTTGAGTGACTTCATGTGAGACATCCAGGAGAGTTTTTGATCGAAGATTAAAGCCAGGAATTTCAAGAGGAGAGAATGTTGATTGTGAAGCCTTCAAGAATTAGCGAATTAAGTGGGGTTATAGGGCGTCGGTCTTTTCGAAAGATGACAAGACCTGTTTCATCTGAAGAGAAACGAAATCCCTGGAGCCGATGTTATCAAGCGTTTTTTTGGAGGAGGCGTGCTTTGAAGATTGGAGGAAGATGCTGTAGTCATCCCCAAAGAGGCGCTGGGTGAGTGGAAAAGAAACATATTGACTGATATTATTGATTGCCATTAGAGAGAGGGGGACACTCCAAACTTCTCCGAGAGTAACGCCATTCTAAGTTGCTCGTCTATCCTGGCGGAAATAGTTATGTTGTAGAGGAAGCTTTGAAGCAATTTTAGTAAGTTCTCTCTGAGGCCTATCTGGTGTAGTTTCTGGCGGATGTAATGGTGTCAAACGCAAGAGAAGGCTTGTTAAAGATCGAAAAAGATAGTGTAGAGAGAAGATTTGGTGAGTTCTGTGTCATTGATTTGTTGCTGTAAGTCAGATGATGCTTGTAAGGTGTTTCGGCCTTTCCTAAAGCCTTATTGGCAGGGAGCGGGTACATTGTTAGAGTCGAGAAACCATGTAAGTCATTTGTATTGGATTTTTAGCGGGGAACCCGCTATCCATTTTGTTAGGGGGATTACATCCTCAGAAAACGTCTGCATCCGGGAGTTTCTGTGAACTGCATGACGTGACGTGTGGCGCTTTATAACGTCATCAATGACCTTGACCCACTTCAGGGACTTGGGAAAATTTCAACTTTCAGCCGGGTTGCTTTATGACGTCATCAATGACCTTGACCTTGACCAACTTCAGGGACTTGGATAAGTTTCAATTTCCAGCCGGGATTCTCTATGACGTCATCAATGACCTTGACCTTGGCCTACTTCAGGCACTTTGAAAAATTTCAACTTCCAGCCTTCATTATATCAGGCCTAGTATACAGTATACTGAGAAGAGCCCAGTCAACTTATTCTCTGAGAGGGTATTTTCGCGCCAACGTGATCGCATGCGCAGGAGGTTGCGGGTTCCCCGCTGCCATTGCAAACCTGCAATGACCTCTATTTGGAATAGTTTCCCCATAACAGTAGTGAGATCTATAGGTCGTTAGGATTCAGGAAGCGAGGGGTCTTTTGAAGGTTTGAGAATGGGGAGAAAGATAGCTAGTTTCCATGAGTTGAACAAAGAAAGTAAGTATGATAGAGCGTTCGAATTTAGATTTTTTAGAATACTGGCGTGAAGTTTGTCAGGTCCTGGAGAAAAATTTCTGAGATTTTTGTGGATGGCCAAATGGAGGTTGGGGGAGGATGTAGGGAGGTTGTACGGATAAGTTTCCGGAGTTTATTTTTTCATTTCCGAAACACGTTCTGGTTGCTTTTTTCGGTCAATGGCCAATTTCGGTCTTCGAACCACGTCTCCAAACCATATGTTAA
Source organism: Aspidiotus destructor (assembly GCA_035079395.1). Taxonomy (NCBI): domain Eukaryota; kingdom Metazoa; phylum Arthropoda; class Insecta; order Hemiptera; family Diaspididae; genus Aspidiotus; species Aspidiotus destructor. The sequence continues at coordinate 23,351,471 of JAVHKZ010000015.1, read as the reverse complement.
GAGTGGGTAGAATGCATGCCTTTACTACTTTTTCTTCTTGGTAGTTTTTGATAGAACCCTTCATAATTTCCTCTAGAGACCAGAACTTTGCTCACATGTTTGTTGTTCTATTATTCAATTCTTTTTTGACTTTGCCTACGTATTAATGTTATTTCCATTCCAATACTTGAAAGAACGTAAGTACTTGTCTATATCTAATCGATAGTAAGTTCTCTTCGTTGGTACGCGGGGATTTCATTGTTTACTTCCTTACAATATATCTAATCGTTTCCTTTCAAGTTTCAGTACAAAATTACGGCATATTCATTGTGGTTTCACTTCCAGCTAAGCCAAGAGCTTCAACCATTCTCATCGGTTTGCAGGACGATTCATTATGTTCTCTTACTTGCTCCCGTGGGAATGTATCTCTCATGCTAAATTTAGGCCAACCGGCAATAGGACGTAAGCGGGAAAAAAGGATCTGTCTCAATTCCATTCACCATGACCTTTATATTATCAAATCACCTCCCCTCGAATGCATTTCTTCTTGTCTCTCACTTCTCACGCTTTGTCGTGACCTCGACTTCATATTTCAATTTGTAGCGCGCCACATGGTTGTACTTTTTCAACTTCGTATAATGCGAGTTATTGTGTTAGCCCATTTGAACGAAAAATTCAATCGATCGTCCAATCACATTCCGATATTATAATGATGGAGAGTAAAAAAATTATTCATGTTCAGGGTAATTTAGTCGAAAAAAGGTTTCCGGTACCTACACTTCGGCAGCATGGACTATAACGCTCTACTGGGTTTTTATTTTTAATTTTCACTTCCGAAAATTGTACTGTGTCACGTCTCTGCGCGTATACCACGCTGAAATGAGTATCCCATTTATCTCATAAATTTACTTAATCATCTCTCTAACAATAACAATGTCGTAGGTGAACGTTTGTACCGTTGTCAATAGTCGTCATAGAATCATGGCGCCACATGTGGAAACGAGTGACCCGCAAAGATTCAATTAATATGAAATTTAAAACTAAGGTCAGGGAAGAGAGGATTTGCCGTGCAAGCTTCACACGTCTAATAATGTCAAGGATTTAGAAAGAAGGGTTGATCTTTCCTACCACTTTTGACAGTTTTCTCGCCATCTACCATGAGCAGTTGAAATCTAATCGTTCCAGCTATTCCAAGTCCAAGGCCAACTTTGTCGCGTTGCGGAAAAATCGCTCGACTGGACTGCACTCCAGTTTCTCGTATGCGAGTACGAATAATTACGCTAATTGTCCAAACGGTCTGTATTATCACAACTCGTTAATCGTTCAAGGAGTTGGTCCAAAACTTCGATGATTCCCGCTCTCGCAACCCTGTTCCTCCTACTTGGTCGACTTTTTCTTTTCTTTTTTTATTTTTAAATTCCATTTCTTCGCTTCTATCGCTATAAATGAGGTGACGCATAGCATCGCGTTTCGTTTTACGAAATACTCTAAAAATAAATGACTGCCTTTTGGCGTGGCGCAGAGAGATCATACCATTAATACTTTCTTCGTGTTTCGATCGTCACAGTTTTAAAATAACCTACTGCACGGGATCCGGACTTGTAAGCGCGAATCGATTTGCTCGTAAGGATTCGAAAGCTTGAAAACTGCCGCCTTTCTTTCGTTCATCCGCGAATCATCGATCCCTCAGCCCCGCAGCGTTGCATCCACTGCGAATGTAGCGATATCTATGCTCGTGATCGTCCTTAAGCATTCGTTGAACCGCGTAAACTATTCGTATCGTAAAGCGACAGAGTAAATGCGCTCTCCCCGTTCGCGAATTTTGGTGCTGCTGTCTGAGAGGTATGAAAAAAATGTGGTGAAATTTCGGATTTTTGGCCTGCTTCGACGTTAATCGAGTGATTCCTTTTTTTTTTTTTTTATTTAAAAATTAAATTGTGATTGATTTTTGTGCGTTCGATTGTTGAATGAAAAGTGCGTCCGCTTATGCGGAAATTCCATAGCATCCCCGATTTGGATTAGAGGAAGCCGATTAGAGCCGTAAGTAAATGATCCTTTTTCATGTATTGATCCGAAATTAGACGATCGCTACGTTTGCATTATTTCTGTAAGAGTTTCTAATTTCTGAACATATGTTACCGCGAGTTACCGCGGCGAATATTAATTAATAAATAGGAGAGCGTCTTTACTTGATTAGGGTCCAAGAAATGCACACGAATATAAATTTACGCGCGCGTACATTTTTTATCTCGGGGTCGAGAAGTCCAATAGTAGAATGCAATAAAATTGTCATTTTAATGCTGACAGCGACTTTCGGGCACTGACATTATCAAATTCGTGCATCAATTACAGAATTTATACATTTCATTATCTCTTTATTACGAGGTTGTAAATCTTATTGACGATGCTCGCTAATGGAATCAAGGGGTTGAACATTTGGGCTGGTGGAACTGAAGATGACGAGAAAATAATCGTATTGTACAGAGGTCACGCGCAAACTATCAAAAAGCCCTTTTTTTCTCAGGCATTTTCTGGATTTTCTAGGTAAACAACGCGCAATGTATTTTTAGAACTAGAACAATACGACAAAAATATTGTCCGAATTTTTTGAATGGAATGTTGCACAGTTAACGTTCCTTCAGCTTCGTCTGTTACTTGTTTTTTGATTTTATTTTGCTCAAGGTCTGCCTCTCTCCACCTCGCCCATGTCATCTAACTATCCTAGTCAACTTACTCTCATTTTTACCGTTAACGCAGTTTCTACTGGTCTAATTCACTTGCTTTGGTTCTTCAAACGATCGAAAGAGACGTTTTTGCGTCTTCTCTGAAAATGTTGAACCCCGCTCAAATTTTCTTCCTGTCATTATAAAGGATTCAAAGATGAGGGGCATGGTAAAAAGAGTTTGAGCGAATTCTCATTGCATTATTATTTTGTATGAACAGGAGGGTCGAAATTAGCTATGGCTAGACACTAAAAATTTGCTGGAATATTATATGTTCTGATGAAAAGATTGAATCTTGCACAATCCGGCTTACGATGTTTTCTCGACTTGCAAAGACCGAGACAGTAATTTATAGAAATCCTGGAGATCTGTCATCAATTACTCCTTAATCCAGTATTTCGTTTCTTCATTGAATGAAAGAATGAGATATTTCGGCTCAAACGGTAAGAGGACTGAAAAGTTGTGAAGTTTCGCCCACTTCTGATTCCCCATTGAGGAAAACCTAACTACGCTCAACTCCAAACCTGTCAACATCTAATTAAGGTCTGTTCTATCATCTCAAATTCAGTTTTTAAAATGGTACCATCATTCTCTAGTTTTGGTGCGGGAGCATCTGTTTTGTTGTTTACTTCCTCATAGATTTTGAGTAGAGCTTCAATATTTAAAGCCTCCTTTGAGTCCTGGATTTTACAGTAGCTTTCAAACTTAGACGTACGAAATTGATTATTGAATTCGTGTTAGGCATTTAGAACACTGGTCTATCTTTCAATGAGTTCGACAAAGTCTGAATTAAACTTCGGGTACGTATTTCTGTTAGTTGATGCTTTGAAAAGAAATGTATCTGCATGACAATGATGTGAGTCAGTTGATTTTACTCATTTGTTACTTCGATGTCGGTCGAGTGTTGCAATTTTTCATTATCGTTCATCGAGATAAGAAATGGGGTCGTTGATACAAATCTTCTTCCCGACTAATTTCCACACTTTGTGTAAGTTTGATGACGCTCGAATATAAACAAATACTTAATCTTAGTCCTTGACAAAGCCCTTCAAATTACAGGCTGGAGCCAAATAGCGTCTAGCAGCTATGTTTGGTAGACCTTATGATTGCACTTCTCTTGACAAAACACTCTTACTTTGTTTTTACTTTCTCAATTCTTCTGTCTTTTTACATCAGTAGATATCAGGGTGGTTGCACTTCTCTTTTAGGCTAGTATAAGTCGAATTCACAATATTTTGAGCCAGTGGCTTTTGAACAGTTCACTCGCTTTTCGTGATCTAGTGTAAGTTCAGTTTAGAATATTTCGAGCTAATAGCTTCTGAGAAGCTCACCCTCAGTCTAGTATAATCAGTATGAAAGTGCATGGAGCGAAGACGGGCAGGAAACTCGAAAAACTTCGAATCACTCGACAATAGTATAAAGAAAGCCTAAACCTAGTACAAGCCTAGTATAACATGGATATACAAGTACGTAGTGCGGAAAGCCTTAACCTAGTATAAAGGTAGCTTAGACTTAGCTTAAGTTTAGTATAATATTTTGCATGGACCAGAAGAGCGGTGGGAACTGGGAAAATTTCTAATCAGGTCTCGGGTATCAGTCTAAAATTTTCCGAGTCTGTGAATGAGGAGGGGGGCCCAACTCGGGAAAGTTGGTATCAGGAGTAGGTTTAGCAAAGACATGTAACATTTCAAAAATATAATAAATTTCATTCTGATGACTCAGAGCTAAAAACGTGTTGTTTGTTTGTAGACTTGAACTTGTTTTGGGTTTAGCCTTACTTTTTAAAAATTCATTTTTATCTTAAGGTTAAGTCTCGTGTTCGCTTTTAGGGCACCGCTATTGAAATTTTTTCCTCAGATTTTGCGTTCAGCCGATCTAAAATCGACCAGTCTGAAAAAATTTTGCAGATTTTCGATAGATTTCTGAGTTAATAAACTTTTACATGGTTGAGGGGAACTTTTTGAGAAGAAGGTGGCTTCCGGTGGACATGAAGTTTTTTTCCTTTTCGTTTAACAGATGTTTTGTTCAGTATGAAGACGGTGGTTCGTGGAAAATCGTATTTAAACCTTGATTGAAAACATCTAAATGACATATGGTTTCCTATTAGGAGTAACTAACTCTGAAGGAAAGATTCAGTCCATAAGAGCAGAAGATGAGTATTGACTTGACTCCTTGAAGCAAGGGTTTAGGGCCATCAACCCTGACAAATTCTCAAAGTTAAACCGTCACGTATTTGTGAAAGAAATTTAAAATAGGTAATATGATGAGAATTTGAATGACTCTTCTCTTTCAATTAATTAGGTACTGTAATTTAGGGAGGTACCGGGGAAACGACTTCCTGACGAAGAGGAAAGTAGCCTCGAAGAGAGGCATTCTCGAAAAAGAGTAAGAACGAAGAGCTTTTTGCTAGAGCCACGATCGCTTTGATTCTAGTAAAATAGCCTTTGGGAAGCAGAAGTCCTTTTTCATGGATAAGTCCTCAATTATTATACATTTATAGTTGACAGGTGTGTATGAACATACCCAAGATCAGACAATATTCCTCCTCAACGGGAATTCTTCCAAACAAGACATCGAACCGTCACTGTAATACATTGTGCTGTCATGCTGGGAAAATAGCGAATAATTGTAACAGGGACCCTGTTATTGGGGGGGGGGGTGGAGAGGGGATTGGAGAAGATGACGAGCGCCGGCTGCCTTCCGGAAGACTTGGGACCAAAAAGTGGGACTTGAACAAATTTCGACCCTCGAGCTATAGGTGATAGGAGGGGAACTTGGAGAAATTTCGATATCCGAGCAGTAGGTGAGAGAAGGCCACTTTCAAGCTATACATGATGGAAAAGGAACTTGAAGAAATTTCGACTTGAAAATCTCGACTCAACAGGGAATCTAGTTTATGGGAGCAGCAGACGCGGGACTTGAAAAAGGGCACCGTCTGGTGAAACAGGGGACGTCTAAAAACAAATCTTCTGGCGGAGCCAAATAGAAAAAGATCCTGTTTTATATCTGCTGTCCTGTCGTGAGGTTTTCACTCGTTCGTTTTCATTGTTAACCTGGTTTGCTTTATAATTGGTTGAGCGGCTCAACGTAGCAGTTCTACCAGCGCTTGGTGTATAGTTCCAGTTAGGGTATTTCAAACCAATAGCTCTTGGATAGCTCACTTACTCAGCTCGTTCGCTCCCTCCTCCGGTTGATAGAAGTCTACTTTAAAGAATTTCAAGCTAGAAGCTTTAGAAGAGCTCACTTGCTCCGCTTGTTCACTTTCTTCCTTGCTCTACTATGTGTCTATTTTAGAATATTTTCAAACAATAGCTGTTAGGTGGTTTACTCGCTCCGCTCTTTTGCCTCCGTCCTCGGTCTAGTATAAGTCTACTTCGACATATTCCAAGCTAATAGCTTTTAAGGGCTCACTCGCTTCGCTCTTTCGGCCCCTACCTTGGTCTGGTATAAGCCTACTTTGGAATATTTCAAGCTATTAGCTTTCAGGGGCTCACTTGCTCCGCTTCTTCGCCCCCTCCTTGGTCTAGTATAAGTCTATTTTGAGATAGTATTCCAAGCAAGTGTACTTTGAAATATTCCAAGCTAATAGCTTTTAGAGGCGAACAAGCGGAAGCTATTAGCTTTTAGCCTCACTCGCACTCATTGGTATAGTATAAGTCTAGTTTAAGACTAGCAAAATCCTAGTAAGTCAACTCCTAGTTTATAGCTTGGGTCTAGAAAAAACCTAGTGCTCAGACTTACCACCTTCTTCGTCTAGTTTACTGTATATTTAGGCTATATAAAGAAGGCTAAACCTACTACAGTAGCTAGTTAAGGTCCAGTTCAATAGGAAGCCTCGTTTAGGGCTGGTAAAATCCTAGCATAAAGCTAGTATAAAGCCATCATAAAGCTAGTATATAAACTGGGCAAGATGAACTCGCGGGGTGAACTCGCAAACTCTTGAATCACCCACAGAGGACTGAGGGTGAAGGGGGGAGGGACACTCGGAATATTTCTAATTAGGGGTCAGGGCAGAGTAAAGACATGAAACATGTCAAAATTACGGCCCTTCGAACTATAGAAATGTGAAAGAGAGGGGAACTTGAAAAAATTTCCACTTTCGAGCTATAAATGATCGGAAAGGAACTTGGAAGAATTTCGACCTTCAAGCTATAAGTGATAGGAGGGGGACTTGGTGAAATTTCTAAGGGTGTAACAACCAGCTACCCGCGAAATTTTTGGTGATTTGCTCCACAGAGTACTTTCATTTGGTTGAAATAGGGTAAAAAACTGGATATAACGAAGGGGGGTTCATTATACGACACTGAGAAAAATTTTGTTGAAAAATTTCTACAAATTTCTCCGATCCTTCCAGAATATTGCGAAAATGAGGGAAAATGAGGGAAAGCTCATATGGAAAAGAAGGAATTCTGTAAAAAAGTAGCAACCCTGTAAGACCTCAAAAGTTTCAATGCTGCAAGAAGTTCATCGTATAAAAGCTGATGGTCATTATAATTGTTCTATTGCTTCCCTGGTTCAGGTGAAAAATAATTTCTGGTAGGGTGTTGCGTATAATTACAACTTATCTAACTTTATGCAGTCCTATTTGTATTTTCCCTTGCTCTCACCTATCTACATTTTGTTGACTTATCCAATTTTTCCTATTTTATCGGAGAACTAATTGCGTTTTGTAGAGCCAATGAATCACAACCCTTACAAATTCGCACAAAATCTTTTCTAAATTTTTTCCAGCAAAAGCAATTTTATTATTCGCTATGTGTTTCCTTATAAATGTTTTCATTCCTAAAACCTTAATCCTTTCTGAATCGTGATCTCTGATCAATGATCCACCGCCTAACTAGTATGGTGGTTTACGTAAGACGTGATGAAGAAACAGATTTATTTTTTGGATTGTAAGACCTTCGTATAAATTATAGAAACTGCCATAAAATTCCTTCCTCCTCCTTTTCATTTCATTTGTCGTACACTTGAATTTGGTGTATTTCAACTCAAAAGTCAAAATTCAGAATTGGTACTTACCTATTCATTTATTCTTCTTTTTTTTTTTGATATCTTGACCCCGAGTTCCTAGAATATTCCAGAAAAATTTTGTTTTAATTTTCATTGCTTTCACTCTGGAAAATTTGAAGTAATGATCATCCATACATCCTCGCGGATAAAAGTACATAACTGCAAAAAAAAATTAATTTGCGTTAGAATTACGAAAGTGTTTCACATTTTACTCACTCATGCGCTTTTAAGATTCTTCGCATTCATTAACTATACCATAATATTCGAGGTTACTGGCTCAATCGCACTTTCGTTACAATAAAGTGGGTAAGAAAGTATACATATTTCTAATTTTCGTTCAAGTGTATATAGAAGAGTAAATTGGTCTTCAGCCAATTCTGATAAGATTCAGTTGTATTCTTATCATCGAACGAGTATATGTTCATAAATTTCCATTTTCTTCATAATCGTATGATGTACAGGACATTCTAAGTCGGCGCGGCGTTCCAAAACTTTTTTTTTCTCAATCTATGAGGTAGGTCGATTTAGCAGTGTTGCCAAAAGAAATATCAGAGGCTTTGAAAAAATTATTTCACGAGAGTATAATTAATGTCAACTATGATTCTTCGAATTGTTAAATTGGATGTGAAGTCTTCGTATGTCCAGGGATCTCGTTTGATAAACTTCAGAACCAATCGCCCAACCTGTTCCTTTTTAAATTTTCGAGTACGAATTTCAGTATTGCAAAATACGATCCAGAGAAAGCTCTGAGAAACAACGTCACCTTCATTGTTTTGCTTAGGTAGGAATAAATTCTTTCAAAAAATGGTCCAAAAAATGTTTCCACATGAACCTAGTGCTAATTAATTGTATTTTTTTTTTTTTTTTTGCCCACGACTTGTCGACACTTCAAATCACGCGAGCAACATTACAACAGATATTTTAATGTTTACGAAGAAGCAAAAAATAACCGAGAGAAAAAGAGGGGGAAAAAGACTGTTTTTCAGTAGTAGTGTTGAAATTGATAATTGTATTTACTTCATTCATAGATTGTCGAATTTCGATACAAAAGTTGTAAAACTCTTGCAAAAAATGTTTTGCCAAATCTAGGCTCATCGAGTCATGGTTTCAAAATGAATTCATCGGGTCCTATATTCCGCGTACTCACACGATTCAAGTTATCGCGAGTATTTTTTAAGCTGATGACAATATAACTTAACGTGTGTTTAAAAATAACAGTCGCTGTAATATCCTGCGAAAAATTTTGGCATTAGCAAAAAACATGCACCGATGCACATTTTGTCCATCATGGTCAACTTCAATACAGGAACGTGACTGTCGAATACGAGTAAATTTCTGATAATTGGACCGCGAAGAGCGTTAAACTTTCTGAGTGTTGATTTGTTTTCTTTTTTCTCTCGATGTGTTTAATTTTGCCAAAAAGGAAGCTGTTTAAGAGTATATTACGTGCCGGTGTATTCGGAAAATTAATGATGAAAGATCTTGTCTCGTACGCGTGAGGCTCTAGGTTCAAACCTGCTCTTTCTTAATTTCCTCAACTCCTACTTAAAATTAGTTGTACACTCCTGTTGATCAAATTGTAGTCGATTTCCTAATCCTCTCCAATAACAGATGGATTTCAAATCAGTCGTAGATTGACGGCGCGTTTCAAAATCGGTATCTAAAGCTCTGAAAATGTGAGCCGGCCGATTTTTGTTCAAAATTGAATTGAAGTGAAAATCCTAAATTCGAGCGGGGACTTGAATTACGCAAATGTAGGTGTTTTGCCCTTTGGTTTCTTTTTTTATATTGATCTTTGTCGATGTTCCATTAACCTCATCCCCCAGTGCTTGTTGACTTATATCATTCTATTTTAGTGGTGACTCTGCACACGTATCCACTCGCTGAGGCCCATTAAAAGTTACAATTGTGCTCGCTCTATAGGGCAATGGTTCGACAGCAATTTGTAAAACCGGAATATGACTACTTGTCACTACCGAGTTTCAACTTTTTCTTCAACCAAGGAACGAGCCTCGCGACTTACATCAAAAGTTATGAGCTCGTGATGGGCAGATGAAAATAGGTGTACCGGAAGCATTTCATCTTGCTATGATGATTTTTTTATGATTCTTTGAGAGACGGTTTGCGTGGTAAAGAGAGACCGAATGATGAAGCCGTATGTTTTTGAGAGCTAGGCAAGAGGATTATAGGGTGTTGCAGTTTAGGGATGAAGGGGGTGACATCTTCACGTCAGGAATGTCGGTTCGAAGTAGACCGAGGGAATGGAGCTGTTTTCGATAGATCGAAGCTCATTTGAGGATGAGGAGGACCAGAGATCATACCAAGAGGATAGGATAAGGGAGCAGTAATAGGATTTGAGATCATACTAGGGGAGCATGGAAGACAACGCAGTGATTACTTTGTGACGAAATCCACTCCGCTGTGTTCCTTAAGGTCAATGTTTCCAGTATTCATAGGGAAAGAATGGGAGATGAGAGAATTAGATCGAATAAGGGAGGAGAGAAGCGCTCGAGAAGAGAGAGACAGGTATTATAATTGTCAGTTTGGTGTGAGCGGACTTTCTCATACGAAAGGGTAAAACCTTGAATGGAGACTGCATATCCGGTTCTGGATCTCGGTTTGGACCTTTCCATTCTAAAGAAATAATTTGTTGATATGTTCTTCGTGTAAGAAGTTGACTATATATTTTGAAAATTTTATTAAAGTCGATACGGATATCAGAAATAGAACTGAGCCAAGAGAGAATGAATGAAAGAATAGGAAGTAAAGGCTCAAGTTTTAGGTGAGTGCGTTATGGGATTGGAGCAACAGAACGGAGAACTATGAGGGCCGAAACCATTCAAAAAAATGAGAAGATTTGGGTTTTCGGCTGTTGAGGCCAGAAAGTTAGCAAAGAGTGAAGGAGTGCGGTAACGGGGACGAAGAACACCTGCCTCAGCGCATAGGCTCCAGTGAAGGGCTGGTGCAGAATGCGGCATAAAAGGCAGTCGAAGCCTAGAACGTTGAATGGAGTGCCAAAATTCTAAGGGTGTTCTGTTGAAGTGCGGTTGAATTATAGGACCGTAATCAATTTGGGAATGGATTAGACTGGAGGAGTGAGTGCTCACTACCGGTAAAGGAGGGTGATAGGTTTTTGAGAACATTTAAAGAATTCAGACATTTTGATCAATTGGGATTTCGGCACGGGGACCCAAAAAGTTTTGGAGTCGAATACCGAGGAGCTCGGAGGGTAATCGAGAATTTCAGTAGACGCAGAGAAGGGAGAAGCGTAAGACGTGAGTACTTTATTTTGACGACTGGTTTTCTTGTCTGAAAATCAAAATCCACGGTGAAATAAACTTTTGGAAAAGATAAGGATGGAAGAGGAATTATGACGAAGAAATCTCTAGTCCGGACGCGAAACGAACCCGCGATCTCTCGTTTTCATGACGAGTGCGATAACCACTACGCAACCAGGCTCCAAGATTAGATCGTCATGTTTCGCCTTCCACCTCGTGAAGGAGAGGGTCCAAAGACCACAATACATTAGGCTTTTGCAAACGCACACTAAAGCCTATAGGAAAGAACCGCGAATCCCTAGAGAGCGGAAATGATTAAAGGAAGAGGTTAAGTCCGGATCTTCATAAGGGATCATATAGATAAGGATGGAAGAGGAATTATGGCGAAAAAATCTCCTAGCCCGGGCGGGAAGCTTTGGTCTGGCTGCTCGTTAGGAAATCGAGGGAGTTACTGAAGTCATCGAAAAAGAGGCGATTGGTAAGGTAGGGGAAAACTGACATCATTTGTTGGTTACATCATTTGTAGTCATTAGGAGGAGAAGAGCATTAGGAGGAGAAGAGCATTCTATACTTCTCTCTAGAAGACACCATTTGCATGCGTCAGTGGGAAAAGTATTGACCTTGAATTCTAACCGCTGAAAACCTATTACGGAGGAAAGACTGTAGGAGTTCCGGTAGATTGCCTCGAAGGCTAATATCACATAATTTTGAAGTGATGTAGTGACGCCAGGTAAGGGAAAATGCTTCCTGGACGTCGACGCAGAAAATGTATTAGAATTTTAAGAATGAGCAAAGGGTGTTTTCCATTTGGACGTACAAGTCAGATATGGCTTGATAATCTTTTGTTTAATATTTTTCAAAACAGTTTTCGAAGGACAGAGAATCATCAGAGGCCATGCAACTTCATAAAGAATCATCGAAGAGAGAATGTTTTTACGAATGGTATTCCGAGAAGGTGAACAAGATTGATGAGACGTTCTTGTATCTCGTTCAGTTACAGCCACAGGACGAAAGGAGAATTTCATATAAGAACGATAGGTCGGTATGATACGGTGAGGGAGGGATTGAAAGAGCGATAGCCAATTTCCAAATGGATAGGTACAGACCGTGTTGAAGAATCTCTACGCATAAATGGATAGAAGGTATGATTAAGAAGAGTTCGGGGGGGGGGAGATTGGCTATCTCCAGGGGCTGCGTGTTTGAAATTTTCGTACAGGTAGAAGTTTAGATAAGAAGGTGGGAAGGCTGTGAGTAAGCGTAGGATTGGCGGAGAGTTCCTGCAAAGTAGTTTTTCCACTTCTGATATTCTACTGTTGAAAAAATGAGGAATGAGGGCGTCAGGTCATGTTTTCATTTTTTAATCGCCCGCTTTCGGCTTTCGTAAACTTTGAACGCTGGTCAAGGTTCTTATTTTTATGTTGTGGTTTGAGCGCGATGTGCTTGAAAGATTGTCGCTCGAGTTCTTAGAGTTTGGCTGAAATCATACGAAAATTTCCCAAGTTCATTTTCTCCCAAAGAATTGTATTGGGAATCTTTTATTCCTCATTGGATTATGATTAAAAATATGGAAAAGTAGAACTTTAGGAGCGTGAATCGCACGCACATCCCTGCGCGATTCAATTCATCATTTCAAAATGACAGGTGCAATGAATAACTCCCATCAGGTGACTGTAGAGAAGCGTGGAAAAGACGTTCTGACGCGAAAACACGTTGATCTGACGTAATCGAAAGGTAATGATGTGTCGCAGCGGCGCGAATTCATATATACGTGTGTGAGATACCGGCAATATCCGCATTGTTAGAAAGCCGACTCCTGCCACAAAATACTCCGCGCTCGTTGTACAAAATCTTCATAGCCCAATTGGCGAGTAATCAGGAAAGTAACAAAAATCAGTTCGTAAATACGATACGAAACGTGACTTCTTGAAAATAATGATTAAGTGGCCAATTAAAATTCGATTACAATCGCGATTAACAATTTGGTATAGTATAGCGACGTGAAGTGCACGAAAGTGAGTTATCTCACTGCAAATTATAAATAGAAAGAAACAGAATGAAGTCGAATTTTCAACTGAGAAAATCACTCGTGCTTGGCTTGCATACAGAAAATTCACTTATTCTGGCAATGAAGACGGAGGTGGCAACGACTTCGCCTGCGCCTCCGCTACTCGCAGATGAAATTACCACCTTACTGTATCGATAAGTGCACGTTCGCCTCTCTGATGTGGCAAACGTTTATAGTATTAAAAATCCGAACGGTCTGAGGAAAAGAATGCGGGAAATATGATAAGGCGGAAAAATGAAAACGAAGATGAAAAAATATTGCGTCCGTAGGTATATACACAAGGAAAAGCTAGGTAACCTATTTGAAAGTAGGCCAAAATTTACATCATATTTTTTATAGTATAGACTAGTATATGTACCACTCTTGTTTTAAAAAAAAGCACATACAAGCGACGAACACGCCTAAAGTCTTTTGTATTAAAGCCAAATGTTTTACATCAAGTGAATTTATGCTGAAGCCACACGTATGAAAACTTCTTACCATTGTTTGTATTTATCGTTCATTTATATTGTATTTTAAAACAAATTAGTCACTTTAACAAATTGTTTTCTGTTCTTAGACGACATCCTTAGGGATAAATATGTGCGAACTGTCGAATAGCGAACCTGACCTTCTCATTTAGAAAAGAAAAATAGTCATCATAATGAACGACGACTCCCACTCGAGCTGAGAAAGACGAAAAAAAAAGCAGTATTGATAAGCTCATCTGCTTCTTATTGGCATTCTGACTTGTCATCTTAGCGTATGTTTACTGATTGAAAACATAATACGATCCAGACCCTGTAAACAATAATTTTATTTTTGTTTTCTTAATTTGGTGTATTTATTGAAAGTTGGTCACTAACTTGAGGGCAGTAAATACGTACAGGAGACTGGAGAATGTTGCAATTGTTTATTGTAGGTATGAAATTGGAACATCTTGAAGTAATGGATGAGGTCGTAGCATCAAAAACTGATTTTTGTAAACAAACCGACGCGTATGAGTTGGGTTGTTGGATCGAATTTTCATACAATGACGAGCCATAAACGAACGTATGAGACATTTGCAGAAAAATTGGACCTTTGATTCGAGCGAAAGCGTTGAAAGTGAGTCAACATTTAGAACTCGATAATTTTAAAGCGTCAAACGGATGGCTTGAGAGGTTCAGATTAAGACACAACATATTTTTTAAAAATATGAGCGGTGAAAATTAAGACGTTGACTTACAAAACTTGAAAAGTTGTGCGCATCTTAAGAGCCAAAGAATTCAGACGAAAGTGTCCTTTTTCACAGAGTTCTACCAAACAAAACCATGTGTTTTAAAATCGAAAAATGTTCTTCTGACAAAAAATCAAAAGAGCGCTGCACTGTAATATTGTGTGTTAACCAAGTTGTTGAATTTAAAACACCTTTAGTCATAGGAAAAGCGCAGAAGCCACGCTGTTTTAAAAATCTCAATGTAGATAAATTGAGCGTCTGGAGGAGAACTAATCGGAACGCTTGGATGACTCAAGTTCTGTGGGTTAGTATGAGGCTACTTTGGAGTACATATTTCAAGCGAATAGCTTTTGGATAGCTCACTCGCGGTTTTATGTACTAAATTAACGTACTTTGGGCTCGTTCATCCCCCTCATTGGTCTAGTATGGGTGTCCATTAGATATCAAGCTAATAGCTTTTAGGGGCTCAGTCAAATCAGTCAGGTTTCACGACGTTTTTTCTAATACATTTTCTCTAATGGCAAATTTTTCTAACGACAAATTCTCTAAAATCAATTTTCTCTAAAACTATTCTCTCTAATGGCGAACTTTTCTAACGACAAATTCTCTAAAATCAATTTAAAAAAAAAAAAAATCACTATTTTGCACACTTTGTTAATTTTATGAGATGATGACATTGGCGCCAATTGCTCTTAAGTACTCCATCCTGAGCCTGTTGTTGTAATCTCCCGCAATAGCTTCGATCCGTGTCTGCAAGTCGCTCCATTGCCTAGCGGGCGTAGCTTTGACCTCTTTCCCTAATACTAATTCCGTAACACATATTTCCATGAAGTCTTGTTCTTTTTGGTAATTCTTCCAGGAGAGTGTACAGGTCCGGATGGTGCTTGCCTCTCACAATTCTAAAACGGTTATGCCACCCTTCTGACATATTGTCTGTTCGGTGTGATTTGTTCACGGCAGTTTCATGTTGGTTCCAGAGGGTTATTGGATACCTCGGTGCCACTCCTGCCCGCCGGCCTTGGCGATGTGCTCGAGTTGACGGCTGAATATATTGTGCCACCTTGGATATTACTCCTCGCACTCGAACAAGATGATAGCGAGAGCGATTATGACAGCGACTTTGAATTCGAATTGTCACTCCTTGACCCTTAACCATGGCTCGCATGGACTAATTAAGTAGAGTAATTGATTTTGTAATTGCTTTTAGAGTAAATAAAAAAATTGTGGTAGAGAATTTGTCGTTAGAGAAATTTACTATCAGAGTAAATGGTTTTCGAAAAAATTGATTTTAGAGAATTTGTTGTAAGAGAAATATGCCATTAAAGAAAAGGGGGTTCGAGAAAATTGATTTTAGAGAATTTGTCGTCAAAGGAAATGTAGTAGAGAAAACGTCGTACAATCGCTCAGTCATGGCCTTCATGGTCTAGTATGAGTTTAGTTTACAATACTTTAGGCTACTAGCTTCCAAGAGCTCACTTGCTCTCCTCGTTTTCCCCTCCTTGGTTTCGTATACTGTATATTCAAGTCCATATGATTAAAACTAAACCCACTATAGCAACCTGGGGTGGGCCCACTTCTTGGTCTGTTCTTATAGGCTTTAATTTTAGAGAGAAACTTAGTTTGACCCCTTCTAGGCGCAGATATAGGATCAGACCTCAACTCGCTGATAGCAGAGATGAGGATCAAGCTAGAGAAAATAAGTCAAGGGATTCCAACTAAGAAATTCCCAGTGGATAAATTGCAAAATGAGGGAACAAGGAAGCAGTTCTTCGAGGTCCTGCGGAACAGGTACAGAGATCAAGAAAGAATGGCGGAAGCTGAAGGAATGACTGATAAGCGCGGCAAAAGAAACCCTAGGAAATCGTAAAATCAAATCACTGAAGCCATGGATGAGTACGGAGATTCTCGCGTTAATGGAGGAGAGAAGGGAAGTCGAGACAAAAGATTAACTGAATTTTGTACATATTAGAATTCTGCAAATCTCAATTCGAAGAAAAATATGGGAAGAGAAACGGAGCTGGATTGAGGAGGAATGCGAAGGTGCACCTTAGCGACACTAAACGCCTTTGATGTAAAAGTAATTGCCGACGGCGAGGCACAAAAGCGACCATGGAAGAACTATGCCGAAAGATTGTTTGAAGAAGCAGAAAGTGGCTTTCAAGTCGAAGCCAAGAGCCCACTATCCGAGCTAGAAGTCAATGAGAAATAGGAAGGCTCCTGGCAATAATCAGATGACAACAGAGATAATTCAGTGTACCTATAGACGTGAAAACCATGACAGAACCATCCAATAAGATCTATAACTCGGGAGTAATACCAGAAGATTGATTAAAATCGACTCTTCTAACGTTACTGAAGAAACAGATTACTGAAACAGGGGATGACTGTAAATTTATTAGCTTAGTGAGCCACGTTCTGAAACTCTCCCTTGAGATCCTGCATGCAAGATTGTACACCAAAGGTGAAGCAATCAGCGGAGACACGCAACTTAGTTTTAAGAAGGGTCTTGGTTGCTGTGAAGCAGTCTTTGCCATGAGAAAGTGTATGCAGAAGTGCTATGATATGAGGAGGAACCTCTTCATATTATGTTTTATTGACTATCGTTAGGCCTTTGATAAGGTCAGGCATGACAGGCTCACGGAGATCTCGATGAAGCGAGTATAGATACGAAAGACCTGAGAATAATAAGTAACTTTTACAGTGATCACTTTGCGGAAATCTTGCAGGGTAACAACATAACAACCAAGACCATTGAAATCAGGAAGGGCGTGCGGCTGGACTACCTACTATCGCCGATGTTGTTTAACCTATTTCTGGAACGGGTCTTTCAGATAGCACTGGAGAATATTTCGACGGGTCTTAGAGTAAACGGAGTCGTTATATCAAACATAAGATACGCAGAGGTGTACGGCTATACCGGCTGAATCTGTCGAGAGCCTGCAGAATATGCTCAACAGAATAGACTCTGAGGGAAAAGAGTGGGGCCTTTTTGACGGAGAACTCGTCCGCTTGAGTGAACTCTCTTCGTTTTAACACGGAACCTGTTTTATCGGCGGGGGGAGGGGGATCTTCTCGGAAAAAACTTCCGCCGTTCGGGAAGTAACCTTACCTAATCTAACTAGACCATGACCATGGGACTTGAAACAATTTCTGTTTTCATGCTATCGCTGATAGCTTGGAGGATAACGTTTTTCTAAGGGGCTTGGAGGTTGCAATTTTTCCAAGTCCCTCTCTTATCATCCATAGCTCGGACTAACACGTATAATTCGAAGGTCAAAATTCTTCTAAGTCACCCACCTATTACCTAAGTTCGAAGGTCAAAATTCTTTTCGACTTCCTCCTCCTTTTTCTGAATCCCTCTCCAATAGCTCGGCC
The DNA here is from genome assembly GCA_035079395.1 of Aspidiotus destructor. NCBI lineage: Eukaryota > Metazoa > Arthropoda > Insecta > Hemiptera > Diaspididae > Aspidiotus > Aspidiotus destructor. The sequence goes on along the minus strand of JAVHKZ010000015.1, from coordinate 23,333,843 downwards.
TTCTATCATATATACTAGTGTAAAGCTAGTATAATACAAGAAGGAGTCCAAGCCTAGTTCAAGTCCAGTGTACTGTATGGTAGTAAATGATTTCTCAATAACAATCATGAGAATGGGATCTCTCATACTTTTAACTGAGGTACTTTTCCCTTGAACAACTCAATGTTACAGAAGAGCAATATTAGCCTGTAATATGACCCGAAAAAAAGTATTTTTTACACAAGCGACTGCGGTACTTTCCCTCGAGCCCAAGGACTCTACATTTTACGGAAAATCCGTAGAAAAATCCCAATTTCTTTCGAGGATTGAAAATCTGTAGATCTGACAGCACTGATTGCCCGATTAAAATAGCTCCTTCAAGTAACTAGATATGCAATACTCCATTCACCAATTGGCCTAGCCCCTCAATGAGCCAGCCAGATATGCAACGTTTTAGACACCATAAGCCCGGATTCCTCGGCATTTGTCGAATCATTTTGGTAAGGGCGGGAAGCTTGAAAATCAGATAGAAGTTCATTTCAAGGGTAGTGGGGCCTGTAAAAAAAATTTTATCTTGCCGAAATGTGCCGAAAATGGGATGAATGGCGAAAACAGGGTTAAAAGCCAAACAAGGCCAAAAATGAGCAATTTGTGGAATATCGTCTAATATCACCGACTTTTGAATGAAAAATTGGAGAATTTTGCCAAAAATTGGTCAATCTGGGTGGAAAAATAATGAAGCTCTTTTTAGAACAGATGAAAAAAATTAAAAATTTCGATTGAAAAATTGTTGGGATTTCTGTATTGATGAGTATTATCCCTAGAATTCGTTTATTTTGGTCAAAAATCACGTGATTTTGGTCAGAAATTGAATAATTCTGGTCGTGAGTTTGTAATAGCTCTGAAAACGAGCGTTTTTCCAACTTTTTTTTTCAAATGCCGAAAAATGCCGAAAATGCAACAATGAAGTGCCGAAATTTTTCATTTTTAATGCTGAAAAATCCGGGCTCTGACCATAAGATTCATAAAACAGGTTCCCTACCTCCCCTCATTCAACTCCGTTAAACAAACCGTGATTCTTTTATTGAATTTTCTACTCTCTCAATTGGAAATACGTCTTAAATTCAAGACAATTCATAGTTCTCGAAAACGATGACTCGAAACATTTGAAAAAGATATTCATTGGCAATAATTATCGTCGTAATGATCATCATGTTTGCGATGTTCATCAAAATTCAGCGATGGTTTTGTTTCTACGATGTCAAATCACCCAAAAACAAATTACGTACTTTCATTTGACAGTTACCTAAACTTCAGTGACTTAATAACTAAGCAATTGTTTCTGATTGCAATTTCCTTTTTTTTTCAAGTTGGTGAAACTGTCAGTAAAAGTTTTGGTAAATTTTATCCGGTGAACTGTAAGTTAAAATCGGTGATTTTTTTTCGGTCAAACAGACCCCTCTCAATGGATTGTGTACAGAGAGGTGGAAGGGTTCTTACTCTTTGATGTAAAAAAAGAGAGATAAAAAAAACGCATTTGTACTAGCACTAAAAATAAGAAAATAGTCGGGTAAAGATTTAAATAATGATATTGTTTGCGATCAATTTTTTCTAAAGCTTCATTTTATTTCGAGCTTGTCTTCTACCCTCTTAAAGTCGAGTTCTCTTCTTCCTCGCAGTAGGCTAACATCAAGAGACTGAATTGGTGGGTTGTGAGACGAAAATAATTTGAAAAATAATTATGACGTCGTTTTCGGGCTAGAACGTATTCGAAAACCTCCTAAAAATTTGTGAAAAACACAGACATCGTGTCTATTAAATGATAATCACTCGAAGTCATGAATAAATCGACGTACATAAAACATATAATTGTATACTCGTAAATGTGATGAAACTGTAATGCATCGACGTAACTAGGTCATAACATTGTAAAAGAAATTTTACGCTTCAATTTTCTGTTCTGATGTGTAGTGTTTTTTGAGCTCATTTTCTTGGTCACCATACGTTATGATACAAGCTACTTGAGTTGATTTTACAAACTCACCCTTTTGTAAATATTTTTTTTTTTGAAAGAGAAAATAAGGATGTTCTAATTGAGAGAGCAAAAAATTCCAGTATTTACATCGAAGTTGGCATTGACAGTAAGAGGGCAAATGATGCATGACATATGCCCACTCTTGTTGTTTGTTGTCTCGCTATCTTTGTCTAACCCGAAATGGCTATTAAACGTTCCGAAAGTTCTAAAAATAATATACTGTTTAAACGTGCAGAGGTTGAGTTACGCTAAAATACATTGGCCCAAAGTATATATATTCGGCTAATTTGTCATATATGTTAATACTCAAAATTACGAACCACTTACATAAGCGAGAGCGTTTGAAAATTGTGTAATTTTCTCGGCGACGACGTCGTGGGAGATACAAGAATGAAGGGTCAGTATCCGATAAAGAGTGCTAAAGAAAATTCTATGCGTTAAATAAATTTCGTCATCGGTCCGAATTGCATCAGAGTGATCCGAACAAATGAAAGACAAAAACCTCTTAGTGAATAGAACGAAATATTTGGAACCTAGTTGCACATACAAAGTGGCTATAAAAATCCGCTCCGTCGGTCGAATTATAATTTGCAAATTCACAAACATATAAAACTGTTCTCAGAGTCGTAAAATTATTAAAATAAACTATGCGAGTATTTTCGGTTGAGAACCACGAACGAACGAACGACGATGTATCAACTTCAATTTTTCTGCGGTCGATTTAAATCACCCAGTTTTTGTCCAGGACTGACCAAAATTGGATCAAACGATCGTTTTTTGAGCAAAATTGATTGGATGAGGAAGGAAGAGAAAATATGATGAAAAATTTTCTGACCCGGGTGGGCAACGAACCTACGACTTCTCGTTTTCATGGTGAGTGCGATAGTCACTACATTATTATGCAAGCCCAAAAATTAGAAAGTCATATTCTAACTTCAGATGGACGAGAGCTTCACGTCTTCAAGGAGGATTGTGTCGTGGTCTATTGAAAGCCTTCTCACGGTCACGTATCCCTCCTGTTGGAACTAGTTCAATAACCCGGCAGACTTCTCCTCTCTTCTATAATGCATTCGATCGTCCTATTTACTCAAATTTTTGTGATCCTGGGTTTTGGGATGAAGGCCTGAATCTTCTGACATAGTCAAATAAATAAGAGAGAGATTTTTTGACAGAGTCAAATAAATAAAGATCATGTTTTATGTCTACTATTAAGCGACTTCAATCATAATATTTTAGACCTGCTTCGTGATGGAGTCATGGGCCTAGCTAGATGAAAGCTTCACTCGCTCTGCTCTTTCGACTCGTTCTTGGATTGATGTGGGTGTGGTAAACTGTAAGTTAAGCTATCTAGCTCCTGTATTGATATCATTAGCTCATGACGTCATAACCCTCCATACTGGAGTGGAAATCATCTCGATTATGGAAAATGGAGAACCTTAAATAGAAGAACAATTGGCGTTACTCGATGTAAATACAATCTTTGCAAATGGAGGGTGGCTGAAAGTGCCCTATTTGAATGTGGGAATGTGCAAAATGACAAACACCCGAGTATGCACTATCAGGAGGCTGCGATAGAAGCAAACTTAACGGTGAAATAGACGCCCCAATTGAAAATTTTTCGAAATATTTGGCGGATGGAGGAATTTAATTCAGTTTTGTCGACCGGATACGAGAAGAAAAATGGCTGCCTGTGACCTAATCAGCTTTCTATGGATCACTCACTCCACTCCCAAGCCTCCCAACAAGTGTCTGCAATATAGTATGGATTCTATCCTCCAGGATAAGGCACATGGTTATAATTTTTATTGAGAAAAAAATAATATTATGTGTCTTCGAGATGCTAGGCCTTGCAGGTTTCAGAATTGGGGCACAACTCCTTAGCCTCTATCATACTGGGCTAAACAGTATATTAAACTATACTGAGCCTATCATTAGCCTCCATAAAACCAGGCCTAACATAAGCCTAACATAATGTTGTATAAAAGTCTATACTGAACCACTTACACCTAGATTAGAAGTATGAGGGGAAGGAGATGGGTTGGAATTGAACACGACGGTTTCAGAATCAGGCTCAGGGTCATGATTGATGACGTCACCAGCTGATGACGTCATGATTTATTGTAAAGGAAGAGAAGGGCTACACCATACATGACTACGAGAGGTGGAGGAACTCACAGAGGTCGTAAATTTTGGAGATAGGAACTAGGATTCAAAACTCGTGGAACTCGCAGACTTTCAAAGATGTCTGGGGTTCCTGTCTGGAGGGGAGGGGGGTAGTAGCAGACCCGATCAGAGTTTTGGGAAAAAGGGTATTCTTCCCCGAGTCTGACCTTTTCAAAGGGCCCAGTTTAAATTTCCTTTTATTCCCTAAAAATTCCACTGTCTGAGACTTCAAACAATTTTTTCCTCCGGACCCATTTTTTCTCTGCACGACCTTGGGTAGAAGGCTACCCATGTGGTGGGTAGTGTGAACTCACAAATTTTGGAATTGGGTGCTAGGGATCAGCTTCAGGAAAGACATCAAAAATGTCAAAATGCTGAAAATCTTAAAGAGAACACAAGATAGTATTTCACGAGGTGAGTGTTAGCTAAACCTTTTTCATCACCTGAAAGAGTAATTATAAATATCCAATAATCGATTGATTGCATCATCGAATGAATTATGTTTCACAATTGCGCAGGATATAACGAAAAACCCTTTAGCCTTTATTCCGTTCTTTCCACGCATCGTAACCTTGATGTAATTTCTTCCGTTTCTTTGCTTACCGCGAAGCATCATGAAATATGCTCTTTTTCGCGTTATCGCCGAGTTAATATAGTAAATTCAATTTCCGTAGCAGTCTACTATGAAGAAGTACCTCCGTTAATTTTCTTACAAAACAAACATTATGCAATAAAAGTCTTCCTAAAAACCATCTGATCCCACTAAACTCTAATTCGGCCGTTCGCCTCGCCTACGAAGTTACATCACGAATTCGAATTTGGCCTGATCACAATTTTTTCTTCTAAACCGCACTATAATATACATGTACACAACAACACCGCTATTCGTTCGCCTTTTTCCAAGTATGCACGATAAATTACCAGACGTTAAGATTTTGGAACGTGGTCCAAATAATGTTGCGAAAACTCGCTCTCACGTATACGGTACATATAATCCGTTTCAATCGTATCTGATATAATTTCTAATCCTTTTGTTCGTATATCAATTCGTGTTGGCAGGTTACTCGGCCGACATTCACTTCGAATTCAATTCGTTGAACTCGAAGCATGGGTGTTGCCGAAGATTTCGCGCCCAGCTTCACGCAAAAGCCACAACTTCGTCAGGAGGACGAAGGTAATCGGCTGATTTTCGAGTGCAAGCTGCTGGGATGTCCGAAACCGGAAATCACCTGGTACCGAAGCGACGTCAAAGTGGCCGAGGATCACCGAACCGTACCCAAATTGCAGACCGTCGGCACAAATACGTTCGTCGCAGTTTTAGAAATCGACGACGTTATCGAAACGGATGCCGGCCTTTACAAAGTGGTCGCCAAAAATAAAATGGGAGAAGTGGCAGCGTCGATCAATCTCAACTTTAGTCGTAAGTATTGAATTCTAAGTTTAAGTTGGTCTATCATCAATCTAGCAAGATTCACCAATTATGTAGTAAAACCTTGGACGTATACCTATGAAATTCATTGTTTGGGAAGTCAATGTCTAGACCCGGAGAAATGTCAGCTTCTTAGAGTGCGTAAGAAAAACCTGCACTCAATTTAGGGGTCTAGTGGGTCTGGTGAAGTGAAACAACATGGACTTATCATGCATATACGTGCAAGAAGAAAGGATTAAAATCCAAATGCAAAGCCTTTGTGTTCCTTGTATGGTCTCTCCTGACCAATCATTTTCTCCTACTAGAGCGTCTCGATTTTTCAGTGTGTGATCTTTATTTAGTTTGACTGATGCTAGATTAAATTCCCCTTTCCAGGGTGAGAGAAGTCGACTCAGGTCTTTTTATAGAAAATTTATTCTGAAACATTTTTATGACAGAATAATACTCTCCATAATTACATCTTTTCCCAAAAATTTGAGTAAGATTTATCACGGTTCTGATGAAGAGTTGTAAAAGTAATTTTCCGGAGAAAATACGAGTATGTCAAATTTTCTATAGGCTTTCTATTTTTACGTGAATGAAATAATTTTAAGTTGATTAGATCCGGTCTGTTGTCTTCAATCACTCAAAATACAGTATCTCAATCAGTATGCCTACCGACATTTCCACAAGTATCCATTCTTTGATCTTCCATGAGCAGAGATGTATCTGCAGATCGATAAAACAGCTCAATTTCATTATTAGAATGCTTATTTTTCTTCGCTTATATCCATATAGAAAGTTTATTAATTCGATTTTTTGTTTTTTTTTCTTCTCAGCGGTCGACGAACCTCACGAAAAGTAAGTCTAACATTTTTTCTAAAAACTTCATCGTACAACTTCACTGATGAAATTGGCTTCCTGTGAAAGGAAAGAGAGTAAAATTATTTAGTTTAGTGTCATGAAGTTGACTCTAAAGATGGAACCTTCAATAAAAATTGGATCTTATATCTAATTTTCGAAAGCAAACTTGTCGACTCTAATGAACTTATTTAATGTTAGCATGCTAGAATCAATTTTTAGATGAAGAAACTTTTTACATTTGTCTTCAGTTAATAAATTTAGAATTTGTGAAGTATCTTCATGGTAAAAGAGCCTCGAGAATTGTTCGAATTATTGGACATCGAAAAAATTTTCATGAATAATATACTAAAGCAGGTAAAATTTTTAACCCAAAGGGAGCGTTGGAATTGAAAAAAATTCTCTACAAAGGAATGCAAAAAATTTTTTTGTGTGATGTTATTCGAGAAAGTTCTGAGCTGAAAGAAGTTACAGAGAGTCCTCGAGCTTTTGTTTTTATTAAATGAAAGTGAAGTGGAGAAGCTTTAGCTTTTTGAACAAACTGTTGTTTGAACTCATTTTATTGGGAGGTTTACAAAAGAGGTGCGGAAGATTGGGTGAAGTTTCTTGTTGAATAAGACTTCATGAAAATATTGAGGACTTGAAATTTCTAACAAGAAACTTCTTATAGTTTTTTTTTGGAAAAATATCCAGGCAGTGTGAGGTGTCCGCTGTCTTTTGAGAAAATTCAGGCTATCAAAAGGACGGAGACAGTGACCTACTTTAGGTACTTGTGGAAATTTTTGAAGATTGACCATTCGTATCGTTCGACTTTAAGAAGAAGAAGAAGACAAAGAGGAGGAAGTGAGACTTGTGACGTACTCGTAAATCAAGGGTATAGAAAAAAATCACAGCGTCTTTGAAGAAGTTGAAGAGAACGCAGGGAGCCTGCTAAGAACCTGTTCTATGATCGAATTACTTTTGAGAACTGAATTCAAAATTGGAATCCTGAAGAGTCTAAATTTTTCTGAGTCCATTCTTCTCATATAATATGGCTCAAAAAACGTAATTTTCCAAGGTCAAACCTTCTTCGAAAAGAAAAGGATGAAGAGACTTGATAAGAATTGGGGTCGATTTCTGAGCTATGGCGGGGAATACCTAAACCAGATAATAAGAAAATCCAAGATTTAAAAAGTTTTGCAAGAGGCATGGACTTTGACCTACTTTAAGGACTTGGAAAAATTGCGGCTCTCTCACTGTGTTCTACGGAGCGAATTCTTTTTGATCTTGAGAACGGAATTCCAAATTGGAATCCTGAGAAGTTCGACCATCAAATGAGTTGAACTTGGAAAAATTTTGAATGACAGGAGGGGAACTTGCAAAAATTTCGACGCTTAAACTATTCATGATAGAAGGGTGACAAGCAAAAGTTTCGATTTTCTCAAGTTTCCCATTACACGTAGTTCGATTCGAAATGTTCTCAATTCCATTTCCTTTATTAGAGTAGGTTAGTTTTTGCTGGACGGCGAATGGCAGGACGCCAAAATTTTCGAAAAGACTTCATCGTAGAACAGACTCCCTGTTAAGTTTTTTCAGAGGTTGATTGTGGGTATTTGAGGACTTGATGAATACGTAGAGGAAAAAGTGATGGGAGAGGATTTGAGAAAAAATTTCGAACTGTAAAAATATTTGTGGAGAGGGAAGAGGCTTGCAGAGAATTTGACTCAATTTTGAGTCCTGGGTACAAGAAGGAAAAGGGTGATGTGGTAGATAGTTTGAGTATCCCAAAAGACAGGTTCCCTGCTCGTAACGCAGTTCATGAAACTAGTCTCTGAGCAGCGAAAAAAAGAGCTACGAGTTTTGACCTCTAGGAGGGGTAGGAGACTTGAAAAAGAAATTTCGTTCTCTGAACAAAGATTTAGAGGCCGTTGCAGGTTTGCAATGGCAGCGGGGAACCCTTGGCTGGGTTCTACTCAGTATACTGTATACTAGGCCTGATATAATGAATGCTGGAAGTCCAAATCCCTAAAGTAGGTCAAGGTCAAGGTCATTGATGACGTCATGAAGCATCCCAGCTGGAAGAGTATGAAAATCGCCGTCTTACGCCAAGCTTCCATATATTATCGCTGGCAGCAAGTCATTTACTATCAACTTCAAATACAAAGACAGCAAATAGTCTAGGATCACAATTTTTCAAATAGCTCAGATGAATTTTGATCAATTTAAATCGACCTCAAAACAATTAATCACACTGGAAATTGGTACAAAAAAAGTAGGTCAAGGTCAAGGTCAAGGTCAATAATGATATAAAGCATCCTGGCTGGAGGTTGAAATTTTTCCTAGTCCCTAAAGTAGGTCAAGGTCATTGATAACGTCATAAAGCGCCACACGTCACGTCATGTCATGTCATGTCACGGCACGGCACGCAGTTCACAGAAACTTCCGAACGCGGACGTTTCCTGAGGATATAATCCCCCTAACAAAATTGATATATTTATTTGCCATAGGTTCACTAAGATCAAAATAAAGAAAAACTGAGTATAAAATTACTATCACCGTATATTTTTTAGAACAGAATGCGAGCGCTTTCGGCGTGAGCCATGATAGTAATTTTATACTCAGTTTTTCTTTATTTTGAAATTATGAACCGTAATTTTATTGAAGATAGGATCTCCGGTTCACTAAGACTTTCCTCAATCAAGGCAATTAATGACAATAGTTTTTCTGTTGTATGTCAATTGAAATTTGGATGTTCTCGCTTCCTCTCTCTCTTTCCATCTGAATAAAGGAGCAGGTGATTGGCAAGCGAAGTAAGAAAAACCTCTTTTTTGAGTTGACTCCAAAAAGGGGTGACAGGGAGGATGTACAAATCAAGGCCGGTAAATTGTTAGCCTAAAACGTAGTAATCTTGAGTATGTCGTGTTGAATACCCTCTACGGACTTTTAAGGAGCAAAATCGATTACCTTTTCCACCGCGAATTGGCATCCCTGGTGAGAGATTACTCGAAGTCTGATTATTTATTCTTTAGTGGTGTAGAATGTGTAAAACAATTGTAAGCAATAGACTAGCCAAAGTGATGACTGTCTCTCACGTTATTGAAGTAAAGTTCTTAAAATTGTCATGACTAGGAAATTTTTGGTGATACCGTTGAATCATTACAACTTTATTCAGGTATGCCCGTAAGTTTGTGATCAATCTGAAAATCTATTAGCGGTTGATCCGATTGTCCTTTTTAATCATTTTAAGCAACGCTTCTCTTCAGAGCTTCATACCAAGAGAATCCATCGCTTGTCAGCTAATCATCAAATTAACAGTGTTAGGTATTCACATTCTTCATTTGTTTTTTTGTTTTTTGCGTAAATCATTCCATAAATTTTCATAAATCTTCCATAAACAAGTTAAGGGTTTGTTTTCTTCGACCAAGCTAGAGTAAGATTGTTCTTCCTTTCACACTAAGCCAATTTCGCCTCGTGTGTGTTGTACCCAACGTGCACGATTCGATTGACACGAATTAAAACAGAGCACGCTGTTCATTAACCGTTATGATCGTAATTCTTTACAGACAAATCGATGGCTTAGCTCCAAGTTTCTCGAAAAAACCATCGATACGACAAGAAGACGACGGCAAACGATTATTATTCGAATGTAGAATACAAGCCGATCCCAAACCCACCATAACGTGGTTTCACGGGGGCACAACAGTTGCCCCATCAAATAGGCATAAGGTAAGCTTTATTCTAGACTTGAAAAATGATGTATGTACCTCTACATTTAGCTGGGGTGTAACTATCGTTTCCCGCGTTCTCTTCCGCATCCTTGAATTCGTTATGAACTTGTGTTTATTGAATTTCAACATTGCGCGAACGAATTAAACTTACTCCGTGCATACGAGTAAAATTCCTTCGGATTGCGATAGTTTAAACTCGAATGTTTTCCGTACATAATGTAGAGTAGAGATTACCTAATGCGGATGAGTTAAACGAACTGTAAAGCGTCGGAAATTTTTCCGCTGAAAAAGTTGGCGCTGTTAATGAAAACTGAGACATACTGTACATTTTTGTGCGAATTTTTGCGTCTATCAAACACTCGTCATTAAAGCAATTTACAATAACGTACTGATCTCGTAAAAAAAAAATCTCGATCAAAGGATTATCATCTTTACAAGAAAATGTAAAATTGGAGAAAAAATAATGTAAAGTGTGAAAAAAAAAAAAAAAAATGTAATTAAAAATAGAGCTAGTCATGATCATTATTCTGTTCACAATTTGCGACAAACACAAAATACTAGAGTGGGGTATGCGCGAACGCTTTCGACTAAAAATCCAACTCTTTTTGAATTATGTCAGTGAGGTTTGAAGGGGGAATGATCTCGTTTAATAGTAGAAAACAGTGCGTTATTTTTATTTCTAGAATTCGCTTGTCTCTTGCAAAAAACGGAATATTTTTGGACCTAGAAAAAAAGTGGTCCATTGTCGGAAGATGATGTGAAAATTTAGTGCATACAAATTAGCTTATGATTAATGCAAATCTGGGTCTTTTGAATAATCGACTTCCAAACTCAAATCAAAAAACTTCCACTCTGCAAATTCTCCCTTCTACTCACTACTCTTTGATCTTCAGAAGGTCTACCCGAGTATCTGAAGACATTACTTCACCTCTTAATCCCCCCCCCTCCCTCCCCTTTTGGCCTAATGACAGTTTGACCAAAAACTGAACAGGTTCTCAGGCATCAAAATTCTAAAAATCTCATGTAATTCGGCCTTACCGTAATAAAATACCTATCTCACCTTTATAAAGGATGTAATAGAAAACTCCGTTTGAAACTCTGTCTGGAGTAGGCGCACCCATTTACAAAATTTAGCTTCCTAATCAATCCTTGAACTTCTATAGACCTTATTCAAGGTCACTCCATGAGACTGGTGCTGGGAGCTTTTCGTACAGGTCACCGACTCAGTTCATGCTCAGAAGCTATCAAACTACCTTGCAATACCGTAGACTCATCCTCACCTTGAATTTCTTATCTCAATTTTCCAATTCTCGCTCTTACCATTGTACAATATAAGTTTAATCATCTCTCAACCCGTTTTCATGAACAAATTCACTTCCGTCTCAAACAATACCTTAACAAACGTTTTCAGCCCACCCTTCACAACGTGTATCGACACTTTCCTCCCTTGGCCTTACAGAGACCCCTCCATCAAAAAATACCTAGTGAGAACAATTCCAACCTCCATCCTTCACATCAAATGTTCAATTCAAGAATATTCCTGTGACAACATGAGCTACTCAGAGGGATGGAATTCTGAAAATATGACTGCCCAGGTGCCCACACAGAAATTTCCTTTAGGGGAAGCTATTCTTGAGTTAGGTTAGGTTACATTATTCAGAGCATTCAATTTTTCTTCGGTAATCTTAACCAACTTCTTGAACAATGAGACGTCCATAAAAATTGAAGTGGATAGTGCTCCCCCTTCAATAGCTTCAACTTCCGTGTTTGGATGATAACATTTGAGCCTACCTGATGTATTTGTATTCGAAGTGAAGAAATAGTTTTTCTGATCAGAACGTTCATTAGTTTGAGATTTACTCTCATGGCCCGAAAGAAATTTCAAATATCCATTTTTAACTTTTCAATGAACGAGACACTTAACGCTTAGCAAAAAGAAAGTTTTAAAAGAAGTTTTCTACTTACGTTCTAGTACTGTACAATAGATTTATTTTTCGAGCATAAGGGACCCCCCTAGCCTCCCTTTGGTGCGCGCCTGGAGCTGCCTATGCTCATTCTGTAGACGGCCTTCTATTCTTCCAACGAGTTCACAACATAGCCTCCGATTATATCACTGAACTCAAGGCCGTCCCTAACTGTCTTTCTCATTTCACTTAATTCCCAAGGAATAGCAACGTTCTACTTCTCACTGACTCACTATTCTCACTTTTGTCACAGCTAAGCCCTGACATGATAGCTCTGAACCCTTCATTCAGGAAATTCACCTACTAAGAGCTACACTCAACTCAATTAGGTGTAACACAACAATTATATGGATACCGCAGGACACATGGACTTACAAGAATAAGACGTCGTCGATAAAGCTACTAAAGAGAGCCACTACACTCAGAAAAAACTCAGACAAATCTCCTCTGTCCGACTCCGACTACAAAAATTACTTCCTTCTTCTTATCACTAAACAATGGTTCAACTGTTGGAAACCGCGAGTCAACAACGAACTCCTCCGTGTTGAAGAAACCCTTATACCCTGGTAGAGCTCGAACAGAAGTTCAAGAAGAGATGAAGTCATCCTCTCCGCGATGTGTGACCTGTTCCAAGATAAGAGCTATTAGCAGCATAACGCAAATCTCCCAGGAGAGCGAAAACAAAGTTCAATTGCTTGCTGCTAACTACCTTTCTCCTGGATCATGTACTTGATCTAATAGCTCTTATCTTGAAACAGGTCACATTAACGAGCTCGAGAGCAGGTAAAATCGACAACCATTTTGTTGGTAACTTACTACGAGCTGACGGCTTCTCTACTGACTGCGAGGTCGTCGGATGTTTGTGTGAGTGTTTGTTCACTCACAATAAAATCAGTAGAGAAGCCGTCAGCTCGTAGTAAGTTACAAACAAAATGGGTGTCGATTTTACCTGCTCTCGAGCTTCTGAGTCTTATAACTCCTACATCTTGCTCATCTGCCATAAAGAAACATAGTTTGCGCAAAGTTTCAGAATCGAAAGTATTGGAAGTACTATTGTTTCGACTTACTCGTTTCATTGTTACAGCACTTTTTGAGGGAGGGAGGGGGGGAGGTATTTCATAGTCCAAACAAAAATTCTTTCCCAAGTTCTTTTCCCATCATATAAGTCGAAATTTTCCAAACTCTCCTCCTATCACCTACAGAGCCCGGAGGTCAAAATTTCTCAAAGTCCCACGCTTTGCCAGACGACCCACTTTTCCAAGTCCCAAGTTTACCAGTCGGCGCCCTTTATTTTTTAAAAATTTCCCCCCTCCCCCATAAAACGGGTTCCCCGTTAACATCGAATCATTGATAGAAAATTTTTTATGCGGTCAATGTGAATCAAAATGAAGAATTGTGTTACTCCTTCCTTTATTGTACTCCAATTTTAGAATTCATTTGTAAATTTTCTATTATTGTGTACAGTAGCACGAAAATGAACATCAACGAACGCGTTCGTGTGATCGAATCATTGTTATTACAGCAAGCGTTGAAGGGACTGTGTCCGACCTGGCCAAGGACCAGGTCCTGATTCTCTTAGTCTAGTTTCTAGAATAACTACACTACACAACAAAAAAAAAAAAATTGAAAACCACATGAACGAAATTATACAATTCTAAAAGTATTTTTGACGCTGAACACGATGCCGTTGTCCGTTTTTCAAGTTTTGGCCCGGTTTTTGAGAAATAATCAAGTCAAATTCCCGCGCGTTGTTGCGACGCGCAGTGTATGTTCCCGTTCTCGCGAAATTTGATAGCTGGGTAACATACGCCGCGCGTCGCAACAACGCGCGGGAATTTGATTTGATCATTTCTCGAAAACCGGGCCAAAACTTGAAAAACGGACAACGGCATCGTGATCAGCGTCAAAAATACATTTAGAATTGTATAATTTCGTTCATGTGGTTTTCAATTTTTTTTTTTTGTTGTATAGTGCTATGAGTCGAGACCGGATTCTTCGGCACTACAAACTTGAAATTTGGCACAAAAAATTGTAAACTCGGTTTTATTCCGCAAAAACGAAAAAAACAAGACTGAGTTGCTTAGCACCTCAGTATCTGGGTCTCATGCGTTTTTCTTTCGACATGTTTCATGTCTTTTTTGACACCCTATACTGTACACTATTGAAAATTCGCGAGTACCAACCCCTCCCTCCCCCCCCCCTAATAATGGCCCGTGAAGCACCTGGAAGGTCATTGAGAAATCTGCGAGTACCACCTTTTGAGTGAAAATAAAATAAAATAAATTAAAATAAAATAAAGTAAAATAAAATAAAATAAAGTAAAATAAAATAAAATAAAATTAAATAAAATTAAATAAAATTAAATAAAATTAAATAAAATTAAATAAAATTAAATTAAATAAAATTAAATAAAATTTAAATTAAATTAAATAAAATTTAAATTAAATTAAAAATACCTTCCCCTCCCTTCCCCCTTATAATGACCGTGAATTACCTGGGAAGTCATTGAGAAATTTGGGAGTACCATCCTTTTTCCAAAAATAAAAAATATCAAATAAAAATTAAATTAAAATAAAATTAGAATAAAATTAAAGTTACCTTCCCCTCCCCCTTCCCCCTAATAATGGCCGTGAATTACCTGGGAGTTCATTGAGAAATCTGCGAAAACCATCCTTTTTCAAAAAAAAAAAATTAAAATAAAATAAAATAAAATAAAATTTAAATTAAATTGAATTAAATTAAAAATACTTTCCCCTCCCTTCCCCCTTTATAATGGCCGTGAATTACCTGGGAGGTCATTGAGAAATCTGCGAGTACCATCCTTTTTCCAAAAAAAAAAAAATATCAAATAAAAATTAAATTAAATTAAATTAAATTAAATTAAATTAAATTAAATTAAATTAAATTAAATTAAATTAAAATAAAATTGAAATAAAATTAAAAATACCTTCCCCTCCCTCAGCCCCTAATAATGACCGTGAATTACCTGCAAGTTCATTGAGAAATCTGCGAGTACCATCCTTTTTCAAAAAAAAATAATTAAAATTAAATTTAAATTAAATTAAAATTAAAATTAAAATTAAAATTAAAATTAAAATTAAAATTAAATTAAATTAAATTAAATTAAAGTAAAGTAAAGTAAAGTAAAGTAAAGTAAAGTAAAGTAAATTAAATTAAAGTAAATTAAATTAAAATAAATTAAAGTAAATTAAATTAAATTAAATTAAATTAAATTAAATTAAATTAAATTAAATTAAAATAAAATAGAATAAAATTAAATAAAATTAAATAAAATTAAAATTGAATTAAAAATACCTTCCCCTCCCCCTTCCCCCCGTAATAATGGACTTGAAAAAATTTCGTGAATTACCTGGGACGTTATTGAAAAATCTGCGAGTACCATACTAAAGTAGACTTGAACTGGACCAAGGAGTGAGGCCCAGTAATCTCATCAGCCTGAAATATAGTGAAGTAGACTCACACTAGACCAAGAAGGCTCATTAGCCTGAAAAATTCCAAAGTAGACTTATACTACATCAAGCAAGTGTGCCGCTCTAAAGCCTCAGCCTAGAACTCTCAAATACTTATGTCTCGCATCATCCACAACATATCTGATTGAGCAAAATTTTGAAAACGTTTTTTTCCTCCAGAAAGCAGTTAGCCTAAAATACTCAAAAGTAGACTTATACTAGAACAATAAGCTGAAAATTTTGGAAATTTTTGAACTATGAAGAGCTTAAGACGACTGGCGAAAAGACATGAAACATGATCTTTATATTTTTGACAACGCCAGGAAATCCTTCCTTTTTTTCAAATGCCGAAGAATCCGTTCTCTAATTATGAATGTTAGGGTAATGGACCAACCCTCTCTTTCACTCATCTACCAATAATAATTTCTTAACCTAGTCCAAACATTGGGAACATGGTAAACTATGTGTTCAGCTACGTATTTAAAGCTAACTTACCCTATAAAGCAGCGAAGGTCGAAATTTTTCGAGTCTCTGAAGTAGGTCAAGGTTACTCATGAGGTCATCAGCTCATGACGTCAGCGTCTCGTTCAATTGTTTTCCAGCTCAAAGACGTAGGCTGTGATGTTGAAGAATTTTTCTCCCTCTCTTGAACTGAGTATTATGGCTGAACCACATAATTTGAGCAATTTCGAGGTTGGAAAGATCACTCCCCGGAAATCCACATCTCTTCTCTAACATTTCGGATCTAAGTATTTTCAAGTAACGAAAAATAAACATTAATATGTAATTGATTCATTTGCTTTTTTCAGATGTTTGTTGATAAAGATGGCCATTCCTATTTTGCAACTCTACAAATTGATAATGTAACCGTAGAAGATGCTGGAAAATATAAAGTTACCGCAAAAAATGAATTAGGCGAAAGTAATGCGACAATTAGTTTAAATTTCGACAGTAAGTATTGTGTATGTCCTAGTTTTTTTTTTCTTTAATTCTGATTTCTTTTCTCTTCATCGTTTTGTGATAGTACATTTATAAATGTTGGCTTCATTCTTCTGAATAACACAAATTTATACGTTGTATCGTACTGTAGCGTACGTGTTAGATTTCGTTAGACTTTCGCTTTGCCTCAATCTAACTTCGCCTTATCTTCTCAAGGGTGTAGAAATGCAGACATCCTTGAAAAGCTCGGAAACTGTTTGTCACTTTGTAGCATTCTGAATTCATCTCATCATTTTCTGTCCATCCAATTTTGAGAAATAAAATCACACTTGAATAATTGTTCAACCACGTTAAGAATGTTAGGCTTCATATGATACGAGTATATTTTTTGACGGGTCCTGCATGGATTTGGAAACGTTCTTTGCAGACTTGAACCTAAGTTTTCTTGCAAATGGGAGTATGGACCTTCAGAGATGCATAACCGTTTGTTTTGTCTTACGTTCTCGTGCTTAAAACTTCAGAAGTGACGTTGAAAATATGAAAAGTACCAATTCTATTCTTTTCTGCCCAGAGGTTTTAAAGAGTAGTAAAAGTAGAGCTTTCGTAGTGGAGTTTCATTATCTAGGTTCATTTAGTTTCTAGTTTAGTCGCATCTCTCTTCTCTGTTCTCAATTATAGTCCGTCCTTAGTGATTCTATCCTGCCTGAAGTCAGTGTTAAAATTCATCTTGCAGCTTTTCTTGAAATTTTTCTTTGCAATGAAAGATAGAATTTATCAAGGAAAAGTGAAAATATTTCCACAGAATTAATGCAGTGCATTTTTCGAACCGCATTTAATCCTCCAATTTCATAAATTTTTTCCATAGTCTTGGAATGACCAAAATTCTTGGGGTCGCCTTTTTTTCTCGCTTCTATCAAACAGGCGACGGTGAACTCTACCTAGAGCGCACAGTTATTTGTCTGCTGCACCTTTAAAAATTCTTCATAATTTACTTCTTGGAGTCGATTTGAAATCCAAGAAATCGCTCTCCTGTCATATTTTGCTATCAGTCATCTGATTTTTATGAACTCTCAGATCAAAAACCTTCACTTATTTATCCTATATCAAAGTAGGTACGTAGATGAACGAAAAAGTTTTGGTGCAAACGTTAGAAATGTTTGTATTCCCTGACCTGCGACCAGTATCAGAGTCTTTTGGACAAGATTTGTCTCGCATTTCTCTTTTTTTTTCTTGTCCTTGTTTTAGTTCGTTTGCCATCTGAGGATTGGGTACAGTTTCTGCCCTCTGCTCTCATCTCACCTCCCCTATCTTACGATCACAACTCAACAATGATGTGGACCTCTTACTGTCTTCTGCAAAACGCAATTTTCGCGTCTAATTGTACCTCCAAGGATTGTTTTCTCAGACGTCAAAGAAAAACAACACTCGTCTAATCTTGATTTCTTCTCACTAATTCGCACTCGCTTTGAAAAGCCATTCACTTTAATTTTGCTATTTAAAATGCAGCTGAACTGCTATACACCGCTTCTAAAAGCGCATTAAAAGGAGGGAATCATACTCCGTACACCTTAATAGGTCTTCACTACATACAATTTACCACAAAATGCCAAATTACTTAATTATAATAATCGATTATTTATACACGATAATTTATGCGCACTACGGTCTAAATAAAGCTGTGTATCCGTATCAAAGTCTGAAACGTAGGTTCAGGATTTTTGTACTGTAAAATTCAGGTGATGAAGCTCCTGTCCCGGACGATGGAATCCGACCCACGTTCACCGAGCGACCCATCATACAACAGTCCGAAGACGATCCGAACGTAGTGATTGAATGTCGACTGGTGGGTGACCCGAAACCAACAATAGTTTGGTAGGTGTCATTCGTTATCACGTCCCATATGAAGCGATTATGGTTGGATCTTACCGTGGTGTCTATCCGTGTTTACAGGCTCCACAATAACACTGTTCTCAAAAGTAGTTCCAAGTATTCGATAACATTGGATATCGATCAAAAATTATATTATTTAGCTAGACTAGAAATAAGGAACGTGCAAACCTCAGATAAAGGCGAATATCAAATTATGGCTAAGAATATGTTAGGCGAAGTCCAAACTCACACGGTGCTGAGTTTGCACGACGAAAACGGCCATCCAAAGTAAGTTATCCACGAGCAGAGAATCTCATCCGTGAGGAAGTCTTATTGACAATGGTGCTGACATTTCTAGGATTCCAGATGGAAAACCTCCACGTTTTCCTCGTAAACCAACCATCCATCAAGATGGAGATACACTAGTCATGGAATGTGAGCTGGAAGCGTATCCGGCTCCCGATATAGTATGGTATCAGGGTTCTAAAATAATTTTAGATTCGGGTAGAATTCGTATGACGAAAAAATCCACCGGTAAAGACACGTATATTTTGAAGCTTGAAATAAATGATCCGGTACCGGAAGACGGCGGAGGCTACAGATGCAACGCGTGTAACATTCATGGTGAAAGTAACGCCAACATAGCGTTAAATTTCCAAGGTATTCTTGAAAAGATTGTTTTAAGTTATCGAGCGACCCCATCGTTTTCCTCGATATTAGGCTGTTTTACTTTATAGGATTACCTTTGAATGATTCCCGAAAATCCGACTTTTGAAATGCTTTACCGCTCGCTACTGCATTTTTTTTACAGAACTAACGCCAACTTTGTCATGTTGTCCATAGTTAGTTTGCTTGGAACATTTTTTCAATTCCATCTTCGCTCAACATTATCTTCAACCCAGGGTAGAGAAGCGAAATTCGTGTACTAAGGAAAATATAACGTCATTTTTACAGGCGGTGAAGACGGTGCTGGTTTCGCTCCATCCTTCATCGAAAAACCAAAAATTATACCGAACGAGGACGGGACGCTAATTCTACTTCGATGTAAATGCACTGCCAATCCTAAACCAGTCGTAACCTGGTACAAAGGAACCAAAGCCGTTACCGAAACTTCGAAAATAAAAATGAGAGTTACCGAACAAGAAAATAATTACGAAATGATATTGGAGCTTCAAGTAATTAGTGAAAAGTAGAATAAAGTTTGAGACTCGGAAAAGGGGTGTTAACGATTTACCTACGTTTATAGGATCCTGTAGGACCAGACAGCGGCACCTATCGATGTCACGTACAAAACGAACACGGCGAGAGTAATGCGAATCTAAATTTGAATATCGAAGCTGAACCCGAACCCGAAGGTGATCCACCCACCTTTATGGAGAAACCGCGTATTCGCTCGGAAAAGAGTGGCACGTTGGTTGTCATGGACTGCAAAGTGAAAGCCGATCCAAAACCGGACGTCGTCTGGTCTCATAATGGAAAAGTTTTATCGCAAAGTTCGAAAATCTCTTGGAGAATGGAAGAGAAAACAGATCATTACTACATCTGTTTGGAGCTTAAGGTGTGTGATTTTATTATTATCATTTACTCGGGTACAAATTATTTGAAGTTAGAAGCTTTTTTTTACTTTTTTCAGAACCCAGGAAAAGAGGATCAAGGTTTATATAAATGCAATATAAAAAACGTGAATGGTGAACTGAACGCGAATTTGACACTGAACATTGAAAGTGAGTACTTTCTTTATGGACGAGGAAAGGAAGGGAGGGGATTTAGTGAACTTAGTTGCAATTTTTTCTGTCAAATTACGACCACAAATGATTATTGGGAATGCTCATATTTTATCCCAATATAACCTAGACAACGTTATCGAACCCTGGGCTGTCTGTTAGTATGCTAATTGGGTACAGACTTACTCGATAACGCAAATCTGTGACCTTCTGTCATGAGTGACTCTATTTTACAGTACCTCAAGTCCTAATGTTTTCATTCCCTTACACCCTTTTCAACATCACTAGGGAGCTGTTTTTTCTTCAGTTATTTCAGGCATGCAATCTATTCGCGCTTACTGTTCCTTTAAAATTTGTAACGTTGGAAAATTCAGATAGGTTCTCTTCCCCTTAGATTTCACTAGGAATAGGCTGAAACAGCTTTACTTAAATCTCGTTTTACTTACAGTCAAACCAGTGATCAAAGAAGTACCCAAGGTGGTAACCATCAAGCGTAAGGCAGCCGTTATCGAGGCTCGCGTTCAGTCCATATTCGAACCTCAGGTTGTTTGGATGAAAGAAAGTGCCGTCATTCACGAAAGTAGCACTAAAAAAGTGAAAATCGAAAGAGTATCCGACGTAAGTACCGAGCTAATTTCATCGACTTCATTCTTTACTTTGGGTGAAACCCTAAAATTGTTGGGAATTAATAAAGGTGAGAGGGGAAGTAAGCTGTTCGGTAGGCAGATTTGATAGAAACGCTTTCTGGCAGACTTGTCTGCTAAACAATTTGAATTCCTCCTGTAGCTTTTGAGAAGAAAACAGAAGTTGATATACAATATTAAATAATATCGATTTTACCGATCACATTCAATCGACTCTACCGATCATATGGACTTTCAATACATGCTAGTGATGGACGATAATCGATAGTTTTTCCTTGAACTATAAAACTTGTCGATCAGGAGAAAAGGATCTATACTACTGGTATGATAGATACCTTTTTCCTGAACGTTATTGTTTCCAAACAGCTCGTCAGGGAATATATTTTAGTGTTACCAGATCATGCGACTAGGAAATACCATAAAAACTTGATGACACACCCATTGCACAAATGGTACCGCCTGACTGATCTTAATTCATTGAATTGCGCCCCCTTTCTCTCTCTTTCAAATGTGTTATCGGTAAAGTCCCATCAATTTTGTGATTTTGATAGGAAAAAGTAAAATTTCCAAACTATCGATAGGTAGATTCTCAAACTGTCGACGATACTATCGCTGTTGTTTTTTTTCCCCCTAACTATCGATAGTATCGATAATTTATCGATAGTTCCCAATACTATAGTCTGTTCACGTTAAGAAGGGCCAAAAGAAAGTAGAAAGTTATGTTACTTGAGAAGTTCGTACTACAGTTCGTACCAGTTTGCACCGTGCTATTTCAATGGTGAATGGTTCGAACAGTGGTACGAACTTATACCCCTTCTCGAGTAGGCCAGTTGTACAATCGACGTTCAGCTTGTTGAACTGCAGTTCAACTCGTTGATCGCGCGATTTCGGCCAGTCAAATCTCTTGATCCGCAGATCAACGGTCACGTCATCTCACATTTTTCGATGATACAACTGATCCTTAGTTTGGAATAAACCAAAAATTCTGTATGTGAGGCTGGGTAGCTCACGGGCTCACTCTCTCTGATGCTCTTCCACCCTCATTCTTTACCTAGTTTATTAGATTTAGTATACGTGTGTTACGTCTAGTATAAGCCTAGTTATAGACCTGTAACGGCACATTATGCTCTGTTTTCTTTCTCTCTGGCCATAGTTTACTAAATACTAAATGATATTAAAAGTATGTCACGCTGAGTAGCGTTCCTTCAGCAGTATGTTTCCTCCAGTGCCAACCAGTCAGAATACTGTATGAAACTTTCTTTACCCAAGGAAGGCTTATTCGTTGCTTCCTGATTAGGATTCTCGTTCAAAGCACTTCGTTCGCTGAAGCCCTCTGTAAGACCCTCAGAAACCCTTTTATGAAGCTTCATAGCTTTTAAATTTCCTGTCAATGATTAATAATGAAGGAATATTTATTTCACTTGAACGTTAGTTGATGCCCAAAGTTGGCAGATTTGCAGACACTCGTGGATAAGAAAAATTACTTATTGCAGTGTATCTCTAATTTTACAGGGTGAATACATTGTCATACTCGAAATGGAACCTTGTACGATCAAAGACAAAGGTTCTTACAAATTGACCGTGAAAAATGAAAAAGGCGAAGCCACTTCCACCAATATTGAAGTGACTGAAATTCCAGACGAAGACGCGCCAAAAGCGCCTGTCATCTCCCGGAAACTCAAATCAGTTGTAAGTTTTCTGGTATTCGATTTATATTCAGTAGACTTCTTTGTAACCTGCGCTAATAGTTGTATTTCATTATTATTGTTGATACAGAGTGTTAGCGAAGGTTCTTCAGTTGAATTGGAGAGCAGTATTACTACGTCGGATAAGACTGTCAAGGTTACCTGGTACAAGTAAGTAGGCCAAGGTCTTTTACTTCATAATGAATTGACAAAGAACAGAAATAAGAGGGCAGATGGGAGATGGGAGATATACCAGCTGAAGTCTTCAGAAATGGCGGTAGAAAAAGATTTTATTTTCTAGTGACAGTGATTGAAGAAAGTGGACATACCCACAGACGCTCTAAATCAAGGGAGGGGAGGATTATGAATTAACGGCGAAGTGGCAAACCTGTAGAAATTGATGCCTTTTTCGTTGTTTTCTGATTTTCTCCGCCTCTAATTCAAGTGACAGACCTACTTAAATGGGGAACCTGTTTATGAGGGGGGGAGGGAGGGGAGGGTAATTGAAGACAAATAACGGGTGCAGGCCGGCGGACTTGGGACTTAGAAAAATTCACTGTCTGGTAGAAAAGGGGACTCGCAAAAATGTTGGCCTCCGAGCTACAGATGATGGGAAGGGGACTTGGAAAATTTTCGATTCTCAAGCTCTAGGTGATGAAGGGACTTGAGAAAGTTTCGACTTTAGAGCTGCATATATAACTATCGTAGGAGGGAGACTTGGAAAAATTTCCCTTCTCTAGCAGTACTGTCAGATAATATTTTCAAAAATCCGTATCCGCCATCATTTTAACCCCTAAAAACGGATTTCTACGGACTTGAACCGAATAAACGATCAGGAGAAAGGTATCTCTTATAATAGTAGGAGAGGTACTTTTTCCTTGATCGACCTAATGTTGCGGAGGACTGCGGTATCAGCATCCAACGATCAGAAGAAAAGTATCTCTCAGTAGAGTGACTAAGGTGCTTTTTCCTTGAGCTAATCCGTATTTTACACAAAATACGTAGAAAATTCTTTTTTAACAGGGAACCTGTTGTATCAGGGAGTCTTTCCGGAAAAAATGTCCGGCGTTCGGCGTCTGGAAGCAACTCCCTCACCTAACCATGACCTTAAACTTGGAAAATTTTCGACCTCCTCCTCCTATGATCTATAGCTGAGAGATCAAAATTTTTACTAAGTCCCTTGTTAATATTAGTATAACGCTAGTGTACTACAAGGAGGAGTCCTAGCCTAGTTTAGTTTCCAAAATCATCCGTATCCCATTCTAGAACCTAAAAAATAATGATCAGGAGAAAGGTATCTTTCATACATATGACGGAGGCACGTTTCCCTTGATGGACTCAATGTTACTAATGATTGCTAAAACTACCCATAACGACCAGGGGAAAAGTGTCTCTCCTATGAGTAACTAAGGTACTTTTCCCGTGGGCGCAAGTAAACCGTATTTCACGTCAAATCGGTTGAAAAATCCGTATCGTTTTCGAGGACCAAAAATCCGTAGATCTTGCAGCACTGAGTATATAAAGTGGGCAAGGTGAACTCGCAAACTTTTGAATCACCCACGGACCAACGAGGGTGAAGGGGGGGGGTGGCACTCGGAAAATTTCAACTTAGAGGTCAGTGCAGAGTAATGACATGAAACTTGTCAATAATAAAGGCAACCCCGAGCAGCTCAGTCCACGGCCACCTTTACTATCAGGCCGAACAACTGTATATGCGGCAACGTGACACGCCGTCCGTAATTAACACAGGGGCTTATGGAGAGAACCACTATAATGAGTTGTAACTCAAAAAATACGACGTTTGAAGAAAAATTGTTCGGAACAAAAATTGTTGGCCGTTAAATTTTCTCTCTAAAATGGTCAACATGAATTTTTCATGAGAGATGTTTTTTTACATAGAAAACGTCAGACGGAACGCAATGTTGCCGGCTTGAGTTATTTGGCCTGATAGTAAAGGTGGCCGTGCTCAGTCAATGCGCTGCGAGTACTTTTTCGTGATGGTCGATCAAAGTCAAAGGGAGGGAGAGGGGGTAACTTTTCCGACCGACGATTAGGTCGAAACTTCTGTACTTTACTCTATGTACAGCGCTGTTCATTTCTTCTGATTAGATTATCAGAGAATTTTTTTGTCTATTGGGATAATTCGTTTTTTTAGATACTGATATTCTGAGAGGTCGTAAATAACGCCTCTTGCGCTAAGTTGTGCTCTATGAAATGGAAATTTTGAGATAATCGTCTAGATACTCCAAAATCAGGCCTGGTTCATTGTTGAACCACAATTTCAGATCTACATTTTTGCTATGTTGGTAGCGAACTGAAATAATCTCGTGACAATCGTGATTACAGGAATTCCACAGAAATAAGAGAAACTCGAGATACGAGATGTACTTTCGATGGAAAAACTGCGACCTTATCGATACCGTCTGCCACGACAAGAAGTAGCGGAACGTATTCAGTGAAATTCTCCAATACGGCTGGAAGTTGCGAATCCTCCGCCGATGTTACCGTGAAAGGTAGGTCTTGTTCTGTTTTTGTTGAGCAATCTTCAGGAATGAATGATTAAACACGTATTTTTATTTAAATTATTTTAGAAAAACGAAAATTAGACGAAGAGGAAGAAGAGGTGCGTATTGAATTTAACGAACTTTTCCAAATATTTTATCCCAAAGATTGGAAATTAATTTTTTAATTTTCTGTACAGGAGGTAAAAACAAAACAGAAGAAAGAGAAGAAAGAACGCAAAGAAGAAAAAACGGAAGTATCAGAGACGACGGTAAGCATCATTGATTATATTTTTGTTCCTCCTTCACCTTAAAAAACCTATCCTCTACTCAATATCCCATAGCCAATTCTCCAACCACCCTAGAAAACATCCTCTTCAATCAAACTCTCCCTCTCATATTTCTAAGATAGTTCTAAGACGTAGAAAATTCCGAGTCAATCGGATGTATCCACTTTGATGAAAGCTCATAGGTAACGTATTTAATTAAGTGCATGAGTAGATAATCGCCCACGTGAATGAGGTTACTGTAGATTAGTTTGACTAGTTTTCATAATTTCTGTACATAAGTAGTCTCTTATGTAGGTACGTAATGTATAGTTGTAGTGTAGGCTATAATTTGATGCCCTCTAGTGTAGTTCAAAAGATTGCTTATTCACTTGTTTTATTAGCACGAAGAGTCTGTAATGGAAACTGAGGACGAAGATGATACACTTATGGAAGTAGACGAAATTCCACTAACCAAGGTAAAGTATGCGAAACGGACAATATAGCGTTCAACCCTAAAATATCTTCCCTTCGATTTAAGAAAGTGTTTAAATTACCGTTGAATCTGTACTAAACGTGGCATGTATTTTGTTTTCTCCCTTTTGGTGCAAAATATCAGGATGACAAAAAACGTAAATCGGTTAGTGAAGAAGAGAAACCAAAGAAAAAACACAGTGTTCAAAAGGTTTGTCAAATCATATAAAATTAATTTGAATATTATCAAATGATTATATTTAAACTCGAAATTTAGGACAGAGAAGAAGCATCTTCAATAAGTGAGAAACGACGAACTTCAATTTTAAAGAAAGTAAGGGTCTTACTTCATTTTGAATTTAATTTTCCAAAAATAAAAATGGGAATGAAAAATGTTCTTCTTTTGTGCGTGCTAGGAAGAAAGAACGGTCTCCAGTGATGAAGAAGTATCGATCTCTGAGAAAATTTCCAGCCGAAGATCCTCCATTTTGAAAAAGGTGAGTTACCCCGCGTACATATAGTTTCTTCCATAAAAGACGAGAGCCACGGGAGTTTTAAACGCGTAATATTAGCACCCGCTCAACACACACATACCATGATTTCTACCTGTACGAAATTTGATACTAATTTTTGCACGTGTTCGGAGCTCCTACAGGGACATGTAGACTTTCCCTCTGAAAATAATTATAAACTATTTTAGCTCATAGTATTCGTAGACATCAATAATATAACACGCATGAAGTAGACTTGCTTCGATAACGTTTGATTTGTGTTATTAATTTAATATAGGAAGAATCGAAAAGCGAATACTCGTTTGTGGAGGAGAACTCGAAATCTCCTTCTAATTACGGTTCCAGGAAGTCGTCTAAAACTATTACGAAGGTAATGTAGGCTACCGATAATTAACTTGAGGGATCGTTTAAATTTATGTTTTTTTGTGAAGAGATGCAGCAATTATTTCTCGTTTGTGTGGAACCGAATTAAACATTCTCGTGGTATCGATTGAGCTGCATCTCTTCCAAAATAAAAGAAAAAAAAAAAGGACTTTGACCGTAAAGAATCGAAAATTGTTAGGATTGCGATTCTGATTTCGAATCATATAATTTGTTTTTTTAGAAAGAAGAAAATTCAGTTTTTACTGAAGAAGAAACTTCTGAAAAGATAACGTCTCGACGATCCTCTTTAATTAAGGTAGCCTATTTCATTTAAGATTTTTGTTCTAATTCTATTGAATGATGATGACGTCGACTTT
This sequence comes from Aspidiotus destructor, assembly GCA_035079395.1. Lineage (NCBI taxonomy): Eukaryota > Metazoa > Arthropoda > Insecta > Hemiptera > Diaspididae > Aspidiotus > Aspidiotus destructor. The sequence continues at coordinate 23,306,902 of JAVHKZ010000015.1, read as the reverse complement.
CAAGTGAATTCCTAATAATTCGTACTAAACGATCATATGACTCCTTCATCCACCTTGATTGCTCAAGAAATAGGTAAACGTACGCGGAAAATTTGTGACCGGCTAAGCGTAAAGGTACCATTTGGGCCAAAAAATGAAAAATGAGTTCAGCATTGATTCTTATGAAAAAAGCATCGCTGAATCCGAAAATCTTAAACCCACAGCGCAGCACCTTCCTAAAGCCAGTATCTCACTGCCAACTTCGGCGCGGACGAGTTTTGGCGGAGACCCGCCATCCGTTTAGTTACTGAGTACCCGCAGAGGAATTCTGTCCGCGTACGCATAACGCTGGCGGGTGTAACGCTAGGATTTAGAAAATTTTGGTTGTTCTATAGCCTTCTATGGGACTTGGAAAAAATTCGGTTGTTGTATTGCTTTCTATGGGAATTAGAAAAATTGTTCTTAGCCCTCTATCACCAAAAATTATACCCTATAATCTCAAAAACTAGAATCTTCAACCCTGAACCATGAATCGCGGGTCTCCCGCAACTCTTGCTCCCGAGCAAGAGCCGGTTGTTTTTTCGCTCTCCTGTAGAATTTTGTTTTCGCCCAAATGGTACCTTTACGCTTAACCAGTCACATTTATTTCCTCGACCAATAAAGACAAAAATTTACCAAGTATCACCCAAAGAATTGCTACTTTTATCTAGATAAAAAAATGAGCTTCTTTGAGGGTGATGATAGATGGAGAGGATGGGATGGCTAGACTATTTGACTGATATTTTACACATATCAAAAGGATGTCAACTCTACTGTATTTATAATTTTCTGAAATTGACTCCAAACCTGCCGTGACTTCATTAGAGATCAACAACTTTTTACGAAGACGCAAGAATACAGATCATGTTTCATGGCTCCACATGAATTTCAGAATTCGGGGGAAGAGAGGGAAAGGGAAATTGAAGAATTTTTCGTTCTCATAAGCGGTAGACCTCAGGAATTTTTCTGAGTTCGCTTTTGGATTATTATTTGTGTAGAATTATTTGCCAGACACCCCAAGGGGAGGCGTACTTAAGGGAGTAAAACGAGAAGTAAACAGTATTTCTATGGCTCTAGCAATTTTACTCCATGTTTTACTCTCTTGAGTGTGTTTCCCTGCGGTATTATTTGTGTACTGATTAAAATGCATGAAAACAAATCAAAATTCCAATCTCTTTTTTCTTCTCTTCATTCAAAGTCGGCGTCATTTTTCTCAAGTTTTTCACAAAAATCTGAACCCGATCTCCCTTTATTTTTAGGACGAAAAAAAGAGCAGAGTTGAAGATCTAAAGACTGATTCGAAAGTAAGTCTACATACTGAAGAATATGTTCCCTTATTCCCTAACGATTTTCACAACATATTTTTTCTTCTTTGCAATGATTATTTAGGAAGAGAAGGTCATTTCTAGGAGATCATCACTAATGAAGGTAAATCTTTGGTACATTAGTGTTTTTCTCAACCTCAAAGAGTGTAGTCTCTAAATTATGTGGTTTTTTTTCCTCAGGATGATAAGAAGACGTTGGTTGAGGATACGATAGTAAGTCGATTTTATATATGTTTTGTCTTCATAGAAAAATTCATAGTTTGTATCTAACGACCCATCAAAATGGGTTTTTACTTTCTCCCGATAAGAACATGCGTGGCCAGCCAAAATTAAGAAAAAAGCGATTTTTTCCTGTTTAGATTAGATGTAGTCTTAGTTAGATTAGAATGTTGTACCTCTTGTGAAGGAGAGGAGAAAGCAGGGAAGCGTTAAGCTCTGAAAATAAGTGTCAACTCATAGACTCCTGAAACTGATGGGACTAAAAACTGATCCTCCTTTCGAGATTCAAATAATATAAATGTACGTAGATCAGTGCTGCCAGATCTACGGATTTTGCCTCCTCGAAAAAAAATAGAGATTTTTCTACAAATGCGTAAAATACGAATTTCTTGTGCTTAAAGGAAAAGTACCTTAGTCACTGATATGATCTTCTTTAACATTGAGTCGATCAAGGGGAAAGTATCTCGGTCACTTGTACAAGAGATACCTTTCTCCTGATCGTTAATAATTTTATGAATCAGTCAAAGTGTGTAGAGATTCTTTTTAAATCTTCGAAAAAATGGCGGATACGGATTTTCGATTATATCATCTGGCAGCACTGGTATAGGTGAAGGGACAATCGGAACTTGTTCACTTATTGTTCATAGAACTATTACTTCTTCTTGGCTTGTCTCGGCTGTCACATCAACTTCTGGAAACTTTGTATGGAATTCTGTAATGAAATTTTCAACTTTTGTGGTCAATAAACTGGGATCTATCTATATTTTGAAGGACCTTTAAAAGGAAATATTTTGTAATTAAATTCTCGTTTCAATCCTTTCAATTTCAGCCAGAGGGAAAAGTAACCTCGAGGAGATCCTCTTTATTGAAAGTGAGTCCTGTATAATGTTTTATCGAGTATTAAGGTAAATGTTTCTCTTCTTTTGACTGATGGATAATCCACTGAATTTTTAGGATGACAAGAAAACCAAATCGGAGGATGTGGAATCCAAAGTAAGTTTGAGAAAGAGATGCCAAAATCAATTCAACCACCACCTTTTTTTTTTATTCAAAACTCGAGAGGTTTCAAAGCTCTTCACTGTATTTGCCTTCTAAAAACAAAAGTTATAACGAGTTGAATCTTTGAAGTATTTCGGTCCTAATATTCAGAAAGTTTGGACAATGATTTCGTCAAATTATTCTGGCCATAAATTTTTGTTACGACTAATTCAATAAGAGACTAAAGAATTTGGAAAAACGAGAAGATGAACTGAGGGGATAAAGACTAACAAAATTTGTTCAAGACCCGCGTGCCGGGAGGTTGTTTGGCTCTCTAACTACGTCCTCACTGAAGTACGACGCGACGTATGCTTTCTCTTATTAATGAAACCTGTGTATGCATTGCAGGATGAACAAAAAGTCACTTCAAGACGATCGTCGCTACTCAAAGTGAGTTTTAACTCCTTAGCAAAGTTGGAAAATTTTTTCCTTCCAGTTATTTAAAAAAAAAATTACGTTATTTCCAGGATACCAAAAAATCCAAGCTCGAAGATATCGATTCCAAAGTGAGTGAGCTGCCATTTGTGACTAACGATTGTACTTTTCAATTTCAATGTTCAAAAACAAAGCAAACTCGGGTAAATTCTTTCACGAAATTAACATTCATTGTAATTCCAGGAAGAAGAAAAAATAACTTCAAGAAGATCTTCGGTACTCAAAGTGAGTTGACAATCATAGTCTTTCTTTTCCTCAATTAAAATAGTTTGCTTCATTCAGTTGTAAACGGGGCCGTGCCGAGCTATTCTAGCACCCTGTGCAAAATTCAAGATGAGCGCCCCTAGAGACAGAAACCTTCAAAAGGACCCGCTGAACCTTAATTTATGGATATCATATGAAATTTAGGTGCTGTGAACCATCAATTAGGTCAACTAAATTATAAATATAAACCAAATTCCCATTTTTCGGTACGGTTTTGGCGCCTAGGAGACTTGACGCCCCAGCAACTTGCTCATGTCGCCACATGGTAGGCACGGCCCTGGCTGTAAATAAGTAAAGGGTAAATACGAGCGTAATTAAAATTTTAGAATTAGGTGCAATAAGGTAGGGCATACTGAGAACCTCCTTAGTGTTCTGATAAACGCCTGAGTTGAGCAGGGCCGCCAAGAGCCAAATGGAGCCAGACCCACTTCGATATTTTTCTTTATAATCTTCTTCTGATTTCTTCACCCTCTCGTCAGCCTTATGATTGAAAAACTAGATCGTTTTCTTGGTCGTATGCTCCCTCTTATCGAGATTAACAGTTAAAATTTCCAGGGAGAAAGTTTTTTTCGACGCTCCAGGAAAAATATTCTTTTTTGAAACCCACTGATGATAGACCTTTTAAAAATCCATTTTAGTTTTTTTAGCGGGGAATCCTCTATTGTTTTTCTTGGAGTCCATCCTATTACAAAGTATGATTTGGGTCTTTAATTGATAGCACAAATTGTTGAAAATTTCGGAATGCTGATATTTCAAACAAAATTTTACAAATACCGAATCTATTTGTCGTCACCGTTTCGCGTTGGGCTTAGAGCGGCCTATCTGCGGAAGTTTGCCTCGACGAGTTCCTCTGAGGATCCTGATATGTCCAAAATCCTCTGTCTTGGTCTTCCTGCTCGTCACCTTCCACTTTCCTTTAAGAGTGTACTTCAGGACAGTGGCGTACATATGACTTTTTCTTTCTTTTTTTTTTGGGGGGACGGGGAGGGGGGGTCCCCCTCGTATACTGGTCACTTCTTCAGGACCGCCTTCGGTGATCGCTGCTCCTTCATTCTCCTCAGCTGCTCGTACATTTTTATTCACTGTGTTGTCCCCAGGAAGTTTCTTATTTTCTCTGATTCTTGTCCTTCTCTCAGTGTGAGACCAGCCGTTCTTCGGAGGCATCTCATCTTTGCAGCTTCGTTTCTCATCTGTTTTTCTGAGTGCCCATGTCGCTTACCCATACGTCAGCATAGGCACCGTCAATGTATTGTGCACTCTTAGCCTTGTTTCGCGTGTAGTTTTGTTGGGTCTTAGTATTCTATTAACTGGACCAGTCATATTGAGGAACTTGCTTCTTTTATTCTGTACAACTTTGCACTTACTTCTCCCTCACCTACATCCATGCCCAAATATTTGAATCCCTTAACCTGTTCAACCGTTTCTCCATTCACCACAATCTTACTTCTTTTCTGCTTTTTTCCTCTAAACGCTATTACTTTGGTTTCAGTTGAGGTCATTTTCATTCCATACTCTCGCAATTTTCTCGTTTGAATGCACTCCTTTGCAGCTCGTCTTCATTCTTCTCCTCTATTACCTGATCGTCTGCGACAAGTAGTGTTTCTATTTGTTTTGTATTTGTTCAGCGTCTTTCCACAGGCGGGTTATGTTGAATAAGGTGCACGAGTGAGGCTGTCTTACCCGCACCCTGGTATCCTCATTTCGAATCAAGTGTTTAATTATTTCATCTTCGTAACGAAAATTTGTTCTTCTGAATTTCAGGATGACAAGAAAACCAAGATAGAAGAAACTGAAACTAAAGTACGTCTTTTTTCTTTGTGAGAAAATTTGAAACAAATACGATTCTTATCTCATTTATCGTCTCTATTTCTAGGCAGAAGAAAAAATACCGTCAAGGAAGCCGTCCCTGCTCAAAGTGAGTTGCAGTTATTTCTGTTGTAGATATAAACAAATCCTATTCATACTCTCTAAATTTTGATGATCTTCCCTATTTTAGGATGACACGAAACCAAAAGTCGAAGAAACTAAAGTGAGTAATTACGCGAATATTCATGTTTCGAATCGCCATTGCCGAATGATCCCTATTTCACGTGCATTTTAATCATCCTTACAGGAGGAAGAGAAAACCATTTCAAGGAGATCGTCTCTTCTCAAAGTGAGCTTGAACCAATATTATTTTTTCATTCATCCGTATCGAATATTTCTCTAGCCCTTTTCTCATTGTTTTTGTTACAGGGTGATAAGAAAATTAAAGAAGAAACAGAATCAAAGACTGCGGTACGTAAATGTTGAAAATTTATGACCTACAGATCATTTATTATATAGGTTTATGCAACATTGACTGATAAAACGATATTAATACTTGATACATTAGGCACATGCTCAGGATATACCCAAAAAATTTATCAAGGTGAGAAGTGATATCAGTTCTTCAGTCTTTCTTTCTCTCTACTCTGATCTTTTGCTTTCATCAGTATTAATTTGAAATCTTATTTATTCCTTTTACCTTGAATCACGTGTGTGTACTTGCGCACGTATTCAGGAGATTCGGCCAGAAACTGTTCTTGACGATTTAAGAGATGCAAAAGCTAGACTGAAAGGATTCTCTAAGCGCAAGGTATTTCCTAAATGAGCCTTGTAAAAATGGCGATTTCGAGAACCCGATTTCTGAAACCAAAATTTGGCTTTAAATAAAAATTGTACATTGCATAACAGGGGCGTTGCTGCGAAATATATATTCAAGATTGTTGTTGAGTAGCCGAAACCAATTACAGGACTTAGATATTTCTTCTTCTTATAAATTACTAGTGCCTTTCAAATATACAGCAACGCCACTGTTGAGTAATGGCTTGACTACACCCTGAGCATAACATGAAGCTTCACCACAAGCCTGCAAAACGTGAAGCTGTGTAATCATATTCGAAGCTGTTATTTTTCTTATCCCGAATTACATATTTGTAAATATTGTAAATGTGGTATGTAAATATTGAAGACAAGCAGCTCTATAAATTTGCTTTTCCCCCGCAGCCACCGACATGTACGTGTAAAAAAGTCTGTTCTACCAAAAACCAATATTTTTTCAGATACGACTTTGAGTTATACAAATTGTGTACAAAATTCTGATGCATGAGAATAATAATATCTATTTGAAAATAATCTGCATGAGCTTTGCAACTTACAGAGTAAATATCAATTTTGTCGACGAAATTTTTTGTGCATGAAATAATCGATTGGATCGAGAAGAATCAATTTTCAAAATCTGCTTGGATCTTCTAACTTGACCTTGACCTCTCTTCCTCATCAAATTATCAAAACAAGCCAATTATACACAAACATATTATCATATCAGCTCTCCTTCAACCTGCGTCTGAATTTTGAAACTATCTTTAATTCTGTTCTCCAATTTACGACTCATCATGATACGCTTCCGACCAAAAAGTCATCTTCAGACAAGATACAAGTACACTAACAAGAAGTAAGTGTCGTGAATTGTAGAACAGAATTAAAAATATTGATTCTTAAAAATCTCAAATGACACTGGGGATTTTTTCTTGTATAGTATGGAGCGAGAAATTTTTCAACGTCTTGAAGCTTGAAATATTGACATCGTTTCTGCAGTCAAGAATCAATAAAATAATCGGAACCTCACCCTGATGTCACCCCTCGATTCATGCTTCGTCATTTCCGATTCACTTTCATCACTTGACGCCAAATCCAACTGCACCTCCTCCGACCGACTCATAAATTGTATACTCACCCTCATATTGTCATATCCCGTTATTCTTCATCTGGGTACCTGGTCATAAGGGTATCCCAGGAATTGAAAATGCAGACAAAGCAGCCAAACTAGCTACCTAACACTCATCAATCAACCGCTCTGTCCTCCCCTAAGGCTCCGATCTCTCCGAACATATCAACAAATTCATCACTCAGACATGGTTCACTCATTGACCTAATCTCAAAGCACACTCAAACAAACTAGCTTAAATTAAAAAAGAATGGACTTTCTGGCGTAGCCAAAAAAATTAGAGGTCATTGCAGGTTTGCAATGGCAGCGGGGAACCCGCAACCTCCCGCGCTCGCGATGACGTTGGCGCGGAAATGCTCCCTCAGAAAATCAGTTGGCTGGGCTCTTCTCAGTATACTGCGTGCTAGACCTGATATAATGATGGCTGGAAATTGAAATTTTCTCAAGTCCTCAAAGTAGGTCAAGGTCAATGTCATTGACGAAGTCATAAAGCATCCCTTCTGGTAATTGAAATTGTCAAGGTCAAGGTCATTGATGACGTCATAAAGCATCCCGTCTGGAAATTGAAATTGTCAAGGTCAAGGTCATTGATGACGTCATAAAGAATCCCGGCTGGAAGTTGAAATTTTTCCAAGTCCTTCAAGTAGATCAAAGTCAAGGTCATTGATGACGTCATAAAGCATCCTGGCTGGAGGTTGAAATATTTTAAAGTCCCAAAAGTAGGTCAAGGTCGTTGACGACGTCATAAAGCGTCAAACGTCACGTCACGCAGATCACAGAAACTCCCGGACGCGAACGTTTTCTGAGGATGTAATCCCCCTAACAAAATGGCTAGCGGGTTCCCCGCTAATATAAATATCATCTTTCATATCTTTTATGGCATGCCCCGCTCTTCCCCCCCCCCCTCATGGTCTAGTATAAGTCTACTTTAGAATATTTTAGGCTAATTCAAGTATACTACAGATAGTATGGGGAGTAGTACTCACAGATTTCTGAATCCACTGCCAGGTATAAAATTTTTTCTCAAAAAATTTTCCAAGTCCATTATTTGGGGAAGGGCGTGTACTTGCAATTTTCCAATAGTGTATGGGGTGTCAGAAAAGATATGAAACATGTCAAAGTATTCCCATCCCATGGAACTCTTCAAATCGGTTGACATGCAGAGAAGCATCAGCCGTCTCAAAATCGGCCACACCAGACTCTCATACACCCATCTCATCTCTCATCTTACACCTCTCGCATGCCCTCATTGCAAATCTGAACCCTCTCCCCCACCCTTTAAACACATCTTCTGCTGCCCCAACTTAATCCGACTCCGCAATTCCTTAACCATCCCTCACAATCATATAGAGGCACTATAAGACGACTTCCCCTCTATTTCCAACATATTCATCTTTCTACATCAAACCAGTGCTGCCAGGTGATAATATCAAAAATCCGTATTCGCCATTTTTTGTGAGACCTAAAAACAGATTTCTACGGATTTTGGTTGATCCATTAATAACAATCAGAAGTTTCCCTTGATTGGCTCAATATCACGAAACATCGCAGTATCAGCTTATAACGAGCAGGAGAAAAGTATCTCTCGTACTGATGTTTAAGGTACCTTTTCCTTGATCGCAAGAAATCCATACTGTACGTAAAATCTATAAAAAGAGAAAACCCCGTATCTTTTTTGAGGACCAAAAAACCGTAGATCTGGTATCCTAGCATCAAACCAACTTCTCCTCACGCATCTGAACACAACTTTGCCGAGCCCATAGATCTAAAGGTAGGCTGCTAACAGCTTGTAAACTGAGATAAAAAATATATATGTACGTACATATTACAGCATAATTAACGAAGACATGAAACATGTGGGTAGGAAGGCCGCTCAAGCTCATTCCTAGTCGCTGAGGAGTGAGGATAGATAATAATTGTCAAGCCTACGACGTCATGAAGATGGTCCATATCTGGGTCAAGGTCAGATAGAATAAAAGACATGACATCAAATAGGCTACACTCCTCCTTCTTTTCATGCAGGCCTTGTATGCGAGAAGTTGGTCAACCTGATTTTCTGCTTCTGATGTTGGGAGAGAATATTCACAACTATTCAACATCTTAGACGTCAAAATACGACTTCCTTTTCTTCTCAATCCAATTTATCGTTTTTTACAAAAAATTTTGGTCCTACAGAGAAAAATTGAATATCCTTACTCACATTCCAATGGTGAAACATAAAAATAAAATTGATAATTGTATACAACTTTTGTGTATCCCTACCAATTCTGTAAATTACAGCAATGTGTATAATTATGACTCGTACCAATTCCGTGCTGACATTAATTCCATCAGGTCTTTGATCTTTTCAGGAAACGAAACCAGTAATCAAAGAGGAAGAACCGGCTCCACTCACTAAGAAGCCCGCATCGAAAATTGTGAGTACGATGGGTACCTTATTGTGTCGATTTGCAATCCATTCACTTTTCCTCAATCTAATAATGATTTTTCAGGACAAGAAAGACGAAGTCAAGACGAGTGAAGTCAAAACCAAAAAAGTCACCACTACCAAAAAGGTTTGTTGATTTTTATTCTGTAAGTACGTATTTTATTTTATTCGTTAAAGCCATAAAAGCGACCCTGCTGCTCCTCGGAAAGGTAAGAATATCGAGAGAAAACAGTGACTTGTAAAATATTTGGTAGCGTATGATTGGCAGTACGATAAATATACAGTAGAAATTTGTTTATCTCACCAAAATGTGTCTGTGTTTGCACCATGTGAATTGTAGAGTAGCTCATTATTAGTTTCATGAAAATCATCTTTCATCATTACTCTGTACAATATTTGTAAATACAGGATGAAGACAAAAATTCCCTAGACACTCCGATGGAAAACAATATTGGACGAAAGCCATCGATCAAAGTAGTAAGTTTTACTCCTAGATGGATTTTAGTTATAGCACACCTATTTGCAGTAGGCATTTTACGTAGTTTGATTAACAGATATAGAAAAGTAGATGCAATAAACAAAAGCGATCGTAGAAGCCCGAGATGTATAATTTTTCGTAGATTGTCCGTACTTAGTAGAAAGTATCATAATTAGATTGCTTTCCAGTTAGTAGAAATGTAGGCTGAAAACTATTTACGTAGACATGTTAATTCGAGTAGTTAGATCTTAACAAATTTTAACAACAATGAAAAACGAAAATAATATTGTGAAACCATATTATTCTTTGATTCTGACAGATGGGAATTTTCATTCTAGTACATTTTTCGAAAGTGATGTCCGCGTCTATTTTGATTGTGTCTCATTGTCTTGTCGTACGTCTTTTTCTGTACATTCCTCTGTTAATCTGATAGAATTTAGAAGAGAAGAACAAATGCCGCGTTCTAATTTTATCTTGTACCTCGTCATCCTGTATTTTTTATATCTCTTCAGGAAGAGGACATTGTAGATACTCTTGTAGAAGATCACGGCAGCAGTCCATCAGCTAAAAAGGTATGCTTCTACTTTATTATGTGCGATCGATACTTACTTGATAATCAATCATCGGTACCTAGGTACTCAATTATTACTTGATACTCTCGAGTTTAATATAATTTTCTCTTTGCTAAAGACGACTGAAACGACAGAATTAGTAGGCGAAGACGCTTCAAAATTACAAGTGAAACGTCCTTCTATCAGAGAGGTAAGAAAATCTATTTCTGAATTTTACCAATTGATAAATTGCACATTTATTGATGTATTTTTTCTTCTCGTAGGAAGAAGTAATTGAAAATACTCCGTTCGGCATCCGAATCCGTCCTAAAAGACCATCGATAAAGAAGGTTACTCAAACTTTTAATGTTTTATCATAGTTTTACAGTGAACTTGTTTTATCGGAGGGGCTTTCCAGAAAAAACATCCGCCGTCTAGTGCCCGGTGTCCGCCATCCGGCCGGCAAACCTCAGAGATCAAAGTTCTCTTCTATCATGTATGGCTCAGAGGTCGAAAATTCGAAGTTCTCTCCTATCATATATAGTCCAATTTTCCAGGTCCCCTCATGATATATCCTTTCATACATGGCTCAGAGGTCAAAATTTTCCAAAGTCCCCCCCCCCCTATATCATATGAGGTCGAATTTTTGAAGTTCTCAGAGGTGTATTTGATATTATATGTACTTTTTTTAGGTCCCCTCCTATTATGTATACAGCATATAACTTGGAGGTCGGTGTACAGGGTGCGCCAAAAAGATGCTAACAGTTAAACGAAGAACTCCGGGAGGACTCTGCGACAATTTCGTGGAGTTCCCCGTTTTTTTTTGGCGCACCCTATGTATAGCCTGACTAAAATGACTCCTTTAGGATATGCAATGCACCATACACCAATTGGCTCAGACACCGCCTCTTCATTGAGCCAGATATGCAGTGCTCCAAACATCATACGACTGAGAAAGTCCTTGTAAAATAATCCATAAAACAGGTTCCCTGCCACCCCTCATTTACTCCGTTAAAAAACCCGCGAATAGTTAGAAATGTATTAGAACCGGTATTGCGAAAAATGGTTGCAAATCGGGTCAATGTCTTCATTAAACAGACAATTTACTTGAAATCTGTTGAAAGTGAAAATTGAAGGAAAAAGGAGAGCTTAAAATCGAAACAAAAATTTCCTTCTCTGCCTTTGAAAAAATTATGAGGTTTTCTTCAGCTTGAGAAGAAGTATCGGAATTGAATGGACTTGTAATACACTAGTGCGTGAACTGGAGTGCTAGTCATGGAATCTGGGTTGTTGGAGAAGGTAGAGGAGGCCTGAGAGAAGACAGAAAATGAGGTATGGACAAGAGGAAAAACTTCCTCAGCATGGCAATTGTTGGCACAAGGGTGGAGCGGAAAGCCAAAAGAAAAAGAGGTGTTTCCAATTCTTGGTCGGGCTATATTTCTTCATGGCGTGAAAAACAAATTGAAGAGGACCAAAAGTTATACCATTAGCGATAATGAAGAAGATTATGAAGTAGATGATGTTGTATGAATGGAAGGATCGAAGGTAGATCGTCGTGATAATGATTCTATCATGATCGTTTGAGAGAGAGTCTGTGATACAGGGAGAGACAGAATGGTGAATTTCGATATTTTCGAGCTGGACAAGAGAAGAACTGGTGAACAAATGGATTTTCAGCATCGCAGTAATAGACATAAAGGGGGTGAAAGGCGTAAAACGAGGGTGAGACGGGCGCAGCCTATTCTGAGGCGGATTAGCATGCCTTTTTCTCGTCGGGAAGGGTGGCTTAAAATAAACCAAGGAAATCGATTAATTAGAGTTCATTGGAGATCAAAACGTCCAGAAATTATGACAGGAGGAGAAGGAGTAAAATTATTCAAGATCATACGAAGGAAAAGGGAGGAAAGTAAACGCAGTGACTGTTTTTCGGCAAAGTCCACGACGTCATGATCCTTGAGGTCGACGTATTCCACTATCCACAGAAAAAAGATGGAGGACGAGGAAGAACTTCACGAGTGTACATAAGAATGAGGATTCGTTGACCGATAGGATTTGTGTAGAATGCGGGTCTTGAATCGCAAGTACGGATCAGAAATAATCAGATTGTTTAAGGAATTTTCGCGATAGAGAGAAGCGGGTAAAGAGGAAGGGGCAAATGAATATAGCAATAAAGTCAGCGGTGAATGCGGAAACGGAGTTTCTCATACGAAAGGATGAGATGTTACCCGGGATGACACCGACAATCTTTCCTTTTTTCAATTTTTTTTTTTTGTAATTTAGTACGAGTATTTGAATCACAAAAAGGACGTGAGATCATTATTGGACATCTGTGGCCAGTTAAGGGTCAAGTGTCTAAGTAGTAGAAATTTTGATTCCCAGTTCTTTGACAATGTAATTGTATCATTCAAATATTTTGTATAAATACGTAATTTTTGTGATAGGAGGAAAATGGGACTTTAGAGGTTATAAACGATGAAACTCTTCGAGAACGACGTCGTTCTCTGCGAATGGTAAGTGTTCATGTAGGCTATTGATATTTATTCATAAATTCAATTTAAAAGTCTTATGGTTAAAAGTTCAGTTTCAATTTCGAAATGAAAAGATCTTGATATAAACTTTGCTTTGAATGTGAACACTTTCAAAATCTTTGTTTATGTTGAGAAAAAATATGTCCAGTGCGGTAAAATGTCAAGACCATTTTTCATGCTTATCTCAGTCGACTTTTCTATATTCAGCTCGAGCGTCTCTTTGTAGAGAAGATCACAGTCCCTTTCAATAATTTCCTTGAATCCCGTTAGTTGTCAAGTCATTAGGCTCCATGGGCACTGTCTTCAATTAGGGGGGGGGGGGGGAGGGAGGGAGGGTGAGGGAGGAAATTCTTTGATCTTTCCAGAACAGACTTTAGAAAGTTTCAAGGTCCTCACGCTGCCCTCTTTTCTTTTATGGACGCAAATCTGGAAGTCAGGAGGAGGGACTGAAAAAATGTTTGTAAGTCCTCCTCCTATCATATATAGACTAGTTTCCAAGTCTTGAAAATGATGACGTAATAAGTTGAACGCGCTCGCAATCACGTTCACGCAAGAATGCCCCCTCAGCAAACGAGTTGGTGGGGCTCTTCTCAGTATACTGTATACTAGGCCTAATATAATGAAGGCTGGAGGTTGAAATTTTCTCAAGTCCCTAAAGTAAGTCAAGGTTATTGATGACGTCATAGAGCGTCATGTCACGTCACGCAGTTCACAGGATTTCCCGGACGCGGTGAAATTTTCTCAAGTCCTTTAAGTAGGTCAAGGTCATTGATGACGTCATAGAGCGTCACGTCCACAGATGTATACGCTTATGAACCTAGATACGTAACTCGTATACCTTCGCTACAAAGTGTCGCGACCCTCACGTTGTGTCAAGATGTTGCGTTCATTCCCCGTGCTGGGGGGCAGAACAATGGTCGTGTACATTTGTGTGAGTAAAATACGTACGTTTGTGTGTGTAAAGTGCCACCCAGAAAATGGTGCGGTAAGAGGGAAGCGTAGGTCGCTGCATACAGTCGAGTTACGTATCTAGGTTCATTAGCGTATACATCTGTGGTCACGTCACGTCACGTCACGCAGTTCACAGGATTTCCCGGACGCGGTGAAATTTTCACAAGTCCTTAAAGTAGGTCAAGGTCATAGATGACGTCATGGAGCGTCACGTGACGTCACGTTACGCAGTTCACAGGATTTCCCGGATGCGGTGAAATTTTCACAAGTTCTTAAAGTAGGTCAAGGTCATTGATAACGTCATAGAGTGTCACGTCACGTCACGCAGTACACAGGATTCCCCGGACGCGGTGAAATTTTCCCAAGTACCTAAAGTAGGTCAAGGTCATTGATGACGTCACGTCACGTCACGTCATGTCACGCAGTTTACCGAAACTCCCAGACGCGGACGTTTTTTGAGGATGTAATCCTCTCAACGAAAGGAATAGCGGGTTCCCCGCGAAAATATTTTAAATCCGTGAGGTCCGTCAGGTCTAGAGTTGTAGTTTCAGGCCCTCTCCCGTAAGGATATACATCCAGAACTTTGTTGTCATTAGGCTCACTAGATGGGCTGTAGCACCCAACCTTCCAAACAATACCTAAATTTCGATACCTAACTTTATTTGTTTGCTGCTCACAAAGTATGTGTAGAGGAAGGGGGAGAAATTTTGTGATCATTCTGTAGAAGATTTTAGGATTTTCTAAAGTCCTTTTGAGTTCCTTGCAACGCAGACGTCAATCTAGAAATTAAAAAGGCAGTGGTCAAATTTTTCCAAATTCTGAAACTAGGTCATGAAAACCCGTCGCCTTCATTGGAACTACTAGAGGAGAAAGATACGCCGGACGGAGGCAGATTGAAAGTCGACATTGGAGTAAAGTTGTGAAATATGTCAAAAAGAGAACATACGATTCTGCAAAGTTGATCTAGAGATTTATTCTGGGCACTGTGATAAAGACATGAAAGTGTGAAACTTCAAACCTTATATCAAGGGAGTGCAAGAGGATTATTGAAAACAACCAGTAGAGAGTTATCTTACGATACAGCTATTATCAAACGGGAATTTCTCAAAAATTCTTATCATACTAGGGAGGAGTCAAGGGTCTCAAAGCAAATGAAGACGATATCGCTTCAGACGAAAGACGTCCTTCCTTACGAGTTGATGACAGCAGTAGATCCAGCAGTAGACGATCTTCCACACACGAGGTAAAATTTGAAATACGTAATTTATGGCAATCTGAGCCGGATAGCGCTGGTATCGAGCTCAATGGAAGCGGTACAATCGATGGGTGGTGGAGGTGACGGGTAAAGAGGTTCCTGATGCTCTATAAATTTTGTTCTCTGCATTTTTCTCTCAAATTCATTTTGAGATTACTCAATGAACATTTTATTGGGAAAATGGCTTTGATCGAGTTTTCGATCATGTCGGTGGTAGCAAATAGTCGACCCGAATGTCACTTACCATTGAGGTACTGTTTGATCATTCGAAGCGCATTCAAACCTAGGTTTGGATTAAAGTTTAACCTAATTTGAACCAAAATTAAATACCTCTCTTTGCCCCTTGCCCCTTGCCTGTTTTTGTCTGCCTTATCCCGCTATTCTTAAAGAGCGATCGACAGCTAGAGTCGGAGATACTTTTCTTCGAGTGCGCTCAGATCCTCAAAAGTCACGAAAGATGATCTTTAAAACTTTTGTAACTCACAAGAATGTTTTTTGTTCAGCCTGAGGAAAGCAGACCTGCAGAAACAGAGGACCACGAACGAACTAAGAAAAAAGTTGTAAAAAAGAAGGTAAGAATACACATACGTTTTTGTTTTAAAAAAAATCATCGATCGATTGGAATAATTCATATTCGCGATTCAATCGCAGCAAGAAGAATCTGCCGCTGAAGTGAAACCAGAAACCCCGAACAAAGAGGTAAATTGAATAAAAAATTCGAATGCAAGTTCAACGTAACGTATTGTAGATAAAATATAACTTATTTTTTTCTTTTTAAGGAGGAGAGTTCGAAAAATTTGCTCAGACCGAAACGCCCTTCCATAAAACAGGTGAGATTTGTCAAAAATATATATTTGAGTTTCAAATGAGGTCGGCTTTGAATAATTTTATAAATATTATTCAGGCTGAAGAGGAAGTAACGCCGATGTCGTTGAAGGACATAAAAGCTTCCCTGAAGGGCGTAAGTTACATTCTTAAACCTCATTAAATTCCCTTACTACTGAATTACTCTATGTTTCACTTTTTCATCTTAGTTCAAGAAGAAAAGTCCGCAACCTTCAATCGACGAGCCTGAAGTTTCACCATTTGGGTCCAGACGGTCTTCGACGTACGAGGTAAACAAAAATTGCCAAAAATATTCTAGGTTTCAACCAGTAAGGAAATAAAATTTATTCTTCTCATATACTCAGGACGATACGAAAGCGGGTGACAAACTTAAACCCAAAAGACCTTCCGTGAAAAAGGTAATTAGAAAAATGTACAAAATAAATTTTTTGTACGATAATTTCTCATTTTTTCAAAATTTTTCCTTCAGGATGACTCGACTTTCGAACCTATTCCGGAGAAAAAACCATTGGATAAACCGACCAAGAAAAAGGTATCTGAGGTGTGAGCGATATAAGTCTATTGTGATACCGTACAAGATTTTGAAACCTGAGGTACAAGTTATATAAGATGAAAGAAAATTCCCTTCGAAAAAAGTACAAACGAACGGTTGTGAAATTGTATAGAATGGTGCTTGTTAGTTTGTTTGACATTGCTTCTTGGGAAAATGTATAAGTAGTTAAATTTTGTCGAAAGTGGAGCTTGTTATTTTGCTTGATATTGCTTGTTGAGTAGATCAGTACGAAGTAGACTGTATTGAAATAACCTCTTAATTTGAACTTGAAAAGCTTGTATAGTTTTTTCACTTTTCTAACCAACTACGAGTCTTCATTTAGTCACATTTGCTTTGACGTTCTTCATTTTAGGAAGAGAGCAACAAGTCTTTAGAGGTGCCCGCTGAAAAACCAGCCCCTACACACAAGGTGAGTTTGCTAGCGTTGTAAATATTAGTTTTTCGATTTCATCAAGGTCTCAAGTACCCAAGACCGATAAAAAACGCACATCATGTACAGTATATGTGTTTTTCTTTCTTTTTCTGTAAATAACACGTACACAGGATCGAACGTTATCATTGAAATCTCCACGCGAGCCAAAAGTAAAAGACAACAAACGATGCTCTTTGCAAGAAGTAAGTCTTTTTTTAATAAAATTAGCACTAAATTAAATGGTAGGTAAGTAATGAATTCAAAACCCTGTATTCCAGCCTACCCTGAATCACCGAAACCCATTTCACCCCCTCCGAAAGTACCTTCCCCCATTAATGTTCTAGATTGTAATTTAGCCTCGTGAATATGTAATAACGAAGTCATTCCTTATATTTGCTACAGGAAGGTCAAAAACCACCCGATATTGAAATCAAAGAATCCGAGGTAAGAATAATCGAATTCAAATTGTTTTGTCGAATCTAGCGCTGTTTCTGAATATTACTCGATTTTCCTTCACAGCCGAGTAGCAAACCCGAAATTAAAACTCCCGACACACCGAAAATTGAAGTTAGCAAGGAGCGGACACCGGAGCTGAGGAAAACTTCGGTGCCTGGCTCCACCGGTTCCAGTCGTCGAGGCTCCATCCTCATCCCCGAAGACGGCAAGTTTAGACGACCCAGCTTACTCTTCAGCGGCGCCGACGAAGTGAGTGAAAAAACTTTTGTTTGGAATGCAAAGCTTACAGTATGTTTTTCATTATAGTTGTTCTTTAGAATTTCGAAGAAATAAGGAGAAAACTTTATATCACGTTTTTTTTTAGTCTACAATAATGTAGCCGTACGAATGTTATTCGAAAACAAATTGAAGTGATTTTTCTGTGACCTCGGAAATAATGGAATTGTCGTAATGTTCTAGAACAGAGGTTCCCAAACTGGTGTCCGCAGAAGGTCTGAAAATGAAAAAATTGTTCTGGAAAGCGTTTTGAACAAGATTTTATGATATTTTAGGGCAAATTTTTCAGCTCGGGAAGTGGTTGATCCTCAAATCTCCACTCCGTGAATATGCTACTAATTAAGGCTACTTTATTCCTATAACATTTTTTCGTAGGGGGTCCGCAAAAAAAACCGAAGCATTGGAGAGGTCCGACATCTTCAAAAGGTAGGAAGCTACTGTTCTAGAAAGCATTGAGAATTCTGGACTTCTCTTGGGAGGTGCTTTCGAAGATGATTCTTCTTTATCATTGTTGTGTAGGGGAAGATGAAGTAGGGTTCCTAACATTCAAGATAGACAAATACTGCTTCCAGTATTATGAGGCTCTAGTATCATTTTTGTGGCCTCCTATCATCGCTCTGGGAAAATATTTGATGCTCTATAGAGGCGCATTCCGATCAGTAATTTAGAGTTGGGAGGAGGTGCCAACTATGAAAGTTAAAACGATGAAACTAAACGACCTCTCTTTGCCTCTGCTTTTGACATTTTTTCTCCTCTTTTTCTGACTTTTCATCTACCGTAAATCCGCGCCTGATTGAAACATTTCAACTTGTTTTCGGAAAACTCCGTACGATATTGAAAAATACTGATTATTCATCTACATTCTTCTTTTTTTTTTCGCTACTCGCGTCTATGGTATAGGAAAATAGACGATTACGTCCCGGCGAGTTACTGGATGATCGTAAGGTGAGAGTTTGAACAGCCAAAGAAACCACCCGAACGACTACTAATTACTTAACGACATTTTCTTAATAATTTGCTCGCAATTGTGACGTCTGCGTCCCTTTTTTTTTACATATTGTCCTATTGTCTTGATTTATTTTTGTCTCGTGAAAAAAAATCTTCTGCCCTTGTACATCCAAACCTAATTACTCAGGGTATGATCAATCGTGTAACAGATTCTTAACTTCCTTCTTACCAACTACACCAAATTACCAACCTATGTTTTTGTACAGGGTGGAAAGTTGCGTCCCGGTGAGGTTTATGATCCGAAGGTGAGATTTGTGACTCGAGAATGTGTATTTAATTTTTTTTTTTCTTTGAACATTGTGACGTCTGTTTTGCCATTTCCTTTTTTTGTGTGCGATGACCTTCTGACCTTTTTGTTTTTCATACGGGCGAATCATTTCGTTATGAATATACAAATTTATTCGGATTGTTATGATTAAACTATGAGAATATACAGAATGCTTAGGTAATATTATTTTTATTATACCTAGCTACTGTATTTGTAATGTATTATTTGTGGTTGTGTATTGGTAAAATACGTATACGATATTATGGTGGAAAGTGGATATTGTGACTTTGTTTAGTCTCGTAGATATGTAGTAATGTAAAATTCTCGTAGACGTTCTACGTACAATAGTATAATTTTTGTTCGCTAACTGTGGAGAAAACTGTGTAGAATAAGAGATTTTAAGAGTAGCAGTTACTTACGTTCGCTCAAATCTGAATATTTGAATAGTGCATATCAATGCGGAACTTACGAGCAGGCCTTTCAGGTATACTAAGTAGGTGCATTAAAGTATAATTCTGAAAACCCAGAATTCTACCAGTTTTGTCCAATACAATTGAAGAGCAGAAAGTAGCGATACGTAAAAGAAATCGAAAAATTTCCGCACGTCTGACCTTTCCCTTCCTCTGGCACTAGTAGTAATGGGAGAACATTGGGCCCTCCAAATGATACACGTGGAGTTTGTAGACCAGACTCCAAGTTTTGGACAAGTTCGAATTCTTTCCTCCTGCTATCCCCCCCCCCTCTTGATTAGCTATGGCCTAAAAACTTCCAAAAACCGTGAACCAGATCAGCCTCATCCTTCCATCAGCGTTCCATGATCATCTTTGAAAAATTTTCTCCAAACAAGGTTGGATCCTTTCTATTCCCGTTGATAATTTTTGCCCATGTTCATTGCCTTCAAAAATTTTTCCGAAGAGCTGAAAAGGATCAAAGCCCCTCCCTTCGCTCATCCGGAACTACAATTTTTTAGGAGTTGGAATTTGTTCAAAGTGATGAGAGAACCTGGGACCCTTCAAGTAATACACGTGGAGTTTGTTAACCAGACTTCAAGTTTTGGACGAGTTTGAGCTCGTTTCTCCAGCTATTTGAAATCCCCCCCTCCCCTCTTGATTAGCTATAGCCCTATTCGAAAACTTCCAGAAACCGGGAACCAGATTAGCCTCATCCTTCCATCAGTGTTCTATGATCATTTCTGAAAAATTTTAAAAGTCTCCAAACAAGGTTGGTTTTCTTCTATTTCCGTTGACGATTTTTGCCCATGTCCATTGCATTCAAAAATTTTTCCGAAGAGCTGAAAAGGATCGAAGCCCCTCCCTTCCCTCCTCCGGAACTACAACTTCTCAGGAGTTGGAATTTGTTCAGGGCTTTCAAAGAGTCACATCTATCTCTCCCCCGAATAGCTATGGTCGGTTTTGACAATGTCCTCAAATCCCTAGACCATCAACAAGCCTTTTCATCTCCCAAAACTACGATCAAAGCCAACTGTCGGTATCCCAAAATTCGGTCCAAACGATGGGAACCGACTGTTGATATCCCCAACACTCGGTCCTGATGATGGAAACTGACTGTTGATACTCCGACACTCGGTTTCCCCCAACACTTGGTCCCCAAATGATGAGAACCAACTGTCCATACCCCCTCCCTGCCCCCAACACTCGGTTTCTAAATGATGAAAACCAACCGTCGGTATCCCAACACTCGGTCCTAATGATGGGAACCGACTGTCGATACTCCGACACCAGTTTCCCTCAACACTTGGTCCAAATGATGAAAACTGACTTTCAATATCCCAACACTCGGTTCCTTTGATGAGAACAGACTGTCGATAGCCCAACACTCGGTCCTAATGATGAGAACCGACTGTCGATATGTCAACACTCGGTATTGGCGGGAGACCTGCCATCCGTTTAGTTACTGGAGACCCTCAGAGGAATTCTGTCCTCATACGCATGACGCTGTGGGGCGTAACGCTGGGACTTGGAAAAATTCCGGGCTCTTCTATACCCCTCTATTGGCTAGTATAGTGACTTAGAAAAATTTCGAGCTCTTCTATGAGCTAGTATAGGGACTTGTAAAAATATCTTGTTCTTCCATGCTAGGATGCCAGATATACGGATTTTCAATCTTCGAGAAAGATACAGGTTTCTTTCTTCATATAGATTTTACGTACAATACGGATTTCTTGCGATCAAGGAAAAGGTACCTCAGACACACTCGTACGAGAGATACCTTTCTCCTGTTTGTTGCGGACTGAAACTGCAGTATTTCGTCGAGTCGATCAAGGGAAAAGTACCTCAGTTACTCATATAAAAGATACCTTTCTCCTAATTGTTATCAATGGATCAATCAAAGTCCGCAGAAATCTGTCTTTAGGGCGGATACGGATTTTCGAAACTATCATCTGGCAGCACTGGGCTAGTATAGGGACTTGTAGAAATTCCTGGCTCTTCTATAGTTCTCTATGGGATCTGGAAAAATTCGTGACCTTCTTGACCCTCAACGCTGGGACTTGGAGAAAAGGAAAACAGAAGCTAAACACATAGAAACCAGTATATTTTTCTGTATTCACTACCGAGAAAGGATAAATTGTAATCTACTTTGAAAATAAATTATAGGCTTACATTCTACGTTAACTAATAATCTTGAACCCTCCGCCTTAAGGCGCGGGTCTCCCGCAACTATTGCTCCCTGAGCAAGAGCCTGTCAATTTTGTTTTCACGAGTTGTTATCTTTTCCCTCCTTTTACTTGGCACCTATTTTAGCTGAGAGGGTGGCTCGAGCCACTGCGCCACACCCTCGCGCTGCCACTGTGTCACCTTCGGCAGTTTCCAAGCTCCTAAAGTAGGTCAGACCTCCTCGTCCTTCGGAACTACAATTTGATTTCTTATCTATAGCTCATAAATCGGAATTTTTCCAAGCACCCTTCCCTCGGATAGTTGTAGTCACCTTCGTAAATGTCTCCAAACCTCTTGAGCTCTAATATAGTTCGCTTCCTTCTTTGAGACGACACTTTAGGCCAGACACTTTGCTGTTCAGATACAAATAATAGCTCAGACGTTGAAATTTCTCTAAGCCCCTAAAATAAATCAAATATGATCAACTGTCTCAAAGGCTGTAAGTAGCTGATACTCTGAGTTTCTTTACTCATTCAGTGTTGATAGAATTTGTGTCAAATTTATGTATTACTCACTAAGTGTATACACGTGTAGGAAGAATTTGTAGTTTTACTAGTAGACTTAGAAAACTAGATCGGATATGAAAATTTGAGAAGAGAGTTTCCTCGACCATTCGACTTTCACCGATTAATAAGCGATATTTCTGGACAGTAGTTCAGTCCAACTGACCATAGTC
This sequence comes from Aspidiotus destructor, assembly GCA_035079395.1. Lineage (NCBI taxonomy): Eukaryota > Metazoa > Arthropoda > Insecta > Hemiptera > Diaspididae > Aspidiotus > Aspidiotus destructor. The sequence continues at coordinate 23,284,494 of JAVHKZ010000015.1, read as the reverse complement.
TGCTGATTAGAGTAGATGAAGAATGTTGTAAAAGTTATCATACTGTGATGAACGTTTTTTCATACGTACTACATAATATTATCATATAGCGATAAAATACTCGTAATAGAATAGAAACAGTAGTGTTAGAAGTAATTCGTCCGTAGATGGTGGCACAATTCTACCTTCACTTGTCCATGAAAGAACCCAGCATCTAGTACTTTTTTTGAGCCAAGCAAAAGCTTCATGCTTAGTACCTAACTGTAGTTTGAAATCGCGTCAATGTTTATTAAAAGCTTTCTAAATCGCCATCAGACCCCTTTTAGGTTTTACGATTTTCCCCAATTGTTCTTGCTTTAAATGTGCAAAATAACCCTTAATATACTAAGTACTTGAAATTTGCTGTACAGTAATATTTTTATGATTGTTGTTTCGAAATCCAGCGTGACCTTATCATCTCTTCTCTACTGAGATCAGCGATTTATATCGTGTATTTTTTATTCAAATTTTAGCGACGTCGGCCTAGCATTGAACTACGACGACCGAGCTTCGCCGACCTCGAGGCTCTCACTGAAAAAGATTCCACGCCTTTACGTCCGGTCGGCGACGCTGGACCGCCATCCATTGTCCGAATTGACGAAAATTACTCAGCTATTGAAGGTAATTCATTGGTTCATTTTCTTCGATGTCTGTTTGAATTTAATGACAATAAATGCGTCCCTATTTCAGATCAAACTGGTTATATCGACATTCAGGTTGAAGGAAACCCACCTCCAACCTTCAAATTCTACAAAGTGAGAACGCTTTAATATCGTTTACAAGTTTATGAATTCATGTAAGGTGGGGTCTGATTTATGGAATATATATGTAATGCATCTAGGGTATCACCGAACTCATTGAGGGAGGTCGATTCATCTTCATCACTGATGGAGAAACGAATAGCATCACGTTATGTATACGTAAAGTTAAGCCTACTGACGAAGGAAAATACCGAGTTACCATTAGTAATATCCACGGTGATGACAGTGCAGAAACAATGCTCTACGTCTCTGGTACAGGATAATTTAATCTGTTTACTTTCATTATAAATTGTCTCCGTAATGTTCGTCAATATTCCCTTTTTTATTTCCTAGATGCTAGTGGTCTGGACTTCAGAGCTATGTTGCGCAGAAGAAAGTACAAAGAATGGGACAAGGACCCGAATGATCCTCAATGGGGAGATTTGAAGGAAACCGATAAACCTGTACCTCAATTGAAGAAAGTCGAACGAGTAAGGAATAACATCAATTCTCCTGTTGTTGACGATTCACTTTTCATTATTCTACGTATCTTTATGTTTTCTTCTCTGTGTTTAAGAAACAAGAATCATTTTTGAAACCGTTGGTCGATCAATACGCTAAACAAGGAAAGGATAAGAAAGTTACCTTCGAAGCCGTATTTTCGAAACCGAACTGCAAACCGAAATGGTATTTCAGGAAGGACGTGAGTATACAAATGCCTCAATCTTGTTCTTCCCATTTGGATTTGCAAGTTAGAGTAGTGAAGTAGCTGAAATCTAGGGGATACGCTGCAGTTGATGTATAATCTCGAGCAGTACAAATTAATCTCACAATCTTTTTCGAAATTTGATCGAGAAAAACAAATCGAGAACTATTTTCTTGTGTTATTTGGAAATTGTATCCTAACGTCTATGAGAAATTTAATGATGCGACACTAGCGCCAAAATCCGAATGTCTAAACCGCAGAGTATTGCAGTCAGCTGAAAGGCAAAAGACAAAAGCTGCATTCGATTGGATTTTTACTTATAAGAAAAAAGCTGAATGCCACCAGCATCATTCAAGCCTTTGTAAGCCACTAGCCAAAAATTAAAAAAAAAATTAGCTTTTCCTTACGCGAAATAGGAAAAAGTACTGCTTGAAAGTTCAAATTTTAAATTATACTGGTCCACTAGACTCCAGACTGGCTTTGCCAAAGAGCTAACAAAGATGAGAAAGTTTGGTTGTGGTTCAGTTCAGCTCAGCAGTGATACAATAGAAATGAACAAAAACTGGAGAATAGGTATTGTCCCAAAGTACGACGAAGTCCCAATTCTCCTGATCGTTCCACCTAAACTTATATTTCTTTCATAACATAAATCAGCTGAATTGAGCCAATAGCCAATTAATTTCTTTCAAAAGCCAAAAGCTCAATTTTTAAGGTCATGAGTTCAATTAGAAAGCTAAAACTGAAATTTCTGACTGCAATACTCTCCCTAGACCAACTGACCTTATGTGAATATACTATTTTCATCTCCTCGTCTAATTTTCAGGAATGTTTCACTGGCAGTAAATACAAGATAAAAACTGAAGGCGACGTTTATCAGCTGATCATTTCCAATCCCAAAGTAGAGGATATTGGAAAATACACTCTGGAAATCATGGGATTGCAGAGTACCGCCTTTTTGAATGTTGACGGTATGACTTTAGTTCTCATTGTTTTGAAGGAATGATACCTACTACTGTTTTGAGTTGACATTTAAAAGGCGGGATTGTTTTTAAATCCGCGCCTGTTGGTGCAAGTACTTCCTGCTTAATGAATCAACTTTTTTTCTTCTTCCCCAGAACCTGCACCCTCATACTACTTCATAAAGCCATTACCCTCCACTGTGGACGGATTCACCAGACACGACACAATACTCGAGTGCAAAGTCAGTAACAGTATGGCTGTTGTTGGATGGTACAAAGGTCCCGCCAAATTAGCGGTAAGTTGAAAAACTTCTTGAGCAATAGACCAGATTCATTTTTTCTTATATTCCCTACTCTTATGCACTTAGGATGGCGACAAATATGGAATATCCAAAGACATGAATGGTGTCTGCCGACTAGTGATCAAGAATTCTCAGTTAGAAGACAATAGCGAATACTCGTGTAAAATTGAAAAACAGAATGAGAAAACGATCACCACTACTAACATAGTTGGTAAGTGCCAAGCCTCACGCTCGTTACCGAATTTGTGACGCTTCATGTTATAATTATTTTCAATTTATCTTCAGAATATCCTTACAAATTCGTGAAAGTATTGAAACATCAACAGCTGACGGAAAGAGACACGTTAACGTTACTCTGCGAGTTGGACGACGCCGCGGGTGACGTCAAATGGTTCAAAAATGACAAAGAATTCAAACCAGATAAAAGGTAAGTAAATATTTTCCGACGGCATTTCATAATTCGAAGAGTTGTGATTAATGAATTTTGTCAAACGATTTAGGACAAGGATTGTAAAAGAAGGACGGAAACGAAAGGTTATCATTAGTGATGTCAAAATCACCGATGCTGGCCATTACAAGTGCACGACGAATGCGGACGAGACAGAGGCCGAAATAGTTGTTAAATGTAGGTAGCTTCTCTTTAATTTTACTATGTCGAAAGTTGGTAGTGTACACAGAAGGGGGCAGAATGATGTTTGATGATGTTACCAGTTGAATGGTATTTTGCGCTAAATCCGTTCTAGCGCAAAAACGCAAAATATTGAATGTCTCATTCTGACTCAGATTCTAACACAAGATTAAGTTTCTACTACTTCTCTGAGCTGACCCTTAAAAGTGGAAATTCCATTTCTGACCCATAGTGTCTTTTTCTGAGGCCCAAATCTGTCAGACGGCGCCCAGTGTCCGTCATTTCTCTTCAATACCCCCCTCCCCGTCCCTCCCCATAGAACAGGTTCCCTGGTAAAATGGTGAGTTATACTTTATTAGAGTTATGTAATATTTCGAGTCCCATTAATCGAAGAAAATAAGACGTACCGAACGCTTCTGGGCTTGAATTAGTTTCTTTCGATCTTTTTCTTATTTAACGGAAAGCAAATGAAATCTAATCAATTAGGTAAATTCTTGTCGCGACGGTGAGTTTATCAAACAAAGAAGAAATAAAAATTTCAAGTTTTTTACGGCTCTGCCGTCGTTTATTCGAGAAAATCAAAAAGATGACCGACGTTTCGGTGTAGACTTACACCATCTTCGGGGTCTATGCGAGTACTGAAAAGTACTTCTTCTTGTACTTTTCAGTACTCGCATAGACCCCGAAGATGGTGTAAGTCTACACCGAAACGTCGGTCATCTTTTTGATTTTCTCGAATAAACGACGGCAGAGCCGTAAAAAACTTGAAATTTTTATTTCTTCTTTGTTTGAAATCTAATCGTTCGTCACATAGGAGTTGAAGAGTCAAAATCAAAGCGAATATCGGCAAGTAGGTAAGATGGAAATACCTCGACTTCGAAATCGAATCACTTCTCACTATTTCTCATTTAGACTCAATAACAACGATTGAAAGATGATTATCTTATGAGCGGAAAAGTTTAGCACTGATGCAAGGTAGAAAGGAAGATGACTCAGAGGCCCAGCGATAGAAGGCTAAAACAGCCTAAGAGTTCATAATCAACTCTTTCTGGGCAAGAAAATATAAATAATGTTCGATAAAATATTCACTAACCTCGTCAGCTGAAAGCCGATCTTCTTCCGCCTCAGAATTCATAATTAGTTTCAAGAAAAGAACAATACGAAATCGGAAGTATCCAACGACGCACAAAATACGACATACAACACAACTTTATGCTCAACATAAATCGTTTCAGATAAATCGTGTTGAATGATCGTGAAGTCATATAATAGTTGTAGTAAGGAAGAAACGGGCTGTCAGGAAAAATCCTGCACGTTGGTTGAATCACCGCTTTTCCCATATCAATCGTGACAAAGTAGCCTTGGCGGGGAAAGCGCTTTGAGTTTAAGCATACTATTTCAATCTCGATAGAGTTGAAATCAAAAATGGAATCTCATTTTGAAGAGGAGCATCATTTTTGACGCTAAGTGATGGATTTTATCAAAGGAACGAGGAATATTTCAAAGATCCTCGATTTTTTTTCCGACTTTCATTGGGCGCGTACATTCATTCATTTTGAAGTTTCGCAGGGTCTTTTCGATTTTCTTTTTCGGATTCAGTATTAAAAATTCACGACAGAATCTGAGGAAAAAATTTTCCGGCGTATCCAAATAAATGAAGATCTTGTTTCATGTCTTCCCCTTTTCCTAGTCTCTAGCCTAGTACAGAGTATACTGTATTTATGTGACCTGTTCCAAGACAAGGGCAACTAGCAGCAAAACGCAAATCGCCCAGGAGAGCGAAAATGGAGTTCAATTGTTACCCCTTCAGTGCTGCGAAATCTATGGAGTTTTGGTCCTCAAAAATAAGGATTTCGCATAAAATACAAATTTCTGGGGCTCAAGGGAAAAGTACATCCTCAGACACTTACATGAGAGATACTTTTCTCCTGGTCGTTGTAGTCTGATTAAACATCGAGTCGATCAAGGGAAAAGTACCTCAGCAACTCCTACGAGAAATACCTTCCTCCTGATCGGTAATGATGAATTGGTCGAAGTCCGTCAAAATCTGTTTTTAGGTCTTACAAAAAATGACGGATACGGATTTTTCAATATATCTGGTAGCAATGATACCCTTTCCGTGGAATAGGTACTTGGTGCTAATAGCCCTTATCTTGGAACAAGTTACAAATACTCGACGAGCTCACAGTCAGTAGAGAAGATGTCAACTCGCAGTAAGTTACAAAGAAAATGGTGCTCTCGAGCTCCTTACTCTCGCTGCCCATTGGAGTATTCCGGCTGAAAGTTTCAGCTTCGGCTTTTGGCTTCAACTGCGAACTCGACATACCTGCAGAACATACCCATTCTCCAGTTTGTGTTTATTTACCGTACTACTGGTTTCTATGCTGAACGGCTGAGCTGACTTAAAAACAATTTTTCTCATCACTATCAATTCGTTGGAATGGCTAATCTGACCAAGAGAGTGGGGCAATTGAACTTGGAATTTGAACACCTCAGTACATTTTCCTATTTTGCAGGAATTAAAAAAGCTAGGAAAGAGCTGAAGAATTTGTCTGTTTTTGGCTTTCGGCTTGGGAAGGTTCAAGTGAAGCTGACTTCCAGCTTTGCTCCTGCCAGTGAGAAAGAGGCTGAATTCGGCGGGCTCCCAATCTATGCACCAGTATTCTGCCTTATAGTTCTCTTCTCCTCCTCTTGAATCTAAACAATTCAAACACCTCAAATTGAAGCAAGTTTTGTAAAAGCCGGTCAAGCGACAAGACAACAATTTGGAAGAAGGGATCTCTTGTATTTGCGCAATAGACCTCATTCTGAGGATTGTTTGCTTGTCGCTTGACCGGCTTTTACAGACCTCGGTTAGTCGGTTCAAGTGAACTTATCATATGAGAAACTGAGCTTTGTTAGTGTTGGCCTCGTCAGCACCCCTTCCTATTCTAGTATAAGTCTGGTGTATTTATATTAGGCCTATATAATGAAGGCTATACCTACTACAGCAGCCTGATTCAGGCCTAGTATAATGAATGCTTTAGCCTAGTCTAGGTCTAGTACATAAGGTCATTTGGCCGAACGGACAGAAGGACGCACGCAAATGTCTAAATCAGGGTAGGGGTCAGAACAGAGACATAAAACATGTCAATTCGAAGATAACGCCATTTTTTTTTTTTTGGAGAAGAGGAAAAAATGTAACCTTTCTCGGGCCTGTAAATCTATTTTACGACTTTGCAGGGTTTTCTCGGTATTTATTTTGCGCATAGTGCTAAATTTTACTGTAAAATCGAGTGAGATTTTAAAGATTACGTTATCTTTTACTTTGGGAAAATTTTGACCTTCCTTGGGTCCGTATATCTATTCGAAAGCTTCTTAAGGTCATTTTAGTCTTTCGGTCTCAGCGCCAAATTTGTTACATAATTCAGGAAAATTTTGGTGATTTTTTCAGAGGGGGGGGGGGGCATGCAAGCATTTCAAGCTTTGCAGAATTTTTTCAGTATTTTCTCAGACTTGGTACTAATTAATTTTACCGCATAATTGAAAAAACTTTTGAAAATCACGCCATTCTTATTTCGGAAAATTTCCTTTCCAGACCTGAACAAATTCAATAAAAAACTAAAGGACACTACCGCAATCGAACGTGACAAGTTAGTCCTGGATGTCGAACTGGAAGACCAAACGGCTCCATGCGAATGGTTCTTCAACGGAGAACCTCTTAAATCGTCAGACCGGTGGGTATCTCCATTCCAAAAGATGGACAAGTTTTAGGACGTACTTAGAACGATTAATGTGAATTTTTGTCCGTTTTAGTGTTACGATAAAGAACGTTGGCGGTGGAAAACATCAACTAATATTCAATAATTTGAAAATGGGAGACGCCGGCGAAATAACGTGCAAATCTGGAGATTTGGTCTCGTCTTGTTTCTTAGACGTGAAGAAGGGTGAAGAAAAACCAATGATTCGCGACCTAGAGGATGTAGAAGCTCCAGTAACGCGTCCTATAACCGTAACTGTACCATACAAAAGTACGTCGCTATCTAATTCACAATAATGTAAGCAATGGACCAATTGATTCAAACTATTCTCGTTTTGTGACAGTCGAAGGTACTAGACAGACCCCGGTAGTCGGTAAAATCCTGAAAGACGGCAAACCTCTAACAGCTACAGATGTGACAGTCAATGTCGCTGACGATAAAGTTACCTTCACATTCACCAAGCCCGCGAACTCACAATCCGGCAAATATCAAATCAAATTATCAAACGAGCAAGGCGAAGATACCAAAGATATCAACATCAATATGCAAGGTACCGTATCTTTCATACGAATACATAATCCTTTAAAAAATGTAAGAATTTCTATTGATTATGTTTCTTGCAGACGCTCCTAGTCCTCCAAAAGACGTTCAAGTATCCGACATTTTCAAAACGCACTGTAAACTAGGCTGGAAAGCTTCGGAAAGCACTGGAGGTGCTCCGATTCTTCATTACGTTGTTGAAAAACAGGATCTCAGTCTGAAAGGAGGTTGGTCGAATGTAGGAGAAGTGAAACCAGACGGAGACGCTATGACCTTCGATGTCATGGGTCTGACTCCGAACAAAGAGTACAAATTCCGAGTACGAGCTGTAAATAAGGTCGGATCATCGGAGCCTACGTCATTGGCGAAAGTAGTCCTGGCCAAGGATCCTTGGAGTATGTTGTGGAAGATTTGGTGCATATTTTAGATGTGCTCGAAGTATTTTTAATGATAAAATTGTCGTTTCAGGCGAACCTAGTAAACCGAAAAATGTTGAAGTGACCGATTGGGACAAAGATCACGCGGATCTCAAGTGGACGAAACCGGAAAATGACGGAGGTGCCGAGATCACCGGTTACGTCATCGAGTACAAAGAGAAATTCGGTAAAGAATGGATCAAAGCTAGGATCATCGACAGTGGTGACGTAACATCCGCCACCGTGCCCGGTCTGAAAGAAGGCACTCAATACGAGTTCCGTATTCGTGCAGTCAACAAGGCTGGCCCTGGTGAGCCTAGTGACGTCACTAAACCAATCGTTGCTAAATGTCGTTTCGGTGAGAAATAAACAGTTTGTCTAGAGGATGTAGGGATGGTATGGATTCTGAGCGAGTGAATTGTTTGCAGTCAAACCTTGGATCATTGGTGACGATTTGGCCAATTTGGTTGTGAAGAAGGGTCAGGTTATTAAGTACGATATTAAGTTTGGTGGCGAACCTGAACCAACAACAACGTGGAAAATCAACGGAAAAGAAATCAAGGCTGATGGCGATAGGTAATGGAGAACTGCTTTAGGGTATAAGTTTTGAAATATCGACAGCTATCAGCAATTGAGCCTGCTTCTTTCTTTCAGAATTACGATAGATAAGTACGACAAAAATGTCATACTCACGATCAGAAGATCGACTCGTGAAGACAGCGGTAAATACACGCTGACGTTAGAGAATTCTTCGGGTAAAGCTGAAGGAAAAGCAGATGTTGTTGTATTAGGTAAGTATGGCGAGTACTCTCACGTAAACCAGCTCCGTCCGGCCTAATTTATAAACTTTGTCTAGACAAACCAAATGCTCCGACTGGACCGTTGAAAGCGGAAGAAGTCAGAGCGGACCACATTAAAGTTTCATGGAAGAAGCCCAAAGATAACGGTGGCTGCGAAATAACAGGTTATATAGTCGAGAAAATGGAGGTGGAAACCGGCCAATGGATACCCGCTGGAGAGGTGACGTATAAACCCTGCTCCTGTTTCCACTTTTTCTCTCAAGGCATTTCTTTAGAGTGCACTTTGTTTAGGTCTCCGCTGATCAAACCGACTTCACGGTGAAAGGTTTGATACCGAAGAAAAAATACAAAATTCGTGTCAAGGCTAAGAACAAAGAAGGGGAATCAGCTCCTCTGGAAACTGAACAACCAATCGAGGCGAAGAATCCTTATGGTGTGTATCGATTTGAGAAAATAGCAAGAGAGCGAGATTCAGATAATGAAACAACGATTTTTGATATTTCAGATGAACCTAGTAAACCAGGTACACCAGAAATTGTCGATTTCGACAACAAGAGCGTTAAATTGAAGTGGAAAGCACCGGAGACGGATGGTGGTCGACCAATCACTCATTACGTTATAGAGATGAAGGATAAGTTTGCTATTGACTGGTCCGAAGTGACAAAGACTGACGACGCTACCCCCGAAGCAGAAGTTACCGGATTGAAGGAAAAGATGACGTATCAATTCCGCGTGAAAGCTGTGAACAAAGCCGGACCGAGTGTTCCGAGTGAACCGACCGCTACTCATCTTTGCAAGCATAAGAACTGTAAGGATTTTTTAATTCATTGGACTCAAATCTCACTTTCGCTTGAATGGTAATATTCAATCGTGTTATGTGCAGTGAAACCACGTATTGATCGCGAGGGTATGAAGAGTCTCACGATTAAGGCTGGCAGAACGCACAAGTGGACTGTAGATGTCACCGGTGAACCTCCGCCAACGCTCACCTGGATATTGAAAGACAAAGAAGTCACGAATTCAGATCGAATCAAAATTGAGAATATCGACTATCAAACGAACATCACGATTATTAATGCGACTCGAAAAGATACCGGAAAGTATACGCTTGTCGCTCAGAATCCGTCCGGCAAAGACGAAGCGTCCCTCGAATTCACAGTTTTAGGTATGTGGAATTTTCTTATGTAATCGTGTGTACAATTAACACGCGTGTTACCTCAAGATTGAAATTTCCATGTAAGTTCTCGCAACTATTGACTCTGCCTACATTTTGTATTCCTGTGGTTTTGTGTTTTTGCCTCTTTGTTCTTGACTTTTACTGAGTGTGAGTAGAGTGATAATGCAGGACTTGCATTTTTATCCCGAGGCAGGGAAATTTGATCATAGCGGCTTCAAATTTTTTGAATTTAGGCTTGGGTCTGAGGGTCACAGGCGCAAGATACACCTACCTCATCACTCTATTTGCGCGTTTGAGCTTACTAACCGACAAACTCTAATATCCGTTTCAGCAGCTTCATTCAAAAACGCATCCTATTGTACAAACGTTCTCGAGTGGCTTCCTTTTTCGTGTGCCGATATTTTACCCGACTTTCATTCCGTGCGCATGCAAACCTTATAGGAAAACCGAGTACACCCGAAGGTCCCCTTGAAGTGAAAGACGTTACTAAAACTGGTTGTAAATTATCGTGGAAGAAACCGGAGGACGACGGTGGCGTCCCCATTCGCGAGTACGAAATCGAAAAAATGGACGTCGAAACCGGTAAATGGGTTCGCGTCGGAAAGGTGGCCGCTGATACACCAGGTAGTCCTGGGTTTGGCGAAAACCCAGAAATGGTGGTTACCGGACTGAATCCGAACAGTGCGTACAAATTCAGAGTGAAGGCTGTGAATGACGAAGGTGATTCCGAGCCTTTGGTCACGCTAAAACCGGTTGTCGCTAAAAATCCTTACGGTAAGTGAAATTCAAAGACGGTTTATATTTTTTTTTTCGAAAGATGAGAAGGAGAAGCATCAACATAAAGAGCTTAGGCGTGGTCTCCGAGGAAAACAAGGTACTAAGTACTATTCTGCTTTAAAAGATCCCTAAGCATGTGAAGTTGCATGAGATTAAACTATTCCTCAAAGCATGACTATACCTTTTGTACCTACCCTTGAATATGAGTAAAACCCATTCTGAATACCTATTCCCGCATCACTAATCCGTTGATATCGTCTCGTGCAAAATTTAAAATGTATTCCTCAACTCTATCATCATTTTGTTAGATGAACCAACGAAACCTGGCAATCCAGAAATAACTGACTACGACAACGAAAGCGTCACTCTCAAGTGGACACCACCAGAGAGCGATGGTGGCGCTCCCATCGAAAAGTATATTCTACAAAAGAAGGATAGATTCAAGCAGGATTGGGAACCTGCCGCTGAGATCCCGGGTGATCAAACAACCGGTGTCATTCCTAATCTGAAAGAAAAGGAGGAGCTACAATTCCGGGTGGTCGCGGTCAATAAGGCCGGACCTTCCGAGGCGTCGGAGCCTACAAAGATACATATCGTGAAACATAAGAATTGTAAGTATTGTTTTTTTTTCATTTCTATTCGGTATTCTGAATGAAGTCAGTCTGTCATCAGACTTGGCAAGCTAGCTGAAAGACAAAAGCCAAAAAATATTCAGCGTCCTACTTTTCCTCTTAGCCGTCGACGACATTACAAAACTTGTAAACTCTCCTCTTACCCAACGTCTATTAGCTCACGATTGTATCTTCATTTGCTCGTCCAATCCCCAAAGAGCACACAGACTCCTTCAAACAACACTCGACTCAATCACTGAATGGACAACTGAGAACGACTTTAAATTTCCTCCCTCCATAACCTACTCAGTTATTTTCAAGAAAAGACTTTCCACCCCACCTTTCCAACCATTGCTTCTTCAAAATTTTGAAATCCTATCACGCAACTCTCCTAAACTTCTCGGACTTATTTTTGACCAAAAACTCTCCTGGGCCCTCCACATCAAAATCCTAAAAACAAAATGCATTCGAGCTTCGAACATTTTGAAATTTCTCTCACATCCTTCTAAAGAATGTGAGAGAAAATTATAACTCCTACCCTACAAGACCTCGTTCCAAATTAGATTGTGGATCACCAATTTATAATTTAGCCAATAACCAGTCGTCTCTTCACTCGACACCATTCATACTTCTTCTCTCAGAATGGTTTCAGGAGCTTTCCGCACAAACCCATGCTGAAGCTGCCGACCCCTCCCCCCTCTCCCGTAGACTCATCTCAACATCCAATTTCTTATCCTCTGCTTTGCAATACCCTGAGCTTCCGATATATAATTCAATCTTTTCGCGATCACGTTCCCGCGAAAGTGCCCCCTTAGAAAATGAGTTCGCTGGGTTCTTCTCAGTATACTGTATACTAGACCTGATATAATGAAGGCTGGAAGTTGAAATTTCTACGCCCCTGAAGTAGGTCAAGGTCATTGACAACGTCATAAAGCATCCCGGCTGGAAGTTGAAATTTTTTGAAGTCTCTAAAGTAGGCCAAGGTCATTGACGACGTCATAAAGCGCGTCGCGTCACGTCACACAGTTCACAGAAACTCCCGGACGCGGATGTTTTCTGAGGGTGTAATCCCCAACAAAATGGGAAATTGAAATTAAGTAGGTCAAGGTTATTGATGACGTCATAAAGCGCGTCACCTCACGTCACGTCACGCAGTTCACAGAAACTCCTGGACGCGGACGTTTTCTGAGGATGTAATCCCCCTAACAAAATGGAAAGTTGAAATTATCCCAAGTCCCTAAAGTAGGTCAAGGTCATTGATGACGTCATAAAGCGCCCCACGTCCCGTCACGTCGCGCAGTTCACAGAAACTCCTGGACGCGAACGTTTTCTGAGGATGTAATCCCCCTAACAAAATGGAAAGTTGAAATTGTTCCAAGCCCCTAAAGTAGGTCAAGGTCATTGATGACGTCATAAAGCGCCTCACGTCACGCCACGTCACGTCACGCAGTTCACAGAAACTCCCGGACGCAGATGTTTTCTAAGGGTGTAATCCCCCAACAAAATGGAAAATTGAAATTAAGTAGGTCAAGGTCATTGATGACATCATAAAGCGTCACACGTGACGTCACACAGTTCATAGAAACTCCTGGACAAGTACGCGGACGTTTTCAGAGGATATAATCCCCCTAACAATACTAGGCCTGATATGATGAAGGCTGAAAATTGGAATTTTTTCAAGTCCCTAAAGTAGGTCAAGGTCATTGATGACGTCATAAAGTGCCATACGTCATGTCACGTTACGTAGTTTACAGAAAATCCCGGACGTGGACGTTTTCTGAGGATGTAATCTCCCTAACAAAATGGATAGTGGGTTTCCCGCTAAAACTCCTAACCAATTTTCATTTCTCAAACCATCAAAGTAGAGAAGAACGAACGCTTCAAAATTTTTGTAAGTCCGACTCCTTCGTCACATTTTGCCGGATGAGGGGATGCCAAAATTTTCAAAGACGGAAGAAAATTGAAGAAAGCTGAAAGCTGAAGGATTTTCAAACTCACAAAATTAAAAGCCGAGAGCTTGAAAAGAAATTGTGGTAAAAGGTGAAAACCATGAAGCCAAAAGCTAAGGTTTCCATCTTTTAGCTTTCAAAATCTGTGATGAATGGTGATGAACACTCTGAAGTTTTAATTTTCAGCCTGATATTGTAGACTTGTTATTTCTGGCCCGGACAGGAAAATGGGATCTGAAATTGGATAACTCGGGCACTTCTCTGCACTTAGCATTGCTAATGCAGCAGTGAAGCAACTTCTAAATGCCCTCTATTGGGTGTTGCAGCTAGAAAACTGTAAAACTTGACACCCGGCCTTAATTGGTATTTGTAATGTGATCTGTTGAGAAGTGCCCCAGTTCTCCGACTTTGGGTCCCATTTTTACATGATGCATGGAATAATGATAATGGAGGGTACAGGGCGAGAGGAGTGAATTTCAAATAAAACAATCTGAACGATTAGATTTTTTGCATGACTGCGTTCTCTAGGTCGTTTTCGTATGGGCTTCACTCTTCCTCCCCATTTGGAATATTTTCACTCAAAATTTTTGCAAATTATATCGTTTTTTCTTTCCAGTGAAACCTAGAATTGATCGAACCAATCTGAAAAATGTGGTCATTCGTTCGGGCAAGACTATCAAATACGATGTCAATATACGTGGAGAGCCTCCTCCAACGGTTACTTGGTTCTTAGCTGACCGAGAAGTAAGTTTGCGGTGCATCTACTGCGCTTCTCCTAGGTTATTTACTTTAATCTATCGAGAAACTTTAGAAAACAAAAATTCACTTGTATCCGTAATATAGTATCGTACTTACTCGTAAAATTCGATTTCAGACCGAAGCGATCATAAAAGAAGTAAGTTGGTCTCAGAGAAAAAGAAGTATCGGTAGTTCACCACCTGTTATATTTTTCTTTTTAGTGCAGTAGATAATCAGCTCGTCTCTCACCTTGAACTTACAGAGAGAGCGTAATAGCCTATTAGTATCAATAGTATCAATCGTAGACTCTCTTGTATTGAATAGTATACTTTTAGTGTGTTTTATAAGTTACGTCTTTCAGAGTTTAGCCTGATAGAATGTTTGAGCTGGCAAAACACGCTCGATTTGTAGGATGCATATCTCGTTGCTTAGAATTATAAGTAGCTTTTTTTTTCAAAAGATCTATAGAAAACGTAGGTAGTTTTTAGTTTAGTACCTGTAGGTAATTTGATTTGCGCGTTAGTTTATCTGGCAGAAAGTTGGGTGACAAAGACTCTCCTGCCTCATTAGTTGAACGCTTCAAGATTGTTTTCTAGTACTTAGCTTTCATTTTATTTAGACTTCTGAAATTATTTCAATGGCGAATTTTCTGCACAGGTAAAGAGCGAAGGAAACGTCGAAATTGTGAATGTACCCTATAATACGAAAATCTCTCTCACCGACGTTGTCAGAAAAGATTCCGGAGTGTACAAAATACTCGCGGAGAACTCGTCTGGAAAGGACGAAGCTACCGTTGAAGTGACTGTACTTTGTACGTTTCCTTATATTCATTCTAATGTTTCAAAAGCAAAATCATTCGACCATCTTACTTAACTCACTATATTCTGCAGGCGCGCCTACTAAACCACAGGGCCCGTTGAAGGTCAAAGAAGTCACGAAGAATGGAGCGAAACTCGCGTGGGAGAAACCCGAAGACGATGGCGGTACTCCGGTCACGGCGTACGTCGTCGAGAAAATGGATATGTCGACTGGTCGTTGGGTACCTGTAGGAAGGTCGCAGAAACCCGAAATAGAGGTCAAAGGTCTGCAAGAAGGCCACGAATACAAATTCCGCGTTAAAGCGGTTAACGATGAAGGCGAATCCGAACCGCTAGAAACTGACGGCAGCGTTATTGCTAAGAATCCTTTCGGTAATGAGTGTTCATCATAGCGAACGACCCTTTACAGAAATTCGCTCGAAATATTAACTCGTCAATTATGATTTCTAGATATTCCTACTAAACCCGGAACGCCACAGATTGTCGATTACGATGTTGATCGAGTCGATCTTAAGTGGGACGAACCGCAATCGAACGGAGGAGCTCCGATTACCGGCTACATAATTGAGAAGAAGGAGAAATTTTCGCCCGGTTGGAGCGAAATTCTTACCACCACCGTACGTATAATTGTACCGTGTTGGAAACTAGATTTAGGTGTATGTCCTAAAATTCTTTAGTAACCTGCTAAACTTGAAAAAATTCACAGGGTCCTGCTTGTGAAGCGAAAGTTCCAGGCTTAAAAGAAGGTAATCAATATCAGTTCCGTGTCCGAGCTGTAAATAAGGCTGGTCCTAGTGAACCTAGCGACTCGACCAAACCACACATCGCCAAGGCCAAGAACCGTAAGTTACAACTCATATCCATTCATCATTGGTAACAATTTCATATTTATCGCGATTTCATTTTTTAGTAAAACCTTGGATCAACCGAGAGAAGATGAATAAAATCACCGTAAGAGTAGGTCAGACAGTAAGATTTGACGTGGACGTGAAGGGTGAACCAGTTCCAACCACAACGTGGTCATTCGGAAGTACACCATTAGAAAATGGTTTACGAATTAAAATTGAAAATCAAGACTACGAGACAAAACTTAAGATTTCGGACGCTACTCGCAAGAACAAAGGAACTTATACCCTTCGAGCAGAGAACTGCAATGGCTTTGATGAAGCTACCGTTGATGTGATCGTATTAGGTACCGTATTGCTCCTTCAATACGTCATCGTGCTGGATGGACGAAATTACCAATCATATTTTGCTTACAGACAAGCCAGGTCCGCCAGAGGGACCCTTAGAAGTTACTGATGTACATAAGGAAGGTTGTAAATTACACTGGAAGGAACCCAAGGACACTGGTGATCTACCATTGACAGGCTACGTAGTCGAGAAAATGGATCCTACGACTGGCGTATGGACGCCGGTTGCCTTTTTGGACCCCTCAAAGACAGACTGCAAAGTCACCGGCTTGGAACCAAACAAGAAGTACCACTTTAGAGTTAAAGCTGTGAACGAGGAAGGAGAGTCACCACCTTTGGAGACCGACACCGCTGTCTTAGCCAAGAATCCTTACGGTAGGACCTGTTGGAAGTATTTATTTTTCGAGGTTTTGAGGAACAATTTTCATGTTTTGATCTTGACTGCTTGCAGATACACCAGGTGCGCCCGGTCTACCGGAGATAGTCGATTACGACGAGCATATGGTTGATCTGAAATGGGAACCGCCTATTAGAGATGGTGGAGCGCCTGTTACAGGTATCGTATCTGACAAACTTCCGTCTGATCGTTAAGGAAATGTGCTTTATTTTGTTCTTTTTAAAGGATATATTATCGAATTGAAATCCAAATACGACCCGAACTTCGTCAAGGCTATAGAAGTTCAAGGGCCAACTTGCAGAGCAAAGGTTCCTAAATTAGAGGCAGGTCAGCCGTATCAGTTCCGAGTGAAGGCTGTCAACAAAGCTGGACCTGGTGAAGCGAGCGAGCCTACTTTACAACACATCGCTAAACCTAAATTATGTAAGTGGGAATTCTCTCTCCCTTCCTTGTCTTCCCGAACTTAGGAAGTTGATAAGACTTTTTTGTTTGTTAGTGAAACCAAGAATTGACAGAACTAACGTTCACCAATGGGTACTGAAGGTGGGTCATACCGCTGTCATAGATGTAGATGTTATAGGAGAGCCTCCACCAACCATCACTTGGATTTTCAAAGATAAAGTAAGCTACACCTTTGCACGATATACTTGAGGTGATTCAAGTCGAACACCTCAAAAAAAATTCTACTTTTTGTCTACAGGAAGTTCAAAGTGACGTGGACCTAAAAATCGACAACATTGACTACAATACCAAGTTTAACATTCTAAAAGCGACCAGGAAAATAAGCGGAGTTTATAAAATCATCGCTAAAAACGCTGCAGGACAAGATGAAGCGGAATTAGATCTGACTATATTGGGTGCGTACTGCTAGAGTTGGGTCATTCTCACCTTAACTGCTGCGTAGATTATTAATGCAACAAATATCTCATCTTAGGCAAACCTGGCACTCCCGGAGGACCGTTGGAAGTTTCCGACGTCACCAAAAACGGTTGTAAACTCAAATGGAAGAAACCAGAAGACGATGGTGGTACTCCGATTCAGTGTTACGAAATTGAAAAACTCGACCCACATACCGGACAATGGATACCGTGCGGAAGAACAACCGAGCCCGAAGCGAACATCACGGGTCTTCAAGAGGGCAAGAAGTACAAATTTAGAGTCAGAGCTGTCAACAAAGAAGGCGAATCCGAGCCATTGGAAACGGAAAAGACTATCGTCGCTAAGAATCCTTTCGGTGAGCGTACCCTCACGTTCGTCTATCTTGTTTTCTTTGCGGCAATTCATAACGCTGATTTCTCTCTTTTCCAGACGAACCGAGCAAACCAGGAAGGCCAGAACCCACCAACTGGGACAAAGACTTTATCGATTTGAAATGGACGCCTCCAGAAAACGACGGTGGGGCTCCTATCGAAAAATACGTGGTACAAATGCGCGACAAAGACTCGCGTAATTGGAATGACGTTTTAACAGTCCCAGGAGACAAGTAAGTAAAGTACATTTAACCGTCCTATTACAGTCTCCATATCTAAAATCGTTATTTTGAATTGTAGGACCGAAGGACGGGTGAACAACGTTCAAGAGGGTCATGAATACGAGTTCAGAGTTGTTGCTAAGAACAAAGCAGGATTGAGTCCTCCAAGTGACGTATCGAAGTCGATCGTTGCCAAACCAAGATACTGTAAGTGTGTTGAAATAATTAAACCTCGCGGTTATTTTCTACGATATTGATCTACGATTTTGCGATTATTTTAGTGGCCCCGCATATCGATCGGAAGAATTTGCAACAGAAGAAACTCCGTGTGGGTCAATTTTTGAAAATCGAAGCCGATGTCAAGGGTGAGCCTGCGCCAACTGTTACGTGGACTCTGAAAGAGAAACCTTTATCGCAACCTGATCGGTGAGAATTGAAATAGCTTCATTATTAAACTCATTGAGAGACGAACTTCATGTATTTGCAAACACTCGAAATTGGTCGATGGGCTGTAGCAAAGATTTATTGAAATGAAAAATTCCAGAAGGAATATAGAAAAATTGTTTATAGTTCGAGCTCTAGATCTTGTTTAATTTCACACTTCTCTGCGCAGAATCCTCATTGAAAATGAAGATTACAAAACTACATTCACGCTGAAGAAAGCCAGGAGATCAGATACCGGAGTCTACACCGTCACTGCTAAGAATAGTTCCGGAACCGATGTTGCGGAAGTTGAAATTTGTGTCTTAAGTGCGTATACGATTGTTATCAAGAACAGACTTGACTTCCTATTGCGGCGAGCTAATTCAAATCCTCTCTTCACAGGCGTACCAAATAAACCCAAAGGCCCGCTTCAAGTATCCGATGTGAATGCCGAAGGCTGCAAACTGAAATGGGAACCTCCAGAAGATGACGGTGGTGCACCCATCGATTATTACGTGGTCGAAAGGATGGATGTCGAGTCTGGTCACTGGATACCAGTTGCCCAAACTAAAACCCCTCAAACAGATGTAAAAGATTGAACTCGCTATCATAATTTATATGTTGGTAAATCGTGTACTAAGGGTCCGTACTTTTAGGTGGCTGGCTTGCACGAGGGTAAAGAGTATTTATTCCGTGTTAAGGCTGTCAACACCGAAGGCGAGTCCGAACCGCTGGAAACTGATCTTGGCATCGTTGCTAAGAATCCATTCAGTAAGTAGGAAGAACGATGTTTTTATAGGTTTGGGTTTTATAACAGCCACTGTATCAAGTTTTATTCGCGAATTCCAGGCGAACCAGACAGACCAGGAAAACCGGTTGTGAAAGACTTTGATAAACACAGCGCTCTATTGAAGTGGGCTCCTCCAGCAGACGAACACGGTGCTCCGGTCACGTCTTACATTATTGAGAAAAAGGATGAGTTCAGGTACTTTGAGACTCTCACAAAGATAAGATAAGAAATCTCGGGGAAAAAAATTCTTTATTTCATGGATCATGTGTATGTCTTCGGGCGTTTCTGGGTCTGCCTGGCCTAGGACCCTAAAAGATGTCCACTGAATAGCTTGGACTGACTTTAGTCCTTAGTCCGAATTCTAGTATGATTACTACGTAGGCTAATTAGCTGACGGACTCATTCGCTCCGCGTGTTTGTCCCTCCACCGGTATCTCTTAGCTTAGTATAAGCCTTTCATAGTGTGTGGTGGGCTCTAATCTAAGGAAACCTATTTAGCTCTCTCTAAAGAGTCCAAAGACTTATATAGAAAAACAGGCTGAAATGGAAAAGTATAGTAACAACATTTGGCCTAACCCTATATAGCATAGCTCTTTCTAAAGTAGGTCAAGGTCACCGATGACGTCATAATACGTCTCGCGTAAGATTTTCCAAGTTTGTGATAGGTCAAGGTCATGGATGACGTCTCGTGCATCTCAAAACGTGTCTCGCAAATCTCTGACTGACCCTCAGCCCAAAGACTTATGCAACTGTTCGCCTCAGAAAATCCATTAGCCTTATGAAAATTGGGATCGCAAATTTTAACAGGGAACCTATTTTGTCGGGGAGTCTCCCGGGAAAAATGTTCACTGTCCGCTGCCCACCGTCCGGGAGGCAATATGTCCTTGAGACTTGAAGAATTTCCCAAGTCCCCGCTTACTACCCATAGCTCAAAGGCGGAAAAGTTCCCAAATCCCTTCCTATCATATACATATCGGGGAATCTTTCCGGAAAAGAACGTCTGCCGTCCGGGAGGCAACATGACCTTGCGACTTGGAAAATTTTTCTGTTTAGTCCGATTGCCTATACCTTTGAAATTTTTCCAAGCCCCTCTCCCGTCACCTATAGCTTGGACTATCGCCTATAGTTTAAAATCAAGATTCTTCTAAGTCCCCCTCCTTTCACCTATAGCTTGGAGATCGACAGAATTTTCTCCTCATAGGTACGAGCCATATTTATGAAAAAACACGAATGTACACAAAGACACGTAACAATTTTTATTATTCCGTCTCGCGCACAAAATGATTAAAGTGGTCAAAATTTAGATTAAAATAATAGATAAATTGAATGGAAATTACATGAGTTTGATAATAAGAAACAAGAAAAATGAACAGAAATAAAATGATTAAATTAAATAAAAATTCGCGAGACTAGAATGAGATCACGACCGGTTTCGATATGTATCATATCATCATCAGGTGAATACTGAGAAGCGGAGAGGTTACAAAGAGAATTTGAATGAAAAGGTGAGAATGGAGCCAGGTTGAGTCATGTACACGTAAGATTATCACAGCTGTTCAAGACATATCTCACTATTGGGTTGATGAATGTGCCATCTAAATCGTTTAATGAATGGTATTTATCTACGTTGAGAAGATTTACAGTCTCTATTTCTTCCAATCTATCCAATTTTTTTCCTTTAATGCAGGTGTGGAGAAGTTCGACCTTGATTTTCTCTGGATCGTGGTCGAAGACAATGCAGTGTAGACCTACAGCCGATTTACCAGGATTTTTTGAGTATGTTGCAGCCTTGTGTTCGCGAATTCGAGTGTGTAAGGGTCTACCTGTCTGTCCTATGTACGAAGCGGGACATTCTCCGCAAGAGATTTTGTAGACACCTGATTTAGCTTCGAAAGGAATTTTGTCTTTGACATTTGAAAGTTTTGATAAGTTAGTCATAGGATAGAAAACTGGTGTGTAACCCAGACGACGTAAATCACGTCCCAACATTTCAGATGGTCTGCCAAGGAACGGTATGCGTATCCATTTTTTCTTTTCATCTTTTTTGGAGGGGGGTTGGGTATTTCGTTCGGAAAGAAGTTTCTTTATAGTTTTCCTTTTCACTAGTTGCCTAATGTTGATGTCCAATCCATTCATGCCAGAGATTTTCTCTATTTGAGAGATTTCTTGTTCAAAAGATTTCCTTGTTAATGGAAGGGAGACTAGTCTGTGGATTGCCGAGTTTACAGATGCGAGTTTGTGAGGCCAAGTGTGGTACGACGATTTATGAATGGATATTCCTGAAAAGGTAGGTTTGCGGTAGATCTCAAATTCTGGAACGATATTACAGTTGGAAGGCTGGAGTGTAATTTTCAAGTCCAAAAAGTTTATGGTGCTTCCTCCAATTTCCATTGTTAGGGAAATAGAGGGGTGGTATGAGTTAAGTTCTTTATGAAAATCTTGAAGTTCCGTGTCTGATCCATCCCAGATACATAAGATATCGTCAACGTATCTCTGCCACGAAATTATCTTGTCGGAATGTGGGGATTGGTTTAGTATATGGTTTTCCATCTCGTTTAAGAAAACTTCGGCTACAAGCGATGACATTGGCCCTCCCATGGGGAGGCCGTCAGGAAACCTGTACGTTACATTGTTGAAGTTGCAAATATTGTTGAGAAGACAGCACTCAGCAAGTCGACGAAATTCCGCGATGATATCAGAGCTTATTTGATTATTTTCCAAATGTTTTTCCATAAGATTGATAGCGATTGCAACAGGGATTCTTGAATACATCGATACAAAGTCGAAAGAAATGATTTTAGAAGTGGGGGGGAAATTACGATTCTTCATATTATCTGCTAGCTCTATGGAATTACGAATACTATAAGAAGCAGAGAAATTAGAAAAGTTTTTAAACCATTGGGTTAAGTATTTTGCCAGCAGATATGAGGGGTCGGTATAAAAAGCTATGACTGGTCTCATAGGATTGCCACTCTTATGTAGTTTGATTTGACCATATATGCGTGGTACGCTGGGACACATCACAAAAAGGTGGTCTGGTTTTCCTCTTATTATTTGTTTTGTATTGCTTATTGTATCGCGAATATTTTCATTATATTCGTCAAAGTTGAATTGAGGATCTGGAGTGGCATTCATGCTAGATAGGAGGTCCAGTATTTTTTGGTTGTAATCTTCTCTAGGGATGATAGCGAGAGATTCGCCTTTATCAGCTTTGATTAAAGCCAGATTTTGTGTGACTAGTTTCTTTTTGATTTGAAGATATGTTTCCTGGGTTGAAGACAGCGTAGAAGTCTGGGAAGTCATAGATAGTATGAGTTCTTTGGTTCGCGGGCAATTTAGCCGTATATCACCTCGTAGGCCAGAAGCGAGGTCAGCTAAAACTATCGTTTCTAGTTTTTTCTGTTTATCAATCGGTGGTATAGCGAATTTTCTCCCCTTTTTGAGAAGATCGAGTTCATTGGATGAGAAGCTAACATTAGATAAGTTGACGAGAGGAGGAGCGAAGTCTGGTTCAGCATTTGGTTTCGTCTCAGCTCGGTGATTGGTATTCTTTTCCTCGATTAAAATTTTGAGTTTTGATAATTTAGTTTCTCTCAGAAGCGCTTGTAGACGTTGTTGGCGACAGGAAACATTGTGAAAAAGGTTTTCAGCATCTTGGGACGGAATTGAAGAGAGAATGCGAGATTTACAACGTTCTATTATATCGATGATCATAGCTTTATTAGCATGTAGGGATCTGCGAACGGAGTCAAGCCACTTACGTAATAACCATTTTTCGATACGTTGTCTCTCTCAAACTCATGTAATTTCCATTCAATTTATCTATTATTTTAATCTAAATTTTGACCACTTTAATCATTTTGTGCGCGAGACGGAATAATAAAAATTGTTACGTGTCTTTGTGTACATTCGTGTTTTTTCATTGGAGATCGACATTTTTCTGTCCCCCTCCTATCATATATTCTAGTATACAGCTAGTATACTGCAAGGGGAGTCCTAACCTAGTAATATACTGTATATTGGTACCGCCCCTTCAATGAGCCAGATATGCAATGCTTCAAACACCACCCCTTCAACAAATTTAAAATCCCCTTTGTATCATCTTGGAACACTGATAGCCGAATTTAATAAAATGGCTCCTTCAAGTGACTAAATATGCAATCCTTCATACACTAATTGGCCTGGCCCCTTCAATGAGCCAGATATGCAATGCTTCAAACACCACTCTTTCAATGGATTCCGTCCCCTTCTCATCATCTTGCACCACTGATAGCCTAAATAAATAAAATAGCTCCTTCAAGTGACTAAATATGCAATACTTCATACTCCAATTGACCTAGCCTCTTCAATGAGCCAGATATGCAATGCTTCAAACACCACTCCTTCAATAAATTCCGTCCCCTTTGTATCATCTTGCAACACTGATAGTCTGATTAAATAAAATAGCTCCTTCAAGTGACTAAATATGCAATACTTCATACACCAATTGGCCTAGCCCCTTCAATGGGCGAGCTCATCATCTTGCACCACTGATTGCCTGAATAAATAAAATAGCTTCTTCAAGTGACTAAATATACAATACTTCATATACCAATTGGCCTAGCCCCTTCAATGGGCGAGATATGCAATGTTACAAAACACCACTCCTCCAATGAATTCCGTCCCCTTCTCATCATCTTGCACCACTGATTGCCTGAATAAATAAAATAGCTCCTTCAAGTGACTAAATATGCAATACTTCATACTCCAATTGGCCTAGCCTCTTCAATGAGCTAGATATGCAATGCTTCAAACACCACTCCTTCAATAAATTCCGTCCCCTTCTCATCATCTTGCACCACTGATTGCCTGAATAAATAAAATAGCTCCTTCAAGTGACTAAATATGCAATACTTCATACTCCAATTGGCCTAGCCTCTTCAATGAGCCAGATATGCAATGCTTCAAACACCACTCTTTCAATGAATTCCGTCCCCTTTGTATCATCTAGCAACACTGATAGCCTGATTTAATAAAAATAGCTCCTTCAAGTGACTAAATATGCATTACTTCATACTCCAATTGGCCTAGCCCCTTCAATGCGCGAGATATGCAATGCTTCAAACACCACTCTTTCAATGAAACCCGACCTTTGTATCATCTTGCAACACTGATAATCTGATTAAATAAAATAGCTCCTTCAAGTGACTAAATATGCAATCCTTCATACATCAATTGGCCTGGCCCCTTCAATGGGCGAGATATGCAATGTTTCAAACACCACTCCTCCAATAAATTCCGTCCCCTATTCATCATCTTGCACCACTGATAGCCTCATATAATATAATAGCTCTAAAGGAAGATTGTAAGTGCGGATGTTCACAAGAAATCATATAGATATCCTTCAAGTGACTAAATATGCAATACTTCATACTCCAATTGGCCTAGCCCCTTCAATGAGCCAGATATGCAACGTTTCAAACACCATAAGTTTTTTATTCTTCATTTTCTAATACGAATTTCAATTCTATTATAGTCCCAAGTGGCAGAAAGCTGCCGAGCTTATTGGCAACAAGTGCGAAGGACGAGTACCGGATCTCGTTGAAGGTATGAAATACACATTCAGAATCATTGCTGTTAACAAAGGAGGTCAAAGTAAACCGAGTGAACCAAGCGATTCAATAGTCGCCAAAGACAGAAGAGGTACGTAAATGACCACTTCCTTCTGCGCTATTGCGACGAAAAATTTCTAATCAAGTTTCTTCGATTGTTAGTTCCTCCCAAAATCGACCGCAGCACAATCAGGGACATCACTGTACACGGTGGACAGAATATCAAACTGGACGTCAAAATTAGCGGCGAACCGCCTCCAGTCAAAACGTGGTTCCAAAATAAGGCCAGATTAGAGAAGAAGAATAACGCGAATATCGAGTACGAAGATTATAAAACAAAACTGACCATTATTCCGGCAAGTCGAGCTAATACCGGAACGTACACGATCAAGGCTGAAAATGATTACGGCCAGGATAGCGCGACGTTCCAGATTACCGTCATAGGTGCGTGACACCATTCTCGTAACTCACGTTTTCTTCGTACTCCAGGTATATTGAAAAATTTTTATCCCTATAGACAAGCCCGGCAAACCCGAGGGTCCTCTCAATGTAAGCGACGTCCATAAGGATGGCTGTACCCTGAAATGGAAACCACCTGAAGATGATGGTGGAGCTCCGATTGATCACTATGAAGTTGAAAAAATGGATACCGATACAGGTACGTTAATTTAAACTTGTTCTCATTCTTTGAAAACACTCAGAAGACGGTCTAAAAATTATGATCTTCCAGGGCGATGGGTACCCGCTGGCACTTCGAAAGAACCGAAAATCGATGTAGAAAATCTGATTCCGGGCAAAGAATACAAATTCCGTGTCAGCGCTGTCAACTCAGAAGGTGCTTCAGAACCGTTGGAAGCAGAGACTCCGATTCTTGCGAAGAGCAAATATGGTAATCATTTTAAAATTCACTCCAGATAGTTGTCAACGTCTAACGCTTTGAATTTCACCATCAGACACGCCAGATGCTCCTGGAATTCCTGAAGTCACGGACTGGGATAAGGACCATGTTGACTTGAAGTGGACACCGCCAAAGAACGACGGTGGCTCTCCAGTCATGGGTTATGTTATCGAGAAGCGAGAAAAAGGCAGACCAGATTGGACAACAGCCGCCGAACTGAAGAGTCCATACTGTAAAGGTACCGCGGATAATCTAGAACCGGGAGTCGAGTACGAATTCCGTGTTCGAGCTGTTAACGAAGCCGGCCCGGGCGAGCCCAGCGCCGCTAGTCAATCCGTCGTCACAAAACCGAGAAAATGTCAGTAAATACCGCAAAATCATACACATCACTTAATTCAAAGTTGAGTCAACCATAAGTATTCTTGTCTAGATGCACCTGGACCACCTCAAGGACCTCTTGAACCTACTTCGGTTACCAAGAACTCGTGTGTTCTAAATTGGCGCCCGCCGAAAGACAATGGTGGCTCTCCGATTACTCACTACGTTGTAGAAAAAATGGACACGGAGACGTTGAAATGGGTCCCGGCTGGTGAAGCTTTTGATACGACCATGAGGTGGGGCCTCAGATTTAAGAGGATTTATCGTTTCACAATGGAAAGTTATCATGATCAAATATTCATTTCAGAGTTGACAATCTTATTGAAGGACACGATTACAATTTCCGAGTAAAAGCTGTCAACAAAGAAGGCGAATCAACCCCGCTGAAGGGTGATTATCCTGTCACGGCTAAGGATCCGTTTGGTAAACCTGGCCAGCCTGGTCAACCTCAACCAACTGGTAAGTTGAGATTGTTTTGCCCGACAACGAAAACATTTACATTTACCACATTCGCATGTTCAATACTTAGATTGGGATAAAAATCACGTGGACTTGGAATGGACTGCGCCTAAGAAGGATGGAGGATCACCGATCACTGAATACGTGATCGAGAAACGATTGAAAAATGGGTGAGTACTGTCTTACCATATTTGACCTAATTTGAGGAATTCGTTTATCGAGTTTACTTTTTTTCAGTCCGTGGGAAAAGGCTGCCACCGTGCCCGGAAATTGTACCAAAGGAACTGTTCCGGATCTTGACGAAGGCCAGGAATACGAATTCCGAGTTATAGCCGTAAACAAAGGTGGTCCTGGTAAACCCAGTGACGCATCTGAAATTGTCGTCACCAAACCAAGATTTTGTGCGTATTTATCACAAATTTATTCAGTTTTCAACGAAATGGAATATTTAATAGTTTAATCTCTTCCCGTTTTGTATACAGTGGCTCCGAGAATTGACAAACACTTCTTGGAAGATTTGGTTGTCAAGGCTGGACAAAAAATCAATTACACCATTCCAATCGAAGCCTCTCCCAAGCCTACGGCTAAATGGAGTATCAATGGTCAGCCCGTAGAACACGGAGGCAGAGCTGATATTCAGGTGTATAACAATAAAGTCCTGTTCGAAATTCCGTTCTCAGTGCGTTCTGATACAGGTCGTTACACGCTAACTTTGGAAAACAATCTCGGAGGGTGCTCAGATTCAGCGCATGTTACTGTACTTGGTAAGCTTATTTTAGAAAATAGTAAATCTAAAAGAAGGGTTGATACTCATCCTCAAATATTTCCAGATCGACCCTCGCCTCCGGAAGGCCCACTAGAAGTGTCCAACGTTACCAAAGAGAGTTGTCGACTCGCTTGGAAGACTCCTTGCGACGACGGCGGCTCGCCTATATTACATTACGTGATTGAAAAAATGGATGTCTCTCGAGGCACGTGGAGTGACGCTGGAATGACCACGTCCTTGTATCACGACGTACCGAGATTGATTCAAAACAAAGAATACTTGTTCAGAGTGAAGGCTGTGAACAGTATTGGCGATTCCGATTATTTGGAGACCGCCAAGAGTACCATAGCTCGTAATGAATTTGGTGAGTTCGAAAGTAGGAAGCATGTCCTTTCTTTTGAGAAATTTCGGGAACTAACAGCTATTGATTGTTTCCGCTCTAGACGAACCGGACGCACCAGAGAAACCCGAAGTAGTGGACTGGGACGAAGATCACGTGGACTTGAAATGGGAACGACCAAAATCAGACGGTGGATCACCGATTCAGGAATACATTATACAGAAGAAAGAGAAAGGAAATCCGTACTGGGTTAATGCGGCTACTGTACCGGGCAATCAAACGAAAGTAAGTTCGCTAACTTTGATGCCATCGGGATGTATTTAGAGAAAAGGGAGGAAAATTCGACAAGTTTCATGTCTTTGCTAAATCGTGCCCCTTACTCACGACCTTACGGCCGCTCATAGAAGAAGATGAGCCGAAGAAAAGGTGAAAAATATTGAGAAAGAAGAAGATGATCGAGCTAGAAGCAGTGCTGCCAGATCTACGGATTTCTGCTCCTCGAAAAAAGCTACGAATTTTGCGTGAAATACGGATTTTTTGTGCTCAAGGAGTCACTGATATGAGAGATACTTTTCTCCTGGTCGTTATGGGGTGATACTATGGTCTCCCATACATAGAGTCGATCAGGGGAAAAGCACCTCAGCTACATGTATGAGAGATACCTTTCTCCTGATTGTTATTTAAAAATCTATCAAAGTTTGTACAGATTTTTCTTTCAAAAATTGGATTTTTGACATCATCTGGTAGCACTAGCTAGAAGGAGGATGGAGCTCTAGCCTAGCTTCTGAATGCGCACTCGCACGGTCGCAAAGTCAGAAACTAGCCCGAAGAGGGGCTTAGCTAAGACCTACCCTCAGTTCCTCGATTTCTTGGAGATTAATAGAAGAAGGAATAGTCCTAAAAGAGGCAGTAGAAAGTGGTGAGGAGTCCAAGCCTAGTTTTATTATTGTTTTCTCAACGGAGTCGGAGTCAAATGGAACCTATTCATGACGTCATATCCAGTATGAGACATGAAAAATCATCTTGGAAAGTTTTTTATTTCATCAATTTTATTCATTCTTAGTCGAGTGAATGACCTCCTGTTAAAAAGTCTCAAACTCCTTAATGATATTTGGTCTGAAGGTTGATTAAGGCTGCTGAAAATTTAAAAATTTTAGCCTATGTGACTGATGAGAAACTGCAACTTCTTGTTCACTTACGTATTATGTTAAATTTTTAGGGAACTGTACCTGGTTTGGAGAAAGATCACGAATACGAATTCCGAGTAATAGCCAAAAATAAAGCAGGTCCTAGCGAGCCTAGTGAGGCCACCGATACAGTTATTGCTAGAAGCAGACACTGTGAGTTTTTCTAGTGCAATCATTATTCGAAATCTCGGTCCATAACCAACATTTTCAATCTCATATTTCTTTGCAGTGAAACCGAAAATCCTCACACCGTTGAAAGATCTCGTTGTGAAAGCGGGAGCTATCTTGCACTGCGTCATAGACTTTGCTGGTGAACCTCCACCAGATGTATTCTGGACGGTGAACGGTAAAGATCTACAAACAGACAAACGTACCACTGTTACAGCCGTTGGCTATCACACAATCGTGAATACAGTCAACGCCCAAAGATCTGATTCAGGACCTTATACGCTCCTTTTGAAAAATCCTTCCGGCACTGACGAGGGAACATTCAACGTTACTGTTTTGGGTAAATTTGCTTTCTGGTAATCATTAATGTCATTGTCAACATGTCTTATGAATCATCTTTGCTTTTCTTCATTTAGATCGACCCGGTCCTCCTGAGGGTCCCGTTGATTACGAAGAAATCACCGCATCTAGCGTTACACTCTCGTGGAAACCTCCAAAAGATAATGGAGGAAGTGAATTGACGTTAGTACTAACAAATGATTTTCTCTTTTCACGGTCATCGTTTGACAGCAATAAGAACATATTTTGCCTCTGAAATAGGGCTTACGTCATTGAAAAACGTGACCTGACACACGGTGGTGGATGGGTACCAGCAGTGACCTATGTAAATCCCAAAGATACGCATGCTGTAGTGCCGAAGCTAATCGAGGGCACAACCTACGAGTTCCGCGTCATGGCAGAAAACCTACAAGGCGTATCGGAACCAGTGGCCACAACGAAACCAGTCGTCGCTAAAAGTCAATTCAGTAAGTTGTGCACTCTACGAATGAGAAAAAATTGTCTTAATTATTAGAGGGCATTAAATGAATATCTCTCGCGTCAACAGATGTCCCAGGTAAACCCGGTAAACCGGATGCATTTGAGGTGGACAAAGATCATGTTACACTGAAGTGGCAACCTCCAATTAGTAACGGTGGTTCACCCATCATTGGTTACGACGTTGAACGCAGAGAAGTTTTGGCCGGTCGGTGGGTCAAATTGACAAAAACACCGCAGAAGGTAATTCGATAACTGTTTCGGTAAATTTGGCGTAGAATGACGTCATCAATGTACAGAAAAATATGCAGACGCAGCCATCAGCTCTAAAGTTATCCTAGAAGAGATGCTGTTATTTGATTTTATTGTTTGTGTTGAGAATGTTTTTCTACCCCGTCATTCAATACGTTCATATGCGTTCTTACAGGGCCTAGAATTCGATGACACTCACGTGCACGAAGGTAAGCAGTACGAATACCGAGTCAGTGCCGTCAACGCCGCTGGTTCGGGACCACCGAGTGATGTCAGCGATAATATCACTGCCAAACAAACTAGAGGTACCTATTCAAACTTCTGTCCGCAATTCAACATTAGAGCCCATAGTAACCTATCTTCCCTTCTACAGAAAAACCAAAATTATACCTCGACAACCTTCTTGGAAGGAAGATCAAAGTCAGAGCGGGCGAACCGATCAACGTCACTATTCCAATTTCTGGAGCTCCAACGCCTACTTGCGAATGGGACATGAACGATAAGAAACTAATAGAAACAAAACGTATACAGGTAAGACAATTTTTTGGTCTAACATTCAAGTGAATATCCGTGATTCTCACATAACCTCATTCTTTCCAGTCTAACACAACCAACAACCAAACTACGCTAAGAATCGACAACACAACGCGTAAGGATACGGGTACATATACGGTAACTGCGTCCAATCCGTACGGTAAGGACAGCGCGGATATCGAAGTTACAGTCGTAAGTTGTCCGGACGCCCCTGAAGGTCCTCTAAACTATATAGAGTGCACCCCTGAAACAGTGACCATGATCTGGATGCCACCAAAAGATGACGGTGGTAGCGAAATCATAGGTTATGTCATCGAAATGTCACAATTTGGAGACGATGTTTGGAAGACAGTACCAGGATACTGCGCTACACCTCAATTTACAGTCAAAGGTCTAACCGAGGGAAAACGTTACACCTTCAGAGTACGAGCAGAGAATATGTACGGAGTATCTGAACCTTTGTACGGTAAGCCAGTCACTGCCAAAAGTCCGTTTGATCCACCTGGTGCACCAGGAAAACCGGACATCCTTAACTACAGCAAGAATACCTGTAGTCTCGAGTGGGTACCGCCATCGAATTCAGGTGGTAAACCCATCACAGGTTGGTAGAATATTTCTAATCAGTTGCTTAACTCTGATGCGGTAATTTAATTGATATCCCTTTTTCCAGGCTACATTATTGAAAAGAAAGAACGTGGTCACGATTGGGTTAAGGTTAATCATTACCCCACGCCAAATCCTAATTACACAGTTCATGATCTACGTGAGGGAGGTAAATACGAATTCCGAGTTATCGCTGTTAATGACGCCGGTCCAGGTAAACCTAGCCCACCTACCGATACCATAACGGCCCGGGAACAAATTAAGCCACCGGATGCGCCCGAACCACCCAAACCAGACCGTATTACCAAAGACAGCGTTACTCTTTCATGGAGACCACCACGATCAGATGGCGGTGCGAAGATCAAAGAGTACATAATCGAAAAGAAAAAGAAGAACGACAAAAACTGGAGCCCGGCGGGAGAGTGTCCAGGCAATAACCCCGTACATACAGTCAAAGGATTAGAGCCTGGTGAAGAGTACACGTTCCGCGTAAAGGCGGTCAATGACGTTGGCGAGTCTCCAGCAAGCAGACCAAGTGTTGGCATTGTTGTCGAAGAGCAACCCAACAAACCGTGTATGGACCTGAGCGCCGTGCGAGATATTACCGTCCGAGCTGGGGAAGATTTCTCCATTCATGTACCATTCACGGCCTTCCCTCAACCTGTCGCTTCCTGGTACAACAACGACAGTTTGTTACCCGATACCGATGCTAGAATATTCCAACAGCTAACCGATTCGGCTGCCAGTATCGTCATCAAGAATTCAAAGAGAACGGATGCCGGACAATATAGACTTCAGTTGAAGAATTCAGCCGGATTTGACACAGCCACGCTGACTGTTCGAGTGTTAGATAGACCTAAACCTCCGAAGAATTTACACGCGGATGAATTTGCCGGTGATTCACTAACCTTGTACTGGAACCCACCCGATGATAATGGTGGTTCCGAAATTACCAATTATATTGTCGAGAGGAGAGAGGCGAACTCGGATACGTGGTCTAAAGTTAGCAATTATGTGACTACTCACTTCTACAGAGTGCGTAACCTTATAATTGGTAAGACATATCACTTCCGGGTAATGGCGGAGAATAAATACGGTGTATCAGAACCAGCTTTGACGCAAGATCCTATCAAGGCTAGACATCCGTTCGACGTTCCGGGAGCTCCGGGTATTCCCAAGAAGATTGAACCTACGGAAGAGGGAGCTATCTCTATTTCTTGGACTAAACCTCGTAATGATGGTGGTTCACCTATCACTGGTTATGTTGTTGAAAAGAGACTTATCCACGATGAAAAATGGACAAAAGCCACGCACGCTCACGTTCCTGACACTTCTTTGAAGGTTATAGGTCTAATCGATAATCACGATTATGAATTTAGAGTTGCTGCGGTCAATGCTGCTGGACAAGGTCCGTGGAGCGCCTCTTCTGACATGATCAGATGCTGCGCTCCGCCGAGTGCGCCCAAAATCACCAGCGACTTGAGCATTCGCGACATGACCGTCATTGCCGGTGAAGAGTTCACCATAACGGTTCCATACACTGGTAATCCTATACCCAAACCAGTGTGGGTAATGAATGGAGAAGAAATCTTGCCAAGCAGTCGAATCAAATTCGAAACGTTCCCAGACAAGACTATTTTCACTAATAAATCAGCCATACGCGCGACCGATACCGGCACTTACCAGATTAATCTGATAAACAGCGTTGGATCGGATTCCGCTTCATGCCGCGTAATTGTCGTCGACAGACCCGCCCACCCAGAGGGTCCTCTCGAGATCACGGATATCACTCCGGAGTCGTGCTCGCTCTCGTGGAAGCCTCCTTTGGATGATGGAGGTTCTCCGATAACGAATTATATAGTAGAGAAATTCGAGCCAACGAGCGGCTTGTGGACGAAACTCAGCAGTTTTGTCAGGTCTACTCATTACGATGTATTTGGTTTGGAGCCGAATCGAAAGTACAACTTCCGCGTGCGCGCTGAGAATCAGTACGGCGTTTCCGAACCTATAGAGCTGGATGACATGATCACAGCTAAGTTCCCATTCACGGTACCCGAACCTCCGGGACGACCACAGGTGATCGACTGGGATAGCAGTAATGCTAATCTGCAGTGGGAGAAGCCTGTTCACGATGGTGGTAGCAAGATACAAGGATATAAGATCGAAGTTAGGTGAGTACAATAATCCTAACGGCAGAACATACCTACACATAGTTCACAGTATTCGTTGCTCGCTAGGTATCTTTAGGGCAAAGAGAGGGGCGTGGAGAAGTTTGTGATCCATCCGTGAAAGACTTTGAAAGTAGGTCAAGTTTATTCAATTCATCTAAAACTATGAGACAGGAGTTCCAAAGATTTTTCAGGATATGAGCTCAGTCGAGGTCAGGTATAGTTTTCACAAATTTGGAAGTTGGAGGTAGGGCAAACATTTCCCAAGTTGAAGCGGGTGAGGCTTTCACTCTTCCCTTAGTATCTCAAATTTTCGTTCGCTGCTCGCGTGGTATTTTTGGTTCTTCTGACAGGCTTCAAGGTGAAGGTCATTCTTGCTAGCGAGTCTGGCGTAGCTCTGGGACCCCTTCAAATTTAGAGTGCCACCATAGTTAGACGTCCATTTACAATCCGCCCAGTTGAATTGTACCGCGATGTTAGCGACAGCCTCCGTCCTCATAAAAACCGAAACTGGTCGAAGGGAGGGCGGACGAAGGGACATATAAGTCAAAATCTTTGAATCCCAAAGTAGAGAGTATGAATGGGGCGGAGGGAGAGGGGAGTAAAGATACGATGAAGTATGTCGACTCGGCAGAGAATTGATGCCAGCAGGTGGCCAAAACCCAATTCAGCAAAATTTTTACTCGTAAGAGAAAAATTAAAAGGCAGCCTAACTCAAATTTCCGTAAGCTTAGAGCCAAAGTAAGTCAAATTTTTTCAGTCTTTTTTTGCGCTCTTGATTCTTTTAAAATAGGAAAATGCACTGCTCGAGTGTTCAAATTTCAAGCAGCTACTTCACTCTCTAGGTCAGACTGCCTTTCCCATAAAATTAAGAAAGAGAGATTGGTTCGGGTCAGGTTCAGCTGTTCAGCCGTTCAGCGTAGAAGCATGTAGTGCAGTCCACCTATGGATATGAACACAAACTGGAGAATGGTATCTTCCACAGGTACAACAAAGCCCCAATTCTCTTATTCGTTTTACCTGGATGCAAATTTTTTTGTAACATTGATCCATCAAAAATTAGCTGAAATGAGTCGAAAGCCAGCTGAATTTTTCAAGGTAGCAAATTTGGACAGAAACCCGAAGCTGAAATTTCTAGCTGCAGTACTCTGTTGGCTTTTGGCTTAATTTAGCAGATTTCCGGTTGATAAATGCTACAAAGAGAGGCGAGTCCGTCCATATAATACGATCAGGAGAATTGGGGCTTTGTTGTACCTAAGGAAGATATCTATTCCCCTGTTTGTGTTCATATCCATTAACTGACCGTCTTAGAGGCTACTATGATGAACGACTGAACTCAACCAGAACCAATTTTTCTGAGCAAAGCCAGTTTGGTCAAGAGACTGGAACGGGTGAACTTGAAATTCAAACACTCAGGCGCAGGCGGTGCGTTTTCCCATTTGTTAAAAATGAATCAAGAAAGCGAAAGAAGAGCTAAAAAAGTTGGCTTTTGGCTCACACAGATTCAGATGAAGCTGCATTTCAGCTTCTCTCTTATAAGTACAGATTCGACAGAATTTGTCTCTTGGCTTTCGGCTCCCAGCTGACTGCAGTACTCCGTTCTGCAATGAATTGAGGCGGGTCATCCGCTAGGAGCGCTACAATCAATAAAATTATAAATGGGATCAAAATAAATTTTTGCATATTTGCATGTAGATTGAGTTACCTCAAGATGAGTTCAAGACAAAGCCATTCAGCGGGAAAATTAAGAAAATGAAGTTTACATAAATAAAAGTTTACCGTTTATCCCGTTTTTGTTTCCATCGTTATTAGCGCTACCTGGCCCAATCAAGCTCACCATAGCCTCAAAATTTTAGAAAACTTTGAGCTCACTAACAGACTGACAACCTTCTGTGGTGAATTTTTTAGGCATTTCTCATTCTCACTTTTTCCCATTTCATTTTCTTGCAGAGACTTGACCGAGGATCAAGTATGGAGAACCCTCAACGACTTCCTCATTCGCGAATTGCACTACGCAGTCCACAATTTGGAACGCGACCACGAATACGAATTCAGAGTGCGCGCACAAAACGCTGCCGGCCTCAGTAAACCGTCAATGGCCAGTAACAAACTGAAATTGAAAGGAAAGTCGAAAGTACCATCGCCACCGCAGAAACCGTTGGTGGTCAAGGTTGCCAAGTATTCGGCCGATCTTAAATGGGAGCCGCCAGTTTCGGATGGTGGTAGCAAAATTACCGGTTACATTATCGAGAAGAAGGAGATGGGAAGCGCTATCTGGTCTAAATGTAACGACTACTCGGTACCCGAGTGCAATTTCAGCGCCCTCAATTTGGTAGACCAAGCCACCTACGAATTCAGAATTTACGCAGTCAATGCTGTCGGTCGTAGTGAACCTAGCATTTGCACGACGCCGGTGAAAATCTGCGAGATCGAGGGAGGCGAGAAACCCGAGTTCCTGTACCCGCTCAAAGATCAAGTGGTACCACGTGGTCGAAACTTCACATTACAGTGCGAGGCCATAGGCAAACCCACGCCTAATGCTAAATGGTTGAGGAACGGTAAAGAAATCATGCCTGGCGGACGCTACAGAAGTGAGGAAGACAAGGGAGTGTTTAAATTACACTTCCTCGATGTGGCCGATATCGATGAAGCTGAGTACACGTGCGAAGCTATCAATCCAGTCGGATTTGTCACCACGTCAGCGAGAATCAAAATTGGAAGTATGTACCGAAATGTTTTTTGCTTCTGACGTTGGGTCTTATTCAGATCAAGTGCAATGGTTTACTTCTTTGTTACAGCTCCACCTCGTATTGATCGAATGCCGAATCTGTTGTACGTTCCTGAAGGCGACAACCTGAAGATCAAGGTCTTTTATGGTGGTGACCAGCCTATGGACGTATCGATGTCGAAGGGTGATCAGAGCATTCCAGCCAGTGATGAAGTCCGTTACACTGTGTTTGATGATTATATCATCATTCTTATGAAGGAAGTGCGTAAACGGGATGATGGTATCTATTCCTTGACATTGAAGAACCCAAGTGGCACAGCCTCTGGAACTTTCACTATTAATGTGACAGGTAAGAGTAATTTGAAAATTAGTGTCAGGAACAGAGGGGTGTTTGAAGTGTATGATAACGACTGCAGATTTTCATTCATTGGCCTTATTTCGCTTTTCAACACTTGAGAGTATGGCTTTCCCTCTGTCTTCATCATTTGTCTGTTTATCATCGTGATACCACATGTTTTACATTAGTCTTATGGTAGGGGAGTTGAATATGCAGTAAATGTATACCTATTCGCAATTCGAAGCAAGTACCTGCCAAATAAAGATAGAATAGGACGTGGAGACAGCCAATTTAGTTAGTAAATTATGAGGAAATTCCTAACCACGCTTATCTAGATCTGACTACCAGAAGAGACCTACTTTAAATGCAGAAATTCGAGGATTTTGGAAGACAGTGACAATTACATTGACCATACATTATTTTGAAATTTTCAATCTTTTTTTCACAGGTCCTCCTGGTCCCCCAGTCGGCCCGCTAGCCGTCTCCGAAATCACGAAACACACCTGCGCTCTCAGTTGGCATCCACCGCGCTACGACGGCGGCCTTCGCGTCACCCACTACGTAGTCGAAAGGCGCGATCTTAAATCCAACCACTGGATATGCATATCGACCACGTGCAAAGACACCAATTTCTTCGTACAAGGTTTGACCGAAGGTAACGAGTACCTGTTCCGCGTCATGGCCGTGAACGAGAACGGCATGAGCACTCCACTGGAAGGCGCCAACCCGATAACCGCTAAAGAACCGTTCGACAAACCCTCGCCTCCGGGTGTACCGTACGTAACTGAGGTCGGCGGTGACTTCGTCAACCTCAGCTGGGAGAAACCGGAAAGCGACGGCGGCGCTCGTATCCAGGGCTACTGGATAGAGAAACGCGAAGTTGGATCCGAAACGTGGCAACGTGTGAACGCGACCTTGTGTCTACCAACTCAGATAAACATCGCCAACCTAATCGAAGATCGTCAATACGAATTCAGGGTGTTTGCGCAGAACGCGGCTGGACTGAGTTTGCCCTCACACGCCGACAAACCGGTCAAGGTGAAAGACCCGTTATCCGCTACACCTCCTATTATCGTACAACCGTTGCGAAAGTGCAACGTCATCCAGAACCAGAACGCGCAATTCCAATGCACGATTACCGGTGTTCCAAAACCAAATATCACCTGGTACAAAGGTACGAGGGAAATTACCCCGAGTGCTCGACATTATATGTACGTTGAAGGGGACACGTACACGCTGATCATAAACAACGTGTACGGCGTCGACGCTGATGAATACGTTTGCCGAGCTTCGAACAAAGGTGGATCAAAGAGCACCAAAGCCGAATTGGTCATCATGACGCCTCCCAAATTGAACGTTCCGCCTCGTTTCCGAGATACCGCGTTCTTCGACAAAGGCGAAAACGCCGTTGTTAAAATTCCGTTCACCGGAAATCCGAAACCAAAGATCACGTGGTACCGCGGAAATGAACACATTGAATCTGGTGGTCATTATCACGTTGAAACTACAGATCGTCACGCTATATTGACCATAAGAGACGTGAACAAGGACGATAGTGCACAGTACCGTATTGTCGCTGATAACGATTTGGGGACGGATTCCGCCATCATCAAGATTCAGATCAGTGACCGACCAGATCCCCCAATGTACCTAAGTGTGGAAGATATCACCTCAGACTCGATGATACTGTCGTGGCGTCCTCCACTGTGGGACGGTGGTTCAAACATCACCAACTATGTGGTCGAAAGACGCGAACATCCGTTGACCAGTTGGATTCGCGTAGGACACACCAGATTTACAACGATGGCCGTGAACAATCTCAGTCCGGGACACGAATACGAGTTCCGAGCGTACGCTGAAAACGTTTACGGACGTAGTGAGCCCAGCGAGCCGTCCGGTCTGTACAGAACAAAGGACGCTATCAAAAAAGTCTCCAAATTGAGAGAATACGAGACAGACGAA
Source organism: Aspidiotus destructor (assembly GCA_035079395.1). Lineage (NCBI taxonomy): Eukaryota > Metazoa > Arthropoda > Insecta > Hemiptera > Diaspididae > Aspidiotus > Aspidiotus destructor. The sequence goes on along the minus strand of JAVHKZ010000015.1, from coordinate 23,246,114 downwards.
AGCGGTAAAAAAGTGCGCGGAAGAAGCGACAGTAAGATTAAAGACTATGACCAGTATGTGTTCGATATCTACTCGAAATACGTGCCACAACCGGTGGATATAAAACGAGAGTCTGTGTACGATTACTACGATATTTTGGAGGAAATCGGAACTGGCGCGTTTGGCGTAGTGCACAGGTGTCGCGAGAAGAAGACGGGAAATATTTTCGCGGCGAAATTCATACCGGTTTCGCAGAATATTGAACGAGATTTGATTCGTAAAGAAATTGACATTATGAATCAACTTCATCATCGTAAATTGCTCAATTTGCACGACGCTTTCGAGGACGAGGACGAAATGGTGTTGATCATTGAATTGTGAGTGATTTTGAAATACTTAATTCTTACGCGTTTTGATCTTGTGGGTCATAAGGGGGAGAAATTAAATAGGAAATTCCGAGGGTAATCGTCCTGATTCCGTGTTCTGTTTTCTAGCTTATCTGGAGGTGAGTTATTCGAAAGAATTACTGCTGACGGTTACACCATGTCCGAAGCCGAAGTGATCAACTACATGAGACAAATCTGCGAGGGTATCAAACATATGCACGAACGAAATATAATTCATTTAGGTAACCACATTGGTGCACCCTTGCACTCGCTTAGTTTGTATTTTGAGGCTAAATTTGTTCAATTTCTTTTCAGATATCAAACCCGAAAATATTATGTGTCAGACGAAGCTCGGTACCGACGTGAAATTAATCGATTTTGGTTTGGCCACTAAATTGGATCCCAACGAAGTCGTGAAAATATCGACGGGTACACCAGAATTCGCTGCCCCGGAGATTGTGGAACGCGAACCTGTTGGCTTCTATACCGACATGTGGGCGGTCGGAGTGCTCGCCTACGTTTTGTACGTATTGAACCTCCAGAATTGATCATGTTCTCTAATGGTAAATTCTAACTTTTTTCGTAAATTTTTTTTCAGGTTGAGTGGGTTATCTCCGTTCTCCGGTGAAAACGATATTGAGACTTTGAAAAATGTTAAAGCTTGTGACTGGTGCTTCGAAGACACGGCTTTCCGTAATATTTCCGAAGAGGGTAAAGACTTCATCAGAAAATTGCTGATAAAGAACAAAGAGTAAGTGTGATGGGCGATTATACTAATACTTACCCAAACATAATCGAAAAAAGTGTGAAAAGGCTTATTTGTCCAGCAATTTGCTTTAGACCGGACTACAAAATACAAAAGGAAAAAATCGGAAAACGGTATGGGTGACGGGTGGCAGGTTTTCTTGAATCAACCTGAAAGAATTTTTATGAGAGAAGATGATTTGTAGAAAATTTTACGCTCCCCTCCCTCCCCCTAAGCGCCCTATTAGTGAATATTGCCAATAAAAACCAGCTCTTTTACTTGAGTGTAACAACAAAATTTCAGAAATTTGGACGCTGAGGGTGTTTTCTTGTGATAGGTCACAAATGTGAGTTCAAATGAAATGGTCAGGAGAATCAGGGCTTTGGAAGATACTTATTCTCCAGTTTCTGTTCTTCTCTATGACTTGATTGCACTGCAGGCTTCTTTGCTGAGGGGCTGAATAGCTGATTTTTTTATCTATTGCACCAGAACCAATTTTAACAGGGAACCTGTCTTTTCGCGGTGGAGGGGGGGATTTCGGGAGGCAACCTAACCTAACCCAACTTGACTGTGACCTTGGGACTTGGAAAAATTTTTGTTTTTGTCCTTACTGTATGTATGTTGAGAAATGATTTCTCAATAACGATCATAAGAATGGTATCTCTCATACTTTTAACAGAGGTACTTTTCCCTTGAACAACTCAATGTTACAGAAGAGCAATATTAGCCTGTAATATGACCTGAAGAAAGTATTTTTCACACAAGCGACTGCGGTACTTTCCCTCGAGCCCAAGAAATCTGCATTTTACGGAAAATCCGTAGAAAAATCCCAATTTTTTCGAGGATTGAAAATCTGTAGATCTGACAGCACTGATTGCCCGATTAAAATAGCTCCTTTAAGTAACTAGATATGCAATACTCCATTCACGAATTGGCCTAGCCCCTTCAATGAGCCAGATATGCAACGTTTCAAACGCCATAAGACTCATAAAACAGGTTTCAAGAGCTAAGAGTTTTGGCTAGAAACGTTTAAATAAAGCCGCACCTCTCAGCTTCGCTCTAACCAGTAAAAATTGGCTGAATTCTGCTTTTGGCTCTCAGTTGGCTGCAATACTCTGCAATCAGGCAACAACGTCTTGATCCTATGCAAGATGAAGTCTCACCAATCTGCTGCTGTACAGTCTTATCAATAATCATCCTACTAGAGTACTACAGTCAGCTAAAAGCCAACAGCCAACAGCCGAATTCAGCTAAATTTTCACTGATACAAGAGAAGCTTAAAAACACCTTCATTTAAACCAGAGTATTGCAGCCGAAAATTTCAGCTTCGGCTTTCGGCTTAAAACAATATGACTTTTGGCTTTCCGAAAAATTGAGCTGGCTTATAACTTAATTTGGCTGGCTTAATTTAGCTGATTTTTGGCTGACTTCAGCTGATTTTTGGCTAATCGAAGTCCTGCAAGATTTTGTGTACAGAGGAAACAATCAGGAGAATTGGGGCTTTGCTGCACTGGAGAAAGATACCTATTCTCCAGATTGTGTTCATATTTTTGGTGATTATTCTTTCTCTCTCTACTAGTTATTTATTCAATCAATTTGTTGATCAAAATAATTTCAGAAAATGAATAAAAATTAAGAAATGTTGCTGTAAATCTGTGATTCTTATTTCTGCATTGTATTTTGCAAAAAATTGGAAAAGCCAAAAAAGGCTGGAAAAATTTGACCTAGTTTGGTTTTTGGTTTAGGAGGGTTTCAATGAAGCTGGCTTTTAGCACCGTTCTTATCAGTAAAAATCCGGCTGAATTAGGCTTTTGGCTTTCGGCTGGTTGCAATACTCTGATTTAAACCTTCCAAAGCCAAAATGAGCCAAATTGCCTTTTCAGCTTTTCCTTTTTTTTTTTTTGATTTCCTAATTCCTGCAAAATAAGAAAAAGCATTGCTTAAATGCCCAAATTCCAATTTGAACTGCTCCCTTCTGTAGACTAGACCAGAATTAAATAAGAGAAGAACGACTGGTTCCAGTTCAGTTTAGTCGTTCAGTATAGAAGCCTGTAGTGTAGTCATTTGAAAGAGATGAACACAAACACTGGAATAGGTACTGTCCACAAGTCCGTTTGTTTTACCTGCACTCACACTTCTACTTACTACTAATCAGCGGATAACCAGCTGAATCAAACCAGCTGTTCTGAGCCAAAAGCCAGTTAAATTTTTGCAGAAGACAAATTTCTGTAGGTTATAATATAAGTTTAAGTCAAAAGTTGATACTAAAATTTTCAACAGCAATCTGCAATACTCTGCATCCTAGCTCTAGCTCTATTGGGGCTTGTCATCCGCTAGGAGCGCTACAATCAATAACATTTGAAACTGTATCAGGGCAACTTTCTCTTATGAATGGCTCATCAAGTGACATCCAAACGAGTCAAGAATAAAGCCATTTAGTGAAAAGAGACAATTTCATATAAGTTTTCTGTTTACAAAATCAATAATCTTAGTCAACTCAAGGAAAGCCTTCACTCACCCCTTGCGCTACCTATCGATTGTCCTGTTTTATGTTCGCGCGACATTAGCGCTCGCTGGCTCAAATTCATATTTCCTCCATAAATTTTCAAAGATCAATTTCATGAATTTTATTATCATTTCCTCGTCCTCCACTCCACAAAACTATGAGGACTCTAGCGATTCTGTTTCCTTTGAAATATAACGTCGCTCTTGGCCCTTGAACTTTCCGTTTTCTTGAAACAACAAAAACTTTATTTGCAGCTGACTACGTCTAGTTTGTCGACTGTAAATTTGGATAAGCTTCCTTTTTTCCTCTATCCTCAGAAATTTCATAACGAAGCCATCTTGATCTGTCACTTACAATTGGAGACGGGAATGAAAAAGAAACGGTATCTTTCAACGAGGGCAAAAGATCCAATTGTCCATATCATTTCTTCTGAACATTTCCCTTTTTTCCCCTGTACCTTTCAATTATTATTCTATCTCGTTAAAAGCTCAGAAAGCTAATGAGTCTCCATTCAACTTCGAGTTCCTTTGAACGTTCTTGGAAAACTTTCTCTCTTTTAACGCTATCTAAGAAAATAAAGCAGTCACCTCCCATGGTGTGCTTTCAACCTCTAATATTTTCTTCCAGGAAACGAATGACCGCTCACGAATGTTTGGTGCATCCATGGCTGACTGGAGACCACTCCAAGAAGTTCGCCACCATTGACAAATCTCAATACATCAACTTACGCGATAAATCACGCACGAAATACGACAATTGGGATTCGTTCGTTTTGCCTATCGGTCGATTAGCTGAATACAGCTCGCTCAGGAAGTTGCTCGTCAACAAATACAACATTCACGACACGTCCTTTGGTGAGTACATCCACGTGCTTAAAATAAGTCAAATGCCGATATCGTTCCTGAGACCCCCAACTATATGTTATCAGATCGCCGACAAGCTGCTCCGCGTTTCGTCATCAAGCCGCAGAGTGCGTTTGCGTATGAAGGACAAAGCGTGAAACTCAATTGCCGCGTAATCGCCACCGCTCAACCGACTGTAACCTGGTACCACAATAACGAAGAATTAAGACAGAGTGTCAAGTTTATGAAACGATATGCCGGAGACGATTACTCGTTCATCATCAATCGATGTAAGCTGGAAGACCGGGGTGAATACATCATCAGGGCTGAAAATCATTACGGATATAGAGAAGAAGTGGTGTTCCTAAATGTACAACGTGAGTACCTTCAAGATTTTTTTGTGCAAAACCGTACTCTGTAAATTTTCAAAATTATGTTTGTTTCATACAGCGGTGCCGAAAACAATACCTCATTATGTACCAGAAGTACAACAAGTCAGAAGACGAGAACCCTTGCTCTTCAATTATTACCGAGAAGAACAGGAGTCGTCTCCTAATTTCACTTTCCTATTGCGTCCTCGTGTTATTCAAGAACACCAGACCGTTAAACTCCTCTGTTGTGTTGCTGGAAACCCACCACCTACTGTATGTTACCGTTGTATAATTGCATGCATCCTAGACTTAGTACAGTGCTATACTCGAGTTTATATGTGTATGTGCAGGTGAGATGGTTCAAGGGTAACCGAGAACTTTCAAAGCACGATTATCCGATGACGCATACGGACGGCGTTGTAACGGTTGAAATAGTGGACTGTAAGATGAGCGATAGCGGCGAATACAAATGTGTGGCGACGAATAAACACGGCACCGACGAGACTAGTTGTGTAGTGATCGTCGAAGGTGACGGTGAGAGCGCCGAACAAGCTCAAATGGCGCACAATTATATGTACTCGGGAGGTTAGAATTTCCTAACTGGTCTAACGCGACGACCTGTAGTGAATCGTAAGTTTGTTGGAAGAGTTTGATTTTCAATGTTTTTGTTTTACATAGATCGGAAGTATATTGAGCAACCGCTCCGACCACCTCCACTCATCATTACCACAAGGACACCGATTGTGACGAATACTAAGTCGTCGGTCAAGGAGGAGAAATCTAGTTCTTACAAGTCGAGCGACGGAACCACGACCAAATCTTCCTCGTTCAAGAAGACTGTTGATCAGGTATTGTAAGAGTGAATTCTTCAAATACCCCCCCCCCCCTCATCAAATTAATGAGCCTTGCAACTACACTAAGGTTATGAGCTGTCAGTGAGCAGATTACGGATGAATATGAATTAAAGGGTGGTTGTAGAAATAGGTGGGTCGGAGATAGCTCCTCGTGCTCAAGATTTTTTTGTGACTGTTTAAGAGAGGGTTGGTAATGGAGGGAGAGACAGAATGGTGGAGCCAGATATATTCTAGAGTTCGGTGAGAGAAGAAGGGTAGAACGACAGTATTGCAGGACAGGTATGAAGGGGGTGAGAGGTGTAAGACGAGAAAAGAGTGGGTGGTACGAAGACAGGTCAGAATGCACCCCTTATCGGGAAGGGGGGTTCACCACGCTACATGCTATTAATGATGAGACCAGCGCACAATTAATGTGTCAAATGACACAGAAGTAGTGCACTCTTTTTTTAAAAGCTCAAGTTTTTTGCTATTAGGTTGAAGTAGATTAGTTATTAAACTGATAAAGTTGTATTTTAGGTGGACCTTCCTCATATCCCCACAATCCTCAAGTTCCCAACCTTCTATCCTCATTCCTCACCAAGAAAAATGAAAAAAATCCTATATAAGTAGTGCACTCTTGCCTAAAATTTGAGTTTTGTACTACATATTTCTTTGACGCAGATTTTCTCAGATAGTTTTCAAACTGATAGAGTTGTAATTTAGGTGGACCTTCCTCATATCTCCACCATCCTCAAGTTCACTCTCTTTCAATCCTCTTTCCTCACTTAGAAAAAGGAAAAAATCCCATAAGTAGTGCACTCTTGCCCAAAATTTGAGTTTTGTACTATTTCTGTGACGCAGATTTTCTCAGATAGTTTTCACACTGATGGAATTGTAATTTAGGTGAACCTCACTCCAAGTAGATCAAGTAATTGGAACTTATTTTATACATCAAAACTTGTTGGAGGATAAGGGGGACCAGAAATTATGCCAGAAGGAGAGGACACGAGAGCAGTTATAAAGGGTAAGGACCCATTTTGGAGTGAAAAAAATGACAGCTCTGTGGCAAGGTCGAGATAGTGAAAGAGGAAAAATTTGACAGAAGTATTTCAGTGAGGATTCACCAAGATCTTGGCCAGTAAGTAAGGATGAGAGAATCAGAATGATGGTATAAGAGAAAAGAAAGGGGGTAAGTTGGGCGGTGAATATGAAAGCGGAGTTTGGATGTTAATTCTAACGGAGATGGAGATGGTATATTCGTTCTTGTCAGGCCTGTCGAGAGCTCCTGTCGGGTTCGAGGCAAAAAACACAGCGGGCCCCGCAAAAATTTTTCGCCCGCTCCCCTTGAAAATGGTGGGCCCTTAACGAAGCCGGGTCCAGGGACAGAATCCCCAGTTGCCCTCGCCCCTCTCGTCAGGCTGGGTCTCCTTCTACCCTTTTGAACTATTTACAGCAACTTTGGCAGACCAGGGAGTCATTGAATTTTTTTTTAACCCAATCACGAATTCGTCTTTGGGTCTCGAGCTATCTATACTTGGGAACCTGAAAATCAAATTGTTGAGTCTCAAGTTCAGGGACTTGATGGTAATTTGTGCTAGCGTCTGAACTTTTGAATTCTCTCTTTTAATTTTGTCTGAACAGGAAATTAGAGTCGCTTTCAGTTATACAGGAAGAGGTTTGAATACTTTGAACCCTCCTCAGATGTGGGAATTTAGTCTACTGAAGCCCATAAGGTCTCGTCTAACATGAGAAGTTTTTCTGGATCAGAATTTTACATTTATTCCTGGGTCCCAAGGTTTGGATTTTGCAGTATTTTGTCAAAGGAATGGAGTCTAAGGGAATGTAATTGATTCTTTGCTGAGTGTCGATGTTTGGATCTTGAAGAACCCACCGAGCCATAAGGCTTTTCCAGCGTTCCATATTGCATACTTATTTGCCTGATTCTTATCAACATTGTGGGCATCCTGACATTGATCTTATGGCATATTAGCTCCGGAATGAAAATGAGTATGCAACCTTGCAATGCCCATAAGATCAATGTTAGAAAGCCTACAATATTGATAAGAATCAGGCAAATAAGTACGCAATATGGAACGCTGGAAAAGCCTTATAAATTCTCGAGAACCTAAAAATAGATTTCTTTCTGAGTCTCAACTTCAAACCCCACCAATGCTGCCAGGTGACAGCATCAAAAATCCGAATCCGCAATTATTTTTAAGACCTAAAAACAGATTTCTACGGATTTCAATTGATCCATTAACAACCATCAGGAGAAAGGTATCTCTCATAAACCTAGCTGAGGTACTTTTCCCTTGATCAGCTCAATATTACGGAACATCGCAGTTTCAACCTACAACGAGCAGGAGAAAGGTATCTCTCGTACTAGTATTTAAGGTACCTTTCCCTTGATCGCAAGAAATCCATATTGTACGTAAAATCCATAAATAAAGAAAAACCCGTATCTTTTTCGAGGACCAAAAATCCGTAGATCTGGCATCCTAGGACTAACATGAGATGTTCTCTCTGTCAGAATTTGACATTCATTAATGGGTCTCAGGTTTTGGATTTCGCAGTATTTTCCCAAAGGAATGTGGTCTAAGGGAATGTAATTGATTCTTTGCTGAGTGTCGATGTTTGGATCTTGAAGAACCCACCGAGCTATAAATTCTTGAGAACCTAAAAATAGATTTGTTTCTGAGTCTCAACTTCAAACCCCAAGGGTAAAGCCTGTCGAGAGCTCCAGTCGGGTCCGGGGCGAGGAATACAGCCCACCGGGTCCCACCAAAAGAATTTTTGCCAACCTCCCTCAAAGGTGGAGGCCCGCAGGGCCCCTAACAGAGCCATGCCCTAGAACAAAATCCCCGTTGCCTCCCCCCCTTCTATCGTCAGGCCTGGTTCTTGTAGCGGAGAAAGGAGGAGGAAAGTTCTGAAAATCTCTTCATCCAAAACACGGCTGTTTATTTTTGTATTTTTTAGGAGTAAGAACACTTGGAGCGCACGGAGCTGATTGGGAATAAGAAATTTCTTTGTGATTGAAGTTGTAGATTCTTAAGAGAAGTATAAGGTCCCAGCATTTACAAATGAACTTTTCATAGCTAAGATATTTTATATTGCCAATCAGTAGCCTCAAGATCTTTTCCCCATTGTCTTTCTTATGAAAGTTGATAAGTGATCGAAGATGAGAAAAGGGACTTGAATAAGGAACCAAGAATGATTTCCTCTGATAACTCCATGTTCAAAAGTTTGAAAAATTATATGCAAACAAAATTCACCAATAGGAAAATCAGGGTTTTGCCCAATAAGGTCCCTTTTCTCATACGCGGTCAGTCCGTTTGGCCCAATTGACAGGGTTTTTGCTAATTGCAACGCGCTCCAAAAAAATCTACTATGTATTTTTAAGGGAGAGTACTAATTTGGGTAGTCCCACAATACAGAAATTACAAAAACCGCGAGATAGAGCACCCCGGTGATCTCGGGGGGTTACGGACACGAGTTCCTTAAAAGTAAGGATATTTCCTTTTCCATTTTTCATGTACTCATACCATAAAGTCAAAATAATTTCAGAGCCTCAAGTCATCAAAACTCGTCCTCATCTTCCATGATTCTAAAAAGTTTCGAATAAACATGCATAATGTGAGGTAAATACTTTCATCATAGATGTGAAGCAAAGAAATGCATCCTGGAAACAGACGTTCATCTAATTGATCATCTTTCTTCATTCTTCTCTATGACAAACGTCCCCTTCTAGAAACATAGCCCTTGAATTCAACTCAATTCTATTAGTCCTAATATGATTCCCAAAGATCTGTCCTCTGAGGAACAAAATTTATGATTGACAGCATGTCAGTGAAGAATTTTTGTCCTCATGCAACAATATTTCCCCTCTAATAATTTACGTTGCATGATCTTGAACCGCGTAGCAATCAACGTCACAGTCTAGCTCTTCCGACACCAAGAAAAGCGTATCTCCGATGACTTCCAAGTACAAGAAATATGGTGAAACTCTTACCGCCACAGGAAGCCCATCCAGATCGAGAAGCACAACCATGGAACTAACAAGTACGTTGCGGACCGTTTAATCAAATCCGTATCTGAATTGAACTTGACAACGTATTTTCTCCTTTCCGCAGGGACAAATGACCCTATGACTGTACCCGAATTTTCTAGAAGATTGACCGATAAAACTGTGAAAGACGGAGAAAATTTTGAGATTAGTTGCTCAGTCAAAGGTGATCCTGAACCACAAGTAACGTGGACCAAAAATGGAAAAGTGAGTGACCTCGACTTGCCACTGATATTAAATTCAAGTTTCCTAATTCATTTGATCTCCTTTGTGTAGCCTTTAAAATCTTCGGAAGCTGTCGATCTGAAGTACAAAAGTGGCGTGGCCACGTTAAGAATCGCCGAAATTTTCCCCGAAGATGAAGGCACCTACATTTGTATGGCAATGAACACTTTAGGCACTGTGGAAACGAAATGCAAATTAACTGTTAAATGTAAGTAAATTTCACTGAACTCTAAAGCCGGTATCTACGACTGTAATTTACGTACTCGGGTGTTTTTTCAATTCTAGTGAACGATAAATCGGAGGTCAATGGAGCCGCTGGCGCTGGAAATGGTATTCCCAAAATCGTCGATCATTTGTCGTCTATGTACGTTACGGATGGAGATCCAGTCAAGCTACAGTGTCGTATAATCGGTACCTAACTTCATTTTTGCGATGGGGTGAAAACATAGGGGCAGACCTACCTGAAATTTTCCGATAAGAAATGAATGGATTGGAATGGTCGAAGAGGATATTTTAATTATAGATGGGCAAAGATATCAGGACTTTGAGGAAAGGCAAGAGTAGGTCAACATGACAAGAGGATAATTAAGAGAGTAGGGCAGCTCATTTCTCTAATTTAATTTCCAGACTAGAGATTGAAAAGCGAGAATTTTAAGATCTTTGTATTCCTTGGGGTAGGAGGGTCTCACCTGAACGGTAAAATGACACTTTGACTTTACTTTTTGCCCCTCAATAGATACTGAATTCCTCCGCCTTGAGCCCAATGAGGCTATTTTAAGAAGGCAAAATTTGGAAATCTTTGGACAGTCCTGATGAACGGGTTTACAAAATCTATATAGGATCTCTGGGGAGTCAAGTCTCGCTCCCTTCCCCGCCCTCGCTCGGTATTTACTGTGTCTTGAGAATGACGTCAACCGAAGACCTTAAGATTTTAATTACGGATCAAAGGGACAAATTTTTACAGCGATGTTCGTAGTGCTGATTGATGTCTAATCCTCTCATTACATGTTACAGGAGCTGAAAAATTCGACGTAGTATGGTTGCACAATAACAAAGAGATCAAACCGAGTAAAGATTTTGAATATAGTAGCGTAGCGAATATTTATGCGCTAAGTATCACCGAAATATTCCCCGAAGATTCGGGTGTTTACACTTGCGAAGCATTTAATGATGTCGGCGAATCTTTCAGTAGCTGTACAATAATAGTCTTAGGTACGGGTAAGACTGATTTGACATAGACTGGCTTAACGCGGAGTCCGTAATAATTGCCTGTTTTATTTCCTACAGAGCCGAATGAAAAACCAATCGGTCCTACGTTCAAAACATTCCCAAAATCAGTAACATTATCGGAAGGCGAGACAGTCGTATTCGAATGTGAGACTGAAAATACGCCATCCAAAGGTGAGTCGATCTCGTCATCGTTGAAAGTGTTCTCAGTTGTGCTAAACTGAATTTATGCAGTTTGATTACTGATAAATGAAACAGAGATAAGGATGGAAAATCTTCCCCCCCCCCGATCATATATAGCTCAGAAACTAAAACTTTCTCGAGTCCCGCTCCTATCATACAAAGCTAAGGGGCTCCTCACGAGTTGAACACACTCGTGCCCATCTTCTGTAAATGCTTCCCCAACAAAAGAGATAGCGGAATCCCCACTAAAAAAACCTTGTGTTACCTACTTTTTTAGGGAACTATAAGAAATTTCTTCAAAATTCTTATCAGTCTCCCCTTCCCCTTCCCCAGCCCTTATGAGTGTACATTCGTAGGAAGGATGGCTAACATTTTTTTCTATAACAACCTTCATAAAACAGATGTCCTGTTCATACATACCTTCAAGCACTCCTTCCTTCATCCTGGACAGCATCACCAAAAATTACACTTCCTTCAAACTACCTACGTCACTAGGACCTACAACCTGTATTTCACAAGCAACTACTATTTTATGCACACTAATCACTCCTATTTTTATTTACTTCAGTTGTTTGGATGAAAGATCTTCAATCAATAAAAGACGACGACGTCAGATATCAATTCACCCAATCTGGCCGTAAATTCCAGTTGACCATAAAGAATGTGATGCACGATGACACAGCTCAATACACAGTCTGCGCTTCTGACTCGACCGGAGAAAGTAGCGCCGCATTCTCAGTAAACGTATTCGTGAATATCGATTCGTAAAATAATTTTTTGTTTCTATTTTTTTTTTTTTTTCTCTCACTCTTTCTCAGAAAAAAGTAAATAAATCTCGAACCATCTTTTGAAAAAATAAAATAATAAGCATTTACTAGATCTACTTATTAATGTTAACCTCAATAATGCTCATTTTACCCTTGTATATCTAACTAGATCTTGTTATATTGTTTTGTGATCATTTTCTGAATCAAAGATTTTATTTTTTTTCATTGTTTTATTTATTTATTCATTTATACGTTTTATTTATAGTATTTATTATTCATTTTACGCGTTCGTCGTCTTCTGAATTAATCATCATCACATTTTATGAAATCACAACCTTGATTTACGTCATTTAATCGCTCGGGTTTGAAGAATGGGAAAAGATTCTCCATTTGACAATGTTAATTGCGTTGTATATTGTTTGCAAACAAAATTTATTTAATTAATATTTAAAACTAATTGTCATTCGCCGCTGTTATATACATTTTGCGTACATAAAAATGTAAATAGAAAATATTTAATTGAAAAGAAAGGCTTTTTATTTGGTATTTCTTCGTTGTCAATAACTATGTTGGTACTTGTGTTCTCTTGGGAGCTCGAAGCTCGTATTTCGATTATTTAGGTGGGTGTATAAAGTAAGAATGACGAAATTAATATTTTTCAACATACATCAAATTCACTACCTAGTGATTTTGAATAATTGCTAATGCCACTCGGTAAATTTGATTGACCTTTTTTGGGCGCTACAGCTAGGTAAATCTCCTAGTAAGTTTGAATAATTACCAATTCTCATGTTAGATTGATACATTTAATTGTATCTCTTTCAAATTGATCACATTTACTTGCAATCAGCATGAACTATCTCCGATGTTGCATTGTAAATTTGATTAATTTAATTTTCTATCATAAAAATTCATCAAACTTACAATTATTGATAATAGCTGACTTTTATGGTAAATTCTATTAATTTCATTTCCTTACTGTTTTTTTTTTTTTTTTTTTTTTTTTTCGTATTAGATTCACTAGATGTTCAACTCCAGACGACAAATATCGAAGGAAAAAAATTGAAAATAACTATTAGTATTAGTAGGTACCGATTGCAAAAGAACTAAAATTATAAAAGCTACAAGAGTTGAATTAAGCGGAGGCGTAAAGTTAGATCAAGATCATGGAATCCACTGAGACAAACTTTCTGAAGTTAGTTTGTCTGACATACTAGGTCATAATGGAAGTCAGCATTGTTTTCCGGATACAAATCCAAAATATAGGATAACGATAAGAAGGTGACTGAAATAGTAAACCCAGCTTGAAGGCATGAAACACACGCTCGTTAAACGGGGAATTATTTTGAATCATCAAAAAGCTTCTTCGTACAGAGGATAGAAATTCTTGCTGAAAGCGACGAAGAAATCGAATTCTTCAATCAAATGAAGTTTTGTCTTTTAATGCAACAACACTAGTATAAAATACTCAAGCAAAAAATTATTTGAATTTTTATTATTGCGAAAGACGGGAACAATGAAAAAATATATTTGAAAATAATGGTAACTACTAATAATACGATTAATCCTCAACTTAGAACACGTATCGAGAAAAATTTCAGAATATTCGAACGTTTCTTCTAAACAGAGATGGTCCTCCTTTTCCAAAAATGTATACTCTTATTTAGACTTCTGTTTCTGCTCTTGGTCATAGAAACTTGACAACCGATCAGTTTCGCAAGATTGCCGTTTTCAAAACATTAAGAATGAAGAGATTTTAAAATATTCACACACATCGAGGAAATTTCCGACAGCACAAATGAAATTCATTCATCTTCGACGCTTGGGGTACACTGTAAGCAAAATAAAGAAGTTCAAATGATGAGGATATGGGTGAAGGACGCTAATGGTAGATTCCAATCGTAGTCCATACTAACATAATATTCGATATAACAATGTTGTTTCGAATCTGTTTGGATTATAAACTGAAAACAAATCAAACCGGTATCGTTGGTTCGTATTGAAACTTTTGACGCTATACCGAGAGATTTTTGACACGATTTTATCTGCGAATATCTGTATCTATAACAAAAAAAAATCACATTCAAAGCAAATACGAATAGGTCAACTAAATCTCGAATTCATCTTACTTTGCAACAAAAGTTTGGGTACACTTAAAAGACTCGACCATGTTGCTATTCTTTGGTACGTCGACCTGCAATAGTTTGAATAGTAAGTCATCTGTGCGATCTTTGACATACAGTACTGACAATTGGACAACTGCGTTACATACTTGAAATTTACCAGCTATGCCTTCTGTTGTAATACGAAAATACGGTTCATTAGGCGACAGAAAAAATTCCACGAAATCCGACGAACTATCGAGATCATTGATGACGTCACGGAAGTCAGAAGCTTTGAGAATAACTTTACAAATAACGTCTTCGTCTACTATTTCGAAATCAAGAACATCGCAGTCCGCCATAGTTTTCAGCGAACAATCCGTGATGATTCCTTCTTCTTCCAGTCTGCGCAGAACATTCATTGAAACAACTGATCGTAGAATTTTTACAGTCATCTTGAGAGGGGTTTCCACTCACATGATTTTCAGAGGATGACCGTAACCTTCATACATCATCTTGAGGGCTGTCGTCGAATTTGAATTGGTGCAATTGTCGAAAATTGAAAGACATTCCACGAGGTTGGCGATATTAATGCGAAACATGGCAGTGTCTTCTTCTTCCTTTAATTCATATTCCTGAAAGAAGAGCAGTCATCAATTATGAGGTCTGAGTCAGAAGAACTCGCATTGCTATCATTGTTTGGTACTTGAAAAATGTCGTGACTAATGAAGGCATTGGCTTGGACACACTTTGAATCTTCGACGACAACTTTCAAACCGCATTCTGAGGCAAAGCATACGCCACTCTGGAAAAAGAAATATTGGAATCACGCTAACAATCTACTTTGTATAAGCACAACAGAATAATATTACTGTAGTACTTAATTCTTACAGGTTTGAAACTAATAGCTTTCAAAACCAGAGAAATATTCCTGACGTTGTCCACTCTAGCTTCTAAAACATTAGGCATTGCAACGATATACACTTCGAAAACCTTATACGTTCCGACGAGAAATTATTTTTTGTTACATTTGTGAACTTTTTACAACTAGAAAGCTGAAAGTTGTCGTCGTTTTCATTTCCCTATTCTTGCAGTAGGTATCGACGACTCGACGTATCGTTGATAAGGATTTCCCGCATTTTTCCTCCAGTCTCAGCCGGAAAATCAGTCACAACCAGTGAAGCCGGTACGAATTAGTAAAAAGTATTCAAGTCCATCCTGAACATAGATACATTTCTCCGTATTCTTTTCAGAAACAACGCGTCTTTCACTCCAACGAGAATTGATGACTTTTGGGCTGACAAAAATCAGCAAAAAGCACGTAATGTTGGGCTGAAAGTCATGTCTCTTTACATCTTTTCTCCTGTTAGCTTGTAGCAAATTACATCTTCTCGAAAATTGAGAACATCATCCTGATTGGTTAAAAGGTTATCAATGCAGTATTTACGCAGTTTTGATAAGAAACTATAAACACTACGGTCAAATTTACTAGTCGACTACTTCAAAATTGAGTCTTTTTTACTCCGCAGTTTGGAGTTCACGTTAATTAAAAATTTATCGAGCGAATTAACAAATAAAATGCTCTAAATTTTTCATTGTGTTGTTCAGCACTCCCGTTTCCATCTTCTCCTTGGAAAATTTCGAACCGCGATAATGACGTCTCTGCCATTCCGAAAATCGGTATCATGCCTCTTTAATAGCGTAAAATCCATTCGCTTCTCGCAAGCTAGCCGAAATGATTACCAGAGCGCCTATAGTCTTAAAAATATATATCCAGAAAGTTCCTTAAAAATTTCGACACCTCAAAAAGAAGAAGTAAGTGACATATTTCTCATCTTTGATTAAAATGACGCCTCAATATTTCAAAAACATCTCACCAATTTCATATTTTTCAGATTCCCACCCAGAAAAACCAGCCATTCTCCGGTTTTATACCCATGGGTAAGTACTTAGAATCTTCGTCCTGTGTCGGTTCATTGATAGCAGAGTCATCTATTTTCCTATTTTTTCCTAGACAAAATAAAATTGAAGTCTAGTCATGCATCCGGTCCTGGAGGTCAGCATGTGAATTCCAGTAATACCAAAGTTGAATTACGTTTCCACTTAGCAACAGCGAACTGGATTCCTGACGATATTAGAAACCGATTATTGGAAAAGGTAGGATACGTTTCACACTGGCTACTATTCTCGGGTGTTATTTACGAATTCTTGTAATTTTTTCACAGAAAAAGAATCAGTTAACGAAAGAGGGAGAATTCATCTTGCGATCAGATAAAACGCGTTCGTATCAAATGAATGTAGCAGATGTATTGCAGCGCCTAAGGACCATTATTTATAACGCTCATGAACCAGTACCGGAACCAGACCCTGAATGGGAAGTGACAATGCGGAAGAGGCGAGTATTCATGACGAACCATTGCGTGAATGAGTTTGATAGCTGTGCAATATTTAAGGAGAGATCTTGAGTTCTTGATAAAGACTACTGCAGTCTACAAGGTTCCAGCTCATGAGAAACGAAAACGTAGCACGGAAGGAACCTTCAGAAATACCTTGTGGTATAGTAATGTTAGATGTTTTGAGTTCATTGAACACCGTGGAAAGCCATTTTGCATAGACATCCTTGTTAAATAGAAGAGCAAAATGATTGATACAATGACTAATTATTGTGGAATAGACCTTTTTTTGCTCAAGTAACAGGTACATACTTGAATGAGCAAATGCGTAAAGTACGAGTAACATTGACAAGAATTAGGTGAATAGCCACTCCAAATTCTTTAAATTTTCATTTCTCCCTTAGCATAAATTTGTGATCTTATCAACTGAAGTTCACAGGGTTTTCCGTGCAGGAGAGAATAAGAGTAGAGTCAATAAAAACTTGGTCGATAGCTTCTGAATTTGAGCCCTCGAATCCTTCTCGTTTTTCAACCTTGTCGTGCACTTGTAGAACGCGAATAAGAATTTAACCAATCTTGTCTGAAATTTCATTGTATTTCTTCGTAGCACTTCTACGTTCAATTATATTATTCATTATCAAACTAAATCAATATTTATTCAAACTATGAATATTTTCAACGTATGTTACAGAAAAGAAAAGGCAAATGAAGAAAGGTTGAAAACGAAACGACATAGATCTTTCATCAAACGAAGTAGAAATGAATATGAATGAGAGTAATGTTATGTAATATTTTAAGATTAATTAAAGTCCATTTATGTTTCTAAATTCGTTGATTGATTTTATTTTGTAGCTCGTGAAGTGAAGAGAATAATTGTTTCTCTTCTTGATATTGAAATGAAGCGATACTGATGGCGATTACTCTTCGCCGACAAAATTTTGATTTATTTTCCTTTACGTTCTTCGATTTTCATAGGTATCTGAAATTTTGAATGAAAACAACTGAGCAACGTTGAGGCAAGCGTTTGATGAAGTCACGAAGAGCGATGTATTATGCCATCAACTATTTGCAAACAAAATGCGCAATTTCTCTATCCTTCGATGTGTGAATCGTGATAACAAATTACTACTACTAATTGCGATCTAAA
This sequence comes from Aspidiotus destructor, assembly GCA_035079395.1. Taxonomy (NCBI): domain Eukaryota; kingdom Metazoa; phylum Arthropoda; class Insecta; order Hemiptera; family Diaspididae; genus Aspidiotus; species Aspidiotus destructor. The sequence continues at coordinate 23,228,345 of JAVHKZ010000015.1, read as the reverse complement.
AATTCGAAACAAGTGTTTCTGTTTCACATTATGATGAATACTCTTTTACGAATTGTATTAAAAGGAACGTTTGATTTGAGAAAAGAAACGCTTGTATCGGAAAACTCATTTGACAATTGGATTGTTCATTTAAAAAATCGTCCTAGTAATGCCTATTCAGATCTCAATCAGCCTTCTTAACCTTAATAAAAGAAAATACAATTTCTTCCTGATCGTTGATTTGAATATACGTCAATTCAACTTTGTACAGCCCGTGTCTGACACCTTGATCGAAATTTCTCAAAATAAAGTTGAAAAATCCACTAAGAAATTGTGATTGAGATTGCCATACTGCCGCGAGGAAATTCAGAAAGCGAGTAATTTAGCGTTCTAAAAAAATGAACAATGATTCTAACGAATTGTAACTGTACTCTTTCTTCGTATCCATCTCTAGCTTTCTAGTCATTTTGAAACCAAGTTAAAGTGATGTACTGTTAACGAGCGCTATCCATTTAGAAAAATGGATGAGATCAACAATGCTCCGGACGAAGTTGAATTCACAAATTCAAATCAATGATTCGGAACAAATACCATTTTCTTTGGAAGATTATTTTCTGATACGAATGATGATTCGTTCATTCCTGCACAGAATATTCAACGAATGATTCAATCAAGAACAAGAGTTTTCAAAACGGACATACTTCCTATCCTCACAATGCGAAATCCCATAATCGCTGGTCCCTGTGAAAAGCGCTATATTTCAAAGAAAGTGCATATATTCCCCCTCCATTTTTCGAACTTTTCAGCTCATTTACCCTGTAAAAGTTGCTGATAGTTTGAAAGATCCAGTTTGCCAAATAGTCTACTCGGAAAAACGTCAATTTGATTTCGTTTAGTAGAAGCATTGATTTTCCGATAGCAAAAAAGAACAGTTGAACATTATCAAGAAAGCATCATTCATCTCAATCTCGAATAATTCAACGTCTTAAGAAAGTTAAATGGTAATTTGAAAGTCTCGAGATTTACGAGTGATATCAATTTTAAGCTCCTATGTTTTGAACTCGATGGCTTATCTCGTATGAGCGTGGTCGCACTTGAAATAACCTTGGTCAACGTTCCTCATCAGAGAACTCCGGATATGGGTTCCTTTTTCCATTCTGGATTTGTCGCACATGTTTCGAGTTACTTTCTGAAGCGAATTATGAATGTGAAGAAAAGATGTTTGGAAGAGCTTCTATAGTGGCTCATCTTTTCTCCACATTTGGGACACGGGAGGGATCGTTCCACCGCAGCATCTGCCTGCATTCCGTCGGCTCCAGAATCTTTCAAAACAAATCATTGAAATCGTAACACAAAAATCAAATGAATGGTGTAGTTTCTAAGAGAGAAATGGGTCGAATGTAAGATTTCAAATTCAAGAAATATCAACAATTTCTTTCATTTATGATGAAATTTACTCATTATCTCCGTATGAGAAAGTCGTCATTAGAACCTGATTATACTGAGACAATGAAGTATACGAATAAAGTATAAAGATAAGATCACCAAATCTGACGACACTAGAATTTTGTACTTCAAGTCAGTTCCAATTTGGGAAAAACGAGAGGAGCTCCTAATTCACCGCTGGACCCAACTCAGACACAAGTTCCAAGTTCATAATAATTTGTTAATTAGATAAACCAACTATCTTGAACAAATGAATCTACAAATAATTAGCCCTCAAATGAGACAAGCTCTAGCTACATTCAAAATAATACGTTTCAGGCCCATCTAGTAAAATTCTCAAATGGTTTCTTGAAATTTTTATGACGTTCTCCCACGCGAACGGTATTGTAAACGAAATGACTTTCGAACTTTAGTTCTACAGATTTCGTAAGTGTTGAGAAGATATTTAGATCTGCTTTCTAAATTTGTTTCTTTTGAAGAGTGAAAATCGTTTAATCTGTCACCAAAGGACGTCGAGCTACAAACTTCGGAGCTTTACACAACTCACAGGTAAAGGTCTCCCCGAGTACATTAAAAGCAGTTCGTTTTCCTCTAACAAGGTGTGCATTGTTTTTCTCTGACAAGGTGTGCACGTTATCACTGACAAATATTCTACTTACCTGAACAACAGCATCTCTCAAATCAGAGAAAATTTTTCGTCGCTGAAGCAGAATAATGCAAACCCCCAAGTAATGACCATTGCAGCCTTTCCTAATCGAAGATCTATCAAAATATTAGCGATTTTGCAGGATGTCAATCATCGAAGAAACTAGACGGCGCTTCAAACGTGTAAAAATTTTAATACGATGTACGTCGTTCTCGTATTACAACGTGCTGTTACGCTAGATGACAACGTGATTTTCATAGTTCAGTAATAATCTCCCAGCAAGCCATAATATTTCATCCCTACAATAAATCCGCCGATGACAGCATACATCAACGTGCAAAGCAGCAACCAACATTTTCACGAAAACTTACACGACTACTGCACCCCCTATTTTCACAAAATATACAGTAGTAAATTAATAGTCGTTTCAGATTCAATGTATAATCAAGTTATACGAATGAGAGTATATGGCATTACTTTGCGGCTCAACTGCTGGTTGTGTTAGTAGCTCGTTTCAGCCATGTTTTTTGACGGACCAATCAGCTTGGCAGTATTCAACTTCACACATTCAGAATCCACGCATCATCAACCATTATAATCAGCAATAACTGCATACACTCGAACAAAACACCGACGAATGCGGCAACACCGAATACGAAGCGTCTATACAGCTAATCTGCTCCTTTATCATAAATATTGTTTTGTTTTCCTTCTCGTATTTGTGTAGTTTCACCGCCAAAGGCTGCAATTTTAGGCTGCTCACACCCGCACCCAAGACTCCTCGTTTATCATCTTTTCCTTAATCTCGTCTGCTTTTCAGGACGTATGAAGGGACACAGTTTGTTTGCAGCAGGCACAGCCAGCAATCACCCGCATTCACCACAGCAACTCCGCAACTTCACCCCCTGCGGTTAATAAATAATATACGTCAATTACCGATTATTTTACAATATTTTTATGAATATTTATGGTCGTAGAGTTCTTTTATCCGTTGTTCGAAAATCTGCATAAATTCTGATCACTCACAGCGGCAAGAAGAAAATTACAAACATTATACAACCAAATACAAATAAAGAATAAAGTAACGACGCATGTATTAAGAGAGAGTTCTAAAATAGGGAAAAATTACTTTGATTTTGGGCATTATATCCAATTGATTGACGCGGCTCAACGCTGAAAAAATTAAACTATAAATTTCCTGACTCAAAAACGATTTTCACAAACAATAAATGAAAAAACTAAATATCTAGTTTGAAAATGCACCGACTTTTGAACTAAAAATAACGTTTAATATTTTGTAAGGAATAAAAAGAAATTCAAACGCGTAAAAAAACTTAAGTCCTAAACCAGAATAACTATAATTTTATGTACACAGTCAGAAAAAAAAGAATAATAAGTAACAGAGATGATCGGAGCTACGTTGAGCTCGTTTTTGAGTAAGCAAGAATTAAGTCAATGCGTTCGAAAATATCGAAACGACTATCCGTTGAATTGGGGAAGTAATATTTACCGTAAATAAACATACAAGTACCTTAGCAATGTAACTGCTGTTCGTAATGCAGACCGTACATGGAGTATGAAAACTACGTCAGTAAAAAGTCTTCTGAAATAAAACGAAAAATTACGAAGTGAACCAAATGTACTTCGAGGTTTTACGCAGGAAGAGAATGCTGCATACCAATAACGATCTTATGGTGATCGAGAACGTGAGTACTTTCTGGCCGGACTTTTGCTTTCCGAGTGCGATGATCGCGATTTCGAGCGGCTGTACGATCGTTTCTGGGACCGAGATCGGGATCTTGATCGTGATACCGAAGAACGCTTGTAACGATCGTACGATCTGGATCGACCGTAACTAATTAATACAAGTAAATGAATACGATGAAATGGTTCCTGGAGCAGTAAATTCCATAATACATAAAACTGAATATATTTCTACCTTCGTCGTCTGTAGTTTCCTCTGCCTCCACCGCCTCCTCCTCCACTGTACCGAGGAGCTGTCGGACGTCCATAACGAGCCATTTGAACTCTCAATTCCCTACCGTCTAATACTCGACCATCCATAGCATCAAGCGCATCTTCGGCATCTCGCTTATCGTAAAATCTGCGATACACGGGAATACAGCGAGGTCATTCACCAGTCGAACATCAACTACTTAACTTCAATCGTATATTACATCACCACTAACCTCACAAATGCGAATCCTCTACTTTCGCGCGTGAATCTGTCTCGAGGTATGTAAATATCTCCAACTTCTCCGCATCTTTCGAACACGCGACGTAAGTCATCAGGCGTAGTTCGGTAGGTCAAATTATCAACTTTTAAAGATATCATATTTTCGATACGCGGTGGTGGAGGACGGCTTCCACGACTTGACATATTTCGCTACGTCCCCTGAAAAAGACGACGAGGATCAATAAGACAAACGTGAAAGACGATTAACAAAGACTTATTCACAATAAAGTAGTACGTAATTCACGAAATCTCGTAACTACTTACTCCTAGAAATGGAGCTGGATTATATAACTTAAGGTGTACTACGAATTCGGCACGATGAATTTCACAATATCAACATGGCCGACATGACAGTAAAAATAATTTTACAGAAACGCACTGAAACCACGCAGTTCTGGCTGAAGGTTGTGGGTTCGGGTCCGTCCGCGCAAACGTGTAGTTGTGAGGCGCTGTTGCCAATAAAAGAATGATTTGTCATCTATTCTCACTGGCTCACATAGTCACGCTCTTCAAACACACCCACGCCGTGCTCCCGTGCACCGTGCTCGTCACTTCACTCATGAGGAAGCAAATTGAATTTTTTTAAAGCTATCTGAAGTTTGAACGATTAAATTTGTGATTGAGAACTAGAACAACAACATATTTCAATTTTTGAAAGAAAACAACGAAATAATTTTGAAGCGAAAGAAAAGAAAAGAAGATAGGAGAGACCTTCAATATTGAGTCAGTGGGTGGAAAAAGGGCGATATCCGAAAAATTGAGTTTTGAGAAAAATGAGTTTGAAAATTAAGAATAATAGTTCTACTCGTCAATGACGCATCCGATTTTGGTGAAACTTTGAGGAATTGTAGTTCTGATCTCAAGCAACAAAATTATGAATAGTTTACTTGAAAAATATAGCGTAATTGCCGCGGCGCAAGAACCCAATAGTTTACAAAGAGAATATATATCGCCCTTTTTCCAATTATCAATAATTGTGAGTCCGTTCTGCGCAATTTACGGAAGGGATGAAAATATCAAGTTGTTCTGTATGTCAACTAGCAAAAAAATACGAATGCACAAACGCTATTTCTTTGTAGTACCGTAGATGGTATAGACTAGTATAACCATAATATACAATGTTTGTACGCTCAAATGGGTTCAAATTATCAACTTTTCATCATGTTTTCACGTCGTTTTCAGTCAGTTTTAATCAGAATGCTTTCAAATTTTCGTGAGAGATACACAAGGTATTGAAGAATCAAAAAACAAAATCATCGGAAAAAGGGCGATATAAAGGGCGATATGGCGATATCGCCCTTTTTCCACCCACTGCCTCAATTATATTCACCTTCAGCTTCAAGTCAAATGGAAGTTTGCGCTTAATTAGCGCAAAAACGCAAAACGTTAGAAGTATAGTTTAAATGTACAAAATTTGTATCTCATTTTTATCTGTAATTTGAGCCACATCCGAAGTTTCTACAACTTTTCTGAGCCGTGCTATGGACCAAAATATGTGCCAAAAATTGACTATAATTTGTGACTCCGCGGACAGAAACCCCGTTAAGCGTTATCAGTAACGCATGCTTTTCATATGGTAATTGATACCCTTAACCGGGTTTCTGTCCGCGGAGTCACATTTGTCAAAATTCTCAAAAATGGAAAATTGTTTAAAATTGCATATTTTATCTGATTCGAAAGTGAAATTCAACGGCAATTCCGAGGAAAATACTTCAATAACCCAACAAAGCTTGAAAAAGGGAGATTTTTCAATTTCTAAAACATTAAAAATCTTTACAAATTAGTCAATTTTTGGTACATTTTGGTCCATAACTCGACTCAGAAAAGTTGTAGAAACTTTGGATATGGCTTAAATTATAGACAAAATTGAGATAGAAATATCGTACATTTAAACTATACTTCTAACATTTTGCAGTATTGGCGCTACAGATTTCGCGCGAACTCCCATTTAACTGGTAACATCATTTGCCTCATTCAGTGTACGCTTATACAAAGTGCCATCAGGTATAACAATGAAAATTGACCAAACGTTGGAGGTTGCATTCTTTTCATACGTATCATTTTGAACTTTTTTTTTTTTTTGGTAAATCAATTTTTATGTTTCCTGAATGACCTAACTGATCGGAAACTGACATCAGTGGCAAGTTCAAAAATGATAATTATGGTATGTAAATAAGTATGCCATCCTACACCTTTTGGCTGATTTTTATTGTTTACATCTAAGGTGCATATACCTCTTGATATAGTCAATAAAAAAAGTACAGCAGAATGTGCGACTTTTTTTTTTTTTTTCTTCTTTAGTCATTTCAGTCACACCATTATATTCCTCGCCTATACAATATAATGAATTTAAAAGATAGGTATTGATATAAAAAAAAAATCATTCATGATCAACGGATTGAACTCTTGATACAATACATGCTATAATTGTAAATATTTCATCAACTAAAGGGCAAGTGAATTCTGAAAGCTTTAAGCACTTTGAATGTCTCAGTATAATCAGGTATAATGAAAAACGATGAGGAGAGAATCATTTTGAATTTGATACAAAACTTTAAACTGTTCATTATGTAGGTAGATTTATTAATTCTTCTCAGTACAACTTGTTGATTTATTCAAATTGTTTTGGAGTACGTTTTGAGATTTAATTTTTTGGGTTATTCTCAATTTTTGGATGTGTGTTCTTACCTATCTTTCATATTTATAGTACCTGTACCTACATATAAGTACCTATAAAATAATTGTTGAACTATTATTGAATCAAGTTTTTCAGATTGACTTAAATCATTTGCGCAAAAACTGCTAGCTTTCAAATACTTTTTTCATCGAGTTTGCAAAACACATTGAGGTAAAGTTCAAAGATGATGATTGTACAGAGGAAAAAATGGTCTACATCTGCATATATGAAATAATACTCGAGCACCGGTATATGTATTCCCTCAGTCTCACTTATGTGGAATTTTTTAAATCATTAAAAGATATAAGACAATCCGCAGTTCTTCCTCAAGGTAAGTATTCAATCAAGATTCTTTGGGATTTTCATACCTGATAAGGTTGAAGAACTTTCAGAAGGAAGCCCAAAAATTAGTAATAACATATTGAGGATATATCTTATCCATATAAATTTTTCTGGTACAACAATTTTTGGGCCAATTATGTACATTCTTCTAGTAGAACTTTTGAACAATATTTTACTATAATTATTGGACAATCTGGAAAATAAATCCCAAAGACTGCAGGGGATTTTATATTCAGTTATTATCTTCTGCCGCAAGATCTGGGCGTAACAGATGTTCCAATTTTGTTTCAACTTGTTTTCCATATCTTCTCACTAAAATACAACAAATTGCGATGTGTTCAGTAATGCGATTTTTATTGATAATAATACAAAGGAAAAAAATTATATCACTCGATAATAAATCGACAATATTATAGACATGAAACACATTCGATAACGTTTAGATCAACATAAAAAATTTTCTTTCCGGCTGGAAAAAATACACCATATTGTACACGTACACACTGATACAAATAATATGAAATTCACTGTTTTTTTTATTACGTTCTTGAAAATCTTTAGGAATTACTATTTCGGGATTTAATTACACACACGATAAGGAAAGGAGAAAACAAAAAATAAGACAATAATCAACAAGAAAGAAAAATAAAATATTAAAATTTTGTAATACTACTGTATGTACATACGATGATAATATGATTTTCTTGAATGTTTTTAGATGATAATCGAATAGAAATGTGTACACAACGAGAGGAAAGAAAAAGTAAAATACCTTTATACACAATAATATGTAGATAATATACATAATACGAACGTAATAATACTTTTTATACTTATATGACTAGAGACGAAATAACGCATTACGCTTTCGATTGATCATCTTGTAAGGTTTTTTTGAGACTTGATAGAAAAAAAAACCTACAGATAAGCCAGTAATGAACGTAAATTAAATCTAATGTATAGTGAAAAATAATAATAATAAGGAGGGAATCAGACTATTCGTTGAATATAATTACAAATTTTCAATCACTTGAAATTCATTCCACTATACACACTTGAACATACACACAAAGTCACGGACGCAAACGATCATACAATAATATTTTATAATCGAGAGTACACGAATAATCTTCAAGGTAATGACAAAAATGGTAATCTATTTAAATTTGTAAAATCACTCATTTTATATTTCTTTTCAGTTCCATGATTGTAATTTCCCAAAATTTTACTCTTCATCATCTTCATGGGATCAACGTCAATTACAAAATCATCATTCATAACAGCCTGCTGCTGCGTATAGAATTCAAAAATACATATAGTAACGAAAAACGCGCAGACGAGAAAAGAAAAGTGAAAATCGAGTGCCTATTACATTTTTTGTCAGTTCGAGAGTCCAACATAACGTCATTGTTTGGACGCTCGTCTTGAAAACGAAACCCGCGCACAATATTATAATTAAATTTGGTACGAAAAGAATTTATACGTCGAAACTGACAAGCCGAAGAACAATCAAAATCAAACGAAAAGAAAAAAAGCCAACGATTTGTAGACAACATACCCAAGTATACTCACGTAAAAATATAGACAAACCCAAAAGCAACCGGAAAAAATGATAGCAATAATAATGGATAATTCAAATAATACGGATAATAAGCCCTAAATAATAATAAATGCGCGTTCGTGTGACTGCTTTTTCTTTCAATTAAATAAGTCGATTTAACGCTATATTGGCAGTGATTATACTGAAATAAACAAACGCGCAAATTAACATCGCATACAGAAAACAAAAAGGACAAGAAAGATTTTCATCGAAGGAAATAAAGAAAAATGAGAAAAAAAAAAGCACGATCAAAATTATTTGTAATACACGCAGCTCTACAAAATATGTAAATAGGTATAGGACAACGTTCCGAATTTTATAATTAGTATTTCGTATCAATCCGCGAATTTCATCACCAATGTCCCTGGTAGCTATCGTACGGATGAGTTAGGTTGTACACGATGGCGCTGCCAGCTAATATTATGTACAGAGCTAACGCCATCCACCATATCAGCTGCTCGTGTAGCTTCTGTTCAAAATTCTTCAGCACAGCAAGGCCGATCGTCAATCCAGCCAAAGCTCCCATCAGATGGGCAGCGTAACTAACTGGTTCGCGTTGTATGTCCGGGGCAGTGGCCGCGTACCTGTCGTATATTGCGAGACCAACGTCGACGCTCGCTGAAATAGATGAAGAAACCACTTAAGTAATGAAAATTGTAAATAGGGATTCGTTAAATAAGCCGCTATGTTGAGAGATTTTGACGTTTTATAAGGAGCGTGTGTTGGATTCACGGAGCTCATTATGCAATTCTATCAACATGCGCGGAAACAGAGAAAATATAGGACCCGGTACGTTATAAAGTGGAGCTAATAATGCTCGGGCTCATGATTTGCGTGTAAGCGTTTTATCAACACAAGTCATAAACTGCATCAGACTCATTTCATCAATTTTCTCGCGAAGGTTATGATGTATTTTGAATTGAATGAACAAAATTCAAAGTTACACGAATGATGAAGTCAGCATTGCAGTATATCAGCGACGAGAAAAGAGCGAGTAAGACAAGTATTGCCTACTTTAAGACGGCAGAAAGGGCGTTCTGAACAAGGAACTAGAGATTTTTCAATAGATGGGAACTTATTGGAGGATAAGGAAGACCAAAAGTCATCCCAGAAGAAGGGAGTAGTGATGGGATTTGAGTTCATTTGAGAGGGAGGGAAGGGATCAATTAAGGAAGAACGCAATGACTGCTTTGTGGCAAGGTCCACTGCGTCACGTTCTCTAGGGTGGATGTGTCACGGTATCCAAAGAAGAAAGTTGGCATGAAGATTCATTGGACGACAGGCTTGGTACCATGAGAGTCTTGGAAAGCAAATAAGCGAGAATCAGATAAATAGAATGAAGATTTCGCGGGGAGAAGAGAAGCAGAAGAGAAGGAAGAAATAGATTCGGCGATGGATAAGGAAGCGGACTTTCTCATACGGGGGACAGGAGATTCCATTAGCGGTTCTGGATCCCGTTTTGGACTCTTCTTAGTGGCAGAAAAGTAAAAAGGAAAATTCTGAAGAAATACTTGGGAATTTCAGCAAGATCGAGACGAATGTCAGGAATAAGGGTGAACAAAGGGAGAAGGGATGAAACAACATAAAGTAAGAGCCTAAATTTAAAATGAGTGTCGGTATGACGTTGAAGCGACATCGACAGAAAAGGAGAATTACGAGGGCTAAGATCATTGAAGATGAGACGATTTGGGTATTGGCCTTGCGAGGTAAGAAGGTTTGCGACGAGTAGAAGAGCGCGGTAACGGAAAGAAGAAATACCGGCTTCGGCGTATAAGCTGATTAAAGGATAGGGACGTAATGCACCATGGGCCAATCAAAGGCCGGAAGAGGAGGCAGCAATTTGACGGTTGTTTTGACGGAGTGTGTGTAAATTTGAGAACCACTATCAACCTGGAAACCATTTAGACTATTGTAGAGTTGAAGGAGTTGGTGGTTACAGCCGGTACGGCGTGCGATAGGTATTCGAGGCTGCTCAAAATATTCAGACATTTTGCTTCTAAGATATTGATATGGCCAGTCTAACTCTCTTGGAACCCAACGATGACTGCCTTCTTGTCTAAAAAGTGAAATTCACGGTCAGATGACCGTTTGGAAGTTTTTCCGCGATCTTGCTGCTCGTTGGGAGTAAAAAGGTGATGAAGTCACGCTGTTTGTTAGGTCATTCGCAGCGATTAAAAAGAGAGGAACACTTCACATTTTGGATGAGTTGGTAAAAATGTTAATCTTGCATTTCAACAATTGGAGACCTGCCATTCGGAAAAAGTATCTGAGGAGTTTCAATAAATCACCACAAGAGTCGGAGGGACGTTAAAAGTTCAAATTTTGTTTCAATCAAGCTATATTTTGTTGTACCGGGTCATATTTTCCAGTATTCTATACAGACAATTCGTAAGATACTCACCGACAAAAAATATGCCCATCAATCTGATAAGACCGAACTGCATGTGATGAAAATTCTGTAAACAAAAAAAAAAAGAACATCGTGCTAAAAATTTTCAACATTTCAAAATAGTAAAGATGAAAAACAGAATAGTTCCATCATGGAGAGAAAGCGTTTGGAGAGGAAGGATTGAATACTTTCGGACATGGAAGGAGTTGGGCTATTCATGGTGGGCAATATTCTCAGGCAGTGCCCATTCACAATCACTGCAGTTGACTTTCAGTCATACGATGGTTGAAGAAGTTGTGACCGCCTTCCGTGATCAACACAAGTTGAGTAGGAATTCTAGTGACAAAAAGCAGGGACGGTAGAGGGGCAATTGACGCTAGGTTGAAATCTAAACCCAAGTTCACGGGGACTTCATCCGTGCTTAGAGGGGCGTGGAGAGTCTCCTCAAGCTGGAGACTAACACAGACACTGCATTATCACCACGGGAAACGATTGATTTGAAAAGAATTAGAGTCAATTCAGAGCCACGCGAGAAAATGTTGAGGAAGAAAAAGTTTAAAAAATTGACGAACAAAACAATGAACAAATAACTCACCAACAATACATTAGCCAAATGTGCCGCTAATAAAGCGTATACGCCTCCGGAGGCTCCTACTAATGATACGTCTGAGTCAAATACAGAGGTTCCTAATGAACCTGCAACAAAACAAGGTAAAAAAACAAAATTAACTTTGATCGATTCATGGAGAATTTTTCTGGAGAGAGAGAGAGAGAGAGAGAGGAAAAAAAATCACGCGTAATTTAATCCACTAGCATTGTTTTACGAAGTTTCATATTTCGTTATTACGCATCCTCGCTCCCCCTTCTCGATCTGCGACGCAATTTCGGAATATCTCGCGAGTACCTAGGTATATAACGTATGCAAGTGCACCACGTACCTGCTAACACTCCAGCCATATAAACAACGCCAATCCTTAATGAGCCGTGTACCATCTCTAATGGAAGACCCACTAACAACTGTACTAATAAATTAAATAATAAATGCAGCCATCTGAAAAAAAAAAGAAAAAAAAAACATACGCGGGTTACATCATTGCACTTGAAAGGAAGCGAACGTGTAGACAAAATAACGTTTGAGGTAACTCAGTCCGCACGATTGTAAAAAATATTAAGTAGATATTGCTACAATTATTAATATAGACTTACCCGGAATGTAGTACGGTATAGAAAATAAACCTCCATATCTGTAGTCTTTTATCGGGTCTGTATACAAATATACTGTCAGGAACTGGACCAGAAAGGTTCATTTCACCTGTGGTTACCGTGTAGTACGTAAATACACCTAACTGTGAACAGAAATAAGAAATACAAAATTATTAATAGAGATAAAATATGAATACGCGCGATAACTTTTTAAATTTCATGAAAAAAGTTTTCATTTGACTTTAGACTTGAATACATTAGGATAGAGGTTGAAGCGCCAAGCAGACTGCTGAGTCCGCTTCTTCTACGAAATTAAATATTGAAATTCTTATCACATTTTCTCATCTTGGACTTTTCATGAAGGTTGGTGGAGCAGCCATAGCCGTTCAATACCTGCGCTAGGTAAAAGTTGCTGACCATGGTTTCGGTTCATCCACTCACCACGAGGGTTATCCATCTCCTTACCTCACTCTCAACAATTCTCACTTTCCGTTCCTCAAGGAAGGAGCACCTGATCTCCTACTTGACTCAAGAAGCCTCTCGATCAGTCGCCCTCTTCTATGTTTTGAACACCACCGCTTTCTCCTCAGAAAGAAGCTTAATTGCTGGTGAACTTGCCAATATGCAAAGAGGATCCGTCGAGAAAAATTTTCAAGTACTTATGACATCATCAGATCGTGAAGCCATTTACGACTTCGGGTAAACGTCATGCCTACTGACCAACCCTAAGTCAATTGATGTTAGGCTAAGATACATCAATATATTGACATCGATTCAACATACCATATTAATAAATCGGATAAAATCGATTTGACAAATCAATAAATCAAATATAATCGATAATCGAATATTATCGATATAAATCGAATATTATCGATATAAGTCGATTATTGTCGATATAAATCGATTATCATCGATGTGAATTAATTATCGATATAAAACGATTATTATCGATGTAAAACGATTATTATCGCTGTAAATCGATTACTATCGATATAAATCGATTATTTTAATTGAATATTTTAAATCGATTATTTTTGATATAAATTGAATATTATCGGTATAAATCGAATATAATTGATATAAATCGAATAATATCGATTTAAATTTATAATGAAGGGGATGAACTTGAGGATACTAGACTAAGTTCAATGTAGACGAAGGCATCATAGAAACTTGGAAAAATTTCACAGGGGATCTGTTTTATTTAGGGAGAGGGGTGGGGGGAATAAAGAAAAACGGCCCGGAATAATGTCGGACTTTGAAAAATTTCGACTTTCAAGCTCAATATGATGAGGGGAAATTTATGGAAAATTTGGAATTTCGAGCTCCAACTCCCAAGGTGGTGAGGAACAAAGTTTAATCTTTATTGAGGAATACAGGAAACCTGTTCTACGGGTCAATTTGATGTTAGTATAGAGAATTCAGAGTCTTTCTGCTGTCATACAGGATGGCTCAAAAGTCGAAACTCTTCAAAGTTCCCAGCCAGGACTGTGAAAAACTTGTTTCATGGGTGAAATTGATTTTGGTATTGAGAATTGAAAGTCCCTTTCCAGTCATATTTCACGGCTCGAAGTTCGAAATACCCCCCCTCCCATATATTGTGGCTCGAAAGTCGAAATGTTTATGGGTCTCCCTTCTAGCATATAATGTGCCTCAAAAGTCGACATTGTTCAAGTTCAAATCCTCTATAATTGGAGTAGGTCAGTTTTTGCCAGACAACGCACAGCGTAAGACAAATTTTCCGAAAAATCACCTGATAAAATTTCTACTTTTGACCCTGTAACGTCACGATCTGATGACGTCATGGGTCAGTTATCGCCGAACATCACACAACGCGCGGCATACGGCACAAGGTAAATTCTTCAAAATAACGTGCCTTGATTAACGTAATTGATGAAGACAACTTCGAGCAGCTAACGAACTAGGCTGTGTGTTTTTGGATCAGGTCGAGGGATCCGCTATGGGAAAGAAAGACAACTTGAACTCGCAGATTTTCAGAAGAAGGGTGAGTAGCAGATAAAGACATTAAAAATGCCGTCTTTCCTACTGCGAGTTCTAGTCTGGCTGACTTTATCGAACGCATCACTGCCTCTAGGTCTGGTCTACCCTGCTTTCCACCACTACAGTTGATTGAGCAGTGCATACCACCAGTGGGTCATCCGCACAACAGACAATCCTAACGCCTGGAGGCAGCTTCACCAGTTAAATACGACGCACCACAAGAAAAGCTCAAGGACCGATCTCTAGGTGCTTCTTTGCGCCTGTGTACGTCTCTGCTCGGATTTCTCGACAGCTAAGATAGCTACAGGGCATCCTGAGCAGCTATGCAAGCGCACTTTTGCGTCCATAAGGGCTGGAAATATCCTCTCCCAGGGAATCGAGTTGCACGCAAATATTGCTAACTCTGCTCAACTCTTCAGCCTGATACCGGCATCTGATGGACAGCGTTCGAATTACGTCTCTTCCCTTCAGATAGAGTCGATTGGGTATCACTCTCTCTAGAAGTTTGTTCACATTATCTACCAGGCAAAGCGGTCGACAAGAGGATAACGGGCCAGGTGGTTTATCCTCGATCAACGCTAGCTCGATAATTAGAATGAGCACCAGATTTACGATACACTCGACTCTAGAAATGGCACGTTGTCACTTCCTATATCTATCTTTTTCGCTCACTCGCGCGACCATTCAAAATCGTATAGACCGCACCAAGTTCGCGCAAAGTGTACCGGAAAAAGGGAATCACAATTACAAAAAGAGAAGCCGTCAAGAAGCCACCAGATCTACGTGTGCACACGCAATGCACTTATACGTCTTCGCGGGCATAATTTTATCGACGAGGATTATAGAGAAGTATAGTTTAGTATGAAAAACTGTATACTCTGGAATATTATAGACTTCCTCCTAAACTTTCTCCCGTATTGAAACGAACACCTTGGTATTTCGAGAGTATATTCGGCGGTATAGAAACTCAGAACCCATTTCATCGCGAATTTTGTACATCGACATTAGTTTAACGAGCATAATAATAATATGCGACTCTATGATTCGCGCTATGCAAAGTTTCCAACTTCAGACCCGGGGACGAGCAGGAATCCGCAGTAAATATCGTATACGTTATCGTGTTTTTCCCTTTCTTTCATCGCCTCTTCTCGATACCAGCCAACGCAGCACCGACCTTATTACGCCAGATAATAAATTGTCGACTTACGTGTACAACGTACGTGAATTACACGTTGCATGTTCTCCCTTTCGGAAGGCATATTTGCGTATAGCTTCGGAAAACGTTGCCGCGAAAAATAACCGTACTAGTTTACACGTCGTATACGAGTCGCACTCATCTACACACAAATTCTCATTAACGTAATATCCATCTCATCGCGAATACAGACGCACACGTTCAATTGTTCTGTATATGGATGGGTGTTATTATACGATTATACAGTATACCACCGCTAGGTACGAGCGTAGCGACCAGACAATTTATTATTCATTTCGAAGAAAAGAAAAAGAAAAAAAATACGGCAAAAACGTAAAACATGCAGTTCATTCCGATATTGTGCTAGGGTCACGGTCGATTATTTGATCGCAGCAGTCGATTTTGATGAATTGATTTGCAAGCTTTCTTCCTTGTCCTTGAATTGTATCTACAGGAGACAATCGTTTCTACCTTTCGATCGGACATCGAAGCAGAGATCCGGTCTCGTCTTCATAGCACAGGAGCTGACGACGGGATGAATTGTCTCAAGTGTCGGTACGTGGGGGTTTCATAAGCAATGGTCTGAATCAATCGTGCTTTCCAATAGACCAGCTAACATACTTGACAGAACTCAAGCAAGAAATGTTCATCAAAACTTTCACAGATTGGAGGCCAGTTAGAGGGAAAACTTTCGAAAGTCCTTCCGTTAGATGACCTATGTGTACACGATTCTTTTACCTACGAACGAGGGATCAAATTTCTGAGCAATTTCCGTCTATGAAGAACAATGAAGAGAAGAGTTCTTGGGAAAATGGAAGCGAAGGAAAGAACCATGACAGCACAAAGAGGATGTACTACAGAAAAGTACCTCGCAGAGGAGAATACACAAACAAAATGATGAAGGCGTTCAGTGGTTATGAATGCGGGCATAAGTATTGACGAGACGGAAGAAAAGGACAAGAGGAACTTGAGTAGAGGGCTCAAGCTAAGTCGCGAACAGTGCATTGGCGATACTAGGAGAGAAAGAAGCACGAAAGCATCAAGGGAAAAAGAAGATGGGAAGTCACTGTTAGCGAATACTGCAATGTAGAACAGCACAATGGTGAAGGAATATTTAGAAACTGCTTGGAGAGGAGAAGATTCTGGGAACAACAGATGAAGATTACAAAGACGAGGAGAAAAAGCCAGCCTCTTGAATAATGTAATCACGTTTGGCAGCGAAAGATCATTTGAAAAGCTGCATGGAAAAGAGGCCACCAAATAGAGCTTTTGTGATGGACCGGAGACCCCTCTTCCATGTAGCGCTTCATTTGACTTGGTGATCGGACGAATGAAAAAGAACAGATAAGACTAATGAGATGAGCCAATAGAAACGCAGAGATGGAATTAATTCTGTCCTCTAGGTTACGGCACACGATTATTTGCAATAAATAAGAAACGCAGAGTATAGGTTAAGGAGTGAACCAATGAGAACACAGTACTGTTGAGGCCAAGAAGATCGTAATGTTATGATTGCTGTAACAATACGACTGATGGCCTTAAAATCTATTTTTGGCCCCAGAAAGAGTTCGGAGAAATTCATCCAGCAACCGCCTTGATGAACAAAAGAGAGCGGAGCAGCGTTTGAATTCTTCATCATACGCCCGGAATCTTAAGAACGCTAAATTCCCACACATAGGCGGATGTATAAAAGCTTATCAAAGTTCGTATTCTCGCGAACTCCTTCTCCCTTTGTTGCGATGATAAATTACCGTTGAAATTGAATTTTTTGCGCATCGGATATGCTCAACCGTTCTGTACCCAAACGATCCAGGTTTAATTAAATCGACAACCATAACGCGTACAGAGTAGGCAATATCTCGGTGACTGTCGTCTACAGCACGCGACACCAACTTCAGCTGCAAACTGCTACCTCGATCTCGCGCGAACGAGTTTACAATGTGTGTATTTTGTCGAAAATGCGTGAAAACGTATTTTACATACAAAGACGAGGGTAAGCGTACGGTAGGCGATGCCGAGACTCAATTAATATCCGTAGGATACGATCATAATTCAAATCAGCGAACGATGATACCATTCTCATTGGACGTTCGTACACGCGGATGCGATAGCGGAGCATCTTCTCCGAGAAAGACGCCACGCAGGCGGTAAACAGTGGCAGCCGTCGATTGCGGCACCCTTATAGGGTAAAACTCTTGAAGACGGACAAAAAAAAAGAGAGCCGAAAATGAAGAAGAGATGCAGCCAAAAGTATACGGAGTTCTAAAAAGTAAGCGTTGTTTCCCGCAAGGGCCATATGGCGCTTTGGGGCACGTGAGCCGGAAATAGCTTCCCTCAAATTCCGTATTTGGGGAAACGTTAATTACCTTGTACACGTCGATGCAGTTACGTGAAGAAGCCGTGCGCTACTGCACCAGGTGGTTACTATGTGCAAATCATTGGTATACGAAAAGGCGAAAATATACTAAAAAAAAAAAGGAACGAAACTAGAAACAATCTAGAGGCACGAGAGGAGTAAGTTCGAATTTAATTTGTTTACTAACGATATATCACGTGCTGTTGCACCTTTAGCTATCGCGCGTCACTTTTCACGCTGAAGAGGTGTGCGCAGCATCCTCTCTCATTATCCTCTTTACTCTCGCTTTCAGGAGTCCGTATTTTTAGTGAATTATTTTTCTGCATAATGCGCGTTTAATTTAGTGGTCGTATTCGACACGTATGAACGTAGGGTAGATCGAAAAAATAGAATTTACGAGAGTAGTTTTTGAAGGTTTCAACTATTCTTGGATGAATTTATTATACACTTTTCCGAGGGGGAGAAAAAGCTCCGTCGAGGGTGGTAAAAGCGGATGGAAGGTATAATGTTTGCCGCGGTATGACTTACGTCTAGCGTTCAAGAGCGGCAACACTTTGGTCTGAGAAGAGTTTATGATGAGTATAATGTAATAAAGTATAAGGATAATTTTAACCTATGAACTGTTTGTACCCAGAAATGCGCATAAATTCTGGGCAATTAGGCTTGTTTAGAGCTTCAGCGTGCATTTGGCTTGCGTAATTGAAGAAACGAAGAGTTCTCTTACATATTTGCACTCTTCCCTCGCAAAATGATCCCTGAGAGGTCGCACGCTCCAACCTTTCACAATCCTTCCCTCCTTCAACTCTGTCAAAGCGTTTCTAGACTAGTATCCATCTCCGCCCGAGCTACTGTAATCTTCTTTTCTATTCAATCAAGCATTCGACTTGAAATCAGGTTCGCAGTCCGAATCAATTTCAAATGGAGGCACCATGAGACCCTCTGACTTTTCTCCTCCGTTCAGTGTAGCAGACATTTTCTTCAGAGTTGTACTTTTGGTCAGGCCCACAGACGCTAAGGGTCTGTCAAAATCAACTGAAAATTGCCTTTCTTTCACGTCTTGGTCAAAATTTCGCATGACATGGGATTGAGTTACGTCGACTCAACTTCAACTCATTTGTCACGTTCTTTTT
This sequence comes from Aspidiotus destructor, assembly GCA_035079395.1. Classification (NCBI taxonomy): domain Eukaryota; kingdom Metazoa; phylum Arthropoda; class Insecta; order Hemiptera; family Diaspididae; genus Aspidiotus; species Aspidiotus destructor. The sequence goes on along the minus strand of JAVHKZ010000015.1, from coordinate 23,209,142 downwards.
TCATGCCAATTACAAACCAGCCTCTCCAAATTTTTGATCGACTAAGAGTATTTGTAGTGCTCAGGGAATGTATACTGATCGACCTTTGAATCGACTGCAAATGAGGTCGAAATCCTCGGTTCTAATTTTGAGTAAGGCGACGTTGACATTAGGTCGATACTTATGAGCTCCATTTCAACTCTTTTGTCTCGTCGACCTTTAGCCGACGGACACAGTGCTGCCAGATCTACGGATTTTTGATACCTACTCGAAAAAAATATGGATTTTTCTACGGATTTTGAGTAAAATAGGTATTTTTTGTACTCCAGGGAAAAGTACTTTTGTCACTCTTATAAGAGATACTTTCCTCTAGATCGTTGTAGAATGATATTGCGGTCCTCTGTAAATTGAGTGAATCAAGGAAAAAGTACCTCAGTCACGTGTATGAAAGATACGTTTCTCCTGATCGTAATCGTTGTATCACTGAAAGTCCACAGAAATCTGATTTAAGGTCTTAGGAAAGATGGCGGATACGGATTTTTGAAAATATCATCTGGCAGCAGTAGGCGGGCAGTCAAATCCCTCTTTCCCTCTCACGCTGACGTTGATGTAGGATCAATATCTAAGGACTCTGTTTTAACTCATCCTTCTCGTCGATTTGTAGTGGATGTACAGTAGAATCCCCCTTCGCCTTTGGGGTACATCCATCTGAAAAAATTCTCAAGTTCTATGGTCAAGACTTTTTTATTCTGTGCAGTCTGGGCGAATTTCAATACTTGGGGAAGTGCACAACTTACAATTCTTGTTTATTTTACAATACCAACTTGCACAATCCAAGCAGGGACAGCGTTCATGTGTCTCGCACATATATCGGCATTTCCCCTGTCCCTCATCCCTCCCGTCCTCACCCTTCTTCTCAAGAAATAGAGATAAAGTGCACAACTTCCAATTTTTATTCATTTTACCTATAGAAATCCAAACAGGGGCGGCGTTCATGTATCTTGCACATGTATTGGCACATCCTCGCTCCCTCATCCTTCTCTTCCCCAGTCTTCCCTCAACCTTTTTTCACAAGAAATAAAGATAAAAGTGCACAACTTACAATTAATCTAAGCAGGGATAGCGTTCCTGAGTCTGCAGCACATGTATTATAGCACTTCCCCTCTCCCTCCTGTCCTCACCTTTCAACCTTTTTCCTCGAATAATAAATATAAAGCGCACAACTTCCAATTTTCATTTATTTTATGTGCAATCCAAACAAGAATGGCGTTCATGTGTCTTGGGCATGTATTGTGACACCCCCTCTCCCTCATCCCCTCATTCCTCACCTTTCTCTCAACCTTTTCTCAAATAATAAAGATGAGCGGATACACAAAGAAGAAGAATAGAATCACTGAACCAGGATGAAAGTAGGGCAGTGGCTAAAACTCTATCCTAAAATCCTCAATGTTTTGGTGCCAAAAGCGAACAAGAGATGGGAGAAGAGGCTGTAACCTTATTTAGATGACTAAGGTATGTTTTTGAAGATAATCTCGCAAAATCCTACAGATCCACATAGAGGAAAACGACTACTAATTGGCCGGACGGGTGCACAAATAAGAAGACCTACGATCAAAACGCGCAGAAAGCGGGGGAGAAGGGCTGAACCCTATCTCTAATGCGTGAATTTGGCCACCTGAAGAGAGCAAAAGGAGGAAGGAAAGAGCTCCAGCTTTCCCTCGGAGATGACGAGCGCCCGAAGAAGACTATGCGTTTACAGTCAAGTTTAAAGACTTATGAAAACTTTCAAGATAATCCTCACTCAACCCTATCAATTTGCCTTCACGAAGTCGTGCATGGGCACTAGTAGAGGAAGACTTCTGGTCACATAAGGCTGAAGAGAAGATGGAAATGAGCGTGAATCCTTTCAAAAAAAACCGCTCACCGCACCTCATGCTTACATTATCATAAAGTTTCACGTTGAAGTTCACGAACACCACACAATCCCGACTTTTCTAGATTAAAAAAACAAAACAATCGAAAAAAACGTGGAAGAATAGATTCCCAGACGAGGGCAGGCCATTGACTCGCTCTCAATACCACATAACGACACTGAAAGGTGCACTTTGTTCAGCACATTTTCAGTCAGCTATAATGACGAGAGCGCCGCCGCCTGCCGCCGGTATATCGTATGTACACCGAAGAAAAACATTTACCCGATCGTGTAAAAGGTGAAGGAAATAAAAATGTGTCGAGCCACCAAAAAATACCGTACAATACACAAAACATCTGGAAGTGACACGTTTTTGTAGTTAATCTCTCATTTGCAGATCGCGAACGCCTACCCGCACCTATCCAGTAAAACCTTACCTCGCTATAATATTGACAAGCAGCAGCATCTCGTTTCACTACAATACGTCCGGAGCGGCGATGATTTGGGTATATCATTCAGGAGGACGTTCTAGGTACAGGTATGAGTCGCGACGCGGCACGGCGCTTCAGCGAAGTCACCGGGAACAAAACCGGTGAACAAGCGTCAAGTAGAATATTTTCGGGTTCCTGGTGATGCGGCACACGGCGGCGCCTCGCTCCTCTTTCTTCGTAATTAAATGACCTAAGCGCGTTCAATAACACTGTCAAAGCTGGTGATCTTTTATTTAATATTTTTCTCTCCTCTCTCGCGTCGTGACGATCTTTCTTCTCCTTTTGTACATATATAGCGCCTCGACGACTCTTCTGCGGCGTGTGTGTGTTCGCTCTTGCGCGCGTACACCAGAGAAAGATATATACCATGTAATTTCTGTGGTATTTAATTTATGCAAATTAATAGTTAGTGGCATTGTTTCCTATCGTTTGGGAAAAGAAAGAGAAAAATAACGACGATATTATTGTTCGATGCGGTGGGTGTCCGCGGGAATAAACTATCTACATTTCCCGATAATGTGATATACAAATTTTTATCTGTTCAATCGATCTAACCAGAATTTTCTCTGCGCCAGTTCACTCTCGCTCATTCTTCCTCTCCGTCTTACGATACATCATACTATCGTATTAAGTCGTATAAAATGATTTTTAGTATATACGGTACGGTACCTTAGAAGACGTATACCTCTACGAAATATGCGGAGATAAGCGTATAAATAAGACGAGGTAAACGACCGTACTTGTTATGAAGAAGCACGAGATATACGATTGTGTGTCTTCTGCGATGACACCTGTTTACCTAATTTGCCGAATGTTTACTGTACTATATTATTTCTCGTAGGTACTAAAATGAAGAAGGTAAAAAAAAAATAAAAAGGTGATTAGTTCGTGCGCGCAAGCTCTACCACAGCGCCGCGGTGAATAACGTAGGATGGTGATGTTAGAAGCGTTTGGCGAAAAATCATGCCTTCATTTTTTTATTTGCCGAGGGTTCGACGCGTGTTTACGCCGCATTTCCAACGTCGTAATCGTCGTACGAACGTGGACAGAAATTTTTACGAGTCGTGAAATTTATAGGCCAACGAGGAGCGCAGGATGCGGCCTCGAGAGGCTATTAAGATCAGATAAAGAATGCTGCTCGCGAGAATATTTTATCGCGAATTTCATTGTCATTACCAAATTAAAGTGCGAACACTTCTCGCGGTACTTGTGGAATTGAAAATCGAAGCACAGGAAACCAAGTCCGTCATACTCGGACGTTTCAAAGTATTATACTTGGGCAGTAATCAGATATTGGATTGAGTTATGGATAGGACGTCGCGATCCAAATCGACTGACGATTGGGACTGAGCATCAACGAGGGTTTTCTGATTGAGTTCAGCCTTATTTCGACTGTCAATCGCCCGAAAGAATTTGATTCATGATCGACTGCTCATTGCCTTATATCAACTAATCATTGATGTAAAATTGGGTCAACTTTTTGTCGTCAACTGAGAATCGACATTCACTCTATACCATGGTGAAAACAGCGTCGATTTTGAATGATCAATCTGAGAAAGGTTCAAAATTTGGATTGTAAATGGTTGCGGCGATTGGTCACGCTCAAAAAGTATATCGCCATCCGAGCATTACCGTATACGTCGAGAAAAATTGTCATTTTCAATAAGCTTCATTATATCGTACAATTATGACAATACACAATCTGTCTGCGAGTAGTCAAGTCACCAAAAAGAAAGACTGCTACAGGTCTCTCAAGCAATCAAGGGAGGGGGGCAATGGTGACTGCATATCGACTGCAGATTGACGTGAAAATTAGTCCACATAGAGTCGATAAGTGTTGACGGTTCTGAGTTTGAATGGCGGATATTTGAGGTCATTCAACTAATATTGACATGTTTCATGTCTTTTCTCTACCCCCTAATTCTTGAAAATTGTCCGGGCGTCCGGCAGTGACCTTGGGACTTATAAAATTTTCAACGTCGAATCTCAGCCCTATCTCCTAATTCTTGAAAATTGTCCGGGCGTCCAGTTGTGACCTTGGGATGTGACCTTGGGATTTGGAAGAATTTTAAGAAAAATAAAACAAAAAAAAAAATAAAATAAAACAAAAGAAAAATAAAATAAAATAAAATAAAAAATAATAAAAAATAAAATAAAAAATAATAAAAAATAATAAAAAATAATAAAAAATAAATAAAAATAATAAATAAATAAAAATAAAAAATAAATAAAAAACTAAATCAAAAATAAAATAAAAATAAAATAAAAATTAAATAAAAATTAAATAAAAATAAAAATAAAAATTAAAAATTAAAAATAAATAAAATGAATAAAAAATAAATAAAATTAAAAAATAGATGAAATAAATGAAAAATGAATAAAATAAAAAAAAGTCAATGAATAAAATAAAAATAAATAAATAAAATGAAATAAAATGGAATGAAAAAATTGAATAAAAATGAAAAATAAATAAAAAATAGATAAAATTAAATAAAATTAAATTGAAAATAAAAATAAATGTCTGGGCACTCATTGAGAAATTTGTGAGCGAGTGCCGCGAGTGAGTCCCAGAAAGCAGTCAGCCGAAAATACTCTAAAGTAGACTTATACTAGAACAAGAAGCTGGAAATTTTGGAAATTTTTGAACTATGAAGAGCTTAAGACGACTGCCAAAAATCATGAAACATGATCTTTATATTTTCGGCAACGCCGAGAAATCCTTTATCTTTTTTCAGAGCATTAGATGAGTAGACGTTGACTGCCAATTGATTCGAAATCAATGGAGCATTTCAAGAGGACTCAGAATCATGGACTCGATACGAACAGTTGATTTCAAGTAAGAATTCAGAATTTTCACATCGATTTTGAGGTCGATTCAGATTTGACTAGCCGACAAACCCAGAGCACAAGAGCAGCTGATTACAATTTCATCACCGATTTCTAGAAGTGATTCGAAGTCGACTCGACAAATGAGTTGAAATGACGTCGACTCAATGAGACCTTACGGGCGTCATTCCGACCCAGGCTTGAGAATAAATCAATTTTTAGTTGATTTTGATTCGATTTTTAGACAACTTTGTACTGAACGCGGAATCGACCGTGGCTCATCAAGATAAGAATAGGTATCTCAGAAGTTCTTGAGCGATTGTAAGCGAGGCACTCGAAGACAAAGGCACGATGATCCAATAATTTTCAAGAATTTTCCCAGTCTCCACCTAGCGCATTAATTGAATCTCTTTCAAAGTTTTTGAAATTCAATTCAGACGCATTTACTACCACAAACGACGTATGAGAGAACAGAACTGAAAGGAAGCAGGTCGTGTACTATATGAACCTTTATTATCCGTGAATCATTTTTAATTTCGTAAATTCGTAGGTAAGAAATATTTTGTAATACAATGTGCAATAAAATAATAATCGGCAAAGGTTCCGATAAATTGATGTCGTGTCAGGACTGCTGCTGGTGTACGTTACACATTTTATATGTACACAAAACGAGTGAAGGTCCTCTTCGTAAAATCATGACACGCGATGTATCCGAGAACAAATATTATTATTTCGTTTCGATCACTCATCACTAGGTCAAAATAGTACAACAGTTCGGTTTCTATCGATTTCTAGGTCATTCTATTCGGGGCTGAAATAATTCGAGAAAAAGTAGGTGAAACCATGGAATAAGGAATTTTAAGATCGTTTTTCGAATGTGAGTCCTGCTCTTACCGCGGCGCAGTATCAAAGGATCGCTCTCAAAAAAGAAGAATTCCGAAAAGCATAAGGCCTGAGCTTCCATCTTTTCATTTTTATGAAACACTAAGAGAAACGAGGGGCTCAATATTCGTTATGAAGATCAATGCACCCTTGAACTCCCATCCCCCCTTTGAGCCTACTCGAGTACCTTCTGTGATTCCTCGGGTCCGACGAGAGACTGTCTGGTCACTCAGTGTCTCTAACTTCATGACCTAGGTTAACTATCAATGAGTTTGACGGTCAGTACACACCTCATAGAGCAAACATATGCGCTCATCGAGGGACTCCACGTCAGTTACCGTGAGAAAAATAAAAGAAACGATACACAAGCTGATTCTCAAAACGGCCCACGTGGATAACGCACGAAACCGCGCTTATATACGCAAACGAGCGTGATGTTGTTAGCATAATATACAAACATGGAAACAAGATGCTGCCTGTGGTATTCGTAATAATTTGCATTCGAGAACGAGCAATGTCTACCGCGCCAGAAAATACGTACTCGTCGCTCGACATATACGCTCACTCCCGAAGACGAGTTCAGTAATTGCTTCCTCGGCTAATTTCGTTCGTTAATACATTTATTTTATTATTAATTATAATATCTGATTGACGATGAAGATAATTTCCACGCGAAAGATGACGAAACGAAATGAAAACTTGTACACAATATAATTTTCAACGCAGGCAATGTTCGCGAACTGCGTCCGGTAAACGACCTCGCCAGTCCTCTCGTAGCGCCTGAGTCGAGAATCCGCCACGAAGCCCACACAAAAAGTCAAAAACTATACAGTATACCTTCCGACGACTGAAATACTTCTTAATGCGGTTCACCACCGACGATCGTTAATTTTCGATACCATTTGCAATTATAAGTAGACCGTGTGGTATTACAACAGTATCGAGACAGAAGTTTTCATTATTGTCCTTCGTCTTATAGAGGGCTGGGCGTAGGTCTTATCCGATCACGCAGAGCCGCTTATCAAGACGCGCTAGGCCCGGTAATACACTTTGTCAAAACAATTTAGACTGTCAGCTGATTCTTATCGCATCTGATGCTGGATGATGCGTACGCGCTACTACACCGTATGAGTCGATAATAGGACGCGCGTATGATAATATAATAAAAGCGATATAAGTGTACCTATAGCCCATTATAATTGATATACAGTACTACTGTAAGTCCGAGAAGAAGGACCCTATATACGTAGTGTGAGGCGGACAGTGCCTTGTCTCTTGCATCAATACACACCGGGGCTATATTATTATTTTTAGTATTATTATCATTATTCATATACATATTATATTGAGTGTGTTTTAGAAGATCTTTTTCGACAAAGGTGGCCTTTCTTTTTTTTCTCCTACGATGATTTTTCGATAAGGAAGAGAAACGAAATGCGGAACGGAACGTGCTCGACGAGATCGAATTTCGGCATCCGATTACCCGCACCGTCGCACCACCCCATCGTAAGAACATCGGACCATTTACTCGTCTACAAACTGGTTATAGATCGTTTGAAGAGCTTTGAAAATTTCAAGGTGCTACTCGACTCCCGTGTAATTACTCTATTAACGGTATACGGTTCCTGTTTGTATTGATAATATCCTTCTTCGAGATCTTTTCTATTTTTTTTTTTTTTTTCGCGTACGCACCTTGTTCCGGGATGATTCGCGATCATTACGATAGTGCTCGTATTTCCTGTGTAGATACGCGCGCTTCTCCCTTCCTACGTGTAAGTGTGGAGAGTTTTTTAACCTACCGCGCGCTAAAAATGTACAGCTTTAAAACCAGTCATCGAATAAATTACGAAAAGGAAACGATTAATGGGCGAACGTGATGCGACGGTGAAATTTTCGTACGCCCACGAAAAAGGGTTAGAAATTTTCGTTGCGAGCGGAAAATTGCAGGCGCCGCCGTTTCCTCCTTCCGAAGCGTGAATTAGCGAGTGCGTTACCGCAAATACCCAAGATTTACCAGAGTCATCGTTATACATCATACCCATTTAAAGTGCGAAACCGCCCAGAGCGAACCCTCGGGGGAAGGAATTAAATTTCGAACATAGTCGGCGTCCTTTAAATGCCCCCTGAAAACTTCGAACTTGAATTTACTCCGAGCCGAATGAAGAAGGAGAGAAAATTTTATCCACCGGGCTTCTTAGCGCAGATTTTAGACGCGTCCCGTCTATAAACAAAGGGTAAAGACACCAAGATGCAAAAGTTTGTCCGGCTCAACGAAGAATCTTTTTACGCGATGATATTGTTTTGGAAAGTTTGCCGCGACAACGAAAATTTCGGCTCTCATTAAGACATCCTTACAACGCGTTTTGCGCGTTGATGCTTTTCAATCGAGCATAAAATTGCTCATAACGATATTGGTATAGGCCATTCACGACGCGATCTTTCCTATTTCTGCTCAGACGGGGAAAAAACTCGCGAATAATGTCATTTTTGTCACGCGTGCACAACTTACCATACAATTTGCTTCATTTAATTTGAATAAAATATGCGTCAAAGGAAATTTGATAGGCTTTTAACTTGTGTCCGGATTTTTTTTTTGCTTTTGTCATTTTTTATCCGTCTCGCGGATGGTGAAGTAGAGATAATGATACAGAAAGCAAAAAATGATACAAAAAGAGAAGTGTTCGATTCAAGAAGAAGTGTGAAAAGACAAACGGAATCAAATTGAAATTTAAACCGGAATCAAATTGAAATTTAAACCGGAATCAAATTGAGATTTAAACTATCAAAATGGAGGTCACGTGCGAACAATTGGTCTTTAAAGAATGTTGGCCTCAATAAAATTGAATTCGAAGGCCGGTTTTACGCGACGAGAGAGAAAGTAGATAAATTGCCAGGATAAAGAATACAAAAGTTCTCATCAGACTAAGGAAGAGGAGAAATATTAATCAAATTGAAAAATGAAATTATACTGATACAATGAAGCCATGAGAGAGCAATAGACGGTTCATTGAATGTTTTTTTTCTTTTTTTAGAGACATGATTTGAATAATCATTATGACAAATCATAGATTTAAGATATTTTTTCCTTTTTTATTACAATAGCGAGCTTTCAAAGGGCTATCAGCAAAAAATATTTCTAGGAGGAGCAATATTTTGTACGATCATCAGAGAAGTGAGGAAGAGCGAAGCAAATGAAGTCGAGAACTCGAAAAAAATGTGATAAGTTGTGCACTACCATGAAGAAATTTCCAAAAGTTAGATAAGAGAACGGAAGTGATCTCTGTATTCAGAAGCGGAAAAGAGAGAATCATCTGATTTGCCTGAGAGCGGTAGCTTCTTTAGCAGCTTTGTTGACGAGGTCATGTTCTTGTTTAAGCTGTTGATGATTCATTGAAAAATGAAAAACAAATTGACACAATGAGATCCCTAAGAAAACAATGGGGAGGAGAGCCTATTCCTGTAGCGTTATTCTGTCTGGCTTCTCAGCCATACATAAACATGACTACCCACATCAAGGGCCCTTCCTATGCCCTCGTACGACCGTTTACATATCAACAAAAGTTACTCACCTCAATAAACGTTATTAAAATTATAAATAGTGGTGGTGGGCAACAAGTGTAGTGATCCGCATAGTACTTTCTATCCCGTTCGTCAGTCAAAAATTCCGCTGCTATTAGATGAACCATCCTGAAACAGACACAACGAAAACATCATCATTAAAAGGTTATACACATAGATGCGAGAGTTTTATATTGTACAAAGGCCGAAGAGTTTTGTTGTGACTGACACGCTTACACGATACCCCGCACAATCTCCGCTAATTTTCACACGATCACTGCCCACAAGACGTTCGTAAATTTCTCTCTACCACTACACCCCATCTCTTTCGTATGATTTAAGAACCCATCACCGACTTCTCTCTATCATTATGTATTAGCATCGTAAATGAGATACTTAAAACAACGACCAAAACGCGCGCGCCTTCCGACACTCTTCCTCTCATTTTCCATCTCGCCACACACAATGTATTTAAAAGTATTCACGTTACGCATTACGAGCCGTGTATTTCACAAATTAAAACGGGTTACACTCGTAACCATAATACGCTATACATATTTACTATAATATTCTCTTATAGTTGCTAATAAATGCGGTGTACGTAAACGAGACCGCGAATGCTATTTATTCTGACGTTCCTCGAACGTAAAAAAACTTTTACTATATACTTACTTATTATTATTATTGTTCAAGAGGAGAGAGGAAGAAAGAGAAAAAATAGAAAAATGCACAGAAATACCTAGCTATTTTGTATAATGTGGGTTATCTGCCCTCCACCGCAGTCGAATAAATCGTATTGTGTATGAAAACTTCGTCATACAACTTCCTGTCGCAAAAGCATCACGCAAAAGCATCACGTCTACAACAATTGTAAGTTATTTCCACATCATTGTTTTAAACGCGAACATAGCAAAAGGACGACCGGACAACGAAAGATGCACAACTTGTTATCGCATAGGTGAGCTGCGTTTGACAGAGGATTCAATTGATTAGTCAGAGTTGTGACTTAGTCATCGATGTGTTCGCGATAATCCTTGCATCAGAGTAGATCTATTCAATACGAATGAAAATCGTCGTCGTGGTGACTCAGGGAGTCTTTGTGGTGACCTGAACGCTTAGGTGGACTACCAACGCCGCTAAATTTGACTAGAGAATCTGTACCTAAGATATCAGAGAAACTATAGGAGTCGTCACCTAACAGCGCCATATGGCTCTGATTACAAACCCATTATCCAGGGAAATATTTTTCATGACTTTAGAAATTTACTTCTAGACTTTCTAGAAAAAATAAACGAGGGGTGAAATTTTTGAAAATGCAACATTCTGATCTTTCAGGGCCTCAGCTTTTGAGCAGAGGGAAATTTCCTCGTGAGACGCCGAGGTTACGAGTTGGACGCTTGTACCAGACAAATCGGAATGTTGAGAAAGAAAAAGTACAGCTAACTTAGTTCGCTGCTCGCTGAGTCTTCTCTCCTTTTTGAATTGATTGAGGCTAAAAAAAACCGGTTCTATGAGCACTGCTGCCAGACGATATTTCAAAAATCAGTATCCACAATTTTTTTCAAGACCAGAGAATGGATTTCTATACGAACTTCAAATGATTCAACAATGACGATCAGGAAAAAAGTATCTCTCATAGCCTTAACTGAGGTACCTTTCCTCTGATCGACTGAACATAATGGGAGACTGCAATATCAGCCTATAACGATTAAGAGAAAAGTATCTCTCGTAGCAGTGACTAAGGTACTTTTCCCTTGAGTACAATAAATCCGTGATTAACCCAAAATTTGTATTTTTTCTCAAGGATCAAAAATCCGTAGATCTCGCAGCACTGTCTACGAGAGAGAGAGAGAGAGGTGAGACATTGATTAGAAGGGATTATTCTACCGTCGTTGTCGTTTACGCGGGAGGTCTATATTGGCCTGTTTTGCGGTTTCGATGTACTGGGTCTTCTTCCAACCAATGTTGGTCAAAACCTTGATAAGTTTCTTTCTTGATCGATAGAGCTAGATGACCAGACTTTTCTCGAACTCTTTTCCCCATCCCCAAGTATAGCTCGAAAGTCGAAATTGTACCAATTTGGACATGGATACGTTTCAAGACTGGAGGTCATTATAGGATTGGCGCCACAAAAAGGAAGTCATGACGTCACAGGGGTTTGAAGAAATGTCGACTACGCTGCTTTGGGACCAGTAGGTTTGGTCTTCATTACACAGATTCAAACAGAGGCATTCCCAGCAATGGCCTCCATTAAACTAGGCGTGTCATAGACCTAACAAATAGTTATCAAAATCCCTTACCAGGACTAGCTTGTGGAATCTCTAGGAAAGACTTACTCATGATTTAATGTTTTTCCCGAAGAATCATCAATCTTTTCCCCTCCTGATCTGCACAGTTTGACAATCGCAGTTTTTCCAAGCCTCCCTCTTCTCGTATAAAACTATAAATTCCTGTAACCTCCTTTTTCTCCATTATACATATTAGCTGAATGATCAAAACTCTTTGAAATCTTCTACCTCTTCTACACGTGACTTTCAAGTCGAAATTTCTCCCCTCCAATCATATATGTTGACTGAATCGTAGACATTTTAACAGAGAACCTGTTCTATGGGAAGTTATTTCGAGAAATTTGCCGTGTGCCGTTTGTTGTTCAAGCAAAACAAAAATGATCCCAAGTCTATCATCATCAAGGTCCTGTCCTGTTGATATATGATGAGAGAGGAACTTGGAAAAAGTTTGACTTTTGAGCACTGCTGCCAGATGATATTTTCAGAAATCTGTTTCCGACATTCATTCCAAGACCTGAAAACGGATTCTTAGATATTTACTGATACAACAATAACGATCAGGAGAAAAGTATCTCTCATACTTGTGTCTCAGGTACTTTTCCCTTGATCGACTCAATGTTATGGAAAACTGCGGTGTCGGCTTATAACGATCAAGGGAAAAGTATCTCTCATACTCGTGTCTGAGGTACTTTTCCCATGATCGACTCAATGTTATGGAAAACTGCGGTGTCGGCTTATAACGATTAAGGGAAAAGTATCTCTCATACTCGTGTCTGAGGTACTTTTCCCTTGATCGACTCAATGTTATGGAAAACTGCGGTGTCGGCTTATAACGATCAAGGGAAAAGTATCTCTCATACTCGTGTCTGAGGTACTTTTCCCTTGATCGACTCAATGTTATGGAAAACTGCGGTGTCGGCTTATAACGATCAACGGAAAAGTATCTCTCATACTCGTGTCTGAGGTACTTTTCCCATGATCGACTCAATGTTATGGAAAACTGCGAGGTCGGCTTGTAACGATCAAGGGAAAAGTATCTCTCATACTCGTGTCTGAGGTACTTTCCTCTTGATTAAGCAAAATCCGTGAAAAATCCGTATTTTGTTGAAGGACAAAAAATCTGTAGATTTGGCAGCACTGCTTCAGAGACATAGTATATGATAGGAGGAGGAATTTGAGAAAATTCGACTCTGCAGTTATAGTAATGAGGGAAAAAAATTTAGACAGTTGGACCAGGGACTTGGTAGAAAGTTTTGATTCTCAAGCCATAATGTATGACAGGAAAGGAACTTGAAAGAACATATCAACAGGGAACCTTCTCTATGAGGGAGAAGCAGAAATGGTTCAAGTTCCCCTCCTTGTATTATCATATCTAGGTCGGAAATCTCTAAATAAATTGAAACCTAGTCATGCGAGTCATAGGTATAACCTGACGTGGATATTGGAAGAAGTTCAATGCTAGATCTAGGAAGATGGTTCAAATACAGAACTTTGGACGAGAAGATTGTCTTGAGAATCACGCACACAGGTTCCTTCAGAGAAACTTCGCACCACAGTTCGAAGGATTACCCCATCAAAAATGAAAAAGTTACAAGGATTCTGCGAGTCATTTCTGCAATATTTTTGAATATCTCCAACTGTCAGAAATGCATCTCCTCCCGCGAGTACCGCGTAAACGTTAATTATTGTCGATCGTAATAATGATTAGATGCACAATATGAGTCTCTCAAGCGTTACCTATATACGTAAATACGAACGAGGTATACACTTTCCAGGGTGAAAATGATTCCGTTCACGCAGGTGTTAGTTTTCATATGCGAACGTCGAACTCGTTATGAACGTATACCTGAACTACATGTGCGTCATTTTACTAAAATAATGAAAAAAAAAGTAACGATCCTAACTTAGGTGGTCATGTGTTTCTATCATATTGTCGTCGAAAGAAAAACATGCGTCGGATACTACAATGTTTTCCTCTAATGTACTTCATTTTCAACAATAATACCTAGGATAACCTGTCACCGGCTTACACCTTTCATACTAATGTACGCGTAATGTAGGTCTACCAACGTCATGTTCATAAACTATACGAATATTACTACTGTTATACGAAATAGTATTCATTTTCGAGTTTACTATAAATTCCTGCGGCACCAATTATTATTGGTGAACCTCGTACATTACCCGGAAGAAATCGCGGGAAGCCGTTGAAAGAATGTGGTATATTGCAATAAGGGTCGTTACCTTTGACACGCAAATCACGTTAATGTATTACTATTTCTGATGTTACGCGTCAAAAATATAAAATTTGTCGCATAAATTATTCGCGCATCTTCATCTCTCTCCTAAGTACCATTATCAATTCGTACGTACGTGTCAACGGGAAGGAAGGGAGGACAATGATACGCTATGCAGTCGAGAAATGAAAAGAATGCGCACCGATGATGCGGCATAATATATAAACACTCACTCCTAGATACTTTGTCATTTTGTAGTCGCGAAATAACTCCGTCAATTAAATATGACAACAGTCTCGACGATAAAAGTTACGAGAGGCACACGCACACCGTATCGTGTACCATTGAGCTAGTGATCCTAAAGAGCTAGGCTAATATTTCAATCTTAGAAGGAGCTTAAGGCTCAATCTGATCTCGAAACCCTCGAGAGAATTGTAGATTCCTCTTCTGCTCTTGGAATATAGAAGAACGAGCACTTCGACGGCGATTTCAACGAAGAAGGCACGAATCTTTTCGATGTAAGGGCGAGTATCTTCAAGTTTCAATACTCTCCTGGTCAGCAGAGGGTCATTCTTTTCACCTCTCACAGTCAAACCATGACGCACAGACTTCCTGAACAGGTCAGACAGCCAATCATGAGAGATGCCAAAGATGCGGATAATTCAACGTTTCGATTCGTTAGATAAGTCAGGAAGATGTCGGATTCACCACCTCTTCTCGTGGGATCTCACAACTATATCCAACCAAATTCCATCACTAAAATCCCATCCTTTCCTCCTTAGCCATCAGCCTCGTTTACGTCTGTTCAAGAAGAGACATAAACGGGGCTGATTTGTACCTATTTAATAGTTGCCATTTTCCAAGATATCCCTCCAACCACAGAACATTTCATCAGCAAGTTTCAAATACGAAAGTGTGAACCATGGACAAAGGCGATCTCTTTAATAAACGGCGCGGCGTCGTGCGTGGGCGGGAGAATCAGTATCGGAATTGAATTCGTTGCAATAACCACTCACACTTCTATCGACGTAAACAGTCAAGATAGGACCTTTTCAATACAATGCAAAATCGTACACAACACTATCTGATAAAAGTTAGGTTTATTGATGGAGAGAACTGCTTCTCGCGGTACAACGTTATCTCCTATATATATTTTTATTGTCCGCTTTCGAATCGACTTTGCATGAATTTTCGTGTTCGCAATTGCAGCCATATACGTGCAATTAAGCGTCATAAATATCAGACACGCCATATAGATGTATATACGTTCCTCGAACGCGAAATTGAGACATAATTCTCTGTCTGTATGTATTGCATTCTAAGTAATTCGCGTTTACGACTAATTTTCCCTCGGAAAAAAAAGTCCTTCTTTTATTGTCGTCGACAAAGTCGAAAAATTTTACGTCAGGAAGTAATTTCGTTTTCTAAAGGGTGGTTTACGTAGTGTTTAGGAAACGATTCGAGTGAAACGTATGCGAGACCAGTGTAGATTGTACACACCTTTATATAGCCTGGCAAAGTCGAAAAATTTTGCATCGTAGACTAATATTTTATTTCGTCGAACTTCGATACACTTTAGTTGGTCCTGTCAAGTTTTACGCGTAAATTATTACACTTACAAGGGTAGTGAACTTTTTTCGTTCCAACATTAAAAAAACCGCATAAAGCATCATATTATTACTGCGGGGTCTATTATTCGGGCGCATACGATGGATCGTAAAGTCCCGATCTTACGTCGCGTAATTAACGGGACGAAAAATTCTTTAATTTTCTCGGAAACAAAATCTGCACACGGAACATAGACGGAAGGAGGTAACGATAGACGACGAGCATTCTGTGATAGTCGCTTTCGTATTTTATGACCTCGGAATGAAAAAAAATCTGTCCTGGTACGATACCATCGCGTCCATTTCGTCAAATTAATAACATCCAATTTTGTGCGTCGACCCGCTCGCGTTCGTCCGAAAATATTAGGTAAAGAGAAATGAACTCTCTCGACTCGAAGTTTTCTTTATTAGTTTTGATTGATACGTGCGGTGGAGGCGGTTGGTCTGGCTTTGATGAGACGGTATCGCCATCGAGATAGGCTCGCGAACAAGGTCAAGGATTTTTATTGCGCATGGATGGCGGAAAATGCGGTGAAATACGAGAGAATGAACTTTCGCACGATAATCGTAAATTTTAACGTCTGAAAATCGTCAACTGCGATGACGGGAGAGAAGCCATTCAGTTTATTCTTCTTGGTTTTTCGATAGAATTAAGACGAATAAAATGCGAAAAAAATCTTGTAGTTCGGCGGCATGGCCAAGGGGATGAATTTCCCTTTTTTGATTCATAATTTTTTCCCTAGGCTCTATAGCCGAGTGAGCGGAGAAACCGACAAAAGTTCTGAAATGCGTTGAGGAAATTCGAAATACAAAAATTGGACCCATCCGCTCACCCTTATGAGCTGTAGAGCCATTTTCAGGCCTAAAATTCAAATGGCTGTTTCTCAGGCAATAATGATCGCAGAGCAATGAAACTTGGAAAGATTTTAGATGTTTTTTATAAACAAAAAAAATCATCCATATTTTCCCCAGTTTCTAGCAACAGCATAACTTCAAACTCATTTAGCAAAGAAAAAAATAGTAAATCCGGGGGTGGCGCGTAAGATGCCAAACCTACGGGTTTTTGGTCCTCGAAAAAGATACGGGTTTTCTTTTTCTATGGATTTTACGTACAATACGGATTTCTTGCGATCAAGAGAAAGGTACCTTGGACACCTGGACAAGAGATACTTTTCTCCTGCTCGTTCTAGATTGATAATCCGTAATATCAAGTCGATCAAGGGAAAAGTACTTCAGCTACTTTTGTAAGAGATACCTTTCTCCTGATTGTCATTAATAAATCAATCGATTAGAAATCTGTTTGTAGGTCTTACAAAAAATACGGATTTTTGAAACTATCATCTAGCAGCAATGGGTGGCACCTGAGGTTACTCTTTCATTTGATACGCCATGCCTTCAGGTACATCATACTTTAGCACCCTAGTCATCAGTGAGGTGGAGAATTTCCTAAAAATATCAATATTTTAGTGAATTTCCAAAATTTTTTCATCAATAGCGGGGTAAGCTATGACTGCTACCGCGATAGACCGCGGGAATCAATAGTCAATGTTCGGCCTGGATGATAGGCATTGACTTACATTACTTTAAAATGTTGATCTTTCTTTTTCAAGCCGCAGCGGTACAAATTGTGTTACTGGGATCGGTGCCCTTGCATGAAGTGGAAGAATCACCTCCCGATATAAGGGATAACGATAAGATCATCTTATGCTGTGAGCTACCGGCGAGAGAATGGCAATCGTCCCATATTCGATCGAAGCGATAGAAGACGAAAAAATTCTTGTCTTGTACGGATAGAGGGGAAGCTCGGAATGAGAGAACGGCAATCGCCCGGCGTTTGTTTGAACCGAAGCTTCCGTCCGCGTAACACAAAGAGAATTTTCGCGTATAACGCTTCGTTCAAACGCGGGACGATCGCCGTCTCCTCACCGCGAGCTCACAAGAGAAAGCATCTTTTCGGCATCATTCCCTTCCATCCGCCGAACACGACGGAAATTTTCGCATATCCCCCCCCCCCCCCCCTCTTCATTCAAAAGCGGGGCATTGCCCTTCTCTCGCTGCGAACTTACTTTGTACAACAGAAAAAATCGTTTCGGTATCATCCCTTAGCATAATACAACGAGAATTTTCACGAACACTGACCATTCATTCTACGCGGTCTGTCGCGGTAGCAGTCATAGCTTACCCCGCTACTGATGGAAAATTTACAGAAATTCACCAAAATATTGATTATTGAGGGAATTTTTTACCTCATCGAGGACTATGGTATACTGAAGTATGTCGTACTTGAAGATATGACGTACCAAATAAATGCATATGTGACCTGGTCTACGGAAACCCGCAGTAGCGTTATCAGTAACGCATGCTTTTCATATGTAACTGATAACGCTTAATGCGGGTTTCCGTAGACCAGGTCACATATCCTTATGTGCCTTTTTTTTTTTTGAAAATAGTAGCTTATATAGGTGAGCAGATGGGTCCACTTTCGAGCTTTCTCATATGCGATCAAGGCCATTTCCCCCTCTCACCAGGCTAGAACCCTGAGACGTATCGAGAGAAGAAGAAATTTAGCCCCTCTCTCCCTTCCTCAAAGCTATGCCTCTATTAGAAGTGACAGATTGCCGGAGGAGGTTCCTACAAAGATCCGAGTGTCTGAATGTAGCTCATTATAATATGACAACTGCATATTCTATCTGCGAGTAGTGAAGTCACCATACAAACAGGATTCAATAAGTGACTGTCAATGATGTCAACTTGAAGTCGGGCTTACCTTTTCAAACCACTCGATACTTACTACGTATCGATGTAAGATTTGAGATTGAAATGCTTGTAGACTTTTGATTTTGAGCGACCAAATCAAAGATATGGCTAGCAAAATGCTTTCATCATCACTTTGCAATAGGTTATTTTACCCTAGTGTTGATTACGTTGTTTTTATTCTTCTCCCACTTTCTCATAGAGGCTTTTGACCAAAGAGAAGTCGCAGTAATAAGAATAAGAAAAAATGAAAGGCCTATCGCATCGAACTGAAAATTATTATGCAGATTTTCATTTTCACGAGAACGTTCGACTGTCGAACAAATCGAATTACTCGACGAAGGACTTCGTCATTTCACGTCCTATACAAATGACGATTAACCGCGTACGGTTTGTATGCATGGTACGTTATAATCACCATCCTTGACCTTTCCCAAAGTTTGGCAGCAAGTGATAACAATGCAATGCAATGTAAATAGATTTAATACATACATTCAGATACAGACAATACCGGCTCCGAATTTTTATTAAGCCTTCGTGGAAGAGAAGGTTCATTAACATATTTTATCATTATTACGAGTATTATCGATAATGCACGAGGTCGTGTTGCGAATGCACGCCATCTTGAGCAGGCATGTACATACGAACACTTATGAAAAAAAAATTTTCGAAACATTAATGGGTTGTATAGGATTGGGAAGTTTCTGTTCTTTAATTTTCTGCACCACGATGAATTATGGAAAGATTTATATGTATTTCGAAGAGTTGAGAAAACTTTTAGTCTATATTCAAAATTGTCTGTGGTGATGTCAAAAACGAAAAGCGAAATTCAGAGAGAGTAGTTTTATTGTACACATATACCAGAATGCGTTCGCACAGAAGCTCGATTATTTGGAAAATTTTTGAAATCATGCGTCTCCCTCTCGAATTAATTGAGAGCATATTGGTATAAGCCGTTGTAACTACAAATATGCTTCTCGTGGCGCCATAGTCGTTCGAAGCGAACACTCGCCCTGTTCCAAGAAACAGCAAGGGTGGGTGGCAAATTTTCGCGTAACTGAATTTTGAGACGAAAATGTGGACTCCAGGACTACAATTTTTCGAGTCTGACTTCCTGAGTTCTAGTTTTCCTAAACTCTACAAAGATCGTCAGCCCTGAGAGTCTGTCACTTAGGATGCCAGATCTACGGATTTTTGGTCCTCGTAAAATAGATTTTGGGTACAATATGGATTTCTTGCGATCAAGGGAAAGGTATTTTAGAGATACTTTTCTCCTACTCGTTAAAGGCTGATACGGCCTATTTAGCCGATCAAGGGAAAAGTACCTCGGCTACATCTATGAGAGATACCTTTCTCCTGAATGTTATTAATGGATCAATCAAAATCCGTAGAAATTTGTTTTTAGGTTTTACAAAAAATGGCGGATACGGATTTTTATGGTATCACCTGGCTGCACGGATCTGTCAACGTTCTCGAGAACACGGATTTCCTTCCCATTTATAAGATCACAGGGCTCAGTTCATTTTCAAAAATTTTACAATTCTCATCTTCCTACAGGACTAAAATTCCAGCAATTTAGTCGATCGATTAGAACAAAGATTTAGTTTTCGTAATTTTCGTAATTTTTCGCTTGGCTCTTCATTAGATATCCTCCCTAGTCTGTCTAAGCAATCCTTTTTGAGTGACTCACTACAAGGGCCACATTAGGAACATCATCAAATCCTGAGCCAGGAGACAACGCACATAATTTCTTCCAAGACTTTTAATACTTAGGTCGTTCTTTGACCTCCTTCACCAGAGTCACCGACCGAATAGTTTTCCTACAAAATATCATTCTCTCGTTTTCATTGAACACAGTTTTTGGTACCACAGTCTCCTACTAAACGGAAATCTACATCGATCTTACTGACGAAATATTTTGAAAGTTATCCGACCAGATTGGCGTGAGTCGGGCGTAAATGACAGCACGACCTTCTGTTATATACCCAGCCATCAGGCATCCTACTTCAAAGCTCCTATAATACAATTTGAATATATACCGTTCGCGTCTTTCGCCACGATATTATTATTACTAATGCTACTCGTTTTGCATTCGAAGTTGGCGAATTAATTTTCTTACGACCAACGCTCGAATTTAGAGGGTTTAGTCAGACCAATTTGTTCCATTTTCACTTTAGTAGGTAGTCTAATTACTATTTTATGCAGGCGTTGTAGAATATGTCCTCTCTCCGTGATTAAACAAATACAATAATATCGTTTTACTCCTTTTTTTTTTTTACAGCGAGATAAACTTTTTCCGTCATTTCCTGCGCCGCCCAGATCTCCTATCACCTGTTTTTATGTATAACGCGATGTAAACAGTATAAATAAATACAAGATAATATTATCCCTTGCACAGTATTTTGTCACGATCATAAAAAAGCGAGGGAGAAGGAGAAGAGAGAGAAAAAAAGACTGATCGACTTACCTGCGAAATAAAGGCGGCTCCTTTACGATAATATGGAAATCGTTTTCGCTGCTCACTTCTCTGTCTCTTTGATGAACAGCGCATTTAAAGCTGCGCCTTCTTTTTCCGCTCATCTGTAACAAATCAAATAAAAAACGTTTTCATTATAGATGGAGACTATCGAGAACTAATACGAATAATTAAAGGCAATGAGTCAGAGGTCGCTTCTCTCTCTAATCAGCGGCTTAACCAAGATTATAAGAAGGAAGACGATCTCCTCTACAAAAAAAAAAACATTACTCATATAGTGCGAAGGTGGTAAGAGAAGGATCCCCCCTCCCTCCCGTGCTGAAGGACTTCGCGATTGAGTTATTTAGCAATTGCTCTCCTCTTGACCTACTCCCAACCTCTGGAATGAAACTTGGGACGGAGGGCTTCTTAACGTTCAAGCCTTCTTACAATGCATGATTTTCAGGACAGGGACTCGAAGAGACTCGTTGATATCAAACATACCAGTCCACTTCATTTTGAACGGAGGCAGTAATGCCAAAATCTTCGTGAGCATTCCTTGGAAACGAGCCCTAGTGCACTTTGCGGTCTTTGAAGTCAAACTGATAGCATGTAAGGAAGGAGATTTCAGGGTTCATTATCACTCTCCTCCAGCCCCGTTCTCGTCAACTGTTCACTGAGGTTTCCTGCAGGATGTAGGACTTCCCCATCTACAGCAAGTACTTCTACAACGGCTCAGATATTTTGGAAAGTGTGGAAATCTAAGCTCCAAAACACATCCAGCATTCGATGCCCACTTTTGTGAACTCCACTCGCTCGTTCTAGGACCATGTTGCTCAAGGTCTGTTTGATGGGATGGTCATCAAGATTCAAGACTTCCATCCTCGCATTCATCGAGTACCTCGTCCACGTGGGTGGGAAATTTAAAAGCATCTTCAACGGAGACGCGTGCGCTGTTCTACTCGGACGGGAAGAATAAAGCAATCAACTGTACTAACTGTCTACCTCATTTCACGAATAAAGAGTACAGTAACCGATGCCGTTCGGATTTCTACAAGTAAAGGAAAGTTGATGCTAACAAACATTTGTGTATGCGAGAGTTGAATGGTCCCGTTTTTCCCTTCAAATGATTATATCGGGATAATAATTCAATCCTTCACCTGGTACACATACTTGTATCCGTTTTTCGAATTGAACACCACGTTCACGTGTCAGTTGTCGTACAGTCACGACTGGCCGCTGCCGCGATATGAATATAATGTTTTTGGAAAAGCTGTCTACATTCTGTGGAATTTCAACACGCGGTCCACCCTCATCACGCGGCCGCGAAGATCAGTATGTGACGCGAATATTATTTCCTAACCCTTCGTATTGTCGCATCGTCACCTCAAAGAACGGGCCCGGCCTGTTACAAACAAACTTACACACGCACACTTACCGTTCTTTTTTTTTTCAAATGCAAAATCTTCCATACGCGCTCATTAATTAGCGTAATTTCTTCTAGTTTGCGGAGCATATACGAGAGAGCATGGATTGATAATGAAAAAAAAAAAAATGCGGAATGTAATTAACACGAAGAATACCGTTAGAACGTGGTATTTAAGAAGAGTATTGTTAATGCCCGTATGTAATAACTCGGCAATCTGAAGCGCGGCTTTGCCTTTTGTTTTAAATGACTTTTTATTATGTATTTATCGAAGTCGTATTATTAGCTATTATTTCGACGATGAAGTGTGTGTGTGCGTGTGCGCATCCTGTACAGACGGGCACGTGCTCGCGCGTAGTTGTAAAAGTATTTTAGCCCGTAAGAGAGACTGAACAGCGATGTCGCCAAATAATATGTAGGTTTATGTCGAATTCTTTTTCGACATTATGACTGAGGTCATTGGGTTAAGCTGTCGATGATAATAGTAGTGCGATATTGGATTCGGAGTTGATTGCTCGAATTTCCTTACGCTACTTTCTCTTTCGATAGCATGAGCGACGACGCTTCAAGAGTGCAGAAGTGTTTCGACCCTCCAAAAGTAATGAAAAAAGACCCCTCGACTCATCGTAAAAAAGACTTGGCAATTTGTAGATAGAATGAATGTAGGAAAAAGACGAAGGGAAGGAAAGTAAAACTCACAGCTTTTACGCCCAAGTCGACCGAGGAATGTAAGAAATGTACTTACAGGAAACTCCCTTCACACGCTGACGGATCATCCCTCGCAAAATGCACAATTTATTTCTACCATCTCTTCTTCATAATCGAAAATCTATTTCGAAAATTGAAGTCGCCTAGGCAACTTGATCTAATCTCTATAGGTTTTTGAAAAGTCATGTTCCAGCTTATTTGGGTGAGTTGAACATACGTTGCCAGTAACGAGGTTCAAACCACTCACTTCACTCGAGTCTGCGGTGTTTTTTGCAGCACCGCGATGGCCGAGCAATCGAGGTGCGTGGCTCGAACCTCGTTTCGCAAAGGTCTCAATCGTATAAACTCACTCTCTCGCGTAAAACCATTCTCCAGGGAGAAGTATTCAATCGACTCAAATTTTCCAAGCTGGAAATCACTTCCGCACGCGCGTGAATTCAACTTTCCGGGTCAAATGATCGAAGATTTATAACACAACCTTGTCCTTCTTCAAAGACGAGTAATGTTTTCACTCTCTTTACGCGTAATTAATTTGATCGTTATATTATATTTTCGTTCTCTCTCTACTTCTTCTTTATCAACAATCAAAACTCCATCAACGCATTCTCTTTTATTTCATCACTCCTTCCCCCTCCCCTTTTTCAAAAGAGAAACGCCATCTGGTTTTCGCATTCCGAACGTATACCCTCGAACATCCCGGTAATCGTATACGTATTTGTTGGTAACTACCTTCGATAAAAACAGACAAATTATTTACGGTTAACGACTTCTTCGGTCTACTTAGCCGTCAGTTTACGACCCACTTAATCATAAAAAAAAATATATACCGGTAGTCATCATTTGCGTTAACTTTTTTTTTTACAATATCACTAAAAATTATTATCATTTCAAAATGTTGTACGAAAGAGCTCTTGCAGTAAGTACGCGAAATTTCTAAATTTCAAAACCGCCTATCAATTAATAAAAATAAACGCGCCTATTGTATTTAATTTTACGAGCGCAGGAGTTGGTGCAAAAGAGAGAAGCGCGAGAAAAGAAAAAAAAGAAGTGTACGCGAGCTTATAGTATTCTACGAAGAGGAGAGAAAATACGAAAGGCGTTGCGTGTGTAAAATACCAACTAGCATTTAAATAGGTCTACGTTTGCGTCTCATAGTCGAAGTCGATTTGTCATAATCGAATTACGGTCTTCCAACTAATAATAAATCGATGCCCGATAATGATCCTGTAATAATGGCTTTTATTCTGATTTTAATTGATAGTCCAATTTTTTTCGTATACGTGAATTATGAAAGTTACTCGATCGCGGGCTCGTTTTCACTCACCATACCTTCATTGTCAGGGTAGATCGAGCACTTCCAAAAAAAATATGTTCAGCGACATCGTGGGTAAATGTAATAATACGGTAATTTTTAAATATTCCGATCACAACGTACACACGCGCACGTGATAACAAATATGCCTCCCCCTCCCCATCCTTCTAACGATTTCAATAGTTCGAGAATGATTTCACGTACTCCGATTTGGATGAGCTTTATCTTTTTCCAACATCAAGAAAACGTGTATATTTTCAAAAGAATTCGGCATACGAAAATCTATTCTCAGCACCTAGATTCGGTGCACTGTACCGCAGAGCCTTCTGTATAAAAACGAGTGCGCCGCGTAAAAGAAGGAAATAAATCATTAGAAAAAAAAAAGGGAAGAACGTGGAAAAATTTTTTAGCTAGCGCTACAAAATCATCATTTTCATCAAGACTGCAACTCGTGACCCTTCTCAAGCACGTATATCTATAGACGGAGAGGGATCGTGAAAAACAAACGTTTCACATCGACACCTTTTTGCTTAATGACCAGCTTCTTCGTTGATACGCTCCATTAACCTGCCAAAATAAAGTAGTTGGGATTTACTGTTTACGGACCGCAGGCGAAAATTAATTTGGCGTTTGTTTTCCTGCGCATACGTCGTTGAAAGAAAAAAAAAAAAACGCGTACACGATGAAGATGCGTTGAAATTAATTTTTTGGTTCGTCGACGCAAAACGGTCCATTGAAAAAGTCTGCGGCTTCCCTAACGATCTCGGTTTTCAAAGATCCGCATCTATCTGTATATTATAGGTATCGTATATTATGTGCGTATAGTTTGTAGGCGTTAAGCACTCGACTAAAGAACGCCTCGTTTCACCATTAATGTCCGGTCATAAAGTCGTACAGTACTGTTCGCCTTACATTGTCTTACCCGAGAAAGGAACCGCAACTTACAGGTCGAGCAATCTATGTGTTGTATTTGCAGACAGAAAAAAGGACCACTTCATCGAGTTCAAGAAAAACAGCCTTTTAAGAGAAAAATCCGCCTCCACAATTAGTTCTCGTCTTCGCGAACTACACGTTTTCGGTTCCCTTTACCCCCCCCCTCCGCTTCCCTAAAAAAAAACGAGGTATCAGAGCCATTTCACAGGCAGTGGCGTAGCTTTCGCTTATGATCGAATTTACCAACTGACCACGTACCTCAATTCATCAACTCTAGTACCGGGTTGGAGACGCGACGACCGTAATTTTCTGTCATATTAAAATTGAAATAGATTAGACGCCTCTTCTGTCTCGATATCGTGTAAGGGCAGCGCCAGCATCAAGTTGCAGCGGGGAGAAATTGTAAAAGATACCAAAATTATAACCGTGCGAGGGAGAAAAATAAAGACATTGAAATAATACTGGGTTTCTTGACATCCCGTAAAATTACATTCTCCTAATTAGATGAGATGACGAAACAGCCAATGTCGCTTCATTCAAGAGGTAAAATCAATTTTCCATTTTTCTACCATGTACGGCCACAGTTTTCATACCTCTAACGATTCTAGTAGAAACACCCCCACTGTAAAACGAATCGCGCGCGTGGTTCGAACTGACCAAAAACGACCGAGGACAAAATCTGTAGCTTTGAAATGCTTTTCAATTTTGCAAGGGTACGTGCGCAATACTTTCCAAGCATCTTCGCTCTATTCACTAAACTTCACTCTCCATGTCGTCTTTTTAAGAGGGATTTTGAAGGAACTTTGCGCTTTGCAATGATTGATGGGTTTACCAACACAATAACCGGATTGTTATACGTGGAAAAATGAAACTATATCAGCTAATGTTTTACTCGACAAAATTTCTCACGAATTCATGTAATTTTTTTGAACAGAAAATTCGCCAAAATCTGAATTCATCTTTGGAAAACGTTGCCGCAACACTATACTTATGAGTACAAACTAGTGATGGGCCACCTCCGGAGGTATCACCGGTCGTTTGACCATTGGAGAAAAAACTGGTATTATTGACAACTGAAAAACAACCGATAATTTGAAGTTTTAGAAAAATCTGGAAAATTGGTGCTTATATCATTTGATAGTTCATCATTATAGTGCCCAGGGACACCCAAACTAATACTTGTAACTTATTAGACGCTTTTTGTAAGTGCTCAATCTTTCCCAAGATGATTTTTTGTTGTACAAATGTGACTGGTGACTAAATCTGACTATTTACTTATCACTACAGAACAATCGACATCAATGACTGTTCAATTTCGGCAGTTTAATTGGTCACCTCCGAAGGTACAACCGGTACTATCGACAATTTTTCAAATTCCGCGCCAAAATTTCCAAAATTTGAAATACAATTGGTACTATTGGTACTACCGGTTATTTTCGCTAGTAATCTTTGGTATACCGGTAGTGAAGCTTTCGCGACTACCTTTTTCAACTGATCGAGTTGGAAGAGCTCCGTAGAATGAAGACGAAAATTAGGGTTTTTGAAATTTTCTTCCGCTTGCAGCAGTTTTTCAATGCATTTCCCGGTAATTCATTTGTCCCTGCACCTAAATCCGTAAAAAGCCTGCTATACTCTCGAAGGGATTCACCCTTTTCTCAATCTTCGAGTTTTTTTAACGATGATCAAATTTATTCTGTTACGGTTTACTACGAAGAGAACACAATATCATTCAAGATTTTTTTTCTTACGCGCACGCTCATTTCTCTCTCTCTCTCTTTCTGATGTTCCTTATTTTTTTCTCTGTATGTATACGTTTACATCCATGTTCGTGTTCATCTCTCGTGGTCTGTTCTGTGAATGAATAATACGTAGAGCGATTTTATTAATGACGCGCCGTGTAAAGTACAATTAAAACCGATAGTGATTTCCTTTCGTGCTGATTTCTGGCCGATTTCCAAAAATTTTTATCGTAGAAATGGTAGCGCGTTCTTCCTCTTTCGGCGAATGCCGAGACGCCGGACGTCATTGAACTTGATACGACGCGATGTTCGACTTCGAAATGATCTTATAGAAAATTTCGATATTATCATTGTCGACTTTGTTAGCGACGGCCTTACTCTAAATTAGCTGGTTCTGCGAGGTCTGAAAATTTCTCGTAAGACGCGCGATCGCCGTCACCGAATTTCCGTTTCCGACGTCCAAGTTCACGTGTTTATTTGTGGGAGTTGTATAAGCTAACACGTCTTCGTGCGACTTTTGCCGACATAACGATGATGTGCGTTATCAGTTCTTCGAAAGGATCTTTCTTGTGGGTGATCCTAACCGTATAGACTAGCATAAATATTGTAACGTTATTGTCATTTGTCTGCACTAACGTATACGGTATGCGTTGTGGTTTTAGCCGAGCTTTTTTTCCTTTGGTTTTCTCGTCTCGTTCAAAAGCTGTCAAGACAGGACTGTATTTACGATTCTACGTCTGGAATTTATACGCATCCGAGAATTTTCTTTTTTGTAGTCTCGCGTTTCCTTTCTATATTTTTCTTTCTTTACCAAAATTATAACAAAATTAAAGACGTTATAAATACGTTCGTATCGTTTATATACGAGTTTTGGATCATCATGAAGTCGTAAAACGTTATTCGCTCTTGTCACGGAGTACAGAGCATCCTCCTAAAACTCTTTCGCCAATTTTCCTTTTAATGCTGATTTCATTTTCAGGGTACAATATTACGCGAGACGGGATTGCGCGAGAAAGATTTACTATTTTTTATTCGTAGACTGCACCAAATGTCGGAATAATCATTTGAAAAAATGTGTTCCTTGAATTTAGCTTGCGAAAAAAACGGCGCCTAAGCGACGTTCTCGTTTTTTTGTCGAGCACGTAGTAAGATTTTATATTTTTCAAAAGAAAACCTCGAAACCCCCTCGTGAAGAAATTATCTTCCGATTGATGAATGAAATTGGAGGCATTAATTATAATACAGTATATTGCTCGGACTTCTGGTATATCCTCGCGGATGCTCATGAATGAACTAAGAGAGAACGAAGATATTGTACGAATGCGAAGCGATGACGGGTCATTGTCAATTGAATAGCCTTGGAGTAGGTTCAAGTTCATTGATGTGAGAGATACGCGTCACGAGCGGGAAACTTTCGTCGTAACGAAACGAAACGAAAAAAAAAAAAAGACTCTACTTCTCAGTGTGTGCTTTGCGCTCTGTACATACATGCGACAAATATAATGCAAATTTTTCGTTGATAAATTTCCGATACGTATATACAGTTTGCGTAATGCGATGACCTAGAAACCCACATGTGTGCACAGTTAGATGAGCTCGAATCAAAAAAACTATTCGTAAATACGTTACGATGAATTTTTGCGTAACTGTGTAGCTGTTCAGAATTCGTAGCGAAACGAGCGGTTTTTTCGCTAGAAAGAGGGAGGAGGCAACTCAAAAATCAGTTTCTATTAAATTTGGTCTTCCTAATCCTCTCTCCTTGGAAATCTTTTCGATGAGGTGAACTATAAAGGGAATCATGAAGATAAGCTAAAAAATAATTCTACAGTCTTAATTTCTATTGAAAACACTTATTTTAATCAGGTAAGACGGTAGTCTTACCAAAGCCAAGTTAAAACTCGTACAACGCGACTACCGTACTTACCATATTTACAGTAAGCGCTTCGCGGCGGTTTTCGGGGTCATGTATCTCGAGAACTATCCGATAGAATTTCTTCAAAGTTTCAGAATCTTCCGGACTTTTTGTTCAGACCCCAGTTTCCACATCTCGTTCAGTTAGCATAATTAGGGGCTGAGATATAAAGCCTCAAAGTAGGGGATTTCAGACATTTCGTTCACCCTTAGTTCATATCCTAGTCAAAGGTACAAGTCATACTATGGAAAATAGAGAGTTGATACGTTCAAGATGGATTCATGTTATTACCCGTAAGTGCCTTTTGATAAAATAAACCTCCTAACCCCTATGGAAACGTCTCAGCCCCCTTGAGCTCGTTCTTGAAACTGAGTGTATTTCAGAATTTTAAGTTGCAAACGACGCTGAATCCAAATCCGCAAAAATTTTCGTAATCGGACGAACCGTTCCTGAGATACATGATATTATGAATAGAGAGAGAATGAGAAAGAGCATACAAATACTAGTCGTTGTTTGCAATGTATCCGTCGAGCGTATGACTGTATCCCCGGTAAACGTTGTACGTACTCGGGAAACCTTCACACAGCTCGCGTAGGCGTTACGGCTGAACTCATCAATACGTGACAGAAAAACACTTAGATGATTTTTATGGCGCTCAATTCAGAAATATCGACAAAATTTTGATTTACGCCACTTCTGTAGGCCTAGACAAGTACCATCTAATTAATCTAATTAACCGTTGGAGTTCAATATTAAACTTGCATACGAGAAGAAATATCACGTGAATCGTACTTCGTACTCTCGAAAAATAATTTCACAATACTTTACTGGAAACGGAAGTCGGCACATCTGTTATAGCAGTTTATAGCTACTACAATTTTGGAGTTCAATGTTACGCAACATTACAGCAACGTGGAGGATTCAGGGAACTAAGTCATAAAAAAGATGGGCCATGCAAATCTTAAGTGGAGATTATCACGTACAATATCAGGCTTCGAAGAGCCGGTGTTTTTGCTTGAAGGATCCTCGACCAATACCGAACGTCAAAATATATCTAATACAATTAATATAGTTTGTTGTTGCTTGAAGGACCTCTGAACAGTACTGAACGTCAAGAACTCAAAATGTGATACAATACAAATACCGGTAGTTCAGTTCTTCCTTTGAGTGCATCGTATTGCGTAGCGATACAAATCAGAGCTCACTAGTACTTGGGTTTCCATAATTTATTTAATTGAAATATGCTCATTTGAAAATTAAGAAAAACCAGTGATATCCAACCAAAAACACTAACGTGTAGAAAAAAGAAGCCAAGTTGAAAAAAAAATTACTACCAAAATTGTTGATATCAATTTTGTGGGCCAAGTTATTCATTCCTTCATCCTACCTAGGAAAAACTTGGTGCTCCATTATTCATTGGTACTTCTCAGAAATTAAAAAAACAAAAGAAAATTGTGAAATATGAAGCAGTAAGTTTTTTCTAGGTAGGATGAAGGAATGAATAACTTGGCCCACAAAATTGATATCAACAATTTTGGTAGTAATTTTTTTTTTCAACTTGGCTTCTTTTTTCTACACGTTAGTGTTTTTGGTTGGATAACAAAATTACGGAAGGAAGGAGCGAGACAGGGGATGTTGCCTAAGCAAATCAATAATTGTTATGAGTTCAAGCGTCATCAGCGGCGATCATCAACTGCAATCGCTCGCCACTTTGTAAAGGCCGCAAAAACTTTGATTAAATTATCAACATCTGGGTGCTTAAAATTCGGAGAGGGGCTTCTCCTGTCTTATACGAGTTTGGTGACCAATTTCAAGCGACAGTATTTGAAATGAATTTTGTCGAGTAAAACATTAAATCTAACTCCACGTTCAGTACAATAATTCAGTTGCTGGGCTGAATGATCTAATTATCATTGCTGAGTGCGACATTCCTTCAAAATCCCTTCAAAATGGCAAGATTAGGAGCAAGGCGAAGATGTCTACTAGTGATGGGAACTATCGATGGACTATCGATAGTTTTGTGAAAAACTATTGACGATACTATCGTCGTTGGAAAATTTTTCCTTATCTTATCAAATTCACAAAATTGATGGGAATTTACTGATAACACATTTGAAAGAGAGAGAAAGGAACTGGAATGTGAAATAGTCGACTGTTCACCGTTCACTTTTGGTCTTGGATGTGGGACCACGTTTTCATGGTATTTCTTAGTCGCTTCCATCATCTGGTAAGACTAAAATACATTCCTTGACAGGATTCTCCGAAAAAATAACGATCAGGAGAAAAGTATCTATCCCACAAGTAGCGTAGGTACTTTTCTCCTGATCAACGTTTTTTACCCAAACTATCGATAGTATCAATAGTTTCAGGAAAAACTATCGGGACTATCGATAGCATGAGACTATCGACTATCGCCCATCACTCATGTCTACGGTCGCTTTTGGTCAGGTGTTGGTTGAATTCCCAATATTATGGCAACTCGATTCTATATTCTGAGCGAAGACTTCCACGGTATTGGATGAAAGATCAGCTCGCATCACTTCATTCTTACTAAAGCCATTCACTGTAATATCACTTCAAAAAAGTTTTGTGAAATTCTGAAAAGGGGCATAGAAAGAGTCATAAATTTGGCAAACATTAGCTCATATCACTTCATTTTTCCACGTTGGTAGACCCAATGATCATTGCAGAGCGCAACGTTCCTTCAAAATCCCTCAAAAAGAGCAAGATGAAGAACGAAGTTCAGTGAATAGAGCCAAGATGCGGGCAGATGCCCTCGCAGAATCGAGAAGTATTTCAAAGTTTCAGACTTTATCATCGGTCGTTTTTGGTCAATTGGAACCGGGCATCCGCCAGGATCGCTAATAACGCGCGCGATTAGTTCAACAGTAGAGGTGTTTCTGTTAGAGGAATAAACAAAGAGAGGAAAATGAAAAGTTGACATTACCTCTGGAATGAAGCAAAATTGAATGTTCTGTCATCTCATTTAATTTGGAGAACGTACGTTCTGAGGACATCTTTTACGGGAGGTCAAGAAGCCAAATGTGCTTCTTTCAAGTGTTATTTCAAGGAAAAAAGTCATCAGTTGACTTTTGAGTTTCAAAGGCTTTCTTGGCTACGCCGAAATGGTTCTGCTCGTTTTCTTCAGAGAGAGAGAGGGGGGTGTCTAAAAACGTGTAGTTCGCCAAGACGAGAAATAATTTTGAAAGCGGATCTTTCTTTGCTTCTCAAGCCCCCCCCCCCTTCATACGCGAATGAAGGTCTAGAAATTTTCTGGTCGCCCTCCTCACAGTTCGGTGGTCGGGTTTTTCGTCCCATCTCCTGATTGTTTGAAGGTCGACATGCTTCAAGAATACGAGAAATAGATCAAAAGAGAAATCGACCGTTTACTGTTTGCATAAATCTCGACTTGGACGAAAACAGAGTGGGAGAAAGAGAAAAAGGGGTGTGCTAGAGATTTACAGCTAGTAAGTTTTGACAGCGAAACAACAGAAAAAGGTCTCCGAGGATTCGATCCTACTAACAACGGGTCCTATTTTTACTAATTTTATATAAGTTCTGACACCTTCTCCCAACATCAAAAAGCCCGCCATAAGAAAAAAAAATCTCACACCGTCAAAAACGTCAACCTGTTCGTAAGATGATTATACGCGTTCACAAGCCACTGTCACTTTCTACGATCCTTCAAAAGCCTCACGGGTTTGTTCCGCGCTCCATGTCGACCTCATCATCTTCGGTGACGAATTAATAACACGAAAATGTAGCGTATACTTGCAGCGAGTGAGTGCACGCGAAATCAGGAAATGCGTATCTCGTAACACGATTTTCAATGACAATATTTTTATTATTAACTTTCAGGAGCTGTACGACAAACAAAATATGTATTGTACGGTACAGACGTACGAATATCGCGTCGGTATACTATACGGATATTCTGGTGTACGCAATGTGGATAATGAGCGTCATTTACAACTTTAAGATGATGAATGGAGTATTTTTTTATTAACGCCGAACAAAATTGTAGGCAGATGGACGGGTGGATGACACTTATAATATCCGCGCATCACAATTCATAAAGGCGGCCAGACAGGATACGATTAATATTAACGTTTTCGTATACACACTTATTATTGTAGGTACATTTTTACCGACTTTTTTTTCTCTCTCCTTCTTCACGATCTTCATCTAATTTTTTCTGGTAAAAACGTGCGTTTTCTTCGGACCAAACTCATCTCCTTTTACTGTTCAATTGGTGGCTTCCGAGAATGCGCCGACAATTATAGCGGATTCGAATGCTTAAAAGTGCATGCTCAGTTACCATGCCAAGGCGTTGAAAGAAAATTACTACCGTCGTATATAATTCATTACCAACACTTAACACGGCCTCACCCTTGGGAAAGTTACCGTGGAAATCTTTCCAGAAACTTCGATCATCGTCGAGAAATATTGGAAATTTTCTCAGGTGGAGTTCATTGCCATAGAGAAGGACACTAAACCCCGACAGGCGAGGGCAGATATGAAATCTAGAAACATCAAGAGGACCCTTCTCATCAAGGCTGTCAGAGAGCCTGCGAATGATCACGAAATTATCCATCTGAGTGGCTGTACTGATGAAGAACTGAAACCACATAGGTTAACAAAAAGCGGTAGCTCAACCTTTCTAAACTATTTGGACTTATGAGACAGTTTAGAAAAAGCTAAGACGTTTTTCATCGTTCCCAAGCCTGTTACTACATTCTTCGTCCCCACAACATTAAACCATTTGCATAACGGAATTCCTCTCCCGATCCAGTAGCTAGAACCCACAATTCGGTCTTCTCTCGCTCGACCATTTTCTATAAATCAAGAAATTTCACCCTCATCGAAGGTTAAATAAATCGTTTTCGATAGGCGAACCCTTACGTGCCCATCTAGAGGGTCCATCGTCGGCAAAAATCACAGAATTTCAACTGTCACGTCATCCAGCTGACATTATTGGGGTACGTAGGCGACGCTACAAAAATCCGCATTACGATGTTCGGCTCGTCCGCACCACACGCGTCGCCGAAATATTCGACAAATTGCGTCTCTTTTTCTACAATAAACAGAGAAGCGGAGCAAAAAATCCATACACGTAATATTCCATCGTCGCAAGACAGAAGCAGTACAGCCAGAGAGGACACAACAATGAACGTGCGTAAAGCGGTTCGATTATAACGTGAAAAAAGTTAACCATTCCACGTTCAACCGAGAGGAGACGCACGCGGGCGGCTTCTCTCGCGCTAATCATGCGGAATAAGCGCGTTCGCTCGACCGCTCTTAATTTGTACCATAGTCGATCGCTGAATATCATAGGAGGATGGACATTCTATGGCGCCACTCCTACCCGCGAAAGACCAGTTCGAACCGATTTCGATGACCGAGAATGCGCGCCCACATATCCAAACATGCGCTCGTTCAACGTCTGCGACTCGACGCGAACCGGTTTCATTGGTACAGACTTTTCACCCAATCGTCGGTCGTAAGTAATAAGAAAATCGTGTGAATGTGTGATTGTCAACTGCGTTCAAAATGAATAATTTTTCACTAAAATTTATTGGACTGCGACCTCGCCATGAATTAGCGAAAGGCTATCGGTCGAGAACGCGTACAAGAGGCGGTGCGGTATATACGGCATCTTAAAAACCCATATTACGGGGTAATAAATAAAGTAACTAGTAATAAAGTATTGGAATCAAGGAGTTACAGAGTCTACTGAATAATAATAAAGCACGGTGCATATCTTATAGTGTTTTGTTTAAACAACGTCAGCGATATACATGCACACGCGTTACAGTCGCGGCACATAAATGCCTGCGTAATGCGGACGCGTATTATGGGGGGAAAAATGAAAGATGAAAGGAAACTCAAAAATAACCATCTCGGGCTTTTATTTGTACTGTATTATTCTGGCGTGCGAGCGTGTGTGTACAATGTGATGGAAGGTACATACACGTATAGTATAGGTACCTAGAGTAATGTGTTCACTATGTATACATACCATGTGCTGATGAGTTATAATTGGCGTAAAATACCAGATATTTCTTTCCGTAACCTTACATAGCGCTTTTAATAAATCCAATTACGTCATAAATAATTCATCAAGAATGATAAAAAGTATAAACTTCCACGTCCGCGCTGTCCGGGCATATCTGTATACCATCTTAGTCATGCATGTAAACAATATGAGTTTGCTGTAACTCATATTATAGGATGTACGCGTATAGATATTTACTTTCTTACGATTACACTTACTTTTTTTTCCTACATCGGTACATACATATTATGATGGTGGAGTATAATTTTTGCATGAATCAAACGAAAATGACGTTATTAGAGAAAGTTGTCATAACTTGGTGCTGTACGCAAAAGTACGGACACGTCATACGAGTCCTTCATGCGCGGTGACTCTCGAGTTTCGAGTACTCGGACGATAACCTGTACGATAAGCTGAATAGGCAGAAATATTTTGGTGATATTTTTCGAGTATTCGACTATCAGGACCCGTGATCTTCAAACGATAATGCCGTAAGCACATGACGAACTGAATGATATCGATAAATTCTTCCCTCCTGAAAGCCCCTGTTGAAGAGTGGAGCCCTGCATGAAGCTCTCTCTGTTGATTTCCTCTTTTGATGATGAGCTTCAAACGGGGAAAATACGAGTTGTTTTCCCGAGGGCTTCAACTGGAAACAATGTTTACCAGGGAAGGAAAACCTTCTAAATTATGGATCTCATTGATCAGTTAGGATGTACACTGCATTGGATCGTCGAGCTCCATCTCAATGACATCTATTCAGATCTTGTAAAACAACGGATCTTCTCACAACTGACTAAAAGAGGATCGACGCTTTTCAACGCCTTCCCTACTAGTTTATGACCACAAATAGTCAATGGGTTAGTTCTTGATTGAAAGCTACTTGAATAATTCATCAAAACTTAGAAGCTTTATATCAGTTTTTGTTTCTCATCCTTGTCTCTCGGTACCACTTGACATTTGACGGAACTAGGACAACAAACGACATTCGAAGAAATGGAGGGTATTTGGCAGTGCTGTGAACGTGTACGCTATCATAAATTCAAGTCTAGTCGAGCCTGATGAAGAATAGACTGAAAGTTCTGTACTTTAAATTTCCTACGAAAAGCCACGAGATGACGCTGGTCGAGTAGCGTATTTTCGTCTAGCTTTCACCACGAAAGATCCATACAATGAATAAACTTTCGAAGTATCGCGCAACCTACAAGGACAAAACTCGGGAAACGGTGCGATTTACAGGTAAAACAGCCCTTGGTAACAATTTTAGCACCAATACGGTGTATACGATAGAGAACGCGAGACACCACAATATATACGAGCATAAAAAAATCAAGGTGCACGTGTCTGGACACGAAATAGGCTACTTAAAAACAATGAGTAGACTGCACTTAAACTTGAAAAGGGGAAATAAAAACACAAATCGAAGGGTTGAATATCCGCTTATTCGAGACGGTAAAAAAAAAAAAAAAAATGCTGTACACGAAAATTTTCTGCGCTCCTCCCATTGGCAGTTTCCATAGCAGACAATATTCAATAATTTCACAACCGGTCAAATTAATAGAGAATTCAATTTTTTTCATCATGTACAGCTAAAAGGACACGAAATTGAAACGTATACAATATTGATGAAACGAATTGCAGAAGGCGAATCGTCTCAGTTTTTTCGTAAACATCATTTCTTTCCCGAGTAAAATATAATTTCGGAACTCTATTAACGAATAGCGTTGGTTAATTTTTTTGTCGGTAACAATAATTTTTGGACTTCGTAAATTTTCCAAAAAACAAACCAAAATGGACCCGGTGAATTCTGCCATAAACCGAATAAGGCCTTTTCTATTTTTCACGCCAAAAGATCTCGTGTTCTTATTACGTGTTTGTTTAGTTACCGCGTACCTTCGCGGGACGTAATGATCGTTCTCGAGCTCCGATCAACGCCTAAGGAGGAACGTACAGTCTCGCGAAGATGCGCGGTAAGTAAATAAGATAGGAGCGAGAAAACGTGATTCCTATTATTGAAATACGGAAAACTGTCCCGCATTCAGCGACCCATCTATCGATTTTCAACAAATTTTCGGTTGTTGCTTTCTAGTCGTTCTCAATAGTTTTATTATACGCTGCAAATGTTTCTAACAATCAAAATCCAATAAATCTTTAGTTCACCAGAGCGGAGGTGAGAGGAATAAGAAAACCTAATCATCGAATTTCCTTTCAGTTCTCCGCCCTCGAAATGAATGCTAAATTCGCACAATGAAGTTCTCACGAGTGTTTAGTCAACCCTTCTCTTCGAGAAGTAATTTCCTTTCCTTTGCATAAATTTTTATACGAACACAGTATTTTGGCTTCGAAACAGAGGACGATCATTAAAATTCAGGAAATTCGCACGCCCATTTTTTTGCATACGAAGTTGGTTTACGAATACGTTAGTGCCTTTATTGGGGAGGGTGGGTATGATGGTTGACGGTTATTCTATGTTCCATAAAATGCGTATAGCCTGATTTTTTTCACTATCTGACTTTTTGCAAAGGTAGGAAGGTCGTTCTCTTGAAGTGAACGCAAATACTGACGCGAGGTGAAAAGATTACCATTCTCAGGAAATTTGACCAACTCCATTTCAGCACTTAGGAGGCATTTCTGGCACATTCAGGCTGTCATCGATCGAGCCCTACTTTTTTCGATACTGCTGAGAGGTCAAACTTTTCCTTCCTGGACACTCGAAGTTGGCAGATGATTTTCAACACCCCCCCCCCCCCTCCAGTCGATCATATGAGAGATACTTTTCTCTTGGTCGTTGAAGGCTGATATCGCGGTCCTCCGTAACATTGAGTCGATCAGGGAAAAAGTACCCCAGTCACAGGTACGAAAGATACGTTTCTCCTGATCATCATCATTGGATCATTGAAACTCTACAGACATTTGTTTTTAGATTTTAGGAAAGAAAATGGCGGATACGGATTTTCGACAATATCATCTGGCAGCAGTGCCTTCCTCCCTCTTCGACTATGCACATACTTCTGAATAATTCTTTCGGCGGTATTTGCAACTCAAGTTTACTCTTTGGGATATCCCTCTGAACTCGAAGAATTCCACTCGAGAGAGAAACAGAAAGAAAGGTAGAGAGAGAAGAAAGAGAGCTCTAGCTAATGCCGGCACGGATGTTGATGACGTCATCCGTGAAATCTCGGGAAAGGATGAGAGAGGGAAAGAGAGAGAGAAGAAAAAAAGAAAGGTGAATCAAGAAACAGAGCCCAAGCTGAGAGTTATTAAGATCAATGAATTCATAAATCGAGATCTACGTAATCGATATTACTCGACATACTGATCGACTTGATTCATCACAGTTGCCTTGCACCAGGCAGAGCCCTCCTCTTAATCCAAGAAAGATCCAAGGTAGCCTAATCTTCAGTTTTCCAACACCAACCCGAAAAAGAGGCAAAAATTACTGATGACGCCTATACTATCCAAGTCAAGGCCGATCAAGATCAGAGATGCGACGTCAGAGGAGTGGTCTCCGTCATTTACTAGAGGACATAAAGAATATGAAGAATAATCAACCCCCCCCCCTCTACCCATTCAACCCTCCCAGTCAGTAAACATTCAAAAAAGTTTTTTGCTCATGTCCTTAGTTCAAAATTTCGAAGTATAAAATAGAATATTCTCTCGAAGTTGACTATTCATTTTCAATCCACGACTCTCTTTGGTTCACACTCAAAAACTTCCTGGCTATCCCGTGAATTCAAGAAAGGTCCCGACCACTCGCATACCCGCCACATCAACCTACCGTAAAATTGATACAACAATGACGAAGTTCCATCGGGTGCCCTGTAATTCAGGCCCAGAGCTTCACTCATTTGGTACCGATAAGTGAACTTCAGCAACCTCGCCAAGAAAAACTAGGTACTCGACTCGAGTACTCAATTTCACACTCGCAAGTAGAATAGTCTCAGAGGTAATTCGCATTTTACTGCTCAAGAAGGAAGGTTAAGTGAACCGTGTTGAAAAGTTGCCGGTTAGTGCAATTACGTATTCCTGTACGCTGAAATATCGGTCGCCCTTCATCCATACGCTAGAATAAAGTTTCCTTTGCATGACCTTCTCATTAGAATAAAGTGTACGTAGAAAGATCGATAAATAATTACGATTTTCGTAAAATATTCTTCTTTTCCTCTTCTCTTTCTCGCGCCTTCTCTCTTCCTATATTTTCATTACCGTGTATTATTCGTATACTTTGATGTCCGTTCTGATGTCGAGTGCTAGAATGCTGTAAGTTGCATGGCTCGTGGCGTGTCGTAAGTGAAGAAAATCATTGCCCTTGTAGCTTGTATTCGGGTTGATTGTTTTCAATTCGTGTAAATTTTTTACGGTCAATGTAAACATGCATACTCGTAATACACACGCCGAAATCCAAAGGGAGAAGAAAATCGTGTAGGAACGAGACGTCGTCGTTTAGGTTAATTAACTTTCTCGAAAGTGCCGTGCGTAAGTAATCGTTGTCAATATCGATTAGAAACGATATCATTAAATATTTTAATGCCGTGTATCAACTTTGTCAAAAATCCCCTTTGAAAAGGAGAAAAGCGGCCCGTCCTCAAATACACATACAGTGTACACGTTAAATTATAAAAACGTCGATTGTGAAGAGGATCCATTTACTTCACTTCAAAGCTGCATAAGCCGTGTGGTACATATAATCATTTAATAAAAGGATATCAACTTTTAAAAAAAGAGAGAAAATAAAAAAACATGTAACTATTCTCCCGGTAATGCCTAAAAAGGAGTCGTACCGGCTATAGACTATGAGATTTTTAAATGTTCGATGTAAATTAGCGGAGGCGGGGTGCTCGTACTTGACGGTGCGGGTGGTCTACCGTTGTAGAAACGATGCGATGACCACTGCTGGCACAACCTTATACCCGAAGATGAAAAAGAGGAATTAAAATTTTTACAAGATTAATTCCCGACGTCTGCGCGGTTCACTAAATACTCGCCTCGGTCGCGAAAAATTATAGAACAATGAAATACCATGTGAGGTTTCGAACACAAATGAAAAGCACGTGCACATGTTGGAAAATTCTCGCATAGGGCGTGATGTGAAATGCGTTTTTATGTACGAGCAGGTCGATCATTCATTACAAAACTATACAGGACCCATGTATTGTTCCCATACTACGCCTAGAGGTTTGATTTTTTTTCTTTCGATCCTATATATAAAGAGAACGTTATGAGAAAGAAATTCTGGAGCGTGGTCCGGCATTTGATTAGAGGTTTAAGGACAGTACGCGTGCTTCAGATTAGAAAGAGATTTCTCGAATTGTGTCGTTGGAATGCGTTTTCACAAGATACAGGGATCGTCGTCACACGCATACACGCTGTTTGTCCGAGAATTATTCCTATAATCCGTCGATGTTGGGGACGGGCTAACCGCTGGAAAGATTTTGACCCATCGTAACATACTTTCATAGATCACCCGGGTACTATATTAATGGCGAAGTAGAAGGTAAACAACCAGTTTGCAATCAAAATTCCAGCCTCTTATAAACAAACTTCCAAGAAGAGGCTCACTTTTTCATCTCTACTTGTATTGAGATCAGGCATCACAAGTAATCGTGTCATTAATATGACGACGATGGTCGATAATGACGCGAGAACGTGATTCTAATTTTTAGTACGATTTCGAGTGTACATATCCTACAGGCGAAAGGTGTAGGTGCATAAATTACGAGCGCGCTACTGATTGGGATAAGACGGATCGATAACCAGAAGAAAAAGTGGAAAAGTTCGATCGGTATTAGAAATTCTCGCCTTTATTTGCATACATCTCACACATACACGAACGAATGACGCTAATTTATCGTTGCGTCGAGTATTTAATTGTATATAGATATAGACGCGAGACCAAAAATTTAGGTTAGACGCGAGTGTCAATGAAAATATTTGTATCCTCGAATAAGATTTTCAGAATATTTTCGTATAACATATTGTGTTTTCCTCCCCCCGTCGACCCGAGTTACAAGCACCCAGTCAATTGTGTGCACAAGAAGAATGATACTTTTCCAAAAAATGTTCCATCTATTTATCTTTTTCCTATCAAATTTATAGTTCGGTAGATATTTTGACGTGGTTTGCGTGTTTCGAGAGTTGAAAATAAGTTTGGACTCGATTTCGTATATGATATACTTTCTATGTAATTCATGAAAGAACATGAGACAATTGGCGAGGGAGGGAAGACAAATAGGTCTAATACTTGTATACGTCGTGTTCGGCGAGACAACTTATCGAATCCTCAACATAGTATATCGAATTATCATGTACGTTATAAATTTTTCATTTTATATACGCGCGAGGGTCTTCTATACTTTCTTTTTTTACCCTTAATATTTTATCACGAACGCTTGGTACCACTGAGTTTTCCGATCGACTGTAATACATTACACACTCGATTGTTTGAAAATGAAAGTCGAGAAATTTTACTTCCGTCGTCTACACGCGGTAAACGCGGGAAAGCTAGAAACTTTAGCGGTCCTATTGAATATATTGATAGGATTTGATCTGCAATGTATATAGAGCTAGTGACACACGCAGCTTTTCAAATGTGGACAGAAAAATAGTTGACACGAACACCCAATTGTCACGAAAACAGGCACAATTCTCTCAGAAAAAGATCGAGATAAGAAATAGGTTGTCACCCTCTTTATGGTATTTTAATGATTTAGAATTAAAATCGGATATCCTTCTGTTATTCCAACAGAAAATCGCAAAAAACATGACTTTGTGGTCGTAGAATTTTCCTGACAGAATGCTCGAAACCAACTAATACTCATTCGCTCGTGTATTCTCATTCTTCAAAAATGGAATGGCGGTGAGCAAGTCATTGATACACCGCTTCATCGTCAAAAAACGCTTCCCAACACCTTTACATTGCCTTCCAAAAGTTCATCAGCCGCATTAGACGCATCATTTCATATATAATTCACTTCAGCTGACCACACGGAGAAAAAATTGGTAACCAACCTCGAACTTACAAGAAAATTAGTTGCAAACAAAATCCAACTTAGAGAAAGTTTGGACGATATAAGGAGTACCAATTGTAGAGCGATTTCGGGACAACAGAGAAAAATGGAGGCAGCAGGTAGAGCTCACGGAACGACACAAGATCTTCAAAGATGGCAATGAAATGCACGCCAACTGGGAACAGACCTCGAGGAAGACCCTGGAATAGATAGACCTATTTGCAGTACGGCTCATTATTGATCTAATAATAACGGCAGTTTGTCATCAAACATTGCCCTCCAACTCTCAACTAATCCAAATAGTTCCGGCACCAACTGTCTCTGAAAAGATTACAGGTTTCCGGTGCTTTCTTTTTCGGCCTCAGTGCACCAAAACTCCCAGAACATTTCACTCTAGACATCCCCCCCAGACTTTCCTAATTCTCCGCAAAGTCAACTCTCTGTAGCAGGATATGGATCTGATCCCTGAATCGTTTCTCTGAGCACTTCTTGCGATCGCCATGTCAATAGGTGGTGATCCTGCTGTTTCGTAGAGACTTCTGTCTTTGAGGATCAAATCCTCCGGAGATGTCGCCTTCTCTGATTTGCCGTCGGTAAAGGACCCAGGATTCCAATCCTTACAAAAGCAAAGCCGACAGAAAAACCTTAATTACCACGACTCTGGTCGTGGTATTGATATTTTCAATGTCAAATAGCCTTTGCCTGAGACGAGACAGAAACAGCCTTTGTGACACTGGTGATTCGGTAACCGATTTTTTCTGTACAAAATTCTCGAAATAATGAATGTTGGCATCATTCCACCAAGGAATATCCGATATAGGCTTCCACTTTAATTAACAAGGGTGAGGGTAAAAGAAGAAGCCATCACTTTTTCCTCATATGTATGATCGAAACGCGATTTCAAGGATAGTGAGAGAAATATACAACGAGATCACTAGGTTTAGTGCGCTCAACTTTGACTCGCAAATCTCCGGATAAACAAAATACACGTATCTTACTCGTGTTCATTACTACTCCTTTCCCGAAAGCTTTCGGTATTTTCCAGGAGCAATGGACGAAAGAGAAAACTGGCGGCCCTATTTCAGAAAGGAAAAAGTTTCTGGGTTCAAGTCTTCCAACGGAGAAAAACTTGCCCTTCCGTCGTCCATGTATTTTTGTTCGGGAGGGAGCGAGGGAATAATTGAAAATTTGTTGGAAATAATAGAAATAAAATTTCCAATTTTCTCCAGGGCGCTGCAAGATGGCTTACTGACCGAGGGAGGGGGGAGGCTGCTGGGGTGACGATTGACCAAGTTGAGCATCTTTTGTCTTCAGTTGCTTCGTTCAATGAGACTTAAGAGGAAATAAAACAAAATATCTTAAAGATAGTTGTTAAGTAATGATCTAAGAAAGTATCGAAAGTCAAATCATTATAGTCCAGAGAGCGCTGAAATC
The DNA here is from genome assembly GCA_035079395.1 of Aspidiotus destructor. Classification (NCBI taxonomy): domain Eukaryota; kingdom Metazoa; phylum Arthropoda; class Insecta; order Hemiptera; family Diaspididae; genus Aspidiotus; species Aspidiotus destructor. The sequence goes on along the minus strand of JAVHKZ010000015.1, from coordinate 23,165,627 downwards.
ATTCTCCGTTTTTTTCGAGTATTCGTGGATTTCCCAACTAATTCTGATCTTTATTATGGTGGTTGATAGAGGCAAGCTTTTTAAAATTAGTGCTGATCTATTTTGTGAAATTTAGACACCTTGAGTCCAAGTTCACTTCCTGTCCCCATGGATCGGCTGCACAAAAAATAGACTAATGATCCAATTCGTGTTCAGGGACTCGAACACGAAACAGAAATCCCTGAGGTGGTAAGCCTATTGAATCACCAGAAGGAAAATATTATTCGGAGGAGGAATGACAAATGGTAGCACAGCTTTGTAGCCTCATAAATTTATTCCCAAACGACCAGACTTCGATTTTCAAAGTTTACAATTCATTTAGTCACAATACGAATACCTTGCATCAGAATACGCAATCTCGCATAGCCTACTTTATGAATTTCTTCTCTTCAGAAAATTTATCTCGAATGTCGAGTGATGCAATTCTAATTAAATATTGAGTTGGATAGGACACGTATACTCTTCGTCAAATTTTTCGTTTGAAGTTCAATCCGCTATCGTATGCAACAAGTACCGAATGATTGTTCTTTCATCTAAATTTTTCTTTTCGATAACTCTTCTGCTGAATCATGTTATACGACCTGTTACTCAGATCAATATTTCAAGTTCGTACTGAAAACTTCGCGCTGGTTCAGAAAGAAGTATACGATTTCAAGGAAATGTTTATGCGGGAACGGAAGAGAGCAACGGAATTTAAGGAAGCGTTAAGCAGGAAGGAATCACTAAAGTATGGACCTAGTACGATTGCAACAAAAAGAGGTAACAAGTGTCAGAAACAATAGAAAACACGTACTATTCATCGCTATTCGTAAATCATCGTGTCACCGAATTCCTGCAGACAACAGAACAACCTGAAATAGTATGATTGTATCCTCAATCAGACTTGCACAAGAAAAAACGCCACAAAAGTATCTACCCATTCTTTTTTCCCAAACGATCGTAGGAGTACATATTTCACCTACGAATTATCTAGACCTCCAACGAAATGCAAGTGTCAAATGAAACAAAGAAAAAGTGCTTCTTGATGTCACATAATAATGCATCGAAGGTTACTTTGCCAGCAAAGGGTTGCTAATCCCTTGAACAACGTAGAAGAAAGTTCATGGAATAACGTGGAAAAATACCTCACAATAAAAGGTTACTTTTGGAACAATTTTTTACGGATGGATTTAATTTTATAGAAATTTCCTCACAAACGAAGTACCGTTATTTCAATAGATGTCACGGGATTCAGCCATCCCTGGTACAGGTAAGAAAGACAGCAGGAGTTCGACCGCGCGTTTTCTTTTTAGGAAAACAGAAGTTGCACTCGCAGCCTAGTTTTGGGCCAGGAGGAGGAGAGAAATATTTGAAGGTATCCTTTTCAAGTCGTTTACTTGGTAGGCATGAGGGAAGATTTAAAGTTTTACTCTAACTCGTGATAACCACTTTTATACTTTGAGAAGAAAAAGGTCTCGTTCTCCAATGATATGAGATGCTCTTGAGGGATTCAATAGACAGTTGCTGAATTTTACACAATTAAAATAGAACCGGAAGATAAGAAGTCTGAATTTTCAAGAAGTCCTTAGTAGCTATTTTACAGTAAGCAGTTACCAGAAAAGTTATTCAAAATTAGAGTTAGCAGGATGAAGAAAGGAAAGAGAATCCTCATCTCACTCAACTTCTACTCACTCTCTTCCGAGGGAAAGTTGACAAAAGTTCGATAGGACATGAAAGGAAAAAAAAACACATTTAATTAGTACAAACATTTTCTTCCGTGCCCTTCATCTTAATTTGGCATTTCACGAGAATTTGAGGTATAGCAAAAATGCCAATTTCTAAATTCCCCTTTTAGTATAATTTTAAAGAGAAGCAAAAGTAATCAGTAAATTTTTAATCTATGGAAAAATTGGGAACAATTTTACTAAAAAGAAAATTGGTAAGTTTTATAAATTCCACAAAAGTCTTTGTATTTCTCACCCCTCTCCCCCTCCTAGAAATTTACAAAAGTTTCAGCGTAAAGAATAGTTTCCAACTAGTTGAAAGAAAGAAAAATTGTCCCTCAGAATTAGAAAAACAATTAAGTAATTAAAAAGGGACGTTACTCGATTAGGGTAGCAGTGATTTGGCTCGAAAACAAATTTTTCCGATTTTTTTTCTCACGCTGTTGCAAAGATGATGCACGTAATCGACGGCCGCACATGAAATATTCCTGAGTTAAAATTTTTTCATAGATTTTGAAGAAAAGTACGTTGCTGGTAATATTTTTTACTAAAATATGCCCGCCCGTGAAAAATGCAGATGTAGACTCGGGTTGATTAATGGGTAATTTCCAGAATATCTAGACGAAAAAAATATATTTCAATGTGGATTTGAATTCGAGAACCATCAAAGTAACTCTCGCAGCATTCATAAAATAAAGACAGAAAAAAACTCTTCTAAGCATCAGGATAAAACCTAAATGCAGGATTCTCCGCTCCAGATTACAGGGTGGTCTATCCTCCAAATTCGAGACGTTATGTGGGTTCGAACCATCAATTCTTTCCTTTCTTCCTCCTCTCCAAATACAGCATTCATCCAATAGACAAAAAAAACCTTCTGCGCTGCAAGATAAACCCTGAATGCAGGATTCTACGCTCCAAATTACACGGTAGTGTATCCTAGGTTTGAACCGTCAATTCTTTCTCCTCTTCAGATACTATCCAAGTAATTCTTGCAGCATTCGTAAAATGAACAAAAAAAACTCTTCTAAGCAGCAGGATAAATCCTAAAGGCAGGATTCTACGCTCCAGACTACTCGGTGGTCTATCCTCAGAATTCGATACGTTATATAGGTTCGCAAAGTACGAAATGAAGAACTTTAATGGTCGCTTCAATTCGTTGCCGATGTATGCGTTCAAAGTAAAAAATTGTTAGATTATACCCCGAAGCCTTCATTTGCAATTTTCACGTAACGTGTTTTGCGAGACGATTATTGAGACTGAGGACAAAGAAAATTTTCCCTTACCTATTCGGCCAAGAATTTAAAACTTCAATATTGGTCTTCATTGGAATGAACGTCCTGGTAATTTTTCGACTAAATTTTCGGAATTAAGTTTATTGACAAAAATATCGGAGTACTTTCGAAGTGTACACAATCGAACCAGCTTCAAGAATAGAATTTTACTGGGCAACGTTCCCTAGGAATTCCCCCGTGTACGAATTTTGTGAGTTCACAAAACCAGGTAAATATTTTTTGACGTACTCGTCTGCCTACGAATTTCGTTCCCCACGTCACTAAGTTTCTATGATTACCTCAAAAACCAAATTATGCATATAAAGCTTATCTTTCATCGAATTTTTGTAAGAATTTTGCGAACTTATATAGTTTGAACTTTCTCTCGATTTCGGCAATAAATTTAGACTCGGAATTCAAAACACTGATTCACGAGACGATGAAATATTCAGTCGTTTGCACTTTCCCGAAGTTGGCGAGATACCGGACGTAAACGTGCATCCGACGTACTTTTCGAGCAAATTGAAAATACCAATTCCTCATGCATCTCATATGATAAGTGATAGCATTCCAAATTTATCTAAACTTTCCTCCTTCGAAATTGACCGCAACTCAGACGAAGGGGAGCGATCTGCCACCCTTCCGTGCAATACCCCTTCATTTCGCGAGTGCAAATGATACGCGTTATAAACACAGAACTCGAAAGAGTGCATCAACTAACAATATTAAAAAAAAAAGCGTGGGATCGTAAATTACAGTACACAGTATAATACCTTCACGATTAATCAAGACATTTTTTTCTTTTCTCTCTTTCTTTCATCTTTTTTTAAAGCCATTATTAAATAGCGAAATGAATACCGAGCCGAGATGATTTTTAATTTTCTCTGCAGTAGGTTGTAACCAATCCGTTACCGGCTTATTATAAATAAATCAACAATATATACCATAGTTAATAATACTGTACATGCATATAACGTTAAGTTATAAGTTCACTGATTTATGCAGAACGACTTTCATGACGAGTTCATCAATTCTGTAACTCATCGTTACTTTACCGTAATTTGTTTGCGAAAATTTTTACAACGCGAAAGATAATTCCTTTTTCGATTTCTCATGTGTAACCAAAACCTATATAATTCGTAACTCATTAAAAAAAAAATATTTACCAAAAATCCTCTTTCGTAATCGAGAGAGGATTCTTTTCGTCGTTATTTTCCACTTTCGTTAGCGCGTATTGTTTTTTCTTTAAAAAAAAAATTCCTACGAATTTTAAAAACAAAGCAGGCGATCGTAGTACACGAACTAGGCATTTTTTAATGAAAATTCGGACGAAAAATGAAGAAAGGTTGACGAACTTACCAACGAAAATGAAATTGCTGTTAGGGAAAACCAGTTTTCTGCCGAGGATATCCATTTTAAATAAATAAATTTTCAATCGATGCACCAAAACTAATAATCAAGGCGAAGACGAAAGACGCGAAAGAAAAATTCAAAGTAAATTAATACGAACGTAAATAATATTATTTATTTTTATTTAATCGAGCACGTGCTTTATCGTCTACGAACAAAATTACGACGAAGTACCACTCGCAACCAGATTCAAAGTCTTACTGAATACGATTTCACTATACGATCGCGACTATACGAGAAGCATCAACTGTTTCACGTTTCGACACATCTGACACATACAGACCGTTGCTAAGGGGATTCCAACATTAGCGCGGCCTGGCGGCTCGGCCTGTCAACGACCGTTCCTCCCTCCGACGAGAGAGCAATACGGGTATAATATTATTGAATACAATCGCACACAACGGTGTAACCTAATTACCTTGGTAACACATTACCTGTCCGTCGAAAAAGGTAATTGTACCGAATTATAACAGAAAAATACGTATTAACGAGGAAATATTTTGACAAAATACTATACGCTTCTCTACACGGTGCGACCGCCGTTGCAGGAGGGTGGTCTGCTGGCGTCTGTCGTTAATTTTTTTTTTCTCGTGCTATTTAATTATCGATACGGTTTCTAAATTCGTAAGTTTTTGTCTTTACGAGATCGAAAATACGAATGGTTGCTATAGGGTTTGCCATCGGAACATCATTCTTGCGAGAAGGATAAGATGAAAACTTGTTTGACGACACCATTAAAGGACATTCGATTGCACCGAATTGATACTTCTTTGTTTTAAATCGCAGCTTCCATCGCTCTCTGTTCGAATTTATATTGGTATCAATTAACCAGTTTCATTCATAATATCCTTAGAGTCTCACCCCAGAAATTTTAATTCATTCCTCCCTGAATAGTCCAGAAACCGGTGTTTAGACCCTAACACCTTCATTCATCGTGATGAGCACACCTATTTTTTCAAAGATTGCTGCATCGTGCTTGCCTATTCGGAAACAAAGATACAAAACGCTTACAAATTATAAGGTTACAAGTTTGCTCTTTACCACTTTCATCCTTCACTGCTTCACTGGTGATAAAGTATCAGAGCTCCTTAAAAAAATTAGGATGAAAGAAATTTTTGGCAGAGCCAAATGAATAAGTCTTCCTTAGCAGCTAGTGACTTTTGGGGGCGAGTCTAGTTGAAGACTATATAATCCTGGTACAAAGCTAGAATAGACAAGTCCACTTTAGAATATTTTAGGCTAAGGCTTTAGGGCGGCATTTGGTCTAGTATAAGTCTAGTTTAGAATATTTTAGGTTAATGACTTCAAGAGGGCTTACTGACTCCGCTCCTTCGTCTGCTTTAGATTATTTCAGGCTAAGGCTTTAGGGCGGCATACTCGCTTGGTCTAGTATAAGTCTACTTTGGAAAATTTTAGGCTAATGACTTCAAGGGGGGCTCACTCGCTTCTTGGTCGAGTATAAGTCTTCTTCTTATAGTCTCCGTCCTAGTATAATGATGGCTTAGCCTTGAGCTTTGTTAGTATAGGAATAATCATCCCATTCCTAGCAATTGGGGTGGCCTACCTGATTCAGGCCTAGTATTGTTAACGTTACCTAATACCTACCGCTGTCTACAGGAGAACAATTGATTCAATTACGTTTTATCCAGTATCTATAAAAAAGCCTAAAGCTACCTAAAGAAATTAATGTATACATACAGTCCACTGATAAAGCTCAATAATGTAATGTAATGATCAATGTTAATTAACCAAAAGTTAAGAAAGTTAAAAAGTTGATTTAAGTTTTTGTTTATTTATCAAACATTTTTTGGTCCTCCGGGCCGGATGACCAAAGAATGTTTGATAAAGCTCAATAATGTAATGTAATGATGTTCAATATTAACCTAAAGTTAAAAAGTTCAAAGTTGAGTTAAGTTATTGTTCATTTATCAAACAAGTATAATGAAGGATTCAGACAAAGTCGTCTTACTTAGGGCCTAGTATAAGCCTAGTTTGTAGTATGTGGAAGGATAGTATATAAAAGAATCTAGTTTAGCATATTACAGCCCACTACAACATACTGATTGAGGCTTAGTATAATGAAAGCTTCAGATGATCCAAGGTCAAATATGTATATTAGGCCTATATAATGAAGGCTATATACCTACTACAGCATACTGATTCAGGCCTAGTATAATGAAAGCTTCAGAGACCCAAGGTCAATTGTGCGGACGGACGGACGAGCGTACGCAAGCAAATTTCAAATTCAGGGTAGGGATCAGGCTTGATCTAGTATAAATCTAGTTGAGAATATTTGACGCTAAAATATTGTATATTAGGCCTATAATGAAAGCCTCAGAGAAAAAAGGTAAATTGTAAGGACGGACGGACGGATGCACGCACGCGAATTTCAAAAATTAGGGTAGGGATCACATTAGGCCTATACAATGAAGGCCATAACTACTACATCATACTGATTCAGGCCTCGCATAATGAAGCTCCAGAAACCCAAGGTCAACTGTACGGAGGGACGAACGGACGGACGCACGCAAATTTCAAAATCAGGGGTCAGCGCAAAGAGATGAAACATGTCAAAAATTAAAAGAATTGCAATGGTAGTGGGGAACCGGCCCTGCAGGAAATATGAATTTCTATGTCTAGACGTATTGGGTTTGACCCTATATGAGTAGCTCGAGTAAAAATTCTACTAGGTCCCTTTCCTATCATCTATAAATTGAAAGTCAAAATTTTTTCAGCTCAGAAACTGAAACTTTTCCAAATCCCTCTCTCATTATATAAGGCTTGGATGGTGGCTGAGATTGTTCCAAGTCTGGAAATGATGACGTCACAAATTGAATGCGCTTGCACTTCCGCTTGTTTCCTGTAAATGCCCCCTTAAAAAAGATATTGGGTTCCCAGTTAGAACCTGGTAAACCATATCGACCGTCGAAATGACGTCGAATCCAGGTCGATCAATAAATCGACCCACATTCGACCTATTTTTGACGTTAATTTTAAATTTTTGAGAATTTTGACCAGATTTTCAGATCGATATATGAGTCTCCCAAACACCATTGATTTTCGACGCAAAATTGACTTCATTTTGACGTCGATATTAGGTCGAATTATAAGACCGCTAACGTTACTTTTCCAATTACAAATTTCGACTAGAAATCGACTGACATAATTTCAAGTTGTTTTTTACGCAAAATTGGTTTCATTATGCCGTCGATATGAAGTCGAATTATGAAACCGACAATGTTACTTTTCCAAACACAAATTTCGACTATAGAAATCGACGTGAAAATCGACTGACAGATAATTTCGAGTTTTGTGGTGGTACCGTCGCATTGATACTCGTAGAAAGATGAGGCAGTCGGGAAAGAGAGAAGAGAAATAGTCAATTGATTTCACGTTTTCTACGTGTGTTGAGATCGCCCATTAGAGACTTGGTTTCAGGGTATCATAAAGGTCTACGGATAATCAGAGACTCGGCATTGAGGTAAAACGAAGTTCGATTTTCACATGAATATGCAAATAATTGAATTTCGGATTTAGGAAAGAGCCTAGAGAGCCGTTGGCCCCGGGCTCTCGCAATCTAGGAGCCCCACAAATTAGAATTCATATTAGAAACCTGATTGCGAGCGGAGCGAGCAAAAAATCATTCCACACACAAAAAAGAAAACAAAAATTGGGGCCCCTCGTAAAAATTTGGTCCCCAGGTTCACAGAAGCTAAATCCGGCACTGCATCGAATTTCAAGCGAATTCTTGAGATGCGATTAATAAACCAGATTTCGACGTCGATTTTAGAATAAATTTTCAAAAAGAAAAAAATTGACTAGATTTCGACGTCGAATGTAGGTCGAAATTTGGTGGAAATTTTAGCGCTATCCGAAAATATTTTGACTCGTCGTCGGTGGCGTTCTGAGCCAACGACGTCATAGCATCTTAGGGGCACCAAGCAAGTGGGAAAAGAAAAAAATTCAAAAGATTGAAAAGAATAAAAAGAAATAAATTACGATAATTTGAAAAAAAAAAAAATTATTTGACGGAGCAAAATTCTTCAAGGGCTCAGATGAGAAACATCCCGGTAGTAAATTTACTCTCAGAAAATGTTTGTACTGATAAAATGTGTTTTTTTTTCCTCTTTCCTGTCCTGTCAAATTTTTGTAGATTCTTCTTCATCCTGCTAACTCTAATTTTGAATAACTTTGCTGGTAACCGCTTACTCTGAAAAAGATACTAAGAACTTCTTGCAAATCCAGACTTCTCATCTCCGGTTGTATTTTGTAACTCTCTCAAAAATTGTGTGAAATTAAGCAAATGTCTGTTGAATCCCTCAAGAGCATCTCGTATCATTGGAGTGCTAGAATTTTTTCTTCTCAAAGTAAAAAAGTGGTTATCACGAGTTGGAGTAAAACTTCGAACCTTCCCTCATGCCTAAATAGTAAACGATCTAGAAACGATACCTTTAAATATTTCTCTTCCCCGCCTGGACCAAAACTAGGCTGCGAGAGCATCTTTTGTTTTCCTAAAGTGAAAACAACGTCGAACTCCTGCTGTCTTTCTTACCTAAACAAGGCATGGCTGAGTCCCGTGACATCTATTGAAATAACGGTACTTCGTTTAAAATCATTTGTCTTTTATTGTGAGGTATTTCTCCACGTTATTTCATGAACTTTCTTCTACGTTGTTCAAGGGATTATTGCAACAAAACCCAGAAAGAAGCAACCCCTTGCTGGCAAAGTAACCTTCGATGCACTACGTATTATGTGACATCATGAAGCAATTGTTCTTTGTTTCATTTGACACTTGCATTTCGTTGGAGGTCAAGATAATTCGTAGGTGAAATCTGTACTCTTACGATTGTTTGGGGAAAAAAAATGGGTACATACCTTTGTGGTGTTTTTCCTAGTGGAAGTTGAATTGAGGATACAATCATACTATTTCTTCGGTTGTCTGCAGGAATTCGGCGACACGATGATTTACGAATGGCGATGAATAGTAGCCTAAACCTACGTGTTTGCTATTGCTTCTGACACTTGTTACCTCTTTTTGTTGCAATCGTACTAGGTCCATACTCTGTGATTCTTTTCTGCTCAACGCTTCTTTAAATTCCGTTGCTCTCTTCCGTTCCCGCATAAACATTTCCTCAAAATCGTCTACCTCTTTCTGAACCAGCGCGAATTTTTCTGTACGAACTTTAATTATTGATCTGTGTAACAGGTTATATGTATGGCATGACTCAGCCGAAGAGTTATCAAAAAGAAAAATTTAGATGAAATGGACGATGAATTACAAATGGCGATCAAGAGCGATGTCTTGTACTCTGATTTGTGTTTCAGATGCTGCGCCGTTGTTTTCGACTCTGTTAGTTGTCATTGATGTCAATAACTGGTTGAAATTTGGTCGATTTTTGGAGTCGATTTCTGTTCAAAAAATGAGAGATTCGATGTCGAAATCTGGTCGATTTAGTTGGCTGTGGTTTGGGCTTTTCTTATGTTGAATTCATGAAGTACGTTAATGAGGTAAAATTTGTTACAATAACAAGAAAACTTCATCCTCATTTTTCTTTAAATCTTGTGGTTACACTTCATGAATCATGATTCTTTATTATTTTTCAAACATCAAGGTTGCTATCAAAGTCAGTCAAGTCTCTCTTACTACCCTCCTTTTGCACCAATTGTCTGCTTGGGCTGATCTGTGTCATTTCATTACCTCACAATTAAAAACACCCTGAAATATATGTGATGCGCTCTGCAATAAGGTATACAAAATCGCACGGTGAAGCTCCCTGTATAAAAGTGACCCTTCTTGTGAACTCCATTTTACACGAAGAGAGTTGTTCAAAATGTTTGGTTGAAGGATAATTGAAGTCAATGATGACAGTCTCTAGAGTACACAATCATATACTGGTGTAACACAGGCCCAATTTGACGGTCAGTTTTATACGGGGAGGAGATAACATGACCTTGGGATTTGGTAAATTTTTGCACTAACAGTAGACCTTTCCCTATGACCTTGTACCCTAATTCCAGAATTTCTAGTTCAAGTCTAGTACATATACTGTATTTCAAGTCCCCTTCCTATTCTAAGAATACCTTGGAAGTTGGTGAGTACAGCCTGATCAAAACAGCTCCTTCAAGTAACCATACATGCAATGCTTCATACACCAATTTGCTTAGCCCCTTCCATGAGCCAGATATGCAATGCTTTAAACACCACCCTCCAGTAAATTCCAAGTCACTTTTGTATCATCTCGCAGCACTAAAAGCCTGATTAAAATAGCTCCTTCAAGTAACTAGATATGCAATACTCCATACACCAATTGACCTAGCCCCTTCAAAGAGCCAGATATACAACGTTTCAAACACCATAAGATTTATAAAACAATAAAAAATATTGACGGCGAAAAGAGAGAGAGAAAAAAAAGCCGTTAGGCGTATCAGGTCTAATACAGGCTTATTTTTATTGTCGTTATTAAAAGCAGTCAGAAAACTCTGTTTTACACCATCGCAAAAGGAAATTCTCTTGCACTTCAATCCCCTCCTCACATCTTTAACTAGAGGTCGTTTTTCAGGATGTCTCTCTCCTACACAGGAACTGTACAGCTCCGAAGTCAACATTTGGCCAAGTTCTACAGTCATGTTTAGAGATCAAACAAGTCCCTGCAGTGGATCAACATCAGTATATCTCCCCAGTCAAAATTTCCCCAAATCCTTAAAGTAGGTCAAAGCCCGGCGTTTTGAGAACTACAATTCAGGACTCAGATATTTCCAAGTCCTACAGATCAAGCTTGAAATTTTCCTCAAGTCCCTAAAATGGGTGAGAGCTGCTCCTTCAAGAACACTAACTTAGAACCCTATTCTTCAAAATCCTACAGTCATATATAGAGGTCAAAGACTTTAGAAGGTCAGGACCCTGCTTTTGAGACAACACTAGCCCTATTCAAAACTCTTGTTTTCTCAAGTCTCACAGTCATATATGTGTAGAGATCAAAGGTCAAAATATTGCAAGTTCCCGAAGTAGGTGAGAGTCTTTGCCTATTTAAGAACCCCAATTTTTCAAAATAACAACAGACAACGCTTGACAGACATTTTCACTAAGAGACCCCCTCTTCCATAAAACGGGGTTGATTTGCGGTCGGCCTTTGTTGAAGATGGGGAGTCTACTTAAACTTGATGCGGTTTTAAGAGTCGGATTATTTCAGAGTTTCCTGAACTAGCAGACAACAAGAGAGAGAGAGAGGAGGGAACTATGAAAACTTTTGACCATAATATCATAGGTATAAGAGCTCAAAGTTAGCATAAAGAATTGGCACGGTCAACTAGAAAAGAGCTTGTAAGAAGCATACTAAGCATCATATCAGGCTGAAGGATCAAATTATCCAATCTTAGGAAAATCAGAAATGAACCCGACACCTATTATGTTGACTAATTAATTTGCATACCCAGCAACTCTGAAAGAGAAATTAAAACGTTTGTGTAAGTGAACTTCCTGGGTCGTGTCGCTGTCGTCCTCAATCTATTCATTTCTTCATTATATCACGTCTTCCTTCTTTCCTGCAGTTTGTGGATTATTAATTTTTTTTAATCGCACCGAAGTGTCATCAGACACAAATCCAAGGTGAGGGAGGTGGAAGTTTCTCAAATATGATATTGTTTCCCCTCAGCAATTCTCGGCGGAAAGAATTTTCCGCACAGTAATCAGGAAATCATCCCGCAAACCATCACCCATACAAGAATTCTCGACAACTCTTTTAAATATTTCTCGAGCACGTGCTACGCCTCAATTACCATCATCGATCGTTTTCTTCCGCTTCATATACGAACCTAATTTTTATATTATCGAGAGGAAAAAGCTTTCGATTCTCTAATCCACAAAACTGTAACAAGTCGTAGCAGATGTTACGTCTGCTGTCTGGAAGCTGTTCAGAGCTATTCGTATTTACTCATATTCGTCGATCGCCGTCATCGTCGACGAATACCGTACGAAACCAGGTGATGATAATTTGCAAGGCCTTCGGCTTTTCGAGTTCACTACTTCTACTGAAAACCAGAGGAGTCTTCACCGTAAGACAGGTGGCCGGGCAGAATCCCATTTGAATGAACGTCGAACGCGTGCTCTGGAACCGCTTTCAACCGCATATATCGGCCGATGCAGTCGCTCCATATACACGACGAGTACTACCATAATAACAGTAGTACGATTACACGCCGTTCATACTACAGACACTCGCACACCTACACAACCGTAACACAAACAAACCGTGTTGCTCTTCAGTGCGGTAGATCAGATCCGTTGCCCGTGATGCATTTCGCCTTATTGATAACGATTGTTAAATTACTCTATCCATAAACCAGATTCGCGGCTGATGAAACATGTTCGCGCTTTCAATTTTGCTTCTAATATACAGTTTCAGGTTTACATATAATATTTATAACCTAATGCGATACCGTACGTCGTCGGCGGTAGTAGCAGCGGGTATAGGTTTAATCGAAAATAATAAATTATTAGACGATTTGCGTTCAACACCTGTCACGTGCTTTTCTATCCAATTTACTTTTCATAATTTAAAGTAGTTGATGATTCGGAAACCAAATTTTAGTAGGGATAGGAACAAAAAAAAAAAAGATGTTCGAGAAAAAAAGGCGAATGAAAACTTGCGAGAGGGATTGAAGGCGATGCAATGTAAACATAAGGAAGTTCTCTAAATACCGTAACAATTTCCGCCACGGCGAAATTGGTTTTTCTACTCTTTCTCGAATGCTGATCGCGGAAAGTCTACGTCACTCGAAGATGAGAATTCGTACGAAACTGAAGAATAGCAATCAGTTTTTCGTCTAAAGGGGGTCCTGGCAAAAGTCGACGAGAAAAGCTCACTTCGCACGTTATTTTTTCTCGTAAAGAATTCTTCAAGTGATGCTTCTTACAGCTAAACCTTTCTCCCTACTCTCAAACTTCAAATTTGTAGCCAGTGTATATCTGGGGTTCAAAAATTCTATACATATTCAGCGTTCATCAAAGTGTAGGCTTATGATATCAGCAGAGGTGGTTCAGCGCTTCCTCGCTCTCCTTGGCCAAGCACCTCCAAAACACATAAAGACATTGACTAGTTTCACATCTTTTTGATCAGACCATCTCCTAATTTCTGTAGACCGGCATCCGTCTGTCTATTAATAGGCTGACTTTGCAGCTTGATTATTTGACAAGGGTTCGGAACTTGTTCTACGGGAGATAGTAGAAACGCAAATCGGTTAGCTGGAGGAATGATCGATTTCGATACTCAATGGAAGTGAAAATTCTTCCCGTCAGCGAGTTACTTCCAACCGATCAATGAAATTTACCAATATGTGTTCGGATTCAGAGCTTGGACTCTGCTCAAATCCCAACTTCCTGCTAAGCCTTTCTTCAATTACCGCCTTTAAAAGAAGTCACAAAGCAACACTTCCACATGGGTTTGAGTTCGACATTTTCTCGAGTACTTTGTAAATGGAAGTACAGTATTTCCAAGCCTACTCTTTAGTCTCCATAGTGGTTCAGAAGTCAATATTTTACCACTCGGTTGCCATGGGACTGAAGAGAATTGAAAAATTCGAGATATTCCTGGGACTTGATCATCAAAGAAGAAGAGGCCCCAGTCCAGTTCTTCTTTCTTGGAGGTCAAATCCCAGCAAATGCTCAAATTTTTCCAAGTCCTTAGAACAGGTCGGTATTCTAGCCTCTATTTCTCGAATGTTGGACTTCGTGAATTTGTTTGTCCGTACCTCTAACATTGAGACTTGAACAAATTTTGACCTTCGACCTGTATAAGAAATGGTTTTTTACATATAAAGAGTGGCTTGGATTTCGAAAAGTTTCAACGTTGTAAACAGAGAGGCTATTGACCTTGACCTAGTCTACCTCTATGATCACGTAGACACGTCATCGGCAATTTCTTCTACCTCAAAATGTGAAGTCATCAGCGAGGAAAAAACTCTCAACCATCACCCAAAAGGCAGTAACTCATGACACAATTATGGGCGTTGAAAGAACAAGAGGAGCCATGAATATCAATCAGGACTCAAATCGATCAAGGAAGTACGCTCGTACGCTCCGTAAAAGAAAAAAAAGAGCTCAGAATTTCACTCTATGCCTTTTCATATCTCTCCACAACTTTTTCCAAGGCTACTTGATTTGAAATGTCGAAGAATCCTTTTGATTCCTTCACGCGCCCATACATCTTGTCCATAATTATTTGTGGAGAAGGGTACCCAGCGAAGTAAATATTTTCAGTACTGTAGAATAATTAATCATTGAAAAATTTCGCTACATCGAAGAACTCGGAAAGGTTGACGGAATCGGACAAAGCCTTCGGCAAACTTTATTATTACAAAATGTTTTCGATACAAATAATATGATAAATTTTTTGATTTATGAGCGCACCTATATCTGTATCAATCCTTATCATTAATAAAATATCTCAATGGTGAATACCGAACGACGGTCCTCGATTTCGTCACAAGTTGTGAGGTCTCAATAACGCATAAGGATTCAGTCTAAAAACATTATTAGGAATGAAGTTAGCGCTCGCGCTGATCATTTACAAACCCTCGGGACGTTTCTGTAAACGATGAATAATGCTGAGGTTTACTCTCTTATACAGTGGAACCGCTGCGCTATGCGGCGACTACCTTTGAAGCGAAATCAGCTGTTTGACTGCCCCAGTACATCACGACTACGAGTCTGATGACGTCAACCTTACCTGCTGACTGAAAGCGAAAAGAATAGAGTACTTCTGTCGCGTCCGATATCCTGCCAGGCCGCAGGAAGTCGAATGTAAAAAGGTCACCGCTATTCACGAGTGTGAATGTTGTCAGCATGCTCGTGGAATGCGACAGAGCATTGACTTCAGAAAAGAACGATGCCACCGCTTCGTTTCCTAGAATATTGCGCATATAAACAGGAGATAAAAGAAGAGTATACCCTTTTCGGATTCCTAATTATTGATGAATAAATGATAGATATATTCACAATCACGTAATGATGCTTAATTTCGAGTCACGTATACTCGGCAGTTGAAAAATTGTAGTTTAACCCGGCTACGGCGAAAATGTTAGGGTGCGAGAAACCCCCTTGTGTTTACATTCCAACACCTACATTCCCTTCCGCCCACTGTGTTATTCCTTTACTGCGGACAGACTGTTTCAGGATATTTTTCTTCCTGTTATCGCACTTCCTTTGATCGTAGTTTCGAACTACTCATCAACTCATTATGCCATTCTTACTGGCTCCCTTTCTTTGTGGCCTTCTGAAAACTATCTTTTCTTTTACGAAGTACATGGAATCGCCACCGAGGGATTTACGTTTTTAATCCCACGTACATGGCCTACGTACTCCTTTAGTTTTCTCTTAGCATTTTGTTCCCAACTTGCACCATCTCTACATTCTGCTCTTTTGGTTGATTGTTCGTTATGTTTCTCTTTATTGCAGCGTCTTCCAAGGGATAATTTTGGATCTTCCTTGCTCCTTCTACGTTCTTCTTCATGAAATTCATTACATTGTTTTTGTAATTTGATCAAACTCTACAAGTCTCGTCATTACTAAGACACTGGACCATTGATAAGGTGTATCCCTGCATGGTATTTGGAATCAAAGAACTTTTCTACAAATTTTTTGGCCTGTACCATGATACCATTTAAGAGCCATTAGTTACAACTTCACGTTCGATGCTCTTAATTTTTCAAGGTGAACAGAGGCCTTAATTCTGCTAAGTTGCCCTCAAGTGTTTAGGAAACAATTTTTTGGAATGAGAGCCTTACTGTGAATTGAGTTTCGATAAATTTTGTATTTCACGTTGCCTTCCCCTCCCCGGGTGACCAATCCTATCTTACGCTACAAATTTTATCTTTATACTCACCGAAATGTCATCCTCGTATGCTTTGGAGTCTATTGACCTTGTCACAGAACTTCGTAATCCTAATTATTTATGTAGATCTCCGAGTATCAATCTGTTATTTTCTCAATTTTTTTGGAAATTTAGATTAATTTTTCGTTTCCAAACTTTTTTCAGATTAATTACCGCCCGTATTCGAGGAGGAAAAAACGATCAATTTCGTATCGTTGGAAAAAAGGTTGAGAGAATTATCATTAGCTACGAGCTCTATGAAAGGAAGCTGAATGCGGTCTTGAAGAATAATTTTTTCTAGATTGCCATTTACCCATCAAAATCTACTTCGTTGGTTTATAGAGAGTACTGAGTTGCAAACATCAATCACCAATGGACATAGATCTTTTCACTTACCTAGAAACAAAAGAAAAATAATACAAAATTAGTTGCACGAAAAGAAAGAAGAACAGTTTGAAGGTTGAAGATACCAAGAATTATGGGAATGTGATCGAGTTCATGACTTATGATCGCTATTTACTCGTTGATGGGGAGAAGAAGAACTGCCTGTTGGACAAAAAGGGAGGGGGGTTGGGTAGGTTATGGCGGAACAGTAGAGTTCAATAATGAAAGCAAGCAGCGGTGGATTAAGGCACAATCATCACATGGAACTGCTTGTGTCCGCGCGCCAAAATGTCCGCTTTTTTGAATAAATAAGAAGGAAAAAAAAAAAAAAAAAAAAGGAAAATTAGAGGCCATTGTAGGTTTGCAATGGCGGCGGGGAATCCGCAACCTCCTCCGCTCGCGATCACGTTGGCGCAAAAATTCCCCCTCAGAAAATGAGTTGGCTGGGCTCTTCTCAGTGTACTGCATGCTAGGCCTGATATAATGAAAGCTGGAAACTGAAATATTATCAAGGCTCTAAAGTAAATCAAGGTCAAGGTCATTGATGACGTCCTGAAGCATCTCGGCTGGAAGTTGAAATTTTTCAAGTTTCTAAAGTAGTTCAAGGTCATTGATGACGTCATAAAGCGCCCCACGTCACGTCACGTCACGCAGTTCACAGAAACTCCCGGACGCCAACGTTTTCCCCCTAACAAAAAAAAAAGCATCCCGGCTGGAATTTGAAATTTTTTTCAAGTCCCTAAAATAGGTCAAGGTCATTGATGACGTCATAAAGCGCCATACGTCACGTCACGCAATTCACAGAAACTCCCAGACGCGGACGTTTTCTGAGAATGTAATCCCTCAAACAAAATGAAAAGTTGAAAATTTTCCAAGTCCCTAAAGTAGGTCAAGGTCATTGATGACGTCATAAAGCGCCCCACGTCACGTCACGTCACGCAGTTCACAGAAACCCCCGGACGCGGACGTTTTCCGAGGATGTAACCCCCTAAAAATACTAGGCCTTATATAATGAAAGCTGAAAGTTGAAATTCCTTCAAGTCCCTAAAGTAGGTCAAGGTCATTGCTGCATAAAGCGCCACACGTCACGTCACTCAGTTAACAGAAACTATCCCGGACATTTCCTGAGGATGTCACCCCCCTAACAAAATGGATAGCGGGTTCCTCGCTAAAAAAGGTCAGCGCGTGAGTGTGCTTGTGTCCGCGCGGAAGCTAAGTCCGTCGCTGAAAGCAAGGCAATTGATGGGCGCTACGGATAGTTTTTTCAACCCGTTTGTGTTTTCAGTTTTGAAGGAAGAGTTGGAGGCTTTTTGTAGCAAAACGATATTTTTGAAAGAAATTATCACAGAATTGTTTTTGAAAGAGCAATGGAGTCCTCTTCCCAGCCAATGTATTGCTTGAAAATATTTTGTTCTGAGCTCTTTCCTTAAAATACCCCTATTCGCGAATTCGATTGAGGAAGCGCTGCATACAGCAAAATGAGGAAGTAACACCAAAAGGTGATGATGTACTTTTGATGATAAGAGGTTATACAAATAAAATCCTTTCTACTGCCCTAAATATCGTTTCATTTGAAAAAATGAAGAGAATGAAAGTTGTAGCGCATATAATCATCTTTCAGATAAGTTCATCATCATCATCATCATTGCCAGTACGCGATTAGGCCCGTTGGGTATTTTTGTATGATTTCTTCACATCAATTGCACCAATCAGCAAACAGTATTTGTTTTGCCGCCAGAGGGCAGGTCCTTGATCAAATTCGCGAATGGAGAAACTCGTCAGAATTCAACCGCTACACGCTGACCCCTCTTACAGCGCGCTAGAAGGACTATTACCATTCAGAATAATACAGCATAGCACAATCTGTTGGCATGGGTTTAGTCTAAAATTTGACTTACAAGACTAGCGTCCTCTCCCCAAAGCAGGCAAAAAGATAACCAAATCATATCTTAGGAACAGACGCAGTCAAAATCGTTTCACTGTCGCTGCACATTGTCTGCGACTCAAGTGCGATAAATTAGATTGATTTCGAATTCGAACACTTTTCTGGGCGGCCAAAGACGTGGAGTCCCCTGCATCTGTGTCAGTAATTTCCTTAGTATTCCATGTACGATAATTTCGGTTTTCAACACATACTTGGTGTACCACGGGAAACACATCCTCCAAATTCAAATCCATGATATAGGTTCTCTATCGAGGAACCCGTCTCCTTGAGTTACCAGTTGTTAAAATAATACCTTTACCTTGTTCTCCCAAACCTCACTCCTCTATATTTATTTGTTTTTATCGACCAATTTCTTACGGATAATCTAATTTAATTGGACTGCTCGTGAGTTCATATTATCTTTCATTCGATCACGATACGCGTATTTTGTGGGCTCGTTTTCGCGTGACTCCCCGCTCTATTCATGCTCCTAATGCTAGCGTCCGTCGGCGTTACCGATTGATAATCACATAATAGGTTGCTTGCCAAATGGTATATACGGCTGGAAGCGTGTAGGATTTCATAATTGTTTTCGTATGACGAGCGAGAAAGTGAGACGAGGACAGAGGAGAGCGAGAGAAGGAATGCCGTACCGTGTTAGAAAAAAAAAGAGGATCGCCGTGCGCTGAATTCCAGATTATTAAACAGAAAACGCTCGGGATGTATTGTTTTAGAGGCGCGTATTGGTAAATTCTTGAAGATGACTCATCGTTAGGTAACTCTTAGACGACCCTTTGCTCTTGCCTGTATCCTGTGGCCGGATATCCTGTCCCGAGTGTACGCAGAATAAACCTCTCTTTCTGACAGTCTCACCTACAATTGTTAATTACTCAATGAAATGATCGCGTCGTCGTAGAAAGATCTACAAATCTTGCGTAGCTGATAAATGTCGTCTTCGAATATGTACGTATAGGAAGTGGCGTCTCACTTGGTTTCAATTCATTTCTACCTGCGATAGTTGTAGCAAAGGACATCGTTTTGACCTACTGACCTCTTACGTAGTCTGTTCTGCTTCTAACTCGTTGCACTTCAGCCTTTTGTTTCTCACCGTGTGACGATCAAAAATTTTTGATATTGGAAGTACGTCTTATTCGTCTGAAGTGTTAGCAGTTAGCGAATCGATAAGAAGGAGAAAAATGAGTAGCTACCGACGTCTTTTTTCGGGAAGGAACGTTGACCCAAACCTTGAAAGTTCGAACGTTCATGTGACGACGACAAAAATTACTGTTTAGAATTCGTATTGAGTTAGCGTTCGCGCGATCGCAAAAGGAGAATTAAATTGCTTCGAAATTTTTTATATACGCATTCGAATAATAGTTTTTAGCGAAATGACGGGCGGAAGACAGTGCCAATGCCGGGGGCCAGGACACCGATAGCGCGAGGAAAAACATTACGTGAATTAATTTCGATTATGCTTATGTTCGGTGCTAGCGGAGTTTGCGAGGAACAAAATACTTTTGAGAAATTGCAGACGCGATCGGTGGTTGTCTTTTTGTCGTCGCGAAAACGTAAATATATGTTCCTCGTACATACAGATCTACACAAATCTGGAAAATCGTACAACGCTGCTATTTGTATTGAAAAATGAAACTTTTTTTTTTGTTAATCGAGTTAATGACTCTTTTATGGAAGTTTTGTCGAATATTTTCGTATTGTATGAGACGGGCTGAAAATGAAGCTTCGCCTCCGGGAAGGGGTATACGAAGTCACGCGATTACTTCATGACTCTATTTGATAAGGTCAGAAGTAAGCGTTCGTGTCTCGTTCGCTTCTCTCTCGATCCGAAAGCGCTTGACTCTTGATTATTGAACTTTGTTTTTCTGGACTTTCGTTCGCATAAGAATTCACAAAGTGTCGTGAAAAATTTACTTTTGAAAAATCGACTTCTTGAAATCACAAAAAGGGTCACTTTCCTCTCGGAAAACCAGTTCAAAATCTGAATCCTTTGTGATCCAGAGGAGCGAATTTTGGAAGGAACGGTGGGAATTAGTCTTAAATTCTCTTCGCTTCTTCTCAAAAATACTTGACGGAATGACCATTTCACTCAGACATAAGTTGCGAAAACGATGGCTTCCGTAATTCGTATCCGAATGAGGAACACATGAAACCTGCTCTATGGGTCGAATCAAGTTGAAGTCCTGAGGAGTCTCTTTCTGTCATAGGTAGCTTTAAAGTTGAAATTTGCTCAAGTGTTCCTCTTATCACATAATGGAGCTTGAGATTCGAAATATCTCCTGATTAGGGTACCTAGGCCAGTTCTTGCCAAACGGTGAAAGGCTAAAATTCCTCGTATCATCAATTCCCTGTTGAAACACAGTAGTTTCCACGCAGAGAACCTATACTTTTTGGGAGGGAAAAGAGGGGCTGGGGATGATACCCACTACTCGGCGTTTTTTCTTTTCTCGACTTGGATATCTGGAAAATTTTTGGATCTTCAACTAAATGAGCCGCACACCTACGAAAAACGACGGTCTCCTCAAGAAATTCGAATGAAGAACCCGGGAAACCTACTCTACAAAATGAATTGGTTTTGAAGTTGAGAACACTTTGAAAATCAAAATAGTTGGAGCATTGACAATTTTCCCTGGTCGAATTTGTTTGATGATTGAAATTTTTTCAATTCACTTCACTTCCTCCCATACATAGCTCAAAAGTAAAACTCTTTTCCAAATCAAATTCCTTTGATAGCTGAAATTTTCTGAGCCATCCTCCAGTACTCAAAATTTTTCAAATGAAATTTTTCAAGCTCTCGTTTCATCACTCGTATATGGCTTGAACTTCTGTAAACGGAGTTGAAAGAGGGGAGGCAGAAAACCAGTTTTGTGAGTCTTATGGTGTTTGAAACGTTGTATATCTGACTCATTGAAGGGACTAGGCCAATTGGTGTACTTGAAGGAGCTATTTTAACAGGCTAGCAGCGCTGCAATGGAGAAGGGGACTTGAAATTCATTGAAGGGGTGGTGTTTGAAGCATTGCATATCTGGCTCATTGAAGGGGCTAAGCAAATTGGTGTATGAAGCATTGCATATTTGGTAATTTGGAGGAGCTGTTTTGATCAGGCTGTACTCACCGACATATGATAGGAGACTTGGAAAACCCGAGGTCATGTTGCCTCCCGGACGGCGAAATTTTTCGGGAAGACACCCCCCCCCCCTCCCATTGAACAGGATCCCTGTTAAAGGAAATATAATATCCTACAAGTTTTGTTTTCTTTGGTTTCTCTGGAAACGTCTTACTTCTTGAGATATTTCAATTCAAGTAAGTACATTGGAATGCGCGAAATTCTATCTACGAGTTTATAGTGCAACGTTACCTACCCAAACTGGTCGGGAGAACGTCTGCTGTTTTGCGTGTACATATATGAAGAGGAGGGGATTCAAAAGTGTTTTTCAACATAATAATTATACGGATTCAGTTAATTTTGTAATTTCAAACCCATAGGTATATAAGAGGAGGAGGCTCAGAAAAATTCCAATCGTCGGACTACAAAGATGAAGGGGCTTGGATATTTCAATCAGGGGTGCACGCCTGGACTATGAGCTTCCGCTACCAGCTTCGGCTTCCAGGTCAGAATTTATCGGCTTCTAGACTTCCAGCTTCCGGCTTCTCGTGCACCCCTGGTTTCGATCAAGGGGGGGCTTGATAGAATTTTGATTTCTGTATGTACGACGCGGTGAACTTCGAAGAATTCAAATCATCGAGTAATAATATGGGAAAGGATGGAGGGAGGGGATTGGAAAAATTTCCACCTCATATCCTTTTGCACGCACTTAGAGGAGAAGGTTTGGAACTACATGCACAAATGTACATCCGGAAGAAGATATTTTGATTTCGACTTGATTAAGGCAATCGAAATCAAAAAATGCACCCATAAAACAGGTTTTTTGCGGATAGACCACGTGAGCAACTTGAAACATAAA
Organism: Aspidiotus destructor; assembly: GCA_035079395.1. Classification (NCBI taxonomy): domain Eukaryota; kingdom Metazoa; phylum Arthropoda; class Insecta; order Hemiptera; family Diaspididae; genus Aspidiotus; species Aspidiotus destructor. The sequence goes on along the minus strand of JAVHKZ010000015.1, from coordinate 23,143,049 downwards.
GTGCTCAAGTTTTACTCTTCCTTTTCTCTCGAAATTCTGCGCACTACATAACAAAAGTCTCCGGCACCTTTCAAGAATTCATTTCAATTTATTATAAACACGAGGCAACACAATCATGCAGGTTATGTAAATAGATTTTGGTTGTTTTTCTACGTGCACACGCGTTGTTTCGATACTGATTTTACGAACAAAGCGCCGCTATCTTCGATCCCACTAAGTAGCTAAGCTGTCCAGATAACAGGAACTCGAATTCACGAGTTTTCTTTCCATTGCTCGACACATCAACAGATGTTTGTTGAGCGTTTTCCAGCACACGCCCGAGTACTTCAACAAAAGTACGAGAGGACCGTAAATATTTAAAAACACGTACACAAAACATCATCAGTAGATGACCTTTTAGAAATTTCAACTTTTTAAGAACATTACGATAGAATAAATTTACTGCATACTGCAATCAAATATTTCCAATATAGTGTCGAGTTCAATAATATTGTAACGAAGGAATAGCACCTGTCTGGCATCGCTTATGTTGTATTTAAAAGAGTGAATCGGCGATGTAAACTTAAAAAATAGTGAAGTATAACTCACTAGTTTTAGATGAGGGTAATTACGATGAAAATAATAGAAACAGGTGACGAATCTACCGCGGAGATCCGTAGCGGACCGAGAAGAGAGAGAGAGGAGAGAAAATAGAATATTATAAAAAGTAATCATGCAGAACAGCAGCTACTCAAGATGCAACGTCGTGTAACTTATGGTTCTTCAACGAGTTGAACGTTATCTAACTTTCTAAATGGAAGTGAATTGACTGAATATATACACTGTAATTATAAAACGTTACGAGCTAATAGTAATCCGAGAAACAATGATCATTTTACTATACGTGCATATAGTTTTAATGTCTCCTCTCTTGTACAGGATTGTTACTCAGATTTATTCACAAGTGCCGAAAATTCTGATTCGGATCCTAAAATGTCCTTTCTCGGTGATCATATTGGCAATTTTTGTTTAGCAGCGATATGCGTACACGCTCAGTAAATTTGAACCATTATTCTAGGAGCTTAAACTCAAGCTATAACATAGACATACTTATAGGAGGAAACTTGTGGTAAGATTTCGAACTTTAAGCTGTACATACGATGAACTATGGTGGCGAGGAGAGGAAGGATATCCAAAAAAGTTTCATTCAGAAAAACGTATTCGGTGAGAGACCAACTTAGTGCTGATTCATACAGGCCTCTTGAGATGTTGCCTACGCTTGGAAAACTATTGAAGAAATGCATTGAAAGAAAATCCATCATGACAGAATAGCATTTCTACAAGATGATATTGCATCTAGCAGCAACTAAACAAATGGAAAAGGCGCATTAGCGGTGATATCCTTTGGTATGGAAGACGCATTGAACCATAGATCTGGGGACGCAGTAAAAGTGCAGGACAAGTTATGTTGGAGGAAACCTTTAGCAGTTTAGCACATACCTACATGAAATATGCAAAAGCTGTACTTGACCACCGGTTGAATGCAAAGACAGTTTCATTACAGCATGCTGCTTTGATATAGACGGACACCAACATAGGACAGTATTCTACACAGGCAATGCCTGGGTAAACGCCTGATGATGAACCCGGTAAGGTTCGAAACCGCGGTTGTGTTAAATAAAAATCTATATCTTACATGTGCGTGTCCGTACCGTTCTCCTCCACCCTAATGCCTGGGTACCTTTGCAATATGAAATTGCAGCAAGAAGCCAGTCATTCATGTGCACAGAAGAAGCGCACTACTTTACAGAAAGAACTCTGCTAGAAAAACCAGAGGATGACAGGAGCAATGTGTGCTTAGTAGTTGCACATGAGGTCATGGAAAAGTGGGCAAAAGAGTATTAGGAGTGTGAACACAGAAGGTGGACAAAATAATTGATGAAAAAACAGGGCTTATAACTACTATTGAGCCATACTTCTAACCGAGCGAGCCTGAGACTCAAAGGACGTGAAGCCTTCAAGAGCTACCAAAAAAAGTGCCTCATCAGCCTACCCATGGTGTAAAGAAAAAACAGAAAAAGCAAAGCACGTTCTTTCAGAAAGGCAGACCAGACACATTGAATCTGAAGGAAAAAGAAACTCGCAGGCATATGAAGGAAAAAGTCAGAAAAATAGAAGAATTTGTCACGATTAGATATTGTAGGACTTTGCCTGGGTTAGAATATAGGAATTTTCCTAGGCTAGATCAAGTTCACAGTGAGGCTTCAAGAGATGTTCACTTCCGCATCTATCATATAGGCTGAGGTATGGCACAGATAATACAGATTGGCAACGAAATAATACACGGCTAGAGCCTCCCTTACAGCGACTTTTAGCGGGGAACCCGCTACCCATCTTCTTAGGGGGATTACATCCTCAGAAAACGTCCGCGAGTTTCTGTGAACTATGTGACAAGACGTGTAGCGCTTTATGACGTCATCAATGACCTTGACCTACTTTAGGGACTTGAAAAAATTTCAACATCCGGCCTTTATTATTTTCAGTCCTAGAATACAGAATACTGAGAAGAGCCCAGCGAACTCATTTTCTGAGGGGGTGTTTTCGCGGCAACGTGATCGCGAGCTCGGGAGGTTGCGGGTTCCCCGCTGACATTGCAGACCTGCAATGGCCTCTAATTTTCTTTTTCAAAGGATTGATTGACTTTCTTCAAGCCTCACGCTGTACTTTTGCGAAGATTTTACGAAACAAGTTCAACCAAATTTGCACATCCATGGGCAAGATCCAGGCGTTCCTGTTCCTTAACATGAAGGAGAAAAAATGGGGACTAGCTTTCAGCTTGCGGGTTCTCCGCTGCCATTGTAAAGTTTGCAACAGCCTCTAAATTTCTTTGTTTGAGTCTGTTGCTATCCAGACAATATCCTAGAAGTTCCTGAATTTGAAAGTAAGTATCGTGAAATTTAGAACGCTACTCATCAGAAGTTTGAAAGGAATTTTCAAAAATAAGAAGAAAAATAGTCGTATGTTCACACGGCTACACAATCAGAGAAACCAAAATAGCTGTACGTACGCTCTATTCTCCAATAATAATTTCTCAAGAAGTCGCACAAATGGATCGTGTATGGAATTAAAATCGGGAACGAATTTCTGCTCGCTCGAGCAACCGTAACTTAAAATATTTTTTCCTAGAATATTTCCTACACATGTAGGATGGTAAACACGAGAATGAATGTTGGGTACACCAGAGTTGTTGTGATTTGAATAATAATCGCATAATCATACGATTGATATTTCTTTGAGATTGTTTTTCTTTCTTTCTTTTTTTTTTTTTCTCTCAAAAATTCTTTTGATAAATTATTCGTGTGCAATTTGAAGCGTGTCTCAGGAGGTTCCGCTCGAGTGTAACACTTCATTGGTCGTTTATGAGTTTTTGATACAGCGGTGTTCTTAAAACACCTTTTTTACACTCTGAATATCGTATTATTTAAGCTCCTCTCCGCTTCATTTTCTTTTCAGCGGTATACGTATACGAGTCGCGGTCAGTAAAGCTCTGCATAGAATCCTGTTTTATTTCGTGAACTGCGTGGACACAATTAGAAACCTCGCCCTAGATGATTCATAGGCTCTTACGCTAGTCATAGTGCACTCGCATAATTGTTAATGATCTTATCTCAGCGCAGTCACCGCGCGGACGATTTCTCTTCATTGACATCATAATCTGTGTCGTACAGAAATTACTGAATGATTCACCTATTAAGTACACGTATTGCGGGGACGCTATTCAATCGTGATATCTTACATAAAATTTTTCTCGTCCTGTAGCATTTGCGAAAAGAATTTTTCCTATCGTGGTACATTGACCGCGTGAGTGCCAACCACTGGGGCTCTTTTGCACGCTCTCACACCGTCCTCACTCCTTATTCGTTACTGGACTGGAGACCTTGATCTAACATGTACACATTCTCGAATCGACAAAAAATCGTACAACACAAAAACTCTAGATCTCCATTTGGTGTGAGTTGAATGCACGGATACAAGGATTAAGTATTATCACCCGTACAGAACGCACGTATACACACATGCACTCTACACTGTCTATAAATCTCCTTCTCCCTCACCTATTGTCGACCTTTAAGGAGTATACCAGAAACATAATATCGATATATTGTTACGTACCGCTGTGTATTTTAAAGTGCACGCACGTATATAATGTTAATAAATAATGCAAATGAAATCGTTGGTGTCTCGTCTACGGCACAGGTCCGTGTGACGCACCGAGTTTGCTTTCGGTGTGGAGTGGCGCTTCCGAAGAGATCGTAGTACTCGTACCTTGATAATCGCGTTTCATTCAATGATATAGACCTACGTGTTTAACGAAGACAAGAATATTTCTTCGTTGATCTTGACTGAAATGTTCCCCTCGCTCGCGTCGAATAAATAAACCAGCGGTGACAAAGTATATAGCGTTCAACGAAATTACTTATGAAAACTTTCTATGTCTTTGTACAGTGACTGTCGCATATAGTATGATGTTGGAAAAAAGGTTGAGCAAAAACAAAGAGGAATCTAAAATTAGCGCAAATCCTTGACAAATGTCAAGAAAATGAAAATTCTGAAGCGAAAAAAAGAATAAACGACAAAAATCCTAAGATCTTTCCGTCAAGAGATCATTGACAAAGAAATGTAAATGAAGACTTAACTGCCTAACTGAGAAGGTAAAGAACGAGAAGCACGTTCACGAGAAAACTAGAGAAGCAAAGCTGCGTTCTCTTACGTTCCTGTTTGAAAGAGTGAGATCGTTGATGAGGACAAGACGTACGATTTCATTCTCTACGAGAGCCATACGACGACCGTAATAATTCTCGTTGCAAAGAAATTGTTTGGAACCTCTTCTGTATTAGTGTCCAATTTCAATGAGATGATCTATATGAGACCCAAGTATCGATGTGTTTTTAGGCTGCTGGTTTCGCCAACGTAAACACTAAGACAGTCTTGGCACTGTAATCTATAAGCCCTACTTTTTTCCGTGTCTAAGGATGTTGTTCTTAATGTTGACCAGGAATGGATCTAGAGTAAGTAGATCGAAAACTAAAAAAACGTAAAGCACGACTCATGTGCCGTATCTTGCAAGGGAAATTAGATTCTAGGATAACTTTGTTAAAGGTAAGCACATGAGACATATTTGTTTCAAAGGGAGGCATGGTGAGGAAAAGAGAGAAAGTTCTGGCGGAGCCAAATAAATAAAGATCATGTTTCATGTCTTCCTCTTTCTCAATACATGCGAATTTCCCAATTTCGTCCGACCTGTCGAAGCCCTCTCTGAAGGTAGTGCCCGATTGTGTCTCTTTTCTGTGGCCCTCTCAAACAATGTATACCCAATTGCGTCCCTCGGCAGCTCATTCTTGTTCATTACTAGGCAAAAGTATAATATGCAAAAGAATACTCACAACCACGGACTTGAGTTCCTAGCCAAACAGTCCATACAGCGAGATGAATAGCTATCTCAAAGTCAGCATAGACGACAGCAGGCGCACATATCAAATTTCGGAGAGCAAATTCTAGCCTAACCAAACCAAAAGAGTAGGGGGGGGGGAGATGTACTCGCGTTTTTCCGGGAGTGTACGGATTGTGATTTATAAGACATGAAACATGTCAAAATAGACAATAAATCTGCTGAATGAGCCGAATAGATAAAGACCTTGCTTCTTTCGCTTACCCTAGTACAACTCATACTAGATATGACCAACTTCTCGAAGTCATTCGCACCCTCGTCTAGTATACAAGTCCAGTAAACTGTAAACTCAAGGTCAAGTGCATACGAGCACGCATACACGCGGACGCGTAGAAAATTTCAAAATCAAGAAGTTTTGACAAGTCTCAAGGTCATGTACGAATTTTAGAACTAGCAAGGGAGGTCGTACGCGAACACTAATTTTTGGACGACTGTTAGATGCACCCTAGGTTTGATAATGAGGCTCTCTCATGAGTTTTCAAACGTATGGATGCTGATTTGGCAATTGTGATTCGGCACTCCACATCTCTAGAGCGACAGAACCTGAAGCATTTTGAGGAAAGGTTTCTAAGATATCTCATTCTTAGAAACATTGACTGAGATGTGAGTTGGTGCAGGGATAAGAAATAATAGCTTCAGTGGCAGCAAGAGATACGGCTCTAGTACTGCTTTTGATCAGTGATCGGTTCGTCTTGCCCACCTTACTTGCCCAGAACAGGTCACTATCCATTTTGTTAGGGGGGTGACATCCTCAGAAAACGTCCGAGATAGTTTTTGTGAACTGAATGACGTGACGTGAGGTGACGTGTGGCGCTTTATGCAGCAATGACCTTGACCTACTTCAGGAACTTCGAAAAATTTCAACTTTCAGCCTTCATTATATCAGGCCTAGTATTGTTAGGGGGTTACATCCTCAGAAAACGTCGGCGTCCGGGAGTTTCTGTGAACTGCGTGACGTGACGTGACGTGGGGCGCTATATGACGTCATCAATGACCTTGAACTACTTTAGGGACTTGGAAAATTTTCAACTTTCCATTTTGTTTGAGGGATTACATTTTCAGAAATCGTCCGCGTCTGGAGTTTCTGTGAACTGCGTGACGTGACGTGATGTGGGGCACTTTATGACGTCATCAATGACCTTGAACTACTTTGGGGACTTGGAAAATTTTCAACTTTCCATTTTGTTTGAGGGATTACATTCGCAGAAAACGTCCGCGTCTGGGAGTTTCTGTGAACTGCGTGAGGTGACGTGACGTGGGGCGCTTTATGACGTCATCAATGACCTTGAACTACTTTGGGGACTTGGAACGATTTCAACTTTCCATTTTGTTTGAGGGATTACATTCGCAGAAAACGTCCGCGTCTGGGAGTTTCTGTGAACTGCGTGAGGTGACGTGACGTGGGGCGCTTTATGACGTCATCAATGACCTTGAACCACTTTGGGGACTTGGAACGATTTCAACTTTTCATTTTGTTTGAGGGATTACATTCTCAAAAAACGCCCGCGTCTGGGAGTTTCTGTGAACTACGTGACGTGACGTGACTTGAGGCGATTTATGACGTCATCAATGACTTTGACCTACTTTAGGGACTTGAAAAAATTTCAACTTCCAGCTGGGATGCTTTTTTCGTGAAGGGGAAAACGTCAGCGTTCGGGAGTTTCTGTGAACTGCGTGACGTGACGTGGGGCGCTTTATGACGTCATCAAAGACCTTGAACTACTTTAGAAACTTGAGAAATTTCGACTTCCAGCCGAGATGCTTCAGAACGTCATCAATGACCTTGACCTTGACCTACTTTAGGGGCTTGAAAATATTTCAGTTTCCAGCTTTCATTATATCAGGCCTAGCATGCAGTACACTGAGAAGAGCCCAGCCAACTCATTTTCTGAGGGGGAATTTTCGCACCAACGTGATCGCGAGCGGGGGAGGTTGCGGATTCCCCGCTGCCATTGCAAACCTACAATGGCCTCCAATTTTTTCTTTTTCTTTTCCTCCTTATTTATTCGAAAGATTTTTCGCGCGCGGACATTTTGGCGCGCGGACACAAGCAGTTGCGTGTGATGATTGTGCCATAATCCACCGCTGATAAGTATCAAGAATTTTTCTAAAACCCATATAGGGCTATAGAACAGCCAGGAATTTCACCAAGTCTCAGCATACAGGGTCAAGAGGTTCACGAATTTTTTCAAGTCCCATGAAGAACGATGATAACTTCCATTTAGGATCTTTTATAATAACTCCAAAAGAAGAAAAGTTTTCTGCAGATTTCCCGCTGGATAAAACCTTCCCGACGTTTTCTCCAACCAAAAATTCCTATAGGTTGTCTCCCAGCTGACGTGCCCTACTGTAACGTAGATCTCCAAGACTTCTCTTTAAGTTCGAACCACTTTCAAACTCTCTTCTTGAAGGTCATCAACTTCCAGAATATTATGAAGTGAAAGCGAATTAAAACTAAAAAAATTCCGAATTTCGAGTCTATTGCCTAGACAAAATTTCGACTCTCGGGCTCCGTATAAATGAGATGTGAAAGCCTCAAAGTAGGGACGTGCAGATCTCAGACGCAATCTAGTGATCAAAACATGGGAAAAAGAGCACTGACCGACAACTTGGGTTCCAAATTTGTTACTGAAAATCGATTTCGTGCGTAAGAGTCTTTGAGTAGCGATTTTTCTTTCCTAGTTGGATACCACGCTATATAACGCAGAAAAAACAAACAAGAAAAGCGCAATGAACTTAAATCATCAACTTTCGAATAAAACCTAAATTTTTCATTTTTCTCATTAAAATAAGAAATAAACAGTTCGCTAACCAGAAAGACCGACATTTACATCCAAACTCATCCGCATTACCTTCGCGTCCTTCTTTTCACAATCTTCGACGCTCGTTAATGTAGCGGCGTATAAAACGAAAATTAGAAAATGAGTCCCTCAATTATACCAGAATTAATTTTACAGTCTGGTGATTGCTCAATCGTTAAAGTATACCCTCCGGTACACCTTCTTTCAGTGACACGAAAATTACGATATAAAAGATTTTTCGACAAAATCACACGCTGATATATTGTACGAACTACGAACTAGTTCACGATACTTTAATCCGTTAATAAAAAATAATGATCCTTTACAAAATAGGATAGAGACAGAGAAGAATATGAAATTGAAAATCTCCAGCGAATATACGCGCGTAACAGGCGATGCGTTCACGCTACCGCAGTCAGTCGTGAATAAAGGCCGCCACCGAAGACGGCACGTGCTCCGTATGATACGCTGTATATTGGATAAGCGCTGGTAAAAATCACCTTTTTTTTTTTTTTTTTTTTTGGCGTTATACAATGTAAATTCAAGTTCTCTTACTTCTTCTTCCTTTTCCTCCTCCTACTCCTCCTACTTTTTATCTAAAATAACGCGACTATACGGTAAAATATATTCATATATACCGGTACATAAAACTAAACAAAAATCGATACAAAGATTATAAGATCAAATTACCGAAACATCTGGAGATCCGTTTTAGAAACTAAAGTACATATCAAATGGTTCAATATTAGGTCTTCTAAAATACTTTTTATTTTTCTGTATAATATTGATGTTAGAAATTTTTTCCACCTTTTACTTCATCCACCTTTCTCTGTCGCACGAGCGATTGCACACTCATTTTTCCTCCCCAATACCGTCATTCGGTACGTCGTTTTCGCCTCAAAGCTTCACAAACCCGTAAACAAAACCATTTAGGAAAGAAGATATTGACAGCTTTGAAGCGTACCTAGCGTTATGTATCTCCCGACACGATATACACGCTGGATTAAAAAGACGACCTACCCGAGTTTGGATAAATATTGTAGTCGTGTCACCCAAGACGAACAAGGTTAAAATAATATTCTATAGGTACCTTATTCCAAGGAGGTGTACAGTCAGTGCTCAGCATTCGGTAAAACGAGGGTGCTTACCGTACTTACGAACACTTATGAAAGAAAATATAATGAATATTATAAACTTGTATGAGCGACACTTGATCTTCTCGTTTGTGCGTGATAAGTTAATTTTCTTGGTCTTCGGGATCGCAGTAAGGGAATTTGTCGATGTCGGTATGATCAAGTATCAGAGTAAAATAGAACTATGATGAAATTCTCCGATCAACTCTTCGAAACACCACCCATGATAGCTTTTCATGGAAACCCAGTTTAAACGTTTCATCCACTCGAACCCCTTTTATTGAGCTTTCTAGACAGGCTCAATCTAGTTGCATTATATCAGGCGCGCACCGAAGGGAGGGGCTAGGGGGGCTGAAGCCCCCTCCTTAGGCTCGAAAAATGAATCTATTTTTACAGCACTAGAACGTGACTTGAGGACATCTTTTTAAAACTGTCGTACTGCTAAGCGTCAAGTGTCTCTTTAATAAAAAAAAAGTGAAAAGTGGATATTTGAATTTTTTTCTGGCTATGAGAGTGAATCTGAAACTACTGAACGTTCTGATCAGGAAGACAATTATACACCAGGTAGGCTCAAATGTTATCCCAACACGGAAGTTGAAGCCATTGAAGGGAAAGCACAATCTACTTCAATTGTTTTGGACGTCTCATTGTTCAAAAAGTGGGTGAAGAATACCAAAGAAAAATTGATTTCTCTGAAAAATGTAACCTAACCTAACCTAACCTAAAAATAGCTCCTCCCAAAATAAATTTCTGTGTGCGCGCCTGCATTATATTGCTCGTATTCTATACATGGCTTCCGCCCAGGACGCAGTACTGAGGACTGCCTCCAGAGTGTCCTGAGTGAGGTTGCCAAAAGTCGCACGAGTAATCAACTCACCGCAATGATCTCCTTGGACATTGCTGGTGCATTTGACCATATCTCCTGGCAAGTAACTCTGAGGGAAATGTGCAGGAAGGGTGCTCCGAGCTATATCATTGGTATTATCCGCGATTATTTTACGAACAGATTTGTATGATGTAGAAGCAATGATGAAAGGAGAGGCCTAGTCTGGGGATGCCCACAGGGCTTAGTATTAGGCCCTCTTCTCTGGAACATCTCCTATGACCACCTCCTGGAGAAGATGGCCGGATCTGGTATCAAATCCTATGCATATTCAGATGACACCTTGATTATCACCGGCGCCAGTACAAAAGAGTCACTAGCAGACAAAGTAACAGAGTCCATTAACTTTGTAAAGGAACATCTCAAGACTATAAACTTATCTTTGAATGTTGAGAAAACGGATATTGTGGTGCTTGGGACCATAATAAGCACAAAAGTCCCACGGCTCACAATTACAATAGGGGAGGACATCATTTCTTTAGTGGATGTCATGAAGTACCTAGGTCTAATGATAGACTGGCGGCTCAATTGGGAGACTCACTCATCATACCTAGCCCAAAAAGCCAGTAGGATATTGCCAAAATACATATGGTTACTTAACAAATGCCAGAAAAGTGATGTTGCACGGCACAGTTGGTGCTTACTACGAAGACGCTTCAACTGTTTATAGTTCTACATTGACAAAAAAGGTGCAGAAAGAGAGTATCAACAAAGTTCATCGACAAATGGTGATATGTATTGGCCTATGATATAAATCAGTATCGTACTTTGGGGCCTGCGCCATAACAGGGCAGCCCCCTATGGTAATCGTCATCATGGCAATAGCGATCTTGACTGCAACGAAGAAAGGATGGCCTGTATCCTGGGGATATTTCAAGAGACCACAGCAGGATCCCCCTTCTTCGGCTGGATACCTTGACGCAGAGATGCTAAAGATCTGGCAAAGTTGGTGGGATAAGGCTCCAGTGGGAGCAATGACCGGGAGTTGGAGCAGATGCTGCATCCCTCGGGTAAAGTACACTACGCCTGAGGTGGACTTTTACTTGGCTCAAGCCATCTCCGCCCACGGTTGTTTCCGGCAGTATCTCAAGAAACGAAACAAGCCTGCCCCTTGGAAGATGAGTCTACCAGACATGTTCTGGTGGAATGTCCCAGGTTTAGCAGTGGTCGCCCAGACGCCGACGTGCTGGACTGGGAAAAACTAGAAGTGCGTGAATATCTCCGCAACACAGTACTCGCTCTGCGGGAAATTGAATGGATACGTCTTCGTAGACTTGGCCCTTGTTTCGCGTAAGCCTCCAACTTTAGCCTAACTCAACGCTTACCTAGAAGAACCGCTCAACGAGTCGACTTAAAATCCAGTGCGCGAGCAGCGACGCAAGATCAAGAGTACAGTCGAGAGTCGAAAGTCGTCTATTGTTCTCATATCTTTGTCCCAGGCGCGGATGGACGAGGGGATGGGGGAAATCCCTCCTCACATTCCTAAATTTAGAGGGCTGGAAAAGGTCTCTCGAGGGGAGAGGGGCAAGGAATTTTTCGCGCGGAATCGCCAGCGTGAGCCTCCCCCCCCCCTTCCCACATAATGACGTTCTGGATCTGCGCCTGTGTCCCATCATTAGTTTTTGATTCTTCTTCACCCATTGTCTGTTTGAACTCTAAGTCAAGTGTAAGATGATGAAATTTTTCATTTTGGAACTGGTAAACCACATGAAGATCTGTGTATGGAGGAACTGCCAAGAGTCGAGACTTCTTAAGCCAAATATACTCGTAGCACTACTTGTATGAGTCACATCACATATTGCTGCTCATAAGGAAAGCGGCCTAAAGTGTTGAAGAATCATTTTCCAAATTTCCGCAGACTTTGTAGGCAAAAATGACTCAAAACAAGTTTTCTCCCCAAACATGGTCCCTTGAGTATACTTTTCATTCATCAACTTCTTTCAGCACGTGCCGGTTAGGCTTAAGCCATTGCTGCTAACAATCTCTATAAACATTCGCTTATGTGAAATACTTCGATCAAAACGATTTCCGAAATTTTTATGTTGTCTTCGATGTTCATTCTGCCATAACTGCATTCCAATTTGTACCGTCATTCATGCGTGAGTCCATTCAACGCGATACAGGAAAAATAAAAACTACTCCTTCACGCACACGCTTCTCTCTCGTATATGCCTCACAATTTCTCATTCTAGCCGGATTTTTTGCATAAATAAAATGTAGTTCGGTATTATAACCCCACAGGATACGAGTAAGCTTTATTACTTTTTCTTATCATCGGTACGATGTAACTCGTACTTGAAGAAGCGGCGACGATGACTGAACGGAGAACGAAAGGTGGCGACATTAGCGCAGGCAGTCTTTCTAGCAGCTGACACGTAAACGACGTAATAAATTTTAAAATGCCTCGAAATCGTCAACAAATGTCATATTTTAATTTATTCGACGGAAAAACCTCTGTCAAAAAATGTTATATTTAACCTCCCATTAAAGTAATTCGCAGAAGTCGTCTCGGTCGACTCCTTTATTTAACAACACTACGTACGATATACCCCATTACGGTATAAACAGTAAGGGCTGCATACATACCTATAAAGTATACACGCGTGACCTCCCTTGAAAAGTGCGAGGATGTAACCTGGGTGTACTGTGCACATAACAGGGATAACGGTGACAAATATTTGTCTGCTGCACGTGTGTTCTTCTATGTGTTTTAACCCATATAGCGCAACGTCTGGGACAGTCTCATTTTGTGTGCATATATAGAGCTGTATCTTTTGTTGAAGACACGCTAGCGCACGAGTTCAGGTAAGATTTTTTCCGTAGCATAGGTCGTATATATTCGCATTTGTGTTTAACACCAATTAGCGGATCATATAAATTGGGGTGAAATAAGACGACTTCGGTGGTACGAGTCAGTCAAAATGCTGCAAGGAGTCGACCAAAAGCTATAAATTACCGTTCTTGCACGGTAAAAGCGAGATAGCGGATCTTTGTACATGCTAGAATGTCGTATGGAAAGCTTTAATCTGTCAATACGCGAGTTTGGTATTCCGTGGATGCATTGATTTTAATCGTCTGGATTGGTCTGTCCTCACGAGTGTTTGATACGGGTCATTTGGCCATTATTAGAATTGATGAGATTTTCATCATTGTGGAGGAAACAATATACTGAGAAAAGTGAAATTTCAGGGCGATAAATATCTAAATCGATATAAGACGAGAAGGTGAATTTTGGAACTAACAGCGATTATTTGAAAAATGCGTATGCGTCAGGGAATCACAACTTCACTCCATCCGCAGGGTCTACTAGCCTTTACTTTTGTTATAATACCGTAGTCCGTGTAGAGGTTGATTCTCTCATTTGAGAAGAGTCGATGAAACATGAGTTGTAATTTAAATCTCCTGAATAAGCCTTCACTACAAATTTTTTCAGTAAGAAACCAGCTTTAGCCTGGACAGGGGAATTTGGAGAGGGAAATCGTACAAATGTCATCGAACGGTTCAGTGACGTATCCCAGAAGTCGATCCGTAATACCTCGAGGAAAATAGAAGTGTTCTCATGTATTAGTATGTGTGAACAAAGAGATGTCTCACAATTTTTCAGAGTACTTATCCTTAGTGATAAGAACAAGCATTTGGACCAGAGGCATAGTGACAGAGAGTAGAGAGGAGACGGCCTCACAATCGTATGAGATGTTTCAGTTTCATACTTGACCGCTTTGAAGTCAAAAAGAAGAAAAAAGGGACAGCTCATCGGCAGATGAATCAAGCTGAAATTTCATTTGTCGTTACCCAAGGCGGCCGTTTTTTCTTTAAAATGAAATTCTCTGACTTGTCAAGGTTTTCAGATTTTTAAGAAAGTGGTAACTCTGTTTCATCATTATGTATGAATTTTTCATCAATGACTCGATGCTTCAAGGTTAAGGTTTCAATCCTTTTCCTCTAAAATAGTCTCCAATAATCTCAATCACTTTTGCAGTCGACAGAGGCAGGCATTACTTCATTAGGAGTCTTTCAGAGCTACCTATAGAGAAATGTTTGACCTGGATTCCAATGCAAGAAGGTCGGCGCGCCGCCATCAAGAAGAGTTCGAAGAAATTTCGATAGAAGAACAGAGAGAAAAGAAAGAATTTCAACCAGTAAGCAAATACAATATCATACGAGAGACTGCACTTGTTTTCTTTTTCCTCATAAAATAAAGGAGTTTTCCAGTCACATTTAGGGTACAGACTGAGAATGGGTATCCAGGGGCAATGAGAACGAATACGAATTAGATGGTGTTGTATAAAAACAGGTAGATCATGGTAACTCATCGGGCTACTGATTTTCTCATGATTGATCGGTAGGGAGGTGTTGCAGCAGAGCAAGAATAATGAGGGCGGATGTTTTCGAGAGCTGGGTAAAACAAGGTCATCAGTATCATAGCATAGGCACGAGGGGAGGGGGGTACAAAGCGAAGAAAGAGAAGAGTGTGCGGACTCTAAAACGGGTTAGGTTTGGACGGCTTCTCTTTTCGCCTCTCTAACTTTGTAATCTCAATTTTTGCCGTACAGGTTTTCTACATGTATGACCTCAAATATTTCTCCACCATTTTGCTGTTTTTCATGGCAGTGTTTTCCAAACAGTGGATTATATGTTTCAAATACCTGCCCAATATTCAATTTTCTTCCAGAATCATTAATGTAGATGCCTCCGCATTCTTTGCAACTAAGCTTGTACACGCCACTCATGTTCTCTACGTCCTTTTCTTTCACCTGGTCGTTGCTCCTTCTCTTCACCGTAGGTCGGTTGTTATGTATGCTCACATTCACTTCATCTTGTCACCATGTTTGTGTATTCTCCTATGTAGAACATTGATCCGGAGCAATTCTCACAGCGCCGTCATGGGGTTTCTTCTCCGCTTTCATTTTCCCCCAAGATTCCCTCAACCAGGACTCTGGAGTAACCGTTGGCTGTTCCGATCTACTTCACTAGCTCGATTTCTTCCCTCTTCTCTTTATTGTTTTTGAGAATAGAAATTGCTCGGTAGCAGTATTTCTGAATTAGCGCCAACTTGTACCAAGGTTGATGCTGGTGGTGTCAGTGTAGGTTCACTTGAATTCTTACTAGGCCCTGTGCCCCTGTAAAGCTAAAAGTTTGTAACCGATGGTATGAAAGTAAGTCATCCGTCACGCAACATTACCTCTCTTTACAAAATATACTCTTTTTCTTTCAAATATCCTAACTTCTATAGAGTTCAAACTACATTTTTTTTTCTCTTTTCTCCTCCTCCTCCTCAGCGTCGGAAGAAAGTTAAAAGGAAATGAAAAAAAAAACTGTTATCTGATTTAAATATAACATTGCAAAAGATCGTTTTTCAAGTTCACTACCCCTTATAGAGTATCAATGCCGCCGATGGTTGGTCAAGCAACCAAACTGTGGCTTGTTATTAACCCTTTTTTCCCTTCTTCTCGTCTGTAATTATATCGGGAAATTTGAATAAGTTTTCGATCCGAAGAACGACGAGTGTAGGACACGGCACAAGAAACTGTTTGTCACAAGTTATAGGTATATAGTTCTTATTATATCATTGTACGAGTACATCATACGTCACATACATATATAGTGTATAATAATTATGCATTATTCAATTGTAAACGGCGTATATCCTTTTATATTTTTCATTCCGGTACTTTCTTACGCATATCCATAATGTTCCCTAGATTAAATACCTTCTTTGTATTACCTTTTTTGGGTTTATTATTTTCGTCATATTGGACAGAAAGGACGGAAACAGATGTGTAGTAAATAAAACGAGAGAGAGAAGAAGAAAAAACGGAGAGAGGAAAAAAGAGTTTTGTGTGTCGTTAGCACGTGGCTAGAAGACTAGGAGGCTCGTGACAGGAAATATGTACAAAGAGGTTTGTAGATTGAACTAGGACCATCCTTCTTCTTCCTGCCGAAAAACGCGTACGCGACTACGCCGTTCAACCACATTCTTTTATGGAGCGTGCTGCTGCTTTACTGCTACCTTTACCGAATGTTGTCACTTGTGAAAAAGATAATTAAACGTTTGTACGCATGATTTACAGGACGAGTAAAGCGTCACTTTTATATGCGTTTCTTTCTTTTTTCTTCTTTTCTGTCTGTCGCTATCATCATCGTAGTCGATTAAATCATTTGTCTTTGAAAGAAGTACTACTATTCTTGTTTTTTTTTTCTCAAATTTATAGCCATTCGTAATGAGAATGAATTGAAAAGCCCGAACGCACTAATCTGCTCGAGTGCTCCGTTTCACCAGTTTTCAACGCATATTGTACAGGTACGAAAATTATATCAGCGCGTACATAATTATTAACAAGCCGTTTAGGTCGCGGCCGACAGTTCGTTCGCTACCCGTAACACTTTCGTTGGGTTCGTTATTTCGTAATTTTTCATAGCCCAAACTAGCACGTTCAGTGGCGTAACAAGAGGCAATGTTTGTTATTACGAACCGCTGCGAACTGTGCTTCATAATTGACTCCATGGTAAAGAATAGGGGTGGAGAGATCATCTTGAGGTTTCGGGTAGAATCGTCTGCGATCGAAAATGTGTTGATGAATTCTGGCACTGTATACGTAAACAAATCAAGCAAATAGGTAACTAGAGACCTAGAGAACAAAGCCACGGATCAAAAAGAGTTCCGTACAGTTCAATGGACAAGACCAAAGAGTATAAAACTTCTGGTGAAGTCAACATTTCTGACTCTTCTACTGTCCATATTTTTACTTTCAAATTTCAGCCAAAACAATTCTCTTGAACGGCCATGCTAGATCTTTTCCTAAAAGCACTTTAATCTCGTCTGCGCTGTTAAAATGAAAATCACATCTGATTAGCCATTAGTACAAGTAATAGGATTCAGAGCCGGATTTAGGTCTGCTGCCGCTGTTTAACAGTATCCTCATGGGTACAATCCATATTTTAATTAGATAAGAGAGCACAGGAACGTAACGTTTTTTATTAATAGGATATGGCACGTGTGCCACATTTTTTTTGCCGTCCCCAATTAAGAAATGTTTTACTTGTTTTGCTCGCAAATTTAATTTTTGTCTCTTTACGGCTCCTACCAAGTAATATATATATTTTTTCGGCTTGTCGATTTTCTTTGCCACACCCTTCCTTTTTACTCTCAATAATGATGATGGAAGTACATCTAAAATAGCCAGAAATGCATGCATGCATAGTTGATACGCTACCTTGAAATATTATTTTATATTTAGCGGTCATGGCGTCGACAAAAAAATGAACAATTTGCCGCCCTGTGCAACCTGCACACTCTGCACACCCGGTAAACCCTCCGCTGAAAGGATTGAAGCTCATAAGTGAACGAATTGCAAAACATGAACAACCGGTTCTTTTGTCTTGGTTGCTGAGTTGCCTAACATGTTGCCTCCTAAGGAGCCAAGCTCAGACCGTTCAAAGGTGAGTTTTTGGATATCGCCAAATTTGATGTAGAATGATTCATAACAATTGTCTGAAAGACGTGGGAATGATTTCAAAACATCCAAGTTGATTTTTTTTTTATTTATTTATTTATTTATTTATTTTAACGAGCATTTTAACAACATTGGCTATTTGCTCGGAGGTATATAAATGAAAAGTAGGAGGTAATGCTTAGGTACAGTACTACTTATGACAATGAAAATATTATGTATAATAATAATAACAAAAGTATGTTCTTCCAAAATGAAAAAATGAAAATAATAATAATAATACTAATAATAAATCATGATAATAATCAGTAAATAAAAATAAATAAATAAATAAATAAATACAACATAAATAGAAAAGGAAAAAATAAATAAATATAAATAAATAATAATAATAATAAAAAAGTTGAAAAAAAAAAAAAAAAAAAAAAAAAGGAATAAAGTTTTGTTTAGAGAAAGAGCCCTATAAAAACAGATACAGATATTGATAGACATATTTAATCAACACATCACCATCCATCTTCAGAATTCTAGACGTTGCACTTCCAGCGACTATTTGCATTGGCAAAACCAAAGTTTGTTCAGATATGATTGATATTTTTCATGTTATTACCGGCACCCTTTCCCAGTCGTAGTTTGCAGTACATTAGGCAATAGTAACTTTGAACTAGGCTTAAACTACCCTTAATTGGATTATATTAGCTTTAAACTTGACTTAGCACATGCCGATGCTACGCTCTATTAATATTGGACTATTTTTAAACTAGGCTTAAATTAGGCTTAGCATACACTAAATTATACTTAGGTTATCTGTAAAACAAAAGGAATGCTGATAACGTCACGGATGATGACGTCACGCAAATTTAAAGGATGATGATGGCATTACAAGGAAGTTTGAACTGGTTGATATCCTTACTATACCTCTATTCGCTTTCGCTATCGACGATTGATAAGTTTGAGACTACGTTTCCTCTGCTCAATGTCATTACCGGCACCCTAGTCGTCTATTGGCCATCTGCGAGTCCAAGTCCGATTTGATCAGTCCTCCCCCCCCCCCCCAGAAAATTTGTGGGTAATCCTTGAGTTGATTCAAAATAGTTACTCGTAGGTTATTAAGATATTAGACCAAGAATGAGAGTAAACGAGTGAAGCGATTGATTCCCACTACTTAGCTTCATTACAAGATCTTTACTCTACTGAGAATGGGATGAACGAGCGGAAGCAGCCTAGTATGAAATCAATAAATCGATACAATTAAGATCGATACATAGATGAAACGCCCAAAGACAGGGCCGTCGCCAGGGGGTAGCGAGTAGGTATTACCGCTTCAGGCCGCGCCGGCAAGGAGAAAAAAATTTAATTGAAAAAAGGGTTTATGTGAAGATTTTACTTTAGATCTCAAAAAGTCTGGCGACGACCGTGAGCTCGGGTCTCAGTCTCGAGTCTCAATCTTGAGTCTCAGCCTCGAGTCCTAATCTTGAATCTCAAACTCGAGTCTCAAACTCGAGTCTCAAGCTCCATTCTTAGTCTCGAGTCTCAAGCTTGAGTTTTAATCTTGAGTCTCAGTCTCGAGTCTCAATATCCTCGAGCCTCATACTCAAGTCTCAGCCTCGAGCCTCGGTCTCAAGCTCTAGTGTCAGTCTCGAGTCTCGGTACCAAGTGTCAGTCTCGATTCTCAAGCTCGAGTCCCAGTTTTGAATCTCAGCCTCGAGTCTCAATCTTGAGTCTCGGTCTCAAGTCTCAGTCTCGAGTCTCAGTCTCGAGTCTCAGCCTCGAGTCCTAATCTTGGATCTCAAACTCGAGTCTCAAGCTCCATTCTTAGTCTCGAGTCTCAAGCTTGAGTTTTAATCTTGAGTCTCAGTCTGGAGTCTCAATCTCCTCGAGCCTCATACTCAAGTCTCAGTCTCGAGTCTCAATATCCTCGAGCCTCATACTCAAGTCTCAGCCTCGAGTCTCAGTCTCAAGCTCGAGTGTCAGTTTTGAGTCTCGGTACCGAGTATCAGTCTCGATTCTCAAGCTCGAGTCCCAGTTTTGAATCTCAGCCTCGAGTCTCGATCTTGAGTCTCGGTCTCAAGTCTCAGTCTCGAGTCTCAGTCTCGAGTCTCAGTCTCGAGTCTCAGTCTCAAGTCTCAATCTCGAGTCTCAGCCTCGATCCTAATCTTGGATCTCAAACTCGAGTCTCAAGCTCCATTCTTAGTCTCGAGTCTCAAGCTTGAGTTTTAATCTTGAGTCTCAGTCTGGAGTCTCAATCTCCTCGAGCCTCATACTCAAGTCTCAGTCTCGAGTCTCAGTCTCAAGCTCGAGTGTCAGTTTCGAGTCTCGGTACCGAGTATCAGTCTCGATTCTCAAGCTCGAGTCCCAGTTTTGAATCTCAGCCTCGAGTCTCAATCTTGAGTCTCGGTCTCAAGTCTCAGTCTCGAGTCTCAGTCTCAAGTCTCAATCTCGAGTCTCAGCCTCGATCCTAATCTTGGATCTCAAACTCGAGTCTCAAGCTCCATTCTTAGTCTCGAGTCTCAAGCTTGAGTTTTAATCTTGAGTCTCAGTCTGGAGTCTCAATCTCCTCGAGCCTCATACTCAAGTCTCAGTCTCGAGTCTCAGTCTCAAGCTCGAGTGTCAGTTTCGAGTCTCGGTACCGAGTATCAGTCTCGATTCTCAAGCTCGAGTCCCAATTTTGAATCTCAGCATCGAGTCTCAATCTCGAGTCTCGGTCTCAAGTCTCAATCTCGAGTGTCAGTCCGGTGCCTCAGCCTCGATT
Organism: Aspidiotus destructor; assembly: GCA_035079395.1. Lineage (NCBI taxonomy): Eukaryota > Metazoa > Arthropoda > Insecta > Hemiptera > Diaspididae > Aspidiotus > Aspidiotus destructor. The sequence continues at coordinate 23,122,541 of JAVHKZ010000015.1, read as the reverse complement.
CTCAAGCGCGAGTCTCAATCTCGAGTCACGGTCTCTAGTCTCAAGCTTGAGTCTCAGTCTCGAGTCTCAAGCTCGAGCCTCAATCTCCAGTCTTAGGCTCGACTCAAAGACATACATATATATGTCCACGGAGCGGAAAAATGTACCCATCTTGGCTTCAAACTAGAAGCCACATTAACTTTGAATTATAGACCTAGCATATGCCCAGGCTATACTCGCAATAAAGTAGGCTTAGCATACAATACCCGTTGATGGACTTGGAATCCTTGACCTAATCCAGAAATCTGCGAATCCGAGAGAGAAAGAAACACAGTAAGTTACCAATTTGATGACGTTGCAGGCAAGCCCAAGTTGATGACGTCATGGATAGATGATGATGGCGTTAAAAAGAGGTATAATGCTGGTTTATTTCTTTACAGTACCAAAGTTCCTTCATCCCTCATCGAAAATTACTTTGCCTTGACTGGAAGCTGGATCGAGCAATTATAAAGAGACATCGAAAATGATCTTCATTTATTAGGCTCTGCCACAACATTTCTGTCGAGAATCGTGTACAAAAAATCGATGCATCGTTTACCATTCAAGTATCAAACCTTAACCTGACACATCTTGTGACCCGTGAGATTTCAGCAGGAGCCTTACCAAAGTCTCATCTCTAATTTCAGAGGCCGGACTTTGGTGTCCAGTTCTAATTTTCAGAGACCTCTCCCCAATTCTAGCCTTGTCCAGACGTCCTTCTTGCTTATAAACATCTCTCACTAATTGATTTCCAAAATGTAAGCTTTTGTGAGTCGATGGAAATTGACTCGTTCGGCCGAAGTTGAGTAAGTTATTCACTGACTCTGACTGACTTTCACATTAGCGCAAGCACTGCTGTGAATCAAAATTCACAAACTGAAGCTTTCGGAAGTGCAATCGACGCTTTGCCACGAATGAATTATATTAAAGAGCTTTTCACGTCTTTTTGATCCCTGTATGAATGTAAACGGAATCCTAGGTGTGAGAGACAGACTTCAGAACTCGCCATACGATTTTATCCTTCCAAGGAAATTGATCTCCGTAAAAAATTATTGATTAATCCCGTCCCCAATTTGCATCGAATATATTTTCCTCACTCCCCCTCGATCTCAAATCGTACAGGAGTCCCATTTTGTTCCAGTATTTCTACTTCGAGCTCGCTCCAAATTAGACGTCAAAAAATTTCAAAGTAAGCGATCTACTCTTTCATTCTTCAAGTTACAGTTTCCAACAGCCGTTCCTAATCAACGCGGTTAATTAAATTGTCTTCGCGTTTTTTCTTCCCAAAAGTTGGTAAGAACACTAAATTATCATATCTGCTCTACAGTCTCGAGAGGATTGTAAGAGAGAATTATTGAAAATGAAATAAAAAGTAAAGAGCGCAAGGGAGAAATAGAGAGAGAAAAAAAGGCGTGTACGGAAGTAGCGTGCGATGTCTTGTATTTTAAAAAGTTGAGCCTTCAATTTGAAGCGTGTTTCCTCTATTACATAATAAACCGTGGTAGAAGAGGCGCGCGTAGACATCGGATGCAGGGCAAAAGACATGTTTACACGTAAAAGGTTTCCTTTTTTAAAAAAATGATACCCAACAATAAGTATTCGTTGTACTCGCAGAAGATATTAAGAAAGTGTATTATCGCACATACAATAAATGTGTCTGCAGTATACACCAATTTGGGTATAGGTGTTTCTTATTATCCGAAATGCACTCAGTCAACAAGCCCTCGACAATGAGATCGGGCCGGAAAGACAGATGCGAGCAAATTGTTGCAAATATGCGCGTATATAAGGTTCACTCACCTTGCATCGCTGCACCGTTCGGTACACATCTGAGGAGATGAAAATCGCACAAACTATGTCCCCAAAGATGATGTAATTTGAGAGCTCCCGCACCCATACGAGACGCTAAATACCGCATGTGCATTACGGTAAGTAATTGTCTACAATATAATTTTTCCAACCTCTTTTCGATAAGGTGGTCCTTCGTAAAAAAAAAAAGCCTTACGAAACACGCGGACACATCCCATGCTTTCATAACTTTCCTTAGGCACGAATTGTGAGCCCCTCTTACGCTCGCTATTCTTGACCAATTTCGCCACCGTCTGAAAAAATGGGCCCATATGATTTTGAAAAACTTACGCGTGGTCGTACACAAAATATGCTAAAGAGAAGTCGCGCACACACAAAAAAAGACGAAAGCGGAAATCGTAATCAAGAACGCATTCAGGTTTAGCGGATGTTCAAAAGCAGCGGTACAAGCATAGAGTACGACGTAACGTGAGACAATCTCGATCACTTATGGCGAACATTGTGTGGTAATGCAAAAAAAAAAAATCAAGACAAAATTTTTCATTATTAAAACAGCCTCATAGACGAAGAATACAGAAAAGACGAATGTGGATAAATGTGAGCTGATTCAAAATTATCTGTACGTCTCTACAAAATTAATTATCTTATAAGAGCTCAAATTCGGTTATTGTTTCAACAAAACAGCGTGATGGAAAAAATTTGGGATATGCAAGACATTCAGCTCACGGACTCAAAATGAAATATCACTATCAAACCACATTATAAGTTACACCGACGGCTCTAAAACAAAAAGAAAATAGGCTATGCATATCCTATTCCGGACAAAATTACTGCCCATGATTCAAGGAACTTAATCTTCGTTTTTACTCCGAGTTAAGCGCTATTCGCTCCTATCCTTCAAACCTTAATCAGCGTCCTCTTGAACTCATACTATCTGACTCACTTTGTCCTTCTTATCTCCACCAGATTCCCATTCGAATAACCCACCATTCTCCAATACCTTGACTTTCATCGAATCATCAGTTACCGGCATCTGGATTCTAGGTTACATCGGTTATCATCATCATGGAAACATTGACCACGCGGCCAGAAGCTCCTCCCTCTTACAGAAAATTAACGACCAGCATACAACTTTGAAAACTACTACCGTTCCAAAATCCGCTGGTATGCCCTCTCAACAAACTAAGATCAATCAAAAGCCTCCCTATTCCTAAAAGAAACTCCGTCCATCAAGAAGTCATCCTGTCTCGTCTTAGGATTGACACCTCTCAGCTCACCCATTCGCTATGGACTTTCCTGTATCTCAATCAGGTGGCTTTTTCGACCACATTTGAGAAAGAAAAGCTTCCGTAGGATCTTATTTTGCGTTATTAGACTGAACTAGTATTGTTATTTTCGAGTGAAATCGCAAGAGAGGAGAATTTTTTACGAAAAATAGACATAACGGCTCTCGAGTCTTTACTAGAATTACGCGGCGAGCACGGCATCTATCAACGTGCCGTCGCTCGGCCTTGAATCCGGTCGACGTTTCCAACCCCATATCGAGACCCCTGGTACACGTTAAAAATTACTTGATGTTCATATGAATCGTCTTTATTCTTCCAATAAATTTCCATTAAATATGTATCATTCAAGAGAAATCCAAGTTCAATCCAGACAGGCGTTAGGCGTTTCTCTTTCGGCTTTTCAACTTCGTAATTTCTCAGTTTAACGCTTCATCGACACTCATAGTTTCCTGCAAAGTTGATAGTCGTTTCGAATGAAATTTTGATTTTTGTTCGCGGGGGCGATTAAGTTAAGACAACGACAACAAAAATAGATTACATCGCGCAGAAGGGTGTTGATTAATTTGGTATAGCTTTTTACCAGTTAGACAGTTTATTTTTCCCCTTTATTCTATCATAGAAAATCGCCTACAGTAGCATCAAGAGTATAGAAGAAACATTTGAAAAAAATCAAAACCATTCGTATATGATGATGGGGAGGACATTCAACTTTGGGTTGTCGGCATCGAGACCGCTAAAATATCGAAAATCCTTTATTTATGACGGTATCACGGCGTATATTTGATATTAAAAAGAACACGCATCTGTTTTCACGGAAAGATAGAGGACGGAGGCATTTGCAAACTACACAAATGCAGTATAAGTACACGACGAGTAGGTATAGAATGTACGCACATTTTTCATAGGTTGATAGGTCCCAAATGTACGCGCGTGTTTATGTATTTCCCTACATACATTCCCCTAATATACTCTAATTTAGGGAAACAACTGTCTGCTTCTGTGTATAATATTGAACCTTATGCGTTATGACAAGTTGGCGCGGGGGCGAATTAAAGCACATCATACGTGGGGTACTTGCGCGCTCTCTTTCTCTCTTCCACTCGTTTGCAGACAGATGTAGAACACGCATCCCTTTGTGAAATCAGAATCACCTGGCTGACTGTGTAGAAAGTGCAAAATAAATTCCTACGATGTTTAGATAAGTTAAACAATTTATATATACGTACGTATTATTATTCCTAGTACCGACAAAAATCCATTCGAAAGCCACTGAGTAGCGTTTTCATTGTTTTGTTGTGCGGCTTTTTTCTTTCTCGCGGGCGGAACTACCTTTTTTTGCGGTATGATATTATTTTTCGAGAAAGGTATACCGAATGATGCGCGTGTGTGTACGCGTATGAGGCTGCGGATTTTTTTTTTTTTTTAATCGTATAATGAATGACTCGTAAATATCAAATATGATGGCGTAGGTCAATAAGCCAGCATTTTAGGATTATCCCGATTTGACGGATGTACAAAGATTGAACATTGGAGATAGCGCGGGTTTTATTGGTTTTTCAAATTCGATCGTTTGTACTCGAGTATTTTTATATTTGTTTGGTTCGAGAGGAACGCGCTGCGAGTTCGTGCAGAAATCACGTATAGAGCACCGGAATGCGAGGAGAAACAGATGCGCGATGAGGGCGAGATAATGCTACTTAGTTAGGTCCACCGATCACCTCCAAAGTCGCCCTTTGAAATGACTACTCCGAGATTATACAGAAGGACCGAAGAAAAATATTTATGTTTTATTTGAATTTTCATGAGCCCTTGAACGTGTTTTTGAAAAATATTTAGCACAAATATTCGCTCCGTAACTTTTCGCTTAGGTATTTTATAACATTCTTATTCATTCTTACCCCCAGAGGAATGGACATTCCAAACTTACTTGAAAAAATAAAGTATATGATTCACAATTCAATCAATTTGGCGTGAGAATTGATAAACGATTCGCTGCCATCATCAACATTAAGAAAAAGCCAACAAACCTAGCTTTAGTTTTTTGAAATATTCTCCGATAACAGAATCAGCTAACAGATCAAAGTCAGCAAAAGAAAGGACGGTAGTTACGAATTCTGTATGTTCAAAAGATGACGCAATTTCTGTGAGAGATACCTAGAACTTGAGCCCCATAAATGTGAGTGAGGACATGGGTCGCCATATTCAATCGTTACGTCATCATTTGTCTTTACAGTTCCCAAGTCAGATGAAAAATTTGCACAATTAGTAGAACTATTTTGCATCTCTTAATAGCGTTGAGTTTTTTATGTTGCTTAGGCACATAAGTCTTGTTGTTCTCTCATAATTTTAAGATCGATTTGCTATCAGTCATTGGAGCAGGGAAGTCTGAAGATAGAAACGGCGAACGGTTACGATATGGAACAGTAAAACTCCTGAAGCCACTGCCCCTGAACCTGCCATCAACATCAGGAGAGGGGTAATGATTCTTGAACACCGGTCAAGATCCTCTTGACAACAAACCTAAGCAACCAGAATACCATGCAGTAAAAGGAACAGTTGTAAATTCAAACTCATATTGTTGTCTATCATTGATGAACTCAGTGGCGGATAAAGCACTTCTGCCGCTCTACGCACTGGTAAATTTACCACCCCTAAACTTTTCTTTTTAACAGGGAACCTGTTTTATCGGGGGGTAAACTGAAGGAAAATGACGGGCGCCGGCCGCCGGGCGCCGTCCGGCAAGAAAAAGGGACTTAGAAAAATTTTGATGAAGTGATAGGAGGGGGACTTATCCTCTCTGCTTCATGCAGTATATTATACTAGGTTTATACTACGTATTATACTAGGCGTATACTAGGTCCAAGCCTCCTTTATACTAGGTCTCTCTGCTTCATGCAGTATATTATACTAGGTTTATACTACGTATTATACTAGGCGTATACTAGGTCCAATCCTCCTTTATACTAGGTTTAGGCATCCTTCATACCATAAGCTTACAAGATCTTTATAATAGCTTATAGTAGCAGTTTGTCCTAGCTCTGTACTGGGTCTTAGGCTTCCTTTATACTACTGTATTAGTGGTTTTACTAGCTCTGTGACGTCATCAGATAGTGATGGCACTTCTAAGCTATATATGATGGGAAAAGGACTTGTAAAAAATTCGAAAATTGACCTGTATCTGATGAAAAATCCCTTGTAAAACAGGTTCCCTGCTTGCCTCAATTAACACAGTTAATGAAGGGTTTTTTTGTCACTTTTTTTCAACTTTCTCCAGTTTATTCCTTATAAGGTCCCTTAATTGAGTTTACAAAATACATTTCTCAATTGAGGACAGAGAGAGTCTTGAAATTAGTTGAATGGAATTATTCAACAATGTAATGCAATACCTTTGAACAAGTTTCCTATCAGGTACATAACCCCCCCCCCCCCTACCCCCGCTGCACCCTATCAAATATCGCATGTATCCACTAGATTTTTTCAGCTGACGTCAGGGTGAGGGAAGGAGAAGAACTGGATCATGTTTTTTATTAGGCTATCTGGTCTTCATGTCACAGGTTGACTTGTTGTTAAACTGCCTGGTGAGGGAGTCATCTCCAACGTTGTTTTTGGACTGAACACCAATCCCGCACCGTGTCCTGCCTGGTGACATCAAGTTGGATACCACCAGAAGCGGTTTTCTTGACGGTCAGCCCGCCGATTTACTAAGGTCTTATGAGTGAGGGTGGGATGCTGTGATTCACAGACACTTGCAAATTAGAATCATGGTCTTCTTCTTTCACGTTCTTCCTCACGTTCTACGGCCCATAACGCCAGGACCAGTCTGTTTCGAGTATGCGGTGATTTCTGGATTCTTCTAGTTCATTGCAGATGGTCTTTCTTTGCGAAATCTAGAGCACAGCCATATTACGTGTTCTGCTGTTTCCTAATTTTAGGGCTTGCTGGGCAGTCACCGTTGGCGATTTTCCTCATTTTATTCGGGTAGTCACGGAAGTACCCATGGCCAGAAATGGCTTGGGCCATAAAGAAGTCAAGCAATGGTGTTGTGTATCCGATTTTCGGGGTGAATGTTTTGCTCAGGCCTCCGGTGATTCTTCTGGGAGGGGTGGCATCCCACCACTTCTGCCAGATCCTTAACATTTCGGCGTCGAGGTGATCAATCAGAGAGGTGGTCGAGTCACCTGGCTTTGCAAAGTAGCCTCACGAAATTGAACACTCTTCTTTCAAGACAGTCCTCAGTGCTGCGTCCTGGACGGAAGCCATAGTAACGATCAGATAGGATGGTTGATTCCCTGATTCGCAAGGCAATAATTTTCTCAAAAGTCTTTCCAGTCATACTTAGTGGAGAAATTGGACGGTAGGCCCCAGGAGTGGAGGGTATTCACCAACTTTTTGGATCCGCACCACTTTCCCAAATTCTCACTCTTTGGGGAATACGCTATAGATGAGATACTCAGTTCGGGATAGGCTTTATTGATAATTTTCAACATCTTGTAGTTCACCTTGTCTGAACCAGGGAATGAGCGCTTCTTGCCTTCCTTTAAAGCGTAGGCGACTTCTTCGGACGTCACACAGACGCCTTCTACGTCTGTTGGCCAAAGTAAATCGACTTCCTGGTCTAATGGTGGAGCTTCTTTTGGAAATTTCGTTTGAAGAAGGTCACTTTCTGCTTCTTCCATTGATGTAGTACAGCGACCATCACTCTTAACAAAATGAGAATACACCAGGCTGTTTCCTCGCGGTTTCACAATTAGTTTGAGTTTGGATGAACTGTTGCAGCTGAATCCAAATATCCTGTACTTCTTGCCATGACTCTTGCTGAATTGTTACTACCATGTATTAGTGAGCAGATGTGTTCGTTTGGTTTTGGATCAAAGAATAAGAACAGGTACAGAATTGACACCTCTGAACATCTATCACTTGAGAAAACCATTATGTTAAGAAGAGATAGAGTGTGCTCTACGTCGCGAGCCATTGTCTTAGGGTGGAGAGTGCGTGTCTGTAACGTTTTTCTCTGCCATAATGATAAGATCGTGAAGCCAAATGAATCAATTCTGAGAAATGACAAAAAGCTCCTTTTTATTTCCAGCGAGAACGAATGTGAAGTCAGCTGATTACAACAAAATGCCTCTCATTTTCGACTTCTTCTGTCTTCTTATTAATGTGGCATGTCCATGCAATATAATATGGGCAATGATCAACACCTTAGTCAAAGTCTACTTAGGGTTGCTTGGGATGGCATTTTTGGCCAGAAAATGCAGGAGCATTTGACAACTACGTTACCCTGCCAAAGCTGTCATCAGAAAAGGCTCCTACTCTCCCTCGCTTGAAAGTGCTGTGAAGCGGAAGGACTGAGGTACAATGATGGAGAGAGTAGGTCACCCTGCGGCCTCGCAGGAAGAAGTTGGATCTCCAAAAGCTAATATAAGAACTTTCAAAGAAAACCACAGCACTGCTGCCTTGTAGTCAGGAGTCGGATCTTCGAAGGCTAAAGGAGGATACACAGTTTTTCTCACTCTTTATGAAAGTTTCGACCGCAAAAAAAGTATATTTGGGCCAGTGAGGGACACGTTGAATCCTCAGTATGGCCGTGTAAAAGGTATAAAGAGTAAATGCTCAGCAGTCTGCATTATCTTTATTATTCCTCAGTGTACACGATATACAAATGGTTTTCAAATCATCAAAGATTTCTAGATCAAAGTTTCTGATGAAGCTGAAATAAAATAATTCACCTCAAAAATTGTCACTCCATCAAAACCTTCTTCGGTAAAAACTGGAAAATCCAATTCTCGATCAATGAGAAGGGATTTTCAAACGAACGACCAAACGACAGAATGAAAAAAATTTTCCTTCTTCTCACCCAGAAATCGACAAAAATTATGTTATTTGTGTTCATGATCGATCGTATCTAATCGATCTTGAACGATCTGTTCGTGAATGACAAATCTGTTTCGATAGTAGTAATTTAGCATAGATACTTCGAATATAATGGAATGGTACGCGTGTCAGCCTTTTTTTTATTTTCATTTCTCTTCGCAACAAGAAAGAGAGTGCAAAAATACGAGGGTGCTGAAATTCGACAGTAGGCTGTATATTATTGTGTACATACACGCGTAATTCGAAACCGAGGCTGGAAAAAAAAGACAATTCATAGGTATCTCTTTTGCGCAGGATCTTCGATAATGTATTACGAAATTCGGTCGTCAAATTTTATGCCCTGCTATTAAAGGTGTTTAGTGTTTACATCCATGAGGAGGATGGCGATCTATATAATCTACAAAACTGCATTGTCAATGACCTTTGTTGGGAGCGTGGACCTCTTTTCATACGACTAATTATTGTTTGTGCATCACTTTGTATCAAAATTGGATTATATCAGACGAGAAAACACGCAATGAGACAACGTGGTTGAATAGATTGAGCAATTTTTATAAATTAGAGTTGTGCTTCTCATTCTAGTCAATAACCAGTTAGGTGATGCGAGCATAGGGTAGAACACCAAACTTGTGCCCGGAGGGTGACTGAGGGGTTTACACTACAAAGTTTCTTCTTTCATGTGAAGAATGCAAGTGATTTCCTGGCAGGAAAAACGCAGACTAGTGACTTCTTCCCTCCTCTTTTCGGGTTTCCCTAGTTTACTTCCTCAAGAAAAGAGAAGGTGATGACGCGCGATGATAGAAAAGGCCTCGACGCGGTGGTTTTCACCAGCTTAATGGACCCAGAAAAGGGACTGCATTTACCTCGCGGTCCTCGACAGAATTACAGAGTTTTTTTACGTCCACTCGAGTACTCATGAGGATCACATTCCTTGAGCAACTCGAGTATCAAGTTGTCTCTTTTTCTACCGAACCCGGAATCATTAATAACAAATACTGTGGTCGATGACAATTATTCAAGTTTGAAGAAGAAACACGCAGTTTTCTTCAAGCTGACATTATCCTCCCACATTATGTGGTTGGGCATGCAAACGCATATAATTTCTGCATTACGCCATGAAAACTACACACTCGTAGAACTCATTCAATCTTGTCGATGTGTAAGCTAGCTACACAATAATTGATTCTTTTAAATGACAATCTACGTTCATTCTTTTCGGCGGCTTCATTGACAGTTCAAGAATTTCTTCGAAGGCTCTACTCTTCGTGACCGAAGAATTGCAGAAGTCAAAACGTCGCCCTCGATAACCGATGTGATATTTTTCAAATATTCAAGAGTCGCCCGATATCGCCTTATTGTGATCGACACGCACAGCAAAAATTCTTCAGCTTTACAATATATAAGTCGAGGGACGGGTATGACTCACCGCGAAGGAGAACGAAAGATATCCAGCAAAAAATTTATTATCACCGACATATAGATGCTGCTTCTTTTCGCTTCACGCGCGTTTAGAAGACCGGAAAGGAGGAGTTCTCTCGAACAGAAAAATTCTCTTCGAAAAACCTTTCATTCTGAATAATATTCGAGAAAACGCTATTATTTCCCTTATGCCCTCTTTCCTATTCATTAACACCTCCCATGTAGTTCCACTATAAGAGTAGTCCGCGTCGAAAAATGCAGTACATAAAAGGTTTTAAACTACCGACCGGTACGAACCTGCGAAGATCGTGCGTAAGACAAAATATCAAGGATTAAGGATGGTTTATTCAAGCGTACGCTGGATAGATTTGTAATTCTACGATACACAAATAAAAAAAAAATAAGGTATTTTTATGTAGGCATAACTCGACTAAGTCTTTTATAGTTGTTATTATTGTTGTTATTATATCGAGAATGATGGCCTGTGTTATGTCCCGATGAGAGAGTGTTTGAGTCAATCAGTGCGGCTTATTTGTTGAACGAGCGATAGGAGGAGGGGAAGAAAAAACGTAAAATTGTAACATTCTGGGATTTAATCTTTTCACAAAAAATACTATGCTCCACAAAGCATCTCGTCTATACCCTATAAAGCGTACGAAAGTCATAAATCATCACCACATCGAGTAAACATCGATATTATATTGTTCCTTGTCTGGCACCAAACCACGTAGGAGAAGACTTCTGAGCTACGCACCTTCGCTACGTTTTTGCGTGTGATTATCTGTGTAGTATGATTGGTTGAGAGTCGCATAATTTTATGGTGGTGGTAAAGGAGTCACAAAATGATGATTAATTAATGTACATATTTCAAAGGCGATGCGGTAGTGAACCATGGTATTGATCACAGGCCAATGATTTAGAAAATACCTTTAAATCATGACGGTTACCAATTGGAAGACAGCATTGGTTCATTTGAACCAATCGAAAGCTGCACGATTAGCGGTTTCAGTATGGTCTAGAAGTCCATTCCGAGGACGGATAATGTTTCAGTTATAGACGAAAAAGTCGGAAAGGGTCAATACCAATCGAGGTATTGATAAAGATCCCAACAGAAGGTATTACCGGTCGAGCTGTTGATGGAGAGGCCAGGAGAAGCTATCGCGAATCGAATTGAAATGAATGAAGTTGATTGAGATTGTGGATTGGAAATTGATAGTCAGATTGTTGAGCGCTGCCTCCGATTGTCTCTTGGATGAGTAATTGGTCATAATACGTAATTCACGAAAACCTCACAAATGCTATGACCAGACATTTCAATTTTCATATCATTTCCCCTCCAACTCAACTTCATCCACTCTCTCAGTGGCCGAGCGGTCGAGTCGCGGGCTTCTGATGATTCAAAGAGAAGTAGTTAAGGCTTTGTATCTGGTAAGGCAGAATACTTTCTTGCTTCTGAAATTTCTTATGGACTTGTCCACTCTTGGGATTTGTTTTTACTACTTGCTGAGAAATTGGCTGTCATATTTCGTAGTCTAATGAAGACACCCCTGTACCATCCTACCTGACCAGTTGTATAGGGGAAACTTCTCCTCGCCAAAAATTGAAGATTATTTAAATACTTCAAAATAGCTTTCAAAACGATCATAATAACTTCTATTGAATTGAAGGACCTCCCATACCAAGATAAATCGATTTTCAACCACAAATACAACCATCTTTGACATCGTCGTCGTCTTTCTCTGAGTCTGGCGGGAAGTCTTCGGTCTTGGAGACAACCCAAACTTCTGAAAAAATTCCCTAATGAAAAATCAAACCGGTTATACTCTGTCCATCAACTCCACATCAGAGTTTCTGACAAATTGCACTTATTGGCTTATTTAAGAACAAATGATTACAGCATCTTTCTTCAACCACCAGCACACACGGAAGCTCGACCAGGAGAGCCTTAACAAATGGTCGTCAGGTCATGGTTTCTGCTTCTCATCCACAAAAACTTACATCGCGATATGAGCTCCTTATCAATACTCATATTTTTTTTGCCTTTACAATTAGTGGCTTCAGTGTATCGTTCACCTTTTGATCCGAGTTAACTCTTCATCCGCTTCGATATTGCTCACGGCATTTTCTTCAATACTCTAATTTTAGGTTTCAATCTTTTCGTCGAAAATCCTGGTCCACAATGACTTTCGCTTACTTACTCTATAGAGCGTACAAAAAGTCATAAATCACCATCTAGTAAAGTGTCGATAGTTCTTCGTCCGTCTCCAAACCACGTAGGAGAAAACGTCTTCTAAGCTACGCATCCACACTCGCTGTACCTTTTTGCGTATAATTATTTATATTTTTTTCTTTGTTCCGTATAATTCGTTAAAAATCACTTCATTGTATGGTGGGAGTATGGATCACAAATGATGGTTAATTAATGTTTCTTAAATATGACACGGTAGCCGACGAGGGCATTATCGGTAGCGCCGTTTCAATGTGTAACTTCTTCGTACGTGTGTACGTGTATTTTCTACACTAAATCATATGCAATTAGAGAATGAAGACGTGAAGCACGTACGCGTGTGTAATAATACGATTCGTAATAGCGTAAAATTTTCACTTATGTCCGCGAGCTAATCGTGAATCTCCAGCTTATTCGTTGTTTTATAGAATAATGAAAATAATAATTAGCGTTAGGGTCGAATCGAATTCGAGACTATGTACCCAAGCGAGTCATCAAGAATAGATTGCGATCAATAAATTAGAATTTTTTACGCATCGATAAAAATAGATAGTAATCCTGGACGACGTTGATTACCTTTCGTCATTTTCACACGGTAGGTAGGCAAATTAGCGGAAACAAAACGTTTTCGGCTGCGCCTTAAATATAGCTGTACGTATTTTTGCTACGAAAGGAGGAGAACAGTGACCCGAATGAGGATAATGCACTGGAACATTTGAGTTTCAATAAATAAGGTGAATCAGAAAATTCGTTTGTTCGCTCAGCAAAGAACATTGAATACTGATTTGGTACACATCTAGGTTTAACGAGATGGGAGATACGCAATGAAGAGAAGGAACTTGAAAAATATAGCTTTGTCGCAAGCAAGAATGGGAATTATAAAATCTATAAGCTGTGGATTCTTTGCTCGTAATTCGTCCATACTGTTCTACTTTTTGTTGTTTAGTGAGATTCAACTCTCCACACTACAGAGAGGCAAGAGAAGGGGTCAGCCTTCCGGACCATGCCCATCTCATTCATGAAAGGAATCATTCAAATGATCGATTTTAAAATTACTGTTAACATTTCCAGGAAGTACCTTCAATTATATGCCGAATTTCAGCTATCCCCTATTTGGTCCTGGACTGAAACAGCGACTTCCCATCTTCTTTTTCCCTTAGTGTTTTGTGCCTCCTACTTCTGATGTCGAACTTTCTCTCAATCTCACCAATGTAGACGCCTCCTCAATGTTCACAACAAAGGTTGTACACTCTGCTCAAACTTTTCTCATTTTTTCCCTTGGCCAATACCCAGGGTTGGAGGGAGGACTTGAACTTCTATATACTGCATCACAGTTTATTACACGATTACAATTCTTAAATTATTTCAATTTGTTGTTTCGGAGAATGGATTTTAAAAGCTTACAAAGCTTCTGAATTTTAGAAGAACATTTCTAACAATGATCCACAAATAAAATATTTAACTGCTCCGTATGCGTCCGACCGAACAGTATGCTCAATGAGCCAGCAATGAATATTCATTATTCAATTATTTTTATTGGATATAAATTAATTTTTATTATTAATAAGATAAATGAACAAATAATTATTAATTTAAAATTTATAATAAATGAATTATTTAAAATCATAATTATTATTTGTAGGTTAAAAATTATTAATATGTTGAACTGATTTTTTAATTATTTATTAAAATTTTTCAATTCTTCTTCTTCAACAAAATTTATTGATTAATTTCAATTTAAATATTAATTATTTATTTCTTAAATAATAACATTAAATTTTTATCAATTAAAAAAAATATCAAGAATAAAGTTATTGAATTAATTTTTGATTTTGAATTAACAATTATTATTCTTTCATTAATTACATTTAAAATCAATATAAAAATTTTATAAAATTAAAAAAGTAATAATACATAGAATTTCATCTTTACCAGTATTGACAAGAGGAATTACAAGAACTCTAACTGATATTAATTTCAAAACTATATTTTTTAAATAATAATTTCTTTAGATGAAGATTTGAAGATTTTATCAATATTTTTTTCTTTTGGTTATTTATCTTCATCATTCTATTTATTAATTTTATTAATTTTTATTACAATTCTATTCAATAAATTAAAATCAATTCAATTTTATCAAGTTTATTGAATTTTTTGTAATTTTATTAAAAAATTTCATCTAAAATAATGAAATTTTAATATTTTTTGTATTTCTTTTTTGTAAAAATTCATTAATATTGTTCAACCGCTTAAGCTTGCACAATAAAATAATTAATTAAAATTAAATATCTGATAATAATTCTATTGATAAAATTATTAATCATATAAATAAAATAATAAAATGTTTCTATTGAAAACTTGAATATTTCTGATAAATTATAAAATTATTAATATTGAATCTAAATATGATTACAATAATAAAATATATTCAATCAATTTTATAATATATTTTATTTAAATAAATTATTTAAAAAAATTAATTTTACTAATAATATCCAATATTTATCAATTTTTATTTAATAATTTTATTAATTATCATTTTTCTGAAAATGAATTTAAAAAAATATTTAACAATAAATCAATTATTCAAAATTTTTGAATAAGTTGAAACAATAATTCAAGTTTTAATCAAAATAAGAATCAATATAATTATTATTAAATTTATTAAATGTAATTAATTTATATTATTTTAATTAATTATATTTAATGTAATGAAAATATATAAAAATATTGATATTTTCATTTAAAAAATTGGAAAAATTATAAATAATATAATATTATTAATAATTATTAAATTCATTAAATTAAAATTCATTCATAAATTATTCTCATATATTAATATTAATCTAAAATATGAAAAAATTATAGAATTGAGGACCGTTTTTCCAAAACTCGTCAAGTCCATTTTATTCAAAATTGAGATATTAGCGTTTTAGCGTTTTATACAAGTAACACATCATATAAGAATGTCAAATAATTTTTCAACACGCATGCGTCGTAAGTAGGTCTTTACAAAACAAATTTCTGTGGCGTAGGTGGCACTTTTCAGCGACACTACAAACCATTGCGAAAAAGCAAAGCGAGGGTCTTTACCACACGGTTTTCGGTCTTTACAACACGGTTTTTGGTCTTTACAACACGGTTTGAACTCACGCATGCCCAAGAACTTATACTTTGGTTTTTTTTTGTTCTTTTTAGGGTCGGCGCGCTTTCGCTAGCCGACCGTATTACAATCACTTTTTGTATTACAATCACTTTTCGTCTTCGTCTTCGGCTTCGTCGTCCGTCTTCGTCTTTGTCGTCGTCGTCGTCGTCGTCGTCGTCGTCGTCGTCAGTGTCGTCCTCGTTTCCTCCTTTGTCTCCTTCACGTTTTCTCCGGTACCTTTTCTTATCTTCTTATCTTACCTTAGATATACAACACAATGGAGAATACCCTTTTCATTATTATTTTTTTTTTTCTTCTTTTCATTTCCTTTTCCTATTATAAACTGTAGTATTCAGGTCGCGGAGAAAATTCTTGTCAGTGCGTTTTTGACTTTCTTGGTAGAATGTATTACTTTTGTCAAACGCATTTTCTTTGACTATCTGTGTGGAACATATTTTCTCTATCTCTTCGCATCCTTATTATTATCATTCTTTTAAGTCCAAAATTTGTAATCTTTGGCGCAGCCTCACAAGCTAATGAACCAATGCACGCGGATACCAATTTTTGTACTCATGTATGACCATCTACTCCTACTATAACCACTCACACATTGCCATTATCTCTCACTGTGACGAATAGAGGTATTTTTTATTTCTCCTGAAAAATTTGCTAAATGGACTTAACGAGTTTTGGAAAAACGGTCCTCAATTATTTTATTACCATTAATGATAATCTATATTTTTATAATTAAAAATTTCAATAGATAATCTAAATTCATTCATTATATTTAATTTTAATTATTAGCTCCCTTCGATCGCTCCAGGAAATCATTTGAGAGTCAAAAGTTGCCTGTCACAATTGGAAGAACGTTACCTAGCCGAGATGCACTTCTAGATGAAATTGACAAATAACAATACTAGCAGCAACTACTTGTCTGACTTCGTGCGAGTAAATTGATGGAAAATATTAGAGCATTTTTCTGTCAATGAAGCAATTAGTGAAAGATTTGTATCTACAAAGGGCTGCACCGACAATTGAATATGCCTACTTAAGCAATGTAAATAGGGGAATATGGATATCTCTTTTCTTAACAAACCAAATTTAGAGTGGCATATAAGAAGACACCTAAATAATACCCAACAATTTTTCAATCGAAATTATCATCGTATAGCTGCAGAGTTTCCCTTCAACGTGGGAATTAATTATAGCTCGAGAATGTAGTAGGCTACCTAGGTAGTTACCTCCAGCAAAGATAATTTTTCACTCAGATAAAATAGACTTACGAATCCTTTTTCGTCCTCATGGTGGAACGTTCAAACAATTCTTTTGTTATGCGAGGGTGCAAGTACACTCTGTAACAAGATTCAATTGTATTTCACTTACGACATGTACAGTACGTGTCTATAAGACATTTTACCTCTGTATGGAAACGCGTGAAAAATCGATCATGAAAGAACAAATGCAGGAAATTCATGAGATCCGGGTAACATCGGTTTCTCTTCACTCCGCCAAATTAATGTAGAAAGTAGGAAAGTCAAAGGCACGGATATTTCCGAGGACCTCTCAGCATGTGAATTACGCACCTCCGAATCAGAAAGTCCGCGACTCGACCGTTCGGCCACCGGCATGTTCTAACCCGGATAGAAATGTTCCAACTAAGGAGTTACTTACAGGAATAAGAGCCGCGTACAGGAGACTGATATCGTAATAAATGTGTAGGGTGCACTAATCTCACAGAAAAACGTCGAGAATGGTCAGTTCAATATGTCCTCTACCGTGACAAGCACAAACGAATTCATTTCACCAAGGAGGGCATCTTTGACCGAAATTTCAGGACATAACATTTTGTTGAAATTCCGTGATTCGGAACGGTAAGTCGTAAATCACAATGAACCGCCAGAAATCAGCGCAATTACCGCACATCAAAAGTCTATCAATTTCAATTTGTTCTACTGTATTGGGGCACATTTTAATAGAGTGAAACGAAACAAAAGCACAAAATACCGTAGAACAGCCGCAAAAGGAGAATTTCGTGAGAAGGTAGGAGATATAAGGTTTGTGGGGAAATTGTGCAAACGAAGTAGCGTGTCCCACGAGTCCTGCAAGCGTTTACCTTCTTTCAATGTCAACTCGGCTCGGTCATCCTCTTCGACGAAAGGTCAGCTCACAGAAGCTGAGGGTTATCAACACTTCACGGTCAATCATCAGCCTAATTACATCGAACCTGAAACGGGCACCCACACGCAAGGCATTGAAGGATCAGGTCTCAACGTAAACGTAACAATGATCGGCGCTCCTTTCTATCTCCTATGATATCATCTAGACCATAACTGTTGGTAGATGTGGAGAAAGGATACCGGAACCAATTCTATGCTATTTGAAGCACGCACGCACGGAGAAAGCTAATACGAAATTGAATTTTTTGACTCTACTATAGCCGAGCGGACAAAACCCTTAAACGAGTTGGTTTTGGAAAACTACACCAGCCGATCTTAACGTGTACGGCAGCATTTTAGCAGAGCGTGAATGGTAGCAGTGACGTGAATTGACCAGCGCTAGTAGTAAATGGCGAGAGCGAGGGGATTTCGATGATGGGAATCGATGGGTGAAACACTTCTATCTGTAGAGAAATTGTGAGTTGTTAGTTGACAAAATACGCAAGTTGAGGAAAAGTCATGAGTGAAATATTCAAAAAATTGTTGATTCTCTTTCCTACTTAACCTCGAGCAATCTCGCAGATTATCACACGTAATAACTCTTAAATCATTTCGTCGGAAAGTTGCTCTGAACTTTTACAGTTTCAGTATAGCACAAAATATGAATAATTCTTCGCTTATAAAGATTAACAATTGATTAACACGAAGATTATAATATTGTAGACCTTTTCATTTGCTTCGCAAACTAAAAAAAGAATCAAAAAATGTAGCCTTACGTACGGGCACGTCACGAATTATTTTAATTAAATTTTCTGAAGGAGAAATCTAAAAAAGGAAACGGGTTAGGAAGTCAAAAACTAAATTCATTGACATTCATACTCGTATCCGATTTCTGACTTGAGTCGGATGCATACATGGAGTGCACAGAGACATATGTTAGATATCAAGAAGTGTAGGTATAGACTTTTAGGTCTTGACCTTCATAACGTGATTCACGTTACATTTTGCTCGTACGCGTAGCATCATGTCAGTTTGAACAGATTTACTTTTTTTCAATTTTCCCTTCTTCGGGATAAAATTATCATTTCCGAGAGTATAATCTGAAGGATTGTACCGTTAATAGGTCTACCTAAAGACAAAAATAAAGATTACGAAAAGGGGGAAAAAAGTTAAGAATATCATTATTTTTTGTTCCGGTAGAACGTTTGACTAGAAAAGGGAGGAAAACATCTCAATACCACTTCCTATATGTACAATTTTGAGTCTTATCACTGTCCGACTTAAGACTCCACGGTATCTTTCCATGACGCTGGATGGTTCATCGATAGTTGAATTGTGGCTACGATACAATCTCCGTATTTTATGAAATGCCAATAAGGGATAAAGATCCATCCTTTGGTCAACGTGGTTTCAAGATTTCTTTCCCCCCTCCGACAAATACATTGTTAGTTCAGTGGTCCTAAGGGGGTATTTGTACAAATGAAACTTCCCAAAATACATCCCCTCTCAATATCAAAGTATTTTATGTACATAGCTGCAACTCGAAGCTCCTAGTTGAAGCTCAAAGACTTTTTAAAGGGTCAAAATTCAATCTCCAGAGTAGGTCATAGGTTCTTGGGCACCGCTGACACACAGCTCAATGGTCGGAATTTTGGTCGTAGGGTTTGTCAACATTTTTCCGAACAGCCCTCGCACTTCTAGGAACCAGTCAAGAGTACGGCGAACTGTGAATACTGGATATTTTTCCCAAATAACACCTCAGAGGTTATCTGAGTTACCTTCAACATTTGACCGCGTTTATAGTCCCTAAAGTTGTTGCTCGTAGATGAGAACGATAGAAAAGGTAGTAAATTCCTCTCGCACTACGCAGAATTTTGTCACAAGCCAGCGAGGTATTAACTTTATAGCCGAATACTTTTGACCATTCAAATAACATTTCCTCAAGTTGAAACCACTACAAATGAAAAGTAAACCTATGACTTTCCTCATGAATCAAAGTTTACGATACTGTAAACGTCATTTTTCACCATACGCACGTGTAATCTTTTAATATAAGAAATAGGTCTATTTGTCTAACGATTTATATTCACGAAATAAAATTTCTGGGAAATTAGAAAAAATAAAATAGGAGGTTATACTTGTCGTCGTTGGTATTAGTTCATGAAGTTTATAAGGTCGTACATGAAACCTTAATCATGCAAGCGATTCTCTGAGCCAAACGTACTGTTGTAGACCCTACCGGTTAGTAATTATCCGAACCTCGTTCATACGTAATACAAATCCGTCTATGAACGTGTGTGATCCACTGCTATAGCATCTTAAATTTCTGCATTATCTTTCGAGTGAATCGATGAAATTCTCGAACACGCCTACTATATTTTCGAACCTAATAAACTTTTGCGCTTTTTCTTTTTTGTAATTCGAGACATCGAATATGTAGGTACCTAATGGTACTTTATATTCATACCGCAATGGATCGCGTATATGCGCGAATATCGCAAGTGAAGTCTATAAATATACTGTGTGCGAAAATTGTAGTCGATTAAATTCGCGTGCAAGAAAACTTGTCGTCATGAAGATATTTAATATGAGTGGAATGATGTACTCGAAGCATACCGTATTCACAGGTGGCTGATTCTTTCGGTACACAAGAGTGTTTATTAGAAAAAAATGTATCTCATTGATCAACGTTAGGAGTATCGATGAAGCGAAATTAATATGCACCCGGGGAATGCTGGGCGTAGAGTTAGAAGATTCGGCGAACCCTCCTCGAAACTACGCATCGTTCGATTAGTCGTTGTCAAAATATCTCGAAAATATTCTGCATAAGCTTTATATTGACCACAATGATCACACTATACAACAATTAAAAACTTGTTGAAAATTAATGAAATGAGTTAGGTTGCTTCTAGGAGCCGTTTGTTTTCTGGTTATGATCTGGTTTGATTGCCGCGTATCATCGCAATACGTCATCTTGGTTCTCGCGCTTTGGAAACGTTACGTTTCACGACGATGTACGGCAACAAAATAAGATCATACGATAGAAAGAATCACTTCGGTTTTTCTCGCACATCCATCAAAAATAACGAATTTATTGAAACTTTTCGCGAAGTTTCGGCCTTCTCCAAACGACTCGACCATTATGCGTTTTTGTTGGTGGATGTGCGCGAAGAGCCCGAGCCATTCTTTCTATCTTTACGATCCCTATCAGAAAAATTGTTTGAATTATGAGATCATGAGGTAAGCGCCGAAAATACCATCAGAAACGATCCATCTTATTTCATTGATTTTTGAAAAATTCTCAAAGGCTGAGTAGTGATTGACCACATTAAAATTGCAAAGGTCAAAATTTCGAGTCCCCGAAGTAGGTCAAGGTCACTCTTGACATCATCAGCTCGTAAAGTCATTTTCGTCTCGCGATTTCCAGCCTTAAGATACACCCATTTAAAAAAAATATTGCAAAATAATTATTTCAAAGCCGTTTAAATCTCACTCCTTCTTTCATCCTGAGTTATCCAAACTAGTCGAAAATATTCACCAAAATTCATTTTTCGGTCGAACGTATAGAAGGTATTTTCTTCTCCTGGAAGAGGTAAGACATCCTACGGTTGACTAAGTCAAAAATAAGTGGAAGCATTCACCACGTCCATAAAAGGTCTCTTTCTCCAGAACTCAAAATTTTATACTGGGAAAAAAGAGCGAACTCGTAAAGGAAACGATTTTCGGAGACTTTATTCGTCCTCATCCATGCCTGGCAATGAGCTGAAGAAAAGAGGTGCACCGGGAAAAGAAAAGATCATGAGGACAAATGTCGTAAGTCGGTTGAATTATATACTCTGAAAATGTGTCATTTCAGCTTGGTTTAAATACGGCCAATGCAACGAATATAAGAAGAATTACCACTCTTCGAAACAATTTAAAAACGGCAAGCGAATCCCTTGCCTGTAAACAAATCCGACAAGCTACGGAAAATTATGAGAGGCCACACACTTGAAATGTGGATAACCAGGTCCACAACAAGAAATACGATCAAACGAACTTGAACGCTCTGGTTGGAGATGAAAGAAAAACAAGAGATACACAAATACCAAAAAATGAAATATTATACAACTGATTATCCGAAAAGAGGAATGCCAGCCATGTTCAATACTTGACAAAAAGAAACTATTAATGTAGAAGATTTCGCCTTTGCGAAAGCTTTTAAAATATGCGCAGATATAATCCACCTCAGATTTTTCAAGCGTACTCTAATTAATCCTGCTGACCATTTTGTGGAACAAAAGGTTGTTAATGCCATCATCATCCTGTTGAAAACAGCTTAAATACGCTGCATCATCAACTCGTTTGTTTGGTCGTGAGGGAGGTTCTTCAAAACTACTCCCTAGTATACGAAAGACCAAGATATTACTCGTAGTAGTGCTCTCCACTAAAAATCTAGAAAAATAGATAACCACTCAGCCTTCTTCTAGAAAACGTTGACATTCTACGGTTAGCTAAGTCAAAACTAAGTGGAAGGATTTACCAAGTCCATAGGAGGTCTCTTTCTCCAAATCTGTAAGTTTTATAGTTTTAGGAAGAGCCAATCAATTTCCCTGGAAAACTCAACCTATTCTCAATTAAATCCAACCGAGAACGATCAACGCCAATGAATTGTCCACAGAGAGCTCTACTTAAGAGGGGTGTGAACCGGAATCGCTATCCGAAATGGTATCCGCAATCCGGACCTGAATTTTCGGGTTTTGGAAGCGGAACCGAAAGGAAGCGGATCCGGCGATTGCTGTGTGGAAGCGGAACCAAAAGGAAGCGGATCCTGCGATTGCTGAGTGGAAGTGGAACCGAAAAAGCAGATCTTGAAACCTGGCCAAAGAACTGTAACCAATATTTCATCCGCGAAAAATGGCGGATATCCCCTAAAAAATAGAGGATAACCGATATTCTTTGGCTTTTTTTTTAAAGGATAACCGTAATTTTTTGTGCAATTCCTGAAAGATTCTTTTATCAAGATACAAAACCAAAAGGAAGCGGATCCGGCAATTGCTCCCTGGAAGCAGAACCGAAAGGAAGCGGATCCGGTAATTGCTGTGTGGAAGCGAAACCAAAAGGAAGCGGATCCGGCGGTTGCTGCTGGGAAGCGGAACCAATAGGAAGCGGATCCGGCGGTTGCTACTTGGAAGCGGAACCAAAAGGAAGCGGATCCGGCGATTCAGTTGAAGAACAAATGGAAGCGGAATCCTAAGAAAAAATAATAACGGTTCACACCCTTGCTACATAATCTTAGCATTATTGCAGAAAACTGGGAGGGGGGAAGGGGAGATTAGGGTATATATCCATCCATCACAATTTTAGCGGGGAACCCGCTATCTATTTTCTCAGGGGGATTACATCCTCAGAAAAAGTCCGCGTCTGGGAGTTTTCTGTGACTGCGTGACGTGACGTGTGACGCTTTATGACTTCATCAATAACCTTGACCTATTTTAGGGACTCGGAAAAATGTCAACTTTCAGCCTTAATTATATCACGCTTAGTATACAGTTTACTGAGAAGAGCCCAGCCAACTCATTTGCTGAGGGGGCATTTTCGCGACAACGTGATTGCGAGCGCGGGAGGTTGCGGATTCCTCGCTGCAATTGCAAACCTGCAGTGGCCTCTGATTTTGAGTGTCTTTTTCCGTTCAATGCAGTAATTTTACCTTTTTGCGAAAATTGGGAAAAAATTTAGGAAATATTCTCTCATGGAAAAACTCCCTCCCCCCCTCCCCTATAGAGGAATCGTACGTACGCCACTGATATGATATATTCTCATCTCACTAATGAATCATTTTTCTAGCTCAATTCCCTAAATATCTGGAGAAGTCGATCGAATTCTGAAAAGAACATCCACAAAGAAAAACACTTGGAAACTGAACAGTCATCGCTTCTTAATCAATGATTTCAGATAGAAATCTCAGAGGTCAATCTTCTTGAGAAATGTGGACGTGTCTCGAGATCCGTCAATGCTCAATTCACAATGGAGGCAATAATTACTAAGGAAGAGGGGGAAATAAATGCCAACACCATGCATGACCTTGAACATATTTAATATACGAGACTTCGTTTCGCTGATATATTCGCGGAGGAGAGACGAGGAATGGAACCAATGGCGTTGCATGCCGTGAAAATTGTGTTTATTTTTTCGGTCAAAGTACCTCTGCTTCCCTTTCTCCGTAAAAAAGGAAAAATGTGTAAAAATGGGACAATGTATCCATCATATCTTCTTCTCTGTCTGCGTCACAACGTGGAATACAAATTTAGTAAATGCACCAAAGCTCCTCCTCATCGTTCCTCTCGCACATTTCTTCCTAAACATCTTAAAATGACCTTCTTCAGCGATTATGTCCAATAACTGAGAACCTTCGGAGGGAAGAGGCACCGCTGAACTTCCCTCCTAGGTCACCTAGGAGAATGAATTCCTAATGAAGTAAAAGACTGATTGAGTAAGTCGAGAGAACAGTCGACGGTTCAATAAAATAAACATCTAAATAGTATGCGAGGCAATTGGGAGGGGGGGGGTAACAACTGAGGGGCAACGTTGCTGTAGAAGAAAATGTAAGCGCACTCTTTTCCATCTTCTTTTGCTAGCTATTAAAGTCTTCAATTAATTATGACTCAGTGACGAGGATTATCTCAACAGTAGTTGGCTGTTGGTTGAATAGTAACCTATATTAGTTAGTCATGTCAAGGGATATGGTTGCAACAAGTCAAATAATCTTCTGCGTCACTTTTTGCACAAGCATACCATGAATTTTTCACCGTATTCTCGATTGCTTATAATCCGAGTAGCTCCTTTCCTTCGCCTGCTTTCAGTTGATTATAATTTTATCTACCATTGATAACTTATACCTTACAATTGGTGATTTCCACAATAAATTCCTAGTTTGCAAATTGCACACTAGGCGTCCCTCTGACTCATATTTCTCCCACTACGCTTTCCTGGCTCGAAACAGATTATTAAAGAACGTTTCCAGATAAGAATGGTCAATTAGCCCTCGAGAGATGGATCTACCATACTTGATCAAGACATTTTGCAACGCCGAGAGACAAAATTACACCTTTCTTCTTTAGAATTTCAAGGGCGGTGCGTAGCGTCAATGGTCAGGATTCTACGTCCGCCTTTCTTCCAGGCACTGTAGCGGGACAACGCGAACGAGAACGGGCTCGACAACGCCGCGTCGCATACGCTTCGTTTCGTTATAGCGCACGGAAAAAAACTGGACGTAAAACCCTTATTGGGCATATCCTTAGGTACTCTCCATGACTGTGGAGGCACTTATTCTCGGAAGGTGACTATCTTGACGGCCTACGCGAGCGAGAGAGAGAGAGAGAGAGAGGGGGGGGGGAAGGCAATCCAGGGTTCAGTACTTTGATGGTAACTCTCAATAAAAAGAGAGAGAGAGAGAGAGAGGGTCTTGGTCAAACTTTCAAAGTTGTCCTCTGTATTTATTGGCTATCCAAACGAAGAAGAGGAAGAATGTGTTCAAGAATATAGCTCAGAATCCCAGCATGCATTTCGACATTTTGTAACAACCCATCATCAGGCTTCGCGTTGAGATTTTTGCAACAAGTCTCTTCAAAGGATTTCGTGGCAAAAATTTCAACACGGAGTCTTATGGCGGACTGTCACAAAACGTCAAAATAAATCTTCGCATTGTCGTCTCTATTTTTTTTTACAATAAATGAGGTTTTCCAACAGTTAATTTTAGCACTTTCATTCAAAGTGTGAAACATGTCCAAATTGCACCTCAAACCCACTAACACATATCATCGTCGTCGTTAACATAAATAAACTTTTGAAACCCGTATTATCACAACATTGAAAATTTCTCGAGGACTCCTATAATTTTTGTGCATGGAAGTATGTTGGTACCCGACTTACGTGAAAATAGTGTCGAGATCGAATTGAATCTCGCACACATGCTCGAACAAGCTCGACCAGACACGTGCTCTTCGTCTCACGATCTACATCATAAAACACCTAATTGTATGTTGGGTGTAATATAAACTTGTATATTTTACGAGTACTAACACGAACCATCAACGAACGATTAGTCGATTAATTATCATCGTCGGATGCTCCACCGCAAGAAAGGCTGTTCGTAGTAAAATGAGCGTATGCGGGTCGCGCTCTTCGTCGCGTCTTTTGCGCGATCGTTCGTTTTTCCGGAGTTCATTAGCCGCGAACTTTTTCAGTAGGAAAAAAGGTAGGACGGGGGTCCGTGGAGTGCGCATAGGTATTAGTGAAATACCTAACTTCGCCCGAGAACGAATCGTCAGAATCCGTCAAATTGTAATCGCCGCGTCGAGAGTCGATGAGCATTGATTACATTTTGATTTTAAACGTGAAATTAGTCTCTTCACACTTGAATCCGAATTCGTTGATGTTATGGTCGTAGCGCATAAATCGGAGGAGCAGATGCGGCGGTTAACGTTTTTCCGTATGAAATTGCCCAACAAGTAGACAGAATATCACTTATTAGTCACGCATCTGTTAATTATTTTCCATGTTTGCGCGTTTTCCATCTAGTTTTTCTCTTTGTTCATTAATAATCTTTGTTATTTTTTCGACGTCGCTCGCGATAGTCGATGACATTTTCAGAAGAAAAAAAGAAGACGAAGACTTCTAAAGAAAGAGAGAGAGAAGAGAGTAAGACAAGAATATAGCGCAACTGCTCATCGCATTTCTGTGTTCTTATTGTTATTTAGCGTTGATTAATGCTTTACGCTTCAATACTCCCAACACCACCAGCATCATCAGCTGCTGCTACTGCCGCAGTCATCAAGAACTCGAACGCCGCTCTTAATTCCGCTTCTTCTCCGATTAATTTTCCATCTGCCACGCTATAGTTTCAGTACATAGCTGTACATACCTTCAAAAATTATACTACATTTATATCTGTGTAACCTGTTTTTTTTTTGTTTTTTTTTTTTTAGGAAAAAAGGCGTACAAATTATAATAGGCCTCCTGTACTTTTCAACCAGTTCGAGACCAGAGAAAAGTGTTCGGGAATTTTTCGACGCTGTTTATTTTTCTTTCGGTGTTTTTAGAAAAATAATCTCGTTCGGTGTGGTCTCTTCGACGATGGTGTCTTGTGTGAAAAAGATCTGTGTCGGAATTGCTTTATGGAATCGGTAGATACCTACCCAGAACCGTGGTCGGTCTCGCGGTACCCTTTTAATTTTCTATTTCGAATTTTTAATAGCCGCTTGTACTATTTGTTTTCACATTGACGATCGCAAGTAGCATGAAATACAGGATTAGGTGTAATTGATGATGCTGTAGCCGAACGACCAAATTGAATGAAATTGTGTTCGAGACGTTGCTGACCAGTGTCAATGAACGCGTCATCAGCGTCGTTAAAGAAAAACATCATCTAAGAGGGGTCGTAAAAATTGAACGCCTTTTTTCTTTGACAACTTGACACCATTAATTAAGAAGATAGCGTCAGTTTTTCCACCATCGAAGTCTATATTATTCGTTTATACTACATCGAACGCTGTTGACGCTATTTTATGGTCATTTGAGAATACCCTCGATAAAGAAAATCTCTTTGACAACTTTTATTTGAGGTTTCCCGCCCTAATTTCGATTATTTCAACAGAAAATATTTCATGTCCGATCCGAAGCTGAAAAAGAGATTTGATGTTTTTATACTGCACAAAGCGAGAGAAGGAGAACGGTGTAAATATTATCCGCGACTATAGAAGAGACGGACGTCATCAACGAGTTGTAAAGACGTTTTGGTGAGAGGGAGGGACCACATTTCAAGACCACCAGCATTAATGACGTTGATCCCTTCTATTTGTAGACAGACTTAAGATTAATGTTCTTGACCTTACACAAGTGAACTCACCCTATAAAAAGGCCCTAATACTCGTAATAGAGCCGCGTTTTCAGGATACATTTGGAGACGAAACCCACCCGATATTTTATAGATAAAATTGTAAGTGGACTCTGCCATGGACTGGTGAAAAATCTTAAATGATAAGATGCACAATTACCGTGAGACAGACCAACTCAATGTAAATATATTTTTGACTGATAAAACGCAAATAAATTTTTTGTACAGAATTGAGGCAGAAGCCGTTTCACTGAAAAGTCCTCGAACATTTTGCACTTCGTTCTAAAGCTAAATGAGCCAAAAATACCCAACTACTGACAATAAGCAAAGACACCAACAAAACAACAACAGAAAACTTTACACTTTACTCTTGAACTTGCGTGACACAAATGCTCTCTCATCTGTATTTCCTTGCTCTTTGCTTTCCTTTGCGTCACTCCCCCATAAGGTACCACTTGGGCGCGGTGGGGGGGGGGCTACGCAGTGTGTTGCCTGTTCTCTTGTGGTGGCGTGCCCTGGGCTGCGGCTTTGCTAGGCGCTGGTGAGTTTGTGGATGGGGTGACAGGCGAGTGTGCGGCACAGATTGAATGAGTGGGATGATGTATGAATGAAGAGAGCCGGCCCTGGGACCCCAGACTAGGCTAATCCCCCAGACTAAGGGCAACCCGTTCCGAGGGGCTCGGATTGACTGATCAGACTGAACACCTGAGCTCTTATCTGGACCCTGTCTCGCGCAAGTAGTTGCGGTCTGGGTGTACTGACTGGGCTGACACCCTGGGATATGCTGCTGGACCTATAAACTAGGGTGGCGTCTTGTGCAGATTGGGGTTGCTCTGGTGGGCGCCCTTCATGGTGCTGCATATTGTCCCTCTACGGTGCTGCGTCTTGTGCCGGGTGAGTGCATATCGGGTCTGCTCTGGTAGGTGCTCTCTGTGGTGCTTGACTGAGCTGAGCTGTCTTCTATCTGCTAGCGTACTGGACTCGAGTGTTGAATGCGAGGATAGTGAAGTGCTGGCTGTGACTGTTTCACTTTCTGTCTGCACCTGGCCGGTGTTTGGTGAGGACCTGGTTTGGTGGTTCGCTGCTGCTGGGGTGCGGGTGGTTCGCTGTAACAAAGAGCACTAGGA
The DNA here is from genome assembly GCA_035079395.1 of Aspidiotus destructor. Taxonomy (NCBI): domain Eukaryota; kingdom Metazoa; phylum Arthropoda; class Insecta; order Hemiptera; family Diaspididae; genus Aspidiotus; species Aspidiotus destructor. The sequence goes on along the minus strand of JAVHKZ010000015.1, from coordinate 23,093,606 downwards.
GAAGGTAACTCCGAGGCTAATTAAACCGTAGGGAAGGACACCCTACACATTTGTAAAAAAACAGCTGCCTCCTAGCAGTTTAGGGCATGGGCTCAGAGGATAAGAGAAGGACAACCCTGACAGAAAACCGTCAATTGGTGTAGGCAGTCACACTTGCATCAGGGTCATCTTCATGTATGGAGTTACGCACTGTTAGGTGGCCCTCACGTCCTGTATGAATGGAGTTACGTACTTCTTTTATAGCATTCATGTCCTGTTTGTATGGGGTTACATATGGTCATCCACGCATTCACGTCCTATACCACTCCGTTTCTGGCCCTGGTGGAATTTCCGCCAGTGACTGTGTAAGAGAGGGAAAACTCTGATGATGAAAATCCGGTCATAGCCGTAAGGTGTGTCCCTTTCCCTGTGAAGACCAAGCAGCTCGCGGAGAAAGTATAGTTCTGGAAGGCGGAAGCAGCTTGTCAGATGACGCCTCACACTACAACTTTCTTACAGACGAAAATGACCAAAGAGGGTAATATTGGTGCCGATTTGGATGCGGCAAACCGGCTCCCCACGCTTACGCGCTCAGGCGGCGAGGAGTCGAGGGTGTTGTCCCCAAATCCCATTATAAAGTAACTTTTGTACCGCATATTGGGCAAACCATGAAGAAAGTTAGGCGTTTGAGAGGTTACGTTGTACGAAACTCAGGTAACTTCAGAAATGAATCAACATTGAAAACATTATACTACTCTCTTGTACGATCGATCTTGGAAAGTGGCTTCTTGACGTGGTACCCTAATGCTATCACCCATCGGCGTGCAATCGAACGTTTGCAGGAGAAATCCCTAAGGTACGTTTATTGTAAAATATTCCAATATTATCCATTGGATATTGGGTATGAGGAACTCCTGGGAGGGTTTCAAACCCAGTCTGTAGTCGGCAGATATAGGACCTCCCTCCTTCTCTTTTTGTATGATATATTGAATGGGTATATCTCGGATAGTAACCTACTAGCGGGTGTGGATATATTTGTCCCAAGGCTGGGTAGTCGGTCTCAGTGTACTTTCTGGGTTCGACCATCAAGAACTAATGCTTTGGAACTCTCAGTAATACAACGGGCTCAGAAATTATACAACGGGGTAGCCGAGAATCACCCTAAAATTGATATTTTTTTCCTCAAACGAAACAAATTTAAGACTCTAATCAAGGCCCTCATGAAATAAAATAATAAAAACTTTGTTTCCTTGCTCTCCCTTTCCTGTTTGTCGCCCCTGTGCTTTCCTGTTTGGCCACCTACTGCCCTGCCTACTGCCCTTGTGTGTGTGTGTATGTATGTGTGTACAGAGGTTTTTATTTTTTTGTTTTTTTGTTTTGTTTTATTCTATTTTATTTTTTTTTTGTTCATCTTATACATTTTAATTTTACTCTGTACTACCGTATGTTTACTAATTATAAGAAGTGGTGCCGGCTGTAATTGGTCTTTGGACTGTTGTCGGCACCACTTAAAAATAAACAATGTCAAAATAAATAAATAAAAATAAATTATGAGGCAACAACCACCGAGTAGAAAGAGGCGACTAATAAGAAGACCAATAAGGCATCCACATCGCTTCCACCGGGAACTCTGGAGGGGGAAGACGAAGATGTGTTTGTCACTCTTCTGGCACTGGAGAAGACCTGCCATAGAATGAAGAGGCTGCGGGCCAACTCCTTCACCTCTCCTACCAAAACCAACTCGGATGATGAGCAGACGGAAGAAGAAAGTTTGTATCTGGGCAAGATACCAAAGCTTCCTAATGCAAAGATGAAATCGGCAATGAAGAAACTGCAAGACCATTGTAAAGTGCTAATGCAGAGAGAAGTAGCACGCAAAGTTGAGGTCCAGGCGGAACGGAAGAGCAAGATTCAGTTTCGAAATAAGGCTGATGAACTGCAGAAATTGGTGGATACCTACCTCTCTGCAAAGGATCAGCAAGATGGAATACAGCTCCTACAAGAAATAGGGACTTTGAAGGCGGCAAACGCGAAGCTGAAGGAGCAGGTGAAGAAGTTTCTGGCTCATCAAAAAAAAGACGGAAGAGGAAAAGACGAGGAATATTCAAGAGCTGAAGAAGATCAAGGCCGAGAATATTCAGCTCAGAGAAGAAATGGCCGGCATGCGCAAAGAGCTGCAAAGGCTTGCAAATCTGCAGCAGTATGGCCTGGTATCATAACCACCACCATCTGCGTCACAAGAGTGGCAGAGGTTCACTGCCCTTGTCAACCAGTAGTAGCGGCGTACAGGTTGCCAATAAGACCCAACCTCCTCAAGCACCACGGCTGAAGACACGCCAGCAGGGCAGAAGCCTGTAGCAGCCGCAGCAACAGCAGCAACAGCAGCGACGGCAGCAGCAGCCAGCGCAACCACCCCAATCCACCACCAGACAGGCAAATGTGGAAGTGCCCAATCGGGAAGAAGTAGCCGCCTGGAGTTAGGTACTCCGACGACGGCCTCAAAAGCCTCCCACTTCCAGGGTCAGGTAGCAGGAGAAACGAAACTTCTGGAGAGAAAAAATCCCAAAAGGGTTGCTGTAATCTTGGCACTTTTCTTTTTGAACCATGTAGCGATAGACGAGGGTCCTAGTCTTCGGAATTGAGCGTTCGGTGACTGAGGTGGAGGTACTTGCTGCAACCTAACCTAACCAGGATTTTCAAATTAAAACAATGATCCAATAAAATTTCTGGGACTTTTATGCGATCAAAAATTCACTTGGACTCCACACATCGAAATACTAGAGGCTTAATGTCTGAGAACAACAAACGTTCTGAAATATCTATCCTACCCCAGAACAGGATGCAACCGAAAACTTCACATACAATTATACAAAAGCTTGGTTCGTTCTCAGCTCGACTACGATTCAAAACTACCCTTATATATCAGTGGATCCAATTCAATGTGCATCTCTGAGACTGGTTTTAGGAGCATTTAGAACCACTCCAAAACTGAGCCTTTTCCAATCGCCGATTCATTCTTTCATCAAATTTTCTTGCCTCTTTACCTCAATTTCCCCAGCTTTTCTCACATTGATTCAATCTTCTCAAGTTAATCAACAGGTTGATGACGACATCAAAGTCAACGCGAACGTTTTGTGAGGACACTCTCTTTTTATGCAACGTAACTTGACCTAATGTAGGTTGATGACATCATCAAAGTTGGAAGTCCCAAGACATTTCTCCAAAAATGATGACGTCAAAAAAGTTGGTTTGATGAATTCACGTTCGCGCTTGCAAAAGTTTTTTGAGGATGTCCCTAGGTTTAAAAATTCCACTCCTCCTTTGGGCGAGTTTTCTGTTTTTACCACCGTTTTGATGAGGAGGAATTCGAAAATGGTACAACAAAAATCATTTTATTTTATTTTTGCAATCTAGATTAACATCATCTACAAAGAGTATTGATATTTTCATTCGCTAACGTTTCGCAGGAAGTACGATTTCCCAAAAATTTTCAGGGTCTTCTCCATGTTTCCCATTTCAATAGCATCCACTCGCTTTTCCGCACAAAGCATCAGAACTGACATTCTAAATTTGTATACCTCCTGATGTGATTCGCGTAATTGAATCTAGTTTCCGCAGAAGAAAGATATCCGAGTACTCTCGCGAGTATTCGTTTTCCTTTCATTGAAAAGCGACTTTTAAAAGCGTAAAAATAACAACAGTTCTTACTCTTTTGTTACACCCATTACGAGCCGGAAGAAAAAGAGGTCGTGATTTTTTTCTGCATATTTTTCGATCGTAATGTTGCGTCGCTATCCGCAGCATGATGAGAAATAATTTTTGTGGGAAATAAAAGAACTATAGGATTTTGTTGGCACCGATAAACGTAATCTTTTTAAACTGAGTGAACGAGCTGTAAAGCAGATCGTCATTACTGGTTTAACGTAGCGTTTAAAGTTTAAACTAAATTATAATGTTTTTGTCCTTACGAAATGCAGATCTTGAAGCAAGATGAAGCGAGAGAGGTGATTTACCTATAATTATTTTGGACATGGCAATAAATAATTCTCAGTATTGCGCGACCACTGTCAAGGCATCTTTGTGATAATGAACTTCCCAGTCATTATGCAACATTAAAAGAAAGAAAAAGAAGCGAGAGAGAGAAAGAGAAAAAGGAAAACAACGCGCTGAACTACGTTATAGAACTGTATTTTACGGCCGAAAAAAAAAAACCTTAGGAATAGAGAAGGAAAACTACGACGAAGAAAAATCTGATTATATCGTTTCTTGCGTGGCTAATGACTGGATCTTTAATCAGTTTATTCGGTATTGTGCTTTTCTGTCATTTTTTTTTTCATTCTTTCTGTTCGACTTGCTTCTCGATTAGAGAATTCTTATTAGCAATGTCGTTCGCGTTCATTGTCATTCGAAAAATTTGATGGGTCATGCGAATGATTGCGTGAGTACGTGCGATGCAGAACTGAAGAAGCTGATTCTGGACAACAAAGGCATCAAGATTTTTGGTGATTTATCGACTTTAAACTGTATGAATATGAATTCTAGAGTAAGGAGAGAAATTTTCAAAGGATCTAGTGACGTAGTTCATACTATTCAGAATGATTCCTATAAATTGCGAAATTTTCCTTGGAACATAATAAATAGAACGCAGCCCTGTTTTCGAACGAAATCGCCTCTGAGAAACTCGAGTTCATCTTTAGATGTTAAGATTCTAAATGGCTGGCACATAGTTGGCTTTTGAGCGTCATATGTTAGCTCGAGTCCCAGTCGTGGAGAACTTCCAATTGTCAGGTTGAAGCCTTCCACGTACCCCTCAACCAAAAGAAAGCCTTAGAAAATGAAGCATGAAAGTTCAAAATGAATTCAATGCAGGCTGAAATTGTAAAATGGGAAATAGAAAGTTCATCATCTTCATCCAAAGATATGCTAATTTTCAGACGGACCACGGGATCGTCACAAAAAGTGAGAATGCATGTCTTACATTCTGAAAATTTTACGACAACCTTCGGTTAGGTTGAGTAATAATTCAATAAGTTTGGATGTTCAATTGCAGTATTCTGACAGCGCCATGGCAGATAATAAGGAAAGTACTCACTTTCGATAATGAGAGACGTTTTTCTGATAACGGTATACAAAGCACATCATAATACGGGCACGTCAACTTACCTGAAATGAGATAAAAAACAATAATTTTAGTCAATACATCGTAAAATTCGGTCGGAAAAGTTATGAGAAAATTATAGAGTTCTTGATAGGGGTCGGTCGTACTAACAGTATAGATATTATACACCTTATAGAAGATGTCAACTCGTTTCAACTGTTCATACGAAAACAAATGTACCCCGCTCCGCCATCACTAACGTTTAGCACTTCGCCGCCGACAGTAAGGAAAATAGCTAAGTACACGTCCGAAAGAACGGTTGACGTTTTCATTTTTCATTTCCGTAAAAAATATATACAATTTCACGTTAAAACCTAGTACAAACTTCTTCAAGCAATAAAAACAACAAACCTTCCGTACTCGGTGGAAAGAAAATATTTACAGTACGTGCTACACTTAAATTTACTGTATTATATGAGGCATATGATATTATATTATGTACTGGCGCTCCATGTAATCTAGTATTTGCCTAAATGACAGATGCAACGGACGAGCAGTCCTTCCTTCTGCCGTTAGGTATTGCTACTGCTGGTTGCATGTTTTATGTACTCGTCGATGGTATATTAGCAAGACTTACTACAATTCAGGAAATACCGAGGAAGAGAGAACAACGCACATCTTTCTACCGAGAAAACTAAACCTTCCACTAGTGGATTACACAGAGGTAAAAAGCAAGACAGAGAAACTCGAAGACAGGGCGGGTACCCGGGGACGTAACTGAAATAATGCGAACAGTACTTATTTTAATTATATCGGTTACACACAACGCTTGCATTGAGAAAAATTGTTTGAAAGAGGCACCACGTTGTCATATTCTACTATACTGCGATTAGAAAATGAAATTTTTATGAACTGGTGAACAAGATAAGTGAATTAAAAGTTTACAAACGGTTGGTATTAAAAGCAAAATCGGGTTACCATTTCACCTCGTAAACGATTCGTGGGAAATATACAATATTATTATGAATTTTGTAAGACAGGACATACTCTTACACTAGCTAAAGAGGAGTGCGCGTATAAACCAATGAGGAATTCACAATGTCTGAAAGAAAGTTACTCTTGTCACAATTTTAGAGGAACGAAGTTCAGAAAAGGTAAATATTAATGTGCATGATGGTTTCTCTAAAGATGAAAAGAGGAAAAAAGTTGATAAAGGTTCAGAAAGACCAAGAGCGATCAGTTCACGATAGAAAACAGTAAAAGCTACAAAAATAAGAACGTATCTGAATGAGAAATCAAGCATTGAAGACAAAAATAGCAGAGCCCTAGCACGGATTCTTCAAAGTTCTCGAAATAGGTCAGAGCTACATCAATGCTATGGCGTCATCAGCAAGTTTGAACTTCTGATCACGAGAACCCATGCTCCACCCTCTTTCCCTCCCCCTAAAAGATCAAAGACACTTCTTGTTTCTAATGAGCGGAATCATGGCGCGAGTCTTCGGTCTCTACAGACTTCACTAAGGAACAGATTGCCGTTATTTTGTGGTTGAACGACTGGACAAAGCTATTCTTTTTCCTCATATCAACAGCGAGGTCAAAGAAGGGTCACTTATTATTCACTGAACGAGTAGCTAGAACCATCAAGAAAACTATTTTGACTCGACCACTGAGATGACGCTCATACCCAAGCAATCAAAGACACTTGGTCAGACAATAAGAACTATTTTGACTCCATCACTGACACTCACCCAGACAATGGAAGGCTCTTGGTTAAATTTCAAGATTTCCACATCGAAGACAAAGGGAGGTAAGACTAATATAAATCTACAAATGGACCGCACTTCAACTTGCAGTAGAGCACAAAACCTCGGCAGAACGAGTAAGCTATGGTCTGTTCCAGGCTAAAAGGCCCTTAACTGCATACCGTCGCGTCGTACTAAGTTATACGACAGAGCGCGGGGATTACCAGCCGATGACGTTTTTGTCTCACACTTCACGGTTCCCGATTTGTTCCTGATTGGCGGGTTCCGCAAATTAAGAGACTTCCAGAATGGAACGGACCATAGGATCACCCATTTAGCCTATTTGATGACGTGATGAGCAGGACTCTTGGTAACATCAAAGGGTAGGCATAGCCTGGACACACTTTGAGAATTAGGAATAATCTCGAGTTCTGACCCAAGAAGGGGAGTGGACTGAGAAGAGTTATAGATATGAAGATTCAGAGGAAGATGTCTCAAAAGGAGAGTCGGAAATTCACATGATCTTTGATCCAGGGCTGCTTTTTCCCATTTTGTTACAGATGAGAAATTTTGAATCACTCTCTTAGAAGATTTTCAGCCTGAAGCGAGATCACCTAAAACTAGAGAGAGAAAATGAGGACATTCTGAGTCCTAGCAGAGAATAGTGACCGCTCCCCAATTTTGTTGCCTTTCAAAATGAATATTTTCCCAAGCTCTTGTCCTTTTGGCTTAGGTCTTCCACTCAATATCGGCCCGACGCCGTTACATTTCTCTTCGATGTTCCTCGCGTACGTAAAATGGTTGCCTAAAGGTTTAGTTTGTACGAGCGGTGTACACCTTTTGATGTCAATTTTTGCCATAAGTTCAACCTAACTAATTGCTGAACCTCAACATTTTTTTGGACGTTTACCATGAAAATTCCTCTGACTGAGTACGTCAAGATATGTCGTTGAAAATTTATCCGAGTCTTTCTCCTCGAGCAATCGAAAACCTCACTGTCATTAATTTCTTCATGATTCTCGCTTTTGACTAATTATAGCGATATCATCGTGAACAAAATGGTCAGATAAACTTTCATATGAAACAAGTTTTAAGGGGCAATAGCTGCTTCAACAAGTACCTTAGGGTGTTCACTTTGCGATCAACATCGGGATGATGGACCGAGCACATCCTGGTAAATAGTGACTCTGTAAGCCAGAGATTGGTCGATGAAGTGTTTGCTCCAAGTAGCCTGATGACCATCACGCTGTTCCAAAATAGCATAAAACAACATACCTGCACTTGCAACCACAGTCATACGGACACGTGAAATGGAATAGGTACATGCAAACCCACGTCATGACACACTCAACACAAGTACACCATCCTCTTACAGAAGACACTCTGCAGTTCAGCGGGTTCTTTAGCGGAGATAAATAAGGTGAGGTAGGGAACCTGTTACATAGGGTATTTTTGGAGGGCTTTTCATTGAGTTTCATGGTGTTTGAAGAATTGCATATCTGTCTCATTGAAGGGGCCAAGTCAATTGATGTATGAAGCATTGCATATCTAATTACTCGAAGGAACTATCTTAATCAGGCTCTTCGTATTATAATAGCTTCATGGTCTCAAGAAAATAATGCAAACGTTTCGTTATCAATCTGGAGATATGGGGTTTCCTGCGCCATGGAAAAGACCCTCATCTCCAGATCGATGTGTGAACCTTATAATCAACCTCCTTGGAAGCAGGTGACGTAGGAGCTAGGATGTCAGATCTACGGATTTTTGATCCTCGAAAAGGATACGAGTTTTTTTTTTCTTTATAGATTTCACGAACAATATGGATTTCTAACGATCAAGGGAAAGGTACCTCAAACAGTTTTACGAGAGATTCTTTTCTCCTGATCGTTACGGGCTAATCCTGCGCTCTTCCGTAATATTTAGCCGATCAAGGGAAGAAAAAGTACCTCAGCTACATTCAAAAGAGATACTTTTCTCCTGTATGTTATTAATGGATCAATGAAAATCTGTACAAATCTGTTTTTAGGTCTTACAAAAAATAACGGATACGTATTTTTGATACTATCACCTGACAGCACTGTATAGGAGGGGGCTTGGAAAATTTTCGATCCCCGAGCTATATATCAGTGGCTCCCAACCTTTCGAAGCCATCGCACCCGTCCAATGCTCCGGCCTTCTTTTGCGGACCTCCTACGAAAAAATGTTGTAAGAATGAAGTAGCACTAATCGGTGTCGCATTTACGAGGGAGATTTCCCCTCCCCTTCCCCTCACCCGAGCTAAAAAAAACTACCCCACTTGTTCAAACGCCTTCCAGATCAATTTTTCTCTCAAACGAAAATTATAACAATTATTTTCAGACCTTCCGCGGACCCCAGGTTGGGGAACCACAGGAGGCGACTTGCATGATTTTCGACCTCTGAGGTTTGCCGGCCGGACAACGGGCGTTTTTTTCAGAAACACTCCCAGATAAAGTAGCTTCCCTGTTAAGATGAAGATGACGCGTAGGACATGAAGGAAGAAGAGAAAGAGACTCTAAAGCGACTTGATTTCAAGTTGTGCCTCGTGTGAGCTAAATTTTGCGTTGGGGGCTAAGAAGAATATGTGTCTTGCCGAGGAGATTCTTCCATCACTGACGTTATACCCGAAAGGGTCGATACCAGTGTTGGAGATAGCAAATTTAATGCATACGCAACCCAAAACCGGCTGCACACATGACACAAGCGATCATCTCGCACACAAACGGTCAAATCTCGAAAGAACTTGATTAATCGAACATTTTTTTTAAAACATGGATTTGAATACGGACAGACGCCAGGTCTATGTCATACACGTAGTGAAGAAGAATTAAGCAGTCAACGCTATTATCAGCGTACGTCTATTTGTAAATTGCACACAACAATCGTTCATGAAGACCGCAGCAAGAGAAAATTGTAAAAATAAAGCAACAAATCTACTCCAGGAATTATTCAAGAAAGCACGTTCCCACTAGAGAGGTAATTAATACGTTTTCCGTCAAGCTATAGAGAAGAGCTAAACATTGAGACAACACCTACGTCAACGACAGTCAAAGGTATAAGAATACGTTTTTCGAGTTGTAATTACCGCCCCGAAATCTAGGTGGAGGCTCAATAATTAGTTTTTATGCGCCTTGCGAAGGCGTAAGTGCGCAAGAATAATTTTGCTCAGGTTAGAAGTATTTTACAGTCTAATAGAAGTTTTTGCGAGTTACACGTTAAACATAGCTCTTCTGCAGTTCACGCAATATTTCCCACGAGGACATCGCATCGTTCAAGTGCGTAAAATTTCCGCCCTCTTCTTATAAACAGAGAATAGTGTTTATGTCCTAATAATTATCCGAGTAATTGTCAACGAACAAGTGTGCTTTACATGCGTATAGGGGACACATTTTTTACTGGAAACCTGGATATATATTGCAATGAGTTACCGGCTACTGTTAGCACATTGATGGTGGGCAACTACTTGTAAATACATCTGACACAAACCTAATAAAATATGTATACGGTATGCTTGTTTGAACTGCACTAGAGCGGAACTCGTCGCATAGAGTAAGTGCGTACAATACACATCAGGACGAAGTGTAAATCGAGCTGCGACCACCAACCAATGATTATAAAATGCTGCATAAAGAGATACAAAGAAAAAAGGACAAAAGAATTGGGTGCAATCTTAGTAAATGCAGTCGCTTCCAAAAACTAATCTAAATTACTTGTAATATCAAGAGCGGAGAGAGAGAGAGCGAAAGAGAAAATTAATGATGAAACTGGATAAAGATCCTTGACCTTTGCATACTCCCTCCTCTTCTCATAACATCTTACATTTTCAAGTGATAATTCATGAGAGCTGAGTTTAATGACGTTTCATCCTAAATCTGAAAAAAAGGAATAATTCCTGGGCAGCGAGGCACTCGCAATAGTTCTGGAGTATGAGTTCCATAAGGTTGGACCTCCAAGAAGAACTGAAAAATGAAATCCTAGATCATCCGCGCTTGTAACATACCCGTCCTAAAACTCTACCACGGCCGAAACTCTACCCTCCCAAAGTCATTAGTCAACTTCCAACTTTCTCATGAACCCCTTTTGAAATAAACTATCACGTAGGTCATGGTTCGCAAAAACAAAATTCAAATCATTTTCCCGCAAACAATGCACAATGCATGGATGCATTTAACAACACCTTAGATTGATTCTTTCGAGTACTTTTTCTGTTTCCGTCATTTTGTCTCTGACGCACGAACACGAGCTCTAGAAACAAGAAATTTCATACACGGACCCGCCTTCAGCACAAAAGTTGATAAAGAGCCGACAAAGAATAAAAACCGAGTACGAGATATTTTTCTCACAATGGACCTTTATTGTATGGAAATTTTCACAAAAAATTAAACTCGAGTATATTGACTTTTATACGACACGAACAACTAGGATTTGATGATTCACAAACATTATAGAACTCTACGTCAATGTATTTCAACACCCTTTTTTTTTTTTCTCAAAATAAGAAGGTGTCACCCTACCCACTTGAGTTCCAAATATTCTCAGATGAACGCTCGCTAAAAATCTTGCGCAAAAATGATGGAATTCCAAAGAATTGCACTTATCAGGTGTGTCTACGATAAGTACGGTACATGACAATAGATAGCGAAATCTCGACAAGTGTCGTCGCATCGAGAAGAGAGATCAAGGAGTTGAAGAATACTCCAGGATAAATAACGAACACAGGTTTATTCGCAATCTAGAGGTCCACCGCTGCACCTGAATGAAACGGCGTAAAATTTTTCACGTCACACACTCCAGGATGAAGAGCGCTTACGTACACAACTTGAGACCTCACATGTTCCGAATCAAAACTGACGAAAATAAAAAATAGGTTTGAAAATGATCATCGAGCATCTTTTAAACATCGTTTTGGCAGGATTTAATCTGGGTCGTTAAATATTTCTCGAAAACCTTGTCTTTCAATCAGTTTCTTCCTGCTCGTTGGGGACAACGAGCTCACGGCGTAATTATTGAGATCAAAGAAACGAAACCACTCATCGGCTCATCTAACCTTTAATACTTGAGAAAAAGAAAAATATTAACAAGCCGACCAAATTTTTTATATGTCTTGTTGACCACCTGTACAGGTGGCGTTGCACTAATTTGAAGGTGGAAAAGAAGGTAAACCTACAAAGACCTGTAATTATCGCGATGAGCTATGAATCGGCGAATAACAAGGAAAAGAAGAGGGCGAAGAAACAAAAAAAGAAAAGGAAAATTGTATTTGCGGTTGCACGCTACATCTGAAATTGAAATTATCCTCGAACGGACGGACGGCTCTTTCTCTGTCATGTTTATTTTTCTCCGGTAGATAAAAATGGAAAGCGACTCGGAGGGGCTGACGATGTGTCGTACAGAAAGTCAACGCGACTCAAGACTTGTGCCGGCACTCGCTTTCGTTTAAGCACGTTCATAAATTTGCTTCCTCTATTATTTTAATTCTTTCTTCTTTTCCTCCTTTTTCTATATATGACACAAATTGTATAATTTAGATGGAAAACCGCAGCGAAATAATAATCCTTATTACAGATCAAAAGCTTCTGATTGTAGTGTGGAAACGCGCTTACTGAAATACGAGTGCATATTTATGCTAATTCATTTTTCGCAGTAAGCTAGTCGCATTTAAATTATAACGAGAACACGCAGAATTTAAGAATATCGAAATATGAAGGTCCATCTTGCATGAATTTTTTTCACTTATGAACCATCGATCGAATATTGTACACACTTATAACGTAATATTCGCGCAAATACGCCTACTTGAGCATGGAAAAAAGAAATACATACGATGAAAAAAAGACAGCATTATGATTTATAAGTTACACACTGTCACTCGATATACTCGTGGGAAGACTTTAGGCTAGTTGAGTCTTCCTTCTCAGCGTAGTATTTTCGAATCAAGAAAATAGAAATTCCGCGGAATGTGAAAATAAGAAACCGGCAACAGTCAAAATCTGCTCTTACGCTATGAAATATAAAATACTCTTCGAAAAGCTCTTTGCGACTTGCTTTTCAAAAGTTCGCGCAAGGTCAATCCAACAATCCTTCAACAGTTTTTTCCTTCATTTAAATTTTTCCTGAACTTTATACTTTAAACTTGAGTGAGAAAATTCTTTGGTATCATATTTCTCGTTTCACTTTCTCAAATATCTGTATCCATCTTCATTCGCAGATACCAAGGTCCATGAAAAATTTTTCGGAGGCTGCGAGCTTATTTACTGGAAATGTCGTTGATAACTATGAGGAAGAGCAGGATACTGAATACTTCTCCCTATGGCACACCATTCTCGACAGAGAGAGGGGTAGAGGTTGTATTCTGAATTTATACTATTGAAGTTCTTTTGGGAAGGAAACTCTGGAGAATATTAAGGAGATTACCTCGAAGGCCAATGTCGTGTAATTTACTTACGATGAGCCGGGGAATGAGAGGTCAAAAAATATGGAGTAAAGACAGGATTTTCGGATTGTAGGGTTATTGATTTGCGATTGGAGGTCGACAACAGATTAGGTGGTAAGGTGAGAGGAGATTATTTGAAAGATTGTTCAATATTTTTTGGAAAAATTTACCAAGAACACTGGATAATGCTGCAGGGCGATATGATGCTGGCTGAGTTTCAGGCTGGGAAAGATGATGACGGTTTTCCAGAAATATGGGTAGGTATTAAGAGTGAGGATGGAATTGAAAAAGGAAAGGAGATAGGAAAGTGAGTAAGTTAGGGTAGAGGTTTTCAAGCAGGGCTGGGTGAATATTGTCCAGTCCGGGAGAGGCGTTTCTTAAATTTTTGTTGATAGTGGTCACAAGTTCACTTTCAGATATGGGAAGTTTGTAAGGAAGAGAATCAGCCAGGGAAGTGTCGGAGGATATATTCGAATTTTCTTGTTGAAGTTTATAAATTATAAGATAAGAAGGTGGAATCGTAATTTGAGTTGAAGGACACTGACGTATAATGATTTGCTAGAAGTTGAGAAATGAGAAAGGGATCAGAAATGATTGAATTGTTTGTTTTGAGGTGAGATATTTGATGGAAAGACCGATAACTTCTTATATCTCTCCATATGGTAAGTCAGGCCCGCAATAATGAATGTGCTCCAGGATTGTTTCTTCTCGGAACGGACCAGAGCTCTTGCTTTGGCGCGGGCTTTTTTGTAGGATATGAAGTCGGATTGAGTGCGGGATGAATTGTAAGTACGGTAAGCGTTTTTGAGGGTTTTTATCACTGAATGAACTTCTTCTGACCACCATGTGACTTGGTTAGGTTTGTGAGTGCTAGGTATCGGTGATTTTGCGGCAAAGATGATGAAGTTGGTGAAAGATTCTAGAGCTGTAAAGGAATCTGAGAAATTTGAAAGGGTTGTAGTATTCGAGGTGAGGTCTTGAAAGTGAGACCAGTTTGCTTTGTTGATGAGCCGGTGGAGGGCCGAGGTAGGATGTTTTTGAGAGAGGGTATTTGATGTGATATAGAAGTTGGAGAGAGGTACAAGCACGTAACGGACACAAAAGGCTACAGCAACACAGAACTGAAATAATTAAAGTTTATTAGGAAAAAACACTGCACTGCCGACGGCACAATTAGAAAATTTTCGATAATGAAACCAAAAGGTTAAAAATAAAAGTTGTAAAATAATTATAAGAGAAAAGTAGTCAAACAAAAGGTCAAAAAAGAAACAGTTGAAACAAAGAAAACTATACGAAAACCAGGAGAAAAGCGCTGCAGCGAATTTGTAATGAATCGACCGGTTTCGATTGTGCGCGGACGATCATCATTAGGGCGAAACTGAAGCGAAACTCGAAAATTTTCTAATTGTGTCGTCCGCAGTGTTTTTTCCTAATAAACTTTAATTATTTCAGTTCTGTGTTGCTGTAGTCTTTTGTGTACGTTACGTGCTTGTACCTCTCTCCAACTTCTATATAAGATAGCTCGTACTCATGAGGAGAATATTATATTCATTTATTTGATGTGATTATGATTGGAAAATGGTCTCTGTCACATAGATCCAGGTGGGTTGACCATGTAAATTTTGGTGAGAGAGAGATGGAGGAAAAGGAGAGATTGATCGATCGATCGCTGAAAGAGTTCCATAGGTGGAGTTGAGGTGTGTGGGGGTGCCGCAGTGACGAAGATAAGGAGGGGGGATTTGGGGGATATACCCTCATTGCAATTTTTAGCGGGGAATCTGCCATCCATTTTGTTAGGAGGATTACATCCTCAGAAAATGTCCGCCTCCGGGAGTTTCTGTGAACTGCGCGACGTGACGGGACGTGTGACGCTTTATGACGTCATCAATGACCTTGACCTACTTTAGGGACTGGGAAAAATTTCAAGTTCTAGCCTTCATCATAAATTTCAGTTTCCAGCCGGGATGCTTCATGACGTCATCAATGACATTGACCTTGACCTACTTCAGGGACTTGAAAAAATTTGAATTTCCAGCTGGGATGCTTCATGACGTCATCAATGACATTGACCTTGACCTACTCTGAGGACTTGGAAAAATTTCAATTTCCAGCCTTCATTATAAATTTCAATTTCCAGCCGGGATGCTTTATGACGTCATCAATGATATTGACCTTGAGCTACTTTAGGGGCTTGAAAAAATTTGAATTTCCAGCTGGGATGCTTCATGACGTCATCAATGATATTGACCTTGACCTACTTTAGGGGCTTGAAAAAATTTGAATTTCCAGCTGGGATGCTTCATGACGTCATCAATGATATTGACCTTGACCTACTTTAGGGGCTTGAAAAAATTTGAATTTCCAGCTGGGATGCTTTATGACGTCATCAATGACATTGACCTTGACCTACTTTAAGGACTTGGGAAAATTTCAATTTCCAGCCTTCATTATATCAGATTTAGCATGCAGTATACAGAGAAGAGCCCAGCCAACTCATTTTCTGAGGGGGCATTTTCGCGTCAACGTCATCGCGAGCGCGGGAGGTTGCGGGTTCCCCACTGCAATTGCAAATTTTAGGGAATATCTCCCCCCCCCCCCAGAAGGAAATCGTATCTACGCCACTGGAGTGTCGGGATGATTGAGAAGGTCTATGCCTATGTTCGAGCAGAGAAGGTGATCTATGATGTTACCACGAGAGTTTGTGAGGAAGTTTTTGTTCGATGTAACACCCCAAGTGTAGCTGTGGGTGTAGAAATCGCCACCGATTATGGGCGCAGTTTCCAACAAAATGTAGGAAAACTTAGTATAATCTTTCTTAGTGCGGTGAAACTGAAAATTAGACTAATTGTCGATTTTTCGTTTTCACTCGATTTGGTAAAACTTTCTCGAAGTACATTCTTTTAAAATATAATTAAATTCGTTCTTGGTATGGCTAAGACCAGTTTACTCAAGTGCTCCTCGGCCTCTCTGTCATATCATTCAGACCGGCCAGCGCTAGGATTGTCACTGATGTTCAAACATTTTACTTCTGTCTAAACTTAGAATAAAATTCAGCCATTCGGGCCCGACCTGTACCCAGGAATGGAAAGCCGAAGCCGATATAAGCTTCAGCTAAAGCTGGAGCTCTTATTTTTGTGATTTTTGTAGAGCTACAAGTGCAACCAATCAATATTCCATAGATTGGCTTTCAGTTCTAAGCCATTCTGATTGGCTTCAAATTCACAATTAAGCCAAACCAAAGCTTTTAGTTTGAGGCGTGAGCAAAGCTGAAATCTAAGTAATATTTACCAACGTCCAACATAAATATCACCAGTGTCAGTCCATTGATTCCATTCAGTCTGACCTGAACCTGATTTAATCCACATCACACTCCATACCTCCAAGTCCTGCTGCACTGCTGGAGTCTGCAGCAACTGCAGCCGTGTCATGCAGACTCCAGCAGTCCAGCGCAGTAACTATCAAGCTATCCTTCCTCGACTTGGTGGTTTCTCACTTTTTCATAATGATAAAGCCTAGAAAACACTACACTACGTGTTTTTAGAGAAGACATGCTAGTTTTTGCCTCAGGTTTTCCATTTCTGGATGCCTTTGTTGGGTAGATGAGCACAATGATCTACATCGACCGTTGACTTCGAGTCTTAATTATAATCGGAGAGGGTAAATCGTCTGGAATTTCTCGAAATTTCAAGAGTGTGAAACCATTTCCTCTTCTTGATCGACTTGAAACTGCTTCATCGCATCCATTGTCGGTGCATTTGCTGTGCTGGACTCTGAATCGACCTCAAATTGATATTGACATACTTAGAACGAACTGCGTGCCAGCATCGATATCAAATCGACTTTGAGATCAGATTTGCTGACCTGATTCAAACTGATCAATCACATTAATCTGTGTTTCATATTCCAAGTCAATCTTTTCAAATGCTGAATGGATTTTAAATCAATTAAGGGTCGAAGTCAATCAATCAATGGTGGTATCCATCCAGTGCTCTAGAAATAAGAACGAATCGTCTTCTAATTGAACTCAATTTGAGGGAGGTTTTCATCATGTCTATCTAGTGGACCCTTCCCTCCTCCTTCATGCACTGAGTTATTTGTTTCACTATTAATATTCTATCTGCTCGATGACTTTGCTACTCGCAGACAGAATGAATTGTATAGTTATGATCATATTATGCGATGAGATCCATTGAAAGAATTATTATCACAGGGTAGCGTTGCTTTCAAAGCGAATTACTTGGAAAACCCGAAGTTTTACTACCCTTTTAAATTCTCAATTCAGTAGATAGTCAATTAAAATGGACTCAAAATTGAAGTTGATTTTCAGCTGACATGAAAATTTGATGCCTGCAATTCACTCAATTTTGAATCTAACAATAAGTTAGTAGAGAACGAAATTAGCGCTCGAATTCTGACCGTTTCTGGTCGCGGCGAGATCATTTCACGTTTCAATTTATTTTTGTCAAACTGATGAGCCGATCCAGGGTTGATTTCACGTCGATCTCACGGTCCAACGGCGAAAGATAGTTCAACAACCTTCAAGAATCAGGACCAATTTTAATCAATCAGCAAGATAGTCAGAATTTTTGTCATAAGTCTTATACCGTTCGTTTCGATTAGGAAATTTTTCTTTCGAAATCAGAAGGAAATATAATTTCTAGGTGCATTTAAATACCTCGACTACGCCAATTCCGATTTAACTTGAAAGCTCGAAAAAAAAAAAGTTTAAAGACCTTCATTTTGGCACTTTTATTAACGATATAAGTCACTGTAATGAATTCCACGCAATTTTTGTCCGCATTAACAGCTCGACAAATTTTTCTATACCCAATTTTCCCCGAGCACGCGATCTGTCAACACAATTGCAACAAATTACGAGCACGAGAATTATCGCGAATTCACGAGAGGCAGCATACGTCCGCCGAAGATTTCGGTAGATTTATTGATTTTCCACCGAGCTCTCTGTACTTCGGCTACTTGAGCCATGTGATAAATTAAGGGCGGCTTCGCTAAATACAGATGTAGTGGTTATTCGAGTTTTAAATTCTTATTTTATTATTTTCTCTTCCTTCTTCTTTTCTCTCTCTGCATATCGCCGTCAGTGGTCCTGTAATGACTATATCTACAGACCACCCATCCTAACGAACCGATCCAACACGCCCTAATCATAAGGTCCGAGTCAGTTAACGGAATCTCAGTTCTTTGTAGTTGATGTCAAAATGCCGTAAAGCCAGTAAGATAATTATTGTTGATTCAAATCGAACGTGATATTGTTTTTACCCCTTAATTCTTTGAACTGCCGTGCGGAGTATGCTAAAAACCGCACTTTCCATCACGAGTACAAATTGAAAGTATAAGGAAGGAGAAACGGCCTTGAAGGTTGGCAATTTAGTGTTGTAGGCGGTAGTACTCCGAACGTGCACAATATCCCACAATGAAGCCGAAAATTAGTCGCACGAATGGCACGGTACGGACTCGGAAAAGGCTGACAGACGAGCAACGCCAGTTTTCCAAATTTAAAAAAATACAAGCTGGGAATCGGCCAAGAAATAAATGGATTATAGGGCCGATGTCTGCTGCAGACTAGAGGGTGCTGGTCTATGACCCCAAATAATTTCTTGATTTCAGGGGTGGAAAATGAGAGAAGGAAGTCATAAAATATCAAAAACTCTCGATTTTTACAGAAAGTCGACCATCATCATTCATTTCAGAATTATTAGGCGATGGCTAGACTCGATTATTCAACGGCGAGAAAAAAAAAATCAATCTGCTACGAAATTCGAGTTAAATGAACGAAAATATTAGAAATGCTGCCATCTATTTTCCGTAATAACCAAATTCTTAACGCGTTCGTGTTTTATATACAGATATTTTATCATCTTGGGGGACTTCTTATGTTCCTTGTTTAATGTCGCGATAAAATGAATCGAATTTTCGTTTCAAATCAAGAATGACTCATCAAGAAATGACTTATAAATTTCTTGAGGATGATTGAAATTATTTATGGAGGATTGACTGAAACAATATCGCGTTGGGAATGGTTCATTCACCTTTGCTACCAGGTTTACTGTCAGCCTATTAGTCGATTCTATTCTCTCTGTCTCGTCCAACAAAGGTCATTGAATTGTTCTAGAGGCTGGATCTTCTCCTCTTCGCCTTCGCAATCTCCATCTGTTGCCAGAAATGCCTTCTCTTCCTATGGTTCTTTACGTACGAGTATTACTTTGAATATTCCTTCCCCGTCGTGCTGTCCTTAATATGGCAATGTTTGCCAAACAGTGACTTGCCATCTTCTCTGTTCTTTAATGTTTCGCGTTTTAGTTTCACCAATGTAGATACATTCGCATTGTTCACCCCACTCAAGTACCTTTTGTCCTTTTCTTCCGGCTGCTCAAAGCTCATTCTAATTACCTTGAGCAAGTTATTATGTACGGATTGTATGCCCACATTCACTTCATAGCCACAGAACGTTTTCATCGCCTTGCTTGAGTGCTTTCCTATGTATGGTACTGGTACGAACTACTGCCTGACTGCACTTTTATGGGTTCCCTTCTCTAGTTTCGTGCTCCTAAGGACTCCTTCAACCAAATATCTAATACAGTCGTTGACTCTGCTTTCCTAAAGAAATTACTCGGTAACAGTAATTCAGGATCGCCGCCAACTTGTGCTTGAGGTGGTGGCGGGAGTCGTTTGCAATGATGATGTCGGTAGTAGATTACAAGTCAGTGTTTGGCAAGCACTGCAATGGCAATGATAAGAACAGCACAATGGTGAGAGGGTGTTCGAAATCACACGAGACGGCAGCTCTGCTCGGAACAGATGGAGACTGCAAAGGCAAAGAGAGGAAGATCCAGCTTATTGAAAAATGTGATTCGAGAGTATCATAAGTTGGGAGTTCCTAAATCTATAAAAAAGCCTAACGTAACTCGGGGACTCAGCCCTACTCCCTCATCCATTCTTCAAATTTTGTACAACCACAACTCTTTAAGCTGATTGTCTACGACTCTATCTATCTAATAAGTCCAGTTTGCGACTTGGTTTCCGGAGGCTAAGGAACTACCCTCAATCACGTAAGAGCGATTTTGAATATTTTTGACCCCTCTCTCCCAAGAAGGATACATACGTTTTGTTCGTCTGCCTCCCTTCCCTTCTCACGTATGATTCCGCCAAAAATCTTAAAGGAAGAGGAAGAAAGCTTCATCTCTGAATTTTTAAATTGGCAAACGCGTCGCTCGGAAGATGAGTTTTGCTAATTTTGACTCGTGAAACAACTTGAAAAAACTTATGTAAAATTGGCTTTCTGCACCCTTCTCTTCAAGTAAGGTCATGAATGACTCGTCAAGTCCCAAAGCTCCCTCCTATTTCCACCCTGCGTCGACTATTTCTGGAAAGAGATGACTAAGAATTCAGAAAACAGAGTTTGGTTCATGTGAAATTTTATACAAAATTTTCTTTAGCTGGGTTCGCTTAAAATCTTATCGTACATAGGAAGCTAGCGGTCGAAAATTTCAATTCCGGAGAACTCAAGACAGCCTGGTCACCCTACCTTCATACGTACGCAAATGTGCTTCGTGAGGTCAACTTTTCTCGATTTTACTTTTTGGATTTCATTCTTAATTCGTGCTAATATTGAACGATGAAACGAGCAATGATTTATAATGATGGAAAACCTGTGGCATTGTCAAGATATTCTTCCACATTGTCACGTATAGGCGACCGAATAGGTCGTCGACATTCCAACTAAAGCTAGAAAAAATAAAAGCAAATCGACATCAAATGGCAGAGCCTAATACTACACAAATTTCGTGCTTTCAATATTTGGTACCTCTCCCAACTCTTCGTGCAAAGACACACGACATTCACGCAATTGTAATCGCGATGATTTCGAAAAACACGAATAACGTTTGAGCCACAAAAGACGGCATGAAACTCCAATATTCGTGATTACAAATCAATTCGAGCACACATTTCCAACCAATTTTCATTATCATTATCACTACAGGAATACATATTTTCAATAATCATTGTCTAGGGGACAACAAACAAAAGTCTCCTAATACACACACATACATATATTTTTCTTCTTTTTACCACGCAATATTTCCATTAAGAAGTTATCAACCGGAAACACGTTTTTAATATATCAGTTAAAACGAAAATGCACGTCCAACCGAAAATAAAATCGTTCGCAATTAAAATATACCCTTTGAATTTCTTTCGCTGCTGTGAACTGTGTACGGTAATGTCATTCTTCGAATACTCGCGGTACTCTTTATGGTTCTTTTTTTTTCCTCTTTCCTCCCAATCACACTCTTCCTCTCCACCGCTGTCTCTCACTCCGAGTCTGAAGTCTGAATAGAAATTTCAGTATTAAAAATTAATCCCTTTCGTACCGTTCTTTTGACTTTTGTTTGATATATTGTTTTCTTGCACCGATTATTGTGATAATTTGACGTTGATAAGACGGCTGAAATATGAATAATAATAAGATCGTACCCGCTTCACGTTTCAAAGGCGGCTAACTCTTGTGAGGTTTCTCTTACGTTCAGGAAGTGATTTGTTTGACGCGAATTTTCAGTGCGCACAACTTACACATATGCGGCACTCATTCCTGTCTAGCTAGATTCACGCGAGACTCACTTTAACGGATAATTTTTGTGAAACGCTATTACTATAATAATGTACGGTGCATCGAAATGGGGTCTTTTAGTCGGTGATTGAAAGGCTGCGAAAGAGTGTACGCGGAATTGCACAGGTGTTGCAAAGGATTTTATGGGAATGTTTGTACGATCAAATGAAAACATGGAAGTGAAAATGATGTTGGGAAAACTAAACCAATGAAGTACACTCTCGATAACACTGTAGACTTAAAATAATTAAATGGTTTTTCTCCATAGAAATAAATCTCGTAAACATTTTGAGTGCATTACTGATCATATTTGGAGACTTTAACTCGAATGATCTAAATTTTTCCCTACTTTGGTGACTGGGTCGAGAGAGATCCTCAGCATAGATTCTAGCAAATTTTTCAAACTGGACTGGCAATCAATCACGTTTTTTAGAGAAGCTGTTCAGAAGAGGGATGGTAAAATTTAAAACGCCAAATTTTCTAGAGGGTAGGTAATGTGGCTTAATACACGACACTTTCTTAAAATAAAAGTGAAAAGTGAGGAATGCAATAACGTAGAGCGTGGTAAATTACGATATCCTATTTCTTTCCAGAATTGATTAATCAGCAGTCTTAAAACTTACATATACTTATCGCTCACAGTGACCTTTCTTGAGCTGATTACCTTCTGAAATTTTTCATATTTTCCAAACAGAATTTCAAATAACCACTACGAATTAATGGTCAATCTCGACTATAATATGTCTTCCTTACCTTCTCTTTTCCTTGTTCTCGTGACTTGATCAAGGTTGATCAAACTGACCTATGACATATCCGATACCAGCAGCCATCTGTTTCCTGAGACTTAGCTAAGCTTCAGATACTCAAAATATCATTTCAAATTTCCAAAAGTTTTGAAATGAATCCCATCACTTGCAAGTCATCAAATGGGTTAGAGTGACTTTTTCCAGTTGCTCTAGAAACGTTCATCGATTTCAGACATGGGCTCGAGCAATACCGGAAGAGTGCTTGTCTTTCCCTCAAGAAAAAAAATCATCCAACGCTGAAAAAGCAAAAATATCCAACAAGAATAATGGGAAAGGGAAGAACGCATTCATTTAATTGAGGAATGAAACTCATTCTACTCCTAGACAAATTGCTGATGTTCAAACTAGTTCTTTCTGATCTTCTCCTAGTCAGCAAACGACAGCATAAGAGGAATGAGTGAATGAGAAATATTTGTTAAAAATCAATTTGGGGTTGATTAGAATTAGTTGGTCA
Source organism: Aspidiotus destructor (assembly GCA_035079395.1). Classification (NCBI taxonomy): domain Eukaryota; kingdom Metazoa; phylum Arthropoda; class Insecta; order Hemiptera; family Diaspididae; genus Aspidiotus; species Aspidiotus destructor. The sequence continues at coordinate 23,070,447 of JAVHKZ010000015.1, read as the reverse complement.
ACATTCGTCCGAACATAGTAGGTAGTCGATTTCAGATCAATAGAGAATTTGAAGAAATAGAAAATTCCCTTTAGATTGACATCGACTTGAGGTCGATTCAGAGTAAGAAAACTTATGATAAAAATTTACCGTTGATTGATGCAACAAAGCAGACGATTCAAGGTCGATAGGCAAATTTGAAAAAGTCGAATTAAAGTCATCTCCACATCAATTTGAATTTGATTTGAAGTCCACCAGGATACACTTCACTCCTACTGACAAGAAAAATCACGAGTTCTTTAACGGAGTTGAATGAGGAGAGACAGAGAACCTGTTTTATGAGTTTTATGGTGTTTAAAACGCTGTATATCTGGCTCATTGAAGGGGCTAGGCCAATTGGTGTACGGAGTATTGCATATCTAGTTACTGAAGGAGTTATTTTAATAAGGCAATCAGTGCTGAAGATGATACGAAGGGGACTTGGAATTTATTGAGGATATGGTGTTTGAAACATTGCATATCTGGCTGATTTAAGGGGCTACGAAAATTGTTGTATGCATTGCATATCTATTTACTTGAAGGAGTTATTTTAATCAGGCTATCAGTGCTGTAAGATGATACGAAGGGGACTTGGAATTTATTGAGGATATGGTGTTTGAAGCATTGCATATCTGGCTGATTTAAGGGGCTACGAAAATTGTTGTATGCATTGCATATCTAGTTACTTGAAAGAGTAATTTTAATCAGGCCATCAGTGCTGCAAGATGATAAGAAGGGGACTTGAAATTTATTGAGGATATGGTGGTTGAATCATTGCATATCTGGCTGATTTAAGGGGCTACAAAACTTGTTGTATGCATTGCATATCCAGCTACTTGGAGTTTGATCAGGCTATACTCACCAACTTCCAAGATATATGTATGAGAGGAAGGGGACATCAAATATAGTATACTGGTCTTGGCCTAGGCTAGAACCCCTCCTCGCATTATCCTAGCTTTATAATAGTATACTGTATACCTATATATATGATAGGGACTTGAAAAAACTTTGTGACCTCAACCAAATATGTTTATGATAGGAGGGAACTTGGGAAATTTCCAGCCTTCGAGCTAAAGGCGATAAGAAGGGGACTTGGAAAAATTTTGACCTCCGAGCTATAGTGGAAGGCTCCCGGACGGCGGATGGCGGACATTTTTTCCGGGAGACCGCCCCCCCCCTCTTCCCTCCGATAAAACAAGTTCCCTGATGAAAATTGTTACAATTTTCAGTAATGATAACAATGCCCCTCATCCCAAAAACTATAGAGAAGCAGATAATGACTGACTGTGCTCAATGTGCCAAGAAATCAAAAGAGAAAAGTGAAATAGTTGTTGCTGTCCGTCCTTTATTGGCATCTGCGTTCAATGATCGACGTCAGCTTATTTTATGTAACTACGCGTGCCATGCGGGCCAAAGTTGTGATAATCACGACAAAAAGAAAGATAGGATTTTAAAAATTCAGGAAATGATAATGATTCAAATTAATTTACATAGTAATGATTTCATGAAGTATCTCAAGAGAAATCAATGTAACATTATTATTTTACGATCAGATGAATTTTTCACTCGTCATGAAATCTGCCAACCCCGAGTGGGAATCGCACCCGCAAGTGCGAGAACCCACTACGCTACCAGGTCCCAAGATACGAGTAAGATCGTTATATTTTTGCCTTCAGATGGAAGTTTCACTTCGTGACACAGAGGGTACAAAAATCACAGTACATTAGGCTGTTGCAAACGCTTAGTCTATGAGAAAAAGCCACAAATCCCTGGTGGGGAAGTATAACGAGTCCTGAGTGTGTATATCGTTAGTTAGGCCTGGTATGTATTTTACGGCTACTTTAGCCTAATATGCTGTATGATAGCCCCAGTACAATGAAGGTCAAAGGTACAGGTCTCAAATTAGTGAAGGTCGAAAATTTTACAAGCTCTTGAAACAGGTCAAAGTTTCTGATGACATCATCAAACGAGACAGAAACCATGACGTATTTCTATAATTTAAGTTTACACATAAAAAGGAGGTGTCAGGTATGGCAAATTTATCAGTAGTGACTTTTTTGGTCCACACCAGCCAACCTGAAAATCGGTGAGGAAGTTTTTCCAAGACGATTTTTCCAGTTCTAAAGGCATATGAAATGCGATACAACCCAACTTTTCGGAGAAGAGGAAGTTTTCGTTCCCGACGGCACTTTTGGAAGGAGTCGAAGGAGATTTTTTCAAATATTATTGGGTACGAGATTTTTTAGCATTTTCTTTCCACTCAGGGAGATTCTTTTCGCAAAATGATGGACAATCGGCGAAAGCACCATCTCTACAGTCAAATAACGAGACACATCATCGACACACTAAAAAAAAAAATCCCTTACGGTAACTCATCTCCTTGTTCGGGTTCAAATTCTTCGTAGAACCAAAATTTACATACCCTACAATTCATTCAAAATTAAACGTTTCTCTTTCCTGGCGAACAACGCCGCTTTGGCGTAAGTGATACATGAACCCCACTCGATACACCTCTTGATTAATCACGGACACGGAAATGTAATCAGTAGGTAAAGATGTCATTTTGATTAAAGTCGATCTCGGGCGACCGAAAAAGACTTTTCTTCTCGTTTTCAACGAAGTTAATTATCTGTGAGGTTGAATTGGAAGAATAAAAATACGGCGAAAAGTTACATACTTCCATAATTTTAAGGTTCATTACATACCTACGTCGATGACGTGATTCAAGAAAACCTTCTCGACGACTGATTACTAAGAAAAAAACCAACATCGACGAGCTGCAAGCTAGTTCAGAATTTAACAATTTAGGCGACTTTTAAGAAAGGCCGGCACGTATTGACAAGGATACAGGATTCATTAGTGTTAAATTCATACGCTTGAAGAAAGGATTGTAGGCGCACAAAAAAAAATATGTACAATTGTACATATAGGCTTTTCCTTGCGCACAAATGTCAAAAAAGCGTACCCAGAAACCGTTCTGTTAAAACTTTTCGTCCCTGTACGGACAGGTTTCGGACCTCGATTTACGTTTCAGTCGGGATCTTGTAATGTTTCAGAAAATTACGCCTCACATATCTGTTCAGATATAAATGCAGGAGTATCACGAGTACAAACATCAATAACTTGGCCGATAAAAAATTTACGAGTATATACCAAATTTAAATACATAATTTACATCGCAAACAGCATATCTGAATTAGCTTTTAATGAGAAGCAGAGAAAACGGAGGTAATGCTAGTTTATTATATCAATATTGTCACACTAAAAATACGAATCAAATTAATACGAAAGCGGGCAAATAAATATAAAAAAGGGTATTATAAGAAATAAAGAGAAAAAAAAAGATTTTCGTAGACAAAGTCATCTCGATTTTGGGACCGTAGCGGGTGGCCCTTAAAGATCGTGGCGCCACCTGTGGGTGTGAACTGTAAAATCGGACTGCTGTACATATTGGCGGTCGCTTCGATCACACAACATCGACACGGGTCTAAATTTATAGCCAACGTTAATTTATTTCATTTTATTCCGTCTTGTTTGTACCTGTGACGGTAAAGAGGAACTCCAGACGGTGATGATATAATCTGTTTAAAGACTGATACGATAATTTTCTACCACCGAACGCTCAAACCAGTTTCTTATCAACTCGTTTACGATTTTTATAAGGCTTTGAATGGTGCATTCGATCTCAACTCTGTTAATTTGTTCTCGTCTACTTCATATACGTAGTATCTAATGTCTATATATACGTACCTGTATATATATTACAAAAGTGAAAACAGTATCACATAGTAGTGGACGTACGTCCATAATTATTGTACGGCTTTACGTATTGTCTATATTCTGTGCGCAAAAACTCTCACACTTGGAGCACTTTTATATTGTTGATTACAGTAGTCGTGAGTGCGAATGAGGAATCTTTTGTAGTGAAAAGATGCAGAATAATTGGATATAGGGTTGATTGAACATTGGCACTCAATTGACCCGGAATTATGATGCAATATATTGCTATTCCTCATTCTAAAAAATGCAGATCTCCGCCTTCCCTAATTCATTTTTATAAGATGCGATGACCTATAAGCATCTATACTTTCTTCCTTCTAACTCATCGTGGTTCCCGTGGGAGGGGGGGGGGTGTCTATGAGCTACTTTTGGAAATAGTGAGAACTCGACTATCATAACTCCTGGGAAAGGAAGGCGATCCCAATGGGAAAAAGTCTGCGTCAATACAGTGTTGAAATCGATTTTACGTCGACGTCGATAGGACTTATTTGCCTCATCGATTTCAGGTCGATTTCAAGTCCATTAATGTAGTTTTTTGGTAATGTGCATGGTCCACTGGTGGACTTTAAATCAACCTTCAAGAGACGTTGATCTTAAGTCAATTCATCCAAATTTTTTCTTCGACCTGGACCAGGATACAACTGCTCTTTGGGTGAATTTCAAGTCAACATGTTCGGTTCGTCTGGTAATGTGAGCATGTCGGCTTCAAATCAAAGTTGATCTGGAGTCGACGTGCTGCCTTCTATAGCATTCCGTGGGTTTGGTGACTGCACCACTTGCAGACAGAATGTCGTCATAATAATACAAGTAGGATAATATAGAATCTTCATTACGTTTGACCTGTGCAGCAACGGTCGAATGGACACGATTTCGACGTCGGTTGTCAGTAAGTATCAAAATTTGATTCCAGAAATCAACTTATTTTTCACCTCTTTCTTGTAATCCCAATAGATAAGGCACTTGGAATTTACGCAAAATTGATGTCAATTGAAAGTCTCTTATGTTTACTGATAGAAGACCTAGTCTAAACATCGAGCCGATTCGGAGTCAACCTTATTCATTGGGCTGGTTCTTCGCCTTATATTTGCCTTATGGGCAGGAGAGCGGGAGGGGAATGAGGCTAAAATTATAATGACCCCCACTGACCACGAAGACTTGAAACATATTCAATTTCTTGCTCAACTTCAAAAAATGCGTTCACATAAGTAGGTTTAGAGAGACCCATTTAAGTGAGCCTAATGATCTTCAACCACTTCAGGAAGTTGAAAAGTTTCGTACGTTTTTTTTATAGTCGCAAGAATTTAAAGTGGCCTGATTCTTGTCCCTACAGGTAGTCAAGGCTACTTTTTCCTCATGACGTCATCAGCGGGTCGAATCTTAGGCTAACTTGTTGCTCAAATCGTTCGCATCCTTCTCAGCCAAATACAAGCCCAATACTGTATTTCAGGCTAATTGACTGAAGGACGACCTCAGTATCTCAGATATATTGAGGCAACTAGCTCACGGGCTCACTCGCTCCGTCTTAGCCGAATTCAAGTTTTGTAAACTACAACGTTAACTACTAATTATTTTGCTCTACGTAATTTGAATCACAAATCATTCATAAGAACGTATCAGTGCTACACTCAGAACTCGAAATTTTTCCCAAGTTCCCGAAGTAGTTGTTTTCAAAGTGACTTTCTGAAATATTCTTAAAATTCACATCAATAAAGAGGAGAAACCAGAATATTCCCAAATAAGGTCAAGTCCCAGCTTGCAGCCAAGTATTTTTCAATTTAGATAAGCCTCATATACTCTAGTAAAATATTGACATAGATACGTCTTAGGCGTCTAAAGTGATGTAACGTGACCTTGACCCACTTTGGGGACTTGAAAAATTTCGATCTTCACTTTTTTGACTGTACTAGACCTAGCATACGGTATAATTTACTACATTAGGTCTATCATAGACTGTACTACCAACTTTTGCAACTTTTGTACATTAGCCTTCATTATACTGGGCCTAGTACATCTTGTACTAGTTTTACCCCTCCATTGAACTGGGCACAGAGAATACTAGACTAAGAAATGCTGGTGGAGTGAGCTAAAACGATAAATCCATAAAGTTGAGAATGATGAATTAATAAAAACGATATTATATCTGTGAGTAGAGCGATTGAGAACGTAAACATAAAATCAAAAATGTCAAAAATGAAGCGAGAGATATTGTTTTTGGGTCATTTTCTAGAGCTTGAGTGAGAGTGGATGGGACATTTACGATGGAGCGTAGCAGCCCCGATGAAAGAGGGGGGGCATGGGGGCGGAATGCCCCGGGCCCCGTCTCTCTGGAGGGCCCGATATTCTCAGAGGGCCTAAATTTTCTTCTCATTTGACAATATAAATGAAGGCTGGAAATTGAAATTTTTTCAAGTCCCTAAAGTAGGTCAAGGTCATTGACGACGTCAGAAAGCATCCCGGCTAGGGGTTGAAATTTTTCCAAGTCTTTAAAGTAGAGCCCTATAATAACGAGTGAGGACATGCGCCGCCATATTTAGTCGTTACAGCATGAAATATGGCGGCGCATGTCCTCACTCGTTATTATAGGGCTCTACCTAAAGTAGGTCAAGGTCATTGACGACGTCACACGTCACGTCACGGCACGTAGTTCACAGAAACTCCCGGACGCGGACGTTTTCTGAGGATGTAATCCTCCTAACAAAATGGATAGAGGGTTCCCCACTAAAAAATGAATTGGGAGGAGAGAGGGTCCGTGAAAATTTCCCCCTGGCCTGTTCATACTCTCTACAGGGTTGGTAGCTTCGATGAGACGGGGGGCATAGGGGACAAAATGCCCCGGGTCGGACTTTCTGGAGGGCCCGATATTTTTGAAGGGCATTTTTCTCCATTTAACAGTAGAAAAAAATTAAATTGGCAGGAGAAGGGGCCCGTAAAAATTTCCCCCGGGCCCGTATATATTCTCTACGGGGTTGGAGCGGAGAGGAGTGAGCATAGGGCAAGAAAGTAGGTGTTCATCTGTTAGAGTTTTCTCTTGACAGCAAAAGCAAAATGGGGGAGCCAGGAGATCAGGATTCATGAGGTAGGAGTGAGTGGTTCCAGTATAACTAATTCTTAGCTGAGTAAGAATCACTTCATCTCTTCTATGGTTTCTAGTAGACGAGGAAAAAGGTCTTTGTTTGATACTGAAGAGCTTATTGGAAGTTTGCACTTTCCAGAGACAGACTTGTCCATCTTAGGATGAGGGAATGGTAATACTTTTTATAATCTGAGACGAGTATGCGTGAGTTGTCGATTCTTTTGGGAAAGGTTGTAGCCTGTTTGGCTGCTACATCAACTGAGTCGGGGTTAGACAGGTTTATGTGACTGGAAATCCACACAAATTTGATGCAAAAGTTGATAGATTTTAGGGTTCGTTGACTGAGAGGATGATCGCTAGAAGTATTTAGAAGCGAGTGGAGTGAAGAAAGAGAGTCGATGAGGAGAAGGATTTTGCTGTTTAGTGAAAGTTGTGCGAGATGAGTGAGGCAGGAGAATATAGCTATTGATTCTGCTGTCAAGATGAAGGCATTGTGGCAAATACGGTGGGAAGTTAGGTGCTCCTTTATTGAGTATGCATAAGCAGTTTTAGCGGGAAAACCCGTTATCCATTTTGTTAGGGGGATAAAATCCTCAGGAAACGTCCGCGTCTGGGAGTTTCTGTGAACTGCGTGACGTGACGTGCGGCGATTTATGACCTTATCAATGACCTTGACCCACTTTAGGTACTAGGAAAAATTTCAACTTCTAGCCGGGATGCTTTAAGACGTCATCAATGACCTTGACCTTGACCTACTTTAGGGACTTGGAAAAATTTCAATTTCCACCGGGAGTTTCTGTGAACTGCGCGACGTGACGTGTGACGCTACATGACTTCATCAATGACCTTGACCTACTTCAGGGACTTGAAAAATTTTCAATTTACAGCCTTCATTATTGAATTCAATTTTCAGCCGGGTAGCTTTATGACGTCATTAATGACCTTGACCTACTTTAGGGATTTGTAAAAATTTCAATTTACAGCTTTCGTTACATCAGGTAAGGTTCAGAGGCAGAGAATTGAAAGCCGATTTTAGTTGTCCATGTAGAGATTGAGTCGAACGTTGTTTGAAGGAGTCTGTGTGCTCTTTGGGGGTGGAAGGAGCCAGTGGAGATGTATAGTATTTTTCCCACTTATCTTTCAGCTCATCACAATAGTTCATACGTTCAAGAATAGAATAGATATACATTGAACCTTTCTCCCCGAGGAACCTCGTTCCGGGCAGGGAGAGGGGGAGAGGTTGAACTCATAACATTTTTAAAACAATACCCCTCATCTTTTATAATTCTCTCTAATTATCAACTCTTTTTTGAGGTGTTTCTCGGTAGAAATTGAAAAATTAGAAAACTAGTTCTTGAACTTCAGAACATATTACAGTACAGGAAACCCTTGGAAGGTACCCAAGATACGCCCAAGACGTTCGCTATTCGCAATGGAGAAAAATCGGCAAATGAAAACTAGCGAAAAACCCGCCACTCTGCCAATTCGACGAGTAGGTGAAAATCCCGCACAACCTTGTACGGAATTCGCCGTCCGAGTGAATGTGCGAAACATTCCTCGAAGGTTTATGAAGCTCGTGCAGGGTGAGTATCAGTGGTCGTTGATTCGAACGCTGATCTACTAGGCTGGCAACCACACCCCCTATCACTCACTCGTTCACTCTCTCTTTCTTACGCGTTCGCGTCTTCCGTCTGTCTCAATTTATATATAAAGGTCGGAATCCCCGTCGAGAATTATATAAATAATGAAATGTCACACAAGACACTCTCGTAGGTGGCAAGGTACGTATAACGCAGAAAATTGCTCCACAATGTAAAACGATTGTTTACCTTTGCTAAGTGAGGTGTTTCGAAAATATTTCAACAGTCGTTACAAATGCTATATGTGCATCAGCGCTAAATGGTCGCTTTATTATACGCGAGATTTTCTTTCTTATTCATTCGATCTTTCACTTCGCCGATTAACAGCGTGATGGTCGCATTAATTCGTGAAAATAATACGCTGAGAACGAGAAATGAGTTCCGTTTCGGTTTTAAATTACTAATTAAAACAAAAGTCGGAATTAGGTACAGTCTACAGGTACAGTGCGACAAACAAGTTTTGTTACCAACATTACATGGGCCTAATGCTTTTTCAGAGGTTTTTTTTTCCTCTCTTTGTATCGTGAATTTCGAAACAACTAGTTCAGATTTACTCGAAAAAAAAAAAAAAAGTCAGCTGCTCAGCTAATTCGGGAACCTTTCTTTGTCAGATCTTTGCGACACGCTCTCGTGTTTTGAATGAATTTGCGTTGCAGAATGCTTACTGAAGTATACAATGAAATGAAAAATCTAATGCCGTATGAGAATTCGATCTCTTAATTAAAACATTTGAAATACCCATCACCTACCGGATAGCCGCTGACCTTCAATATTGTCACGTATCGTATGTACGATTTGTATGAGGGAGGGAAAAAAAAGAAAAACTTGGTGTGTACACTAAATCCCATCTTTATTTTTCTTTTTTTCTGATATTATGATGCGCTTGTTCCCATGACAGAGAATCCAAATATTTGAAGTTATTGCGCGTCAATAAAATTAATGAAGCATTTTAAACGCATTTATACGCGCGACTTACCTACATATGAGAATAAAGAAGGCGCACAGACTACCACATCATTCTCAGGAGGCGGCTTCGTTAATCGAAAAAAGGCTCGAATTAATTTCACGGATTCATAACGGAGGCCTCCTTTGCGTTCACGATTATACCGCCCATACTTCTTTCAACAACGGATTACTCTTTATCGACTTAAGCTCATATCAAAGCTCATTTTCGTGAACGCACACCTCCGATATACTAGAATCTAATTGCAATATTATACAATGATCATGTAAAAAGAGAAGTGAGAAAATATACGGATATGTACACAATTTTCAAAGTTTATTTGTTCCAGGCGTTACGTTTATTAGTTATGGTACTTTATCGTGCACAAAGGTATAGGTGTATCGCCAAAGAGGCACAGCGCACCTTCTTCTAACCGCGTATAAACACGGAAGAAAAATGAATGGTCGATCTATCGTTCCGAGTCTACATCAGATCAGTACCCCCCATTTGTGTCTGGACATCTTGTTAATTAATTAATTTTATCATATTCTGTCTTTATTGTTATTTACCATTTTCATTTTTTGTCTTTTTCCTTGAATCGAGACAAATTTTTGAAAAGTTGATCGCCAACGATAAGAGTGTCGCACAATTAACACGCGATCGTAGAAGCAAACGTTTTCCGCGTCTACAAAATAGGATCATAAATAAACGAAAGGCCTATGTAAACATCAACTCCGATACTGATATGTCTACGAATTACCTTCCCGACACCTCAATTTACAAAAACAACAACATACTCATATCCAGGGTGTTCATCTTTCACCCTTTTTTTTTGTTGGCGCTTGCTGGCGCTGGCGCCTTCACCAAACTCACGCTTACGGTATTAATCACGACAAGCCCTGCGCATAAAAAAAGAGACAATATCCATCCATACGAATTCTAATTTCCATGAGGTGATTTCGTCGATCTTTCCTGCGAGAGCACTCGCGCTAGATGGAAGATATCATACTCTAGTAACCTATATTAAATGAGAGAAAAAAAAAACCACAACAGCTTGACTTTTGAAGTCGAGTTGAATACAAATGGTAATCTTATCCTCTTTCGTTGTTCGTCACTCAACTATCAAAGCTTCTTCGGGTATTCATTTAAATATATACGCGACACCTACAGCACATCGGTGAGCTTGTAATATCAACTTTATCAGATGTACGTGCTGTACACATAGGTACCAATAAGGGCGCACTCGTGTATCCGTCGACACACCAGAAACTATAAATTCAAAGGAAACCTTATAAATTGTCGGCAATATTGTACCTACGTCGGCACACACTGAGAGTGCAGTACGGCGATGAAATGCACTCCGGTCGTACGTCATATACAACGACCTCAGTCAGAAAGAGAAAGAATAGTATACTACAGACCCAAAGCCTATAGCGGGAGGATTGCGGCGAAAACCACGGACAATCGCCTGAGAGGTATAGCAATACATATATACTCGTAAAATTTTAGCGTTATGATCGTCACAACTGTACCTAATTGAATGTACGCACAAAGAACTCATATCACCTCGGTTAATATACTGTTGGTCTCATCAGGCTCGTATTAGTCATCTCGAATAGTAATATTGGAAGAAGACTGATGAACTGTCGCACTTTGTGTGCAAGAACACGCGTAAATCTTTTTCGCTAGTGGTTGCAACCGCAAGAAAATGGTTATTAAACAAAGTACATTCTCGACGAAAACCCCAACATTGCTCGGCAAGTGCAAACAATTTTTCTGATTATCAAAAATAGAATGTGCCGCTAGCAAATAAGGTCAGAGGTGAAGTTGAGTTGGACTCACTCAGATCGGTCATGATTGGCTAGTTATGAATCAGCAATCGTTCAGGTGCAATCAGTACAATCTTACTTAAAAAGCCAGTCTTGGAAAAAAGTAAAAAAAGAAAAACGCCAAGTCAGAAGCTACCACGTCAACTCCAGAGACACCATCGTACATGCTTACTCCATCTTGGAGGCTAAGTACCTCATGAGCTGGGCTTCACTTCAATATACAGTAATACAATATATCGATAATGTTGAATCAATTCTTCCGTCCATATCAACTTTTGATACGTCAATCGCGGTCCTGAATCCTGATGACGTCATAATAACGTTTCCCTCCACTAGTATTTCTTTATACAATATAAACCCTGTCTTCTGCATGTTAGACTGACTAGCTTATTTGTTCCACTCGTTCGCTGGAAGAGCGTAATACTACGTCCCACCGTCTTTCTCTAACCCTGGTCTACTATATTATAGATTAACTTGTGAAGTCACAAAGGTCGAAATTTTTGAGGTTAGCGGTTTGCGACCCGACCCCGAGCCCAGATTGCCACCAAAAGAAAAACATTTGCAACCAGATCGCAGCCTGAAAAATCAACAATCAGATGCGAAATAAGTTGGAATTAGATAAAAATTTTGTGACCCTCTGGAAAACGAAGTGAGGCAAGAGGTATGTACACATGAATCCTGTACCGTATTTACCAAATTTTCATAGATAATAGGCTAATAGACTCAGATCTGAATTATATAAACACTGCCGTGATTTCTCCAGCCGCCTAGTGAGACGAAAGGTGGCTAATACCTGTAAGAGAAATACCAGACCGCCGAGGACCTTTTCAGAATGCCGTTCAAGATGATGCGCCGAGAGATGCATGCTGATGCACTAAAGGTGTCGATAGAAAGGGATCGTGTGTAGTTTCGGAAGTCAGTCGACCCCGCTGGGGGAAAAGAGATTTCTTTTCACTTTTGAAAATGCTGGATGGAGGAGCTTCACGTTGTTCTCGAACAGTAAGTAGGACATACACACACAATTGCATGAGCGATTTCTCTTAGTGAATGATGACGTTCAAAACATTTTCCAACACAGACGAATTTGAATTTCTTCGCACCTGTGAATATTATCAATGGATGGAACATCCTTTAAGGCCCCGTCTCCGTTCAAGCCGTAGTTCATCACGGCGCGGCGGGAAAAGAGACACGCTTGTACTTCTCGTCTACTTCCTTCTTCTTATCAGGAAGAAGAAGTGCTACCGCATAATAGAAATCGAAGGTACTGTATTTTCACCATACTCTCATTCACTGGTTCCCTTGTGGGCCGCAATCTGAATGTCCTTCGATTTTTTCCAACCCACAACTTGGTTCCCTCTTGGCTCGCAATAGGGATGGGCCTCGGCAAAATTTTTCCAAGCCCCTAATGCGAGACCTTGTATACTGTATGTTAGGTCTGTAGTATAGAGAAATCAGATACATGAGACTAGTTTGCCTAACATAAGGGGTCAATTAGTGAACATTCCTCAAATACATGGGCAGGGGTCTTGTCGGATTCTCCGCTGCGACATCTCGCGCTCTCACGTCTTCTCCTTCCAAACAGTACTCTGCAAACATACCGTGCCCACTCAGCCCTTGGGTTAGTCAAACGCAAGGCGAGTCACAATGTGTTTCAGCAGGAGGCTTTAAGACTTTTTTCGTCCATTTTCTCATAGACTGTTAAAATAGCGTTACCATACTGCGTTATGGCGGTGAGTTCCAACTTGGGCCTCAGTTCTCTTATGTCTTCGTACTGGGTTTTCTTCTTCAACGGCACTTCTCCAGTAAAATTGCACTGTAGCTTTTGGCCCAAATATATGCCGTAATTGTTACTTGATACTTTGGTGGACGAGTTCCACAGATGACCGATGCTGGTAAATAACAAACCAAACAGAGCCCTATGCACCCGCACACGTTCCTGCACACACACACCTCGTAATAGCACCTGCTGTGCCCACAAGGGTGATTTTACTGGCTCGGCTAGAGTACCCAAATATGTCACGGCTAATCGCCTTCAGTTCGACACTCATTTCAAGAGCTTTCTAGCTAGTCTTCACATAGTAGACCCTTCAGCTGAGATATTCATCGGCCAAATGTCGAAATTGATGAACCCGTATAAACTTCACTGGACATTGTTCACTGCCTGGACAAGAAGAAGAGATAAGACAGAACCTCCAGAATGCACTTAAGAAGTTATGATCCCAGGAAGCGGCTGGTGTCAGAATAGGAAATCTGTAATGACACATACTAATGCATTTAGTTCAAGTCAAACAAAAAAAGTTGGAATCCCCACTAGCCTTGAGTAGAGTAGTGAGTACTCACAATACCATATAAACTTTCTGCACAAGATGAATTGGTAATAAAACCTCTGACAATAGCATACTAATGATCCAAACAATAGCCATTTAATTTGGTCCCAAGCATACGAAAAATCCAGATACGGTATGCAGAGGTCAGCGATGGTAAAATGGCCAACATAAGCTAATGAATATGCTGAGAATTAGGCTGGACGCCAGATACAAAATTGTGCCAAGATAGCATCACTGGCAGAGGGGTTCCAGCTAACAATACTCAAAGCCATGAGTATTGTATCCGTCAGTCACTAAGCATAGCCTCCATATGCAAGATGAGTTACTTAGCGTTACAGTAAGAAACCCCTTGTATATTGTACGTAAGGCGTAGTATTCCAGAACATCCATAATACTCTGTATTGATTTATTGACTTCTACATCGAAATCATCGACCACTCATCAATATCGATAAATCAATTTTGCAATAGTACGACGCTCTATTCCCCTATTTCTTAGCTTAAGATTGTATAGTTACAACTTTCAAATTTGATGCCAATATACATACTGTATGTTGGGCCAAGTATAGCCCAGTATACTGTAGATCAGACCAAGTGCAGCCTATAGTATACTGTCTATTAAGCCTAGGATCATGAAAACTATGTATACAGGTTACAAAGTAACGAAGGTTGAAATTGTTACAGTCCTGAAAGTAAGTCAAGGGTACGGATGACGTCATTGGCTCGGGACGAAAATTTTAGAATGATCCCCTGCCTCAAGACGTATCCATTCTAAACTATTCGCTTAAATTTACAAACCTCCAAGAGTAAGAATACGGAGTATATAGAGCGAAACTTTCCCCAGGGAACCTGTTTTGTCGGAGGAGGGGAGGGGGACGGCCACCATTGGGTGAAAGCTCAGAAGCCAAAAATTTTCCTACATCTTCCTCCAATCATATATGACTGGGTGTAGCCTCTTCAAGAAAGTAGATATGCAATGCGTCCCACACCAATTGGGTAGCTCCTTTAATGAGCCAGATATGCAACGCTCTAAACGTCATACGACAGAACACTCTTCTATCTGCCTTTCCGTTCAACTCCGTCATGGATAACCTCACAGTGAGGACGAAATTTTTAAAGGGATTTGATGACTATTTACAGAGCAATAACAGCGCTCTCTAGTGCTTTTCCACCGTTTAACGGACAACCAAAAATATAGAAGGATACTGTTCCGTCAAGAGTGGAAGGAAGAAACCAAAGTAAATGCCACCGATAAAAAAACATTGCCTTCCGATCCAAACATATACAAAAAGCCACCATATGAAGATCAAACGAAAAGAAGAGTATGTTTTCTCCGTCAGTTTCAAAAGCTACATATTTTTTACTCGTCAAAAGACTCTCGCATCATCAGTTCTATGAGGTTATTCGCTGATATCACCTTCAATCATGCAAACAATTTTTCGGGTACAAGAAAAAACTCCTCGCAAAAAATGAAATTCCTCATTAATTGAAAAACTACGTACCTATTTTCAATGTCCATAAAATTTCCGCGACGATATTTTGAAAATATTGAAAGCGCAGAGTACTATGCTCGACGAAATGATGCTCACGCTCGCTTTCTTTCGTGGAATTTACAAACAAGCACGAAAATCGAATAATTAAAAATGGATGAAGTTAACGAGAGCATTGCATATACCCACTTATAAATGTAAATCAATTTCGCATCATAGACTCGAAGGGAACGGTTTCTAGTTACGTATATTCGTTGAACGACACTGAAACACAGCCTACGAGGTCAAATACCCCCTTGGACGAGAAAATGAAAATATGAAAACCCACGTACTTACTCATTAAAATTTTAGCGTATAACCTAAAATGTCCAAATTAGCTTGAAGTCTCATTTCTACATCAGGTGAAAATGAAATGGAAAAATTTCTTGAGAAATCTCCCACATTCGAGAGCGAATGAGAATCAAAAGACGAGACGAAAGGAACGATAGGTGTAAGTGAATATTATTATTTCTCTATAATACAGATATTCAAGCAAACTCAGTAAGAGTATTAGTTTTTCAGGTGTACGTGTGCAATAAATAGGCCTATTTTTCTGAGATATTGATACCACGAATTTTTACTCATCAACATTTGTACAATCCAACTTTATATTTTTTCTGTATGTCCTCATTGTGACCTCACTATTCACTTATGGAAGAATCCCCACGGCACGCTCATTATGGGTTTATATAACCTTGATGTCATATTCCTTTTGCAGATCCACTTGGACTTTTGCATCAATCTGTGGGAATAAATTCTTCCGATTGCAGTGAAGACAATGAATCTCGACACAAGAAGTCCAAAGTCCTAAAGGAAAATGAAGTTCAGCTGCTTGCTCTTTAAAAATTATCATCTTCACACACTTACTATACAAACAACGGCCACTACCTTATCTGCGAGTTTGCTGCAACACTATCAACAAACACTTTGAGGATACAATGAGGAAACAAAGAGGATATTTTCTCAGTATGTCCTTACAATCTCCCAGAGGCGTGACTGCGGGGAGGGGAGCAGGGCAACTTCCCAGAATACCTCAAAGGAAACTCATCAATCTTCAACTACTCGATAGAACTTTTTTTTGACACGTTTCGTGTCTTTCCTCAAGTTTCTCGAATCCTAGCCCCTAATTCCAAAATTTGCGAGTTCTCACCACCTCCGCAAGTTCTCTTCCTTTAATAGACTCGTATGCTGTACCTCTTTCTTCCTTTATAATGAACTATGACGTCATCAGCTGGTGACGCCATCACCCGTGAACCAGAGCCTGATTCTAAAATCTCTGAGTTCAATCCACCATTTCTCATCCTTGTCATCCAGAATAGGTTTACTAAGGCTTTTATACTTCTGTACGCTGGGCCTGGTTTCATGAAGGTTATGAAGGCTATAGACCTACTATAATTGAGTATACGATATAACCCAGTGTCATGAGGGCTGAGGAGTAGGACCCCAATTTTGAAATCAGCAAGTAGGACGGAAGCCTAGTATAAAGGAGACTCCAGGAGTATCACTATTAGGCCTTGTATAATGAGACTGTTGGAAGGATTACGAGAGGAGGGCATGATCCCGATAGGAAAAAGTAAGATAGAGTGAGAGCCCATGCTGCAGCCATCAGGGATGTTTACGATGTCACAAGCTAATGACGTCACTGATGTTGATATCTATATGTGAGCTAGATACTCAAATAGTCTATAATATTAATCCCAGAACGGGGGCGAACGAGCAAAGCCAGTGAACCCCTAGTACGCTAGCTCGGTCACGATTTCAACACAAAGCAGGCATGGCCATAGAATATAAATGAGGTCCATAGGCGTAGATACAATCTTCTCATCGAGAGAGGGGGGGGGATATTTCCTAAAATTTTCCCTAATTTACACAAAAAATAGACAAAATTACTGTACTTAACGGAAAAAGGGTACTAAAATTAGAGGCCATTGCACATTATCAATGGCAGCTCATACGCTCGCGATGACGTTGGCGCGAAAATGCTTCCTCGGAAAATGAGTTGGCTGGGCTCAACTCAGTTTACTGTATACTAGGCCTGATATAATGAAGGCTGGAAATTGAAATTTTCCCGAGTACCTAAAGTAGGTCAAGGTCAATGTCACTGATGACGTCATAAAGCATCCCGGCTGGAGGTTGAAATTTTTCCAAGTCCCTAAAGTAGGTCAAGGTCATTGATGACGTCATAAAGCGCGTCACGTAACGTCACATGATGTCACGCAGTTCACAGAAACTCCCGGACGCGGACGTTTTCTGAGGATGTAATTCACCTAACAAAATGGATAGCGGGTTCCCCGCTAAAAATTTCGATGGAGGAGGATATATCCCACAACCCCCCCCCCCATATCTACGCCAGTGATGAGGTCGTTTACTGGTAGGCATAAAACTAATCTTCATTTATTTGGTACTACCAGAAAATCTCTCCTTTTTTACAGTATTGAAGTTTTGCCATCGAAAATTTTCTCCCTCCCTTCTCTCCACCAAGAAAATCTCTAGTTACGCTATTATAGCCTCGTCCCTAATGGGAACATACAAAGGATACATATTAAAATCGTCGTCATAATGTCTTCACAATCTCCTGATTAAAGAGGGCACTTTGAGAACACAAGAAAGGCACAAGAGGATATAAAAATTGTCCTCATAATCCCCTGAATGATGAGAACACTTCGGAGGATACAAGAAAGAGACGAAGGGGATGCTAAAATCGTCGTCAGTATGTCCTCATAATCTTTTCACTTATAGGAACACTCTGCGGATGCAATAAGGACACAAAGGGGATAAAAAACAGATATCATGTTTCCACATCATATCCTCCTAATCTCAGGACACAAAAATGATTCGAAAATCGTCCTCATCATATCCTCACTAAATCTGTTTTTCCATTATCCACCAAAAAACCTCATTATTGAGGACACTTGGAAGACCTAAAGAAGACAATATAACCGCTTTTTGAAAGGAGGCGTGCTTTCCCTCGCATCCTCGATGTTGCTTAATTGTCTCCTCACGGTGAGGACACGATGAGGCAGACGTGCTGCGTAGTATGGAAACTCGCGTTCGTAATCAACCAGAAGAAAATATAATCATTGATACAAAAGATTTTCACAATCCTGAACGTAAATCCGACGCATCAGGCTCCAAAATTTATGCCAAAGGGCCCCGCCTTCAGTTTATCTGAGGTAGAAGAGACCATCGATAACAACAATTCATTGAATACAGACATATTTCATCAATGATAGGGAAATATTGCATTAAATTTAGAACATTTTGTACTTGAATTATTTTGAGAAACTCAAAGAAGAGGCAGTAGTGACCATCGTTTAATGTAGCCATTTTCAAGAGTTAAAAGTAAAGGATCTCAGATTAGACGATCAGATCGAGCGCTAAAAACTTAATATCGTATACAGCTCATAAAACAGCTTTCCTCGATGTTTCAATCAACCTCGAGCAGCGAGTCTCATTTCGCTCGAATTGCCATCAAAATCTTCTGCCAACATTTTCGTAGATAACCTCCTATTACAATCACCCTACGCAATGCTATTATCCAAATTCCCAACTCGAGAAACGAAGCAGGACATAGGTCGAAATTTGAACATTTCTTCAAAGTAGACTACATTAGACACACATTCACGCCGTCAAGGAGAGCCTATTACCAAATCCTATTTACACGCTCTAAATATTCATCCCTTCACACGTACACTTGGCGTTCACGAAGGTAATTCATTGTCGGGTGATAAAGTTCTGGAGAAGAAATAAGACCGCCTAGTTCAACAAATAGAGATCAAGCAGAAGGGGAAAAAAATAAAATAAAAAATAAAATAAACATCTAAACGCCGGGCGGCTTAAGACCATCATAACACGTTAACTATTTTATTCCTCTAGTTTTTTTTTCCTCTTTTCTTTTCGTTTTGTAAACGTACGCTGGTTTTTTCTTTGATGATTACGAACAGACTCTCTATATTTTCAAACAGGAAAAAAAAAAGACCAACAACAACGCGTATTACAAGTAGAAGAAAGAATAAGTCATCTCTATTGACAAATGAGATTACTGTAGTTAGAACTTCGAATGATTTACGTTAAGATGAAACGGTAGACTTACACAGAAACATTAGTATTTCCAAATGATACACGAAAAATAACCAATTACGTAATCTTCCATACTTATGAACACGATGTACACATTTTTTGATATTTCAAAAGGTCGTCATCATTTCGATCGTTTTATCAAACTTCGTATAGGAATGAGGCTGTATTATTTACTTTATATTTTCCGGCTCCTTCAATCGTATTCATTCTTTCCGTCTTGCATCGGTATATATCTTGTAAAATTGGCCTTTCTGTCCGGACCGAGGTCTCTATCTCACCCCTTCTTCGTAATGATCGGCACACATTTTCTACACGTCAGTATCAACAATAAACATTTTGGCCGCGCTTATTTGTCAATATAAGGTAACACAGAATAGATTTTCCTTCTTCTCTCTCTCTCTTTCATCTCCGTGTGCGTCTTCCTCGTCTTCATCCCGTCCTAGTCGTCATCGTCCTCTTTTATTGTTCACGCGGACCATACGATAGCTGAAGGATCAGCAGATAGTTCTTTTACAACTGTACGCTATATCTCGACAATTTATATAAATTCGAGAACCTTTTTAACTAGACCAAATTTGCCGCCCCGATAATAATACTGCTGGCGTATACGGGTGTGTGTGTGCGCGTACCTCAGGCCTCTCTAAACGGTATTACCTTTGCTACTTCGGCGGTGGTCATTTCTATAATTCGCCATAAGAATGGAAGTACGTGTACAGTTTCGTGCTACTACCATCCTTCTTGGTCTTATACTCGTATATATCCTGCGCTCGTACATAACATTTGTACACTTGCACACACAAATGGGGTCCGTACGAATTATATCGAGAACTGACGAGGCGGCGGGTGGCAACGAGAAAAAAAGGATCGAACAGATATTTGTATTATAACAGTATAATCTATAGCACAAAACTGGCGTGCCTGTGTATACATACGAAGAATAAAAATATACATCGTGATTAATAAATCTAGTAAAAAATTCGGCGTATCCTGTAAAACGTTTGTACGAGAAATAAATCTATATACCCCGAAAATGAGATGAAAATTCCTTCCGATGTGGAAGAAAAAAACCACGTAGTATTAGTGTATAAAATCTAACGTATTACTGTATCGGTTAATGAGGAAAATAAATCTGCTTGGTCATGGCACTTCGGAACCGGTTCATCGCATACAGCGAGAACGCATAAAAAACAATTTTGGTGAAAGCGTCAGCCCTTAATACCACTAAACACCACATTTCTGTACAACGATTAGCGGTCAAATTAGGATGAAAAATTTCGAGATAAATCGGAGGAAGTAGGTAACACTAGAAGAGCTGAAGTCGGAATTTCAGCGCTATACAAATAGATTATACCTAGACTTAAACGAAAAACGGTACCAAAAAAGTGGATCACAGTCCCAATCATCCCAACAGTTGGAAAGAAGGACCGACTCGAACGTAGCACAAAGGACGAAGAGGAGTGGGGGTTGTTGGTACATGAGAAACTCAAGCGAAAAATTTAAATCACCTCGTCGGGATCCGACCCCCCCCCACCCCTCCTCTAATATCACCCCCGCACGGAAGTATCGTGTCTTTCAAAGTATCAAGCCCATTTTCAGCTTAAAAATCCACAAGGAGCACATCTAGCCTTCTTTCAACGGTTCCAGAGTAAGGGATTAAGACACATGGAAAAGATTTAGATGCCATTGCACAATTCGCAATGGCAAGGAAGAACTCGAAAGCTTCGCGGCCCCGTGAGAAACAGCTTGTCTCATTATTATTTGTTTAATACTCAAGTGAGCGAACTCAAGTCTTTGAGATGTACAAAATTGATTGAAATTGTTTTGTAAAGTCTTGGTGGAAGGGGAACGCGAGGCTTGAAAGAAACAAGTTTAACCTTTGGAAAAGGAAGTTGCTGCAAGGAAGGCTTCAGCCGTGTGAGAGTGAATTTTGATATGTTTAGCAATCTACATTATTTGTATACTACACCTTGATACATACGATAGAATATCAACAGGGATTTATTCAATGGGGGAAGGAGGGGGGGGGGGGGTTGACGAAAAATTTGCCGTGCACCGTGGGATGTTTGGCCGAAACAAAGATGACCAAAGTCCCCGGGCAGCATACACAGCTCAAAGGTTGGACTTGAGAGAATGTCGACTTTCGACCCTGTGAAGTCACGACCTCATGACTTAGTACGTCAATGAAATTTTTCCTAATACCTCGCCGTGATACATGATAGGAGAATCAATTGGACCTATAAAACAGGTTCTCTAATCTCCTCTCTCTAAACTTGATCCTAGATAAATTCATATACAATGATCAACCTGAAAAAATTCTTCCAACTTGAGATGATGACGTCACAAGTTGATGACGTCATCCTCAAGTCCTGTTCTCAAGATCCTCTTCATATACGAGTGCCAGTCATCGAGCAAATCGTTCACCAAGAAATAGCTTGATGGTAGGGGGACTGGATATTCTCCCAAAAATGATGACGTAATCAAAGTCGGACACGCTCAAGGAAATTTTCTGAGAATGTCGGCCCCCAACAAAAAAGGTAGCGAATTCCCCGCAACAAAAAAAAAAAACAGCACGAAATCCAACCCAAACGTAGTAAAAATATTTCAAACAATTTTAATCACAAATACGGGAGGAGAGGAGAGCTAGGATTCAGGATTTCTGGAGGAAGTGGTTCTTGAAGAGAAGGATTTTCTTTCCCCTAATCAACTAATGAGCCTTTTAACAACACTCAGGGACATTTGAATTGGATGGAGTCATAGAAACAAGTGAATCATAGGTAGATTCGTCGTATCATTTTCTGGAGTTTGTAATCGTCAATGCAGGCAAAGACAAAAATTTGTAGGATACGGAAAGGTACATTGCGGCTCATATCGAGTGAAGAGGGAAAAATCAAACAATTTAGTTTACTAACGCACAAGAAATTTCAATTTATACAAAATCGAAGGAACGACAAGGTCTTGTAAAGTATCGAAAATCGATGAAGTTCGTGATCGAACAAGCAGCGAGATCTGAAACGTCGAACATCAAGAAAAACACAAGAAAAATCGTGAAATTACAAATTAAGGATATTATACATATATTTTTGACTGAACAGTCACCTACTGACAAACACAAAATTAGAACTCAGCGGAATGACGAAAAATGTCAGCGCGTTCAAGGACCAACGGAGCAAAACGGCTTGTTGGAGATTCAATTTATGGTTGGAATCCGAAAGGTCTTCAGCAAAAGCCGAACTTTCTGATCTTTCTCTCTTCGAAGGCAAGATGATGATGCCGGATGTTTTCGAGAGCTAGACAAGAGAAGAAGGGTTGAACAGATAGATCGTCACCACGGCGGAATAAATACAACGAGAGACGTAGAGAAAAGAGAGGGTGAGACGGGTACTAGCTATGACTTCTCACCCGGAAGGACGTTTTGAAGTAGACCAATAGATTGAAACTTTCCTAATAGATTGGAGCTCGTTGGAGGATAAGGAGGACCGAAATTCATGTCAGGAGGAAAGGACGTGGGAGCAGTAATAGGATCCGAGATCATTCGAGGAGGAGGAATCAGCCATCAGGTATGGACTGGCGGCAAGGTACACTGCGTTATGTTCTTTCAGGCCGATATGCTCCAGTAACCATTGAAAAGAAATGGAAGATGAGGAAGAACTTGATGATTTCTTGGATAGTAGCATCGGTAGAATGAAGATCTTGTATCGCAAGTAAGGATGAGTTGACGCAGACAGTATAAGAACTTTGCGGGGAGGAAAGAAGCGAGTGGGAAAAGAGAGGCAGGTGATACTTCAAGTCAACCTTGTACGAGTAATAAAAGAAAAAAAAATTTGTTTTACTTCACTTTCACTAAAAAGCAGATATTAAACTATTAACTATTGAAAATTTTCTGGCGTAGCCAAATAAATAAAGATCATGTTCAAGTCTTCTTTAAGGTAGCATGCTCCTCTCCCCCCCCCCCTCCTTGGTCTAGTATAAGTCTACTTTAGATGTATTTTTGGCTTATGGCTTTAGGAGGGCCCACTATATAAGTCTGCTCTAGACTAATAGCTTTTGGTCGGCCCTCTTCTCGGTCTGGTATAAGTCTACTTTGGAATTTTCAAGGCTAATTGCTTCTGGAGGCGAACGAGCGAAGCAATTAACCCCCTTCTTGGTCTAGTATACGTCTACTTCCAAATATTTCAAGCTGATGGCTTTAGCCGAGCTCACTCGCTCCGCTCGTTCGCCCTATTTTTGATCCAGTATAAGTCTACTTTGGAAAACGAGAAGGGGGGGGGAGTGTAATCGCACCTAGAACTAGTATCAACCTAGTATAATAGTACATAGTATAAGATAGTCAAGTATAAGTCTGCGGCATGCGTAGATTAGCGCTAGTATAATGAAGGCTTCTGCTTATTACAGACCTAGTAATTAGTATGTAAGGTCATTTGCACGGACGCACAACCGCGTCCGGGAGTTTCTGTGAACTACGTGACGTGACGTGTGGCGCTTGATGACGTCATCAATGACCTTGACCTACTTTAAGAGCTTGAAAAAATTTCAATCTCCAGCCGGGATAATGACATTGACCTTGACCTACTTTGGGGACTTGTAGTAAACATTTCAATTTCCACCGGGAGTTTCTGTGAACTGCGTGACGTGAGGTGACGTGTGACGCTTTATGACGTCATCAATGACATTGACCTTGACCTACTTTGGGGACTTGTTAACATTTCAATTTCCACCGGGAGTTTCTGTGAACTGTAGGACGTGACGTGACGTGTGACGCTTTAAGACGTCATCAATAACATTGACCTTGACCTACTTTGGGGACTTGTAAGAATTTCAATTTCCACCGGGAGTTTCTGTGAACTGTGTGATGTAACGTGACGTGTGGCGCTTGATGACGTCATCAATGACCTTGACCTACTTTAAGAGCTTGAAAAAATTTCAATCTCCAGCCGGGATAATGACATTGACCTTGACCTACTTTGGGGACTTGTAGTAAACATTTCAATTTCCACCGGGAGTTTCTGTGAACTGCGTGACGTGAGGTGACGTGTGACGCTTTATGACGTCATCAATAACATTGACCTTGACCTACTTTGGGGACTTGTTAACATTTCAATTTCCACCGGGAGTTTCTGTGAACTGTAGGACGTGACGTGACGTGTGACGCTTTATGACGTCATAAATAACATTGACCTTGACCTATTTTGGGGACTTGTAAGAATTTCAATTTCCACCGGGAGTTTCTGTGAACTGTGGGATGTAACGTGACGTGTGGCGCTTTATGACGTCATCAATGACCTTGACCTACTTTAGGGACTTGAAAAAATTTCAATCTCCACCCGGGATGCTTTATGACGACATCAATGACATTGACATTGACCTTGACCAACTTTTGGACTTGAAAAATTTTCAATTTTCACCGTGAGTTTCTGTGAACTGTGTGACGTGACGTGTGCCGCTTTGTGACGTCATCAATGACCGTGACTTTGACCTTTTTCAGGGACTTGAAAAAATTTCAACTTCCTTTCGGGATGCTTTATGACGTCATCATTGACCTTGACCTTGACCTACTTCAGGGAAGAGCCCAGCGAACTCGTTTTCTGAAGGGGCATTTTCGCGCCAACGTGATCGCGAGCGCGGGAGGGGCCTCTTAATTTTTCAGGCTGGCTAGCTGACGGGCTCCCTCATTCCACTCGTTCACCCCATTCTTAGCCTAGTATAAATTTAGTACACTGTATATTGAGCTGACTATATTTCACTCGTTCGAGTATGAGCCTAGTACGGGTCTATGACGCCATAAAACGCCCCGCGCGCTCCGCCTTCTCTTACCGGCCCGTTTACTACATATTAAGAGTATCTTGGGCTAAGAAGCTGAGCCTAGTTCAGCCTTGTGTTTTATAGGCTGGCTTATACAGAAAGTATAGTATACTGTATGTTAGCTTTAGTACAAGGAAAACTTAGTTCATGGGTCAGGATGAGCTGGTTAGCCTATGCCTAGTGTAGCTCGTATACTATGTGTTAAGCTTAATATAATGGAAGCAGAGGACACAGGTCTTTAAGTAGCGGAGGATGAAATTTTTTCAAGCACCTAAAGTAGGTCAAGGTCACTATATTGCATCAGACGTGATAAAACCCTTGAAGGTTTTTCCAGAAGTCGCAGTCAAAACCTACTATACTGCAGATAACACGCCTAGAATAAAGAAAGACTGGCAGTGCTGCCAGGTGATAGTACCAGAAATCCGTATCCACAATTTTATGTAAGACTCAAAAACAGATTTCTACGGATTTGAATTGATCCATTAATAACAATCAGGAGAAAAATATCTCTCATAAATGTAGCTGAGGTACTTTTCCCTTGATCATAAAATGTATAAAAAAAGAAAAACCCGTATCTTTTTCGCGGACCAAAAATCCGTAGAATTGGCATCCTAGAAGACTAGTATAGGGGGAAAATGAGCTCGTACGCTCAACATATAGTACATGATTGTCAGGCCTAGTATAGCCTAGTATACTGCACAAGAATGTTTTAGGCCTAGTATAATGAAGACGAAGAATATAGGTAGTTCCTAAAGTAGCAAGAACCAAAATTTTTTCAAGTCTCTAAATAATTTAAAAATTACTGGTGACGTCATCTCAAGCGTTACCAAGAATCAAGATAGTTTTTTGTAACAGTTCTGTCAAAATTAGGATTTCTCCCTTGCTACACTAGTTTCAGAAATTTCATGATAAGATTCTATAGAGATGTCACTTTTCCAAGCATTTCCAAGTTTTCTTGATATGAGAAGAGGAAGACCTGACAAATTTCTTTTATAATTACCTCCAACCCATATTATTTTTTGAGTTCTATTATTACTCCATATACGTAATGAAGTTCTTTCGAGAACTTTTTTGACTAGAATGTAAAATCAGAGTTTCCTGAGTTTTTATGATCTCTCTTTGACCGACCAAAAATATTAATTCATGTTTGTTTTTCAAAAATTGAGAACCCTGCTTAATCGATAACAGCTTTGAATTCCTTCATCTAGCCTTTACATTCAGATATTCATACGATCGACATCCTTCAAACACTTTACAAAGTGCCAATTTTTCAAGGTACGCCTCGCAATATAATCTGCGAAATAAAACTTTCGATTTCCGCGATTATAACACAAAAATCATCTCCTGTCAGCTATACACAAAGCTGTTTACATTTCTCTTTCATGAACTACCTACATCGATTTGCTAAATCATGCGGTGAAGTGAGTAGGTACCCGCAATAGACATCTTTAAACGTTTTTCAATACCGCATCTTATATTCGACTAAAACTAAAAAGTTCGAAGCCTATAAGAGGATTATCTTTGCTTGTAAGCGCTTTTATAATACATCAGTAGTTTCACAGCGAGTAAATTTTTCGCTCCATCAACACGAGTCACATATTATACGTCTTGTATAACGTATAGGTGAACTCGGGTCTTCGAACGAAAACATAGTGGATACATAAACGTAATCAACCTTCAGTGCTCCATTGTCAACAAATTAGGATTCGTTCTATACGGTTACCGCGCGCAGCCTCCGGGGAATCCGAAAAATGTCACCTCTGATTCGGATTCCGAACCTAACAAACTAATAACACCGTATGACATTCATTGTGTTTAATAATAGTCCTAACAATCGGCGATCTTCTTTTCATCGGCCGAATAATAATAATCATAATAATCATGGTTAATAATAATAATAATACCGGTGCGTATAAAAAATGAATAGGAAAAAAAGGTACGACAGTGGGTCAAAGGTTTCACGTAGCATTTCGAAAATGAAAAGTAAATGTAAAGTAAACACTGACTTTTTCGAACTATACTGCGGGAAATCGAATCCGAGAGACTTCGACAGAGATCCAAGAAAGAGAAGCCGTCTACTAATCAGCGACCGACGTTTGACGACTGCATCTGGTGAACCGAAACGGAATGTCATCGCTTCGCAACACTAGGTTTGTTCTCGTATAAGAGAGGAAAATAGACCGAAGTATTTTACGACATAACAAGAATATACGCGTAGTAGACAAATTTGAATAGATCTAGGACTCATAACTTGATGGCACCACAAATTTGGTCTGTTCGTAGCCTAACAATCCCAGCTCAATTATGAGAAGAAATGGACGCAACAAGTTGAGAAAATGAGGAATTGCAAGTGATTTCGCGGTACAGAAGAAGCGATTTCCTCGCCACACTCATAGATGAAATTCTTTTCGAACTCGTAGGACAGAAAAGCCTCCTACAATCCTGCCTACATCTCTTCACCGTTATTCGTAGCCAAACTGCTGAACTATTCAAACATCCCCAAGATTAATTACTCAAGACACTTCTTGAGCACCATTATACGCTACGTAGATCATCTCACGATTGACGGCACCTTCAAAACGAGTGTATGATTACGTCAAAAAGTGTCGGCGATGTCATAACATACAGAAGAGAACACGTTCAGGAAGACTAGCCGAGGAAAATGCAATAGAATAATAATAAAACTAGTACTGTAATACGGGATCAAAAATGTTATCAAGAAAAATTTTCGTGGGAAACGAAATGACTTCGATATAGCGGCGGTGCTTTTCAACCCGGCTCGCGTGAAAATTAAAAGAACACAATAAATGAATAAAGCTGTCACAACTGTCATTTGAGTTCTTTATTAATGTGTGGTAAAAATCATCAAGCCACCGCTATAATAATAACGACCGCAGCGCGTACCTTACCGGTCTTCCAATTTTTTTCCATCTCTCATATAGTAGCTATTTAAGCACCAACACAGAAGCAGCAACAGTGGCGGTGGGATGGCTGCGCGGCACGCCAACTACAGACGAGCACATAGAATTCGGAAAAAAAGACTTTTAAGTTAAAATTTAAATCTTCTAATATTGTTAGTCGCCGTTTAGCATAACACACATACCGGTGATACCTGGCGTGGACGTGGGTGGTTAAGATAGAAATTCGAAGCACAATAAATAACCCCGCGAGTATCTACCCTAGCCTTCTATATACACGACGAATATTTCTTACGTTATTGTACCAACGATGATCCGGTTATTATCGCCACGAATGGGGAGTGGAGTACTTAATTTAAAGAATATTTTCTAGAGGTCTTTCCTACTAAGGCTCAATTAGGAAGATGAAAAGAGATGCCAACCAAAACAAATCGGGTAGGTCTTCTTAATCTTTCGTTCGACATACTATCGATAAGTAGCGAGGAGGTGCAGAAGCAATGTTGAGGAGAAAGCGACAAGATAATTTTTAGATTGTTTCCTTCAACACGAATTTTCGCATTAAAACAGATTACAAACTGCCCTCAGAAAAACACAAAACATAATCATTGAGTAGATGAAAATATAAGTACATCATATTCACTAATAAGACGCTGATGAGACTTGAAATCAAATTTGAGAGACCCTCAACTACTATTGCTGGTCTTCTCTTGCGAAGTACGTTAGATGCAATGAACTAAGTATGCCAATCAGAAGTCCATACAGGACAATCACACAATGAGAATGTGTGAATTTGAATTCGCGAGGTATTTGCACGCAGATTAAGAAACGATAGACAATGAACTTTTACGAAAATAATAAAAGCGAATCGACATGTATACTTGATGAGATATACAGGGTGAGTCAAAAAGATGTTACCAGTTAAATGGGAGTTTGCGCTAAATCCGCCGTAGCGCGAAAACGCGAAACGTTAGACATATAGTTTAAATGTACGAAATTTGTATCTCAATTTCATCTTTAATTTGAGCCACATCCGAAGTTTCTACGACTTTTCTGAGCCGAGTTATGGACCAAAATGTGCCAAAAATTCATCAGCTTGCCAAAATTTAAAATTGATCCAACTTTCTCATTTTATCTGATTCCAAAGTGAAATTTAACGCTGATTCCGAAAAAAGTACCCAAATAACCCCATGAAGCTTGAAAGTGGGGGATTTTTCAATGTTTTATATCAAAAATCTTTGCAAATTAGTCAATTTTCGGCACATTTTGGTCCATAACTCGGCTCAGAAAAGTCGTAGAAACTTCGCATGTAGCTCAAATTAAAGATAAAATTGGAATACAAATTTCGTACATTCAAACTATACGTCTAACGTTTCGTGTTTTCGCGCTACGGCGGATTTAGCGAAAATTCCCATTTAACTGGTAACATCTTTTTGACTCACCCGGTATACAGAATAGGGTAAGTATACTGTATGTTGGTGAATAATTTCTCAATAACGATCATAAGAATGGTATCTCTCATACTTCTAACTGAGGTACTTTTCCCTTGAACGACTCAATGTTACAATAGAGCAGTATTAGCTTGTAATGACCCGGAGAAAAGTATTTCTCATGCAAGCGACTGCGGTACTTTTCCCTCAAGCCCGAGAAAAAATCCGTAGAAAAATCCCAATTCTTTTCGGGGATTGAGAATCCGTAGATCTGGCAGCTCTGATAGCCCGATTAAAATAGCTCCTTCAAGTAACTAGATATGCAATACTTCATTCACCAATTGGCTCAGCCTTTTCAATGAGCCAGATATACAACGTTTCAAACACCAGAAGACTCATAAAACACGTTTCCTGCCTTCCCTCATTCAACTCCGTTAAAAAACCCGTGAGTTTTTTGTACGGTTTTTGGCACTCAAAATGAAAATTTTTGGCACTTTAATATTGTACTTTCGGCATTTTTCGGCATTTGAGAGAAAAAAAGTTGAAGAAACGCGCGTTTTTAGAACTATTAAAATTTCACGACCAGAATTATTCAATTTCTGACCAAAATAAACGAATTCTAGTGATAGAACTCATTAATACAAAAATTCTAACAATTTTTCAATCAAAATTTTCAATTTTTCTGATCTGCTCAAAATTGAGCTCAATTATTTTTACACCAAAATTGCCCAATTTTAGGCAAAATTCACCAATTTTTTGTTCAAAATTCCAGACAATATTCCACAAGTAGCTCATTTCCGGCCTCTTTCGGCTTTTAACCCTGTTTTCGGCATTTTTCGGCAAAATAAAATTTCTTTCCTAAGCAACTTCTATCTATTTTTCAAGCTATGACTCAACCAATGCCGAAGAATCCGGTCTCTGGGGATGAAATTTGTTATTCATTAAAACAGTGGTTCCTAAACTGGGGTCAGTGAAGCCGAGCCCAGGGGTACGCAGAAGATCTGAAAATAATTCCTATAATTTTTGTTGGAGAGAAAAATTGTTCTGGAAGGCGTTTTGAACAAGATTTTATGATATTTTAGGGTAATTTTTCAGCTCTGTCCCAACCCCCCTCCTCCCGTAAATACGCCACTGATTAGTGCTACTTTATTCCTATAATATTCTTTTGTAAGGGATCTGCAAAAAAAGGCCGAAGCGTTGGTCCAGAAGGTAGGGGGCCATTGCATTAAAACATTCTCTCTAACCCACTTATATAGGGTGCGCCAAAAAGATATTAACAGTCAACCGGGGAACTCCACGAAATTGTCGCGGAGTCCTCCCGGAGTTGATCGTTCAACTGACTCGTCAAAAGTTTCGCAATCTCAAATCCGTCGCAAGAAAAGGCTTCAATCGTTAAAGAAGAAAGAAGCGAAGACGGAAGAAAAAGTCACGAACTTCTCTCTTCCTCAGCACTTCAGATATTTAGTCTTTGTGACCTCAGCTCTATTTTAAGGCTGAAGAGCTATCGTATTGCTTTTCGATACATCACTGAGATTTTTACAAGCTGACTCAGCCATGAAGGTGCGTTCAAACAAGTACGGAGAAAATAATGAATAATTAAAGAAACTTTTTTACCTAGATACATTTTCATTAAAGAAATCAAAAAATGAAGATCGTGTCACAAAATTAGTCTTCTTCGTCAAAATTTTGTCGCGTTTCCAAAGAGTAGGTCGAGGTCATTCAGGATCAGGGATTTGACGTTCGAATCTTTCAAGATAAGGTCATTAGGCTGATCAACCACCAACAACCCGCACTATATAGAGTTGAGTTCTAAGGTGAAAATTTGTCGAAATGTAGGTCAAGATCATTAGAACAGGTAGGTCATAGCAGGTCCTTCATGTCAGGGTCGTTAGAGTTCAATAGAAATTTACAAGCCTAAAGATGATAATTTAGCGTTTCATCATTTCCATCGCTAACAAATATTCTCCTCCCAGTAGCCTAGCTCTTGAAAACATTAGATACCATTCTGTCTCTCCCTGCATCACAAACTCTCTCTGGAACAATCACGAGAAAATTATCAGCACGATGAACTACTTCCGATTCACCTATTTCTACAACAATTTTTAATTCAAAACTATCCTTACTTCTCCATTCGCCCACTCAGAGTCCATAACCCGAAGTGTAGTTGCAAGAAAGATAGAAACAGTCAACAAATTCCTCGTCTAGATTATTCCATGGAGCAACCATTGATTTGTCTTATCATTCTGACCTAGCCATTTCTCAATCTCATGAAAGCAAGTTTCAGTTCTGAATGATTTCTAATCAAACCCTCATTACTCACCTACACTACCTCGTTCTACAAAAAGAAGAAAGAAAATAATCACAGTGTTCATGATGATTATTCCAAACGTCAAGATAATATTTGGCTAACCGTTTGATGTATGGATTTCTAAGGAAAGAGAGGGGGGCATCCGAAAACAATTTCACAAATCCAAAGACATACGAACCAACGAAAGACTTTACTGACCACCTCCAAACAATAATCCGAAATTTAAAAATTACGAATGCACACGCGTAGTCGCTCGAAATATAAGAACAAAAATTAAATAATAACGATGGCCAAAACACGAACTTGGGATAAACCAAGTTCGTAAATGACTTAATACACTAATCGTGCACTACGTAATATCGTGTCACGAAACTTATACAAGTTGAATTGAAGGGTTTTTAGATATTCCAGGGAGATAAACATGTCGACTCAGCTTCACGAAAGGTAGTCTAACAGCGTTTGGTAGGGGCTAGCCGTTCGTGACCACGAAACACAACAAATACAACATTCTCGTGTTCTCTCATTACTTCTTTTCGAACAAGTCAATTATTGTTCCTTCAATTATTTATATCCAATTTGCTCACGGACTCGTCAATTTTTTCAAATAAATCGTACTTGCAATTTTAGTATACGAGTACAAGAAACTAGAATCTTTCGACCGATGATCTTTGTTTTTTTTTTTCTCCTCTGTACAGATCATATTTAATCGAATTATTTTTGATTGATCGATAGATATAGTTTGAGGATACATTCAAACGTGGTAAAACAATTTGTACGTACGATATTCACGAAGTCCTGGAACGTTATCGCCGGCGTCTTCCTCTCTTGCGCTCTTTCTGCGAGTATATCTCTTTTATTAGGAGCTATTTCAGCAACAAATTCTGGTGTCTTCAATACTTCAACAAAGTCATCCCATGGTATTTCTCCGAACCCTTCAGGATCATACTGTAAGATGAAAGAGAAAAATAAGAATTACAGTTCCAGAAAATATTCTTATTTTTAAAAAAATGTTATCCATCAGATGAAAGCCAACGACCGACTCTAAAATAGGTAACGACTTTCTTTTTCTACTACGATTAACATAATATTAATGCTCTTAGAAAGTTCAACGAAAGGATACATAAAATACGAAATGAGATTTTATTCAAATCCTGAAGGGCGAAATAAAAGAGCTTACGGTATTTTCGAACGAAAAAGACAATTAAAATAAGAGCATACTTTTCAGCAAAATTTTACGCTCCTTGCCAACGTAGAGGATAATATTTTCATGTAAATTATCAAAATATTGCAGATATACTAGTATTTAATAACGACTGATCAAGAAATAGATCAAAATCCTTTCAACGTACAGAAAGGTGTCATAAAATAATGGAAAAATAATCGACGTTCATGATTTGAATTACATACTATATTTCTCTGTACCTGCATACAGACAAATTCACGAACGACAATAGTTTTGATAGGCCTTATACTTTTTTCCGTTTTTTCCTGAAATCTACGAATGATCATGAAAAATATGCCCATCATAATTGCAGAAATACGGCTTGTAATCTGTTGTCGTCGAATCATAAATCATTCAACAAACCACAAAAAAATAATTTGACGAAAAACACACACCCAGAAGATTGAACTAAAATAAAAAATAAAAATACAACACGAACGTAGATATTTCGAAGAAAATAAATATAATTTGATGAGAGAAAAAAAAAATACGAGACCAAATGAATAAATTGAAATTTCTTAACGAACCGTTTTGGTCGTCCCGAGAGATGAAGCTCGAATTGTATTTTCATAAATATTTCAAACTCATCAAGTCGATCAAAAACAACAACAACGATAATGTTCCAGTGAACTGAATTCTTATCAGTTTGTTCCGCGGTTTAGCACAAAAAAATTTTAATCAGGTCATCATATTTTACACAAATAATGACTTCGAAACTCGATAGACGATCGATTGAGAGACCTTTACGCATTATTTCGAAAGACGGGTGCTTTTAAAAAGTAAAACGAATGTCAAATAAAGCGCATTTTGTCTGTTTTTCACGATATTCTCCCAACTCTGTACTAATGACCCAAAATTTAAAATTAGGTTAAATAAAATATCTTCGTAAGATTATGCTTCATTCGCAACCAATTAATTGTCAATACTTTTCCATCACGTAACGAGATATCACAATCGATATTATTATTCCATCTAAATCTTAAAGATGAATTCATCGACAATAATTCATGAGTATTACCTTGTCAAATAGTTGCTTCCATTTCTGAAACAAACAGAATAGTGAAGAATGAATAAATATTTATATTATAATATGATAAATGAGTAAAAAGTATTACTAACCAAGAACTGTAAAGTGCGTTTTTTGCTACCGTGTGTGAAATTTCAAATCAAGACTATAGTTGAATAACGTTACACGGGTAGCCAATTTCTCACTTTACGTTCTTGACATTTTCTCAAGATATTTTACTGTATTCAGGACTATAACATGTCACAATATTTACAGCGTCCAGTCCAGGAAAAGAAATGAAATAATAATTTAACTTTCAAAATAATACTTTTTCTCAACACTAACGAAACAAAAATTAATTTCTTTTTTTTCCTCTCTTTTTTCAATGATTCATACATGGTTTTAAATCAACCACTTTGATTTATGATCATAACTATTTGGTTCTACTAATTCAAAATTTTCAGCAAATTCTCTTACAATACCTACAATTCAAAGCTATAGTTTTAAGAATGTAGAAACAGAAGCACACGTAGAATTGATGTCATTCATGACTTACGTCTTATATAATTCTTATTCTCAAAATACTTTTTCTTTTTTCAGTTTTATTCGATTCCCTTTTTCCTTATTTGTTCTAGTTTGATGAGAACAGCCCCAGAAATCAAACAAAAATATTATCATTGAAATAATTGAACAGTTGAATTCAACAGACCTCCGATTTTTAAATAATTATTCAGAGAAATTTTTTAATAAATAATATAATCATTATTTATTGTAGCCTTCAATTCCTGAAACTAGGAAAAAAAGTTTTTACATTTCTGCGGCATTTAATGACGAATCCTGACTAGTATTTCATATCAAGGAGAATTCGACAGAATTGACGAGAAAATTATACGGGTCAATTTATTCGATTTTAACATTTTCATCTTCTTTCAAACTGTTCTGCATGTCGCTTTATCAGCAAACATGGAATCATACTTTCTAAAACTATCCGTAAAGCCGAACAATACATTTCAAGAAAAAAAAATCAAATTATTTTTTTCCTGTAAAATGATTTTTTTTTTTTTTTTTTTTTTTTTCAGTACGGTAGATTATGTTCCAAATTGAATTTCAATAAATGAATCAATCCCAGCTATTTGACAGAAGTTTAAAAGTTTTCCATCAAATCAATTTCTTAGGTTACGTAGTGGGAAAGATAATTCAAGAAGAAAACTGACACTTTTTCCCCTCTTTTGAAAGGACTTGACGTTACAGCTCGGACTCAACAAGATTTTTCTGCTTTACTACTACGGAGTGAAAACTAAATAAAATTTATTCTTGGACCAAATATTAAAGGTGAAATTAGTAAGATTGGGTTTCGCACTTTTACTATCATTATTATCAATTTTTTTTACTCTCATATTTATTTCAGGTTTCACTAAGTTTCACCCCTTAATGAAAATATCAGACACGAGCGAGGGAAGCAGACTGCATATTTTTTGTTCAAAATGTTGGGAATTGTTCAAAATTTTTTTCAATTTTCACTCCGTTCATCCTTCAAGCAGAGTTAATTTAGCTGGATTAATTTTAGAAAAAAAAAAAAAAAAAATGAAGAAAACCCTATTTATTATCTACCTCATTTCCTATCAGCTAGTTAGCAACAATTTACAAGGTTCTTCTTCCGTTTCCTTGATAGTGTACTGAACACGTCTAAAAGTTATGAACTGATTTTTAAAATTCCCTCTCGGAAATTCTATTGCTAACCGACAAAATTTGTCGTTGCCTTTTGTTTTCGTTACCTCGTCTTCATTAAAATCGTAACTACATCATATTCAATTAATTTTTAACACAAATTTTAGACATAGACGAGATTCCAATAAAGGAAAAAAATGTTTTACTGCGACATTAAGAAAAATTATCCCAATTTGTAACTAAATATTTTCCTTTCTGCTCACCACCTGATACGTACGCATTTCTTTGCCCAATAATAAAGATTGTGTTTCTCATTTATCGAAAAGGTAAGAAATTACTTGTGTCTCAAAATATCTGAACATGTAATTCTTTTTGGCTCTGCAAGCTTATCTTCAATTGTTCTCCGGAAGAGGGGCCTTGAAATAATATCTTTGTCATTTTAATTTTAGGGTGAGATTTTTTTCTAAATAATAACATAAATTACGAATGGAGAAATGGGCTAACTAATTCAATCGATTATAGTAGGTATTTCTAATGATGAAGACAGAATAATATTATAGAATCAGAATTCGAGTATTGCAAATTTTAGAAGAGGAGGGAGATAGGATAAATTGATTAATCTATCTGAACGTTCAACCATAGAATAAATTACTTCTTGAAACATCATTTAGCCCGGACTACATGAGTAAAACACTCATAAAAAATACTGGAGACATAATTTGGGAATTTGGAGGGATTTTATAAAGACAAGATAGGTAAAATACAAAGAGGATATAGTTGTACTAATTTCCTTACATCATTTAATAATTGTTTCTTGAATTCGTAATCGCGATCAGATGCTGTTGACGTAAGTCCGGAGCCAGGAGAATCGAAAGTCGCCTTCGGTGGAATCAAGGAAGTTGGTCTGAGAATAGTGGGTGTTAAACTTGCCATTAACGCAAATTGGGTTGCGCAATCCACAAGATACATCTCAGTGACTCCTTTTATATCAAATATTTCTGATATAAGTAGACGTGAACCTTCGAGAAGGAGTAATCCTGTCACCACAAACTGCAAATCTGAAAAAAAAGAAGAATATTAGGTCTGCGTTTTTATAAATATGAAATACTTCAAAACAGATTTCAAGATAAAAGGAGGACGGATGGCATTGTCTTCAGGCAGACCAGGTCTTCCAAGACTAACCATGAATTTGAAGAAGGTATCAATCCTTGCTTTTGGAGAGCAAGACTCCAACGTGGTCTTCTTCAATCTTCGTCGTCAACAACCTTAACGATTACCCTCTTCTTTTCCCCCTCCTGACCTCTCCTTTGGTTGAACCCGTCACACGTGAACCTAACGAATATCATAAAGCAACCTACCCCTTCCTAAAATTCACACATCCTTCTCTCTCATTGGGAGAGCAATAAACATTTATAACCCTTTCTTTTGGGGATTTAATAATTATTGAGACTCGGAATTCGAGGGCACTTGTAACCACTTCCATAGAATTTCTCGCTTGGCCAAGAAATAGACTGAACAAAGAAATGATCATCATGAAATCAGGACTCAGGAACATAGAAAAAAAGAGTCTAAAATTGAACATTCTTTCTGTAATCGTACAGAACGAAATTAATCAAAATCATCGAATCTACAACTTGTAATTAATCAAAAGATGTACACACACTTGTACCTTCTCGAGCTAAGGCCTCAGTGCAGTTCAATACTCGCAAATGAAAATGAACACATAGAAAAAGACGGTAATATCGCGAATTACACGCATTCTTAGCCTCAAGTGTTGTACTGAGGAGAGGTTCTTGTATTTCCTCGGAACAACGTAAGTTCATACTTGATGATGATTAAGTCTCATATACTCTCGAACCATTGACGAGACATGCCATATCATATTACATTGCTTTTACGAGATTTTTCAGAACTGACAGGGAATCATTTCTTGTCCAAAATCATTAATACAAAAAATGGATGTCCTGCACATATGGAACGAACAGGAAGAAAAAGTGGAGGTAAAATCAATACAACTTCAAAATTCAAACAAAAATGACTTCACATACGTACGACTCCCATCTCACATATTCCCTCGAGAACCGGCAAAACTCATTTTTCCGCGAGTTAAACGAAGAAACATACATCATCAGAGGCCAATGATCCTATAAGTCGGAAAAAATTCGGAATAGGCTACTTGTTATTGACTCGAGTCTTTTTTTGTTGTAATTTTCCATATTTCTTCTCCGAGATGAAGATCAAAATAATATGTTCTACGCTATCCACGAGGGTCTTGAATGGTCTACATCGCATCATTGTAGACAGTAGTAGCGTTCCTGTTTCCATAGCGACGACGATTTCATTTCCCCTTCATGAAATGTAGCTTCCTCTCGGCATTTGTGAGCCCTCATCGAAAATGCATTCGTTAATTCGACAACGTCTTTTCAACTCCTCATCGTCTTCCAACAAATTTTTAATGAACTTTAGTATAAAATTATAACGAACGTACCTACCTGATACGGTGCTTGGTTGATGTCGTCCTAATTCGAAATGGTACCGGCCGGCAATTCGTCCGAATCTTAATTTGTTCCTCGCGATAACAATTATCTGTGAAGTTCAAAAAATTAATAATTAATTAAGAAATAAAGATATCCACACGAAGGAAGACATTAAACTTGTGAACTTTCGCCTGAATTATCGTCATTTTGATTGCAGGATGGCGAGAAAAATTTTCTTCAAATTTGTACTTTAAATAGAACTTCGTCGATTACAGTCACTTCTTATTTTACTATTTGTCGAGCATAGTCTCAACGCTCGTACAGCCCCTTCAAAACCAACTTTTCAAGAGTTTTCAAAGCCTCGGGGCTCAGTCTGATACCTATTCGTCAATTACCCCCTTTTTTTTCTCTTCAATCTAGAGGACAACAACTTCAGAATCGTTGCGTTTCTCAATTACTCGGCATTTCGTCGTTTATTCGCGAACAGCATACAGAAAGTTCCTTTAAATGTCATCTCGTAGGGCATGAAAAAGAGAACGCCAAACCCATAATTACGTATTTCTAAATGAAAAAGAATCGTCGGGTCGAAATTTACGGAATCAAACTTTCATTTTTCGCATTCATAGACCCTGAATAAATTTTCAGACAAGTACTAAGTCATACGATCAGAACACCTGTTGAACCACCACAAATTTAGAGGAAAGAGGTGAGCCCTTATTCCCCTTCAAATTTTCTGTTAAGAATGTACACAAAATAGAAATACCAACCCCAAGTAAGTATCCAAAAATACCTTTCGTCGAACTATTCAAATTACAGTTTCAAGGTCTTCAGTTTCTAATTGTTCAAAATATATTTCAAAAATCGAACTTAAGAATACAGAAATAGCCACCCCATTGAAACAAAAGAATGCACATACTGAGACAAATGGACGAAAATAAATTTCAGCAGCATTGCACTTGTCCCTGCGATAAGATAATAAATTAATCGCGGATTTGTGTCACGTCCTAATACATCACCAAGTCTAATTGCGAACAAAGGATGTATAAATTGTCGCTCGCCAGCGAAACACTTTAACTGCCTTCGACACCGACCCTACGTATATAAATATCGCGGTGGATATATAATACGTAGAAGAATTGAAAATGAAACGTATACACAGCACATATACACTCACATACACGCACCACTGAAGTATCTTCCCCGTTCTTCGAAAAAGCTTCTGCTTTTTCGTAATAAAAATTGCGTAATAGTACGAAGGCAAGAAAAGTAAGCTACCGTTTTCCAACTCATTTTCCCTTTGTTCCGAGGGTGGAACGTACCCTGATACAGACTGGGTCCACGAGTGTTTTTATGTGGTTCACATTACAAGAAGAATATTGAATGCAAGAATCGCTATTCATGGATTATGCGTTAAAATTTGAAATTGACTAAACTAAAAGTTGAAGCCCACACAATCAGGAAACCCAAGGAAATTTCGAATTTTGAAATCATAAAAAAAAGAAACGCAATGAGGATTCTATGATTACTCTTTATATCTCCTCACACCAGTATATGAGTTTTTAGGTATTGTTTAAGGTTTCTAATTTAGCCTAAATAAAGCGAAAAGAATTATTTGTGTTAGCAGTAAATCATGCTTTTCGACATAGCTATTAGTGGCCTTTTGGTATCGTTGGAAAGATATCTAAATTTTTATTTTCACCTTACCATTTACAAAACTAGATTAGGTACTGCCTGTAAAATTTTATGAGAAATAATACACTAAGAGCAGGAAACTAAAAAAGTAAATTTGACTGCGTAAGAAAGATGTAAGAACAAGTACAGGCGCGATATATTGTTGTTCATGAACACCTAAAACTCAACCGGCGGGATATTTCTGTTGGTCACTGAGGAATAGAAACATACAACTGGTAGGTATCCAAAAGAGCCACAGAGGAAATAAGGAGGGTTTTGGCAGAAGGGCATCCATTCAATAAGAAATACATCGTGCGGATGCCCTTTTGCCAGATAGGTCCTAAAATATAAACCCAATATTTTGATTCGAGCATACTTGAACACATCAAATTATCATAAATTCATATGATCACCAATAACTTAGGATGATATACAACGTGCTTAGAATGATCATGTCAGCTTATCTCAACATCCAATATCAAAGAACTCACCAGGAAGAGGGCAAGTTTCTATCGACAAAATTACCTAGAGTTGCTGTATGTATAGCACATATACGTACTGCGCGGCCAAAAACTCTGAAAGAAATCTATAAATTTCAAATCAAGTATAGCCTACATGTACAAATTTCCATACCTGTAGAGGCCATCTTTGTAAGTAGATTGAATCTCAAGGGAAGAACTGCTCAGAAAACAAATGCAGTTTTTCCGTTCTGGATAAAGCGCAGCAAGAGGAAATACGTTGTCAGCCAAAAAATGAATGACATTTTCCTACCGAGAATTCCGATGAAACAACGGTGTGGTCTGAGAACAACGGCCAACGGCCATCATCAAAGGAAAATCTGTCACTGATATTCTCGCTTGTTCCTTTCAAATTCAAACTATGATTCATAGCGGTAGATTGTCAATAAGATTTCGAAAATGGTGGCTGATTGTGTTATGAACAGCTGTGTGTATTGTGAAGTCAAGTGGAGGGGCTGGGGAAGACTAAGGAATAAGGAAGACAAAGCCGTCCAGTAGCAGGCCATCTCACGTACCTTAATTTCCCCGTTGCCCATAATCACGACCCAGGCGACATTGTGTTTGAGCGCTATTATTTTCCTCTCTAGAGACAACACTGTTTGTTTTTATGTTCTGATTTCTGCCCAATAGCGTGCCAATAGCAGAATTCAACTGATTTTCAATTTGAACTAATGATCTAGGTATCCATAAACATGATTGTTTCAAACTCTGTGGGAATTAGAGAATCATTATTTTAATTGTTATCACAATCAGAAATAATCATTCTTATACTCCAAGCATCGATCTCAAAGCCCGGTATTGCCAAGAAAATAGAAATCCAGACTGATGGAGCTCCGATCCTGATCCTGAAATATTATAGATATCATTGCCGACTCGGATTGCAAATGATATTTCCATTTCAACAAAAACAAAATTCAGAACCAACTAATTCTGATCGAAGTCTCTGATGCAGAGGCGTACACCTAAGTATTTAGAAATAAGAAAAGCAAAGAATATCTTGAAACTTGCATCCGAAGAACAGGAGAATCACATACCGGTACCGGTACTTAGTTGAGTTTATTATTTAAATTCGATTTTCAGAGGAGACCGCAACTATGTTTAGATCTGCTTACTCAGAAAGGTGTGAGGATATAACAAAAATGAGGAAAAGAATGTGATGGGATGATTTGTATTTTTGAAAGTTTTCATTTTCTTACGTTGATGGGTGAAATTTTTGTTTTTATTGATCATTGCGTCTAGTCACATATAAAAACGAACAGCTGGAGATATGAAGACGATGTAGGCATTGGGGTCACTTTTGCACAAGAAAAACTAAAGTACCTAACGTACTTTTCAACAATATTGATGATATATCAAATACCGGTAAAGATATTTTAATAAGAATTAGTGCAAAGTTTTTTGCTTTAATTATTCCAAAATACAATCACTTCACATCATTCTACGGACCTATACCAACCTTAAAATATTGAAATATCAGAACCACTTGGTCTCAATTCTCCAACGTTTCATGATTTCTGGTAGAATTTCGTTGCTTTTACATCTGAAAAATCGAAAATTCGTATATTAATTGAAATAGGTATGCCAAACGAGAATTAATGAAGTAACTACGACGAACTGTTATGAGGAAAAGTATCTCGCAAATCAAACAACGAGATGCAAAAAATGAAGAGCGTAAATGTAGGGGCGAGTGTAAATATAAGTATGTATTACCGGTATGAAAAGTTACCATTTCAATGTTTTATTCAAATGGATGAGTCTAGAAGAGATCTAAAATGTTGTATGTGGCGGCATGGCAGTGCTGCAAAATTTATTAAAAATAAAATGTAGGAGGTAGGTACCGGTAGGTGCTTTTTGTATTAAATTACGAATTTTGTAAATCACAAAACTGACATAAAATTTTCTCGACAGCCAAATTTCTTTTATAAAATGGATACTGGTAGGGGGCCTACCGATCGAATTATTTGTAGGTAATTAGGCGTATCTCATCTAAATATTTCTCCGTACTCCGTGTATCGACGTTTGTCGTCCAACGTTTAGAGGCGTAATTATTCACGTAGGATTTTTCTAAACCGTTTTTTACCTTGGAGCTCCTGACCGCATTGAGTACGGTATGTGTTAACAAGAAATAAGATGTTTATATGGTCAGAATAAAGATGATAATACTGGATAAATAATGCGGGGTTATTATTCAACGATTACTACCGGTACTTATTAAAATACTTTGTAATCGTGGTAGAACGTATGGTACCGTACGCTGAGAATTTCTGGTACATGACTGATGATTAATAAATTGACTATGCTGACGTTAGTTTTGGCTTCGTTTTTGTTTGAACGACCAAGGTTGACCGCGCTTGGAAATTTCGGGTGGGGTTAACGTTGCTTCATACACGCAATACCTTATGCCTCAGCAGAATTTTCATCCATCTGAATGATTTAAACGATGAAATGAACCCATGGCAGTTCGGGCGGTACCCCAAGAACGAGAAAATTAAACGAAGTAAGTATTACACGGGAAAAACGTATGTACACATTTTATCATACGTGTAGATGTGAAGTAAATCATGAGAAATTATTTTGAAGCACGGAGGGCAGGAAATGGGTTCGTGAAAAACTTACAGATACTTGTTAGAGCTCTAGTAGGCCTACTTGTACCGAAATGAAATCGGAATTTCTTTTAGACGTGAATTTTAACTTCATCACCATTCACGTAATTTTAATTTGGCATCAGTTTTCATCCTCACCTTCGTAACTTCACACTTCAACTCGAACTTCTTAATATAAGATGTAGACTACGGTACGTAATTCTTTCAATTTCAATTCATAAGTCCATTTGTGCCGACTGAAATTAGTGGAACGATAGGCTACCTAAAAATAATTGCGATCGCCTCGCAGATTATCTTCACTTAAGAATCAGAGCCCTAATTCAGAGACAAAATTTAATTGAAATTGAGAAATAAAAACGATTGGGCAATCTCAGTATCCTTGACAATGACCTCGCGTCAAAACCGGTCGGGTCCGTATGTCTTAATTTGACTCCACATTCTTTCCTCGAATACGAAACCCATTCTACCATTAATTTGATCTGAAGATCACAGGTCAAAGCTGACTCGACAACATTTTATGTCAAAAACATTTTTCAATATTATTTAAAATGCATCATAACTAGTGAAAATAGATGATTAAGGATCTCGCAATTTTTATCACAGCTAGGAATATTTTCTTCATAGAGTTTCTTCTTTTAAAATTTACTCATACTTACGGGCCCAATTATTTCGCTTTTTCTGGTATTTTTTTTTTTTATTATTAAGTATTTTTATTTTTATTTTAACGAGCCTTAAAAGTGCAAATAGGTTATTTTTGAAAAGTCGGAAATATGAGTGATCATTTTGATCAGAGGAGGGATGAAAACCTCAAATTTTTGGTTAAAAAAAAAAAAAGAGATGGTCTAAGTTTTTAAAATTCCAATGGAGGAATGTGTAGAACCTGTTTCACGAAATTCATGCTCATGTACCAACTACAAGGTGCTATAGCTTGGATCCAAAATTTCTTAATTTACACTCTATCGAGGGAGAAGTTCTCAGCCTAGCGGCCTGACGTCATCAGAAGGGTCTAAAAAATTCTTGAGGGAATAGGCGGAAAAAATAGGCGATGATTGGCCTGGAAGCGGGTGTAACGTTATCATGAGATTTTGAGGAGAGCTATACAGTTCAAAAATAAAAATTTGCTCAAGCTCAAATCCAATACCGCTTCTTGTTACATACAAAGTCGATAATCAACATTTTTCCAAGTCTTCTTCCTGAATTTTTTTGATTCTGCTTCTACCGCTAACTATAAAGGTATAAATGTAGCCTACTCTAAATTACTCAACCACTCTTCACGTACAAAATAAATGTTCATGTGGTTGAGTAACTTAGTGTACCTACATTTATTTATTTCTACCTTTATTCTCCTGTTTTTCCTCCTTACGTATACTCTAAGTCAAAAGTTGAGATTTTTCTGCGGAGTCCCTGATGGTCCACAAATTCCCGTCGTAGGCGGAAATAACCGAAGCTCGAAAAACCCGTGGCTTATCAAGTTAGTATCATCAAAATCTCATGTGAGTGCCCATTCTCTCGGAAATTAAATTCCTGCACACAATATCTTTTTCACACATCGTCTAAGAGCTTATTTGTACTTT
The DNA here is from genome assembly GCA_035079395.1 of Aspidiotus destructor. NCBI lineage: Eukaryota > Metazoa > Arthropoda > Insecta > Hemiptera > Diaspididae > Aspidiotus > Aspidiotus destructor. The sequence goes on along the minus strand of JAVHKZ010000015.1, from coordinate 23,026,038 downwards.
CAATCTCTCCATATTACCTACCACGTACACATTCTTTAACCGCTTTGTTGAGTTTCCTGAAGGTAAAGATTATAAATCATCCAACGAGTATGGCCTACGTCCTATTTCCGAAATGTAGCGTGTAAAACATTATTAAAATTCAAATTTCAATCTTTGAGGAGGACAAAGGTATACTTCATAATACAGTTAACGTATTGGACGTGTGAGTAAAAAGTACAATAATAAAAATACGCGAGTATGCATATGTATTCGACCCTGAACTCATTTTGCGAGCCGAGTCTATTTTTATGAATTTCAACGAACAAAAAACATTTAGGAGGCATATTTTATGTTCGTCCTAGTCGTCGTAATAGTTGTAAGCGAACTTTTTAATGCGTCATTCTTCGACAGATAGGCCCCGATTATGGCTCAATTCGTGTTGAAAGAAAGTTTTCGACCGGAATACAAGGTGTAGAGCACGTACATTAACTCAAGTGTAGCAAAACACGGAGGTAAAGCTATAGAGTTATTATTACGGAGTGCCATTAATGTGATTTACTCACTATTTCTTTAATTTTGACAACGGGTTATTAGTTCCTACTCAATAATGGTAATATCTTCTTTTTCGAGCTCGTGCACGTACCTACCGTATTGAGAAAATTTCGGTTCATTTCACCCTAATAAGTATACGTTTCAATACCGCGTGTTCACTCGTAAATAGGAAGCAGTTGGTTTTCATGAAAGATAAACTTGGTCATTCATCAGCGTTGCGTGTTCGGATTTGTCAAAGGAAATAACGAAAAAAGTACATTACCCTAATTAACGGATGTTAGTGATTCCTACAATTCCATTCCTCAGAATTCATATAGTTTTATATTTCATTCTCACGTACACCAACATACCGAGAAAATCTTCTTCAGATCGTCATTTTTCGTAATAACCGTTGGAAATAATGAATGACCTTTACAAATAAAATCGATATTGAATGAAATTGTCTAGACTTACACACGGCGGACGTACTCATTAAGAACCCTTTTAGACAATGTTTAAGGCTTCATTTGCCAGCGAAAAAATCATTTCCGCCTCGATTCAGACGTTGCTGTATCGGTACACTGTGCCGAGATCAAGATTTCTTACCCCTTCCTTCTATTGCATGTCCAGATGGAGATGTGAGGCTGAAGACGATCTGGAAGAAAATCAGCCGTACACGTATCAATACCGGTACTTTCAAGTGCAAACGATGTAGTACCACGATCATTTCAATCTATAGGTACTTGTACAAGGTCAAGAATGTATTCCTTTGGCTAAACCTACGCACGACGAGAACAAGATGCCGATGATTTATTCGAGTGAGAGATCGAGAGGGAAAGGTAGAGAGGAAGAAAAGAAAAATGTGAGGTGTTTTATCAACTTGATATTATTTGCGCGTGATTCGTAGCGTTCACATATAGGTTTTGTGGAAAGAGAGAGAGAAATGAAATTGAAAGTCAATTTCCATTTCGTTGGCCACGAAGTACGTGATTTACAGAAGCGAGCGCACGTTTCATTCAGCAGACTTTTACCGACTTTTAGGAGGTATTGCAATCTTGGGCACGGTGGAATTTTTGGTGGGGGGTATGTTTTCTCGACGTTTCAGAGGGTCTAGATCACGATTCTAACATTCGTTCAAATTCATATGTATGTATGTATGTATGTATGTATGTATGTATGTATGTATGTATGTACTTTTTTTTGTACCTGAATGTTCTCTGTATCTATTCGGTCGATTTCCATGAAATTGAGGGGTGATAAAGTAGTGAACGTGAATCTGTGCGTAGGCTATTTTTTTTAAAATCGGCTTAATAGTTTTCGTGTGGTGGGTTAAATACTAGTTGATTAACTAGCGCTTAAGGCTTGTTATGGAATCTTCATATTTTGTTACGAGGTATTTCTTCTTCTTAGATGGGGGTGGGGGCGAATGAGTGAATAAAATATAAAATGCTAGGCAAGCTACGAAAAAGGAATTGTATCGGAGAACAAAGTCATTCGGCGAGCGATTTATTGTATCATCGATTATATAAATATAAATTGCTAGGCAAGCTGAAAAAATGAAATTGCATCGGAGAACGAAGTCATTTGGAGTTGTTAACGAGCGATTTGAGAAAGTAGTAAAGAAAAAGTCGGTATTGCTTTCGCGCTGCGAAAGCTTTTTTTGTTTACATTCTTATCGTTAACGCTGCTACAAAAAGAAAACTTCAGAAGAAGGAAGAAAATGGAATAATTTGCATACATCGAAAATTTCGACTAAAACAATCATTTTTAAAAAAGACCTAAAAACGATTAGAAAGGTCAAGGTGTGCAATATTAGAGTAAGCAAGGTATCTTGAATCTTTTTGGAATTCGTTTTCTTGTGAGGGAGGAGAATGAAGAAGTCACACTTCTCAAACAGTTTCCAAAATCGTAAGAAACCATTCGAGATCAACAGGTGCATCACTGACATAAGGAAGTACCTTCGAGTAGGACTAGAAGTTGTTTTCTGCTTATGCACCTTAAGCATTTTAAAGAATAAGTTGCGACAAGGGCACACTAATTACAACCGGAAAAGAATGAGGAAAACAGACCTCGCCTCAGAACAATAACGAGGTCAGAAAATTTCCGAAAAGGGTTCAAAAATTCCAGTGTATCAAAAATATTTTCCCTGTATACTCGTATTAACAGAACTAAATACTAAATCGCGAAATAGTGGTCTGCCTGTTGTACCGCCGTATTTTACGAGGGAGGAAGACCGTTCGACCTTTTTGCATTTGTATTTTTGAATCTTCCCCCGAGAGGAAGGAGGGAATTGTATGACAGGATAAAACCATACGCTTTGTCCGTCCTCGCAGTTGAAATGTTTTACTATTTTTCTAGATTCCTTCCTGCACACTATGTGCGGCTCTTAAGTTCCGTGTCCAGTAAGACGAAGCAACCTCAGTCAATAGCTGCTAGAGTACCGCAGGGGAGTGTGCTTGGACCACTGCTTTATGTACTATACGAGTAACTTTTCGCAAGTGAAAATCCTATTGCAACTTTCGCAGACGACACTGCAATCCTTACCTCAAACAACGAATATAATGCTGCCAATGATAGCCTGCAAAGAAGTGTCAATGAGATCATCACATGGACACACAAATGGAAAATACAAAAGAGAGCAGCAGAAAATCTGTCAATGTCGATTATGTGCTTAGGCCGCATATATTTAGTGGCGTGGTAAGGGGGGGGGGGTTAAACTTCCCCGAAATTTCCTTCTACGCAAAAAAAAAAAAGAGAAAACCTATAATACTGTATATAAAATTATCATTTCTTTTCAACCTTAAAAGCCTCCGAAATTTTGACCCCCCCGAAATGTTGGTGTAACTACGCCACTGCATATGTTGGCACCTACAGAAGTACCCACATTGAGCCATGCCAAATATCTTGGCACACAAATAGACTCAAAACTTACGTGGAAAACACACATACTCAAAAAATGTGAACAAGTCAAAGCTTATAACTACGATCACGGAACAAACTCTCACTTCAAAACCTTGGGGCATCATAGTTTCACACGGGTGGACCGAATCGCCATAATTCCCATCAAGCAATTTTCATGAATTCACAACAGCTTCAATTTCGAAGCTGGAGAAATCGGGGTCATTAAAATTTCATCTCTCTAATTATTCCATTAGAAAATATTAAGTTTCGAATAAGTTGAATTGAATCTTTCATATCGTGCATCGTGAAAATAATTTTTTGACGAGGAAAAAAAGTTACCTATCTACTTCCTGCAAAATGAAGCGCTTTTTCGAAAAGTAGGATCCGCTTTTACATACACTGGAGTGTTTATTCATGTCGGGATGAGTCTTTTTGTGACCTGTTAACCTTACGTCGTAAACAGTTCTCTCATTCCCCTCTTTCTGATCAAACAATCCGAACTAGCGCTCCCCTAATCTAAGAAAAATCGTTAAAAACTAAGGCCATGTAAAATTTTCCATTACACATTACTGCGGTATAATATTGCTGAAAAGTCTGCAGAATATCGTATAGGCCGAACATGATACTTCCGTCGTAGTCGAATTCGGATTCCAAAATGGGTATCGATTAACTTCTGCATTCAAAAATTGTTGGTAAGTCGTGAAAATAGAATGCATAATAGATTGACGCTCAGATCGTAAAAATAGCGAATAACTCATAATTCATTTTGTTTGCTACACTATTAACTACGTTAATTCAGACGAACATTGGGAAACCTGATGTCTCATAAGTGGATGTATGGATTTTAATTTAGCATAATTATTTTATTCAAGAAGTCAGCATTTTATTATTTTGAGAATGAAGCTGTTGTTTAACTTTGTTCCACACCACTTAAGCAGGGGCGTTCCGAGAGGAAATTATTGAAGGGGGAGGGGAGAAACATTATTTTGCCAAGAGACTAGGAGCTTCAGTCTGCGCTCAAGAGAATTGTTGAAGTTTGAATGTCAAAATTTGCCAACTGGCAATAAATTTGCCGACTGACCCAAAAGCCTGGGAGGTGTAACACCCCCTACCCCCCTATCGGAACGCCCCTGCACTCAAGAGTAAACGCTGTCGTAGGAATTTTCCCTGCTCATGTAAAATAACTCAAGATTGACATTTTCCTCAAGTACCCTTCTTATTCGTATAAGTATAGCTCTAAAGTCCACATTTTTCCAAGTCCTGGAGTCATATACAGAGATAGAATTCCAAATTTTTCAAGTCCCTAGAATGAGAAAATTTTCTGGCATAGCCAAATGAATAAAGATCATGTTTCAAGTCTTTCTCAGCAGCCAGTGGCTTTGGGGAGCTCACTCGCGGATTCAGTGTAGGATAAACCATGCCAACTGTCGATTTCACGTCGATTTCCGGTGGACAACCAGTGTCGACCGAAAATTGACTAAAACTCGACCAACAATCGACCGAAAATCGACCGAGAATTCATTTTTTTCAAAGTCTTGGTCGAAATCGCGTCGATACATTGTTGAAATCGACCTCACTTCAACGTCGATATGCCAGCCCGATTTTGAGTCGACTCTTGGGTCGAAATGAGCGGAACTCAATCGACTCAAAATTGACGTCGATTTCAAGTCGAAAGTCTACTTTGGAAAATTTTCAGCTAATAGCTTTTGGGGGCCGCCGCTAGTGGCTTTTGGAGGGCTCACTCGCTCCGCTTGATCACCTCTTTTCTTGAGGTCCAGTTAAGAATACCTCACGACTAGTACAATCCTAGTATAAAGCTAGTATAAAACCGAGAATAATGAAGACACGCAAATTTCGAGATCAGGGTAGGGATCAATCTCAAAATTTCTCATGTCCCAAGGTCATTTGCACGGACGGATGGACGCACGCAAATTCAATATCAGGGTAGAGGTCAGAGCAAAGACATGAAAGATGTCAATATGACCCAAGTTTCCCTTGTAGATCAAAACTAAGTGAAGCTGTACGGTCAAAAATTTCCCTAAATGTAGTCAGAGCGTCCGTTTCTCCAAGGACCACAATTTAGGAGCCTTGCCAAAGGACAAACCAGAAACGTTCCTCTCCTTTTATTTATCTTATTTATAAAGTCAACATTTTTCCACGTCCTGTACAGTCACACATAGAGATGAAATTTTTTCAAGTCCCTAGAATACGTCAGAGCCTCTGCCTTTTCGGGAACCATAATTAATTGAGAGGACAGCGGCGACACTGCACTGTTACCAAAAAGACCCCCCCCCTTCTCACTATAAAACAAGTTTCCCGTTGAAATATATGAAAATTACTTCCAGTTCTCTCGCATGTGCTGCCATCAGTCACAAAAATTCTCAATTATGGGTACTAATAGACTTTTCATTTCTACTGCCAACTTTGTCTGTAAGGATTTCCTCTTTATCAGTAGGATATCTGTCCAACAAGGAAAGAGAAAGAAGTTTCTCCCTATCACAAAGAGGGGCTTTTTTTCGTAGCTGAATTTCCGGAGTTTTACAACCGCATCAATTTTATGAGTTGTGAACTTTCGAAAATTGAACGTATTACGCATCGAGACAATTAAGTTGTAAAAGGTGCAGAACAAACAGATTAAATTAAAAGTTTCCATTTTAAAAACTAGCGAAGTGCCATTATGTAAATTATGTTAATTTTGTTATGCTTTTAACTCCCGTAAACGAATTCAATGTAGGTAGCAAAATAAGTCGCCGCAAGTGACCTACATTAGACTCACTTATTTTGGATGTAGACTTTAGTACCTATTCTAAATGATATAAATAGATTCGTGAAAGAGAATGAATCTATCTTAGCTATTATGATACGAATATTTTGTAATAAAATAAACCAGTCGAAACTCAATGAGGAAAGGATATGGAATAATTTGCCTTCAATTTTTATAAAATTTCAATCCGTCAATAATCAATAATAACTTGTTCAAAGCCTGGATTTGATAGGATTCCCTTTCTCTTTGCAGGAAGTAATAACAAAAGCGAAGGCTCGAAGCCCTTCAAGAGCTTTTACATTTTCTAAGTATTTATCATTTTCTCGTGGGCCCACCCATAAATGAAGAAGGTGGGATTATAGAACAACGAAAAATTTACGAATTTGTGCTTATTCCCAGTGAGGTTCGAACATGAGATACCTTAGAGACGGAGTAGTTTCGCGGGGAAACTTTCTGCGTAGACGAGGAGTCACAGGTTTAAACTCCACTGGAAAGCAGTATAACCTTGTAAATTCTTCGATGTTTCATAATTTTCCTCTCCCTCATGAGAGTCATGGTAAATGTCACCACTAGGCCGACTAAAATTAAAAAAACTCACGGGTTCTTGAGCGGAGTTAAACGAGGTGTACAGGGAACCTATTTGGTGGGGAACAGGGGGAAAGACTTGGAGAAATTTAGACTCTCGAGCTATAACTTGGACTTGAAAAAATGTTGACTTTTGAGCTGTATGGAACAAAGAACTGTCGAATCCTTCTTGTAGTTCGGTTAGATTTTGTCGCCGGCTAGCCGGGTGGTTATTTGTACTTTCAATCTCTCCATATTACCTACCACGTACACATTCTTTAACCGCTTTGTTGAGTTTCCTGAAGGTAAAGATTATAAATCATCCAACGAGTATGGCCTACGTCCTATTTCCGAAATGTAGCGTGTAAAACATTATTAAAATTCAAATTTCAATCTTTGAGGAGGACAAAGGTATACTTCATAATACAGTTAACGTATTGGACGTGTGAGTAAAAAGTACAATAATAAAAATACGCGAGTATGCATATGTATTCGACCCTGAACTCATTTTGCGAGCCGAGTCTATTTTTATGAATTTCAACGAACAAAAAACATTTAGGAGGCATATTTTATGTTCGTCCTAGTCGTCGTAATAGTTGTAAGCGAACTTTTTAATGCGTCATTCTTCGACAGATAGGCCCCGATTATGGCTCAATTCGTGTTGAAAGAAAGTTTTCGACCGGAATACAAGGTGTAGAGCACGTACATTAACTCAAGTGTAGCAAAACACGGAGGTAAAGCTATAGAGTTATTATTACGGAGTGCCATTAATGTGATTTACTCACTATTTCTTTAATTTTGACAACGGGTTATTAGTTCCTACTCAATAATGGTAATATCTTCTTTTTCGAGCTCGTGCACGTACCTACCGTATTGAGAAAATTTCGGTTCATTTCACCCTAATAAGTATACGTTTCAATACCGCGTGTTCACTCGTAAATAGGAAGCAGTTGGTTTTCATGAAAGATAAACTTGGTCATTCATCAGCGTTGCGTGTTCGGATTTGTCAAAGGAAATAACGAAAAAAGTACATTACCCTAATTAACGGATGTTAGTGATTCCTACAATTCCATTCCTCAGAATTCATATAGTTTTATATTTCATTCTCACGTACACCAACATACCGAGAAAATCTTCTTCAGATCGTCATTTTTCGTAATAACCGTTGGAAATAATGAATGACCTTTACAAATAAAATCGATATTGAATGAAATTGTCTAGACTTACACACGGCGGACGTACTCATTAAGAACCCTTTTAGACAATGTTTAAGGCTTCATTTGCCAGCGAAAAAATCATTTCCGCCTCGATTCAGACGTTGCTGTATCGGTACACTGTGCCGAGATCAAGATTTCTTACCCCTTCCTTCTATTGCATGTCCAGATGGAGATGTGAGGCTGAAGACGATCTGGAAGAAAATCAGCCGTACACGTATCAATACCGGTACTTTCAAGTGCAAACGATGTAGTACCACGATCATTTCAATCTATAGGTACTTGTACAAGGTCAAGAATGTATTCCTTTGGCTAAACCTACGCACGACGAGAACAAGATGCCGATGATTTATTCGAGTGAGAGATCGAGAGGGAAAGGTAGAGAGGAAGAAAAGAAAAATGTGAGGTGTTTTATCAACTTGATATTATTTGCGCGTGATTCGTAGCGTTCACATATAGGTTTTGTGGAAAGAGAGAGAGAAATGAAATTGAAAGTCAATTTCCATTTCGTTGGCCACGAAGTACGTGATTTACAGAAGCGAGCGCACGTTTCATTCAGCAGACTTTTACCGACTTTTAGGAGGTATTGCAATCTTGGGCACGGTGGAATTTTTGGTGGGGGGTATGTTTTCTCGACGTTTCAGAGGGTCTAGATCACGATTCTAACATTCGTTCAAATTCATATGTATGTATGTATGTATGTATGTATGTATGTATGTATGTATGTATGTACTTTTTTTTGTACCTGAATGTTCTCTGTATCTATTCGGTCGATTTCCATGAAATTGAGGGGTGATAAAGTAGTGAACGTGAATCTGTGCGTAGGCTATTTTTTTTAAAATCGGCTTAATAGTTTTCGTGTGGTGGGTTAAATACTAGTTGATTAACTAGCGCTTAAGGCTTGTTATGGAATCTTCATATTTTGTTACGAGGTATTTCTTCTTCTTAGATGGGGGTGGGGGCGAATGAGTGAATAAAATATAAAATGCTAGGCAAGCTACGAAAAAGGAATTGTATCGGAGAACAAAGTCATTCGGCGAGCGATTTATTGTATCATCGATTATATAAATATAAATTGCTAGGCAAGCTGAAAAAATGAAATTGCATCGGAGAACGAAGTCATTTGGAGTTGTTAACGAGCGATTTGAGAAAGTAGTAAAGAAAAAGTCGGTATTGCTTTCGCGCTGCGAAAGCTTTTTTTGTTTACATTCTTATCGTTAACGCTGCTACAAAAAGAAAACTTCAGAAGAAGGAAGAAAATGGAATAATTTGCATACATCGAAAATTTCGACTAAAACAATCATTTTTAAAAAAGACCTAAAAACGATTAGAAAGGTCAAGGTGTGCAATATTAGAGTAAGCAAGGTATCTTGAATCTTTTTGGAATTCGTTTTCTTGTGAGGGAGGAGAATGAAGAAGTCACACTTCTCAAACAGTTTCCAAAATCGTAAGAAACCATTCGAGATCAACAGGTGCATCACTGACATAAGGAAGTACCTTCGAGTAGGACTAGAAGTTGTTTTCTGCTTATGCACCTTAAGCATTTTAAAGAATAAGTTGCGACAAGGGCACACTAATTACAACCGGAAAAGAATGAGGAAAACAGACCTCGCCTCAGAACAATAACGAGGTCAGAAAATTTCCGAAAAGGGTTCAAAAATTCCAGTGTATCAAAAATATTTTCCCTGTATACTCGTATTAACAGAACTAAATACTAAATCGCGAAATAGTGGTCTGCCTGTTGTACCGCCGTATTTTACGAGGGAGGAAGACCGTTCGACCTTTTTGCATTTGTATTTTTGAATCTTCCCCCGAGAGGAAGGAGGGAATTGTATGACAGGATAAAACCATACGCTTTGTCCGTCCTCGCAGTTGAAATGTTTTACTATTTTTCTAGATTCCTTCCTGCACACTATGTGCGGCTCTTAAGTTCCGTGTCCAGTAAGACGAAGCAACCTCAGTCAATAGCTGCTAGAGTACCGCAGGGGAGTGTGCTTGGACCACTGCTTTATGTACTATACGAGTAACTTTTCGCAAGTGAAAATCCTATTGCAACTTTCGCAGACGACACTGCAATCCTTACCTCAAACAACGAATATAATGCTGCCAATGATAGCCTGCAAAGAAGTGTCAATGAGATCATCACATGGACACACAAATGGAAAATACAAAAGAGAGCAGCAGAAAATCTGTCAATGTCGATTATGTGCTTAGGCCGCATATATTTAGTGGCGTGGTAAGGGGGGGGGGGGTTAAACTTCCCCGAAATTTCCTTCTACGCAAAAAAAAAAAAGAGAAAACCTATAATACTGTATATAAAATTATCATTTCTTTTCAACCTTAAAAGCCTCCGAAATTTTGACCCCCCCGAAATGTTGGTGTAACTACGCCACTGCATATGTTGGCACCTACAGAAGTACCCACATTGAGCCATGCCAAATATCTTGGCACACAAATAGACTCAAAACTTACGTGGAAAACACACATACTCAAAAAATGTGAACAAGTCAAAGCTTATAACTACGATCACGGAACAAACTCTCACTTCAAAACCTTGGGGCATCATAGTTTCACACGGGTGGACCGAATCGCCATAATTCCCATCAAGCAATTTTCATGAATTCACAACAGCTTCAATTTCGAAGCTGGAGAAATCGGGGTCATTAAAATTTCATCTCTCTAATTATTCCATTAGAAAATATTAAGTTTCGAATAAGTTGAATTGAATCTTTCATATCGTGCATCGTGAAAATAATTTTTTGACGAGGAAAAAAAGTTACCTATCTACTTCCTGCAAAATGAAGCGCTTTTTCGAAAAGTAGGATCCGCTTTTACATACACTGGAGTGTTTATTCATGTCGGGATGAGTCTTTTTGTGACCTGTTAACCTTACGTCGTAAACAGTTCTCTCATTCCCCTCTTTCTGATCAAACAATCCGAACTAGCGCTCCCCTAATCTAAGAAAAATCGTTAAAAACTAAGGCCATGTAAAATTTTCCATTACACATTACTGCGGTATAATATTGCTGAAAAGTCTGCAGAATATCGTATAGGCCGAACATGATACTTCCGTCGTAGTCGAATTCGGATTCCAAAATGGGTATCGATTAACTTCTGCATTCAAAAATTGTTGGTAAGTCGTGAAAATAGAATGCATAATAGATTGACGCTCAGATCGTAAAAATAGCGAATAACTCATAATTCATTTTGTTTGCTACACTATTAACTACGTTAATTCAGACGAACATTGGGAAACCTGATGTCTCATAAGTGGATGTATGGATTTTAATTTAGCATAATTATTTTATTCAAGAAGTCAGCATTTTATTATTTTGAGAATGAAGCTGTTGTTTAACTTTGTTCCACACCACTTAAGCAGGGGCGTTCCGAGAGGAAATTATTGAAGGGGGAGGGGAGAAACATTATTTTGCCAAGAGACTAGGAGCTTCAGTCTGCGCTCAAGAGAATTGTTGAAGTTTGAATGTCAAAATTTGCCAACTGGCAATAAATTTGCCGACTGACCCAAAAGCCTGGGAGGTGTAACACCCCCTACCCCCCTATCGGAACGCCCCTGCACTCAAGAGTAAACGCTGTCGTAGGAATTTTCCCTGCTCATGTAAAATAACTCAAGATTGACATTTTCCTCAAGTACCCTTCTTATTCGTATAAGTATAGCTCTAAAGTCCACATTTTTCCAAGTCCTGGAGTCATATACAGAGATAGAATTCCAAATTTTTCAAGTCCCTAGAATGAGAAAATTTTCTGGCATAGCCAAATGAATAAAGATCATGTTTCAAGTCTTTCTCAGCAGCCAGTGGCTTTGGGGAGCTCACTCGCGGATTCAGTGTAGGATAAACCATGCCAACTGTCGATTTCACGTCGATTTCCGGTGGACAACCAGTGTCGACCGAAAATTGACTAAAACTCGACCAACAATCGACCGAAAATCGACCGAGAATTCATTTTTTTCAAAGTCTTGGTCGAAATCGCGTCGATACATTGTTGAAATCGACCTCACTTCAACGTCGATATGCCAGCCCGATTTTGAGTCGACTCTTGGGTCGAAATGAGCGGAACTCAATCGACTCAAAATTGACGTCGATTTCAAGTCGAAAGTCTACTTTGGAAAATTTTCAGCTAATAGCTTTTGGGGGCCGCCGCTAGTGGCTTTTGGAGGGCTCACTCGCTCCGCTTGATCACCTCTTTTCTTGAGGTCCAGTTAAGAATACCTCACGACTAGTACAATCCTAGTATAAAGCTAGTATAAAACCGAGAATAATGAAGACACGCAAATTTCGAGATCAGGGTAGGGATCAATCTCAAAATTTCTCATGTCCCAAGGTCATTTGCACGGACGGATGGACGCACGCAAATTCAATATCAGGGTAGAGGTCAGAGCAAAGACATGAAAGATGTCAATATGACCCAAGTTTCCCTTGTAGATCAAAACTAAGTGAAGCTGTACGGTCAAAAATTTCCCTAAATGTAGTCAGAGCGTCCGTTTCTCCAAGGACCACAATTTAGGAGCCTTGCCAAAGGACAAACCAGAAACGTTCCTCTCCTTTTATTTATCTTATTTATAAAGTCAACATTTTTCCACGTCCTGTACAGTCACACATAGAGATGAAATTTTTTCAAGTCCCTAGAATACGTCAGAGCCTCTGCCTTTTCGGGAACCATAATTAATTGAGAGGACAGCGGCGACACTGCACTGTTACCAAAAAGACCCCCCCCCTTCTCACTATAAAACAAGTTTCCCGTTGAAATATATGAAAATTACTTCCAGTTCTCTCGCATGTGCTGCCATCAGTCACAAAAATTCTCAATTATGGGTACTAATAGACTTTTCATTTCTACTGCCAACTTTGTCTGTAAGGATTTCCTCTTTATCAGTAGGATATCTGTCCAACAAGGAAAGAGAAAGAAGTTTCTCCCTATCACAAAGAGGGGCTTTTTTTCGTAGCTGAATTTCCGGAGTTTTACAACCGCATCAATTTTATGAGTTGTGAACTTTCGAAAATTGAACGTATTACGCATCGAGACAATTAAGTTGTAAAAGGTGCAGAACAAACAGATTAAATTAAAAGTTTCCATTTTAAAAACTAGCGAAGTGCCATTATGTAAATTATGTTAATTTTGTTATGCTTTTAACTCCCGTAAACGAATTCAATGTAGGTAGCAAAATAAGTCGCCGCAAGTGACCTACATTAGACTCACTTATTTTGGATGTAGACTTTAGTACCTATTCTAAATGATATAAATAGATTCGTGAAAGAGAATGAATCTATCTTAGCTATTATGATACGAATATTTTGTAATAAAATAAACCAGTCGAAACTCAATGAGGAAAGGATATGGAATAATTTGCCTTCAATTTTTATAAAATTTCAATCCGTCAATAATCAATAATAACTTGTTCAAAGCCTGGATTTGATAGGATTCCCTTTCTCTTTGCAGGAAGTAATAACAAAAGCGAAGGCTCGAAGCCCTTCAAGAGCTTTTACATTTTCTAAGTATTTATCATTTTCTCGTGGGCCCACCCATAAATGAAGAAGGTGGGATTATAGAACAACGAAAAATTTACGAATTTGTGCTTATTCCCAGTGAGGTTCGAACATGAGATACCTTAGAGACGGAGTAGTTTCGCGGGGAAACTTTCTGCGTAGACGAGGAGTCACAGGTTTAAACTCCACTGGAAAGCAGTATAACCTTGTAAATTCTTCGATGTTTCATAATTTTCCTCTCCCTCATGAGAGTCATGGTAAATGTCACCACTAGGCCGACTAAAATTAAAAAAACTCACGGGTTCTTGAGCGGAGTTAAACGAGGTGTACAGGGAACCTATTTGGTGGGGAACAGGGGGAAAGACTTGGAGAAATTTAGACTCTCGAGCTATAACTTGGACTTGAAAAAATGTTGACTTTTGAGCTGTATGGAACAAAGAACTGTCGAATCCTTCTTGTAGTTCGGTTAGATTTTGTCGCCGGCTAGCCGGGTGGCGAACGGCGAACACTGGACAGTTTTTTCTCGATACTCTAATTAATCAGGACATATCGAAGTAAAAAAACCTAATTCATTAACCTTCTTCTTCTTTTCTTTTTGTTCAATTGGATATTTCTCCACAAGTACTGTACTCCCCCTCTCTCTTTTCCACAAAAATATTTTTGGTTACTCCTCCCTCTTTTGTCCTGGTAAGAATATTTTTCTGAAATTTTTCAGGATCTTAAGCATCATTCATTAAATACGTAAAGATGATTCTTACTATTTTTGACCCCCTCCATGTAAGGATACATAAGATTTCGTGACCTCCTCCTTCTTATGTAAGCTTATGTCAAAAATTCTAAAGATAGAAGAAGAAAGCCTTCTCTCTGAATTTTCAAATTTGCAGCATAAGATTTTTCTCGCTCGCTTTAAAAGTGTATTTTGCTTATTTTGACTCGTAAAAAAACTCACGTAAGAATGGCTCTCTACCCTTCTCGTAGAGATTCGTCAACCCTCTTCTTGCTGAAGACATACATAATTAATGATTGGCTCAGTACCTCCTTTTCTTCGCTTGAGAAAGATTTCTAGGTACGCAGCCACCTCTTTAATAACGTGATGAACTATCCTCAAATTGGACGACGGATAACATATTGCCCAGTCAAACTGACACGAGCTTCGTCAGAATTTTCGTAGACTATCACGACTAAATATTCGAACCATGACAACTTTTAAAATGAATAATGAATAATTTGGTGGAGTAGCCAGGATTAGAAGTGGGAGAGAAATGATTTCTATTTTTCCTCCAACCTATTCCGGTAAATTTAACAGAGCAAAATTTTCATAGAAATCGTTGATAACGAGAAAAAGCTCATCTCCCTTACACCTTCACCCTGGCAATGTGAATTTGACATTTTTACTCGAAAAATCATTGATCGCAAATTAAGAATACGCGTTATATCCAACATAGCGGCTGTATAGACACTAATTTTCTAACAACGATACCATTTTGGCTTGAATTCGATCTTAAAATGGACTACATTTGTGTAAAACGATGTTTTTAACTCAAACTGCACAAGAAGCTGGACTTTCACGCGTATGGGCTTTCTAAATTATTCTTTAGCAGAAGAACAAAAATGCCTTGTTGAATGTAAAATATTGATACTTTCAGACACCATAAAGCACTTTTATTGGAACCCCGTCCAGCGTAGCCGCTAATTTAAGGAAGATGTAGGAGTCCTTTTACGAGCCGCAGAGATATATTGATATTACTGTATGGGGTGTCGTGTTCATTCCTTTTCATCGATCGTTCTTTTCACTTCCTGAAGAATCGAATTCACGCCATGTTGCTTCTCAATAACGTCGTCAGTTAATAAATAAAGCCCCCTTATAACGTGTGCAGTCTCATCACGAGCCTATCCATCTACACGCAGTCAGCAATTTATAAATTTTGTACGTAAACATTTGAAAATGCATCTCGTTCATTCACAGGGACGAAAATAATAGCGTTCATTGAGCGTACCTCGAACATCAGGCGTATTACAAGATCATGTCGAAAATAAGAGAGCAAAATAAATCCCTCTTTTTTGAATTGAGAAAGAGTTTGGAGAGAGCGCTTTGTTTTACGTGGTATATAGACGTGCCCACGTGACAATACGACGACTTAGCGGGGTCTCAATGTCGTAACTCGAGTGCATTTTAAACGAAAAATTTTCACTCCACCGACGATAATGATAATGACGACGTTAAAGAAATGAAAATAATAGATTCGTATTCCAATTTTTGACGCATTCTTCGTCCGTGTATACACACTCACTCCCCTGTACAAATCCACGAAAAGTGATGGACTTGCATTCAAATGAAAACGTGACATTCGTACACATACGGAAGTGAGCTTATTATGTCTGGCATTTGTGATAGGGTGCTCGATATTATAGGAATGGGGTACATGCTCATCGTCGCGCAGAAGTCGACGAAAAATATCCCAGAGTTTCGAAAAAGATTTCTTCAGCTCGATTGTTTTTATACGTATCTCGTTATTAGTTCAATTAGGAGTGAACGGTGTAATCTACCTCATCAAATAAGCGACTTATCGAACTGAAAAGGGTATCGCATTACCAACCCTCCCTCATTTTTTGTGTCGTACTTGGTGATTGAAGGTACTTCGAAAAAGGGGCGACATGACCACACGAAATAGATTATGCGCGCGCGGAGATGAGTCACAATGAGTGTAGTTTTATCATGTCAATTTCAATAAAATCGTGAGACAGATCTTCTCACCATACGCGGACCATCCAAAAGAATATTACTTACTTCCGTACGCCACATCGGTATTACTCGTATATATGCGTCATATAGTATACCGTGATAAATCAGTTTTCTATTCGAAATCGTTCGCAGCCGTTCTCGCTCCAAAAGTTATTAATATTTACGATTTGTGATTTTTATGCGCACGATCCTCTAATATATTTGACAGAAGGATATTGTGTAATTCTATCGTCGGCTAGTTTTTATGACAGTAAAGAAATTTTTTATTGATATGCTGCGTATGGTTTTTTTTTCGGCATTCATTCGAAAAAGTTATTATGGACGAAAGAGAAAGAACTTCGTATTAACTTATTAATAGCAGGAAAGTGGAGCTATAAGATTGAAGAATTAGATCTCTAATATTATGGTATTTGTACAAGCATGAAACACCCAGCAAGCGGCTTCAACCCAGTTGAAATGACGATTTAAGTGGGAGGGAAAATATCTTGAAATCACATCGATACGAGACGAATATACATGAAAAAAACATACTTGTTCAGCCTAATATTTTATCGCGCATAGGTTGATGCTCTCGAAAGTTTACAAAAATATAAAGCATTTATTAAATAGACTTCTAGCCGTTAGATCATGATACAGTCTTTTATTTTCAAACGAACGCAAACGTATAGGCAGTATAAGTGCGCTATTCAGATTTTTCTGTGTTAAAACGATGTTTAGCAACAAGTAAGAGATTCAATTTCAACGACATAAATTCTGTCTGAACATAATTTCAGTGCTAGTTTACTTCAATATTAATATTTCTCTCAAAATCCCTCACTCTTTACTGACCTATCCCTCTGACTTCTGTCCTTAACAAACTGCTCTAAAAAATACTGAGCAGACAGCTTCCACAAATGCCTAAATCTAATAATTTTTAACGTGAAGAAGCCCTCCGCTCAGACTATAGCGTTCTCCATGCATGTCTGGCATTACTACATTATTTCTTCTTAATCCTTCTTCTATGATGACTCTCCAGACCAAAGTGTACTTTTACCACCATTGCATTCACTACTGAAGAGAAGTAGGAATTATTGCTCTCTTCTCCAACGCCATGAATGACTAGGAAACAGAGTAAACTTTCTCTTCATCACACGTCTTTTTGCAGTCAACTTGAACATCTCCCCACTCGCCTTCAACCCCCAGCAAGCGGCAATCAATCCCTGAAATAATCTTCCAATGCTCATCTGACCATAGATTTCGATTTTCAGATAAGAAACTAGGGGATACCCCAAAGTAGTCGTAGTGGTGCTCCCTATACCCGCCTTCATACCTTCTCTACGGATACGGAACTTTACAATTATCATCCACCCTCTGTCAAGTTCCTCGGTCGCACCTTCGACTCCAAAACTTCCTGGATTTCTCATATCAAAATCCTAAGAGCAAAATGCTTGAATTTCTTGAACGTTTTTAAAAACCTATCACATACCCATACCGTCTGTGACCGTAAACTTCAAGTCTACAATAGTCTGAACCGTTCCCGACTTGATTAAGATTCTCCAATGTACATACCAACAAAACAACTTTATAAAACTGCTGGACACCATTCAAACTTCCCAGCTCCGGCTCAGTCCTTGGTGCTGGGATAGGTGTTTCTCCTGTTTGTTACCACGCTCTTTCGCTCACTCACAGGCCTCAATAGCCCAATACCCAAATCTTACCATCCTTTCAAATTTTCTCAGCCCACCAAATTCACTCCTTTTGAGGCTTCATCTCAATTTCAGGCCTTTACTTCCCATGTTTTCCTCCACTTTTTCTTGGTTAACCCCTATCCCTGACATCCTCCTCAATGTAATAGGCATTCCCAAAACAGCCAACTTTATACACATCAACAAAATCATTTCTTCAGAGTTTTTCTCCCATTTCCTCTGCAGTCTGCTACACGGACTGGTCCAAATCGGCGCTCAGAAGAGGATATGCAATCTCCATTCAGGGTAACATATCATTCTTCTGTACAAAAAAGCCCCTTTCCATAATCACCGCCTAAGCTACAACTATCTTCTCCTGCCTCTCCTTTCTCATCCGCCTCTTTCCTCCCCGCTAATTTCTCATACTATCTGGTTTCCTCTCATCTTTACTTGCTATCCAAGACTTTCATTCTGCCAATTATATCAACCAACAAATCCTCATTCTTATGAACTCGTCAAGTTTTTACTGATCCTCCATGTTTCCCATAAATACTAGGACACATCGACCTCAAGGAACATTATGCAGAGGAACTTGCCACAAAACAACCTAATCTAACCTTACAGGAAGATGACAACGGAAAATTCCACGAGGTCTGGTTTTATTTAGTTCGATAGCTCAGCAAATTTCCTCCATTTCTTCAAACTTCCTTCCTTCATATAGGCGACTTTGAATTTGTTCAAATCTTTAAAATAGTTCGAATAATTCCCGCCTCTCATAACATGTTTCATGTCTTCATTGAACCTTTCAACCCTAAAATGAAACTCATCCACAAGTCAATAAATGCACCTCTCATGACGTCGGACTTGGAAAATTTTTGCTGACCTTTCTTGATAACTGAATACACAGTAAATCAATCTTACACCAAGATGAGGAAACGGGTGAACGAGGGGAGTGAATGAGTTTATAAGCCCCTATAAAGAAATACTGGCGATAAAGGAGGTGAACGAGCGGAGCGAGGAGTCCATCAGCTATCTAGCCTTACATATAGTACACTAGGCTATGACCTACTTAACTGTAAAGACTGGGAAGAATTTCAAGTTTTCAGTCAATATATAACCTGGTATACCTCTAAAATATGAAGCTTTTTGAAAGCTCACGAGCTGGTTTAGGGTTGTTAACCCGCTGATGACGCCGAAGTGTCTTCGACTCTCTTTAGGGATAAAATCAAGTCATTTCAAATACGTAGGGCAAATAAAAAGACATAGAACATGATCTCCATTAATTTGGCTCTGTCGGAACATTTCTTTCTCCCGAGTTCTTCTCACTCTCCTTACTCGATGAAGCTTGGATTTTGAGATTTCTCCAAGTCCCTAAAACAGGTCAGCAATCCTCCCCCTCGCCCTCCTCACTTCTGGGTCGAATTTTTCCCAAATCTTCATGATGAATTCAGCAATTTTCTATATTTGCTCTTCAGTCTTTATTCTAAAAGTTCCCTAAATGACGTTACGATTTTGTCTATGGAAATTTAGCCTAAAAATTTATTCGAAATGCCAACATCAGGTGAATTTAGGTTGGGTTTCTGAATGAATATGGAAAATTTCTGAAGATGTACCCCCCTCCTCCCCTTCTCTCTGGTCAAAGGTACAGCGAAGTCCACTGTTCCATCTTCCACTCAAAAATTGAGCCGACAAAAGAGAGCGAACAGTAAAGTCGGATTTAGGATAGTCAATTGAAGTGTGGATTCTAGAAACTTTCGGGCTTGTACGGTTTTTCTGTATCCAGTTTACTTAGAAGGAATGACTGAGGTCGATGGTCAAGCATATGATTGTTTTTCTGGGAGTGAGGAGGGTAAAGTCCGTCATGCTTAGGATAAACATTTCTCGAATCAACAGAGCCTGACACCTGATTGTTTTAGTAATGATCAGATTTACAGCTGATTTCGTCCCTAAAAAACTCATGAAGTTGTCTCTTCGTTTTCAACCCTCGAATCCGGACAGACCTTGGGAAAACTGACTGGTTCACATTCACACTGATGGTCATAGTGAGGGGTTCCATTCTACAAATACACAAAGCAAATTTACCTACAGTGATTTTATCATCAGTTTTTGAGAATATCGTCTTCCCAGTAGAAGAAATCGATGCAAATTTCCCACTCAGTAAGTCTTTCGAAAATATATTATTGCATTCTCTTGATTATGTGCTAGCCATTGTACCAGTCTTTCGTAAAACCACGCAACTAACCATAATTTCACATCCCTCATAATTGTTGAACATTCACTGCAACATAAGGGAGTGCAAGGAGCAGACTTGTGCTAGTGAGTCGTATATTTCATAGCATCCTAGTTTGAATGAATTTAAATGTGAAATGAAGTAAAAATGATTCTTATGAGTTTGCACATTTTTTACGACTACCTAAGGTCTACGTAAACGAATAAAAAAATCTCTCGTCTCTTCATTGATCATTACTTCTTGTATCAGCACAACTGGTTCATAACAACAATTCAATATTTTTTCATTCTATTGTACGACTGGCTGGAAAAGTATGCGAGTCGGGAATATGTGCACTATCGGCACCATGCATATGTGACCATTAGTCAAGGTTCACCCGCCTGTTTATCGGAGTTGAATTTACTGTATCCGATATCCCCTTTCTAAAAAGGTAACAACAATTAATTGTGGAGAATATCTGTTTCGTTAATTCTACTGCACGAAGCTCGAATAAGACAGATGTTCAATTTCCCATTCACTTTACTCGAAATTTTTTAAAATCTTCCGGTCGTCGAGGCCTGACTCTCAAAAGCGAGTTGTCATCGCACTTCGTCGTCAGTATAACTTGTCGCTCGACTTCTGCAATATCTCGGCACAACTGCATACCAATAATCGCGGTAAATTGTTTACGATGTCAATGCACTTCATGATAATTACTCGACGATACATAATACGACGAAGTCGTGTTTCTATAAGAGTCACTCGTATGGAAACAGCTGTGTTTTATACCCATTCGGTATAGTGCGTGTACTACCTCTAATCCGAATGATTTATTATTTATTTCTACGCGCTCAGCTTCGTAATACTTTTTTGTATCAGTCAAAATTGTTAAGTTCCCGCATCGCATTAAATTCATCCTGCGTATAACATACAGAAACGTATATTTCGTAATACGAAGACTAGAATAGCCTTTACGTACGTCATCGGTCCGCTTATTTGCAAACGCCACTTCCAGCTAACAATAAATTATATCGATTATCGAGAGAGGCAAGAATGTGGCAAGAAACTACGACACATCTCGAGAGGAATATGTCAATGACCAGGCCACGTGCGCGAAGTCGAAACGCTAATTTGTAAATGACATGGATTTTGTCTCGCCAGGAATAAATACGGCGATAGACGAGCGAATACTTTCTTTTTTTGGGGCAAATTTCTCACTCGCCAGACAGAGTCGGCCAAATACCTGAAGTCTAGAAACTGTGGGGCCTCGCGTCTTAAACGTTATTGATTTTTATAGGATTAGTCATCAGACCGGGTATTCTTTTGCGACGCGCCCGTTGTCTGTCGAAGCACGTGGATAGGTTTAACAGTCCAGGCGAAAATGACTTACGTAGATGTTTCGCGACACTCGATCTTTTGGCCCACGATAAAGTTGTCGAAGAAATCTGTGGATGCTGAGAAATATGGATTTTCCACTATTCACTTCAATAATAAGAATTAAAAATGGGTTTAAAAAATTCCACCGGTTCACAAAAATTTGAAAAAAAAAAACACTATTCACATAATTTACTCGCGACGAAAAAATTATGGAAAATTACGAAATTGTATTTACGAACAGGAATTATGAATCACGCTTGTCCGAACAGAAAAATACACATCGCACCAGTGTTACCAGTACACGGTCTACGTTCGCACTAGCGTCGATTCTTCATCCACCACTTTTAGTATCCGCGCTATCAGATGTTCCCATCGCGTAAAACGCAGTCAAATGCGGAAGAATATGCGGGGGATTCATAAACGTGCACAATGTGCTTTACTATACTCTTTCCGTCGCGTGTATTCCAGAGTATTTCATTCATTCTATTTTAATTGCGCATGCGTAACCCACAAAATACGTATAACATTGTTTACGTTCCTTACGTTCTCTACCCAATGCGTGACGAAAGAACGAACGTAGCGAAACGCACTCCAAGAGTACTCGCAGGCACGTGCCAAATTCAGTAGCACCGGCATGCCTAATTGACTCCGAGTTTCGCGCGTTCCAACTCCCTGTCTACAGGTGAGAATTGGTCCATACTTCGATAGCGTAAAAAACTTAGAGCGTTGGAGCTCGTCTAAGGGAAACTCACAACAGCAACGCCGGGGGAGGCAGATAGAACTTTTTCCTCCCGCAATCGTAATATAAACATTGAATGAATTATCATATTGATTAGCTAGTCATAAGGTTCGGATATAACAGCACAGTAGGAAAGATCACCAGTAATACGGATGGTTTCTACCCTCGGTTTCGACTCCCCATTCTGTAGGGAACCGTATACTTTGCGGCAGGTGTTTCGACACGGGTGAATTGATATCACCAATTGGTCATATAGAAAAACTTGCCGCGAGGTTATTCGTCCCTAAGTCTTGTAAACACAATTCAAATGTGAGTTTCAAGTCTCACAATGTGACTACTGTCACAGAACTTGATGAACCGATACTTTGATTAAATTCGATTACTCAATGTAATCGACTTCTCCCGAACCTTATTGTGCCTCACGGGAACGAGACTTCTAACATCATGGTAACTTTTAGAGACTGAACGAGAGGGGGGGGGGTGTCAGGCACTACTTGAATAAGCCGACGACTGTGACATTCCTGCAGCACACAATTTCAGCCACCAACACTTTGAACCGGAGGTAAGGCTAGTTCACTGTCATAGTTTCGAAAATCCGTATCCGCCCTAAAAATAAATTTCTACGGACTTTGATTGATCCATTAATAACAATCAGGAGAAAGGTATCTTTCATAGAGGTAGCTGAGGTACTTTTCCCTTGATCGACTCAATATTACGGAATTGCAGTGTCAACCGATGACGAACAGGAGAAAATTATCTCTCATAACAGTGTCTAAGGTACCTTTCCCTTGATCGCAAGAAACCCATATTGTACGTAAAATCTATTTCAAAGAAACGTATCTTTTTCGAATACCAAAAATCCGTAGATCTGGCATCCTAGCACCGAAGTATCGAAATATGGACAGGTTTTCCAACTTGCAAAGACAGACCACCGATCTGGACGAAACAGGCGCAAGGAGGGAGACTAAGTCAAAAGAAGTTCAATCAGTAAGATTGAAATTCTATCGAGATTTTTGTCAAAAATTCATCTTTAGCGGGTGAAGATGGAAGATAGCCAAACGCGACAAGAGAAAACTAAAAAATAACCAGCAAACTAGGGATCGTAGAAAGGGAACGTCAGAAATAAAACAGTAGAAATGTTTTGGCAGAGCCAAATAAATGAAAATCACGACCGTGTGTTGGTAGGGCTAAGTAGGTGAGAATAACAGAGGAGCTCACTGGCTACCCCCTTCTTAGCCTAGTTCACTGTATGTTAGGGGCGCTCAAACTTTTTGGACATAGCACAAGCAGAAAATTCTTGCGCGCAACAAGATAAATGCATCTTAACAGGCGGTTTCATTCCTCAATCATAGAGTTTCTCACTATTCGATTTTCTGTTTTTCGTAACGTGTCCGCGAGTCACTGGATTAAACTAACTCACGAGTTGCAGGCAGGCATTCTGTGTATAAGCTTTCGCTGAGCAAATTAGCTGGTGGGTAACGCAGATGGGCTCACTTCCTTCTTAGATCAGTATACAATTGTATTATACTACAATGGGAAAGAAAGTCCCCACCTATCGTACGAAAGCTCAGGAGTCAAAATTTTTCGAAGTCCCTCAGGTTTATGCTAGGCTAACTAGCTCTTTTGCTCCGCTCATTGCACCCTCCTTAGCTCAGTATACATTTTGTGGCCTAGTATACTATGACTGTTGGCCCAACTAGCCCGATGGGACAGTTTAATATACTGTAAAGTAAATTAGGATGGCTAGCTGGTGAGTTAAATTTCCTGCTGAAATACGTTTGTGTAATCTAGTAGACTTAATTTCATAAACAGTGTACTAAGCTTGTAGCTCGATGGTCAATCTTGAAAAACAGTATACTACGGTAAACTAGCCTAAAAAAAGGTCAACTGTCGAGATTTTTTCAAGTCCCATCTCTGGGTAGGTGCCATAAATAACAGAGAGGAAGGACTCGCAACTTGCAGATTTTCAAACGGGAGAGGATCAATCGAGATATGACCCGTGTCAAAATGAAAAGGCAAACTGCGGTACGCAGTATTTGCCCAAAAATTTCGTAGGTACCTATAGAGAAATACTTGGCATGTATCATTTTTCCCGCCATTGCTATGAACTGCACTGCGTTTTTGTCCTGGCGGTTCATTTCTGGCTGGAAAAGGAATGTCCACGTTGAATTACTCCATGATAATACGTGAGATAATATTTCGAATTAAGAGGGAGCCTACTTTAAGAGAACTTATTTCGCAAAGAATCTCCGCCGTCTGTGCAGTAAATTGTGATTTTGATGACGATGGAAGCTTTGAACTGAATTTTGTGACCTTGTTGAAAGAGAGGTAGTAAGCTCTAATCACGATCTGCCAGAGGAGTTGTGATTCTGAAAGGGCGGAAGTCCTTATAAAGTTTAGAGTCATGGAAAGAGTTTCGGTGCTACTACAGTATGCGCTCTACCTAATGAGCGTGTTCTACCTCTGCGCTCATGAATGATAGTGTTTGTGAACCTGCTAGCTGCGAGCATTACCCAGAAGACACCACGAGGAGGTCGGTTCACATAGTCTTCGCGACATTCCCTTTTTATTAATGGTGTAAGCGTGGCCTTGTCGTGGCGCTCGACAACGAAGTAGCGGCAATCTTTCCCTCGCCGGAGGCCGAACTCTCATGGGCCATCAACTCGTGCCCCATGATTTCGGCGATTGACAACGTCGGCCTGATCGTCGTGAATAAGAGCCACCGAATCTCCTTGTAACAGTCATCCTCGGTTGTATTTCCTTCGACCAGCAAAGCGAGCCTCGTCAATTATGCATCTTCAAATATTATTTTATGCAGCTGTATTGCAAAGTTTGCACGCGAGTATCAATGAAGTGTCTTGTAAGCTCTCGAGCTTTTGATTGCCTATTTTCATTTTTAAGGCGCTAAGTTTTGAAGAGCGCAGACTGTAGTAGCACCAAAGTTTCAAAGGCAACCATGAATATCTGAAGGTGTGGTTTCAATGAAAGTAAAAACTTTGATTTTATAAAATTTTTGGAAGTGACCATACTCATTTGTGAGAGAAAAGCGGTTCCAACTACTCTTGATTCCAAAAGGGGCAGGGACTCTGAATTTGCGAAAGAATTTTGTCAATGCAGTTGACCAAGTGGACACCTCAGGAGTGAACCAATGCAGACGTTTATCAAATAATTGAATTTCTCTTCTTAAAATTAACAACGGGGGACATGGGACTACACCCTTTCTTCAGAGTACATATAAGGGAAAGAGGACAGTGCAAAGAAAAAAGAATGAAACGTGGAGCGAACGATCGGACCACTCTTAGATCCAAGATCCGGTAAAAGAAGGGCTGGTATATCAATATCACCTACTTAATATATAAAGGTGCAAGGAAAATTGATAAAGCCGAAGGAAAAATTACAAAATTTCCGATTTGACAGTTATTGGGGTTTTGGTAGCCCTGCCGCATGAAAGGACAATCGACGTCATCTTACCATCAGACCTCTAGCAAACTTCAAACAGTAATTAAAGCCTTACTTTGAGATAGGGTAGAATAATTTTCTTTCGGTTTTAGTCCTTCTCAAGTTGGTGGCGTTTTACATTTGAATTTAAATGTAGTTGTGTTCACATCCTCAAATTCACCCGCGTAGCTGATTTGAAACCCGTAGATAGCGAGAGTTTTCCATTTACCAACCACCCCGAGGAGGTAGTTGGGCTGATGGTTATTACAGTGAGATTTTCAAAATAAGAAAACAGTTTGTCCTCAAAAAATCTCGAATTATTTGAAATTCACCCGCATCAAACATTTTGATATGTTCAACTGAATTTTGATCTCAAATACTTTATTCAAAATTCTTTGCTCCAGAGACATTTTTATAGAGATTTTAATTACATGAAACATTATAGATATTAGGCCTATTGTATGACAAATATTTTTGTATAAATAAAAAAATTATTTATCGGGGATAATATCTTCTACCATATAATGACTGATGAGTGAAGCTGTAATCGATGTGTATTTTTTGTCCCATAAGAAACAGTATACCGGTATAATTGGTTCATTCAGTCTGCGATACCGAAGCAGAAAAATCAGGCCGCATGAGTTCAATAGAGATCCAAAAAATATTACTCGACCCTATCTTTAGCTTGGTAGTTGATTTACACAGAAATAATATATGCGTAAGAGTGAAGTGCGTACATCGCAATGCTGATTTGAACGTGTGTACTGCGGATAAAAATTCGAACCAACCCTCCCTCGTGCTACTAAACGAAGTGAGGCATGCGTTGCATTTTTTGCCAAGTTTCATTATATCCCTGCGGACGAGTGCAGCGGTGTTCACGACATCCCTTTCCTTTCACAGTGAGTCACTGTTCGAAACAACCGCGTTACTGTTAAGTCAGGAAAGGGACTGATGACCCGTCGAACTTCTCCTGTCTCGTTGATTGCTTCCAAAAAGACGGGAATTAACTCTTCTTAGACGTTAGATGCTTCTAATAGTCGAGCTCCCCTTTCACGTTACCAGTATTTTTCGTGTGTTGTAACTCCACGTTCTTTCTTCGAATCTATTTCATGCAACGTACGATGTACCTAGTTAGCGCGTTTCATTTAAATAATCCTCACCTTTTCTTCACTCGCTATCTTATTTTCAACTCACAAAAATTCGTTCATACTTGTGATGAATTTAATCATGAACGAAAAGAAGCGTATTCAAGAATGGTCAGGCGGATCGCTCCAGAAACGCATTCGTTTATTAAGAGTATCAATATTTCCACTTTTTTGAACGTCTTTGTAATTGATGAATAATTCGACGCGCTCTGAACGATCGATATCATTGTCGAGAGTTCTATTTTTATATTCGTCAATTTTCAGCTCCAGAGTCATCAAGAATGGAGGTAGAAAGTTGAATAATCAACCGAACATCAAAAATAACGATTTAGTTTTCCATTTTCTTTTGCTTTTACACTCTTAAAGGAAAATGATCCTATTATGAGAATTGATTCATGAAATTACGAGATACTGATCGACGATCGTCTAGAATGCACTAACGCACGTTATGAAGAAGTGCGTTCCGAAGAATCAGAAGAATACGTCATTGCACTTTTCAGGTCCGTCAATCATAGAATAGAAAAGAAGAAAAAATCAAGAATACAAAGTTCCCATTATATTCTAAAAACAATAGAAATAAAAAAGACGAGGCGGCAATAAACCCAAGCCCCACAGCTTAATCCTCGTCTTCTTCCGCGGCTTCTTGATTCTTGCCTTGCGCTTTGCGAAGGTTCTTCCTCTTTACACGTCCTGGACGACCACTGCCGAACGGTGATTTAAGCGAGAAGTCAATATGTTTTTGCGAGTCCAACCGCACGATAAAACTGGGTACATTTACAACTTGTTTATGTACTCTGGAATCAAAGATGAGGAACATTTTAATAAACCGTTCCTTAGAAGAACGCAATCAAGTAAAATACGATAAGTCACTGTCCCGAAGGTGCAAACCGTAATCGAACAAGATCATTCGAAACGAGATCGCCAACAGATTTATTTTAGCCTCTGGTGAAACAGACTCAATTTAAAGATATCAATTGGTCCTGCCTTTTGAAGAGGCAATGCAACTTTAAATGCATCACAGGATATTATGGTAATGAAGATCGTCACCCCCTTCTTTCAAATGAAACATAAAATTGAGCATACAGTTCAACTTTGACGAAGAATCTTCTTCGACACTCAACTGTATCTTTGTCATGAATCAGGCTAAAGTACGAGAACTTTCCTGGGATTAACCAAAGATTTTACTCTACCTCTTTTGATTAGAGTATTAACGATATTATTAAATCGTAATCTCTTGCCCAAAAGAGGTACCGTTGAATAAGAATACTGCCACACATTGAAGTGTTGATTAGGCATCGATTCCAAGTTGACCCATGTTTCGCAGAATATTACGTTAACGTTGATTACATATTAGAAAAATAATTCGAGAATTTATTCAATTCATTAGTGTGGCGCAATTTATACGTTCTCAAGATCAAAAGCAGTTGAAATTATATGAAATTTCAACAATTTGAATTCTGATCGATGCTATCTCAATGATGACCGTTCTTATGTTTGTCACACAAGTTTAAATTCGTATAAGAGAGAACAGAAAAGAATTTTCATAAGTTCTAGGAGAAATACAAAGTGTGAGAACAGTTTCCGCTCCTCCTACCAAACGGGCGCACAAGTTTTTACTCCAACAATCGCACGACGAAAAGCGTTCTCTTGTAGCATGTATTAGGAAAAATTTGTTGGAGACAATTTCTGATCTGGGTCTTTCACTTTTCATTTCAAGATTCAATTCACACTTATCCATCACCATGTCACAAACTCCCGATCACTAAAATTTTTCTTCCCGACTCCTCTTAACCTGCTCATGGTCTGTCTGATATTTCTAAAATGAAACTTACTCTCAGACTTACAAATTTTAAACCTTTGAAAAGAATATTCACCGATGAAATTTCATTATACAATAGTTACTTTTCTCTGACTTTACCAAACAGTCGAACAAGTTTTCAAATATCTCGACTTTCTCGGAGTTTCCCACTCATAGACACGCTCGAAAGAGTAAATGAGTCAATAATATTATCTAAGACATGAAGTGAATAAAATCGATAAATTCGTATTTCTTTCACTTCGTTAATCGTTACTCTATCATTTCACATTTTCAAAAACCGTTGAATCTAATGCTGGAACTAAGCGAACGAATAATCTAACCTCGGAGCAGGAACGAAAAAAAGCAAGGAATTTACAAGCCTTCGCGAGTAAATTCAACTCAAATAGAAAGTGTTCTTTAATGAATCACATTAAACTGTATCTTTGTCATGAATCAGGCTAAAGTACGAGAACTTTCCTGGGATTAACCAAAGATTTTACTCTACCTCTTTTGATTAGAGTATTAACGATATTATTAAATCGTAATCTCTTGCCCAAAAGAGGTACCGTTGAACAACAATACAACCACAATGCAATATTTACCTGATGTGTCTCTGTCGTATTAAAACACGAGCATGATGAATCGATTTAGCTAATCCCAATTTGAACACCTACAAAACAAAATATACATCGAATTGACAATACTTTTCAAAGATTCATCCAACTCTCGTGAGACATATAATGTTACATACTTGTGTTTCTAAACGACGTTCCAGAAAATCTTCGATCTTTAAACCCAGCACGTAATCGAGTTTCATACGGTTCTCGTCTAACACGCCGATACGAACTAATCTTCTCAACAACGCATTTCCTGAAAGTTGAAAGTTGTTTTGAGCAACATACGAACGTACATATTGTATGCTAAATGAGGGTACAGAACTTCTCAGAAGTAAGATCAACGATCACTATGATTCAGAAGAGGTGTCAGAAAATAAATTATATATCATCATCGAAATGTTTAATGCATGTAAGTTAAAGAGTCTGTCTCAGTAAAAATTTCGCAACATGACGGAAATTTCAGTCGAGAAGTGTCAGAAATAATAATTAAAAAGTTAACATCATCGACAGACTTTCAAGAAGATAATAACCGATACGAACCTTCGAACAAACGTTTTGGGTCTTTCTCTTCTAAAGTCAGTAATTCACGGGCGGCTTTTCGGATCAGCGCGAGAGTCAATTTGACTCTCCATACTTCTCTCTTATTACGAAGACCGTATTCTCCGATGATCTTAAGTTCTTGATCAAGCCTCGCCTTTTCATACGGCCGGCGAGGTGTCAAATACGTTTTCCTGCATACTAAAGGTACTCTCGAGTTCACCATTTTCACGATTCACGAATACCTGCGAAGTGAATCAAATGCAAGCTTAATAAACACTCAGATTGAAACAAATACACCAATACAACGACATTACGATGAATAAATTGAGTTAGAAATTCACTATCCGAGTTAGACGACGACCCGGTAACACGTGTTACATCGCTTTCGATACGAAAAAAGAAGTTTACCACAGCAACGGTGAATGTACATAAGTACAGATTTTTCATCAATATTCTAAGTTTATGTAATGCAAATAAGAAAATTAATACTTCACCTACCTATCTTTGATTTACTTCATCTCGAAACCTTAGTTTCGCATACGTATACGTTGCACGTTCAGTAGACTGTACAAAATGGCAACGAAAAAGGAAGAATGCTTGCTAGGAGAATGCGTGGATACCAAAACGTGAAATTTTCAAGCCAAAAAATTATTTTCTCGTGTTTTATACCCCCCTCTAAACACGTCATTTTCAACGATACGTGAGTAACGCATCTCTGAAGCACGGCACGGCCATCTTCAGTGTACGGGTCTAGCGCTCTCTGGTGCCGCTTGGACAATCATAATAATATGTATTCGTGATCAGCTGTTTTCTTGTATCTTTGAATTATAACGAAATTCTTCTATCAATCTTTCATCCGAAGACCGAAACCGATACCAGATTCTGTCGTAAATAATAATTCTTCCGTCTTTTAGTTGAACTCAATCTGCAAATAGTTCATGAGTAATTTGTAATATTGGAAATAATGAGTCGTCATGAGGATGGTAAGTTTCCTAAATGTGCGGCTCCAAGCTGTACCAAACAAAAATAAGGTTCACAATACTCAGCATTTTTTCCCAATTATAAAATTTCTTGTCCCATTTTCTGACAATTTTTTAGTTTTTTTGTTCGATATTTTTCCTTTCTCGAGCCGTCCTTGCGTAAACCGGACCTCGTCTACCGTGCTGAGTTCCCATTTGTTCAATATCTTAGTCCTCCGAATTTGAGTTTAGCTCTCTCACTCATTACCTATATTTTTCTCTTCTTGAATAGAGCGCAAATCGTTGGATGAAAACTTCAATAAGTTGTTGAGGAAATTTGCTCTTCGCGATGTGCAGGAACATGTTCTATCCTTGTTTCAAGATCTGACGTGGGATATCGTCGTGAAAGCTATCAACAGGTACAATTTATCTAGCCGAAAACAGGATGTCGCAAGATTATTAGGAGAATATGCAAAGGTTAATTTATTTACTGTTTATTTTTGTGCTAAAACTTGATGGTCATCGTACTAATTGTTTTACTCTTTTTCAGAATTTAACAATCGGAGACTTGCGAGATGTGTATGGAAAATTATTGTTATTAGGTACCAAAAAGTTTATTATTTCCTCAATCCTGATTATTTTGATGGTAACATTTCGGTGCAATCTTCAATAGATTTGAAGCTCCATAAACAGAAGAAATGGACGGGAATCAGTATGCGCCAGCCCGATGAAGAAATTCCTCCCGATGAAGTTGTTAGCAATATCTTAAGCTCATTTCGAAAACACGAGAAAACTGTGGTAAGTGATGTTTGGCATGAACTAAAAATATTTTTCTGTTGTATCTTCAATTTTTTTATCCGTTTTCAACAGGAAGTATATTCAGATGAGTCGGATGATATCCGGTGGTTCGTTATCATCCCTTGTCGTAAAGTCAGGAAAACCATGGTTTACCAGAAACCTATCTCTCTGGCTCACTTACCGTCCTCAGGTCTCATATTTTGTTCTCCGGCTCCAAAGTCTATCAATTCTGATATTATGAAAGTAAGTATTATACCACTTTGAAAAGTAGTCTTTCATTTTACTTGACAATATTAAAATTCTGAATTTTTCGTAGATGATTGTATCAGGTTTTGGGTACCAAGATTTTAAAATTATGAAGTTAGAGGGAAATAATGTACATTCTTTAATATCGATGCTGAGTAGACGTAAAGATGCCGTAAAGATTCGCGCAAATACTGCTCGTGCCTTGCAGAGTATCGGTAAGTTGGTATTCTGTAATTTATGTTGATACTTGGTCATTGTTTTACCTCAATGATTATAAATTCTGGGAATTTAATCTTGTATCTATATAGTAAAATCTCTCTAATCTCCAGTAGTTCGTTGGAATGTTTGACGATGAGAATCATATTAGTGAGAATTCTCCGTAATTTTGTTGCTAAACGAAATTTGAATTTAATTCAAGTTTTGATCTGCAAGATAATGTTTTAGTTTTAATTTTCGACCTCAACTGACGTCAAAATGAGAGAAAGCTGTACCTGTTGCTACAATGAGTAACTGTTTTGATGAAAAAAAAAAAAAAAAAAAAAAAAAAAAAAAAAAAAAAAAAAAATGAGTGACCTTTATACATAGTTTTGCGGCTTAGAATTCAGGCGTTGGTGATTTTGAAAGGAGTTTCAGGATTGAGTTGTCGTTAATATAAAAAAAAACTAACG
Source organism: Aspidiotus destructor (assembly GCA_035079395.1). Taxonomy (NCBI): domain Eukaryota; kingdom Metazoa; phylum Arthropoda; class Insecta; order Hemiptera; family Diaspididae; genus Aspidiotus; species Aspidiotus destructor. The sequence continues at coordinate 22,993,640 of JAVHKZ010000015.1, read as the reverse complement.
TTTTTAGTATCGTAATTAGGCTGGAAAGTCTATCCTTTATGAATTGACTAGTTTTGATTTATTATTGGAAAAATCTTTGCATTTTCTACGTGAAAAAAAAATGGATGAATGTAATAACGAAAACTGGTTTTTAAAGACAGGTTTTGTTTTTTCTAGAAAATGGACCTGAATGTTCGTCAAAAGGATGGAATTTCTGCGAGAATAAGATACGAGCAGCGCAAGCCAAAGAACTTTTTGGTGATGATTCAATCGAATTACAGAACTTGACCGTTAATTTTAGTACTGAATGGCGAGGAGTGCGAACATTGCCACAGGTGGAGGAAAGACCATTCCATTTTACTATGCGACTGAAGTCGAAAAACGTACGCAAGTCTTTGCAAGATATGGTGGAAAGAGGAGTACTTAAAGAACCTTATCCAGAATGGGCTAAAGAATTTTTAATTTCGGGTAAAAATGTCATCAGTGTTGCCTGAAGAATTTGTAAGTTTTTTATTGGACTTGTGTCCCTTTTTACCTTTCGATAAACTATTGGCGAGGATAACTCTATTCCTCTGCGCCAAATTTGTTCCCTACCCTTTCTAGTGCTCAATATACCCATGAATTTGTTAAATGTAAATTTTTGTAAAGTTAAAATCTTAATTTTAGTACTTACTGTTTATTAGGTGATTGGATCAGACCTGGCGTTGAATTTCTATCGCTATTTTTTCTAGTCTTCTTTTTTAAATAATTATTCGGATAAACCTGCAGAAAAAATCATCAGAAGTGATTGATTTTTGAGAGAAAAAAAAATTATTCTATAGGGTGATTTAAATGCGCGTGCGGGTGAGCAAGAAGATTAGGGATGTAAGAAATGGACGGCGAATTGTATACCTTTAAATTTTGAATGTATTTTTCCGAGAAACAATCTTGAGCATCGATTTTCATTAAAATAGATTCCACGTTGACCGGAGGTCTAATCCTGAAAAAACTGTAAGTCTTGTCATTTCTGCTTGAAAACTGTAAATTTCAAGTTCCAGGTGTTTTCTTTTTATAGTAAAAAGAATTGCTTTTAAAATTGGCCTTGAAAGGGACCAACAACCATTTTAATTTATCAGGTTATACGCTTCCAAAGCAGCTTTTTATCTATCTTATATAAGAATCTCATCATTATCTAAATATAATTTTTGTACGTGAAAAAAGTCGATTTTATATCAAGAGAGTTTGTTTTTCGATTAATTTTCACTTTTCAGAATTGAATTTGTCGAACGATTTTGTTCAAAATGCTATTCATTCACAAACTGTCATAAACACACAACCACCAAAATGGAACTCTATAGATATTTACATTCAATTTGAAAGACTACTTTACAATTTATGTAAACCAACCACTGACGTATTTCCATATTTTGGTGAAATAGCTCAAAAATGAACATTTTCATTGGAAATTGAACAATGTTATGAATTCCTTGATGAAAACTGCATGAAGAAACTATTCAATTTTTCCTTGTCGTTTTTTTAAAATTTATTTTACAAATGAAATCAAAGGCAAACATGTGATTCTTTGCAATTCTGAAAAATTCCAAAAAATTGAATTTTGTATAATAGCTTGTTGTTATTTTGTGACTTGACAAGGTTTGTCCTAAATTGCAAATGTATACTAAGGCTTCTGATGTATACTCTGGAGTACCTATTGATCATTAGTCATTCCCGTCATTACCATTTACCCGTTACTTCACAATAATGAGTGAGGAGTATGGACGTTTTTGTTCAGAAGCTTTATAGCCCCGATTTTAGTGCTCTCTGCAAGTGCTCTAATGAGTTACGTTTCATGCAAGATGCAACAGACGTGAAGCGTGAGCGTTGGTAGGCGTTGGTCAATCATTCGGTCACTCATGTCGTGTCATGACTCATGATCATGGATTCATGACGTGACATGTGATATGTGATCCATGATCCCTGCAACTTGTGAAAAAAATGTGAACTCCCGCGGAGAACCTGTGAAATCGCAACAGTCGCAGACGATCGTAGTTCGTACGGTTCGTACTCATATTCACCATTATTATTACTCAACATGTGTATTATATTCACCGTGAAACGTTAGTGGAAAAAAAACGAATGTATTTTCGAGTATAATTGATTAATATCTGTGCACCGAAGGATCTCGAGGATAGGAAACATTCTGATTCAACTATACAAATCGTTGTCTTCAATTCTAAAAGTAAGCATCATCTCTTGATACGTCCTTAAATTGTAAAATCCAATTCTTCTCGTACTACCCGAAGATCCATTCTATCTTAAAGTAAATGTTCTCCTCTATTGCGCGAATCGTTGTCAACATGAAATGAATTTGAAGAAGCCTCTCTTCAGTTTTCACTATGTACGCATTATAAATTGGTAAAGTATTTGAAATGAGTGTCGGGTTTGAATGCCGTATCTCGAAGAGCTGCTCTACCTCTTTAGAAATTAATATTGGAATCTAATCACGCGAGTAGGTCTTACTCAACACGATCGTTCTTAGGCTGTTGCTTTGGTAAGTTCGGGAATATTAGAAGAGCCAAGCTTGTCACTAACGCTTCAGCTTGACTCTTTATTTCCTGTGATAAGAGGTCTTCGAGAGATACATAGAATGGACGGACGTTCGTCATCTTCGTCAACAATGCTACGTATAATTTTGTGATAGAGTAGACTGCGTGGGACCATAAGAGGTTATATATTCCTCGATGAATATTGATAGTTGTTATTTTCGTGCCGAAACAAAGAATCGTCTTCCAAGTGAACACAGAACTCAAAATCAGGTGATCACATTAGCTTAGTAAGAAAATGATTCAATTCGACAATTAGGTATTATCAGCTCTCGCCGTTGTCTCTACGTAATATTTTTTGACACCAAAAATAATTTAGTGCGATTGGTCACGCTTTATTCTTGAGTATTACGTGCGTTGTGCATTCTATTCGCAGGTATGGCATTTTTGCAATATGACTAGGTTTATTGCAACGAGAAAAATATTTCGAATTTCGTCGTCGAAAACATTCAGAAAATTTTCGTAGGCGCCCGTCATTAGTTCTCTTACTGCATCGTCAGTAAGCTTATGTGATTCGGATCTTATTTACTGTATTTTCTCGTTCCTATTGAAAAAAACCTCGCACTTTCATTGAAAAGGTTATGTTACAGGTGACATAATACGACTTGTTTCTCGTAACACGTATTTTTCAGTGTGGGACTATTCAAACATCGGGAGTTTTTCCTGTTACGAGTGATTAGTGTAGGGACAAGTGATCGATAAATATGTCGTCTTTCTCGTGGCTTTTGTGTACCTATGACGACTATATTTTCTAGAGACACTCTCTTCCTCTCTCTCCTTCGAAACACGGTATTGCATCTGAGACGTACTTCCGAGTTCAAGGTTGAAATCAGAATACACCCGCTACAAATTGCCACTTTTCCGTAATTTCGAGCGACGATTAACACGAATATGTAGATCGGATTATCTTTCAGTTTAAGGATTGAAGTAACCATCATTCGAAAATTGTCTACACTTGGTAGTCTGAACGAGGTGTTGGTTCAATTCGAATAAGTATTCAATAAATGCGCGTGCGAATTCTTGAAGTGGGTCCAGGTGGAAAGATGCCAGTAACGTGGTCCTCCTTTTTCCGTGTATCGCATCGTATGCAACACATCGTCTCGTCGTCATCATCTATCATCGAGATAAAGACGGCCAGCTGCTCCTATCTAACTGTAATTTAGACTATTGTACGTCCTGTAGCGTTTTTTGCGCCGTTGCACACCCAAGTATCCGTGCCGCGTTAAAGCAGTTCAAAAACGTTTTTCTACATACATAATTGTGTACAATCGTCTCAATTAGCGGCTTGTGTTATCTTTATTCTCGAAAAACTGTTCGGTAGCAAAAAACCTATTCCGTTCGCGTGGAAATAAATTCTTTTCGCGAAATTTAGTAGAATGACTCGCTGCTCGTGTTCGTGGTATTTCTAATCGGTTGAATGTTTTGTTTTTAGTTTGAAATTATTTTTCTTGGCTCATCAAATCAATCGAAATGAGTGGTGATAAGCAATCTTCTAATGATGTCGAAAAATTGGATGAAGAAGAAGTCGACTCGAGTTACAAACCGCCTCCGGAGAAGTCTTTGGACGAATTAATAAATGCTGACAAGGAAGATGAAAGTTTGCAGAAATACAAGGCTAAATTGCTTGGTGAAGCTACTGCTGGCAAGATTATTATAGGTGAGTAATGAATTCATGTAAACGATGGGCGAATGAAAACGAACTCAAAACTCTAGCCTACTCGGCGTTCGTTTGATCGGAAGTCACGTAAATTAGTGGCTTGGGACCATTGTCATGAAAACATTATGCAATCATCCTGAGGATCGTGCTTATGAGAATACTCATTTAAACATTGTTTGTTTAATGTCCTTGCGAGTGATGTATGAATGGAATTGTTATTCTTTGATGTACGTCAACTTCTGTCGGCGCTTGTACAAATACTTATACCTGTCTGCAATACAAACTCTGTCAGTAGAAACTTGACTATGGTCTGATTCGCCGATGAGAATGAACTTCTTGCTCTGAAAGATTTTTCTCGAGATCGCTATTGATTTTCGAGGATTAGCACAAGTATTTGAGCTAAGCAATTTGGAATGTAGTTTACCTCTCTGTTACCCTGAAAAAGTACGGACGAAAGAAGGTCCAGAAGACGATTATTTTAGTGGTAGCTTCTTGTGGAGTTACTGACAATTTTTATTGTATGGTCAGACTGTAATAAAATTGCTTCGAAGGTAAAACTTTGACAGCTGAAAAAGTCGCAAAAGGTGTCTATTCTCGAAATGACAATGTCCTTTTAGCAATTATTGACTAATTCATGGTAAACCCATTCACTCAAGACTGAATTGTTGAGTCGATTGCCAATTTATGTCTCACTTTTCATCTTTAATGATAGTAATAAAATCTTTTGATTGTTACAGATGAAAGCGATCCACGTAAAGTAATCGTTAAACAATTAGCTCTCATTGTACCAGATAGGCCAGAAATGACTCTTGACCTGACTAGTGATTTATCAAAATTAAAAAAACAAGTAAGTGTCGCGTGACAATTTCAGAATATTATATTATGTAGCGAAATCTTTCCGAATTATGAAGTTATGACGTTTTTCCGAAGGTTTTTACAATAAAAGAAGGTGTATCTTATCGAATTAGAATCGATTTTATGGTGCAGCGGGAAATCGTTCACGGCTTGAAATATGTGCAGAAAACAAGTCGATTAGGAGTAAATGGTATGTACTGAAAAATTATTACGTAGCCTTCTACTAGTCGAGCGATACGTAAAGTTTTTTACGGTTTAGGAAAACGGAGGTAAAAAATGAAAATTCATGAGAAGGGTTGCTATCGAAGGTTCTAATGTTACGTATAATTGTTTGAATTGACGAAGCAAACATGAATATGTAAACAAAATAATTTTACGAAATCATTTTTATGGCTTCTCGTAACAATTCTCTCGCTCAATGTTAATCTATATTTTCTTTCACTGCTTTCCGGTCTACCCCATTGACCATTTTCCTTTCTTCAATACAAAGATGTACATGGTAAGTAAAATGTGAAAGACTCCATCCAGCTCCCCTAGAACACACATCGTCTGAGAAACCATCATCACATGACTCATGCCATTAGTAGCGTGTATATTTAGTGTAGAAAAACACTTTTCCTACCATGTAAACATTTCTTGTAACGTTGAAGTAGTACAGAGTATATTCCGGATTTGGGAATCTTTCGTTACTCGCCTAACGACTAATAATGTGAATTTTTTTTTTTCACAGTCGATAAGATGACCCACATGGTTGGCTCTTACCCACCAAAATTAGAAATGCAGAGCTACACAACTCCGCCGGAAGAAGCTCCCTCTGGTATGTTAGCCAGAGGCAACTATACGGTTCATTCTCTGTTTACCGATGACGATAAGAACGAACATCTGAAATGGGAATGGGTATTTGAAATTAGCAAGGATTGGAAAGATTAAATTTGTTGAACTTTGTTTTCTAGAACATTCATACCACAATGTATTTTATGAATTTTCTTGTTTGGAAGGCTGTTCGACAGCCGTGTTGGTAATGTGAACGTTTTGATGTGATTTCGTTAGTATTTTCAACTTGGTGCACAGAGTTTCTAGTTGTTCTTTGCTATCGCGTCTAGTTTTCTCAATATTTGTTTTCGAATTGATAATCAATTACACGTGAACGAGGGAAGACAGCTGACATCATCAAACTTGTCGGATAGCTTTATTTGTCATGCATTTACGAATGTGAATCGGAGAGATTGTGCAGAAATTTCATTAATATTCTGAAAAAGTGAATTCTATACTCCAGCATCATCTTAACCGAAAACTAGAAATGAATATAATAAAATGCGAATAACTGCTAGAAGCGCTGTTTTCAACGTCGAGAATATTTGTGAAATCGTATTAATACACGCTTGTTATGGAAACAATAATTCGTCTGTCGAACAGTCTAGTTTCTCTCTACAACGACCATGTCGAAAAGAATGGTCAAAATCAATAAAGTTAAAACGACCCTTTTACCATTATATTCATATTTGTTTCCGTAATCATTATTCAAAATTCTTATCATTCTACTTACAAATACCAGACCGGAATTCGAAAGATGGTTTTTATCGGTACGTAATTTATATACTTGATAAATTATATATTACTTTTTTCGTGAAAATATTCAGTATGGATGAGCATTTATAAGTTATTATTTTGTAAGTTGTATTTTAAAATCTTCCAAAGTCATAAACTATAATTTTTATATCTAAATGTGTTATATATAGAAATTGATATTTTAAGGTATTGTATTGAAAACGAGATAAAACTTATATTGCTTTTCCTCAAGTCTCTTCAAAGTTCATCATCCCTCTAAAAGGGGATCGCTGTGGATTGTGAGAGAGAATCCCTGTATTCGAGTCTTTTACCATATTTTTGAATTCACTGTGCCGTAGGTCAGAATTCACTCTGAATTTGTTTTTAGTCGAAATTTTTGTAATCGGATAGGAACTTATTTAGGTGCATTACTCAGTCTTTTCCTCTTTTATCAGTTCTGAATCCACAATTTTTTACAATGGTAACTTCGGTACGAAAAATAGGATTCAAATTTGTAATTCAAGTGCCCATTACATTTATTTGAAATTCATTAGTAATGTAAATCATAAGTGAAGGGAAATTCTGATTTTTTTATCGAAGAACAGAACAAACCAATTAGAATGAACAATGTATATTTTTTTTCTAGTAAGCTACGCTCAATTTTTTGTATCGTACCAAATTAGTTTACCTTATTCTGTTGGAAAAAGTTTAGTTTTTCAAATAAATTATTTACACTTTGTAATAACACCAATGATACTTCTTACGCGAAACGAAAACGTTGCTCTCTGAGTCATCTATTGGAAGAGATCAGGAATTTGTACACCTTGCATATTGAATATCGAGATCGTATTACCGAAAACATTTGCAAAGAGTAAATTCGGAAATTTCGACGTTGAGATCATTTGGAACAGAGAATTGATTTTCTCCTCACATCTGTAAAGAAGTACGTACATGAAATTAATCTTGATGAGGCCTGATTTCCAAAAAACTTGAAAAATGAAATTGAGAAAAAAATTTTCAAATTCTTCAACTAGTAAAGAATTCTCTTGGGGATCTTGCGCATTTTTTTTTTTCTTCTTTGTTTTATTTTTTTCTTTCATCACATCAGGGAAAAATAGTTCGTTCTTTGTTAATAAATTTATTAGTTTTATCCAAGGAATTGAATTGTTGATGGATGTAATTAATTCATTACGGCCATCACGAGATCTCAGAAGAAGTTGTTGCAATCGTCACCAAAGACGTACGGTACAAATTTTGTCAATAATAGGAAAATAAGAGTTCTCCATAAATTGGGTGCATTGATTCTTGAAAAAAGTTCAAACTGAGGAAACATGTAAGGATTTCACAAATATTTTCATTCATTCAGTACAGCAAGATGATCAAAATTCAGTCCATTGAATTGTTTCGTAATAATTTGAATGAGCATCATACTATTTGAATCAAGGCATTCTATTTATTACCGCAGTTGCGTGGCTTAAGATTGAAAGAATTTTTTCGATTTTAAGTTGCCTTCTTTTCGTCAATATAAAATTCATTTACTAGATCTCAATAGAATTAATAAATTATGTAATTCAAATAAGCTACCCAATTATCGTAAGGTAATAGTCAGGCTCCGGTCGACACGATTTTTGTACAACTGTCTGAGGACTGTAAACATCATACATTATACTCAGACTATTGGCGTCCGTAACATCATTTGAGCTAACTGGACTGATTATTCGTGATTTTTGGTGAAATTTTGCTGCAATAAGAAAAGTTTGAAAATGAAAATACTAAAATCAAAATAACAATTATAAGTTGATTCGACAATTACCAAGAATAGTGTTGGACACAGAAATTCCACACTTGTCGACGGACATCGATGAGCTTTCCAACTCCTCCGTAGATATTTCCTTATGGCGGTATAATTTATATCCGTGCACCACGAAGTGTTTGAAGACTCTATAACGATCGATAGTTACGCTTGTAACTGAATTCAGAAGTAAGGCGTACACTCTTTGAATGCTGATTCTAACGTCGTGGTAGAATAATTGCATCTTATTCTAGGAAAAATAAAATAACGTAAATTTACTCTCATTTCCAAAGATTTACAACGCCAAAAAAGGAAGAAAAAATCAATCGATAGTGAGAAATATTTTTACCATTTCAATAAGGAATAAAGTTTCCTCCGGGTATAAATAAACACATCGATTTCGGCTATGTCCGAAAATAGTTAAAGATGATCCGCTATTTTTCACAACTTTAGCTTCATTTAATTCAGAATCCCAAACGGCAGAAATTAGTAACTTGCTGAGGAGTAAAGAAAAGAAGTGATTATTTTATATGTGATAACGACAACATAATATTGCTTACTCACTCGATCTCTACTTTTTTCTCCAACAATAGTTCCTTCTGTTCGACCACCATTGAGTGTATTTCCGCATTCTCTTCCTCAGGATTGACACGCTGGTTGATTTTGTAACCGATTGACGGTAATTTCTTACGTTTTTTAGATGAAAGACGAGCTCTGTAATATTGATTTCCAATTTTTAACTTCGGATACATCAAATGTTGTAGAACGATTATGGTTTACACTTACGTAGAACTACTTGAAGTCATGTTGAATTAATTTCAGCTGCCGAGGAAGGAGAATTGTCTTCAAACTCCTCGGGAATATTCAAATTAAGACTTGACCCCGGCAACCGGGAAGGGGAAAATTCTATCCTCGTACGTGTTATTTATGTTTCTAACTTGATTACTCTTCGATCGGTATGGATCATTTAGGGGCTGCCGTTCAGCCACCTTTAGGTTGGTTGATGTTGAAAAGACAAAAGTTCTCATAAACACACTTTATGAGCATTCGTTCACAACTTTTCTGGTCTTCTGTTCTTCGGTAGACTCGTTTCGAGTTTTTTTCGTCATAATTTATTTCGGCAGCGAATACATTGATAGCCGAGAGATCCCAAAAATATTCGTAAGATTCTCAAGGTAAAATTATTTGATTCAAGACTTCAAAGTGAGAGCAGAGCCGGCAAAAATTGAGCTAGGTTCAGGAAAAAATTATTTTGTATCATTGATAACGTTAAATATGACGTATTATTCTGCACAGCTGATCGATTAGCAGAATAACCAATCCCAAGTGAGGAAACGTTATCAAGAGCCAATCATAAGAGAGTATTGGAGCATACAACTACTCGAAAAAAATAGTGATAAAGAAGATTCTCTTTCTTCAGGAAAATAGATTTCCGTATCTACCGATCGCACAGTCTTTTTACAATTCTTCTAAATTTCTTTGAATTTGCTCGAAGTGTTGATATTATTCCGCTGCGAATCTTTTCCCCTGCATCAACTTAAAATAAGCAACTTATTTCCAGGTTTGTACTCATCTCGTGATTTTCTAATCATTCTCCTGTCATGCACTCATAATTTCCGTCATGAGCATCAGTGTCTGATGGATGATTTTAAAATCTACAGATTTTGCATGAATAGCTTCAGAATAGCTAATGATAATCGTTGTGACTCATTTCATTATCCGTGCTTTTTTATTTCCCTAATAGAATGGACATAGTACTATCGCTGAATGAATTCTACTTTCTGGTCTTATCCGTCATTGTTCCGATGTATTTCTTCTTCAAACTATGGAATTGGCTGGGATGGGAATTATTCAAAAATAATTGACGAATTCCTGTAAGTATATCGAAAATAATCGGTGGCTTATGATAACTCTTTTCATTGCAATAATCTAAGGCAATAATGCATCAAACCGTTGAAGAAACACCGCATACAATTCAAGTCACTTATACACGGTTATGAATTTCCAAAGATGAAAATTTCGAATTTGATAAGAAATTTTATCATATTTTGACAATTTTCTTGATAATTTTGGACTGTGTATATTTCCAGCAATTCGTATGCGTGTTTTGAATTTTCAAGTTTGTCTCTAATACTGTTATTTCTATATTCGTTCATTTACAGTGAATGAGTGGAGGATGGTCCAGGATTTTTGAATTTGGAATTCAGGTACGAAGAAACCAATTACTATGAGAAGCATTTTAGAATCTCAGTCTGCGTATGGTTCGGAATCTGAATCCGAAGATAAATCGTTGAAATATGTACTCTTTCTTTTACCGCCGGTATTCAATATCACAGGGTACGCGATGCTCGCCATATCCATATTGATGACGCTAACTTGCGTAGCGTATTGCATCTTCTTACCTTGGTCTCGAGCACTTCCAGTCGAAGCTGTAGAACGCGAGCATACCGGTATTCATCAGCACAAAAGACGACAAATCGTGAATGTGAATGTCGTCTAAAGATTAAAATACAAATCTAGTATAGTGATGACGAAAATGTAACGTATTTGAAGAAGCGTCCACCCGAAAAAACCGAATTTAGATATTTTCGATGTATCAAACCTGAGCTTTTCGTAATGAGTTTTGTAAGTTAAGTGATTGTGATATTTTGTATTACGTTGAACACAACATTCCTTTCTAAAAAAAAAAAAAAGTGTCAGGTCTAGACTTATGTAGTTGCACGCCTAACAAATGCTGGCTACGAAATACGAACGTTCAAACTTTTGATTTTTATACCTATATCTGTGATTACAGAATTTTGATAAAGTGAAATTTTTATAATATTTTGTGTTGGCTTATTATCTTTATTCACTGGTGCGTAATTATTACTCATGATATGAGTAGAACGTGCTTATGTCTTTTTTTCGTGAACATAATTCTTAACAGCTTTTGTCAGGATTTGACTACGACGAAACCGACAATTCCAACACCTCCAGCTACACCTACCGCGCAGAGTACAACTATCGCGCAGACCACAACTACCGCGCAAAATACAATTACCGCGCAAAGTACAAGCACCAGTCTCTATGACTCTACTACTACTCCTGAGAGTACCACTGATTTCGGAGATGTCACCGATAAAAATCCACCAAACCCGCCGAAAATTTATCTTCTACCTGCTTATTTCAGTTATGTAGGCATTGCATTTCTGGTAATTGCTTCATTTATAACATTAACGTGTGTAATCTATTGGATATTACTGCCGAACACGTACCTTCTTTCAACTGCAATATCCGATCCTCCATTTTCACAAACTCCGACGCATGGATCGTACATCGCTACTATGGAGATGACCGATTAAATAGCTAAATCGTGGAACTTTCGAATTCATCGTTTGACGAGATACTTATTGGGTAATAAGAAGCGTGTTTTATGAGATTATCTTATGTGTCCTATGATGTGAACCAATATTTTGAGAAAATATTTTATTGTAATTGTTTATTGGACTCTTTTACTCCTGTTTTTACATTCATAGCCTCGATATCTAGAAACTAGTGTTTATTTTAGTCCTTTTAGATTGCTTTTCCTAATTTTCTTAATTCTATCTGAGAGCCTATTGAAACTTTCGAAATAGTCATTTGAGAATTTTTCTCGACTCCATCTTTCCATTTCTGATTTAGACCTTGTAAGAACAATAGGTACCCAACTAAATTCTGAATTTTTAACCTCCAAATTTAAAAACAAAAATTTGAAGGGCATTACGTAATAATTCTCTCCATAGCAGAAAAAAGAGAAAAAAGGAAAAACTATGCATCATGCCAGAAATGGGTACGTAGGTACCAGCGAAAGATCTAATCGCCTATCATGACCAAAGAATCTTGAGAATTTCATCCATTCATTTTTGAGTGAGGTTCCTGCAATTAGCGCCAAATTTTCTACAATGGTACAGAGCATGGTACTTATCATGACGCAAAAAATACTGTCAATTATTATGATCACCGCTTGGAATATCTATCTTATCTACATGATGGAATTTTGCATACCCGTACATTTGCATAGATAATCAGTTTAAATATATGAAACCTCTCTCGATCGTCATTGCAGGGAAATAAAGGCATTATCAAACCTAACGTGAAACAAAATAAAACGGTAGTTCCATATCGTTATGAAAGAACGATTTTGATATATTTTATAGTAGTTTGCAATTTCCTCAAAAACTAAAAATAATTGGTCAGTAAAGAATTTCTGTCGAGCAAAATACGTAGATGGATAGTTTTTCGAATATTTTGCCAATCGATTTCCCTGAAGTGGAGAATAACATCATGAAATTTTTTCTATTCACACTATTTTTTATCACGTCCACAGTCCGTGCTGACGACAATGGCATGCCAAACGATGATAGGGGTCCTAGGACACCGACTAGCTTTTTTGTTAAGGCGGGAAGAATATTCCTGTCCGTGTTAATGTTGTTATTGATATTTTTAGTGTTCTTGATTTTTGTCGCAATACCGTCGGTATGTTTAGTGTTTATGTGTATTAACGCGTTCATCCCGCATAGAGAACGCGAATTATTCATTCCGAATCCGGAGAACATTCGATCTCATTTGTACAAAATATAGGCTAGCGGAAGATCGTGCACGTGTTTATGGATACTACGTCATCGTGGTTAGTTGAATAACAAAAACATTTTTTATAAAATTCGAAGTATGTATTTGAGTAACATGTTTAGATTTCTTATCTGATTCATGAGAGAATGAAACGCGTGCTTGATTTCTTAAAAAACATTATGAGCCAAGATTAAGAAAAATGAAATTGCGTTCATTCGCTCATTCACCAGACCTCCAATAATACACGTAGTTGTAGCAAGTTACAATTATACTTAATCATTACAGTATCACATTCTCGTAATTAAGATTGCGAGGAACTAAAAAATACATTTTCAACGAAAAAAAAAAAAAAAAAGAAAAAAGAGGAGGAAAAAGGAAGAAAACCAGATGAATTCTCATAATTTCGCTCTCAGAACCTGGGACTAGTCTTAAATAGTCATGCACTGTAGTACGAGTTCACCAAAATTTAGGTAAAAGATTCCACGATACATGAATACGAATGATAAAAAACTCGGTTCAACACTTTGAGATACTTATACTTAATAATTTTTTTTACTTTTCTTCGATGTTTGAAAAGTGATCATGATCTACATTAATTTCATCAACTAAGATTATGAAAAGAAAACAGGGGGGGGGGGGGACTATATAAACATTGGTATCACGTAAACGATAAAGAAACAAATGAATCACTAAGAATTTCATAAATTAAACTAAGGAGAGAAAGAAAATAGAGAAACTAAAATCTGAAAATTATAATAAACTTTTTCGCAAATTTCTCCATTCATTTATAATGTGAACAGAAGGGAAAATTGGTATTTGTATTTATACTAATGAATGAATGAATGATGAATAAATAAATAAATAAATAGTAAACTATTTACAATCATGCTATGCAAAAAGACAAGAATGAAAACTGTACATATTTGTACATCGAATTTTCGCAAAAATAAGAGTCGATACGTATAAATCCTAAAAAACTTGACGCGCGAAATTTACAAAATCTCGATTTTAATAATAAATAAATACATTCTTATAAAAATTCAAAACTCACATAATACATAAAATACATAAATATGACGTCAAAAATGTACGAGTCTTAAAAGTAGGGAAAAAAAGAAGAGTCAAATAAAAAAGAGAACGATGAGAATACATAACCTGCACGGTTTTTTAAACCGTAGAATATACAATAGAAAGTTATCAATAAAAGAAAGGAAAAAAAAATACACGGTTGTTTTGAAGACTGTACAAGGTAAATGAAGAAACAGTGGAAGGACAGATACCATTCCTAATGTTCTAAAATAGAGTTAAATGCCTTTACTATTTGCAATACACTTTTTTTTTTTTTTTTTCGATTTTGTCATATTATATTCTTAATTTTTTTGGAACCATTTACAAGAAATCAATTTTTTCTATTCATTTATTTATTTTTTTGATAAATTTTGATTTCATAATACCAAACTGAGGTGAAATATTTCCTGAAATGGGCGATATCAGTTAAAAGAGAAATAATTTTTCATAAATATGGGTACTAAAAAATTCTCAAATTTATACATAGTAATACATTTTATGTACACAAAACACACACAAAAGGAAGAAAAAAAAACTAGAATGATATAATTTTCAGGCACTGCCTACGAGGAAACAATTTAAAATAGTACAGTCCACATTACTAGAAAGATAAGACAACAAAAAAAGATCAAATTTTCATTCCTTAAATGATATTAAGTAGAATTTTTGATATTTAAACATAATTTTTTTGTTATTGTTCAATCGTCAATATTCAAGTGGAACTTTCTTGCTCGGTTTCGGTTTCTGGCACTGGACTAGGTAGCAGTCGGTACGAGTCCCTTACGACCATGAGTTTATGTTGACCACCGACAAAAAAACTGCTCCCTCTCCTCAACGTTCGTTTGCCTAACTCTATATTCTCGGATGTGAAAATGTAGTTTTGATACATTCGCAAGACGACTACTACCAATATAAGGGCGCCAAATACCACCATACCGTACGTTATGAAAGGAACTATATTATCAGCAAATGTAGTCGACAAGTAGATTAGGACTTGCAAATGTCTTGGTAACTCATCGGCTCCCTAAGAAAAAGTGAGATTTTAAATTGAATATTTATGTAAGAAATACTTCGATCTCAGTTGATAAGTGTAATATGATCACCTACCTCTTCTAACCAGAGAATTGGGAACACAATATTTGGAAACTGTCGAACCACGTGTATATTTGACTGTTCCACCATTATATTTAACTGTACTCTAATTCTAGCTTCTAATGGCACACCTAATTTCTGCAAAAACAAATGTAAAACAAAAGCAGGTTTTTAGAATCGAGCTCACTCAGATAAAATTACATGCGTAGTTTATACAGAGGCAACAAGAGCGAAAAGTTGAAAGATGTTGATTGATCTTCCCATAAATTGCCCTGTGATTAAAAAAGTTTCCAATAAAAGGAACTTCAGTGATTTTTCAAATATTTGTTTTTGTTACCGTTTCAAGCTATCACATTATTTTTAGGAAAAGTCACCACTACTCGCATAGAGGGAATCTCATCTCTTTAACGGAACCGATTCTTCAACATGTTTTTCAGGTTTTTGATTTTTCCCCATTTTTTCAGTTATCTTATCTCTACAAATAGATTTCCTATTTGTTTTTTTTTTCTACCTGTGACTCTATATTTCCAAAACTAAATTACATAGAACCAATAGGAAATTATTGCTTGCGCATTTTAGAATATAAATTCGCTTCAGTGGCAATAAACACCCATCTCCATAGTAGAAAAAATCATACTTATGAATGTTTTTTATATATATTTTTTTTTTTTTCAATTCTAATACATTTTAGTGGAACCTTCTTTTGGTTTAGACAAAGTATTTTTCTATTCTTTAAACCAAAAACTATTCCCTGGGGTTTCATATAAAGCTTTGATATTTTGCAAATATTCATCGGAACTCCAAACATAAATTTTTGTCTCACAATTATGTTCTTGGGAGGTATCTTTTTAGCTAGAAAAATTTATCTCTCTGATGATGAACATAGCTGTAGAGTATAAATCTCAACTGTAGCCTATTTTAGACGTAACTCCGTTTTCAACTCCGTTTTCAACTGCTTTTCATTTTCTTGGTCACTGTGGATACTTCTGTAGACAATTTATCTTAAGCTCGATTTCTGATCAAAATTAATCACAAATATTTTGGTATCGTGTTTTGAGAATGGAATCTTTTCAACTTTAGCTTACATGCATCACTGCTCGCAAATTCTACGCCACTATCTTTTTTTTTTTTTTTTTTTGTTAGCTGGGTTTACTTACAGAATTAATTTTAACGAAAGACTCGTGTTTGCCTTGGTCTGGTTTCAGACCTTCCACCGCATCCAACAACTTAGGATCAGCATTGTAGAAGTGTGGATACGACAGATACAGAGGTGCATCTACAAAGAAAATTGAAAAAACCAAAGTTAATACCATCTCACATCGTACAAACTGGTGGAAAGTTTTTGGAGGAGCGCTATTTTACTTACTGTATTGACAAGGACTTATACTTTGCAATCCTCTGGGAGGACACTCAAATCCACCACAATAACACGTGTTGTTCCCGTGCTCCTCGGGAGTGAACATGTTGTCCGCCGGCGTGTAATAACCTGCCGAAATACCCTTTTTCTCCGTCTCGTAACGATACTGCATGGTCCACGGTCTGCATAAATCCTTGTCCCACAGATATACGACGTCGGATTTAGTTTTGTCACGCGGTGGGAAAAGAGATCCTAAACATCAAAAATGGAATCGAATGAGCCAAGTGTACATTTATAAGGTGACTAAATTCGAACGTCCTTACCTTCTGAAGCGTTGATTGAATTACATGGAGGCTCCCAATACGGTAAATGATCCAAGCCATTCAAACGATCCATATAACCAAAATTATCCCACGATTTTTCGCCCGTGAAAATAGTCGCTTTATCTGCCAGTGTTCCGTTTCTCTAGAATAATCATAGGTAAGACATATAAGATGTTTGCAACAGAGGTATGTTATTTTGAAATTGTATTTTATAAGAAACATACGTCATGATTTATTTTTTTATATCGCGATAAAGGTAATCGATTTCAATGTAAGAAACTTATTATTAATTTTTTTTTTTTTTTTCACAAGATGGAAATGATTATTATTTACGATACGAACTAAGTTTCAATTTTTATTCGTATCTTTGACGTAAAGTATTCTTCGTGCCGGTGTTTTTATTTTGAATTTATATAGGTACTTACGCTTAGAAAGAGACCCATTTGCGCCGGCGGTCGATTATTTTTTGGAAAATACGAATTCGCTAGTGATGTTAGCGCATCATCGTAGCCTGATATAAATTCGTTTATTGTAAGCGTTTTAAACGGCGCAGGATTCATTACTCGCAGAAATAGATTCAATCCTGTTCTAATTAATGGTTTTAAATTATTCGCCATCGTCGTAAGACTCTGAAAAACAAAGAATAACGTTTGCGATTAAATTTTTTATGAAGAGAACGAATTTAACTTACGTAGGATAAAAAAATAAAATTAACAGGAATGGTTCTTGGGTTTAAAAGAAATAAGAAGCTGAAAAGAAAATCATAGTGACAGTTGGAGGCATAGGCGGAAAAAGGACAATTCCCCATTTAAAATGTAGGTACACAGAAATTGCTTTATCCCAGATATAGCCGTTCAATTATATTATTCAGTAAATTTGAGAAAATGAAGAGGAGGAAGAAAAAAATTCTGTACCATCACGTCGCTGTCGTATAAAGTTGATTATAGATTGATTTCAAAGAAAAAATTCTTTCTTCTACAAGAGGTTAAACTTGAAAAAAAAAATAGATTTTTTAAAATTTTATCTGCGAAATTAATCATTATTTTAAAACTGTAAAATCAATTTTCTTTCTAATTTCCAACACAAAATCTAAGAATACCTCGTAATAATTTTTTGTTAAAGTTCATTCTCCGAATATTGACGTAAATGGATGCACTAACGTCAATATCAACTATCACATTCTATAATTCTTCGTTACTCGCACACTACGAAAGAACCGTTTTTCTGAATTCCTATCTCAATATAGATACGTCATAGCAACTTTGTAGATACCTACAAATAATAATTTAAATAACATCTCTCATACAACATTAATGCGAGGAAATTTCTTATTACGCTGATAATTTCTACGACGATTACGATCGCCGAATTAGCCACTTAGTTACTTCATATATGTCATGTCGATTGTTCAAGAAAATGTTATAGATTTATATGAGCGTTGATATAATAATGTTAATGAGACGTTGCAAAGTTTAGAGCAGGTAACTTGATCACCGACTGGAAATAGGACACGAATAAAACTAGATCTCGCCTCTATAACGCTTCATAGATTAATAAATTATGGGTATTATGAGCTACCAGATTTATTTTGTGAATTAAAATTTGGATTACTACGAGATAAACATATAGGTAGGCTACCATAGGTACCTACTTATTTTGAATTCACGAGAGCATAATTTAATTTCAAAATTAGTGCGTCGATCAATTGGGTAGGAATCAGTTTCCTACAGTCGAATAGATTCTTATCAAGTTGGGGACTACAAACAGCTTCAATTTTTTTTTTCATGTTAGTAACGAACTGATTGCCGAGCCAAATGGAATTACTTGCGATAAAAACAAAATATCAATTTTTTTTCTCCCATCTCGATGTCTTTACAAAATAGCCTATGTAAGTTAATTGAGAAAATTTTATGACAATACAAATGAAATTTGTAAATGCTTATATCATGAAGTTCGGTAAAGCTATAGAGCGTGAAAGAAAATTTTTCGTAAGGGTATAAGTGCCATCCTATGTTTCTTTCTTGGTCTCACTATCGATAAAACGTCTTCGAGTACCTATCCAACTTCAGCATGGTTTCAGAGATTCAACATTGTTCACTGCCTACCCAAAATATTTTCAAGTCAATCTGTTTCTCATGATCTTCAACAAACTTCTCCTTAGGATGATCATTTCTTCATCAGCGGAGCTCCCTGATCGAGCATTTATCACTCTATCGGGAGTCAATCTGTTTCTCATGACCTTCAACGAACTTCTCCTTAGGATGATCATTTCTTCATCAGCGGAGCTCCCTGATCGAACATTTATCACTCTATCGGGATCATCGATTACTTTGACACAAACTCTAAACCTTCCTTCTTTCTGATTCGTTAATTGATATGTGACCTGATTCCATGAAAGGAATGTAAAGTTCATGTAACAATCTGAAGATAAGGGTCTTTCTCATGACGCAAGAAGACCCTTATCTCCACATTGATGATTGAACGTTTGCACTCTTTTCTCGAAACCAGATCACATGTGGAGAACACACGTATTTTTTCATCAAAATACCGATTGAATTTACTTTGTGAAATTGTTCTGTGCTAGGCATCAGTTATTCAGTTTCTTTAATTTGTATCGCTCAATAAATGTTGCGCTGGACGGTAATCCAATTCGCATTGGTAAAAATCTACGTACCAATAAAGGAATATTTGGCAAGACGAACTGCAGGTTTTCGGCATTTGCAATGGATCTTTCCGGCATAAAATGCAAAATTTTATTGTGCTGGAAACCAATAGTACCGTTATCGTAGAATTTCGTGTTCACCTTCTCCATGTCTTCTCTGTAACAGAAAAAAGATAATCCCGATTTATAACGTAGGTAAATATATCTCGATGACTAAATTCGCCGCAGCGGCTGGGGCGAAACGCCGCGACGATAGAACACGATTATTACATCATTTTAAGATATGGTGGTACAAGTCTAGATTAGCGATTATTTTGAATTCAACGAACGTACATTAACCCGTAATTAGAATTAGGCCTACTCGTGCCTGTATACCGTATTAGCGAGTGCACGCTGTTAATGCTGAGCTGTCTTTCTTTAAAGGTGCACTTATACTGTAAAAGTGGTCACTAAACGTTTTCTGTAGACTACAAATCTATGTGGAGTAACGGGAAGTAATAAAAATTTGCGAACGATGGCTTCGGGGTGCGAATCACAATTACGATTGTGTACTTATGTAAAATGAAGACAGATGTTCGCCAGTCGCCGCTCATTTTTTCCCCAGTTACCTAGTATCCTACTTTACCTAGACTGGTGTGAGGTTGATATACTCGAATTTACTATCGAGCTCTGAATGTTGCGTAATCGCGTGGAAATGTCTGGGCTAGAAATGAAAATTTGACACAATATCGTCGGCCTTAAATGCCTTATTACGTCACAACAATTAAGCAAACCTTGTCACAGATTCTAGAGTCAAAACGCTACTTAAGGGGTAGTATACGGTTCACGATCCCTCGACGTGTGAGACGTCGCTCTTTTACCTAACGTTTGTGACTCAGTTTCGGGTCAAAATCGTGGGAGCTGGATACGACTAATGGATGATCAGCCAACGCATTAATGTCATCGATTTAGCAACTCTCAACATTTGCATAAACTCTCAACACGTTATCAAATGACTAAGAAATCAATTTGATGACCCGAGACATTGTGGTGACTCTCTGATTTGGCGTTGCATCGATGTCCACATAGGAAGGGAGGTAGTTGGACCTTGCAAGTAGTGAACGATATTATACCGTCCTATTTAGTAAGTAAGTACCTAGTATAGTGTTACAACTACCTATATATGCCTGTTATGTAACGCGCGAGAACAATGATATGTAAACATAATATAGTTGACCAGCTAGTCAAGCACGATGACCGTTCCGCGTGTCCGTTAATGTGTACACATACCACGAGCAATCACGTCCGTCAGATAAATTCTGATGTCCCTAGAATACGAACGAGCATTCCCACGCGATGCGCATGAATACAATCATACACGATATCAAAGTCAAGTTCATTATAACCTATATTCTATACCTGCGTATTTTTTTTTTTTCGAAAATTTCGCGACACGTTCTCTGTTCCGTCCCAATTGCATGAGTGACGTTTTGTAGTTCGATGAACCGCGTCTCTGTAATTTGACGTCCACGCGAATCGTCGCCGGTAATTAAGACGAGTCGCGTGACGTTACAGAACCGCGTGCTCTACGCTCCATCCCCTTACGCCACCATAAAATTACATGAAATCGGATCAATCGGCCAAGTCTTACACTTCCTAACTGATGCGAAGATGATAATGACGAGCTATTTACTGCATTTATGAGCAACATTTAACTGGTTATTGGCACTATAAGTTTACGTCATGTGATTTCATCGGGGCATCAGAAATGAGATGTAGGCGCGATGGTTGCATAATATGGCAAGAATTGAAGCAGCGTACGTACGATTCAAAGACGAGGAAGTGGGTCCGTGCGAACACAGCATCCGTTGTCCAGACGTACGCTTTAATGGTAAGCGTTCGTAAAATAGGCTAATTAAACGAGCTTTTTCAGACGCGACGGAATCCTGCACGGGGCCTAACTGACCCCTTTCAAAGTGGGATATCATCCTTCGCATCGGCTTTGCTCGGGTGTACGATTGCGACAGGTATTAGACAATTTTTAAAAGGCGAACGAGAAGGGTGGTCATTTATCTTGCGCACGGAGAATCACTGTTTCGATTCAACCTGATTTCAATTTATGGCGCGGCACTTTTAAACCGGTCTCACTCAACCAAGCTGTGTTTATAAAGAGGAGTATCATTTTTGTCTAACATTATGTAACAGAACTCGTTTTTTTTTTTTTTCAATTTTATTTTATTTCGATATCATTTTTGCGATGAAACGGAGAAAGAATTAATATTATAAAAAAATATAGATACGACTAGATAATTGTTATTGTGTTGATGTCGCTGTCATCATTATAGAGTAATATTTATTCGTTGGAAATTCCGAATCGACAAATGCCCTGCTACAGGACGACGCCAATTCAAGTAGTAGCGCCTGAAGTACCGTACTTCAACTTTTGATGCAAAATATTAATCATTGTACGAGGGATATATCACTGTATGACCCTAATTAAAATTCCGTCGTCTTAGCTGAAGAAAAATATTCGATTTCATCTATGTATGTGACGCAAAAAATTTAAATACCTACGGTACCCACCATCTGAAAGTAACAGTGAGTATAAGTTACTTTTTTTTTAACGTTCTAATTCGCGATTCTCTTTTTTTTTTTTTCTGAAATATATATCGCCTACGATTTCCGAGAAGGTCGTAACGTTGATAGAATTTGAAACGGGTGGACATCGCCTCTCTAATTATTGCTCGATTTCGTTATGAAACAAAGAAGATTTTATGCAAAGAAAATAGAAACTGAAAAAAAAAGTAAAGAAATAAGAATGAGATTAAATACCCTCCCTGTGCCGTTTTTAAGCATTTTTGGCTGTAAATTTGTTGAATTTTCTTGCAAAAAACAACTTGGTTTAAGAATGGCAAAAATGATAAAAAAAAAATGGTATTTGCAACTACCTTTAAACACAAAATTCTTAGTATTAGTATCACTTCTCTTCATTTTCTTTCCTTCGAAAACAGATCGTTCATGAATTGTTTCTCTTTGTAATGCAATGTATGACTGATGGCCTCTGGCTTTACTGTACTTACTTCTGAGATTGCCACCATAAAAATATGAGATCTCTTTCTTCAAAACATTAGCCTTTAAGTACAAAAGAAGATTTTTCCAAACTCTACGATTATGACAAACAAGTCACGATTCTATTCAAAATTTGAGCCGTACGAGAAAATTATAACACGTTTCCATAGGTTTTGAGCAGCTGCTTACGATCATCAATCAAACAACATTCTTGAGAACTTTCTATCACCACCTTCAAGATGAGAATATGTGAGGGTTTTTGCTCCTCCCCTTCGCCAAATAGTCTAAAAAGTATTGCACGTGAACCTGAGCCAGAGCGTAGGTTATACAAAGTGTCAAATTGACAAGCTCAGGGTCTGATGTTTCGACTCCATTGAGCAAAAGAATGCAGCGCAATCGATGTACGTACGGCGCATATTTTGTTCAGAGAACTCGCGGTGCTGTACTCTAACATAGGCTATTCTCAATACCCGTTGGTAATGAAAAACGAGTTTAATAATATTCGAATTATTCAGTAGCGAGAATCTATAGGCTAATATTTTTCATCATATTTAATTTCATTCATATTTTCAAGTACCGGTAGGTGCGAAATTCTCCGCCGACAGAAAGTGTAGGTACACATCGTATTGTACCCTTCGACTCTAGGCTTCGGTAGTCGGTATTAAATCATATCAACCGATGAAATTTTTACAGGCGTTATAAAATTCGCGCTGCGAGGTGGCAAATTTCGCGATTCTTCCCCGTTCGTACGACGGAGGAAGAGGAACAATGATACAAATTAATTAGTCTTTGTCAAAGATTCTTCCCTTATAGTTAACTGCTATAGTCAAGCTTGACGTGTCGACTTATACAGAGCGCTGAAAATACTGTTGGCTCTCCGGTATCTCAATGTTTCCTGATTGACCTTATCCGTTTAATAACCGGTACGTAGCCTATGTTGTCAACGTGTATAATTTTATCAAACGAATGCATGCGCGAGAATAATTAGCGCGTGTATACGTCCTCTCTCCAGTGATGAACGGTTAATTCACAATATTTTTGGTAAGTACTTTATGAAAGCCAATTTTACGAAGGGCAGGGTAGCTCAATTCCTCATCGGACACTAGTTTTTTGAAGCATTCAAGTTTCAAAATGGAAATATAGATAGGCTATTCTGCGAAATTATCCGCCAGTGAAAAACAATCAGTCCTTTGTACTTGATCCTACGGTCGGAGTACGAGGTATACATAAAGATGCCTAAATAGTTACTTCTCAGCTGGTGCGGCATTTCGAGGTCATCTCAGTCATCATCAGACTTCCTTGAGATATTCCCCTTATTCACCATTCTCGTTCATCGTACTTACTTTATTTCAACACTTTCACATCTCTAGTCGTTGAAATATCGTAGTCTTTTTCAATTACTTAGGTTTCAAATTTTCTTTTACTCTAGGTAGAGTTTATTTTCATTCGGGATACTTGAGCGCATTAAAACTGCGCACAAATCTGGAATACCTAACTTAGTTTCGACATCTCATCACTCAGCTAATTCTGTACCTAGGTATTCATGTATTATGTGCGAGGGAAAAAACTTTACAACTACTGGTACTATCTACGCAAATATTGCAATTGCCTCTTCTAACGTAGGAAACTTCAATCAAGTAGGTAATAGTTCGTGATACGAGCATAAAACCTATTGCAGAGCATCGCGCATAAGTGGGCTCTACAAAATGCAGATGGGAACACGAAGCCATGATGAATCTCTCTGATTTATTCAAACTTTAAAATATGGCACCGTCGCCGAAATCAGGTTTTTCTTTCCGTAGATTTTCTTTTATACGGAAAACAAACTAGATAACTACAATCAGACTTATTGAAATCATAATCAACTCATAGCCACGCACTCATATTGGTGTCCTAGCCGAGTAGATTGATATCCTAGTCTCGTCAATCCTAGTCCCATTTCAATTTTCCAATCGGGCAGCGTTAGCGTTGCGCAGCGGGGAAAAACAATAAATTGAAGAGATAGCTGGAAAAAGGACCTCCGTTCAATATATTTCCTATGGAACGGGCGCTCTTTTCCCAGCTACCTCATCAATTGTTATTATCAGCAAAACTGAAGAAGAGATGAAGAGCAGATTTTTATTTTTAGCTTCATGACATCCTCCATGAATTGGATGATATGGAGACAAAACCTTTATTTTGCTTCATCGAGAAGTTATTTCAAATTCTTAATTATTTCTCACATACGGTCATAGTTATTAGTGTTTTTATGCCTCTTATTATTTTGACAGAAGTACCCGTACACTATTACTGTTGGACGCATCACGTGCGTTGTTAGCGATCCTGGCGGATGCCCGATGTGATTACAGTTGAATTGGAAACAGCTGGGGAAGAGAAAGACAGAAACACGGAATGAAATGGCTCATCTATGACTCTCAGAGAGAGAAATGAAGAGAAACGTCATAAAGCGTTGATACGGGAATAATTGAGTATCCCGCCAAAGTTATGTTCTCTCAGTCTGAATAATATCTTCAAAGAATAATATCGTTTGCGCTTGTGCATTTATCGGAATGTACCTACAACTATAACGACTTTTATTCTGTCTGGCCGAGAATTTAGAGACGGAAGAAATCAATTTGCTGGCGATAATCAATCATTTTTGTCGAAAATTGTGGATGTTTGAAGACGCCAGAAGAATTAGAAATCGATCTTTGGAAAGATACTATGGACCAACTTCTGGAAAGTGCTAATGATGGAAATCTGTCATCATGGTTCCAGTTTGAATTCCATCTTATGAAAACTGATAATTTCCTTTTGCCATTCACGTAAATCTGGTAAATTTGAAATCGGTAAGTATGATAAGTACATAGATGGATAACGATCTAGGCCTCATACTTGAACTATTTTGAAATGAAATTTTACTATTTGTCAATCCTCAGCGCCTTAAGAAAATCAAAGAGTCTACAAAGTAGGTAGGTTCTAAGATGTACCTAACTGAAGATAGAAAAGCTGAGGTTGGGGTCAGAAAGATGGACTGGAAATTCGTATCACGAAGCGAACTTTTCGGCAGATCTTTTGGAAACAGTTGCTTACGTCGCAGTAAAGGTAGGCAATAATTGTACCGGTAGTGATAAAATCTTCAACATTACAAATGCTACAAGTAAATGATGACATATTCATGATTTTATTCTGATATCACCCATCCAAATATAGGTGTACCATTTTAAATTCGAGGTTCTTGAATTGATACGCAAAATGAATTCTGTATAAGGAATAATTGAATCCTCCTGATCAAATAATGTGATATGGATAATGATTCTTCTTCTCATGATCGATTTTCTAAAGTTTGGAACGTTTTATATCATCTTTTATCATACATGAAGACCATCCATAAATTGCAGTGAGCTAAATATAAGTCTGAAGATCGCTTGAGGTACCTATGTATTTGACTTGAATTTGATCCTGATCCATGGCTTGAATCTTTAAACCCAGCTGAGCAACCTCTGTTTTTTTACTGTTTTCGCGACATACACCTAGCCCCAGCTGTGCGAATCAATCAAAATAATGCTTTTGAACTAAGTATTCAAAATCGATACCAACGGAGAAAATGTTATTAAATTTTTTTTTTTATTATCCCTACAGGCAGATAGCATACTGGAGGATGATATTTGTAAAAGCTCCTTCTGCAACGCTTTCAAATCGGCACTATAGAGATGGAAAATGATCAATACGATATTTTAGTCTATTATATCAAGAAAATTTGAAAGAATTGATGAAGAAAGAAAAATAACCAACTTTCCCATCGTATGGATGGTACCCACTGGACGAAGAAGTCAAGGTAAATCGATAAGAAAAAAAATTCTTTACCTATTGCATTGAAAATTCTCGAAATTTAAAAAAAAATGAATTTTTCGCAATATTTGGTATTTTTTTCAAACAATTTTTTGTAGAATTTATATCATTTTTGTTGCGCACTAGCCCTTCATTTTTTCGGCCCATATACGCGCGCAAGTACTTTTCTATAAATTCCATGATTCCATGATCTTCATTCGCTCGTGTATAAGTTGTACAAGGCTCAGTGTGAACTATAAACAGCTTACTGCATACACGACGACCTTTCCATCCGCGCTATACATGTAGGTATATGACAACCAATAAACGCGGTATAGAAGTATTATACGATTTAAAACCTATCATTACTTTTCACGCTGACGGATATTCATCAATCCAATACTGTAATTCTAGCGTACTACTGTATACTTTACCGTTCGCGCATAAAATCTTGAAATTACACTGTACAAAAAATTTGTTGATTCTCCGAAGTCTTTGAGCGCGTTAATGTTATAATTAAATTGAACCACGCGCCTGGTAGGGTTCGTATATTATATAAATTGTGACGGTACGAGAAGGATTTTCTTACAAAGAAAAATGAGTACAAAATTTACCATAAAGAGGGTATGGCAAAAGCGATGGGGAAGAGTCTACGCTGGCGATTCTTTTTGAACAAGTACTTTCTCCTTCGATCTCGAGCGACGACCGTAAAGAAAAATTAAATAACTACGATATTAAAATTCTTATTCCTAATGAATCGGGATGCGGTAAATTTGTTCAAAATTCTCGTGCTCTGAGTTCTGATTGAAGAACTTACCGTCCTTGCTTTTTTTATATTTCATTCCATTTATGTCCTCATAGTGGATGAGACATTTACAATACAGTGTATATCTTCATAGAACAGGTTAAAATATTGTCGAAGTTTTGTATTTTTTTCCCCTAAAACCGTGACATTATTAATCTCGCCTATACATATACGAGTATGACTATTAAAAAATGAATAGTTGATAGACCTACACGACGTACAAGAATTATAGCGCTTCATTGTGATCTATAGTCGAATGAGTTGTGTATTCCTGGAATTTGTTTATTCTGTTTGAATAGTGCATCAAAAATTTATCTCAGTAGCAATCCTTCTTTTCTCAGTACTGATTTTGATAGATCTTAAACAAGCGAGCTAGGCGCTAAAACTTTCAGAATATGTCCAATTTTTGTCCGTTCAAGAGTACAAGTTGCAGAGAAGACTTGGCAAAATGTGATGATAGTAGTAGCTCGAAGAGAAAATATCGGCAAGAACTGCAAAGTTTTTGTTGAAGAAAATCCTGCTTTCCACTCCACATCGGCGGGGGGGAGGTCCTCGAACCTCCTAAAACTTCAGGACCTTTCTACACAAAATTCTTTCGTGTGTTACCATGCGTTCTTATTACTCACTCGTTGTATGTAGAATCAGCTGTGTCACAATTCTCTCTGATGCACGTGGTTCAAAAGTTTATTCAGACCACACGCGATAGTCATGAAGGTGTGTTGCGATTATACTCGACTAACAAATTACATAATTTAGATCGTGCGTATAGTAAGTAGATTAATGTCCGAGAGGAGAGGAAATCGGCAGACGCTGATGACGGAATCGCGGACGTACAGAGGAACGTAGATATGTGTTAGTAGTGCTAGAGACTTATTCTCTCATTACGTATGGAAGGTGGCGCACTATTATTGGCATTATATCTTCTTTCTACTTTTCGAGTTACTAAACTTTGACCTTGCACTGGGCAAAACACTCGTAATACCGTACGATCATCATACTTCGCGTCGATAATATGATCAAAATTTCTTTAGTGACGAATTCATGGATGCCTCAAAACGTTCATTCGTCTTAATATACTAAGCTTGCACATTAAGATTGAAAGTTTGAAGTGAATTCACCCGGTTTGGGTGGGAGTTTCAGCAATCGACTCCTATTCCTTGCATTCGACTGTTTACTGTCATGACTTTCTTTTTGGTAAAAAGTCCAGAGTATCCAAGCGGGCGCATGTGTATGCGCATTCATTAATTTATTGCTCTCACGATCATCGATTGCTGACATAGACCTATTAACAATGCGATGAGACGCGTGGATTTATGTACGTGCGTAACTCGCGTGTTTTTTTAATGAAGACAAGCGAAGAAAAGAAAACTGTAAATAAAAAATTGAAGTCATCATACGCGAGACAGGTAATCTGATAACGAAATGAAAGCAACGAGGAAATCTCACTTCAGAAAAGGCAAGTAAAAATTAATGAGTGAACACTGATCAATCGTTGTTAGCATACGTATCATTCATTCTCAATTTCCTGTCGAATTAGCAACTCTGATTCGTATACTTTTAGCACGGCTTTTTGGGACCACAACCTACTTAACGAAAATGAAAGCGTTAGAATGAACTTGAGAGATCATTGTAAACAAAACACTTCTTTATTACGGTTTATAGTTTCTTTTCCAGATGCCTTGAGTGGTTTTAAGAAATTGATTTTGAGTGGCATTCATTGGGAATGGCCGTCATCCGTCCGGAATTAAAGGTTATAGGTGCACTTGGAATCTTCTCTCACTAGTTCCTCATGATAGGAGCAGAAAATCCTTGTTCAAAACCTGCAAGGCACTTCTACTTAGACTAGATAATTGAAGCACCACGATATTCATCCCTATTGTCTTACTGACTACCCTCCTTCCCAACCTTTTGCAGCAGAACTCTTTGCGGTGCATGTTGAAATACTGAAGACCCTAATTCAAAGCCATAAAAGATATTGTACAGACTTGGAACCCATAGGAGCAGAAGACACAGATTTATATCTGTTTCAAAAATCCACGTCTCCGATAAGAGCTCCTGACCTTGCAACAGTAAATTTTGTTCCACTGCACTACTTCAGAAGTCATTCTTACGAGAGTTTGTGTCTGGATTGCCAAGTATCATATCAGTACTCTTCAAAAAATTGACCTACACTCGCCAAACATGTACTCAATAGTGTGCCAGTAGATCGGAATTTCGTACTGTATTATGTAAACGCACACACATACACACACAAGCAAACCGAATTTGAACCAAATAATACGTTTGTTCGGCTTCGTTATCGAAAAAATTTAGGTAACACGTACGAATGTCAGTACTTGAGATCTAACCATATTATATTCGTTATGTAATTCGCAACAATATAATTAGGATAACGAGTTGACCGACATGGAATTAGGATTCGTGCAGGGAAATCGTATACGTACACAGCGAAGTGTAGGGCACACTCGCAAACATAATAAAGTCGCCTCCAGAGAAAGCTGATAATTTTGATACGCGTGGAATTATTTTATTATCTTATTTATTGATTTCTGCACACTTGCTCACATGCAACAATCTTGTCGCTGACGGTAACGAAGCGTCAATTATTATAGTGCCAAAGATCCGTTCGCGATTTCGGAATAAAGTACCTTAAACTAACGTTCGTTCATCTATACTCTTCTTTTAGGCAAGGTCGTCTTCCCCGTCCGAGTCTTGGATTTTCTGATCTTCGTGCACGCGATGTGAAGTCTCCTTCGATAAGAATGCGAGAAAGGAAACGATATTCAAGACTTTTAATTTTCGACCGCGTTGAATCGATAAATTGACAAAAAAAAACTGACGAACGAGGTCGCATTTTCAACAATAAGGCGTTCGCACTATATTTACCCGCAGAATGACAACCATCTGTCAATAGGCCTACTAAATAGTATACGTGTGCAAAATATGGTCGAAAACAGTGAAAATTGCACGGCATGGGCACTCATGGAGTTACGGTATGCGTTTCGTGCGTCTACGATTTAACAGAGAGATTAATATTGAGATGAAGAACGCGTGATCAATGTTGCATCTAACCAGAAGAAGGCTGATCGTGGAACATTGGGTCTCGAAGAAAAGGGTCACGGTCAAAACGCAGGGAAATTGAATATTTTATGAGACAACGTGGACATAATATGCTGTACCATTCTTACAGATAGATCTAATTGCCGGTTGATGTATTTTTGTATAGATTGAAAATACCAATATTTCTGGTCTGAAATTCTTGATTTTTTCCATTTTGGTCGATATCGTGTTCTTGACGGTGACTTTGTTTTATGAACTTTGTTTTTGGGAAATATTTTATACGAGCACGCGTATAGTTGATGCATACGATGATTCAGGGTAATGTATGCTTGATGAAAGAGAAGAGGGAAGCACTCGAGAAATTTTTGAAAAGTTCCTCTTTCATACTCACTAAGGTCGACTTTTTACCAGTCGAAGAATTGCGGTAGGGATACCCTGTATGACTGCAACTCGAGCCTGTCTGTAGCTGATGGGAGTAAAAAAAAACTAAACCTTGCACCCTTCTCCTCTCCATCTTCTTTTAATTGATGTGCCATTGCTCAAGATGATGGTTCCAAGTACACGATGGGAAGATGATTCAGGAAGGGACTGTGAGAATTCGACTCTTCTCTTAAAACTAAGGAAGCTTCGAAAGTAGGACCGATGAATTTTTAAATCATTGAAAATTATACTGCTAGAGTTCCAAATTGTATTTGGACTCGATTATTGAAGGTGCTTTTTTGACAATTTTCTCCAAGCCAATCTGTGGCGGAGAAGTTAGCTCAAAAACCATCGAAAGACGTATAGATTTGGATCATTTGTTGAACTATCCTCTGTAGGCTTCAGAGAAGTTCGATAGGAAAACTGGTTCGAAACAGCCCGAATAAATTCGAAGCCGCGGACCCCTTATTTCTGAACCTAACGCTCACGTGCCCCTGTCCTTTCATCATCGTCGTCGAAGTTCACGGAGCAGGTCAGATTCGAAATCGACAGGCGATATGTGCTACATACTGAGCCTATCTGTGTTCTTCTAAAGAATGATCGATAGTCGAGTCAACCTCCAAATGTGACACAACGCATCTGCATCGTGTCAAAATGTGTGACCGAATCGACGAAGACGTGTCATGACGTAGCATTTTTCTCGCTCATAATAATTAATACCTTTATTGGTTTTTTTTTCGGTCGTGCTCATCCTCTCACCTCTCGAGCGATAGGAAAACTTGCGCGAGGAAAATACACGCGTCATCGATCTATTGTTCGCGATCTGATAAATTTTCGATAATCTTCTACTCAGGAACATACGTGTACCATATCTTAAACTCGTACAAATCGAGTATTCCGTTCAACTTCCCCTTTTTTCAATCATTACCTCAAGGTTAGGAAGGCTCTAAACGCGCGTACGTCTTCGTGAAAATGAGCAAGGATCCGACAAACTTTAATACACAACGTGCCGTTTTATCGCGCACAAGGTATGTAAATATAGGAACAAGAAAACAACCTAGGTATAAGCCACAGACGAAACATCAACAAGTAATTAAAACAGTTAAGAAGGTACATTAAACGTTGTAAATAGTATATACGATCGTCTTAGCCGTAGAACGCCGAATTAAAAATGAAATGAAATTCTCGGTCTGTAGGTAATTTTAATAGTAGAGATAAATTTTTTAGTCGAGCTTATCGCAGATTTTCCTAGACCAGCTGCCCTAGGCCTATTTTCATAGACTTATAAACAATGACCCGAATGCTCAGCCATCGATTCATCCTCTTCTCTTGATGACGTCTGTTTTCCTTCGTCGTGCTAGAATGAGCGCGGGCTCACTCTATTCCTCTTCCCATAATGTATAGCGGTTGTAGATCGCGATCGTAGCGTCGCACCGATTGGCAGAATCAGCGACTCACTCGCGAGCGTTTTTCACGGCTGTTGCAGCGCAAATTCGTCCTTAGTCGACTGGTTAATCTCTCTTGCTTATCTACTCACAATTCATATCTTTTGCCACATATAATGAAGGTCAATCGTATTCAAGCCGGCCAGCCACAATCCTAACTATGAGCTTTTTCGATGCTGATCTGGAAATTACTCGCATTTCGTATGTTATAACACAATTTTCTTATTGTACCTAGATCTTGTGATTACCGAGGTTGCGATTTAATTGGATTGTCATTGTCCTAACGTAATAATTCGTACACAATATATACGTAATTGATTACATACGAAGATGAGCTCTTTCATATCGCTCCGTCCCTACTCGAGTAAAAGATGAAAAATGAAATTTGACCGTGATTGCATTTTTTCTGTCCCAAGACAATAGATGGTGCCATAGCATACCGTCTATGACACAGTCAACCTTGCAAATGGCGCAGAGCTGCAGGATGTCATTAAACACATATTATCCTCACCATATTATATTACTTTGTATATCGATCGATTAACGACACGAATGATCGCTAGATCGAAATTTATTTATAGGCTGCGGTTCAGTTTTTTCCGTGCTCGACTTGCCTCATCGCTCTACTACTTGCACAAGTGAAAAAATCTTTCCAAAAATCTGTGCGTTCATAATATTAAAATCCGTTATACGTGGTCCGTAATCTCTGTCTCTTCCTTGTAAATTAATTCAATTTGTACGCACACACGCTATGTCGATTATTTGTCTACAAAATATCGACACCTCGACGTCATGGTGTGCGTGCGAACCTGTTAACGTGTGTGTGTCATGATACTGGAAGACCCGTATTTTTAGAACGAGAGATAAAGAAGAAGAAAAATGCAGATTTAAACGCGTAGAGGAACGTCCGAAAGTATCGTGACCTACATAATTTGGCGCGATGGAGAGCAGACGAACGAACAGGTATCGAATACTTAGTTGTGACGCAAGGTCGACCGGTTGTATAAGCGATTATACGCTAATCATGCGCTCATTCAACTCAACGCAGAAGTAAAATCGACAATCAATTACTACACCCTTTAATTAATAAATTTTTTTCAATTTTCTCCTCTCCTCTTTCGTCCGTTATTGCTTCTTCCTTAGAGGCGTATGCCTGCGAGGGTCACAAGGTATACGACTACGTGACGTATAATTACGAAATTTAGACGACAATGCTCGTACATCTCAAGCGTGAAGCTACTGCAAAACTGTCACACCTCATTCCTTGATTCCTTCCGTCTTTCAAGAGACTGGGAATTCTTTTTCAAAGCGTGATCTTAGTTTGAGATTTCAACACAAGGGGAGTTGTGCTGTTTATGTGTGGTCAGGTGGGACAATTCATTCTGGAAACGCACGCTATTCGAGCCTTACGCTCATTCCGGTGAATAATAGAATGGGAATCCCCTAGCGGCGATTCAGAACTACTACTATCGAGCAATTTCTATCCTGAAAAGAAGAGGAAGGAAATCGAGATGGCGAAGCAGATCGCAGCAGCCAACTGCTCCTCTAAAGGCGGGGTTGAAGTAGTCTGTGGAAGAAGGGAAGCAAGGAGGGGAACCCCTGATGGCGCAGTGAGAAAATACCATTGCTCAGGAAAGTACCCGAGCAAGGCGATGAAGGCGTTCAATGGTGAGAGGTGAAAAGCACGAGAAAAACTTGCTGAGCAGAATGTACTAGCTCAAATGCGAACAGTGCCAAGGCATCTACATTGGGGAGACCGGAAGAAAATTGTACATCAGGAAAGAGGAACGCTAAAAATCTTGAAAGTCACTGTCTCACAAACATTACGATAAAGAACAAGACGATGACAAAAGAATATTTGAAGTCTCTGGAAACGAATGGAGATGGAGGAGAAAAGCCAGCCTTTTGAACTTTAAAATCACGTTTGACAGCGATAGATTATTTGGTTTGGTGATTGGATGATAGAAGAAGAACAGAACCGACCAATAAAGTGACATTGAACGTAGTAGCCAATAGAAACTCGGTGCATAAGTTAAAAATAGTAGAATAGTACTCTCGAGATCCATTTTATGTCCATAGACCTCATTATACTCAAAATGAGTTTCCAATGAATTGTTCGAGGGTACGCTCTCAAAAAATGCCGTTCCCGCCCAGAAGGCCGGACCTAATGTAATCTAGCCGAATTTGAGGATTTCTGAATCCTTGCAGAGGTAGCGCGTGACGTCATTGGGAGATGGAGTAGGGCGGAAGATCGCTTGTCTAACTTGATAAAATTGATACTGCAGAGTAGCGGGGGAAGGGGAGGACCGACCTATGTGAGAGATGTGAAAATTTCTCATCACCGGATTATGGAAGAAATTTTGGAAGAACCTCGATTCTTGAGTTGGCTGCATCCTTGAACTTGATAAGACCAGACCGGAGGTCGTAATGGTCTCTATGAAATTTATTCGTATTTGAAGCCTTTCTCATCTTTACTCTCCCTTTCTCTCTCCCGTGCTCTTAGATCTTTTGTTATTTGGCGGTAAGGCATCCGATTTTTGTTGGCAAAAATAAAGAAATAAGGAGAATTTTTGGTCACCTCGTGGCAAACAATTCTTCGGATCTTTCTTCTAGTTCTTCTTTCCATTCCCCCCCCCCCCCTAGAGCCTAGCGTATTCATTATCAATAATCGCATCACGTCTTTTTTAGACATATGTCATTCTCAGGAGCGAATCCGGGAGAAAATTGAAGGAGAGTGACTCAACATGAATCCCCCCCCCCTTCTTACCCGTAGACCAGCTCCTATATATCAAAGACTTCAATCACAATATCTGGCTCACCGATTGCGCGATAAGGAGCTTCAAAAACTCAAATCTACGAGAATCGCGTTTGTTTACAGTCGGAACAAATCAACCTATTATGGCTAGGGTAAATTATACTTTTACGGAAGTGAATTTTGCAAGGCTGAAAAATGTACAATTTCAAACGCGCGACCATTATTAATAATATATTTATTTTCCCTATCCTACTAATGAAATCATTTAAAGGGGATTTTCCATTTTATTTTCTGAACGAGGCGTATTACCGTCTACTCGGATATGAAATACTAATTAATTTAATTGGAAGCTCGGCTACCGGTATGTTTACGTGATTAGTTCCGTAGCTGCAGTCAGTTCGAGCGGAAAACTTGAGGATTAAGACGCGCCTCGCCTGTACGTTAAAATCGTACTATCGTATACCGACGTTCAGCTCACCGACCTCAACCGGACTGACCGACTCTGCGAGTTCCGTTTGGCAGCCTCCATCAGGCGCGGTATTATTCTTTGGCTTTTATCGAAGGGAACGTCTCCGTATGCGCGAACTTCTAAACAACGAATAACGACCTAATCTATTTTGCGTATTTTTTTTTTTTTCTTAGAGGCCATCGCCGTCTTTCGACACGCGCGCACAGTTTCAGTAGCCTTTATAAACTATGGAATTTTTCGCGCCTTTTTGTCCGACAACGTTGTACTATGGCGAATTCGGTTTTATTTACATTAATTTGCGGATCTGTACCAGCTGTGAATTACCGAGTAAGGCTGCCAAGAAATTCCGGTTCTTCGTGGAACAAAAGAAGCCAATCAAGGCTGAATAGCATCGTTTAGTATAGAACGATATTATACTGCACACGCTTTCATAGGCGTGTGTGTTTGTATAGGTATTATAACGTTACATCGCTGCCTATATTTTCTCTCTATTTGAAACGAAAATTTTTGGTTTCCCATACACGACAGTGTGTATAGATTGCTTCTTCCGGTACGAAGACGCGAATTGGCAAAGTATCAGCTTCGAGACCTTGCTATCGTTTCCAGAGACTGTGAAAACAAAAAAATTACCCTATATTTGGTATGAGGAAACGATGATGGGAAGGCGTTAGAGAATCCAGTGTATGTTATTCTTCCTTTTTTTTTTTCGTTTGAACGGGTGCCGTGGTATGATGAGAATAAGGTCATTCGTTCAGTCGCTGTCCAAAATTTCAATTTTTTGTTAAGTTTTCAAGAAAGTCGTTATGAAAGTATCGTAAATCTTGAATATTTGATTTTCGGTGAATATACGTGTGGTTCGCGATGACAAAGTAGTACGGACGGGATGGGGAGGCAGCGAACTTTTATGACCTGCATGTCGACACCGCTCAAATCACTGTAACTGATTTAGCATTCAATAGACGCTCGCTGAAGTTATCGTCGTCGTAATCTCGCGCGACGTACGTAAAAAATTACGAAAAGTTGCGGAGAATAACGTATCACGAAATATTATACGTATAGTCTATACGTGAACTACACAGGTGCAATGTGTACGGATTTCGATGCATTCTCGTGTGTCTGGTCACGCCTGGGTCGCTACCACTACGTCGATAGTGCACACTGGTTTGCCAATCGGTATACTAATTATCGGTGTTGCCGAGTCTTAAAGGAGTTTTAGAAGTTTTGGGTAATGGTGTAAGGAATTTCATAATTTTTAGCGTGGGTATCTATGATTCTGAGGAAACTCTTACGTGTTAATTGTTTTTGATACTGTATCTTGGTAATATTGTTCATTTTAGTTCTTTAGCCTTCACCGTCGAATACTCCGGTACAGAAAACTGTGGTGCAAAGTGAAGCTGCCACCAGGAGCCTATCTGCTATGCCGATGACTCACTGGTGGTATGCACAGCCGGAACAACTGCAGCGAAGAAGGGCAGAGTAAACCGGACTCTACAGGCAGTGATGCGATGGATCAAATCGCCAGGCTAGAATTTGCGATAGGCAAAAAGCCGTCGAAAGTTCAATCTACCCGCCTTTCGCCTTCAAGGCGTGAAAATCACGATCAAGAAGGTAATATAGTATGTGGACATCTGGTTTGATTCGAAGGTAAGCTTTAGGCAACATTTTCTGATGGTAGCGAGAAAGACGGGCAGGGTAGTGACTTACCTAAACCGCCCGGAGGACCCAGGAAAGCCAGGAGAAGGATGATGCTGCCTCCTATATGGTGCCCCTGTATTGATCGACTGCATGAAGATAGCCTACCGAAGGAAAGAGATGGAAAAGATCCTTCGAAGTGTTGTGCTGAGGTACCTGGCTCTTGCGTATTAGCACGGGACTACTTGCTGAGGAGAGAGCGGTGGTGTTTAAAGTAAAGAATACCTCGACTGATCGAGAGGCTTTACAGCTCGAACAGGAGGCCAGGCGTTCCTTACCTCAGAAATGGGAAATTATAATTTTTCAGAGTAAGCTACGTCAATGAATGACCTGTGGATGAACCGAGACCATGGCCACCTAAACTTTCACCTGCACAGTTTTTTAGCAGTCATGACTACTTCAACGAGTACCTTGATGAGAAGTCAAGGGAATTTGAGCTGAGTGTTCGCTCTACTTGATGGACAGGCGTGAAGATGTGAGTGAGGCAAGCTCAGTCGGTTTCTTCAAAAGATCGATAAAACGCTTGCTCCGAATAGCCTGATAGCTGCCATTCTAGGCTCCCAAGAAGTATTTTTAGCCACAATCACGAAGAAGAAGAAGATGGAGAAGGAATGCAGAGCCACGCTACGACCTCCTCAACACCCGTGTACCATCCACAAACGATACTCAGCAATGAGAAAAAAAAATCACAGGGACTTGAACAAGAAGAAGATGACAGTGGCGTAGTTCTATGTTGTGTCTGGTGGTGTTCTTAGGGTCAATACCGGTGTTCGAGGGAACACAATTAGTGTACATGTAACCCACACTTACTCTACTATAGAGGGTGGGTGGCTGAAGCGAGAGATGGACGCATCAAATACACACCATTATTTAGAAGCTAGTTCGGAACTTGTAAGCGTTCCTTATAGAAGCGTAATCAAAAAGGAAAGAAGAACGAAATGAGGAAGCAACCCTTGAAAGAATATAACTACCTTAAAATAGAATAGACTCTTCTATTCATTCGTACGAAAAATTTTGAAGTAGGATCATGAAATTTGCTAATTAGACGCGTCGACACGTATATACGAAATTAAACCCATTAATGTGATGTAGGAAGTAAACTGTATACTACAAAATCACTATTTATTCAAACGTATACTACGAGTTCGACGAGTACATAACATTGACTTTGTATTCGATAAGAAGAACGCACACGTATTATCTGTCAGTAGTTCTTAAATCCAAGAACGTGCGCGAGAGGAGAAGAAAAAAAAAGATGAACTGAATTACTTTCACACGAGAAAATACGTGTAAGGTCGAAGAGCTTTCGAAAACAAGAATTTTAAGTACCACTCGAATGTTTCTGCGATGAAGTGCCATCTGGTACACGTAATACTATTATGTCGTAATTGATACTCGCGGATTCACTAGCACTTGTCTCGACGCGAGATTAGGTCAACCTGGTCAATCGACCAATTTTTCTTCTATAGCCAGCTTCTTTATACGCTATAGTTGACAGATACTAGAAACTTGTTTCTTACCGCCTCGTACTGGAAAAACAATGCGCCGTCACGCGTCCGAACAATAACTCACGTGATGAATTATTTCGAAATCGCAAAATTTTGTATAGGGTCTTATATCCTCTAAGAACGTTTTTATTAATTTTAATTCTTTTCGTCGTCTGACAATTATCGACGATGTAACCTTGGATACACCAAATATTGATAGGTGCAACGTACTTAGAGGCTCAATGGCCTCTGCGATTGTTTTGCATCGGCTAGAGAGAAAGGAAGACGATCAAGGGAATCAAATGGTTTAGGTTGTTAAAAGTGAAACAGGTGTTGGTCGTGTTCTATGTCAAACAGCTGATGTAAAATGTTACTTTTGTAGCTCGTGTAGTGTTAACGAGTACGTGTGAATATGACTAACCTTTTAGCGAGAGAATCGTAATTAAAATTTAATTCTATTAATGAGCTCGATGCGCGCTGGTTTTAACTACCCATGCGATGCCGAGGACGACGCGGAAGGGAATCAATTTCACCCCGATATCATTTTTGAAATGTCATTCTGTGTTGTTGACATTAGTTTGTTTATCAGATACTTACAACCGGTTGGGCTGATTGACGTATTGCATAAAGAAGATTATTCGAAATATTCCGCTGGGTTCATTTTTCACGCGGTAGACTATCACGTAGTAGAAAAAGTGCAGAAGTCTTTTGCGTTCTAGAAAAAAATTTCCCAATTGTAGCGAAAACTGTCATGGGTCAAGGACGACTATAACATCCGGACTGCTTGTTGCATTTTTAACAAGCAGGATGATCTTATTAAGGGTTACATAAGACCAGCTCGGGCGAAGAACAAACCTCTCGAGTTTTATCTATCGGGCGTACATTAAACTGTACAACACTGGCTATTCTGTGTATAAATTTACACTCTACCCTGCTGTACGACACTCATTACATGTTCTTATTAACGTGTTGAATACTTGTTCAACAGAAGTTAGATTGTATTTTAGGCTTTCGCAAAGACTCGCATTTCAGACGGCACAAGGTGATATTCATTAAACATGTGTTACAAATAGAACAAGTTAGCTTGTTCACGAACATGCACTTTTAAGAAGGTGTAGATTATCGTATACCGTTGGTACGATGTTCATTGCTGTTTCTTAAAATTGTTCTTTGATCATCAACCATACGAACATCATTTACGAAGCCGCGATTGTACACGGGTATAATCATTGTTCTGAGGTAGATACTGCGACAACTACAGGGTAGTGGTTGAACAAGATTGTGGAACTTCTGCAAGACCTGTATTCCGTCTAGTGTTTCTTTACAAATTCACTTAGATTCATTCGTCTCCTGCTCATTTTTCGTGGTGAGGTCGTAGAATCATTTCTCTGTGGCGTATCAACGAAATTCTGAGTCACGATTCTACTCCAAAAAACTACAAACACAAAAAATTTGGATTCCTGTTCATCTTCTTTTGTTTCCGACCTCCTCCATGAGACAATCGTGAAGTATTTCTTGATTCTTCACCTCTGGCCAAGTTCATACGGAATTCTCACGATCCTTATGATGATGATGTCATAAAAATTTGTCTTAATACGTGAATGCATTTAAGTGAACCTAGTCAATTTAGATTGTGAAAATTTCGCAAGTTATAACGATGCCATTTACGATGCTGATGTACTTGTTATCGTTCGAATAACTACACAAATACTTTGAATATTTACGATAAGAGAATTAGTTACTTTGAAGGACAATAATAGAACTATAAAAATGAAGAAAGGAATAAATTAGTTTCCTCCTAACGATCATTATGGAAAACTTTGGAATTTAAAAATTCATTCCTGCATACTCGGCAGTCAGTGAACTTTCTAAAACTTTACAGCTTTAGAAACTTTTCTCCGAGGTTATGTATTTCGAGAACTTGTGTATATTTAAGTAAATATTTTTCCAGTCTCACTTTGGAGCCCAGCTACTTTATGACCTTCAAATTTTAAAATAAAACGTTATTCTTCCCTAAACAAACCATGACCCTGATGAACCACTGTAAACGTTATATTATGCTATTTATGAGAGAAGACAAAATAACTTCAGGATCGTTGTTCGGCATCCTCAAACGTTCTCTAAAACCGGACTCGATCTCGCGATATAATCAGGAAGTGATCTATATTTATCGCAAACGATTAAACGTTTTTTGAAGACGTGACTATATGAACGTACGTCCAATGACTACATTAGTATTAACTTTGTGGAAAAAATACGAATTGAAAGAAATTAAGAAATACCTTCTCCCTGGAGCAACGAAGTTGACATCACGCAACCCATTTATTAATCATTAGTGCGCAGAGAAGGAGACAAACGAAAAGAGTGAGAAGAGAGATCAAACGAAAAACTAATTACGGATGGTTCGAAGTTTGATTGACAATGCGCTCGGTCCTACGTACGGAATCCAAAATTTGACCTTCCGTCTATATACGACGAATAGATAGATGATATATATGCCACATTCGTAATAAAATTGAGATTTACGAAATGGGTAAGTACCAAGAGTACACGCGTTAACTTCAGGGGACTCGGGTTAACGTCGATCGGTACAGCGCGGCGTCGATGTGCGTGAATTTAAAATTGAAACGTCGAACTACGAATTATTTGATAGATAGGAAACGTCACGTGTGCGTTATCATGATATCAAATCACCGGGATGCATGCTTGACCACGTGCGGATGAGCGTTTCTTAAAATTTGAAAGATAAAACTCGTGTATTCAGAGAAAAAAAGAGATTCTTCTCCTTCATTCAGATTGTGCAAGACTCCGAAGCGATACTGATTTCAAACGCTCACTCTTCGGATATCTCTCAGGCTCATTTTCTCTTCAAACCTGTGACAAAATTCCTTGGAGGGAGAGGGGAGAGATAGTCTTCTCCTGAGACTATAGGTTATAAGAACTTCCCAATGCATCGAGAGATCCAAGAGATCCAAGAAAATTGGAGTCTCTTCTTGCTCAGAATGGTTTTCACCCTTGGTCCGTTCTTTGTATTTGCGAGGGAGCTCTTGCGCCCACCAATGACCACATTTTGGACAGACTTGATCGCTTCTTTTGTCTAGTTTATTCACTTTTCATACTTCATATCCTCAACGAACAACACGACTCTTCCTACAAACTTTACCCATGAAACATGTGCATGGGTATCAAGCTGTGGCTTGCGCTTTTTGTCGGAAAAAACTGGCCTCATCATCTTCCGAAAACTGGCGCTCGCCAATTCCTCTACCTCTCTACACCTTCAAGGTTTTTCTTATACTGTAAATGCTTGGGCTTACCTTCGGTCACAAATTTTTTGGATTTCTCACATAAAATCACTTGAGCTAAACATCCGAGTGTCACCAACGATTATTTATGCTATCCTCGTTTGGGATTCAACTGAAAATTACTTCTCCTACTGAACTACGGCTCCCTGGTCTTCTCCCAGTCCAAAAAGTCTACTCTTCAATTCCTGAAGATTGTTCACTCAACAGCTCTCAGAATAGTCCCAGGGTATTTCGAACCAGTCCTAATCTGTTTTTCGTACACCACCGGCAATTGACAACTCCCTCGCGTCCTCAGCTCAATTTCTAGCACTCTCCCTACCCATACTGTTGTTTTTTCCCCTCATGATACTTTACGAAATATTTTTTATCCTCGTCTTGAATCTCTCCCAAAGTTCTACCCTCTCCTCTCGATTAAATCATCCATTCCTCCGACCATCATCAGACTGAATGTTCGTGAATCAAACAACTTTGCATATTTATTGTAAACTATTATCGCAGGATTTCCCAACTGCATAATATCTTACTTTAATGGCTTTAAAACAAGGTATGCATGCTTTATTCAAGACTGAATTAAGGCCTCGTTTTAGAAATTCAGTCTTGTTTTTACTGCCCAGTAGAGCGCTAATCGCTATTCAAGCCTCGCAGCTCAATGGATACATAAATTTGAAGTACCACACTTTTGACTTAGAGAAAACGATTTTTCTCAAGTATATAAATCTTTTTTTTCTCTCTAATATGTAATTCGATTTCAAAACACTGTCAGAGCTTGTCCGAGAGTTGCGAGTAATAAAATCATTCGCGCTAAATTTTCAATCGTTACCGATAATTTGTTCGTAGAATATGAGATGATTATGACGAAAATATAAATTAAAAAACCTTAGAAGCCTCCATTCAGCGAAAAAAAAAATTGTACTATAAATATTTTCCAAAGATCACCTTGAAATATCTCTTTCTCCCTATCCGCTACCCATCGCGTTAATTGCATCCCAAACGCTTCCTAGTCAAGATAAGATTTAACTAAGCTCCATACCACCTTCTAGTGTACAATGTTTTTCTTCGATTTTCGTAAACATCGATCAATACAATTACATCAGAACAAAATAACGTTTCATTCTTAATCTGTTCCTCCTCCTCCAATCTTTTTAGAGAAATCAAAATCACGATGAAACGCGTTTTAATTAGGACCATGCGCGAATGAGTTTCCCTTTTTTGTTTCAAAATTAAAAATACGAAGAGACAGAGAGAGGAAGATGATTACGAATTTTATACGTTCATTTATTCGCACGTTAATTTATTTAACAATAAGGTAATGATTTTCTTCGATCGTAAATATCAATTTACGTCAATGGAATTATCGAAGATACGACGCTACCAGAGAACAAAAAGATTGCTGTATTGAAAGTGTGTAAAATCGTTCTTCTTCTCTCTCCTACACATCGTTTCTCAAGTCATTTCGTTTGACTTTGAGCGCTCGATCGCTCTTAGGATTGTCGTAAAACTCCCTCAAGTGCGCGCAATTGTCTAATACGTATCTATGGTATATCGTAATAAATCTTCGCCCAGAGCTAAACTACAATATACGTTACGTCATTTATTTTGAAATTTTTGAAGATCCGTGCCGTACCACCACTCAGCATACCACAAGCGAACTGAAACATTGTTGATATTTTTTTCCTAGTCTGACGTCTGAGCTCATTCACAAATAAAATACTCGAGGGGCGCAAGCGAATACATCGAATTAAATTTTTTGTATTCGTGACTTTTGATTATTTCAAGATCGAAGAGCTACTGAAGAGGATATTCCCGCAAACACTCGACTCGAGTACGAAAAGCGTAAATATTTACATTGTGTTCGTTTTCATCGATTCGAGAATCGATTCGTCGACCATTGTACAAGATGATCGATGATGATTTTGCACGTGTGCTTGCTTGGATATTGCAACGCAATATTAATGATGAGAGACGCGATAACGAAGTACGCAGTACTTTTGGAATCGACTAGGATATTGTATAATTAAGCTTACCTGTAAACAAATGGTCCAAATTCTTCTAGCTTCGGCTTTTCGCCGTGTTGCAGAAAGCCCTCTGGATTCGTAACGTTATAGATAAAAACTTTAGTCAGTCTTAATACTCCTGGCTTATGCCAGTAATGATACGAAAGCGTACCATTTAACAGTCGAAGATTCTGAAAATGAGAAAGGAAAAAGTAATTTAGTAAAGATTTACGAGGTTGCAAAGTTAGAAGAGGGAGGGGAGGGGTTTGAAAGAGCTACGACCCTGATCTTTACTAGTTATTGATGAAACAACTGATTCATTTTCTGAAGAAAGGGGTGCAAGATAAGCGCGCGGTAGAGACCGTGAACAGACGTAGGCGACCAGCCGGCTCGTAAGAGGCCGAAGAGAGCCATCAATGGTTGCCATAATGCTACGTTAAGAAAGATGAGTGAAATAGCAACGGAGGACCTGTTGGGAAAACACTACAAGATAGTTCTGAAAAGGCTGAAGGACCTCTCAGCAATAATTTAGATGGAGCCGGATGCGGTGGAGCGAGCCTTGACAGCAGCCACCACTAATGGCAACGCTACCAATAGTAGAAGAGGATAGCTGGCATATTCCTCATAGGTACTGAGGAAATGGATGCAGCAGTGAATATTCTGCGGGGTTAGTATTGAAAAGCTCCACGCCCGGATAAGATCCCGAATTCAGTCTGAAGAACAACACACTGATACATTCAATGTGACAGTTGGTAGAGGGCTTTTCTCTGCGTGGTGGTAGACAGCCAAGCTAGCGTTGATCGTGAAGAAGGATAAACGATCTGAACTGCCATTACTAGCAACCCGTCGGAAGTTGAGTCCACCCAACTGTCGTCTACCAGGTGGAGAATTCACGATTAAAAAGGTGATGAAAACTGAGCTTCAGATACCATTTCCTGATGACAGTGGAAAATACGGCAGAATGGTGTACTACCTGAAGGGCCGAAGGAAACCATGAGGAGGATAGTCCTATAGGGTATTCCAATAAGGACCGACTCAATAAAGATAGCCTGCAGAAGGAAAGAGACGGAAAAGATCCAAAGGAGTGTTGCGCTGAGGAGGTGTTTTAGTGCCTACCACACTTTCTCAACGGAGGTTCCTAG
Organism: Aspidiotus destructor; assembly: GCA_035079395.1. Lineage (NCBI taxonomy): Eukaryota > Metazoa > Arthropoda > Insecta > Hemiptera > Diaspididae > Aspidiotus > Aspidiotus destructor. The sequence goes on along the minus strand of JAVHKZ010000015.1, from coordinate 22,948,709 downwards.
CGTATCAGCCATCATTTGGGTTACTTGCTAAGGAGTAAGAAAAATTAGGACATACGACTGACTAAGCGGCTTTATGGGTCCAGAAAGCGCTCCATGCTCCAGAAATGAAAAGCGAAAATTGCTCAGGAGTGAGCTAGGTCAATGAACGACGTGCGACCTTGGTGAATGATGAACCGAGACTATGGCTTGTTGAACTTTTACCTGACGCAAGTGTTGAGCGGCCGAGGCTACTTCACCAAGTACCTCCATGAAAAGTTGAGGAAAGATTTGTAGACCACGTGCTTGCATTACAATCAAAATTCGAGTGTGAGGCGTAGAGGTGTGAGCGGGCGAGCATAGTCAAGGTCGTCAAGAGATTGGGGTTGATGGAATGCTTGCTCCGAGTAGCCTGGTAGCCACAATGAAGCTTGGAAGCAGGTGTCTGTATTCGCAGCCGCACCTCATAAAGAAGGACTTGGACATGGAATGGAATCGGCAAATGCAGAGCCACGCTGTGGCCTACTCAAAACCTGTGCACCATCCACATATAGGCGACCCTCGGCAGGAAGGAACAGAAGACGTTCTACATTCCTTCTGGTGTACCTAGAAGAACTGCAGTTCGGCGGTTGCCAAGTACAAGGGGTATCGTCGAGAGGATTCTTCCAACACTGAAGTTATACCCAAAAGGGTCGATACCGGTGTTGAAGGAAACAACATTGATGCGTACTCAACCCCCACCCATCCACTATGGAAGACGGGCGGTTCCACGTACGACACAAGCGCTTAAAGCATGGTAAGAGAGGCCCAAAAGATTTTGAAGAATAGAAAGACGCCAAGTAGAAAGGAATAGGAAGTAGATATATTTCGGAAATTATCAATATAGACAAGTTGGGCCCCTTTTTCAAGAAACTATGTACGTCTTGTTGACTCTCTCACGATCAAGACGGGCTGGTTTCCTAATTGTAATTTCTTAAAAACTAGATATATTTACGAGTATTCTACGACAGTACGTTAATAGATTTTACCTTCATTATAATGTAGTCTAACCAAGGTATTGATGAGAGTATTATTCCAATTGCTAACGTAAAAATTCCTACAACTATCACGGCTAAACGACCTGAAAAAAATAATAAAATTATAATCATAAATATTCGAACAGTATGCAATTCTAAGTAAAAAATTGATCACATTTATACTTCTATAAACAGTATTGATACATTAATTATCGCACTCAGGCACAGAGCGTGATAAACGATTGTCTTCCGAGATGTTTGCGGTTTTCATTCTTCTAAGGCCGAAATAAACGCCGACGGCTGAGTTCTTTTCCTCTCAAATTGACTTCCTCTCTGTTTCTACGACCATGTTACCTGTTCACTTTTGCTTTCTTCAAAGATACCTCGATGGGTCATATTAATATAATATGGATCCGTTCCTACACTTATTATGTTAGAATTTACGACCAGTATGAATGAAAGAGTTATTGGCTCCCTTAGAACACGATATAGTCTTTGACTCCTGCCTTCAGTCAAATTTTACTTCCTTATATCATACTAAACGAAACATTAGCGAATAACAATGCGGAATTCCATTTCTGCAAATCGTAGTTCGCTAGTTTTATATTCTAGTCGTACTTGGGGAACATTTAGGGAAAATGTATTTCGTTATTGAAAATCAAAAGAACGAATTTGGGAGTAGTTAATTTCCTATTCATTGTTTTTGTTTGTTCGCTTATTTATGCGCGTATTTTTCGGTATTTATTGGCCTATGATGACTTCGCTTTTGGTCATCCTTAAACGATTTGAACGCGAGCTCTCATTTTGTGTTATTCGGTGTGACCAGTCAATCGGATAATCCTCTGAGAAGGGGATGAGCAGGTTTAGAGCAAATGTAAGGAAGGGTAAACGCTGTTTTTGGAGTGTAAAATAACCTATTCATCGTACGTAAATACTTTAATAATTGGCCCAATTAATACAATGTAGACAACCTTCTTTAAATGACGACTTTGTTTTTTTCGCTACTTTTTTGGGCGTCATCAAATAATGACCAGTCATTTCTTAGCAGTCTCAACGTACTCCCGACACGTCACGATATTGTTTACTTTTTACTGCACAAATTATTGTCAATTGCGCGCTGTATAAAGTATATACCGGTATTTCCATCAGCGTACCATACCGACGGTATACGGATCAGGAACTCGACGAGAAAAAAAAAAAGAAGAAATTCGCATCATAAACAATTATTAAAACCCGTTAATTGGTTATTTTGTTTTTTCACACTCGCCTTCGTTTACGCAAAGCTAAGGTATTTTATACCTCTATACATTCTGTAGCGCTTACTGTGCTTATCCAAATAGAAAATATCGTATTTTGTGAGCGGCGCGACGTCATCGGTTTTTCAACGTGAGCATCTTCTTAAGTCTGCATGAAAATTCCACATTTCGTTCATAATTCTCAGGTGCGAATCGTTCTTCTGTATCGAATGACGTCACTAGCTTCTTAGATCTTAGAATTTTCTCGACCTTAATATGAATAACAGTTATGACGTCATTCTATCTAATCATCTTTTTGTATTGGTGCTCTAGAATTGTACGCTGAACTTAAAATTTATCTGAAATTTGAATTGCATAATTCGATGGCAGGGCCTCCTTTGTGAAAGGTAATGCAGAAATACTTGCGAGCACAACTTACATTCCTATTATAATTTGACAAAATTCAAGAATTCACACGTATAGAATTGTATTAAGTTTAGTGTGCTAGATGACACTCTATCAGCTGATGGTCGCGTTATAAGATAAGGGCACAATAGGTAATCTACCATGTAAGAACATAGAGGTCAAAATGATACAGTCTATGCCGTTACATAGCTCGCGATTTTGAAAAATTAAGAACTGTGAACAGAATGAAGATGTTGCAAAGTGTGATACAAGCATTCCAGACGAGGTGTAGCGTGAAATGATTAACATAAAGAGTAAACGAATCAATGCCTTGAGGCAGTTCCTAAAAATAAGATATTTAAAAAATAGATAAATTTGGAAATGTGCCTAGAAGATGTATTTTGACGGGAACAGGGTGGGCCTTCCCGATGAACCATATCGATGTCATGACGACCGAAAATTTTCTTCTTCCAATTAGTCTTGATCGAAATGGCGTCGATATATTGTTGGAATCGACTTCACGTCGAAGTCAGGACATGATTTGTCGACGCCGACTGCTCTGTTGCGTTGATTAACTGTCACAGTGGCTACTTTACGGAAAAACTGGAAAACCGGAAGAAGTTAGAGAATTCTGCAAGACTTGGAAAAGTCAAGGAATTCTAGAAGTTTCAAGAAAAGTCGGGGAATTTTCTAAGACACGTCAAAGAAAGTTGATTTTCTTTTTCCGTGCCATTTCTTCTGCCTTTTAGTGGAGATTGTGGTCTGGAATGAGAAAAAAATGGCTACCTTGACTCTGGATTTTCGATTTTCTGAAAACGTCTACTGGGTTGAGTTCGAATCGACTTGTCTGACGTTTTTCTTTCGATCTCAAAATCGACTGTTCTGTTGCGTCGATTAAGAGTCGATATTTGTTTTTCCGGAAATGTATTCTGGTTGACTTTGAATCGACCTCAAATGGACGTCCATCCGGAGTCGATCAACTTTTGATTTATAACTTTTTAAAAATGTATGCCTCTTCCTACTTACATCTTCTCCGTCCAAAATTTGATCCTCATCATAACTCTGGAGTAGCGGCGCGGGGGCGTTGCACGGTGGCTCGAGCCACCCTCTCGGCAAAGAAAGGCGCCCAGAAAAAGGAGGGGAAAAAATATAAACTCGTGGAAAAAAAAGTGAGTGTTGGGATATCGACAGTCGGTTTTCATCATTTGGAAACCGGGTGATGGGGAAAACCAAGTGTTGGGGGTATCAACAGTCGGCTCTGATCATTTGGACACTTGGTGTTAAGGAAAACCGAGTGTTGGGATATTAAAAGTCGGTTTTCATCGTTTGGAAACCAAGTATTGGGGGAAACCGAGTGTTGGGGGTATGGACAGTCGGTTCCCATCATTTGGAGTGAGTGTTGGGATATCGACAGTCGATTTTCATCATTTGGACCGAGTGTTGGAGTATTGGAAGTTAGTTTTCATCATTTGGAAAGCGAACGTTGACGTATCAACCGTCGGTTCTGATCATTTGGGGACCGAGTGTTGGGGAAACCGAGCGTTAGGGTATCGATAGTCGGTTCCCATCATTTGGACTGAGTGTTGGGATATCGACAGTTGGTCTTCATGATTTGGAACAAGTGTCAATAGTCGTTTTTCATCATTTGGACCAAGTGTTGGGGGTATCGACAGTCGTTTTCCACCATTAGGACCAAGTGTTGGGATATCAAAAGTCAGTTTTCATCGTCTGGAAACCGAGTGTTGAGGAAAACCGAGTAAAAATTCGTTGAATTCAAAGTAATGGAGAAAAAGCAGCATATAAATGAAGTTTTAGGCGCCATAATCTTGACGAGCCACAGGCGCTCAAACGTCACGCGCAGCCGCTGTGGGGCTATCTTCACTTTGTCGATCGGATCCTTGAATAATTCTTTCGGTCAACATCCGAACCACCTCCTCAAGTCGGATTCACTTCTTTTACTCTCTCATCTTTCCGCGCAGAATGTTATGAAAAATGAAATATTTATCAGGGTTTCTGTCGAAGGGTCCGTATCAGGTGGAGCAGTTTCGTTCCCTTTGACATTTTTGGTTCATGTATGATAGCTTCAGCATATCTCTATGCACATACAATTCAAAAGCCTCTATATTCTTTTCGGTTTTTTTCTTTTAAGTACACAGCTCTATGCCATAGAGGAGAACGGACCAAAGGTAGCACCGCACTAATCTCGTACGCCACCTAAGTTTAGATCCTTCGGGTCATTACATATGCCTCATCTTGAAAACACTTGTGGCTCTCTCTATCCTCGATCTTATATCAATCTCTTTGTGAAATCACGTTCCCGAAATTTTCCCCACTCGTTCGATACGTTTATTCTTCACCTGCAATTTTTCATAGGCTATTCTTGCTTCGTCACAATCCTTGTATGCATAGCCATCCATTTTGTTTTTCCCGTGTTTATCCCAAAGTTATACTCACGGCTAACCGCTACTACTCTGTTGAGCATATTTTGTTCCTTGAGTCGACTATCAGAAATTAAGACAGTATTGTCCGCGTATCGTATATTTGCTATGTTATCATTCCCAGCTTCTATGCCGTCATTATTCTTTAAATTCTGCAGGAAATGGCCCTCTGATTGACTTTAAATGATTCCTTAGCGTTCTGGCTGGCAAACAGAGTGGGTAGTCATATAGTTTTATGACGTCGTTTTTCCACTATCAAGCCTAATACCAAGTGTTGACTCATTTTTGATTTCGATTCTGAAACCCTATCAAGTTGACCTACAAAATCTTGACGTCGTTTGCAAGTCTGACGTATAATCGACCCATATTTGACGTCGATTTCCAGATATCAATTTACAATACCGGGAGTCGACTCAATTTCAACGTCTATTATGCGTGAGTCGATGGTCAATTTTTAGTCGACTTCTAGTCATTCTGACTCGTTTCTCAAACAAAACTAAATCGACTTTGAATCGACCTCGGAGTTGACTTTTAGTTGAAGAGCAAGTTGATTTAAAGTCGACATGGCTCATTGAGGAGACTTTGCCTGGAAAACGTCTGCGTTCGACCGTCCTGAACTCGAGTTACGTTCCAAGAATTAGTCTAAGTTAGATTATAATAAAACTCAGATTTACCGAACAATGTGATCAAGTTCATCTATTAGAATATTTCTCGGCTCCGCATATGCTTCCGAGGAGAGAAACAAAAATTTGCTACCCACTTCGTTAGCAGCTCATGGTTGCCTTCATTAAGTGGCTTACTTGAGGTGGACAGGAAACCTGTTCCGTGGGAGTTTGTGTGAATATTTTTGACTTTTTTTATTTCTACTTTCATCAATTCTCAGATAATCGATGTATCAATGTATCGACCACGAGTACAGCTCATTCAGATATAATATATATATACTGGCTCCAATCGATGTACTGTATCTCTATAATCCTTTCGGCTCATTTCAAAAATCGAAATTTTTCCTGTCATGCTCAGCTCGATACTTGAAATTTCTCAAAGTTTCAAAAAAGAGTTCCAAGACATACTTTTTGCGAGGTAGGTTTTCTTCGAAGGACGCCCCCATCCCCTCTCGTTAAACAGGCTTTCTGCTAAGATGAAATTGATCAAGTGCGCGAAGAAGAAGTGCCTTTACTTTATACAAAAGAAGGTGTTACTGTATCTCTTCATAAAGTTGGTATTTGGGCTCCATACTTCTGAACTGGCTGTTTTTCAGGAAGCAGCGGACCTTATGAGCTCCCTGCAGTTCTTGCGAAGTCAATATTTTATCTCGTATTACGTATCGAGCTTCTACATTTAATCATCAGATAAATCTTCAATCGAAAGCATTACGAGTTTCTTCCTTGATTTCAGTCGATTGCCATAATAGAGACTTATTTCGAGGAAAACATCGCATGTGCAATAATTACGTCGAACATGCGTACAAACGCGATATTGATCTTGAGCTTGGGCTCGAATTGGCCGCTAACACATACATTATGAGATTAACGGTGAAACATTCGGTGATTTTAATGGACCCTAATCTCATTTCACAAAATTTGAATCCCTATACGTTTTATCAAGTCGTACTCGTTACATTATACAAGCAAAACTAGATTATTAGCATATACCTATACTGACGAAAAACATTACATATTTCTTCTTCCTTAATCTCTTCCGAGTTCTATCTTACGCCGTTATCTCCTATTGACCAACTACTGCTTATCAATGTTAACCTTGACCATCGTTGAAACATGAGCTATATGCATTCTGGATACGCAGTTTTTATATTCGCGCTCTCTTACGCATTAAATCATCGGAACGATGATGATTAAAATATTGCGACCATAATTACATAAGCGATGCTCGTCATATTCGCAATCTTCTTCCTAATTTCAATCTAATCCCGTGTACTGTTCGAATTATTCTACCACGTACCTACCTATCAATTGAAAATCTTTCGGACGAAAAAAAAAAAAAAAAAAAAATGTATTATTGCGACATTCTATACGCTTTCGGCTTGTTGCCTGTCTATTCATAATGACCGCGTATCGCTACCGATACGACTTACGTTCTATCTAAGGACAGTTATGTAATGTATACTCGTATGACAATAACATGAAATCGTATTATCGTTGGAATTACAACAATTGGAACGTTCGGTTAGGTCGAGATGATGTGCCTAGTAAGAGAGTCCATCGAAGGGTGAACTGAATTCGAAGTTTCAAGGAGTTTTTTTGGCTTATTGTTGGGGAAAATTGACCTCAACTAGAGGAGGCAGTTCGCCTAGGTTCTACCATGGAACAAGGGCTTCGGAGGGGCAGAGGGGGCGCCTTCTTCAAATCCTACTGGCTGCTTTTGTGATAACGAGTCTTCAGAGAAGAGCAACCAAAACAAGAAGCTTCGAAATCGAGACCCAAGAGATCCCCACAAGGAGGCCAAAAAGCTTCGCACTAAACGTACGAGATTTTCCGCATATATTTTCGAGTTGCGGTGGGCATGAAAGGAGGAACCTTGCGCCGCCGAACAATCATTCAAAAAGTAATATTTTGAAACACGATGCAAATTTTTTTCGCCTCATCCTTGGGCAATGGTTCTCCGTAGAGTGGGAATGACGAGATGAAAAAAAGAGAGTAAGCAAGCCTCGTTGATATACTTGATCATATCTATAACCAACGAAGAATACGATATCGAGACAAATTCAACGAAGGTCATTGTCACTTTCCAGCTTACGTATGTACCGGGGTACACTCCACGAATGTACCAGTATTTTGTTGTACACTAGATCGCTAATACTACCTTGTAGATCGAAGGCGATCCATGACTTATATCATCTGCATTTTTGTTTTTTTCTTCTATCTCTCTCTCTCGCTCGGTCACTTCGTTTGTAAATCGTTCTTTTGAACGTCATCCATATAAAATCGTGCAAGTTTTTTTTTTCTCATCCTTTTACTAAAATTTCTCAAGAACACTTTATTCAAATATATCGAGTGCGCGTATGTAGAAAAAATTACTACTTTATTACTCTATCGTCATCGTTGGAGCGTAAATACCATCATCATCTCGGAAATTTTATTGCGTGGGTTTGCTGCTTACTGAGAGTTTGTAGAAAAGAGAGCAAAATGCTGACGTACGAGGAAATAGAAAAGCTCGACATGTCACCGCGTCACCAAAATTGAAACAAATGCCTACCAAGAGTTGGGACATCACGTGTGTGAACCTATAAGAAAATGACTATTGTTTCGTTATCCAGACCTACTTTACCAACATCGCCTGTTTATTGCCTTTATAACAGTGCTGTATCAGCATCCACGATACAGTGAGCATTATGTTATCGTCACGATCTTCTTCATGCGTGAGGTATATCGAGATTTCGATACCGAAACCGATATGGACGAGTGCATCAGCTGCTATCGAAGCGTGGATATGAGCATTATCGTTTCGGGGCAAAAAACGCGATTGCAAAATAATATTGACTGCGTGGAATTCCCAATGGATCAACCCTCGAATCTTTACTGCCCTTCAACATCGCGTAAGGTGGACTAATTTTTTACGATCCAAGCTGACTGTTTTTGCTCACTTATACCACACTTCAAACAGGTTACTAGAGTGATTAAAATTTAGCATCTTATTAATATAAAGCGACGCTGTATTATTACGAAATACTTCTATTTTTTCGTGCTATCGTTTGACGTCGCGAAGAACGATGTTGTTTCGCATCTGTGTAGAAGCCGACAAGTACGCACACCAGTTTTCATACACATGATATCGTCAAAAGCCTCAGAAGACTTCCTTGGGGTCCTTGAATCTCGGAACTTCCCAGACACACAAATAGACGCTGGTCGACTTGTCCACATTTATTTCATTGTCAGGTGAATGACCGGAAATGCGGTTTTATAAATTTTTGCTTCCAGTTTCTCGCATTCTCGCTCACTTCTTCCCCTAATCTTTAGCAATGCATCATCAAAATATCCTTTGGCTAGTTGTTTACGTTTCTAGATGCAACAAAGAGAACGGGTATTTCGAAGGTCTTTTTCTTTGCGTTCGTTTACTCGACTAGATCATGTGCACACATTCTGACATTTAAACGCATTATAGTCGCATTCGACTATCGGGAGAGGAAATCGTGTATTCGAGCGAGCGCGATGAATACGAGTAATAAGGAAACTACGCCTGCTGCAGAATTCATCCGAGATATTTATCACCGATGCATGTACACAATTAACATTTTGACAAATTTAGGCGCTCGACAAATAGGTACTATTTACACGCCTCTTCAATTAGAATGACGTACGTTACCGTGACTATTAATCCTGTTGTTCTGTTTTTCAAACGTGAAAATCAAAATATTTCTCAATCATCGACGTAGGTATTATATTCAAGTTCCATCGGAAACTTCTTCTTTTCCTCGCGTTATTTCCGGCATTTTTCGCGATCATTTATATTACCTACTCGTACGTGTAATTTTTCCCCGCGTCTTTCGCGCATGATTAATAGAATAAAAATTTAGTAATTTGCCGCGGGGTTTATTCGTATTTATACGTAAGAAAAAAAAAAAAAAACGGAAAACGGGAAGAGTTTGAAAATTGCGTACCGAATACCGGTATTTTATTCTACTTCCACGTTTTTCAGGATGTAGAGAGACACACTGTCTTTTCGCTAATTATGTAAAGCTCACCTCGGCTAAGATAGACTCATTAAATATTAATATCTACATCATTCTTGTGTACGTAAAACGTAGACTATAAATAGAGAGTCATTTCCATCTCAACTGAACGATATCTGCATACGCAGAAATTTTTTTCCGCGCAAGTTGGGTGATCAGGCAAGCACTCGTCACCAGAGTTGACGGGTAGAGGTCGTCCAGATGAGTCGTTGGGGAGTTATGAGCAAATAAAGATTGTGAGATGCTGATTAAGGAACGACTGCAGAAGTTTGAGTAGATTTTCAATTTATTTGGATGAGACTGAAACTTTAGCACGACACTCTCAAATCCTGTCCTCTCTCAATAGTTGTTGTCAGACATTTGAGATCGTATCGGAGCTATTTGAACCAAAAGTTGATGTAGCGCTATACTGGTGAAACAAAACTCTCGAGGAATACGTAAATTTTCGATGAAGCTACAAAAAACTTGGATTTGAAGTGAAAACGTATTTCTTGGATGAGTTCGGGACCCATCATCTGGAGATCAAGTGATCGAATCCTCCAGATTGAAATTCTCGAAGCTAAATGTACTTATGCCTTAAATATAAGAATTGAAAATCTCTCACCTCTCCGAAGGTTACAACAAGAAACATCCTCTCTATCCTAAGAAGAGCTTTACTCGCGGCTAGATTATGGAGCTCCGTTTCATAAAATCGGTCTTCTCTTTGCTATAGACACCGTTCAAACCTCCTCAAGATGGTCTTTGAAGCCTCTCAATCACGTCTCAAATTCAGTTTGGGTACCCAAGCTGCCATACTTCCTCTCCATTTTTGTTGACTTACTCTGAATTCCAACTTTCTATCACTTGTTGCCACGTTCTATTCTATACCTATTTAAATGTCGTCTCTTCGACCCTCATCCAGCTCACCATCCGCCTAAATCTCACAGAAGTCCTCAAACCTAACAAAAGCATCTTCTCCATCCACGTAAGAAAGCAGATGTCAGAATATCTGATCATACCCTTTGTTTCACTGATGGCTCGAAAACAAAAAACAAGATGGCGTAAGCATATTCGACACGTAGATCCATCATCTCCCAACGCATCTGTAACACAGCCTCCGTATTTACCGCCTAATTGATAGCAATATTCTCCTGTCCTTCTCACCTTTGTCAACCGTCCTCACATGGGAAATTTCTTCTCCTCACAGACTCACTTTCTTCGCCACACTCTCTCATTGACTTTTATGCTACAAACTCTCTCACGCAAAGAATCCTCTCCACACTCTTTAATACCTGGCCGAACATGAGACCCGGCAGTTGAACTAGCCTGCCACCACCTTCCTCTCACCCATCACAGACTACAAAAATCACTACCTCTATTTAGACTGGACGCTGGAAAACCCAACCTCCAAACAAACTTCTCCGTATCAAGAAGACTCCCTCCCTGGGTCAACTTCCTTAAGAAGTTCTAAACGGGAAGACACCGTTTTCAGCAGATTAGGAATAGGTCATACTCGAATCACACACTAGTCTCCATAACCCGCATCCTGCTATCATTGTCGCGAACTCAATCTATACATCGACCTTCTCCTTATGCCCCATATTCCAAAACCACCACTCTTCATTGAATGCACGCCCTTTCCCCTCCCCCTCCCAACTCTCGTGAACAATTCAGATATCATCTTCCTCACACTTCAATAGATTGATTTTCTGTGACGTCACCGCACTGATAACTGTTAGCAAAAGTACCCGAAAAGCAGTCCATCAGCCTAAAGGAGCTTCACGATTAGCATAGGAATGACGCAGGAACATTTCGGCGATCATTCATCCGCTTCCAATAACTCCTTCGATCACTTTCAAATACCGCAAACAACTCGTTTCGAAGCGTCTAAAACTACCATAAGCTAAAGAATTATCAAACGTGTACTTACTATTGCTAAGTGTAAATTTTTCTGACACCAACATTTGTATCGGCCGGCCATTTGAATTTCGATTCGAGGCGACCACGCTCAGTCTTCGGATGGGCGCGATGCCGAACAGCCGATTTTTCGCCGACTGCCCGACTTTTAAGTACTGATTTTTAGTCATTTTGATTACGGCAAAGCGGTCGGCTTCTTTTTTCGCGCACCAAAAGAGTAACACTTTTTACTCTCGCCTTCGCGACGAGAATTGTTATGATCGATCCTCAAAATTTCCGAAGATAAATAATTTTGAATAGTACACGTAGTAGACGATCATAATATTTCGTATAGGAACGCTCCACTATTAAAATCAATTTAATGTCAAAACTTTTTAGCATTTAATGCGTGGCACCACGGTTGCGAAAATTAACTTTTTTTATTCGAACGTTTTTTGCTGATTACATGGTCCGCATCCCACCTGAAACAAACAAAAAAAGAGGAAAAAATATTAATATTTGAAACTTACGAGAGTATCACTTCGGGCTTTCAAAAAATAATTTCCGGTAAAAATTTTTTATGTTCTCAAATCCGCCCTTGGAGATGAAAATAGCAAACATAGGCTAGATCAAATTTCGTATAATCACACGTTGAAAATTTTGTCCCGAAAAGTTCGATACCGGTTTCACGAATAGAGGTGGTTCGCTTCCACCAGCTAAAGCACTAACTGAAGTATGAATAGATACCTCACTTCTCGACTGAATAGTTTGAGTTGGAAAAAAATCACGCGTGTTAAAAGTTGTGCTTCGATGAGACGAGTTTAATGACTTTTTCTGATTGACACGAGTGTGATTTTCTGTAAACAACTAATTTTATCAGTGTACGAGTACATTCTTCAGCGGTATTTGACTTTCATGGAGTCCTTCAACTGTGAGTACTGAAGCAACCTTTGCTTCGCTCTCAGACTCGTGATTTTTATCAATAGAATAGAATAAAAGCTAGAGCTATTTATCGCATAGTGCTACACGAGCACGTTATCTTTGCTATTTATAATTGACATTGAATGATACCTTCTTCTGTTCTAATCGTTCGGTCTGAATGGTCATCAACCTTCTTATCGATAAATTGCAGTTGAATGTCATTTGGTAAAGGAGATTACAACCTTGACTCGTGTAAGAAAAATTTTCTTCAGAAAATATCAAATCCAATCGTATTGATTCATAGTTGTCATAGTATATGAAGCTGACAGAACTTCAATTTCACAACTACTTATTTGGGCCGCCTAAAGCGTTGGGTAGGTGATTACATAACAAAGTCCACCTTAGAGGAAACCTCCCCAGAATCCTGAAAATCCCGGGCCCGTGGGAAAAGGTACGCCTCTCACTTCTCGGAGGCCCTGTATTTGAGTCGCAGAACGAAGAAGAAGGATTTGCAGAGTGCCAATCAATAGCTATGTCAAATTTTAGTGAGAAAAATGTTTTGACGTGGAACACGTCTATACGCTAGGTACGAAATTGAAAAAGCGACACCAAAAATCGAGCGACAGATTTAAAAACGACAGATCTAAGATTTCAGCGAACAATTTTAGGTAGCTGTTATGGATCCATTGGTAATCCATGGGTTGAAAGGTCTTCGATAGGTTATCGATAGGTTTAAAAAGGTCAATGCTATGTATTGTATTCGGCATGCGATGAAAGGTATATATGTATGAGGTTGAGTGCAAAAGCAATTTCAACCCTGCCTCAAGTAAATGACAGTGAAAGATCCGGTATGTGTCGATGAATTCTTGTGACGGAGAAATGGAAGTAATCCGCAGATTTTTAAGTAGTACAGCATTGAAATGTAATCAATCTAATTGGACATGATGATTAGAGCAGGTGGTTTTGATCGTTCTTCCTGGAAGAAGTTCTCAAGGAAAGTTCTTAATAGAGGGAGTTAAGAAGATTGGAAATTTCTTATTAGGTGCCTAGAAGGAGTAAGTAGGTGACTCCTCTGTTCCCCACTCAGTGCTGCCAGATCTACGGATTGTTGGTCCTCAAAAAAGATTTCCCTCCAGATTTTGCGTAAAATACAGATTTCTTGCGCTCAAGGGAAAAGTACCTTAAACACTCATGTGAGAGATACTTTTCTCCTGGTCGTTATAGCCGTGTTGTCAGACAATATTTTCAAAAATCATTATGCGGTATTCTCTCCCTTGAAGATAAAAATAGCAAACAGGTTGATAAATCAAATTTCGTATATTCTCACGTCGAAAGTTTGGTCCTGAAAAGTTTGATACTGGTTTCACGAACAGAAGTTGAACTACTAATTTTTTTTCGCTTCCATCAGTTTAAGCACTATCTGAAATATGCATAGATACCTCACTTCTCGTCCGTATACTTCAAATTGAAGAAAAAAACCACACGTGTTAAAAGTTGTGCTTCAATGAGACGAGTTTAATGACTTTTTCTGATTGACACGAGTGTGATTTTCTGTAAACAACTAATTTTATCAGTATATGAATACATTCTTTAGCGTCATTTGACTTTCATAGAATCCATAAAATGCAAGTACTGAACGCACAGTGCAAGCAACCTTTGCTTTGTTCTCAGACTCGTGATTTTTGTCAATAGAAAAGAGTAAAAGCTAGAGCTTTTTAAGGACTTCTAGTGAATTATCTACAACGATCAGGAGAAAAGTATCTCTTATACGAGAAACTGAGGTACTTTCTCCTTGGTCGCCTCAATGTAACGAGAAACTATGGTGTCACCCTATAACGACCAGGAGAAAAGTATCTCTCGTATGAGTGTCTAAGGTACTTTTCCCTTGAGCGCAAGAAATGAGTATTTCACGCAAAATCCGTAGGGAAATCTTTTTTGAGGACCAAGTAAGGTTTTTTTCCCTGTCTACAAGGAATCCGAAAAAAACCCGAAACTTTTTCGAGGATCAAAAATCCGTAGCCTTATCCCCACTTGACAACTTCCAGAAGGGCAAGAGGGGTGAGTTTACAAGAGCCATCACTACCTGTGTAAGAACATCGCGATGATATTTTTAATCTCTGCACCTCTGAGCTTAAAAGAACGTTTCTTTTTCATCTTCCTTGTGAAATGATACATCATCCTCCTATCTCTGATATTCGTCCCGATCTCACTCACAACCGGATAAGCAGTCTCCATTCAGGTAATACCTCATCCTTCCTTATGAGAACTCTGCTTCCATATTCACAGCCGAACTGACCGCTATACTCACCTGCTTCTTTCTTCTCACTTGCTAATGATCCTCTCTCATCCTAACTTGCTTTCCTAGCCCCTCGCAGAAATTCTCATTCCTGTAAGTTCCTCCTTATCCTCCATCTCATTTCTGTAGACCAGTGCTGCCAGATAATATTTCCAAAAATCCGCATCCGTCACTTTTTCAAATACTTGGAAATGAATTTCTACGGACTTCGACTTGTTTATCATCAACGATCAGGAGGAAGGTATCTCTTATACGAGCAACTGAGTTACCTTTCCCTTGATCGACTCAACGTTGCTAGAGACTGCGGCCAATGACAATCAGGAGAAAATTATCCCCTATTCTGGAACCTGGGGTGCTTTTCTCTTGAGCACAAGGAATCCGTGTCTGATGTAAAATCTGTAGAAAAATCCGTATTTTTTTCAAGGACCAAAAATCCGTGAATCTGGCAGCAGTGCTGTAGACACTGGGACACATCGACTTTGAGGAACAAAACGTATTGGACCTTGCCGGAAAGCAGTAACTCCGTTCATCATTCATACCTGATCCCCCCTCACCCTTCATACTCTCCTCCTGTCATGATTTTTGGTCTTCTTTAATCTCCAATAAGCTCCGACCTAATTGAAAAAACTCCAACTCCTGCCCTTCCTGACGCGAAAGAACCATGCCATACCTGTCTCGCTTGTTATTTTCTTGTTTTACGCCTCTCACTTTCCTCGTGCATGAACTGCAATGTTGACAATCTATTCTTTTAACTCTTCCTCTGTTGCTTACCTCTCCAAAACATTCGGCCTCTCCCTGCCTGTATCACAAAATTCCTCTCAAACAATCAAAAGAAAATCTTTACTACAATGGACTATACCTCTGATCCACCTATCCAATTCATGTTCACCCTTATTATCAGCATCTATCCTCTCCGAGACCATAACCTTAAAGGTAGTTCCAAGGCTGTTTAATCGAATCAAAAAAAAAAAAAAATGTATAGAGCTGGATGACTTTCCTTCCTGGGTTTACCAGTTTTTTTAAAAGAAAAGAAAATTCTAATTAGAATCCTATTTTCACTCGTCTTTCTTCTTGTTTACTTCATTCATCCAACTATTACCCTATATTCTTGGAATTCGACTCAAATTCTACTTCAACTTTTCCCAAAGAATCAATGAGAATCTGATATTTCGCGATCGTTGCGTCGATTGCCTCACTTCCAATAATTAGATTAAAGGTATACAATAAGATGTTACCATGATTTCGCAGAAAGTTATGTACCTATATCAATATCTTGATCGAGTTACAGCATAAATTGATTCACTATCTTGGAAAGTCACCAAATCGAGATGCTATCTGGATTTTCTGTCGGAAGAAAGACCCGTAGCTCAAGGGCTTTCTGTAAAATCATGCTCACGATTTTCGCATAGTCTACGATCCGTGCAACAATTTCCCGAAAGATCGAGTCAAGGTGTCGTTAATTGTGTGGGTCAAGGTTGCGAATAGCCCGTGATTAAGTATGCCTAATAACAAAAATAATCGCGCCTCTCTCCTGGAACGCGATCAAAATTGACTGGTATTTTTTTATAATTCCAAAAAGCAATTTCTAATCGTACCATTTCTAAAAGGCACAAACATAATCTTGTATTTTTTCGAGAACGACATCGCTCCTGGTGGTAGGCTATACATCAGATTTTCGAATAGAGATGAGTTCGCAAATTTCTGCCGTTGTCGCTTTTGATTGATCGGGCCACGATTTTTTACTTAGGTCATTATTGTACTGAACTTCGACTAGGACTGATGCCGTAAAAAGTATAATCGAATGTACGTAATATTGCAATCATTATATTATTTTGTAGCGTCAAATTGTTTCATCATCGTCATCATTGGCAATCGTTATTATCATCTATTTGCGAATTGATTAAAATGAATATTCTTAATCCTGCGCGCTTGTGATGTTAAATCAACTGGAGACGTCAATAAGTTGGGGATTTCAAGTTGAACAGAATTTACGTCATCGTCAAAAATTCTCCGTTAAAACTTTTTTTTTTTCCTTCTTTTCTAGAGAAAAAATCGGATAAAGAAATAAAAACAATATTATAGCCGATATTAGTAGCGTGAGGCATTCTTGTTTCAAGGTTTAAGGCTGTGCGAACGTGCAACTGAAGCACAAAAAAGGAGAGGTAAACGAGAATGCTCATTAGGGCAGTTCAGTTTTCACGATAATCGTAGGCCCGCTGGTTATATTGGTACGTGCTATCGATCGCATCATTAATGTAGGTATGCCTAGCAAGTATCAGACTTCGAGGAGTAGAATTGGACCCTACTAAGCATCGTGCGGTCGCTTCTTTGTCGAAGAATTTCGATGATTCGTACAAAAATTGATTGCGCAAAACTGGATGCCTCTCGCATACAGAAGTGCATCGCGCATACGAGACTCGTGCAGACAATTCAATTACCTATCCATATTTTCTTATCGGTAGGTAAAATATGACTGGATCGTCTTCGTGACAATTAATGCTTCTCTATATTCTTGTACTTCGAAGGACGTTGTAAAAATTTTCAAGCAAATCATCATCGTTACGTTTTTCTCGTACCTTTTTTTATTGCTTATTGTAACATTAACTACCGTCATTTACTGCAACTTTTTGACCCATTCTCAATCTCGCGTCGTTCATCTACACGTGAGAAGGTTTTAGAGCTGTCCTACAAGATTTAAACCTTGTGTTTGAGGAAGCGTTATCATCGCTCCGATGAGGATTATAATGATTCATCCATAAAAGGCCAAACAGAGCACCGCCGCATCTTTAATTTGACAGGCTCTTATGATCGGTAATAATCGCTTATTTTTTGGAAAAAGAATGCGTTTGCGTAATAATTTGATTGTTGAAGAAGACGCGGAAGAAGTTTATTCAGGAAAAAAAAGGCCGCCGATGGAGAATTGACACTGACTCGAATTAAGAATGTGCACCGGTTAACTCTCTTCCCCTCCAAGTTCTGCTAGTTTCTCGTTTCTTACTCGCTCCAGCCTGTCTAACCGTCTTATCAGCCTCCTATTATAAGACTAATCCAGCTTAATGTTTGCTAATGCGTTCAAAAAGTTTGCGTATACGCAACTTCTCGCAGGCTTATAGTAGTCGTGATCGATAATTCGGGGCAATTCGATCGCCGAAATGTATCGGCCGTTCGAAGGAGTCATCAACCTTGATGACCTTGGTATAAGAGTCGTCGTCGCGATAAACATTGTCGAAATATCATAATTTTATTTAGTCTTATTACTCTCATTCGACTGACCGAGTCTAAAAAGATATAGGGCGAGAAAACGGCAGGGCTTGATGGCGCAATTGTCGTCAAGATAAACTTTGGAGGACAAAAATGTTCTATCAATTTGAAACTAAAAATGGGGCGCTTTCTTGGTATCTATGGCCAAGGGCAGAGCGAAGGAGCGAAGTAGAAAATACAAACATCGTGTAAGCACGGAGGAGACATTTGGGTTGAGGGAAGGGACAGGCTGAGGAATGTACAGATTGAACCTTGTGGAACAATTGTATAAAGAAACCCAGGTTAGGTCACGAATGGATGAATGGGTTTCAGAATTTGTGATAGATCATATGAGTCTAGGTAGAAGAACAGAAGGGAGATGAAGTGACGATCCTTCTTCTCTTGTAAAGGCTTTGTAAGTTTACAGTGACTCTAAATCTGGAGGAAGGAGAATTAGAAAACCACTAAAGACCTACACCCCAGGGGTGCTCACAGATTGTTGCACATCTCCCAGAGATGAGAGGGCTTTGGCAACCGCCTCATGAACGAAAGGTCTTGGGATTAAACCTCGCACGGTAAAGTAGCCGAAATTTGTATTTTTTTCATTCTCTAATAGTTCTTCCCATCCTTCATGGGCATGAACCTAATTTCGTTCTTGAGCTGTGAACAAGGGTTCAAAGACCGCCTAAAACTGTTGAGAAAGCACCCAAAAACCTTGAAATAAGTCCGAAAGTCCGAAACAAATTAGGAACGTAATTGTGAATCCCAGGTTAAAAACTTACCAGGAAGGAGCAAAATTCGGTGCTTCATCGTTTCGAATCCTTTCCGATGTTGTACAAAGTCCTCGTAGGCATGAGCCATATGAAGAAAGAAAGAATCTTTTCCCCCTTATTCTTTCCCTTTCCTGATAGATACTCCCTATGAACTGCCATTTTATGGAATGATTTTTCTTCTTACTCGAACTGTGTCACGGGGAATTCTTTAAAAATTGTGTACCTCAATAAACTACGATATTTCAAACGTAACGATGAGCTTTTTTTACTAATTGCAAGTTCATGGTCTCTACTATTTTCGTACAGATTCAAGCCTACAACTCCGTTTGAATCATGGTTGCTAGTCCAAAAGATTATCCCTACAAAATTGGCTGTTTAAATTCCATCAAAAGTAGAAATTTTTATGAATTTCTAATTTAGTTCAATACACGAATAGGCAGCTGTTGTAAATTTAGGTAGAAATAATCACTAATGTTACATTCCTTAAGCATTACGCACAGGTCTTGAATGTTGAATATTCATTGTATAGCGATCTCGTGCGTACAAGTATTTGAACCGAGAATGAAAAAAAGTTGAGAAAGAAGGTTATTTATGAAAAAAAAATATATATCTCTATATCAGACAAAATTTCTTACGTAATGTATCAGCGTTAAAAGCACATGAGCGCTGCTAATGAATATCGACTATAAACTTCGTGATTTTACGATCTGAACTTTTTGTTTTTACTTAACTGTGAGCCAAGTACTGTTCCGAATCAGGGTAGGGAAAAGGGGGAAATTTTGAGTTGTTCGTCAAATTTTGAAAATGGAAATCTATTGCTGCAAATAGAGCTAGAGGCGAGATATCGAACTACACACCGACAGTCAAGGTATCTTGAAACTCCCGCGACTTTTGCACACCCTTCAAGTTTTAGACAAGGTCTTCGAAAAAGAGGCTTTTTACGAGCTATGCAGATGAAGAAAAAAACTTTCCACAAACGATGCACTCGTTCACCTCCACCAATTAATGAAAGCGATAACTTACCAAATTCGAGATAAACACTTTTTGAAAAAGTGGTCGTAAACGAAAAGCACACGAGTATTCAGAGTCATATTACTGCACAAAAGTTTCGAAAGGTTGGGCAAGAAAAAGAAATGAAAATAAGAACTTATGGTACTACCGCACATCAATGTATGTAGATAAATGCACACGAAAGAGAAAAAAACGGACACCGATTAATTCGAAAATGTCTGCAAAACCACAACATTCACTTCCAAGCGTGAACTCACTGATCGAGGATGTTTCTAAGAATGACTTTCCGACAATAGGTGTTGTTATAGATATACCTAATCGATTTGAAAACGCATATTTAAATCGTCCCCTCCGGCTATTTCTGTATCACCTGTGAATTTTTTTTTTCTCGTCTCCTAATGACTGTGACTCGTTGGTAATTGTAAGACGTGGGGTAATTAAGAGCATCGAAGACCAGTGACGATCTGCAGGCATCAGCAATTACCGTGGACTAGATACCCGGTATACGTTCACAAAATCACGTTTCAACAAAATTCTTCGATATTATATTCTCGTTTGACAATAAGCAAGACGTATTTATTAAACGATTACTTTATCTATTATTCTAAAATAATTAAAATTAATACGAATATTTTTCCTAACTACAAGGTGAGTGAAAACGTAGAATGTGTGTACGTGCCAGTATTCAGGGGACAGTTATCGTGTGATGTAAATAGAGATGGAAGTCTTTGTTGATGTTAGGAAGCTACACAGGCGGGGCTGAATCCCTAAAGAAGAGATATGCTCATCCAAATAGAAGGTAGGAGGAGCTAAGCTTTCTATCCTTGGGGATGGTTTGCATCTAGGATTTCAGAAAGGGTGTTGTATGTGTATTCTATGGTATAGAATTGTGCGGGAGATGGTGTCTGAGTTGTTTTTGAGGGCGTGGGAGACGGAAGAATGGACATTCAATGAAAAGCAAAGTCTTTGGAGTATAGGATATCAGAAGCGATCGACTTTTAGATTGAGTTCGTGACCTTGAGGGCAGAATGAGGGTGTTTGGGAGCTCCGGTGGATTAGATGTATGTGAGTCGAGCTTGGCCTATTCTTAATCTGGTGATAACGGTGTCTTCACGATTAGAATTGCTTGAGGAAGTTAACCAGAGGTGGGAATCTTCCTAATTCAGAGGAGTTTACTTGAAGGTTAGCTTTTCCACAGTTCGATCCAAGGATTTGAGATGAGTGAGTGGTAATGATTTTTGTAGTCTGTGAGAGAAAGAGGAGGGCGATCAGTGATAGTATACGAAGTTGTAGCTTGTTTAGCGGTCTGGAAATGAATATGACGCGAATGATGATTGAGGTAAGAGTTGGAGCTTGAGGAGGATTCTTTGAGTGAGAGGGTTTGTAGTGTAGGATCCAGTGAGATTTGTAGAGAAGAAATAATGTTTGAAGAAGAGAGGGGAATGCTTCATGTCTTTGTCTTTTATGACATGCTCCGCTCGTTCAACCCCCCTTCATGGTGTAGATAAGTCTACTTCAGAATATTTTAGGCTAAGGCTTTAGGGCGGCACACTTGCTTGGTCTAGTTCAAGTCCACAGAGAGGCTCACGCGCTTATAAGTCCTTTAACCTAACCTAACCAAAAATTCTCCAAATCCAATATAAGTATACAGTACTACAGATAGTATGGGGGTGGTACTTGCATATTTCTGAATCACCTGCCAGGTATGCGAAATTTTGGGAGAGGGGTGAAGGGGGGTGTAGTCGCGATTTTCCAAAAGTGTATGGGGTGTCAGAAAAGACATGAAACATGTCAAAAGAGTGAAGGAGGAATTTACCATGTGAGGACGGTTGAGAGAGATGAGAAAGACAGGCGAATATTGCCATCAAGTCAGCAATCAGTACGGAGGCTGTGTTACAGATGCGATTGGAGACGATGGATCCATGTATGGAATATGCGTACGCTGGTTTGGTTTTGATTTTTGAGTCATCAGTGAGACATAGGGTGTGATCGTGGTATTCTTGTACCAGGTTTCTCACGTGGGTAGTGAAGATGCTGTCGTTAAATTCGGGGACATCTGTGAAATTTAGGTTGATGTTGGACTGGGTGAGAGTCCAAGGTGGAGAGAACATTTGAATAGGTAGAAGAGGCGTTCACTAGAAGAATGTTTGAATTGAAACAGGGCTTGTTTGTTTCTGAAGCCTTATTGTTTGGCTTGACGATGGAAGCTAAAATACGATGAGTTGATTCAGAGGCAGTTGATAGAAAGTTGGAATGAGTCTACGAAAGTAGAGAGCTTCGGCGCATCGGCTAACTTTAGGACTTGTTCGAAAGGCTCTCAAAATCATCCTGAGGGAGGAGGTTTGAATGTTGTTTAACAAACAGAGGACCGATTTATTCGCTAAGTTATTGATCGGTGCTCCATAATTTAACCGTGAGTGAATAAGACTCGTGTAAAGATGGAGAAGAAGTTTTTTGTCACAGCCTTTGGAGAATGGACTTTGTACTCGTAAAGAGAAATTCTGATTTCTTGTCCTCGTGTTAATGTTGACAGGAAGGGGAGGGTGGAGAAGAAGCGAACGGTATAAAATTGTAATCATCTCCCTGTCCAGGATTAGTCATCCACTGATCAACAATTTAATTATGCAAGTCATTATGAGTATCAGTCTTTCTCTCAAATATAAACGTCGACTATTTGTGAATTCGTTCCGAGAAAAAACAATTAGCATCCAATTGCAAATCATCAGGATTCTTTCGAGCCTACTGTAATAAATCCTTGATACTTCTTAGTATTTATTTTTATAGTTTTCATCATACCGTCCGAAGCTGCAAACAGTCATTATCGATATGTTTTGTTAATACTACGTGGAAAATCAGCTCGCACTCATTCCGAAACATAAACTGTACAAAATTTATATTTAGTTACGAATCGCCTTTTCTTGGAATATGATGGTCACATTTTTTTACCCAAGATATTTATTTTTGGAGAATGCAGGCGCCACGGAATGTTGAGACTCGTAGCATAATTCTTAGAACACTTTATTGAAACAGAAGCTCTCAAGAATGAATTGAGGAAGCTTCGTTTTTTTATTAGGTATAAATGTAGCTCAATAATATTTTCTTCATTTTTTAAATCTTGAAGAAAATTAGGCTTCAGACTAGAACCAAAGGAGAGATAAGGCTCGAGATGGTTTCCCCGGTGTTTTCAGAGGATTTCGTTTTCAAATTGTATGTTATAAATTCAAGGGACTCACATAGTCGGAAAAATATGGGGGAGAAATCGTCTCCGATTGTCAAAATGAAATTTCTTGATGCTCATTAGTCATTAATTTTCTTCTTCCTGTTTTCCCTGATCGCGTCTTTTTAATTTAGAAACAATCGATTAAAAGTCTCATGAATAGCTGATTCTCTACAGTTTATAAAATTGCCCATGATGACCCTGAAAGTTTTCACTTGAGAAATATGGGTAGGCATTGCCAGCATTCCAAGAAAAATTATACCATTGAAGAGCTGTAAAATACAGTGCTTGTATTGCCGTTCTTCTTGAAGCTCTTACTGTTTTTGAGATTTGAATTTAAGTTCTTTTCACAAGCTTTAACGCGACTTTTGAGAACAAAATCATTCTAGAACCTCGCGACTGCTCATATCAGAGGGTCTGAAAGTTTATGGTGAAAACAAATAGGAGGAATGTACTCATTAAAGCAGGGTTAAAACGTAATCGTTGTTAGATTATGGAAGCTGATCAGTCAAAGAACTTAAAATTAGATGATGACGGATATTTTTATTATTGTTAGACGTGTTTGATTTTCACTTTTGACCCCATAACTCGAAGTGACGCAGTCATTTTCTTTTTAATTTCGTGTTCATTGAGTGTAACGAGTTCATTTTGTAGTGTTATTCGTCAAGAATTGAAATTCAGTCATTGACTTCGTTGAAACCAGAATTTAGTCCTGATCCAGTACCGTTTGCACGTTTAAAATCATCTTTGATAGTAATTTATGACGAGCAAAATTGGATGTTTAGTGAATTTTCAAACTGGAATCCATTCAAGAAACTCGTTGTACAAAATATTTTTCTCTTTCTGATATGCCCTTGGATAGAAATGATCACCGACATTCTTCTTTTCTTAGGAAAATTTAAACAATTAGAGAATTATTTGAAATTTCTCGGTGAAGTTCGAAGAAATTCCTGGCGAGTTCGGGAGTATTAATAAACAGGTGAGAATTGTAGGTGCTCCCCGATTACTCAAAAATAACTGTAATTTTTTTTCTCGATGGCTGTGTAGAAGTTTCGGTGAATCATTTTCTTATGCATCTTAATTATCAATAACGAGTCGACTGATTTTTATAGTCGAGCTTCCATTTTAGTGAGGACACTTTTCTAAAATTGAACCGAACGAAATACTATTTTTATATTGACAACATGAGATATTAGTGCGGAGTGAGGTAAAGGTCGTCGAGTGCATGACTTCAAAGAAAGAACGTGACTATTCTCTTTCGAGACAGTAATTAAAAATAAAAGGACGCTTCGTCTTCTTTAACAGCTACAAGTTTCTTCTTTCAACGCATTGGCCACGAATTAGCCAGACTGCGATCGAGTGCGTTAAACTACATAAGTTTACATTTCTACCGTTGTATTCTTTAAATTCACCTGGAAATTACACAATTTTTTTACATCTGTATTTGCACGCTTCAACATTTACGATTTGACGACAAGAAAGGAGATTTCTGATCATGTTGACATTGTGTACGACAGAAAAAAGCACTTCGAGAGTCTGTCCTTTCGATTTTTCTTTTTCTGTTATTGTTTTATAAAGCTAATTGATCTTCCCGTTTCCTATTAAAAATTTACATTAAAAACGGACGAGAAAGGACATGAAATCGAAAATTAAATTTCCGTTGAAAGGCCGGTACAAGGTGTATGAGTTTCGTAAAGCTCTATTGGCGAAGGCAATCCAAAATTGACCCGATTATTAGACCGTTCTTCGTAATAGAACCTTCTGTTCAAACCCTATGAAGTATTTTAGGGGAAGGAGAGCGGAAACCGATGAACGTTATAGTCGTGTTTTGTCCAAGGGTTTTTGGTTTACGCAGTCGAAGTGGCCTCGTATACTACGTGAAATTTCCCGACGAACCAGGTCGACGTTAAATGGACTCGCAAAAGTTAACTCAAAACTGGATTCAGTTCCATTGATTCAAAATAGTTGGACTCAAAATCCTTCGCTTCTATTCACCATTGACTCATGTTGACGCCAAAATTGAGTCGGCTCCCGGTATCCTAGATTGATATCGTCATGACAGCATTCATCAATAGAAGCTATGCAATCGACGTCGACATTGCGTCAATTTCGATATGATGGGATTTTAAATTTGAAATCAAAAGTGAGTAGACTTCTGGCGTCAGCTTTCAATGCCGACTGAATATCGACGTCAGAATTGGGTCGACATGACCGTTGCTGCTCTAGACGAGCATGCTTGAGATTCTCGATGATCCTTGATTAATAATTATGACTACACGTTCTCTCTGGAGGAGCCAAGTCACCTAATAGATGAAATGTTACAAAGAAGTGACTCTACATCGACTATAAATTTACGTCGATTTAAAATCGACTAACATACATATCCCGACTTTAAATCAACGCAACAGAGCAGGGTCGATAAAAAATCTAGAGAAGTCGATTTGAAATTCGAGCTGTGTACTTCCGAAGAGAACTGGAAATGGCCTTGGAGTCGACGTAAGTAAATTCCAGGTTGATGAAAAATTTAGACAAATCTACTCAAAAATGACCTGAAATCGACGTGGCAAATGAGTTGAAATTGAGTCGACATTCATCGACCTTACAATGACTTGATATCGATATCAACGCAATTTCGATGAAGACTTTCAGAAAAGTAAATTCTTGATCGCTGATTTTCTGAAATTAATATTGAGGGTCCGACATGCTCTTGCCCAGTAATTTTTTCTGGGAATTGTTCTTCCTCGTTTAAATGCCAACTCTCGAGTTATTTTAGGCTTGGGCTTGAAAAAAATTCAACCTCAATCTATAAGCGGATTTTCGATGAACAATAAAAGTACTGGAAATAAAACTTTGTTCTTCTTTATGACTCATTTTCTTCTCCTTCGTTTCTTTCTTGATGTTGTCCCCAGGAAGAGTTCGAATTCAAAAATTCTGGACGAGAAATGGAACTGCTTTAGAAGCTGCATCAGAAAGTTCTGTAGTCTGGGAGGATTCTTGTGAGTCAGGTCTATCCAATCTCTGGATTAAGCCAACCAATTTTTCCAATTTCCAAAGAATGAAGAAATTTTCTCGCTTTCTCGCGGGCCGACTGTGGCTTGGCTCGTGACGCTTAAATTTATAGAAAAATTTCAACTTTGGACTAGTGACAGAATTTTCCAATATTAGTTTCTGACAAACTTCAATGTACATATAAGTCTTGCGCCATGAGGCGCAAGATTTTGAAAAAAAAAAATGTTCTGGCAAAGCCAAATAAAAAATGATTATGTTTCATGTCTTTCTCTTTCTCAAAAGTCTAGTATAAGTCTATTTCAGGATATTTCAAGCTTATAGCTTCTGGGTGTTTCAAGCTAATAGCTTTTGGGTATCTCTCTCGTTTTGCTCTTTCGCCCCCCTCCTTGCTCTCACTAGTATAAACTGACTAGATCCGTTTATATTTTTGATGATTAGCCTACGCCCGGACACCCTATTCTAAGCCTAGTTTAGGTCTAGTAAAATCCTAAGAGGGGGGGGGGGGGCTTCTCCGTCTATTATAATTCTAGTTCAAGACTGGTAAAATCTTGGTATAAAGCTAGTATAAAGCTATCAAAAAGCTAGTTCAATCCTAGTATATAAACTGGGCAAGGTGAACTCGCGGGTTGAACTTGCAAATTTTTGAATCACCCAGGGAGTAACGAGGGTGAGGGAGGGGGGGAGGGGGGTGAAGGGAGCTCTCGGAAAATTTCAAATTAGAGGTCAGGGCAGAGTAAAGACATGAAACATATCAAAAAAATCGAGTAAGTTTTTGAATTCCAAAATTTAGTGAGCAGTCTTACCCCATCTCTTCTTCACTCTACATACCTCGAGAGTTCAGAATTAGATGAGGTGTGAAAAAGAATTTTAAAAAAATGAATTTTCCAAAGGATTGAAATTATTCAAAGTGTTGGAAGACATCTTTATCATCCCTGTACATTTTCCAATAAAATGTACCTTGGAAGTTTACGAAATCTTGATAAATTTTTTGTTGTGTCAAGTTTACACTTCTGTTAGTCCATCATCAGGACCTTTTTATGACCTTGATGAGAGAAAAACTTGACGCCATTGGTGAGAAACAGGAGATACATGAAGATATTTTCTGAGACTAATGTACTTGATTTACGACCAGATGATAATTGGCGTTTTTATACTGTTCATTTCCCCTAGGAAAACCTTATATAGAATCCTTCTCGAACCTCCCCGAAGAATATCTAAAAAGAAAATTTCCTCATCAGAGCTGCTTTCACCAACGATACGTTGATTGACCTTCCATCGAGAATTTCTGTAGCCACTGGAATTTTTCATTTTATTTTCAAGACATTTTTGAGTCATGATAAGGGCTTAGTCTTACTCAATTTTTCGGGTTATCTGAATGGAATGCAATATTATTCTTTTTTATTGTCATTCAAAACGTCTCAACTACGATATTTTCTATTATTATTAATCAAAAGTATATTTTTTAATATTTTTCCAATAAGTTTCTGAAAAATAGAGTACCATAGTCTGAAACGTTCTTCCTCTCTAACTCACTTTCCTCTCTTCACTCTATCTCAGACTCAAACAACTCCAACCCACTTACAGAACGCATACTCCTCACATTACTCACTCTGAGCTCACACCCAAATAATATTTGTATGGATTTCAGGACACACCAACCTTCCTAAACTCGACGTTGTTGACCAAGCTGCGAAACTACTTCCTTTGAGAAAATGACCGATAACTTCCGCCTTCCCGCTTCGGACTGTAATTACCTAATAAACACCTTTCTACCAAAAAAATCCCCATCGCCTGGTCATCCTCCTATAGGCACTCGAGACGAGAAGAAGTCATTTTGACCCGACTAAGGATTCGCCACACATGAATTTCTCGCCTCCAACTAACCAATCCTCTCTTGCTTATCTCCCCCATCTTGCCCACACTACCAAATGGACTATTCAACAGTCGAAACTTTTCTCCTGCCTGCAACTCCTTCAGTTTCGCACTGCTACTAATACCCCGTCCTCCCTCACCAGAGCACTCAAAAATAAAGTCGATACCATTTCCCGCACCTTGCAAAACTCAACTGACCAATTTTCATTCCTATATCTAACCGCACATTTAAAGCTTTACTGACTGTTACACCTACACACTTTGCCGCTCGAGTTCTGCTAAGTACTGTAGCAGTATATTTGTTTCCGCAGAGCTATAATAATCTTGGTACTTGTACAGCTTGTTAATGTCATGAAAAAATGTCTGAAACGTCACCAAATTTGAAAAGTCGACATTAATGCTTCTTCCTAGACAAAAATTATTATCGCATCTGAATATATCATTTCCGTGTGCTTCACTCTGCAAAAGCCTTGACTCATATAGTTCAATTTTTATGCTTGCATTTAAAGCATCAGCTACGATTATCCAGACTAGAACACTTTTGGTCGCACTTCTTTGTTCTCTGTACGGTTCCTTGTGAACACTTCACTATATTCATCATCATCCACTGACTAAATTTTCCTGCGTGACCATGCTTAGAATATTTTTGAGAAAATATTTTTACTCATATTTTAAAATGATTCGACGAGTGTTATGATCTCACTTAGATTAGTGACTTATAGTATGATGAACACTTAAAGCGTAAATTTAGGTCGGAACTTTCTGTAGATCTTCTCTATGGGGTAAATCCATGACTTCTTGCATGAATTCAATTCATACCAATAGATCGTAATTTTTAATTTGAAGCACTATTGATTAGTATCCTAGATTTTTAAAATTTGGTATCTGTTGGGATGTTCTCTATTTCATTTCCCTCATCATCATAAAAAGTGTTAAATGTTGAAGAATCGCTTCTTAGAATTACAGGAGAGAATAACTTATGGTGAAGAGAAGATTCCAAAATGATGAAATTCTTTCAAGTCCTCGAAGCAGCTTAGAAGATTCTTATACTTGCCGAATGACGCTTCCTCAAATAGCCTCTCTTCTCTCCTTACGTCTGATATATGTTGCTCGATAGTCGGCATTTTTCCAAGTCTTCCCCTCCCCCTCTACAGCTCGAAAATCGATATTTTCCAAGGCTTAAGAAAGGTCAAAGAGTTTCAGTTCATCGAATCCTGAATCTCCCTTATTCATGGTTCGCTATCGGCTGCTGTATTAAGCGTGTCCATTCCTACTGAGTTTGACGGATTTAGATTTTTAGTTGTTCAATACGAGCATACTTAAAAACATTCATGTTTGAAAATTCATGATTTGATTCGATTTATTTACCTAATTGAATGCCCATACCCTCTCCCCCCCTCCTCCCTCGGAATTGTTGGAGAGCATGTGCGTGAGGCCGAGTCAATAATAATAAACGGCTTTAATTCCATGAGTAGTAAATACTTACAAACTTGAATTTTATAATTCACCCATTTGCGGGCAAAAGCCTCCCCGAGGTCGAGTCAAGCTATACGTATTAAGAATATTCGGCTATCAATTTTGCTTACAACAGATCATACTCGAAACCTACCCTCCTATACCGTCCTAAGTCGAACTCACAATTGCATATCGAGTTTCTTATCAATCTAAAAGTTCCTCTCGAATAAGTGAATGGTATTTTATAGTAGGTTGCTTGCAGCCTAGATTTTTATAACCATATAAAAAATCGTGCGCAAAGAATTTAGTCTGACAAAATCGTCGGTTTTTTTTTACAGAATTTTTCTTTCGTACGATACGGAGACACGTATAGTGCATAAGCGCGTATAGATGCATTCAGACTCGATGATTATGTAAGTATCATTACCTAAATACCGATATACACAGCCGTGCAAAGCGTAGCGGCACACGGGCCAAGGGTTACCCACGAAGATGCGGGGCTCTCGTCGTAGACTCTTTCTTATGCACACACGGAAATACAAGTTTTCCCCCCTGATTGATAGGATCATGCGCGATAATATTCACGAATGAATGTATTTTATTACGCGGCCTACTTAGTTTTTTTTTTCCTTACAACGTGCTAAATATCATAAGTCGAGCGTCAAAAATTCCCGAGCACGGTTGTTGAAACAGGTGATAATTTAAGTGATATATTTTTGCAGCTCCCTTTCACTCTTTCTCTCTCTTTCTGAACCTATTGTGCTTTCTCTTACACTCGTTTCGAAAGAAAAACATCACCGTCCGACGCGATTATCTCTCGCTCTTGACCTTTGGAATCACTGTTTGTCTAATCATTAATGGTTACATCCTAATTATGTAAACCACTTCACAATAAGAGTTGTTGCAATTTCAAACTACGACACCAGCTCGTTTACGGAACACTATTTTTATTTGTTCTGCGAGCGAGCTTCGCAAAAAGAAAAAAAAACGCACTTTTTTCTTAACGCACAACGTATAAAATTGAGGGGAGCAGCATTCTGTTCGATAGCACTCAATTCGAACTAGTTCTATGATATTTATTTTTTCAAGGTTTGCTAGAAAGATCGCCTAACTATACCAGTTCTAAAAGATGTCATAAATTTACGAAAACAAAACTTATCAGATTGGACAACATGCAACTTGTTCGGACGTGTTTGTACTTGTCCCTGTATTAGATTTCTAAAATAAAAACTGCATCAAAATTTTGAAAACTTACCCGCAAACCTTCCAATGTATATAGTCAAAACTCGATCCACCAATTGGTTGAAAGCACACTTTCAATAAACACGCGAAATCCTGACGAATCTTTTTGCTGCGATTTATCAAATCACCGAAATTATCGACACGATCACACGAACGATGGTCGATGATCAAAATGAAAAACCGATCATTTCGCGTACGAAAAATCAAAATTATTTTTCAAAATAAAAATGACGACGAATGTTTGAAAAGAATGAAAAAAAAAAAAAATTTATCAAATATTTATCCGAAATGGAAAATGGAAATAAAATTCGAAAAAATTTTCTAAAAAAACGGGTCGAAAATCCACTCGTATTTCGAATAACGTTCTACTCTTACGAAATGAATACATTTAATGAAATTTCATTACAATCGATATTTTCTTTATAACAACGCATTTTTAGTAATGCATGCGAAGAATTAAAAAAGAATATAGCCGGCGTCAGGTAAGAGAAACTTGAAGAATAGTTGATATGTGTGTGCAATACCCCCTCTATTTGACCACCCCTAATGCGAGTTATTCATACAGCGTATTAAGTTGTTATCAGTTCGCAGTCGCCGTGTGTATGTGTGGCTGTTGTGCGGTGTCTTCCCCCTCCTGTTTAAATGATATTTATTATCAATATTATGTGTATACTTCGACGCGTATACCGACTTGCGAACAAACGCGTCTTATTTTCAGAGAGGATTTAATCTGTGTATAAGACAAAACTCTTTCTCTCTCTCTTTCGCTCGAGCGCCCGCAGTTTCGCTCTTTCCCTCTTTCACCAGCCGGTTTGTAATCTCGGTAAATTAAACGAGTTCTGACGTAATTATTGTAATGCTTAGAAGATTTACACGTTTTGCGGTATTCAGTTGGTTGACTCTTTAGATGGCTCGGAAAGTAGCACTGTTATCGAGTGCCCATGTGTCAACATTGACCGAATTGTGCCTATCATCTTTTCATTGAAAATTGATGATCTGATCATTGAATAAATGTTAGGTTGATTGTTATTGTTTGTTCAGTTTTCCGGGGATTTGATCCACATCTCGCTCCGGGAATTTCCTACTCTTCGGTTTTCCTTGTATTTTATCTCGTTATATTCTTATCTTCTCCAGAGTTTTGGTCGCATATTTAGAATGAAAATTGAATGAGTGGTATTGTCACTGCTTCTTACGATTCGTGTGTGCTTGTAAAAGCTAGAACTTTTCTTTTAAAAAGTATTCTAAAAGGAATGACCGCCAGAAGATGAAGAATCTAAAAATGATAACTTTTTATTTATTTAAATGGTTATTAGCTCGACGGCACCATTAATAATTATTCCCTAGATGTGAGTCAGGATAGGTTAAGCATAAGATTGAAGAAGTTAAATGTTGAGTGGAATTAGTGCTGACACTTAGGTTTGTAGGGTACTACAAATGGTTTTGTGTTTGTTTTTAAGTGTTCGAGGGAGAGAGGAAGGTGTATTTGTGGAGAGGTGAGAGTCGAAGACAGGAAAAAATGGTAAACTCTTGAATTGTTTTGCTGGCAGTAGGAGTAAGGTGGATGGGTTAGGAAGTGGAAGTGTGTAATTTTTGTGTGGCCTATTCTTAGACGAAAAAGAATGACTCATCGTTTAGTGTTTGTTGGACTGTTCTCGATGATTGGCTGATGAGTGAAAAATTGTGATTTTTATTGTCTGTAGGGGTGGAACGTAGGAATTATCAGTTATTCGGGGGAGGGAAGTCTTAATCAACAGCGTCATGTTTAGAGAGGTCTGTGAGCCCGGGGATTCGTATGAAAGTCTAAAGTTTGGAGTATGAGGAGAACGCGATGTATGATTGGGTTAGAGCTGTATGAGTCTATAAGGGAGTGTAGCGAAGAAAGAGAGTCGGTGAGAAGAAGGAATTTGTCGTTTTGGCATAATTGGGAGGGTTAGGTAAATATGCCCAGGAGCCTGGCTGTAAATATAGAAGCTATGATGCGGATGCGTTGTGAAACTATTTCTCTGTCAACTGCCGAGTATACGTAAGCTGCTTTATTGGATGTTTTAGACCCGTCGGAGAAGCAAACTGTGTCGTGAGGATTTCCTTAAATTAGTTTCCTGATGTGTTGGATAAGAATATATTGGTCGGATTTGGGGATTTCTGCATGATTGAGACGTATTTTAGGTTGGATGATCAGATTTATAATATGAGTTAATTTGCGAGGGCCCGGGACCAACGGCTCTCTTGGCTCTGTCCTAAATCCGCTAGTGATTTGACGTCTTATTGGACAATTCAATTATTTGCGTATTCATGTAAAAATCAAACTTCGTTATACCTCGATACCAGGTCTCTATTTATCCTTAGACCTTTGTTATACCCTGAAACCGAGTCTTTAATGAACGATCTCAACGCACATATGAAAACTATTCTCTCTATCTTATATCTGACTCAGTGCGGCGGTACCAACACAAAACATGAAATTATATTATGTCAGTCGATTTTGACGTCGATTTCTAGTCGAAATTTGGGTTTGAAAAAGTAACATTGGCGTTCGTACAATTGGACCTAATATCGACCTTAGAATGCAGCCAATTTTGCGTCAAAAACAACTTGAAAATGTCAGTCGATTTCTAGTCGACATTTGTGTTTGGAAAAGTAACATTGTCGGTCTCATAATTTGCCTGGATATCGACGTCAAAATGAAGCCAATTTTGCGTAAAAAACAACTTGAAATTACGTCAGTCGTATTCTAGTCAAAATTTGTGATTGGAAAAGTAACGATGGCGGTCTTATAATTCGACCTAATATCGACGTCAAAATGAAGTCGATTTTGCGTCGAAAATTGATGGGGTTTGAGAGACTCATATTTTGACATGATATCGACGTCGAAGAAAGGTTAAAATCTGAGTCTTCCAAACCCCATCAATTTTCGACGCAAAATTGACTAAATTTTCAATAATAGAGTCATGGAGGTGAAAGAGGCTGTCATCTACATATTTTTTACCGTACGTAATCATAGCACCAAATCTGTCATCAAGAGCAGCAAAAAGATGGTCCAGAACAATATCTGCTATAATAGGGAAGAGTGAGTTACCCATAGCCAAGCCATGTGTCTGACTATAAGTTAACCCTCCCTGTTGACAATAACTGTTCTCAAGACAGGAGGAAAGGATTTTAAAAAATGTGTCCTCATCGAGAGCAGTATGGATGCCATCCAGTTCATGCCAACGTTCCCTGATAATCTTCATAGCCAAAGTAACAGGTACTAAGGTGAATAAAGCTACCACATCAAATGAAACTAATGAGTAACCTGGTTGGATATCAATCTGAGATAATTCTTCTCTGAGGGAGGGTGTTTGAAGAGCGGATGCTAAATTCAAAATTACGTAAATTTTCCTATATCCAAGCCATGAACTTCGACAGACGATATGTCGGGGACTTGACACACGATATTACCGGGCGAAGAGGAACATTAGTCTTGTGGATTTTGGGCAAACCGTAAAAACCGAGGAGCAACGCTATCAAAGCACGTGAGGTACTTTTTGATACTCTCATCGATTTATTTTTTATCAAACAACGATTTGGCATGATCATTGATCTTGATTTCCAGAGAAGAAGGTGGATCTTGATCGAGCCTCGTGTATGTGGTGGTATCCTCCAAAAGGTCCAAAGTTTCCCGTCGGTGATCTTCCTCTTCCATAAAGACTGCAGAGTTACCTTTATCAGCCCTCAACACTATTAAATTTGGATTGTTCTTTAGAAACCGTTTGGTGACCATATGATCATGCTCTCTAGATGAGGAATCTTGTGTCACTCGGGTTGTCCTCTGTTTCACAGCGTTAGGATTGGTGATACGTTTCAAATGCTGAGCTATTTGATGACGAACTTGATCCTTTACCTCTTTTGCCGCTCTAGATTGACTGATGACAAATTCCGCGTCCGTAATCATCCTGTCCACAGGGAATTTAGAAGGTATTGTGCAAAACTTTGGCCCTAAAGAAAGAGTGCGATGTTCTTCTTCTGGCAATATTGTATTTGTTAGATTGACGAGCCATTTTTCGGGAACTTCCAGCATGCCCTTCAAATGGGCCATGTATTCAAGTTCGAGGAAACCAAAATTGTCGGAAAAGAGGATAAGACTAAAAAGAGGAAAATTTTAGAAGTCATTAAGATCGTCATAGTGTAAACTTTAAAAGCGATATGGACGGACTCGCCGACACGTATAAACGTGTTATTCTTCAGCATTACTCAACCAGTTAATTCCTCCCTCTTTTTTCTTTCTCTTCAATCTTCATTCTTTATTTTACTTGTTTATTTCCTGAGGTCACTGTTCATTCTAGTTCAACACCTGATGATGATGACTTAGTCGTCGAAACGTAGTGTTTCATGAAAATATTTTTCAATAAAGTGGATGGCAGTGCCAATTGTTTTTTGTTTTTGATTTAGACTTGTACAAGACCAAAAAGGGGGCCTAATTGCTTTGATACAGTATGCAGGATTCCTTAACCTAGTATAAAGCAAGTGCGTTAGTTTACTGCATAGATCAAAGAGAGTATAAGTCTAGTTCAAGAATAGTATAATCCTAATATAAAGCTAGTAATTTATTATACTGTACGAGAGAATTGTACAGACGGTCAGACGCCCGGACTCAAATTCCCGAATCAGAAGTAGGGCTGAGATTCGACGTTGAAAATTTTATAAGTCCCAAGGTCACGGCCGGACGGCCGGACGCCCGAACGTTTTTTCGCGATTTATGGGGTAGAGAAAAGACATGAAACATGTCAAAATTTAAAATCGACGTCGAAAATAGGTCGAATGTTGGTCGATTTTTTGATCGACTTGGATTCGACGTCATTTCGACGGTCAATCTAGTTTGCTGGGTCGCTCGTAGGGGATTGCCATGGTTCATAGAGAAAATGATTGAATCGTAGGCGAATATGTTTGGTGAAAGGTTGGTTGTTGTGAAGGAGAAAGATTTGCTTGTGAATTGGAAGCTGCGAAAATGAAGAAATGGAGGGTGAGAAGCTGGGGGTAGGATGGGTCTACGAAAGTGGACGGGTAGTTTTGAGGCCTCTGCGCATAGGCTGAATTTGTGGCTAGTACAATAAGCTCCCTGGGCAATCGTGAGAAAGGACGTTTGTATGGACTCGAGTAAGATGAAGACAGTTTTGTTGGCTGAGTTATGAATCGAGGAACCGTAATCTAATTTTGAGCGGATGAGACTTCTGAGTAGATGCAAGTGTAATTTTTATTGGTAGTCTTTTGAGAAGGGGGGGGGGATGAATTTTAGGATGTTTCGACCTTGTGTGCGTTTGGCTCTGAGGGATTAAATGTGAGGAGTCCAGTTAAGTTTTGATCAAAGTGTAAGCCGAGGAGTTTGCTGCAGTTACGTGATGGAATTTCGAAGTTTTGTGAAATGAATGGAGGGTTGTATGGGATAGGGTTTCTTTTTTTTGAAAATAACTGAATATGATTTCGAGGAAGAAAATCTAAATCTGTTTTTTGACGTTGATGCAGCGATTAAGTTGTGGGTTGTCTAGATTAGTCGATGAGCTCTTAGTAGGCTACCCGAACAGATGAAGATGTTATAGTTGTTATACAAAAGACGTCGGGTGAGGGAAGGGTTGACTTGTGTGGTGATATTAGCTACCAAAAATTTTGCCTGGAGGACTCTGTAGAAAAGTTTTGAGAATATTTGGGAGGTGGCCTTGGAGTTTTTTTTTTTTTCTCGTGAAGGTTGGTAGAGATAAGGTGTCTCCAGACGCAAGAAAAAGCTTCCAAGAAATCGAAGAAGAATTTGTTGGTGGTAGCATCGTTGATTTGGTACTGAAGTCGATGTATTCCTAAGCCGACTTTAGCAAAATTCAATTTTACTTCATTCTAATTATTTTAACGTCGAGCTATCGTCTGTCTTGAGAATCAATTACGTCAAATACTCTCCTAAAAATTATGATTTACTCGATGAACATAAACAACTTCAAATCTAGCCCTAGCTTGATACTACGAAAGTTAAATAAACTGAGGTAACATGAGTTCGTTTCACTCGAATGACATTAAGTATTGTTTCTCTCGTGATGATTGCGAAGAAAACCCCGTCATTTGCACCGTTCACTATCGATTAGGCATCGATTAACTCGGGTCTGTAATTGTCCGTGCATTTGTCGATAATTTGCAATTTTTTGAAACTACTAACTAATTGTTGAGGAAAAATTTTAATTATTGAAGAAGAAGAAGAAGAAAAAACAGTTTAAATAAAATCCCATACACACTCAGTTTATCTTTATCGTTCACAAAATTATCCACTCAATTACTTTTTTTTTTTGCGGTATTCCTTGTATTTGACTAAGAAACAAAATTTGAATTGCCCGACTTGATATATTTATTTTTTGAATATTATCGTTCAAGTAGCGAACCACATCTAATAATGTAATAATTGCACAGGATATTTACTTTGGAACAATGAGTTCAAACTTCACTTTGGTCATAAGTAGAAAAACCCTTCTTGTGATGGAATTAACGGTACCTACGTCTTTTACTTCAGTGGGATGTCTTCATGAAGAGGTGAGAAAAATGAGTAGGCCATTTGAACGTTGTGAATTTTCTCAACTTTCACGAAGATATTCATAAAGGCTCGTCCTCGCGAGAGATTTTACGTAGAGAATATGAAGTGGGCGGAGCCTCAACCGAACGCTTGGAGAAAATGTGAGGAGAAAAAGGCGTCTTGTTATTTTTTGTAGTATCATCATCGGCGATCCTGTATGCAGTTTGTAACTCCGTTCATAAAAAAACTTCTCAGAAATTAGGCATATGACGAAGCACGATGTTATAATATTATCTCAAATGGAAATAAACAATTGTAGATCAATATTGAAGTTTGCGTAGATTGGAGGCGTATCTCATAAAAATTTCCAAGCGTTCATATAATAGTATTTGTCATTGATATTTTTCTGTATCGATATTCCATTGTAGAAATTTTTGAAAACTTTTTTCCGCAAGGAAAAACCAAGAAAGTGAAGCTGTACGATCTCTCAAGTTTCGTAATAGAATGACAGATCGGGGAAGTCTACCCTCCTTAGCTCACTCCATCACCTTGATGCTGGAAACGAATCATGATTTTTATAGCAATTTTCTCGCTATGGAAATTTTATTACAGAACAGTACCGCACGACCTCGCCTTCGCGTTTGAACATACAACTACTGTACTCCTTCGATAGATTTATTTTCTTCCGTTTCTTAATACCTACCTACTTTGCTTGATCTATCAATCGTCGCCTATTCACCAAACCAACCCTCGTAATAATTTTTCAGGAAATAAGTGTAAATCTTACTTAATTAGGAATGGATAATCCCCTATGATCTTCTTAATTTCGATGAACGATGCCTTAGCGATATTCTAATAAAAATATTCCATTACCTTATCCATCATATTTTTGCAATTTATGCGAAAACTTGATGCGAGAATTTATGCGAGGATGAAGTTTTGCGGAACTAGATTCGTACTACGTTTATTATTGTCAACGTGAGACGAGTTGCCTATATCATATTGACGGTGTTTTTTGGTACCGGAAGTTTTCTTATTCGTTCAAGCGTTATTAATTGATTACAGGCTGTACTTCGTTGAATCTCATAAATGCGAGGATTTCTAAAGCTTCAAGAAACTCGTCATCGTAAATCGCTTTTTAAATGATTACTTTTATTTGTACATCACGGGAAATGTGAGAGCGAGTCAAACGAAACTTGTAAGACGGTAATTTCGTTCTGGAGCTTTTAGAATGCAGTTAAGTCAATTGATCTACAATGTTATAGGTAACTTCTGAAGTTTGTGAGACGTGGTCATTTTGTGATGAGATACATATCGAGATCCAAGAATCTAGAAGTGCCAATTTAGGGTCAAATTTAGAGTCAATTTATTACAGAATGTCAGGACGAAACGAGACCGCCGTCATAAATCACCAATTATGCTCTAACCACAACAAAGAATCAGTGTAGATTTCGTTTAAGATAATTGTATTTCTGTCCGAAAAGAAATCATACCATCATATTTGTAATCATAATAACGTTATTACGAGTCCTCCTTTGGAGGTCTTGGGAAGAAACGGTTCCCGCCCAATTTCCCAAATCCGTTAACCCGAAACTCACTGTACGGAATTGCCAATTTCCCGAAATCTGTTTCCCCGGATTTCTAATTTCGCAAAGCCACATTTCCAAGGTCAAATTCCCGAAAATTCATTTTCCTGACTTCCAAGTGTCCGAATGGACGTTTCCCCGAAACGATTTTCCTGAACGCCCAGTTTCCTAAATTGTCGATTTACCGCACCAAGTTTAGTCTAGCCGAACTCTCGCTGAGAAGAAAACTTAAAGCTAGTCCAAAAAGTAATGGTTGAGACTCCAGAAACGTATTAGAGGGGTGGTCCGAGCGTCCTGGACTGCCTGCGTACTCTAAGCTACAATCTTCATTTAGCGTAGAGTAAGTGATGTAAATTCTGCTTCAAGAAATGAATTTTTGGGAATTTGATTTCAGGAATTTAGTTTTGGGAAATTAAGCTCTCGGGAAAACATCTCAGGAAAATGAATGTTCGAGAAATCGACAATTTGGGAGACTGGACGTTCAGGAAAATAAATTTTCGGGAATTTGGCGGTTTTGGGTCAACAGCTCGGGAAATTGGGAGGGAACCCTTCTCTCTAGTTAGTCTGGAGAAGAGAAACTGCAGTTTTCGGTTCCTTTTTTTTCGACTGGCTTACACTTTCCTTCCCAGCGAGAGTTCGGCTGGACTAAGCTCGGTATCTCCCTGCTCTTTCTGTATCTCGCAGAGGAATGTATACATGTTGGGGTGGTGTTCACCGTTGAGCAGGAAGAACCGGTTATGCCACCTCTCGCTAGCTTTGTTCGTTTCATGTAAATCCTGGAGAACAGATTCGTAGTGGTTGGATACCTCGGTGCGACTGCCCGCCTGCGGCTTCCAGCATGTCTGCCAAGGAGAAGTGATCAATGATGTTCAGGAGTTCGTCTGGCACTTCTTCATTCAGTGCCGTAAATGCTTCTGCTACATCTGAAGGCGGCACAAAGACCAGCGCCAATATCATGTGGGTAAAATTTCGAATTTTACGGTCTCCCTCGTCGTTATACTGTGCGTAGAGCGCCTCTTCTTGAACTCTTTTGTTGATAGACTGCTCTAGATGAAGTAGATATCATCTCACTTCGGCTTCCAGAAACACTTTCTGTACTGAATTGATAATACCGGCTAGCCAGCCCGAAATCGCAGGTCACACGGGCCGGTGTACAACCAGTGATTCTGTACTGCTCTACAGCGTTCTTGACGGCCGTTGAAACTTCTTCGTACTGTTGTTGCCCAGTCTTTGACGTCATCACCATCACAGCGTAGATGCAGGGGAGTGGTACTCTTTCGCCGTCCTCTCCCGCTCTTCGACGAACTCCAAGGATTGTAAATAATTGAGTAAAGAGTGTCACCTAAAACGTCTCGTCTGTTAACCAGGTACCACTTTCGCATAACATCTTCAAATTCTGGCCTGTACCAAAACAAGGCATCTCTTATGCGTTGCTGCTGCTGCCACCGCCGCACCAACCTCTTCATCGTCCTCGTCCAGTAACATATCTTCATCCTCTATATCGTTTGGCGCTCCAGAGTCATAAAACAGGAATTTTCCCCTTGTCTTGTACGCTTCTGGTAGTTCTCGAAGTTCGTTCAGTGCAGAGAAGAGATATTTAACTCTTGGCTAATTTTAAAGACAAAAAACGCATATATTTGCCACGTTAGCGCTGTAATCGCTGTTGTATATCACCACTACTACTACACACCTACTTGTGTTTTCTACTACCACACTTGAAAATATTTGGAATGCAGCCTCCACCGCTGCTGCAGCGTGCGTATTAGCCAATCATAACGAAGCGATTGTCGCGCTAACGTGGCAAATATATGCGTTTATTGGCACTAATTTTCGCATTGAAGTTAGCCATCTCTTCTCTGGTTCAGTGATTCTGGGTTTGTGGATATGTCTTTGCGTCTCCCTCCTCGAATTCCTCGCACTCAGGTCATTGGCTGAGAACTTCACACAAAAGTCCTTCGAGTTCTGTACAAAGAGCTGAGCAGGTGAGATTTCTGCGGCCTTCACTTTGAGAGTATTCGTCACTTCCTAAGCTTTGACATGATCCTAGTTAGGCGCGTGGGCGTGCTTTGACTCGTTGGGTTCCTCCAGTACGATGACTTGCGATGGTAACGTGCGGTTGTTGATAATCGTGCGCGCCATGCACTGGCCACTACGGACCCTGTTACAGTCCCAGTCTTTTCGACTACAGATGAACGCAGGATTTTGCAGAATAACTTGAAACAAAGATTACTAAAGAAAAGTTCCATTTCCGGTATAGTAACAGGAATCCCGTCGAAACTTGCCCCCGACATTATGACGCACCTCTTGTTGATATCTGTTTCATGTTTGAATATTTTGATGCTGCCCCTCAAAATACCTTTTACACGAAACGCACATGAACAGAGGGTGCGTCATGACTTCGGGTATATTTGAAAGATTCGATTCAAGGAAAACTTCTTTCCACTCTGT
The DNA here is from genome assembly GCA_035079395.1 of Aspidiotus destructor. Lineage (NCBI taxonomy): Eukaryota > Metazoa > Arthropoda > Insecta > Hemiptera > Diaspididae > Aspidiotus > Aspidiotus destructor. The sequence goes on along the minus strand of JAVHKZ010000015.1, from coordinate 22,907,481 downwards.
CTAAATTTCAAATCTAACATGGAAACGTACAAGAACAGGAAAAAATTGAGATTACTGGTAGTTAAAGTTTTATTTCAATTTTTGTTCCTGTTCTTAGCATTAGGTTCGTAATATCTGATCCGTCTTTTTCTTTAATTACGTGGAAACGTACGTTACCGATCGTCCACTCAAATTTTCCGTGCTGCCGTTAAACGCTGTAATGAAAGTCATAAATCAATTTTGCCAACTTAGTGCGTAAAGTAGCTCTTTTTTCACCCTTGTCGGAAGAGATGCGAAAATGATCGAATAGACCCGGTTAGCGTTTTCGATTTCTAAGTATCACGTAGAATGTACAACCAATGGGTACGCATTAACCTGTCGCGCACTACTTACTGGTGTTCGATTATTAGTCGCAGATGTCGATAATTCGTTGTCTCATAAGTAAGATTCTCACTTTTGTTGACGTATTCTCAATCACGATGATTGTGGTCATTAATTAACGATCTGTCTTCGTCTATAGGTTGATAGGGGCTCGATTGTAAACAATACAGCACGAATAGATCAGTTGGGTTACGTTTATCTGTTGTAATCGAAGTAAAAAGACTATAACCATCAAAATACTTCGAGCACACGAGTACATTTTCGGTACCCACTTGTTCAAGGACTCACGCAGCAAATACAAGTGAAACTTGTAGGTACGTTTAATTCGTCAATAAGAATTATCAACTTTTCTACCAGTATCTCACTCACACTGCCTAAAAATATCGTTTATCTTCTACGGCGTATATTAACCATAATCTTAAATCATTTTAGGTGCATCGGAAAAACTCGAAAAGGTGACGGTTCCTGTAAATACATAGAGGTTCAAGATCGTGAATGAAAATAGTCACGAGGAGGCGTAAAAGTATAGGCTATGGTTTATGATGTTTACTAGAAAAGTTTTTTCGCTACGCTATGAGGGGTATCTCTCCATGTTACGTAGATTCGCGATATTATTCTACGAGTTTTCTTCAATTTCAAGAATTTTGTGTACGTGTACCGGAGCACATCTTCTTTCCTTTTATAGTTATTCGCGTTTCATGAAATCTTGTACGGTCAGGACATACTGACCAGCAGCATCTTTCGCTCTGAATTTTGCTGCATATTAATTACACTAGAACAGCTATAAATGTTGCTGGCTTTTGCGAACCTTCAGCGTGGTGTGTGAGGACAATCACGTAATCATCTTGGTGAAAGTTGAACAACCTGTAAAAATCTTTTGATCTAGTTGCTGACATGAGGTCCGCACTCGTTGTTATCGGACTGTTATATTGTTCTAATCTCCCATTCACCCAGTTTCAACGAGCGATTTCAAGAGGTGAGACCCCCGCTGAAGTGCCTTCGAATATATTTCGTACGCACTCAGCTATTCGCAATGAGAATATTTAATTCGTTGTTGGTTAATATAGTTTTCAGAAATTAATTTAGTCTACGCACATATCACCGATCTACGCATAACAGCTCGTCCGTGATCTGCCCTGGGTCGATTCTTCAGGTTTTTACAAAATTATTAGACTTCCTATAAATTTTTTTTTTCTTCCAATTTTACGAAAATGTATGTACATGTTCATGTTCACGTTTGCCACTGGTGAAGTATTTACTTCCTATTCGTAATTTCCCCATATTTATTCAGAGCGTCGACTATTTTTAGCGAATCGTACCTATTCAAGAACGGTGGCGTATTTTCTCCAAATTAAGTGCCCGTACAGACGAAATCAAAGGTCATCTGTCTTTTTGTTGACAAGTGACAATAAAACAAAGTTTTTTTTCTTATTGTGTTGAGGGAAGGTACTCGTAAAATAAGCGCTGAAGCAGTAATGAAAGCGAGAGTAAATTACAATAAGCAAATGATTTTAACGTCCTTTTTGTGACACTTCGAATATGAATTCGATCTATGGGACCAGCCGGACTTTAGATCCGCATTACGTTTATACGGTAGTTATTTAATTGAAATTTGAATCGAAGTCTAATGGAGTATTTTCTCGAACATCATTAATATCTTTTGTTCGGGCTCTTAGGCTATTCGTCGATCAAACGACTGCAGTCCATCATCCTCGACGCGTATGTGGCATTCTTTATTCTTTGAATCGCTACAAAGAAATAATTTCTGCGCTGGTATTGATTGCACTCAGCAGTAGACTATAGAATTTTGGTAAATTCGTTCCAGAGTAAGTTGCAATAAATCGAAATTTTGCGTCTTCGTGAGTGAGATATCGAAAAGACGTTGCATGTACTTCCTCACTTCGCACAGTTAATGTCGTATTGGATTTATTTTGAAATCTCCAGCAAATTGACCAAAAATCGTACTTTTCTGATAGCGCTCGAAGCATCTTTCATAGTTCAGTGGCTATTAGTGATAGAAGCATGCTGGGCAATGATACCAAAGAAAATTTAGAAATGGAGCCCGCGAAATTTGCAGTACGGTGAGGGCCGAGTTTTGAGATTCCGCGCGTGAGCAATTTCAGCGTTATTAGGGTCGATTTCACATAATTATTGCGACTCTCCATTTTTTTCAAAATTTTTTCTAAACGTAATTACGTGTATGCCAATTTGAGAAAAATAAGCTTTAATTTTTTTTATTGTGCCCCTTGAAAATTTGACGCCCTAGGCAGTCGTCTAAGTTGACAGTGCGGAAATCGGCCGCCGAGTGAAGGTCAAATATGACATTTGAACGTGTGTTTGACCTCTGTATATAGAAAGAGGTACCAGAGGGTATCTCATGTTTTCTAATCGCGTGTTTGGAATTTTTCCATCTCTGTTCATAATGTAATTTTACTCCCTGTGTCATCAGCTCGCGAAAAAGTATTGTAGGTTGTTAGAGGAGTGGAAAGTACTAGGTAGAGCGTAAGTATTGAAAAGAGTTAGTATGTGTTTCTGAATTGTTGCATATAAGGCGGAGGATGAGGAGGAAGAGACGTTGAAAGTTAGTCGTTGGTTTTGTAGGGCTGGACATGAGAATAGGTGTCGCACTGTTAGGTTATCCGTTCGACAGTAGTTGGAAGATGGAGGGAAGAGATTTAGTAGGAGGTGAGAAGGAGTCAGTCGAGTGTGGCCAATTCTGAGGCGGGAGAGAATGATTTCTTCATGACGGGAATTTCTGTTTGAGGAGGACCACGAGGTAGGTGAGGTTTTCATAGATCGGAGCTTGTTGTGCGGTCAAAGAGTCCAAAGATGATGCCAGGCATTCAAGATTAGGGAACGGTAATAGTTTTTTAGATTGTATGATGGAGAAGAAGATGAATCTCTAATCTTTGGTAGGTGGGTGGCTTCCTTGGCTGCACGGTCAACCTCGTCATATCCACGGAAACCCATGTGGCCAAAGATCCAGATGAAAGTTATTCTTGTTTTGATGGAAGCAGGAGTTTCAAGAATAATGTGGATGCGTTCATTTATAGGGCTTTTTTGAATGGATGTATTGTATTGTTAAAAGAGAAGAAAGAGAATCAGTTAGTAAGATGTAATTGTGTCGCGGCGATCGTTGCGTTAGTTGCGAAAGGCGGGAGTGAATAGCTCTAGGTTCAGCAGTAAATACTGAATATGAGTTACGGAGTCGTTTAGTGATAATGGAGCTGTGGATAGAGAATGCATAAGCTGTTTCAGATTGAGATTTAGATCCATTAGTCTAGCAGATTTCATGATTTGGGTATTCTGCGATAATTTCTGAGATTAGTCGTCGATAGGAATAATTTTCCAATTTCAGGTGTTTGCGAGGTCGAGTCTGGCAGATGAGAGGGGGGAGGAATAATAGCCACGAAGGCGCCTCTGGTTTGAGAGGAAGAAGAGGCGAGAGTTTAGGGAGGTATTGAAGATTGGATTTTCAAGAGGATAGGAGGAAGTTATGTACTAGGAGAATAGATAGATGTATAGATTGGAAGGTCAGGAATTTGAGAAGACGAAGTGAGGAAGTTCGCAGTGAGTATGAGAGTGCGGAAATGTAGTAGTGGTCTGCTGCTTCTGCACAAAGGCTTAGATGGGGGGGGGGAGTCCGAAAGCCCCGAGAGCCATGCGTAGGGTGGATGCTTGAAAAGTATCGTGGAGTTTGATTTTGGACTTACTGCATTGGCTGTAGATTGTAGCACCGTAATCGAGTTGGGAGCGAATAAGACTTTTGCATAGTTTGAGCAAGAGTTTGCGGTTACATCCTGTCCGGGTGTGGGGGGGGGTACTCGAAAGTTTGAGCATTTAGCTTTGAGTGACTTTATGTGAGACATCTAGGAGAATTTTTGATCAAAGATTAAACCCAGGAATTTAGAAGAGGAAAGAATGCTGATTGTGAAGCCTTGAAGAACTAGCGGATGAAGTGGGGTTATAGGACGTCGGTGTTTTCGAAAGATGACGAGACCTGTTTTTTCTGAAGAGAAACGAAATCCACGGTCAGAACCCCAGGAACCGATATTATCAAGCATTTTTTGGAGGAGGCGTGCCGCTCTGTAAGGGTTTGAAGATAGTAGGGAGATGCTGAAGTCAAACGTAAAGAGGCGCTGTCTGAGTGGAAAAGAAACTTATCGACTGATATCATTGATTGCTATTAGAAAGAGGGGGACGCTCCAAACTTCTCCTTAAGGAACGCCATTCTTGATGGTTTGGTGAACAGAGGGTTGGTATACTACTCTGACGGTAATAGTTTTGTTGTAGAGGAGGCTTTGAAGCAATTTTGGTAAGTTCCTCCTGAGGCTTATTTGGTGTACTTTTTGGCAGATGTAATGGCGCCAAACGCGAGAGAAGGCTTGTTGGGGATCGAAAAAGATAGTGTAGAGAGAAGATCTGGTGAGTTCTGTGTAATTGATTTGTTGATGTAAGTCTGATAATGCTCGTAAAGTGTTTCAGCCTTTCCTGAAGCCATATTGGCATGGAGCGAGTACATTATTAGATTAGAGAAATTTTGTAAGTCTTTTGTTGGAATAATTTTCCCAAAACACTAGTGAGTGCTATGGGTCGGTAGGATTCAGGAAGGGAGAGGTGATTTCAGAAAGGAGAGAACGATAGCTAGTGTCCATTATTCTGGGTACATGCCTTGAAGGAGGATCGAGTTGAACAAAGCAAGTAAGTATGATAGAGCGTTCGATTTCAAGTTTCGTAACGTACTGGCATGAATTTTGTCAGGTCCTGGAGAAGCATTGCTAAGGTTTTTGTGAATGGCAAAATGGAATTCGGTGGAGAATATAGGGAGGTTGTACGGATGAGTTTTCGGAGTTTCTTGAGCCAGATCAAAGTTGATTGGGTGAGATTCAGATCCTGATTTGTGAATAAGGAAATCGTCGTAGTTTTCGTTTGATGAAATAGCGGCAAAATTTTCAGCAAGCAAGTTAGCTATATTCCGGGTTGAAGCATCAAAAATTGCAGACATGGTGATTAAAAACTCTAGCCAATGAAGCGTGTGATCATTTTGCAGAGAGTGGATCCAGGGGAGAATTTTGGGGTGGAATTCGAATTTTTCAATAGAGGGAAAATTAGCTCTTTTTTCGATTTGTATATAATAGCTAGGTCACTGTTTTAAGAACAGGTTATTATAATGAATGAAAATTTGGAAATCGATCTCAAAACTAATGATTTGTTGGATATGCTTTGAAACTATTTGTGACTCCTTAAATCCTAAAAAGGTAGAGCAGAAGAGTCGATGATGTATAGCTTCATTGTCTGACGTTTTCTAGTCACCATATCTGCAATTTCTAACATTTCAAAAAGAAATATGGAAAAATTCAAAAAAAAAAGTAAAAACTTTCAAAAATCCTCTGTCTCCCACCAGGTCTACATAATAGAGCTCAAATATTCGTTGAAATGTCATAGTATTTGACCTTACAACTCAGACTTCAATCCTGAACAATGCATTTGGTCTAAAGACGAGAACCGAAAATTGTAGTTCTTATTCTCTAGACCAACTAGGGTTGCCCTAATCTGTTAACCTCAAACCCACTTTCCCGAAAATTGTTTTCCCGATTTTCTAAATTCCCGAGGCCAAACCCGAAAATTTATCGATTTCCCAAACATTTATTTTCCTGACTTCCAATCGTCCGAATACTAGTAGACGTTTCCCCGAAGCGATTTTCCCAAATGTCCAGTTTTCCGAATCTTCGATTTCCTGAACATTCATCTTTCTGATTTCCAATTGCCCAAAGGACGTTTTCCCGAAAGCTAGGTTTCCCGAAGCTGATTTTACATCACTTATTCTAGGCTAAATGAAGATTGTAGCCTAGAGCACGCAGGTAGTCCGGGACGCCGTCGTTCGCTTTGTAATTGTTGTATTCGTGTACCACCCTTCTAATACGTTTCTGGAGCTTCGACCACTTCTTTTTTGGACTAGCTTTTACTTTCCTTCCCAGCGAGAATTCGGCTAGACTAACCTTGGTGCGGTAAATCGACAATTTGGGAAACTGGACATTCGGGAACATAAATTTTCGGGTATTTGGCCTTCGGAAATTGGAAATTCGGGAAAATGAGTTTCGGAAAACCGGCAATTTGGGACAGTGGGTTTCGAGATAATGGATTCGGAAAATTGTACACTACTCGCAATCTTCATGTATCTTCGCGGAAATTGAAAAACGAGGAAATTTTCGCTTTAAAATTTGAGGCACTTCTCGCGGTAAATTCTTGTAATTAATGACTTATTTGTATTCAGGAGAGTTAAAATGTATGAAATCGATCCTAGTAACGCCGAAATTGCACACCCAATTTTCACAAAAGGAAACAGAACCTCAAAAATCCCTCCTTAAGTGAGAGGCTCCCAATCTCCACTTCTAGTATCATTGCTCACCTTATACTAATTTCCATTCTACCATCATTAATAGCCACTTTTCCTTTAAAATTCACTGTTTGCTAGGCAGATTCCAGCGGCGTTTTGCTTCGCCCTTCTGCTGACTGCTTTGCTTCAATGTTCTGTCAAATACGTTTCATAAACAAGTTTCATTGATGAAAATTTTCGAATTTGTCCCTCCAAGTAACAATGAAGAATGATTGCCAGTATCAAAGATCATAATTCTTAACGATAACATTAAAGTTAGAACGACGAGAACAGTGATGGCTGATCAATAGAGGAAGATGACCTCATGTAAAGGAACTTGAATCCCTACAAAGGAAGAAGTTTGGCGTTATCACGGAATTTGGAAAGATAGAGACTTGTCATCAGAGGGATTTGAAAAATTCTGACTGAAGAGTAGAGAGACAAAATTGCATGCCTCATCAAAAAGACGTACCAAATTTTAACTGAAGAGGAGATGGGGAAATGGTGGACTAGGCAGGCGTGCTATCAGGAAGACTTCGGCCTAATTCTTATTGACTCGGTTGTTGATGATATCAGAACGTAAAGCAAGATATGATTGATTCTAGTTTTTACTTCTGCATTCTGTTGAAGTGTCTCAAGGTCATACAAATTAAAATCACCGGTACTTCGTAATTCAGTACATTATGCTGTAGACGTATGATTAGACGACCACTATCGCATACTTTAAGCTATTTTTCTCACCATTTCAGCCAAAATTGTGGATGCGCAATATGCTCATATTTTCCTCCTCTCACAGATCGGTTGTGCAATGTGTTTTTCCCGAATAATATCTTTGTTTCTATTTGTGAGCGATTCATAAAAGAGTTGTTTAATTGATCGATATTTTCGTTCTTTGGGGTCTCGAACTGTCCATACGAATACGAGAGTGTATTGCACCGTCTACCCGCAATATTGTTTCGTTTTAGTGTTAAGTTGAATGATAATTCATTGCCAAATGTATTCCTAGCTCCCTCTCCGTCTACACAATTACCGGAGTTTGCGAAGTATTATTATGTACAGTAGTTATTGAAAGTTGGAGGCTGTTGAACAAATTAGTCGTACATCACTGAGGAAAATTAAGGATTTCTTTGTACCTTGTCGACGATTCACATTGGTGGTATGTAGTGTTAAACGCGCTAATTATGATTATGTGCCTACATTACTAAAATGGCTAGCAATAATGCGATGAAGACGATGAAGAAGAAGAGAAAAAAACGGATCTCATGTATGACTACTTGAATTAATTATCCATTAATTTGTCTTCGCTTAACAGTAAAACAAATCTCATGCACCGATTTAATGCGATCGAGACGAAGAGTGAAGGCTGCATTTCCAATGATTAGCAATTTTCTTATGCATTTATATTCAAATCCTTAAAAGTTGGGAAAACTCCTCTATTTTTAGGTTAATTTGAAGTACGGTATGCATAATTTTGTCAAACTCTAGAGAAATACTGCGCAAAGAATGTCGCTTTTTCATGATTTGGAATTACTCGAGAAGATTTTGACGTCCGTATAATTTCGTTGCACTCTACCAATTGAAGCTCATGCGGACGTTATTTCAACCTACTTCATAATATAAGAATTCTACATGCACACGATTTGATATTGATATTAATTTGAATTTTTATTCACCGGAAAGCACAATTATACTGCAATCGTTCGTATGGCGAAGTAAAGTGAGTTACTCGTACTTACCAGGAATTCCGGACCAAGTATAAGCTTCCATTAATCTTCATTTTCAAAATTGGAAAAGTTTTTCTCAACGCTCTTATCAAAACACGAGCACTCTGATGGTGATGAAAATCTCACCGCCTGCGAGAAGAAAATGTCAATTCAGTGTTGCCGAGTTATGAAAATTTCGAATTTTAATTTGCGGTCAAACAATGATTTGTAGTGCCCCCTTTCCCTCCTCGCTATAACGTGATCTGTATGTGATAAGAAAAAGAGGCAGGAAGTAATGCGACATTAAAGAAACTCGCCTTAATTGGCCCGTTAAATTTCAATAACTGCGTACTTCGAATCTCGACTGGTGCGAAAAATTTCTTTCGTATACAAAACTTATGACTGCGCTGCTCTAGTTTTAAGCGGTGGAAAATTGTCAAATTTTCAATTTTACTTACGACCTTACTCATCTGACTCGAATTTGCCCTAAATTCCGCGTGCTGAATGAAATTTAGTAATTATGAGTGTTTTTTTCTCTCTTTTTCAGATATTTAATAAAGATTCGACTGGTTTTCGTCGTTGGAAACGATTTAATTGTTCGCCGTAAGCCTATACCTTAACACCAACTTCGATACAACCTCATTAGCTTCGGCAGTGTGCAAAGTTTTTCCGAATCGCTAGGTAATTTTGTTGTTGTTTCTAGAATATTTAAATTTTCGTGAACTTTTTTACGATTCGTACGTTCGTTAATCGTATTAGGCTTTATTCGTGGGTTTCAAAGGAATTGAGTTGAAGTGGAGAATACATATTTCATGAAGGTAAGTTTTTACGCACTTTTTTGCGAGTCTATCTTCTTTATCGGTAGTCGCAAAAATTCGTTTGGATACTTCATGTTCCCTCTTTTTTATTATGCAAAATGTATTTTGAGTATCGGTGCACGTACAATTATCCGCATAAGAAATGAATAAGATCGATAATAAAAAAATTGGCTGCCTAAATGAGAAGAATTTACGATTCGAGTTGTTCGAACAATTTACCTTGGAAGCTGTAATGGCTCACCTTTTTTTAGATTTGTCATCGAGATTATTCTGGCGTGGTATGCTATTTGAACTGAATATTCTTATTCTGAGGACCCACTCCTGTTACCGTCAATTTTCGGACGTGTACTTGATGCTTACCAATTAATTTGCAACGCCTAATGCCCGTTCACAGGTATTCTGCTGGCGAGATTCAGTGGAGTAAGTCAGGGTAGTTTTTTCGGTCTTCTTTTGCCTAAGGAGAGGAAAAAAGTCGTAGGCCCCCGTATTCACACTCTCATGCGGCTGTTCTGGAATGTAACGGGATGAATCCTTTATTTTGTGCAGGCCCGAGACCTTGCCCGATTCGCAGCCAGAAGTACTCCTACTTGCAAATACAAATCTTATCGTATTAGACTTCATTCTTGGATACTACGTTCACCTAAGAATGCTCATATAGGAGGAAGGCGGTGAGCAGTGGTTCTCGGTATCCTCATGAAGTGTCAAATGTCTCTAATTTAATTTCCTGAGTGACACTCATGGTCTTGTAATTTCATTTGAAAGCTTCTCAAGCCCACCAAAAAGAAACAAGTGAGATTTGTCATCGCTTTTGAAATGGGAGTGCGCGCCCGAAGTGGTCCCAGACGGACCGCACCTCCCTTTAGAACACTGCGTCGGTAGTCCAGAAGGAGCTCGGATTGAGGGTGGTCTGACACCATTTTCTCTTCCAGGTTCGCGTGGTGTGCAATTTCCATCAATGATGCCACGTAAATCTACCCTACTGCCCGATGAAGAGTCGGCACTCAACCTGAAATTCAGGTAAACCTATGAGATTGACACGCACGTGACTACTCTTCCACCAGAGCATTCATCTGCCACTGGTAGCTCACTAGAGCTTACCAGTAGCGCATCTAATCTCTGACTTCTCCGACGGTGGTTCCTCCTCCTCCTCTTGTATTGGCGTTTTTGTTTTGCTCTAGTTCTTCTATTCTTTATTCATAGGCGCTATTTCCCGAGTGCCCTGCGTGTGGTGGTGCTGGTAAACGATAAAATAGCAGCAGCAGCAACAGCATGGAGGATAGTACTCATAGATTTGAAAGGGCCAAACGTGATTCTACATCTTTCACGTTCATTTGTTTCTTCATTACGAGAGACCGGATTTGTAACTTCTTTAAAGAGCGAAATTAATGAGAATCAAAATGAATTCTTCGAGTTATGATAAATGGGACGCAGGAAAAAAAATCTATTTTGCCGAAAAATGCCGAAATTGATGAAAATGTCGACAATCGCCGAAATCACCAAAAATCTTAGGTAGCCCATAGAACTGAAAAATTTCATATTAAATCAAAAAAAAAATTTTTTATAATTACTAAATTTTGTGTGAAGTCGACTCAATATTTTTTGAACAGGCTAATTCTAGGAAAAGAATTCATAAATATGAGTCTAAAGCGAAGTAGTTTTGATTGGAAAAAATCAATGAATGTCCTCAATTGAGACAGTGGAAAATTGATAAATTTTGACTTTCAAAATTGATTAGTTCTGGTAAAAAATTTGGTAATTTTGGTGAGAAATTCAAGAAATTTTTATCGAAAATGAGTGAATGTACTGAAGAATGCGTACTTTCCCCGTATTTTTTTTTCAAATGCCGAATGTTGCCAAATTTTTGAATTCTAGTGCCGAATATCGCACGTTTTTGTGCCGAAAAATCCGGTCTCTATTCATTACCTTATCGGCAATTAGGTTCCTTCCTTGTGTTGTTCTTTTAATATGCATAAAACATGATTACTCGGGGTGAGTTCTTCGTCTTCTCTGGTCTCATGGAGAAACCGTTTCAACTCAGGCGTTCACGTTTCCACGCCTTTGCTCCTTTAATATCTACTACCAGTTGCTAGCTCTCATCCATTTCAATATTGCATGGGGTCATTTGGGTGATTATTTTCAAACTCAGCGCAAAATCTCACCGAAGTATTGTACAGGTTTCCTAATACGCAATAAGGATCCGTCGACACAATGCGGTAGGTATGGACACCCCTGAGCGCAACTCTCCGTTAGATTCTTCTGTTTCTTTTCTCCTGTACGCAATCTTCATAAAGTCGGCCTTTTACTGGGGCTCCATAGTCATTTTCTCAAAATGATAGCGAAAGTTGAGCTTGCCGTCGAACCAGAGCCCTAGAGATGCTTCAGTATCTTCGACGGCTCCATCCGAATCTCGCAGGCGAAAAGTGGGGAAACTTTCGATGGGTTGTGAATAGAATAACCTTTGTCTCATCAATTGCCAAACTCGATCTGGCCAACTTGATTCATCGGATTACAATCTCAAAAGCCTGGTTCACCTTAGTCTCCACCTCAGCAACAGTCCAGTGTCTGCCAAGCCAACCAAGAGTCGGGCATTGGCGCAGATCATAAGCTGCACCCCTGGTGGCAGCTTCGTTTTGAATAGTTCGTTGAATGCGATGTACCAAAATGTAGAGCCTAGGATAGAGTCATGGAGAACCAGATGTCTCTAATAGCTGTAGAGTGTAGATGATCCTTACCAGGTAACCAGAAACTCTTGCGTTTCCTAGCATCTTCAAAATCTCTTCAATTACGGAATGGAACTGAATGCCTTCTTTATGTTGAGGCTGACATGACAGGTGCGCAGAATTGGCGCTTCTTCATTGCCGCAGAAGCTCCGAATGAGGTTGTCATGATCACTAGATGAAATATCCACCGATTTACACTATAGAAATGAAACTATGATTGACATTTGATCGAAGCTTTGTGACTGAGTATCTCATGGAATAAAATGTCTGCTGGCTTGAAAGTGTTTTTAGGCGAAGTGTCATGGTCTGATTCTACCCTCATCTAAAAAATGGATAAACTCATTTCCTAGTTAGCTTGTCGATATCTTCGGGTCTCTGCTCCTGTAGTGATGCAACTAGCGGATTTTCTAAGAATGAAGTTCCCAAGCAATTCGAGAAGGAGAGATTGAGGAAAATATTCAAATTGACCCGTATGGCAAAATATTGCTCTCGATGGCTTCCAAACGGAATTTCCCTTCCTATCTTCCCGAATGTAATGTCTCAGAAGAACAGATTCAAAAAGTTGCGTGCCATCGATTCTATTTATGAGAAAAAGGAATCTTCCCTGGAGCAATTATTAAATTAATGAGATTTCATCCAATAATTTGAGTTAGTAGGGAGGATGCGTCCTCACGCAGGACTCCTCGTTCGACCATTTTTGTAATAGGACTCACTCATCTGCCCCAGCCAATGCTCGAATTCGTTCATCGTATGATCGCGAGCGCTGTGTTTCATTAAATCATCATCGTGAGATTGTGATCCGCATCTAAGTCAAAGACGGAAAGACCTTTTTATGTAGATTTTTTTTATTCAAAAAGTGCGAATAGAAATAAAAGTACGAGTGTACCGCGCAATATGGATGATGAATAACTTTTAAAATAGCCTCTTGTCCGCGCTCCGTTGATATAATAGCGAACCATCGTTAATAACCCGCTAAATGTATTCTATAAACTGCGACTATTATATAATTTGATTGAAAACTTAAAATGCGACGATGACGTGTTCTTGATGAAAACATTTGTAAGAGAGAAGAGGAAAAAAAAACATACATATAGTCGTCCAAATCGTCTCGTCCTACTTCGGCCACTCTCACTGCTCCTGTTTAACCTGCATCAGTGTTTCTTAAACTTGACATACATTTGCTTCGAAGAAGCGGTCGTGATTAATTATACCGGTATACGACTTCGCTTAATTTACCTGGTGATAATAGGGAAATGATAATTAACTGGTGAATGTTTTCCTGACCAATGGCACACAGACAACGATGGTTCTCGTGTTAGATCGCATCGTACTTCTCAGATATCTGACAGACCCTGCAGTGTCTCGTCTTGTTTTTCCCTTTATGAAAATTATTTTTGGCATCTAATCATCGACTACTTCGATCGAATACATCTGGGCGTGGTATAAGTTGCTTGGGAATAATAAAAATAATCCATTCATGTAATTAGAGTTGAATTTTTTGAAACAAGAAGGGGTTAGAAAAAAAAATTGGTCGAGTATCTCTAAACCTAATGTGCAAGCACAACACGTAAATTGCAGAAATTTCGAAATCGAGATGTTGTACCTGCGCGGCGGTCGTATTATCGAAAAATTGATAGTACTGTAGGTATTTATCCAGGGTAATAACTCGTGCATTTTGCATATAAATATCAGGCTACGTGTAAAAAAGAAAAGAATTAATCCGTTAAAACATATTAATCACTTCTTTTCGCCAATATCTCTATCTTAATGGAGTAAAATTATAAATCATAGCTACATGTGGCGCAAACGCACATTGACGTAACTCGAAAATAACTAAGCTCATATTGGTGCGAGCTTCGGTTGGCTTATCAATTATGCGGGTTTTTGAACGGATTGTTTCAATGATAGTATTTTGATTCATGTTTCCGCGAGAATTTCTAACAAACAGTTTTATTTCATCAATGTGTTGATGCTCCTCGACGTCGTTATCAAAACATACTGGCGAAAAGACAAACAGTTTCTTAGAAATTATAGGGAAAACAAATTTCGTTATAGACTCGTTCCGGTAATAACTCACTTTTATTCTATTGATTCCGAAATTGAGTGATGAAAATATTTGTGATGGGGGATCTGAAAACTTGGGAGCGAATATTTTCGATCAATGGAACCAGTATGACTGGGACCTACCAAAATTTTCTTAGTGAATTGTTCGCTAAAAATTGGGTCAATCATTTATGCCTTCTCTCATGTGTAGTTTCTTCAAAACTTTGAGAAGGTTGTAAATTTGAAGACACTAAGTAAAGGTGGGGCAAAGTTATGAAACAACAAATTGTTACTTCCCAGCATGGGGGCTACCTGAACCTGCGATCTGTCTCGTGCGACACGATTGCTCGGTCACTTTGTCACTGTGGAAGTACCAATGAAACTCGGACCTCTAACCTCTCATCACGGTGGCTAAATGCTTGCATGACTGCTTCACGGTAATCATATGCTCCAGCCTGAGCAGAAAAAATTCTCCCCCGTGAGCTTGCTAGCTTGCATTAATTAGACCAAATTCTGTTTCCAATCACTGAGAATTGTGGAAGACAAGGTGAATGATATTCTAAGGCAACACTGTACAATTTCCTGATCAATGTAAGCAACTGATTAGGAATTTTTGCGTAAGAAAACGTCAGGAAGATAATCGGAAAGGGTTCTTTTTTGATGTATAACGAATTACGTTTGCAGTGCATGATCTCTTCTCAAACAATTTGAAACCATTTCCTGCCGCTTGATGAAACTTCAATCCCTTCTGTTCAGACATAAATGTGTCTCAAGACTGGAGGTCATTCTGAAATTTGCCTCAAGAAATCGCGAGACGAACGACGTCATGAGCTGATGACGTTATAAGGACTTGAAAAAATTTCAACCTTCGCTACTTTAGGACTTGTATTCTTATAACTTTCATCATACTGGGCCTAAACACCAAACTATACTACGTGTAACGATCGTCCTCGTGTCCGCGTCGCAAGTAGGCCTTGGGGAGGCCTGTCTGCGTTGGTGTGTTTCCCTCGGATGAATCGGAGGTATCCATCAGTCTTTTTTTTTGGATCTTCCTTTTGTTCTTTGTCGGGGTGTACTCTGGTACCTCCTTCAGAGAGCGATGATTTCCCATTCGCTCGACGCGACTTGCTGGCTCCAGTTTTTCCAGCAGTTTTAAATCCACTTCATCGGCGACTTCACTGCCAAACTTTCTTTTATGTCTCCACATCTTCTATCTCCAAGCGTGCGATTCTGTCTGTTCTTCTCGTACAACGCATTTCCGCCGCTTTTATGCGCCGTACGTAAGCCCGCCCGTCATCATGATTGTGAGACTTGGGATATTGACGCGTCTATATGTCTCTTCTCGAACCTCCTATCATATCTATGAAATCTGTCCACCTACATCCACCGACAAATGCCCGTTCGTCCACTCGCTCACACCTCAGTTAATTTTAGTATATTCTATTCTAAGTTAACTTTACATTGCATGTAGGTTATTCGTTATTCTGGGCTAAGTCATCATGCTGGGATATCCTAAGGCAAAGGCTTCTAGTGGCAGAACGAACGAAAGTAAGATATACTGATAGAGAGCAGAGGCGGGTCCGTCAGCTGATTATCCTTGACTATATTATCGAGTTTGGAGTCAATATATAACCTAGTTCCTCGTATACCTCACTTGCATGTAAAGCTAAATGACCTTGTATTCATAGATACTGAGCTACAAGGAGTCTTTATGTGCGGACGCACAAGCTGAGTTGAGATTTTAACCCTTTGATGGCATTATAAGGTAGGCGTGTCTTCGACCTATTTTATGGACAAAATATTGATGAAGTCATCCACTGTGGAACGTATGCAGAAAATTCTTTTCAATTTTCGTTCCTTCCAATAAAAATTCATTTCGATTGGTGGATATAAAGGAGTTTGATGCTACTCTATGTTAAAGGTATAGTACTTCTTTGTCAGGTGTACTTTGTAAGCGGCAAAATTAGCTTTCAATAATTTTGTGATAAATCATCTCTTTGTTTTAAACTTCTCTATTTTTCCTCGTAATTTTTCGGATTGTCCATGTACATCGGACGAAATGACGAATGCTAAGATGGGTTGGGTTCATGTCCTCTGACGAACTTTGTAGGAACATAAATTTTGAATGCATTCTTATTAATAGTAAATTCGTCATTTGTAAAGGGATTTGACTCATTTTTTCGAGTAGAACTACCGATGAGTAAATATAATTGTTATGGTGCACGTAACCATTTATGGACTAGAAGAAAAACTAACAATTTATCTATCTGTGAATCATCCGTCAGAGTAACAAAGACAAGTACCAAAGTCGTAATTCTTGCGGAGATGGTCAATAACAGTATACTGAAGGAGCACTTCGCCATTTTATTGAGAATTATTTCTTCTCCGTGAAGGATCGATCAGATTTTGCCCACTACCTCCTAATTTTCCTCTTCTTTGACGAAAAAAAAAAAATAATAATAACTTGAAGCGTATAGCTCAGTATGTCGGTGGTGTCAAATAAAAACATATCATGAACACTGTTTTGCGTATAATAAAAACGTAATCCTCGACATGATTGTGTAAAAATGTATAACACAACTACTTATTAACTTCACTAGAGTATTGCGTTAAGAGTAATGTTCGCAGTTTATGGAATGAGACGTCGAAAATGAATTAATTTGCTCGGGTTAATTATTTTTTTTTTCTTTATGCTTTTTTGGGTTGTTTGTTCGTGTGGATGACGAAAGTGGTTTTTTTGGACAACAATCTGCATTGTCTTCGGGGTGTTTAGCTATATGTTGCTTCCTTTCACAGCCTAAATGAACTTTACTTATGAGCTGCGGTTATTTACATCGTTGATAGCATCAATGCTTACCGTGACTGTAATAGAGCTCGCGAGAAAATTTTTGTTCCTGGTTGCAAAACTGCGAGAAGGAACAAAATTGTCGAAAGTTCAATGACGCCTTTTGTAAAAGAAATATGAAAATTACGTTTTTCGTCATAAAAGAAAATTATGAATGAAAACTTTACTTTGTCGCTCAAAGAAACTACAGCGCCACTGGGGTCGTCTAGGTTCGTAAAATTTGTCATTTCAACCAGGTTTTGATAATGAGTCATGATTTTTGATTTTCGCAATCGGTGTACCGTTGTTAGGAATTCATTGTATTTTGATTATTTGAGAGAGGTTAAACGTGACGTGGGTTCATCTCTCAATTTTTGTTGTGAGATGACGCGAACTCGCTCAAGTTCAACTTTTAGCTTTACTTCTAATAAGTAATCACTCGATTGCCCTGTAGTGCTAGTCCCATTGACGGAGAAATGAAACGGCGTCGGCATCCAGTGCTTGAGGTACGTCCTTGTCGTGCGTGGTGGAAACTTCTGCTTTGGTGGGCCTAGCGCAGATGCAGAAGGCTAAAGCCTCAGGCTCATTATCAGAGTTGGTGGTTTAAACGGGGCGAGCTCAGATGTCGGAAATGAGTCAGCCATAAAACTCGTTGAGCATGAATACTGCATGAACAATTCGAAGGCCACCAGCTCCTTATCCATGACAAGTATCCAGTCATGTACGTCAGTTAACGTAGTTGATTGATGTATAGGATGAGCATGCGAGTATCGAGCGCCTTCAGACTAGACCCTCCGACCGACGGAAGGCAAGGGGAAACCACCGTCGTACTCTCTGTTGTTTATCTACAATTCAGGCATGGGCAACCTAAGGACCCGCGAAGGACTTCCATCCGGCCCGCAGCGACGTTAGAAACATTTTATGAAACTACAAGATGAATCATCAAAAGGTAAATTTTCAATTTTTGTATCCGGCCCGCGCCTCCCGAACAACTTCGCAATGTGGCCCGCGGAAGGAAAAAAGTCGCCCATGCCTGAATTCTTCATGATGACATCGGATTCAAGTAATAGCCTCGGAAACCTTCCATGCGGTCTGGTTGGCACCCGGCGTCTTGATTATCACCGGTTTCAGGATGTGAAATATGCGACCGGCAACAAACGCAAACGTTTTCAGATACTGAATAAACCCCTACGGTCTACGTAAAGCCACCTGGAACGTGAGGAGCATATAATGTCAGGAAAACTCAACAATGAAGTACAGGAAATGAACAGATTGGAGATTAGATTCCTGGCTGTCTGCGAAGTTGAATGTCCAGGCGCTGTGGCCGTGAGAAATGAGACGAAAGTGATGTACTACTCTGGTGCAGAAAAACAATACGCAAATGGAGTCGCTATTCTGGTCGATAAAGATATAGGTAGTTGACTCAGTACTCATTTTTCTACCCTCAATGACAGACTTATGGTGCTCAGGATAAGGACAACCTACCGCACCATGAACATAACGCAAAAAATATCGAACGCGAGGTTCTGCAGCGGATCGGCAGAGACGAGAAAGCTCTTCTGGCAATGATAAAGGAACGTAAACTGGGATACCCCGGTCATTTCATGGAAGGTGGTAGATATGGTTTACTGAAGCTCGTGTTGGAGGGTAAAATGTGTGGAAACCGCTCGCCGGAAAGACGGCAGAACTCGTGGATGAGTGATTTGCGCCGCTGGCTGGGACGATCGTCGGCAGAAATTTTCAGAGAATGATGATTATGTGGATCGCCAGCTCCGGGTGGCGTAATAAGAAGACCGGGAATGAACCATAAATCTAAAAGAGAACCCTTCTCAGCATCTCCAGATTTTTCCAAGTCCTAGTAATTGCCAGGGAGGCAAATTGTAGACGCAAGTTCAGCTCTCCAACTGCCCATTTGCTTCTCTTTGTCAAAGGTTAAATACTGCAATTTCCAGGTAAAGATATTGATTGACCCATAGTCACTCGACCCCAATTCCTTATCCAATACTGTCCAGTCTTATTTACGACTGACCTAAAACTTTTTATCAAATTTATATCTTAAACAAGACAGTTGAGGAATTGTTGGAATTTATTTCTTCTAGTCACTCATACCGGCGGTATATTTCGTATGACTTAGACATTGGTGGCTCCCTAATTCTTCATCCAATTCTGTCCAGCTTCAGATATCGTTGTCTATAAATACTGTATTTGATAGAAACAATTGGGGTATTGCTGGAATCGGTTTCTGCTAGGTTGCCAAAGAAAGTCATAGATGTACCCTTCTCACTCCTTGATTCTTGGTCCAATTTTGTCCCGCCTTAGATACGGCTGGCCAAACACTTTGACATAAATATCATATTATTATATTTGGGTTATGCTTCTGATAGAAATGATCGATATATTGATGGAATTGATTTAATTTACTTCCTCGTACCGGTAATAGTTTTATCAGTGACTGCCTAAGCAGGAAAGTTATTGATGTACCCTTGGTCGCTCCCTGATTTCTGATCCAATATTGTCCAGCCTTAAGTACGGCCGGCCAAACACTTTTAGTCAAATACCATGTATCTAACCAAGTTTTTGTTAGAAACGGTTTGGGTATTGCTAGAATTGATTTCTTATAGTTTCTCTTATCGCTGATAGTTTTAGCGACTGCCTAAAAGGAAAGATATTGAGGTAACCTTGGTTGATCTCTGATTCCTGATCCAATATTGCTCAACTTTGGATACGACTGACCAAACATTTCAAAATAAATATCTGAATCATTCCTTTGATGGGAACGGTTGCGGGGTATTGCTGGAATTGACTTATTTTAAATGACTACCCTATCATGATTGCACACAAACAACAAAGAGGAGAATTCGGTGCCGAATTCAAATCAGATTTTCATCTTGTACCCTATCTTGTCTTTTCTCGTTCTTTCTACCATCTAAGCTATGCTTTTTGAGGATGACTTATTCGATTTAAAGCTACTTTATTTTGGTAATATAAACGTGAACAGAGTCATCGAAATCTTACTAGTGAGGACAATAAAGTTATTAATTTAAAAGTTGCATGAAAATCGTTCGTGGACGCAGTCGATAGGACTCCGCACAAAGTACGTGTACGAGTTCTTCATGCAACAAGTTGGACGTGTATCGTGGCGACAAAATTCATGACAATACGTTCACGTTGTCATTGCACAAGTTAACTACACCTGTAAAATGCATTCCTACCAATTACCATTACTCCTAGGATTATTACCAGCAATAATAGTAATGATAATGCTATTTGTAAAAAAAAAAGTATCAGTATACGCTCTGTGCTTATGCGAAGATCTCTCGAAGTCCATGCTCGTGTAGTATATTTTGTAATTAGACGACGGTAATATAACTTACGAAAAATATTGGCAATATCCTTCACCGCGAATAGTTCATCGTTGGCCGAGTAAGTGAACGTTAATAAGAAATAATTAGAGCAAAGATTCTTTGATACAGGCAGCGACAGTGGCCGGCGCATTTGATAAACCCAGTGTAGTATTGGCGCAAGATATGTACTACTCTAAGTACTCGTATACGTTTATATATTATGTATGTATATTTTACTCTGCGTAATACGAAACAAGACAAATTTAAACGAAATACCGGAGGGACATTGTAACACGAGTAGCTATATAAGAAGCACGTGCGTGACTGATCTATTATTTGTGTGAACTGGATTCCGGCGGTAAAATTTACATGCATTTCGAGTAGTCTAAGCGCACATAGAGTGTATGCTTACGAAGCCGTACGAAATTCAGAGTTTCCTCTTTTCACTGTAGTCAAGTTGAATTTAGGGGTCTGAATTTGATGAAAGCTCGAGAATAATGAGGAAATGACTGAAAATTTTATCGTCTTCCTAGGTAGTATGTGCCCTTGCCAGTCATGCTTAAGTTGTCGGACCTTCTTCCTTGAGATTCTCTTCAATGTTCCTTTCATCTCAACGCAATCAGAGTAACTATCTTTCCCCATGAGTTATGTCTGAGGTCTGGGATAGAGTACTTTTATATACCCGACGCTCATTGGCAGATTATCGTTCTTTTTTTGAAGGACATGGAAAATTGACCGCTCGATGTCTGTGGATTTACTGCTCGATCATTCGCTCCCATATTTGAAGGAGGGTACATATGAAAGGAATTGCTCCCTCGGTGATCCGCCCTCAACACTCAATTACATAGATATTTTACCGCTCAGTATTTTTCCCATGCATCCATTTCATTGCTCAAATTGCCTCGACTACTCGTGTGTCCGTAAAAAATTTGCGCGAGTGCAACATCTGAGATAGAATTCATCGCATTCCCCTTTTTGTCATCGTGATAGTAAAATCTACTCGTAATTTTTTTTTTTTGAATCATCCACAACTTTTGCTCTACGTGATTTTTGCTAAAGAAAAAAAACGAACGTTAAACTGACAAGAAATTCAAGGTTCACGTTGCAAGTTATTATTAAGTAATAAGAATTTTACGAACGTACAAATCTTTCAAGTTTCGATACTTAAACTACCAAAAGTCTGTAAAAATAAAAGTGTTTAATGTGAGATAGTAATTACGGTATTTTTGGTAGAAAAGGTATTTTAACATCCATTCTTTTTTTCATACCATTCTTGCAACTGAATGACTGCAATCGACGTAGAATTAATCTACCGAGTAGGGCCTAGTCTACTTTTTTTTCTCTTTGAATAATGTAACCCATTTCTTGATACGTTCAAATCGTGTAGAATGGACTCTGATAAATCATCCAGTCAAGGTGTGACGCTTGATAGGTGATAAAGGGGGTATATCCTCTGAAAATCTTTCGTGTCTGTCTATATTGACCTACTTTAGAGATTATTTTTCGAAGGTGACCATAATCATCCGAACAACGAGGGAAAGAGGCAACCTAGTTGAGGTATCTGAAAGAGTTTTCCATGGTGAGCGGAGTTTTTTGAGAGGGAGAGGGCTCTGATCTAGTTTGAAGACTTCGAAGAATTTTCGGTGGCAAACATACTTATCGATATCCCGAAGAGGGAGACCTGTAGGGAATTTTGAAAGATTTTCTATTTTAGGCCACACATATTAAGTATATGAACTTGTTGAAGGGGCGAGGCTCCGGTCGGAGGAGGAGAGAGACCCTGACTTAAGAGCCTGAGAAGAATTTTGACTTTTGAGTCATAATCAGGAGAAGAGGGTCTATACGACTGTTCTTAAAAGGATCATTGGCTCGAATAATTACAAAATATTCGGCGGAATCACATTACGTATGAACGTAGGAATTTAGGTATAGGGCTTTTCCAGTATTTCAAATTGCATACTTATTTTTCTACATGCTATCAAGTTGGTAGTGTTTCTAACATTGCTCTTATGGCAAACTGTTCCAAAATGAAAACGAGTATGCAATCCAGCAACACTCATAGGATCAATGTTAAAAACACTATACCAACTTGAAACGTATCAATTACGTCTTAGGAAGTAGGTTGGCTTTGGAGGGCTGGACATGAGAAGATAAGACGAATTATCTGTATGACAGTAGCTATGGAGACTAACGAAGATACGAGTCTTTCTATGGCAGGAGAGAATGACTTCTTCATTGGAAAGTTTGTGTTTAAAAGGACTTTTGAAAGTTCGAAATTTGTGCGTCAAGAATAGGATTATTTGAGAAGGAAATTTGGAGGAGGGGAGGAAAATGTGTCGCATAGTAATTATGTAGTCGAGTTTAGGAAACTGGGTAACTTGAGAGAGACAGGAGTGAATAGCGCTTACCTAATTTAGCAGTGAATTCAGAAGCTGAGTTTCTTGAGCGATTTCAATCGTAATTAAATTATACTGTTTTATTGAGAATTCTGCGATAACGTCAAAATTAGGTCTTCAGTAGAGGATTTTATCGTGTTTAGGTGCATTTGTGAGGTCAAGTCATGAATAATGGTATAATGGGAAGAAGGGGGATGGTTCAAGGAAGTAGTGGTTCAGAGTGAGAGTGAAATGGTTTGAGTAATTCTAGTGAATTAATTTTGAATGTAAAGCAATGTAGAAAGCTTTCATTCTTTTGTAAAATGGGTGATATGAAAAAACAATCAAATGAGTTGCTTCTGTTATAGTATGTCTAGAAAATCTTATATTTTTCTCAGTTGACTATTCATAATGGTCTAGCATTCTTTTTTTGAGGAACATTTCCAATTATTTTGCGTTGGGTAATCTTTTGTATGGAAGAACGCACATTGCACATTGGTAGCGTCACAGATAGAATACAGAGTTGCAAGTTATATAAGCAGCCAAGCGTCATAGCGCCAGTATTAATGATTTTGCCCAGGATTACAAAAGAAAAGAAAATGTTTTCTTGGAAGAAAAAAATGTATAATGTACGTTATTTTTTTTTTTATTTTTTTTTTTCAGCTAAACACGGATTTTATGTTCCTAACATATTTTGAATGATGGTTTTGAATATCTTGTTTATGGTCTTAGACACATTTTTGAAGTTTCAAATGTCGTATTAGGTTTTAAATCTTTTAAACGTTGTTCTAAACAATGCAATGTTCTTGTTTCCTGTTCTATACTTCCTCAACCTTAGAGGGATTGTCAAAGATCACTTTTAGTGAAGCATAATAGCCCAGTTTTCTGTGACGTCAATCAGCGAATAAACGCTAGCAGGCTTTGAGTTGCTTAAGAGCTTTGCTCCAGCTGGCATGTTGACTCTCATAAGAATAACACAGTTAGCTAAGATCAACGTGTTCCTAACAGGGCCGTACCTACCAAATGGCGACATGAGCAAGTTGCCGGGGCGCCAAGTCTCCGGGGGGCGCCAGAAACGTACCAAGAAATGGGAATTTTCACTAAAATTACATAGAATTTTGAAAAGTTCATGAGAATTTTTTTTTATTTGGGTCAAAAAAGTTAAGTGAAGAAAGTGAATCTGTGAGGAGGAGAAATTGGCCACAAGAAGGGAGTTCAGAATGCAATGAGGAACAATGGATCCGTGTATGGAATATGCGTCAGCCGTTTTGATTCCAGTTTTTGAGCCATCCTTGAGACAGAGAGTGTGATCTGAATATTCTTGAATCAGGTTTCTTACGTGGATGGTGAAGATGCTGTACATGTCAGAATGAGTCAGCGAAAGTGAAGAGGAGGTTCGGCAGCTTCGGCGAGTGAACTAAGTTTAAGACTTGTTCGGAAGGCTCCCAAGACCATCCTCAGGGAGGAGGTTTGAATGGTGTCTAGCAAGGAGAGAACCTATTTACTGGCCAAGTTATAAACCGGTGCTCTATAATCTAGTCGCGAGCGAATAAGACTTTTGTAGAGCTGAAAAAGGAGTTTCTTGTTGCAGCCTTTGGAAGGGTGAGAGATAAATTTCAATATATTTAAGGCACTCGTGCATTTAGCTTTGAGAATTTTGATGTGATGAGTCCAGGTGAGTTTATGATCAAAATGTAAACCAAGAATTTTGGCGGCGTTGCGGGAGAGACTTTGAAAATTTTGTAAAGAAAAAGAAGAAAGGGTAGGAGTAGGATTTCTTTTTTTGAAGACAACGAAGTAAGTTTGCGATGAAAAATGGAAACTGTTTGTGCTTGTCCAAGTGGTAATGGCGTCAAGAGTTTCTTGGAGGAGTCTGTAGGCTCAAAGAGGATTAGTTGAGCGGATGGAAATTTTGTAGTAATCTGCGGAGAGACGTTGCGTGAGGGTGAAATGAACGGAATTTAGTGAGGTAAAATAGAAGGGAGGTGACCTCGAAGACCGTAATCATAACGTTTTTATTGCGATGTATTACCTCCATACTCGAGAAAAGGCTTTCTGGAGGTCAAAAAATACTGAGTACAGTGATGATTTAGTAAGTGAAGATTCGTTTATTTTGGATTGGAAGTAAAAAAGAGCCTGAGTGGAGCTACGTCCCTTTCTGGAGCCATATTGGAAAGGAGAGAGGGGGTTCTTTGATTCCAAGAACCGGAGGAGTCTTTCATTCAGGACTTTTTGAAATAATTTATGAAGTACACTGGATACGGTGGTTTTGTCTTTAGGGGCGCTCATCCTGAATTTTGCACAGGGCGCCAGAATAGCTTGGCACGGCCCTGGTTCCTAATTAAAAATAAGGAATTTCTTAAATACTACAAGTTGATGAACAGACGCTGAGAACATAATAGATTTTCAATATATATCTCTGATTTCTTATTTATTTCTAATTTTGAATTATTTATGTAATGATCTTTGCTCCCAATGTTATTCATATGGGAGTCAACAAGTCAGTTGGAGCAACGTTGGGTAGTTTTGCTACGGTTATTCGATAGAAACCTAATCTGTTTGCGGTATTTCGCGATACTATCGAATGAGTATCGATATGATTGTGATGTCATAGGAAAACAGTCCTATAATGAAAATATGGTGCTCCTTTAGTATGCGGTGCTCCTCTAGTATGCGGTCTACCGCTGAAAGATGTCCTTCAGTAGTCTACCACTACCAAGGGTGCGGTCTACCTTCAACAGGCGCATGTAAGCTGCGTATAGCTGCGTACAATCAAGCGGTAGGGTATAGTGATAAGAGGAGGTAGCTTATTGCAGGTAATCGCTACTTAAAATTGTTAGTGCAGGACTTCAGTAACTGATGAGTAATAAAAAATCTCTGACGAACCCAAACACTTTATCATATTTTCTCGATGAAACAAGTAAATGAAAACATCTTCAGCTGATGTGAAGCAGTGAGGGAGAAGAATAAATGAATTGTATATCGCATTGACGTTGCACGTGTGATACAAGAATGTTGTTACGCGAGTTTTATCTTACTATCAATTCAGACGAACGAGCAGTCGCGTTTCTGCGTGATTTTGATTTATTGGACAAAGTCGATGATATTCCTCCGTGTATTAAATGTAGTTCAGAAATGGTCGCAGGTCGCAAAAGAGACCGTGGTGGTGATTTACGTCCCGTAATTAGATGTAGGAAGAAGGGATGTCAAACGACAAGGTCTGTTTGACAGGGAAACGAATTCTTCCATTATACAGACCTTAATGGACGAGTAAATTGTAAATTGAAACTACAAAATCCTGGAACTTGTCTTCTTCTTTTTCATGTAAATACCTGCAGGGACAACTGTAACATTGACGGGTAGAAGTTCAGCGACGGTGAACGATTGGTACAGTATGTGCAGGGAGGTCTGTAGCAGCGCGTTACGATCTCGTCCTTACTGCAGTCGCCGAGCTATAATCGAAACTGACGGGAGGACAATTTTCAGAATGGGTATCTTTAATAATTTAGGCAAAGCCTTAATTGACATATTGTACTCGTATTGTCAGTGCATATCAATTGATCAGCTGAAAGTCAGAAGCCAGGTGAATTTTACCTGGGGTCAAAAGCCCAAAAGCTGAAAACTGTATTTCCCAAAGTTTGTATGTTTGAGCCAAAAGTATTACCTTGGCTTCATCACTATTGAAAATGCACTACTGTACTTCCTTCTGTCGTTGCGCGTCACCGTTTTCCGCCCATATACTTTTTTAATGGAGTTTGTGGCATTTCAGGTAAGCGGCAATTATGTCACGTTGAGGTACTTTTCAACGGCATAGGAGCAAGTCCGCATGACGAACCTCTGAATCTCCCGTGCACATCAAGATGTAGTCTTGTAGTTGAGGCAAGAAATTAACTTGGATGCACTTTAGTTCGATTGATTTAAATTTCCATATTTTTGCCCGATATTACACTGTGGCAAGCGACGCTGTAGTCGACGGGTGAGAAAAAGTTGACCTCATAGTCAGTAAATTTAGTCACTATTCAATGAATCAATGCTGGTAAGAAAGCTATAGCTCACTTCCATGCTTGATTCTGTTTGACTTAGGATGGCTACATCATAGATACTCTCCGAGAAAAACATTGAACATACAATCTGGATACGTTTTCCTTTTCTTCGAATAATTCAAAAATTCTTGATATATGTCGAGATTCAAGAAATTGATAACCAAACAAGCTTCAGATTTTATCGTCATCGATTTATAACAATATCGATTTATCATTTTTATATCGAGATATTGACTTCTATATCGATGTATCGATTTATTGTTCAGTACACTGTAGTATGACGTCTTCTTTCTGTCTAATTTAGCCTAATATACGCAAAATACAGTTCAGTATAGGTCATTCAGCTCAAGTTATAGTTGAAGAAAGTTTCAAATTTGTTCGAGCCCCTAGAATGAATAAAAGTTACTTAGGACGACATGAGCTCGTGACGTCATTTTCGTCTTGCGACTTCGTTACGTAAATTTCTGACAGGCCCTCAGTCTTGAGACATATCCATGTCGGTGTTCACAATCAAAGGCTAATCGCACTTTTATGAATGTCGGACCATCATTCGAAGTCTAGCCAATACTTTTGCAAAAAACACTCACGCAGTCGCGTGAGTAATACACGACTTTTCTTTTGACTAATCAAAACTCATTAAGAGAATCACTGCTACTAACAACTATCCGGAAAAAATTGATATTTTGAGAAAAGTCGAGGAAATAATAACTGAACCTAACCCAACCTAAAGAAGCCCTCACTGTGTAAATCATTCTTGTAAACTAATTTAATGAACCCTTTGTCAAGAATGAACCTGTCAAATAAAAGGTTCTTCTGTCGAATGAAAGGTTCTTCATAACAATAGACGCACTGATAACAAAAGGATAGGAATTTGCTTCAGGTAAAGTGAGCGACTACTCTTAATGAGTGAGAAATTAATTTAAAAATTGCGAATTTCTCAAGAAAGACTCATCCGATTCTCAAAAAAATTGTGGGTGCACATCTTCAGATATACTACTACAATATGGCCAAGTTTCAAGAAAATCCGTTGGGTAGTTTTGGAGGAGTTCGACGGACAAGAAAATCTTATATAAGGAAACCTGAGCGGACGGTTGTAGTACCTCACTTTTCCACTAGGAAAAGTCGGTAAAAACTCAAGCGTTTCCCGTTCAAGATCGACGAAAGAGGAAAGATGATGCATGGAAGGGTGAATCATGATAAAACATGAATGCGCAGAATCGGTGCATATAAAATTAACGAACTTCGAAGCTCGAGTTGTATTTATCAGTATTTTACAGCGAAAATATATCAGACAGAAAAATTCGGCTCTTCCCGCACATTTATAGCAATCCTTGCAATCTTTTTCTCTCGAAATCCTATCTTTTTTAGACCGATTATTCAAAGCTTTTGACGAAATCCTCGGTCTCATTCTACTTGAGCAGGATGACTGCGTATAATATCATCCAGAGATATAAAATCTTGTGGCGCCTCTTGACTGAAAAGCACAACCCTAAGCTGTTCTGAGATTTAGAAGCAACTAAAAATGAAGCATTTTCCATTTTTTTGTACATTTTCTCGAAAACTAATCCCTGACATGGCGTCGACGTAACGATCTGCTTGCTTTTCTTATTTTTATAAATAGTCCGCAAGTTTCAGTAGCAATAGGAAGATCGTATAAAATTTTCGTAGTCTTTCGAGTCGAAGAAAACATCATCCAGAGCGAGATCAAGGTGACTTATACATGCTCTTGAAGTTCATGCTGTACACTTCCGGAGAAGAGAAGAATATTATTCCCCTCCAGCAAAATATTTTCTGCGAAGGTCCAGCTAGATACTTCGTCTGTGCATTTATTACCCTACGTCTTATGTTATTCAGTATATTTTATTCTTTCTTTCTTTGATGTCAGTGCTTTATTGCTCGCATATACTCGTACAGAATTACGTCAACACTACCTATCTCATCTTTGTCATTTGTAATTACTCACGCATTTTAATCCAGGTTCGCGCGACTACTTCCATGTTTTCGAATCTTTTTCCCGGAATTCACACAAGATTTTGGTACGATAGGTACCTACGTGACTTTGATTTTCGTTCTACTTGACCAATAAAAAAATACAAATTAAACGGTATAGAATATTGCTATACTTATGCAATCTTCAAACGTGTTTCCCAAACACGTAAGCTGAGAGTTTACCTTTAATGAAATTGTTTTCATAGTTTTAGTATCGATTAATAGTTAATAAGAAAATGGTGAACATCTAACGAAACTTCAAGGACTTCTCTTCTTCTTACTTATTGTCCTTAACGAGTCAGAAGAGTGGATTTTTTCTTTAAAAATATTACATTGTAAATCCGAACACTATTTACGTCATTAATGTATCTGAAAGTAATTAGAGAGTATCTACTTTGGAGGGTAGTGTTCCGCACTGGTTATCGATAAACTACAGGTTCCCCTAAATTGTGTCGAACTATGCTATTTTTTGTACATGTTGAATTTGCGTCATTTTGATCGAATTGATCGAAGCAGTAAGCGATGTATTGCGTTAATTGAAACAGAATTAATCGCATGTTTGTGTATAAGTGACGAAGGAAGAATACTTGTTTGGCCACATGACGAACTAACAAGCCGATCTTGTTAGAAAATTCGTGCCAAAAACCAAACATTTGTTCCTCCCAAGGTTCCGAGTCGACATCTTGAAAAACCGCACTAACGGAAGTATTACGTACATTAATTTACTGTTCTATCTTCTATTTTTCCTCTCCTCTCGCTCTTTTCATCTTCCGATAAAATTTAAATTTATACCTTTCGATCATTTCCGGAGTAATCCTTGGCCTATAGAGTACGAGCGTGTCGAAAACAACCAAAAATTCAGTGTCATCGAGAAATGCGAATAAGCTCAACTTGCATATTCGAATTATACTAGTCTAAATTTAAGGTGCAAGCGAGAATGCAAGCGGCCATTAGCCTCGATTCTGAAAAACGTAATATTGCAACCCGGAAGGGATGGAACTACTCGCGTATATCTAGGGAAAACCAGTTCGTTGTCATGCGCGTTATTGTAAATACACCCATGCTATTAATTTTTTTTTTTTCTCAACATTTGCGTGGAGGACGAGCAATATGTAGTCGTATCTCTTCCTCGGTTCACTTTTATACATTTTCGGACAATTAACCTAGCTGCGGCTCAAATGATCAATTTTACGACGTGTATGGTAATCGAATTAACAGTTTGTAATGGAGTATTTTATGGGGAAGGATATCTGTATGGAAATATACAGAATAAATGAAAAAATGTTATCTACCTTCGTAAGTGTTAGAGGAGAACAAAACTTGCATTTCGCAAGATTAGTTTCTTTTCATTACCGAGCGAAGAATTTGTCTTGAGGGAGGTTTTATTGATTGTTTGGGTAAGCCGTAATCTTGTCGAGTTCTTTTATTATCGCGCAAAAGTTGACAATTTTTCATGTCCCATCATTCCCATGATGTTTTTTTCAAAACCTTATTGTGTCCATCTGCAGAATTTCGGACTTGGACTTTAGGGTGCCGTTGAAGACATCACAAAGAAGGAACCCAGTACCAAACTTACGAATTTTCGATTGTGGATGAAGGCGCGGTAAGGACATCAAGCAGTTATCATCCGCCGAATTTGCCCGTGATGTCATCACAATGCGTGACGTCATCAGCTAGAATTTTCCCGCGACATCATCAAAGTCCGTAATGTCACTAGTTTGTAATAATCGATTATTAGTGTGGCCTGGCATAGGCCTTGTTTGACGCTTGTCTAGTCTGCGTCATCAACACCCCTTTCTCGTTATACTCATTCAAGAAGTTGGATTTTTTCTTGAAGACCGTGAAGTAGGTTGGGGCCTGGAATCGTCAATTGTTTCCAACATCTTTTTGTATCTGTTTCTTTGCTCTGAAAGACTTTGATGGAGAGTACTTCGGAAGGGGCAGCCTAAAATAAGAGACTTGAGTATTTTGGGAGGGTTTTCAAGAAATAATACCAGAAATACGTTTGAAACTTTATGTCCCGAACGTAATTCACCTCTTTTGTCGCCTCAATCTCATCTAGGCACTAATCTCAAACTTTAGCCTTTACGCTCAATTCTTTCATTCGCTCTTTCTTGGTTAAACCTCTATCCGGCTTGAAATTCCTAAAGCAGCTGACCTTATGTACAAACAACACACCGACAAAATCATTTCTTCAGAATTTTTCTACGTGATGGACGAGTCCACCTCCGGACCCAGAATCGGATGTGCAGTCTCCATTCAGGGTAACATTTCCTCCTTTTGTATGCGGAAAACCGCTTCCATATTCACCGCCGAATTTACTGCTATACTCATCAGTATCGCCTTTCTCACCGCCTTTCCCCTCCTCGCAAATTCCGTAGCTGACACTCTCATATCCTTGCTTGCTTTCCAAGATCCTCGTAGGAATCTTCATCCCTGTACAATATCCAAGTTCTTCTTGATCCTCTGTTCTATCTCTGTGGATTTAAGGACATGACGCAGTGGACCCTGCCACCAAGCAATCCTCGCGTTCGCCTTCGATAATCAATTCCTCTCCTTCGTAAATTCAAGTCTTATTATTGCTCCATCATACTCCTTTCCTGGTATGATTTCTAGTCCTCCTGATCCTCCACTAAGCTCTAATCTATTGAAAAAGCTCTAATTGTTTGGTCTACTTCCACCGACGAGTTAATCTCTGTTCATTCGTATTGTCCCCATCTGCTCTCTCGGAGTCTATCAAGTGCAAGAAAATAGAGGCCTGATGTGCAAACCTTGGAACGGCAGTGGAAAACCCGCAAGCTCCGCTGCTCCCGAAAAATAGCTAGTTTAAAATCATGTACGTTTTTAAAACCCCAAAATAAAACACATTTTATGAAAATTACCTTTGAGAAGAAACGGGGGCGTTTGAGCGTGCACGCATGCCCAAAGTGGTTCCCGAAAACACCGCACCTCCGGGACCGGTATCCACCGTTTTAGGCATTGCGTCGGTAGTCTGGAGGGCTCGCATTGAAAGTGACCTGGCTCCATTTTCTCTTTGCGTTCCGCGCGCTGTGCGATGTCCGTCAATGAGGCCACCACGGGGGTCCACCCTGCTGACTGAGGGAGTGCTCGGCTTTCAACCTGGAATTCAGGCAGTCCTATACCATGGACACGACTCCTCCACCAGAGCTTTTAGCCGCCACTGGCTCACCACCAACGCATCGCGACCCTGGCTTCTCAGGCGAGGGACTCTTCTTCCTCTTCCTCTTCTTCTTGTTTGATTTCTTTTTTTTTCTTCTTCTTCTTCTTATACCGGGCACTCCTCAGCGCCCTATTTTTGGTTGTGGTGCTGATGTTCAGGTAGCAGCAGCAGCAGCAGCAGCATGGGAGATGGTACAAGTAGGTGTGAGAGGCCATAACGTGACTACATCTGCTCCCATTCCGCGTTCATTTTCTTCTTCATTACCTTAGCGGCAAATGTAGATATGTGGTCCATGCCTCCGTTGAGCGTAGCATGCATGGAACCAAGTTTCTAAAGGTGAGTTCTTCATCTTCCCCAAGCCCCTGTAAAGACCGTTCTAGCTCACCCCGCTCACGTCTCCACGCCTCACACTCGAAGATGGTGTGTTGTGGTCCATCATCCCGCTCCTGACAGTGTGAACACGACGTTTGTCTTACTTTCCCCATTTTGTGTAGGTATACTTGTTGAAGCACCCATGGCCAACTAACTGGCCATAGTCTCGGTCCCTCTACTGGTCAATATCACGTATTAGCACATGGGTCCACTCGCCCTTTCCTGTCTGGGCGAGTCGCTCTTTACACTTGGCAAACGAGGAGCGCCTGGCCTCCTGCTTGACCCGTAAGGCTTGTTGGATGGTCCTTGTCTTCATTGTTGCCTCGAACACTTGTGCTTGCTCTTCTGCCAGCAAATTAATTGGCAGTGTCCGTGCTAATACGCAAAGAGCGTCCGTTGACTCAGTGCGGTAGGCACTAACACACTGAAGCGCAGCTCTTCGTTGGATTTTTTCAATTTCTCCTCTTCTGTACACAATCCTTGTGGAGTTGGCCCACACAGGGGCTCCATAAAGGAGGACTGACATTGCTACGTTCATTTAGTGTCTTCTTATGGCTTCTCTTGGTCCTCCTTGGTTCGAAATGAGGTGGGGCAAACGTGTCACCACCCTGGAAGTTTTTTCCGCCGCCATCTTAAAGTGGTGACGGAAGCTGAGCTTGCTGTCGAACCAGAGCCCCATGTATTTCAAGGTCTTCTGACCCTCAATTTCCGCACCTTGCAGGCGAAAGGTGGGTGGATTAAACTGTCGTGAATATAATGGCCTCCGTCTTTTCTATTGCCAAGCCTAATCCGGCCGATTCGATCCAACGGGTCACAGCCTCTGGCGCTTGATATTTCATGAAGATACATTGTAACGGCTTCTTTAAGATGGAGAAATAGTTATTGTACGAGCGAGTAATTTGGCTCTCTGGCGCTCAAAGGAGTTACGAGCGGATTGCTACCAGTTTACATTATCAAATTATCTGCGATTTTGATACAAAAATAAACAAAAATTTCCGACGAAAAAAGTCGATCTCAGGATTGTTTGTAGAGGAAAGTCATCAACCATAATTTAAAAAAATTGTAATTATAATGAAATTATGAATTTCCGACTGAAAATACTTCCGAGACTGTGGCTAGAAACACAACTTCTATGCTTCCGGAATTTAGCTCAACGGCTCATTACATCATCATCTTCAAAATATCAAATTAAGTTCCCCACTGTATCTCTCGACTAGGACTAACTTTCTTCGACTAAAAGTAATTACCAATATTTTTTGGTCCATATATTCGTCGAAATGTTAATATACTAGCCATTATGAAAGATAATACGGAAATCAGCTATGCTGTACTCATTTCCTATAGTATGGATGACGTTACAAAATAAAGATGGGGAAAAAATTATCAACATCTAGCGTTTTCTTTTGGTTCTTGAGGAACCGTTTATCGGGACCATAATCATTATTGGCGTTCGCGAATAATCACCGTCTCTCATGTAGACCATGGTATATTGTCTTCTTCCTATAAACCAGTTTCTAACTCCTTCTAATTGACGTTCGCAAAAATGTAGGTACTTAGTAAGTTCGATTAGATTTTTATCTGCGCTATTCTTCTATAGTGCATCTTTTTACTGCAAGATAACGACTTCTATGTGAGAGAATGAGAAGAGACTAATTATCACATGTGAAATTTAGTATCAAGGTTGAATTGTTATTTTTTGATAAATTTTAAATGACAAGGTCGTGAATCAAGTATGGTACACTTGATACGACTCGGAATGAAATTGCGAATATAGCAATCTGTCTTAATGATTGTACAGCATCAGTACAAGTATCGAGCTCTCTTACGTTGTGAGCGTCGCAATCGCAGACAAATGCAAACGATCAACATGACTGTACGATGCGACTCTCACTCGAGACATCGAAGTGGATTATGGATGAGTAAATGAATTGGAGACCGATGGTATTCAATATTTGTCGCTTCTAGGGTGATTATGCACCCTTCCACAAAAGAATGAGTCACTAATTTTTTGTAAAAAATGTCAGCTAGGTCTCTCGCTATGTTTGGTGATTTCTCTTACTGCCTGAAGTTGATCCTCTGCATATCAAATAATCTATGCTTATATTTAGTTCACCTTTGCGACCAAGCGTATCGAAATGGCTTTCCTTATCGCCCCTCTCTGATAATATTTCAAAAATCTCTTCGCTACAGACACATTACATAAATGTTTCAAATTTTTGGAATGAAAATGAATTATCTGAGGGATTTTTAGGAGTAAATTCGACGCTGAATGCAATTCAATGCCCCGCTTTTCTTTAGTACCTCTCATCTTTGTACAATGCTCATGTTTAGTTCCCGGGCTTCATTGCGACAGGCAAGAGCACCTTCTGGCGCATTGAAATTTTGTTGCCCGATAAGTTATGTTACACGTCGCAACAAACCGCGGTAATTAAACATTGCATTGCCATAGATGTGATATCGAAAAACGGAAAATAGCGTTGTATTCGTCGTCAAAAATGTGTACTTCTGGAAATACCTACGATCATTCATGTTCATCGCGAAAGTTTGAAATTTGTTCACGGCCTTGAGGCTCTGAATTGCAGCTTTATCGTTATGAAAAATTTTGCCAAATTCTTTCAGCAAGATTTTTCCGTTATTTGGGTTTGATTTAGCAATGGAGAGATTCAAGCTTATAGGGTTTGATCAGCCAGAGGTTGATTAAATTGCCAATAAAAACGCAATTTCTTAGGAGAAAAAAAAAAAAAGAGAGAGAGAGAGAGAGAATATCTGATAATGACCGCCCAATAAAAAGAAAAGAGATTGACGTCATCACAATTAATCAAGAAAATGGCAGAAAGAGATATCTAATGAATAGGTTTAGAATTTCTTCGAGTTTTCGGGCCAAAAAACGGAGTGAGCACCCCCCCCCCCTCCCCGCCAAAAATCCGACTTCTCCAGGTTTTTCCTGATTATGTTCTCCACCCTCTTTCCTCTCTTGAAAGTGGGAATTTCGGCTCACATTCCCAGATATTCATTTGTGAATACGACGAGTTTCAGTGAATCTTCAAACCTCGACAAAATTTACTTTCTGTTCCCAGTTTTCAAGAAACTGGTTTCTCTGAAAAAATTTTCTCAAACAATATTATTGCTCAAATTATCTCTCATAATTTACTCCTCTGCCCAAGGTATAACACTCGGGAGTTCGTTCCCGTCTGAGAAGGTGATTGAACACTTCAGGGTTGTCAGTCCGATTCCTCTATCGTCTATTAATTACCTATCTGAACTTCTATTTCGAAGATATACGATTCCGGCAATTGCCAGCCTTGTCCGAAACTACGAGTATACTGTCTTGAAACGAAAAAATTACAGAATAAGAAAGAGATTTAGCATGTTTAGACTAGGTTTGGTTCGTAGAATTCTTTTAGAATCGAACATCTAATGAATTGTCTGCAATTCTTCAAGCCTAATTTGCAAAACAGAATAAATTACACTCGGCCCGTGGTATATCGCATTGCGTTTCAAAATTTACAAAATGAAATATTAAATTTCCTGACGCATTGTTTTGATTTGTTGTGACGCGAATGAAAAATTTAATCGGAATTGCAAGTTCCGACCAACGATCATGCGAGAATGGAGAAGTTGCTGGCTCATCCATTCGTCGCGAGTGTAACAAAGTAAATTACTATAATGCAGAAAAGATTTATGAGATTTTTGAAAATAATTAATACCGGCACATCGTGCGTCCGTTTTCAGTTGCACTTTTCTGCATAAATACGATTGTGGACTACGTCGCATCGGCGTTGTAGACGTCAATGTCATGCTCGCTGGCTATATCCGCAATAACGAAAAACAAAACGAGAAAAAAAAATTTCGAGCTCGGTATAAAAATTCTTTCAAGTGTTTTGTAGGAGGGTCCATCGAACACCGATACGGCGGCGTAATTAATTTTCATTTTATGGGTCTGTGTACTGTATTTCGATGCGTACTCTGATATTAATGTTCGTAAATATTTTTGAAGAATTCTTCGCAGCCGATCGTTACAAGGAGAAAATTTGCGTACACGTGTATGATTGCATTATTCACGATTGAAAGTTTGAATTTGTTGTTTGAATACCTTGGTAGACAGTTTGAGTGTACATAATACCATATTATAATATGCTCGTGTATGGATGATTTTGTAGCAGTAAAAGCTTCCTTATCGCATGTTATCTTAGGCTTACAGTGGTCATCAAACAAAGTTCACTTTCTTTGAGTCAACTTATTCTCAAATGTCTTTATTTGATACACAGCAGTCTGTTTTGTTTTTCAGGACTCCATCTACGCAATCATGGATTCCATTGGAGTTACTTGAAAAACTGGAGAAGCATAAATCTCACGATATCGTCCACGATATTTGGATTGAATTCCGTGAAAGAGAAGTGAATGTATTATGCAACGAGTAAGTTTGCTATCACCTAAATGAATATTATTATGTATTACTCCTACGAGTACATAATTTTTTTCACATTTTGTTGTCATGGTTTGAGCAAAAAACTCAAGAAATTCAAGATATATTTCTCCAAAACCGATGAACCATGCCTACTCCGAATTGACGTCGATCTGACGTCAATCGAGTCGCTAGTTCGACCTGAAGTCGACTTGAGTCGATTTCGTTCCGCCCAATGTCGACCGCTACTAGAGGTCGACTCAATAACGATCCGCTTCTCTTCACCATTGGCTCATCTTCAGCGTCGAAATTGAACCGACTCCCGGTATTATTTATTAATACCGATTTTGGGTCAATTATTGGCTTGCTTGCAAATTCTTCCAATCGACGTCGACATTGCGTTGATTTCAAAAGCACAATCTGATGAGCTTTTTGAATCCGCAGGTCAAAAATGATTCGATTTCTGGTATATTATTTTAAGGCCTACCTTCTAGAATCTACGCCGAAATTATGTCAATCCGATCACTGCTGCATTGATCATAGTATGACTGAGATCTTTAATGGTTCTCGCTTTGTAATTATGACTGCACATTCTGTCTGCGAGTAGAGAAGTCACCAAATAGGCAAAAGACTGCCGGAGGCTTTAGTTCGACGTCGATTTGAGGTTGATTTAAAGTCGAGTAGCACTTCGTAGTAAAAACCGACAGCTAATTGACGCAACAGAGCAGTCGATTTCAGGACCGACAAATACTGACCTGACATCAACGTCAATATGTGAGATCAACAATATTATATGAACGCAATTTCATGTTGAAACTTCCAGACTCTTGGTAAACTTGACGTCGATTTTTGGTCGACGTTGAGAGTCGACCGAAATTTGACGCAAATCGATCTTCCTAATGGTTAATCGGGTATCTATCGACTCAAAATTGGAGCTTATAGAATAATCTATTTTTACTAAGATACAAATGCCATCGATTTGAAGAAAAAATCATTGAGTAAATATCGAGGTGAATAATATTTCCTGTTTTTCGGGATCAATTCTTGATTCGCTAAATATTTAACTTTTTTCCAAGTGCTTTTGACAAGTCTCGTGTCTTTTCTCTTTTCCCTATATCTCAAAAATTCGTCCGGGCATCCGCACGAATGACCTTGGGACTTATAAAATTTTTAACGTCGAACCTCAGCCCCAACCCTGATGATTCCGAAATTTGTGTCTGGGCGTGGTATAGGGAATGGTATTATACTATCATTGAGTACCTCCTCTTGTATCGTACTACTTTTATACTAGCTTTATACTTGGCTAGTTAGACTTACACTAGAGGGACAAGGGGGAGGAACTAACTAGGTCTCTCTTTGATCTATGCAGTAAACTAACACACTAGCTTCATACTAGGTCTAGGAATCCTGTATACTGTATCCTTTCTTAAGCCTCCTTTATACTAGGCTACAGCTAGTACACAGTATATCAAATCCAGTAAAATGAAAGCTGAACAACAGACAAAAAGTGGGCCCACCTCAGGCTTCTATAGTAGGTTTAGTTTTCATCATATAGACTTAATTATACAATATATGCTAAACCACGAACAGAGCGAGTGAGCTCTTGGAAGCTAGTAGCCTAAAATATTGTAAACTACACTTAGACTACACCATGAAGGCCGTGAGTGAGCCCCTGAAACCTATTGGCTTGAATTCTAATGGTGACCCATACTAGAGCAATGAGGGGGGTGAACGAGCCCCAAGTAAGGTGCTATGTGATCTGTTAATTTAGTATACAGAACCGCGAGTGAGCTATCCAAGAGCTATTGGCTTGAAATATTCCAATGTAGGCTCATACCAACCCACGGAGTGAGCTCCTCAAAAGCAAACGTGACGAACTAAAGAACGAGGCGAAAAAGCCGTTGATTTTTACATAGGAACGAACGGATAGCCGTTCACTTCTCCCATAAGACCTGTGTTAGAAGCCGTTCTTAGTTCGTCATCTATGCTCAAAAGCTATTAGCTTGAAATATTCTAAACTAAAATCATACTACGCCGAGGGTCCTTTCGTTCGATTCCTGAAAGCTATTAGCTTGGAATATTACAAAGTACACTTATACCAGAGCAAATCAGAAAACGTCCGTGTCCGCGTCCGGGAGTTTCTGTGAACAGCGTGACGTGACGTCACGTATGACGCTTTGTGACGTCATCAATGACCTTGACCTGCTTTAGGGACTCGGAAAAATTTCAACTTCCTGCCAGGATACTTTATGACGTCATCCATGACCTTGACCTACTTTAGGGACTTCAAAAAATTTCAATTTTCACTGGGAGTTTCTGTGAACTGCGTGACGTGACGTAAAGTGACGTGTGACGCTTTATAACGTCATCAATTACATTGACCTTGATCTACTTTAGGGACTTGGGAAAATTTCAATTTCCACCGGGAGTTTCTGTGAACTGCGTGACGTGACGTGACGTGTGACGCTTTATGACGTCATCAATGACCTTGACCTACTTTAGGGACTCGGAAAAATTTCAACTTCCAGCCAGGATACTATATGAGAGGAATGAGTTAACGAAAATTACAGTCACCGTATATTTTATAGAGCGCGAGCGCTTTCGGCGTGAGCCATTGACGAGCATTAATACAGTGACTGTAATTTTCGTTAACTCATTCCTCTTAAAAATGATCCGTAATTT
Organism: Aspidiotus destructor; assembly: GCA_035079395.1. Classification (NCBI taxonomy): domain Eukaryota; kingdom Metazoa; phylum Arthropoda; class Insecta; order Hemiptera; family Diaspididae; genus Aspidiotus; species Aspidiotus destructor. The sequence goes on along the minus strand of JAVHKZ010000015.1, from coordinate 22,868,246 downwards.
TATCGAGGATCGAATCTCCGATACTTTATGAGGTCATCCATGACCTTGACCTACTTTAGGGGCTTCAAAAAATTTCAGTTTTCACTGGGAGTTTCTGTGAACTGCGTGACGTGACGTGACGTGTGACGCTTTATGACGTCATCAATGACCTTGACCTACTTTAGGGACTCGGAAAAATTTCAACTTCCAGTCAGGATACTATATGAGAGGAATGAGTTAACGAAAATTACAGTCACCGTATATTTTATAGAGCGCGAGCGCTTTCGGCGTGAGCCATTGACGAGCATTAATACAGTGACTGTAATTTTCGTTAACTCATTCCTCTTAAAAATGATCCGTAATTTTATCGAGGATCGAATCTCCGATACTTTATGAGGTCATCCATGACCTTGACCTACTTTAGGGGCGTCAAAAAATTTCAGTTTTCACTGGGAGTTTCTGTGAACTGCGTGACGTCACGTCAATGTGACGCTTTATGACGTCATCAATGACCTTGACCTACTTTAGGGACTTGGAAAAATTTCAACTTCCAGCCAGGATACTTTATGAGGTCATCCATGAGCTTGACCTACTTTACGGACTTGGAAAAATTTCAATTTCCACCGGGAGTTTCTGTGAACTGCGTAACGTGACGTAACGTGACGTGTGAAGCTTTATGACGTTATCAATGACATTGACCTTGACCTACTTTAGTGACTTCGGAAAATTTTAATTACCAGCCTTCATTATATCAGGTCTAGCATGCAGTATACTGAGAAGAGCCCAGCCAACTCATTTTCTGAGGGGGCATTTTCGCACCAACGTCATCGCGAGCGCGGGAGGTTGCGGGTTCCCCGCTGCTGTTGCAAACCTGCAATGGCCTCTAATTTTTTTTTCATGCCGAGTATACCAATGGCGCGGGGGGGGCTATAGCCCAATAAAGAGAACGCCACTTCCGCTTCCGGGTAAGCGGATCATGATAGGACAGTCATGTGGAAAGAATGGAGGAGACGCATCGTCCAAGGAAATTTCTGCAGCTCTCGCCAATGGAGACGCGAAACCGCGGACGTCCAATGAAGTGATGGTTTGATAGATTGTGCTGGAGCGAAACAAGCCACCAACCCTGAATGTCAAAACGTTCAGTGATGATGATTGTTTGTATGTCCGTTTCAATCCAATCTTGAGGCTCTGTACTGAATCAGCCTTACCTCCTCTTCCAAACCATATTCTACCCGCTAATTCCCTTTCATCCACTGCTCAAATTTTTTCAATATTTTCACCCATGTATCCCTCCTTTTTCTTTATGAATTCGTGCCCGTAAACACACTAGACAAAATCTTCTACTTTACCGGCCTCTGGAAAATTCTTGCCCCTAATTGCTTCATCTGAACTCAAACATGTAATGTCGCGTCGGCTCATCCCTTTTGATTAGGTGGTACTTTTGCCCAGCGCATCTCTTATCATCATTCATTCCTGAATTTCGAATATATCAATCTCGCAGTGCAGTGTTCGACAAGGTTGACCACGCTCGAGAAAGCTCCTAAATCCTCACCTACATTTGCATTCAACGTCAATTTACGATTGTTACGTGAAATTTTCGCTGAAAAACTAGGACCATCACAAACTTTCAAAGGAAACTGAAATTTTTAAGTTCCTCTGAGCCAACCTTTCAAAATTTCGAGGTCGGCCGTACTTCACTCACCCATTCCTATATGATTCTCGATATTTCAAGTTACGAGTATAGAGGGCATTTCCCTCTCAAGATACTCATTACAGCTTCTTTGACATATCATACCAACACATGTGCTCGTGATCTGTTTTCCAGAATCTTCATCATTTCCTCTCAGTTGTCTTTGCACATCAAAATATAATTGAGAATTGCTATGTCTCTCACTGACAACTAATGTACTTCTTTCCTATTTATCCGCTTATTGAGAAAAAATGACTTTCTAAAAAATATTTGGTGTACTTTTTCGGTAAAATAATCTATTCAGCTTCTCTACGACTCACGCGTAATAGCGAATATGAAGCAGAAATAGGAACAAAATTGAAGCTCGGAGTAACCTTCTTCACATCGAAATAATAAAGCTCACTTTTGTTCGTATCGACTTCAAGAATACGTTTGAGGTACATATTTCGCTCATTGTCAGCTCAGCGATCGTGATTTTTTCTGTCTGATTCACGCGAAATAATTATTTCGTCAATTATATAAACAGAGAAGCCAGTCATCGCGGTTTAATTCCTCCCTGAAAGAGTAGTGCATTATTCTTTCCTCAGTTCGCGTCGCTTACTCTTGACACAAATTACTATAGCAATAAAAATTCAAAACGTCCGTGTCGTATCCTTTCTTTCTCACACTGCGCATTACTTCCCCTACGGTGGAATTTTCGCGAGTGGAATTTCCGCGAGTACACGTATTCAAAATGTCACCGATACCTCGTTGTGACTTGAGATTGCCTACCATGGATTGTAAAAAATCACGAGTCATCGATCCGAGCGCGTTAAAAGTGGTGTCAAAACTCGGTAGTTCTATGTCGAAAACCGAAACCAAAAAGCCGTCAAAACGTCGACAGGCTGAAGGAGGGGCGGCCGCAGATGCCGTAACTCCAGCACCACCGCAAGAAGAAGCAACGACCGAAGCGACGACCGAAGCTACGACAACCCCCACTGAAGTTGCCGCTACTGAAGCTGCGCCCAGCGATGAAACTACTACCGGAGCGCCGGAAGAAGGGGCTGCTGAAGGGGCTGCTGAAGAGACTAGCACTACCGAGCCTTCAACAGAGGGTCCCTCGACCGTACCACCTAAAAGAACGCCTGTGGGTTGTCTTCCGGAAGAACCGGCTGCAGAAGTATCAGCAGAAGACGATGAGTGTGAGAAGAAGAAGACGACCGCGCCTCCCGCAGATTCAGGACGCGTTGTATCAGAAGGCGATGACGCTGAAACCACCAAAGTAAAAGAACAGATTGAGTCCGGTGAACTTCCTCGCGATACCGCCGACTCTATCGATAAATCTCCAAAATTCAAGAAAAACGCCATGGGCGAGGAAGAGCATCCGGTTTGCACGACAGGAGAGGAAGAGGCTCTAGTAAAGAAAGAGGAATGGCACTCTTGCCCTGGAACGCCGGGTGACACTACGTACGACTGGCTCCAGTTTGAACGACCCGAATCACCGGACGCTAAGATGCCCTCTCCTCCAAAATTGCAAGATCTCTCCAACATGACTCAAACGCAGCTGGAAGAGAAGATGTGTAAGAGACGGCATAAACGACAGAAGTACATAAAGATGTGGGGCAGTGAAGAGGCTGTGCGTCAATGGACCAGGCGTAAGTTAGAGGCACGAAGAAAACGTAAGCAATTGGAAAAGATGCACGCACAGAATACGTGGTTGAGAGAAAAGATGAGGAATCACGCGCGTAAGAAGAGACGAATGTACCGATGTAAGGACCAGTCGAAAATACCTAGCTTGAACGAAGACATACAGATTAACAGAGCGTTTTATTACCGATTCAATTACAATAACCAGGTTCCGTGTATGCCCACGGATATGGACAAACATTTTGTGCAGTTCAAGAGGCCACCGTTCAAGAACGCCGCCGTTCTTAGCTGCGTAAAAGCAGTCGACGAATTCGAAAAACTGCGAGTGCAGAAAAAATCGCCGTAGAAGTTCTGTAACTGTATTTAATTTATCAGATGTGAAGAGTAAATCTATAATTACTAAATCATGTTGAATTTGTATCGCGGCTAAATTAAAACAGATGTAGAATCGGTGATAATTAGGTGTCATCTTTTCTGAAAAATTTTATATGTAACGTCGAAATAGTCCCCGTCCTATTTCTGTAGTGGTGAAATCAGTTTGAAGTCGGAATTCCTTCGATAAAGGTATTGGAGGCACGAAATTAAGCTTTTTCGTTATGATTTGTAAGATATTTTCTTCAGTCATTATCAGAGACCATTGAACTGCGGTAGATTGGTCGATTTTTTGCAGTTGAGAAAGTTATATGATACTTTGGAGCGATTTCAATTATTTTTCCCATGTCCTGATTTACCTGAGTTGAGTGTAGAAGATGAAAATTGAGTTAATCATCCTAACGCTTAAAACAATTGTGGCGATGTATTCATCCAGCAATCCAGCTCTGAATCTGTATTCAGTTTGAAGGTCGCCTAACGAATGTTTTTTTTTCTGGTAGTCACCGGAGGATAGAGAAGTGGCACGGAACGGAAGACTGAATATAATTAGAAAATTTAGCATTTTGTTGGAGAATAAAATTTCAAAGTAAATGTATATTAGCAAGGATATCTTGGTGAAATGTTTATCATTGAATAATTGTTCGCGAGATGAAGGGAGGAATGCTTTGGAAGAATTTGGGAAGAATCAGTCTTTGATAGTTGTCGATGGGGGGAGGGGGTGTAAATGCATCCCTTTGCACATGCCCGTTAGTTCGTCCGTCCCATACCTCTAATTCTAAAGGAGGAGGAGGCGGTGCTGCTCCGCCTCCTCACAGTTCGATATATCGTCTAGTATATCAGGCCCGCATAGTTGCGTCTATGCTAAGCAAGGTTCCTGAGAATGAATCTTAATTGGAGACAGTTCGCATCTCTCGACGTGAGAGACCTAAAACACGATTTCTTATATATTTTCATCTCATTGCTCTCAACTAATTCTACGACTGGCGTTCGTATGTTCGTGCGTTCTTTCGACCAAGACCTCAAGACTTGTAAAATTCCAACCTCTGAACTTGCAGCGTCCCTCCCTTTGGACATTCATGAGCGCCCTGTAGTATAATGTTATCGTCTGTATTGGGCTTATATGCGCGTATGATAGACCAAGAAAGCGGAGAGAAAATCATCGACTTGGCAGACTGCTGGGCGAAGAAGAAGAAGATTGCACGTCGTCCAGGGGTGAACAGTTGAACGAAAAACTCCGGGAGGAGTCCGCGACGGTTTCGTGGAGCTCCCCGGTTGACTGTTTACATCATTTTGCCGGACCCTGTATACATACAATGAAGGAGAAGTAGAGGGGTCAGTTAATTATTGACTTTGATCTATATTAAGGATTTGGAGTAGCCTCTCAATTGTAGGATAAGTCAATTTATGATCTTGGCTTAAAGTATACTGGTTAGTGAAGAGGCCTGTGCAGCATTTTGTATACTAGGCTAACTTGATGATGGACTCCCGCTTCTTAGCCCATTATACAGTATTTCGATTTTCCACCAAAGACCGCGTCATTTGAAATACCAACTCGGGGCTTATTAAAAGACATGAAACATGATCTTTATTTAGATTTTCTTGCGTTCGTTTTTATGGAATTTCCTGATTATTATTCGGAATTTCCTAGTCATGATCCCGGTTAAGGAACTTGAAATTTTCAAGATGCCTTTCTTCATGTAGTATCATCACTTTGATGATATTTTCTTTTTGTCATTTTGCAGGCTACATTTGTTTTTGACTGTGCTGCATTCTTTGATGTACTTAGTTACGAGTTTTCACTATGAATCTGACCGATTATCAAACTGAATTTGAGAAAGGAAAAAATTTTTAAAAGAAGTTAAAATTTGGTTCAAATCAATCTGATATAAAGTATGAAAACGAAATAAGAAAAAATTGCTAAAAAACTCACTATTCAAGAATAAAAATTAATGGAAACCGCGATCAAAATTTCTTATTAAAAAGAACAGATCGTGGTTCTAATTGAGAAAAGATATTTTTCATTCAACACACTCAAATTCTTGCGACAGTTTTGTACTTATATCCTAATAATGAATTTGGTTTTAGTTTGAAACGAGTTAAAATAGGCATTATAAATGAGCGTTTCTAGTTTTATTTAATTTTTCGGAATAACAAAAAAAGAAGGAAAAAAAGTAAGATAAAAAAGACAGAACTGAAACTAGTTATTTTAAGACTACATATACTAATAAAATATATTTCTATTTTATTTTTATTTCAAGAATACAGGAAAAAAAAAACTTGTCTTCTATTTTTTGTATAATGAGTAATTAAGGTATGTCAGAAAAATGATATTGTCAATAGAAAGAAAAAAATTTCTCTCAACAAAATTTTACTAATCTAAAATTCGTAATTTCGTATGAGTTCCAGTATTCAATCCTTTTTCAGATTCGATCCAACTAGTAACAAAATTGCGTATTTTCAATTTTTTTTCGTTCACTCTTTTTGAAAACTTGGTAAGTTTTGATACTAAATTTTTCAATGAGTATTTCATCACATGTTTCAAATGTATGATATTCATGAAATAATTTTTCAGTGTTCGGAGCTCAAATGAAAAGAAAAATTTGATATAGCAGGTTTCAGTTCTTTTGAAAATCTAAACATTTCGAAGTCGATATTTTTACTGCTAATTCTGAAGATATTTCTTTCGTTTTTTTTTTCTCGTGAATTATTGCCGTGACTATATTTACTCAATCTGTCTATTTGTATTGAATTTTCCTTTTTTTTTTTTTTTTTCTTAAATTACCATCTAAGTTCTTATTTTTTTCTATATTTCGAGATCATTGTCAGCTTATCAACCTAGGTATTCCACCTTATTGTTGGTATTCATGTCAGTAATAATTAAGGAATGCAGCGAATTCAAAAACAATGATTTTCTTTATTATTGTTGTTATTATTATCATTAGAAAAAAAAAAACAAATCAATGATGAGAGAAAAGAATACTGAACGATTAAGTATAAATACGAATTTATCAGCTATCAAGTATGCGTTATCATCTTCTTCTTGAATCATTTACTTACCTTTACAGAATTAAATATTTCTCAAATCAAGTACATGAGATGAGAAATTCGCTAGGCCTACTCTGAGTTTTTCTTCAGTATTTACTCCGCCGAAATTGTTATAATGCTTTGTAGAAAGACAGTTTTTCATCCATCCCGAATGTTCCTGTTATCGCTGTGCAGAAGAATTAAGTCTGAAATAACGGAGTTAACAATATTCTGCGAATTGTATTGATGCTCTGTTTTTTGAATATTTTGAAGACTGGTAGACCTGGCATTAATGCCTATTCGTGTCATCTTTACTCATCATCTCCTTACTCATGCCGCACTCGTCTGACTACATACTCCTCATCATTTACTCGTACTCTCAACAGTCACCTTATCAGGCATTCATCCATGTCCTTCTTTCACTCTTCAGGTTTCCCATGATAAAGCTTTGGCTTTCGCTAATTCCTCATCTTTTACAGTAGACACCTTCGCCCAATTTCATTGTGAGATCATGTGTCAGTCTATAACTTCTCTGACTTAGCTTTTTGGATCGCCATAAGAGAGGAGTCAACTATTGTTTTTTGAATTAGAAGGTTACTTTAAGCATACTCTCACTAATCATTTCGCCTTTCTGACAAGTCTAAAATGTCTAATAAAGTACCTCGCGCATACTCGATTGACGAGAAATGGTTTTACTGTGTACAACGCATCCACAACATAGGTTTCATAGTTACACTTGAACTTATTGGTCCAGTGAATGAAAAATTTTTATGGGCTATAAATGTGACGAAAGGTTTTTTCTTTGTAATGTGCTCAGGATAAGCCCCTGTTTAAAATACTGATGAGTCCTACGCACTCTGCCCCCCTCAAAGTCTCCCTGCGGCCTTCCTCTACCCCTGAAATTCAGTTTTCCGCAGTTTTCTCAAAAAGTAAGCGTTTCAGAGAAAAAAGTTTCAAACAAAAAGTGTTTCTCGTAGAATTTCCTTCGAGATTCGCTATTTATTTGTTACCCTACATTCATTGGTTGGTCTGCAGATTGCCATTTAAGTACCTCATTTTGTTCTTACAAGACATTTTTTCTGCATTTTATAGGATTAAATTGATAATTAATGTGATGTGTCATGAGAAACACAGGCATAAGTCGGAAAATCCTTTTTCAGTTCTTGCCCAATTATGATTCTCTACTCATTTTCGAGTCGTTTGGTTCAAATTGGAATTCAATTTTGTTTTCCGACTTATGCCTGGGTTTCCCATGACACATCACTATTTATAGCTTTTTCTCAAAATTTTGTTTTCCGACTTATGCCTGGGTTTTCCATGACACATCACATTTTTAGAAAGAAATCTTTTAGGTAAAAGTTTTTAATTGTGATTTCTCTGACAATAATCAATTCAATTATTTCAAAAAAATCCAAAATGATCATTCTAGAACTCTCACTGTTTCGCGTTGAGACAGTAATAAGCGTGAATGTTCTGAACGAGGATTCCGAAAAGTAAACGTGAACGTGGGCGAAAGTTCGGTGTGAATCTGTGCTTGTAAGTTCTACACTGTTCGCTTGGTTTACTCGTTGGTTCCGCGATCATACAATCCTTAGCATTGGGATGTTTGTGGATTTGGTTTCACGAATTCCTGATTTGAAGTTACAATTTGGGTAATGAAATTGTTCTCGAGTTACTCGTCCCCAATCAGACGTCCTCTCTCAGGATTGCCCTGGGAGCTTATCGTGCGAAATCCCTACTCAGCCTATGCGCAGAGGCCTTGAAACCGCTTTGCCACTTTCAAAGTCTTCTCCAACTTTTTATCCTCTGTCTTCCGATTTCCACAACTTCCAACTGACTCTTCACAACAACCAACAACCCACCAGACTTATTCGTCTCCGTTTCAATCCGTTACAACCTCTTTATTCGACTTCTCCCCCCCCCCCCCAGACTCGACCCCTTCAATGTAAATTAATTCGTCTCGACCTCACAGAAAGCCTCAAATCCGACAAAATTGTTCGCACTTTACGTATCGGGAAACTATTTCAAGAATATCCTCATTACACCTCTCCAGCGGGTCTAAAACTTCTAATAAAGCAGCCCGAGTGTTCTCGGTAGACTGAGAAATAGTTTCACAACGCATCCGCAACATAGGTTCCATATTTACAGCCGAACCTATGGGCCTATTTACCTGCCTCACCTGCCTCACCCAGCTCGTCCAATTACCCCAGAATGGCAAATTCCTTCTTCTTACCGACTCTTTTTCTCTCTTCGCTGCACTCGCTTACAGACTCATACAACTTTAACCCAATCATGCAACGCATCCCCCTCACACTTGACACTCCGGACTCAATTAACACGTAAATAATTTTCTTAAGAATCCCCAGGTACGTTGACCTCTTCAAAAGTGACGCTAACTTTTGTTTGAAACTTCTTCCTCCAAAATGCTTGGTTTTCGAGAAAATTGCGAAAAACTGAATTTTGGAAGTAGAGGAGAGGGGGGGGGGTGCGGAGCGCATTACAAAAAAAACTTCCGTCTCATTTATTATTATTATTATTATTATTATTTAATAGGTGTTTATTTTTTATGTAGGTGGTGCCGGAAACAGTACAATGACCAATTAATGCCGACACCACCCTTACAGTATTGAAAATAATACAAACAACAATACACAACGCGTACAAGGAAAAAAAAAAAAAAAAAAAGAGAAAAAAGTATTAATTATTTATTTTTTTATTTATTCAATCATTTATTCATTCAATCATTTACTCAATCATTTACTCAATCATTTACTCAATCATTTGCTCTTTTCTTCATCTACTCATACTTTATCTATTCACTTTACACACATGTAAACCTACCAACCACACATCACATACACACAATACACACACGGACACGGACGCGGATATCATACAGCCATAAGGTAAGGCTGCATGCTAATCCTCTATAGCCTCGGTTAGTGCTTTAATGAAATTATTACGTGAATCATGAAATATATCTATGCCAGGGTTCCTACAGCTAACGTCATTATACAGTGTACTCGCATTACTCAGCACACTATTCGCTAGGATATTAGTTCTTGCTTTCGGGGTATAGAAGGTATGCCGGGGTCTACTGTGAAATCTTGATATATGTATATTTATTCTTGATAGAAGATCAGGCTCTGTTATTCTCCCTCTGAGGACGTCATACAGAAATATTAGAGATGTTATTATTCTTCTTTTCTTAAGAGTATGTATCTGAAATCCCGCGAGTAATTCCTCATATGGCATGTCCACAGGATAGTATTTGAATGTTTTGAAGTATAAAAATTTTAAAAAGCGCTTCTGCACTGCTTCAATTGCCTTGGACCTGTTTTCCGGAGTAGGACTCCATATAAGCATACCAAAATCTAAGTGTGGTCTCACGAGAGCAAAGTAGAGGGTCAGTGATGTTTGTACGTTTTCAAAACTTCCTGAGCATCGTATAATGAATCCTAAATTCCTTCTTGCCTTTTGTGTCGCTTGTTGAATATGTAATCTATAAGTGAGGCCGCGGTCCATGATAATCCCCAAGTCCCTTACCCATTCTGTTTCACGCAATGGTTGACCCTCTAGGGAATACGTGTGAGAAATATTCTTTGTTTTCCTCGTGTAGGTAATTTTCTCGCATTTTGAGACATTAAATGGCAATGCATTTTCTGCACTCCATTGTGCCAATGTGTCCAGGTCCGTTTGTAATTGATGACAGTCATCTCTACACTGTATTTTTCGAAAAATTTTTAGATCATCAGCATATAGCAATAAGTGTGAGTGTTTTATACCCCGGTCTATGTCATTGATGAACAATAGAAAGAAAAGAGGACCAAGATTTGAACCCTGCGGAACTCCAGAAGGACATTCAAAACGATATGACTCTATATTTCCATACACTGCGTATTGTATCCTTTTACTTAAATACGACTCTATGAATTGGACAGTGGTGTCTGTGAATCCTAATTCTTGTAATTTTAAAAGTAGTATTCTATGGTTGACTTTATCGAATGCTTTTTGAAAGTCCGTGTAAACGGCGTCTACTTGTGTGCCCTCATCTAAATACTCTGCAAGAATTTGGTTAAAGGAAGCCATATTTGTGTTCACCCCTCTTACCGGACGGAAACCGTGTTGCGAGTTCATTATGTATTTTTCAACCTGACTAGAAAGCTGTTTGTGAATCACTGCCTCAAATATTTTTGCGGGTACCGGTGCTAAAGCAATGGGTCTGTGATTGGATATTTCCGAAGTTACGATGCTTTTAGGTACAGGAACTACTTTTGTTATTTGCCAAATTGTTGGATAAATGTTATTTGCTAGACATATATTGAAAATATAAGTGAGGGGAGGCACTAGTGGAACACACGTTGCCAAAATCAATCAACAAATTCCTTTGTAATAAAAAGTAAGTATCCTTGTTCCCTGGTTATCCTGTGTTACGTAAACAACACTGGGAAAACTCATCTTTTTCGGTCTAAGAATCAACTTCTCCCACATAATCAACCCCCACACTCCATCCCTACCAACACTCAGACAATCTAGCACAATTGATCATTTCTTCTTCCGCCCTTAACTTTCACCTCTTCCTTTCTCGAGCACTGAAAAACAACCACAAAACATACAACCAAATTTCACGAACCGAACTTCCCCCACGGGTTTCACTCAACATCAGTCTCTTCCCTCGCAACTTTCATCTATCCTCGCTCGCATCCAAGCATTCCAAACTATCATTGATTCTACCACCGAGCCAATAAACTTGTAGTTTTAAAGCTAATTAAAAAGAATAAAGAGGATTCAAAAGTATTGTATGCAAATTGTATTTTGTGAAAAACTTCTTTTGCCCCTAAATGCGTATGAGTTACAGTTTTCTAATGATACATAATTTTTCTTTGATTATCTAGAAAGACAAAGAAGCATGGGTTCATACCGTATTTGTCTCGATTGATAAAATCATCATCCTCAGAATTTCACTTCTAAAACTGACAATTCGTTTCACTCGACATTTCCATAGAAATACGCTTTCGTCCCAGTACCTTCATAACCATCCGCACGTTCCTTCATTCGTAATCCTTCGGTAGAAAAACGAATGTGTTCATCCGAAGAGCGTAAAGCTAAGTGCACGCAGAAACATAAAAAAGGCGAAAATTGTTGTCTTTGTCCCACGATTGATGAATATATAAACTCGCGAGTTCAGCCATCATCCTGTTTAGTTGTGCGCGGCAACTGGAGCGAACATGATAACATGGACGATACCCGAAACTCACGAAAGAGGATGCGTGCCAGCCGAAGCAAGGATATAGAGGACAGACCTCCTGGTAGGAGTCGCTCTCGTGCGCTATCATCGAGCCATGCGGAGCTGACTCGACCAGCGTTTGCGGCGGAACCAAATCCAAGACCGCCGGTTAGATCTAGACTTAGTAGTCAAAATATATCGGACACGGAAGGAGAAACAGGGCCCTCTGAAATAGGTCCCGGTAAACACAAACCAACAAAGACGTCCGAATTACGTGGTCAGTGGATGCGAGGAGGATATTCATTGCCTACCAGTAGTAAGAAACACTTGAAAGAGTTCAATCGCCTACCGTTCATCAGTTGTGGAAAAGAAAACCGATGCTTTGAACTTGTATCCGATCGCGTGCAGAGGTTGAACACGGAGAAGAAAGAAGAAATGATCATCAAGTACAATAAAGATCCTCATTTCACCGCGGCAAAGGCACCCCAGACGAGAACAGCGAGCGACGCAACGAGTGAAGCACCTTTAAATGCTGATGAAGGGCAACGAGATTCGACGGAAGGAGGCACTGCGGAAGCTGTTCCGGAAGGAGAAGCGACAGAGGTCCCGAGCGAGGAAGAACCCTCAGCTGATGCCGCATCAACCGTCGCCACCCCACCAGCCGAAACTACGACTGCAGCCGCAGTTCAACCAACATAACGTCTTCAAGTGTTGTATTCATTTATTTCGTTAATTTAGGTAACTTGCGGAGAACATTATCAGAAATATATGAGTCTCAAAACGTGTCGAGATTTTCAATTTTCGTATCCGATGGATCGGCGTCGAAGAATCTGAAATAAAATAAGAGGTCTCACTAATTCTGAATTGGATGCAGGCCAAAATTCAGACTAAGGATAACCACTCACGTGTAAGGTTTCTCTTCACCGCGTATTTCACAGATTGTGTTGGTCAGAGCCATTATGTAGTTTTTGGCAAGCGTGAGAGTTTCGATTTTTGATAATTTTCTTTCCATTTTCACGTGCGGTATGACTTCCCGAAGTTGCTGAAATCGAAAAGCCACCTTTTCAACAATATACAAGTTTCATTTTAGAAGTAGTTCGATTAGCGTGTTTTGGTAAGCGACGTAAGAGCGAGTGTTTACTCGAATTGATTGAATTTAAAGTCTGGTTAGGTAATGAGACAATGTCATATTGATGTTACCCTCTTATAGACAGCCAGAAATTTAGGCTGCTTAGTAAAGCTTGGAAGCATCGTTGGTAGGTCTTAATTTTGTCTGCTTCAAAGACTACATTCAATCTTTTGGTCTTCGACTGACCCTTGACGCACTAAGCACCAGCCTTTCACTCAGCCCATGCGCTGAGGCAGGTGTTCCTCTTTGGAGTTCCGCGCTCATTCGCTCACTGCCAACTTTCTGACCTCAACAGCTCCATACTCAAATCTTCCCATTTATGTTCTTACCCAACGTAATTCACCCCTTCTGTCCCTCTAATCCTACCTGAGCACTCATCTCAAACTTCGGTCCGTACTTCCTATTTTTTCATACTCTTGTCCTCGGTTAACCCTTATCCCGAACTGGCCTGTAATCCTCTTATCGACCACCTTGCCTACCAGACTACGTCGGCAAACCTTCAGAGAGAGTGGTAGTATCTCCATACAAGAGCTATCTGAAGAAAAGGGACACAATTTGAAGTAGTCAGTACGGTTTCCAAACTGGGTACTGTATATCACATGCTGAAATCAGGCTGGAGAGGACGATAGAGTCCGAATTAGCTACCAATCAACCTTGAAATAAATTCCATGGGAGAAGATATTGGGAGCCCTTATGGACGCAGAAGAGCCTGCATACCAGCTTAGGATGATGAGCAACTATTTTAGATGTCGAGAAATCCAAGCAGAGAAAATCTGCTGGTACAATAAAGCGCTCAGTTACTTGTAGGGTGCCGCAAGGTTTGGTCCTCGGGCCGCTCTTGTGGTGCGTCGCATTTAACAGGATTTTCAGGGGGAAGCTGCTATCAGGCGTTAAGCTTATCTGCTTTGTGGATGACTCACTGGTGGTATGATGCCGAAACAACTGTAATGGCCGGGTCGAGAGCAAGGTAAACCAGGCCTTAGAGGTGAGGACGCGTTGGATCAAATCGGCCGGACTAGAATTCTCAATAGGCAAGACAAAGGTTATAATACTCAGAACCCATCAGAAGTTCAGTCCATTCCCTCTTTTACCTGCAAGGTATGAAAATCACGATCAAGAATCAAGAAGATGATGAAGTATCTGGGCATCTAGTTTGACCCAAAGCTGAGCTTCAAGTACTATTTCCTGAACACAGGTAAAATGGCAGCTAGGGTGGTGAACTACCTAAGCCGCCTGATAACAAACCCAGGAGGGCAGGGAAGCCAGAAGAAATTTAATGATCTCCTACGGTGCTCCAGTATGTGCCGACTCATTAAAGATAACCCTGAAAAAGCACGAAAGGCAAGAGATTCAACAAAGAGTTGCGCTGAGGAGTGTTTAGTGCCTACCGCACCGTCTTAACGGAGGCTCTTTGTAGCAGGTTCACCACCAATCGAGCTCCTTGCTGAAGAAAGAGCGATGGTGTTCAAAGCTAAGAAGAGGACAAAACCTGACCAAGAAGGAGGCCAAGCGCTCCTTGATTGAGAAGTGGGAAGCAGGATTTGCTCAATGTGGCCTAAGCAAATGAACGACGCGCGTGTTAGTGGATGAACCGAGACCATGGTCACCTGAACTCTCCCCTGCCACTATTTTGTGGTAGCCATAGTTACTTCAACCGTACCTTGATGAGAAGTTAATGGAATTTGAGCAGGAAACGTTTTGGCACTGCAACCAACCTTATTTGAATGAGAGTCTCAAGGGCTAGCCTAGTCAATCTTTTCAAGGTATTTGGGTGGATGAAACGCTTGCTCCGAGTGGCCTGATAGCCACCATGCTCAGTTGGAACCAGATTTTTGTATTCGCAGCCACAGTCGCAAAGAAGAAGATGGACGAGGAATGGAACAGACAAATGCAGAGCCACGCTATATCCTAGGTACTCTAACACCTGTGTACCAATCACTTACAGACGACACTCTACAAGAAGAAGAAGAAGCCTAAGGGCTTAAGGAAGAAGAGAGATTCCGACAGCGACTTAGTTTTATGGGTTGTCTGGTGCGGTACAATCATGAGAAAATCATTTGCCTCGAATCCACCTATTCTCATAACATTATTTAATTCATCCATTCTGAGCTCATAACCCTGAGTGTAGCTGCAAGGCTCGTTAATTAAATTAAAAAAGGGAATAAAAAATGAAGTTCTAAAATTGTTTGTCGGGTTTATATTTTTGAATGTTCAAGGTCGTTTGTTCGTTTCTTCTAAATGTCTTGTATTCCCTCTTCTCTTCCCTTCCACTTATTATGGTTTGTCTTGTTCTTCATACTTATCATCGCTTGACGCTCCTTTTCTTCTCCAGTCACGCCCTCGTGTCTCAAGAGAGAATTTTCGCATCTTGCCCTATTTTCAGGACCTGGAAAAATTGGGTCGGCTATAAGGAAGAATTCCAGAAAATCTTCGATAATTGTTGCGTATCCACCTAACTGGCATTCATTTTCGTGAAAATCGCTTTTACTTGAGTTAATCTGATGCCCCTTATAAGATGTTGCGACTCGAAGAATCCCACACTTACTTCAAAGGCATCGTTTAACGAGTGCATTCGCATACGCTCCCGTTCATTACTTTCCAGTCTTCGTAAATTTCGCTCTTTCGATGTTAGACCTGTTTTTCTTCTTCGGCCATTTCTGTACGAAGGTTGATCGTCACCAGGATGTGAGCTGTCTTTCCGACAGCTTGAGTCGCTGCTACCCGAACTGTCCCAGTAGTCTACCGCCAAAAAAATTGCCTTTATTTTTAACTGTTTCGAATTCAAACTACAGATAAAAAGTATCAAATACCTGGATTAGAATTGAGGTTATTCGATTGAAATATGCTGTCCGTTGTAATAACCGTTTCCATTTGATCGTTCGTGCCTTCGTCGGGTGCGTCGCTCAGTAAATCGGTCTCATTTAAATACTTTTCAGTATGCGTTGATAAAAGTTGGACGGAAACCATAGTTTCTTAGAATCTAAATTAATCAACACACGCTTTAATTTATTTATTCGTACACGTTAATAGCGTTGGAGGGAGAGGTGCTAGTAGAGAGAGGACTTTTTCGGTAAAGGTAATGAACCTCAAGAGTGCAATTTATTTGCTTGTTGAATGCAAACATTAGCTGGAACAGGAGACCGCGTCAAGGTCTCACGCCGAGCAATAGGTTCGGCCCTAACGCGTTTGAGTTTTTTGGTAAAAAAAAAAAGTGAAACCAGTATTCGCTGGAATCGATCTACTCTTGTACGCTCTTTCGTTTTGTTTTTCGCAATAGTGTAAAGTAACGAATGCCTCAGCTGATGAATTAGCAACGCTTTCCCCGGAAATACGAAGTAGTAAACGCTTCAACGCTCGCTCAGTATTCTTATGCTTTGGGCTGAACGATTGCTGCGAACTCGTTGAACGAAAATATTACGTTACTACTCACGTTATTCGGTAGCAGTCATTGACGCGTGTTCAGCTGGAAAACGTTCGATTATACTCGCCCCGAAAGCACTCGTTTATCGCAATTCAATTAACTCACGTTTGTGGAAATGAAGGCAGGAAGAGGGGCGTTCATTAAATTACAAAGTTTGAAGATGTGTACTCCATCATCTTGGTCGAGGAAAAGAGCATAATGAGGATAAGTTTTCCAAAGCCTATCTCATACATAGCACAATGGTTGGAATTTTTCCGAGCCCTTCTCCCTCTATCTATAAAATGGAACTCGGAATTTCTACAATTCTGTCGCTTTTTTCCATAGTAGCTAGATGGACAAAATCTTCTAAGGTCAAAATTCCTCCAAGTTTCTAAAGTAGGTCAGAGCCTCCGACTCCTGAACCACAATTGAGGTGGATGTTTCAACAGGGAACTTCTTTTATGAATTTTTGAACAAAAACGAGTTATTTTTCACATGTTTTATGTCTTTACTGTACCCTGACCTTTAATTTGAAATTTTCAGAATGCCCCCCTCACCCTCTTTACTCCGTGGGTGATCCAGAAAGCTGCGAGTTCACCTTGTCCAGTTTATATATCAGGATTTTATAAAGTCTTAGACTAGACTTATTATTGACGAAGAGGACATCCTCCCCCTTCACCCACGGTACTAGAGCAAGGAGGGGGTGAATGCGCGGAGTGAGTGTCCTACCCAAGAGCTATTAGCTTGAAATACCTGAAAGCTATTAGCTTAAAATATATTAAACTGGACTCCTACCAGACCAAATGAGCTCTCCATAAGCTACTAGCTTGAAATATTGTAAACTGGACTTACTAGATGAAGGAGAGGGCGAACGAACGGAGCAAGTAAGCTACCCAAAAGCTATAAGCTTGAAATACTCTAAAGCTATTAGTTTGGAAAAGTAAACTTATACGAGACCATGCCTTCTGAAAAATATTATTCTAAACTGGACTTATAAATCCAACCACCCTGGTATGTGCCGAGGTGAAGTACAGATGATACAGATTTCTAAGCGTATCAGCACTCATTCTACGGATTCCATTTTCACGGCCATATTGACACTCAACAGCAAAATACTTGCTGTATATTGAGAAAGAAAAAGACTTGAAACATGATCCTTATTTATTTGGCTCCGCTAGAACATTTTTTTGTTAATGTGCATGCTGTTGGTAAGTTTCTTAGAGCCGGGACAAATACTTTTTGCCACTGCCACTCGTCGGTCATGCCCAGGGTTCATCAGCTCTTACTTTTTGAAAATCCAAGTACTCTATAGGCTCCCTTTCGTCGTACTCAATGAGCAATGCATACAGGCGCTCGTCGCATCTCTGGTACTACAACTCCTTCGCGGGTAGCTCTACGGGGCTGCTTCCTTCCTCTTTGAATTCGGCGACCTATTTAGTTGTCCTCGAGGTAATCTATATGATACAAGGAGAAGGCGAAAATGTTTGGTAACCTAAAACACTTGGGCGCCCGATTGAACCCGTCCTGAAAATCCTTGCTCCTATAGGCAGGTAACGGAGAAGAGAAGAAAGAGTTTGAGCACAGTATCTTGAAGTTTGGGATACGACCGAATGCTTCTGCACCAGAATTTTTCCAGTATTTCAGTAATAGGGGTATCTCAAAAGTCTCGCGGACAACAGCTCAAGAACCACTGACTTACAAGGAGTAGGACTTGAAGAAAATTCAGCTAAATAATTGGGAGAGAAGGAGAACTCAAAAGTAAATTTTGATTGTCGGAAATTTCGATTTTGATCTCATCATCATCAATCGCAAACTCAAATTCGTCACACAGAAAAGGTTCCTTGAATTCCTCGTTCATTTTGAGGGATCCGTCGTTTTCCATTGAACAGATTCCCTTTTGATGCAAAATCCTGAAGTAGGTCACACCAACTTGTAGGAAGGATGATGGACGCGGCAGACACGCCCCTTATTATAGTCATCAACGAACTTTTCATACAAGCACGTATCGAATGACATTTGAAAGAAATAAAAAGTTACTACCTCAGATAAATGACAGTCCTCAAGAATGAAAAATTGTTGGATTAGGGTTTTATAGTTTACAGCCCCTCGAATTTTGAGAATGTCTAGCTTCTCGACCCTCCTAAAATTCCCAAAACAGTTAATTGTCTCATTTCTTCCGAATTTTCCCATCACATTCTCTGCTACACGGATGGGGTCAAATCGGGAACCAGTACGGACAAGCAGTCTCCATCTGGAGTAACATTTCCGTAAGGATAATCGTTTCTATAGTCATCGCCGTACCTGCCTCTTCCTTCTCATGTGCTTCTCTCCTCTCCGCCAATTCTTCATACTATCTGATTGTCTCTCTTCATTACTTGCTACCTATCCAAAAACCTCATTCTGTGTTACCCAATGAATCCTCATTCTTACATCAGTTCTTCCGTCTCTTTTCTGTGGATATCACGATACATTGACCTTCCGGAAAACGACTTAGTGGATCATGCCTCAAAGCAGTCATTGACTTCTTCTTCCATTACTCCCTTTTCCCTCGTATGATCTTAAATCTTATTACTCCTCTTATCCTTTTTTGATCTACTTTCAACCATCCTTTCGAATGCGAAAAAGTCATCCCAACACGTCTCGAAATAAATTATAGGTACTCATCAAACTTGTTCGTTTCCCTTTTTACGTCTCATCCTCGTCATACCTATTCTGCAATAATGTCGACCTATCTGTTCGACTAGCTCAATGAACTATCTTTACATTATCTAATTTATTTGTATATTCATCCATACTGTCTCAAGGCTCGCTAATCGAAGAAAAGAAGAAGAATCGTAAGACAGAATTCATGAAGATGAAAAACAAGCTAACGAGGCATAGGCTAACGTCTTTTCATTAGATAGTTCGAGATTATGATCGAGGTGAATGCCCTCCGATATAAGTATTTGTAGTAAATAAACGAAACAATTTCTTATAATTGAATAATGTATAGCTGACGGTGTTATCCCAGATAGCCAGTTTACACACACACGTACAGAAGTTTCAGATCCCAATTACAGAGCAGAGTAATATTGGTACTTACTTTCAGTTCCATGAGGTATACAAATTGTGAGTCCGTCACAAATATTTACCTATAGCCCATAGGTACTTCACATAAAAACAATTAATTCATAAGTACCGGTGTGGTAGTAAGAAAAAAAACTGAAAGAAAGTAATTCGGCGATTAACGAATAAGCGCGGTAAGTATTTGAAGCGACAGTAGTGTCAAATGATTGTAGAGTTCGTGAATTGGAAAATGATAACGGTGGGAAATGGTAATTTTCCGCCTTAGATTACGTTCGTTGGTGGGTGAAATCAGGTCGTTACTACTGTATCTTAACGGCCTGTTGATTGACCGCGCACGGTGCAGTTTACCGACCAACATTTTGAGGAATGAAAATTGAAAATTTTTTATTTCGATAAATAATTCACAACGAAAATGAAATTCGCAAAAATTACATATTGTATATTCGTCAAAATTTCATGCGCGGTGAGATCGCAATCATTCATATAACATACCTAGATCGATGATCCATACAAATGCACAAATATACTAAAATACGGCTTAGATACATTTACACCTTCCTAATATCGACAAAGTTCTTACGGATTTTACGGTAAACTATGTCTAAAATAATAAATAGAGACGAATTCTGGAAAACGAATTAAGACAACACAACGTACATGACATTCTAATTATTCACACTACTTGCTTTGTTCCTAAAATTTTAGTACACAAAAATCATCCTTATTGGATCTATAATGACATACGATTAGACTTCACATTTATTCCAAACCACAAAATTAATTTAATCATCGACGCACCTATGCTAGGTTTAGATCTGATATGAAATAAATAAAAATTGACTAACAATAATTATTATTATTATAATAATGTACCTACTTAATAATATTAGGTATGCTAGTTGATCGATGAAAGATACTTCCGAATCATAACCTTACGTTCGATTCTTGCCTTTTCTACATGGATAAGATCAATTTTCTAACGCTTGTTCGCTAAACAAACTAAATGCAGTTCTTGAAAAAAAAAAATTGATGAGAATATCGGTGCAGTAAGTTTTGGTAACATGAAATCAGAATTAAAACTTTTTATGCACTTTTTAATACCGAAATATTGCGTTTTGGAAGAAAAAATTCATTTTTATTCATTATTCTATCACCCATCAGCTTCAGAATTTAGAAGGCCGTCCACCTTCATTTTAAATCAACATTTTTATTTATTGAATTTTTTACCGCGATCATAGTGTGTTGCAAAATTTATTACATAGTGTGACAACTATTTTTTTTTATTGAATTATGAAGCATTTTGAAAATTCATTCATTTTTTATCCATAAAAATAATTTGACTTTTCTAATTTTCAAAGTCAAAGAGCTTGTGAAAATAAAAAATGAATAATTAAAAATTTTTGTGAGTGACAAAGGGTGACAAAAATTGTAATTTTGGTCTTCATTAATAAAGTTATAGAATAAAACCTTTTCAATTTATCATGAATCATTAAGCCAGTACTGAATATAATAATAGATACATATTAATGAGACGTATTGATAATGTATCAGAATAATGGATTTGGCTACAATTAATCCAGCTAGTTTATTTAATATTATGTACTTCTATAGAAACTTTTTTTAATATCCAACTTACAAATAATTCGATATTTGATATTAAATCGTACAAAAATAATACTAAAAAAATGAATACAATAATATGTAGTAATAATAATAATATTTATAAATTTGAGAATGCGCTCTATTTTATAACGTTATCCTTAAAACCGGTGTAGTTTTACACAATCAAAAAAAATTGAGCACAGCAAGTTGCAAAATTAATGAAATACCTACCAAAAAGCCCATTAAATCTTAGAAAACGTTGAGAAAAAAAATTAGATATTGACATTAGAATAGAATATTTCAATCATTTACAGAATGATTATTACAATAAGTGATCATAAATTGAGAATATTACACTGGTATAAAAATACAAATATTTTAAAAATTTTATCAAATGAGGATTATGGTAATAAAACAAAAGTTTTAAACAGAGCGAATGATTTTTATTGATAAAAAAACGTTTCTAACAAAAAATTATTGAAAAAAAAAAACAAAATTTATCATTGTTTCTGTATTATTTTTTAAATTTAGTTGCGTATGATGATGATTCCAATCATTTATAAAATTATTATCAGGTATTTTGGTGATTAATTATATCGTTTATAACAAAATCAATACCTAGTATTTTGTGTCAGTATCGAAATAGATTATAATTTTAGGGCAATTGTTTATGATAATAAGTAAATCAATTTGGCATTTTATGTTTTTTTAAATAGGCCTATAATATTAAAAAATGAATAACTGTAACTTGATTGAAAACAGAATTTTTGATATCAATTTTGCATAATTGGTTTTTGAACAGAGGGAATGATTTTTATTGATAAAAAAACGTTTCTAACAAAAAATTATTGAAAAAAAAAAAAAAATTACCATTGTTTCTGTATTATTTTTTTAATTTAGTTGCGTATGATGATGATTCCAATCATTTATACAATTATTATCAGGTATTTTGGTGATTAATTATATCGTTTATAACAAAATCAATACCTAGTATTTTGTGTCAGTATCGAAATAGATTATAATTTTAGGGCAATTGTTTATGATAATAAGTAAATCAATTTGGCATTTTATGTTTTTTTAAATAAGCCTATAATATTAAAAAATGAATAACTGTAACTTGATTGAAAACAGAATTTTTGATATCAATTTTGCATAATTGGTTTTTGAACAGAGGGAATGATTTTTATTGATAAAAAAACGTTTCTAACAAAAAATTACTGAAAAAAAAAAAAAAAAAAAAAAAATTTAGGTATCATTGTTTCTGTATTATTTTTTTAATTTAGTTGCGTATGATGATGATTCCAATCATTTATAAAATTATTATCAGGTACTTATTTTGGCGATAAATAATATCGTTTATAACAAAATCAATACCTATTTTGTGTCAGTATCAAAATAGATTTCAATTTTAGGGAAATCGTTTATGATAATAAATCAATTTGGCATTTCATGTTTTTTTAAATAGGCCTATAGTATTAAAAAATGAATAACTGTAACTTGATTGAAAACAGAATTTTTGATATCAATTTGCATAATTGGTTTTTAAACAGAGCGAATGATTTTTATTGATAAAAAAACGTTTCTAATGAAAAATTATTGAGAAAAATTGAAATAGATTTTAATTTTAAGGAAATCGTTCATGATAATAAATCAATTTTGCATTTTTTGTTTTTTTAAATGGGCCTAAAACTATAACTTAATTGAGGACAGAATTTTCGATATCAATTCTGCATAATTAGTGCTCAATAATTTTTCGTATCAAAATAATCCTCTTTATTCCAGTGAAATTTTGCTTATTCTCTTACATAAATTAGACCAGATTTTTTCATGAATTATATAGATATTCAAACGAAAAAATAAAACGCTGAATTTACCATGTTTTAAATAGATTTCTATTCAAGTTTCAACCGTTCTTTATCGAAATTGGCGTCCCCAACATGATCAGAAATCTTTTAATTGTTCATTATTTTGGTTTTCTCGTGATGGACCGGTACCATTCAAAACCTACAAAAATTTAAAGCAATGAACGGCATGGTAAAAAATATGTTTTTCATTCTATAAGCCTTGAAAAAAAGGACGCTTAAGAATCTTATTGAAAGCCTCGATGATTCCCTTGTTCCCACTTTGAATTCTGAAGCCCCACGGATTCCCCAAGCTTCAATTGGGTACAATGTTTACCAGATATTTTGATATCATAAATTTTCATTGGTGCCTACTTCTCCTTTATTTGTCAATCGCTGAATTTCACTGTCTATAGCTTTGGAATGTACGATTTCAAACGACATTTTCAACGGTCTTAAAAGTAAAAAAGAATTTATCTTGTGACTAGAGCTATCATCTATCTTAATAAAATAATCCATGAAAAACTATTTCATTGGAGAATTTTTCTCATGAAAGCCCTTCTAAATCGACCCTTGGCATTTATTTGAAGACTTGTGTTTCAAGGTGAGAAAATTTTGAATTCGAGCTGTAAGAAAGGGACTTTAAACAATTTTAGATTTTCGTTTTTTAAGAAAGAAGGGGCATTAACATTCAGTCTTATACGTATAGCGGGACGTGAGAGTAATTTTGAGATTTGTCCCTTGTAGAAGTTTAGAGCCTACGAGAAAGAACTTGGACTCCGTTCTCAAGTGGAGAGAGTTCTGAAAACCAGTCTGAAATAGATTCTTCGGACTTCTGCTATAATATTAATTTTTAATAAAATAAGGCTCTCCACTCTCAAGCATTTCTTGGTGTACTCCGTCTTGAGATCCGTTATTTTTCCTACGCTCTGCTTTTTTTCCTTTCAGCAATAAGAATAAAAACTAATTAATAAAATCACTCAACTCATTTATTAGGAACTATCTGACCTTCATCCACACTTTAACAAATATCTCCTAATTTTCCATAAAAAATTTATCTTCAATTAAAAACTCACGAATCAGAATTCACTCGACGAGAAGAATGCGCTCTATTGTGTTTGTAAGTACACCGATATACGCGGGTATAATGTGAACCAAGTTTTATCATTCATTCTATACAATTAACAGTCGATTCATTCATTTACATAAAAAGTGTTCTTCTCAGTCATGTCCACGTGGAGTTATGTAACACGCGAATTCTGATGAACAGCGGTTACTGTTTTTGAACTCAAGTGTTTTACCCCGTTTAGTTGTTCAAGTTGGATGGTTGAAGCTTATCGATATAATATCGTATTGAATTTTTCAGAAAAATGAAATTGTACAATTAAAATAAACATAATACGCATCACACGTGCAGCTATTATTATTTTTTACGGGTATATAAAAAATACTTCACACGCATCCGCAAGCTTCCACCACCATGTTTTGAATGAGAGCTTTTTCAAAAGTCGTATTGCTCGTGGCGTAGATCACGGACAAACTTGAGAATTTTGTTGGTGTGCAGCAGGTTGTAGGTAATTGAATGTGTGTTGTCTTATTCATTTTCAAATTCTGAAAAACAGAAGAAAAACATGTCACCAACAATGAAGAAGTCGTGTGGTTGAATTTTTCAGGCTGCATACGCATAATTTAGACCGAGTATGTGATGTAAGAGGTTAGGAGTGCTCTGAATCAGAAGTTTGCGTCTCATTTCAAAATTTTCTCTTCCGTTTATAGTTCATCACTTTTTTATGGGTCATCAGCTCGGGGTAGGTGATTGTGGAGAGTTTGTGAAAGTTGATATGGGAGATAAGAAAGGATTGGAAGCTTAGCAGAGGGTAAACCTAAGTAAAGCGCACATAGGGCAGAGAGTTGGTGATCGTATCGGAAATGTAACGAGAAGCATATGGAAGACAAGAAGAAACGGAGTCAGAGAGGCGGGTATTGTCAAGGGCGGGACATGAGAGGAATTGTTTCATAGATATAGTACAAGATTGGCTAGGAGAGAGAGAGAGACCAGTCATAGGAGAACGTAAGAATGAGTGAGACGTGTGTGAGCGATTCTCAGGCGGGTAAGAATGACGTGAAAAAGCCCCGTGAACCAAGTTCTAAGTTTGTTTGAGTACTGAGTTTTCTAGAAGTCATGGCAGGGATTGGCAGTTCATAGGCAAAAGTACAGGATCAGGAATTTTATGCGATAGAAAGGAATCTTTGGCGACAAGGTGAATTGCATCAAGTTTTGGGAAGTTGATGTGGTTCGGAATCCAGAGGAGAGGTGAAAGTGGATTTGAGCTGAAGTGTAAGGAAAGTGAGATGAGAAAGACTAGGCATTCAGTTTGGCGGTGAAAATGAAGGCAATATTCCTCAATTGGTCTATGATTATGACGTCTTGGATTGAGTATGCGTATACTGAATAGATGGTGGGTCGGAAATTCGGTACAAATAATATTTTTAAGAAGTTGTCGGTACATATTGTTGTGAGTTTTGAAAGTATTGACTTGATCGAGTCGAATATTAGGGGGCCTTAAATGTTCAGTCGAGAGAGAGAGGAAAAGAACATGCGGGTGCGTGGATAAGGAGCTATAAGTTAATTGGGCTGCGCTGCGGATGCAAAATAAAAATAGCAGTGAAGGTTAGGAAGCGATGTTTGAGAGAAGATTTTTCCGCTTCAGGGCAGAGGCCGAGAGCAGTATTAGAACGTCATTCTCAGCGCTGAAGATTGAATTGTTTCTAAGCTCTCATGCAGTTAACAAAGAGTTTACGATTAGAGACAGTCCGTTCATCGTTGTGAATTCAGTGACTTCCTTTTGAAATCTAAGTTCGTAGCATGAAACTTCTTCAGGATATTTCTCTTAAGGAAGACTACTAGAGCATTTTGAAGAGAATATCCTACTACCTTTTCTCTGCAGCCTCGCTCTCATAGGTGTTTCATTGGGAGAGCATATAGGTATAATACTCATGAAAGTACGGTTTTTAAAAAAGGAGCCAGGTATCTCATTCTCAGAAAGTATTTGCGCGCTTGTTCGAAAGGAAGTCGGCCTAAATCCCTACCGAAGAGAGGTGTGACATCATCAAGGGTATTTGAAGAAAGATTGGCTGAAGAAAAGAGGGAAATAGGTGGAAGATAGAGGACTTTCCCAGCATGCTTGACGAAGTTCAAGTCACGAGCTGTGTGAAAGAAGGATCTTGAAGAATAAGAGTTGACAAAGTCGTTGGACGGTCATCGGAAGGATTTATGAAAAATTCTACTGAATAGCTGGCCTGAGGGATTTACGAAATTTTGAATACCGATGCGAGCTGGGAATAGTTGGTTCATAGATGAGTTTTTTTGAAAAATTGTAAAAAATTTCGAATCACGAGTCATAGAAGGAAGAACTCGGAAAAATCTTGGGAACAAAGGAAGTTGATTTAATCACTAATCTTGATACGACCAGATATTATGGATTCTCATATCATTTCGCTTCAACCTGTTTTTGTTTTTGTTTTTCTTTTCTCTATTTAAAAATCAGATGTCGGCTAAAATTTACGTCCCACGAAAAACAGCGCAGAAAATTGTACTGTCGTGGCTTGGCAACTTCGATCCCTCACTATCTATAGACCTTTACATAGGTGATGATGATCAAGGGGATCGAAATTTCAATCGTTACCACCAATTTATGTTCTCCCAAAGCAGCCTGAACTCGCTATAATTGTATCGTTATTCGCGAACATCAGCCATAAATATATCAGAGGAAAGCTTAATCCTAAATGAGGGAATATGACTGAAGAAATTTCAAACTCGTTCTTGAAAAGTCAAATTTAGAAAAATTTAAAAACAGTATCTGAACCACATTAAAGAAGAAAAATTCTGACACTTACGCTGTGTAAGGGAGAATGATTTTCGAAAGGTTTTGCTGCATTTTTACGATATAGTAAATGTTCTCTCTGTAAGAAATCTAAAATATATCGATTCATTCTTTGCTTTTACAGGAAATTATTACAGGAGAAACTCACCGTCAACACATTAGCGTACTGCTTTTCCGTATCGATGACCGAGTGAAAGAAGCAACTGCCTCTGCACATGAAAGCGTTGAATTTGGCTGGGTATAAGATCATTTTGTACAAGTCACCCAGACTAGCGAATTCTACTTCTAGAGTATCTCTGCAGCATTCTTTACTACCGGGCGCACAATCGACTCCTCGTTTACTACGTATAACCTGAAAACAACGTCAATCCTGTTGAGAACAAAAATGCCTACGGTACTTAAATCCATATGGTAGGTATGGTCATTTAATTTTCTAGAGTTATAAAATATATTTCTATTTCAGGTGAACGGGAGGGAAAATACGAGAAGGTATGAATTGTTGTGGAAAAATTGGTTGCAGCAGCTGAGTTTTTGGAACTTGCCACACCCTTCAAATGAAACTTTTCTTCATTGGTGAGCAAATCCTTACCTAATCATCTGGGATTCATAATTTATCTTCTCTCCAGTTCAGGAACTGTGGTACCAATTCTCGACATTACTCTTAGTGGTGTATAAGTCTATGCAAATTTCGCGTTTGAACTCAATGAAGAGCTTGGAAAAATTTCAAGCTACCATTTTCGTATCGAGGAAAAAGGATTGAGAAGATCATGATTCAAGAAATGAATGGAGAGAAGAGTTGGTTCACCTATCAATGTAGAGGACGAGGACTCGTAAAAATCTCGTCTGAGGAACCAAATGAGGAGCTATGGTTAAATGCATTTGTCTAGCGAGCTTTTTAGAGGAGAAGGGTTTGGACAAATCTCAGCTGAACAGCTTCAAATAAATGTCGGAATAAATTTTTGGAAGAAGGTAGTATAAGGGAATGCCGGAGTGCAATCGAGAGGAGATATCGCAAATATCTCGCTGATACTGTGCTAAGACACACGAGTTTTTCGTCAAACGTAATTTTAACTTACCTCGTCCTTTGCGGTATGCAGTAACAAGAAAGAAGTCGCGGAGTCATTATTTTCATTGTCGGTTTTGGTCGAGGTGACAAACTCACATTCGTCGCATTCAATTATGAAACTATAGGTTTTGTAGTATTGCCACGATATCAGAAGATCTTTCACGTCCAATCCGTACCATCCGTCTGTTGAATGTATTTTCGATTAATAATCATTGCATAGTTTTCAATCACCTTACAATATGTGCAAAAAGGATTGACTTTTTCAGTTCGCTCTTAAAGTAATCCTGAAAAAATGATTTTTGTAGGCTCAAGTGTATGTCCCGAACAGGTATACTTTGGTATACTTTTGACTTTCTGAGTCGTGCAAACCATTGATGAATTTTGAGAAAGATTACGTTACCAAAATTAAATGCGTAAAACTTAACTCTTCCTAAAATTCATTCGTAAAAATGTTTTTGAGGCTCTACGTGTCGCGCTAACTGCGGAGTTAGTAGGTCCCGGAGTCGGATTCCAAAATTTTTCACCCTAAGTACCAAAGAATTGGCGCTTTTATCAAATCTGTCGAAAGAGATTTTAGCTCTATCGTAATGGGAAACTTTCAAGCTATATGTTTCGAGATGATCACCAAACTCTTAGTCGTCTCTGAAGAAACAACTTGAATTGGAGGTGGAGATACAAACGACTTGAATACGTTACACATCATTTTTCCCCCGAGTATTGCTGCCGATTATTTCAGCTTTAGCTTTCGACTTGAACTTGCGACCTTGAAATATTCAACTTCTGACTTTTGACCATTGGAAACTTTTGCTGGCTTTCGGCTCAATTCAGCTGGGTTTTCGAAGTTGTAAAGAAATGTGAGTGTCATTGAAACAATCAGGAGAATTGGGACTTTATCATACTGTGGAAGATACCTATTCTCCAGTTTTTATCGGACGACTGGGCTACAGGCTTGTAAGCTGAACGGCTTAACTGAACTGAAATCAATTTCGTATCTTTCTTAAAATAGCAAGGCTGTCACTTGCCCGCGCCCGCGATTTTTGGTGAAAATTTTCCGCGGGTGCGAGCATGGACGCCCGCGCGTGGCTGTGGGCAGTGGCCGTGATGCCCGCGTGCGTTTCAATATTTCAATTTTTTTCGACTTTTGTCAGTGGTGGCTCCAGAGCGCAATGACCAGTGAGTTGCCAAACCGAAAGCCGAATTGGAAAGGAAAAAAAAAGAACATGCTTTTAATTTTTTTTTGTGCTGTGGTGAGGTGATGATAATAAATTGACAATCAATGGAACACCGACAAAATTTCGGACATTTCGATCTCTGGATTTCCACGATATTTGAAAAATTCGGCTGTAATCAGTTGCACAATGCGGTAGCGGCAGTTCGAGTTTGTTATATTAATTTCATTATTCTTATTCATAGGGGGCGCAAATCTGACAGTCCGAAAGCAAGGAGCGACCTGTGCCCCCAGTAGCAAGAATAGAATACCAATTCTCGAAATCGATACAATCAAACAACGATCTGCAGAAAAGTATGCCTCATTCATCTAAAAGGAATACTTTTCTGCAGATCATTGTTTCATGGAAGGTTGCTATCAAACAAGGATCTGTTGAAAAATATGTCTCATTCATCTGAAAGAAATACTTTTCTGCAGATCGTTGTTTGATAGACTTGCCCGTGTGGCATGCGCCCGCGAGTTTTGAACTTTTGGTGAAATATTGCCAAAAAATTGAAAAAATACAAAAATGCAGATTTCCATTGCCGGCCCGCCCGCTCATCGCCCGCGGTCACGAGCGCCCGCGATTTCGCAGGTAAGTGATAGCCTTGCTTAATAGACTTAAGTTATCGTCAAGTCAGCGTCACTCATTGCCAACTCCCTACCAACAAGGTGCAAAAGCCGCGACCGCGCGCAAGCACACTTCAAAAACCCTTGAATGTAATCAATTGTATCGGTTTTGAGTCTATCACTTTATCACGTTGTTGATGCAACCTTGGCGGAAGGCCCGGCGAGATGAGGCGTCGCCCCGGGCCTCGCGCTAGAAAAAAATCCATCAATTTTTCCCGTTTTCGAAGCCGAACTTCGATTCAAAAAAGCCTCGACTGTAGATGGAGCACACATTAGCAAAAGCAAAAAGGTCATTTCCCAAACTCAAGTTTATAAGAAATTATCTCCGAACGTCAGTGACTCAAGATTGTCTCACATCCTTAGGTATTATATCCGAAGAGGCTGACCTAACATCTACAATGAATTTTGATGTTGTAATCCGAGAATTTGTAAAGTCTTAAGATGTAAGTCCTTAGGATGTGTTAAAAAAAATGAAGGGAGTATGTTGAAAAAATGGGTAAACAAATTTACAGGCTCTTGCTCAAAGAGCAAGAGTTGCGGGAGACCCGCGACTCATGGTTCCGGGTTGAAGATTGTAAGTTTTTGAGATTATTTATAGGGTATAATTTTTGATGATTCCGTAGAGGGTTCAAGAATTTTTTCCAAGTCCCATAGAAGGCTATAGAACAGCTAAAATATTTTAAATCCCAGCATTACGCCCCCCAGGGTTCGCCCGCCAACGTTTTGCGAAAGTTTTCGCGTACGTGGATGGAATTCCTCTGATGGACGAATTTTTTCAAGTCCCTATACTAACCCATAAAGGAGCTTGAAATTTTCCGAGTCCTTATACAAGCTAATAGAGGGGTATAGAAGAGATCGAAATTTTTCCAAGTCCCAGCATTATGCCCCCCGAATCAGGCGTACGCTGACAGAATTCCTCTGCGGGTCCTCAGTAACTAAACGGATGGCGGGTCTCCCGCCAAAACAAGGATAGGCCTCGCTCTCCTATTTCGCCCCGGGCCTCGTGAAAGGACGCGCCGGGGTTGGTTGATGCCTATATGAAATACAGCGGAACATTTCCGTCTTACGTTCAAATTAAAAAATCGGAAATAAGTGTTTATATTCAGAATTGGGAATTACTCACGTATTTGTGAATGGATCTGCGCTTCTTCATTTATTTCTTGTCGTCGAAACGTTCCCGTGTTTTTCTTATAAGACTTTTTTTTTTTTTTTTTCTGTTTACAATCTGTGTAGGTAATGTAGGGTAAGATCAACCATTTTGAGTGGGCTCAAGGGTACGTTGGGGTAATCGGATGTGGAACTTGTGACGTCACGATAACTTTGCCTATTCTTTGGCGAAGCCTGTCTCGCCGAGACTGTGGAGCTGTTGAACTTGATATTTGAACCATTTCCCTGTTTTCAAAAGTCAGAAAAGTTTCTAAAAAACTGGAAAAATTTGGCTTATTCTGGCTTCTGGCTTACGAAGTTTTAAATGAAGCTGGCTTCAGGTTCTCTCTGAATTCGGCTTTTGGCTTTCAGCTAGCTGCAATACTCTGTTGTTTTTTCCCACTTCTGTATTTTGGCCTAAAAAGGTGAGTAAAAAGAGAAAAGGTGAATGTATCTGGGCAATCGGATCTTCTGCAGCACTGATGAGGAAACCGTTCTTCCAGATTGTGCGTATTGGACATTTTCCCCATTTTCCCTGCACCCTTCAGGTATCATACGTTCAGATATTGTTCATGTTTTGTTGATTTTTGTACTTTACAATTTCTATACTGATGATGGATTGTAATTTTGTTTCTTCACTTTTTTTGCCTTTTATGTTTGAAAATGAAAATTGGCCATGTGTTTATAGGTAGTCTGGTAGGGCCGCCGAGAGCCGAACCAAGCCCGGGGCAAATTGCGTCCCCCCCTTCCCCCTTTTCTCTTCTTGTTTTCGTAATCTATGGTCAAGTTATAATTTTTAACTTGAACTAATTTGCATTCGGACCCCTTGAAAATCTCGGGCCCGGTGGGAAAGATATCCTCCCCCCCTCTCGGCAGCCTGCCTCTCGGGTCCATCGGATGTAAAAATCTCACTTGCTTTCTTTGGCGCGCATACTTATTGGTTGCCCGATGATTTTCCCTAGCTAATTCATGTATAGTGTTCAATTTTTGTCATTCTTTGGATGCGTGCGTACTTTCTCTTATTCCGAGTTGCCTTCTATAATGCGCAATTTTTCCCCCAATGTTACGGGAATTTCAAAATGTTTAAACGATACTCAAGTCTATGAATACGATACGTACTGCTTTCTCGAACTTGTAATACTTTCGGATGATTTATATTACGATTTTTCGCATTCAACGAACTCCTGTCGATGATCGTAAAGTTCTGCGTTCTCGAATTGGACTTCAATTTCTCATTACTCAACCATACAATGGCAGCGTTTACAAAATTGGTCATTAAGGCTTCACCAAGTGTGAACGTTAAACATATGCTGCTTTTCGTCGAAAGATAACAATTCGTCGTTTCTGAAAAAAGAGAAAACAAAAAAAGAAAATCTGAAAAATCTACGTCAGTGTATGTCTCGAGAAAAAAGCTAATAATTATATGTAATGATGACTAATGTGAGAAGCCGAATAAGTTTTTGCGTATTTTGTTCGGCATTCGAGAATATACGTACTCTATCGTTGACACGCGACAAAATAGAAATAATTAGCGTATCTACCGCGTATGAATATATAAATAGTTTGAAAACTTTTAAATAAATCGGATGTTGGCGATCACGTGCTTCGTGCGTGATCTTAGTTTTCGTATGCGTGGTCAGTAGAAAACTAATCAACCGAGGAATGCGTTTCTGAAGGGAACTGACGAACTTCTGGTGCAAGGTGGAAGGTTGAGTACTTATTTACTTATTGTTATTCTATTTATCTCAATGCACTACACAATTAAAATTCCTCGTACACGATGACATCATCTTATCGGATGCTTGAACAATAACTTCGTCAGGGTTTATCTCTCGCGCGGTAAGAAAATACATTGTCACGATGCACAGTTTGTGATGCAGTTTTTTACTCATTTGTTTACGATTCTGAATACTCGCGAATATAACTAGAAATAGGTACGAAAACATGTATGGTGCTGTAGGAACGAAGAAGGAAGATAATAGAAAGACTGCCCCAATATATTGAAAAATTTTCACGTTTTTGAGTCTGTTTCTCGTTTCAAAACTTTTAAAATTGCTTCAAATTATCCAAAAATTTTCGTCCCTTCCTCTGTCGAAAAAAATTGAGTAATTGACATAACTACATAATATGAACGGTCTGAAAAATAAGATCTTTGGCTTAATTGGAATATTTCAGTGTGCGCATGCTCTGTATTTAGGATAGGAGCCGGTTTGCTGATACGTCCAAATCATGGACCAATTTCAGTATCAAATTCTTCGTTGAGAATTCTCAAAACTCGCGTCTTGGTTGTAACATACTTGTATCGTGATCCTTAAATCTGAAGACACGTCGAGATCGCTTCGTCACGCAGTTCTCCTTTTATTTTATCAACCCTTTGAATAATTCATCGAATATAGCTGAGAGGGAAGCTGGATGGGCTCAGGTATTCTTTAGAATCTCTCGCTCCCCCCTCCCTTAACTTGTTGAGTTGTACCTGCGCGAAATAAAAACGCATTACGTATAAAGGCTGAGCTCCACCCAAAACTTTCACGCGACAAAACTTGATGCAATTCTCAACAACATCAAAAATGCTGCACACGGACAAAGTTAGCGATCAGTTGCCAATAGATCGATTTGTGTACCTACTTTTTATTTCTTTAATGAAGCGGTTAGCGGAACTTTCGGTGAAGTATCACAACAATTAAACGTGTTAATGAAAAGAATCTTGTTAAAAGCAAATTTACAATGTAGGAACGTGAAATGAGGAAAAAGTCTTGAGAAAAATATGAAGAAAACAAAACTTGTTAATGATGGAAAATCACCAAGAATAGATGAGTGTTTAGTTAAAATTATACTCACTCCGTTAAAAACTTTAATCAATTTATGCGCTCAATCGTAAATTTGTTCTCAAACTTTTCGATAGAAGAATAATAATGAGAAGAAATCTGGCTATTCTTCATTTGATATCACTCGACTCATTTTTCCGACCATCACTTAGGAATCCGCAATACCCCCTAACAACCCTCTCTTCATCTCCGACTATTTTCTCACTTATTCACCGATCTGTATCAACAAAAGAGAGGAGAAGGAAGAAATGTCAATGATACACTAGTATTATTTCAGTACGATATCTAATCATTCGACATTCTGAAGCACGATGTTTGTTGCCTAACCAACCGCCACCATGTTCTCAATGAAGAAGCTCTTGATTTTTATAGTTTTTCCGAGGGACTCTCAAATACACCTACAACGAAGAACTTTCAATCTGATCCATTAGAGATCGGTCCGGTACACACAGCTAACACACACAAATATAAGTTTCTTAAAATCAACCTCACGTGAACATTTATATCAGTCTACACTTTGCTATAAAATTAGAGAAGATAAAGTAAGGACCGGTTTGACAAATCAGGGTAAACCAGAGATTCAAAGTTGCGGGTCACGTGACCCGAGGAGTACGGTGATGTGAAAGACTTGGTTGTTAGCTCCTTCGCTGCAACAACTCAGTTACTGACTTAGATTACTGATGAGTTTCAGATTCCGCTTTGGAAGTAGTTCTGACAATGTCGTAAGTGTCACGTGACCCACTACTCCAAATCCCTGGGGTAAACCATTAGAAATATTTAAAGGCTATTGCAGGTTTGCAATGGCAGCGAGGAACCCGCCAACCTCCCTTGTTCTCCTCCTATCATATATAGCCCAGTTTCCGAGTCTTGAAAATGATGACGTAATAAGTTGAACGCACTCGCGATCACGTTGGCGCGAAAATGTCCCCTTAGCGAATGAGTTGGCAGGGGTCTTCTCAGTATACTGTATGCTAGGCCTGATATAATAAAGGCTGGAAGTTGAAATTTTTTCAAGTCTCTAAAGTAGGTCAAGGTGATTGATGATGTCATAAAGTGTCACACGTCACGTCACATCACGTCATGTCATACCATGTCACGTCACGTCATGCTATACCATGTCATGTCATGCCACGTAACGTCACGCAGTTCACAGAAACTCCCGGACGCGGACGTTATCTGAGGATGTAATCCCCCTAATGATATGGATAGTGGGTTCCCCGCTGAAAAAAGCCATGGTCAAATTTAACGTTAGCACCCCCCTTGATGAAATCCTAGATCCGAATGTCAACGCATCTTTTCGGC
The DNA here is from genome assembly GCA_035079395.1 of Aspidiotus destructor. NCBI lineage: Eukaryota > Metazoa > Arthropoda > Insecta > Hemiptera > Diaspididae > Aspidiotus > Aspidiotus destructor. Next base: position 22,833,230 of record JAVHKZ010000015.1, on the reverse strand, counting down.
CGGCCTGTTCTAGATTATATGGAGGACGACTACATTGGGAAACTACAGAGAGAAGGAACAAGACAGTTACTTTTTTCCCAGGAATGGTCGAATGTGGATGGAATGGGTACAATATTGTACACTACATCGTGGCGAGAGAATTAACAACGTGGGCTCACTATGAGTAATAAACCAAGCGAAAAGAGGAGACGTCCACCATCCACGAAAAGAATATACGTTCAGAACATCATACAGAATTACGAGGAGAGGATCACAATCAAATACCTCCGAGCTATTGCCAACCATTTAGGAGTCTGATATTATCGGAAGTCCAGATTTTCCGCCGCTTCTCTCTGGCTTACTACTGGCATACTACTGGATTTTTCCTGGCTTATCCTCTGGCTTCTCTTACAGCTACAAATTGCTTACATAGCTCGAAGAATGGGATTGTATCGAATCGTCTTTCCTACTTATCCCCCGTCAGAATGAATGAAGATCATGTTTCATGTCTTTCCTAGTAGCCAGGGGCTTTTGAAGGCGAGTTGGCTTTTCGGGGGTCACTCGCTCTGGTCGTTCGCTTTCCTTCTTGGTCTAGTATAAGTCTTGTTCAAGACTAATATATTGCTAGGTACTCCTTTGTTTTACATTTTGAGTATGTATTCATCTGCTAGTATAATGAATTTTAAACTAATAGCTCTTGGGGGCCGCTGGTGGCCTTTGCGGAAGACTCATTCGCTCTGCTCGTTCGCTTTTCTTCGTGATTCAGTATAAGTCCAGTTTAGAATATTTCAAGACTAGTAAACTTAGTATAAAGCTAGTCGAAAGCCTAGTATAATGAAGGCTTCAGCTCTAGTATAAAACTAGTATTCCTAGATCAGTAGTTTACTTAGCATGATAGTGAAACCGGACCACCTTTCACGGCTTGGGACTCCGTATGTGCTGGTGTGTATGTTGGTGAGGAAAGAATTTGACGCTCATGTTTCGGTCTGCATCGTATCGAAAATTATTATTTCTTTCTTTTCCTTTTCTCTCGCTTTCCTCTTTCTCTTTCTCTCATATAATATTCCATCTATCTATCCTTTAATCCTATCTTTCCTGCTTCTATTGAGTCTAGATTCGAGCAGGTCGTGGCATGGCGGACTAGTCCGACCTTCGGCACGAAGCGGTGTGCTACGACCTCGTAACGAAAACTCAAATACATCGAGAATGTCGAGAACACGTTTCGGCCATAGTATTTTTGAAGAAAAACGTGAGTTACGAAAATGTATAAATTTTTACATTGTTTGAACCGCTTTGATTGCCGTTATTGAAGTCCACCCAATACCGAGGTATAATTTGTCGAAATTTATAAATTTTAAAATCGCGAAATCGAAGGGTTCCGGAACGATACGAGTCCCGGTTAAGTATCTCGGGGATTTATTTTGGCGTGTGCATCATTATTTGGTCAATTTTGGACTATGATTGGTGTTCGGTGCCCTGAATTGGGAAGCGGTTTGCATTGGAAGGACCGTCATCGATCCAAGGGATGTATGTCCCCCTGTTTGTCCTTCGAAAACAGATCACGTCTATGCAGTTCAAATGAGGTTTCCAATAGGCGTGTTGGCCATAGCCATATGAATTTTCATCATTAGGTCTAAAATATAATCAAATTCCATCGAGAACAATCGACGACAGAACGCGCAATTCTTCTCATCGAACCGGTTGTGTATTAAAATTATTATTATTATTATTTAGATTTAGCATGTGTCTACGCAATTTCTACACTAGTAAGTGACCACTCTTTCGCGCAATTTATTTTTTTCTTTTCGAATAAGTCTTCGGAGATTGATATGTCGAATCTTATTTTGCGATGAACAAACAGGTTCGTTGAGGGGAAGGAGGTGCTTGGGTTGTGGTCGAAGTGATGTCTAATTACCATTTTTAGGTGTGTATTTCCACGGGACGTCGTTTTAAGTGCTGTGAACATGAAGAAAATTTTTCTTTTTAGGTGCAAACGGTCGAATATGAATCGCTAAAAAAACGGTTTAAATTTTAGAAACCCTTTCTGAATGTTCCGAAGGAATCGAGAGAGAGGTTCGGATCCATTATATTAAGAATTTGAGAAATAATTTTGCAATAAACTTACTAATGAAGAACATTCGTTAGGAATATCAGTAAAGTGAGCATTAGGCTGAGGGGTTATTTACCTTTAAAAATTGAAAATGCAAATGAATGAAATTCTGCTAGAAAAGAGAAATTACTGCGAAGTACAATGTAATGAGTAAAAAGTAGATAAAAAGCATAAAATGGAAAAAAATAGAAAATGAGCGTTAAAAAACAAAATTAGGAATGATAATAAAAGGAAAGTCAACAAATATTAAAGAAAAAACATCTTTAGGAATGTTGGCAAAAACAATTTCCCTTCCCATCGCTCCCGTATTTCCTACTTTTATTTCTTATTGAAATGCCATCTGGACGACTGTCTCAAATTTATAGGCTTCTTCGTGTTGTCTATTTATCCACCGCTGCCTGGGCACCCCAACGCGTCACATTCGCACCAATCTGGCTAACTGACCGAAATCGCCCAACGTAATCTACATTGGACGCATCAAAGCCCTCCCCCTCTCACAACCTGTGCTTTACAGATGATTCCAAACTGGCTACGCTCTCTCTGTGGAGAAGTCTAGCTCTTCCGAGTAAAAAGTTCGGCCTCCGCGTATTCTTCTGAACTGTCTGCCATCTATTTCTGCCTTACTCACCTCCCTCTTCTTCCATCCCGTAAAATCCTCTTCCTGTCCTCCCTTCTCTCCAAGCAACCCCCTTACGCTTCCGACCCTATCGTTTAGCGCATTCTCATCTTACTGCACACCTCAACATCTTGCTCATCTTCAATAGCATTTTTCTGGATTCCTGGTCATATCGGTCTCCCGGAACCCAACAGAGTGGACCTAGCAGCCAAGAAAACTACTGATCTCTCTCCCTTTTGGCTTAAAATCTTACCATCCTTCTTTAATCATTTCATCATGGTATGACTTTTGGTCTTCTCAATCTCGCAGTTGAAAAATCCCCATCCCTTGGTCTTCTTCAACTCGTTTCTCCCGTGAAAGAAGAGTCCTAGCTCGACCAAGAACTGGGTCCACTCTCCTGACTCACTCTTTCGTTCTCCTTAGGCTCTCCGCTCCACCCTCATGCCAATACTAGATTATCTGTACTCCATTTTCCCTCCTGTCTATACCTTCTCAAACCTCCGGAAATTATTTCATGTCCTGTCTAGAGACAGAGCATAAAAATTCCTGTGGTCCTAGTAGAAGAATTTTATTTCTCATTAATGCTGTAATCGTATTTTTTCAATTACAATTGGTTTATTCTAGAATTGACTAGGAAACTATTTACCATTTAAACCATTTGAAGAAACTAGTTTTGACCAGTGAATTCCAGACCTTACTGAATTCGGATTTTGACTGTAATATTTTCTCGACGGATTCTTCGTAGTCTGGAAGTGAAGTGACGCCGTGGATGAAAATGCGTAGGTTTTTTTCTATTAAATTGTAATTGGTTGGGGGAAGGGAAGAAGGATCAACTGAGTAAGGGAAGGCTAGATATCAACGGAGATGGTAATTTCTTGAGGCGAGGACAATGAAAGGAAAGCCCACAGGTAAACCAAGAGAGATTGTAAGATTTTTTCCTTCGCCTTCATATTTTCTAGTGGATTTTATGTCGCGAATAGACCTTCATGCATGAATTGATGTAATTATGAAAAGCAAGCGAGCATCTAAAGGAGAATTTGTAAAAATTATGACCAAATTATTGATCCGAATCGATCACTGAAATACGAATTCCAAATCCCTCCAATGAAAGAGGCCCTCAATTGACGTGGAAAGAGACGCCGCGAGCAGCGAACGAAGTGAGTCGCGAGCTTTCATCCTCTACGTACATATCTCTCCTCACCTATTCCCCATTTTTCCTTCTTTTTTTTTTCTATCATACGCACAAATCATGTCTTCATGAGTAATGTTTTACTCCTACTCATGTTCCCTAGAAGTGCGTCATTATTATACTTTTGAAAGGCGTGAAGTTCAAATATTAGAAATCTAATTCCCTTTATTCAGAAAATTAGTTCACGCAAAGAGTTTCAGCTTACACGAGGTGCGTAAAATTTGAAAAAGAAATTGTAAACACGCGAGAAACAAAGAGAGTTGACGCACATCATGGATTCTGATTAGCCAATCGAATTTTTTTTTGCCACTTACCTATAATGTGATGACTGTCGTCATTTTTCTAAACGTTTCAACTGCAAGTCGAAGAAATTTGAACAGTTCCAAGGTAAGCCAAAAAAAAAAATGTATGCACCGTGCATATTATAAATTGTTTTTCTGGCGATAATTGTTTACGATACCTACCTACAAACTGAAAAATGGCTTCATCTCAAGAAATTTGCGATCGAAATTTTTGTAAGAAAAATGTGTAGTATGTGTTGGATGCGCCAAAAAGCTTCCAATTATTTTTACGGGCAGTAAGTACGTTGACCCTTAGAAATTCATCTAAATACGTATTAGTATGATCGAGAAAGATGAATTGTAGGTATTTACTATGTGCGTATTTTATGATCAGATTATCATACTTCACAAAGCCGATAGCGTCGTTTGTAGACAGACGAATCGACAAGCTTTGCGAGTTATGCTCCCTTGCTTAGATGAGAGACCAACTCCACATGAATAGACCCGTAAGTTGATACTGAATCTTGACGCAGATGGACCAAGAACGACTCCAATACGTATCTACACAGAATGAGGACGGTATTCGACAGCAATTGTGTTCTCACTCGCAATCAGGGGTCAAATTATGAATTACAGCTCACTATTTGTGGAAGCAGAACTCGAGTGAGAGGTGCTGAAACGATGTGCGAGAAGGGGAAAAATTCTTCAGTATCTACGTCCAGCGCTAAGGTGATTATGAAGAAAATGAACGGCACGTCAAATCGAGGTTACCGTCCTCAACTTTGACGCTGCTAAAACTTAATACGCCCGTTGGATCATGCCAACCGTCGATTTAAGGTCGATTTTGAGTCATAGGCAATATCGACTCAAAGTCGACAGAATTTCTTCGTCAATTCGACATCGTCACCAAAGTCCATAGAAATGCAGTCGATTTTGAAGGTATATTGACTGCATGACGACGTCGATCTGAAGTTGAATTATCGTCAACTCAGAAAACATTTTCTTCGATATCATGTTGACAGTATTTCGACGTCGACTATCAGGCTACCAAAAATGTGATTGATTTATGAGAAAAATATGAACAATTTGTACATCCGATGTCGTCGGCAACAAATGGTCGACTTTCGGTCGACTACAATATTTTTATTGTTGACTTGAAATCGACTGCTGGGTATCGCAAAGCAGTGCAGAACGCAATCTTGACCGGTCATATTGATTTCGCGAACACGCGTTTACGATAACCAACACGCGCACGGAACACTCACACATAGACACACGTGCAAGTCGACTTCAAAGCTTAATAACAGCTTTCATGTGTCAGTGATCGACAATCGGATGCTAAAAGGTTTTTCATCGATTCAATATTTATATTTTGTGCAAATTACACTCGCAATCTTAACCGATCATATCGATTTCGCGAACACGCGTTTACGATAACCAACACGTGCCCGGAACACTCACACATAGACACACATGCAAGTCGACTTCAAAGCTTAATTACAGTTTTCATGTGTCAGTGATCGACAATCGGATGCTAAAAGGTTTTTCATCGATTCAATATTTATATTTTGTGCAAATTTCACTCTGTAATATTGAGTACAGGCTGAGAACATTCGGGACATAAAAACGTCTTCTGCTCTTATAATATGGATAAGCGATTTTTGTAATTTTTTTTTTCAATTTTTAAAATTTGTTTTTGCCGAATAATGCCGAAATCTCTTCTTTTTTTGCCAAAAATTCCTATGTGAAGTACATGACCCATGTACTTCACATCGACTATATTTTGACGTCAATTCAAAGTAGGCATAAAACTATCTACTCAAAATTGACTTCATTTTGAGACGAGCATTTATTTTTTATGTTGATATGAGGCATATGTTCAAGAATTGTTTACTCCGAATCGACTTCTCGTCGACGTCAAATATTAAAAGGTCATTAAAAAACTGCACAGGAAATGCGATGACACCAAGTATCGGTCCCTTAGGGCAACTTCTAAGAAACAAATCCGAAGAGCCTACTCCGCATATCTACGCAAAACAGAGGAAAATCTGGGGGTCAACCCGAATGCCTTTTAGAAGTTTGTAAATCAGAAAAAATCAACGAGAAATACGACAGATATTAAGGTCCTTGATGGACAGATTGTCACAGATACAACTGAAATAGTAACTAATTTTGCCCGGCACTTCTCGTCTGTTTATGTAAGCGACAGTCTAGGTGACTCCCTATCGGATCAAAATATCTCGGTCACCGCTAACAGTGTGATTAATATACCAAAAATAGGGAAACATCAGGTGGTTGAAGCCCTCAAGCGGTTGAAGCCTAAAAGAGCAATGGGACCTGATAGGATACCGGCCTACATTTACAAAGGATGTTAGGACTACTTAGTGGAACCCCTCACATACTTATTCAACCTTAGTATTACATCTAAAATCTTCCCAGATTTGTGGAAAATCGCTAGGATTACACCAGTCCCAAAGAGGGACAATAGTGATGATATTCCAAATCATAGGCCTATATCTTTGTCATCAACCCCGGCTAAAATAATGGAGTCGACCATTTACCTAATAATCCACAGTCAGATCGAACATTGCATCTCCCCCTACCAGCATGGTTTCTTCAAACTATGGAGTGTCACCACTAACCTAGTAACTTTTACTGAATACTTAATGTCATCATTTGCCAGAGGGGAGCAGGTAGATGTAATCCATACAGACTTCCAGAAGGCATTTGATAAAGTTAACCATCGAATCCTGTTGCAAAAAATGAGACTTCTGGGCTTCTCAGAAAAAATGGTACATTTTTTACCTCGTATCTGGAAAATAGGTTTCAGTATATCGGGTATAAAGGCTACGAATCGGAGCTATTTGGCTGTCCGTCGGGAGTCCCTCAGGGGTCAAATCTGGGTCCCCTTCTGTTCCTTCTATTCATAAATGATATTACCGGGGTCCAGTCCTCCTCACAGATTCTCTTGTATGCAGACGACATCAAACTGTTCAAACCAGTAAGGAAAGAGTCTGACGCACTGGCGCTACAGGCGGATTTGGATGCGATGGTCTCCTGGAGCCGGGTGAATTGCCTGCCTTTTAATATTCAGAAGTGTGAACAAATAACTTTCACTCGTAAAAAGATGAATTTAATAAACCATAATTATACAATGGAGGGTACTGGTTTGCGGGTAGTTGAACATGTGCGCGATCTTGGTGTTCAAATGGACAGGTCTCTGGCTTTTGACCACCATCTCGATCAGCTAATCTCCAAGTGCAAGCAAGCTTTGGGCTTTGTTATTAGAAATACCAGGGATTTCAAAAATATTCGCACTTTCATGATGCTATTCTACTCGTTTGTACGATCACACTTGGAGTTCGGAGCGTTAATATGGTACCCTGTTCTCAAGAAATATTCAGATAAGCTGGAGGGCATACAGCGAAGGTTTCTAAAGCACGTATACGCAAAAATATTTACTCATTACCCTTTTGATCTTGAATATAATGAATTATTACAGGGCTTTGAAATACAGTCTTTGGAGGTTAGGCGGAAACTCATGATGCTGGGCTACCTGCATGACCTTCTAAATGGGCATAGGGATCCAGCTCTGCTCCGAGAGATTAGCTTGAGGGCTCAACGCAAGACTCGTCGAAACATTCTACATAACAGGCCGGCATAAGGGGCCCTTACGGCATACATTCTTGGTAAGGGCTTGTGTCCTTTATAACAATCTAGAGAAGGAACACATGAGGGGGAGAATTGGACATCCTGTCTCAGAAGAAGCATGATTTTCAATCGGCATGCAAGAGCATTCTGCAGGCCAGTGACTCGTTGTCAGGCTCTCGACCTTCATCGCTTGCGTAGAGTCTTCGAGGCGACTGTGTGTGTGTGTGTGTGTGTGTGTGTGTGTGTGTGTGTGTGTGTGCTTGCGGTATTGTATATGAATTTCAAGGGAGAAGTACAATATTTGTATTTTTTCCTCCTGTCAAATTACGCATTTTTAGGGATCACAAACATTTCCGCGCCAATGTTTATCTTCCCGCCAAAATATGCATTCTCTTGGCGGGCGTAAATTTCCGCGCGAACGTTTTTCCCGCCAATATTATTCCTTCTATAAACACTTCACTTCCCTCTTCACCCAACTTATCAACATGCGCAACTTACACTACACAAAACAAAAAAATATAAATAAATAGATGCCATTGCAGAAATGCAACCCGCTGCCCCGAGCCTGGGGGGAGAACTCGAGATTCGAAATTCTTCCAAGTCCCCCTTTTATCATACATAGCTCGGAGGTAGGAATTTTTACTTCATATCATATATGGCTAGAGTATCGAAATTTTTCCAAGTCCCTCTCCGTGACGTCATCAACCTTCGCGGACGCGCTCGCAAAAAATTCCTGGGAGTACCCCCAACAAAAGGGATAGCGGGTTCCCCGCTAAAAATTGAAGAATGCAAGAACGAGATTATACGATTCTAGAAGTATTTTCGACGCTGATCACGATGCCGTAATTGTCCGTTTCTCGAAATTGGCTCCGGTTCTCGAGAAATGATCAAATCAAATTCCCGCAATTTGTTGCGACGCGCAGTGTATGTTACCGCAGCTATCGAATTTCGCGAGTACGGGAACATACACTACGCGTCACAACAAATCGCGGGAATTTGATTTGATCATTTCTCGAAAACTGGAGCCAATTTCGAGAAACGTACAACGGCATCGTGATCAGCGTCGAAAATACTTCTAGAATCGTATAATCTCGTTCTTGCATTCTTCAAGTTTTTTATTTTATTGTGTAGTATTATCAACTCTTATCAACATGCGCAACCTATCAACATGCAATACCCTCATTCATTGAACCCGACCGTGTGGTTCACAATCAATTGTAAACAAACGCAATGCCCTTGTTCATTGAACTCTACAGGACTTATAGGTAGCTTTGTAGCTTGTTACCACATATACGTTAATAAAAGAATAGAGAAGGAAAAGGCGCGCGAAATAATTATGGAAACTACCTGAAGCGCGCTTGATCCTTTCTCTCCTGCAAATACAATAATACCGGTGACCTGTCGGGTTAAAAGATACTCGAGCATTAAGTTTCAGTTTTCATTGATCTTGATGTAAAACGATGTGGAATGGAAGATTGACCCTAGTGTACCTTTCACCACGACAACAGGTATGTAGATGACGTCTTATGCGCGTGGACCGCTACCCCAAGATCTCCTTAGTGAGATTCTCTCAATGCTCAATATCCCTCCATCAAATTCACTTTAGAAATTGGAGGTTCTAACATTAACTTCCTCGATCTCAATATCTGAGTTAGAGATGGAGTCCATGAGTTTTCAATATATAGAAAAGATACTTCGATCGAAATTGTCGTCCACGACTCGTCATTCTGTCCTGTTGTTTACAAGTTCGCGACGTTCAATAGTTTTATTCATTGGCTAAGCCACACCCCGCTAAACCAGGCAGGTCTCCATAAAGAACTTCAAATTATAAAACACTTGGCCGTCAACGTGGACATCGACCTTATAGTCCGGTCACGCGGAATTGCCTCGATTCAACCACCTCCCTCCCCCGCGATCCGTGCAGAGACAGTAGAACTCGATTTATGAGACTCCCCTCTTGGGAGAATTTCTCTCAAAATCAAGTCGTACTCTATGCTCCTTTGCCTTCCGGTCAGTCCTTTACAACCTTACCACTGTGAAAGGGTTACTTGTCAAGCTAAAGGACCCCATACCGCCTCCTGAGAAGAGCGGAGTTTATAGCATAGCTTGCAAGGACTGTAATGGTATCTATGTAGGTGAGACCAGTCGTCAAGTTAAAATCAGAGAGGCCGAGCATCTAAAAGATTGGGGAAAAAGAAGTTTAGGCGATTCAGATTTTGCTGACCACCTTATACCCAGTGGTCATAGTTTCAGGAAGGGATCCGAATCCTTCCTCCACAGAGAGAAGACTTATTTCAAACGCATTGCTTTGGAAGATATTGTAATTATTCGCTACCTTAATAGCGACGATGTAACATTACTCAACAGGTACATTCCAAATGAAGGGTTGGTTGAATTAGTTTAGGAGCTGTGTGGCTTCCATCCAACAACCTCTCTGGCTGCTCTAGCAATTTCTAAAAGATAGTGTCCCCAGTGCGTAAATATTGAATGCATGCTCCAGTCTTAGCTCGCGGGAGCAATATTTTCACTTCTCAAAACCTGTTTAAAGAGGGAATATATATCACTACGAACATTATCATTGCGTTTTTTGAATATATCTGGCATCATCAAGGGCTGCCCACGAACATGACTGCACCTCTGTCGCTGCACCATTTTATTTATTTCCTCGATCGTGTTTACGTTTGATGTCAACAGTCAAGTTTGACTATTTCGCTGCAATAATAAGTGATATTCTCTGGCAAGGTCAGAAAACCCGAGATAGATGCTCTTGTAACGAGGTTAAAATTATATCACTTTATTATTGTGAAAAATTCTTCGACGATTCTTAATTGCGCATCTGTTCTCAATCCCGTTTTTATGATATTCTCATTCTTTCACCGATTAAATTTTTATAAATATCTTCTATTCTTCATATTTTTGTTTTTCGCACGAGTATCGCTGAATCATGAGTCCTACTGACCTACAATTTATCGGTAGAATTACATACCTCTAACGGCACGTGGATGGCAATGACACGAGCGTTACCTATTTGCTCGCAAATTTTTACCGACTCAAATTAGTGACATTTGGCTCGTACCGGAGATTTTATTTTCTTCTCATCTGCCTTATACCTCCAGAATGGAAATGATGGTTCGAGTGTGATAAAACTCACGCATCATCGATGACGTCATAATTGCAAATTTCTTCGTTCAAGTAATGTAAAAACGTGTAAGAAACAAACGAGTTGAGTAGTTGTGCTGCGTGTAAAATTTCGTCATTATCAACGAAAATAACTCATCCACGTGTCTCTCTCCTCCAACTGAGTATAGAAACACTCTTTTAACTTACACGAATGTTGAAAACTCTTTATATCCGAAGTGAATGAGACGAGTCTACGACATTGTATCATGCATGTCTACTGTTATACGCTTCGTCAACGAGACGATTCAATGTCCTGTAAACTGCATTTCGAGAACGCGACTAGAAAAATATTTTTACGTAAATAATGACTACCGATAAGATATTTATAGATCAGCTGTTTCATACTCGAGCTAATTTTAACTCGCAATCACAATAAATCGCGATACAATCGCATAGTCGAACGAGGGGAGCAATACCCATTTGTTTTGGTCCAAATATGTCTGCAAAATTTATACAGCCGAACAATCGATGTCTTGAAATCTTGAATGATTATTGAAATAAGCCATCTGTCGGTCATTGTACCTCGCGTGAAATTTTAAAAATTGTCGTACGTAAATTTGACAATAACGCTACTGTTTGCATCCATTCAAATGCGACGCGATAAATTGTATTAGCCCCAGTTTTACGCTTCAAAAATTCTGTAACACCTTGTCAGAGGTTTATTGTACATGTTGATGAGAAAATTGAGCAAATAATTTCTCGATTTACATATGTATACCGAACTATTTTCATATGATTGAAAGGGGTTCGTGGAAATCATTATTTTTATTCAATTTTTTTTTTCTTTTTGAAGTGGCAATCTTCGAAAAATTCCTCGGCTTCCGAAACTACAACTTATTGAACTTTTTCTATCTAGTGGGTTCCAGCTTGGGCAGCTGATCCAGCGAAGATGAGAAAGATGAATAATGATGTTACAGAATTTGAATGACGAGTTGTGAAATCGAACAAGAGAAATTTGTTTTCGAAGTGAAGTACAAACAGTACAGCGAATATGCTTGAAATTTTCCTAGAAAGAGACCTAATTTTATGGTAATTTTACGTCAATCGAAAGCTAATGTGTAGTTTCAGCTTCTTGGTTCGTTCTAACGTTTATTTTGCCGCAATATCTGTTTCTGTCACACTGTCTCGACGGAGGCTCCTTACCTATTTGTTCGTTCACCGATACTCGAGCTCCTTACTGTGGAGTGTTGTTTCAAAACAAAGAAAAGGACAACGACTGATCAAAAGGCTCGATGGAGCAAGCAGGAAGCCAGGTGCTCCTTGCTTGAAAAATTGTTGGCCAGGATTGCTTAGAGTGAACTTGGTGAATGGTGGACCCGTGTGTTAATTCGCAACTATGATGAGTGGATGCCTGAGACCTTAGTCAGCTGAGATTTGACCTGACCCGAGTGTTAACAAGTAATTGTAAAGAGAGTTGATCAGGCTAGTATTCGCTCTTCAATCAAGGGTGGGATGATGGACCTCAGTGGACCTTATTTTAGTGCGAGATGTGAAGGCGTGAGCGGGACAAGCTTAGAGACTGTTTGTAGGTTATGAGCCCTCAGGGTGGTCCTCGGTGGAGACCGGGACCGGGTTAACCCTGGCGCACAGGAACTTGGGACTTTACAGAGGCGAGCGTCACCAGCTTGAGAGACATGTGTTTCGAGCAAGCGTAGCGCATACACTGAGTGACGAGTGCCACGAGTCACCATGATTCAACGGGGACGGTTCAGCAAGCAGTGGTATAGCGGCCACAGCTGGAGATCCATAACCCAGAGGTCCAAGGATCGGAACCTTGTGCTGCTACCATGTTAGAGGGTTATGAGCCCTCAGGGTGGTCCCCGATGAAGACCGGGACTAAGTAACCCTGGCGTACAGGAACGCGGGACTCTACAGAGGCGAGCGTCACCAGGTCGAGAGATGTGTCTCGAGCAAGCATAGCGCATGCACTGAGTGACCAATCGTACAAGTACGACGAGTCACTTTGAGTCAACGGGAACGGCTCAGCAAGCAGAGGTAGCGTCCACAGCTGGAAACCTACACACTCTGACAGAGATTGAGATCGTCACCATGCTCAGTCACGAAGAAGCATGGAACCAGTTGTCTGCATTTGCAGACACCCTGCAATCATGAAGAAGAAGAGGAAGGTAGACGAAAAATGGATAGACGACACTTGCAGAAAGAACTCGAAGAAGAAATTTAGAGCGGGGAACCAGCAAGCTTCGCAGTTCCGTGGGAAACGGCTAGTTTTATGAGTAGAAGCGTTACTCATCAGTTCTGATCAAGAGAGAAAATTTCCAATTCATTCTCCTGTCATGTATCTTCATCATACATACATAGCTCGAGAGTCAAAATTCTTTCAAATCCCCCTGTTATCATTATACGTAGCCCGACAGTTGAAATCTTCCCAAATCCTCCTCCCCTCATACATAGCTCCCGGTCATCATGCACCAAATGACCAAAATTATATTACCAGTTGAATTGGAGTTCGTACTGAATTTGTTCTAACGTAAAAACGCAAAGTTCAATGTTCAACTTTGAATCTACAAAATTTGTATCTCAGTTTAATCTTCAATTTGCGTCCCTACCTAACTTTCAGTGACTCTTCGGCACCTAGTTATGGACCAAAATGTGCTGAAAATTGGCCAAAAGTTTCTCAAAAATTAAAAATTGTTTAAACTTCTCTATTTTACTAGATTTGAAAAAATACCTGTTTATCTTCCATGTTGCGTTCTGATGGCGTCATAGAGAAGTCCCTATGACGTCACAATCTGATGACGTCATAAATACAAAGTTATGATTTAATGACGTCATAGATCATTTTCTGTCACGTCACAGTGTTGTCATTGGACAATCCCTAGCTCGGAAGTCAAACCTACATCAGAAAACCTATTCTAGGGAGAAGGAGTAATTGTAAAAAATTTGCCTTGCGTCGTGCGGTGTCCAACATAAATCAAAATTAGCAAAATTGGTCGAAGTCGAAGTCCAATACCTCTTCAAATTCCAGCTGTAAAACTGACCAAGTCCAGGAAATGGCGAAATTCCTCGAAGTTCCCCTCCTATCATAAGCTTACAGGTTGAAATTTTTCAAAACCCTCTCCTATCATCATCGAGGACACTTTTTCTAAAATGATGACGTCATAAAAGTCGGACGCGTTTGCGCTCGCGCCCGTTTTCTGGAGATACCGCTCCCAATAAAACGGAAAGCGGTTTCCCTCCTAAGAAGAAGATGAGGGGCCAACGGCAATCTTCTATACCTAAGTTGTAGTTGTGTGTACTAAAATTTGCGTGCCGGGAAGCACTGCAGCTAGAGGCGGTTGCCAAGAAAAGGGAGTCCTATCAAGGAGATCCTTTCAACGTTGAAGTTATACCCAAGAGGGTCAATTCCGTTGTTGGAGGAAACAAAATTAATGTGTGGCAGTGCACGATTCCAAATTTGAAAGCAACTTTAGTTTCTCATGGAGTGGGTCTAAAATTGATCAAGGTTTGCGTTGAACCTTGCAACCTCCTAGAGGAAAGGTAAATTTGCGTTTAAGAACCGGAATTTTCGAATTCCCGAGGTCATTTGAAGGTGAAAAATTGGAGATGAATGAGTTCCTTGTTGAGAATTTGCTGAGGGCTAAAGTAGTATAATAAGACGAAAAATGTAAAGAAACGTTGCGAATTCACCGACGAGTTGAATAAGCACAATGCGAGAAACGGTGAGAGCAAAGTTTGGACCAAAACTCAAACGTAGATTCCATAAGAATTTCTTCCTCAATTAAATTGGTTAATGAACTCGACAACTGAGAAAATGGGTTCTGTATTGACGTACGCAGATACTTCAGGGTATGGAGGCGTTCTCGAGAGAAAAACCTCTCGAAAGTCGAAAGGTGAAACTGTGTATGTATAGCTAGCGGGCTCGTCATTGTCTGCGAAAACTTATGAACTTGAGTGACTCACGACGTTCTGCAAAGTTTATGATACAAAATATTATCGAGAGTTAAGATTAAATTGAAGTGTCGCAGACTTCATTACGTCGGGTCACTTGAGTTATGTTTTTTCAGACGGCTGTCTAATGAAACAATTTTTCTGATTGAGATTGCCTGTCTTGAAAGTTATATTTTGTTTTATTATTTTATATCGTCTGTTAGGTGCGGATAGGAAACAATTGAATGAACGATGAGGAGTTGTGCTGGTCGCACTCTGAGATACCACGATACGGAATGTGGATGAAAACACAGGGAGTTGGATGATCGAAATTGAACTTCTATTGCAGCCCGCTTCTGCTGCGATGCTTGTCCGGCGTCGCACCCTCCGGCCAATGTAATCATCCTCCACGTATTCTAGAGAAGTCTGCAATTGCAGGCCCGCGTATTTCTGGAGGTCGTCAAGTTCTACCTTAATGTATCGGGAAGTGATAACTAATCTTACTAACGATGGCAGAATGCCTTAAAAACATGCACTATTAAGAAATATTTGCTGCGAAATAATTTAAAAAGGTTGTGTATAAAATCAGGATAGCCACGTTGTACTTGAAAAGTAGAATAGAAGTTCAAATTTTTTCTGCTCTCATGGCTGATAAGTACATATTTATGAATCAGCTGAGATGTTTCACGGTCTCAAGGTCGAAAAATTTCGAATAAATTCTCACTAGCGCTCAATTTGACTAATTTTGACCGGATTTTACCAGTTATTGAATAGTTCTGTTTTGACTCTTCGCCTCTCTAGTATTGGCGGTCTGAAAAAATAAAAATTCTCTATTTCGAATGAACGACGAGACTGCAATTACGGGAATGCCCTAAGATTATTTCTAGAGTTTTCACGAGTGTGACCTCAGATCTTCGAAGTCTTGCCAGTGCCTTAAAAGACTGTACGCTTCGAACGACTTGGGACGTGTACATCTCACCGACATCTTGGAATTCAATCTTTACTTTTGAATTGAAGAAATTGACGTGAGACGAATCAAATCCACACTCTCGGAAACTTGTGCACAATTATGAACATTATTTTGTTCCAAGTTCAGATACTTCCCTTTTCGCATTATATACGATAGGAGTATTTTGAATGACCCAATTGTACATTGCAATTAGACAATGATATTGTCAGTAAATCTCTCGTTACTGTTGACAGTACAGAATGCATTCGCCTTTTTCATCATCCGCAATTCGGTGATTAAGGAATTTTTCCTATGATTACGCATACTGAGGAAAAAATAAGATTACTAATGCAACGCATTTCCGTGGTAACAGATTGCCAAAATTTAAAATTAGGATCTACAATTCTTTCATAGATTCGATAAAAATTCTTTAATACCTACAGTTCACATATTTCCGACTCTTCTTAATCTTATAAATTGGTTCTCTACTGATATTATGTTGACTTAGGCGCCGGATTCTTGGTTGTTGACGAATCATTTTTTATTTTTATCCTCGATTAGTTTTCTAATTCGAGAGGTAGTGAATGGTTCATAGAAAAATTCGAAAAAATTCAAGTGACGCAATTTTTTTCTCGTATAGGAAATTAGTAGACGATATTTATTTACGTCTAAAGTTTCAAAAAATTTTGTTGAACGTTCGCATCCGGAATTTGTGATGTCATCGCGAAAAAATTCGGAGCTTTACGCTTTCGTAGGAAAAGGGATAAACCATGATTTTCAGTGACGAAGGCTCGCGACTTCACGGAATGACGATTCTGTAGATTAATAAAATTCTCACTTTTGATGTTATATATTTTTCTAGAGAAAGATGGTTTGCAGCTTTGCAATCCTCATGTACGGACCAGCACTCATTCCATCGAATATTTTACTTGGCCCGGCCTGGTCCAGCTAACGCTTTGACTCAATCTCAGGCCTGCTATCAGCAAAAGAGAATTGGTAGTAAACGAAGTCCGAATTTAGGGACCTCTATACAGGATTTCAAATTTTGACTCTAATAAAGGAAGCGACATAGGAGAAACATCCTGGGCGGACAGAAAGTTTGGAATTTTAAGTTTGAGTTCCTAACCTTGTATGAAATGAGTTATTTGAGAGATCTGACGAAGACATACTCAAAAAATCAACACGAGGCGGGGTACTCGAAGGAGTAAACCGTAAGGAGAGAATTTGAAGAAGAGAGGAAAAATTTTCGCTATCGGAGGGTATTTGATGAGGAAAATCGGAGTCGATTCAAAATCGGCAAACTTTGATTATTCTATGAATTCTATGGAAAATTTTCATAACATCCTGGCCGGTCAAAATATTCAGGGTCCGAGTAATATGAATACGATATTGGAGGAAAAAGAGAATCTTCTTCTATTTGATCAGAAACTGGTGGTCTCTGGTTACTCTGAACTTTATGGCGAAATTCTTCCTCTTACAAAATTTCTGAAAAGTTACTGCATGTTGTTCGTATTTGGTTTCTCTTTTTGATTTCGAATGACTTGGAATTTCTGAATCTGTGAGGCTGAAATTTGAATCTAAGACTCAGATAGATAGGCAGAGGATTGCCTGGTTTGACGATACCAAAAATATTTATCGATTTAAACCGGTCAGCGCTCATAACAAACACGAGAAAATCGACGGGCGACGCGGGTTCTCCCCTCAAATTCATCAAACTCAATTCGTTTTAGAAGATTACTTGTGCAAAATTTTACGCTCCACAAGTTTTGTTCTTTCAATTTTCCTACTACAGGGCCAAGTCCTCGGCTCGTTACTGATTAAAAAATTTGTCCTAATCTCGTTTTCAATTTTGTCGACTGTAATACTCCTAGCGAGTGACCGCGGTCCGAATCATACAAGAAATGGCGCATCCCCGAGGAAGTACGAAAAGCGAGAGAGGGAGATGAAAGGGATTACATAAAGATGTGTTGTTGATTCAGAGAGCTATAAAATTCCCTTAAAAAGATTTTTCCTGTGTCAGCCACGGGTAAGTTGCCGTTCTCCGAGCTTTATAAAATTAGCTTTTCAAAGTCTGAAAGATACCTATTTTCGCATGTTAAAGAAATATTATCCTCTAAAATTTGAAAAAATTTTGACACTTGAGTTACATTTGACTTTTAAGCAAAAGTAAAGATTAACGATTGTTCGAGGCGACATTCAGAAAAAACCAAATAAAGTGGTTTCAAACCTCTTTAGACCGTTCTATGAACACGAAGAATAAAACTAGAACCTTTAAGAAACCTCTGTAAACGGCAACAAAACTGATAATTAATCTCCGAATTTTTGATCCCTCCCTATTTTTTGACCCATCACGTCGGTAGAAACTGAGTCTGTAATGAACCATTCTTATAGGGCCAGTTTTACTAGCGCCAGTTCACTGCTAACCTCAGGTTAACTGAACCTTTTCTAACCCTGACCGCCCGATTTCGGGTGGTTAGAGTTACGTTAACCCGAGGTTAGCAGGTGACTTCAGTTTGGTAAAACTGGCCCTTGGGTGATTGGGTCGGTAAAATTCAGGTCATTTACATCTTTAATTGCCCCTCTCGTCCAAACGTGAAATCTTTTATCGTCGTTGGTTACTCGCTACTCATCCTAAACTAGAATAACGTAATTTAGGATTCCCGAGGCCAATAGTATGGGCCAGGTGAACCACCACTGGTAAATCTGGCCCATTTTGCTAAGTGCTAGTTTGAGAAATATATATATATTTTTAAATCGTTTCACCCTAAATTATAATGAAATTTTCTTGGAACGAACTTCGAGTTTTTATTATCATTTTATTCTTCCTCCTTTGCCATCTCTCATCTTTTTGAGTGGTGATGTGCGTAAGAATTTTCAGAGGAGACTTCTGCGTAAATATTCGACGCGGATGGCGCCACCCTCGCAACGCGTTTGAATGATCTTGAAAAATCTCATATGAAAAATAAGTCACTTGGTGAAGGGAATAAGAAAAATAAGACCCTTCGGTAAAAAAAATTCTTGAAACTATCTACCTCACAAAGCTGTAGAGAAATTGAGCGAAGCTCATTTACTCGAATAAAATCGTAAGGCTTCCTCGCCTACCCGAATTATAGAAATATTCTGACGTTTTCAAATACGAACACGTAAATCCAGCAATCCTTCATAATCCTAACTTCAACTTTTCGTCCATATCGATAGGCTTTCAAGATTATATGACACTTTCTTACCTTCTTCGGGAAAGAGCACCATTTGCTTGGAATCGACGTGGCTCTCTCGGACACCTTCATTCTCTTGCTCCGGAGAAGGGTTAACGAGTTGATCGACCAGAAATCCCGGTAAGGCTTCCAATCTCGGAGGATCCAAGGGTACCGTATCCACACGTAAATTCGACATCAGTTGCTGCTTTATGTACTCCAGTCGTTGGGCGACCTTCTGAGCCTGTATAATTTCATTTAACTGCGGTTGCTTATTCAAACAAGTTATGCAATCCAAAATCGAACCGGTATGCGTTTCCGTCGTTGTCTCCTCTTTTTGGGTAGCGGTTTGAGCACAATCACAACATGTGAACACGAAAGCGTACGCGCAAATCGCGAGTAACGAATATTTGAACATCGTTCGTGAAACACGCGAACGCTTTAACAATTTCGAAAAGATTGAACTAGAGAGGAAGAAAGAAGAAAAAAAAATTAAAGAGATGAAAATAAATAAAGAAAAAAAAAAAAAAACAAAAAACGCTCGACTAATTAACGACCGTTAGAGTAAAGAGCTCCACTTTCGTATGGCCGAATTTTTCGTTCGTAATAATTTTTTAAACGAATTTAAAGCTGCGTGAGCTTTCGACATTTGAATCGAGCTGATGTTGGTGTGTGAATGTGCGCTCGTAAGAATGTTCGACAGATAGTTAGAGTAAGTTCAAAGATCACTAAAAATTGTCATGCCACAATATCGTGTTTACTTCTCATCATACAGATGTACAGATTAGATTGTAATGTACCGTATAGTGGAAGAATAGTTGGCGGGAATGAGGTGGGAAAAAATTTGTGTTTGTGTGTGTGCGCATTCTTTTTCCTTCTTTCGTCAACTTGAGATTTACTCATTGCAGTCAGCAGGATATAGTGAAGGAGGGCCCACGGTGCGAAGGGACAAGGCCGTTACCTCGATATACTAGAACAAGTCCACCAAATCGCGATAAATATTTCTATTTTTAATAATGTCCTGAAAACGAGGAATGTTGTGCACCGTATATTGCAGATGCAGGTAAACGCAACAGCGACTCCCATAGGAGCTGTCGTAGTTCAAACTTTTCGATTCCTATGACTACTGGAGGGGAAAGATATCAATAAATTTTGTACGTATGAATTTTGGAAATACCTGCGAAATGAGAACTGAATCATCGTTACTTCTTGAAATTGGGCACATATTGTTTGAGAACGTTACGTGTTACGGTATTTATTTCATGTATCGTGAAATTTATTCCTTTCAGACTAATCAGCAATTACACTTTTTTCTCTCTCTCTCGTCATATTAGGTATCATTCTTTCCAATTTGAAATCAGATCTCATGGTTCGCATAGTGGTCATAAAATTTCGAGTATCTACAAAAATTGATATTCGTACGTTATGGTCGCTGTTCGGAAGAAACGGTTACCTAATGCGAGGGACGAGGCAGGGCACTGTGGAGACAAGTTAGGTGGACAGAAATGATCTGCATGTTGAAAGGGGTTAGAAGACTGTTGAAGAGATGTTCGCGTGTGAAGTGAGTGTGACCTGTGCGTGAAAGAGTCATGATAATTTATTCCCATGAAATGTTTACTAATTTTTGGATCGGTTTAGGTTAGGACTCGTGGCAACTAATGGAAATTGTTCAAGTTCCGCAAAATTTTAGAATGCGATGGTGATTGTTTTAACCCTATTTTTAAAGGCGTACATGCAACAATGACGTGTAGCTAGAAAATTTTGATGTAGCAAATTTTTCAGTTCAGGTGAAAACTCCGGACTATTTAGCTTTCTGGGCTCACTCTTTCCGCTCTTTCATCCCCAACCTTGGTCCAGCGTACGTCTATAGTATATTGCTGGTTATGCGGCGTAGCCCTCAGGGCGGGGAACGGGAAGAGAGGTGTAGTAATTTGTCCGTTAGTTTTGGGGAAGGAGGGTAGTATGAAGGTGTCGCAGATTTTTGAATCACGCACGGGGTATAAGAGGGAGAAAGAAAGAAGTGTGGTAACTTATCTTGTCAATTTAAAAGAAGGAGGATGCTGTGGAGGTGTACTGATAGATTTCTCAATTACTTACAAGGAGTGTACTTTTCGAAAAAGTCCTTCAATTCAAGGGAGAGAAAACGAGGTGTTGTGTGTACTCGCCGATTTCAAATCGGAGTAAGTTGAGACTGAAGATATAGAACATATCAAAAGAGATTAAAGAAATTTAGAGGCCATTGCAGGTTTGTAATGGCAGCGGGAAACCCGCAACCTCCCTAGTCCTCCTCCTATCATATAAAGCCTAGTTTCCGAGTCTTGAAAATGATGACGTAATAAGTTGAACGCGCTCGCGATCACGTTGGCGTGAAAATGCACCCTCAGCAAATGAGTTGGTGGGGCTCTTCTCTGTATACTGTATACTAGGTCTGATATAATGAAGGCTGGATGTTGAGATTTTTCTAAGTCCCTAAAGTAGGTCAAGGTCATTGATGATGTCATGAAGCGTCACACGTCACGCCATCTCACGTCCCAGAAATTCGCGGACGCGGACGTTTTCCGAGGATGTAATCCCCGTACCAAAATGGATAGCGGGAAGAAACGAGTTCCATGATGAGGAGAAAAGATGAGACCTGGTAGTCCACCCTCCTTTCTCTGGTTCTTTCTTTATAGCATATCCATATCAGTCCACATTTATAATCCCCAGTCCAAAGATGAAGGTTTGAAATGTTCCTCTCTTCCTAACAGCTATAAACTACCCAACAATTGCGTCCCTTTTCTCCTTCTCATAGATGAGAAGGAGCTGCGTTTACCCATACGAGCATAGTAAGCCAATGTGCCGTCGGCGTTTATAAACGTTGATTTAAATATTTATTTCATGAGAAAAAATCGCGGACCTTGAGGCGCCTAGACGCTCGAGGCCCTGGCTTTATTAGTATGTGCGTAAATCTGAGGCTGGATGATTTCAGTATCTTCTTCGCTTCTTTACATCCCAAATGAACTGCCCTACTCCAGCTCATCCTCGCTTCCCTCATGGGCCTGGACCGTGGAATTTGTTTCTGTTGTATGAAAAACCGTCCAAACTCACTAAATTTACTTGACCATCTTTCCTACTCTCACATTGTTTGCAATCGCAAGCTCCTTCTATAGCTGTAATATTTTCTAATCTGCTTGCAAGTGGACTACGGGTCTCCAATCTGTACAGACAGGCTGAAAAATCCTCCCTAAAATTAGTGGACGCTGCTGCTCTAATAGAAATAAAACGATCCGATATGCTACGGCTCGACATGATTACAGAATACTCAAAGGAGTAAACGAAAAAGACTGATTACAGTGACCGCATATAAAAGAAAGAAGATGCGAGATCATTCGGTTTACAAACCATTATCGGGCAAAGTTAGAACGCCACTGTCCCAGATGTGACTCGTAAAACAGAATACCGACGATATCATAATTGAACTAGCGAAGCTCCGCGAGATAACTCAAGCTTGTAGACCGATTCAACCAATCCTTCGTCGGGAAAATACCTGTTGAGTACAGTAACATCATCGCTGTTCAAATGAAGCACTAATCCAATATTTAACTCGTTTAAAGTACGACCTCTCCTTGTAGAGGAGGGTAGCTGAGCCTTCCCTTAAACCATGACCACTTGAGATAAGGTGGTCCGCAAAGGCCGAATCACCTAAATTTCTCTTCTTCATAAGGTGTTGCTCCTGTCGAATACTGAACTGGCCACCTGTCTCCGCTGTATACGTCGTTACAGTCCTGACACTTCAGTCTGTACACCCCGCTCCTCTCCACCCACGAGATGGGGTCCTTAAGCCTGACAAACAAATCTTTGATCGTAGTAAAGTTATTTAAAAGGCTGGTCTAAAACCGAAGAGGCGGAGGACGCGAGTCAGTTTGGACGAAAATTCCCCCAAGAACGGGAGTCTAATCCAACACAATTTTTTACTATTATTACTCACATCGCGGTGGAAGGAGAGAGGAGGTAGAATCAAGGCCCTTCCTCGTAAGCTTCTTACGGACCATACGGTCAATGTCCAGGTTAACCTCATTCACTACGGCCGAGTGCTTAACGGTCGCAAGCTCCTTTTGGAAAGCTGGCTGACTCAACGGGATGCTGGTCAGCGGATGAATATACTGTAACTATTAAAAGAAGCGATCTTATGAGAAAAGGGGCAAAAGGACGATCCGTGGATAACTATATCGGTCGAAATATCCTTTCTGAATATTGCAAATTCATGGTCTTCATCTCTTTCAGAGATAGTGAGATCCAGTAAGTTTATGGAGGAACCTCCAATTTCTTTAGCGAATTTTATGAAGGGGTACATTTTATCTAGATATTTAGGAAACTCACTAAGGAGATCTTGAGGACCGGTCCACGTACGTAATATATCGTCCACATAACGGTACCAGTGATGGATGTGACTCAACAGCACTTGGTTCGAGGAAAACAAGTCAGCTTCAAATTTGGACATGAAAATCTCCCAACGGAGAATCGATAGGGATGCCTACTTCCTCAGGAAATTCGTAAAATTTCCCATAAAACTAGAAGAAGTTAGAAGACCAACAAACATTAAGGAGATTCCCGATGATGGTTTGTTAACCGAAAGATCTCACATCTTCTTTCTTTTATCTTCGGTCCCTGTAATCAGTTTTTTTTTGTTTACTCCTTTGAGTATTCTGTAACTGCTGCTCTAAGTTAAGGCTTTGGTGTCCGCCTATGCGCCGAGGCTAGCATTCCTTCCCTACCTTCCCGCTAACTATCGCCTATCTTCAACTTTTTTGCGTCTACGGTTCAGGTTCCCCAACTCCTTATCTATCTACCCTCCATCCACTCCAAAAACTCTCTTTTTTTTAATTAAAATCCCATCTAGACTACTATCTGTATTTGAATCCTTTCTTTTTATCTCTTCATTTACTCTCTTGGACGTTTCTGACGCCTCACAATCGCCCCGACTAAAATTGCCCAACATAATCTACATTCGACTCATCAAAGCAATTTTCTCTGCCATGATGTGTGCCCTGTAGATGGATCGAATCTCACTATCGATGGAGATGCCTCGCTCTTCCGTACAAAAAAACTCATATCGTGCTGAATTATCTGCCATATTTTTACCTTACTCGCTTCTCTCCTCCCCTTTCCCCATACGATTGTCCTTCCTAACACCGAAGTCCGTTTGCTCAATAAGGTTACATCTGAGATTCATAAAGAATTCGTAAACTAAGAAAAATAAGGACTCATTAAGATTGCATTTTTGATGCATCATTATTGTACAATGAGTGTGTTATAATAGAATTTACATACATTTCGTCGATGTTACCGAGTATTTTTCTTTTATCCTTTTGTCAACTACTACCAATTCCCAATTCCTAAAATTGTAGTTATTAAAATAGACGCGAATTCGAACATGGCTGAAGCAAAAAAAGGTTTTCAACTCTGGAGTCTGCTCAAAATTGTGAAACCACAATTGAAATGTTTAAAAAAAAAACTGAAATTGAATCCATAATTGGTCAAAAATTCGAAATTCTCTATAAAATTTCTTGAAAACCAAAGTAATTGCTGAAGTACTTTCGAAGTCATGAGAAACTTCTGAATTTACATGTTTAAATCGAGCTTTAAAAAGCCATAGCAAAATTTTCTAGAAATGGTTTTTTTTTGACAAAAAAATTCGAGAAAAATATTCTATTTGTCCAATTTTTTTCCTGTGTAAGGAGTGAGGTGGAAGTGAACTTTCAATTCACATCGGCGCTTTTGAAATTTTCTTTATACTATTTGTGGAACTCACCAAAATAGTGAATGAAGAATGACCAACACGCAAAATTACGTACAAGTTTTTCGATGTACAAAATTACAAACCGTGTGCCGACGGCTGCTAACAAATTTTAATAAAATACGCTTTAAAACGTCGAAAAAGATTGTTAGCGACAACCGATCACATGCACTTGAAAGAACCACGATTTCCGAACTGCAGTAAAAATTCAATGTATACAGCGCATGATCTAGACACGGACTATCCTCCACACCTTGGGATACGCATTTCGTATCTCGCTATATTTCACAGCAAGAATCTTTAGAAACAAAGTGTGGTCGTTGCGAGTGGATCCTTTTCATGTACCTATATTGTTTCCGCTACTTGCCTACCTTTATAATGATATCATCAACTCTATGTCACTGTTCGCGCCTTTCAAATGTGAACGTACCGTTTCAACTAAATTGTCATCCACACCTGCACTGAACCAGTTCGAGAGTGCACTGTGCGTGTAGCAACCTACCTTGATTTATATCGTTTGTGTTAACATTTCGATATTGCACTCGCCCCCTTATTATATTCAAGTGATTTATGGATTTGTACATGGTGATGGGGTTTCAGCCGTAGTTAGCGAACAGTACTTTCCTTTAGCAGCCTCTTGCCGTCGCAAATCATTCTTGTCACTTCGAAACTCTGTCTCAAAATCAATTGCCCAACTGTCCGAATCTTTCACTGTTAGATTATTATCAGGTATCAAATTTCTTTCTCGAAGCGTTCTCTATTATTGTCTTCATGGTGTCTTCAACGTTCGCATTTCCTGTGAAGAAAGGCATCATGACCCCGGGGTACTTTTTTTTTAATCTCTATTTAATGAGAAGTTTCCAAGCTGAATTTGTAAAAAACGCAAATCTGAAATAATATCTACAATTTTACCTACAAAATAAGGATAAAAAGTCTTGTTTTTCTTTTATAATGAAACCTTTGTCCAACATTTCCCAAAAAGCACTTTGGCCAAATCTCGAACAATTTTGAGAGAGAGAAAAACCATCCCAACTTCTCTTTTCTTCTTACGTGGGCTTCCATAACCTGAGCCCTCAAATCAAGTCCTAAAAAAGAGTCATCTTCGAAAATCAATTAAAATTTTATCAGAATATTTCTCTACAAATCTGCAAAGCTCCGTTGATTCATTTCTGAGGATCTGCTTAATTTCCATGATTTACTCCTGTCTTGTACATCTTAAAGGGTCAAGTCCTATACATATTTTCACTGTTGCTGTCTGCATATGCCGAGCAAATACTAAGCGTGTCGAGCCACAATATTAAGCTTAAACTTATGGTTGCACGCGTGAGCTTAAATTTAATGAGCGTAGCTCATTTTGAAGTTTGAAAGCTTGAACTTGAAGCTTAAAGCTGTAAATCAGTATTACACAATGAGTAGCTTCATACAAGGTGATAGAAATTATGATCGTGAAAATTATGAATAATATATTTTACTGGCGCAGATATGTAGATGAAGTACTATGTACGTGGACTGGTCTCCGAGAGCTCTGCTCGAAGTTTCCCACGTATCTTAATGAGCTGTACCCATCCATAAAGTTTAGTTTGGAAGTTGGAGGCTCTTCGATTAACTTTTTGGATTTTACTGTCTCCGAAAAAGACAGGGTCCATGAATTTGAGATTTATAAGAAAGATATGTCGACCAATGTTTTAGTCCACGGGTCGTCATTCTGCTCTGTTGCCTACAAATATGCTGCCTTTAACAGCTTAGTCCATAGACTTGCTGATATTCCGTTGAGTCGAACTGCATTCAGAAAGGAGTTACTGGCCATAAAACATTTAGCTAGAGTCAATGAGATTCACTTGAACATGGACGCTTTGGTGTGGAGGACAGTTACGAGAAAATTCCTCGACGCTACTAACTCCCTCCCCCGTACTATTAGCCGTGAAAGATTTCTTTGAATTGGGCTCCCATTTTGGGGAAAGTTTTCTCTTCAATTGAGCCGGGCCCTTCGCCCTTTCGGATTTCGACCTTCGTTTTACAACCCAATCACTGTTAGAGGGTTATTTGTTATGTTTAGAGCCCGGATTTCCCGGTTTTTGCCGAGTCATTTCCTGAAGGGGCGAATGACTGAAAATGATGTAGAAGTTCATTCCATACCTGAGGGATGCAGGGAAAAAATTTCTATAACACCGAAAATGGGATAAAGTCCGAAAACAGGGTTGAAAGCTGAATAAGGCCAAAAATGACCAATTTGTGAAAAATCGTCCCAAGTCACGGAATTTTGAGCAAAAAATTGGTGAATTTTGCCAGAAATTGAGTTATTTTGGTGAAAATTACTGAATTACCTATAATCTAGTCCAAAATTGAAAAATTCGAAATTTTGATTGAAAAATTATTAGGATTTTTGTACTGGTGAGTTTTATCCCAGCCAGAAGTCGTTTATTTCGATCAAAAATTACGTAATTATGGTTTTGAATTTGAAAAAGCGCTAAAACGCGTGTTTTTTCCAATTTTTTTTTAAATGCCAAAGAATATCGAAAATGCAATAGGGCGCGCCTCGAAAGACTCTCTTATGACAGTGTCCTAAGGTTTAAAACACAATTTTGTTGACTCTGGTTTCAATACATTCTTCAACAGAAGGCGCAAAACTCACTTGTAGCCAAATTATTGTGGTTGTTTGACCGATGCGGTGTCTCAGGGGAAAAGGGAGGTGCAATATTCACACTGAACGCGCAAGCAAGTTTGTCTGTTATCATTGGTTGTGAAACAACGCGTCAAAACGCAGGGTTGGTATCATTTAGGCGCGGACAATTAGGCGCAAAGAACTGAAAACTCAAGTAGGCGCCCATTCAGGTAGACGCAAGAACAATTCGGACCGAGCTGCCACCGGCGCGCTGCAGTCAAAGTGATTACAAAAGGGGGATCAATGCGTTTTGTATACGTGCGCATATTATGAAAAAAAAAAAAAACTTTCAAAAAATAAAATAAAATTCAGTAATTAATCTGTGATGTTGGCAATTTCTATATCAAACATGTCAACTATCATTAATGAATTCAAAGAGAAATAAAATTATTACATCAAACCCAAAATGAGTTATGAGCTCCTGAAGTAAACCATCTTTTCCATTTATGAGTATGTACAACGAACGCATTGATCCCCTTTTCGACAGTGAAGCGTATGCATGTAGTAGTGTGTTGTACCTTGTAAACCAAGGCTCTCGATTGCAGCGCGCCGGTGGCTGCTCGGTTTGAATAGGGCGCTTAGGCGCGAACATTGACTATTTGGAGTGCAAGCGCGAAAGAGTCGCACTCTACAATTTCAATGGTGTGAAAAAAAAGAACTGCTTATTTTTCAAAAGTGTTTGGACCAAAATGAGAAAGTTCATATTTGAAAGATAATTTGAACACCAATAAAATTCATTCTCTTCAATTTTTCTAATAAAGCTTTTGTTCCCAAGATATTTAATTGAGATTAGTTAACACATAGTTAAATGGGAAATTGCCCATGGTCATGTCAATGGAGATGTCAACGGTAGCGCGCCATCGCTACCAGCACCCCAAATACACGTACCAGACAAATACTCGCATTGTTGAAAAAGTTGTCACTTTGAAGGATACTGTCACCAGAGTGTGCTCCGTGTTAACCAGCAGAGTGAAAGAGACAGAACATCTTTCACTCTCTCTTACACCAACGTATTAACACGCAGCACACTCAGGTGTCAGTATCCTTCAAAGTGACAACTTATTCAACAATGCGAGTATTTGTCTGGTACATGTATAGTCAATGGCGCGAATCAATTTTTTTTTATTAAAATGAAAAGATTTTCAAAAATTAATTAGCTATTTTATCATTACCATTATTAGCAAGGATTTGGAATTATATTACTATTATAAAATAATATCAAGAAACTAATGAATTTAAAAATTTTTGTAAAATCAATATAATCTTTGCTATTATTGGAAGAATAGCAAATTGATTAATTCCTTTAATAATTTCATCAATAGATTTAATTTATCCACACCCAAAACGCAATGCTCCACTTTAACACTGTGGTATTCTCCCTTGGTATTCTCCACTTTTTTTGACACTCTTAACTGAGACGTACTATAGAACGCTTTCTTTCTAAATTTGATTGTATAGCTCACAACAACATCGTCACGCCAATTGTCTGGAATTATACTGCTGAGAGGATTATTGACTACAATTTTCCGATTCTCCTACGTGCAGTGGCTCTCAAAGTGTGGGTCGCAAAGCAATAGAAAATTCACAATAATTTTCAATTTTTTGTAATATTTGTGAAATCTAAAAATTCAACAATGAAAAATGTTAGGCCTACAAAATTTGTAAAATTAAAAGCAGATAAAGTCTGAAAACCTCTGGCATTAATGAGACAATATGCACTTGGCACTTTTTTTTTGCAAGTTTTTCAATGCGTGGCGTTGTCTTTGCTACACACACGCAATGAGGTCATTCTCCAGGTCTAGTTGATTTCTAGCCTTACTTTTTATATTCAGCATACTGATGGAGAACGTTACTTTGCTTAAGTACGACGTGGCAAATTGTATTAACACTTTTATAGCTTCCTTTGATAATTCTGGATACTCTGAACCCCTTACCCAAAAACATCAATGCTTTTTGACAGATATTCCAGTTTCAGCATCCCATTGGACGCAATCTCAAGCAGCTCTTCTTTCCTACTTATGTTAAGGTCGGCAAGTTTGATGGCTGTCTCTAAGAAAGGGTTCAGAATCCATCTTTGTTTCTCAGAATACTCAGATTTATTCTTAGGGAAGTAACTAAGTAGTTGGCCTTCTTTCCAGCATACTGATGTATCAATTGCAATATACTTTCCACCCAAGGGAATGCTTCCAACATACCATTTTTCAGAGACATTGACCACAAAAATCAAGTTTCTTTATATAAATCCATTGATTTTATCTGTAGCTGTCAGCATGTTCTCCTCCCTTCCTGGAAGAGTTATGTTCAACTTAAGAAACGCTTGCAATTGTGTCAAACTCAGTACTTAAAACTTTGTAAAGGGAGGGGGGGGGGAAATTTTTAGAGGGCCCCCTGTCTATGCGCCTGCGCAAGGGTAGCGACAACGACTCTCAAATTCTTTGCCATTTGTAGTTATGGTTGATTGGGTACTTTGCCCTTACTAAATACCCAAAATACAATATTTTCATTAGTGTCAATCTTGTTGTTTGTAATTTGTATTTCTGTCGTTATTTTCAATCTACAGCACAGAGGTACTATATCAGGAAGTAACCCTATAAGATATTAATTTTGATTATAACCAAAATTCATTGTAGGGACGTAGGGTTCTCTTTTATTTACCTGATGCGATCTTTGCTCCCTTTGTTATTCGTGTAAACACCAGAACAGGTACTCTGGCCAATCGTTATCAACTGTATGACGTCAGAGGAAAACAGTCTATTGCTCTGCTCTCTATTATGAAAGTTGAAATCAAAGAAATAATCACGCATTCACGCGACGGTGATAATAAAAATAATAATGAAAGAGGTTGTGAGTATAGAAGTATTATTATTCAGTGAGTAGTGAGGAAGTACTCAAAAACAAAACCGAAATTCTATATCTAGCTCCATAAAAGATGGCGTGTATCACGGCTTGAACTAACTTTCATTGAAACTGTACTCGGTTCATACCCGCGGACTGTGTTATCAATATTAATTTCAGGATCTAATATTCCGGAGACACGATGCGTAAAAACTTCTTAGTTTACTCGAGCGATTGAAGTTTTAACGGTCACATCTTCCAAATTTTTCGTTCCTGAGGAATCGATTCGTGAGTATTATTATTTCTTGATTTCGAACAATTACGTTATGGCGCTCAGTATTCACCATCAAACTTGATAATAGCCTGTTGACCGCTCGCTATTGAGAAATTATTTGTACTAGAGTGTATGCGATCACTTTACGCAGTTCCTGTCGTCGGTTTATCATCTTTGCCTCTATTGTGTTACAGATTCGAACTCGTCGGTTGATTCAATCCGCTTCCAAAACTAAGAGTTGCCAATGTCACGATAGAGAATTTCACAAACCAGGTATCGTATCGTCTACTCCTTACTTGCGATGATCCTTATAAGACTACAGTTACGTGTAGTTTCTTCGACTCTAAATCAGTTCATGTGCCTTAACAACATCAATAGAACATCTCCCTTTCCTTTCGAGAGAACCAATCGGACGATTTCTTTTCCGAGAGATACCAATGAGTATCAACGAACAAATTTCAGTTTATTTTACTCAAAATCTTTTTTTTTCTTCCTTCATTTTTTGAAAAAGATCATGAGTCTTCTGCTCTATTCAATTATGCTCATTTTCTCACCAGAAGTTTGAAAAATTGTATGTCAACCTAAAAAGTAGGAACATGACCTAATCTAAAGTTCAGCAGACGGCAAATTCTTGGTACCGGTAGCCGTAAAAGAAATCGCAGTTACTTCTCAGCAACATTCTCGCACTAAGCCTAAAGAAGTACGGGTCTAAAAAAACGTACTGATAATTCTCATGTTAGGTGTCCTGAAATTGCTAGAAAATTATATTAAAAGTTAAAGCTAGTGTTAATGAGAAATTAATTTTATCGAATTCGTGAATTTAATTCAGAAACTTGTGTTGCAGATTTATAATGGCTGAAAAGTCGGACGTGATTTTACGTTTCAACGATTCGAAAAAATTCGTAGTACTCGTGGACAAGTCTTGTAAAAAGGAATATTCAAAATATCTTTCCAGCCAAGGTGCCGCTCGATTAAAATTTATCGAGTTAACGAACGAGTGTGAACGTTTGAAAACAGAATTGACCTCAGCTAACAAGAACGTTGCTTATCTGGATAGAAAATTGTGGGAGGCAAAACAGTCGTTGGATGATGAAAAACAACTGAGAAGAAAAGCCGAAGTCGAAAGAGATGTATTTATTCGTCAGATAGTCGCCGACCGTACTTTTGAAGGGGAATTCTCTAACTTTGTTACCAACAAAGAGAAATCCAAACAGTGGGCCAATGAATGTTGTCATCAATTGAAAGTTGCACTTAGAACAGCCAATGAGAACATCGAGTTCTTGAGAAACGAATTATCAGCCGCTAGATCTTCGGTCGATGTAGAGGAACAGTCATCTTCGAGAAAGGCAGGAAGTTATACCCACTATATAGAGGAATTTTGCTTCGTGAACAATTTAGAGAACGACGATTCTTCATCTGGTGAGTCTTTTATTTCTATATCGTTTGTCCGATGTATTCGTATTGATTAAGGGACTCGTCCAAGTTTGAGGGGAAAAAATGAACAACTTATCAAATTTCTTTGAATTTGATATTGTTACTTAACGTTGCTCTGAGTGAACGTTAGGTCTCATAACGATAATTCTGATTCTAACTTCAATATCGTTTGAGGGACGGCATTTGTTTGCTCTCAAATCGTAAGAATGTTACCTACAAATACCGGTGTGTGCTGTGTGTATACATTTTGTTAGAATTGATGTTAATATTGAACTTTTCTACTGCAGTTTCGGAAGAAAATTTTTCAATGCTTGCTAAATTAGAAGAAATCTGTTATAAAGAATCGAGATTATTTTGTATGTATCAATATCTGCTTTGTAGAGAAAGTAGTATTCAAATGAAATACGCATCATTGACGTGATGTGATGTCGTGAGTCTTTCTGAGTACAAATACGTCACTACTTTGCTAAACAAAGAAAAAATAGTCTGGAGAATTCGGCTGGCATGCCCTCTCCTTCCTTCAAATTTGGCAAAAAGTCTGTGAGAGTAGGAATGCCTATTTCGAATATCTGCCTAAGAAATCAGGAAAATGGAATTCCTATCATTATTCTTGATGGAATGTATGTGATCTAAAGGAAACATTGTTGATTCTTATGGTCACTAATTGATCAAGATCGAAGAGAAACGTTCCTCAAGAATGTTTGTAACAAATGGTTGAGAGTGGGAAGTTGGAGTCAAACTGTCAAAAAAATTTTCGAATACAACTTTAACGTATCATTTCTATTCTGTTGTATGAAAGGTAAATTATTTGATTTTTTTTCTCTTTTCTTTCAGTAATCATCCCAGATGACGGTGAATTTTCGGCAGTAAATGACGCAGAGATCCTTCCGGATAATGATGGTGAATTTTGTGCCGCAAATGACGCAGAGATCCTTCCGGATGATGATGGTGAATTTTGTGCCGCAAATGAGGTAGAGATCCTCCCAGATGATGATGGTGAATTTTGTGCCGCAAATGACGTAGAGATCCTCCCAGATGATGATGGTGAATTTTGTGCCGCAAATGACGCAGAGATCCTCCCAGATGAGGAATTCGATTTTTCTACGGCAAATGACGTAGAGGTCATTCCAAATGAGGAGAGTGAGTTTTCCGCAAGAAATAATGTCGAGAGTGTCATTTATACAATTCCTCTCAGTAATGCTCGTGATGAGAATGTTTTGTTTCCTCTTTCATCAGGAGAAAACAGTCCAAATATTACTACTTCTTTCCCTGAACAAGAAGAAATTGTAACCGTCCAATGTACTTCGAATAACGAGACAGAATTGTGTGAAGAAACTGTAGATTTGGAAGATAGTATCAGACCAGCTGTAAGTTTACCGGACAATGCTGGTGATCTCAATAGTTTTTATTCGTGTGCTTTGTGCAAAAAGGGTTATAAGCTGAAACGTAACCTTAAAAAACATATGTCGACTCACGAAAATGAGGTGGAATTAATATCCCGACGTACTTGTGATGTGTGCCTTAAGGTGTTCAAAAATAGAACCAATCTGAAGTTCCATATGTTGACTCACGAGTCCAATCCAAATTACTCGTTTAAGTGTAACGTGTGTGATCGAGGATTTGCTCGTCAAAGTAGTTTGAATGCACATGTGTTGACCCATGAGACCGATTTAGCAGTCAAATATCGATACAAGTGTAAGGTATGTGGTAAAGGTTTTATTCGTAGAACTGATAAAAGGCGGCATGTGCGCACTCATACCACTCCTGTTGTTGTGAAAAATCACTATTTGTGCTCCTGCGGAAAAAAGTTCAAGTGGATAAGTGTTTTGAAGAAACATATGTTGAGTCATAACCATGAAACTGGTGTAGATTTTGATGATACTTTTCAATGTGATACGTGTAATGAAAGCTTCACAAGTAAGGTTGCTTTGAAATCGCATTTGATGACTCATTTAAGTAAAAAACACCGATACCAATGCGACGTGTGTTCGAAGGTATTTACCAGAGGGAATCATCTGAAAGTTCATAAACTAAATCATGAAACGGATCCAAATTTGAAATATATTCATCGGTGTACTATATGTGATAAAGGGTTTACAACGAACAGTCATTTCAAGCGACATCAATTGACTCATGAAACTAATCCGGATCTCAGGTACTTATTCAAATGTAGTATTTGTATGAAAGGATTTTCTCGGAAGGATAATTTGAAAACGCATTTCTTGACCCACGAAAATAATATGATTAATTTCAAACATATACTGGAATTCGATCCTGCCGACGGACCCAATGTACCCGTGAAATGATTTAAATTTGGAAATAAATACACTCTATCGAAAGTTGTACTTAGATTTATTTTTGTACAAACCCGCGAGTAAGTCTTTATATACTATGTGGTTTGGAAATAACGCAATTGAATAATTTCATGT
Organism: Aspidiotus destructor; assembly: GCA_035079395.1. Taxonomy (NCBI): domain Eukaryota; kingdom Metazoa; phylum Arthropoda; class Insecta; order Hemiptera; family Diaspididae; genus Aspidiotus; species Aspidiotus destructor. Next base: position 22,798,783 of record JAVHKZ010000015.1, on the reverse strand, counting down.
ATTCTCATTCTTGTTTTACTGCCTAATTCATTTTCATTATATTCTCGTTTCAACTGCGTTTGTTATGTTGAAATTGTTTCAATAGTGTTGTTACCTCTTATTTGTATAAGGTAAAGATTACGTGTCAAAATTATCGCCTATAGAACACAAGATATGCAAAAAAAAATATGTCAGTATTAGTTTAAGTAGAAAGAGTTGACCAATTTTGTTTTCTTTGTAACCTATATGAAGAACTGAGAATTTCATTTTTATTTTATTTTTCACATTAGATACCTATTTATCCGCAGTTTGATAGGTATATGTACCTTTAAGTTCTATTGTTTTCAGAGAAAAAAAAAAAAAAATGAAAAGGTGAATAAATGATTAAATTGAATATGGGAATATTTCTTTTTTTTACTTGTTTGTAGGTGTATTTTATTAACAAAAATTGTGTGAGACGGAGGCATTAAAGGGACAACGTGATAGTATTGTGATCATTTTTGAGATAATAGAGAATATCTGAAGGGCGGTTTCAGTCATTGCCTTCAGGACCTACTAATATTCTTGATGATGTCCTTGATTATAAGCATTTGACACATGATCAAGGAGTGGATTTATATTCAAATGAATATTGTAATTCCATTGTTATTTTCTAGTGCAGACTGGATAGTTTTTGATTCAGAAATTTTCTGTTCACATGACACCTGCTTTGTTTTGAATATTATTGTGAATATCTTGAAGAAAGAAGGATATTTCCTGATTATCTGAGATAAGAATTGTTTCTTAGTCTCAAGTAAGAGAAACCAAGGGCTTTTCATGCCTGCGTTTGAATTTTCTCTGTCAATTTTGTCTGACAATTAAGGAAATTATATAGTCTCTTGGTTGTCCAGGAAAAGGTTTAAATACTCTGAGCTTGTGGACCGAGTACCTCTAGAATTAGCATGACTTGAGATTCTCTGTAGGTGAGAATTGAAATTTACACTCAGTCCCAAGTTGAAGATGTTCAAGAATATTGCCTAAGAATTTTTCTTATACAAAAACATCTACATAATTTGCTGTGGCTCAATTTTTGTATTCTCAAGAACCCACCAAGCTGAAACTTCTTGACCTCGGGCGTTTTTCTTGTAAAATTCCAATGTAACCCCCTTTTATGATTTTTTTTCTGAAAGACTATCTATAAAGCTTTTCCCTCTAAAGCGGCTGCCTATGGTTTGCCATGATTTTGCCTACAGAACTGATAAAATTTACGCACAGTGTTATGCCAAGAAAAAAAAAAAAAAAAAAAAAAAATCGTGATATAGGTGCCATTAAGATAGTAAATTACACAGGCTACAACTTTGTTCCTTTACATTTTCTTCCAAAAAACAATATTTTTTCCAGAAAATAGCTTTTTTTGTATTTCCTTTATAAGAGCCATGAATGTTGAATATCTGCCTACAAAGTTGATAAGAACTCAGGCGGGCAAGTAGGCAACCGCTTGAGAGAGAAAGAAAAGCCTTACATTCACAAAATTGATCAAAAACGAGTAATTTTGTCAATTTTTACGTTTGAATTTTTATCCCCGCGGATTTGTAGTAGCGTATTTTCGACCGCGTGGAAAGTAGCGCCACTATCGGGCGAATAAAGTAGGCCGTGGTACTGCTGGTGGCTGAGTGCTGACTAACGATTTGGTCGATTTCAACGCTCCAAGCGGATGATCGATACATTTTTCCTTCGAACAAAAAAGACGCCGGAGTTTTGTGTATCACCTTGTTATCATTTCAAATTATCAAAGGAGGCAGAGATTTTTTCTCACGATTTATTCATAAGCGATTTCGTATTTCAAAATTCCTCATGGAGTTTGAGAATCCTTGCGTTTGAATTTTTTGCAGAAGCCATCATGTTTTTGAATAAATCTTCATCATCTCAAGATTCCCGGAACATCGAAACTAACGAAAAATATAAAAGCAAATATAATCAGCTTCGAAAATATATGATCGCTTTAGTTTACGTAAGTGTTCTCTCAGTTCATGTTCCTCCCTCAATTTCAACCCTTTATAATGTTCCATTGATTTGCTCTTTTCAGGAGAATGCAGCGCTATGCGATCAAGTTACTTACTTGCAAGAAAAAATACTCCACATCAAGGAGGAAAATAACTTCCTAGCTAGAAAATGGAAACATATCGAATTCACTCGTAATGCAGCTGGTAAAACCTATACTCGATGTAGTTTTGGTATGGTTTTGTTCTTTTCTTGCTGTAGTGATAATTATTTCATGTAATGGTTCTCGAATTAGGAATGGAGACAAACTCGCCGGATATGCTAAAGTTGAAGCGCAAGGGTCCCACACATTCTCTCGCGGATACTGGTAAGAGGATCAGTTAGTTCGAATATTGATAACTTTTCGCATTATTGAAATTATACCCCATTAGCAGCGACTCCTCCGAAAACGCCAGCCAAAGTAAAAAAACAATCCGCTAAATCGACTAAAAAAAGACAAACTTTACCGGTTTCCGAAGAAGTCTGTGGTCAATTAATCTATCCTGTTTCTCTCAACGACGATTTAACCATCCAAAACCTCGGAGAGGTAACAATGTTACAAAATCTCCAAAGCCTTCGTATCGATGAAAATTCTTGTTCCTATAATTTGTTTATTATTACAGATCGTTACCGATCGTATCACGTATCACTCTGACGATCTTATCTATCCCGTTGGTTACGTAGCTACAAAAATTTACGGAAGTGTACGCAATCCAAAAACGAAATGTTTGTACACATGTAAGATAACGGACGGCGGAACATTTCCTAGGTTGGGCGAAGTTCAACATGTTCGGGAAATCAAGTGTATAGTTTTTTATTGAACTTATTATTTTTCGCAGGTTTGAAATCAGTTCAGAGGAAGGACTGATTTTTAGCGGTGTGAATCCTGACGAGTGTCACCAAAAATTGCTCTCCCTAATTAATAAGAACTATTCAGCTAAAGTAGTGAATGATACGATTACCTGTGGAGCAGATTTTTTCGGACTGACAAATACCACCGTTCATTACCTGATATTGTCGTTACCGGGTGTTGCAAAATGTGTGAAATACAACTTCAAGAAATTTAGTGTATGATTTTTATAATTATTATGTACTGAATTTAAACTCTTTGTGATTTTATATATTTTTTTCACTTTGTAGGAGAGGATCGCATCCAAGGATGACGTTTTAGTTAAGGATGATATCGACGCATGTACGAATTACTCAGCTTTGTTGAAATTGCTTCCAGAATCGTACAATCGTGATCATTATGTGACAGATGCGTGGTTATCAGGCTAGTGAGTATTTCATCGTTTATTTGGGTGGCGTCGTAGAATCAGCTAATGACGAGGAAGGTTTTCGAATTAATTTCTTTCGCCAAGTTGGAATAGCCCTGGAAGTTTTGGAAATCATGAAATGAACTGAAGAAGGTCTCCTGATGTTCTGAGGGAAAATTACTCACAAATGTTGTATGTTCGTAATTACTGCTGGTATATCCTCAAATAGTTTGGGAATAATGTGGTCATACTCGTTATGCTTCATTTTTTGTTTCCATTCGATGGTAGGAGTGAGCAATCTGACCGGATCTCTGTCAGCTCGAACTTTGTTTCGTACTTTTGCTGCTATGAGCTCGAGCACTTGTAATTTCTCTTGTTCTTTTTGTATTTTAAATTGTTTCTTATGCTGTGCACTCTGCATTAATTTCATATCCTTCCTCCTGTCCGTGGAAAATATTCCTTCATTAATTTCAACGTAGATTATTACAATGAAAACGCGAGAACCTTACCTGTATTTTCTGAGCATCTTATTGGCATGTTTTGATTTTTCTTTTTGTTGTTGTAACCTCTCGATTTCTTCAGCGACTTTTAGAGCTGTATCTAGACTCTCTTTTTCTCGTTTATGTTCGGCGAATATCTTCCTTTTGTTTTCCTGGGGAATGATTGTTTGCTCAGAATCTACGATTTTGTGTCTCGTAAGAAAGTAGTCACTTACCAAAATTTTTCTTTGCGATTTCTCTTGTTCTTCTCTTTTCTGCTGCTCGTATTTCTGTTGTTGAAGTGTTTCCTCGTGAATTTTTTTCTTGTTTTCCTGTAAAGTGAAATATCCAAATGAATTTATACTGCACAACAATGAAAGCGTATCAATGTGGCCGAAATAAGGATTGAAATTGATTTACCTTCCATTCAAGTAATTTCTTTTTAATACTCTCGTCCACTTTCTGCCTAGTTTCGACTTTCACGCTGAGTTGTGCCTCCGCTTTCTTCATTTGCTGTTTTTCATTTTTATTGACTCTCCAATATCGTAAAGCGCGCTCTTGTTTTGCCTTCAATGCTGTGTACTTCTTGTACCAATTATTATGCTCTACTATATCATCTTCGGAGATGTCTGAGTAAAAATGTACAAGAAAAAATTTCAAATCCAGTGAGATAAACACTATTTCGAAAATATTCATTTTCTTTTCTGAATACACGTAAGGGAAGAAAATAGTGTCCTCGCTTTTGTTGATTCTTTTCTCCCCGAAGTATCGCATATTTGATCCTCATTTTGAATCTCACGATTGTTATTTCCTTTAAATCATCTTAAATAATGAGAAGGTGATTATTGTTGTTCCTTCTTCTATTGCTCCCGTAGTAGCTCGTACTTGGGTGACAAATAATCTCAGATAATGATCCGTTCCCACGACACGCTACTCAAAAATCATACGCCTCATGTTACGTATCTTTAATTTTGTCCGAAGACTCGTATTTCTAATTGGGCACTTTTATTTTCTTTTTTTCAGTATATATCAATAAATATGGACGCTAAACTCGTACGGAATACTGGACCCAGTTGCTCCGTTCTTTCTTTCTTTCCTCAAATTTGTATGTCCAGAAAGATTTTGACAAAATGCGTCCAGAAGAGTTCCAAGTTCTTCCAAGTTTTATCTTTACCTCCTCTGTAGCAGTCTTTCAATTTCTCATTTATTTTTTGTTCTTTTACCTAATGTATCGAATGTTCTCACAGTCGAATATACCTTCCCGCCTTAATCACATCATTCTTATCAAATACTAGTATGTAACTATGATTATCAAATGTTTCGTGACAATTTCATACGTAGATAAAACTCTTAGATTTTACTATTCAGAATCTAAAGATATTAAGATATTGTGACTTTCGAGCTGGGGAAATTCTTTCAATTGTCTTACTTTTCATCAGTACTGGGGAAAAGCAGAATGGGAGTTTTATCCACGGAATCGAATCATAATGTAGTTATCATCCACTTTATTTGCGTGTTAAATTTAATTAAACTCAAGAAGGGTGTCTTAAACTAGAGAAAAGAAGCTTGTCTAGTCGTTGTGATATTCTCCACTCACTTTCTCATAAATTAAGTCATACTCTAGTTCGCTGTGGCATAAAGACTTCTCATTTTGAAAATATACTCTCCTATTTCGCTTACGTGTGCAAATTTATTTCACATTTCAATAATCTATTCTTTTCGCATTTACCAGGAAAGTTTGACCTCAGGGATTGGATTACTGTGCATATTCTATTCTCCTTCTTTATCAAGTTCAAAAATATCGTATGTTCTTGCGTGTTCCATCCTCCAGTATGCCCGCCATTTTTACGTACGAATTCTTCAAATTTACTCACATTCTGTAAAAAATAATATTGACCGTTCAATACCTAGCGTGTTCTTCACATTCCCAGTTTTGGCTTATTTCCCGACCTGTTTTAATATTTAGGTACCTACTTCCAAGGATACATCCTCCTTGATCATAAATTTGTCTGCATCTAGTTGTGAACATTTCTCTTCCGTATTCAGACGTAAAAAGAAATCGCACAACCGCTGTAATTCGTCGTTCATACTTACTGCACGTCTGTGGAAGTTTTTACACCGGCTTACCGGTACAAGTAAATAAATCACCGGTTGCCATAGTTTCCAGCAAACTCGGTGCTGGAGTTACTGGAGTTACCTCACCAAAATTATAATGTTGCGCTATTAATCGTCGAATTTCTTTTTTAAATGTTTTATAATACCTTCTGTGTGCGATTTACCTACAATGCATACCAATTTAGAAAACCTATGTACGGCTACGGCGTTGTATATCATCGAAGCCATGTGTTCGTCCCGTTGATTGATGAATGTGTGCTTAAGTGCCGGATTTTTACTCCACATTGTTTGCATCAACACGCCGTACTCGTTGTCTTGAAAGTACTTCGAAAAATGACGCTTATATATTCTGACCAAAACTTTCTCTTTATCGGACATCGATTTAGCCAGATCACGATAGGTATCCGCGATAGGTCGATCCAACAATAGAATCTTGTACTTGACGTTGAAGTTTTGTAGGTATTTCGGTCCCAGACGATAAGTTGAATGCCATTGATGGTTTTTGAACGGCACGTAAAGTTCGGTTCCGATGGCGAGACGTCGATTCATTTTACCTAGATTATAAGTGCGCAAACATTTGTATTCGCGTAGCATTTGACGAAACTCTTTCGACTCTTCGTACTGGATTGCGCCGTATGCGTAAAGTAAGCGCAGTTTTTCTCCGGTTGCCATCAGTCGTTTGTGGGCTGGAATGGAATTGAAATCGAATTCTTCATATCTTGAGTCAGCGGTGCTGATATGGTTTTTGTAACCGACCCGGGTGCGGCATAATTCGACCCCTACAATGTCGGGTTTTACGTAATCCAAAACCTGCTCCACTAACAAGGCATATTTTGCGTCTGTGTGAATACTACCAATTAGGTAAATTAGGTGTGCTTTGTAACGCAGGAGAATAATTCTCTCATTTTCGAACAGACTAAAGCCGACAGTGAGTTTGGAAGAAGACATTATGCTATAATTACTTCATTGGCTCAGCCGCTCTATCAAGTCTTTTTTCGCACGTATTCAACGGACACAACTCTGATTACTAAGCAAATCAGAATGTGGCGCAGGGTTGTCGTCGCGGTTGAATGAGAGATGATTTTTTATGACGACAAATATGGTTACACCCGGCAAGCTCCATTTTAAGGAGCGTGCTCTTACGGTATGACAGCGTTTGTCGAGTTCCGTGACCCATTATCGAGAATAACATGCTAGGTAATTTGAATGTCCTAGAAAAAAAACGGGCACGCCTTAAGACTTTTTTTCTTCAATTTTCTTTCCATTTCCAAATTTTTCGAAATAGTGAATCAATAGATCTTCCTCGTCATTTACACGCAGCTCAGATATGTGAAATTTTTTTGAACACTGAATTTGAAACTGGGTTATCCCATAAAAATTTGTCTGAGTTCAGACTCGCCTCATGTTAGAACTCAAGTTTTGTCACGTTCACTTCTCTTCTTCCAGCTCATCAGTGAATTTTTCTTCCAAATTCCACTACTTCCTGTACAAAATTACTCGGGAGTTTTCCTTCCGAGTGGAACAGTGAATCTTTGATATCTATGTTCTTTATTCAAATAATCCTAAAATTTCTAGTCACCCAAACTTTTCCAATCCCTCATCCATGATAGGCTTCCAACGGTTAGCATTGAAGACCAATGTAATCCGCTTTCGAAGTGGAGTATCTCTTCCTCATCTCCCAGATGGCCTTCCTCTAATATAGATGCCTCGCAAATATCGATTCGATTGTTCTTCTCATACGCGTTCGCATGGTGGTGGCGTAGGTGGTTGTGGACTTACGATATAATAGATATGATGATCTATAGTTATGGCGAGATCGAGGAAGCTAACTCCTAAGCTGCAACCAACAAACAATGTAAACTTTCTCTTGCTACTGAACGTCTCCTTGCGGATAAGTTTAGTATCTGCCTACTAATCTCCAACCCCGGGCCGGACGTGCAGGAAGACTACTCCAATTTACCTTTGACAAAATCTCCAAACAATCATCTGACTGAAGAGTTCAATTTTTAGACAAATATCTATAGATCGGAGGTCAAAATTCTTTCAAGTCCCGTTCCTTTTTCTGAGTCCGAAGTCGGCTGGAAGGCGCCCGGTGCCCGCCGTTTTCCTTCAAATCCACCCCCTCTCCCCTTCCCATAAAAGAGGTCATCGCCTGTAGCTTGAAGGACGAAATTTTTCCAAGTCCCACCTTCTGCCAGACAGTGCCTTTCGCTGAGTCCCAAGCAGAGCTCAGAACAGTAATTTTTTCTTAGCGGTTCCGGTTATAAAGGTTCATGGAAAGAATTGTGGGATTCGGTTCCTTTTGGTTCTGGTTCTAGTTCCAAAATTCAAACCTGGGATCCAGTTCTTTCTGGTTCCGGTTTTGGTTCCACGACCTGAATCCGGGATCCGGTTCCTTTGAGGAGCCTGAAAATACAGGAGAATAACCGCTCCTTGTAGGGATACCTGATTCCGGTTCTCAGCCCCGGTCCCAAATCTGTCGGACGACGTCCAGTGCCCGCTTTTTCTTTTTCAATTCCAGACTGCCTTTTCATGAGTCCCAAGCCTGCCGCCCGGCGCCCGTCTTGTTCCTTTAATCCCCCTCCTCCCATAAAAGAGGTTATAACCTGTAGGTAAAAAATTTTTCAAGTCCCATTTTCTGCCGGACGGCGCCCGGTACCCGTCGTTTTTCTTCAATCGCCCCCTCCCTTCCCATGAAAGAGGTTATCACCTGTAGCTTGAAGGTCAACTTTTTCCCAAGTCCCACTTTCTGCCAGACTGTGTCTTTTTCTGAGTCCCAAGTCTGCCGGACGGCGCCCGTCGTTTTTCTTCAATTGAACCCCTCCCCCCTCCTATAAAAGAGGTTCACCTGTAGCTTGAAGGTCAACATTTTTCCAAGTCCCCCCTTCACCACACAGCGTCTTTTTTTGAGTCCCAAGTTCTCCTTCAATTTATCCCCCCTTCCCCGTCCTTCCCATGGAAGAGGTTATCACCTAAGGCTTGGAGGACGAAATTTGTCCAAGTCCTACTTCTGCCAGACAGTGCCTTTTTATGAATCCCAAGCTTGGCGCCCATCTTGTTTCTTTAATCTCCTTCTCATAAAAGAGGTTATCTTCTGTAGGTCAAAATTTTTTCAAGTTCCACCCTCTGCCAGACAGTGCCTTTTTCTGAGTTTCACGTCTGCCGGAGGGCGCCCGTCATTCTTCTTCAATTTACACCCCCCTCTCCCCTCATCAACAGGTTTCCTGTAAAAACAGTCATGATAGTATTCCAGAAAACATACTCACGCATATCGCCTCCTCCTATTCTGTGCGTCTACAAAAGTCCTCAATTACCATGCACTTTACAATTACCATGCACTCTTCTGTCAGGTTTCTTAGTTTCACCTTTGACTCCAAACCTTCTGGACCTTCCGTATGAATATCTAGATATATAGAATTGAGTCCTCTAACGTACGAGTCATCATAATTAGAATTTTAGGTTGGTACATAGACACGTAAATCGAGTATTTTATTCATTTCTGAACTTTTCTTGTTGGTTTCGATTTTTTTTAAATTTATTTACGTGTGGGCACTCCTTGTAAAATTTCAATATTTTTTGACCTCTAAATTGATTTATCTGAATAAAAAATTGACTTTTTAATCGTGATTTCTTTGTATTTGTTACGTGTCTATGTACCAACCTAAAATTTCTAATTGAATATCTAGAGAACGAAATGCACGAAGTTCTTGAATGCTTATCACACCCCCGTACCAGCTGTAACCGCAGACTCCCTCAACTCCACAATAGTTTTATCCCTTCCCTAATTGATTACGGTTCTCCAGTTCACATCCTTTCCAACAGAATAACCTTGAAATTGCTAGACTCCATTCAATATCCCAGGCTTTGATTGGTTCTGGGCGCACTGTACACCAGCCTCTCTCCCAGCTTATGCGTTGCCGTGGGTGTTTCTCCTCTCCATTACTGCTCCATGTCATTCTTTTCCCCATCTTCTCGCTCCAAGCCCGTAACCCATAATTGTAGTTGCAAGACTCGTGAATTTGACGGGAGGGGAATGTATGTATACCTACATCATGTTATAGCCTATTTACCTGGCCAATCACATGATGAGGTAACGCTCGAAAGTACTCCTGTAAGGTACCTGTGAGTAGCGAGTGCGCCTTTTTTAGCGGGGAATTCAGTGGCGGATTACCTTACACGCACACCACGCACGTGCGTTGAGCGACAATTTTTGAGGGTCGGCAAAAAAGGCGGAAAAAAGAGAAAAAACTTGAGTTTGATTTTAGCAGGGAACCCGCTATCCATTTTGTTAGGGGGATTACATCCTCAGAAAACGTCCGCGTCCGGGGGTTTCCGTGAACTGCGTGACGTGACGCTTTATGACGTCATCAATGACCTTGACCTACTCTAAGAACGAAAAATTCCAACTTCTAGCGTGACGCTTCATGTGTCATGAATGACCTTGACCTATTTCAGGGACTGACTTGAAAAAATGTCAACCTCCAGCGTGACGCTTTATGACGTCATCAATGACCTTGACCTACTTTAGGAACAAAAAATTCCAACTTCTAGCGTGACACTTCATGATGTCATCAATGACTTTGACTTAATTTAGGGACTTTTAAAAATATCAACTTCTAGCGTGACGCTTTCTGACTCCATCAATGACCTTGACCTACTTTAGGGACTGATTTGGAAGAATTTCAACTTCCAGCGTGACGCTTTATGACTTCATCAATGACCTTGACCTAATTTAGGGGCTTGAAAGAATGTCAACTTTCAGCCTTCATCATAATATGAGGCCTAGTATACAACTTGAGTATCAATACTTGCCTTCTTCAAGTTTGCCTCGCCCCCAATATATGTCAGTTTAATCAGACCATCTACCGGCTCCCTCCTGACATTGGTATCCCTATTGGATCACCTCTGGGGTCCCTCATCTCTGAGGTCTTCATGACCGGACTTAAAATCAAGTTTTTCAGTCCGGCCACCCTCTTCTCACCCATATTGCTTTTTGGAGACGTTATGTTGATGACGTCATCTGTGTATGGACCCACTCCCTTCCCTACTTCAAGAATTCTTAGAATTCCTCAACACCTTCTATCCTTCTATTAAGTTCACCATGGAGATCGGTGGTGACCACCTTAACTTTTTGGACCTGTCGATAACTGCCCTCACTGACGGGTACTCCTTCGGCATTTACCGGAAACCTACCACCACTGATCTTTTAATCTATGGTTCTTCTTATTGTCCCTTTCAGCATAAAATAGCAGCCTTCAATTACTTCATCCACCGGTTGGTCATGACCCCTCTGACTCCCCAAGCCTTTGCTAAGGAAACTACGATCCTTAAGTACCTTGCAGAGGTGAACATGATCAACATAGACATTGATGGTATGATTTGGAGGAAGTTGATTAGAAAGGCACTTATGTCGACGACTACTCTCGAGCCTTCCCTCCTTAGTACAAAGAAGAGGATGTTCGCTCGATTTCTTTACCTCCCCAACCTAACTTCTCACATTGCAAGCGAGTTAAGAGCCATCAATGTCACACCCATGTTTTACCCCTACCTACAGCTTGGGAGGCTGCTCCCCAAAGGTAAATTTTCGACCCCCTCCTTAACAAGAAGTGGGGTGTACTTACTGTCTTGCCGTGAGTGTCCTGCTGCTTATGTAGGGGAAACGGGAAGATCGTTCGAGACGAGGATTACTGACCACGTCAAGGCATACGAGAACAAAAAACCTTCCAAATCTGAGTTCTCGAAACACCTTTTGGAAGAGGGGCATACTGAAGATGAAGAAAAGATCCTCCAATTTGAAAGCAGTTACACCTTCGGAACCATTATTCCTAACCAGTGTTGTCAGGTCTGGCACTTTTCAAGGTCTTGGAAACGTTTGGAATCTGTGGTACTTTTCCAGTTTTGACAGAAAAAACGTGTTTTCTTGAAAAAAACATCAAAACCGTTTTTTAATTGAAAAAATATGTTCTTAGAAGAAATCGAAAATGTTTTCAGGAAAAGCAGAACTGAAAATTGTTTTTTTCTTGTCAAAATTGGAAAAGTGTCACTAAAGTGCCACATTTTTTAGGATTGTGGTACTTTTTCAAAATTTCACGCGGCCAACAAGACGTTTTGTTGCAGTTTTCCTGGGACTTCAAAAGTGTGGCCCCTCTTCCCTTTGTACTGGCCCTTGTTTTTGAATGCAAGTGGTGTTTTTTCAAAATTTGACCCGGCAACACTGGTTATAGCCAGCATGAGGATATTGAACATTATCTTTACTCTTTGCTCTTATGCAAAAATTTCTTGAAGTTCTCTTTGTCGTTTTGCAATTAATGATTTCTATTACTTCGCTATTCCATCAAGAGTCTGCAATATTCATCACCTCTCTCTAATTATTTTACGTTGGCTTCTGCCCTTATTGTGCTGGTTTACATCTTCTTTAAATTGTCGCTCTTTCCTGCCATGTTCAATGTTGCCTTTTGAAGTTCATTTTCTATCAATATAATTTTTCTCTTTTTTTTTGTTTTCAGGATAGCATGTTGGTCGACTGCCGAGAGTCATTGATGAGCTGAGTAATTATGCCATGGATTTTTGCAAAACAAAGTCATCGATCTTCAGTTGTACCAAGTATATGGAGTACGAAAATATGAGCGATAGAAGATAGTGGTGGTGGAACAACTACGATTATCTCACTAGTATTGACGTCAACATGAGACATAGAGGATTTCAGTTTTTTGGCCCATTCAGAATGACGATCCTTATGTCAAGAACTAAAGAAGAAAACGCGAGTTTTTGGCATGAACGAAGTCACTAAATTAAGCTCTGTATAATATCGGTCTCTCAAGTTCGGCGCTAATTATGAAATGAACTGTATCGTGCTGGGATGGCCAGGCGGCCGGGATCTCTGACCAGAAAAGACCCGCGAAGGTTTTCATGGGAACCCGCAAGAAACTTCTTGGAAGTTCGAACATGAGAGTTTTCGAGGACCCGACGAGTTGCCGGCTTAAAAAATTGGATCCAGCGCGTCACTGGAGATATAATGGTTGAACGTTCAGAACTTTTCTGTTGCTGTTTTCCTTATCTAGTGAACGGAATTTAAACTCCATCGAAACTCCCAAGCTTGCGCTTCGAGTAAATCAAGCCGCGCGATTTCACTCGTGCCATGCTATTAGCCACCGAGTTCCACATTGTTTTCGATGAGAGAGTGCCACGATAATAACCTCGAATGAGATCCAGGTCCACATCAGCGCAATATGGCAAAATCTATACTCGTAAAATAATGAATTGCATCTCAGACCAGCAAGTGTGTAACGTTTGAAGATCCCAAAAGCTATAAAATGGCCATATACCGTTGACAAGATTGCCATTAAATACGTGATGATGAGGCTTCACAAGCAAATTTTATTTGATCGACCGATCTTTCTCGGTACGAACAGTAACTTATAAAATGGAAATTGTCGATTTCTGCATCTTCTGTTTTGCACATTGTATTATAGATAAATATATTTTATTTTGTACGATCGCCACTCTTTATCTCCCCAATTGGCCTAAATTTCTATCGTATGTTTTTCGCTTCCATAAAATTTTACGGGAGTCGAAAAAAGTATATTTTTTTTAAAGATCCATTATAGACATATGTAGGTATACATTTCGAGGCTTGAGAATACTCAGCAGCTTCATAAAATTCTAATTTATGTGCGAAGAAAATGCAGCGACATTACTATCTATTCACATTTGTGGCATCGCGATATCTGAATACCTAATTAAACGACGCAGAAGGTTAAACGGATCCAATTTCTGGACGGGGAACGAGCGCTTCCGCGAGATAGAATCTGAATGTTGTGCCGTATTATTTTGCGTAAGCAAAACTGAGATTTAGAGGCAATTTCGCAACAAACTTAATTGAATCATCAAGGGAAATATTTTCAACGTTTATATTGTAATTAAGCTTCTATAATACCGATAGGATAAGAGAACAGTAGCAGACCTCACACAACGTTGAAAATTATTTTTCGAAGAAAAGAAAAAAAAAAGGTATCTCTTTTGTACTTTCTCGCCAAATTTAACGATTTTGTGCCTGTTCGCATCTTCATCCATTTCTACAAAATTTTCAACTCTTTGTCGTTCGCGTTTCCGGAATTCTGCGCAACTATCTTTCGCGTTTGTTTTACGGTTACCCGGAATATTAGTGTTGATTTTATCAGCTTCTGTTCAGATCTTCGAGGAAATACGGTAATTTCAAACTCCGTTTTCGTCATTAAAGAGCGATATTAAACGGTCAGCAGGATTTTTCTATTTTACGAAATATTTCGAATTCCTACTTCGCGAGCTTAGGTCTACACTTTTTCGAGAGCCGTTGAGTACGAGCGTCGTGTTTTTTTTAATTACTCCGGTCGCCGTTTACACGTTAATTTAGACAAAATTAATTACCCATAAGTTCACCGCATATATTCGTGGAAGAATATTTTAATTCGTCATAAAATATCGTTAAAAGTTAACGCACCTAGTACGGGCGAAACATTGCGAGTATACTTTTTTTTCTGTGGTCGGAGAGAAAACAAAACAACGCCGGTGTCAAAGATACCGCGATTTGCGGAAAGAGCTGCGGAGTGATTTTATTTACGATGCATTTCGCCGAAAACGTTTTTGGATTGTTATTACAGTTACCGAGAACGCACGAGTACATCCAAGAAATTGTAGTGAATTCTGGGCTCCGTGATGTCTGCAATGGTCATACAAAAGATCCTCCATTTTGATCGTTATTACTGGTGCTTCAAATTTTCGATAATGTGGAAGACGCTACCTTTTACAATAGAAATTGCTGCAGACATAAATTGCTCACGTAGACTGAATGGAACCATAGATTTTATCACCCCTTCTCTACTTCTTCCTATAGATGTAGCTTATGTTTAGATTAGGACTCCATCCAAGCATCAGACTCCATAGTTATGCAGCCTAACCACGCCTAGGCTGTAGGTGAACAGCTTGAAAATTTTCCTTATCTAGAGAGGTTCAGAGCTTAAAATTTCTTCAAGACCCTCCTTTTTAGAGGTTCATAGCTCAAACTATTCTCGAATCCTCTGTATCCATAATTTGTGTCCTCAAAACGCCCATGAAACTATTCACCCTTTTTAAGTACTCAAAGTGTCCTCATTTATCCCAATTGGAAGTTTCATGAAAACTTCTCGACCAATCAGAACTCGGAGATTGAGAGGGTTCAATTCTGCGATTGGTGTCCTCTTAATGCCCTCATTATGTCTCTGTAAAAGAACCCTCATTGTGTCCTAATTATATCTAGAAGAACCCTCATCATGTCCTCATCCCATCCCCATGGAAAAACCCTCATTGTATCCTCATATAATGTCTGTTCCCTTCCACTTTTAGGTCGTACTTCTTTTACCAAACCCCTCAGAGTTTTGTATCCATATGTGAAAATAAAATTTTTCCAAGTACTCAAAGTAGGTCAAGGTTATTGATGACGTCATAAAGCAATCCCGGCTGGGAGTTGAAATTTTTTCAAGCCCATAAAGTAGGTCAAGGTCATTGATGACGTCATAAGGCGTCACACGTCACGTCACGCAGTTCACAGAAACTCCCGGACGCGGACAATTTCTGAGGATGTAATCCTCCTAACAAAATGGATAGCGGGTTCTCCGCTAAAATCGAGGGTCCTATAGGAATGCAGTTTAGTTGACTGCTCTCCAAAAATTATCATCTTCACACACCTATTGTTGGAAATCTCTCCAAGATGAGCAACCTCTAAAGGAGGCTCCGATTACTTTCTCTTATAATTATTTAGACCTTTTTAGCCGTGCACTCTATCAATTGTGTCAGCGGGATACTGTGTCAGCAATATGCCGAATAACAGGTAGAAGCACCCTTGAGGTACCTGCCCTGGACCGATATTCTTAATCTATTGATCTAGGAAGTGGCAGTCATACTCGCAAGCTGAATCAGTCTCGTGCCAGATTCACTACGTGCAGTTACAATGATGGAGTCTTATGCTCTTATTAGAATTAATCTTGAAGTGCATTTGCAAAGTATCTCGATTATGAAGTGTTTACGTATTTCTGCTAATAAAATGTATCAACTACGTTTATTAGTATTTATTCACCTATTTTATCTTATATAGATAGCACTTGCTTCTTTCTCTGCAAGTATTACTGCAACACTATCAACAAACACTTTGAAGATACAATGATGATATTACAGCACCCAATATGTTTCCTCATCACTATTTCATAGTATCCTCAACATTTAATGGGTGTAGTGAGGACACAATGAAGATATTACAGCGCCCAGTATGTTTCCTCATTACCTCCTCATTGTATCCTCAACATTGAGGACACTTTATGGGTGTAGTGAAGACAATGAAAATTTACAGTAGCAAATAGCTTTCCTCGTTACTTCTTCACAGTACCCTCAATATTGAGGACACTTATTTGAGGATGTAATGGGGAAATAAGAGGATTGGTGAAATTTATGATCTGAAACAAAGAATTTTTATTGCACTTTCGTCTTTTAACACCTAAAAATTTTTGGATCGACGTTTCGAACGACAACGTTCTTCTTCAGGATCAAAGAACGTTGTCGTTCGAAACGTCGATCAAAAAATTTTTATGTATTAAAAGACGAAAGTGCAATAAAAATTCTTTGTTTCATCTCATCGAATAGTCGTCTAGACAAGTTATATATTTTATTTATGATCTGCTTCCTCATTAAGTCTTCTTTGTGTCCTCATAACGAAACAACTTTTCAAGAGGGACGTGGTTTCCAGACAAATTTTGTCGTATCCTCAAAAATTCCTCATTTTTCCCTCATTGTGAGGACGTAATGAGGAGATTTTCCTCTCCAAGTGGAGGATCGAAGCTCAAATTTCTTTCAAGTTGTTGAAAGTCATGATCTTCAGTGACGTCACAAAGATCCAACGCGGATGTTCCTTGAGGAGATCCCTCCTCCTAGTGAATTCCTAGCTTAAAATATTGAGCGCGCGCTGAAGTACAGAGACGGAAAAGTATTTGATATTGAAACTATTTTGAGCGTTGAAAAAGGTCCATCAATTTTACGATCCTCTCGCCTCTAGTGTAACTTCTAAGGTTTCCATAATTCTGGAACGTATCTACCTGCATTCATCTTGGAACTTGACCGCCGTTTCCAGCAATATCTCTTTCCTTCTTCTCGTTTTCCAAATGTGAATTGAGAGGACACGTAATCATTAACAAGTACTTGGTGACACAAATGATGATTCTTGAAAATTTCGATGATCGGAACAAATAAGTGTGGCATTGTATTTGGTTTCAAGAATGGCTGGCTCTCTGTCATCGATTAAATGAAAGAGTTATTGACGCAGTACTTAAAGAGAATATCAAATAATATGTACATTGTTTTCGATTTCAAGAACGGCTTTTCATATCGTTCAATTAATAAAGTGATTGGCGGAATATTTGAAAAGAAAACCATTGTCAAAATCGCAACAATAAGGTTTCTTGTACTTCCGAATTATGCAAAACGTCTTCAGACATTAAAACATATACCTAAGTTTATGTTATTTATTAAGGTGAATCGAATCAATGACGTTTTTTAGATAAAAATTATATACGATAAAGTTCTCGAGCTTTTCGACGTCTTTGAACTACTTCTCAAGGCCGCTTTTCGGTGTACGCTTGATTTGACGTCATCAAGAGCGAGGACTTCGTTAAAATATCAACCTTTGAGCGATAGATATGCAGAGCAACACTAGGGAAAAAAATTCTGACCATTAAAAACTCCACATGTTAGGAAAAGGCTTCGAAAAAGTTAGTACTAATGTATGGAAGAGGACTTGAGAAATACCTATCATAAAACTTCGGATATGAAGAAGAGAGGATACAAAAGATTGACATCTCCTAGTTGACATTTCTGTAAGATTGACGAATTTATTATACATCACCTGTCGTCAGCAAATCTTCATTTCCAGTGACCGATTAAGCGCAGATTTTCTTTTATTCTAAAAAAACGAGTAGTTTCACAGAAAAACTTAACGTCAAGAGGAAGGACGATGCGAAAAAAAGAAGCTAATATTAGCTCTCCTTTAGAGATTATGTATTTCAGCATTCCATAATGCTCCCTACTCTTTGATATCGATGTAAAAATTTTAGCAATCATATCGACTTCTCATAGGTCTATCCTGGTCATGATGACGACCTTCTCACCAGTATATTTTAGCTCAGTACGTAGGTTTCTGATGCTGAGTGGCTTGCGAGCTCACACGCTCCGCCTGCCCCCCTTCACTAGCCTGGTATATCTCCAGTATACTCCATGTTGGGCTAATTAGCTTCGGGGGTTCACTCGTCTCCTATTTCAGCTTAGTATAAGTCCAGTACACTGTATGTGTTCGGCCGAATGGCCCAAGTATCGGTAGGTTAAGGTCACTGATGACGTCACAAAACCGTTGACGGTAGATTGACGGCTTTCCTAGTATATAGATTCGCATACGTCATTATGTTAGGCCTATAAACAAGGAAGAAAGAGTTCCGCTCGGGTCAGAAGATTTTTAATAGGGAACCTGTTTTATCGGGAAATCTCTCGGAAAAAATGTACGCCATCCGGGAGGCAATATGACCTTGGGACAAGTCCCCTCATATATCCGACGGAGGTCGAAAATCATCCAAGTCCCCCTCTCATCACCTATAGCTCGAAGGCTGAAAATTTTCCAAGTCACTTCCCATCATGCACATATCTTGCGAAGGTCGGATATTTTTAGCGGGGAATTCGCTATCCATTTTTGTGGAGGGTTTACATCCTCAGAAAACGTCCGCGTCCAGGAGTTTCTGTGAACTGCGTGACGTGACGTGGGGTGCTTTATGACGTCAGCTATGACCTTGACTTATTTTAGGGACTTGGAAAAATTTCAGCTTCCATCCGGGATGCTTTATAACGTCATCAATGACCTTGACCTACTTTAAGGACGGAAAAATTTCAACTTCCAACCTTCATTATATCAGGCCTAGTATTGTTTGGGGGATTACATTCTCAGAGAACGTCCGCGTCCGGGAGTTTCTGTGAACTGCGTGACGTGACGTGTGATGCTTTATGACGTCATCAATAACCTTGACCTACTTTAGGGACTTGAAAAAATTTCAACTTCCAGCCGGGATGATTTTTGACGTCATGAATGACCTTGACCTTGACCTACTTTAGGGACGGAAAAATTTCAACTTCCAGCCTTCATTATATCAGGCCTAGTATACAGTATACTGAGAAAAGCCCAGCCAAGTAATTTTCTGTAGGAGCACTTTCGCGCCAAAGTGATCGCGAGCGCGGGAGATTGCGAGTTCCCCGCTGCCATTGCAAACCTGCAATGGACTCTAAATTTTTTTTCAAGTCCCAAGGCGGTGGGTATAGCCTGATCAAAACAGCTCCTCCAAGTAACTAGATATGCAATGCTTCATACACCAATTTGCTCAGCCCCTTCAATGAGCCAGATATGCAATTCTTCAAACACTGCCCCTCCAATAAATTCGAAGTCCCCTTCGTATCATCTTGCAGCACTGATAGCCTGATTAAAATAGCTCCTTCAAGTAATTACATATGCAATACTCCATACACCAATTGGCCTATCCCCTTCAATGAGTCAAATATACAAAGTTTTAAACACCATAAGACTCATTCAACTCCGTTGAAGAACCTGTAAATTTTTTCGTCATATTTCCTTCTCTTTCCTTATCTGTAAAATCTCTTGTGAATTTTCGCCCTAATTAACTTTTTTCATTGATAAGGTAGTATAATGAAACTAGCAAATGACAAACTTTTTTCCAAGTCCTTAAAATAGTTCAAGGTCACTAAAGCGTACCAAAGAACCCGTCACGATATTTGCAGGAGTGATCAAAAACCCGTCAAAACACAATCGAAAAAAATGTGACGGTTTCTCCAGGAGTAGTGCCAATTTCATATAAACTTTTTTAATATCAGAGTTCATAAAATTTCTGTCTCCCTTGATGGTGTCACATCCTCCTCGATCGTAAAGCTTCTTATCTCCAGTTCACCTGAGCTCCGTTCTCTCGTACATTAAGCTTCATCTTTCAATATCCTCGGAAAGAGTCGAGGCCGCGCTGATTTTTTGATATGACCAAAATTTCCTTATGTTAATGTCAAAAACTGCCGCGCGGACCCTTTAATGTCGTCGTATGGACCTTCAACCTAGGATCTTACTATATAAAATACTGATACTTGGACATCCAACTGACTTAGCTGATCTTGTATATTTGTGTATTATCTAAATATTATGCAGAGTCTTGACCTAGCCTCGACTCTGGTCAGCCTCGATGAGAGGGGGGGGGCAAAGGGAACAAAATACCCCGGACTCGGACCTCTTGAAGGGGCCGACATTTTTCAATAGCCAAAATTTTCTCCCCATTTGACAATGGAAAAAATTAGTTGGAAGGAGAGGGGGCCCGTTTATTCTCTTTATGGGACTGACTCTGGTACAGATCAGTCATGCTCGTGTGCTTAACACTAGACTAGTCTAGTTTGCTGTGTATTAGTACGGTGTATTAGATTAGAAAAAAAGATAAGAACTTGTCTAGACGACTTAATTACAAGAAAAGAAATATTGTCAGAAATCTAAATTTTTTGAAGAGGCACGTAGCCTCTTGGACGTCACCAGAAGGTTGAAAATTATTGAGTTGAAAATTTTGGCCAGAAAGATGCTCAGTTTATACAGCATATAGCTCCCGCCCCATCCCTTCCCCTTCGCCTGTCCTCCTGTATATAGTACTTAAATATAAGAATTGATCCGTATTCCCCAAGATTCGAGGCAAATTTGCTGTTAACAATTTTGGAAACTCTTTTCGAGTTCACCTCCGCATATCTACTCGTAAATCAATGGTCGAAAATTCTTGAGTTCCCTTAGAAAGAGGTCAAAGTCCCCGCTTTTGTCAAACTCCATTATACTTGCCAGCAGAATGGCAAACAGCGGATCTGTTTCTAACAAAATCCTCCAATCAAAAGACTGCTTATTGAAGCCCGAAGTTCAAGTTGTGGAGAGTTCGGACCAACCACAAACTGGCAATTGAAAAAGATATCTCTCACTTTGAGAACTTACAAAAATACCGTATAGTTGGAAAAGTGTAAGATCCACTAGGCACTAGATTTGAATAAACCAACCGAATGCCCTTCTTTCTCTCGAAGTTTTTCACCGTTTGGACTTCAGTTTGTTGTTACAGCGTTCTGCTCAATTTTTCCACATTCATCACGGTCTCTGGTTGGGTGAAGTAGTTCCGACCGTGTCAGAAGTATCCATATTCGCAGATTTCGAGACCAAAATATGACCCTTGAAAAATTTATTCTCTCAATTCGTCTGCAGACTCGAAGAGTAAAACTTCGAAAAATCTTCTCCCCTTTTGATTTGGTAATCATCGCCACGTCACACTACCCAACGAAATGAAATTTTTTTAAATTCTCTGGCCCGGGATGATTCAAGAAATATTCTTTATGCTGACAACGATGCCATTTCCCGTTTCCTGGGATACGCTCAATTTTTCTGGGTTCCGTCTACGGTTACTCGCCGCGAATCGTTGCGGAACGCACGCAAGTTTACATACTCGAATACAGCTTCCTACAATGCGTTCCGCGATGATCCGCGGCGAGTAAACGTAAACGTGAAGAAAATTGAGCCAATCTCAACGGCATGAAGAATACCTAGTTCCAGGGTCAATTATTCCCGGGCTGTTTCAATTTGTTGGGTAGTGTTCCGGAAGCTCCGAAAGTATTAGATAGACGAATGTAAGGTGATCTCGGACCAACCATCAATCGCAGAACGTCTTCTGTAGAGGAGAAGAGAGAACGAATGAGAAATTAATGATGTAAAGAAGGGACTTGAGAGGAGAAGTTGAGAGCTGACCAAAGCGCTGGAAGTGAATCAAGTCTTGCCAGAGTGGAACTAAAGGTTTAGAAAGAATTTCTGATATTGCACCCACGTGACTAGATAGATTGATGACGTTATCTCTATTGAACGCATTTTGTTTTCAAGTATTTCATGCACGCCTGTTCGAAGCACGTTAGGCAACTAAAATCGCATACAAGAAAACTGTTCCGTCCGTCCAGTCTCGCTCTTATTTACGATAATAACTTGTCACGCGGTTTATTTACTGTATATTGGTCGTACATTCAAAATGAGAAAATTAAAATCCGACACTATGGCTCATAGCTCAGGATTACGTATCCATAAAATGACAACTCGAAGTAAAATATAAAAAAGAGTACGTTTACGACATGTCGTAGATTACAAGCCAGTTGCTCAATGGTGACGTTTAATCGTGGCAAAATTAAACAACCGCGAGCTTCGAATATGAGATTATCGAATCAGAAATTTTATGATTGCTGCCGTTAAACGCCCTTCGAATAAATAAATCACGCTAGCACCCAATAACCCGTATTTTATAGCCCAATCCGAGCCCGATGGTCATCTGATTTTTCGGCACAGTTTGCGCGCGCGTATACAATTACAGATCGAAGAAACGGGTACGAGAACTTTTCTCTCTTCTTTTTTTTTCTTCTTTTTTATATCTTCATCACTATTTCATTTTATTGGTCATTTACTATCGAGCCGTTTTATAACGTAATTCATAATTTTGTGCTCTTCGTTTCACGATCTCGTCCCACGATTAAAAATTATAAGTTCATATAATTCGATTATAAACTTATTTTTACTAACGTAATTTTCATTTGGCGAATGCGATATTTTTTTGAGAAAAATTTCCATCCGATGAGTAGGTAACTCGTTTATTGCTATGAATTTCACCTATATATTTTCGAAGAAGAAAGAGTGCGGAGTGTTTTTCTCAAAAGCTAGAGAATTATCGACCATAACCGCCTAGAATCGCTGTTGGAGAGCCTGAATGGTGGACTTCCATCTATTGTCTCTATATAGTCTCCAGTTCGTCTCACATTCCTCGAAACCCGAAGACAGTAAATGCCGAGAAAAGATATAGTAGACTAGATCGTAAATGAAGAAAGATACGTAGTAATTCATTTTCTTACAAATATGGAACCGATTGAGTGTCTCACTTCCGGCTCTAAGTAGTCAGATGCCAAAATATTGGGATCAGCGTGGAACGTTTTCGTCGGATATCATCCTCGCATAAATTTTCACCGCGTGTAGTAAACGAAGCTTTACTAATATACGATAAAAATAGAAAGGATAAAGTATAACAGTATACCGACGAGTGGTCATTAGGAAATTATTTTATTTAATTATTTATTGCGCCGATTATTGTCGTCAAGCGATACCGTACTGTAAATTTCAAACTGCTAATGCATGATTAATCATCGATCTGTTGTAGGAATACCTAGTCTTATCTAGCGTTATAAATTAACGTTGATACACTGTATTGGAGAAGAAACCTACAGCGTATTCAATATAGGCTACAACTTTATCAAGTGCTCTCCACTTTACCTGGTTGCGCTTTTGCTCCGATTTTTTCCATTATTCCATTAGTTCGTTATTATATCTAGGTATATCGATTTGCCGACAATCTGTTCAACGAGTTTGTTAAAATAGCCACTCGTTCCGAATGGTTGATAAGTACCGAGTACTTAACCCTTCGAGGACTTTTTATCTTTAGTGAATCGGGTCTTTAGAGAACTCGGTGGTCTGGAGCTTTGGTACCCGGCTCAACTGATTTGCGCTAATTTCTTACCTTGGATAAACTTATGAAAGGCCGCTTAGAACGTGATATGGAGTTTTAATGGTTTTTATCTGTACGTGTATCATACAAAAATCCGGAATCTCTTACTATTTATCAATGATATCGCATCAACTGGGCAAGAATTGAAGTAATCGTAACATTTTGTCTCATGTAAATGAATATTATAATTGTTTTTAAGTCTTCAAACGACTGCAGGATACGAGTAATAGAGCCCTCTTTCTTTGTTTTTAGACTAACACACACGTGTATAGCTTAGTAGATACCAAACGGAGTTCGAAGAGGACATACAGGGAGCATGTAGGAGCAGTCTCTTCCTTCTTAGGCTAGTATAACAGTTTAACAAGACGCCCCAGAACTCCCTCATCCTTCTTTGAGCCCAACATACGTGTATATGACCTCGTCATGAAAACGTAGGTGATGCAAAAACTTTGATTAACAAGGAATGACATTGAAAAAAAAATACAAGTCAGAAGGTAGGCTTTTAGACAAACTAGTAAATCGTTCGTCGGCTGCGATGGTTGCAACTCAATGAGCAAAAAATGTAGAAAGATCAAGAGTTGAAATTTAAAAGAGGGGGGTTCTTTGTTGAACTTTAAAGTTTGAACCGGAGTCTCAATATTGCACGATCTGTTCTGGCTGACACCTGAAGGTCATCATCAGGTACTGTGTTAAATGGTTCTACAGAAGTTTCTGCAGTAGGAAAATGAGAGAGAGGCAATTGAAGTCACGAATTCTCTTGTACATAAGCTGTATAAATTGGATGAGATTTAATTTGGTGTTCTACTTATTATGAAATGCAGAAATTTACTTCAACTCTCTCAAATTGGGCTCTTCAACAACAATAATATCGATGTTTGCAAAATGGGATGCAGAGAGAGAAAAGTCACTGCCTTGCAGAGAGACTCCTCTCTTTCAAGATCTTGGTGGTGGTAGAGATAAGGCGTGTTGGGTTAGTGTTTGTCACAAAATTCAGTCATGGCTACAAAGACACCATTCACAGCCCTTCCACGCCAACTCTAAGGAGTCTACCCTGCTCCAAAGAACAGACTTTACCGAATCGGCTGTAGCAATTGTAATGTTGGTTAAGACTCTCGAGGACCACATAAATGAGCATGGATTAGCTGTTCACAATTCACAGCCTCACAAATCTGCCTCCACTCGGCACATCCTATCTAAGAGCCACTCTTCCTCAAAACAGCTCGCCGAAAGGTAAATTGGAAGACATAGAAATTATTAAACCTAAACACGGCTCGGCTAGTTACGAATTATTCAACGACATTGAACAAGTTCTATTTGGAGTTTTGTGACGTATGCTTTCGAGTAGATATCGGAATGATGACAATATACTTGACTCAAAAAAGGCGAAGCCTTTACTTCACCCTTCTTGAATATAATGGTTCAATTTTCTGATGACGTATCACTATAATCCACGAGAAATTAATTGCCACACGTCATTAGAATATGTACACCTCACAAGATAAGCGCACACTGGAAAAAAAATTCAAAAAATTTTATTAACATATTATTCAACTTATTTATTATATTTGATCCATTAAATAAAAATATCAGAATTAATTATTTATTCATCATAATAATTAAGTTATTAAGTATTATAAATCCAAATTATTGATCAATTAAAAATTTATTTATAATAACAGAAAATATTGAATTTAATATTGAAAATAATTCAAATTATATATTTTTAAAACTTTAATTGACAATTTTTTTTATTAATTTTTATTTTCAACCTCTCTCCTGACAAGGACAAAGAGTACAGTCTATGGAAAGCTACAAAAAGACTCAAGCAACCTACTGTCAATTCCCCTCCCCTAAAGTCAGTTGATGGGGCCTGGTGCCGAACTGATGTTGAGAAGGCAACCCTCTTTGCCGAAACCCTTGCTGACAGGTTCACCACCAATAATATAGCTTCGGAGATTGTACCAGATATCACTATCATAAACAGTGAACCATTGAAATTGTTTAGCCCAAGAGAGGTCGCGACTCAACTAGACAAAATGAACCCAAAGAAAGCACCCGGCATTGACAAAGTCACAACCCCAATGCTGAAAGAGCTGCCAAAAAAAGGTATTGTCCTTCTAACATATCTACTTAATGCAGCCCTACGTTTATGCTTTGTTCCAGTTAGCTGGAAGACTGCCAAAATAATAATGATTTATAAAGATGGCAAACCTGCCCAAGATCCTAATTCCTACCGCCCAATCTCCCTTTTACCAGCAGTAGCAAAGCTTTTCGAAAAGCTGGTCTATAACAGAATCATTCCACTCGTTGAAAAGAACCACCTCATTCCTGATATCCAATTTGGCTTTTGACACCGACATTCAACTATCGAGCAAATTCACCGGGTAGTTGCCACTATTGACGAAGCACTTGAGAAAAAGGAGTATTGCCCAGCGGTATTTTTGGATATCAGCCAAGCTTTTGATAGAGTCTGGCATGAGGGACTCCTCCATAAGATGAATAAAACGCTACCAGCTAACTACTGCTCCCTAATACACACATACTTATCAAATCGCAAATTTCAGGTAGCATGCAATTCTGCCTTCTCAACTATCAATGATATCCGAGCAGGAGTACCGCAGGGTAGTACGCTGTCTTCAATCCTGTTTCTTCTGTACACAGCGGATATACCTATACCCAGTGATGCGATGGTGTCAATGTTTGCAGACGACACGGCAGTAATGGTCACGCACAAAGATTATCACACAGCAGTAATCAGGCTGCAGGCAGCAGTGAACAACATTGTGGCTTGGTTCCACGAATGGAAAATCAGCACCAATGAAAAAAAGTCTGAGAGAGTAGACTTCTCATTACGGCCGCATCCATATAACCCTATCATAATAAATGGCAAATCCATTCCCAATCTACAGTCAGCCAAATATCTTGGATTACACCTTGATACTAAATTAACTTGGAATATCCATATAACAAAAAAGAGAGATCAGATGAAGCAACTATTACGAAAATATTATTGGCTACTCGGTCGTCACTCCAAGATGAGTCTGTCCAATAAGAGACTTATCTACAACGTTATAATTAAACCAGCTTGGTCTTACGGTATGCAACTTTGGGCCACAGTCAGAAAATCAAACTTGAAAATCATACAAACAGCTCAGAACAAGACCATCCGCCTCATTGCCAATGCGCCCTGGTTTGTATCAAACGCCCAACTACACAACGACCTGCAAATTGACACAGTTGATATTGTAGCCAAGAAAATTTCCAACAACTATCTCCAACGACTGCATAAACATCCAAACGTTGAAGCCATGCAACTCCTGGATACAAACGGGATCACAAGGCGACTTTCGCGAATCAAGCCGTTTGACCTAATCAATTAGCTTAGCGTATACATACCATTGTAAATAAGGTTGCAGTTCGCTGGAAAGGTGACCTTATAACACGTTCCTAGCTATATCAATGTCATTGGTGTATGCCTAACAGGCAGTTCTAATGTTAAAATTATAATAATAAAAAAAAAAAAAAAATTTATTTTCACCAATTAAATTTTATTTGATTCATTAAATAAAAATATCAGAATTAATTATCAATTAATCATAATAATTATCATTATAAATTCCAATTATTGATCTAGTAAACATTTATTTATAATAACAGAAAATATTAAATTTAATATTGAAAATCAAATTATATATTTTAAAACATCAATTGATTTTTTTTTATCATATTTAATTTTAAAAATTCTTTTTTATATTACAGTAATTTTATTTTCATTAATTAAATTTTATTTGATCTATTACATAAAAATATCAGAATTGATTATTAATTAATCATAATAATTATCATCATAAATCCCAATTATTGATCAAATTGAAAATTTATTTATTTCAACAAAAAATATTAAATTAAATTTAATATTGAAAATAATTCAAATAATATATTTTAAAAATTCAATCGATAATTTTTTCATCAATTTCAATTTGAAAAATTTTATTTTATATTAATTTTATTTAAAATCATTTATTCAACTATCCTGTTGTCCTGACAGTAATTTTGAATTTAATTAAAATTAAAAAAAGTGCTTTCTTATTATCCGAATAAAATTTAATTAAATTGAAATATTATGTTATTCTTTAAATAAATAAAGTTTTTGTCAATGTGACTCATTAATAAATTATTATAGCATTATTATTGTTCAATTTCGTTTTCTAAAAAAAATTTAATATCATAGAATAATTAGATTTGTTTATTTATGTAATTAATTTATAAGATTAAGACAACTATTGCAACGATGACCAGGAAAAAATTGACAGCTTCAACTAAACTTACACGAGTTACAGTCGCTTTAACAATAGACAAAATTCAGAATGACATCACTTCGCCCCAAATCCGCACAATCCCTGGAGCGTTTGGCTACCAAAATATTGACTCCCATAAAAATAACACAGCGAGCAATGATTATCATGCTACTAATTGAGAATAATGGACTTCTTACGCTTCCATGCGTTGGGTAATTTTGCTACCAAAATCAATCACATGCTCCGGAGATGACGCGGATTTGGCGTAGTTCAACGTCATCAGAATTCTGTCTATAAGCAGACAGAATACCTACTCACGTAGTTTCCCCGTAACAGTTACAAAGTAGTTCTGCATTATACTTTTCCCGGGAAAATCTGTTAATGTCTTGTGTATGAGCGATCCTTGTCAATCACTTTTGAAACTAGGTCACTTATTTTAGCGGGGAACCCGCTATCCATTTTGTTAGGGGGATTATACATCCTCAGAAAACGTCTGCGTCCGGGAGCTTCTGTGAACTGCGTGACGTGTCAGGTTTTATGACGTCATCAATGACCTTGACCTTGACCTACTTCAGGGTCTTGGGAAAATTTCAATTTCTAGTCTTCATTGTATCAGGTCTAGCATGCAGTATACTGAGAAGAGCCCAGCCAACTGATATTCTTAGGAGGCATTTTCGTGCCAACGTCATCGCGAGCGCGGGAGGTTGCGGGTCTGCAATGGCCTCTAATTTTTGTTTTCCTGTTCTTCATTTCTCGTGCAACCTTTTTTTCCCCCTGTACTTTTCAATATTCCCCCTTACTATGTTTCTGTAGTAAGAATATTGATTTAAAGTTGTGCGCTACAAAGAGAAGAAAAATGTTTAACAAAAACATTCTACGCAGAAATGAAATCTGGTTTGCGCACCTCCTGATATCTTCCTATCTGCCACAAAGTGATTTTAAAAGACGCGCAGGCGTATTTACGGGAGGGGCAACCATTCCCTCCAAAACTGGAATTTTTGCTTCAAAATAGGTATCATAAAATTGTCTTCAAAATTTTCTCACTCAAACTCGCTGAAGAAATTTTTTTTTATCAACCATTCCTTTCAAAATTTCCTGGATATAAGAGGTAACCTTCGCGTGGAGTGACAATAAACAAGGGATGTATGGAAGTAGGGGAGAGGATCGTTGAGTATGTGAATCAATGCTCTCACGTAACTGCACAATCAAAAATACAAAAATAAAAAATTCAAGCTTTCTTTTTCTTTTTTTTTTTCTGCTCATTTGATTTTGCAAATGCGTTTGATTAATTGAATAATGGTTCGTAAACGTCAAAATTGATTGCTCATTTCTCTCTGCCATTATTTTGATGGGATGGTACTGGAGTGATTAATTAGAAATTCAACAACGTTTTCTAGAGGTATTAGGTTTCTCATTCACCTCTAATACAACATATCGGGTCTATTTTCAATTAAACAATTACGTATTTCTATTGGACTTGTGGATGTTATGGTATCAATATACCGGGTGAGAAGAAAAAAACTTATCTCGTTTTTTCACAAACTATTTCCTCCCAATCAAACTCCACCCCCTAAGAGAGTGGCAATATTACGTTCGCTGTTTCGAAGTGCGGTAATTGCGCCCGGTCTCCAATCGATAGTCCAGTAAAGGTTTCGCTATTTACACGCGGAGCAAGCGAATGCACGACTACTGTACTATACCTCTATTTGTCTCATACGTTCTTGATAATTTTACCTTTTATTTCTAACCTTAGCGAACCTCAAACGCTTACTTCATTGGTGTTTAACCAATCGCTTTCGTAAAAAGCTCAATAATTTAATTTTTTTTTTTTAGGAATTGTAAAAAATTGAAAGTTTCTCTTTGATCAATTTCTCTTTTGATTCTTGTGTCGCTCAAAGATGGATACGGTCACAGACGAGCGTTAAAAAGAAAAAGTGCAATTAATATACGAGCTTAAACTCCTTCAATACATAGTAGAATTAGTGTGGGAATAAAATTTTATACTTTCTTCTCCAAGCAATCGATTGAGAATTTTTTATTCGCTTCTGATTAGCCAGATTTGAATACAGAAATTTACAAAAAACTTGAGACTTTTAATTGACTTTTCCAGGTTACGGTTGCGAAGTAGTAATTCGAAATTACAAATGCCACAGACGTCACGTATAACTCATAGGAGTTACAGCACCTAAAAAATTTTTGAACCAGCAAATCATAATATGGTAGTCAATTTGGGTGAATTAACTGGTCCGAAGAATTCATAATTATTTTACCGGATATACGGCACCTACTCAGGCTCCTTGTTCAAAAAACCCAAGATAACAAGTCTTCTTCGAAGACGCATAATATAGCACCGCACTGTATTTGCTTACTCCATCACAAAGGCCAACCAACTGATGGGCTCACCCGTTCTGACCTTGTTCGCTTCTTCTTTCTCCGGTATGGCTTAGTCAGATTTAAGCCTAGTGTTGGTGTACTGGGTGTTACTCTATTGGAAAAATTGTATTAAGCCTGATGACGTCATCGATGACCTTGACCTACTTTAGGAACGTTGAAAATTTAGATTTTCAATGCATTTAAAACCTGTACCCTTTGCTTTCTTTCTACTAAGCTCGACATACAGTATACCTAGCTGAAAACTTTTGACTTCTGTTTTTGTCTAACATACATCGACTTATTGTCGGCCATGAATGGAGGCAAACGAGCGGAGCTGGTTAGTCCGTCAGCTGGTTAACTTATTGAACAGAATACAGGTTTAAACTATGCTATGAAATATTGGTAGAGAAGGGCGTTCCTATGACGTCATCATGCCGAATTAGACATATCAGAAATTGATCTAGTCGATTCAATATGATCGATATCAATATAATAATATGTAGAAGTGTATCCCAACAATTCTGGAGGAGGCTGGCTCCGATTAGGTGAACTCATAAGCTTGTCAGCTCCCGAGATAAGTAAGCTTATAAAATGCTACACTGCGTATCTCTCGAGCCGCAGGGCTGAGACTTGGAACGGAAAAGATCCAGAACCAATACTAAGTCAGGAGTAGGAAGAATCGCAAGCCTTAAAAATGATGGTTCTCAGCTCTACCGAAAAGGGTTCCGGTTTCAACCGGAATTTTCGATCTAAGAGCCGTTAACCTTTATTTCATCCTATTCCTGGAACCGAAAAGTTCAGCAACCTTTTACTTCAGAGACCAGAACCGGAAAGATCCAGAACCGGTCACATATAAGGGGAACCGGAACCATCTAGTACAGGCGATGACGACTTCAAACTTTTTGAGGGTGACTTCGGGAGTTTGTTGGAAAATGTGTGTTAGAAACAACATACTAAAAGTTTCAACCTCTTCCTGTGGAAAATTTTTAGCGCGACATTTTAGCCCACCAAATTCGGTTTTTTGGACATAACTCCAGAAATAAGGGCTGTAGAAGAAAAAGTCTGGTGATCAAAAATATTCCCCTTTCAATTTCACATCACACAAACTATCGTAATATAAGCCTAGCTTGACGCGTTAGCCTAAAAATGTCACTCAAAGTACGCATGTTTTGTAATGATTGCTAATTCCACTTTATTTTTCCTACGTTATGGACTCTGCACTGCCATTATGTACGAGTCCGTAACCGTAAACGTATCTTAATTTTTTTCATTCGTTCGTTTTTCGTTCTCTTTGTATATTCACAGAAAAATAAACAAAATTCTTTGGGTCTCAAGCTATTCTGGAAAAACTGGATTTTCGAGGCTCAAGCTCAAACCAAAAAGGTAAAGACAGTCTGCGTCTGCACATTTGAGCTTTCTCTAGAGATTTTGTCTGACAAGGGCATTTTTGTATTTTTTTGCCCCAATGACGAATTCGTCTTTGGGTTTCAAGCTGTGACTAAGAATTCTGAAAAAACAGGAAATGGATTAATTTCCGAAGCTCAAGTTCAAATTAAAAGGGTAAAGGGAGTCTTCGTCTGCACATTTGAGCTTTCTCTAGAGATTTTGTCTGACAAGGGCATTTTTGTATTTTTTTGCCCCAATCACAAATTCGTCTTTGGGTCTCGACCTATGACTAAGAATTCTGGAGAAACTGGAAATTGAATCATTAGAAGATCTGGACATGAAAACTTTTTGAATATCTAGCAACATAATATAGAGAAGAAGACGAGTAAGAAAAATTTAGCCTTTTCGCAACTTCAATTTTTGTTTCTAATTTCTCGTTCGTTTTCAAGGAAGTCAACGTGTTTTGAGGCATTCATCTCGATTATAATGACGTCATCGGAATGTCTCTCCGCTGACATTTAGTAGGTATTCTGTATGGCAAAAATAGCTGACGATTCCTTAGGCTAGTTTTAAGGTTCGTCAGGTTACTCTTTAAGCCTAGTATAACCTGATGGACTCACTCGTTCATTCCCCCGTTTATTAATGTTTCTTAGTCTAGTACTGGATGTTGGACTGACCAATAGACAGGTGGATTCGCCTCCCAGCCTTAAGTACATCTAGAAAAGTATAGCATACCTCTTCCACATCTATAGGCTCACCAATATTTCTTCGCGCGCCCCTCTTTAAATTTTTTCAAGTCCCTGGTTTAGGTCCATGTCATTGATGACATCATGGTAACACAAATCCGAACTAGGATAGTATACTAGGGGCTTGATATACAGTAAGTGAGGCTAACTGGCTTATCGCACTCCTTTTATACATGCAGCCAGGTCACTGATGACGACGTCATTGTAACAGAACCGAGTCAGTTTTTCCAAGAGTAGTCCTAATCTTACAAGGATAGGGAGAAAGCCGCGACTCTCCTTGATGAACATACTCCGTGTGGTCTCTGTTTGGGATCGTATTAGTTTTACATGTGAGAGTGTGTATTGGGCAGTTATTAGAAATACTCATTGTCTAGAATATTTGTAAGGCGTTCAGTCTACCCTTGTACATAATGATTAATAAGTTTTACCATCAGATCAGTATTCGAAGGCAGTATCAAGTTGTAGCATCACCCTTATTCGTAAACCGCGTTACGTATAGTAGCAGATAGCTTCCGATTATTTCCGCAAAGAATGTCATCGAGAATGTTATTATTATTTTGCAACGTGTAAACTTGTAAAAAAAATCTTGCCGGAGAGAATAGACAGTCAAGATAAAAATGCACTGAGAATATATAAGAATCAAAATTAGTTACAATAGCCGACCAGGTGTTGTTCTCTGGTATTGCTTCATCGTGTATGTCAGTTGGAAGAAGCATCTTTTTTTTTTTTTCATTTCGCCGTATGAAGAAGCGCATTCTCTAAATGCAAATTCAAAATGCGTAGGTGGTGATTCGAAGCGTATTTTCACATGAGAAAACAAGAACTACTATTTTTTTTTCTTCCGTTTTTTACGCGCTTAAAATCTTACACCACTGAGTCCGGTTTGGCGCATGTTATTCTATCCTCATAAGGAGGTATTCTAATCCTAAATTGACAGTTGGGGAAAGAATAAAGTAGAACTCGAACGTATCGAGATTATTTTGTTTATCCCGCGAAAAACAAAAATTAATTGTGATACCTGTGTAGGTCGTTTTCCGACGATTGAAAAATACATAGGTTTCGATTGAACAGAGGGTGGAAATACGTCGTGCATAATTTACAACTTGAATATAAAACGTGGTGAGTGAAGGTCGACCGTGAAATTGAAACAAAATTTTGCGGTCTTCTTCTGCATCTCCCAGATCTTCAAGAGCCTCGGGCTGTTTTCAGGAGGAGGCAGTCGAATATTACTGATCGATTTTGTAGAAAGGGAATCTGCTTTCAATCTATGTTAGAAGTCTAAAATGGATCACTGATGAAAAATGGATCGAATTTTAAGTCAAAACAACTTTTGGACGAGGAAATTCTTTCAAAGCGTCTACATCTGGAGATAATGTAGGTATTTAAAAGCGCATTAAGATCAGGTTTCAGAATATGAAAAACGGAGCAAATGGAGCAAATTCAATTTACTCCGAGGTCCAAGCCTTATACCCTTTTCTGGTTTAAGGACTTTATAACTGTAGGAGGCTTGCACAGTCTCAAAATTTGTATTCATCCTCGAAAATTTGCCTACCTAGCCACATGCTACTAGAGAAGAGAGACAAACGGAGAATCAAAATTAGCAAAAATGTACCTAAAATAACAAACTAAAGTCTTCGGAACCAGTCTCCTAAATCACGAATCACATTAAGATAATGAGACATGATCTTTATTTTCTGTTCTTCCGCCGAAAATGTCTAGATCGGAAAAGGAATTCCCCTCTTTCGTGGTCTCAATACTTTATTCTGTACTGCAAGGTGTAAGAATGAAAGACAGTTCTAATTAACGATGGATTTTTGTATTCAATTCACAATAGTTATTACCATCCAGTTCTTGATCAACTCCAAACTTCAACTACAATAAAACTTATATTCAATTAATCTGTAGGATGTGTAAAATTTGATTTAAGGAAGTTCTGACGTAATCGCGATTTATAATATTGTCTCAAATACACATCGCTAAAGAGATGAATTATTACACCTTCCACCCTCACTATGCAAATGTAAACAGGTAAGGTGACGGCAGCGGAAGCAGCGGCTTTTTTTATGTCTCTGCCACTTGAACTAAGTAGGTTGGCGAATTATTATGTCTACGCCGTGTCCTGCCTCTCGAAAGCGAGCTTGGGGATTACAAATCTCTCGGCCAGAGCACACTATACACATGTACGTAGGTACGCAGCCTGTTTTTCCTTCTACAACATCGTAGTGTGACAGTTATATGCACATATAAGACGTAATCTTTTTCCAGACGAGTTAGTAATTATTATTTTTGGTACAAAGGGTTATATCGCTCGACCATACTGTACGTAGTAAATGCGTCCGACATTGCATAAAAATGCATAATGCACTTTTGTTCCGCGTAGACCAGTTACTCCATTGGAAGCGGGACGTAACAATGTCGTGCATATAAACATATGCGCTTGCAGCGCAAGACGGGGTAGTCGCTTTTTGTTGTAGGCATTATTGTAAGATGAGGGAAAGGGAAGAAATAGAAGAAAAAAAAAATTTATTTAATCAACGGTGTCGGCGCAGAAATTTACGATCGACTGTAAATGCGTTTTGTGCGACGCGAAACAAGTTTCTTGTCGTTTCCGGATTTTGTAAAAATTCTTGCATTGTTATACGCCAACAAAGATGATGAGTAAGGGTGCGCAACGTGAATTGATTAATTTTTACTTTTTTTCTTCTTCTCTCTGCTTTACGATTTCGTTCGTGGGAAACTATAGACTATCCCTTTTAAAAGAGGGCCGGACTATACACATGTACTCTCTCGACCGAATCGGAATAAATTCATAAACTTCCGTGAAGTAAGTAATTTGATATTACTGGAGTAAGACACGAATGAGATTTTTGAGGATGCTCTTATTCATCTTTTGAGTCGTCTGAATAGGTAGGTATATGCCTTGTATTCAGTCGATGAGCTCTTTGATCGATTTAAATACTTTTGTGTGTGAATTTTCTCCGTATTGCATCAGGAAACGCACTCTATTCTATGTTGTCTTACTCTCATTTTCCGATGACGCAATTTCTTTGATCACTATTAACTTCGATGATTATTTGTAGCCTGTATAAGTGAAAAGGGTCACTAGCATCAATTTTTTAGTTTATATATTTTTACATCAAAATCAATGGAAGTCAAAAATTGATGCTAGTAACCCTTTTACCGCGACAGGTCACATAAAATGAAGAAACGTGTTCCTGATCCAAGTTCTAAGTCTCTTTAGATGTCACTCTCTAATAATGTCCCAACCTAGAGAGATGAGCATCTCTCAAGGTTGGACATCTTTCCCCTCGGCTATTTTATTGAAATCTCTTCAAATTCCTCTTCCAATGCACAACTTCTTCGGTCGGAATTTTTCCAAGCTCTTCTCCTCGTATACGTATCTCTTTATAAGACCCTATCCTCATCAAGGTTTGAGGAAGTGCAGACGAACACGATCGAAGAAATTCATGAAGATGAATCTCCGATGTAGTTCCGCTCAATGTCAACCGCAAATCGACCTAACATGATTGGAAGTAGATTATAAATTGACTTC
The DNA here is from genome assembly GCA_035079395.1 of Aspidiotus destructor. Classification (NCBI taxonomy): domain Eukaryota; kingdom Metazoa; phylum Arthropoda; class Insecta; order Hemiptera; family Diaspididae; genus Aspidiotus; species Aspidiotus destructor. The sequence continues at coordinate 22,762,937 of JAVHKZ010000015.1, read as the reverse complement.
TCCTTCTTACAGCCGACTCATCGTCGACGTCGAAATCTACTCGACTCCCAGTTTTCTACCTATTGACGTCGACGGTGGTTTTGGGTCGATCATACGTCAGGCATTAGCTAAAGACTTGTGATGGATGTCAAATTTCAGATGCACAGAAACAGAATATAAAAATCTACAGGAAGCCGACGCATGCCGACACCATCATCCCAAATGACTCCCACCACCACCATGGGCCCAAGTAAACGACAATCCTGAATCGCTACGACCGAAACATTGCTGTCCTGAAGAACAATGAGAAGATGAGTACAGAAATCGAGTTAGTGAAGCAGATTGCAGCAGCCAATGGTTTCTCTAGAGGCGCGGTTGAGGGAGTGTTTGGGAAAATAGAAGCAAAGAAGGAAATCCATGCGATAGCGCAGTCAGAATACAGTGAAGATTAGTACTAGTACACAAACAAGGTGATGAAGTCGTTCAATGGTCATGATATGAATGCGGACATCAACCCTCCCCCCCCCAGGGAAGTGAATAAGCAACGACCAGACGGAAGGAAAGGACGAGGAGAACTTGAGCGGAGTGTACAAGCACAGTGTCAAACAGTGTGAAGGTTTCTACATTGGTAAGCCAGGGAGAACTTTTAACTAACGAAGAAAGAAGCCTCGTTCTCAAAAGCGATATCCGTACAACTGATGGTGCAGTACACCCGAAAGTATATTCTTGAAAGCCAAGTAGAACAGTTCACTTGTGATCTTTTTAGCATCCATTGCTTGCTCTATTTACCCCTCGTCACGCTCAAAATCAGTTTTGATTTGAGCACTATAGGTTTTATGGATTGAGGTTGAAAATAAGCCTCGATTTAAAGTTGACTAAAAATCAACGTCAGCAACGCATTGCGTCTATTTGATCATTGCTGCGCTTGTCAAGCATAATTAGGATTCTCAATGACCCTCCTTATATAGCTGCACATTCTGTCTGCGAGTTTTGAAATCACCAGAGCAGACGGAATGCTTTATACAAGATAATGATTGTACATTGACTCCAAATGAACTTCAATTTGAGGTCAATTCAAAGTCGACCAGCATGCATTTTCGGGAAACTAAAAATCGGTTGCGAACCGACGCAAAAGAGCAGTCGCTTTCAGGTTGATGAAAAAATTTGGGGAAGTCGTTCCGAGATCGACTCCTAATCTACGTCGATTTGAAATCAATTTCCAAGTACGAGTACCTACATAATATTTGGAAAAGTCAACCTGGGACCGATGTGGCAAATAAGTCGAAATGGAAACGTTATTTTTGTAGTCCCTGTTCATTGATCTGAAATTGACGTCGAGGTAAGGTCGATTTCAACAACGTCCGTCCAAGACTTTAGAAAAAGTGATTTGATGTCGATTACCCAAGTGAACAAATTTCAAAATTTTGGAATGAACTACGCGTGAATATTGGAGGTATTTCTAGAAGTATTTTTGATGCTAAATACAATACCTTCGATATCATCCCTCCGTTTTGTGGCAATCTTGAAGTTTATTTCCCGCGCTTCATTGCAACTGGCAAGTGAACCTTCTCGCGTATTGAAATTCGGTAGCTCGATAAGATACGTCACGCGCTGTAACAAACCGCGGTAAATAAACATGAGTGTTGCAGTATGATGAGAAAAGATATCGAAAAACGGTAAATGGCGTTATATTCAGCGTTGAAAACACTTCTAGAGAAATACCTTCGATAGTTCATGTTTATTTCAAAAGTTTGAACATAATTCTCAAGTTTGACCTATCATGTGAAAACCTCCTCAAGTGTCAAAAAAATTGATCAGGAGAAAGGCTACCTATCGTTCAATTTATCAAAATTACTTGAGAACAGGGAAACATCTTGAAATATTTTGCAAACTGTTGTGGACTCGCAGTAAGAGATTGACTGAGGTTTTTGATCAGACGAGTATGTTTTCTCATTACAACATCAAAATTGGAGAACAACTCCACCATCTTCAAACAATTACCATTGTCTTTTTGAAAGAGAATAATAGGTAGAAAACTTTCTGAATGATAGACACTGCTCTCCCAAAAACGTAATGATCGCTGTTAGATATTCCAAAACTGGTTGCAAATGTTGAATTTCTTGACTGAGTGTATAAATATGCGATTACATGAGTTCACCCATCCACTTTTGAAATACATTTAACTAATGATGAGATGTGTCATGGCTTTTCAAGATGTCAGTCAAATGTTTCCAGTCAGACGAGCCTTCAGCGATTAGCTTTCATCTGACTGAATAATTAAAAACAAAAATGAAATACAGAATTTATTGTTTCTGAAGATATCAGCCACGACCTAAAGACAGATTCATCACTCACTCTGTAGTTTTCGGAACTTCAGACTGGGACTAAATTTTTGTTTTTCTTCGTTTTTGTAATGATTGAAATTTTCGTCAGTTGGAAGTTAATGTCCTTGCTCCATCAAATATTTTCTCATTTAGTTGTTCAACGAAGAGGGCCAGTGTGCTGGGTCCACATCAAAAGTTAACTTTTTAGAATAATCTGCAACTGGTAACACTTCTGTGGAAAGAGTTGGAGCTGACTATTTACTATTTAGATTGCTCTGAAATGAGCCCCTTTTGGAATTGGAAACTCAGGGCCTCAGGAGCCGACTCTTTGAAAGTAATCATTACCATCGATGGTAAAAAACGGGCCGTAAATCCCGCAAGTTCCCGCTGTACAAAATACCGTCACAGTGAGGTCACAAAGAGAGATCACGGTGCTTTTTTAATGGGCGATTGCCGTCACAAACTACCGTCACAAGCGTTACGATTCTTCTTTGTTCTCAACTTCGATGGTATTTTGCACAACGGATTCTTCATCTTCCTTCGAGCGTTCTTTCTTCTTTTTACGAAAAGCTGCATCAGATATTATGATTGTGAAGATGGAACTATGATACAATAAAATACCGTCGAACGCAAGTCGGAACTCGATTGTAAATGCGTTTGTGAAATGGTAGGGGTTCGTTTTCATTTATTAATTTTTCTCTTCCCCATATTTTCTGTCGACTTTCTAGAATTTTTTTTCTTCATTTTGCCGCCCCCTTGCCGCCCTGGGCAATCGCTAATTTTTCCATGGTCGCTACGGTCCCGGTCCCGTTCTCAAGTACACATTCCCAAATAGCACCTAACCCTCTTCAAATCATATTTACCGGTAGGACGATGGAATTCAAGTCGTCACTTTCCTCATGTAAGGCTTGATGGTTCAAATTTTTCGTGGTTTAAAATAGCCGAACGTTAGGTAGTCCTTGAAATACGTTAGCGCTAATAAGGTTCTCGAGCATTTTTCCGGGTACTCTTTCCCAAATCTTGAAACCCATGTATAGCTCTACGATCAGAATGGTTCTGAATCCCCTCCTCTCTTATAAGTACATTTAACTCGGGGGTCGAAATTTCTCCAAATCTCCCCCCTGGCATTTAGAAATCAGAGGTTGAAATTTTCCAAGTCATAGGGCGCTAGGCAAAACCGCAAAAGGAACGAAAGAAAAGAAGGAGAACAGAAAAAAAAGACAGTAAAAATTACACGTAGACAAAAGAATGGCGATTATTTTCCTAAAAAAAATCTTTATAACATAGGTTAGCATTCTCAGCTTCTGCATACCTAATTGGCTGACTTCTACCTCTCTATCGATGGTTGTTAAAAACATACTTCTAGCTTCATTATGCCATCACTGTCAAATTTATTCTTCATATTTCGAGATTGACGTAATAATAATTATAAGCGTAATTTATGCATCGATCGCGCGACAAGTTAAATAAGAGCGTTTAGTAAAAAATTATAGAGTCTGATCTGTTCAGTTGCTCGAATACCGATAGTCGTTCTGAGAGGTCGACCTACACGCACATCAATAAAAATAACAAAAGAAAAATAGGCGAAGTATTATACTGCTCCACATTCTGCGATTCTATATGTAGATAAAAATTTTTCTAATAATTGCCTTCGGTTTGAAAACGTTATAAAATATGGTCAATTTTTTCCAATCATCACGCCCACAACACTAATTACTAGATTATGAATACGCGCTAACGGACTAACTAGAAGCAATATCTGCATAAAAAATTATTACTACTTTTTCCCCCTCTCTTGATTTAATGCATCTTCAAGACCTGTACTCAGCGTATTTGCGTAGATCGGTGAATTAATAAAAACAAAGAACGAAAGAATGCACGAGAGTGAAAAATAAGGTACACGATATTGTTTTCAATATAACGTTTCGATACGAACTGTTTTCAGATTCTTGTTTTATTATACCGATGAATTATTTCAAGTTTTTGAATGTGTTATAATATTCGTAAGCTGAAAAGGTAACCGAAAAGAACAACTTTTGCTAGTTTTTACTAGTTTATTTACTTTTTTGTTGATTGAACTGTAAAACTCGCTCATCTTCGTAGACAATTAGACCTAGAGGCTTTTATTAAGGAGGTCAATAGAGTAATGAAAGACTCAGTCTTCGTGCTTGATTGAGTCTTAACAGTATACGAATGTTGAAAAGTTTGTCTGAATCTGTCCATGGAAAGTTGCTCCTTTTTCTCCCTCAAGCACATCCTCTTCCTAATGATTTATGAGATACAATTTTGAGAGAACTATAGAAATTTCAAAATCGCTTCTTCAAGGACAACAACAGATATGTTACGTCGAAAAATCAATCTATTTATCTTTTTATCAGTGAATATCAACCCAATGAACATTTTTTCTGGTTGAAGCCCAGTTGAAGAGGTCTTCAAAAGGGAAAAACATGAGTATTTTTTCTCAAGTGCTTCAAATTGTTTACCGGGAATCAAGAATAAATTTTTCGTGTATAGGTAAACCGAATTTTTTCTTTATCATATTAGGCTACCTGTTCTGAAAGATATTTCTGAAATTTCCATTGCTCTTGATATGGTGAATCCTCCAGGTCTTTTGATAAATATTTAGCCACTTGTTTCCCACAAATGATGCGCCCAAGAATATTATTTTCAAAACACGGAATTGAAAATAAATGAACCGTCGATTTAAGTACCGCAATCGACCGAGTATTTTCAAGTTCCGACTTATGTCTAGGGATAAAACTTCATCAAATACCTATCGTGCTTTGATTATGTTTATTTTTCACACATGATGAGTAGAAAATACAAGTTTAACACGTGTATTTCGAGTCGATACAGTTATAAAGGCGAAGAAGAAAATCGAATTAAATTTAAATAGTTCATTCGAACGTCTGCCTATTTTTAATGATTTTGTTTTACCAAAACAAAGTGATTAATAATTTAAAACTATCCTCAATTAGCTTACAGCGAAAGCATGCACGCAATGCGGTGTATATCTGAATGCACAATTGAGTCACTCCGGTAACGTGATTCAAACTGAGCGCACCGGTTTCGGTCAACGTCGTTCTATAAAAAATAAAATACATGTCCATATCAGAGTTACAGTATTACAATACGATAAAAATGAATCGCGCCCTGAATATTCTAAACGGATTCGACGGCCGGAGCAGAAAAACAATCGCTCAACAAGGGGTGAGAAGGAAAATTCACCAAAGGCGGAGCTTGCGTACCCAATGAACGCTGTAAGCTTTCAAAAAAGGGAAGTTTGAAAGGGATTTTCTTTACGAGTTGCTAACTGACCTCGTGTTAAAATCATTCATTTTCCGCAATTCATTCAGCATGGAGTGCTTCGCGCATGTTACAGAGAAGCAAGTCTGATACGTGGCTTATGTAAATTGAATTGACTGAATAATTTATTTGCAGATAGAATTATTGTTCAACTTTTTGTCATTTAAGAAGACACCGTAGCTTTCGCAAAGGTTGGATATTATTTGAAGACTCATGAGCAGAGACCGAATTTTTCGGCATCAAAAATGAAAATTTTTGGCACTTCACCATTGTACGTTTGGCATTTTTCGGCATTTAAAAAAGAAAGTTGGAAGAACTGGCGTTTCCAGAGCCATTACAAATTCACGACCTGAATTATTCAATTTCTGACCAAAATTACGTGGTTTTTGACCAAATTAAACGAATTCTAGAGATAAAACTCATCAATATAAAAATCCTAAAAATTTTTCTGATCTGCTCTAAATTAAGCTCCAATTTCAGGCATCACCAATTTTTTGCTCAAAATCTCGTGATTTTAGATGATATCCCACAAATTGCACATTTTTGGCCTCGTTCGGCTTTTAACCCTGTTTTCAGCATTTATCCCATTTTCTGCAAAATAAAATTGCTTTCCCAGGCCCTACTACCCCAAAACGAACTTCTATCTATTTTTCAAGCTTCCCGCCATCAGCAAAATGACTCGACTAATGCTGAGGAATCCGATCGCTGCTCATGAGTATTTCAACCCCATAATATGAAAGGATCGAAGAAAAGTGAGGTTGAAAGCAAATTATACTTTTAAGGGTCTGTTGAGTCTATTAAAACGGTCGATTTTTAAGTTTTCTGGTAAATGTACGATGGTCTTTCTAAATCGACGTGGATCTGGAGTCGATTTTGACTAGACTTCTCCAAATTTTTGATCTACCGGTACCCCAGATCGACAGCTCTGTTCCGTCGATTCCAAATCGATTTGTAATTCTTTGGTAGTGTACGCTGGTCGACGTCGACTTCAAGCATCAGCCCCGATGGATATTTTTTCTAAGTCTTGTTTTTTCTCTCGATGGGGCTGACTTCGAGTCGACGTCGATCGGGAGCCAATTTTGAGTCGATAACTTCTCGAAACTATGTTATCGATCCGCTTCGTTCCGTCGATTTGCCCCGGTCTCGATTTCAAGTCGACTTCTACAACTTTGGAATCGGCCGCTCATTGACGGTCAATTTTCGATTCTATGGGAATGTGAACTGGTCAAATTTAAAAATCGACGTCAATCCGGAGTCAATTTCAAGTCGACTTCTTTGAATTTCTTATCGAACCAAGGTCGACTACGTTGTGTTCTTTCGATTTCGAGTCAATGAGTAGTTTACTCGCAGTGTTCATTAATCGACTTCACATCGACGTCAATCTGGTCTCGATTTCGAGTCGGCTTCTCCAAATTCTTGTGATCGACCGCTCTGTTGTCAATCGCCGATCAATTTTCAGTTTTCTGGGAATCTGCTGCTCGACTTCAAATTGACGTGGATCGGGACTCAATTTCAAATCAACTATAATTTTTCAACTTTTCCAGTAAACCAGAGTTTCGAGTCCATACGAAGTTTTTTTGATAATGTTCGCTAGTCGACTCGAGTTGTCTTCAAATCGACGTCAACCTGAACAGTTCTCTGTAAGTTTGGTGACTTCACTGTTTACGGACAGAAATTGGTAGTTATAATTACTTATTACGAGGACTATTGAGAATCCTAATCACATTTGATCAGTCCAACAATGGTCGAAGGAAGGCATTGTTGACATTGATTTTCAGTCGATATTAAAATCTATTTCTAGGAGTCAATTCAATTTCGACGGCATCAATGAGTCGATAATAAGAGGAGCGTCGATCGATTTTGCGTCAATTTACAGTTATTTTAGATCGATTCGCTGTGGTTGACATTGGACGAGACTGCGTCGATTCTGGGTCAATTTGGAGTTGATATGGTTCATCAGGCCATAAAGCACGAGAATCGTCATTTTCCTGACGCGCTACAAGTTTTGCGTAGTTTATATCGTGTTGCTAAGTTCAATTGACCCTCAGCCCGAAAACATGTCTATGTTGATGCGGCAGCACGAAAACCTCCGTGTCTTGACTCGAAAGTTCAAAAGCCTTCAGGGCCGTTGCCAGGGGGTGGCAAGTAGGTATTACCGCTTCAGGCCTCGAGCTACTGTAGGCCTCGCGCCGTCGAGGAGAAAGAAAAATTAAAACACTGAAAAAAGGGCTCATGCGAAAATTTTGCTTTAGATCTCAAAAAGTCTGGCGACGACGCTGAGCTCGAGTCTTAAACTCGAGTCTCAGTTCAAAATTATACTCAAAGAGTTTGAGTATAATTTTGAATTATAGATGACCGTAAAATACAAAAACGTACATCTTTTATTCGAGTCTAAGTCTCAGTTTCCAGTCTCAGTCTCCAGTCTCAGTCTCCAGTCTCAATCTCCAGTCTCAAGCTCTAGTGTCAGTCTCAGTCTCGAGTCTTAAGCTCAAGTGTCAGTCTCGTGTCTCGAGCTCGAGTCCCAGGCTCAAATGCCAGTCTCAAGCCTCAAGCTCGAGTCTTAAACGCGAGTCCCAATCTCGAGTCTCGGTCTCTAGTCTCAAGCTTGCGTCTCAGTCTTGAGTCTCAGGCTCGAGGGTCAGTCTCAAAGGTCAGTCTCTAGTCTCAAGCTCCAGTTTCCGTCTCGAGTGTCAGTCTTGAGTCTCAAATTCGAGTCTCGAGTGTCAGACTCAAGTGTCAAGCTCCAGTCTCAGTCTCGAGTCCCAGGCTCGAATGCCAGTCTCAAGCTTCAAGCTCGAGTCTTAAGCGCGAATCCCAATCTCGAGTCTCGGCCTCTAGTCTCAATCTCGAGTGTCAGATTTGAGTCTCAGGCTCGAGTGTCGGTCTTGAATCTCAGTCTCGAATCTCAATATCGAGTCTCAAGCTTGAATCTTTAGTCTGAGTCTGGAGTCTCAGCCTCAAGTCTCAGTCTCAATTCTCAAGCTCCAGTCTCAAGCTCGAGTCACAGTCCCAACTGTCAGCCTTGAGTCTCAGTTCCGACTGTCAGTCTTGAGTCTCAGTCTCAAGTCTCGAGCTGAAGTGTCAGTTTCGAGTGTCAGTCTCGAGCGTCAGTCTCAAGTCTCAAGTCTCAAGTCTCAAGCTCAAGTGTCAGTTTTGATTCTCAGGCTCGAATGCCAGTCTCAAACCTCAAGCTCGAGTCTCAAATTCAAGGCTCAGGCTCAAGCAGGACCGTCGCCATGGGTCGACGAGTAGGTATTACTGCTTCAGGCCTCGCGCCGATGAGGAGAAAAAAAATTAAAATCGTCTAAATTAATGAGAGACCTCATGTGAAAATTTTGCTTCAGGCCTCCAAAAGTCTAGCGACGGCGCTGAAAGTCTTTACACATGTTATTCAACTTAGGCGTCATATTTTCATCTTCTACTATTCTTTTTAAATGTAAGTCTTATATGTCTCTATGATGACATCCCTCTTCAATTAAGGTTTCTCTCTCATGACGTCCTGCCTGCGTCAAAGTTAGCATTTTCTTGGGTCTTCATTCTGAGTCGGCGGTATTTTTCATTGAGAGGGGAGGGGGGAATTTCTTCCCTATGTGTCTATCTAAACAAAAAAGGGGTTGAAAAGACAGTAAAAAACGGAAAGAAAGTTCTACTAACAGAATCCTCCAGCACCTAGGCTACTGCTTCAAATGATAAGCTATCCTTCAAGGTTAGAAATTTTACCTCTCTGCTTTTCTGTGTGAATTTTTCCTCCTCCTATACGTTAGGCATTATGAAATGAGAATAAATTTCAAAAATAAGATACACATTGTATAAATATCTTTTTACTCTGGCGACACCGCTGTAATAGTTGCTCAATTGTTTCCAAAATGAAATTTCCAGGAATGACAGGTATAGAGATTAGAATAATGATTTCAAAATTTCGTTCCTGACTTCACACAGTCTTGTACTACCACTCTCGCAGGAAAAAGTGAGAGTTTCTCCGCTTCAATCTAGTGAGCTTCCCATTCCATTGTTGAGCCATTTTGAGTTACAGAGTTCAGAGTTAAAAAATTTTCCGAATCCCTTCCAACTGAAAATGATTTATCGTCGTTTTGTTCTCTCTCCCCCAAATTTGGATGCCGCTTTCCAGTGTGTCTTTTGAGCCTATCAAACTTGTCGGGCTCACAATATCCGTCTTGCCTTTAGACGAGCTGAAAACCTGCCTAATGTTCACTCAGGTCAAAATGTGCTTTAGAATACTTACTTTTTCTTGACCTTGAAATTGTCTTTAGATGAGAGTGAATTTGTCCATTTTAGTCAATTATCGACGTCGAGGTCGTCGGGTCCTTTGGTATCATAAATTTGAGAAAACTCACGATACCGGGTAACTATGAAAATTGATCATTTTACCAGATTATATCAGCTGATGAATATCTCTCGGAGATAGGCTGAGTAGTTGGTGAGTAAAGTGCTGATCTCGAACGATCCGAAAGTCGGTTTAGGTTACGCTGCAGTGTCAGCTTTTTTCCTGAAGTGACATAACAGAGAAGGAAATTGATGGTCGAGACGCATCAGTAAACGTAGTTTCAAGTTTCAGACATCGGACGGGTATGATACTCATCGTTACATTTTAAAATCGACACCTCGGTTTCGCTTCATAGTATAATCTCCTCTGCAAAGGTTCTAATCTAAAACGTAAATCGATTACAAGGAGGTCAATACGATACTTCAAGTATGGTCAGTAAGGTAGACGTTGTATATCACTCGCTCTGAATATTTTTATTCGACGTGTTAGAAAGTCCAAAATGTCAAGATACGACAGTATGTGTACAGTTAAATGACTGCAAAGTCAAAATAAAAATACAAAAATTTTTTAAATACGCGTCGCATAAAAGTAGGCTCGTATACTTACGTTTGTTAATTACGATCATGATAAATTGGCACTAAAAGCACAATTCAGTTTAATCAAGATGCTGATAACTTTTATCAGGCGTAAAATGTACTCACCTCTCTCGTATTAAGCTGGTCAGATGAGTTGCGTGGAGTTTTACTACATCCAGAATAGAATAAATCAATACCGGTAACTTATAACATTCTAATCCTTATTTTTATTTAGATATGAAACACTTCGTGAAACGAACGAGATATAATCTTAATAATAAGGGAATCGGAGGTTTGAATTTCTTTTCCAGTCGTAGCGGGAAAAATGCCGAAGACCTTTTTCTTGACAGATTTAAAGCCACATCCATAGTAGGCGCATAGTCAACAATCGAAATGAAATACCTAATCTATCAAGATAACTCCAAAGTGTAAGGTTTCCTGCAAAGCGGAATTTTCGCTTTCTTTTACTGTGAGAATCCCTCCTTATATCCGTTTCGAAATTCTCGAGTACGTTACAAAGTCAGAGCAACCGTTGCAAAAATATCGATGTAACTTATTGTGTAGAGTAGGTGTTTTACCTAGTCGGACGTACTCTCTGCTCGTAATTAAATGTATAGGACAACAAACACGGAGGTTAGAAGAAGGAAAGAAAAAAAAAATTGTGGCCGACTAACTGGATTCGAAGCACTCGTCCATTTCGAAATAACCGAAGACCGATAATGTTTACGTTATAAAGCGAATGCGCGCATTAATTTCTTTCGTTGACGTTTCATTGTAGGGTGGTATGCGCGTTGAATTAATTACGGGTACATCGTCGTTAACAATGCAAAAGTTGAAGTAAATTGCAAAATATGATGACAAAGTGTTCGTCTCTATTGTAAAGTGGCGAAGACAAAAATCGTGCACAGTAGAGGCCTCCTAGCGACGTCGGTTATCGATGACGATACGCCAGATTCTGTTCCCATTGTCGGCGAAAACCGCATCGATGACGCAATTTGCCGGTAATAAATTTCGACGAAGAAGAACCGTAATTGAGAAGTGTGACGATAAATGGCTACACCCTCGAGTACAGATGTTCGTTACCTACCTTTTTTTCTCTCTCTTTGACTTCAAGAAGCATATCATTACAAATGTATTTCGCAAGAGAAAAATAATTATTATTGTACCACAGTTTTATCACATAGATATGACGAAAAAATTTCTCACCCCAGATGAAATTTAGAACAGTAATGAGTACAAAGGCTACAAGTAGCAGAGCCAGGGTTAGAAACGAAGAGAAAAATACTTTTCGAAGAATTTCAAATCGCAAATTTATGCTAATCAAAACCCAGAGTCATTTCTTTCTCAGGTTGCGGCATTGAAAGGCGTAATTCATTTGTAAGTTGACTCCCTGAAAATAAAAGGCGAATTTGAGAAAGTGACTCTCATACCCTCAAGTGTAACGGATTGAGAAAGAAGAAATTGAAAAAAGTCTTCCTTATTCTTAATCTGATTCCTCCTCGCCTCTGCGGGCTACCCGAAGTTTATAAACCTGTTACTTCTATGCGGCTTGTAGTTTCCTACATCTCGTTTCCTACTTATACTTCTTCGCAAAATATTCAAACCAACGGTTCAAATCGAGGGTTGATCTAAAAAACCCTCACTCTATCACTGGGCTCTTCCTCCTTACAGCAGAATATTAGAGATGTGGCCCTCACTTTCTTTGACATTATGGTCCTCTTGCCCAACATATGTGAAAAACCCACCCTCTAGCATACTCACGCCTTGTTAGTCGAATCCCTCACCCCCCTCCCCAAAGAAGGCCGGTGCTGTCGGTCTTTCAAGACCTGTCTCTTCAGGAAGAGATTCCTCTCCTTTCCAGAAGATATCGGTAGGCCATTGCACGTTTGCAATGGCAGCGGGGAACCCGCGAGCTCCCGCGCTTGCAATGACGTTGGCGCGAAAATGCTCCCTAAGAAAATGAGTTGACTGGGCTCTTCTCAGAACCTGATAAAATGAAGGCTGGAAATTGAAATTTTCTCAAGTCCTTAAAGTAGGTCAAAGTCAAGGTCATTGATGACGTCATAAAGCGTCACACGTCACGTTACGCAGTTCACAAAAACTACGGGTGAAACCGTGGAAATTGAAATTTTTTCAAGTCCCTAAAGTGGGTCAAGGTCAAGGTCATTGATGACGTCATCAAGTATCCCGGCTGGAAGTTGAAATTTTTCCAAGACCCTAAAAAAGGTCAAACCCCGTCAAAGTCACGGTCATTGATGACGTTATAAAGCGTCACACGTCACGCAGTTTAGAGAAACTCCTGGTGGAAATTGAAATTTTTTCAAGTCCCTAAAGTGGGTCAAGGTCAAGGTCATTGATGACGTCATCAATGATCCTAGCTGGAAGTTGAAATTTTTCCAAGTCCCAAAGGTCAAAGTCACGGTCATTGATGAAGTCATAAAGCGTCGCACGTCACGTCACGCAATTCACAGAAACTCACGGTGAAAATTGTAATTTTTCCAAGCCCCTAAAGTAGGTCAAGCATTGATGACATCATAAAGCGTCACACGTCACGTCACGCAGTTCACAGAAATTCCCGGTGAAACTGTGGAAATTGAAATTTTTTCGAGTCCCTAAAGTAAGTCAAGGTCAAGGTCATTGATGACGTCATCAAGTACATTGGCTGGAAGTTGAAATTTTTCCAAGTCCCAAAGGTCAAAGTCACGGTCATTGATGAAGTCATAAAGCGTCACACGTCACGTCACGCAGTTCACAGAAACTAACGGTGAAAATTGTAATTTTTTCAAGTCCCTAAAGTAGGTCAAGGTCATTGATGACGTCATAAAGCGTCATACGTCACGTCACGCATTTCACAGAAACTCCCGGTAGAAATTGAAGAGGTCTAGTAGATGAGGTCATTTGGCCGCTTGGACCTAGTATACTGCATATGGAACCTTGTTTGGAACTTTGTTAGTATAGACCATGATCGGGGGGGGGGGTAGAATAATGAAGACTTAGCCTAGTACAGAATATACTGTATATTAGTAAACTGAGCTATGTTAGTACAGGCCTAGTCAGCCTCCTTTCTTAGTCTTGTATTAGTCTGGTTATATAATGGAGGCACCCACTGGTCATTTGCACGGCCACTCGCGCACGGACGGACGCACGCAAATTTCAAAATCAGGGTAGGGGTCAGAGCAAAGACATGGAACATGTCAAAACCCTTCAACTTTCACCCACGTGGAGGCTATGCGTGAAGAATACCCGCTTGTAGAAAGGAAGAAAAGTCGTTCATTGTACCTATAGCAATTTTGTGATACAGTATCCATCCATAATTAATTTTCATTGTGATAATTAATCATCACCTAACAACAAACTGTGGCCGTAGTGAGTGATCCTATCCTAGCGGATGGTTGGCCTATATTGGAAAGAAACATCATGACTGAAGTCATCAATAACTTTGACCTAATTCAGAAACTTGAAAAAAATTTACTCAAAGCGTCGTATAACGTCATCAGTGACCTTGACTTGATGGAGTCTGTATAGAAAAAGGAAGAGTGGGACAAGCTACTCAGCCTTACATATTGTGAGGCCTCTAGTATATGTACTCCGTATACCATCTTGGATTTTTATCATGACTTTGTTATTATGAAATCAATGACCTTGACTTGATTGAAGGACTCGAAAAAATTTTAACCGAGGCGTAAGCTAAGAAACACTGATACAGAGGAGGCAGGATGAGCTAGTCAAGCTAACATGCGGTGCGTGGGGTTCTTAGTATACTATACTAGTTTAGATATCCTCAAGACTGGGATGCGATCAAGCGGAATCAGTCTGTCTGTGCGTTGACTAGTCTGAGCTACAACATACAAGGCTTATGCTACGCTTAAGAATTGCGGTGAGGCTTGTCAGGTTTCTGGGCTGAGATAGTGGGGGTGGATAGGAGGTCACAAACAACCGGAGCGAGTGCTCCCGTCAGCTAGTCTGCCTACGATATACAGAATAGTATAGGCTTATACCAGGCTGAGAGATACTGGTGGACGTTACTATGATGCCATCACGACCGAGATGAATACATCAAAAACCGATAATTATGATCGGCAGAATCGATCGATAAAATCAATACGTAAATCGATATAATCGATGTATATTAATCGATTACGACCGAAGTGACTGAACTTGTCCTGCACACTGGAGCTGGGTTTAAATAAGGCTAAGTGATACTGGGGAAAGAGGAGGCGAACGAGCTCAAAGCGGTTGAGTCCGTCTAGTCAGCCTCCGAGGAGGCAGCAAAATGTCACACTACGTACCTTAAGAGTCGACATGTTAGCCTCTGTCTTCGGCTTTCTTGTAAGCACAGTTTCTAAAAACTTTGACGGAAACTGAGTGGAGAGATATGGAGCGAAAATTTTCTACATTTTATTTTCTTCCACAAACAATTTCAGCAATTGGAAGTACTCCTTGCTTCAGAGATCGATTCAACAAGGTTGTTAATATTTCTGCAAAGAGCTTAGGTAGCTGTCACGCTGTATGTATAAGCCGAGGTACCTTTATGTTCAATCGACCTTTTATTTTTTGAATTCATTATAGCCTTTTCTACGCCACTACGTACAAGACTTGAGAGTTTCCAAGTATTTATTCCACTCCCAATTTACCTTCCCTCACAACTACCTTACCTTCAACTTCTCGTAAGTTGAACTAATTTTTAAGTGAGAATTTCTCTACGGCATCCTCGTCGAACTACGAATTGAACTTTTCCTTAACGATTTTTCCCTCGTATAATACGGTATAACTTTCTCATTGATTTACTGAGCTAATGCAGTTGTTGAATGATGAAAGCAAAATAAATGTTTTTCTTCTTAAAAATTTATTCTTAACACCTAATGGCGATCTCCCCAAATTGGTTGCTAAAATTACAAGGATATTACTATTCTTGATGTCACGCGTGAGATTGTTGTACTCGCACATGGTCATAAACTGGTTCATTTTCGGATGGTTCCAAAAGCGCGTATAACACTGAATCAATTTCTAGCTACTTAACGGTACCAAATTTTTCTTTTTCGGGTTACTCCATGCGTTTTTTGCTCCTAATTATTCTCGACACCTGATGGAACGAATAAATAAAAAAGAAAATAAAGAACGTTATATTCGGTATAACCGCGCCTATTTTGTCATTACATTTTCTCTCGTTCTCGACTTAATAAATTAAAATATTTCTATTTATAACCGCGAGATTCCATCGCGACGCATTAAATTAAGAAAAAGTATACATATTAAAATTCTACGCACATATGTTCTACCTCGAAGAAGTGGACATACGAATTCGCTCAATTTTGGTATTAACGTAGGTTTTATATGCGTGAAAATTTATCAGTCATCAATCTGTGAACCGGATGAATTAACCGGGAATCTTATACGAATATTAAATAAATGGACGACATTTGAGACGTGCCAAGACAATAAAGACTAACGAGAGAGGCAGGAAAATATCATCGCTGACGATTGCAAAACGGAGCGGTGGTCGAGAGAGGACCCTTTACCGTAATCAAATCCGCGTTGCACGTACGGTAGATCAGCCTCGACCGAGACATTCCTCCAAACGAGCGCGAAGGACTCCGCCACTCTCTCACCTTTACGTACCTTCTACGCACATTACGCGTGCATTATTTTGGCGAAAAACAAAATTGCGGGTAACTGACCACAACCCATGTGTACGAGACGCGAGTAGAGGGAGTAAGTTGTTTCTTTTACTATTACGAATACCGGTCTATTCCAGCGCTCTGCGTTCCAGGT
The DNA here is from genome assembly GCA_035079395.1 of Aspidiotus destructor. Classification (NCBI taxonomy): domain Eukaryota; kingdom Metazoa; phylum Arthropoda; class Insecta; order Hemiptera; family Diaspididae; genus Aspidiotus; species Aspidiotus destructor. Next base: position 22,746,696 of record JAVHKZ010000015.1, on the reverse strand, counting down.
ATCACTCATGTACCAAAAGATCCGGTAGATGAATGCCCAACACAGCTGATTGTAGTTCAGTCCTAATTTCGATTCGGAGAGACGTGCGAAGCGCTTCTGCACAAACTTAACTCGTTGTCGTAGATTCGCGAATTTTTTTCAAAATTCTTTTTTCCTTCGCGATTGCCCCGAAGTGCATGGCATCTTCGATATGATGTCTAGCGGTTGGAAAAATTTTCGCTCGTAATTCGTTACGGTCGTCGAATATTACGTATATTTTATGTGTCGCGATAGCCACCCGGTTTGCGAATAATACGAAAAATAATCGTCGTCGAGCGGAAAATATACGCGCGAGTTGATGACGCCGAGCGCCGGCGTGAAGGAACGCGTGCCGAAAATTTATGACAATTTTTCACGAATTTGGACGAAGCGCGGTGATTGGAATTCGAGTATCGGTGAGTCATACGTACTTCGAGGGTAGATTTTTGTATATCGTCGATTTCTCGTACCTAACAGCTTCCCTCAATTTAGCGGATTTTTCGGTACCTTTGACCACTCGGGGTGAAAGTTTTCAGAAAATCTCATGATCTTTTGATGAATGTAGCGTTAAATTAGACTGTGTAGGCTTGAATTCATCAATCTTGCTTCCAAAAAAGCAACTCATCCATATTGGGATAAAATTTATGAGTTAAAGAAGAAAGACGAAAACAAAAACTTTTCTTCAGATTAGTTACAAAAAATGGGGCAAAAAATCAAATAAAATAAAACCGCATTTTTTTTCACATTTGTTCCGTTACGAGCTGATTTTCAATTCAACGGAATTATTGATGGGGATTCATAATGTATTATGACAGAAGGAAATTCCGATATTTTTACCGTGTCAGTGGGGTTCTTTTACAGGTTATTTAAGGGAAGGACGGGACTTTGAGAGAAAAATTGAAGGATTTTCATTTATTTATTTTTATCCAATCTATCTTCCAACAAAACAGATGAGAAATGGTAATACCACTGAATTTATTCCAATGGCATTCAGAACAAACTAAAAGGGGGAAAAGATTAAGAGCATTGGTATTATAAGTGTGGGAGATAATTTGGGCAAATATGTTGAAAATAATTGGATTGGAATTCGGGAAAGCAAGTGCACGTGTTTTATTCCCTCTCGGCTTAGCAACAGGTTATTCGCAGGAGCAAGAAGCATGAAGCCTAGATAATATAATTATGAGTATGGGAATAGCATGTTGTTTGTCTGTTTGACGATTTTATCGAGAATATATTGTATTACGGTATCTTGAAAAGAAAGAGAGCCTCTTGACTCTGGAGGGAAGGAGGCTGCAAGGGCTCATTTTTGAAGGTCTGCGTAGATATCTTCCTTGGGAAGAAAAAACAAAGCGGTTTCATTTTTGTACTTTATATTTGATTTTTTCCTAGTGGGAATTGACTCGGTCCCTCTCTGAAAGTGAAATTCCAGAAAATCAATTTTAATTAGATATATCCATGGAAGAACTATTCAAGAATTCAAATTCTTCTGGAAATACTAGCAAGAATGCGAAATTTCTTTCAAAAGGCATTCGAGTCCACAAATTTGGCGAAGTCATCGCTAATACTGCGTTAGTTCGAAAATTACACGAATTTAGCGTTATTTATTTTATTTTTTTTCATCAATTAGTTACAATTTTCCACTTCTCAGCCCATAGAATAGATTTCAGAAAACCAAATTAGTGGGCACCAATCCTGTGACCGTTGCGGCAGTTTAAGGTACAAAATTGAAGCTCGATTTTCAATAAATAGAGTTTTCACAAAATTTTCTTTCCACCAGAAAACACTTTTCCTCTTTTGAACGCTACAATGAAACCGAAAAAATGACCATGGGTGGCGTCTTCATCATAAACGAAGCTACAATGTGCCAAAGCTGCGATTTCGCACGAAAATTTGATGGAAATTGAGACAAGTAGGTCTGGAACGAGATGAGTATTCGATAATATTATAATAAAATTGACAGTAAAAATGCTGGATAAAACGTGACCATTGCTTTTGCTCCATAAAAATATTATAAATTACAATCAAGATGATGTGGGAAAACGATAGAATAGTTGAGAGATGATAGAGTGATTCAAAATAAAATATTTTTATCTTTTCACTTTTTACAAAGTCTTTAAAAAAACGAATTAGATAAGTCTAACTGCTTAGGTCATCTCTCATAAAAATTAAAATAAATTACCCGTAAAATTTGAAAATAAAATTCTCTCTGTTTTAGAATAAAATACAAAATTAACTTATACAAATATAAAAGAATTGTCTCTGTTTGAAGACAGGAATACGGAAACTTTTCCGAAAGGATTGACCAAGTGCCCATAAAAACTCTTTCAGACTGAAGAAATTTCTTGGTTTAGAGATGCCAGAATATTTTTGAGGTAGGTATTCACAAAATTGAGATGATATGGGTGTCGTTGAATAGCTTATAACAATCGTTGCAGTGGTTCAAGTACCGGTATCTGATGTAAGAATCTAAGAGCTGTAAAAACAAAAACTGATCAGCTAATTCATCGTGGATCAATTTCCTGTTCAGAAATTTTATAAATTAACTTTTCAAACCAAATTCTATATTTTTTGGTTCCAATACCAAATGTACGGTAATAAAAAAACATGTGCTCAAACTATCAAATTTTTTTGAATTATATTAGCACCTCAATCAAGATAATAATTAATTATCTCTATTAGAGTTATTGGGTGGACAATAGAACCGAAGCTGAAGGAGGGCTGTACTGTCAAAATTAACAAATAATACTGATTGATGGAATGAAGATTACGCGCTTGCATCATATGTTAGCGTATGTGTAAAGTAATCAAGTCGTAGGTAGGTGTAATATAAGAACAGAGATTCAAGAGTAAATTTTATTCCACAATCTCAAATGTCCTACAATTCATTGTGCAATAAAGAAGTTTAATCAAAACATATGATCGCACATTATCACTGTTTCATATCCCTAATCAAGGATGTTTTAGTTGTAGGTACAGATATATTATTTTCAGGGTTCAACCCTTCTAAAAATAACAAACAATTGATAAGGCTAATTTGAAAAAGAAAATCAAGTCTCGATGTAAAATTTTGTACTCAAATTTTTCAACTCTATTTTCAAAAGTGATTCTTTCTGATTCTTAAAACGTAGGCCCATTTGAAATTTTGCAATTGAAATGCTTCAAACAAGAAATACTTAGTAGAATTATTTGCATTTATTTGCATATAGGTGACAAGTATCTTCCGAATCAGGGGTAATTTCTGGATTTCGAATACTGTGGGTAAGAAAATTTCCTATGAGAGGAAACATTGACTTTCTTGTCATAATTCAAGTAATTTGTAGTTTTAATCAAAACTCACTTCAACCCATGATCATTAAATTCAGATAGAAAAAATGAAACATATAGGTAGTCTAGCTTCTTACCATATTGTAAAAAACGAGGAAAGAAGGGAGATTTACATTTTGAGAAATTAGGAAAATTGTTCAAGGAAAGAAATAATAGAGACGGAATTATTTAAAACTGATGAAAAAATTATTCCTAATTTTTGTCTTGTTTCATTGGCTCACATTGTTGTAACGAAGTCAAAATGTTAAAAAAAAATTTGATACGATAGTCGCGCTGAATAATTTTCAACTTAGTTACTCACGCTTTTGGTTGTTTGCTGATGTATCGATTATTCTTTTCTTTCATGCGGGGCTTACCTTCTTAATTTTTGTCGAGTTTTGATCATTTTTCGGCTTTACATCACCTTAAAACAACGTTCTTTTTTCTTATTTTAGAATCAATCATTAATGGTAGGTATAGCGAATTAAACTAAATCGTAAAACTTGAAAAATTTGCCTGCCGTCGCGGTAAGCATAATGAAAAATTGATGCGTCTATAACATTTGAAGATGAGCGGAATGTTTCCATTTTGAATTCCGGAGTGATTTTGTTTTAGTAAATAAATTTAGCAGTAAATATGCCTGTGCGATGCAGTGAAATTTTAAGTGATTTAATTGTAATTAGACGACGTTAGAGAACAAATTTTTCGATAGCTCTAGTCAAGTTTTTCTAATATATAACTATATGCTCAGAGAGAGATATCTGATCAGAATTTCTTATTGATCAGTGAGAAAAAAATGATCAGGTAGTGCAATCTTTTTTGAGAAATATTTCTATAGGTACCTAAATATTATAAAATGAAAGAAATTGTTAGACTGGTACATATACCTGGCTTACTTAAGCCTACATGATAAACTTAAAAAAAACTCAACTATGAAATTACTTGAAGTGATAATTTGTAGGCTACAAAAGCAAATTGACTGAGCTGACCTACATTTCTTTTTTATTTCTGTCAAAAACCGCACAATAATCCGATTATAATTCAACAACTGGATAGACTGAGTTACCATCAGGTACCTACTTCAAGTTCATACCTCCAAGTTGATCAACAGTTTATTGTAGGAGGATTTTTGTAAATTAAGTGAACAATCTGAGGAAATTTACCCTCGCATTGAATAATCAATCATGTTATATATAGGTGTGTCAAATATACTATCAACGGTAGCACCCTATCGCAACAGCTTAGCTTTGAAAGGAGTAGAGACTTGAGCAGCGTTATTTTATTCATGAGAATTTGAAAGTTGAAAGCTCTGTCAGGGTGACAGAATTTACGTCTCCAAGATTTTGACCGTCAAAACCAGAGCATCATTCTATCCAGAACTTACACTATAGGCCTACTTACAAATTGCAATTATAGTTCTGCAGGAGTACTCTTAAAAATATAATGGATCATTTTATTATATTATTGATAACACTGCGCAACGATCAGTGGAATAAGACTTCCATTAGTCATCATAAGGCAGTATCAAAAGCCTTTTTCTCCGAATTGTGGTTATGCAGAATGCAGATACATCTATTCAAACTATAGCCGCAGTCCTGCAGCTATTGACTACTGACCATTGAGAGGAAATGGATTGCAATAAGTGTTCAAGGAACTTTAGAACAAACTAGAGGAAAGATTCTCATCAAAGTGTGTAAAAGATCCTTTTATCCAGATCGTTTCTTCAGCGCTCCGACACTCATCTACAAGTTGTTTTGGTCAGTGCATTCTAACTCTTTGTTTGCTTCTATGACGTGAATCAATTAGTCTTGAGAGTCTTGGTGGAAATGTTCTGGGAAAATGTAAAAACCTCACAAGAAAATGCACCATGTTGAATTTAGTGAAAGCATTTTCCAGCTAGATGAATGATACTGTGAGAAATGTATCACATTGTAGGACAAGTTTGTTCTATTTAGTATCAGTACAATTCGATCATCTAACCCCCGGATAGGTAGTTAGAATTTTTGAAACGTGAGGTGATTGTAGCTTTGCGGTAACAAATGACTCGATATGATGAAGACAGTTCTCCAATTCCAGTACTAAAAGAAGTGGATCTCAAGGCTCATATTATCTGATAAGCGTGCATCTGAAAATAAGTTCCTGAAAAAGTAGGTAAGAATTGATTGAGCGTTTGTTTACAGACAAAAGCTTGTATCACTTTCATATGATTTTCACAAGCCAAAGAAATACAGATATAACTTATGTCATACACTTCCTTGATGCTAACAGCGTATTATAGCGGGTGTCCAGAAACATAAAGATCCATCTATGATACTTATTATTCATTCAACAATATTCAAGCTACCTAGTTGTATCAAGTTGAATCAATGAGTGAGTTTTTGAATGTTAGGTACTGTTGTTTGTATTTACAAAGCACAAGGACCGCAATTCTGTGCTCTGTGAGTATACAACCCTTTGAACCAGTCAAATCTGCCTAGTCCGACTTCTATTGTTTTCACTATGAAAAATAAAGTTACCTGATGGGACTGCGTTTCTTGGAAGACATGGTTTTGAACAAAAGAAAATTGAATGCGTTTGGTAGTATCAAAAAGAGTCGCGGTAATATCTGCGGAAAATTCTTCCTCAAAACTTCTAGGGTAGATTATGGGGAGATGAATAAGATTCTGGATTTGAAGAAAATTCTTTCCTAATGGTACTTAGTAAATTGTTGACCCAAAGTAGAGCTACAAGTTTGTCAGAAAAAATGAGAAATGGGGGAAATTTTTGATATTATAAAGGGATATTTTCTATGTATGAGGGAATAATTATGATATGATTTTTTCCGTGCAGAGAAAAAGCTTACAATTCTGAAGAAGTCGCCGCGTAGAAGCGTCGAAACGTAAATGAACTTTTCAATGTTCATCTGTACTTCATGTGCGAGCAGAGCCTAATCAATCGAATTATGAGGAAATAGGTAGGTGATAATGTGTTTTGATTAATATGGCCAAGAAACGCATGTTCACAATTAAGATATTGGTTTATCCGTGCAGAGAAAACAATTACGGACGTCGTTCATGTTCTGTTCATTTATCACTATCTTATTCGTACCATTCTGAAGAAGACGCCTCAGAAGCGTCGAAACGTAAATAAAAACTTTTTTAAAAAAAGTTCTACATTTTTTGTGCGAGCAGAGCCTCTACCAATCAAACCGTAAACGCATGTTCTGTTCCTTTGTTTCTAAGATCGCTACAGACTTCCAATTTTTCTCATTCTAAAATATTGCTTCAAGTGTAATTGAATCGCTAGTTGTTTAATTTTTGCTCGCGGAAAACGGGAATATTATACCTACCAGAAAATGTTAGGTACCGGTAATTTTTGAATCAATTATATCATTTTCATCGTGGTATTCTGATGATCATCCATACTGCTGAGAGTGTCATTTTCAAACAATCCACGAACACTTTCTTTGTTTTTCGGTCCGTGAGCAGGTTCCAGAAGAACATTTTTTTTTTTGTTTTTTTGATATTTATTAATATTTAAGAAAATCATGTTCGAGGATTCATGAATTTTTCATTAATGTTTTTCCAAGAATTAACGTTCGTGGTCGAGATATTAATAATATTGTTACTTTTTTTCTCTCTTTCTTTCTCTCTTTTTTTTTCAGCTTTAAAAAATGCATGTATAGTGCACAATGAGCTGGTATTTGTTTTAATGAACTCACGTGTCTTTCATACTTGCGTTTAAATTAAATGAGATAATTCTCATAATACACGCGTACAATACTGTGATTTATATACCTATAATATCTACAATGAAATTACTATGTGTAGGTGTATGACACCAAAAAGAAAATTTACTGCGTACACACATAATACCGGAGTGAAAAAAAAGTGCGGTATTGTCCGAACGTTCGCAAACTTGGGTAGTATGGAGTGGAGTCAGAACATTGTTGAAGACTCGATCAAGAGGAAAAGATAGCTAATTTCTTGAGTAAGTAACGAGTCTAGGAAGTGATGAGTAATTATGCTCTCAGGGAAGTGGTTGTGAAAAATTTTAGTATGCTGTGAAGTATGGTATTCTACGTTATTTCTCTGATACTTGCAGAAGAAGTGCCGCGAATATAATTTTCCTAAGGGATAAGTGGACGGTGAAATCAATTTCCAAATACGTATTTTTGCGAGAAGTTGTATGGACCTAGACCTGGGCATTGCACAGTCACGGACGAGACAAATCTTGAGGGGAATATTGACGTCTCAAATGTAAGCAAATTTTTCTCATACTCTGATTAGTAGTTGTTCGAATGTTCGTCGACACATTATGTCATATCCAACTTTCACAAGAGGTCGCATATTTCTTCATTGTGACGCGCCATTTCATTCGACGAGAATTTGAAATTTGAGCTTCACTCGTGAGTTTGAGGATACATAGATGAGATAAAATTGCTAACCTAATTCTCCATCTCCTTGTTCTCCTCAGAGAAGTGCAAAATCTAACGCGAAACGCTAATATCTGAGTCGACCGAGCGTAGGTATTTGAAATGAGACGTTAAGAAAATCTGTCAGATGCCGTCAGTCAAACTTCCGGAATTCCGGAAGGACAAACGCCGTCATTAGGAGGTCGCAAGAATTCAAAAAATGTTATCAGTATTGTCGTCTAGGATATTCGACGATATATCGTTAATTAATGTGTTTTTCTACGCGGCTTTTTATGAACGTCGACCGTTCTAACGGGGTACAAGTCGCCTTTGCCCATACATGCGTTTCTACGCGTACACCAGTTTACATTATTTATAATTATTTCTCGGTACGATAAACTCGCGCAATTAATCTTTAATAAAGATGCTCGGACAAATTAAATTCATTAGCGAAACCGACAGAAAAACTTGGTTAATTTTCGTAGGAAGACTGGCGCGCTTCCTAATCGTGTATCGAGAGTATCATAGGTAGTTTCCGCGCCTGTCTACCAGTATGCCGACACCTAGTCTTCGTTGTGTTCGCGATAATACGTACAGGTACCTACCTGCACTTAATTTCGTTCGCCAAAATTAGTGGATAGGTGACGTAGAAGCAGCGGTATTGAGAGTTCGTTGCGCCGCGTAAATCTAATAACTCGTATTATTGTAATACTTTCAATTTTAATGACAAAGGACCACGATGTGTAGGTTAGTTATTTGTGCAACGAGATGATAGGAAGGATCCAAAATTACTGACTCACTCATCACTGTTTGAAGGGTACGTTAGCCGCCTTGAAGAGACGTCACGTCCACCCACTTGAAGAGCTCAGGCTTTTGCTCCGACGTCATATTAGTTTTTGTATCTGTGTTTGTGGTTGATGACGGAAAATGTTCAAATATTTTTAGTTCGCATAAAAACATGGTGCCCATAGTTTTAACTTCTGTTAACACTATGTCTTACCAGAAATAATGTAAAGATATAAGATTTTGATGACTACGGGGAATCAATCATGCCCAGTCGTAGCAAAGTCCAATGGCTGTAAGTCGAGGTCTTGACTCACGAAATACTTCAAATAAGTCGACTATCTTCCTCTCTTTCCTCGAGTTGAGTTTTTTAGAATTGGTAGTACGAGACTAGAAATTTCTCCGGGTCTTCCGGACAGGTTAGCCTTCTCCTTCTTTTGTCTGAATCTTCCCAATGACGTCACACATTTTTCTACTCAGGGCCGTGCCTACCATATGGCTAGTTGCCGGGGCGCCAGAAACGTACCAAGAAATGGAAATTTTCACTATAATTTTTGAAAAGTTTATGAGAATTTTTTTTTATTCGGGTCAAGAGAGTGAAGTGAAGAAAGTGAATCTGCGAGAAGGAGAAATTGGCCTCAAGAAGGGAGTTCAGAATGCAATGGGAAACAATGGATCCGTGTATGGAATATGAGTCAGCCGTTTTGATTTCAGTTTTTGAGCCGTCTTTGAAACAGAGAGTGTGATCTGAATATTCTTGAATCAGGTTTCTTACGAGGGTGGTGAAGATGCGGTAGATGTCAGAATGAGTCGGCGAAAGTGAAGAGGAGGTTCGGCAGCTTCGGCGAGTAAACTGAGTTTAGGACTTGTTTGGAAGGCTCCCAAGACCATCCTCAGGGAGGAGGTTTGAATGGTGTCTAGCAAGGAGAGGATCTATTTCTTGGCCAAGTTATAAACCGGTGCTCTATAACACAACTCAACAAATTGAAATTAACAAGAACGAGATAATACGATTCTAGAAGTATTTTCGACGCTGATCACGATGCCGTTGTCCGTTTCTCGAAATTAACTCCGGTTTTCGAGAAATGATCAAATCAAAATCCCGCGATTCGTTGCGACGCGCAGTGTATGTTCCCGTGTTACGAAATTCGATAGCTGGGTAACATACACTGCGCGTCGCAACGAATCGCGGGATTTTGATTTGATCATTTCTCGAAAACCGGAGTCAATCTCGAGAAACGGACAACGGCATCGTGATCAGCGTCGAAAATACTTCTAGAATCGTATTATCTCGTTCTTGTTAATTTCAATTTTTTTTTTTTTTTTTTGAGTTGTGTAATCTAGTCGCGAGCGAATAAGACTTTTGTGGAGATGAAAAAGGAGTTTCTTGTTGCAGCCTTTGGAAGGGTGAGAGATAAATACCAGTGCATTTAGCTTTGAGAATTTTGATGCGATGAGTCCAGGTGAGTTTTTGATCAAAATGTAAACCAAGAATTTTGGCGGTGTTGCGGGAGAGACTTTGAAAATTTTGTAAAGAAAGAGGTGGAAGGGTAGGAATAGGATTTTTTTTTTTGTGAAGATGACGAAGTAAGTTTGCGATGAAAAACGAAAACTGTTTGTGCTTGTCCAAGTGGTAATGGCGTCAAGAGTTTCTTGAAGGAGTCTGTGGGCTCGAAGAGGATTAGTTGAGCGGATGGAAATGTTGTTGTCATCTGCGAAGAGACGTTGCGTGAGGGTAAATTGAACGGAATTTAGTGATATCGTTGATAGCTTTCAAGAAGGTAAAATAGAAGGGAGGTGACCTTGAAGACCCAGTGAAGACCGTAATCATAACATTTCTATTGCGATGTATTACCTCCATACTCGAGAAAAGGCTTCCTGGAGGTCGAAAAATACGGAGTACAGTGATGATTTAGTAGGTGAAGATTCGTTTATTTTGGATTGGAAGTAAAAAAGAGCCTGAGTAGAATTAATACGGTCCGAAACGTTACGGCTAGACATATTGTAAAATACTCAAAAGAGTAACGAAAGCAAAAATGTTGCAACAACAGCCTGAGTAGAGCTGCGTCCTTTTCTGGAGCCATATTGGAAAGGAGAGAGGGGGTTCTTTGATTCCAAGAACCAGAGGAGTCTTTTATTCAGGACTTTTTGAAATAATTTACCAAGTACACTGGATAGGGTGGTTTTGTCTTCAGGGGCGCTCATCCTGAATTTTGCACAGGGCGCTAGAATAGCTTGACACGGCCCTGTTTCTACTCAGTCATCTTCTGCCTCTGCTCTTTAGTTGGAATTTTTCAGTTCCTCTAATGACTTCATTCCCTCTTTCAAGCGAGTCGCCTCTTCTTTTCACTCTGCATCAGTCGAAATTTCTTCACATCCGCCTGATGATGTCACGCTCTCGTTTACGTACGTCAATTTCTATTAGAGAGCTGTTGGGGTAGTGGAGACATGCGCCGTTTTTGGGTCTTAGAAACACCCAGACGCTTTTACAGGTCACCTGTTATGGGGCCATTCGCCGTAATGATCGCTCTCTGGCATTGCGAGACCCAAAATGGCGTATGTCTCCTTTCCCCCTACTGTTTTTTACTTCTATTTTTGCTCTATATTACAGCTAATAGAGAGAAGAGAGAGGTATTTGAGGAGCTTAAGTGAGCGCATACTTTTTCTGCAGAGTTCAAGTGAGGGAAGTGTTCGTAGAAATTGTCTCGATCTGGACGAGAAATCGGACCCTCATCATGTGAGAAAGTTTTCTTTTTTTCTTGGTTCCATGAAGAGTAAAGGGAGGGAAAACATTCTCATCAGACTTTTGCCGTCTTTTAAGAATCTAATATCATCATAATTACGGTCAAGTATCTCAGATATTCCGCCGTTCGCAGCTTTAAATGCACGGGAGCTTCTAATTTTCCCAAGATCTATAAATCATCCTAATTTAGAGTTCATTTTTTCATTTTTTTTCTTCCTCATAGCGTTATTATTCTCCTCTGATGATTGTGATTGGCTACCGAATGCACAAGCGAGAACTCCGCGTACCTACGGGAGAGAAAAAAATCATAAATCTTGGAATAAATGATGTAGTATACCAGAACCGAAACAGAAATTAATGAGATACGTAGAGACCCGAGAGCATCAATCATCAACATCAGCACTTACGAATGTGCGTAAGTTAGTATAAGATTTACAGCAGGACGCGCGACGACGATTAAATTATTCACGCAATATTTGCATATTTAACTCGAAAGAAAAGGTTATGAAATACGCGGGAAATTGAAAAATTTGCTGGAGATTAAAAGAGATATATTATTCTTTCCAATTTTCTCTAGACCATTAAACCCATCAACGATTGAACTTTGAAAAAGACGTGCATAAGTGCGCGCGCTTTAAAGATGAGTCTATCATTTCTCCACACATGGACCATACAGTTGTACTCAAGTCTGGGTGTAGTTGAACAGAGAAAGAATTATACTTCGGACTTGAGGAAGCGCTCAAAATAACGTCCTTGTACGCCAGTCCGATCTATAATAGCCGCATCAAAGTTTTAAGATGTGGACAACGCGATAATAAATGTTTTCGAAAGTAGATACCGAGTTCGGTATTTTCGTGCGCATATTAAGAGGAGAAGAAGTTCCTGAAATTTATTATTTCCATATTACAGCCTGATGTATGAAGGAACTTAGCATATCAAACGCTTATAATACGCAGCAATAGACCTTATAGGAACGATGCATCTTTGCATAAGTATTTTCTGAGTAGTAAAATAACTAAATAGACCTGAATCGATACTAACGACTAATCGAACGCGATTATCGACGAGAAAAAAAATGATTCATTATTCATTCGTTGTGGAGTGAATCTTAACCTGTTTTATCAATCTGAAAAAATCGTCTGTACTATAATACAACGACCAATTAAGAGAATGGAATGCAACTCGGGCTGCATTAAATTTTGTTTTGGAACGCAATTTTGCAGTTTTTTGTCGTAAAAAATTTGGAGCAAATTTTTCGATGTCGTTACAATCGCAAGGACTTGTCGTTTTCGAGGAGAAATTTAACGTTGGCACGGAGCTTTTATTTATTCGAATTTTACGGATTGAGTGATTAGGTTACGAATGCGGGGAGTTTTGGTTGCCGGATTCTAGAGAAAGTGTCGAGAATAAGAGGGCGCTGAGTAAATTCTTCTTTCATAGCACTCCTCATCTGCATAACTCGAGTGTCTAAAGTAAGTCAATCTCATGTCGTATACTTCAACCCCTTCTCTTCCACTCGAAGACAGTTTCAAAAGTATAGGCTACGTGACCTCTTAGCCTATACTTACTGATATTGTTTACCGTAGGCTAGGAGGCTCTGAAATAATCTAAGATCGAGAATTATTCCCTCCTTATGACGTCACCAGGCAAACTAGATTCCTTTGTTTAGTGTGTGCTAATATTTTTTACTCGGTGAAATAATCCAAGTCCCTAGATATGGTCTATGGAGGATTGAAAATTCTCACTCCACCCCCTCTTCTGGCTGAAATATATTTTAATGTCGAAAAAAGGGAACGCGCCAGATGGAAAAATGTATATCTGTATCTACTCCCTCCCACCCAACCCTTCTATATCTTTAAATCTGCTCCTGTGCTGGGTTCGGTTTGGGAGAAAGTATGTGCTTAGTATGAAACCAATCCTCGAAAGATCATTTTATTGAATACTATCCGCTTCGAGCGGCTAAGTCATAGGCTCGAGCTCTGCACTCGCTATGAGGAGGTCGTGATCTGAGAGGTCGCTAAAACACTCGCAAAATGTTGTTGGTTGAATAAGGAGGACACCTTACTACACCTGTGCGCGCAGGGCCAGATTAAGGAGAGGGGAGTGGGGGAGCCATTGGTCCCAGGCCTCCGCATTGAAAGTTTTTCCTCTCTTGGAAACGTGTGAGGTAAATTTCCTGACAGCGCGGCGGTGTTCTTAGAAGGATAATGGTTTCATTTGCACTCATTTATTCTGCGGTGTTCGTTTTTGCCTGTGGGCCATCCATTGGTTCGTTACGTCACGGATGTGCCTATCAGCCACCGTCGCTCTCTCAGAAGAAAGTGGGACCCTTGGATCCACTGATCACAAGGATCTGTGGATTAGATGGGATATGGTGGGAAGAAACGCGCGATTGTCTCGCGATGGCTTCTACGGCTTGGTCGACTGATTCTACTGTGGTTGGGGACTGTCAAGAACGTATCGACGGCCTCGTGCACAATTGAGATAACTAACAATTTTATCAAAAATGAGTTTGATACATATTCTTGTAGATTTTTATGCCCTCTATCCGTCTACGCTGATAAAAATTGCAAAAACCAATTTTTAAGCTCACTAGAGGGCAAAAACTGACTGAGCCAAGTGACCAAGCAGCTTTTTCTAATGCATAAATGGTCTAAGTGAAGCCTGTATCAATTGCAACTTCACACTTGGCCCATTTTGCGCGACACAAATCAGCAGCTAGATACCACTCAGCTCAATTACGTAGGATTTAAATGAACCAAGTGACAAGCTTCCTATGCAAAATGAGCTAAGTACCATCTTTCTCTCTGCACAATTGATCCAAGTACAATAATTGGAGACGTCAAATGAGCTAAGTGCATACCCAGTCGCAGTTACAGCCTCTGTGAACCGCGCCGGTTACTTTTTGGAATTTTTTTTTGTGACATACTATTCCTGATACTTGTCAAATTTCAACCCCCCGCTTATTTATGCCTCAAACGTAATTGTGGACGTCTCAGAAGGGCTGAAAAATTGAAAAATTTTCAAAACGCTCTCCTGGAAAAAATGGTTTCTTACAGATATCTCAATTGTGCTCGAGGCCGTCGGTATGAAAGTTCAACTAGTTTCAGAATTATTAGTAGTGCCAGGTTGTCTTTTTGGAAATGGTCCAGACACCCAAAAAAGCGAGGGATTTTGGAAAAAAGGTTAGTAGAGTATCTGGGCTCGTCAATGTAGGTCGAACATCCCTGAATGCTGGAGGTTTTCGAAAAGTTGCTAATTTCCAAATCTTGTGCAAATTTGCCCTAGTATCTCTAGAAGCAATTTTTTCTTGCTTATCTTACGACTAATTAATCTATAAAGAAATAGTGTCCTATCAGTCCAGGAAATTGGTATTATCCTAATTTTCTAAATTTCTCTGCATACTTTTATTTAAGAAAATTCTGGTATGATCAATTTAACAATCAATATCATACTTTATTACAGAATTCTAATGTTCCAATCAAAATCGGTTTTCTGTGTTCCGAAGAAATTTGAAATTTGGGACAAGTTTTGTAATTCGAAAACAAACGATCGAGTGGAATCTTGCGCAATATTCTACCGGTTCAGCGATCTTGAAATTTCTTTCGTCTAATTCGAGCATAAAAAATCATAAACTGAAAAATAGGACGCTTTACCTCCGACAAAATCTCCTAAAGAGTTTCTCACATACGTAACCTGTCTCTTCGCTATTCATCAGATATACAGCCGGCTCATCCGAAAAGAAAGAGAGAAAAAAAAGTCCGGCTGATTATTTCGAATTTTTTGATCGTATCAACCGTAATAAAATAATTTAGCGATACTTTTTTGTGCGCGCGAAATGAAGGAACATTCAACCGTGATAATGAAGGTCGTGCAGAAAAACTAATAAAAATCGGGTACGTAAATGCTCGGTATTCGCAGATTCAGACGGTCTAATTGAGACAACGTCGCCAATAAAAAAACAGTTTTTCCTTCCTCGGACGCTGGTCCCGAATGCTCAATACTTATACTTTGTTGCATTATATTACAATCGTTTGTTCAATGTGCAATATTAAGGTTAACGAGAAACGAATGCAAATTCATTAATGAGGGGGAAACTTTTTTGGCACGTTCGAATGTATGGAAATGACGACAGAGTCGGGAGTGTTCGCAGAAAAAATAAATAAATTGTACGTAGGAAAATATTGTGAAATGGGAGTCGAGTCCTAAGTAGTGAGACAAAATTCGTTCGAGTATTGACATCTAGGAAGGTAAGATGACGCACGCTCTGTACAACCTATGTTAAAATTCGCGTACGTGAAAATGTTGTGCTCATCTATCCCTCCAGATGTCGCGTCGCCGAGTCGCATTCAATGCAGAATTTTCACTAATTTACTCATGTGAACATGCGTCTGATTTTGAAAATTTTATGCTGGATAAATTCGAATCTTCGTTTTTTTGATAAACTGGATCAAAATGAGTTTCAGTGTCAAATCCCCATAAGAGCCCATGTTAAATTGAATCCAAGTACTCGTGGCGATTTTCGTACTTGCGGTGGTTTACTGTTACTACTTCCGCACGTTATCTTAGCATTTCAGTTGGAAATAAACATTGAGGATTGAATTCCGTGGGAATTGATTTGTAGTACTCATTGTATTTTGTGTTTTTCCTCGAATTTCGGTATTCTTCGGGAGATCCTTTGGGATCCTTTCTATGTGCCTAAGCACTCAGGATAGAGCAAGGCTTAACTCGGTGATAGTCTTGTTTAAGCTTCTTGATTGCTCTATTTTCCAGGGTTGAGAGAAGGAACTTCCACTTCTCGGTGGAGGAGGGTATTTAGGTGATCAAACCCAGTACTACTCAGCCGTAGATATTGCTGATCTGGTCGTGTATAGCAGAGCAATAGTCAGGTTGGATGACATTGTACTCACCTAGTCTCGATCTTACCAAAGGTATGAAATAGGGTGGCATCCTGTCACCGGGGTCTACTGCGAATATTATGATGAGGAGAAGCTTGGACAGGTGGAAAGACGGTAAAATCATCATGCATTTGAGATTCGCGTACGTGCGCTGGAACGGAGGAAGAAATGTAAAAGTACTAACTGGGTTGATGCTGAACGAGAGCAAAACGAATGTAATGGTAGTTGATATACCTTGAGATTTTGAAAAAGTTACTTGGGTTCTCAATGATGGGAAAATGGTGGCCGCTTTGCGGAAATATACAAAAGAATCATCTTTACCTGAGACGCAATGGAGGAGTTATCTGTTAAAAGGGCGTCCGATCAATGTAATTCTTATGGAACGGACGCCCTTTTGACAGACAACTCCTCAATTACGAAATTAACGCGAGTATTGGGTGATCGAACCTGCTGAGAATTTCCGTATTTTCCGGTTTAAAGTATGGCGGCGAAATATGGACCATAAAAGCTGACGATCGAAAGAGGATCGACGTCCTTGGAATGTGGGTCTATCGGCTGCGTATGCCCGAGATGACCGAACGGACAAATAATTATATCGATATTGAATGAGCTCCGGATCAGATGAAGACTGTCCTCTGAGTACTACCACAAAATCCTCGCAGAACTCATATTTCAAGGCTAGATGCAAGATACTCGACCAAAATATGGTTGGACCGAGTGGAAAAAATTTAGGATCAGGAATTGAAGCAAGTGGTTCGGAACGCTGAGGACAAAGAGGACTGGCGGAGGATGGTTGCGGGAATTCGTGGTAGAGCATCAAGTGCTTCAAAGTCATGAGCAATGGACAGATGATGATGAAGACTGACTTGAATTGTGATGAAAGCGGTCAAGAACCCAGACAAAAGTTCTGTCGTAATGAATAGATGACAGGGTTGTGAGGAGAGAAAAAATGCGTGAGACAAGTTGGTGGGTCAAGTGTGCATTGTAAATTGCCAGTAAGGCAGATGAGGAGTTCGTGACCATCAGAAACGTCCGGTTTGGTGGGAAAAAGGAGTGTTAGTATTGTTTGGAAGCATTGGAAGATGGCTTGGATTTCGGTCGTTAAAATTGATGGAGTTTCAGTGTCGATGTGAAAAGATTTTGTTGCTAATTGAAAACGCGAAAACGACTTGTTTGACTTTTTGATCCATCTCTGGAATAAAGGGTAGTATTAGGAAAAGAGTCGAATATTTATAGAAAAAGGAAGCGATTAATTGCGCGGTCGACGGATTTTAACAGGGATCCTGTTTGATCGGGCGGGGGGGGGGGGCTGCCGAAAAAATATTCGTCGTCCGCCCTCCGGGAGGTAACATGACTTGGGACTTGAAAAATTTTCCAAGTCTCCTCCTGTCTTATATATCCGACAGAGGTCGAAAATTTTCTGTCTCTCTCTTATCACCTACAGCTCGAAGGCTGAAAATTTTCCAAGTCCCCTCCACCATTAGGCAGAGTGGGCACGTGCCTAGAGCGGTAAATTTTCGGGGGTGGTACAAAATTGAACAAAAACATAGGCGAGTAGAGGTGGACTAAAAATCTGACGCTCTAGGGTAGCCAGTCACCAACTGCCTACAGCGGCTGATGAGTTGAATCTGGGCCTACCCCTCCTGTCATTATACATATCCGGCTGAGGTCAAAAATTTTTTCCATGCCCCTCTCCTATCATTGTACACAGACTAGTATAAAGCTTGGATAATGAAAGGAGAGGTTCTAGCCTAGTTCAAGTCCAGTGTACTGTATTTCAATTCCCCCTCCTGTCATATGTATAGCTTGGAAGTCTGTGAGTATAGCCTGATCAAACTAGCTCCTCCAAGTGGCTAGATATGCAACTAATTTGCTTGACCCCTTAAATGAGCCAGATATGCAATGTTTCAAACACCACCCCTTCAATGAATTCCAAGTCCCCTTCGTATCATCTTGCAACAATGATAGCCTCATCAAAATAGCTCCTTCAAGTAACTAGATATGCAATACTTCATACACCAATTGATCTAGTTCCTTCAATGAGCCAGATATACAACGTTTCGAGCACCGTAAAACTCATCAAACGGGTCCCCTTCCTTGCCTCATTTAACTCCGTTAAAGAACCCGTGAGTTTTTTGGATATAGTTGACGTAGTTTGTGTATTATTTTAGGTGTCGTTAACGCCCAAGGAAGGGATTGGGGAAAGGGGACTCGGTAATTGAAGTGAAGTTTTTGTGACGGGAAAGGGTGAGGAAGTAGAGCGTGTTGTTGAAAGTATTGCGATAAGTAGAACCATTTCAGGTAGACTTAGAGAAAATGTTGTGAACTAAGGTTTGAGGAAGGTGCAAGACAGAGTTGAGGAGACTGGCTGTTGAGTGAAGTTGCCGAATGTTCCCCGCGATCCTCGAGTAGTTTTGACATTTTTCACGTCTTCAGCCTCCCCTCACCTCAATTTGAAAACAGCGAGTACACCCCCGTCCCCTCACATCAACGGACTCAGAAATTTTTCCCGTGGGTGATTGAAAACTCCTCAAGTACAACTACAAAAAATTAGAGGCTATTGCAGGTTTGCAATAGCAGCGGGGAACCCGCAACCTCCCGCGCTTGCGATCACGTTGGCGTGAAAATGCCCCCTCAGAAAATGAGTTGGCTGGGCTCTTCTCAGTTTACTGCATGCTAGGCTTGATACAATGAAGGCTGGAAATTGAAATTTTTCCATGCTCCTAAAGTAGGTCAAGGTCAATGTCATTGATGACGTCATGAAGCATCCCGGCTGGAAATTCAAGTTTTTTCAAGTCTCCAAAGTAGGTCAAGGTCATTGATGACGCCATAAAGCATTACACGTTACCTCATGTCACGTCATGTTACTTCACGCAGTTCACAAAAACTTCCAGTGGGAATTGAAATTTATCCAAGTCCCTGAAGTAGGTCAAGGTCATTGGTGACGTCATAAATCATCACACGTCACGTCACGCAGTTCACAGAAACTCCCGGTAGGAATTGAAATTTATCCAAGCCCCTATAAAGTAGTTCAAGGTCATTGATGACGTCATAAAGCATCACACGTCACATCATTTCACATCACGTCACGCAGTCCGCAGAAACTCCCGGTGAGAATTGAAATTTATCCAAGTTCCTAAAGTAGGTCAAGGTCATTGGTGACGTCATAAATCATCACACGTCACGTCATGTCACGTCACGTCACGCAGTTCGCAGAAACTCCCGGTGGGAATTGAAAATATTCAAGTCCCTAAAGTAGGTCAAGGTCATTGGTGACGTTATAAAGCGCCACACGTCACGTCACGTCTCGTCACGCAGTTCACAGAAACTCCCGGACGCGGACATTTTCTGAGGTTGTAATCCCCCTAACAAAATGGGTAGCGGGTTCCCCGCTAAAAAATCTTCTTTCTTGTAGGAAATCTTATACTCCGTAGGTGATTCAAAAATTTGCGAGTATACATTGAATGGTTTTGGGTTTATGTTATACTAGACCATCCCCCTCAGAAGCTATTAGCCTGAGATATTCTAAACCGGACTCACACTAGACCAACCGCTGGTGAGCATCCCAAGAGCTAATAACTTGAAATATTCTAAAGTAGACTTATACTAGACCGAAAGAGAAGTGCAACCACCCTGGAATGTACTGAGGTGTGATACAGATTGCTAAGCGTATCAGTATTTATCCAGGTACATTCTATTCACACGGCCATACTAACTCTCAAGAGCAAAATACTTGTATACTGAGAAAGAAAGAGACTTAAAACATGATCTCTATTTATTTGGCTTTACCAGAACATAATTATTATGATCGTATTTTCGGTTCGGAGGGCTCTCCTAGCCAAAGGCTTGTATAAGTAGGGAATTGAAAAGAACTTCGACCTCGAACTACATCTAACAAAAATGAGATTGGGATAAATTCCAACCTACGAGCTATATAACATCCATTACGTCCTCCTGGAATTTTTGAAATTTCTTACTTCGCTAGTAACGAGGTTTGAGCCACAAACTTCTGAAGACGTCGACGGCTCAGGGCCAGTTTTACCAGCGCTAGATCACTGCTAACCTCGGGTTAACTGAACCTCTCCAACCCTGACCGCCCGATTTCGGGTGGTTAGAGTTACGTTGACCTGAGGTTAGCGGCTAACTTCAGTTTGGTAAAACTGATCCTCAATCGCTTGGCCTTTTGGGTCGTTACTGGCAGGACAGAAGATATACATATTTTCAACTCATCTGTCTGCAATATTCCATATGAGCATATCCACTCCAAAAAAGACTCGAATAATGTTACTTTTAGGTCCTGCTCTTCTGTACTGAAATTTCTGAATGACGTGCACTTGTCACAAAAACGTTGATGTACCCTTGTTTTTTTTTTTTTTTTTTTTTGACAAGTCTACTTGATAAATTCTCTCGTTGAGCGTTTGACAAGATCTTTTTTTCTGTGCCAAATAATATCTTCGACTTGTGATTTCCGATTTTGTCTCGAGAATGATGCACTAATCAAAGTAAGCAAATTAGGCCCAAGAAAATCGTTCGAATTACGCAAATGCCGCTATTAGTTGGTATTTACCTACTTTAGATATCACTGCCGCAGTATAAATATTCTTTTGAAAATGCACTCGGAGATTTGAGAAGGAGAAAAAAAAAATGAACCCAGACATACTACAAAACCATGCGAACGAGCGAATATGAATTTAGATTGATTTGAAAAAGACTGGTTTACGTTTTCCACCTCGCAACCCAGCTATCATCTTCTTCTTTCGTATCACAATGTCATTATTATTTTAACTATTCACTAAATGAGAGCAGTCTCCGCGAAATTAAATCAACGATATAAATAATCAGCGAGTCAACCTGATAATTAGAGATGCGAGGTGCGGCGGAGAGCATAATTCTGGTACACGTATACTATTTGTATAACCAGTAGTAGCCACAAAGTCTCGCGTTTTTTGGGGATGCTGCGTTGTCGTGATAAATGATGATCAACTCCGCATTGAAATTCGTTTCTCTGAATTAATGAGAACAGATTTCGAACCGCAAACGTAATATATCTACTTGTATGACTTACGGTTAGGATAATCTGGTTAAAAAGGAGTGACGAGTGTGAGCAGGTTGAATGGACTTTTGTGTATACGATATCAAAGCTTTAATCGAATAACATTGTTTCAGACGAGTATATACTCTATATGCTTGTCAGCTGCTTGACGGGTGAGTTTCTTTTTCTATTACGTTCGTCTTGTTTTTGTGCCAATACTACTTACGATATGAAATTTATCTCGTGTGGGATCAGCAGACAAGCAGTCACATTCAAATTTATATGAAGCGCGAGACTTACTGCTACAATGTAGAGGTACACGCGAACACAGGATGTGATGTGTAACCTATTAGTAGAACGAGTTGGTACACGACGCTTCTTGCCACATAATTTTCGATTTCCTAAAATTTCCTCTTCATCTGCGGTCCAAACGCCGGCCGAAATCTGCTCCGTACGCCTGGAAAAGTCGATGAGCGGTGACTCTTTGACCCAACGAACTCTTGACCCTGGATTGATTACGAATAACAATTGTTCGGATATGTACGCGTTACGCGACCAAATAACGTTCGCGGATGATAGAATCACACCCGAGATCATTAAAAGCTGCATTTTGACGTATTGTTCACGAAATCGTGAATGGTTTGAACAAATCGGCGCGACCTCCACACCGCCATCTAGATAAGCGCACGACTGTATCGTCCGAAAAGAATGAAGCTTGATTTTTGGGACGGTAATTAATTTCCAAAGTTAACGAACTCAACGTTTGCCGAGAGAAGCTTGAACGACTTTCACAATAGTTGCTGGTTGAAAATTTCGCGAAATGAATTATGATCACTGGGTATGTAAAAGGAAGACGAGTAATACTCCATATGTGTTACAGAAACCAACCCTCCAGATCTCAAACTAAGATAGTTTTCATTACGGGAACTAGCATCTTCAATAGGATCGAGACTCCAGTTGATGGCTGCACTTACATTGATTGTTTTACGTCACCAAAGTAGTGACGTCATTGAAGTACGAAAAAATGATGTGCGAATGCAGCCACGAGCTACAGACTCAGTCCTGTACAAGATAAAATTCAATTATATCTCCCGTTAGAGTGTTTTCCAGAAAAGAGGGGGAGAGAAAGATTATGTTGGAAAACCTCTGCGACCACATTCGACTTCAATGACGTCATCAACCTAAGAGAGGTTAGTAGCATAGAATAGGGACATCCTCAGAAAACACCCGAGTCTGACTCTGATAAATTCATCTATTTGTCACGTCATTAACCTAAGTCAGGTTGGGTTACCTTGCTTAAGAAAGGGTAAGAGCTGGCAAGAAGGTAAATAAGTGGATATCTTGCCTAGGTCGCAAATTATGTAATGTACGTAGAAGTATAGCTTGATGAGAACCTGAACTGAAATTACCAGCAGCGGAAGGTTTACGAGAAACGTGCAAGCTCATACCAAAGTCAAGTCCCCTGGCGAGAAACGCATTCAATTATTCTACGGCCATTCGATGAATAATGCTGGAAGGCACAATATTTGTTAACATGAAGTACGCATGCTCGACTTATGCACGTCGACTAAAGCCAGTAGAGAAATGCTCCTCTGCTATGGACGACTACACCGCACTGTCTGTTTTCCATCCCAGCAACGATGGGTTCTCATATGAAAAACGAGTAGCAGCCGGGGCAATGATGTATGCACCGAAGAAGAAAAAGAGCCTGGTGTGCTCTTAAGTATCCCAGACGAAGTCTCGGGTACGTGGAACAAGCTAGGAAAAGAGGCAATGAGGAGGTGGGCAGATTGGAATGGATCCTTGCTGCCATTGCAAAGGCTTTGGCCCACTCTTACTCAGTAATGAAATGATTGAATATACCCCCTTCAATCCAGGTTAGACGCTAAGATTCGACTTCAAGGTCAGTTTCCTCGATCCGAATCTTTCTGACTCATTTTATCGAATACCGCGGGAGTGCAAGTGTTTCAAAAAGTTTAATTTCATTCTTACGATTGTGGGAGAGATTCGCTCTAATTTTTGTACAGTCTCATAGCATAGTCCCCCTTGATGAGAAGATAGACACCGGAATAGATTTATTGAGTCTGCGTCTGGAAATTTGTGCAACATCTAAGTACATTATGGTGATGATAGCGTGATCGTAATCAATGAAGGCGAAAGGGGGAGAAAATAATGAAGAATGAAGACGAAACTTGTACAGATGCGGTTTTCGTGTTGCTTCTACATTTGTTGTCATTGCATTGTATTGTATGTTGCTCGTCGCTACCAACAAGGCGGATCTATCGCACCCTTTTGTTTAGTCGTGATTCGCTAAAATATAAAAGAGGGCTTCGTATATCCTGTCTAAGTTACGTCTGCGGATAAAATGCGTTTTAAATGCGATTTACCTTTGTGATTTAGGTAATTTTTTAAAATACTCGTACACGCCAGACAATTATGTATGCTTCCACGCTACGACTTGTGTGTCTTGTACGTATATGTAGACGAGAAGGAACAGAAGAAAAGAAACGCACCGAAGAGAAAAAAGAAGAGACAAAAAAAAAAATGGAAAAGATGCCACATCTTATTAGAAAAATGTTCATTGCCGAAACTCGGTCGAACAAAGGCAGGGTGCATTATTCGAGAGTGATTCCAGTTTTATTTTTTGTATTTTCAGAGCTGTAGAAAGAATAGACGTAGTGTATTCCTCGCATAGGAAAACGTCCATTATGTAGTAGTCAAGCATGAGCATCCAATTGAAGTGGCTAAAGCTAGCGTAACTCCTTGTTTGCATTTGCGGAACGGTTATAATAGTGACATAATTTTCTTCGTTTGTTAGGGAACGAATTCGTGATTTATTGTACACGTAAGATCGCGTAGTAGAAGGAAAATGGCAAAAATTTTCCTCGCTCCACAAATTTGATGAACCTTTGTAAAATTCTAGTCAACGTGACTTGCACAACATTCTTTACATGAATAAAATCAATGATTAACTAATACGTTTTTTTTTTCAATATGAGGGCGCTAGAGCTTAAGCCACCATTCAAAATTTTTGCTCCTGAACACCGTGGTTCGATGATAAGAGAATAGCCGACCAGCGCAATAATCATCAATTGAAACAAAAATGGTTCAAGTCCAACATGATTTGCAAAAATGGTTCATGTCCATATCTTGTCACAAATAGCTCGGATATTTCGACTTTCGAGCTATATATATGTTAGGAGAAGGGAGGGAGGGGTACTTGAAAAATTTTCGACCTAGCTATGTATGATAGGACAGGGACTTGAGGAAGCCATCGTTTTGTTATCAGTTGAAAACGTGAAACCGACTTGGTTTTCCATTTGTGATGCATCTGTGAAACAAAAGAAGAATTTTAGAGGAAAAGAGTCAAGTGTTCACTGTTTTCTAGAGAAAATTTTCTGGCGTAGCCAAATAAATAAAGATCATATTATATTTCATGTCTTCAATATGTTTGTTCGCCTCCTTCTTGGTCTCGTATAAGTCTACTTTAAAATATTTTAGACTAATGGCTTTTGGAGGCTCACTCGCTCCGCTTGTTTGCCCCCTTTGTTGATCTAGTGGAGGGATACAGTTTACAGGATTCCTAGACCTAGTATAAACCTGATATACCAGTAGTTTACTACACCTATCAAAGAGAGATCTAGCATAGCTAATATAAAATAATACAAGCCTCCTCTTGGAGTAAGCCTATGGTATAAAGGAGCCTAGTATAAAAGAGGGGGACAGTATACAGAATTCCTAGACCTAGTATACCAGTAGTTTACTGCACTTATCAAAGAGAGATCTAGCACGCACGCACACACTCACACACACACATTTTCAACAAAATGAAGGTCGGGATCAGAGAAGATTTGTCCCAAGGTCATCTGCCCGCACATATGTGCTCGCAAATTTTCAAATGTGGGCGGGGTTGAAGCAATGACGTGAAAAATGTCAAAAATTGAAAAAAACATGAGAGCCCTCCTTCTTCACTCATTAGATTTTCAATAATGTTCGAAATTAGCAAAGAATGGCCCAGAAATTAATGTGTATCCTTCAGAGACGCGTAGTGCAACATTTAACTCCTATTTTCTTCTTTCATTTTGGGAGTCGACTTCCTAACGAGCTTCTCCGCTCTGAGTTTCTCCGCCTTTCTCTTCCTTTGTATTATGGGCTTTTGATACGTCTTTATTGGTCATGATAACGTCATTGATCATATTTTACCAATATTTTTTCCCTTGGTATAAACCTAGTATTCTGTATGTTCTAGCTGTCTAAAACCTAGTGGAGGTACTGCATATTTGGCTGACGACTCACTAGCTCATTTTATTCGTTCTAACAGCTGATTATAGGCTTATTACGTCGTAATCGCTTCACCTTCTCTTTCTCCAGCCCTACTACACTTCCTACTGGGGGTATGTTTGGCTAAATACCTAAGCCTAGTTTGGGCTAGTATATTATAGGCCGACTTATGAAGTAATAAGAGTCCGAAACGAAAAAAGGCGATACTTCTGAAGAAAGAAGTAACTAAATGCAAAAAACCGCAGAAAATACTAAAAAATCTTCGAAGATCTATCGACTAAGAAGTCATCATCAGCGAAAGACAAGAACGCAACTGACTTGAAAGACCGAAACCAACCTCGAGAAAAGACGAAAACTAAAGAAGAGAACTACTCATCGAATTGCGACTCATAAACAAGCTCGATCAGATTTTCGTCCGGTATGTACCTGTTCAACAAAACGAGACCACGAGTGTTCTTATGACGAATGATTTCGATATGCTCCAAGGCAGTATGCTTGAAATCGGAACTTTCTTTATGGAGAAGCACCTCGGATCTCTCTCGGAGGCTGTGCCCATAAGCAAGAAGGTGGTCAGCGAAAGCTGACTTCCCCACTTTACTATCTTCCCAGACTTTCTTATGCTCCTCAACCCTAATCTTGAGCTGGCAACTAGTCTCTCCGATATGAACTTTCTTACAATCATTACACTCTAACCTATACACTCCACTTTTTTCATCTTCAGGAATTCGATCTTTCAACCTAACAAATAACCCTTTAATAGTGACGGGGTTATAAAACGTAGGTCGAAATCCGAAAGGGCGAAGGGCCCGGCCTAATTGAAGAGAGAATTTCCCCAAAAATGGGAGCCTAATCCAACGAAATTTCTCACGGCTGTTAGTACGTGGGAGGGAGGTAGTAGCGTCGAGGCATTTCCTATTAATTTTCCGACGCACCAATGCGTCAATATCCAAGTGAATCTCATTAACTCTAGCTAAGTGTTTTAAGGTGAGTAACTCCTTCTTGAAAGCAGTTTGGCTCAACGGAAATTCAGTAAGTCTACGGACTAAACTGTTAAAAGCAGCATATTTATGGGCAACAGAGCAGAATGACGACTCGTGGACTAAAACATCGGTCGACGTCTCTTTTCTAAACACTCCAAACTCGTGCACCCCGTCTTTTTTGGAGACAGTGAGATCCAAAAAGTTAATGGAGGCGCTTCCCACTTCCGCAGTGAACTTCACGGAAGGGTATAGCTTATTAAGATACGTGAGAAACTCCAAGCAGAGCTTTCGGGGGCCAGTCCACGTACATAGCACGTCATCTACATACCTGCGCCAGTAAATGATGTTATTTAAAAGAAGATGGCCAGAAAAAAGAGATCGGATTCGAACTTAGACATGAACACCTCAGAGATTAGGGAACCTAAAGGCGAACCCATAGGAATACCCACCTCCTCTGAAAACTCATAAAATTTACCATTTAACTTGCAAAAATTAGGAGTCCAACACGACCTCAAAAGATCAAAAAATTCACTCAACTCTTCGGGAGGAGTATTGAGATTCACCAGGAGTTCACCCATCCGCTGCATAGTGACAGCTTTAGGAATGTTAGGAAAGAGGCCTACAACGTCGAAAGAACAAAAAAGCACATTTTTCAGGCTATTGGCCAAGGTGGACGAATTCCTGACAGAGTAGGGAGACTCGAATTTACGAGCAGGCCTATTTTACTATCCCGATGCATGATATTGAATTTCGAATTATTATCATAGAAGCTAGAAATAACTTCTACAAGGTTTTAAATTTTTCTTTTTCTACTTTTTTCCAGATGGAAAACCTTTCGCTTGACTCAACTCGACGCTGAGAAGAAGTTTAGGCTCCGACTTTCCTCATCAAAACTACGCACGGTAAGATTGAACTCAATTTTTTTACTATCGTTTTTCTAGAAGTTTTATCATGAAAGTTTGTTTGAGGTCACCCTCAAGTTTGTCTCTAGAACTTTACACACCGCGCTCAAAACATCACATCTTAATAGAGAACCTGTTTTATCGGGGGAGTCTTTTTTGAAAAAATGTAAATTATTCGCCCGTAGATCTTGAATTTTTAATAGACCAGTCAATTTTTTCAGTCACCATGACGGCTCAATTATATCCTTCCGTTGACTGCAAGTCTTTTGCTAAATCACAGACCCGGAAGTTATACTGTTCACTTGCAATGTTGTGAATAATTTCACTTTCAACTACTCGAACAGAGCATCGTGATAGTCCCCAGACTGTTCAAGTATCTTACCTTGACGCACTAAAATTTTTCTAGTAAAAAAAAAATGCTGTTATATCGTACAGTTTTTTACTTCTTTCGCAATTGTCGCAATGTGAATCCTAAAAAATTTAAAACTAGACTACGAAAATATACTGAAGTCGTATGCGTGAAAATTTCAAGCGAAAGTTTTCCCGCCACCGTTAGTGTGACGTCATTTGAAAACGACAATATTATTGAACTCGCACATTTATAGGTAAGCCTGCTATACGTCGTCTAACGTGACGCCCACGTTACTTCTACTTTACTGGTATTGAAATACTTCATGATTCCGCATTTTTTGTCCCTTCGCGTGAACACAGTAATTGTCTTAGTTTTAGTGAACGAGGTTAGAATCAACTCAAGCTACACTCAATTTTGATTTAAAACTGATGACAGTAATCAAAGGTTTTTCAAGAGGATAGTCAGCTAAGTTAGTCCGAAGATGAATTGTAATTTGACAAGAATTCAGTTCAACAAATATCCGAAATTTTCATCGCGAAGAATATTTCGCTCCCTTGTCCCGTTCATAATAACTGATAAGGCGATGGTCTTCAATGAAAATATTCATAGGAAGAAAAATTCTATGAAATTTCAGAACATCATTGTCAGTGACGAATGTGGAAAAATGTTGAAAATCTACCTGGCCTTGAGTAAAACAGACTATTTTGCAAGCCGAGACAACATTGTTCTGAATAATTTAATTTCAAGTGCGGAAGCATTTTAGGAATATAAAGAATCAAACGTTGACTTTTTTTTCCGCATATCGATTTATCTAAAAACAAGCGACGTTTACTTTATACATACTTTCTCAAGACAACATACGAAAAATTGAGCTAAACTTGCGACAGGAAACTCGTTTCGTCTGTAGGGTTTTCACGTAGATGGAAAATGCCTACCGCTCGGCGGATCGCGGCTGGGAGAGGATGGGGCTCCGATCTTCTTGAAGGTGATTATAGTCATCAGAAAAAGAAGGTCCGACCAATAGCCACATGGTATTTGAAGGATAAAGACAGTAGCAGTACTTTGGAAATTTACGTCTTCCTAAATAATTTTTCTTCTTCTGTTGTCCCACGCATTCCTGTGCGTTCTGACGATCTCGGTTCGGCATTAGAAATGTAGCCTTCGTTGTTTGGCTGTCCAAACCAAGTCTCCAATTCCATGGATGCCGCTCCATTCGCGTATACTTGTCATCGTCTTCTTTCTTCTTCGCTCTCTTTAGCCATCAAATTTACCTTGGCTGATTCGGAGAAGAAATTCGTACATACAGCCCAAAATAGCCTGTCTTCCCTTTTTTTATCATCTCCATCAGCATCCGCTCTGTATTTGCCTGCCAGAGCACTTCCGTTTCAGTAACCCTCTGTGCCCATGAGATCCGCAGCAAGCACCTGTGGAACCACATCTCTCAGGCCTTCAGCCTTTTTATTGCTTACTCTGTGAACGTAGCCGCTTCTACGCAATGTAGGAGGACTGAGTACACATAATACCTTGGCATACAAAGTCTTGTTGCTAGGTCAACTGCTCGGTCAATAAGGAAATTCTTCATTTTCCCATGAGCTGTCTTAGCGTATCCAATTCTACGTCTCACTTCAGTTTTTATGCTCAGTGTTAAAGCATGCAATACAACTATGAAATGACGTCACCTTATCATCAAATGAAACACAATAGAATACAAATTAGAAAGTCGCCCTATTACTCATAAGGGAAGTGACTTGGTAATCACATGAAAAGGAAACATTCATTCCTTCACCAGACTCCCAAGCGAGCACTAAAAGCGGTTTTTCACCGACGTATTTAAAAAAGATAACTTATCTAACACTCAGTTCGCTGGTTATAGTGTAATGGTGACCAGATATTTGAATTCATTAACTCTCTCCACAAGGTTGTTGTTGATGACCAGTTCTGCATCTTGATATTCTTCCCGGCTGACGATCGTTTTCTTCACATTATAATCCTGCCCTACTTTGTTTAGTTCGCCCACCATTTCCTTCAGTCATCAGTGCCGTATCATCAGCATAGCGGATATTATTGGCGTACTTCCTGTTTATCCTGATTCCTATTTCATCATCTTGACAGGCTCCTTTAAATACCTCGGTAAGGGTGATGGGATACACCCTTGCGTACTCCTCTACTGATGGTTATAATTTCGGTCTCCTCGCCCTCCACGAGCACACTAGCCGTTTGTTCCCAGTTTATAAATAGAACATTCTCCTCATGGGTACGAGCCATCTTAGATAGTAGAATGGAGTTACAAGCACATAACGCCCGTTACGTGCTTGTAACTCCATTCTACTATCCCAGTGTATAAGTTTTCAATAATTCCGTCGACGTTTCAAGATCTCCGGCAGCGTCTCATATTTCACGCGGTCGAAGGTTTTTTCATACATCTCTCCTCTGGTCTCTGAATTTCTGAAAGAGAAATGCCCCTATTGTTCCAAAAATTTGTAGAAATCCAAACTGGCTCTCTTTCATAGATCTTCCGCTGACTCCCCGGATTCTGGCATGAATAATTCGGATGATTGTCTTAAGTAAAATGCTCATTAGGCTTATTATTCGTATTCATTTAATTGTGGGATAATCGATGATTGAAATGAAAAAATTTCCTTGTAAAATGGATTTCATGTTCGCCTTTAATATAACTTCATTAATGAAAGAACCCGAGGCAAGCTGAGGACTCAAGAAAAATTTCGACCTTCAAGTCATATGAATGATGGGACTAGTGAAGGTTCTAGCTTTGAATTTTCACA
The DNA here is from genome assembly GCA_035079395.1 of Aspidiotus destructor. Classification (NCBI taxonomy): domain Eukaryota; kingdom Metazoa; phylum Arthropoda; class Insecta; order Hemiptera; family Diaspididae; genus Aspidiotus; species Aspidiotus destructor. Next base: position 22,716,228 of record JAVHKZ010000015.1, on the reverse strand, counting down.
GAGGCGAGACTCTGAGCTCCGAACCCTCACTATAGGGAGGCCTTGGAGAGATTTCGCCGATGGAATAACGAAATTGAAAAATAAATCATTTTCTGCCAATTGATTCGACTTTCTTTGTCACAGACAAAGAGGTTTCTTGCATTTTCATTGCTTCCGTTGATGAATTCGTAATTTTTGACACTCGGTCCTCAACACTAACTGAGATTACGCTGAAAATCAGACGTTCCTAGAATAAGTGCCCCAAACCCGCTTACTTCTTATTCCTACGATTTTTGCCTATCCTCATCACCCTCACGGTATTTTATGGTAGAAAATTCTATTATTTTTTTTGTACTCGGAAATGCCCTTCGGCATTAAAGATCTTGACATGTCTCATATTTTTTGTTTTGACACCCCCCCCCCCCTATAGATTACGGACATATGACTTCGGCCTTGGAGCTTGAAAAATTGAACAATTCAAGGTCTACCTAGTTCAATTCCATATTAGAAATGAAAAAACCGGTATTTTGACCGGTATTTTGCACCGGTACTTGAAAAATTCAAGTACCGGTGTAATTAAAACCAAAAGAATAAAAAAAACCGGTACACCGGTTTTTAACCGGTTTTATTTTTTTTTAGAACGGCACTCAAAGTAAAAAAATAGGATGCAAGTATAAGTTCTAAACTCGTATAATACCCGATTCGACGTTTCAGGCATTCTGGTATTTTTATTCGTTCTTTTTCCTGGAAAAAAAAGTAGACTGTAAAAGTAAAAGTGTAAAGCTAATTTCTACAATACATTAATATACTTCCCTCTTCTTGTCGAGCTGTTTGGGTAATTCTCAACAAAGAATTTGATGAGTTAATTGAGATTCGCTGATTCAAGAATTGAGAAAAAATGGAAAAATGATGAAAAATATGTGTAGAAAATTAATAGTACCAAAAAATACCGGTATTTCACAAAAATACGCGGTTTTAAAACCGTCTCTAAAAACCGGTATTTCTCGGTTTATTCATTTTAAAAAACCGGTATTATCGGTTCCCATCTCTATTCCATATGCCCGTACGTGCCCTGCGATGGTAATCCACAGTACAATATAGACTGAGGAACTCTAGCGTTCCAAAGCAAACTATTCATTGAGGACAAACCATTCTAGGGAGATCTTCTGCTTTCTTTGATGAACCTAATGAACATACATCCCCGTATTACCGTCAAAGTCATAGAAATATTTTACATCTACTTTTCTTATTTGCGCTCATGCTGCCACTGTATCTCATAATTATTGGAACCAATTGGTCAAGGATAATGTTAACAAAGAAAATATTACGTCGACGATCAGATTAATACATTTGTAAATAATTATACCAGAGCCGCGCGTACATTCTCCTGGAAAGTTATATCAGCAAGAAGATCGTAACTTCCACATACTATACAACGAACATCTAATCAGTTTTTACGTCAAGAAATCGACGAACTGTATTTTTGAAGTATGCATTATCACGAGAAGGACGTATTTACGAGCATCAGCAGCCTCCTAACTTATGTATCCTACAACATCGGAGTGTACCTACCTACCTACGATTCTGTGTTTAACATCAGTACGCTTCTCGCTTTTTTATTATTTTATGCCTTTCATGAAAATGACGATTATTACAACAACGAAGCTGTTTTTTCGTCGCCGGAGGCTAATTAATTTGCATACTATAAACAATCGCCAATTTTTCTTTTTGAACTACACAATCTCAGCCTTATTACGCTATCAATGTAAAACAATTATTTTCAATCGATGCATCTGCGATACATAGGACCCGATAACTGTGTTGGTACATGGCTTAGAAGTACGAGCACGGTCGATCGTATGAAACCGTTCGAGAATCTTGATGGCCAAGTCGAGTACAACCCTCGACCAATCGAGATAGAGACGTGTTGCGATCAAGAAAGCGTTTGAAAAGTTGTCGTTAGGCGATGCAGATAAAATGGAAGCTTTTGAATTGTATTAATTTTATTGTATTCGAATGGGTACCAATTTCAAATGTCCACAACGCCGTAGAAAATATCTCATTATTACTGCCACTCCTCCGGCAAAAGCTATGTACAAATTACCTTATGTCAGAGTTGACTCGATATCAGCTCTGCACTCACTGTTATGTCACAAATTTTGATTGTATTGATCCTGGGGTGAATTTGGGTCCTGATGCAGTTTCAGTTCCAAGTTGAAAATGAAAGGTTATTATAAAAGATCGTGCTTGAGTTGAAGCTGACTTCAAGTCATTTACACACGCTCCGGTTCCATATAAAATATCATGCATGCATTTCCAAAGCGGTGGATTCAATTTATTGAAAGGGAAATGCGTTCGGATGGAAGCTGGCTTCTACTCCACTCTTTCAATAGGTTCCGCCCTTCGCCAGGCCTAGAGTCTATCCTGGAAAAATCTGGGACTCTTCACCATTCAATGCTCAAATTGGTCTATCCGTTCATGTCCGTTTGTCCACCATTGACCTCAACCTAGTTACGTTTATACTACCATCGTACTTGAAATTTATGAAGGCAGTAGTCGTTTGAAAAGTTTTCGACTTCTCAAATTTTATAGATACAGTGGGATTCGAGAGAATCTTTGGGTTCGACAAACGGATATCTTTCGAAATTATACATCCACATAAAAGTAATGTCTCTCGCATTTATAGAACCTATTTTGTAAACAGCTGGTTCTTGAACCACAATTTCATTCACCCTAACCTTCGAACGACCGATGATTGAAAATCGACAAAATTCTAAGAAGTACTGAATAAATAGATGCCGCATAATTATATCGAAATGAGATTTTTACGCCGAGTTTCCGTGAAAAAAGTTTTCTATTGGCAAAAAAGGATATGTTCGATTGAAATTCAACATTAATATAAGTCGGGCAAGACTCAAGAGAAACATTATAATCTTAGTTGGTTTAATAATTTTACAGGTGTCGAATAATATGAATTCGATGTTTCACTTCGAATTGCGAGTTATTCATTCTTGGTACTGCATGATAAGAGGTATCATTTAGACTCTAGAAACCGGTCTGCCAATAAAACTCTGCGTGTTCCGATAAAGCGCGTTCAATTTTATTGGAATATTAGATTTTTCGAGTACGCAGACATAAATGATTAGGTCTAGGCCAGGTGTTTGCATTTAATACGCTCAGAAGGTTGATAGCTTATAATTTTCCTACAATTTTAAGTTGAATTTTCATCGAATAGTGTCCTAGAGAAGATCGGTAAATAGCTTACTCGTAGGTTTTTGAAAGTTACTATCAACTGTTTTTCATTACATTTGTTCTGACGGCAATGAAGAATACGATGGGTGACTAATGGTATACGTGTATGTAGTGTCATGCTACAGGCTCAAATGAGAAACTCTTAAAGAATCAATATCAATGACATTCACAGTAAGTTGGAATGAAGGAAATAGAGTACAAGATCATATGTTTGATCTTGACGCGACAGTGATTTACAACAAATCGGAGAAGGGGAAGATGCTGCGTTCATTGGTTTTTGTCCAGAAGCTCCCTTTCTACTCATTCAATTCCTGATGGGACGCTCTCTAAGTCACTACGTCCAAGAGAAACCGCATCAATGACCTTTTACTGGTATTACCCCAAATGTGAGCTAGTGAAGAGCAATGAAAACTACTTATTCTAATACGTCTTGAAAGATTGGTTTTGGAGCCGAAGGAGCGGTTCTTTGGAATAGCTCGATTCCATGCGCCTCCGAGAACAGACTAATTTTCAATCGAGAAAGGAGGTTTTCTGGTGCTATCCAGTAGCTTAGGAGAGATTTTTAAGCACGCGTAAGTCGAATAAACACTTGATTCACTTTTAAAAAATTGTCTTCTAATATTTTTGATGGAAACACCACGTTGAAATACTTTTCACTTCATTATCATTGATCTGAAGGATAGAATGCTTCCTCTTTCCGACTTGGCCTTTGGAAAATGTTTCGCAATGCACCCCCTCCCCTACGACAATTTAAAAATATCATAAATGTGAGACTTCTTAAAATACAAAAACCCCTGTCATCGTTAGATTCACGATTGCTTAGAGGACGGAAACCCAAACTATTTTTGCTAAAAAATAAAACAAAAAAATTGTTGAACGACTGCAAGAGGAAAATTGATCTTGATATCCATGAGAATTGATTATTTGGTATTATTCTAAGTCGCTTTCGTGACACACAAAGTTTTCAAAAGTTGACATTCTTTCTAGCCTCACCCCTCTCCTTTTCTAATGTCATAAGTTTCCCAATGAAGCTTGTCGACTCGAAATCAACGTCGAGTTGACGTCAAACCGAGACTCCATATAGGGCTTTTCTAGTGTTTCAAATTGCCTACTTATTCTCCTACGTTTCATCTGTTGCTCTTATGGCAAACTACTCCAGACCAGCAACACCCATAAGATCAATGTTAGAAACACTACCAACTTGATAAAACGTAGGGGAATAAGTATGCAATTTGAAATACTGAAAAATCCTATCGAGGTGAGGTAGATCGATTCGATTTACGGTAGTTCCGCTCATTTCGACCGCAAATTGATTGAGAATCGAGTCAAAATCGATTGCTCCTTTTTACTATCGACTCATCGTCGACGTCGAAATTGAGTCGACTTCCGTTGGTATTAAAGATTGACGACAACTCAAAATCGGGGTCTATTAGAGTCGACTTCTCCAATATTTTCATCGGCCTAGAATCACCTGCTCTGCTGCGTCGATTTCGAGTCGATTCGTAGTTTTCTTTGGTATTTTGCGCTCCTCGATTTCAAATCGACCTGAACTCGACGTGTGAATACTGATGTCAAAAATTCAGGTTATATTCACAATTCAGAGAAGTCTGACTCAAAATCCATTGCAGATCGACGTCCATTTGAGATTGATTGGTGTGGAAAATTACAAATTGACTTGAAATCGACACAACAGAGCAATCGATTTTAGGTCGATAAAAAGTTTGGAGAAGTTGACGTCGATGATTTCGACGAGTCCATTTGCAGTCAACATTATGGCGAAAGTTGTCGACCAAAAACCAAGGAGGATAGCATTGGACAATATACAGCTGTAAAATCTGACATCTTTGGAAGAATCCAGGAGACCAGGAAGTCTCACCCACCTTAAAAAATATCGATACGCTAAGAAAATTATTTTGGAAATCCTTTCTCTGAGTCTCATGCGGTGTTTAAAGCGTTGCATATCTTGCTCATTGAAGGGGTGGAGCCAACATTGGGCTTAAACTAGGCTAGGACTTCTCCTCGTTGTATACTAGCTTTTTACTAGTATATATGATAAGAGGTGATATAGGAGCGGGACTTGGAAATTGTCGACCACATGAATGGTCGCATGAGAATGCAGTTTTGGCGCAACTCATATAGACGAGGGACTAAACTCACATTCTTGGATTGACGTTTATCAATGACGGAACTGGAGTCGTTGACAGCTCTCCTCACCTTCTCGTTATAATTTGCGTAATCATAATACGTTTTCGAAAAGAAATATTCAAAAGAGAGAGTAAAACATACAAAACACCGCAGAAAAATTAAACGACGAGCGCTTTCGGTTTAAAACCATCTTCAGGGACGAAATGAAAGCAACTGACAAGCTTCGAGCATAGAGATACATGGAATGCGTGTATCACGTTTTGGTTGACGTTCACATGTACCTTGGCTTACTACTTTGGCTCGTTACTGTGTTAAAGTAATGGGAAGAAAATAGTGAGCCGAAGCGAAATAAGGAACCAAGTACATTACACGCATTCCATGTATCTCTATGTTCGAAGCTGACAAGACGGATGAGAAAATGGGATCATTAAGGTTTGTCAAAAGAAAAGTCGCAGTGTGAATCATATACATGTTCGATCAGGCCGTCTTCCAGAATGTGCGTGTTCAGTACCGTCATTCCTTCAGTATTGAGGTGACGAATTATTTCTATGCGTTCAAAGGCCTTACGCTTACGGTAGGAATTCTACTTATGAAAGAGCCTTTCTGATCTCTCAAGGAAAGTGTGGCCATTATTGATCAAATGATCAGTGAAGGCTGATTCGCCCAGGTGTCCCTCTTCCCAAGACTTCCCGTGCTCAGTTACTCTCATCTTCATCGGGCGGCTGGTCTCACCAATATAAAAACCTCTACAATCCTTACATCCTCTCTTATAAACCTCGCTCCTCTCATCAACTGGTAGAGAATCCTTCAACCTCACAAAAAACCTTTCCACAGTGGTAGGGTTTTAAAATGCTGGTCTGAAACCAAACGGATATAGGACCCGACCCGATTGGAGGGAGAACTTCCCCAGGAAGGAAGACTGATCCAGCCCATAGGACCGTACCCGATCATGCCTCGGGGGAGGGAGGTGGTAGAATCAAGAATTCTTCTTCTGGTTTGTCTCCGAACCATCACGTCCACGTCGACATTGACCCTGTGTTTTATAGTTGACAATTCTTTCTTAAAGGCAGACTGACTCAACAAAATACGAGTCAGTCTGTGGACTAAGCTTTTAAGGGCTGCTATCTTATGAGCAACAGGACAGAATGAAACTCCGTGCACTAGAACATCGGTCGTAGTATCCTTCCTGTATATTCCAAACTCATGGATACCCAATCTTACAGAGATCGATAAATCCAAGAAGTTGATGGAGGTTTCCCCTATTTCCATGGTAAATTTTATAGAGGGGTAAGAGGAATTAAGATACCTCAGAAACTCACCAAGAAGAACTGGAGGACCAGTTCGCGCGCCTGGAACATCATCCACGTACCTGTGCCAATAGTAAATATGACTCAGTAACACTTGGTTCGAGGAAAAGAGATCAAGTTCGAACTTTGACATGAAAACTTCAGAGATGAGAGAGCCTAGAGGTGATTCAATGGGGATCCCCACGTCATCAGGGAACTTAAGAAACTTCCCTTCGAACTTACAATAGTTAGGACACCAACAAATATTTAGAAGATCAAAGAATTCTTGAAGCTGATAATGAGGAATATTGGCCTTAAGAAGTAGATCGTCCGTACGCTGCATAGTAACAGCTTTGGGATTATTTGGGAACAAACCAAGGACATCAAAAGAACAGGTATTCGTGCCAGGGGAAGACTTACATCCTTCAAAATATTTGCCGAAGAGGCCAAGTTTAAAATTGAACGAGGAGATTCGAAATCAATGCAAAACTTGAACCAACGGTCCAAAAACTTAGCAAGGAGGTAGGTAGGAGAAGAAATGAATGAGACCACAGGTCGCATCGGGGTATTAATCTTATGCCTTCAGGCAAACCGTAAAGGAAGGGGGGGGGGGATTAAGAACAAGAAGGGCTTTTTTCATCACTGCGGTCTTGATAATAGCCTCACACTTGTTGATGACTCTCCTAACTTCTTCAACTTCCTCAGTCGTTTAATTTTTCTGCGGTGTTTTGTATGTTGACATGTTTCATGTCTTTGCTCTGGTCTCATCCTTATGGGAATTTTCACTGTGGCAGTGATTCTGAAATCTGCGAATTCTCGAAAGGGACTTGGATCTTCTCAGGAGTGATTCTGAAATCTGCGAGTCCGAGTCCGAGCCTCCGACTCCTCTGTAGTTTCTAGCTTATCCTAATATAATAAAAATGCGTAGGCTAGATCTATACTAGGCTGAGAAAACGCTGAGAGCCCTTATGAAGCTATTAGCTTGTGACGTCATAAGTCGTTAATCCTGGTCCGCTTACAACATCTGGAACATACTTAAGCGGGATGAACGAGCGGAGCGAGTGAGGCCCAGTAATCTCATCAGCCTAAAATATACTAAAGTAGACTTGTACTGGACCAAGGAGTGAGGCCCCCTAATCTCATCAGCCTGAAATATACTAAAGTAGACTTATACTAGACCAAGAAGCGAGACAGATCAAGTGAGTGTGCCGCTCTAAAGCCTTAGCCTAGAATTCTAAAATATTTTTGTCTCGCATTATCCACAACATATCTGATTGGGCAAAATTTTGAAAAGACATGAAACATGATTTTTATCTTTTTGGCTGCGCCAAGCAATCCAACTCGCCTTAATCATTCTCTCTCCCTCTCCCTCTCTTTTTTTACTCACCTCAATCGCAGTGGTTCGTTAACGAATCGAGCTGCAAATTTTTTCACTCTCCCTTCTGAGTATTTCTTTTCTATAATTACACTACACAACAAAATAAAAAAATTGAAAAATGCAAGAACGAGATAGTACGATTCTAGAAGTATTTTCGACGCTGATCACGATGCCGTTGTCCGTTTCTCGAAATTGGCTCCGGTTTTCGAGAAATGATCAAATCAAATTCCCGCGATTCGTTGCGACGCGCAGTGTATGTTCCCGTGCTCGCGAAATTCGATAGCTGGGTAACATACGCCGCGCGTCGCAACGAATCGCGGGAATTTGATTTGATCATTTCTCGAAAACCGGAGCCAATTTCGAGAAACGAACAACGGCATCGTGATCAGCGTCGAAAATACTTCTAGAATCGTATTATCTCGTTCTTGCATTTTTCAATTTTTTTATTTTGTTGTGTAGTGTTATGTACGAGTACCCATAATCTGTAAGAACGCATCTGTTTAATTCATAATACGTGTTGTCTTTATTTGCGCCTTATCCTTCTTACAGTACTTCCATTTTTCGAACGTCTTTAACCCGGTTCTATGTCGATAGTATTACTTTGATGCGTTTTTGTGATAACACACTCTGGAGTTTTTATCTTCTTTTTTTTTTTTTTCAATCAAAGGATGATGATAATAGCGTATGTTCACAAGGAATCATATAGATGAGGATACAAAAGAAATTATGACGGAAAAATCTCTTGGCTCGAGCTTTATTATGTTGGCCGAAGTCTCTGAATCTGTCTAGAGATGGTCGTTATTTCAAGATTTTAAATGTCGTCACCTTGTTGCCGAACATTCTTCTATGTATTATCGAAATTTGTATCTATTGTGCGGCCATCTTCAACCACACTGTTCAAGTTTGTACCAATATATACGAGGGGCAAATCTCCTATACTGTCAGGAAGGGAAGGCGTGGGCGTTTATGAACCAGGAAGACTCCTTGGAATATGCGGGAGCTGGACCTAGGCTAGTTCAATTAATTGCCTCGTTCTTTCTCTTCATCTTCACCCCAATGATATAGGTACGTTTATACGGAAGAGAGTTCCGTAGGATCAAGCTAAGTTGGATACCTTCTCGTCTCCATGTGAGAAGACAAGTCACTTTTCCTGTGTACATGTAGGTCGAATTTGGAAATTCTTCTTTTCATTTTTAATTGGAGCCTGGTCTCGGTTTTATTTGGCAATTTGCGGTCTGCCTTTTCTAGTGGAGTTGAAGCGATGAAGAAGCAGCCCTCTCTCGTTGTCATCTATTTTCCATCAGAAGTGTCTCATTTCCCATTCTAAATACGCTTCAATTTCCTATAACCGGCTGTATTATACAGAACTGTACGAAGTGCGATCAGAATTCCTGTCGGACGAGCTACTTGAAAATCGCGCGCGCGTAAAAAAAATTATTTCCTCTAATGATAGCATTATAACGTATTAGATCGGAAGATTTTTATCGAAACGATTGATTTTTCCGCAAGCGGGAGGTGAGTTTTTCAACACAACACCATTTTTGGTTGTACTCCGCTTGTACCGGATCACCCTTTCTGCGGCCGTTATTAGGTATTTATACCAGTCGCAACTGATCAGTTATTATTGAACTTATCGCCGAATCAGATGAGCGCGAGAGTCGATATAATAATACGATGATTTTTATCCACCATCGCGATATATACACCTGCATCCGTCACCATTTTTGGTTCGCGTTCTCAGTCCCGGTTGTGCACGAGAGGCCTATTAAAACACGGAGTCATTACCGAAACGGCGACTAAGACGATTGCTCTTGTTTGTGACGGACGGGTTGTAATCTCGATCACGTACTTCTTCATTTTCGCGTGACCACATTCACGAATGGAATGCGCACATATACGATTCCGTATAGCGGAAAAATTATGCGGCTTAAATGAAGCCATTTGCTGCGAACAGGTTTCTCATCGGTATCCGTGGTGCAACAATGATAAGCGAATATCTGTTTTCGGCGTAAGGTCAACAGTTTGCAGGCTTGCACTACACTTGTATTCGCGATACCGTATAGTTAAAAAAGGCAAAAGATATCGACACACTCGGGATATTAATCAACGAACTGTTTCCTCCTACATTGCTTTGGACTGTTGTATAGCTCGGCAAAACTGGATGTTGACAAGATCTGGATTCCACAGCCTGTGAACGTATCATAGCCATAAGAATGAATTACTTAGCATGATTTAAATTATAATATGTTTTAGTACCGATCGTCGAACGCGGTTATTAATCGACAACCCTCGTCAGACCTGAGCCATAGAATAGCGGACACGTCTAATTGATCGCGTTAACGTGTTCGATCTTCTGGTACGGCCTAAAAGCGCGCTTTTTTAAAATTTCGACCTCTGTACACGCCGGGGGGAAAGGAGGGAAGGGGATGCACATATTTTATGCGTTAACAAGCGCGCACACGTTATTGCATTGAGGCGAAAACTCGTTTCTATATAAATGTGCACCGAATCAAACAATATACTGTATATTATATGAAAATATGTGATATATTTAACATATTATTTCTCGCATATTTGTACCAGCTCATGTCTATAGTAATATCGGTTTACCCGATGTCGGGTCGAACAAAACACCGGATATAGTGTACTCTCGTACGGGGTACAGTTCTCGAGATCTCGTCTACAACGACACTGACTACGCGGATAACTTGGATTTCCTGTTCTCATCTACAGGGCACATATTGTACGGCTTGTTGTGGCGTACATGCACCTCAAAACTTCTAAAATCGCACATTTCTTACCTCCGTATGATAAATGAGAATAAGGAATTTGCCGAGCAGACGTCTACTTTGACACTATCCAATATCCGCTCGAGCGCTAGTTCGATACACTTCGCGAGTCCTTATTTTATGAGTTCAGGCTACAATGAAACATATGCTTACAAACGTTAACGGGTTTATTTCATGTACGCTCATTAACCGACGTATTTATAAATTACTAATTAGTTAGCTCGTTTGATAACATTATTATCTGTTGTGCGTTGTCAGTTGAACCACATATTCTTAGTTTTTCCGGGAATATCGCGCGCAATACTTAGTACCATAGCTAATAAATCACACGAGAAAAATAAATGTCTTTTCTGGAATGATGTATGTAAAATGTAGAGTGAATGCCTTATCTAGTTATCTACACCGATGAAAAAACGGAGTATCGTATCGCGGCGAATCATTCTCTTGGATAAGTTCGGTACACGTCCGCAAACAAATGCAAAATGGTTCTTGGAAAATATTACAGATAAGGTAAGATTTTCCGGGAAACATCTTGCAGACTAGTCTAGTGTAGAGAGTTGAGGGATGATGTCAACTTTGTTTCTAGCCATGGGAAGGAGTGAAGTCTTCAAGACATGATCTTGATCCACAATAGAAACTAAAGCTCTGAGAAGAAGGACTTGCAAAAATTTGAATTTCTAGCCATTGAAATAAGACGGCGGAAGAACTCTCTCTCAAATACCACTGTCTATTTCTTAGTTCTTATTTTTTAGTTTCCTCGGCTCAATTAAGGAAAATTCTAATCAACGCACTCACACTTCGCCCACCTAATTCTCGCCTCCTTCCTCTCGAATCTCAACTATCTCCGACTAACCAGTTCTGCTTTACCGACAGATCTGATTGTGAACCCAAAACTCGATACCCATACTCGATTCAAGTCGTCATGACCACTCACCTATTGGGAAATTGTACCTCCATTTTGATTGAAGGAGCGGCTTGAGGAAGGTGTAACGGTTCGTGAACGTGACGTCATCAGGGTGACTTGGAAGAGGGTAGAGGGGTACTTCGTGGTTGCGTTGATGCATTGTTTTCTTTGTTTGTGGAAAATCAAATTTGAAAAAACAAAGCAGGATTTGATTACGATTTTGGCTTTTTAAATAGCTCTATTTAAATGTGATTTCACTGCTTTAGAAAGACGGGAAAGATAGTAAGGGAGCGTATCCAAACTACGTGACCTATTTTTACCGACTTTTTACCCCCCTCCCCCTGTCGTGACCATCCGTAGTATATACCGGACCCCCGACCAATTTTCACGTTGTGTTTTTTGGTTGAAAGTTGAAAAAGTCAATTTCGGACATGTCTACAGGATTTTGGAGTCTACATTTAGGGAAAAAAATGCGTATTTTAAACGAGATTTTGAAGAAATTCAATTTTACAGCTCTAAAAATGCTAAATTTCCTAGACAACAAAACTACGTTACAAAACTCTTACCCCCCCCCCTCCATGTAGTTTGGGTACGTTCCCTAATTGAAATCGGTAAAAATATGTGCAGTCTAAACTTTCATTAGTATCTTTAGACCCAAAAAATAAGTCACTGGTTGTCCAAAAATTGATAAATTTCTGGGATTCCAATGCCTGTAATAAATTATTGGGCATGCAAAAACTGATTAAAAAGTTTGTTTCTCACATTCAGGAAAAAACTAGATTTCAGATCGTCCAAAAACTAGTAAACTTTTGGACGTCCAAAAAGTGGTAACATTTTGGAAGTCCAAAAGCTGGTCAATTTCGGGACGTTTGGAAAATTCCTAAATGTCTAATAAGTATTTTTTAGTTTCTGGACGTCCAAAAACTAACTTTGTGAACGTCCAAAAAGCTGTGATTTTATGGATTTTCCAAAACTAATCGATTGGATTTTTTAAGAACCGAGCAAAGCGGCGTGCAGAACACCACTTTCGTTCCTAAAGTCAGCGCGCAAAAAGCGCACTTTCGTAGCATGAGTTATAGGAAATTTTTTGGGGAAAATTTTGGGAAAACTGGATACTTATAATTTTACAAAAATTAGTAAACTGGACGTCAAAAAGCTACTGAATTTCCGGACATCCGAATACAAGTAAATTTTTAAGAATTGTTGAGCGAATTGTCATTTCGATTTTCAGTCTACGAACGAATCCGTTTAGAAATAAATCTATTTCTTCCTCTCGTTTTAACCGACGTGAGGAGGGTTCATCCAGCAGGCTTATGGCTTCGATGTTTGGATGTGTGTGAAGACAGGATTCATAGTTTTCTGTGAGTCTATGTAGGATTTCGGTGACTGGATTTATGTCGAGTTCTTGATGAAATGTGTCGTTGTGAAAATACCAAGGAGCACCTGTCATTTTCCTCAGTATATTGTTTTGAACTTGCCGTATGATCTCAATATTTGTTTTTGCTGAGCAACCCCAGAGAGGAGCTGCATATGTCCAGATGGGTCTGAGCACTGTTACGTATAAAATTCTCTTATTTTGAAGGGATAGCTTATTTCCTGCTCGGAACATCCAGTATAGTTGCCGAAACGCTGATTTTGTCGCTTCTCTTTTCTTAAGGATGTGGTCTCGCCAGGTCAACTTTGAGTCTAGGTATACACCTAAGTATTTTGCCGTGTTTGATCTCGGAACAGGAACCCTGTTAATGTGTGTTGATATATATCCATGCGGTCTCAAAGCAAAGTCTATTCTGACAGATTTTAGTTGTTTATTTTAATTTTCCATTTACGGGTCCAGTTGTATATGGTATTTGTTTCATCTTGCAATTGCGCCACAGCGTTTTTTGCTAGTATTGCCGTATCGTCAGCAAAGATGGCCAGCATTACATTTTCCAGTGGAGGAATATCTGCCGTATATAAAAGATACAGGTGCGGTCCCAGGACACTGCCCTGGGGGACCCCGGTAAGGATAGGTTTCCTGGTCGAAGTGGTTTCACCGTATTGTACCTGAAACGAGCGGTTGCTGAGATAGGATGACAGTATAACAACATGCTAGAGATAGTTTCGCTAATTTTGTGTATCAGTCCCTCATGCCACACCCTGTCGAACGCTTGGCTGACATCCAGGAAGTGAGCTGGGCAGTATTGCTTTTCTTCCAGGGCTTGTCTTATGTTTGCTGCCACCCGGTGAACCTGCTCTAACGTGGAGTGGCACGAGCGAAAGCCAAACTGGTGGTCCGGGATTGTGGTGACTTCCTTCAGTCTTGTAAGATACAGTTTTTCAAAGACTTTGGAGAGCAGCGGCAGTAAGGATATTGGTCTGTACGATTTGGGGTCATTTAACGGCTTTCCTGGTTTCGGTACTACGATAATTTTCGCCAGTTTCCATTGATTGGGGAAGTGTCGGAGTCGCATTATGGCATTAAAGATATGAGTGAGGATTATTCGTAATTTCTTTGGCGCCTCTATGAGCATGTTTGCAGTAATCAGATCTATTCCAGGTGCTTTCCTCACACGGAGCTTGGATATTGTTGTGAGAACTTCCTTTGGCGAGAATGGTCGGATCGGTTTTGCTTCCTTGCTTTTATTTTCTGGAAAGACGTCAGTGATGATGTCATATGGCCTGAACGTGGTTTCAAAGTAGTTTGCAAACGTTTCAGCTTTGTCTTAGTCGCAAAGGGCCCAGGAGTTGTCAGCTTTTACTAAAGGCGGCTTGTGGGTTGGTGGTTTGTTACGAGAGTTTGCCACTTTCCACAGCGAGTAGTTTGTCACTGGAGTTGTATCAAGAGAGGAGATCAACTGGTTGAAGGATTCTTCATTAGTTTGTCGAATCAGTTCTTTAGCTTTCTTGCTGCTGGCATTGAATTCAGCTTTGTGAGTTGAACTTCTTGTAGTCTGCCATTTGTGGCGTGCTTTGCGCCTTTCACGGATTGCCTGGCGTACCTCTGCTGGGTAGTATACTGTAGTCAGGGCCTGCTTGGTGTTTACTGGCGTAGCAAGTGAAGCTGCAGTTGTTAAGGCTGTATTAAGATCCTCCACTGCTGTTTCTAGTTCAGCTGGGGTCTTCAGTGATACACGTAAGTTGATTAGCTTATGCAGTTTAATTCGATAGACGTCCCAGTTGGTGCGACCTGTGGTGAGGCGTGTTTGTGGGTTTTTGTGGAGAACAGTGTCACTGAGCGTTAGGATGAGTGGTGAGTGGTCCGATGTTAGATCACTGAGGTTTTGTATATTGGTATAATGAGGATTGACTCCTTGGGTAATGTAGAACTCAATGCAGTCAGGCTGCTTCTTGGGGTCAGTCGGCCAATACGTGGGTTCGCCGCTTGATATGATGTTTGAGTTGGTGTCACAGATAGCTGTGTAGAGCTCTCTACCTTTGGTGGTGAGAGATCGGGATCCCCATGCATGATGCTTAGCATTCCAGTCCCCACCTGCGATCCATTTGTTACCAAGGTGGGTAAAGAGGTTTTTGTATTCATTGGCTTTTATGCGATGTTTTGGTGGACAGTAGGTAGCCGCTAGAGTGACACTGGTTTCACAGTGCAATTTGGCTGAGATGCAGGCTGCTTGTAGGTGGTCAGTGCGGTAGCTGGGCATCTCATGGTGGTTGAGTGTACGTCGGATATAGATCGCGGCTCCTCCTTGGGATGCATCACTTGGGTGGTTGCATTGGTAGAGTTCAAAGTTACGGATGTTAGCTGACGACCTAGAGGTGAGATGTGTCCCAGAGAATAATGCTGCATCAATATTTTCCATGTAAAGAAATTGAGCAAGTTTACTCTTGCGTACTTCACAGAAATTTAATGAAACTGCGTGTTTATTCTATATTATCATTATTATTGCTATATTATCATTATCATTGCTGTATTGTCACTATTGATGCTGTTTTCATTAGTCGCCGAGCGGGCTGCCATTCTGCCTAACTCATGTTAATTTTAAGATGATAAAATTATAGGTAAATGTGCTCGTACAGTTCCTAATAAAAAAAATTATAAAAAAAAAAAAAAAAATTCTTCCTCTCACAAAAGAATCGCCGCCAAAGTTTTCAGAGTCTGTTCATTCTATACAATTGGAAAAAATTCTGACCGTCCAAAAAGTAGTGAGTTTTTGGACGGCCACTGGCGGATAAATTTTAGGACATCCAAAAACTAATAAAAAATTTTTCCGACAAAAAATGTAGGGAAAAGCTAGAGTCTAGACCAGTGGCTCCCAACCTTTAGGAGATGTCGGATTCCTCCAATGCTCCGGCCTTTTTTGGAATAAAGTAGCACTGATGAGTGGCGTATTTACGGAGGCGGGGATTTGGAGACAACCCCCCCGTCCCCCCGGAGAGCTGAAAAAATTGCCCTAAAATATCATAAAAAATCTTGTTCGAAATGCCTTCCAGAACAATATTTTTCTCTAACAAAAATTATAAAAATTATTTTCAGAACTTCCGAAAACTCCCGGGCTTGGCTCCGCGGACCCCAGGTTGGGAATCACTGGTCTAGACTGCCCCGCAAATTCACCTTTCCAAGTTTATATACTGGCTTTATACTAGGATTTCTCACTAGTCTCCAGTTAGACTCATAATAGACAAAGAAGACCCCCCCCTTCGCCTTCCTTACTCCGCGGGTGATTCCGAAATATGCGAGTTCACTCTTCGAGTTCACCGCGCCCAGTTTTGACCGACATAACGGGTCCATTTGAAGTCGATATAATTCAACGGCCAGCAGTTTATCAATCACCATTCACATCAATAATCTCAAGTTTGGAACTCATGTAATCCTCCTCTCCATAACGCAGGTCTTCTATTTGCACACATAAATAGTTCCAAGCTCACAAATATTCCAACTAACCTCTCTTCAAATATATAACCTAAAAGTTACTCTTCACAAAGAGATCTTTTATTTCTACGTCTTAATCCAGGTCAAAATAAGAAAAACAGCTCATTTTGTTCACTGCTCACACCCTGTCTCATTCTTTAATAACAGACCTCAAATTTTTTCAAGTCTCTGAACGAGTTCACAATTATCAGTCTCTCTGCTCCCATCTTCAGCTCTGAAGTCAATTTTCAACGAGAAGCTTATTTTAAGGAAGGTTCTTTTTCAAACAGAATACTGAAATGGATCCTCAAACCATTTGATTTATTGAACGCATCAGATTGAAGTGTCAATAACAGGAATCACATCACAAATTTACAAATTTTCATGTACACGCGCGATTTCGACAGATTTTTTTCTGTATATGAACGACGAAAACGAAGAACAAGAGTAAAAAAAAAAAACGATGTAGGTTTGTAGACGAATATTATCATAGCGTTCAAAATATAAAACTGACCAAATATTTTAAACACGTCTGAATGATGATATTTTCCGAATGCGGCAATCTAATATGCAAATTCTATACATTGCCGCAACTATTTCAACTACACGTTTTTCATCAGCCAGCAAACCGGTTTCAAAGTTCTAGTTCGGAAATGCAAAGGAAATTCGGTTCTAACACGCATTTTATTCCGTTCTCGATGATCGAAAGTTGCGAGGCTTTTTCGAGTGAAGATATATTACAGTTTGGCCCTAACCTCAATTGATGAAGAAATGATGTATACGTTTCTTATTTCTTAATAACCTGATATAAATCGCAGAGGTGAATGAAAACGTACAACGAATGGATCAAAAAATATTGCCTATAGATTCGCCGGGAAATCTCCCTCAGATCTTTGGTACACTATGGTTAAATATCAACACTCGCTCCTACGTAGGATTTAATTTTCCGTCTCTTCTGGCAATGCTACGCCTCGTCGAACAGCCCAATTACGACGGAATATGATGAGCATAAACCTCGAAACGGTAGATTCGCCCCCAATTAGGATAGGCTAAGAAAACCTAGAGCACGGGTACTACTACAAAAATGCCGAGAATTCCAAAAGAAGATCTTTGCATGCTTTATAGACTTCGAGAAAGCTTTTGATAAAGTACAGCTCGGAAAACTTGTGGAAAGTCGGCTTAGGAACATACGACTGATAGTCAATCTCCACTCAAAACAGACGGTGTTCGTAGAAGTATGCAACATACGCTAGCAGCAAATCCTAATCAAAAGAAGAGTAAGGCGAGGTTTCGTCCTTTCGCCAATACTCTTAAGAAGTATTTGTAGAGGCTATAGATGATTAGCGATTGGAAATATAGATGGGTGGCAAAATAAGCAATAAAAATCAAGTATTCGAAAGACACGGCCCTCACAGCAGAATCAATGGCCGACCTCCAGATGTTACCTGAACCGACTCAGCGAAGCCAGCAAGAATATGGCTTGCCCATTAATACCGCTAAGACCAAAATGATGAAGGTGGAGTCGAAAATGCAGATCCAAATAGAACTGGAGGGAGAACGCATTGAAAGAGTACCGCACTTCAAATACCTGGGTGCCTGGACCCAGACAGCGACGGTATCAGACGCCCTCATCAGCTGGTACAAGGTATGTACTAATTTTTAGGGACCTCTGCTTTAGAGCTGCGAAACCTGGACGCTCAATACGGCGATAATGAATAGAATCGAAACATTCAAGATATGGTGTTACCAACGCATGATGAAAATTGAATGGACGGAGAAGGTACGGAACACGGAAGTTCTTGTGCGAATAGGATGAGACCGCGAACTCTTTGACTCTTATTGGGAAGAAGAAAATGCAGTACTTCGGTCACATATTTCGCGGATCTAAATACGAACTACAGCAGACAATCATGTACGGTCGAATATGAGTAGGCCGGAAAAATCTCTCCTAGTTGAGGAATGAAAGATAATGGAGAACTCTTCCACGTAGCGTGAGATCGGAAAAATGGAAATGAGTAATCGAAATGACAACTGCCTGAAGTCGCAAATGGAAAGAGAATCCTACAATTTACATCATTAAGATCACAATTTACGTAAGCAAGATTCTACAGTGCCTTATTCTATAACATTTGCCAGGAGAACAAACTCACTTTTTAGGAGATAATCAAGAGCTATTGCCTCTCTGGCAATGACAGCGAAGAAGCCGCTAGTATGAAAGTTTTTCCCTCGGTATCCCATGGCTTCGTCACCCCTTTCCGCTTCTCATCCGAAGTTCACCATGGTCAAAATTTGTTCGCGCATCCTGATGTGACATTACACTTAGTTCATAAGGATTTGGCTATGTTTCAAGGTCAACCAACACACCCTTTGCCTCATCGACTTTATTCCAAGATGCGTCCCAAAGTGAGTACAGTTAGCTTCAAACTTTTTTTCAAATCCCTGACTGAAGTTTAAGAGCTCTTATTTCTCGTTACTATCATCCATCTTTCCTTCATTCTTTTATTCTCTCATTTCTTCTTCTTTTTGAGGGCGGCATACATCCACACCTGCTCCATTCGTGAAATCAAAACCAACGATTATTTTCTTTAACGTTATAATTTCTATGACTACGCATTCATCGAGATCACAAAATACAGCCGAAAAGTGTTAACAAAAACTAGAAAATAATGCAAATTCATCAGGCGGAAAGGGGCTTAGTGCCAAAAACCCGACTTGCAGAGTTCATACACAACACACACACTCGATGAGCGTCACTAACAGTTTATGTACGATATCTATCTATTCTATCGAGATGACTATGAACATTTTAAGGCAGGGTTTTTCCAAATTTGGTCATCGTATGAAAATGGAAATGACAAAAATGATCGAAAGAAAAAAAAAAAATGTATCTCGAGTACGTATACAAATACAGTATGCCACGAATTTCTACTTTGAGAACACGATACGGTGTATCGAAAGTGACATTCGAAGGTTAATGTAAAATACATAACGCAGGTCAGGCACATCAAACGCGCTATAGATAGAAGAAGGCGGTACAGAAAACGAATCTCGAGTTCATTAACAAATAATAGTTCAACTGGCACGTCAGATAGGAAGACTTGAAAAAAATAATAATAAAAAGATAGACGGCAACAAACTTCGTACAAAGAGTAATTTTGGATTAATTCTTACAAAGAACTCGTTAAAATGTTAAAATTGTATTAAAAGCAAAGACACTGATGCTCAGACTGTGTAACGTGTACTTGGCAATTAGTTTCGCTTAAATCGAATATGTCTATATGATAATCGTCTAAAAACGGTCCAATGTTTATTTGGCTGCTACATTAAAGATCTATTCAATCCACACATGTGCTTGATTTCTGTTCTCTTGCGCTCTCAATCGTGGTATCGTGGTGAGTTGATTTAGGAAGATCCTCGATACACTATATCATCGAGTTGATCCTCATCTTTTGATGTCTCTCTCGCTCCATCGCATGTATTCGCATGAACAGATGAGCAACTAAGTGAACTTGAGTGCACTCTCTGCACTCGCCCTCTCGTCAACAAGTATTTGTCAGACTTCGTTATGATACAGATTTCAATGCGGTGAACTATACCAGCGTACCTCTAGACCACCCGCATTAATTAAAATTAATATTAAAAATATAATAAATAAATCAACTGACCTACACCGCTTAGAACGTATACTGCATCCAGCATTATCTACGAGTACCCATAATATTGACCGTAACAAATAAGATCCGGCTCAAAAGTCAAAGCTGCTCTTTATCTTCTGCAACAGAGCGGCAGCACCGGATATCGCGCATATAATCCGCAGTACCTAAACTTTTCTTTCTGTTTCGGCGCGTCATTAAAATATCTTCAAAATCTGTCAAATCATCTTCTAATTTATTTCACATCAGCTGAAATTAAGAAGGCGATATTCTTTAACCCAGTTTGTACGCAGCGTTTGGATGTATGAATTCTTTCCAAAATTAAGTCGTTACAAAATAATGGTGTTCGTCTCTCAATGGACGTTGCATATTTCTTGTTCACATTAGGTGACCTAGTATGTCTGATATTTAAGAAGATTATCGCACTCTAGGCCAAGGGAATTTCTTGTGTGACAGATTCACACAGATAATGGCGATGTGAGGAGAGGGATCATAAGAATTCGCAATATCATTCAACAAAAATAAAATGAAGCGAATTTTTTTTTACTATTCTTTCGGGAACAACGGAATGGTGAAACTGCGGATTCACAAAAGGTACATTTTTCTTATCGTAAAATTGAGAAAGGTAGCTCTTCACTTAATATGAGCCATTCATAGAATCCGACAAAATCAATAACTTCGTTTTTTTGAATAGAAGTGACGATCTGATTCATTTTTTTAAACGAGTATAGCAAACGTGACTCGGTACTATGAACACGAAAATCCAAGGAATACTAATGAATGACTTGTCTTGAAAAGCAACTTTTGTGTTCAAGAACATCGTTAGGGTATCCTCACTGATTCCCGCGTCCGACAGGTCCATAGCCAAAATAATACTGTATGTAGTTGACAAGGGCTGAAGGCTCCACACCGTCTTTCTTCCTCGGCTCATCGCACTAGATTTGTATTTTGGTGGAGGGAAGGGTTGGTAGCAGGATTTTAGCCCCTCCCTCATCATGATGGGCCTAATGTCTGGCTGGAATAAGCTTCTTGGTTCTCAAGTGTAGAAAAATTTTGATGTTAGGGAAGATTGAAAGGTAGGGTTTTGGAAAGGAACTCGATAAAGTTTCGAGTTTCAAACTGTACTCAAGCAATCTCGAGAGACTTCGAGTCATACATTTGGGGAGGTGAACTTGCGATAAAATTTTGACACTCAAGCTATATACTTATTCAAGGAAAAGGACGGAAAAAAATAAAATTATTATATTAATATTTTTATATAAATTTAAAACTAAAATAATTCAGTTCAACTCAATTCAAATACCCTCTTTATTGATATAATAATTACACACATTTTTCATTTGTACAAAAGTGCCGATGTCCCTTAGGGGGCGAGCGGCGAGCGTGATTATTATTATTAATAAGAAAAACAAAAAGAAATATGATGATGGGGGGGGGGGGCAAAAAAAAGACAGATAATAATTCAAGAAAACTAGATAACATAAACATCACCGTAGTACAACAACAATAACAAATTTATAAAAATGATACACTAAAGACATATTTGTGAAATTAAAAATATGTATTATATAAATTTTTAATTAATAAAAATTTCTAATTTTAAAAATATAATTATAAAATTAAATTGGATAGTGAAATTGTAATGAAAATTTTTTTTATAAATAAATACCATATTATTTAAAAAAATCATTTTATGAATTAACAAAATTAATAATAATAATAATAATAATAATAATAATAATAATAATGTATAAAAATATATTCAAATTGAAAATTAAAGAAACAAAATTCAGTACACTAAAATATCTTAAATTTAATGGACTATTAATTCTGAAAATATAATTAAATAAAAATAATGAATTAAAAATTTTTATCAATGAATTATTAATTATTAATAAACGAGAATTTTTTGATAAATAAAGTAAACCTCTAATTATAAATAATAATAATGATCTAAACCTATGAAAAGAATTTATAAAAATAAATATAATGTATTTACTTGAAATTTTATTCATCATTAATATTAATAGAGAAAAATTCATATAATTACTGAAGGTATTATAGCAATTTTCAATTTTAAATCTAATACTAAATTAATTCCCCATCATTTCTTTAATTTAATGTAATAATAATAATCACGCTCGCAACTCGCCCCCCTAAGGGCATCGGCACTTTTGTTCAAATGAAAAATGTATGTAATTACTATATCAATAAGGAGCGTCTTTGAATTGAATTGAATTGAATATTGAATTATTGAATTATATAAAAAACCAATTAAACGTAAATAATGAATTAATTTTATCATAAACAAATTTAAAAATGTTATAATTCAAATTACACCAAAACTTTCTAATTTTAAATAACCGAAGATAATGAAATTGAAAGATTTATTGAAACTTTACAATGAACTTTAAATTATCAATAATGAAATATAAAAATATTGATATTTTTATTGAAAAAATTAATAAAATTAAATGTGAAATAATATTATTGATAATTAAAATTTATTAAATTAAAATTTATTCATAAATTATTTTTAAATATTGATATTAATCTTGAATGAGAAAAATTATTATATATATATAAATAATAGAATGATTAATTTTATTCGTTTATAATACTGTAATAACTATTTTTACTATTTATCAAAATCATAATAAATAAAGTAATTTCAATAAATAAATAAATAAAATAAATCATTACAAAATAATATAAAAAAACGTATCAAAATTAAATGAATCATTCAATTAATATTTTTAATAATGAAAATTATTATTTATAAAAATTATGATAAAAATTAATAAAATTAATAAATAAAATGATGAAGATATTGAATCAGAACAAAAAAATTGATAAAATTTTCAATATCATATTTAAATAAAATATATAAATAAATAAAATTATACTAAAAATTATAAATAATAATATTAAACTCGAAGAGTGAGACAAGGAAATATTTTGACTCAGAAGCTATACACTCGGCTTTGGCAATACTCATTTGATAAGGAAGATTGAAGAAGTCCGTTAGTAAAAAAGAGAACACCGCGACGTCCTCGACGAATTAAGACGTTCGGATGTTCTGGAATATTGTTTGTATTTGTCAATGACGTCATGATATTTTATTTGTGAAAAGACTCAGAGACTTGAAAAACTGTAAACTAGAAACCGGTGTACACAAAGGATTTGGTAAATATGCCACAAATGTGGCTCTTATATGAGGAAGAATCGCAGTAACGAATGAATTCCAATTGTCCACAGAAGAAATGCAAAACAACGCGGTCGGTGCGTGAAGGCAACGCCTTATTTCATTATACGGACCTGGGCGATAAGGTCAAGAGCAATTTGACCCTGGGCAAGATTATGGAAATCGTATTCCTCTTCGTGCTCGAAATTCCAGTACTGCCAGCTCACACCCTCACGGGCGTTATTGATTGGTACAACATGTGTCGAGAGGTTTTTCACCACTGTACTTGAGAAGAAAACAAAAATGGTTGGCACTGAGCAGGAACCGATCCAAACTAATGAAGCCCGTTTTGCTGGGAAGCGAACGTACCATCACGGTCACATACAAAGAGGTGACGTTCTTCCAGACAGCAAAGAAGACGACGCCAACGTTCAGAATAACCGAAATCATGGCGCCAGATCCTCAAATAAATTCCTCCACCCGTCATTGACCTTGCAACTAGCAGCAATTTTGTACCTTTGACTTATTGTGTGATTTGAAAATAGCTGTGCATCAGTACATGTGAAAGCTATATTAGAGGAGCAAAGAAATCAGCTATCTCTTTACCAAAGACATTTTGGAAACAACAAACAAAATGGGCAGCAACTTCTATCAAGCGTGAGGGACTACAAAGGTCTACCACTAAAGAATAAGAGAACCCTCTTTCAAGAACGTACAAAGTGACCCAGGGAGAAGCAGGGAGGTGGAGCCAGATGTTTTCGAAAGCTATGCAGAGAAGAAGTGTTAATCAATTATAAACGGTCAGATGGTCAGCATTGCAGTGTAGGCATAAAAAGGGTGGAAGGTGTAAAAAGAAGAAAAAAAAGGGGTTAGACGGGTATGATTAATTCTGAGAGGGGTTAGGATGACTTCTTTGGGTCGGGAAGGGCGGTCTGAAGTAGACCAAGGAATTAGAATCTTCAGTCGATCATGGCTTATCGGAGGAGAAAGAGGACCAGAAGAGAGCAGTAATGCCGTATTTTTCTATAAACAACCCCTTCCCCCCTTACCCGTGTTGGAAAAACGACTTTCTTGGAAAAATTGGTTCTACTCATATAGAGAAAGAGGATAACGCAGTTGATTGGCTAAAAAAAAACGAGTCTAAGACGTAGAGAAAGTCCCGTTCATCAATAATTCCAAAGATCTTTAATTTTTGCAATTAAACTTTTTCTCTTAATTTCAGCCCTCTACCTACGCCTTCAATGTATACATTTCTAGGTTTAAAGTTATGTGAATATTTTGCACGTCTACCGATCTTATCTCCAGCCATAAGTTTTTCTAATGTGACTCGGTACACGATCGTACCTCTGCATTACGGTATAAACAATGTCGAATACGTAGCCAGCGTGTACAGTACGAGAACTTGCAAGTTCGTATACATAATATTAAGCGAAAATTTACATTCGAAAACTATTAGTTTTAATAATCTATACCTCGATGCTCGAGCATCAGTCGATCGAAAAATCATTCGTCCGCCTGAGAAGTCTTTATCTTGACACAAATCGGTACCTATAAGAGCCACCGTTGGCGCGCGCGTACACACGTTCCTCATTCAGGGTTCAAAGCTGCGATTGTCGATACGCTCGATCTTCTCTTCGAATTTAATCCTATTTTAATTCAGATTTATTGTCGATAATACGCGTATTGGTTTGTCTCGTACTGCGGCTGTACAAGTACCATGTGCTGAAGAGCGAACATTTTTACCGCGTCTGGATACGTACGTATATATTTTGCTAATAAACTTGTTTTTTTGTTTGTGATCATAAATCACAGTATCACGGCGGAAAAACGTTTATCCGTTTAATACTATTATAATGCCATCAGGACCGTCAGTGCCGCAAGAAAGAAACAAGAATACAGAACTTTCCATTCGATGATATCAAATAAGCCACAGATAAATGTGTGGCCTCGGTTGATCCTAGGGATTGGAATATTCGGTATATTCTGACCAATCTTTTCAAGTTTCTATGGTCCTAATTCATTATCAGTAACTTTCGTTTTCATCAAAGACCGTCTTTAGAATTTTTGAATATTGCACTGATGGGGGTGAGTTTGCTCGTTATATTGAATTTCTTGTATTCTCAGCGGTAAAAGTCTCCCCTCTGTACAATCCTTACTTGAAAGACAAATTGAGGCATATTTTATAGTGTTCTCGAAGGGTTCTGACTTGGCCCTCTGTTATGTAAATGGCCAGCCAGTCAATATTGGCTCTCATGTTTTTCTTGAATCTAATCAATATTGAACTTTTAAAAAAACTAAACTCTGGAAGAACGACGCGCAGTCATCATTAATGTTAGCCTGTTTTCCCCCCTCGCGCTTCATTCTTACAAGTTCTATTTATTTGTGGCACTAATTAGTCGTGTCTCGTCCTTTTTCGGAGGACATAAAACGGTTGAGAAAATCGTGGCACTCGCGTCTTAATGCCCTAATTAAATATTTTTCAGCACTGATAAGCAATTTCACGAAAAAACCGCAACACTTCTTTCTGAAAACGACTAAAAATTTTTGATAGAGACATTCGAATGAAACAAATTATGAATTCGTTTGTTAACAGTTTGGAGCTACTCGTTAGTTCAAAGAAACTTTAATTGGCGCGTATATTCGAGTAATGAGAGTTCATCGTCTTCTACCGTCTGGTAAAAACCGTCAAAATACATTAATTTCGATACATATTTCTATTAGCAGAATTGCAATAATAAGGGGAAAAAATAATGTATCGGTTTGCATAACCACATCTTGATGGAAGGCTTAATTTTGTGGTCCACGAATTGAAAACATTCGGGCTTGCGCTAGATCGGTCGCGATGTGCAGTATTTATAACGAGCATCTGATAGCGTAATACGTGGGTCATTAGAATCTTAATCGTAAGAGAATCGAAATTCCGAAGCCAGCGCTTGTATCTAGATACTTGTCATAGGAAATAATTGAAGTGATTCCATTGCTTGTTTCACGGATTTGATTATTTTCATCGGGATGAATCTTGAAGTTCTCAAAGTAGTTAGATTGAAAGACTCACAACTCTGTTCTTTCTCTGCTCGTGAGGTCTCTTTTATTAATTGCGACGATTGCGGTAAACTTGGAACCCGCGTCACGAAAGAATGCAATAGTTGACTGTGATGATCAATTTTGATTCGCCGTTGAGATCTCTTTCTCTCTTACTTTGCGACGCGTCTCTCAGATACTGCTATGCTAACGATCTATCGATTGAACTCTTCTTCTCTTACTCAGCTCCCAAGAAACATCCGGCTCCATAAATTCCCTCACAAAAAATCGTGGAAAATCATTAACACGGTGAACTACCTCTGTTTTACCCCTTCTTTCGACACCATCTTCTTCCTTGTTGTCCCCATCTGTCGTCTCCAAGTACATAACCCCAAGTTTCATGGACAACCAAAAACGATTTCCGTTTCTCATCACCTAGAACTCTCTTCGTTGTGTTAAAAGAAGAGAGATTTTCTGGCAAAGTCAAATAAAGCTGTCTTGCTAACGTGGGAATCACCCCCATGATGGCTGCCTGTGAGGTCATCAGCATTCATCACTCTTCTATTCCCTGGATCACTCACTCCGCTCGTAAGCCTTTACACAGTCCGAAGGGAGGCAAACTCAAAAAAGTAAAACGAGGACTAAATTGCTATAGCAACTTGTGGCTATAGCAATTTAGTCCTCGTTTTATACAAGGGTAATACTGCCCAAATTTTTCTATTAGTACGCCTCCGGGTCACGACTCATGACGTCATACTCGCAGTTTCTGGAACTGGGATACTTCTCTTTAGCCCTCAAGAAACCAGGCCGAACAAAAGTACTGTTGCAAAATTAAGGACAGTCCTCCTTTTGACGGAAGGTAGGACTCCAGGATGAAATCTTGATAGCTGCAAATAGACGACTGAATTACTCTAAAGGCAACTGATGTCCCGATCAAATCTCTAAGATTCAAACGCTACCCACTCAGCAATAATTCACATTCTGGTGGAACGAATGCGTTCGATAACGAATCAATTATTCTTACTGATCGGATTCGAATTCGTTGGGCCGGATTACTTCATTGTTTTACCGCGTACGACAGCCAGCCGAACGGACGTATTTGGTATTTCTACGTAGGTATTTACCGTGTTAGACCATAAGTCACCTCGTAATACCTGTATTCCGGACACGTTGGTATCATAAAACGAAATTTATGTAAAATACCACGATTAAATTGAGTTACTAGTTGTTTTATTAGCGATTGAATAAATTAGCCGGACTCGAACCAGATTATGCCTTGCGCCAGCGCCGCTGTACGAAGTGTAACTTCTGCGGTAAACTGGTCTGTCGTGTAATATTACTGAACACAATACGCGTAAATATGTTTTAGATACATTACGATGATAGCAAAATCTTCGAGTAAGAGACGCGGTAACAATGACCATATGTTCTCACTCATCGCCGAGATCAACCCCCCAGAGTCCGAAGACCTGTTCACGGTGCTCGTCCTCCCTATACGAAGTTCACTTCTGGCAATTAGTAGGACACACACCCACCAGATACTCGTTAGCGTTAGTGCTAATAATCTGTTAGAAATACTTGTACCGATTTTCATCATCCGAAGTGTGGTCATCAGTCTCATTCTATATTCGGTGAAATATTTACGGTATTATGGACGTTGACCCGTGCTAAAGCGCATTTCCAACGCGTTAACATTATTATGCCTACCAAATATGTTATTATCAATTTTTATTTGTATAACTGACAGATACTGTAAGAAAATTGATTTCACCAAACTAGTCCCGAACGCGTACAAGTATATAATATCAGCGACGCAAAGTTTTTCAACGGCTATGCCCATCGTGTAATGAAATAAAGCGGCCTACAGCAGTGAATAACTTGCCGAAAAATAAGAAAAGGAAACTGTTTGTAAAACCATTATTAATAATATATCACGTATATACTTTTTCGTATACTGTTGATGCATGATCTACGGTGATGGATTGTATTAGAACCATGCTGCAGGATATATTCGAAAATTCTGTGATACTTTTAAGAAAAACTACGTAGGATTATTAACGGATTCAATAACAAAAATATGCGAATTATTGTTTTTAAAACAAGAGCATGCTGTACCTATTTGGAGCATAATTTTACCTAAGAATGACTATAATGAGCAGTTGACTACAGCTTGGATTGAAACTTTTCAACAATTTTTCTGGGTGAAACTGTATCTAATTACAGAGTCGAAATTAATAAAAAAAACTGAAGAGGTGGTAAGCACATGTCGAGAGAATGATGTCCTTATGGTGTCTGTACGACTTTGTTTCTAAACAGTCTACAAATTAGAACCTTTTATTTGTTCTAACGAGCATTCTCAAGGGCTACCTCCTCGATTGTGTACATCATACATTTAGTCAGGTTCACTTAAAGAGTTATAATTTTACAGCGAGTGAAAATATAAATGAAGTAGATTAATTGAAGGGGACGAAGATGAAAGATTATACGGATGAAATGAAGTGAGATAGACGAAGGCATCGAAGTCTAAGAGAGATGGTGTCTGAGTAGTTTTTGAAGGCTTGGAGGAGGGAAGAAGGACGGAGGTTTTGGAGTACGGGGCATGAGAAGATGTAATCGATGTCAAGATTGAACTTGTAACAATGAGGGCAAGATGCGGGTGATTGGGAATTTCGGTCAATTAGATGTGAGTGTGGCCTATTCTTGAACTAGTGATACCGGTGTCTTCACGTTTAGGGTTTCTGAAGGAGGTCGACCGAGATAGGAGTTTCTTTTTAATATGGAGGAGTTTTTCTGAAAGTTGGCTCTTCCAAAGTTCGGTCCAAATATTTTAAGATGCGAGAGCGATGATGAATTATTAGTCTGTGACGGAGAAGGGAGTGCAATCAGTGAAGGGCTTGTTTTACTGCCTGATCTGCCGCGTCATGTTTGAATACGTTGATGTGGCCGGGTATCCGAATGA
The DNA here is from genome assembly GCA_035079395.1 of Aspidiotus destructor. Taxonomy (NCBI): domain Eukaryota; kingdom Metazoa; phylum Arthropoda; class Insecta; order Hemiptera; family Diaspididae; genus Aspidiotus; species Aspidiotus destructor. The sequence continues at coordinate 22,686,835 of JAVHKZ010000015.1, read as the reverse complement.
ATCTGCCGTGGTTATCAATCGAGGTACTGAAGATTCTTTAGGTGAGAGGGTTTGTAGGATAAGGGTCAATGACGGAGTGTAGAGGAAAGGTAGGAATGAGATCCATTTTTGACATGTTGAATATCCTAGCTGATCCTCATATTCAATTCAAAATTTTCTGCATTACCTTCCTCTCCTCCGTCGAGAGACTTCAACAATCTTCGACGGATTCTCCCGGCCTGATTCGCCATCTTCCGAGTTCCGACCCTTCTTCCTCTGTATGCAGTATACTAATTTTGCCCCAGGTTTGTGTTAGGTGTTCATACTGCCTGCGCAGCAGCTATGTGTATTTTGATGAAAATTTTCTCAATTTTGTACTGAACTTCGGCCCTCGGGGGAAGGTAGCTCCACCTTCACCCGTAAAAACCCGACAATTTCCGACCAATTTGCCCAAAAACCCCTACGGCAGAGGCCTCATCCTCTCGATGTAGGTATAATAGTACATGGTATTCACCATGGGAGATTGAGTTACTACGAGAGCGGAACTTGTCGCGAGTGTGCCCGAGTACTCGCCAAGAGTTCCGCTGCTAAGTACTGGAAGCGTAACCCAATCTTTCGTGGAAAATACTATACACGCTCTTCTAGGTGAATGTCACTGGTCACGTCATACTACATCCTTGGGTAAAATTTTCCAAGTTTCTCATTCAGATCGAATTCATTGATGACGTTTCTTTTCAGCTAATGACCTCATATAACAAATCGGTTTTTCGTGATGGATTTTTCAAGAGTGGTCCCAGTCAATTAAGTGTGACTTCGGCTTTTTCAAAAGTAAACTCAGTATTTGTGATACAGGCTCCATCAGGTCAAGATTTCTGGTGACGTCATAGTACGCCCTGGGTGAAATTGTTTCAAGTTTCTTATTCAGATCAAGCAGTATCAGAATGTTATCATTGATGACGTCATAGTAGCAAAAGCGTGACGGTTTTTCCAAGAGTAGTCTCAATCGAGGAAATGTGACGTCTCTCTTGTTTTGGGTTTTCCAAGACTATAGTCCCCAGAGTATTGCAGCCAGCCGAAAGCCAAATTCAGCCGAAAATTTTCCATTAAGCCAAAAGTCACAAGCCAGCTTCATGTTTACTCTTGGAAGCCGGAAGCCGAATTCAGCCAAATTTTTTCGGCTGATTTTTGGCTAATTTCCAGGGCCCTGCTTAATTATCATGTTGTATTATACGCGCGACATGACGAGTGACACGCTTCTAGTAGTAGCAGTCTGGCTTTTGCCAGGTTTTCAGCTTTCTGCCTCGTTTGTCAGCTTGTCACTCAATCCATAGAACACAGATTCAGATTTTCGTTGCGTTTTTCATTCCCTGGCTGCAACGAAACGACAACAAAATCATCAGCCAGCCGAAAGTCAGCCAAAAATCAGCTGAAATCCCGCCAAAAAGTCAGCGATAAGCCAGCCATAAGTCAGCCGAATTTTTCTGATCAGCCATAAGCCATTAAGCCAAATCCGAATTCTTCGAGGTCGTCAGCTTCAGCCGTAAGCCGAAGCCGAATTTCTCGGCTGCAATACTCTGATGGTTCCAGTCTTGTGAGCTGAAACCGTGACGATTTCTCGACGTGGTTTTTTGTGATGCAGATTCCACCAGGTCGAGGTTACTGTTGACGTCATACTACGCCCTACGTAAAATTTTGACAAATTTCATGTTTTTTCTGACACTCCATACCCTATTGGAAAATCGCGAGTACCCCCTCCCCCGCAAGTAATGGACTTGAAAAATACCTGGCAGGTGATTCAGAAATCTGCGAGTACCACCCCTCCTGTACTATCTGTAGTATACTTATATGTATAGGACTTGGAAAATTTTCGGTTAGGTTAGGTTAAAGGACTTGGAAAAAACCCGCAATCTCCCGCGCTCGCGATGACGTTGGCGCGAAAATGCCCCTTCAAAAAATGAGTGGCTGGGCTCTTCTCAGTATACTGCATGCTAGATCTGATATAATGAAGGCTGGAAATTGAAATTTTTCCAAGCCCCTAAAGTAGGTCAAGGTCAAGGTCATTGATGACGTCATAAAGCGCCACCTGGCACGTCACGTCATGCAGTTCACAGAAACTCCCGGTCACGGACGCGGACATTTTCTGAGGATGTAATTCCCCTGACAAAATGGATAGCGGGTTTCCCGCTAAAAATTTTTATACCTAGCAGGTGATTCAGAAATCTGTAAGTAGGCCTACATATTATCTGTAGTATACTTAAAATGGGCTTTGAAAATTAGCCTAAAATATTCTAAAGTAGACTTATACTAGACCATAAGAAGCGGAGTGAGTTGGCCCCCTTAAAGCAATTAGCCTGAAATGTTCTAAAGTAGACTTATACTAGACTGGAAGGGGGGAGTGAACGAGCGGAGCTAGTGAGCCCCTCTGAAGCAATTATCCTAAAATAGACCATGAAGGGAAAGTGAACGGGCGAAGCGAGTAGGCCTCCCTAAAGTTACTAGCCTAAAATATTCGAAAGTAGACTTATACTAGACCAAGCGATTGTACCGCCCTAACGCCTTAGCCTGAAATATTCTCAAGTAGAGTAGACTTCTACTAGACCATGAGGGAGGGAGACGAGCGGAGTATACCACGAAAGACATGATCTTTATATTTTTGGCTATGCTAGACAATCCATTTCTTTTTTTCAAGTTCCTGATTCAGATCAATGACATATTCATGATGTCATTTATGAAATATCTCTCCAATTAATGACGTCAAACAAAAGCGTGACGGTTTCCCGTGATTGGTTTTTCAAGAATATTTCCAGTGTAAGAAATGTTACTTTTTTTCGGTTCCTCCAAAAATAGTCTCAATCCTTCGTGATACAGGATCCATTAGGCCAAGGTTACTAATGACGTCATACTACGCCCTAGATAGAATTTGTCCTTATTGGTGTCAATCATGGAATGTCTTTCCAATTGATGACGAACGTCATAGTGATGAAATCGTGACGCTAAAGTGATGGCATTTTCAAGAGTAATCCCAGTCAAAGAAGTGTGAAAATTTCTGGTCACGGTTTTTCCTGAAGTAGTCCCAGTCTTCTGAGCATATAAAATGCTGAGAACGTTTGTTGGAGATATGTGTCAGATTCTCCTCCTTGTAGGTCTATTATTTATTGGACTATTATATCTAGCTCGAAGGTTGGAATTCTTCAAAGTCCTTTTCCTGATCTTTGTAGCTCGGTGTTCGGAATTTTTCCAAGCCCTCCTCCTCATATACAATTCGAGGACGAAATTTCTCCGAGGCTCCTTCTAGATATAGCTGGCTTGATTATCGGAATTTCTCAAGTCTTCCTCCCTTTGTAGTCCTCTACAGGAAGAAGTTTTTCTAGTTTTTATTTCGGAATACAGGACTCGAAGAATGTTTGGAATTTTCCCGAGTGCTCATCCTCTCCCTAGATCTATTTAGCTCGATGTTCGAATTTTTTCAAGTCCCTCGAGTAGGTCAGAGACCCTACCTCCTGAAAACCTCAACTCTCTGAAAGGATGGTGGTCGGTGAGCATTGTTCCCCAATTATTCCCCTCTTCATATTACCTGCTGAAAGCAGCTTGACAGACACTTTTACGTCTATTAGGAATTTACTACAGTACATCCATATGGAAGTTTTTAATAAAATCGTCTCCTCGAGTCACGCGATCACCTCATGTCCAGCCGCTTCGTAAAATCCCTTCGAACAATTCACTTGAATACAAATTTGGGCCGTGGGTACAAGATTTGAATCAACTTTCATAGAAAATCCTCGCGTCTTTTTTTTCTCTGTTCAAGTTGGTTAAAATTGAGCATTATTCAGATATAAGGCGAGTTCTACACCGATTCTGAAGAAAACAGTAGGAAAAAAAAACATATACCTAACTACCTATAGGTCGTGTGCTCGTAAATTTTCCATTACTTAAAGTGTATATCGTACTAACTCGACATGAATCGCGCTGTACAGCCATCACTCTTACATACAAATGAACTTAATTATAGGATATTCATTTTACCTCACACATCGAACGAGTGCATGATTTATTTACCAATATTTCTAATTTGTTAGATGAACGACAACACTACTTCAGTAGTTGGACCTACTGACCAGCATCGCCCCTTCCTGTCATCTTCGCGTACACCAATACATCAATAGTAGGTAGTTCTGGAGAGGAATGCGGTGTTTGCGTTACATATTTCCATAAATGCATGTTGTAATAAAAACGTTTATGTGTCCGCGATGAATGAAAGCTCGAGTGAGTAGCAAAGTATATACGAAGCGAAATTACAGGTTTAGTGGTCGATAGGCTTCGATTATGAGTTACGACCCGCTAAAGTACACGGATAAAAGACGCACTTATTTGGGTATTTGGTTTAGTGGATACGTCTCATTCATTTTTTTTTCCCGAATTCCATTAGTTTATAGATCGATTACGCAAAATATGGGAGGCTTGTGCTCACAAAATGAAGATATGAAAATCAAAATTGATCCATGTAATCGATCGGTTTCATTAAATACTCTTCGTTCGAAGATACTGGTCGGTAGGAAATATGAACATGAAAAATTGGACGTGGGAGGAACGATCGCACTATCGTAGCACAAGGCCTCTGAATATTATGCATATCAAGTTTTTTTTTTTCAAGTTTGTGCCAAGGTTTCGATATGAGTGTTAACAATTTACTATCATTGCATGCACCCCCCGGTCGTAGTCAAAATTTATGAAGAAAAATGTAAGTCTTCCCGTGACGTTGAGTAAGCAACTTTTCATCGTGTGGTCTTAAAATATCCATCCCTTCCCGGCTGTTCAGATCTTTGAGCAAAAAATGAATGTCAATCAAAATATCGCCAAAAACAATCTGATAAGTGTAAGAAATCTTGTTTAAAACATACTCTAGAAAGGGGTGTATGAAGTATTGCATATCTAGTTGACTGAAGGGACTGCACTAACTTCCGAGCTTTGCCAGCCAGTCGGACGGCGGACGGAAAGGTTTCCAGTTAAAATTCAACAAAGAGTGCAAAAAGAGTTGTGAATTGAAAATTTTTCTTTTTAATGAAGATATTCTCATTTTTTACTGTACAAAAATGTGAGTGTACCGCATTACAATCGCTAATCCCAACTCAATGTGCACTAATCCAGTATTTATATCGTTATTTTAAAACGATAAAATCTCAATTTTCTCTTTCTATGTAAATTTTTTTTCTCCCTCTTTACGTCGTATATTGGGGTAATGAATGACAATATTCTAAATTAGCTATGCTCATTTATTGTAATTAAAAACTTATTTTAGTACTTTCAAAGGCTATTCATAATGAACAGTAATTGACCGTCTCGATTTACAAGACTCGTTTAATATGTTATTAATGTTTTTATGTTGTAGATACAAAGTACAGATTTCGTATTCAGCGCCAATTTCAATGTTCAATGATGCGTGATGCGTACACGATGGAGTGGACGGACTATACCCGTAAATACGTATTCTTCACACGAAACTGAAGACTTACAGGCTCCGTGGATTCAGTATTAAATGTCTACTGGCCTGCTAAGTCCCAAGTTTCTGGAAGATTAAATCGCTTTTCGAAGACTACTTTGTATCATTCCTCCTCGTCGAATCGGGTGGAGCCTTGGAATTGAAGCATTGGTATGATAAATTTTAATCCAAAATAGTTGAGGTTTCTTTTTTTTTCCTTTTTGATTACTCACATGAACGATGACTAGACTTGAACGATCGAAGGTATTTCTAGAAGTATTTTGAATACTTCGTCGTTTTTCGATATCCTCTATCATAAGTCTGCGTTGCGCGGTTGGTTGCGATGCGTAACCTACCTTATCCGGCTATACAATTTCAATGCGCGAGAAGGTACACTTGCCGATTGTAGTGAAGCGCAGGAACTGAACTTGAGTAAAACGGATGAGGCAAAATGATGTTACCATTTTTCTACTGGGTCTTGAAGAAATGTGGTGACATTATTTTGCCTTATGTTCATTTCAAAAGTTTAAAACTGTTCAAGTGTATTATCAATTATCAATCCTTGAAAATTACTGTTTGTTGGAGATGATCTGCATCCCGTCGCTTGATCTGTCTCGCTTCTTGGTCTAGTATAAGTCTACTTTAGTATATTTCAGACGTTGTAAGCGGACCAGGATTGACGACTTATGACGTCACCGACTTACAACGTCTCGGACTTACAACGTCACCGACCTATGACGTCACGGACTTATGACGTCACAAGCTAATAGCTTCATAATGGCTCTCAGCGTTTTCTTAGCTTATAGTATAAATCTAGCCTACGTCTTTTCATTATATTAGGATAAGCTAGGAACTGCAGAGGGGGGGGGGGCGTGGACTCGCAGATTTGAAAATCACTGCCACTGTGAAAATTCACAGAAGGATGAGACCAGAGCAAAGACATGAAACATGTCAATAGGCTCCTAACTGTAGTTGGATTATAAGAAGCAGAGATACAGAAAAGAATTAGGGTAAGAAAATTCATGAAGAAGGATAATTTGGCAAAAGAAATAATTGTAGGAAAATACGAAGAAGCGAAAGAATATATACGAAGAAAAGTAGAAGAGGAAATCGCGGAAAAAGGTGAAAATATGCAGGAATTATATAATAAAATAGAAAGTAGTCTGAAAGAAGCAATAGAGAAGTTTGGAAAACCAAAAAGCGAGATTACAACAAATGATAAATTAACAAGAGAAACAAAAAACCTAATAAGAAAAAGGGAACAAATGAAAGCCAAAAGAAATAAAACGCAGAAAGATCAAATAGAGTTATGTGAGCTGAAAAAGACTATCAAAAGGGAGATAAGGAGAGATATAAGAGCTTACGAAGAGAAACTGACATGTGAAATAATCGAGGAAAGTGGATCTACAAAGAAAGTATGGAAGGAGATAAACCAAGAAAGAAAATTGCTAACAAGTATAAAAAATAAAGAAGGAGAAATAGTAACAGACAGGGAGAAAATCATAAACGCAGTGACAGAATTTTACAAGGAATTGTATGGAAGGGACCAAAAAGATAGGAATGAAATGGAAGAGGAGGATACTAGGTGGAAAGAGGAAGTAGAATCAAATATACTAGGATGCGAAATTCAAAATGAAATTAAGAGGTGAAAATTGGGAAAGGCACCGGGACCAGATAATATAAAGAACAAAAACCTAAGGGATTTCATGGAGGTACTGAAGGAACCACTAATAAAAATATTTAATATGATCCTGGAGGAAGAGGAAATCCCACAACAGTGGAAGTTATCAGAAATAATGCTGATACACAAAAAAGGGAACAAAAATGATGTTGAAAATTATCGTCCGATTAGTCTGACATCGAATGTATGCAAATTATTCATGAAAATAATAAAAAATAGAATATACAATGCGCTAGACTCTCAACAACCAGAAGAACAGGCAGGATTTAGAAGGAAGTACTCAACTGTGGACCATATCCACACCCTCAATCAAATAATAGAGAAAACAAGGGAATACCAAATGAATCTCCATCTATTGTTTATTGACTTTAGGAAGGCATTCGACTCAGTAAAGCATGAAAAAATTTGGAAGGGACTAAGCAAGCAGGGAATATCAAATAAAATAACAAGGATAATTAGAAAGTATTATAGGGAAGGAAAAACATACATAAAATTAGATAGGAAAGGACCGACATTTGAGGTAAGAAATGGAATAAAACAAGGGGATCCACTCTCATCAAACATATTCAATTGTGTGCTCGAGGAGATATTTAGAAAATTGGAGTGGAAGGAAAAGGGAATCAAAAAAAAAAACGGGAGCTATCTAAATAATTCAAGATTTGCCGATGATATCGTACTAATGAGTACAAAGAAGGATGAACTGCAAGAAATGGCAAATGAATTAGAAAAGGAGAGTAGGGAAGGGGGGCTAGAAATGAATATGAGGAAAACAAAGTACATGAGCAACCAAGAGGGCAATGGAGAAGGAATTATAGTGGGAGGAGAAAGAATAGAAAGAGTGAAAGAATACGTGTATCTAGGGCAAACAATAAACATGGAGGAAGGGATGGAAAAAGAAATAAGAACGAGAAAGAAGAAAGGATGGGGAAAGTTTTGGTCCTTAATAAAAATATTCAAGAGCAAATTAAGTCTAAAGGCAAAAATAAAAATATTTGAAAGCTGTATCATACCAGTTATCTGTTATGGTGCAGAGACGTGGGCCCTGACAAAATCACAGGTGGATAGCCTACAAAAAACTCAAAGAGCCATGGAAAGGATAATAATGGGAATAAGAAAGGTCGAAGGAATAAGAAATCAAGAACTGAGAAAAAAGACGAGCGTACAGGATATAGGGTATGTAATAAAAAAGGAAAAATTCAAATATGCGGGACATTTTATAAGGGGGGGGGGAAACGAAAGATGGGCAAAAAAAGCAACAGAATGGCTGCCGTATGGCTGGAAAAGGGGGAAGGGAAGACCGAAAACGAGATGGGAGGATGAGATTAAAAACGAGGTGGGTGTGGCGTGGGAAAGAATGGTTTGGAATAGGGAGGTATGGAGAAAAATTGGTGAAGCTTATGCCCAGAAATGGGCCACTTGCTAAATAGTGTAAATAGAAAAATGTAATTTATAAATGAAATAGCAATAAAGCTGGTATTATTATTATTATTATTGTAGTGGACCAAGAAGCGGGACAGATCAAGTGAGTGTGCCGCTCTAAAGCCTTAGCCTAGAATTCTAAAATATTTTTGTCTCATATTATCCACAACATATCTGATTGGGCAAAATTTTGAAAAGACATGAAACATGATCTTTATCTTTTGGGCTGTGCCAAGAAATTCAATACCCCTTAATCATTCTCTCTCCCTCTCCCTGATGCTTTCTTTCCCCTCTCTCTCTCATCTTCCCTACATCTCTTAGTCTCAATGTCGCGCTTTTCTGAGGACCAGTTTATCAGTGTTTGTAATAATATTCAATGAGTCGCGAAATTATTCCTCAGGTACTTTAGGCAATCCGAGGTTCTAAATAATATGTAATTTTCTTAGTTAAAACGCTCTCAATGATGACGTTACATCCTTTAATAACACTCCTGGCCTCATCGACAAAAATAGGAAAACAAGATAGGGCATTCTTCTTGGTTCAACATTGGCCAAATACATCGTAGACTTTGGATTCGTAATCAGAATTCCCCTCAACTACGACGGTATTTCATTCGCCAGCCTTCAAGTTTCCTTCTCAAAATGCTGGGCGGGGGGGGGGGGAGGGTTGTGGACCGTTTCGGCACACTTTTCCTTGATATTCACACCAGAACCGATCTTCACCGCCGATCAGCCTCACATTAGCAAGGGTCAAGTGGTAGCCTAAATTTCAATCTTTTCTCCAAAAAGGTCGATCCCTTGCGATTGAACTCGATTTCATCTTGATTCATCTGAAATTGATGATAATTCCACTATTTCACAGATGGGAATGGCGGCGTGACGCCATGACTAATGGCAATCGCGACTCTAGTTCCAAAACCTCGTAACTCCAAGATTCGTTAAGCACCTTCTCACAAATTGTAACAATTGGAATTCTTTCTTTGTAAACGTGATCTATTGTCATTCTCGTATCGTACATGGTCATGAAATTTGATTTCAGTGATGATAAAAATTGAAAAGAATGTCAACGCATCATGTAGAATCTGTGCGGAAGTGCTCAACATATCTTGGAGTTACGAGGTTTTGGAACTAGAGTCGCGCAATGGTATTGAAAAAGAATGAACATTGTCGAAGACGGGCTACTTCAAGTGAAGTATTTAGTATTGCATCGGGAGGCGGCTGCACCCCCTCTCCTTGACGTACTTCCGGCAATAAAATGTCATCAAACCTTCAAGGGACTTTTCTGACCGAGCTAACATGATGCTGCTACTTGCAAGACTACGAGTGTTATCAATTTTATAGCAGATGATATCGCGAACGCCTCTTTTCCGATTCAGACTATTTGCGATTTTGTGGCAAATCACACCGCAAACGTTTCTTCGGACTATACGTGCGGGACTATCTGCGATCTACTGGCAGATGATGTTGCAAACACTTCTTTTTTGATTCGGACTATTATTGCAACTCAGCGGCAAATGACAGCGCAAAGGCATGGACCTTTAGCGGGACTCCTCGCAATTCAGTGGCAAATGACGCTGCAAAAGGTGAAAGACAGAAGAAGATCCAAACAATCAGCGTCGTTCTGGGCGACTGTTTGAGCGATAACTCTACAACACGACGCCAATATCGATATCTCGACATCATAAAGTACAAGAATGTGGCCGATTAACATAGCATTCGCGAGCTCCACACGAACAATAAAACGAACAAAACTGTTCGTATAATTGTTCGCATAATACGAGGCAAATAAATAAAGCCAACAAAGATGAAGCGCCCGGTAAGACATAAAATTATGGCTTCACAACGTACAACCGTGGATGGTGAAAAATAAAAGCGAACGTTGAAAATCAAGCGGTAAAATTGGCGTATTTCCCATTTATTGGTCGGGTAAGGTACTTCTTTAACAAGATAGCAACGTATGTACGGATAATTTACCGTTTGATTGGTACCGAGGTACTTACGAAAAGGCAACGAGTAAAAGAAGGAAAAAAGCAACAACTATCAAACGTTGTTGTACTGAAACGTTCTAATGGTGCAAATTTACAGTGAAATGCAAATACGTATCCACGAGCCAGAGATTCGTCTAGGTGGTCTACCGCGGAACAAATAATTTTAATATACAAATTAAAAAGTCTCACGAATTCCTATACATCTCGCTGAAAATGAAAATCTTCGAAGCAATTCATCGTGCTTTTTCAAGGCGCAGCAAAAAAATTCATTTTTCTCGGTTTTGAACAGATTTATTATAGCCTAGATCGTAGTTAGCGAAAGATTAGAATGGTGTCAACGTAATGTTTTCCATGTCTTTAGAGCTTATAAGCGCAGCTGTCCATCAGGGGTTCGCAAAGCTGATAATAATTTTCTTTCTCGGTGCTGAGCATACTTATGCTCATTTTATGCGAACTTATCCACAAACCAAAATGTCATTTTGTTCTTATAAATCGATGGGGACCATTGGAAAGGGAATCCTACAATGTGATGGTTCAAGCACAGTCCATCTAATGTTTAAAATGAAAAATTTAACCGACACTAACGACTCAGACATTGGTGAATTCGAGAAAGCCGGAGGCTTCGACCTAGGTTAGTGACGTGCGTAACCAATTGAGGAGCGCACGTCCATCAGAGTGAGCTACCTGCAAAAACACGTTTTTGAGAAGAACAGAAACAAGCACCTCGGGCGAGGTGTTAGGAGGGTCGGCGGGTTGATCTTCATTTTAAATCTATTCAAAAAAAGAAAGAAAGAAAGAAAAAAGGAAAAAGACTTTTGGTTTCTTACTAACGAATATTCTTGCGGATATTTTTGCTTTGCGCATCCTCAGTAGTAATAGAAAAGAGAATTATTGTTTTCATAAGAATGAAATCATTCCTTAACGAAGGTAAATGACTTTGTTCTTGGATATACAATTATTTTTCATTCACTCTCGCCCCCTCCCTTCTTCTGAGAAAGAAACACCTTCATGAAACACCTAAAAAAGATTCCATATTGAAAATTCCTTTCCTTGCGGGCTAGTTAACCTATTACTTTTCAACTCACCGCACAAAAACTATTAATCCGATTTTTAGAAGAAATAGCCTCTACAAGCAAATTCACGTTCATGACTTCAATAACTCTAAATTTCATGAAAATCAACTCCATAGCTAAGGAATAATAGTAATATGTAGTAGTAACAATAATCTTACCTCCAGATTCTAACAGGTTAAGAATTCAAAACCAAAAATAAAAATGAACTTGAAATAGAAATAATAAAATTACAACCACTAATCTTCTAAATAATCGAAAATAAAACAAAAATAATAATAAGAACTAATAATAATAAGAATGATAATAATAAGGATGATAATAATAAGGATGCGAAGAGATAGGGAAGATATGTTCCACAAAGATAGTCAAAGAAAATGTGTTTGTCAAAAGTAATACATTCTACCAAGAGAGTTGAAAACGTACTGACAAGAATTTTCTCCGCTACCTGAATACTGCAGTTTATAATAGGAAAAGGAAATAAAAAGAAGAAAAAAAAAAGTAATAATAATAATAATAATAAAAAGGGTATTCTCCATTGTGTTGTGTATCTAAGGTAAGATAAGAAGATAAGAAAAGGTAAGGGAGAAAAGGTGAAGGAGACAAAGGAGGAAACGAGGACGACACTGACGAAGACGACAAAAAGTGATTGTAATACGGTCGGCTAGCGAAAGCGCGCCGACCCTAAAAATAGTGCACAAGTCTAACAAAGCCATCTGCCAACGGTCTATAAGCGGGTATGAGGCCATCCGTACATAAGACAACGCCGATGGCGTGTTGCAACGGAACAAGAGCACAGAAACAAGGGTGTAAAATTTTACATTCAGATCACTCTGGAGGTGCGCTCCTTAATTACTTCAGAAGAGGGTTGTGACCTAGTTATGGTCAATGTGAATAGACTCTTCATAGCTAATACGAGCCATAATATTGTATGGTGTTTTTGATTACTGAGGCACGTAACAGATGCTGAAATAAAATGAGCAAAGGCGATAGATACATTTTAATCACATTTGGACACGTTTACACAGCGGACGTCTAGCGCGACCGGTTTCGAACACGCTCGGTGATCATCGACGGGCAACTGAATGAATACAGGACAAAGAAAAGGAACGATGACTAAATAAAATTACAAAATTATAAGAGGGAGAAAATCAGAAACAACGAGCAGAACTAAACGAGAACTAGATGAAGAGTTGAAAAATGATTCAAGCAAAGAAAAAAAGGAAATAAATTTGAAGATATAAAGACGAGAAATTAGATAGAGAGTAAAATAGAATAAAATAAAAATAAAAAATAAAATGAAGATAAAAGGAAAAACGATTGGAAAAACTATTCATTGAGATAAAAATTGTAGAAATATCGTGTAAATGGTGACAAAAAGGTAACGGAGAGATCATTGAGAAGCAAGTCAGGTTGGCTAGTGGAGGCAACAGTTTCCACCTCTTCGAGCTTATTCATGAGAGCACCTTTAGAGCACTTTCTAATCAATTTAGCGGTAACCGTTGAGAAAGGATGATTGTTTTCTAGGCAGTGAGCTGCCACAGCCGATTCTTTGGGTTTGTTGGTGTTGTATGCCGTGCGGTGTTCCGAAATTCTTGTCTTTAGGGATCTTCCTGTTTGGCCGACGTAGTAATTAAAAACACCATACAATAGTTATGGTCAAGCTTGAAAAAATTCATTCATCGATAATAGCGACGTCGCTATGATGATGCGAGCCGCGATAGTGCGGTTACAATAAGAAAGAATTGGGGGTGGAGACTTTGAAGGTGGTTATGAGGAGTTTGACCAAATCAACTTCAATTTGCGGCGGTCCGGAGTTCTACACCGCGTCTATCAGAAATCGGCTCAAAATCAATCGAAAATCGACTTTTGACATGGATGACAAAAAAGGATACTTGTCAACATTCTTCATATAAGATTATAAAACACAATGAAGACGTCACGGCTTGATGACGTGTTTTAGGGAGCGTAAGTAAACTGCATACAGAAATTCCAATTCTTTTGTCTCCTTCAAACCGCCCTTTCGACTCGGAAAAGTCATCCTAACCCGCCTCAGAATCGGGCAGACCGGTCTTTCATGTTCCATGTCTTTACACTGCCCTGACCCTCATTTGAAATTTTCCGAGTGCCCTTCTACATATGATTTTGCGAGTGGCTTCCTCCTTCACCCTCGTTACTCCGTGAGTGATTCAAAAATCTGCGAGTTCACCCCGCAAATACACCCCACTGTGGGACCAATTTGAATTTAGCGCACCAAAAATCCAATTGGTACTGAATCCTATATGAAATTGTCCGTAGAATCCGAAAAAAATGCCCAAAAATTCTCTGAAGCCTTTCAACGCCCCCACAGCTCAAAATTTGGCCAAAAGTGAAGAATATGTGTAGACGTTTCCATCTTATTGGGTCTTATATGCAATTTTCCGTAGAATCCAAAAAAAATACTTGAAAAATTCGGTTAGGTTTTTCCAAGTCCTTACAGGCTCAAAATGTATCAAAAATGAGAATATTTGGCAGAGGTTTCCATTTCAAGTAAATTTATATAAAACCATTATTTTAGAATTTGGAAAACAGAATAATAGAAAAAATCCACCAAACTTTTCAAATTTATTTTACAAAAGTTCAAAGAAAAAAAATAAGAAGAAATAATTTAAAATAAATTTCGGATGAGGAAAATAAAAAAATTATTCAGTCACTTTCTATAGAACTGTTACTAGTGCCATCTGTAGTAGTCCAGTTTGATCCCTGACTTGTTTTTTCGAGGTTTTAATCTGGATCATGGGGATTAACCAACAAGTGCTACACATCCTTTGAGAGAATCTTCTCATGAACAAAGAGATGATATGAGCGGATCAGAAGATACCAGCAACATATGAATGACGTCTTCAAAGGTCCTCTTCCTATCCAACCATTAGATAGGCTAGGTACTTCAATTCTTTGATTTTAAATTCATCCCTGTAGTTTTACTGTTAATGAGACAACCAGAGGATTTTTCACAAAGCTTTCAAAGAATGAATTCTTCCAAGTTGTTGATTGAGATTTGGTCTTGCTTAAATTTCATGAGTCCTGGAAAATTATTGGTCAAGTGTTTTACTACTTTGGTTATTTCATCTGTGAGGCATTTGCAAGATTAAATACTCTTTCCTCTTCTTTTTAGTCAAGTCAAGTTGAAATATAATAGCTCATACTTTTTTTTGACGGAAACGTACGGCTTAGGATTTATATTTTTATTACTAAGGGAACTCAAAAGAATCAACGAAAATTGGTTTCGGATTGATATCTGTTGATGCGGCATTTGTCAAATCCATTTTGCTGAGTCTTCTTGCGTGAATTATTAAACACCACTCGATAGCCCTCGCGAAAAAAAGAACGCAACAAAAACACCGATGCTCAAATGAACATGATATGATAGCTCGTTAACCTCTCTTAAACAAACAAAAAACCAAAGACAATAGCTGTACAACTCCCTTGTCAACAGCAGTCAATTTGTGTCTTTAAACAGTCTGCTACAATTTCTCCCACTCCATTACATTCCATTTTATGCTGCTTAGCAATACGCGCGAATACTCGTTTTTGGGTAGCAGAAAATAATGGACTGCTGAAGTTGATGCAGGAAGGTTAACGGGCTAAATTTGAATTGGTCCCACAGTGGCACCCCGCCCAGTTTATATACCAAGTTATACTAGCTTTCCCCCACGTACACTAGTATTCTGCCTAAGAGGAGCTATTATGCAGCTTGAAATATTCTGAAGTGGACTTGTACTAGAGCAAGGAGTGTGCTACCCAAAAGCTATCAGCTTAAAACACCCGGATGCTATTAGCTTTAAATACTCTAAACTGAACTATTACCAGACCTGGAGGGGGAGGGGGACGAGCAGCGTGAGCTTCCCAAAAACTAGTACCTTGAATTATTGTAAGCTGGACGTACTGGACCAAGGAGAGGGCAAACGAACAGAGCGATTGAGCTACACCAAAGCTATTAGCTTGAAGTACCTTAAAGCTATCAGCTTGGAAAGGGTTACAGTCATATTGGCACCGACGATTAGGCGCAACAATCATTTAGACGACACATTCATTTGGACGCCGTGACGTATTTTTTGTAACTTGGTTCGCCTATAATCTAAGTCCTGTTCCCTCTGCAATAAAAAATTTATTTATAAAATTATTGAAATAAATATTAATTTAATAAAGAAAATTTATTTATTTAATTATAAATATTTTTTAAATATAATAAATTTTTAATTAAATTATAATTATAATAATTTACTTGAAAAAAAAAATTGGTAAAATTTTCAAAACTATAAACAAAATATAAAAATAAATAATTCTAAAAAATATAATAATATTAATATTAAATTTTTATTAATTGAAAAAATATCAAAAATAAAATATTGAAATCAATTTTTTATTATTATTAAACTAAAATTAAATTGATTAATTAATTTTATTATTAATGAAAATATTAATAATTTATCATTGATTAAATAATATTTTTTTTTCTTCTTGAGTAACTTGAATTTAAAGTATTAATTTTTTAAATTAATTATGAATTAATTTCCATAATTAATAATATTATACTATTTTAATTAATTAAATTATTGTTAATAATTTATTCAACCTGTCTTAATATTGTTTGAGATTAATAAATTAATAATTATTAGACCTAATAATAATGATAAAAATAAAAATCAGAATTTTGAATTATTTATTCGTAAATAAATTAAATCTATTGATAAAATTATTAAAGGAATTAATCAATTTGCTATTCTTCCAATAATAGCTAAGATTATATGAATTTTATTAGTTTTTTGATTTATATTTTGTGATATAATTCCAAATCCTGGTAAAATTAAAATATAAGGATGACCAAAAAATCAGAATAAATGTTGGAATATAATAGGATTTCCATTACCTCTAGGGTTGAAAAAAATATCGTTTTAAAATTAATATCAGTTAGAGTTATTGTGATTCCCCTTGCTAATACTGGTAATGATAAAATAGCTCAATTAATTTTTGAAAATTGTTTCATTTAAAAAAAAAAAATTAGTTCGTGCCTTAAGCGCCCAATTTTTCTTGCGTCTACTTGAATGGGCGCCTGCTTGATTTTCCAGTTCTTTGCGCCTAATGGTCCGCGCCTAATGGTCTACGCTCAATTGTCCGCGCCTAAATGATATCAACCCGCTTAGAAAAGTAGACTTATACAAGACCATGCCTCCAAAAAATATTATTCTAAACTGAACTTATAAGTGCCCACCTAGGTATGTGCCGAGGTATAGTACAGACGATACAGATTGCTAAGCTCATCAGCACTCACTTTGCGTATTCCATTTTCACGGCCATACTGACACTCAACAGCAAAATGAAAGAAAATGACATGAAACATGAACTTTATTTATTTGGCTTCACCGGAACATTCCCCCTTTCTTTTCGCGCCTCCAAGTGCAATTCTGACGGTCTATCCATTCAACACTTCTTCTCTTACCCAGCTTTCTGATACATGCTGCTGTCTCAAACTTCCTCACAAACAATCATGAGAAAATCATTAGCATGATGACCTACTTCCGATCTACCTATTTCTGCAACACCATTTTCTCATTATTCCCTTCTAGCCTCTCCGAGCCCGTAACCTCAAGTAACGTGGCAAAGCTCCTTGATGTAATATCACTAAAAAAAAACTGTTGTTGAAATACTGTGCAAACACTCTTTCTCTTTCCTGTCTAATCTGGTTGCAAAAGTAGAGAGCTGCAAAGTTTTTCTTTATCCTTGACAATGAGGTCAAGTGAGCAGATCTCTATGAATAGCTGCATCTTCAGCATTGTCAAGCTTAAAAACCGTGTTCGATTTGGTTTTCTCCACGACTCCTCCTCCCGCTGTGGAATAACTCGGCAAGTTGAGCCCAGGTTAGTCATAAATGTGATTTTTGTCTCAGAGTAATTGACTCACTGTATCTAAGGCTGTACAGTAGTGCATTAAGAAGAGAAGAGCGAACGATAGTCAAGAAGTGTCCTGTGGAAAACTTTTGTGGCTAGATTTGCATCAGACATGCTCGAGGTGAAGCGAAACAGTGGAAAATCGTTCGCGGTGAACGTGTGGTATCACGAGTTTAATGCTGATGATTTATTGCCCTTATGCCTCATAAGACACATCCGAAATTATCCCGATCGAAAATTACGGTCGTAAAATTTCAGCCGCAAAATGCAATATGCGTATAGCTGTGATTTCATTATTATTGTATTACGAATTCTCTCGCGTCTGCCGCGTAGTTCAATTTAATCGCACAGAAACCAGTTATCGCATGTGCCTGACTATACGTACGGTACCGATCTTAATTTATTTCAACATTAAGAAAAATCATCCCACCGATAAAATATTAATCGTTGTTCGCTATTGCGAGCTAGAAAGACGGCCGTTTGAGTGAAATATCGTTTTAAAACTCGGTTGATATTCGCGAGCCCCCTTAAAAGTCGCGTGCCCGACAAATGTATTTGTACATTTCCGTCTGTGATATCGTCGTTTAATAAATTGACTCGTAATTTACCTTATTACCTACAAGTTGATATATACACAAACACCACACTATAATGAAACTTTTCTTTTTTTATTTTTTCCCTACAATTCTACACATTTTATTTGCTTTTATTTTCGTGCGCGTTAGTCGGACGTACGGGATAACTTTTGAAATATGGCGATGAAATCAGCTCATTCTCTCGCGTTTCTTCTTGAGAAAAACGCATTCGCCGTACTATCCTGTACATAGACATTTGACACGAACAGATACAATAGCATGCCGACGCTGAAGAGGGTAATCAGGGGTCTGTAGCACGCCTTGGAAAGTGTAGGCAGGCTCAAACACATCGTAGTTTTAATCCCGTACTTTATTGAATTATAAACACGGATTCAATATTTGCCTCGTGTAGGTGCGTGTGCTTGGAAATACGCTATGAAACTGGAAAAAACTTTTATAGCTCCGCGGACACTATAAACGGCCAATTAGTTTTTATTTAACGGAAGTACGCTCGTAAAATAGTACCTATGATAATACTTGAGTCTATTTCAATTATTTGTTTTTTTTTTTTTCTTTCATTCAGTCACATATTAACCCGCCTATACTTTCAAAACTAGGCAAATTTTCCGTCAAATCGACTCTCATCATTTTTAGCAAAACTGAACTCAAGTTCCATCCCCTTATCCAGACTGCAAAATGACCAAAAATGATCGGAATTTGACTCCAAATCGTGATCACGCTTTAATCTTTGATCGAGAACTCGCCCGTATGCCTCACATAAAGTCACTCAAAGTTAAATGCCTAAACGCTATCAATATCATCAAGTGCCTCTCCCATACCCGAACATAGGATGTAACCGCAAACTCCTGCTCCAACTATACAAAAGTCTTTTTCGCTTTCAACTCGATTGCGGTGCTGCAATCTACAGCCAATGCAGTAAGTCCAAAATCAAATTCCTTGATACTATTCATGCATCCACCTTACGCATGTCTCTCGGAGCGTTGCGAACTTCCCCCATCTAAGCCTTTGTGCAGAAGCAGCAGAACCACCACTACATTTCCGAACTCTCATACTGACTGCGAACTTCCTCGCTTCGTGTCCTCAAATTCCTGACCTTCCAATCTATGTATATCTACCAATGACGATGAAAAGGAAATACTCAAAAGGGAGAGTAAATAAATGCAAAAAAACGCAGAAGAAACTATGCGACGAGCGCTTTCGGTTGAATAACCATCTTTAGGGACGAAATGAAAGCAACTGACAAGACGGAGGAGAAAATTAAGATTGGTCAAACGAGAAATCACGGTGTGAATCATATACAAGGTCAATCAAGTCATCTTCCGGAATGTACGAGCTAAGGACAGTAATTCCATCGGTGTTGAGATGATTCTATATTTCTGAGGGCTTTTCGTTTACGTTTGGAATTCTCCTTACGGAAACAGTGGCCACTGTCAATTAAATGATCGGCAAAGGCTGATTCCTCTAAGTTTCGCTTCTCCCATGCTTCAAATGCTTAGCTACTCTCAGCTTCATCTGACGGCTGGACTCACCAGTATAAAAACCCCTCCAATCCCTACACTCCATCTCATAGACGCCGCTCATCTCATCAACTGGAATGGGATCCTTCAACCTTACAAAAAACCCTTTCACAGAGGTAGGGTTGTAATGTGCTGGTCTCAAACCAAACAGGCGAAAAGCCCGACCCAATTGGAGGGAGAACTTCCCCAGGAAAGGGAGACTAATCCAGCGCATACGACGATCTTTGATCGTGTCACGAGGGAGGGAGGTGGTGGAATCAAGAATTCTCCGAGTGGTTTTCCTCCGAACCATCACGTCCACCTCAACATTAACCCTATTCACTCTGGCCAGGTGTTTCTTTTTCGAAAGCAAAAGGAATACGAGTCAATCTGTGAACTAAGCTATTAAAAGCTGCTAACTTTAGAGCAACATAACAGAAAGACGCTCCATGCACTAGGACATCCTTCGTGGTATCTTTCCTACGAATTACAAACTCATGGACACCCGAACTTATAGAGATCGATAAGTCCAAAAAGTTAATGGAAGATCGTTTCACTTCCAAAGTAAATTTTATGGAAGGTTAGCAGGAATTGAGATACCTCAGAAACCCACCAAGGAGATCTTGGGCACCAGTCCAAGCGCACAGAACGTACCTGTGCCAATAGTGAATGTGACTCAGTGACACCTGGTTCGAGGAAAAGAGATCAAGTTCAAACTTGGACATGAAAATTTTATAAATGAGGGAGCCTAGAAGAGACCCAATAGGGATCCCTACTTTATCGAGGAACTCAAAAAACTTCCGTTCAAACTTACAATAGTTGGGGCACCAACAAATATTCGAGAGATCGAAGAATTTACGGAGTTCATTGTGAGGAATATTGGTCTTGACAAGTAGCTCGCCCATACGCTACATGGTAACAGCTTTAGGAATATTCGGGAACAAGCCAACCACATCGAAAGGACGGATGGTTGTCTCCGGGAGGAGTCTTATATCCTTCAGAACATCCGCCAAAGAGGCGAGGAGATTCGAAACTGACGCAAGACTTGAACCAACGGTCCGAAAACTTAGCAAGGAGGTAGGTAGGAGAAGAAACAGATGAAACCACAGGTCGCATTGGGGTATTAGACTTATGCACTTTAGGCAGCCCGTAGAGGAGGGGAGGTGTTGAGTTGGAAACAAGGAGGGCTTTCTTCAGCGCTGGAGTTTTTATAATAGCCTCACACTCGTTGATGACTCTCCTAATTTCTTTAACGTGCTTAGGGAAACTGAAATTCTCGCTCTCTGTAGCACCACATTGCTGGAGCACTTCACGGACCTTGGACGCGTAAACAGATTTCTCCATCACCACAACTGCATTCCCCATCTCGCAGCCTTAGTAACTAATTAGATCTTCATCCTTGATCTTTCTCTTTAGAACTTAGATCACTCCTCCTACTTCTTTACTCATGCGAGATAGGGGGTTATTGCAGACAATTTCAACGCAAAATTTTCGGGTTTTAACACCAGGACCAATTTGAACTGCGAGATTTGCAACAACATTTGCCAAGGTTTCCTCATTCACTGAATTTCAAACCTTTCTCAAGGAGGGCTGTTTCATCTCTTCCTCTAACTATATATCTACCCTTTCTCCTAGTACATAACTTCCTCCTCTCCTCTTTGAAATCCGATCTTCAAATACCTCCTCAAACTCTCCCCTTCCTTCCTATGAAACCATCGACGCCTCCTTGACTATCACCCCCCCTCCCCAGCTATTAGACTTGACCTCGCAAATACCCCGAAATTGGACAACTGTTCCTATCGAAGACTGATCTCAGGAATTGTCGCAGAATCTCCAAATCATGAAATCTGCTACCCTGCGTCTCTAAATCAATCTAAAACAGTTTAATTGCATTCTCTATCTACAGCCTTATGATCTTTAAACCACTCTGTAAATTAGCTTCAGTATTTACTGCTCAATTCAGTGCTATACACTCCTGCCTTTTGCAACTAACACAAGGTCCCCTACGACACAATTACATCCTACTAACTGATTCTCTTTCTTCACTCTTAACAATACAAAACATCCATTCAACAAAGCCAATAACTCAACGCATTCACGTTCTCCTTGAAACCCTTTCTTCCATCAAAACAACAATAAATTTCATCTGGATCTCTGGCCACATCGGTCTCCCTGGACATGACGAGGTTGACTGTGCAGCTAAGGAAGCCACCCACCTAACAAAGATTACAAATCCATCTTCTGCCCCATCATACGATCTAGAAAACTATTACCGTTTCCTAATTTTGAACGCCTGGCATCATCTTTGGACTTTCCTACCGCACAACAAGCTCCGAACTATAAAAACCTAACCTACCTCTTGGTCCTCCTCGAACAGGAATTTCCGTCATGAAGAAATCATTCTCTCTCGCCTGAGAATTGGCCACATCCGACTAACTCATTCTCACCTCCTTCCCTTCATCTTGCAACTACCGTCGTACGGATAACCTAACAGCACAACACCTATTCTCATGTCCAGCCCTACAAAACCAAAGACTAACTTTCAATGTCTCTTCCTTCTTATCCTCCGTCTTATGCAACGACTAAGAAGAAGTTACTAATTGTCTCCAATACTTACGCTCTACCTACTACTTTCCACTCCTCTAACAACCTACAATACTTGAGCTGATGACCCAGGTCCCAGAGAGTAGTCGAATAGCTCAAAAAAGAAATTCAACTCACAATTCTTCCTCTCAAGCTAATGACTCCCTGCGTACTCATTTTTCCTGAAAATTTGTCAACAAAAATTTAGAACACCCGCTGAATTAGGAAATCTTTTATTTATGTTTATAGAAAGATCTCTGCTGAATAAACAAAAAAATATGCTTACAGCGCTTTTTCTTTTTCACAATGAGAGATGAAGAAAGAAAAACAAATAACAAATCAATTTTTACTCCCATACTGTGTAACTCCTAAACAGGAACTGGGAAATTTTTCAACATTATCGTAGTTATATAACAGTAATTTTACGCTCCAATATTTAATCGTTTTCAGATGGCGCGGAGAAAGTAAGTCTATTAACTTTGATGTATAGTTTTCGTTCGTGCGTCTGTCTTATTAATAATTTTCCTTTTTCTCCACTATTTTTTCGTTCGACGCGTCAACTAGTTGAGAGCTTTGAAAAATTGTATCATTCGTAACAAAGGATCGTAATTCTAGCGATTATACAAAGATTTATAAACGCCGTGCGAATCCGCATAAAATTAATGATCCTTTTAAAGGTACGCGCGTTCAAAAGTTTTGAAATATTAATCCGTTTTTACAGTTGATCTAGCTGAGAGTTCGATTTATTTCCGCAGCATAAATTTTTCTGCAAGGGCCCACGCGAACGCTCGGTTCGAAGTTGTAATTACTCTTACCAACCGCAAAAAAAAAAAAAAAATGTTTACTTTTCACCTTTTTCTCTAAAATTTATTTATTTTATTTGCGATGAGAAAAATTTATGAGAAAAAGATAAATTTATTATGATTATTATTATTTTTTCTTAATAGATTATGAACGGATGGTACTCACGAAATATATTACTAGTGAGGTAAACTTTTTGATATACTCCCTTAAGTTGCTTTTAATTCGCCATTATTATGGCTACTTAATGTCAAGGATTTATTTTTGTATTTATAAGTATTATGAATAGAATTTCTGGAAATGTTTTATATTCGAAAAGGAGAGAAAAAAAAAACGCGATAGATGCATTTCAATGCAGAAACGTTGTTTTGATGTAGAATTTTTGAAGACCGGAATCTTGGTAATAATTTACGAGAGGAATATAATCTACCGACAGGAGAATTAATTAGGTTATCTGGGAATCCATCCGCTGAGATATTCTTCACACGCAACAGTGTCTTCATCTGTACTTCCAGACAGGTTATTCCAAACGAACATCTATACATTGAGCACTGGGAAAAATGGTCAGAAAATTAGTAAGTATTTTTCGTCTTACTAGTACGTATGCTAAAAAGTTTACTTTTTTATCAATTTATTCGAGTAGCATCAATGTATCTATTGCTATTAAAGTGAGAAAAAAACTCCCCAAATCACTCACTTCCGAATTGAGGTAAGTTTAGGAAACTTTTTCCATGCCTCAATTTCAACTTCGATAATCAATTTAGATTTTGATAAGTCACATGCGATTCTATTATTAAGGGTGTTGGAATGATACACGTCTCGAAAGCCGAGAAGTTTCTAGACTTGATGATAGAAGTTTTTTTTATAGTTTCGTATAATGATTAAAAAACGAAATTATCTGCGACGGAGGGTAGTTAAATGAAAATTCTCTCCGTCCGAAATCTTATTTGACCAAGTGTCTTTTGGGATTTACTTTGGAGAATACAAGGTGACCCTCTGACCTATTTTAGGAACTTGAAGAAACTTTTGACTGTTCTTATATTATATTCTAGAAGGGGGACTTGAGCTACAAGTATGAAAAATTTTATTTGAGAATATTTCCATTCTCGAAGTACAAAATATCTGGGGAAGAGAATTTAGTTTCAACTCCGTATCTGCCGAAACGCGTTTCTTATCTAGTTTGGGTCTGGAGGGCAACGTGTATCCTTTTTTTCATATCTCTTTCCGGATATGAACAGCATGAAAGTCCGGGTTTTTCCAAGTTTTTGAAGTAAGCACAGGGTTTCCATGCATTACTCAATCCACTCCACCGATAACGGATGTCTGACTTCTTCCAAAATAATTCTCGTAAAATTGGTTTCCCTTCAGAAGTACCAGTGGGGATTCCTGAGATTCCGCTTTTTCTCGTATCGATCAGCTAGCTTTCAAGTCCAGCCACCTTATCTTCTACCATCGGCCTCAGGGAGGAGGTCTGGTAGGGCAGGCCTACCTAAAATTTTCTCAGTCTGCCCTGTAGCTAGCTTCCAAATTCAAATTCTGAGTTCTCACCCTCTCAGTGACCCATTCCTACAGAAACTTCGGCTCAATTGACAATCAATAGGCCTCAAGTGGGCCTACTTTGGGCTTCATTCTCCCGAAGAGTTTTGGTTTTGAATAGAGCGGCTGATCTGACCATCATTAGGAACTCGAAACACTTTAGACCTCTGGGTTATGTGAGAAGGAGGGAGGGGGGAATTTCGACCTTTCAAATTGTACACACCAGAGGGAGGGGATAATTAATTACCATTATTCGAGTTGTACACAATATTATAATTTACCCATATAAAACTATACTGCCGTAGTAACACAACTATCATCATCGTCCCTCGTTTTGTTTGCATAATATAACCAAGGCCCTCAATATGACAACCTAAGGCGTTTTAAATCTTGCCGATTTGAGGCAACTTCTTTTGAGGATATCTCAACGAAAAAATTGTTTACTCAGGTCATTTTTGGAATCTTCTTGACAAGTAGAAAATTGTTTTTATATATGAGAAATTTGAAGGTAGAAGGATTCTTTACCATAACCCAAATGGTTAAGTGTTGATATATAAATATAGGAGGTGTTTTTAATGGAATTTCGATCACTGTTCCAAATTGATGAGAGAAGAGGGAAGGATAGACGAAGTTTGACTTTCTAGGAGGTATAAGCTTGATAAAGCTGTACTGATACTGCTAATTAGGTCGGGAGGAGGACTTAGAAATTACATAGCAAGAGGAGACTTTCAAAAGTTTCAACTTCTGAGATAGAGGCGAGGTATTTGGAGGAATCTCGATCTTGAGAATCACCCTGTGTAGAAGATTCCTTACCCTCCTCGGTGATTGTAGTTTATGAAAGGTACCTCGCATCGATATACCGTAATCTAACAAATATCTCAGAGGTTGTAAGACATTCTAACAGCTAGAGAACCTATTTTATTGAGGGGTTTTTTCAGAATCAGGCGAAAAATAGAAATATGACATTTGTAGGAGACGGGCTTGTTAGGCTAATGACTTTAGGGAGTATTGGATTTCTTGGCGCAGCCAAAAATATAAAGATCATATTTCATGTCTTTTGGAAATTTCGCCCAATCAGATGTGTTGTGGATAATGCGAGACAAAAATATTTGAGAGTTCCCGTTTGAGATATCATTCAAGTGTCTTTTATGACATAAGTCTACTTTAGAATATTTTAGGCTAAGGCCTCAGAGCGGCACACTCGCTTGGTCTAGTATAAGTCTACTTCGGAATATTTCAGGTTAATGAGTTTAAGGGGGCTCACTCGCTCTGCTGCAGGGTCTAGTATAAGTCTACTTCAGTATATTTCAGAAGTTGTAAGCGTACCAGGATTGACAACTTATGACGTCACCGACTTGCAACATCACGGACCTATGGCGTCAACGACTTACAACGTCACCAACTTATGACGTCACCACCTTATGACGTCATCAACTTATGACATCACCAACTTATGACGCCACCAACTTATGACGTCACCAACTTATGACGTCACCACCTTATGACATCGCCAACCTATGACATCACTGACTTATGACATTGCCGACTTATGGCGTTAACAATTTATGACGTCACCGACTTATGACGTCATCAACTTATGACATCTCCAACTTATGACGTCACCAACTTATGACATCACCAATTTATGACATCACTGACTTATGACATTGCCGACTTATGGCGTTAACAATTTATGACGTCACTGACCTATGACATCACTGACTTATGACGTCACTGACCTATGACTTCAGTAACCTATGGCGTCAGCGACCTATGGCGTTACCGACTTATGACTTCGCCGACTTATGACTTCACCGACTTATGACGTCACCGACTCTTGACATCACCGACTTATGGCGTCACCAACTTATCATGTCACCGACTCATGACATCACTGACTTATGACGTCACCGACTTATTAGCGTCACCAACTTATGACGTCACTGACCTATGACGTCAGCGACCTATGTCGTCACCAAACCTATGACGTCACAAGCTGATAGCTTCATAATGGCTGTCGGAGTTCTTGAAGCCTAGTATAAATCTAGCCTACGCCTTTTCATTATATTAGAATAAGCTAGAAACTACAGAGGGGGGGGGGGGGCTCGGACTCGAACCCGCAGATTTGAGAGTTACTGCCGCTGGGAGAAATTCCTATAAGAACGAGCCTAGAAAAATGACATGAAACATGTCAGAAATTCACGGGTTCTTGAACGGAATTGAATGAGGAGAGGCAGGGAACCTGTTTCATAGGATATTCTAAAAGGGCCCTCCGAGTTTTATGGTGTTTGAAGCATTGCATAGCTAGTTACGGGAAGGAGCTATTTTAATCATGTTATACAGGATGAGGCAAAAGGATGTTACTAGTTTTAAATGGGAGTTTGCGCTAAATCTGTTGTAGCGCGAAAACGCGAAATATCAGACCCATAGTTTCAATGTACGAAATTTGTATCTCAATTTTATTTTCGATTTGAGCCATATTTGAAGTTTCCACGACTTTTCTGAGCCGAGTTATGGACAAAAATGTGCCAAAATTTTGCTGCAGAGGTTAAAATATGTATGTTAATTATCGAGAAAAAATGTTTGTAAAAAGAGAAATTGCGTGATCTTTCATAAATCTCTTACCCTGAGTGCACAACAGAGTGCATGCTTCTCGGTATCATTCTTTCAATCGCTTATTTCGCATGTGTAGCGCCGCCTCGTTCACCACGGTGGAGTGGGTGCGGGCATTTGATTTTGTTTCTTCCAGTACCAGAATCGACCCTTTCGGGTATGACTTCAGTATTAGAAGAATCTCCTTGATGTATCTCCCTCTTCTATTCAACAATTGCCAAGCTGCAGTACACGCAGGAAACACTAGAACACACAACAACACCACCACCACTATCTTAGATAATAAACTGGATTGCTGTTGGATTTTCTTCATCTTGTTCCTTTTTCAGGGGTGATCTTCCTTTTCTTCCTGCTAATCTGGATGTTGATGGTACACAGGTGTCGAGTAGGCCATAGCGTTGCTTTGCATTTGCCTATTCCATTCCCGGTCCATCTTCTTTTTCAAGACGATGGCTGCAAATGCAGACACCTGGTTCCATGCTTCTTCAAAACCTAGCATGGTGAGTACCAGCTACTCGGGACAAGCGCTTCACCTACCCCAATCTCTTGAAGAGACCAACTAAGCTTGTCCCGCTCACGCATCCACTCCTCGCACTCAAATAAGTTGTGCTCTGGGCCATCATCCCGCCCTTGGTCGCAGTGCGAACACGTTGCCTGCTCAACTTTCCTTAGCTTCTCGCAAAGGTACTTGTTGAAGCAGCCATGACCACTGAGCACCTGCGTCAGGTGAACGTTTAGCTGACCACGGTGTCGTTTCATCCTCTCATCAAGGTCGCGTAACACACGTGTTGTCCACTTGCCCAGCTCACTCTGTGCAATTCTTACTTTCCATTTCTCAAGCAAGGAGCGACTGGCCTCCTGCTCAACCCGTAGAGGCGTAGTGTCTCACGGTTGGTCGTTGTGTCTTTTTTGCTCTGAACACCACCGCTCTCTTCTCAGCAAGGAGCTCAATTGGTGGTGAACGTGCTAATAGAGCCTTGTCGAGACATTCTTCACGAGGTACGTATTTTTTTCATTATAACTCAGAGTTTCAAATTTTTATATGCTATCACGACATGTTATACAAACTGGACAAAAAATGTTCTGGAGAGACATAGTTCTATGTTCCAAAATACGTGTAAATATCAAACTAAAAATCTATACTTAGTGCGAATGTATTTTAAATGATGACGGAACTTTCTTTTTTTCATAAAGGCTCTCCTCACCCACCGTTAACGTCTATTATTACATCTGCCTAGAAGGTGAAGTACTCCGTGGTCTTAAACTAATTAATTGACCTAAGATTCAACTTTAAAGAGTTAGACAGTAGTAAGGTTAAAGTTACACCGTTTTAAATTTGACATCGATCAACTAGATGTAATTCGACTCGAGAATTTCGCTCTCAATTGCTAAAAGTACGTATCTCTCATCATTTTCAATCTCACCCGTGTATGTAATAAGCAATCCCATAATGGTGTTTTAATTTCATTCGAATAATCCACATTCAATTAGTCTCTTCTCCACATTAAAACCGCGCGAGCTACTAGCGGTACTGCCGCGACTCAGCCACACTTGAGACTGCATCGGTTCATTTCATTTTTGAACGACTGGCTATTCTTATTATCATCTGCCTTTCTTTCTAAGCTGCGTTTAATTGATTCGGTAAATGCTGGTTTTTCTTTGAAGAGACGATACTCTTGTTCTCTGCGATACCTTTTTCTTCATTAACTTTCTATTCCACACCACCAGTTTGTTATAATGGTTTTGTTTTTATTTTTATATAAGTACGATAATATTTATTTATACAATAAAAAGGTAATGCGTGCGCTGCTACGTAGGTCCGCGAAAGGTAAAATCCGAAGACAAGGAAAAAGCAAATTACAGGTCTACCGGTAACCACTTAAATGTGTACTGACGACTAGTTTACGCCTTATCTTCGATGCAGTGCCACCGCGATACGTATGGTCAGAATAGGTTGAGCAATGCGTAAAAGCTATCCAGGAAAGGTGGGAGCGAGAGAAATAAAAGTGATGAAGCTGTAGCCGTTGGTGGACAAAGCTTCGTCGTCGCGTATGACACGCGCTTTTCGCATAAATCATAATCGAATGATCTATCCGGTTTATTGATGGTACGAAATCTATTCGATCGCGTTTATTTCTGTACCACTTCCATACAACCGTCGACACTTTAACTACTCAAGAGACTGAGTCTAATAACTTATATCTATACGAGTGGCATGTACCTATTACGGATAAAGATCTCGCGCTCGTAAAATCGTTTTAATGATTACCTTAAAGACAGATACGATTCGTCATAAATGTAGCGCGAAATCTACAAAAAAAGCAAATTAAATCAATAAATTTCATACAGAAAAGGATAAAAATGTATCGGATATGACCGACGAACACTCGGAATACGATGGGGCAAAAAGTTATTCCGATGGCAAGGCAATAATCCCAACGTTACTCGCGTATGTCAGGGAAGATTCATTGTAACTAGATTTGCAGAATGTCTACAAGTCATCTGAGCTTGCCACGGATTTCGCTTTTGATTCACTATTTTTTTTTTTTTTTTTCAATAGAGAGCGCAAGAAAGATCCTCAATATTAATAGGTTAATCGAAATTCAAGCGGGATGAACCACAAAAATGATCAATTATACCCACAGAAATGAAAACAAACTCACAGCTCCCGGAGCTTCCGGGAGGTCTCTTTCATTAACTACTCAGGCTACTTTAATTAATGTGGACTCTAATCATGAGTCGCAAGATTAATGATAGGTAGCCTATTTGCAATGAGTGAGAAACTTGTTTCGTAAGAATAATTTTTTGATTTGGATAATCGACTCCTACACTCCATCAAAATCGATAATTCGGGAAAGTCGAAATTTGTAAAATTCCGAGTCTAAAAATTGTCATTCTTTACCTTTGCGAGCAGAGCCTTTTGAAGAATTCCATGTTTCAGTTTGTATCTTAGGGTTGCTAGTACTAATTAGTTTGAGTGAGTGGGCTACGGTTTAAGTTGAACAACAAGAACCGAGTAGGAGAAAAAAAGAAGAAAGAGCGACACCAGAGCACGAGCTGCTATAATATTGTGTAGGTCGGGAGGAGAACTTGAAAATCGTGTATTTTAGGAAGAGGAGATTTGGAAAAGTTCCGACTTTCGAGCTGGAGGCAAGGTATTTGGAGGAATTTTGATCTAAAAAATTGTATAAAAGATTCTTTACTTTCCACAGTGACCATAGTTCATAAAAGGGATCTCGCAATCGTAAACTACTGAATATGTTGGAGGTAGTGAGAAAATTTTTTGAACCTATCATAACTCGTGACGTCATAACCATGCATGAAAGCTGTCTGTAGCTTTGACCTCGTCAGCATTCATAATATTCTTACTTTTTTTTATTCTTGGGACCATTCACTCCGCTCGTGAGCCTCTCAACAGTCTCCATTATTATTGGAACTCATATTGAGTGAGTGAGGTCTACGTAGAGCACAATTACTAATGATGAGTTGACACCCGAAAGTACTCTTGTAAAAGCAACTAATAAGGTAGAATAATTGTACACTTGGATAACTTTTTCAACGGGTACTAGTTTTCCTGACGCCACACTTGTCAAATTCAGAATTAAGGTACTACTTCTTAGCCTCCATTATACTGGGCTATGCAGTATACTAGACTACATTGGGCCTCCTTCTAGCTTTCATAAAACCAGGCGTAATACAAGCCTAACATACACAGCAGTATAAAAACTTATACTAAACCCTTTTTGGAGGTGGATCGAAATCGTAAATTTTAAAATAAGGCTCACGGTCACGGTTGATGCCGTCATCAACTGATGACGTCATAGTTTAGTAAGGGATACAATATACAGGATTATTAGAGGGTGAGGAGCTTGCAGATTCTCAAAAGGATGCCTAGGGTTCTTTTCTGGGAGGGGAAGAGGACTTGCTTTATTTGAGGGTTTTCGGAAAAAATTATTCGCCAGCCGGCAGCTTGGAACTAGAAAATTTTCAGCCTCCCTCCTATCAGATCAAAGGTCGGTGTAGTCCCTTCAATTAAACTAGATAGGTTATTCTTCATACGCCAATTGGCTTAGCCCCTTCAAAGAGCCAGATATGCAACGCTTCAAACACCATAAGACTCAAAACGCTCAGAGACTTGAGTAAAACGACAACGCTCTTTCAAGGTACTCCGTAATACAGGTTACCTACCTCGCTTCATTAACTGCGTTGAAGACCTGTGTTATTTCCAAGTCCCTTCCTATCATGTACAGCTCAGAGGTGAAAGTTGGGATAGCCCTCTCAAGTAATTAGATGTGCTATGCCTCATACACCAATTGGCTTTGTCCTTCAATGAGCGATATATGCAATGCTTTCAACACCATATAATTCAGAGGGAACAGGTTCCCTGCTTTTCCTAACTCAACTCCATTCAAGAACTTGTGAATGTTTCCTGGAAAACCCCCTCAATAAAACAGGTTCTCTGTTAGAATGTCTGTCTACCTCTAAGATATTTGTTAGATCACGGTATATCGATGCGAGATACCTTTCATGAACTACAATCACTGAGGAGGGTAAAGAATCTTCTATACAGGGTGATTTTCAAGATCAAGATTTCTCCAAATACCTCGCCTCTGGCTCAAAGGTTAAAACTTTTGGAAGTCTCTCCTTCCTATATATTTTTCGAATTCTCCTCCCGACCTAAACAGTATCAGTATAGCATTATCAAGTTTACCTCCTAGAAAGTCGAACTTTGTCTATTCTTCCCTTTCTCTCATCCATTTAAAACAGTAAATATTGACCTGAGTGAACAATTTTTTCGCTGAAATATTATCAAAACGGCAAGATTTAGAACGCCATAGGTTGTCATATTGAGGGCCCTGATCATATTATGCAAACAAAACAAGGCACATTGATGATAGTCGTGTTACTAGGGCAGTATAGTTAACCAGTTGTCATAATTATTGGATCTAAGGAGTAACAGAGTTTGTAAGTTTTTTGAAAGCCAAAAGTTTGAAGCCAAAAGCCAAACGATTCCTGGAAGCTGAAAGCAAAATCCAATTAATCTAAAAGCTAAATTGAAGCTGAAAAGCCAAAAAGCCAAGCGCGAAAGTTTTAAAATAGTACAACTTTTTATTTAGCTTTTCCATCAGTTGTGGCATAGCGTTTCACAATAAAGAAAAAAAAAAGCGAAAGCTGAAAGCTACAAGTCAAAAGTCAAACAATTTTTGGAAGCTGAAAGCAAAATCTGGAAGCTGAATTTAGCCGAAAACGTTGAAAGCAAAAAGCACAAGTTTTATTTTGAAATCAAAAGCGAAAAGCGAAAATTTCATTGTTTGGCTTTCAAGTTTCAACTCTGCTGACGGAAGATCTGAACAACGCCGCAAGAATGCGCGGAGCAACATAATATTTCTCCTTGCGTACAGAGTTTGAAAGCCAAACGATAGAATTTTTGCTTTTGGCTAAAACGTTCGCTTTCCGCCTTCGACTTTTTCAGCTTAATTTAGCTTTCAGCTTCCAGAAATCGTTTGGCTTTTGACTTTCAGCTTTCAGCTTTCGACTTTTTATTTTTCTTTCTTTATTTATTGTGAAACGCTATGTCACAACTGGAAAAGCTAAATAAAATACTGTACTATGATCAGACTTTTGCTTTTGGCTTTCCAGCTTCAATTTAGCTCTTGGATTTCGCTTTCAGTTTCAGCTTCCAGAAATCGTTTGGCTTTCCGCTTAAAACTTTCGGCTTTCAAGCGCTCGTTGTTCCGTGCAATGTTGTGGTGTCGTTCAAACCTTCCGCTAGTCACTCTTAGGTCCAATGTTGCGGTCTGGTATACCTTTGTGAAACTATACTGCCTCAGTGTTCACGCGAGGCAAAGAGTTGCATGCATAAGTCTACAAAGAAACTGACACGGAAATCTGACATTAGGGCAGGTATAGTTTCACGCGGGTAAACCGGATCGTCATAATGGACAGAATCTGTTGAATTCAAGATTAAACAAATTACGTCACGTTGGGGCCTACTTGTAAATTTCAGAATTGAGGTCCTACTCCTTAGCCTCCATTACACCGGGCTATGAAGTATACTAAACTATACTAGGCTTTCTCTTAGTCTTCATGAAACCAGGCGCAATATAAGCCTAACACACACAGCAGCATAATAGCCTGTACTAAACCACTTGAGAGGTGAAATCCTAAATTTTAGAATTAGGCTCAGAGTCATGGTTGATGCTGTCACCAACTGATGACGTCATGGGTTAGTATAAAGGAAGAGAAGGGATACATTATACAGGATTATTAAACGGTGTGGAGCTCGAAGAAGATTCTCATAATCATGCCTAGGGTTCCTTTTTGGGGGGTGAGAGGGGGTAACTCATGGGGGCGGTAACTGCAATTCGTAGAAAGCCTGTTTTATTAGAGGATTTTTGGAAAAAATTGTTCGCCCGCCAGCAAATCTTGGGTGTAGAAAATTTTCAGCTCCCCTCTTATCAGATCAGAGGTCGGTGTAGCTCCTTCAAAAAGCCAGCCATAAAGTCTCCGAACGCTTTTCTAACGTACCCGAAGTAGGTCCCTTGCCTCCCCTTTTCAACTTTGTTGAAGGACCCGTGTTATTCCAAGTCCCTCTCCGATAATATACAGCTTAATGGTCGGCGTTTATAGCCTGAAAGTTGAAATAGCCTCTTCAAGTAACTTGATGTGCAATGTTTCATACATTAATTGGTTTAGCCCTTCAATAAGCCAGATATCCAATGCTTCGAACACCATAAATAGCTTGGAGATTTTTCCGAGTATCTCCTCTTATCATTTATAGGAGCTACCCCATAAAACATTTTCCCTGCTTCCTCTCGTTTAACTCCGTTAAAGAACCCGTGAGACTTTAGGAATGAGGCGCTATGGCTCAGGAAACTTCAGGGAAGACAAGAAACTGATCAAAGGCTATCAATTCCGCCCTCGCGACAAGGAGAAGTCATCCTAATTCGTTTCAAAATACTGTAATTAATACCCGTCTCTGCAACTCTTTCCTCTTTCTTGAGACTGCAATAGTATACTGACGATCTGTTCGTTCAACACTTCTTTCTCTTGTCCAACTCTCGAACATATCCGGGTTTGTATCGCTCCGTGCAATTCAAACTCCTTCTCAGATGATGATGAGAGAATCATTGACCGGTCCACCGATTTCTTCAACGCGGTCTAATTCATATTGCCTCCATCTGCCCACGGGGAGCGGAGCCTACAAATCTTAGTGCAGTTGCAAGAGTCGTTAATTTAAAAACTTGATTTCAAGTCGATTCGAAGTCAACTTGCGTACATTCTCGGAGCATTAATTTTCAATTGAATTTGAGTTGATTTCTGGTTGAGATTGGATCAAACTAATAATGATTCATACGTAGCCCTTCTCCTGTAATAGGTACCTAAAATACCAATTTTTTATTCACATGAGATGAGAAAAAGTCATACGAGTAGTAGAAGTATGTAGACTGAATATTACCCATTTCGTCTCCACTTGTTGTCAAACTAAAGAGAGATTCTGTCTTCCCCTTTCTAGCTATGCCAATGTCTATTCTCTCAACATCACAGTGGTAAAATTAATGTTTTGTTGACTTAGTTGATGAAACATTTTCTTGTACTTATTTCAATTTTGTTCTTCATGTCACTTGTCAATAAGGCTTGATATTGGTGCAAAAGACGAGAGAGGTATTGTGTAAACCTAATGCTATTTATCTGCGGACAGTCTCAGAAGTATCATACTCGACGCCTTTTGGACTAATCGAAATTGTAAGTAGTTTCAGGGACCGAATTATGGACACCATAAAAATATACGAGGAGTTTCCACAACGGATGTAGGTCGGAACGTTTTCTCAGGATGTCAAGATATCGTAAATGTAGAAATATAAGAAAATATACGGTATTCGTAATAACGGTGAGAACGCAAACTCTTTTAGCGCGATGAAATTGAATGCAACGATTTAATATTATTGTTGGTTCAAATTTAATAGACCTGCTTGTACTTCTTTTAGCGATTAAAGGTTAATGGATATAAACTATGTTGACTTTTAAGGTTTTGCCGTGGAAAAAAAAAATATATAGGAGAGTTACACTTGTAAGTTGATTATACATAATTTTTTTTTTCCTGCCTAACTATACGGCTCTTTAATATTTCGAATATATTTAGGCATTCCTTTGTCGCTGTCGTTAATGTCAACACGCGATAACCTATGATTTTTTTTCTTTTTCAAACTACGATCCAAGCTCAAAACCAGAAATGTGAATTCGGATTTCTGTCGGACAATGGATGGAGAAATGTGCATCAAATTTGGGGTTTTCATGCGGCATTTGTCGTTTTCTATTCTATTCGCAATGCCCTTGAAAATCCCAAACGTGATAAACGACTTGTGATAATCGACGCCGTTTTCTGGACACGCCACTCCAGCGCGGAAGCTGAGCGCACCCGTACCTCGTAAATTATGAATCGCTCGTAAAAGTACGCGGGTATAAAAATTTGACGTTTACGTGCACATAGATACGTACCATAAATTATGACGTGTACAAGAGTAACGGAGAATTTCTACACATTCGATATTTGATGTATTTAAGAGACCTCATCTAACTGTTTTATTAAATTAGTTAATTTTTGGCGGCGTTTTTATTTCGTAATTTTTGTGTTTTTCAACATTTCCATTTTCTATGATTCATCTCTAAGCCTCGAGAGTACACAGGATTTTACCCTGATATAGTCAGTAATAGACACCCTAGCAGAGATTGAAGAAATAGGCAATAAATTTCTTCCCTATCACCGTCTACAAACTTTCCCCTACAAGGATTTTCGAATGTTAGAAATGTACCTACTAAGCGTATATTGTACCTCGTAACTAATTAGTGATCAGTAATAACCGGTTTGATACCGCAAAAAAAAAAATTCTTGCAAAGGTTCGCTACAACTCCATTGTGCAGATTTGAAAAGCTAATTCTTCTTCGATATCGACCGGACTTCTCTGAGTGGATCGATGTTATAATTAAATCATTTTATCAACTCGCCTTAATATGTACTTATAATAAGTTATAATACCGTATTATAGTATTTTAGTTAATGGCGGAACGAGTTATTTATCGATAACCAGATGCATTTCAATGCTCGCTGCAATTTATGCGCGTACGAGAAAAATAAACTCGTCGGAACTTACTATGTAAATAATATGCGAGCGCGGTACAATTTCAAAATCAAAATAAGCATCTCTCGCGTATAGGTTTGCGCAGCTTCCGTAATTAATAATAATT
Organism: Aspidiotus destructor; assembly: GCA_035079395.1. Lineage (NCBI taxonomy): Eukaryota > Metazoa > Arthropoda > Insecta > Hemiptera > Diaspididae > Aspidiotus > Aspidiotus destructor. The sequence continues at coordinate 22,650,425 of JAVHKZ010000015.1, read as the reverse complement.
ACGCGATATCAAATTTCAGTAATTATATGTAATGAAGAAAACGCATCTTGTTCTCTTTATCGATTACAAGTACTTAATGTTGAAGCTTAGGTAATGCAAACCACCGCGACTGCGAGTTGCATTATATAAAATACTCTTTTTTTTTTTTTTGATAACGTTATAGTTATATTCCGTTCTAAATCACTTGTCAAAGGATTGGCTATCGGCTGCGCATACATTAGATGGGTAGTATGAAGAAGAAAGAAAAATGTACTCGATATACCAATACTACCTATTAGTTAGGCGTATAGTATGGGGAAAAGAAATCTCGCCGACCTGACAGCGTAACAAATTTATACCTTTACGATCTTTAAAATAATGTATATTTTAAAAAAAATTGACGCGTCAAAACAATGAAAACAACTACGCTGAACGAGTGTGAAACTTCTCCAATTTTGAACGATTGAAACGTACGACTCACAGGTGTCTGAAAAATAAAGAAATTAGATTGAATGTATTGTGCCGAATTTATAGTAGATTCACAACGGCAAAGCACTATTTATGTCACATTTTTCAAGAAATGAGAAAAATTTTCTGGGGAGGTTGATTGTAAACAAATCCTTATGTAGCAATTATCGACCAATCACTCCTACCACAGTGTGTATGCAGAAGAAGGTCACAGATAGATCTTCAAAAGAAGATCCGACAGAACAACCTGATTTTGACAAAGGCGGACGAAGGCAACACGGTAGTGTTAATGGATAAGGAGGACTACACCCAAGAGGTGGATTCGTACATCGTAGTTGATGGATACCAAGAGCTGACAAAGGAACCAACACAGAAATTCCAAGAAGACCAGAAAGTTCCGTTGAAACAGAATGATGCACCTGGCAGTAGAAAGACGCTTGAGATGAACCTGGTGGCACCAAAACTCGAAGGACTTGTGAAACTCCACAAAGCAAACCGTCCGATGAAAACCATGCTACAAGATAGCATAAAGCAAAGCCAAATTCTTGAAAGAAAACTACCAGTTTGCACCGAGAGAAAGTGATGGATTTTCTGGCGTAGCCTAATAGATAAAGATCATAACTCATGTCTTTTATGGCATGCTCCACTCGTTCACCCCCCTTCCCCTTCATGGTCTAGAATGAGTCTACTTTAGAATATTTTAGACTAAGGCTTTGGGTGGGCACACTCGCTTGGTCTAAAAGTCCACTTCAGAATATTTCAAGCTAATGACTTGTAGCTTCTTGGTCCAGTATGATCCCAGCATCTGATGTGCAGCGTCCAGTTCGAAAACCGTACTAGCTACTAGAGATTATATCTCTTTCCTTCAGATAGCTCTCTAGTCGATTGGCTATCACTCTTTCCAGGAGTTTCCCAAGATTGTCCAGGAGACAAAGTGGGCGGTAAGATGATGGTAGACCAGGTGGTTTATCCTTCTTATCAATTAGCGCTAGCCTGGCTTTTTTCCATCGCACAGGGAACAGTCCCCTAACAACTGCCGCATTGAATGTATCAACAAGCAGTGCCGGGTCAACTGAGTGTATGGCGCTCCAGACTGGATTTGGAATCTCATCCGGGTCCGGAGCCTTCCAATACTTACCCCGCAGTCTATTGACTGCTGCATCCACCTTCTCGGTACCTAGGAGGGATATACCATCCTCTACTACTATTGGTAGCGCTACCATTGGTGGTGGTTGCGGTGGGAACAAGCCATCAATGATTTGACCCAAAACATCCGGCTCCATTCGGCTCATTGCTGAGAGGCCTTTTAGCTTCTTCAACGCTATATTATAAGGCTTTCCAAATGAGTCATCCTCACACAGCTCTTGCCATGCAGCACTCTTGCTGTCTTTGATGGCCTTCTTCAGCCTTTAGCGAGCCAGCTGGTATTCAGGTGCAACCGCCCGCGCCCCTTCACGGCCTCTACTACGCTGGTTTATCCGGGGCTGATGGTTGCACTCTTTTCTAAACTCGGCAATCTGGTTGGTCCACCAGTGAACGGCTCTCCTCTTCTTTGGTGGACCTTGCCTGAGCATGGCTACATCGCATGCTTGGGTGGCAATCTTGATCATTCTCTCTGCTGCCACTTCCGCGTTACCTTCTTGCTCTTCTCCTTGGTCCCATGTGAGAGCAAGGTAAGTAGCTCGAAGCATCTTATCCAATACCGCCCAGCCTTCTATTCTTCGGGCTAGCCTCTCTGAAGCAAAGGTGAGGTCAATAATGGATCCGTATCCTTGATGCACTCGGGTAGGAGTGTTGCCCGTTTCCAGTCGATTGTAGGCAATCCCCTCCCCCAAGGCATACACACGGATGTCAGTTTGGCCAGAACGCCATTTTTCTGATCAGGCATTAAAATCGTCTGCCACAATGAGCTTCTCACCTCGTCGTATGAACAAGCTTTCTTCCAGCTTGCTTAGAAAGTCCTCAAACTCCGGGAAGGGGCGATTTGGTGAGAAGTAGCAACTGTAGACAATTGTAATAAGACCATCGACTATTTGGACCTTACACTCTGTTTGAATAACGACAGGATAGAATACAAAATCTACAAAAAACCTACGCACACAGACACCTCTTTCTACCCAGGCACAAGTTGGCGGCAATTCAGAACTACTGCTGTCGAGCTATTTCCGCACTTAGAAACAACGTAGAGAAGAGGAAAGAAATCGAGATGGTGAAACAGATAACAGATGCCAATGGCTACCACAGAGGTGTGTTGGAAGGACTCTTCAGAAACATGGAAACTTGAAAGGGAACCCATGGTAGCACGGTGAGAAGGTAATCTAGATCGGCACCATACAAAAGGAGAGTACATAAACGAAGTGACGAAGACATTCAATGCCTATGATTTAAACGTGCGTACCCAGAACAACCCGCCCATGGTGAAGAGATTCAGCAATGACCAAACAAAAATGAAGGACAAAGGAAGCTTGAGCGGCGTGTACAAGCTCAGTTGTGAGCAGTTCGAAGGCATCTACAATGGTGAGACCGGGAGAAAGTTCGAGACCAGGAAGAAAGGATACAAATCGTCAAGGGAGAAAGAAGATGGCAAGTCAATGTTCGGCAAACAGAAGTCATACATGTAGAGAATCGCACTAAAAGGAGAAAACTCTGGGAATAAATGGAGGTCGGAGACATGCTTTACCCTTGGGGTTTAAAGTTGAGACTCACAAACAAATCTAGTTTTCAGCAGGGCTGGCATCTTTTGTTCTTCCCATGTTGTGCAGAGCTGTCTTTCAGTTAATTCCCCACCCAAAGGCCCCACCACCATTCCCTGTCGCTTTGAAAAGCCGCTTTGTTGTGTGGTGCATTTTGTGCACGGAACCACACCTAGTGCCGGCCATGACTTTTAGGTTCTTAAGAATTTATAGCTCGGTGAGACATCGACACTCAGCAAAGAATCAATTACATCATTCCCTCAGACCACATTCCTTTAGCAAAATACCACAAAATCCACAACTTGAGACCCAGTAATAAATGTAAAATTCTGATCTAGAGAACACCTCATATTGGACGAGTAGACTAAATTCCCACATCTAAGGAGAGTCTGTAGTATTCAAACTTCGTTCTGGATGATTGAAAGAGACTCTTTCCTTTCCAGACAAAATTGAAAGGGAGAATTCAAAAGTTCAGACGCAAGCACAAAATACCTTCTGGTTCTCGAGCTTGAGACTCGGAAAACCTGCAATGGAAGCGGGGAACCCGCAACCTTCCACACTCGCGATCGCGCTGGCGCGAAAGTAGGTCAAGTTCGAGGTCATTGATGACGTCAAAAAGCATTCTGGCGGGAAGTTGAAATTCTTCCAGGTTCCTAAAGTAGGTCAAGGTCATTGATGACGTCGTAAAGCACCACACGTCACGTCACGCATTTCACAGAAACTTCCGGAAGCGGACGTTTTCTGAGAAAATGGATAGTGGGTTCCCCGCTAAAAATACAATCATCCCCTGGTCATACCAGATGGCTACGGAAAATGGAAAAGCTGGGATGCAGATGCGATCTACCCTCGGGGTTTGAAGTTGAGACTCAGAAACAATTCAATTCTCAGGTTCCCAAGTGTCGATAGCTCGAGACCTAAAGACGAATTCGTGATTGGGTAAAAAAAAATACAATGATTCCCTCGTCATGCCAGATTGCTACAGAAAATGGAAAAATCTGATCTAGAGAACATCTCATGTTAGACGAGACCTATTGAGCTTCAGCACACTCAAAGTCCCACACCTGACCTGGATAACTGTAAGAGACCCAGATTTCCTTTTGAGACAAAATTAAAAGAGAAAATTCGGAAACGCTAGCACAAATTATCCTCGGATTCCTGAACTTGAGACTCAGAAACAATTCAATTCTCAGGTTCCCAAGTATCGATAGCTCGAGCCCCAAAGACGAATTCGTGATTGGGTCAAAAAAATACAATCATTTCCCGGTCTGCCAAAATTGCAGGACATAGTTCCAAAGTCCAGACGGAGACCAGGCCTGATGAGAGGGAGGGAGCAACTGGGGATTTTGTCCCTGAACCCAGCTCTGTTGGAGAAGGGGGCGAAAAAAATTTTTTGGAGGGTCCGCTGGGTTCCTTGCCCCGGACCCGACTGGGGCTCTCGATAGGCCTGAATGGAGATCGCAAAAGCAAAGAGGAAGGAAGCTATCCTCTTGAAAAATGTAATCACATTGACAGCAAAACATTATTCAGCCTGGTGATTGGACGAGACGAAGAACAGAATTGACCAGTAAATGGCAGGAAACCAGGCAGCCAATAGTAACGCAGTATTTAGCCCTAAGATTAAACCAATCAGCATTATTATAGCCAATAAGATCACAGTGTTACACCATAAAAATCATGTTTAAGACCTTATTCTCCAGTAGCGACACAATTGATGATGGGATAACACCCAAAAGTACTCTTGTAAAAGCAACTAATTAAGTACAATTGTATACTTAAAAACTTTATCGGAAATCCTTTATTCCAGCCGACAGGAAATTATCTTGGACCAACCAAGAACAGACCGCACTCGTCTCACTCACACACATTTTCTTACAAATCTCGCTTCTCCATCCCGTCTTCATTGTCACGACGATAGTCCAACTGTAGCTCTTTTTTTAAATGCCCTCGTTTACAATCCACTCGATTTGTCTTGAGAGTACCATCTAACACTAATTTCGCACTGAAAAATAACTCTGAAACCATCAACTCAACTTTAGGTTATATACTTATTTCTTACAACAATTACCTTTTACCACGGCGAACCGTTCATTCGAAGAATACATTCTCCACTCTTCTCTGCTCTCCGTAAATCCGCACCGGAGTGAAATCCAAATATTCTAATGTCACAATGTTTGTCAATAGCCCGAAATCAGCTGATAAATGTTCCACGTTCAAGTGAACTTCACCACACTGGAGGTATGAATTTGAGCTGAGATCAAAATTGCTTATTTCAGGCCTCTTTTTTTAGAGCATTATAACCTCAAGATCTTCTTAGAGCTAAGTATTCCAACGGGATACATTTCGCAACAATCCAAGAGTAGCTATTAGACGTTCGAAATTCATCATAATTTTGGTACGCGCTCGAACAAAAAATGTACGACTAAATAAACTTGAATAGAACAACAACGACGTCACTCAAAATAAAGGAAACTTTGTCTCCCAACATCTCGAAGTACTTAAGTTTTGCTTTATGAGGAAGCTTCGAACATCAGCGAAACGATGGAGGGGGAAAAACGATGAGATGAATAACATTAGAAGAAAATGAAAATATTTACAAAAACTAGCGTCCCGATATTTTCAATACTATTCAACCTTTATCCTCTTATTCGTTCACTCGCAAGAACCACCCGTGTCGCGCGATTCCCCGCACTAGATCAAAAAATGATGCTGCTGATAACAACAATTTAAAACATCTCAGAAATCGTTTTACGAGTTAATAAAAAAGATTTTACAACTAAAACAATTTTCAAGCTACACGTTCCTAAACAACGAATAGGAATGATTTATCTTTGAAAATATTCAATTTTGAGCACATTAGCTTGATTTTTTTCTCGTAAAATTTTTACATACAAAAAAATTTTGCGAGCTCATTTTTTTGCCCAATAAAATAGCAATTCCAGGTGGCGCGGAAACACGAATTAGCTCTTTACTACTCCAGTACTCACGATGTTTCCAGGTACACGACGCGAAATACAAATCCCGACGTTTGAGATCGGATTTCATAAAAATATAAAATTTTGTATACATTTCAGTAGAACCACTCCAACGATTCGAAGAGGCAACGCGCCGAAGAAGAAACATTCGTGCGGAAAAAATCAAGTACATGTTATTTTTGACGATCGAATCGATTAAATGATTCCATGTGTAGATCAAATAAATTCTATGGTCTGCGAACATAAGCTGTGACAAAATTTTTCAAGTTTTGCATCTCTTAAAACCACGGCCGAACATGAAACATCGATAACCACAAAAATATTTCTGAACATTTAAATACTCGAACTCTGCAGGATTATTGAAAAAAACTTAAGAACAGTCGGCTCAGTTTTTCAAATCTTATATCCAATTTTGAGTATCAATAATTTACCACCATATTATCCACGGCTATAAAATGACCTCGGAATCTGGCATCAAAATCCCGACAAAAATCTTTTATTGACTACTCCGCTAGGCATAGATTGAAATCATTTGAAATGATCTACAAAGTTGTCATCAATTCTATCGTTCTAAAACTCCTCCATAATACGAGTTTCCTTCTGAGGAATCCCAACGTAGGATACAAACCATACCCATTTTCAGTAATTTTAGGCAATTCATTATCTACTTCAGTAATACTGAGAACAACAAATAATCAAATAGCATTCTGTAGAATCGAACGAATTAAATGAAAAATTTTTGATTCATCTGAGCGCTATCAAAATGACTTTCAAGCGTTGCTCATTTTGAAAACAAAATAAATGCTTTGCCGCGCGTAACTGAAAAACAAGCAAGAAATAAAATACCAACTTGATAAGCAAAATTACTATGCGCTGAAATTCTCAATCCCACGGTGGTTCTTCGAAAGTTGTACCAACTTTATTTGCGCTTCCAGGCACATGATCTGACAAAATATCGGCATTATCTGAAAAAGAAACGTTTAGACGATGAGAATGAAAATTTCGAGAAAATATTTACACGTGATATAATTTTACTCACATAGTTTCGAGGAATCTTTCGACTTTTCAACGACGCCGGCTAATTTGGTAATGGTTTTAGATCTGAATAAAAAATTCACACATTTATTCGTTGATCTTTCCAAACATCGATAACACATTAGAAAAACTTGGCTTACTCCGTGCTCGTATCCTTTTCATTTTTCTTCCTTTTACTCGATACACTCTCGGTAACGCTAGATCGCTTGACAGGCTGCTTAACCTCAGGACTGACCGGTTGCGCATCTCCACCCGACTGAGATACTTTTGAACTAGAAGAGTGCCCAACCGGAGTAGATAGGGCTGACTTTGAATTCGTTAATGGAGAACGTACGTCGACAAGTTGAGATGAAATTGATTTAGGCGTAGGTGAAGTACGGTTTTCTTCGACGAATTGACGATATGTAGTCACCGTGCAGGGTTTACGAAAAATAGGAAGTTCTTTGAGATTTTCTTCTATTAAATCAGCGATTACAGTTTCGGCTTTTTCTTTATTCATAAGAGTCACCCAAGCGGTGGTCTGATTGCAATAGGAAACATGAATGTTACCTTCAACAGAAAAAAATGAAATAATTCATCAACGGTACTAGATAAGTGACTTGTCTATTGAAAACCTCAGAGATGAACACCGATAAGACAAACTCAACGCATTGATGAAAGCTAGGAGCTTGGATACCCCCCCCCCCTCCACTAAACAGAGAGCAAGAACTCGAAACTTCTTCTAAGTCCATCTGTAAATTGATATCAGAAACAAAAAAGGTCAGAATGTAAGGAATGGTCAAAGATTAGAAAATATTCTTGAAAAAACATATGCGAAAGGCAAAAAATTCGATTACATTATCAGACCGGAGTTCATTTCTTTCTCTCTAGCCTCTATTATTCGCTTGAATCAAAGTAACTTACCATACGGATGGAATAATTGTACGATATCGCTGGTTTTCCAGTCTTTGGGAAACGATATATGAAAGACATGACTTCTAGAGGGCGTAGCTACATAAAGAAAAGGGGCAAAAGGTAAGTACACGAATTCATTTCTACAACAAGAAATTAATAAAAAATAAATAATTGACGGAAAACTTACGTTCATCTCCTTTCAGATTCATATATGAATAATCCATTACTCTCATAATAAACAACCTACAAATAATCGAAAAAATCAATCAATACGTGAAGAACTGATTCAAAACAATGATATCGAGAAACATCGCTCTAGAATACTCGAAGTAAGGAATTATCATTTTGAACATTCAAGGATGAAATTTTGTACGATAATTTTAAAATTGATAATAATACATGAAAACTTTATTCAGGTCATTTATTGTTAGGTCCAATACTCATGAGGAGAATATTGACGAACATTTTCAGAACTCTTCGAAGTCTAATCGAGAGCGTCTTTTTCGAATAAATTCGAAAATTGAGTATTGTTATGATGCAGATTGACACCCGTTGCTTAAATTATATTATGTTTGAGAATACCGGTGTGAGAGGAAATAATATAAACTGAAAAAGTCGATGTTGCAGATATTAAATTTGGAAAAAAAATCTGATCGCAAGTAATGTCGTGCGTTACAGAGAACCTTCACGATTTGAATACTTTTTCCTCCAAGGAATTTTCAATTTTTATTATCTTTTTCAAAAATCTGAACCAATAACTCGACTTTAAACTGAGAAAATTTAACACGAGAGAAAGTTTAATTTTGATCATCACAAAACGAGATATGACTGCAAGGTCACGTGCTTTTAATCCACACTACTCAACTCTTATTCTCATCGTGCGGCCCTCCTCACCTTGCACAAAAATACAAGCAAGATTTCTCTTATCTCAAATTACGAAAACATATTGTGTGAAATTCATACCTATTTTCAAACGGTTTCAATTCATCACTATCGGGAGGAACACTAGTTTGGTTTTTTTTACCTACGGAAAAAGAAAAAGAAAAGAAAAAATCAAAACAAAAACATAAATGAATGAATAATAGAACAAGAAGATAATCGCTCGATTAAGACTTCTCTGATCGTTTCAGGTTTCAAGAAGTCGCTTTCATGCCGTTCCCCGAAATAAAATATGTTCAATTTTTCGATAAAATCAATTTTTATTATCAATTGCCGTCCAAAATCATTCAAGAAATTTTCTCAATACCATTCAATTTTGTTACACAGTATTAGATATGTATTAAACGATGATAAAAACCGAATAATCCAAAATAAAAGAGAGCACAAATATCAATAATTTATCAGACTTCACCAAAATAACTGACTTCAGAGAATTAAAAGTATTTAGACAACTATACAATTATTCCATTTGCGGAACACTTCTATTTGATTCCTACAGCTAGAATACTGACCTAAATACGACGTTAACGAAATGAAAGCTCGCCCGGTCATGTAGGCATCAAAACCAGCCTCGTGAGATCGTTTCTCTTCCATCGAATAACTAAATTCTGGACATTCTGCCTCTGTAACAATAATCAATCACACATGACTAAATTCTGTCCAAAAGAGCTTTCGAATATTAAGCAATTTATTCTTACCAGCTTCTCTTAACTCGAACGGCGGTTCTTGTAACCTGGCCATCATATGATCCATAACACTAGACGGTATTAAATCTCTAAACGGATACGCACTGCACATGTACTTTGTATCGATAATCCTGCGTTAGTTTCAAATTCATCATAACAACAACACTATAAGTACCTACTTATCATTAACCCATGTTTCAATAATTAACCAACCTGGGGAAAAGCGTATGAACCATTTGTTTAAACTCCCAATAACTCTCAGGAAGGGGCCAACAAAATCGATTCACTATGTGACAAATATCTAGTAACATATTATGACCTACAATTAATTTTTTCTGCAACAAATGAAGCACAACCACATTAGTTACGAACAAAATACTCATTGTTCTTTCTAATTGTAACACCTCACCGAACTAGAAATGTGCTTGATCATCTTGGAGAATCCGACGGCGTTTGATATTTCTTTTTTCTCCTTCTCAAAATTTTCTTTATCGATGTCGGCTTTTGATTTACCTTTGACGCCAACCAATAATGCATTATGATCGACCCATCTTGTGCAGAGACTAAAATTTTTGGTTGAAAACCTTTCGTAAGCCGTCTGAGAAAAAAATATGTATCGTAAGTTTCGCTGACTTGAAAAAGAGAATGAATTACAGATATCAGACATACCTGGAAAATCAATTTTCTCATGAAGCCATTGCATTTATCAAAAATTATTTCTTTTTCTTGGTTATCGGGTGACAGGAACTTTTCAATCCGGGAACTAGCAGATGAAGAATAATTCATAATAAACGTAGAAGAGATGAATTATAAATAACATTCGAGTATACGTACCATGCATCTTCGACAGTAGACACAAATTCGTCAGGTATAGAAACCTTGGCAAAAGAAGAGTCCGGTTGACTCAGATTTTCGTACTTTGTTACGAGATCACCATTCAGAGTTTCTTCATCGACGATGTTCAAATACGGAATGCCTAATATAATCATACGATTTAAACAAGATTCGATCACTCGTAGAAGACATTACCATCTTCACTCACCTTCTTTGAATAATTTGTTGAAATCAAATCCGCAGTTGGACAAGAAATTTATTGAGGAGGATTGGCAGAGAAAGTTGACATCGTTACTATTCCTACCAAGCGCTCGAGGGAATACGTAGAAGTTGAAGGCTTTATAGAAGTATCTACAAAATCATTCGGATATAACGAAGTGAAAGAATTATTCTAGTCGAAAGAACATTCGAGACTCACTTATCCTGCTGACGATCAAACCTAAACGCACACAATCCAACTTGAATGAGCAAGAAATCGAGACTCCCATGTCGCAGCTTCGTGTAATAGCTATCTGGTGTATCATACGCTGTTATATCTGGCCCATTACGCAGTCCTGTGAATTCTCCGTCGATTGCGATAAAATCACATTCATCGATAGTTTTAAGGACTTCTGGTAGAGCTTGATTGAAATCTATAGAAAATCAGATTGAAAAATAGTTTAGATAAAGATGAAAAAACTATGCCGATCAAACGTCGAAGCCGGTACTTACTACTCTGGGTTACGTCCATAATTTAATTATTCTCACAATTATGTAGTTGAGAAGTACTACGAGAACTGGAATTTTTATCTATTTTCAGAAGCCAAATAATGCAGGATGTAGGTGAATTTTCTCAAAAGAAGCGCTTCTTTCATTTTGGTATTTTAATAGTCTTCGATTAGGTTCAAAACGATGATAAAAACGAAGTGAATAATTAAACCTCGTTTTTTTTTCTGTTTTGGTTCGAAGCAGCGTTGCCAAGTAATCTCATGTATCCAGCAGAAAGAGTACTGCTGCAGCCTGTCAAACTCAAGCATTCTATTTTTAGTTGTGAACTTGTCAATCATTGAAATTCTGAACTTTTGAAGATAAATTTTCCCTAAATACCACAGTAATACCATTTTGTAGTTTAGGTTGTGAGTACATTGTATAGCTGTGACGGGATTGGGGAAACAAGTGACTGAAGCAAAGGACTGAAGTGACACACTTTGACTATAGAGGGTATGGACTGGATGGTAACTCGTTCTATTATTTGTCTGGGAATGAAGGCGTTTTTTACAGGCAATTTGACGTGCACCGCGACTGCAACCGTTTGTTGGTGTTGTATGTGTGTAAGTGTGAGTGTTATATATAGATATACACCTGCCTTGCGTGCAGTCGGGGTGTACCTCAAATAGCATACAGAAAACCCCTTCATTCCTAGACAAGCATTTTACATTGCTCTTACGGCGCGTTACCAGTCCATACCCTCTATAGTCAAAGGTGACACATTAGTGAGGTTGACGCAGGGTTGATGTAATAATACCATACCTTAGAATACACACAGTGGATAGGTAAGTAGATATAAGATATATGTTCTGGCGCACCTGGCGCAGCGCTCAAATTTTCTAGCGCACTATCTAATTAAGAGTTCTCTGTTTTTAAAACAAATAATGGTTAATTCTTCTCTCTTTTTCTTCTCGAGTAGTTTGAAAATTTTTATACTTTTATATCAAATTTATATCGTTTTTTTCTTTTTCTTAACCCTCCTAAATTCTGACGCACTTACTCATTTCTCTAGCGCAGTGAAGCGCAGTGGCTAATTTCTCTAATTTTTCATTAAATTTAAAAAACCTCAAGAAGAAGCGCAGTCTCTCAATTGTCAATTCCCACCTTTTTTCATCTAATTTTTGAAAAAAAGAGTTCCTCATTTTTCTATCATTTTATCCCTGAAGAAGTCATCACAGTCCAACAAAGTTGAACCTTTGCCAGCTTTCAACTACTTCCGCGCCAGCTTAAAATTAACGCACAAACGTTTCCAAAAACATTCACACATTATTTTACTTGTTTCTCATACTTTTTCAGAAAAAATCACCAATCTGGTATAAGAAAATAGACTTTTTAAAATTATAATTTTTCTAGACAGCATATTCTTTCTGACTTGTATTTCAGACTTTTTTCAGAGAAAAATCACTGATCTGTTATAAGAAAATAGACTCTTTAAAAATTATAAGTTTCTAGGCTGCATATTTGTTCTGACCCGTATTTTAGACTTTTTCAGAGAAATTCAGCATCATTTTATCCTTTCTTCAAGAAACCAGAAGATGAGTCTTTGGTACACTTTTCCTATCATTAAATTAGCTGAAAATTACCGCACAAACGTTCAGCCAACGTTCAGGCAGAAATTAATGTGATTTCTGTAGGCTAATCAGTGATATTTAGTCAGAAAAACACAATCACTTTTAGTAGCCATAATTTTCATGAACTTTGCCTTACCAGAAAAATTACTTCAACCTTTCTCTCTGTGTTTCTCATATAGGAGTTGAGACCTACCTTTTTAAATCTTGATAAAAATGGTGTTATTGAAAAGAAAGTATAAACTTATAAGTAAATATCTAGTCTACGAATGTTTATTGACTTGGAAAAATATGAATACTTGCGAGAGCAGCTATACCAAGACAATGTCTATGAAGTTCATTTTGAAGAAAATCCTGAAGAGTATATGGAAGTTATAAGTGCAATCAAAAATGCAGAAATCATGTTTCTTGGTGGTAGTCCACTTTTTGATGATATTTGATTCTATGATCCACAACCTCAAGCTGATCTAGGATATGAATCAGATATAGAGATAATCAATGAACCTAATATGGAGATAGTCAATGAACCTAATGGAGATAGTCAATGAACCAATTATAGAGATAATCGCAATAAACCAGATAATAGATTACTATCAGCTAGTACATCTTGTGATAACTTGAGAAATAAGGGAACAGAAAATAAATAAATACCCAATTATTTTTTAACTAGAAATATCAATCAACCTTTTTATACTTATATATAAATAATCAAAAATGGAAAATCAAAACAGCATGCAAGATAATTATAATGACTATGAAGAAATAATGACTATGAAGAAGAATATGAAAAATTTACTCAAAAATGTAAGGATAGAACAAGGGAGAGAATGAGAGAAAGAGATAGAATAAAGATAGATAGGCCTATTGATAACTATGATAAATCACCTATTAGGGAATTCAACATGACGTCGCACGGCATGTTCTATTGTCTCACTCGTTGGCGATGTTACATTGCCTGTAATTATGGGACGCGTTTGGTTTTTTTCAATTATCTTTGGAAAGAAGGCCTAAAATGGAAAAATGATGAGAATGATATTTATTGCCCTTATAATTTCCTACATTATGGTCAAAGAAAAAATTACAAAATTTTAAAGGTAGGTCCAACCGATAGGAAATTACAAGGGGAACAGACTTTGTTCTCTTCATTTTTTCGCATAAAGGCTTACTTTCTGAGAAAACTGAGAAAAACAGGATACGCTCCATTAGCCGCAATGTATTACTGCCAACGAGTGAGATCTTGTGAGTCACAATTGTGACGTCAGTTTAATTGCCTAATAAGAGAGGATGATTTTGAATCAGATATTGACCCAGAGGAGAATTAATTTTCTTTATACTTATTACTACAATATGGCCAAGTTACAAAAAAATCCACCGGATAGTTTCGGAGGAGTTCCACGAACAAACACATACTCAAAATACTGAAAAATTTCTCAAAAAATTGAAAATTTCTCGAGAACTACTCATCCGATTCTCACAAAAATTGCGGGTGCACATATTCAGATATAATACTATACTACAATATGGCCAAGTTACAAAAAAATCCACCGGATAGTTTCGGAGGAGTTCCACGAACAAAAAAATCTTATACATACATATATATATATATAAGGAAACCTGAAATTTTTGTTTATGCTAGTTGTGATCTATGACCTCTAAAACGTCGAGAAAATTCATTGCCCCCTCCCCCCATTCACCTTGCTACGGGTGTAAATACCTCACTTTTCCAATTGGAAAAGTCGGTAAAAGAAAAGAACAGAAATTGTACATACTGTACACGCGCTCTTAGTAGGAGCACTTGTAAGGCACCATTAGTTAGAGAGAGAAAGAATTATAGCGTTCTACTGTGAGTTGGAAAGAAAGAAAAGAATTCATGATTTTAGTTGTAGAGAAAGGCACTAACATCATCCTCAACCTTGATAATGTTCTCTCCATTAAAAATCTGAATTTGAATATGTAAGCCCTGGGAATGAGTTCTTTACAAATCTAGTGGTCGTTAAAAATTATAAAGGAAAACCTAAGAAAAGTATGAGACATGAATGAAAAAATAACAAAAAAATCAATTTTTAATTTTGTCCTCTCTCTCATTGTGATATCAATGATGCTGATTAATTCCGCGCTACGTAATATACGAGAGCTTAATCAGAAAAACTTTGCGGGAATGCTATCATGTAATTGTGTAGTGAACGGTGTATAACACGTTTATTGAGGTACTGAAAGTTAGCGGATTGATACAATATTCTAGATACAGGTACATGACAATGCAATGTTCGACGAGATAACAAAGATAAGCACACACACACACCTCACACATACGTTTACCGCTACAAATTCCTCCCCCTCTAAGGGTTTGGATCATATGTACAAATTCAATTTAACAACAAAAACAAACAAAACAAAAATAATTTACAAAGTATTATCGATGACTAAATAAATTTTTGACTACATGCGATATCGTATGGGTGGACGACTTGTACGTCCGCTTGAAGTAACCACAGTTTTTTCGGCGTTATTGGATACTGCTAGTAGAGGTTTAGGTTGATGATTAACTGTTTTTTGCGGATAAATGGTTAAGGAAATTTTCTTTTAATTTTTATTTTCCTTTTCTGACGTTACTTCGTTTCTTGGATCAAATGTTGACGGGCGTTTCAGTATTGAGGCGTATGTTTTCTTTTCCTCCACCAGTGGTTTCAACATATACGCTGGCTTCAAACGATCAATTGAGACATTATCTTCCTTTTCATTCAAACTTAGAGTGTAGAACTTTTTAGATCGTTTGATGACCTTGTATGGGCCCTCGTATGGGGCTTCTAGTGGTAGTCGTACCCGGTCAACTCGCACAAAGACTTTTTTTGCTGTCTCCAAGTCCTTGGGGATATATACAACTGAAGAGTTCTTATTTCTGAAGGACGACGGTTTTAGTTTGCGTATGCGGTCGCGTAATTGTGACACATAAATATTTTCATTCTCCATTGGAGTACCAGTTCTATAAAATTCACCTGGAAGTCGTACACATCGTCCATAAGTCAACTCTGCTGGGGATATTTCTGTTTCCTCGTTGACGGCCGTTCGTAACCCAAGGAGGATGTATGGTAGGTCCTTCAACCACTCACTACCACGACATCTCAAGCCCTGTTTCAGTGAACGCTGCATGCGTTCCACAATTCCATTCGCTTTTGGGTTATAAGCTGTTGTTCGGACAGTGTCAACACCTAACAGCGCGCAAATTTCATTGAAAAGTTGCGACCGGTATTGAGGCCCTCGGTCTGATTTAAGTTGAGTTGGTACACCGTGTCGACTAACCCACGCGTCAATGAATGCTTCAGCGACAACAGTTGCCTCTATACTTTTCAGTGGGACAGTTTCCACCCACCGCGTTGTTCGATCAATAAAAGAAATTGCGTATTTATATCCGTCAACTTCTGGTAAGTGTATAATATCGGTGTGCACGACTTCAAAACGATCAACTTGGGGATATTGTTGCATTTCCGATTTGGTATGGCGCGATATTTTTGATCGCTGGCAACTATCACAACTCCTGACCCATTCGCGTATTTCTGCTTCCATTCTTGGCCAGTAGTAGGTACGTTTTATAGTCCGCACTGATGCTCGTCCGCCTGGATGCGCAATCCCATGTAGTTGATTGTAGATACGTCGACGTAGGGTTTGCGGAACAAAAATTAAATTCTTCCCCTGCCATTGATAGCAGAGCACCGTTGCTTTCTCAGTATTGAAGCAGACTTCGCGCAGTTTCTGACTTTTTTTCCATTCTAGCACCTCAACGTCATTTTTTTGCTCTTCTGCAATTATTTGTAGTGAAATCATCTCAAGCGCGGCAACTTCTGGTCGGCTTGTGGCGTCTGCAATTATGTTGTCAACACCCTTGATGTGCTGGATTTTGGTGGTGAACTGCGATATAAATTCTATTTGACGTGAGCGACGTTCGAGCGAAATTCGTTTCTTTGCGTTGAAAACTGTTAGCAAAGGTTTGTGGTCGGTTACTAAAGTTACATCGTATCCTTGGATAAGGTATTCAAAATTTTTGACACACGTATATAACGCATATAATTCTTTATCATATGTCGCCCAATTGAGTTGCGCGTCTTTCAATTTTTCTGAGTAAAAAGCAATTGGCTGAGGTTCGCCGTCTATGATTTGCTCTAAGACCCCACCAACCGCAATTCCGCTTGCGTCGCATGTAAGTTGTAGGGGTAGGTCTGGACGCACAAAATGAAGTAAGGTGTATCTAATAAATGCGCTTCTTACTGCCTCAAAATCGTCTTTCAAACGCTCAGTCCATACTATGGCCGTGTAGTCTTTCTTTCCTCGGTGACCTTTTAGTGTGTCGTATAAGGGCGCAAGCAGCTGCGCTGAGTTACGAACGAATCGGCGATAAAACGAAAATACGCCGAGAACTTTTCGCATAGCCGTTACCGTTTTTGGTCTTTTAATATTACGAATATATTCAACGCGCTCTTGTGTAGGTTTGAGGCCTCTGTGCGATATTTGAAATCCGAGAAACTTAACTTCTGTCTGTAAAAATTGCGATTTTTCAGTGTTGATTGTGAGACCATATTCCTGTAATTTAGCAAATAGAACGCGCAAGCACTCAAGGTGCTCTTCTTCTGTTTTAGTGAATACTAAAATGTCATCAAAATATACAAAAATGAAGGGTAGATCGCGCAGAACAGAAGTGATAAATCGCATCCAAGTACTAGGTGCATTTTTTAGGCCGAATGGCATGCGCAAATATTCGTATAAGCCTGTTTGCGTGATGACTGCCGTTTTATGAACGTGTGCGGCGTGAATAACAATATTATGATATGCTTTAACTAGGTCTATACAACTAAAATAATGCATACCTTCAAGGCGATTCGTATAATCGGTGATATGTGGGATGGGGTATCGATCTGGTACCGTTTGAGCATTGAGTCTGCGAAAATTCCCACAGTATCGTTTTTTTCCTTTCTTGCTGACGATAACGAGTGGCGAAGCCCATTCTGATTTGGATGTGCGCAGGATACCAACCCGTTCCATTTCACGATATTCTCTATCGACTTCTTGTTGGTCGCGATATGGGAGCCGGTACGGTCGCTGATAGACGGGGCGGCCGGTTGTCTCGATGAAATGTTCGGTGTCGTGTGGTTTCTCTCTGTATCGCGGTGGCTGTAGTAGTTCTGGAGTCTCGTTCAAAATTTTTGTAACGCGCTCGTCAACGTTTGGAATCGCTGTAATGAGATGGACGGATGGGGTAGATGTATACTGCGTGAATCCGTTCGCCGAGAACAGTGTTTGGCCGTCAATGAGTCGTTTGCGCGTGAGATCCGGTAACAAATGATGCGCTTTAAGAAAATCAGCGCCGATAATGGGAGTTGAGATGTCGGCTACCACAAACGTCCAGTTGTATATTTTTCCGAGTCCGAGATCGATTGCGAGCGTCGTAAGTCCATAAATTTTTATCGGTTGTCCGTTGACCGACTGAACAGAATAATTGGCACAACTTTCGATCTGTTTTGCCCATTTACGTGGGATCACGGTGATGTCTGATCCTGAGTCGATAAGAAAACAAATACGTAAAAGCTTGTCTCTAATGAATAGTCGCGGCGATTTATTCGCGCGGTCCCCGTTGGCCGCGTCAATGGAACCACATTCTAGTTTTCCGTTGTATTTTTGGCTTGTTTGCAAGTAGGTCTGCATTTTGTGGCGCTGGTCCCGAACGTATAATGATACCAGCATTCGCCGTCATATAACTCTACGCGACGAATCGGGGGTCGTGATGAACTACGCTGACGATAATGTGGTGTGGGTGAGCGTGAGGGCTGCCGTGATGCCCCACGAGAGCGATATTCTGGAGAATGATTGCGATAACGAGAACGAGACCCTCGCTCTTTTGATGGAGAACGGTCGCGTGTGCGCTCAGCCCGAAGAGCGGCGATCTCTTTCGATAAAGAATTTAGCGCGTCAATAATTAATGTATCCCGCGAATTTTCAATGGCACTAACCTGAAGTTTTGGCGTCTGCTTTTGACGTAGTAATCCGTAGACGTTTTCGGCTTGCTCAGCTAAGTCGTCAAGTGTCATCGCGGAACAGCCAGTTAAATATGGTTTGACGTCGGTCGGAATCTTGGTATAAAATAACTCCCGAAGAGCTGGATCGCCAACTGTATTACCTCCATGTCGTCGAAGAATCGCTAGAATTTCTTTCGGCGCTTTATCCTCGACATTTGATTCTGCAAACAATTTTCGGAGCCGCTTTTCATCTGAATCGCCGAACTCAATGAGAAGGATTTTTTTCGCGGCTGTATAAGGTGAAGATTCGCGCTGCGTCGCATCCGAATTATTGACGCTTTCGATGATGCTCTGTATTTTTTCGGACTGGTTTATCGATAGGCATTGGAGAAGGTAGGCGAATCGGTCTGACTCTTCCTTAACATCGTTCGCTGTAAAAATCGTCTCGACAGTAAGAAACCATAGGCTTGGGTTTTGGATTGAAAATTCCGGTAATTTAATTTTACGCGACATTTTCGATTCAGTTTTTATCACAGCACTTTTAGTCTTTAGAAAACGACGAATTACAATCGGTGGCGTCGAACATTCAAAATTGATAGTGTCGTTTTCGTTCGTATAGAACGATACTCGTCTCACTGCACTTCGCGTACGAATTGTGAATTTTTTAAAATTACACAGTCAATAAAGAAACTTCGATATCACCTACGAATAATTGTGAATTAACGAATAAAAGACAAATTAATCTCAAAACGCTGCTGGCAAGGTCGCCAATTTGTAGTGAACGGTGTATAACACGTTTATTGAGGTACTGAAAGTTAGCGGATTGATACAATATTCTAGATACAGGTACATGACAATGCAATGTTCGACGAGATAACAAAGATAAGCACACACACACACCTCACACATACGTTTACCGCTACAATTGAAATCTGAAGAAAATATCTGACTACTCAATTATCTCTACAGGCTAATCTTGGCTTACACTTTTGGTCTAATACTAGCCCGATGTGGTTTCAACATTTTTGCTCTCAAATATCAATCATAACGTTTCTTGAAAGCAGTGATTTATTTTCAACAAGTTAATATTTCCAACTTAATAACGGTCTAACAACATTGCCATGGCATGGCAATCATAACATCTTTCCCGAGTTGTGGTTTTTTGTCTTTACTATTGGTGAACCAAATTTCAGAGATTTCCGTTTTGGATCTGTTGGAAAGAAATCGTCAAGCTGTAAGTATACTATAAATTAGATTATAAAATAAACGTTGTTGTATTGATGAAAATTGGTTTGAATGCTTTGGTTTCTTAGAAAATTTATCTGGCTGAAAAAGAATTTGAAAACTACACGGATGTTGATGAGCTAAGAAAGGCGGCAGTCAATCGGACAGTTGAAGCATGGATTTGTACAGAAAACGAGTGTAATCGGGCAAACAATGAATTGGCTAGAAGGAAAGAAGTTGAAGCGAATCTCACCAAAATCAATCAGGAAATTGGAGTACTTAGATCCGAAAAAGTAAGTCATAATCTTAAATTTATTTCGTCAAATGGTGTAGTTTGAAAAAGTAAGGGAAAAATTTGATTCTATTTGTGACGGGTTGAATTTCGTCAAACTGCAGACTGAAAAGCAAGGATGAATCATTTTAGTAGATAGGTTATTCCAAATTTGTGATCAGTTGAAATTCCTCGAGATATTACGCATGAGAATTTTTGGGTATGGTTAGGCCTATTTTTTGTTCGTCGAATTTTTTCGTCATTCTCTCTCATTTCGTCAAAGCGCAGTCTGAAAGGGTTAGGGAAAAATTCAGTTGGGTAGAATCATTTCAGAAGGAGACAAGTTTATTCAAAATTCGTGATGAGTTGAAATTCGAGTTTTTTCCGTACAAGAGAGAGCTATTTACGAGTGTATTACGTGTCTTTTCGATGAGTCGAGATAAATTTTCGAGGGAGCCTATTTTCTGTTTGTCGAATTTTCATAGTAATCTAGTTTTTGTATTTTGTCTCACATCCGAATATTGTGCGACTATCATTATATGAATCACTATTCTTCTATAATTGACGTCAAGAACTCTTTGTTTTCAGAATACGACTGTAAGTGATGCCGCTAAACTGGAGTTTTTATTACTTTATCGTAATAAACTCGTCTTCTTAGAAGATAATTACGCTACTGGAATACCAGCTGATGAAAATGTTTTCATGAAACAACTTCAGAGTAACCCAGATTTTCAAAATGTTACGAAAAATGATATCACCTTGAAGAAACATGCCAAGAAATGGATCTGGATGCTAGTTTTTGGCGACGAAAATAAGTGCAGTCAGTTAAAACAGATACGAGAAGCTTTAAACTACAATCCAAAAAAATACATTTGGTTCGCTGATCAAGGTCAACGTCTGTGTGATTTATTGAGTGAGGATAATCATTCTGAGTTACAAATGTTTGATGTGAAATATCTGACAAAAGATAAGGTTGAACTTTACATATCATTTTTAAGTCCTGACGTTCAGAAGGCAGCAAAAATATATTTCAGCAGTGAGGGTTGGATTGATTATAACAATTCAGGCGAATAAGGCATGTAATAACTTTAATAAGCGTTTTTTTAACAAGCCATAGGTTTTTTTATTATAAGTGGTCAGCATAATTTTGTATTATTTAATACAATTTCTAGAATTATATCGTTGTCTGTGTTACAAAAAAAAAGCATAACAATGTAACAAACTCATTGTGAAACAAGAAAATGAAACTCTCTGGATATTTTGTTACTATGAAGAAGAGATAGGCCTAATATTTTTGATGAGCGTGCAACTACCTAATTTACTGTCATCTTTTCAATTCAAGTTCAAATATGTCACCTCTCTACTCGCAGACAAAATTCCGAGTCGAGATTGGTGGTATATATACGAATTTGAAATTTTATTAAATTGTTGGCGGGTACTCTTACGTAATTTATGGCTTTGTCTTGTAGCGTTGTTCTACGTGATTGCAATGTTTCTGTCGTAGAGTATGTGCGCACCCCGCCAGCAACCAGTCTGCTTATTCCGGTATGCGATAAGTATGATGTGTAAAATTAGTATACCTGTCGTCCTGTACTCTGGTATGCAGTAAGTGCGACGTGATGGTTCAGTATACCCAAACGTATGTCCGATTATTCATATCTATAGTATATGGGCCCAGCTATAGCTATGAGTAATCAGATGTACGAAGCGACGGCGGTTCAATACCCACCTACAAGGTTTCGTCGCGTTCAAATTGAAAAAAAAAAAATTCGTATGCATATGAACGATCGCATATGTGTGCGAATTTTCCGAATGCTCTGTGCCAGGAAAAAAGATGGAAAAAGAAAAGGAAATACCTGGCACAGGGCACCGGTTTTGCTGATTTTTTTAATCAATTCTAATTTTGAAGTCTATTTTCTTATACCAGATTGGTGATTTGGCCAGCCCGGTGATTTTCTCTGAAAAAAGTATGATAAACGAGTAAAATAATGTGTGAATGTTTTTGGAAACGTTTGTGCGTTAATTTTAAGCTGGCGCGGAAGTAGTTGAAAGCTGGCAAAGGTTCAACTTTGTTGGACTGTGATGACTTCTTCAGGGATAAAATGATAGAAAAACAAGCTATGTCGCAGGCGACATAGTAGCGGGGTCGGCTTAAATCTACTCAACTTCATTCACTGCCTAAATATTTCTACTGATTCACTTTCCGACGTTATGAAAAGCTCAATACCAACTTCAAGTTCAATTCAGGATACTTACTCAACAATCATTCATTCATTCATTATGCTTTACCGCTTCGATACTCCAATAATTTAATTCATAGCTCCCACCAATCGATCAAGAATTCCTCCTATCTTTTTTCTTCTATTTTTGATGAAAACAAACACCCAACAATCACTAATTTCGTTGATTTGGATTGGAATACTGTCGATAGTCGACAACAACTAGACGTACGTGATAACGTTCCCTCAATGCTGACATTATTCCCGTTCGGATCCCGACGAGGTGATCTAAATTTTTCGCTTGAGTTTTTCATTCATCAGCAACCCTACTTCTTTTCCAACGTCTACTCCAACATTTTCATCAAAGGAACGAGCCATTATTCACTTATTTGGACCAAAACTCTCAGCACAATTAGACACGTAACTAACTTCCCACGTTTGTCTTTCTCGTCATGAGATATAAGGATAGTTACTAATACAAGCTGTAATATCATGATAATTGTCTTCCAGTTTAATATATGAAGTGTCCTATTGTTGAAGAAGGAAGAAAATAGGAGAATTGCAAACTCAGATTATAGAAACTAGAATGAAAACACCAACTGCGATGTACACTTAATTCAATAATATTGTAGCTTGATACCGACTATATATTATGTTTAGATCACGGTACTCAACGATCATTCATTTATTCTGCTACACTGCTTCAATACCTTTGTTCAATACTCTACTTTCATTCACATTGTTCAGACCGATTCCAAGAATTCATCTCTCATCACTTTTCTTATATTCTGTAATGAGCGAACAACCTGGGTACCAAAACTTTATGAGCAATTACCTATTCATCGATAGAAAATAAATTTACAATTGGAACATTCAATCAAATTTATTACTATGCAAACGTAACTCATGATAACAGACACTTTTTACATTGCGTAATATTAATACCACTACAACGATAACGCAAATTTTCAAAAAGCCGCAATCGAATCATTGAATGATGAATCGAACACAAAACGCAAAACAAATAAAAGAGCCAAAGACACAAGACTAAACAGCTTACGGCTCGTTCGAAGATGACGTCAGAGAGACTGAAATGAGCCCAAGAAAGAAGAAAATTAGGATTGCAATACGGTCGGCCTTTGCGCCACGGGCCGACTTTAATGAGGAACTCTTCTTTTCAAAAATTAGATGAAAAAAGGTGGGAATTGAGAGACTGCGCTTCTTCTTGAGGTTTTTTAAATTTAATGAAAAATTAGAGAAATTAGCCACTGCGCTTCACTGCGCTAGAGAAATGAGTAAGTGCGTCAGAATTTAGGAGGGTTAAGAAAAAGAAAAAAATGATATAAATTTGATGTAAAAGTATAAAAATTTTCAAACTACTCGAGAAGAAAAAGAGAGAAGAATTAACCATTATTTGTTTTAAAAACAGAGAAATCTTAATTAGATAGTGCGCTAGAAAATTTGAGCGCTGCGCCAGGTGCGCCAGAACATATATCTTATATCTACTTAGGTACACGTAAATCTCATTCCTTATTTCAGCTTTATGCAGTACCTTTCCATCAGTGAATACTCTGTAAAGTGTAACTTGCATTTGGTGTGATTCAAGGATTGTCCCTGAGTGACTCATGAGGTATGAGTCAGGATGAGTAAGTTTGAGTGATTACCTATGGCCGGGTTCATGTCAAACTTTGCACAGTGTTGCTAGATTGGACTCTAGGATTTTACTCATTATGATTGTTTTCATATTCGTTTTTCATCACCAGTTCCTTTTCACTTTCAGTTGGCGCGTTTGGTCCTGGGTCATTGTTCTTGAGTCAATCTGTTGCTTATTGAATCATTTGAGGAGGGTTCTGGCAGAAGGGCTTCCGCAAGAAAATATTTAACACAGAAAAATGAATTTGAAAGTTTAGATGAATATAACTTCGCAACAATAAGTTTAATCAAAAAAAGTGTAAGAACAAAAGTTGAAGAGCAACTCTTCTTCTATAAGATACATAATTACATTGTCAATCTGTTGAATATTAAATTCAGAGGGACCGGGAGAAAAAAAGATAGCGGAGGCCCTTTTTGTATCGGGTAAAATTGGCGTAAAATCCCATACAAAAAAAAAATGTGGTTTGTACATCCACTATCTAAAATTAAATCAATAATTTTACTACCCACTGAAAAGAAAAATAAAGTTTCCTTACCAAACACCATTAACGCTCAATCCTCCTCATCAGAGCTCTCCTTATTCACAAAATTGTACTCTTCCTTTTCCAGTTCATCAATATTGACCACTACCTTTTGTGGAGAATCATCTTTGTAAAAAGCAATGTTCGCCATACCAGCTTGCTGTCTACTTTTATGGATTTTCCTGACCTTCCACTTTGGACCTAAGATTTTCTTTCTTAGAACCAAAAACTGATTTTGGCTTACTTCTTGAGGTTGAATTATCACTACAAGTAGTGTGTGAGGAACTAGTACGGGGACAAATAGCGGATCTTCTTGACTCAGCTCGATCTTTTGTTGACTTCCAGCTCTTTTGTCGATCATGTGGGCAGTCTTTCCTAACATGATTTGTATGCATTAGACACCCATAACAATAAATTAGTCCTGGAAACGGACAATCCTTTTCTGTATGATTGTCAGGGGTGTATCCGCATCGACATGTAGGTTTAGAAAAAGGTTTGAGAGAACCGTCACTCATCTTTGATTTCACGCCTCCAGACACGTACATATAGCTGCACCATCTTTGTTTTCTTCCTCTCGACGCGTAGTTTCTTTACCTCTCAATTCCAACAAAATGAGGAGATCTTTCAGGTCTGCAACACTGTATCCTAGGCTACTTTATCCTGGTTGAATTTAGTAAACTCCATTGTCTGAATATCTTTTGCGTATTTTTTGACAGCAAACAGATAGTTTTCTTTTTTGTCCTGTTCTGGTAAAGGCTTTTGTCGTCTGATCCTTTCCACCAGATCGTCAAAACAATTATTGAATTCCAGAGCACTTTCATGCCTCGGATCATACATAATTTTGTTAAATCGTTTCTTTAATTCAAAGTCTGCTCCTACACCAGACGGATCTACAGTGTGTTCTAGTTTTTGAATTAACGTTTTCGGTTTGGTTACTGATCTTACTTGAGCATGCAACAAACTAGATATATTTTGAATGATAAAATTACGAACCTTATCAGTGATAATTTTAATTTCTTCATCGCTGAAGTCAAGTGCCGGCTTTCGTTTTTCATCAATGATGAAACCAGCTCCATATGAGTTTAATTCAGAGGAGATCCTATCCAGGAAAACAAGAAAGCTAGAATTCTTATCTAACAGCTCTCTCAAGCGTTGAAAATTCATTTTCAAAATTATATGCATATTTGATCGTTTCGCTTTCGACTCATTCAAAACTTCATCTTGAGTTTCCTATCATTATCTTAATTTCGTTCTTTATCTTCTTTATTCAACAAATTCGCAGCCTCAGCTCGTTTACGCGCTTCCTGTTCTAACCTTTCACCTTCCGTTATAGCTTCCTTCCAGTTAGATTTATCAGGTGAATTTTTGGTAGTTTTTGTCAAGGAATAATCAATATCCTGCTCTGAAAAATCTTCAATTCTGTTCAATTCCATGATTTTCATGGCAAGGCTATCCTTTTGAGTACTCACTTCTTCTTGAAGTTTCAAGACTTGATCACCTATTTTTTGTTCCAATTTTTCATAATTTTCGTACATCGAGTTCAGAAGTTCTTTTAGAGTATCAAAATTATCATTTTTCCTAGAACGTTTCAGCGCTGGTGATTTTGGTGATGAAGGATTTGATACTTCGTTGCTGGTTTCCTGTACAGATTCAAATGGTTCGGCCAAAGGATTTAAGAAGCACCGTGTCCTAGATTTTCCTGAATTTACTCGGGCTGCGACTGAAGCAACTGTTTTTGGGGAAATTGGTTGAACAAAATTCACTTCAGCGTTTTCGTTCATTCTGCAGTCCTTTTTAGCTGAAAAATTTGCGTTCTCTGGTCCACCAAAAAATCTTCTATTTTGCATCACCTGTAATTTTTTTGGGCAAACAGTTATCAAATTAGATTCGACTGTTTAATGAACACTACTATTAGCCAGGGCTGGGTCGAATAGAATATTGGCTAGCTCAACCGTGAAAAAATAGTTACAGTTGTGCCAGTTCACGTTTGAATTGAATAACTTCCGTGACTCAATATTCGTGACTGAAATGGGCCCTATTCCTTTGCTAATCGTTCAGCTCAAAAAGAATCAATGCACTTACGATGTATTAATTAGGATTCATATGCCGTGCGCAGCGGGATTGATCATTTCTCGGTGGGCACTACAAAACATAATCCTCGTAACTAATCACACACCTGTTATGCCAGATAGTTCAGGTTTCTCTGGCCTGTTACGTACTCCAGTTTGAACTAATCTGAGAGCTTACTTGGAAAGCATTAAGCAAGGCTTTAGAGTATGTGAAAAATTCTTACTTCTCTTTTATTCCTGTTCCTGTTCGTTATTTGTAACACTTTTCCTGTTCAAGCTCGTTCGATAGTTGTATAGATAAATGCATGTCAATCACAAACCACCTATTCAAAATAACAATTATAGTTTAATCCTGAATTCCTGAAATAGTATTTTTGTTATTCCTGTGTACTACACTCAAATAATCCTGAAAGCGTTTTTCAGTTATCCTGTAAGCTTTTAGTCAAGCACTTGGTTCCTATCAAAAGCAATCAGGTAAATGATTCCTGTAGATTTGTTTTCTCAAATATTTCACTTAAGGTTTCACATACATACCTTGGTATACCATATCGGAATAAGTATAAAATAATAACGTTGAATCAGATCTTCTAGTTTTTAATTACATTAATTAATCAACATACTATACCAAGACATTCGTAATTTGTATATAAGAACAAGCAGCCTGTAGCAGGCTGGAAGAGGTTCGTGCAACTAAGAAAGAATTTTTCTTCCTGATAGTTGATTTGAATGATATGTGACGTACGTTGTCAATCCACCAATCAATTTGTGAACATAAAATAGGTTCATAAAGATATTATGTAAGAAATGTCGATTACACGACCGTGACGACACCCAAAAATTCCCACCAAAAAATATACAACTACTTCTTCAAATGAAAAAAAAAAAAAAAAAATGTAGCGAACTAAATAATAGCTGAATAACTGATGAATCATGAATTTATCAATAAAAGTTTGATAATGCTCGGTACAAGCTTCTAGTCTGCTAAACCCTCACTAAGAAATTTTCAACAATCACGTAAAATCTTGAAAGGTGACGTAATTAGACCGCAGCAACTATACCGTTTTACAAATTGGCTACTGAAAATCTACAAACATTACTCGATACCACCGGCGCAGCGTCGCTCAAAAGAGCACGAACCTAGTAAACAAAGATTCGGTATCTCACACCTCAAGATTGAACATAAATAATCTGATAGACAGTGACCGCGTACACGTGAGCGTATGAACAAAACCGTGAGCGTCTTAAAAGTGTGAGCACTGAATTATGAAACAAACAGCCAGTACCAGGCTGGAAGAGGGTCGGCCGATCTTTTTATTTCTTGAATTTTGATGGATTGATTTTCCATTACGTCACAATATCAAATTGCAAAATATTGCAGAATATGCCGCTTGCTGAAATGCTGAAATTCCTTCTGATCACCTTTTCAGT
This sequence comes from Aspidiotus destructor, assembly GCA_035079395.1. NCBI lineage: Eukaryota > Metazoa > Arthropoda > Insecta > Hemiptera > Diaspididae > Aspidiotus > Aspidiotus destructor. The sequence goes on along the minus strand of JAVHKZ010000015.1, from coordinate 22,622,220 downwards.
GACTTCCATACTTGAACTGAGCTACAACAACGTTTAAGCGTGGGGATCAAGTATATATGTAGCAAAAATAACTTTCTGCTGATCAATTAAATTTGTTCATATTTAGAGCTTCAAATGCACGCTTCCCCCCAGGGGTGAGGGATAGATCTCTGGGGCTCTAACCTATGAATGTTGTTTAGGCATCTGCATAGTGGATATATATTGAGTTTGATCAAAATTGGTTCATATTTAGAGCTCCAAATGCACGCTCTCCACTTCAGGAGGAGGGGGGGGGGCTCTAACCTATGAATGTTGTTTAGGCATTTGCATAGAGGATATATTTAGAGCTCCAAATGCACGCTCTCCACTTCAGGAGGAGGGGGGGGCTCTAACCTATGAATGTTGTTTAGGCATTTGCATAGAGGATATATATTGAGTTTGGTCAAAATTGGTTCATACTTAAGACTCCAAATTCACGCTCCTCTACTTGGGGAGGGGAGGGGATCTCCAACCTATGAATGTTCTTTGGGCATTCTTATGGAGGATCTATATTGAGTTTGGTCAAAATTGGTTCATTGTAGCTCGATACCAATTATATGCTTCAATCAGGATACACAACAATCATTTTATTTATTCAGCTATACCGCTTCAACACAACTTTCATTCACATTGTTTGGACCAATTTCAAGAATTCATCTCTCATCACTTTTCTTCTATTCTGTAAAAAGAAACTATCGAGGAAGATACAGAAACTTTATGAACAGTTATTCATCCGCAGAAAATAATTTTGCAGTTTGAACATTCGATCAAATTTATAAATAGGCAAACGTTACTCATGATGACACACACTTTTTACATTGTGGCGTTCCCACCTCATTCCTAAATAATTGTTTCATTTGCATTCACGTGAAAACACGCATTCAGGTAAAGACACGCCGATGCCAATGACACTAATCTTCAAATACGCAATCCTAATATAAAATAATAGCTCAAATTTGAACCGCACTTGCTTGAACCTCAAAATGCAATGATAACAGTGAAAGAGCCAAAGACACAAGGCTATTCAGCATAGCTCACACGGAAATACCCACAAACAGAAAATTAGAGCGTTCAATCAAATTTATTAATACTCGCCTACTAGCCGCAAGGCACGCCTCTCATACCAAAACAAAAATAAATTTGTTACCTATTCCAGAAAATTCTAAAAGAAAAACAAAAGTCAAAAATTTTGCGCAAAGTCACCCCAAAATCACTAAATTTTTCATGCATAACGGAAACAAATACAAAAATAGGTAACAAAAATAACGAAACTTTTCTAGCTAAAAAAAAGGAAACGAAATTACAAAATAATTTTGTTATGATAAGAAATCTCCAAATAATGGGACAACGTCGATAACACCAATTTTCGAATACGCAATTTTAATGATAATAACAGGCAAAGAGCCAAAGACACAAGGCTACTCAGCCGGGCCAACCACAGGTAAAAGACGCCGACGCCGATAACACTAATTTTCAAACACGCAATCCTAATACAAAATAACACAGGATTGAACGGTACTTGCTTGAACGGCAAAACGCAAAACGCAGTGATAACAGGCAAAGAGCAAAAGACGCAAGGCTACTCAGCATATAGCATACACAAAAACTACTGTACGTGATGTCCGTGACATGACGTGAGCGTCTTAACTGATCCAAAGAAGAAGAAGAAGAAGAAGAAGAAGAAGAAGAAGAAGAAAAAAGTGACTACAATATGGTCGGCCTTGAGAACCAGGCCGACCCTAAAAAGTGATTACAATATGGTCGGCCTCGAGAACCGGGCCGACCCTAAAAAAGCGATTGGAAGAGGTTCGTGGCTCGACTCGAGCACGAACCTAAACAAGCAGCCTGTAGCAGGCAGCAAGAGGTTCGTGCTGTTATGTGTTATATAAAATTTATTTGTATGAATGTTGATGAACAAGTTTCAACTTTCAGCTTGTATCCAACTTTGGCTTCTGACGTTCAGCTTTCAGCTATATAGCTTTTCAAATCTGCTTTAATACTCCTTACACTCCTCTCTGAAGTTTGTTCGCAAACTTATTGAATTTGGCTTCTGACATTCAGCTTTCAGCTATATAGCTTTTCAATTCTGCTTAATGAATACTCCTTGTCTCCTTACCCAAAGTTTGTTTGCAAACCTATTCTGATAGTACTCCTGTACTCATCTTCCTCCTGAGAAAGTTTACTCCAAGTCTTACAAGAGAAAAAAAGATTCTCATTCTTCTGATAGTACTCCTGTACTCATCTTCCTCCTCAGAAAGTTTACTCTAAGTAAGTCTTACTAGAGAAAAAGAGATTCCCATTCTTGATGCGTCTACTGATCATTGCCTAGTGCCTATACTGCTAAGTTGGTCTAGGATAATCAATAAAGTGAAAAGAACATCCAATAACCATGAAACCATGATATACCTGATACCTATAACTTTATTCTTAGAACTTTCTTCTCAATTTCATTCACCATTTTAAACATTCAATCGAATTTACCAATAAATACATCCATCTTTGCGAATACGTAGATTCAGTTCCAGTACCTAATAATATTGACAATTATTGCCTGATATCTCACTCAGTGACTCATTATTCGTTCTTAATTTTTATAACACTCACTTGTTCTTCTTTTCAACTATCCCTATTGTAAGACCGTCGCATTTGCTTTTGATTACGCTCGCCAATTGATAAATCATCAACATCTACACTCATAGCATAAGAATTATCTTTTTCCTCGAAGCTAATACTTTCATAATCATATTCTATCAAATAGAAGAACTTGTATTGGGAGCCAAATGGAAACACAAGATACGTTACAGGTACACTGAGCTGAATACTATCATCATAGCTTGATATCGATTTCACGATGAAGATAATCAACGATCGTTCATCTTCACTGTTCTCCATTGTTTCAATACTCTTGGCGAATTGTATTAATGTATTAATATTAATCGGACAAATTTAAATAATTCATCTCTGATCACTTTTATTCTATTTGATAAGGACGAACAGCCATAGGACAAATGTCAAATAAAAAGACGTAATACCGAACAGCCATAATCCAAGCAACAAATGTCAAATAGAGAGACGTAATACCGTCTCCATACACAACAATATGATTGTAAGTAACAAAGCTTTGTACCACAAAACCTGAAGTAAATCAATACCCCAAATAAGACATCCTATCTTTCGCTGGGATAAGATGTCATGTGCCGATTGTGTGTTCCTTTGTTCAATGTTCGACGAGTCGCAAAACTGATGATTAAGAGCCGGTTCTACCAAATACTCGAACTTTACATATTATTCTCAATTAAACTCAGATTAGGCTACCACAATTCTGTGTTACCAATTCCCGTGATCCTAGTTTTTGAACGAAAATCGGGGTTTAAAATATCAATCGTCCAATTTTGGCCGATTAGTTAATCGTAGTTTACATACTTAATTAGAAACTTAAATACATTCACATTTTGAATAAACATTCGATTTATTAATATATAGTCCAAGTAAGTCGATCTTTACAAATAAACGAATACCCATAGATGGATAAAATACGCAATATGAACGAGTGAACTCATCAATTTGAAAATTATTTTGATAAATGTTAACGTTCATGGATCATGGATAGTGATAACAAACAGGCGAAGATTCGTGAGTTGGAAATACGCAGCTGTTTTAGCCATGTTTCAAACACACGATTGGAACATTTACGTCACTACATCGCATGTTTAAAAATTAAAAAACACACGTTCGAAACATTTACATCACAACATCGCAACCCTGTCGATACCACCACCCCAACGGTATATCAATATTGCCTTGGAAATCAAAAACGAGAACACAACCGCAAACTCATTACATACGAACGCAAAAAGTACTTTTCTCCGTGCGGTAAGACAATCGCGAACATTGTACATCAAACATCAAAATCGAAAGGTCCGAGAACAATATCAATCTGAGAAGAAAAAAAAAAAAAAGCAATTGCAAGTGGTTCGTGGCTCGAGAACGAGCACGAACCTAACAAGCAGCCCGTAGCAGGCAGCAAGAGGTTTGTGCTGTTCTGTGTATTGTAATATTTTTATAAAGCTTTCAACTTTCAGCTTGTATTGTATCCGACTTTGGCTTCTGACGTTCAGCTTCCAGCTATATAGCTTTTCAATGCTGCTTAATAATACTCCTTCCCAACATTCCTTTCCGAAATTTGTTCGCCAACTTGTACTCCTGTACTCATCTTCCTCCTCAGAATATTTTCTCTAAGTTTTACTTGAGAAATAATAAAAAATATTCCCATTCTTGATGCGTCTACTGATCACTGCCTAGTTCCATACTGCTAAGTTGGTCTAGGATAATCAATAAAGTGAGACAAACATCCAATAACCATGATACCTGATACCTAACTTTATTATCAAAACTTTCTTCTCAATTTCATTCACCATTTTGACAATTCAATCAAATTTATAAATAAATGCGTCGATCTTTGCAAATACGTAGATTCAATCCCAACCATAATTGATTATTTTCATTACAAATCCGTGTACCTAAACCTAATTATTAATTAATTAAATATGCCTGAAATCTTACTCAGTGACTCATTATTTGTTCTTAATTTTCGTAACACTTTTTACTATCTTCTTTTTAACTATCCTTATTGTAATAATACTGTCGCATTCGCTTACAATTACGCTCGCCAATTGAAGAATCATCAACATCTAGACTAACAGCCTCAGAACTATTTTTTTCCTCGAAGCTAAAACTTTCATATTCATATTCTATAGAATAGAAGAACTCAAAATAGGAGCCCAATGGAAACATAAAAGATACGCTACAGGTACCTACACTGAGCTGAATACAATCATCATAGCTCGATATCACTTTCATGATACGGATAATCAATGATCGTTCATCTTCACTGTTCTCCACCGTTTTAATACTCTAGGCTGATTGTATTCATATTGATCGGACAAATTTAAAGAATTCATCTCTGATCACTTTTATTCTATTTGATAAGGACAAACAGCCATAATCCAAGCAACAAATGACGAATAGAGAGATGTAATAGACAAATGTCAAATAAAAAGACTTGATACCGAACAGCCATAATCCAAGCAGCAAATGACTAATAGAGAGATGTAATACCGTCTCCATACATAACAATATGATTGTAAGTAACAAAGCTTTGTACGACAAAACCTGAAGTAAATCAATACCCCAAATAATACATCCTATCTTCCGCTGTGATATCATGTCATGTGCCGATCGTGTATTCCTTTGTTCAATGTTCAACAAGTCGCAAAACTGATGATTATGAGCTGGTTCTACCAAATACTCGAATTTTACCTGTTCTCAATTAAACGCAAATTACCGCAATACTGTGTTACCGATTCCCGTAATCCCGACGAACATTTTGTAACCCTAAAATCACCACCGGACTATTAACCCTCCATATTCCCCGCATATTACCCGAAAGGAACCCGCGCAAATCTTGCGCAAACCGAAAATATGGCAGTTCCCCGGGGAACTTCAGGTATACCCTGGGGTTCCTTTACACGAGTACACCCTGTCTTGTTCCCCGAAAATCTCCCTCTTTCGACCCTTGTGTTGCTCACGTGTTTACATTATCGGATCCCCGTTTATCGCCCGGTACTTTCACTTGGCTCCCCTCTTGTTCCCAGTCCATATACCCTCGAATTGCCTGGTAGTTTCCATCGGTTCCCCGTCCATATACTCGTTGTATACCCTCGAATTGCCCGGTAGTTTCCATCGGTTCCCCTCCCGTTCCTCTGTTCATATACCCTGGTGATACCCTCTCGAATAGGGCAATAAAAGGGGAACTACTGTAACCCCCTCTTGGAAAGGTTCCCCTCTCCAAGAGAGGGCTACAATAGGGTAGTCAAAAACCCCATTGCAGTCCTCCTCTGGGAGAGAGGTCACTGGCCGCTCTTCCAGAAAAGGACTGCAATGAGATTTTCGAGAATCCCATCGTAGCCCCAAAGGTGAAATCACAATACATGTTTACAAAGGAAATGCAGTGTATTCTTAGAAATTATTTAAATCTAATACAATTCACAAAATATGACGAGATTTAGGTTTTTCAAAAAACAAAAGGTAAGAAAAGTTCACAAAGGTAACTTACAAAATACAAAGAAAGCTCGAGAAAATATAATATTTTCTTAAAATCTATAAGGTAACGAAAGAAGAAAATGAAGGAATGAAAACTAACGTGACTTAGTAATCTAAGAATAAGTGAAACTTTGAAACGGCGACGGAAATGCGACGTTGAAACGAAAAAGAAATGCAAGTAATTTTTAAAAAATTGACGGAATTTGAAAAGAAACGAGAAGATAATTTTGATCTCGTTTTTGGTACAATGGAATTACATAATATTATAGCGAGTGAATGAAAACCACAATGATACGATAAAAGCCGAGAAACGACAAATGAAATGGCGACGTTAAAATGAGGCAGAAACTTACGCGTCAACAGCATCATCCGATTCGATAGTAGCGCGTATCTCTTCCAGCTTCTGTAATTCTAGTTCGAGAGTTTTTTCTTCATCACCATCAGGAAGCGGAGGCTGCAGACGAGCTGTTGATGATGTATCACCTACGAACGAGCAGATTAAATGATAATTTAGTTTTTAGTTGGGCATGATATTAAATGAAAACGATAATGATAGAGCAGTAACGTTCGTACGACATTTTTTTCTTACCTTCAAATACATCGAGAAGTTCTTGTCTGTCAGAATCAACTATATCCAGATTTTGCTCAGTCGCGCGGCGATCTTTCTTCTTCCGCTCAGTCTGATTTTGCTTCGTTGAGCCGCTTCTGTTTTTCTTCAACCATCGACGTTTGTTAACAATGCGATTTGCCTCCACTGCTTTCCTCTGAAATAAACGTAATTGAATAGGCTTCAGCTAGACTCCGTGGAGAGAAAAAGGGAGAAAAAAAATTCTTCAATACTGACCGACGATTATTGAGAATATTTCAGTGTGTTGGATCCACTCAATGTAAAACATTTCATCTTCACGCAATATTTCACTCGGGTGATTCTCATTGCATCCTTTATGAGCAGGTCTTGTAGTAGGTAGTTGGAAAATTTGTTTCGATTGCGACGATACAGCAGAAATTCGTTTTTCTCAATACAGATCATACATTCTAACTGCGTTAATCTGCGAACACAATATAAATACAGAATTGCGAGCGGATATAGCGGCAAATGTGAAAACATTTGAGAAAGAAGTACCACTTACAAATCGTTCTCGCAAGTTAGCATCGTAGGAGTCATCGGAAGGTGTCCTGACCGCGTATATTTTGGCAGAAACGATGAACGAAATTTTTTATAACTGCTAGAGTAATCACAGTTGGCACGACGATCCGATAATGGCGTTGACGTAGAAAGCAAACTTTTGGATGACGAGAAAGGCAAATCAGTTTGCGACGCTAGTCCCGAGTCGTGAAATGGAGTAGTGCGGACGGGAGAATGGAGAGTCAAAGTCGACGACGATCGACGAGGAGTACGAAAGAGAGTTAATTCGTCCGTTGTTGAGGACAACGACTGAAATAGGTTGACATCGGAGTCTGAAAATATAACTAGGTTAGTAAGGTACGCACGCAATTAAAGTAGAAGAGCAGAGAATTAACAGTAATAGAGAAATACTTGACCACAACTCGGTCCCTCGACCAGTGACGATGGTCGCCTTTCATTAAGAGAACAGAAGCGGCGTCGTCACCATCATCCTCGCTGCGTCAAATTTGTGCCTGAAATGATAGGTCAGTTGAGATATGATGTAGGTATACCATCAACACGAAAGAATGCGTACTTACGGAACATTACTTTCACCGCGATTCAGATTCGTTTGTTGTCTTCATTTTCGTCTCCAGTAGGCAACGTGGACGCGAATCTGACAGGCGCTTTGGGTCGTTTTTTCACACAGTCCATATACTGGGTATTCGGTTCAGGCAACGTAAATATTTGAAGCAAAGTTTAGCTTGGTGCGACTCGATCCATTCTGTTGCTTCATCAAACACAGAACACGTAAGGAACAGAATTTTGACGGAGTGAAAAAAACATAAAGAGTTCATACGTCATGAAATTACTCACAGAAATCCTTCAACATCGCTTTGAGAAGATAAATTTTCCTGATTATCATCATTCCGCGGCACATCGAAATCCACTCGACTTTTGAGTACGTTCTTTGTCAACCTTCCAATTTCACCATCGATCGCAAAGGTTTTTGTCGTAAACGGGTCGTACCGACTAGTACAAGTCGTAAGATGGGCTTTATGCGCGTTCACAGGACAGAAACAATACTCGGCGTTGGCCGAAAAATTTCGTCGTTGAAGATGAATTTTCTCCAGCATCCGTCTACCTAAATGATTAACAAATCTCAATTGTTGATGGGGAGAAATCGACAGCAAGCTATCAACAGTACACAAGAATCTCAGCTCAATTGTTGATTGGAAAAATTGTACAGCAATCTATCAATAATACATCTCTCTCGTCATACAAGCTGTACTCAGATGTATGCTACCTCCTTCGATAGAGAACAGGAAATAACGAGGAATAGGGACAGATAACGCGAATAGAAATTGATACGAATGGCGACGACATAGAGGAACGAGAATTCAAGAACAATTGTCAGAGATACAATTCATCATCTTGAACGTAGTGATCCACAGCGATGATACTGCATAAGAGTGATACACAACACAAAAAATTCATACGTTACTACAGGAAAACAGGTACGGTTCGAATCCACGTAAATAAAATTCAGTATTTGAGCTTACGATGTGAATAAACGTTCAATCGGTGAGAACCTTTGATAGCGAACTTTGTTTTAGAAGATGAAATTATCACGTACTCCGACTGCTATCCACGGTAATCGTATAAAATACGGGTTCATTGAAAACCCAACGAACTGAACTGCAACAAATAATTGCCGGAATTTCAAAAAGAGGAATACATAAGCAGCTGTGCGGAGAAATACGGAGAATGATTTGTGTTCGGCTGTTCGCTCAATTAATGTATACTTTCAAGAAGGCGTCAGCATACAGACGATCAATGCAAAATGACGAGTATATAATATCGATTGTACGTAAAAAAATTTCAATATTTGTGCTTACCATATGAATCTAAGTTGAATCGGTGAGAACCTTTGATAGCGAACTTTTGTTTCGGAAGATGAAATTATTACGTACTCCGACTACTATCCACGATTATCGTATAAAATACGGGTTTATTGACAACCCAACAAACTGAACTGTAACAAAGAATTGTCGGAATTTCAAAATGAGAACACATGAGCAGCTGCGCGTAGAAATATGGTGAATAGTTTACCGGCAAGTCTTCGGCTGTTCGGTCGATCAACGGATACTTTCAAGAAGGCGTCAGCACACAGACGATTAAAGCAAAATGACGAGTATATAATATCTATCAGAAACAGCGAGCTGGATGAGAGAAAAATATTGACGGGGATTAATACCGTAGCGTGCGAATATGATAATTCGAAAACAAAGACATACGTACTTGTTACACAGAAGGAATGCAGGCAGGTTTCAATCAAATTCCATAAATGAACGTACAGCCATCAACACACGTATAAATCCGCGGCCGTAAAATAAAAATCGAACTCAAGCATCGTAATACGAAACGAATTTTGCATTTCGCGGCGACCAAGATGGCCACCCAATTTCAACATTGAACTAAATTACACCGGCTCTCGAACAGTCGAACTGCGAACGGTCCCGTAACCGTTAAAATAAAAATCCGCACTTTTTTGTTGGCTTTCTTGTGCTTGTTGATACCATTGGCTAATACTCGATCACGTTGTTGGCTGATGGCTTCATTTGAGGCAATCCATTGCTCTCATCGCACTAGTAAACAATTGGGTAACATTGTCACCCGTTAATCAACCTCAAGTATCCTTATCGAGATGGTCAACTTCAGGGTATCTCGAGACTACAGATGGTAAACTTTCAGGGAACACTTGTTTCCCTTTTACTCCCCTAAAAACACCTTCCTCAAGCCTGGGAAACAAAAGGGCAACTGCAAGGTGATTTGCGGGATTCTTGCAAACTTTTTCGCACAGCCCTTTAATCGCCCAGATGTTTCCCGCTTATCACTCACGTAAACAAAGGGAACACAAGGGTAGACATGTTCCCCTTCTGTTCCCTTACAAAAACATCGATGAGAAGTGAGCAACAGAAGGTTGATAAGAGGGCAATTTGCGGGATTCTTGCGAACTTATTCGCACAGCCCTTTAATCGCCCAGATGTTTCCCGCTTATCACTCACGTAAACAAAGGGAACACAAGGGTAGACATGTTTCCCTTCTGTTCCCTTACAAAAACATCGATGAGAAGTGAGCAACAGAAGGGTGATTGGAAGGCAATTTGCGGGATTCTTGCGAACTTATTCGCACAACCCTCTTATTACCTACTGTCACCCATTTATCACCAGGGGTACAAGGGGAACAGAAGGTTGATAAAGAGGGAACATGCGATGACGACCAAGTTTGCGCAAATTCGCAGGGCAACTGCCGGGTGATAATCAGGTAGTCGCGAAAAACGCAAACCGCGAACCCACAAATTCCCCTGTAACCCTATTATTCCGAGGGGAATTCGTGGATTCATGTTCGTCGGGATCCTAGTTTTTGAACGAAAATCGGAGTTTAAATCAATCGCCCGATTTTGGCTGATTAGTTAATCGTAGTTTTTGTAAAAAGAAAATGAAATACTTTCAACAATTTGAATGAACATTCAATTTATTATTATAGTCTAAATACGTCGATCTGTACGAATAAACGAATACAAATAAACAAATACGTATAGATGGATAAATTACGCAATACGAACCAGTTATGAACTAATCAATGGAAAATATTATTTTGATAAATGGTCCATTTTACGCAGCTGTTTTGGCCATATAATAGGCAGTAGGAATAATGATAAAACGCTAGATAATCACAAAAACTCACAGACTGCAACAACTACGGAGTAGGGACTACGCCGTTCTACAGTTCTACATTCATCAGGTACAAACCTTGTACAAACATTTTTTGATGGAGGTTTAATGGATACAAGGTCGAAAAAAAAAACTATTATAAAACACACGTTCGAAACATTTACCTCACGGTTGAAACATTAACGTCACAACATCGCAATCCGGTTGACACCACCACCCCAACGGTATTATCAATATCGCGTTTTAAATCAAAAACCAAAACAGAACCGCGAACTCATTCACCTTGGAACGCAAAAAGTACTTTTCTCCGTGCGGTAAAACAATCGAGTACATCATACATCGAACATCAAAATCGAAAGGTCTGAGAACAATATCAATCTGAGAAGAAAAAAAAAAAAAAAAGCAATTGCAAGTGGTTCGTGGCTCGAGAACGAGCACAAACCTAACAAGCAGCCCGTAGCAGGCAGCAAGAGGTTTGTGCTGTTCTGTGTATTGTAATATTTTTATAAAGCTTTCAACTTTCAGCTTGTATTGTATCCGACTTTGGCTTCTGACGTTCAGCTTCCAGCTATATAGCTTTTCAATGCTGCTTAATAATACTCCTTCCCAACATTCCTTTCCGAAATTTGTTCGCCAACTTGTACTCCTGTACTCATCTTCCTCCTCAGAAAATTTTCTCTAAGTTTTACTTGAGAAATAATAAAAAATATTCCCATTCTTGATGCGTCTACTGATCACTGCCTAGTTCCATACTGCTAAGTTGGTCTAGGATAATCAATAAAGTGAGACAAACATCCAATAACCATGATACCTGATACCTAACTTTATTATCAAAACTTTCTTCTCAATTTCATTCACCATTTTGACAATTCAATCAAATTTATAAATAAATGCGTCGATCTTTGCAATAGGTAGATTCAATCCCAACCATAATTGATTATTTTCATTACAAATCCGTGTACCTAAACCTAATTATTAATTAATCAAATATGCCTGAAATCTTACTCAGTGACTCATTATTTGTTCTTAATTTTCGTAACACTTTTTACTATCTTCTTTTTAACTATCCTTATTGTAATAATACTGTCGCATTTGCTTACAATTGCGCTTGCCAATTGAAGAATCATCAACATCTAGACTAACAGCCTCAGAACTATTTTTTTCCTCGAAGCTAAAACTTTCATCTTCATATTCTATAGAATAGAAGAACTCAAATTAGGAGCCCAATGGAAACATAAAAGATACGCTACAGGTACCTACACTGAGCTGAATACAATCATCATAGCTCGATATCACTTTCATGATACGGATAATCAATGATCGTTCATCTTCACTGTTCTCCACCGTTTCAATACTCTAGGCTGATTGTATTCATATTGATCGGACAAATTTAAAGAATTCATCTCTGATCACTTTTATTCTATTTGATAAGGACGAACAGCCATAATCCAAGCAACAAATGACAAATAGAGAGATGTAATAGACAAATGTCAAATAAAAAGACGTGATACCAAACAGCCATAATCCAAGCAACAAATGACGAATAGAGAGATGTAATACCGTCTCCATGCATAACAATATGATTGTAAGTAACAAAGCTTTCTACAACAAAACCTGAAGTAAATCAATACCCCAAATAATACATCCTATCTTCCGCTGTGATATCATGTCATGTGCCAATTGTGTGTTCCTTTGTTCAATGTTCAACGAGTCGCAAAACTGATGATTAAAGAGCGGGTTCTACCAAATACTCGAATTTTACCTGTTCTCAATTAAACGCAAATTACCACAATACTGTGTTACCGATTCCCGTAATCCTAGTTTTCGAACAAAAATCGGAGTTTAAATCAATCGCCCGATTTTGGCCGATTAGTTCATTGTAGTTTTTGTAATAAGAAAATGAAATACATTCAACAATTTGAATGAACATTCAATTTATTATTATAGTCTGAATACGTCCATCTTTACGAATAAACGAATATGAATAGATGGATAAATTACGCGATATGAACCAGTTATGAACTAATCAATGGAAAATATTATTTTGATAAATGGTCCATTTTACGCAGCTGTTTTGGCCATATAATAACGAATAAACGAATACGTATAGATGGATAAATTACGCGATATGAACCAGTTATGAACTAATCAATGGAAAATATTATTTTGATAAATGGTCCATTTTACGCAGCTGTTTTGGCCATATAATACGCAGTAGGAATAATGATAAAATGCTAGATAATCACGAAAACTCACAGACTGCAACAACTACGGAGTAGGGACTACGCCGTTCTACAGTTCTACCACGGTATAAGAAAAGAGGTATTGACACGCGCCTATTACCACTGTACAAAGTGTTGTCGCCAATGTTGTGCCAGTTCCGTTACGCGTCGATAGAGGGCGTTGACAATCAGCGCCCGCTTCTATTCAGTAATGCATGGAGTCTTATGGCAAAAATAAACGTAATAAAAAATTCAGGAACGGATATTTGAAGCGTTTAGAATAATTCAATTATCAAATGTTATAAAGAATTCCCTCAGACAAATCTTTTAAGAACATATGTAATTATAAATAATTAATTTCAGTTTTTCATTTGAGTTGGACAAAATTTAGGAACACGTATTTTGCCCATCATAGCGGCAGCGCATTATAATTCATCCTTGGATATTATTTTAGATTGTAAGATGAAAAATTGATTAATTTTGCTCCAGCATTTCCATTTCCTGTTAATGGTACTTATCATCAGAAACAGTTTTCACAAAAGATTCTCAAAATTCCTCATTTTGCGAAGAGCTGTAGCCGCATCAAATTATCTGCGATATAAATAAGGCATCCCCAAACTGTACAAAGAATTCCTTATTTGGAAGGAAGGCAATGTTTAATTACAATTCTGAAAAGAAATTTTCTAGTTACCAGTGGCAGTATTACAGGAAGCTTCCTAGTCAATTCAACATATATCCGCAATAGTTGAAATACTTTCAAGCAAGGTCATTCTAATATTGAAAAGAAAGAAAAAATAAAATCGAGCAAATCGAACAGTAAATTTTTGTGGAAAGTTGAAGTGAAAAACTTATTTCAAAATTTAAGTAAAAATTTATTCCGTTTCCACTTTTGCGTCTTTCTTCTTCTTATCTGGGATAGTTTCTTAGTTGATCAATTTTGGGTGCGTTTGTATTACCTCATACGCATGAGGATGTAATAATGAATAGCTGCAGTAATAATGTCACTCTTATGAGTTTGATACGGAAACAAAAGACAATGATTTTCAAAAATATTATCATCAAGTATTCAATCATAACAGTCACTAAATTTGGAGTTTTTTGCAAAAAAATCCTCAGTTCTTCAAAGTACAGTCGAATCTGTCTAAGTTGAAAATCAAGGGAAACACTTTTCCTTTTCAATTCGAGTTAGGTATAATTAGAGATTTTCGAGAAGATGATTTCGAGCTGATAGCAAGATTTATTCAAAAAAATTTCGACTTACCTAGTCTATTTTTTGATGATTTCAGATCATACATAATTATGTACGTCAAATGTCATCGCTTACGAAAAAAAAACAATTGGAAATTGTTTTAAGTTAGCGCGGATGTGCTTGTCCAAATTATTCTCTACATTCACAGTAGCATCGAATACAGTTTCCTCTGATTCTTCACAGCTTTCAAAAAAACGCTGTACCGTTTGCAAATGGCTTGAAGAACGTCGACAGATTAGATTTTCCTTACCAGCGTCTATCATCGAGAATGATTTTCACCGCTTCAGTACAGTTTATTGTTTTGAAATTTTGAATGAGCCCTAAATCTAATGGTTGGAGAACTGACGCCACGTTTGGAGGGAAAAATTTGACGGTAACTGCTTGCAATGGAGGAACATTAAGATGAGGTGTAGCGTTATCTGCAAAGAGAAGAACTTGCCTTTTTCTTTACGCATTTTCCGGTCAATTTTTGAGAGCCATGACAAAAAAATACGAAAAATTTCTTGGAGTTGTAGGAACATCATTTCTAACGTGATTTGAGATATAGGCCTACAGACTAATTTGTATTGAGTGTTATGGATATTTCAAGGGAAACGAATTTTCTTTCGAGTTATGTACTGTACCTATGTGGTTTTGATATAGACAGATTTGACTGTAGATGATACAAATATGTAGGTTGCAATACGACAAAAATCCTTTTGTTTTACGATTCACCAACACAGCAACATCTTCTTCTGAGGTATCTAATTTTGTAAACAATGCTGCACAACAGATGTCACATTTTGATAAACGATTGGGGAAATAGAAATGGGCTATTATCTAGCATAGATGACGAACTAAGAACGGCTTTTAACACAGGTCTTATGGGAGAACTGAACGAATATCCATTCAATCCTATGTAAAATCAAACGGCGTTTTTGCCTCGTTCTTTAGTTTTTCACGTTTGTTATCTAGTGATTAAACTACATCATTCAGTTTCCAATTTCAACAACAAATAAGAGACATCATTCTTCTCCAATAACATGTAACAAAAAACTGACAGAAAAATTTAGAAAACCTAAAGAAATGAGAATCCGAGAAAATAATTGATCCTCCTCCATTACTATGGCATGATAACGCCGGGCACTGTCTTTTAGCGCTGCCTTGCGTTCAAAATATGAACTATCACAAAACCGGCGACACGTTTTTCGTTTTGTGTCAATACCTCTTTTCTTATACCGTGAGTTCTACATTCATCAGGTACAAACCTTGTACGAACATTTTTTGATGGAGGTTTAATGGATACAAGGTTGAAAAAAAAACTATTATAAAACACACGTTCGAAACATTTACGTCACGGTTGAAACATTAACGGCACAACATCGCAATCCCGTCAACACCACCACCCCAACGGTATTATCAATATCGCGTTTTAAATCAAAAACCAAAACAGAACCTCGAACTCATTCACCTTTGAACGCAAAAAGTACTTTTCTCTGTGCGGTAAAACAATCGAGTACATCGTACATTGAACATTGAAATTGAAAGGTCGGAGAACAATATCGCTCTAAGAAGAAAAAAAAAAAAAGCAATTGCAAGTGGTTCGTTGCTCAAGAACGAGCACGAACCTAACAAGCAGCCCGTAGCAGGCAGCAAGAGGTTCGTGCTGTTGTGTGTATTGTAATATTTTTATAAAGCTTTCAACTTTCAGCTTGTATTGTATCCGACTTTGGCTTCTGACGTTCAGCTTCCAGCTATATAGCTTTTCAATGCTGCTTAATAATACTCCTTCCCAACATTCCTTTCCAAAATTTGTTCGCCAACTTGTACTCCTGTACTCATCTTCCTCCTCAGAAAATTTTCTCTAAGTTTTACTTGAGAAATAATAAAAAATATTCCCATTCTTGATGCGTCTACTGATCACTGCCTAGTTCCATACTGCTAAGTTGGTCTAGGATAATCAATAAAGTGAGACAAACATCCAATAACCATGATACCTGATACCTAACTTTATTATCAAAACTTTCTTCTCAATTTCATTCACCATTTTGACAATTCAATCAAATTTATAAATAAATGCGTCGATCTTTGCAATACGTAGATTCAATCCCAACCATAATTGATTATTTTCATTACAAATCCGTGTACCTAAACCTAATTATAAATTAATCAAATATGCCTGAAATCTTACTCAGTGACTCATTATTTGTTCTTAATTTTCGTAACACTTTTTACTATCTTCTTTTTAACTATCCTTATTGTAATAATACTGTCGCATTCGCTTACAATTACGCTCGCCAATTGAAGAATCATCAACATCTAGACTAACAGCCTCAGAACTATTTTTTCCCTCGAAGCTAAAACTTTCATCTTCATATTCTATAGAATAGAAGAACTCAAATTAGGAGCCCAATGGAAACATAAAAGATACGCTACAGGTACCTACACTGAGCTGAATACAATCATCATAGCTCGATATCACTTTCATGATACGGATAATCAATGATCGTTCATCTTCACTGTTCTCCACCGTTTCAATACTCTAGGCTGATTGTATTCATATTGATCGGACAAATTTAAAGAATTCATCTCTGATCACTTTTATTCTATTTGATAAGGACGAACAGCCATAATCCAAGCAACAAATGACAAATAGAGAGATGTAATAGACAAATGTCAAATAAAAAGACGTGATACCAAACAGCCATAATCCAAGCAACAAATGACGAATAGAGAGATGTAATACCGTCTCCATGCATAACAATATGATTGTAAGTAACAAAGCTTTCTACAACAAAACCTGAAGTAAATCAATACCCCAAATAATACATCCTATCTTCCGCTGTGATATCATGTCATGTGCCAATTGTGTGTTCCTTTGTTCAATGTTCAACGAGTCGCAAAACTGATGATTAAAGAGCGGGTTCTACCAAATACTCGAATTTTACCTGTTCTCAATTAAACGCAAATTACCACAATACTGTGTTACCGATTCCCGTAATCCTAGTTTTCGCACAAAAATCGGAGTTTAAATCAATCGCCTGATTTTGGCCGATTAGTTCATCGTAGTTTTTGTAATAAGAAAATGAAATACATTCAACAATTTGAATGAACATTCAATTTATTATTATAGTCTAAATACGTCCATCTTTACGAATAAACGAATACGAATAGATGGATAAATTACGCAATATGAACCAGTTATGAACTAATCAATGGAAAATATTATTTTGATAAATGGTCCATTTTACGCAGCTGTTTTGGCCATATAATAACGAATAAACAAATACGTATAGATGGATAAATTACGCGATATGAACCAGTTATGAACTAATCAATTGAAAACATTATTTTGATAAATGGTCCATTTTAGGCAGCTGTTTTGGCCATATAATACGCAGTAGGAATAATGATAAAATGCTAGATAATCACGAAAACTCACAGACTGCAACAACTACGGAGTACAGACTACGCCGTTCTACAGTTCTACATTCATCAGGTACAAACCTTGTACAAACATTTTTTGATGGAGGTTTAATGGATACAAGGTCGAAAAAAAAACTATTATAAAACACACGTTCGAAACATTTACGTCACGGTTGAAACATTAACATCACAACTGTTTTTTTCAGAATTATTATTGATTTGATTTGATTTGATTTGATTTGATTTGATTTGATTTGATTTGATTTGATTTGATTTGATTTGATTTGATTTGATTTGATTTGATTTGATTTGATTTGATTTGATTTGATTTGATTTGATTTGATTTGATTTGATTTGATTTGATTTGATTTGATTTGATTTGATTTGATTTGATTTGATTTGATTTGATTTGATTTGATTTGATTTGATTTGATTTGATTTGATTTGATTTGATTTGATTTGATTTGATTTGATTTGATTTGATTTTGATTTGATTTGATTTGATTTGATTTGATTTGATTTGATTTGATTTGATTTTTATTTTATTTTATTTTATTTTATTTTATTTTATTTTATTTCATTGTATTTCATTTTTATTCAATTTTTTCTTTTTTTTTTGAATGAGAGTGGTATTTGAAGATTTCTCAATGACTTCTCAAGAATATATTTTTATTTTTAATTTAATTTAATTTTTTATTTCCTTTTATTCCATTTTATTTTATTTTTATTCAATTTGAGAGTGGTACTCGCAGATTTCTCAATGACCTCCCAGGTATATATTTTCATTTTCAATTTTATTTTAATTTAATTTTCAATTTTATTCCAATTTAATTTTTATTTTATTCTAATTCAATTTAATTGTCATTTCATTTTATTTTTATTTTCTCAATGACCTCCCAGGTATATATTTTTATTTTTAATTTTATTCCAATTTGAATTTTATTTAATTTTATCTTTACTTAATTTGAGGGTGGCACTCGCAGATTTCTCAATGACCTCCCAGGTATTTTATTTCAATTCAATTTTGATTTTATTTGTATTTTATTTTATTTTTATTTTATTTTTATTTTCATTTAATTTTATTTTTATTTTCATTTTATTTTATTCCCATTTCATTTTTATTTTATTTCTATTTTCATTGGATTTTGATTTTATTTTTATTTTCATTCTATTTCATTTCCATTTTATTTTTATTCTATTTTATTTTCATTTAATTTTATTTTCATTTTCATTTTATTTTTATTTTATTCCTATTTTCATTTGATTTTCATTTTATTTTTATTTTCATTCTATTTTATTTCCATTTTATTTTTATTTTATTTTTATTTTTATTTTTATTTTTATTTTTATTTTTATTTTCATTTTATTTTTATTTTATTTTTAATTTTATTTTATTTTTAATTTTATTTTATTTTTAATTTTATTTTATTTAATTTAATTTAATTTTTATTTTAATTAATTCTAATTTTTATTTTTATTTTTATTTTATTTCTATTTTCATTTTATTTTTATTTTATTTTTAATTTTATTTTATTTTTAATTTTATTTTATTTTTAATTTTATTTTATTTA
Source organism: Aspidiotus destructor (assembly GCA_035079395.1). Classification (NCBI taxonomy): domain Eukaryota; kingdom Metazoa; phylum Arthropoda; class Insecta; order Hemiptera; family Diaspididae; genus Aspidiotus; species Aspidiotus destructor. The sequence continues at coordinate 22,602,811 of JAVHKZ010000015.1, read as the reverse complement.
ATTTAATTTAATTTTTATTTTAATTAATTCTAATTTTTATTTTTATTTTTATTTTATTTCTATTTTCATTTGATTTTGATTTTATTTTTATTTTCATTCTATTTTATTTCCATTTTTTTTTTATTTTATTTTTTTTTATTTTCATTTTATTTTTATTTTATTTTTTTTTATTTTTTTTTTATTTTTATTTCATTTTATTTTTATTTTTATTTCATTTTCATTTTATTTTTATTTTCCTTTTCATTTTATTTTTATTTTATTTCATTTCATTTTATTTTATTTTATTTTATTTTATTTTATTTTTATTTAATTTGAGGGTGGTATTGGCAGATTTCTCAAAGACCTCTCAGGTAATTCACAAAAATTTTCGAAGTCCATTGGGGAGTGGGGTGTTACTTGCAAATTTTTGATAGCATAAGTTATGGGGTGTCAGAAAAGACCTGAAATATGTCAACAAGTTGAATAATTTTTTTATTAGTCAATATAGGTAATTATACCTATATTAATTACTCACAACAGACCACTTAGTACTTATTGTTTGTTCATTAACTTACTGTCTTATCTCCTGAAGTTGAGTTCATGCCTATTACTACCTAGCAATTTTTCCAGGAGAAGCAAGAGGGAGGCAAGAATGAAATGATGAACGTGGGAGTGCCGCCAAGTTTTCAATGACCTAAAAATTTTTTGATAGAGGTAGGTATACAGTGTATGGTGTATTTAGCAGCAAAAAAAGTTTCAGTGAAGCATGGCCGCATTTTCCCCCTCCCTTCATGGTTACGGCCAAGCCTGTTTAAGTTAATCAAAGTTACACTGAGCACATAGCCTGCAAATGCAGCTAAAAATACCTGTTCAGTAAACAGAAAGAAAATAGTGAACACATATCTATACCAATAGTTTACATCAGCAGTTGATAGGTCTCCATAGGTCAGTTAGTTAGGTCCCGGACAGGTAGCTCAAAGGTAGTAGGTTCAAATCCTAGCACCGCACTGAGAGTAAGATAAATGGTTCTTTTTTCACTATTTCCTTTTCAATATTTTTTTTCTGTCTTCTTTTTTTTGTGAATGTAATGAAGGTAGGCCTAATTGTAATTTTATTGTAGGTAATTTTAATTGAACTGATTTTAATTTTAAAAAAAAATTAAAACCTAGGCCTAGGCTAGTAGCCGTCTCGTGCCGTCAGCATATTGTAAGCAAAAGTGTCAGCGCTTACGTAAGTGCTGCCGTCAGCGCTGACGGAAGAATTGCTCTCGTGTCAGCATATTGTAAGCGAAAGTGTCAGCGCTTACGTAAGCGCTGCCAGTAACTTGTCCACTACTGCCACTTCTGCTGACATGTCAGCAGAAGTGGCAGCAAATTTTAAAAATTGGCAGCGCATTTCTCGCTGGGAGTAAATATACTGTCCTATCCTATTCCAGTGTTCTGCTTTATTCAGACATTGTTTCAAATACATTATGTGTGAAATTGCTCAATATTAAAATTCAAAAATTCATATCTTTCTACCGCAATGCGTATGTGTGTGAGCTGTGTATGGGAGTACAACCCCACTGTATCAGGTAAGGTGTACTTATAAGAATTATTTTCTCAATTTTATATCCATAAATCATACTAGGTCCACCCACTCTTTTGCTTAAGATTTTCTGAACAACTTCAGACATTATCTTTGATGAAGGAAATCTGTAAGCTGATTCATCACAATATCTGAAGTGTACATTATTGGGTTGAACCCATTTATTGTATGAAAGCGGGGATTGTTTTTCATTAGTTATCAATTGCAAGGATCAAGGAAGTATAAACAATGGTTACTTACTGAAATAGAGAATAATTTAAGAGCTAGAGACAGGTCTTATTGCTGGAATGGGGTATGTTGTAATAAATTAAATTGAGTCGAGATATCCCTCTTTCATTTTTGCGGTGACTTATAATCTTGTATTATACGCGGTCTGAAACCTCATTACATTTCAGTCACTCGGCCGTTTTACATCTCTCGCTTTCAGCTCGTTTTGTAAAACTTCGGACTCGTGACTAAAACACTTGGTTTACAACCTTGTATATAATAAATAACTATAATATTCCAGTATTTTATCAGTTAGGAATCAAATTGCATTATTTGCATTGGACGGGAATGACGTACAAAATTGGAGACAAAAGCGCAAGTCATACTAATGCCAATCTAAGGGTCAATCTATTTCCAGAATATATCCATTTGTGATTTGAGTAATATTAACAATCAGCCGCTCTCTGCTTCTTTTTTTTTTCTTCTTCTTTCTTGGTTGGGTAATTGGGTATAGTTGTACTGTGGAGTAAAGTAACTCACCCGCGCTTGAGTGGATTATTCTGAGGAGCTGTAGCCAAAATACTCATCTTTTTTTTTTTTTTTTTTCGAAGTATATTAATTTCTTAGATAGCCTGCCTGCCTCATGTTTGTCTTTTGCAAACAAAGGATACCTTCTCTATGATTTCCTTCATTTTTCATTTTTCTAATTTCTAATACTCTATTCAGACCATTATTTTTGAATTTATGAATCAAGCCTGCATCACGTATAGGCCCTATTCATCTTCCTTTTAATTCTATTGAGTTAATACTTATTATTGTTCATTTCCAGGTTTGCAGTTCAAAATGTTATATATTATATGTATTCGTGTTCCGGTCGGTAAGTGAGAAAAAAGTTTTCAAATCTAGAATATTGTTCCTTTATTTACACCTATATGTACTCCCAAGAAATCGAGTATTGTTTGAAGTGAAAATTCTGGAAGTGAGAATGCATTGTTTATGAGTGAAAAAGTATCCAGCAGGCATTCCATGAGACTTATTAAAGTCAAGAAAGATCTTACTGTATATGATCCATACATTGTTACGTTCAAGTTTCATGTTCAAATTTATCAATTGTATTGTGAATTGGTTATCGATGGCGCTGATTTTTGAATATTTGATGAATTTTGTATTTTTGAATTTACGGCACTATTTGAATATTCTGAGATGTGCTTGCATAAGAGAAACTGATAAACGCAAAATTATGTTGAACACTGGAGAATACATCTACCTAGCTGTTCTAGATACATTTCTTTTTTAGTAATCTTGAATGCGTAGATAGGTAGGTACCTATACTTATTTTTAATCGATTTATTATCCTATCCTATCCTTCCTATATTATAAAGCACATCTGCAAAATTTTCGTCCAAGTAACCTCCTCCCCTAATGTATCGATTTCGTTGAAATTTTGTATATAACATTGTATGACCCCCAAAATCAACCTTTTTGGAAAAAATTTAGAAAATCATTGTTGGGAAAGTTGTAATAAAGCTTTAAAGTTAAGCGTATATTGGCTGCTATCTCATCCCTATTCCTGTACATGTGTTTATTGATGCGAACATAAAGTTTTATTTCAACGTTCACAATGCTAAGCAAGAGGAGAAATTTTAAAAACCAGCCGAGTAATTCTGACAGGGAACACGTTGAGTTGTGTTCACTAATTTCCGTGGAAAAATATCACGACTTTTGTACGGAGCTACTTTTACGATTTTTTGACCGAGCCAAAAATAAACTTATAGTTGAAGAGATGAGAGGGTCTACGGAGTAAATTTTCGTTTTATAATGTGGGTAGAGTTACAGAGTGAGTTAGTTGGTTCCATTCACATTGAAGTCATGGTCGGTAAAGTTGAGAGTTAAGGGTGAGAGATATGGAAAAGATTGGGTTTGGCAAAAAACTTATAGGTGAAGAGATGAGAGGGTCTACGGAGTAAATTTTCGTGTTGTAATGTGGGTAGAGTTACAAAGTTGAGAGTTAAGGGTGAGAGATATGGAAAAGATTGGGTTTGGCAAAGTAGTTTAAGCTTTTTGTGAGATATGTTATTTCATTTCTAGAGTATAGACAAGCTGGCGTTGAGTATTTCTACGTGTGCCGAGCGAGTTGCTGGATGAAATTGGTGTGCCTTAATGCCGGCAGCAAGAGCGCAAGAGTTATAGAGTATGTACGAGTGAATTATTTGTTGGTTAATATCAATATTCATTCAAATTGAAGTGATGGTTTGTGGAATTGTGGGTCAGAGATTCAGAAAAGTTTCGGTTTGGTGAAATAGTTCAGGCTTTTTGTGAGACGCGCTATTACAATTTCAGAGTACATACGACTTAGCAGATGACGACTTGAGAAGTTTTTGTTATTTTATACTGCAAAGTGAAGGGAAGAGAGTCGCGTGTACAAAAAAAAGGTGAGTAAGTGCTGGAAGGATTATGAAGTTCCACAAATATGATTTATTCTTAATTATGAAGACAAGTCAATCGTTGTTGGTGGTTGATTGAGAAATGATCAGAGTGTATTTATAGCGGGGTTCGAGGATAATTAGTTGAGCAGGTGAAGAGATGGACAATAGATAAAATTTTTGTAAAGGCTGGAATGGGTAGAACGCGTATGACCAGTTGTGTGGTGGGAGAGAACGATTTCTTTATGACGCTTACACAAGTCGAAGGGACTGCTTCACTTACGATTCCTCTTAGTTTGTTTGAATGTTTATTTTTCCGGGCTTCATGTTCAGGGAATGATCCGTATCCACAGGACGTAGACAGATGTATAATTAACGGATGATAGAGATTGCAGGAATGAATGAATGCGTCGATTTGGGAAATTAGTTGAATAAAAGTCGTGTCGAAATTTGAGCTAAAGGTAGAGATGGAGATAAGAAAGACAAGAGTGTAAGGCTTATCCTACAATTTTTTCAATCAATGACTGATTATCATTTCTTGAATCAAGTAAACGTTGCCTGTTTCGAGTCCAGACTAGATCCGTCGGTAAAGTAGGGCTGGTGGGTCATAAAATTTGCATAGAGACAATGTTTATAATGAGTTGTCGGTATACAGTGTTGTGATCCTGGAGATTATTAGCTAGATCAAGTCGGACACATGGGGGAGGCTATGGAGAAGTGGATGATAAGATAAGGGGTAGATGGTTCAATTCGAGGTGTTTAAATAGTTCAGATTCAATAGGGAGGAGGAGAGAATTGAGTCAGCAGATTGCGGGTGCGTAGATTGGAAGATGCGTGAATTGAGCTGCATGGATGCAAAAAAATCAATAGTAAGAGTTAGGAAGCGGCGTTTGAGGGAGGAAGGTTTCAATTCCAGCGCAGAGGCTGAGAGTGGGTCTAGATCGTTGTGGCCAAGATCTTGATTTATTGACCAGCAAAAAAGAGTTGTCTGCTTTATTATTAAAGAAGAACAGATGATAAATTTGTTGAACTTTTGATTTGTATTATGAATAGTGGATGTGAGCGAGAAGAGTCGTATGGGTACAAGAGTATTGAGTGGGTCGTTAAGGTTTAATATCGAGTAGGAATATGATCAATAACGGCATGTAATCTTCTGCGGGTAGTTTCCTTCCTTGGTGAGTGAGGTGTTACAAGGGCAAGTCGGACAATGACGATTGTGAATAAGTTTACAGTGAACAATTCCTTGTTCAATATTGTTCCGTGTTACAATACGGGCAGTAAGGTCACAAGTGAGCGACGGTATATATGTGGGTGAGTGTGGAAGTGCTTGATTTTTGTAGATCCAGTGAGTTGGGAAAGTTTTTCATGACGTGGTATCAATCAGAAAACATATAGACTAATCGTTGAGGATGGAAAAAAGTTTTGACGTGCTGGAGAGGAAGGAGCCCAGAGATCAGAGAATAGATGGGATAATAATTGAGAAAGAGTAGTTGTACAAGTATAGGGGCATTGTGAAACTTTTGGAAATTACGGGCTCGGGCTAAGCACTATAAGGGTTAGATTTGTTCTTCACGGTGTCGATCGTGATTGGAAGATGACCACTCATGAAGAAATAAAATTAGGAAACAAAATTCCTTCTGAGTTGAGTATTATCATGGCGGTTTTGGAGTAATTTGAAGTTTTCATAGATATTAATTAGGGTCGACGGATGTTTCGATGCGAGTAATGAGGGTACAAAGGTCATAGAGTACAATCAGGAGAGTAAGTTAGGCGGTTAAAACCGAGCTCTATACAAATTAGGGTGATGGTCTGTGGCGTTAAGAATTGCAGGTGACAAATTCAGAGACGAAATAGTTAGGAGGAGTGGTTCAAGTTTATCGATCATGGGGCGCATTATTTTACTTTGGGTATCATTCATATAGATATTAGAATTTTTCAAGGTCAGTGATGAGTGAGAAGGAAAATCAAATAATTTTGCAAGGACGTGGGAAGCTAGAATGACAGACCTTAAAGAAACGCTTGCCATATCTCCCCCTTTACATGAAAAGAAAATATCCGAACATTCACCAACACATCGAGAAAGAGTTGTTGGATATAGATGAGGAGATTGGGAAATTAGAAGAAAGAAATACCGACTGATTCTCGAAATTCAAAGTTTAAAAAATGGGTAGTTATAAGTATGTTCAATGTGTGATTATTGAAATAAAAATTGATTTTTTGTCCTCGGCGTCATAGAATATTGAATGAGCGACAAAGTCGCGGGTTTTTCAGCTTGTTTCTAATAATTTTCAGCAAGACTTGTCTTTAATTGTTCATGTCATAAAGATCTCGAGTTACGTAAATCTTTCTTTGAAAGAAAGCGTTTGAAAAAGAGTACCGATAGAGAGAAAGAGTATCGTTTTGATAAAGACGCATACATCAGCAATTTTCTAAAAGTGAATTACCGTTTATAGTTTCTTGTTTACATCCAGTTTTTGTTCGCATTTGAAGAAAATAGTAGGTATCATGAATCATCTTATGCTGTAAAAATACCTAGGTGAGTAGAAACATCTTGGCTAATTTTTGTATTTTATTATTTTCTTGCATAAGTATGTAATAATTTTATTCTTCCTTTTCAGTGGAGTTGTGAATGATCGAAAAAAGTTCATTTTAGTATGCCAGAGAATATTTTGAAAGAAATTAAATACGGTTTGATTAAGTAAGTACTTTTTATCAGGAATATTTCAGTTTAAACATGTTTTAATAATTCAGCGTAAGTTGAATGTATAAGCTTCGAGTTGGAGAAAAAAAAAAAAAAGATTATTAGAAGGGTTAAACTACTTTCTTCTTGGTTCAATATTTGTTCTTTTATAGGCCAACGATGATCGAATTCTTCTAGAGTAGGTATCAAGAAACCTCACTCCGGTTCATTGATTCCTGTCACGATGATGTACCTAAATAGAAGAGCACTACTATTCAAAGTTTTCGACCATATTTCACCGGTAACTGGTTGAATTTATATCAAATTTTTAATGATGAACAATCGATAAGATATCATACAATCTAAACAATCTATAAATTAAAATTTGTCGCTTATACCTATGGTAGACAGAGTGTGAATGAAATTAAGAGAGAAATATGATATCTATCAGAATCTTCGATCCTTTTTCATGAATTAATTACATCAAGAAAAAAAAAAAAACAAAAAAGTGTACTACAAAGTCTAGAAAAATTCTATTCGTATCTACAAAATTATTCTGAATATAGACAGTTTAGATGAATGAAATCGTAAGGAAAAAATATAATTATTTCAATTGAGGATAGAATTTTGACAAGTTATATGGTATAAGTAAAAATAATGATACAGTAATATTATTTAGTGTAGGCAAAATTGTGGAGTAGACATTTTTATTCTTCTTTAGTAGAACTAGTTGTAAGAACTCCTTAAATGATATGATGAAGTCCATGTGTTTTCTTGAAATAATTTTCCAGTGAGAAAAGATCTTGAAAATTTAATTTTCACGAGACACGTATGGCGTTTTCGGAAATTTTCTGAAAAAGAGAGAAAGGGAAAATGAAACGAAATTTTCCGTAAGAGAGATATATCTCACTGAAACCCCTTCCGTCAGTGGCTAGGTCAATGAAGAAAAATTAATAATGGGATGGAATTTCTCGGAAAATGAATTTCAGTTATGGAATTAACAGGCCTAATGCGATTCTTTGTCAAAGTGTATAATAGGATAGGCCTACACCATGTTACAGCCGCAGTGTAGGGAAGTCTTCAAAATATTCCGTTATTTGCCTACACTATTTAAATAGGAATAGGTATAAGTTTTGTTTGTAGCTTATTTCTAGGTGTTGTTCTGAGCGTAAAACATTTCGTATTTTCGAGGATCAAAATTCACAATTTTGTACTCAGTCTCACAACCATCCCACGGATGCTGAAGACCGTGATAACTACATTTTCCGGAGTCTGTATCATCGCTATCGGTATCTTCATTGTCTAATGATTTTGCCGGCCGAAAATGGTAAGTATGTGATGTTGGATACAATTGCTCATCGGTTTGATCGCTGTCGTCGATCCTCTGTTTTCGGATTTGGTTTTGGAGTAAACGTTCTGCAATCATTTCACTAAATATGTTATCAGGTAGAGATGCCACGCGAAGTTTAGCTGATTTCCAGTTATTTAGACCACCTTCGTAGCCTAATTCTTCACGATCATCATTCAACAGAGCGCTTTCATCCGATCTGAAGGAAGAAAAAACAAGAATCAAAACAACGAAATTTCCGCTTAATTGTGACCCACCGGGAAAATACCTGTCGGCCATTTGGCTGCCATATGTAGCCAATGCTTTTAAATAGGTCATGGCAAGCTTCTGTCAGAGCTCATTGACAGACAATTGACAAAAAGTGCAACAAATGGCAATCTCATCAACCCGTACCTTATGGGATTGGCAGCCAATTGGCAAATTTCAGGCTGTCATATGGCAATAATTTTCCCGATGGGGAGAAAGGGGGGCAAAAACACGCCTCCGATGGGTTGCTTCCTCCCACAAATACATCTTTATGTTCAGTATTGCCGGAAAGTCGTAACCCTCCCAGTGGATTCAAGGAAAATGTTGGACCTTCTACGCTCTATATGATTCGCTGCCCTTTCATCATACCGATAGAATTACAAATAGGTACCAGTATCTAAACTAACGAAAATAATTGTATTACGATACTAACATCTCACGTTCATTTGCAGTCGATCCAAGAATTTGAACGCACGCCATGATCAAAACGATAAAAGCGAAGTTGAGAAAACACGTTACAGCAATGATGAATAAGACTTGATTCGTAGAAAAACAGTTATTCGTAGAGTTTTCCAGAGACTGCGTGAAGTTTGTGGCTGAAACGTTAGAAGCTGGAACAGTGGACGCAGTCGAAGACGATTCGGATTTCAACTTGTCTTCAATGATCAACTGTTGAAATAAACGTGAGTGCTTATGATTGAAATGTCGGACAATCTGCTTGGTGGTATTCTTCATAGTTTTTTCATTTTACATCGCCTTTATTCTTCATTTTGGTGTAGAGTCCTACGACAATGTCTGCGCAAAAAAAGGCGTACGGTTCTTCGTTAGTATGATTTGGACAAAATTTTTTTACATTTGAATTCAAAACTCGAAAATTCTTATTTTTATAGGTTCGCATACAAGGGGTTACAGTCTTAAAATTTTACTAGGTCTTGAGGTTGAAAAAGAGGGAAATAGCCACACTCGCCTCTAAAAATGTGCACGTACTACATGTTCTTCACCACTACTTACTCAAACGAGTCATCAACACGTGTTAATTTAATGGTGAAGTATTACATGTATAATTTATGATGACAACAGTTGGAGAAATTGGTAGAACGTTGGTAGTTGAGGGAATTAGAGATGATTGTTGGATATTGGGGAAATTGGTAGATGAGGAGACGTTGTAAGCAGAGCGTTGATGTTGAAGTTCAGGACATGAGAAGAGAGTTGAATTAATACAAGAAAGCCATTCCAGCTCCTAACCCCACCCTCTTCATCTACGGTTTACCTAAGGTCCATGAAGAGGATATGCCAATGAGGCCTGTGGTTTCGTTCATCTCGTCCCCTACCTACTCCCTTGCCAAATAAATACTTAGATCGTTGCTTCAAATCCCCCTTTTCTGTTAAGGATTCTTCTATCTTGGTAAATAGCTTAAAAAATGAGCTTCTTCCTGCAGGCTCGACCCTTTGTTCTTTCGACGTCGTAGCCTCTTTCCTAACGTCCCTAAGGCTGTTACTATGCAGCGGATGGGTGAACTCCTCGTGAATTTAAACACTCCTTATGAAGAGTTGAGGGAGTATTTCGATTCATTGAAGTTGTGTTGGACTCCTAATTTCTGCAAATTCAATGGTAAATTCTATAAGTTCCTTGAGGAGGTAGGTATTCCTATAGGTTCGCCTTTAGGTTCCCTCATCTCCGAGGGGTTCATGTTCAATTTTGAATCCGACCTCTTTTCTTCTGGCTATCCTTTATTGAATAATATCTTTTATTGGCGCAGATATGTAGATGACGTGCTATGTATGAGCATGGGTCCCCGAGATCTCTGCTTGGGGTTGAACTGTACCCATCCATAAAGTTTACTTTGGAGGCCCCTCGGGTAACTTCTTGGATCTTACTGTCTCCAAAGAAGACGGGGTCTAAGAGTTTGAGATTTACGGAAAAGATATGTCGACCGACGTTCTAGTCCACGGGTCGTCACTCTGCTATGTTGCCCACAAATACGCTGCTTTCAACAGCTTAGTCCATAGATTGACCGCCATTCCTCTGAGTCGAACTGTCTTTAGAAAGGAGTTACTGACCATAAAACATCTGACCAGAGTGAATGAGATTTACTTGGACTTGGACTTGTTGGTGCATAGGAAGATTATCTCCCTTCCCCGCACTATTAGCCGTGAGAAATTACGATGGATTAGGCTCTTATTTTCGGGAAAGTTTTCTCTTCACTTAGGCCAGGCCCTTCGGCTCTTCGGCTTTCGACTCTGACCTTGTCAAAGGGTTGTGTGTCAGGTTGAAAGATCGAACTCCTGAAGATGAGAAGAGTATAGGTCAGAACGTAATGATTGTGAGGGCGTTTATATTGGGGAGACCGGTCGGCAGCCAAAGATTAGAGTCGATGAGCACAAGGTAGCCTGGCAGAAGGGTAAAGTGGGAGACTCGGCATTCGCTGACCATCCAATTGCTACTGGGCACGGCTTCCAGGAGGGATCTGAGAAGCTTCTTCACAAAGGGAGCTCGTATTTTAAGCGTACCGCTTTGGAGCATATCGAAATCCTTCGTCATAAGAGCACTGGTGGTCTCATCATGCTGAACAGGCATATACCGGATGAAGGTCTGATCGAGTTTGTTAATGAGTCACATAGTCTCCTCCTTGTTCTCGTCATTCTCGAGGTTGGTTTCGGTTTTCTCAAATCAGTTGTGTTCATGTTTTCGCTGAGGATGACTGTTCAGTCGAATGCGCTTCGTTGTATTTTTCGTCTTCTGCGGTTCTAGTATTTAGTTACTCATTGAGTATCAACCCTTCTTTCATGAGAAGAGAGGTTCTGTTGTAAGGTTATCTGATTGGCAGTAGACGGAAGGGCGTGAAGATCTAGGAAGAGGTGAAAAAGAGTGAACCGGGTGTGGCCAGTTCTAAGATGTGATGATGGCTTCTTCATGACGGGAGTTTCTAATTGAAGAGGAAGAAGGAATAAGGAGGTTTCTGACCCACCTTAATTTGTAGTGAGGTTGATTTTCCCAGAGGGTTTGCCGAGAAGCTGGGATTTTGGTACGGGAGTAGTTCTTAAGATTGTGTATTGGTGAATGGGTCGAGTTCTGTAATGTTCAGGAAGAGGGTGAAGTTTTGACGTTACGGTCAATGATATCATGTTGAGGGTGACCGATGTAACCTAGAATCTAGATGAAGGTGACTGATGAAACTTAAAGTATGGAAAATGACGTAAATTTGTTGAATGATGGGGTTATTTGAATCGGGATCGAAAGTAAGTCGAATAGTGGGATATAGTTGAGTTCGAGGAAAAGCTGAGTGAGATTCTGAAGGCAGAAGCCACTAGCGCTCTCCGCTAGCTAGCTTCCCTGGACGATAGCTCTTAATATTGTCTTAAATAGAATGTACATAGGCCTGTTTCATTTTTTTGTTTTAGATTGAGGAATTCTGCGATAATTTTTGTGATTAGTTTACGATAGACAGCGTTATTCAATTGAAGAATATTTGTGAAATTCAGTCTGATAGTCGGAAGAATGAGTATTCTTGGAGGAAAGAATTATGTGGAAAAGAGGGTTGCATTTGGGTAGGTGGTTAAGATGAGTTTTAAGAGATTTCATTGATATACTAGAGGAGAAGAGAATAGTGTGGTTAGGGAGTTCGCGAAATTAAGCTGAAGACACGAGAAAATTGTGATTAACGTTGGCACATGGGAGTGGAGGTCGGGTTTGGCTACTTCACCCTACAGACTGAAATTAGGACTGGTGCGGGATCCCTCTGGAGCTGTTCTTGTTTAGTAATATTGAACTATGATCGACGATAGGTTGATGCTATGCTTTCAATAGCAGCGGAATGATCTCATTCCTTGATGAGAAAACAGCAATACAGAAGATGATGGAAGGTGTGGACCATTGCTGGTCTTCCTAGTTCGCCATAATGATAACGATAAAGGGAAGTAGGATTTTATAGCAGACTAGATTTTTGAATTATATTCGAGGAAGTAGAAGGGTATATTCTTTTTAGCCCCGCGAAATCCGAACCCTTTCTAGGAAACTTTTGACGTCCGAGGAGAGCTGAATTTTTTTACACCATTTCTTTTGTATTAGGAATTGGTTCCGTTCATGTTCAAAAAACGCGACTAAATGAACGGAACATAATTCTTTTAATGAAATATTTTTGACATGTTTCATCTCTTATTTGCTCTGACCCCTATCATGATTCGGACAAATGACCTTGGGACTGGGAAAAATTCCGAAGCCCTGATCCCTATCCTGATCTTGAAATTTCGTCCGTGCGTCCGGCCAAATGACCTTATATACTAGACCTATACTAGGTTTCATACTAGCTTTATATTAGGATTATATTAGTCTCGAAATATTTTAAACTGGACCTTCGCGAATGAGCCTCTAGAAGCTATCAGCTTAAAATTTCTTGTACTAGCTTTGAAAAATAGGATTTTGTATTAGTCTTGAAGTATTCTGAACTGCACCTATACTAGATCGACTCCAAAAGCCACTAGCGACCCTCAAAAGCTATTAGCTTGACATTTTCTAAAGTAGACTTATGCTAGATCAAGGAGGGGAGCGAACGAGCGGAGTAAGTAATCATCTTGAAATTTTCTAAACTAGACCTGTACTAGATCCGCGCGTGAGCTCCCCAAAAGCCACTTGCTACTGAGAAAGACATGAAAGATGATTTTTATTCATTTGGCTACGCCAAGAAATTTTCATTATTTTTCAAAGTGACATTAACAGAGTATACTCAACAAGCCTTCACAAAATCATTAATTGTAGCAAATTTTTCCAAGTCACCGTGACTCTCATGTATGTCTCAAAAGTTGTTTCGTATGTCCCCTTCTCTCATACGTAGAGCATCAGGATGGCCGAAATTTTTCGATGTTTCTTAATTTTTTTCAAGTACAAGTATAGTTGTAAGGTCAAAAATTGTCAAAATCCGCAATCAACTCAAAGCCGCAAAACGCCTCAAAAAAAGCGTTTTTCATCCCTTCCCTGTTCAATGGTCCAAACTCCGCGCCCTCCTTTAATATAATACAGCTCATTGGTCGAATTTTCTTCTAGTTCCTAAAAAAGCCTTCGCCGCCTTTAAAAATGCAACCAAACGGTCCAAATTTTTCAAATCATCGAACTTCCTCCCCCCTCTTATATTCATGACTAGATTTTAAAAATTTTCTCAATTGTCTAAGGAATTCGGAGTCCCTGTCACTCTTGAAACACACAATTTTCATGACGTATGTGTACATTTCCCTCCAATAACTCTCTATGAGACGGGTTTTCTTTTAAAACTTACTTAGGTTCTATGTCATGGGACAATGTGGGCCTCAGAAGGAGAGACGATTACAGTAAAATCGTTTGTATTTTGATGAACAGAACTGAAATATTTGCACAGCTCATTTAAATCAACAGGCTGCTTGTGAGAGCTTCCAAAGTCACGACAGAGGCTTCTGAATGTCACTGAGAAAATATTCCTCTAATACAAGTTTTGTTGACGGTAAAGCTGTAAAATTTTTCCCGTCTTCTCATACACTCTTTCTTATTCTAGATTTTCAGAAGAGTCACGAGTACAAAAAACGAGATAGTGGCCCAATCTAATGTAAAGAAAAATTCTCTGTTACCCTGCGGACCTCCTAATCCAGAATCAATACTCGTATTATTAGCATGTTCTGAGAATTCTAAAACTGGGAGTTTTAGTACAGTTGAAGTGCTGATGCAATTGCAAACATTTTTCTCGTTTTAAAAAAAATTACATTTTGTCAGGAGGCATCTTTTCATTACTGTTCAAATATCTGAATATTTTTAAATACTCCTTTACTTCTTCAATTTAGTGTTGAGATTATTGTGCATTAGCAAACGTAGTACAGCATTATTACGTGGGAATTCCAATTATAGTACCTACATGAGTTTCGATACATATGTAAAAAAAAGTCTGTACAGGGAAAAATTGCCTACAAGTAGCTCCATTTCGCGCAATTCTCGTGATATTTTTGACCAAACTTTGTGTTCTGCTACGGACAATAATCATGAGTACCTAAATTTCTTTTCAAACGACCAATCAATTTTTTGTCGCTGCATGAGGAATGGAATGAATTCGTTTTCAAAAAACTTTATTCATAGATAGGAAGGGGATTTATGCACATTTAAATTCCAACATTCTCGTTTGAAAGACTTTCATTGCAATATTTTATTTATGTGCACTTGAATTCAACTATTTAAAACTGATACAACTTCCTCACCGTCTGAGAAACCTGGGAAATCTGATTCGGTTGGCATGGAGGAAGAGTCTTGTTTTGCCATAGGGTCAGGCTGTCTTTCGCGGGGGAAAAAGTATCCATTTAATTCTCTTTCGGTATCGGGTATATCGTCGTCTAGAGAAACCCCCATTAGCATGAAAGATTTGATTGACGCAACACACATGAAACCTCTTATAAGATAACTCGGAGCGCTTTGACCGGGCGGATTATAGCTGATACGGAAGACCAGTGATTGCCCCACATCTTGAATCTGGTTATCTCGTCCTCTAAGGAATGGAATCATTTTGGAGTAGTTGAACGCTCTGCATAATGCCAAGAGTCTATCGTCCGAATATTCAGACATACTTGTTCCGTATATTGTATCATTTGGACCATAATCGGTTGTAGCTGCACATGAAATAAATCGTCATCATTGAAGAAAAGTAAACTTTTGCGACCGAGGATGAGAGAAGGGACCTTAGTGGGCGAAAAATGAATCTTTTTGTTTATGGTTGCGTTCTGTACTTAATTTTTTACGCTCTTGCACGTACTGCAGCCAGATAAAATCTATTATTTTGCCCACTAAGGTCCTCGGTCACATTGCTTTTCTCATGGTATTTTACTATCAACTGTCCTCTTCCATAAATTCAATCATTCCCAGTAACTTGTCTATGTATCTCGTTTTCACAAAATGTGTGACATACTGTTTACTTACGATCCATATCATAAACTGGGTACAGTTGAGGAACGGATTCGACCTCAAGTAGATAGATAAAGAGAACGATGAAAAAACACAGAAAGTTCATGTTCAAAAGTTTTTGACGAAGGTTTGTCGTTTCAACTTATGTGAGCGACTGCGACCTAAAAACTGACGGAAAATATATGTTTCATTTACAACCTAACAAACAGTTGGCCTCCTAACATTAGAAGAACGAAAGGTAAAGAAAGTGTTTGAAATTTGACTGAATAAACTGAAAGGTATGCGGAGTACGTGATGAAAGGTAAAATCAAATAAATTCTTGCTTACGATTATTCGAGATTTGTGCGAGAAATATTGAAACATGATGGTGAAAAACATGTAGATAAATTATACGTGAATATACACACGACTCATGCACACGAATTTGGATCGTGAATTTATGAAGAAAAGTGTTGCTCGTATTTCTTACCGCGTCACTCGTACTACAAAATGATTTTCTTGTGTGAGAATATATGAGGAGCTTTTTTCAATGTGAATATGATTCTTCAACTCCCTCTGTATAATTGTGCGTCAATTTTCTTTGGTACTTCTTACTGGATACGACGCCATTCAACTTTTTAATGAAACACTCGATGATCGTCTTCTGTAATGGCACAAAACCGCTGGCCCCTTCAACGAAGTTGATTAAAGGAAAAGTGGGATCTCTTTACGGGACGATTCTTTGATTTCGATAAAATAAATGTTTCCAAGTCCTCATCCTTTTACATTTATCAGAGAATGCGAACTCTTTTTCACGTCCCTCCCTTTTATATATAGCTCAACAACTAGAATAAAGTCCATTTGGCCTCATGTGTAACTCCGTGGATTGCCTCTAGTTCTTTTTTTATGAATTCACAATTGAGAGACCTGAAAAATTAAATCACTCACTCTCGTACAATTTTCCAATCTCACTAGGTGAATTCACCTCAGCCATTCACAGAAACCTCGAACACGCAGTCATCGGTCCAGATATTATCCACGCCTGTATTATTTGAAAAACCTTTAGATGAACTCTGTTTTCTACTTCCTCCCTCTATGCAACACATTTTTCTTTTATCAAGGCATAAATACCCTTTGCTTGAAAATTAGTCATCATTCTTTCAATCCTAAAACTTAATAAAGACCCCTCTCTTGCCATTTCCCAGAGTCCCATCACTCTAACTAGTGTCTTACGCAAACTGTTCCAAAAAATTATTCTGGTTCCTCGAATTGAACAACTTCTTTCCATTGAACCTTCTAAAGTCGTATCAGACGTCAAAATTCAAATAGAGAGAAGCCTTACTCTCCAATTTGTCTTTATCGTTGCGAATTTAAGACCTTGATTCAGAACGGCATCTGTGGGAAGAGTTCTCCTCCTTCTGCTTGCAATAAACGATATGTTATAACTTAATTTATGAATTTTTCTCTCACTTAAGGACTCCTTTCCGAAAATTATAGCATCTTTCTGTAAACCTCAAATATTTGCAAAGAGCCAAGAGGCTCCTGCAGGAAAATCTTGGTCGAATTTCTTCATAAGCCTCTACGAGAGGTTTTCGTTTCTTCGGAAATTAAAACAATTTTAATTGAATTTCAAAAATTAGAGGCCATTGCAGGTTTGCGATGGCAGCGGGGAATCCGCTACCTCCCGCGCTCGCAATCACGGCGCGAAAATGCCCCCTCAGAAAATGAGTTGGCTGGGCTCTTCTCAGTATACTGCATGCTAGGCCCGATATAATGAAGGCTGGAAATTTAAATTTTTTCAAGTCCCTGAAGTAGATCAAGGTCAAGGTCATTGATGACGTCATAAAGCATCCAGGCTGGAAGTTGACATTTTTTCCACTCTAAAGTAGGTCAAGGTCATTGATGACGTCATGTAGCGCGCCATACGTCACGGGGTTCACAGAAACTCCCGGACGCGGACGTTTTTTTGAGAATGTAATCCCCCTAACAAAACAGATAGTGGGTTCCCCGAGGTCGTTGATAACGTCATAAAGCATCCAGGCTGGAAGTTGATATTTTATCCTCTTTAAAGTAGGTCAAGGTCATTGATGACGTCATGTAGCGTGCCATATGTCACGTCACGTCACGTCACGAAGTTCACAGAAACTCCCGGATGCGGACGTTTTTTTGAGGATGTAATACTAAAGGGATAGCGGGTTCCCCGAGGTCATTGATGGTGTCATAAAGCGCACCATACGTCACGTCACGTCACGCAGTTCACAGAAACACGCAGACGTTTTCTGAAGATGTAATCCCCCTGACAAAATGAATAGCGCATTCCCCGCTAACAAAATCATACCCCACATCTCTTCCTCCGCCAGTCATTCGAAACTTCAAGAACAATCTCTGTTATATTTCATTGTTCTCGGAACTATCATTGACCACAGAATTTCTTGTACTTTCACATCAAGTTATCAAGGGCCAAATGTCTCAATTCTATGAGCATCCTCGAATAGTTAGCCTCACCCCTGCAGTGCCTGTGCTCGTAAACTTCTCCAAGTGTACAAAAGCTTAATGTGCTGTCAACTAGAGAACGACGCCTCGATATACAGTCAATATAGCAGGGGGATCCTGCTCAATTACCGCTTCTTAAGGCTCAGTGCTAATTTTCTCACAGCCTAATTCACTTAGCTTCCAAACTACACATATTATGCACTCTGCCGACATGACTTTCTCCTCCTTCCTCTCGAATCTCAACTACTTGAAAATCCACAATTGAACCCTACCATATCATCCTGTTGGAGATTATCGGTGCGCTGTCGCAATTCCCACTTGTCTCCTCTATAACCGTACCTGGGTGCTCATCTTCTCTGTGTTTTGGGTAAAACCGTAATTCGGCTGTGTGCCATGATCACTATCGTCTTTATCGAATATCGAGTTGGGTCCCTCATTTCCGTGGAAACTTTTTAGCGGGGAAGCCGCCTTCCATTTTGTTAGGAGGATTACATCCTCAGAAAACGTACGCGTCCGGGAGTTCCTGTGAACTGCGTGACGTGACGTGACATGACGTGACGTGTCACGCTTTATGACATCATCAATGACCTTGAACTACCTTAGGTACTTGGAACAATTTCAATCTCCAGCCTTCATTATATCAGGCCTAGTATACCTATAGAATACTGAGAAGAGCCCCGCAAACTCATTTGCTGAGGGGGCATTTTTGCGCCTACGTGATCGCAAGCGCGTTCAACTTATTACGTCATCATTTTCAAGACTTGGAAACTAGGCTATTCAAAACATAGGTAAATCAGGGAGGTTGCGGGATCGTCGCTGCCGGTGCAAACCTGCAATAGCCTCCAATTTAAAAGATTTGTGGCTCGAATGTGTACGGCAATTTCCCTCTTGGCTATCAGGAAGCGATGGAGGAGTGAAATTTGTAAGAAGGTATGTGGGAGTGATACAAGTGCGGTTCTTAGTCAGGCCAAATCGACTTCCTCTTTTCTGGAATGACAGTGAGATATTGACCAATGTGGGGATTTTATTTTGATTGAAGAGTACCAAAAATGGGATTCTCCTTTCTGTTGCTTGTGCAGCACCGCCCTCCTTCCATGGTGAAGTTGCGTGAGCATTTGATTTTGTTCCCTTCAACACCGGAATCGACCCTTTTGGGTGTAGCTTCAGTGTTGGAAGGATCTCCTTGGTGAACCCTCTCTTCTACTCGACAACTGCCTTGCTACTCAGTACCCCCCTGGCGCGCAGAAAGCACTAGAACACCAACAACATCACTATCTTAGATATACTGGACTGGTGTTGGCTTCTCTCCATCTTCTTCCTTCTTCAGGGATAATCTTCCTCCTCTTTCTGCACATCTGGATGTGGATAATACACAGGTGTCAAGTAGGCGATAGCGTGGTGCTGCATTCGCGTATTCCATTCCCGGTCCATCTTCTTCTTCATGACGGTGGGTGGCTGCAAATGCAGACACCTGCTTCCACACTTCTTCGGAACCAAACGTGGTGGCTACCAGGCTTCCCGGAGCAAGCGTTCCACAAGTTTTACTAAGCTTGCCCGCTCACATCTCCACTCCTCATACTCAAATAAGGTGGTCACAGTGCGAACACGTTGCCTGTCCTTAATTTCTCGCAAAGGTACTCACTTGTTGGAACAGTCATGGCTGCTTAACACGTGTTTCAGGTGAAAGTTTAGGTGACCATGGTGTCGGTTCATCTACTCATCCAGGTCGCGTATAAACACACGGGTTGTCCATGTGCCCAGCTCACTCTGGGCTCAAGCAAGTAGCGCTTGGCCTCTTGCTGAATCTGTAGAGTCTTTAGATTGGTCGTTTTGCTCTGAACACCACTGCTCTTTCGTGGTGAACGTGCTAATACGCAAAGAGCCACCGTATAGACAGTGCGGTAGGCACTAACACACCTCAACGCAGCTCTTTGCTGGATCTTTACCATCTCTATTGCTTTGTAAGGTATTTTCATTGAGTTGGCCCATACTGGGGCACCTTGTAGGAGGATTAACATAGCGGTACTCATCATGATCCTTCTCCTGACTTCTCTTGGTCCTTCCAGGTTCCTCATAAGGCGGCGGAAGTATGCAAGTAACCTGCTCGCCTTTTCTGCTGCCATTAGAAAATGGTGCCTGAAGTTCAGCGTTGAGTCAAACCAGATGCCCAGGTACTTCATGTTTTTCTTAGTCTCGATTTCCACACCCTGCAGGCAAAAAGAGGGTTGGCTGAATTTCCGACGGGTCGTGAATAGTAGTATGGCCTAAACTAACCAAAAATTGGATTATGAGGAACCGTAATATAAGTCTTGAGCCGGAATCAATGTACGGTCAATTACTGCTTACTTAATCGACAGCATTGTGAGGGTAAGCTAACATGGCCCTGAAGCCAAGCTAGTGGGAGGTGAGAATTGGTTTTAACGAGTGAAGAGCCCTAAAAATTTGTTGGATATCGGTAATAGTCTGGTGAGATGAAAGAGAGTCTATTGGAAGAAAATGTTGAGTCAATTGCAATACGCAGTCTAGTATCCCAGTTAGCTCAGCTAAAAATTTTGTTCCAGTATTTCGTGTTGGTGAATTGATATTTTCCTACCTATAATAGAGAATCCGTCTAGTTGTTGAGTTTTAATTCGTCCGCCATGCATAGGGTATATTCTGTAAATTTTCCTAATATTTCTGTAACATACTTTCTATAGAAAGAGTTGTCTATTTTTGTAACTTTTGTGAGATCTAGTCAGATGTCAGAAACAGTAAGGAGCGATGGAAGAATATTCGAGATGATGGGAACGAGAGCGTTAGTTTTGAAGCACCAAAAATCGGAGGTTCCTACCATAGAAGAGAGCGGATATGTTTTCTGGATGGTGAATGAAAACTGACGGATTAATTTGAGAAAGAATGTATCTGACAACTGAGATTTGAAAACGAGGAGGTTGGATAAAAGAATAGCTCGGTGAATTGACAGAAGAATCTTGATATATTTGATTTTGCAAAAAAAAAAATCTAGCAATTTTTGTCTCATTTCTTTACGATCGCTCAATTGATATACAAATTAGAATTTCTAATTGCTGCATTATGCAAATAAATTCCATCAATTTATCAAGTTCGCGATTCTTTAAGTCTCTCCTTTAATCAAGGAGAAATTAAAAGAGTTATGTTGTCTTCTTTCGAGGTTGATTGCCCAATAACGTTCTTTCTGGTCTCTTTCTCTTTATTGCTTCGTGACTGCGAGAAAGGAGGGTTTCGACAAAATTAGAAACCTATTTTCGAATTAAAAATAGAAAGAACGTAACGGAAAAACAAAAAAAGAAACCCCTCGTGAGATTCTTTCCAGGTTATTTGAGGAAGACGGGAAAATATATATAACATGAGTGAGTTAATATCGATTCGAAAAATGAAGATGGTAACAATACTTGACTGTACATGTCCGCTTTTCAGTTGAAGGGCACTCCACAAAGTTACCGTATTTACGTTCTTGATTTCGACTGCCGTATTGTTACTACGGTCCTCAATATGTTCGCTCCTTTATGAAACCTACTAGGCAACAATAGCATAACCTATGTAGCAGCACTAACTCACCTTTCACGTACATGACGTAATAAGAGGTGAAGCAGTCCGAGAGACGTCATGCCTGTAGCAACAAAAAATGAACTAAATAATTATAGTTGATATCGTCCTCTGGTGTAGTAAATTTCAAAAGTCCAACTTTCGATTTCTCTTCCGTTTCTTCATTCTGAAACTGTGGACTCTTTTGCATTGATCACTGAATGAGGATATCTATGTTTTGTCAGAGATTCCGCAGCAATAAAATTACCCCTTGATACCTTCTTGAGTAAAGCCTGGAGTCAACGTGCCAATTCTTTCAAATTACTTACCGAACTCATAAATACGATATAAAGACGCGAAGTGTAAAAAAGGGAAAGAAAGTATACATCGTATGCAAAATCTTAGAAATCTAATATACTTCAATTCCGAAGAGCTTTATAAGACGAGTGTCTATAAATTGTAATCTATACCATGAAGGGAGAGAAGAAAAAAAATGAAAAAGAGGTGTTATCAGTATATCGATTTCCAAGACCTATCTAATACGAACAATAATAGAAAACGTCCTAGGGATGATAGTAAATTCTACGTATACAGGAGTAATTTACATGGTAAAAAGATATGGCTTCGCACGCTGAGATTGGAGATAAATTCAACGCTCCGAGTAGACCTACTACGTAGGTGAGAATTATGCATAATGATGATGATAACGTTCGCGCTTTTCTTTTTCACTATAGACTATTTACAATGAAGCGTTTAAAATACTGGGGGTTTGAACGGAAATTACTTTTTGTCCACCAACATGCACGGTTGAAAAATTTAAAATACCTACGTAAAAAAAAAAAGTGAAATAACTCTAATGACTCGTGTTCCCATCCTACGCTGGGTATACGCAAAAGAAGAAATTGTAATTTTTGTGGATTTTCAGACCATTATCGTTTTTTCAAATGAGGATAAGGATTACAAAGATTGATATTTTTCCCATTTGAAAAGTGGATTTTCCAATTATTATCGAAGTTATACGCACCTCAGAATCGTCTTTTCCGACTCGATAAGACTATTTACGTTTAGGAATGAGAAAGTTTTATCCATCAAAATCTTTGCTACAATCGGCCTGTAACCCGATTGGACTCAGCTTTCGCTAGACCAGACCACATCATAATAATCATTCTCACAAATCCGCATTACTCTCAGCGAATATTTCACTCTTTCAATTTACTGGAAGATGGTGACAATACCGCTTTCCCACCGAGCTAAGAATTCTTGAGAACTTGAAATAAATTTATTTCTGAGTCTGAACTTCAAACCCCAAGGGTAGCGTGTCTGCATGTGAACTATTCGGATGACGAGGGATTTTTGATATGTTTCTTGTCTTTACTCCGCCCTTCCTAATTTGATATTTTCCGCCCTCGTTACTCTGTGAGTGATTCAGAATTCTGCGAGAATTAATTTTTGTGGAAATGTCTCTCAGAACTAGTGACGACTTCAGGCCAACTTTTTTGCATAAGAAAAATTTTCAGCAAAAAAATTGCCATCAAAATCCTTGTGAAACTAGGAAAAACAAACGTCAAATTGTACACTATGTTGCGCACTGTGTTCAGAGAGTCTTCTCTGAAGCGTACAGCAATGTGGGCCATGTTCGGTCGTTTCAGGAGCGGGGGGAGGGGGATAAGAGTCGGTAACAGTTGTTGCGTGTGCTGATAAACCAGTTTGGGCGCGCGCGCAACTGTTGTCCACAAAGTGAAGCGGAAACTCGCCAGATATTAGTGTTATCGGCGGTAATCACATAAGCGTTCCTAAAGCCTTAGTTAATCATGAAGACCATGAAGAAGGTTTCTTCATATGTGCAGTTCATATGTGCAGCCACAGTAAAGTCTTTGTTATTGAGGGTTTTTGGCCCAAAATCAAATACCAGTGTTTGACTGCCTCCGATATTTGCCTGATTTGGGTCCTGAGGACTTCTTCCTATTTAACCAACTAAAAAATATCATGTGATGAGAGCATTTGGGGACTACAGAAGGCATCTAGACAACATCGGCATTGGTTCTCAAGGACATTTCTAAAAAAAATTGGAGGCCATTGCAGGTTTGCAATGGCAGCGGGGATCCGCAACCTCCCGCGCTCGTGATGACGTTGGCGCAAAAATGCCCCCTCAGAAAATGAGTTGGCTGGGCTCTTCTCAGTATACTAGATCTGATATATAATGAAGGCTGGAAATTGAAATTTTTCCAAGTCCCTAAAGTAGGTCAAGGTCAAGGTCATTGATGACCTCATAAAGCGTCAAACGTCACGTCACGTCACGCAGTTCACAGAAACTCCCGGACGCGGACACAGACGCGGACGTTTTCTGAGGAGTGAGGATGTAATCCCCCTAACAAAATGGATATCGGGTTCCCCGAAGGAAATTAATTTATGACGAACCATGCCATGAATCAACTTGAAATTTTGAATGGTTTTGACAAACCTCGTACAATAGCTTCATACTAGGATTTTACTAGTCTCAAAATAGACAAAGAAGACACCCCCTCCCTTCCCCCTCGTAGTCTAGTATATTGTATAAGAGGAACTAGTCAGTTCATACTGACTGTACCTGAGTGCAGTATTAGCTTAGCTAGTACGAAATCTTGCATACATTAGTATACTGTGTAAAAGGAGCTTGTCAATGTTCGTTATACTAAACCATGTCCCCAAAAAGATATTGGCTTGAAATATTCTGAACTGGATTTATACTACTAGACCAGGAAGGGGAGCAAGTGAGCTACCCAAAAGCTATTAGCTTGAAATATTCTAAATTAGTGAGTCAAGGTTGCCTTCTGTTATAAAGGACTTTGTTGTTCTAGGGTGTCGAACTTATCCGTGTTTCAGACTGCAAAAGTTGAGACCAGTATAGTCAGCTAAGAACTTGTGGACAGCCGATGGGTATGTGGAGTAATGCGAGTCTTGTCAGTGGTCAAGTAGAGCTTCGTGTGCTTCTTTGACAAGCTCGGGAGTTGTGATTCCTACGGAGACGGGATTCCAAAGGTTTAAACTCCTGATAGGAACGGGCGTCATCATTTGTGAGTCTCCTGAAGGCAATGCCCGTGGTGTGGGACTTCCGTGACGATTGGCACCAGATGGTCAAGCAATGGAATTAACAGCCAAGTCAGGTATCGGAGGTTCTGTTGCGCTAATCTGAGGTCGAGTGTATCCTTCCCGGTTTAGGTGGTAGTGACTGAGACTCGGGCTGCTATTGAGTGGCTAGTGATTCAACGGTCAGTTCTATAGGAAGCGACCAGAAAGTTTTACAAAGGTAGCGACCGAACCGAGGCCCTGAGTTGATTTCAAGATTGGAGAACGAACAGTTTAAGACTTGAGGCGCGCGTAATTGCGAGTTAGGTCGGAAAATAGGAGTAAATATTGCAGGTATGCTCGATCTTAGTCGAAAAGTTTAGTGGAGGGACAGAGTTGGCTCAACAACAAAATGCGTCGAGATCGAAACTGGTGCAAGTGGCTCCATCGAATATGATAAGTTGTGTTCTCAACAGTTTCTAGGATTACTTTTATGCACACAAAACTGACAACGTTATGTACAAAAGACCCATTAGGAAGATCATTTCTACAAAATATTGACGGATTTCAATGGAACCCCAAATGGCTGATTCACATTTGATCTGTGGCACCCTAACCAATCACTAAATTCCGACTTTGATTTCAACACCGAGCTGAATGTTTTCTCCTCTTGCCTTTTTCAACTCACTTTCCTTACTTGTTTACTCAAATTCCTGCTGTGAACTAATTCTCATCTCTCCTGACTATGTATAACCCACAGTAATCCTAATGTTCAACGCATCCACCTATACAATATTACGGCTCACTCAATTATTCACCCTAACGTCTGCCTCATAATCTCCCAGAGCATGATGTGGAAGGTCTTGCTTCTAAAGATTCCTATCTCTCCGTGCGATATCTGACGTTGCACCCGTGCCTGTCTGTGACTTTGAAAACTATTACCACTCTGTAACCCTCGTCTTTTAGCGTAAGTTCTGGAAGATATTGTCCTTAAAAAAACTTTGAACAATCGACAGACCGGTCCCTTGGACGTCCTCTAATTGAAATCTTTGTCATGAGGAAATTATCCTCTCCCACCTCAGAATTGGTCAACCTCACCTCACCTATTACTATTTTTTCTATCAATGTGCAGAGATATTGAAATTCGTATGGAATCCTTTTTCCTCACAGTTTTATTCGCTAGGACGGACGTTTCATTCGACCACCTCGTGATCATTTTCAATGTAACTTCCGTTCTAGCAAATAAAACTATGCGGGAAAATATTTTCTATGCCTACTATCAGGATGACGACGCTCCCGTCCAATACCTCGTTTCATTTCCTGTTCTTAAAAATATCCCTTTCTCGCAATCTATTGATTCTCTCCTGCTGCATGGGTGCCCTTTGTAATAACTCCAATGCGATCACCAGCTCCTCTAGCTAAGGTGTGCACTCACCTCATTTCTACTATTCACTATGACCTTCATATTGATTTCCACGAGCTATTAACGACGACCTACTGATCTGATAACCCTTTGTGAAGAAGTGAAGCTCGTTAATGAATGAAGAAACCTTTTTCTCGCGTCACCTCAATTATTTTGTCACATCTATCATATTAAACCTATATGCGTACCCTTTTCCAGGTGTCAGGGGAAGGATGAGAAATTGAAAAATTGATATATTATACATCGAAAATGAACACATCAGCAATAGAACATATAATTTTGCCAATGAATTATAAATTTTCCCAACACACGAATGCTCTTTCTGCGTTCTTGATTTGCGACACACATCATACAAAAATTGCGAAGATGGATGACGAGGTCACAAAGTTATTCTCGTAAGAGAGAGGCTACCCTCAATTTTTCAGGAAATCTCAATCCATATTTGCGGTGTGTCGAGGTTTCAGTTTCGCTGGCCCTTGACCGAAAATATTAACTTTTTAATTAATTCATTTGCGTTACTATCTGCCTCGCGAATTTCACGCAGGCTTAGCGCCCAAAAATGCGAGCGAAAAAGAGTGATTAGCGCGAACGAAAAACACTATGTTTACACGATTAACTGTAAATTGGTTCATGCGAGCGTTCAATTTTGCTTTACCTCGAAAATACGAGATAAGAGGATGTACAGGAAGCCTCTGACTTCGTGCAAAAATTTATAGAGTACTAATCCCGATAACGAATTTAAGTTATATAATTTTTGAAATTTCGCGTACACCACCGAACCCATCCATCTTCTTCAGTCATCTATCTGCCAAATCTTAATCACTTCCTTCAGCTAGTATATTTCACGAAACACGATAACGACGATGATATTGTAGGGTATCACGTTCAATGACCGTTCAAAAACAAAAAGTATCGAACAAACTAAGTCCTTCTTAATTTTTGTCAACTATATTATCGGGTGGTAAGGGGAAAAAAAGAAAACTGATTAACTTATAGGAGTAAACTTGAAAATAATTATAGCTATTTTACCTCGCATATTTTATTATGTGTATCGTAATTGAAAAAGTTGTTCCGAAATTCGACAAGTTCCCTCTTCCTCTCTCGATCTGCGTGTATATTTATTTCTCTTTTTGCTAAATTTTTCTTATAATAAAAGACGACCATTATAATAATTAAAAGTAAAAGTTTCAAAGAAAGTAAACGAAATAATGGAAATCCATTTCATGAAAATCTCGAGCTCGCTCGTATTCATTTTCAACCCTCTGCCGACGTCGTCAACTTTCTTTTTTTCAGTATCTTTGGACACCGAACTGCTGGAAAAGATTAACCTTTTCCAAACTTTTAAACTGGACAGAATATTCTTTTGAATATTTCGTTCACATGTTCGTATTGACAGGCAAGAAACCCTTATTTGAATACGTGAACGAAAGGGCAAAAGAATCGCAACTATGCGAAAGGGTTCTTTGCGCTTGGTTAATAATCGATGAAGCCAAAAACAAAGATAAAATATTTATCAGGGATGACGAATCCGTAAGTCTCACCTCAGTCTTATGCTAATGTTACGCATGAATTTTTTTCGATCTTTGCTCTCTGTCTAGTCGACGCGTAAAATTTTCCGACCTATGCTTCCTTATAAGGCTTCGCGTTGAAAATTTTCCGAATCCTGTCAAGTTTAAAGCATTTAATTCATATTCAACGTTTCTTATGGAATATTTTGAAGGCGTATATAAAAGTTTCCATTTATCGTACTTTAAAAGTTTAGGAGACAGTGATGAGATGAGAATTCGCTCGATCGAAATTTTCAATTCTTTGATAAAATCATAGGGTGGGCGTATTTCTAATCGTCTTCCTCATAGATGAAATGCACAGGACGTGATTAGAATATTGGCATAAATGGAGGGAAAAAGAAAGTATTTCTACGCTCGGCAGTCTACCTCACCCCCCCCCATCGTACCTTCGCAAAATCTACCCAGCTCTAGACTGAGACTGTTCTCTATACGGTCTGTGAGCATTCGTCGTGTACATAGCTTGGTGATGGTAATCTTCCAATTCCTCCTCCAGATCGATTTCCTCCGTGTCCCCGACCTTTGTTGATGATCGGAATTTTTCGAGTTGACCTCTTCTAGTATATTGCTAAGTTGGATTTCTTTCAAGTCTACTCCTCTTTTACATAGTAGGTTAAAAATTATTACGTGCGAGGATATTCTCGGTTTCTATTCCGATGAAGACCGCAGGCTCCGTCGAAACGTCAAATGAATATCTTTCAATTTTGAGCGGGCAGAGCCAGCTAATGTGTACTCTTTTACATATTTAGCCGGAAGATCCCCTACCCTCCCAGTGCTGCCAGGTGATAGTATCAAAAATCCGTATCCGCCATTTTTTGTAGGTACCTAAAAATGGATTTCGATTAATCCATTAATAACAATCAGGAGAAAGGTATCTCTCCTTATTTGTATCTGAGGTACTTTTCCTTAGATCGGCTCAATATTACGGAACATTGCAGTATTAGCCTATAACGAGCAGGAGAAAAGTATCTCTCCTCATAGAGTTTAAGGTACCTTTCCCTTGATCGCAAGAAATCCACTGCACGTAAAATCTATATTTCAAAAAAAAAGTAGTTTTTTGAGGATCAAAAATCCGTAGATCTGGTGGCATCCTAGTACCTACCCTCCTTTCCTTTCATTGATCGGTGTTGGTGTAGCTTATTGAAGTCTAAATTCTTCAAAGTCCTTGAAAGTTGGTCAGAGTTCCGCGCTCCCATGAATCAGGTTCCCTGTAAACGATTTCGAAAAATTTCCGAAATCCAGATTTGAAAAATGATTGACAAAAAAATCTGAATCCGCGAGTTTTGTCATAGTTATACATCTGGTATGCATTGAATTACTTCTCATTTCTAAGGTCCCAAGAGAAGAGAAAATTTCGATTAATTTTAGTCTTCCGAATGAGAACTTTGCCTAAGTCCTGCAAACACTGCGAGATAGTCAATAAATAGATCTGATCCTTATTTTTGCACTTCCGCTGTGGTGTCGTAAAGCGTGTGTTTGATAATGCCATCAAAGCTAGAGGATAGTGAAAGAATGCACTGCAAAACATTTTCTATTCTCTCGTGACCATTTTAAGGACGAGAATTTTTATGGCGACGAAATTAATGGAAAATTTTCGTCGCATATTTTTCTGTTCAAGTCTAAAGCTTGAATTTTCCTCCGTCGCAATCTAATTATAAAAATTCACTCCACAGTAGGCCCGCACCTTGGATAACATAAATTTCTTGGCAAATCCTTCGCTTCTTTCCATCGTCCGATGGCTGAAAATTTTCAAACTTTATTCTCTCTCTTTTTTTTTGAGATTCATTTTTCTTACCCGCTCCACCGAATAGACAGAAAGTCGACAACTAATTCGTACATAACTTCTTTGTTAACATTGAGACAAGACATTTTTTCGTCTCAAGGTCAATCTCTGAGAGACTGTGCGTTCTACGATATGACCAAAAATCTAGAAAAACGTAATTGATGTTGGAGAAGATGTTATGTTATACAGCAGGATGAGACTGGGCTCAACAATAGGTTTGAAAGAGTAGAGACCTTGCGAGAGGAATGGAGAAGGAATTTACGGGTGGATGGGAGAAGAGGAAGGTGATTATTGGCAGGGATAGGTGGCAGATAGTTCAGCAGAATATCTGGAGGCCGAGTTGTTCATGCGGAGGGATTTTGGTAAGTTACCAAGGTCGAGGTGAATAAGGGGTGTATGGATGGATAGGGAGAAGGGGCCCGTTTGGATGGGATTCTAATGAAAGAGGTGAGTGAGTTTTGGGTACGGAGGGAGAGAGGGAAGATAGGGAGTTGTGAAACTGGACAGTAGACGGAAGAAAACTGATGGTGAACGATAATGAACGGAAGAAGGAATACCCGTCTCGGCGCATCTGGGCTGAACGTTGGGCTGGTGCGCAGGACACCAAGGTCTAGAACGTAAGGCAGCAGATTATATTGCATCCAGTGATTTTTGGGAGGATTCGTTAGTCTGCATGTAGATGAATATTTAATGGCTGGAAAATTTCCGAAGCCGAACTTGGTAATTTTACATGTCGGTGAATGAATCGACTACCTTCCCTCCTCCCTCCCGCCCCGTAACATCGATTTTTTCCTGTCGCTTTCTTCATCAGTTTAGAGTCGAAACTTTTTTTTACAAGGTATGCGCCTTTGGTAGTGAGCTATTACATGTATAACTTTTGATTATAACAACCCCATTTGGAATACTGGTTTGTTCGAGAGTCCAATGGTACGACTTGATCCGCATGCTCAACAGAACGGAAGAAGTTTCCGCAAATAGAACGACATTCGTGCGCGCAGGATCATGGTGGTCGGACCAGTTCCTTAGTTTGAAGAAATGGGTAGAACGTAGGTAGTTGAGGAATTTGGATAATATGGTTTCTAAGTAGTTGTACATGGCGGAGATTATGGATGAGGAGACGTTGTAGGCAGAGCTCTGGTTTTGAAGGACATCAAGATATTAAAAGAGATGTTGAGTTGTAAGGTTCTCTACATGGCAGTGACTACATGACGGAGGAACCTGAAGACCTAGGAGGAGGTGAGGTTGGTTGATTCGGGCCCTGTCGATTTTAAAACGAGTGAACATGACTTATTCGTGGCGAGAGTAGAACCGAAAGATAGGGAGGCTTTTGATTGATCTTAGTTTGTGGTGAGGTTGACTTTTCCGGAGGGCTTGGAACGGCAGCAGTTGTTAAGGTGTGCTATGGTGAATGGGTTGAGTCGGTAATTTTCTGTAAGAGGGTGCAGTTTTTGGCGGCGTGGTCAATGTTGTTGTCATGTTGAGGGTGACCGAAGTGATCTGGAATCCAGATGAAGGTAACTGATGATTTTATAGAGGTCAAGCTATGGAGAACGGAGTGAATGCGTAGGGTGATTCGAATAGGGGCCCTGTAAAGATATGAGAGGGGAAAGTTAATTGGATAGTAAGATATGGTTGAGTCTGTGAGGTCGCTAAGTAAAATTTGAAAGTTAGGAGCGAATAGCGTTTTGTAACTTGAACTCTTAGCTTTCGCTCCATCTCGTAGCAGGGACGAAAAATACTCAAGACAGTCCATAGTTAGGATGAAAATACACGAGCCGACTAAGTAGTGATCATTCCAAGAATTTCAAATTCGCGCATGTACGCCAAATGCCAGACGAAATGATTTGAGTTCTGCGAACTTTTTCCCTAATTTCGCGGAAAATAAATTTTCT
This sequence comes from Aspidiotus destructor, assembly GCA_035079395.1. Taxonomy (NCBI): domain Eukaryota; kingdom Metazoa; phylum Arthropoda; class Insecta; order Hemiptera; family Diaspididae; genus Aspidiotus; species Aspidiotus destructor. The sequence goes on along the minus strand of JAVHKZ010000015.1, from coordinate 22,571,708 downwards.
CGATAGAAATTTGAAATTCAGTGAAAAAGGTTCGCGATAAGAAGTTTACAATCTTGTTGAATCACATCTCGTGAAACGCATTACCACGTAGTGAAAGAAAGATAAAGTGCATCTGCAACACGATTAGAAAGCGCAGTCAACTTTTTCGTAGCTCATAAACCAAAGAGTTTGTACTCGTATTCATCGTCTTTAATCGTTGTGCGCCAGATCGTAAGTTCGTCAACATGCGGTCGTACTTCTTCATAATTCTTTTTTGGTCTATTTCGATCGCTAACGTTCTAAGTCTACAAAGTAAGAATTTTACCAATATTATATTCTTAATTTTTCATTCTCCTGTCAAAAAGTCATACATTTTTTTTCGTTTGAGTTTTGATGAAAGTAAATACGGAAGGTGTTCTAAGGCTTTTTCCACGGACTTGTCCCACGAATACGGGTTTCGGGCATTTTTTTTTCTTCAGTAAAAATTTTGCTCTCGAAGTCCGTTTTTAATAGTTGCACGAATGAAAATTTTGATAGGGATGCTGTAGAGTTTTTGGGTGATTTCGCGCTTTTTCGCGTAGCTTTTCATGAATAGACGTCCTTATTCTTAACATTTTAATTTATCATTTTGATGTGGCCATTCTTCATAGTCTTAATCGTTTCTTCTCTCTTACGACTTCGAACCAATAATCGTTAACTCATTTCACATATCTCATCACCCTGCACGGGTGGATTAAATGATGGACGTTATAAAACACGTTCCGTATCAATTAGGTAGTAATCTAAATTGCCTTGCTTGAAAATTATTTTTTCTTGTGTAAAACTCATATTTTAATTTATTTTGTATTCCATTTGTTTGACTATTGTAAGATAACTCGACATCGTTATTTTTGGAACCAGATCTCACGTTTTTCGGCGAATATGTGATTTTCCAACCGGCTACACAGTATATTAAATTTGATTTGTACGAAGAAATTGACATCCTTTTGATGGCGCATCGGACTACGAAGCCGAATACAAGATTAACGGACATACACTACGCATATCGAGTGAGTAAAATCAAACAATTGAGCTCATTAGCATTTCTTTCTCTAATGATCTATATTTGAATCATTTGCAGATTCATCTAGTTCTTGACGATGAAACAGATGGAAATCCAGACACATACAGAGTAAACTGCACGATCTATAGAGAAGGGAAGGCGATGTTTGCTGGTCATTATGAATTCTGGAACAAGACGGAGAAGAATAATATGGGCATACGTTGGGGCTCATCAGAACGCAATAATCTAGAGGTCCTCACCGAATTGGATGGTAACAGCACGATTATTTTTTCCTGGAAGGACCGGTCAAAAAACCATACTGTTGTAAAATACGTCGGATTGGCTGTGGAACCGGTTTCCACTGAAGCAAACATTACTCGATCTCATCGACACCTGAACTGGAAGATAAGAGGTTAGTAAAGTCCTTAATTTTTCTTCTAGTCTGAGGGGATTAAACTTTTGAAGCGCATGGGCAACAAGAATTACACAGACGATCATGTACAAGTGCAAGTGTGTCGAGCTGCAGTTTTATGGGTTACTCAAAATTTAAGAGGCGAGTACCTTTTTTGACCAATCGTGTCATACACGGATACCCTTACTTATGTCACAATTTATGATAAACATTCTGGCTAAAGTTTGGAATGAGATCTACTAGAAAAACTGGCTATAGTATTGCACGAGACAATTTCAGAATTTGACCTTCATGAGGAAATATTCCGAGTTCTCGAATAAAATTTTTCAGAATATTTAGTTCCAATGAGATGTGAAACTGGTGTGAGATTTGTACACAGAACTCATCAGAGGTTCATAAGCTAAATCGTATTCCCTAAGAATTATCTGAACGATGTCCTTTCTCTTTCGCAGAAGCAGATTCTAAGGGTGAAGCATTTCGGAATTTTCACAAAATATGTATCATCAAAATTTTACCCGCCCATCCTTTAGATAAACCAGCATATATCTACCAGGTAAGAGAATTAACATCCTCGGGAAAGCATCCGAGCTTGGCCTAATAGCTCATAGTCCTATGTTTTATAGTTTCAGGTAACTAAAGAAGAAGAGAATGTCTACGTTATTACGCTGGAAAGGAATTCGAAAGAAATTCTGCGTAAGAAAACCGTGAAGGTAATAGACCCCGAAGATATTGTCGTATCGTGGGATGCTGAGAAGGGTCTGATTTCCTTCGGCTTACAAAATGATACTACGCCGATGTTCCTTTGTAAAGATGACGAGGCTAACAAATTCGACTTTAACCGCATGAAATTCGTATCTTTTCATGATTACACGAGAAATTCTACCAAATTAGTAGATTACACAAGTAGGTAGCGTCTTTATTTATACCTTTACGACAAATTTTTGAAAATATTTATCAAAAAAACTATTTTTATTTCAGATTCTACATTTAGATCGATTCCTGAACTCTATCCAGAGTATTTCACCGTTTCGCCAGCGTTAGTAGAGACAGCATCGGAGTTGACGATCGTGACTGGAAGCGATTCAGCGAAACCAGATTTCTCATCAAGAACGGTCAGTAGGCCTAATGATCCTGATGCTGACTTCCACTTCTTCCCTGATATGAGCGATTAATAAATTTAATTTATAAATGCATTTTCGTTTCGTAATTTTGGACATTCGTAGTATTACTTCTGTCTAAATTTATTATTGCGATGGAAGAAAGAAGGACAAGACAGTGTACTCGAGTTTACACTTCTTCCGGAAAATATAATTTGTTGGTCTTGAACATCGATTGAGAGCGAGCTAATTTTTACCATTCTCGTCCAAATTCTGACTTCTTCAAAATAACATTGGGTACCTCTTTCATGTTTTGTATTCGTTGAATTAGACCAGAATTTCGTCATCTTGGATGCAAAGATTTTAACGTTGATTTGTCGTGAACCAGCTTATTTTCAAAGCCCTCAGGTCAAAAGATTGACTGGAAAACGTCTTCAAATTGACGTGACAAATCGGTCAACAGTAGATCTACAATTCTGCCTTCATAACGACGCGATATCGACGAGCTTTCAGTCGCGTTGAAGTACTTACGAATCGAGAATCCTTACTTTAAATCGAGGTCGGTTCATGGTCGATCAGCATTATAGATTTCTCTAGAGCAATGCAAATGACTGTTCATCATCTACGCAGTAGAGCAATTGAATTTAGGTTGATTAAAAATTTTGGGGAAGTTGACTTGAAATTTACTCGAAGTCGACCCAAAACCAACGTCAGCAGACAGTTAATCTTGGAATTTGTTTCATGAGCATGTCCACGGTTTTTTCGACAGCTGTGATTCCGTAAGGGACAGAGACTCTGACCATCAAGAAGTGAATTTTAACAGGGAACCTGTTCTTCGGGGAGCTTTCTTGGAAAATTTGTCGTGCGCTGTGTGATGTCCAGCGAACTTTCGAGCTATATATGATGTGGAAGCGACTTGAAAAAATGTCGACCTCCGAGTTATATATGATAAGAGGGGACTTGAAAAAATTTTGGCCTTTAAGCTGCAGATGATGGGGCAAGGACTTGGAAAAATTTCGAACTGCTAGGTGTGTATGATAGGAGGCCAATTCGATCCATAGAATAAGTTCCCTTCGTTGAATTTACACGGTCCGACAGATTACGGTTCGACATAATTTGAGAATACCCAGAAGAGTACACGAAAAAAAGTTGCCATGACCACAGGGAACAAAAGAAAATTAGAAAAACAGAAAAAATTCTCGAAATGCGAGCATATTACGTGTGTATTATCATAGCCGGTTTCATTCTGCTTCACGCGCCTGGGTGAACAACGCGTGAGTTTCACTAAAGTACGAGTTTCGTTAAAAATCACGACATATATACGAAAGGAGACAAAGTGGCACCATTTCTTCTTAGGAGCGTAGAAGTGACGAACGAGTCGTATTGTATCAGTCAACAATTCTGGTAGCGTGGGAACTCCGCTCGCGATGAAAGGAGGCCAACGTGTTCATCACAATAGGAGCGTAGAATCGACGAATTGATCCTGTATTCGACCGTTACGCCGTCTAACCACAAAGTAAACAGAGGTCGTCTAGGAGAGCCAGAGACACGGGCATTTGGACCGGGCACGCACTTTTACAAAAACAATTATTGATAAGCGAAGGGTGATATATGACAGCAGTATATGGCGATTAAGATGATTTTTTGAAATATCTCAAAAATGAACGCGAATAATGAAAAATTAAAGAGAACATAATTTATAGAGCATAAAATTTCCTTGCAGATGAGCCCTATTTTCATTGACATCCGCGTAATTTTGAGTTTTTAGATGACGCACTATTTCTATATCTTCCAGTGCATCGTGTCAGAAGCACGACTTCTTCTTACGGAGGAAGGTAGCTGACCCCTTCCCTGAAACCATGACCACTGGAGATAAGGTGGTTCTCAAAGGCCAATTCTTTCACTCCAGGCCTTAAGGTGTTCATCCACTCGAATTTTGAGCTGGTGACCCGTCTCGCCTATACATATATACTCCATTACAATCCCTACACCCCAACCTACACTCCACTCTTCTCGACCGACGGAACAGGGACCTTCAGCCTCACAGAAGTGAGGTTATAAAATTCAGGCCACGAGCCAAAGAAGCAAAGGATGCGAGTTAATTTGGACGAAAATTCCCTCTGAAACGAGAGCCAAATCCAACGTAATTTCTTACTATCGCTGCTCAAATCGCGGTGGAGGGAGCTAGTAAAATCGAGACCCTTCCTTGAAAGCTTTCTACGAACCATTTGGTCAATGTCAACCTTACTCTCTGCGGCCAAGTTCTTAGTGGTCGCAAGTTCCTTTTGAAAAGCGGACCAAGTCAACGGGATACTGGTCAGCCGATGAACGTAACTACCTATCAAAGGCGGCGACCTTATGGGCAATCGAACAGAAGGACGAACTGTGGACCAGCTCTGCCAGATCCACGGATTTTCAGTCCTCAAAAAAAAAAATACTGATTTTTCTACAGATTTTGCGTAAAATACGGATTCTTCAAGCTCAATCAAGGGAAAAGTACCTTAGTCACTTGTATGAGAGTTACCTTCCTCTTGGTCGTTATGAACTGATACGGCAGTTCCTCGTAACATTGAGTCGATCATGAAAAAAGTACCTCACTCTACAGTATTCAGAACACCTTTCTCCTGATCGTTATTGATGAATCGGTGAAGGTCGGTAGAAATCTGTTTTTAGGTCTCAGAGTGAATGGCAGGTACGGATTTTTGAAAATATCAACTAGTCGCCCTGCCGTGGACAACTATATCGGTTGAAGTATCTTTTCCGAAAATGGCAAAGTCATGGTCCCCATCTCTTTCGGGGATTATGAGATCCACCAAGTTTATTGAAGAACCGTCAACTTCCCACGTAAATTCAATGGAGGTGCACATTTTATTCAGATACTTAAGAAACTCACCAAGGAAATCTTGACGACCAGTCCACGTGCACAATATATTATCCCCATATTGGTGCAAGTAATGGATGTGACTTAACAGCACTTGGTCCAAAAAAAACAAGTCAAGTTCAAATTTGGACGTAAAAATTGCCGAATTGAGAGAACTCCAGGGAGACCCGATAGAGATGCCTACCTCCTTAGAGAACTCAAAAAATTTCCCATCAAACTTACAAAAGTTGGAAGACCAACAAAATATTAAGAAGGTCGAAGAATTCTTATATCTCATTGCAAGGAGTATGACTTGATGAGAGGGCCCCCATATGCTGGATGGTAGGGCCTTAGGTATAGGTATATTGGGAAATGTACCGACTATATTGAAGAAGCGGAGGGTCGTACCCGGAGGAATCGGCCAGGGAAACCAAATTGTTGACGGAGTATGGAGATTCATGCTCGATTCGAGATTTGAACCAATGATCAGAAAACAAAGCCAGAAAGTAGGCGGGAGAAGATAAGTAAGACACGACAGGCCGCATAGAAGTATCTCGCTTGTGCACTTAGGCAGCCCAGAAAGGAAGGGAAGCACTGGGTTGGGTTCAAGTAGGACTCTTTTGAGTGAAGAACTTTTAATACAAGTAATAAACTGACTCTATTGACAACCCTTGCAACTTCTTTGATATAGGAAAGTTGAAGGCATTTTGATAGTTGCTTATCGAGTAAGAGCTTCTTGAACCTTGAGAACGTGGGAGAATATGGTGTTTCCCTTGTCAGCTGTAGTAAGAAATAATCCCTTCTCCCAAACCTTCCTCCTCAGGTTCTTTATAACCTCTCTTGCATTTGTGGTTATCGCAACTTTTTTAACAGGGAATCCGCTATCCATTTTGTTAGGGGGATTACATCCTCAGAAAACGTCCACATCCCTGTCCGCGTCCGGGAGTTTCTGTGAACTACTTGACATGACATGACGTGTGACACTTTATGACATCAATGACCTTGACCTGCTTAAGAGACTTGGAAAAATTTCAACTTCCAGTCGGGATGCTTTATGACGTCATCAATGACCTTGACCTTTAGGGGCTTGAAAAATTTCAATTTCCACCTGGATTTTCTGTGAACTGCGTGACGTGACGTGACGTGTGTGACGCTTTATGACGTCATCAATGACATTGACCTTGCCGTACTTTAGGGACTTGAAAAAATGTCAACTTCCAGCCTTCATTATATCAGGCCTAGCATGCAGTATACTGAGAAGAGCCCAGCCAACTCATTTGCTGAGGGGACGTGATTGCGAGCGCGGGAGGTTGCGGGTTTCCCGCTGCCATTGCAAACCTGCAATGGCCTCCAAAGTTTTCGTGTACTCTTCTGAGTATTCTTTCATTCCCTTCGTTCCTCCTTTATTCATAGAACAGGTTCCGTTTGTTCCTCGTTTAACTTCGTTAAGGAAGCCGTCGTTTTTGTGATAAGCATAGGTTTCAACTATCGCCATATGCACTAGTTTAGGATTTTCCCAAGATTCTCTCTCTCTTTTCTGCTGCAGGCGAACTGAACGGTGGTCGAATGATTAGTTCCTATCTGACAGCACGTTAATGCTGCACTATCGAATTCACATTTGAAGGGTACACGGAAAGAAGGGGCTTTGTCCAAACGTAACGAGTAGGACAATTGGATCGTTTGCAGCTCTCCGAAGAAACCATTTCTTCATCTCGTTACGTTTGGACAAAGCCCCTTCTTCTCCTGTACCCATCATTTGTAAAATTTAGCAACGTCAAGTTGAAAAAAGAGGCGTTAATTGTGTCGTTGGAAGGAGAAATCAATTCTCACAAACGAAATATTTCGTATTTCAAGTTTTTATGACAATTCCACCGGCTGCGAACACAACCTGTTTCACCTATATGAAACTATCATCTCTTTCTGGAAGAATTTCCTCAACCACTTCGTGCATCCACTCGCATTGATGTATGCTCCAACTCGTTAGGTGAGTTACCCTCTATTTCATCGAACTAACATTATCAAATTAGTGATAATCGAAGAAGTTCTTTTCTACTTGATAATAACTTTAGCATTCGTTTAGTTCCAGAGTCATGAAATCGTGAACACGTGCTGATCATTTCAACCACTTGTTTGGTCCATCCCCATAGTCAACAGGGAGATTCATCATCTTCATCCGGACAAAAATTATTGAATTGAAATATGAACATCCGTACCTACAGGTTAGTGCTTATTATTACCGATATACTCAAAATCACCGATTGAGAGTCGTTATCACTGATCTCTTGAGAGCACATCCGGAGCGAAATGGAGTTAAATGATGATAGCGGTTGAAAAAAATTGATGATGGTGTGGATTATGGTGGGAAAAGGAACGTGAGATTGACCGATAGACGGGATGCAGTCTTTATGATTCGAAGCGTGATGCCTTGAAACTCACTCATATGTGAGCAAAAAGGGAAGGAGGAGGGTGGTCTCTTGTGTAATTTTTTTAGTTTTTCTCTTCGTGTTTGGGTCGGGAGTGTTGAAATATATGTTATCTCCTTATTTGCCTCTAATTGATACCACTCGTCAATGTGTCGCAATTTTTACTCGGATTTTCGTCCTGTAAGATTACCCTAAATTTTTCTATGCACATGTCCTTCGTGGTGATTTCACGTCTCTAAACTGGATATGCTCTACTACCGCGAACTAGCCGGTCGTGTTAGCCTTGCTTGATGGCAATCGTGTTGCGGAGTTCTGGCCAGTCCATATTGCGGCAGGTTCACCCCGAGGATTGGAGCAAGGTTACCACGCCCTGTCCGGGGATGTTTAAGTCTCAAGGAGGATTGTGAGTTCGAAGACCTCCAATCTTCGCAGTTTTCTTTATCTTACTCTTGATTTAGGAAATACCACTAATCCTTCGACAAAGCGGAAACAATTAAATTTAGTGGTGGCGTGCGGATGGTTCTTGGATCACAACAATTTTAAAAAAAAACAATCTTCCAGCTTTGTACGTTAGGAGGAGGATCTGAAAAATTTTAATCCGCCACAACCTTTTTGTATGCGATCCCATTTCCGCTTTTATTTGTTTTAGAAATTCCTCCTCTCTCACAAATTCTTTGCCAGTGCAAGAAATCACCATTCTCGGATTTATTTACACTAGAATGATTACGAAGTTCTTTTTTCAAAATAAACAAGAACCACCCTATACTTTTTTTGTTACATGTTTTATCGATACGTGGACACAAAAATTATAAGTTACCTTTTTTTTTTTTTTTTATCGAGGAAAGTCGATCTGTATTCATAAGAGATACGAGTAAAATTAAATTCTCGCTACATCGTCTTGTTCGTTGTCGTTATACGCTTCATTTAAGTTCACTTTTGTCACCACTTTTTCACCAGTTGTGAGCACGCTATATAAAGATAAGCACGACGTGAGGAGGAGAACTCGCGTCTTGCGGTAGTACGGCGCCTTTCGTTATATCCATACAGCAGTGTGCTACAGTATTAAATAATTTTTCTAAAGCTTTAATAGTAGCCTATATATCCACTTTGAAGGAGCGAATCGAGTCTTTTGAATACAGCACATTGTACTTACTCGTACAAAAATATAAAGTCAGACCGCTTATTGCGCGACTTATTAGAATGAACATACGAGCTTCCATTGTATAAGAGGTATTTTCATTACTTATCCGGCAAGAGAAATATTACTGTAATACCAATAAGGGGGAAAAATTTTTATATTAAGTCTTATTCGCTTCCCATCTCCTTTGTTTCATTGCAAAACGAACTATACGTAGACAATATTGAAGTCGAGGTAAATTGTTTTGCACCTTCATCTACTTTCGATAAAGGAAAATGAATGAAACTTACTTTGTCCCTTTTTTTCACCATTTTTCATAGCTTTATACTCCGCGCGCGGAACATGACGCATAAAATATAAGTACTGCGAGCGCTCCTACTCTTTGCTGTGCTCTCTTATACATTCGATGATTCGGTTTATTCTGTAGCACTCGTGGAAAATTCTATACGGAGCCGGCAGCTATCTTTATAAAAAATTTACTTTTCCGCCAAACAACGAGCTGCTCGAATTCAATTCTCATTGAAATAATCATAAATACTAGTTCCTATTCTTCATTCGCGTATACAAAACTCGTATACCCGAAAGCGTTCGAAATATTCAACTGCAATGCCTCATTTCAGTAAGAACGATTGTGATTTCACTTGCCGCGACGTGTGTAGGCCTACTCTATTTCCTTCAGAAAGATGTCGAATTAAGATTTACCTGGCCCCACTAAGTATACAGAGTTGAATTTATGTTAGAAACAGTTTAAAATCGGGTATCTGGTTTGTATGGAATTTTACTTGAATGAATGAACATCAAATTCATGTTAAATTAAGAACTCATTTTGGGTGTGATGAGATGTAAGCAGAGCAGTGGAATTGAAGAAGATCTCAAACTCACCTTCAAAAACTTCAAATGGATTCGCCTTCCCGTTGAACATTTGATGGCAAAAACTCCCCCATTATGTCTCTAGAATCATCCCATGTGGGCATTTTGGGGACATTGTGGATATTTTGGGGATATTTCATATACATAATGGGGACATAGTACGGGTGTTTTTGCCATTGGGACATCAAATGTTCAACGAAAGGCTTGGCCGGGATCCTCAAGTCTCGGAGACTAAACCCCGGCTGTTATAAGCTCCGCACTTCGTGTGCTTACTCGGGTTCACCCAAAGACACCCCCTCTTCTCCCTAGGGAAGTGTGGAGTATATAAATTATCATACCCTAATTGCTCGGCGCTTTACAGCGGGTGGACTGAGCGAAACTTCTTCGTTCGCTTCAATGAGCATGAGAAGGCTTGTGATGCGAACCTAAAAACCAAAAAGGTGGCTTCTCGGAGCATTCAATCGTGGCCGATAATAAGTTTGACATGAAAAAATTCTACCTAATTCGGTTCGAGCAAGCAATCCATGAGTACAAGAACCACGTCCTAGATATAGTCTTACCCCTACTTATTTCGGACTGCAACCTGCTCAGCGACAAGAGGATTGAGTTGAACTTTAAGAATAAGACTTTTGGGTGCATCAGAACACTCTTGATCATCTCCTCTCTCCCTCTACAAGTATTGATGATGACTGCGAGGTTGACGGAAAATAAGACAACACTCGCTTTAGAAAGTTCGTGGATGATCTTGCTTAGAAAGCGTAATTATACTTATCAGCGTCTTCTTTCTATCGGCATTACTTGTCTCATCCTGTTTGTAGTCGTACATATTATCAACTTTTATTAATTTTGTGTTGTATTCTGTCTTTCATTGAAAATGGCCACTGTGACATAAGTTCTCTGATTCTATTGTGTAGTAAATTTTGTGGTCGAGTAAATTTATTCTTTTCACATTTTTTGAAATCCAAGGTCACTGTCAAAATTTTCCCTAGTCCCTTGAGTAGGTCGAAGCCATCGCCTCTTCGAGAACAACGACTGGATGGCAGACTTTTTTCTCAAATTATCTCAACAGAGCAGAAATTGAATTCCGTACCTTTTCGCTCCAATTATATTTATCGATGAGAAAGTGCAGTGTAAAATGTGAACAAGATGAGCCGTTTTCTATTCGTCGTCGACAGAGAAAATGATTTGGGAAAATGTATCTCGAGAAGGATCCTCAAAAGGATGACTTTTCGGCAACCGATTCCCCTGAACTGAATTCTTGTCTTTTAGTGGAAAATAGCAAAACATTTTATCCACACTAGGAAGGCACGTGTATCGCGTTCGAAATTCCATCTACCACAAATATTTTAATTAAAGACGTACGTTACAAAAGAGAAGAACGAAAAAAAGGGCGGAACACTTTTTCTTTGAAATTTATTTGAACTGCTACGTCAGTATTTAAAAAAGAGGATACCTGTACGGTACAGAATTTCTTCCACATATACACGTCAAAAGTTTTTTATGTATAAAACAGAGAGACTCGAATTCTTGTTCAAAACGATACTGCAGCAAGGAAAGTGAAAAGTAAATTCACCGCAGAAAATGAATTACGATGTATGCTAACTCCGCTTTATAGAGATGTTTTACGTACTTCGAAGGTAACCGTAATAGCATTTTCCGAAATTTTATTCTTTCCGGTGGGCTCCGCAGATATAGAAAGCGATAATTTGTCAAAATTTGCGCTCAAAAATTGCAAGACAAACATAATTTCTCTGCTATAAAATTGAATGAAATACGCAAAGAAACATCAAAGAAAATATTTTTAGATTTTCTCACGGTATCATAAACTCTTAAAATATTATGCTCACAGCGGTTCTTCATTTTCTCTCGAAAATCGAGTACAATTTCGATACAAAAATGTGACCTGTTTCAAGATAAGGGCAATTAGCAGCAAAATGCAAGTCTCCGAGGAGGGGGCTAAAAGGGAATCCAATTGCTACCCTTCAATGCTGTCAGATCTACGAATTTCGGTTCTCAAAAAAGATACAGATTTTCTACGGATTTCGACAGATTTCTTGCGCTCAATGGAAAAGTACCCCAAACATGTCTACGAGAGATACTTTTCTCTTGATCGTTATAGGCTGATGCTACTGTTTCCCGTAACATCGAGTCGATCCAGGGAAAAGTACCTTAATCATTCTTACAAGAGATACCTTTCTCCTGATCGGTATTGATAAATCCGTCAAAGTTCGTCGACATTTTTTTTTAGGTCTTACAAAAAATGAGGGATACGGATTTTCAAAAGTATCATCTGGCAGCACAGCTACCCTTTCCCTGGAACAGGTACTTGATGCTGATAGCCCTTATCTGAGAACAGGTCACAAATGTAAATCGAATTTTTTTTTGACATGTTTCGCTTTCTACACTTTGAGAATGGCTTATTAGCCGAAAGCGCTCGTGAATTTATAAATACATTGCGGCTTTAGTAATTGGTTTCTACCTTACTCTTTTGAGTATAAAATTTAATGTTTCATGTCTTTTCTCTACCCCCTAATTCTTGAAAATTGTCCGGGCATCCGGCAGTGACCTTGGGACTTGGAAAATTTTCAACATCAAATCTCAGCTCTACCCCCTAATTCTTGAAAATTATCCGGGCGTCCGCGTCTGGGCGTCCGGCAGTAACCTTGGGACTTGAGAGAATTTTGATCTTTTCTCTACCCCTTTATTAGTTAGTATAAGGACTTGAAAGAATTTAGGGTGAGGTTAGGTTAGGTTAAGGACTTGTAAAAAATTTTTTCTCCAAGGCGTCCGGGCGGCCGGCAGTGACCTTGGGATGGTAAAAAGAAAATAGATAATAAAAGAGAAATGAAATAAAATAAAAATAAAATATAAATAAAATTAATAATAAATGAATAAGATAAATAATAAATAAATAAAATCAATAAAAAATGAATAAAATAAATAAAAAATGAATAAAATGAATAAAAAATAAATAAAATAAATAAAAAATAAATAAAATAAATGAAAAATAAATAAAATAAATAAAATAAATAGAAAATAAATAAAAAATGAATAAAAAATGAATAAAATAAATAAATAATAAATAATAAATAAATAATAAATAAAAAATAAATTAAAAATTAAAAATAAATAAATAAAATAAAATAAAATGGAATAAAAATAAAATTAAAAATAAAATAAAATAAAATTAAATTAAATTAAATTGAATTAAATTAAATTGAAGATAAAAATAAATATCTGGGCGGTCATTGAAAAATTTGCGAGTATCATCCTCTCTCTCAAAAAAAAAAAAATTAAATCATAAAATAAAATATAAATAAAATCAAAAATAATTATGAAAAATCTCATCAGCCTGAAATATACTAAAGTAGACTTGTACTGGACCAAGAAGCGGGACGAACGAGCGGAGCGAGTGAGGCGCAGTAATCTCATCAGCTTGAAATATACTAAAGTAGACTTACACTAGACCAAGAAGGCTCATTAGACTGAAATATTCCAAAGTAGACTTATACTACATCAAGCGAGTGCCGCGAGTGAGTACCAGAAAACAGTCAGCCTAAAATACCCTAAAGTAGACTTATACTAGAACAAGAAGCTAGAAATTTCGGAAATTTTTGAACTATGAAGAGCTTAAGACGACTGGCGAAAAGATATGAAACATGATCTTTATATTTTTGGCAACGCCAAAAAATCCTTCATCTTTTAAATTTACGAGCACCCGGTGGTGTTTCTAGACATCAGCCACGCGTACGATAGGGTGTGGATCCAGGGCCTTGTCATGTGTCCATACTTGAATCAAACCTCAGTGATAGGCGCTTCGAAGTCCATTATGGAGAATCAGTGTCAACGTCAAAACCCATAAACGTTGGCGTGCCACGAGGGAGCGTTTTAGGGTCTCTAACAGTCGCCCTATACTCGGCCGACGTCCCGATCCATCGCGCCGCGAAACTCGCTCCATACGCTAACGACACGGCAATCATATCGCCGCATGAAGACTGTACAACAACAGTCACCCATCTACAAGAAGCCACCATTAAAGTCAGTGAATGGACAAAGAGACGGAAAGTCAGAGGTTCCACCAAGATCTCTCGGGCAAAATGCAATCAACATCGGCAATGAAACTGTGATGACGGCTGCAAGCGTCCAATATCTTGGAGTCCATCTAAATAAACGGCTCACCTGGAGAGCACATACAAGGTTCTGAGAAAGATAACGGCCGCATCGTGGTGCATCAGTACTGATCAACTACTCAGAGACCTCAACGTGAACATAGTCAGTCAGATGGCCAGCCGCTATGCCACATCCTATGGACGACTCTTCATAGCCACCCTCTGACCAGAAGAGGAAAAATCGAGCTCAAATTTAGACATAAAGACCTCCGAGATTAGAGAACTGAAAAGAGAACCTGATGGGGTTACTGACCTCCTCAGGAAACTCTAAACATTTCCCATCGATTTCACAGAAGTTGGAAGACCAACAAATATTAAACGAATTGAAAAATTCTGCCAATTCTTGAACTGAAAGGTCGCTGACATATGGGATGGCAGTTGCTCTAGGAATATTGGGAAATAAACCGATCAATCGAAAGAACATATGGAGGAAGAATATCATCTTTAAGCCTAGCCTGTCAGCCAAGAAAACCGATTTTTTCACAGAGTAGAGTGACTCAGAATAACTGTAGATTTGAACCAGTGGCCCAAGAGTTCCGCTCGGTAGTGAGTGGGAGATGACTCAAAGGAAACGACAGAACGCATCGGAGCATCTTTTTATGGCCCTTAGGCAGCCCGTACCAGAGAGAGGATGCAGGGTTGGGCTTAAGAAGGTTTTTACCTGGACTCATCCTGAGAAAATAGGCTGCCAGGAAAAACTGGCATGGTTTTTTTTTTCACGCTTGTAGGCGTCATCAGTGACCTTGACCTACTTAGGTGCCTTGAAAAAATTTCGGCCTTCGCCTTCATTATAATGGGCCTAACATAGATGAAAGAGAATGTTTTTCATCATTGATGAGGATCTAAGGCAAGAGAGGAGGAAAATTTCGTACCAAAAACCAAGTTCAAACCTACGAGGAAGTGATAAGATTTAAACTGGGTTTAACTTGACTGGCCGATTGAGGGCCAGTTGAACTCTGGTAACGTTGAACATGGTTGGTAAAACAGATTTCTGGAAAAGAATGGAGTTTGAAATCAGGTTAAATAGTTGGGAGAAGTGGCCTTTAATCAACTATTCTTCTCACGATGTCGTTTTATCATTTAGTTCATTCACTCCAACATTCTCTAAATCTTCAAACTTTCTCTATGAGCTGTCAATTCCTGATCGTACATCAGCTTGTGTTCACTATTTTCTTCTTCGTAAATATTCTTTCAAAGGATTGTCTTTTCATCGCAAACTTAACCTTGTTTAAACTTTTGATGCGCGAGTTATTTTCTCGTCTTCACGGTCTTTGTTTCAACAGAATCTTGCAAATATAATTTTCTCCTACTTAAATTTACAAACTGATTTAGAAACACTAAAATTTCCGAGAAAGCGACTCAAAGACGCAATTTCCGGTGCGGGATATTGTTTGCACTGCTAACGTTTCCCTTTCAGCGGTGGAATTTCACAAAATTATTTATTTTTCCTTTTTAATCTTTTGTGCATCATCACTTCTTCTACATTTCCATAGAAGTGCGATGTTTCCATCCATCTTCATACGTCGTTTTCATTGCTACTTCCTTCTCGCCTAATGTTCATCAGCAAAACATAATATTTGTCTGAAAGAATTGTGGGAAAAAATTTTCGTGTCAAAATGAGTCAAACGTTTCTTGTTACTAGTCTTTCAATAATTATCGCACGTGAGTAAGTAAGGAAAAATATTTGCAGACCTGTTTAGAGCGAGTCGACGGAGCGTTCGAAGCGTAAAAAAAAAAAGGACAAAGGAAACACTCACAGCAGGATGTACAATGATATGCCGGCGGACGTATGCTAAGCATTTTAAATTAACTAGATAAAATACTACCGAACTAGGACGAGATTCTCTCGCGTACAGAGTAATTTACTGCTTCGCAGAGTGCTGTAACTTCACAGCAGGAAAAAAAAAGTTGATAATACTCGTAAATATTGTTGTCGCTTAAAATCTGCATACCTTATACAGTTTCTTTCTCGACATAAGAAAACCAACTTTCTATAAAAATTTTTACATTCACGGAGAGTAGCTAAGATTCGAGATTTTCAAATTTCGAAAAGAAACGCTGTAGCGAAAGATCAACTTCTTAAATTTCACGACATTTCAATTCGCTCTTTACCAGTTTTTTTTTCTCCTTTGCGGATTACCGCGGTCCTTCTCAGACTGAATTATTTACCTATAGTTCGTGACAGACAGTTTTCTCTACACTTTTTTCCTCTTAATGCTAATGTCTTTTTGTACCGCCGCCTGAGAAAAAACTCGTTGAAAAAAATCAAATCAAAATATTCTTTTAGTGTAGAGCTACCTCAAGACAAATTTTCGTTTTTTTGCGATACGTAATAGTAAATGAATTCATATTTTATGGTCAAAGTGCAAACTAACTCTGGAGAAAAATTCGTATCGGTGTTTTTGGAGTGCAAAAAAAAAAATTGGTTTCTACTAATTGTGGGTAGGAGTCATCTCTCTACTGACATTAAACTCGAGCTACCTTCAGAAAAAATAACTAAAAAAAAATTGGGTTGCTGACGATACATTATCGCTCAACTTTCGGATTCCAACAGCTCTCTCCACCTCCGGCCTTTCTTCTATACTACCAACAGATTAGCGATAAACTGCCCTCCGGGCATCCGCACCAATTAAGTGCTAACCGTCGTTCGAGTTAATAGGCATTCCCAAACCTAAGCCCCTCTCCTAAACTTTTTCCCACCTTCGATCGATGAAATGTTCTATGGTGGCGATATGAATAATGAATTGAGAATTAAAGAAACTCTTTCTTTTTTTATAATATACTAGCTGACCCGACAGACGTTGTCCTGTCTTTACAAATAAGAATTGTTGTTTAATAGGTACCTAAAATTTTAAAACAGTAAATATTGAAAATTAATTAAGAATGCGACGTCATTGAATGAAATAATTAGGAAAAAAGTACATTTGGAAAAAAAAATCATCACTCAAGTGCTTTCTGATACACAACATTTTTTGTTTTTTGGTTTGGTGCAAACAAATAAATGCGCTGGTGTTCCCATATAATTAATTGACCATGTGAAAAGCATGGATCTTCTAAATTAATGCCACAAACTTCTAAGGACTGTCCCTGCGATAAAATTTAATTAAGATCTTTATTTTTTCAAAATAATATCAGAATAACTTTTTAAATTCAAAATTTAATCAAAAAAAAAAAAAAATTACATGAAATAAAAGTTTATAGAACAAAATATAAATAAATAATTAATATTAATATTAAAATTAATTATTAAATTATTTTTTGAAAAAGAAAAAAAATGAAAAATAACAATTAAAATTAAAATATCTCCTAATCGATTAAATAATACAACTAAAATTCTTATTTTTATAATAATATAATTATTATAATAAATAATTGATAAAAATGATATCAAACCTAATAAATCTCATCAAAAAATCATTATTATCAAATTTAATCTTGAAATTAATATAATTACTGTACAAACAAATATTATAATCCAATAAGAATAATTAATATTATTTAAATGAATATAATTATAATAAATAATTAAAATTCTAATATTATAATTATAAATAATAAATTTGAATTTATCAAAAATATTAATTTATTAAAATATAAATAATTAAATATGTAAATATGTAAGAACGCCATACCGTTCTCAAGAACTTTTGTGCAGGTAGCGTCGCATCGATACTCGCAGTCAAAGTTAGGACTTGCATATCTTATAAAATATAAGCTAAAGAATAGTAGAAGAAGATTGTCAATTGATTTCACATTTAAGATGTGCGTGAAGATTTATTCTTACAAAAATAATCAAATTGAGTACCAATTTAATTTTAATAATTAAAATCATTATAATAAAATAAAAATATTATTAAAATTTGAAAACCAAATAAATGTGATTTTGTAAATCATAAAAAATATTAATTAATAATAAAATTATTTTATTAATTATTTCATTTATTTTAATAATAGATTTTTCTAATCTAATAATTATTTCTTTAGGAATAATAATCATTTTATTACCATTAATGATAATTTTAATATTTAAAAATTCAATTATTCTTATAATGATTATATTAATCCAAATTTTAAGAATTATTTTTATTATTACCATCTTAATAATAAATTATTAATTCTATAAAAATAAACAAAAATTTAAAATTCATTTTTTAGAATTAATAATCCTAATTAATTTAATAATTCAATTTAAATATAAAAAGTCTTCCTATATAATTTTTATCAGAAAATTTTATTGGAAAATATTTTCAAAAAAATTCATTTTAATATTAATTTTATGATTAATTCTTATATTTAAGTATTTTAAATATAAACTTTAATTCAAAAATTTAATTTAAAAAAATTTAATTAAAAAATATGAAAATATTTTTAGCAGTTGCTGTTGTAACGTGTTGTGTAGATAACACGTGTTCAGCAGAGATGCTGGATTAAACAACAAAAAACACGGAACAATTGTAGGAGTAATTTTTTCAACAGACGTAAATAAGATTGAAGTAGTGAAGTAGAGAACGCTTATGTAAAATTGTACACAGTGGGTAACTTATAGCAGCACCCAACCATTCTGATTATAACTTGGGAACGGGTGGACCAATTGTGGTCATTTTTTTTAAAAAAAAAAAAAACCTTCCTTGGATTACTGCGAATATGTTTAAAAAAAAAAATTAGCAAAATCGGTCCAGCCGTTCCCAAGTTATGGCGTCACCAACCAAATACTGACTCATTTTTATATATATAGATAATAGATAGTAATTTTTTTCCTTATCAAATTCATGAGCCTTACGCAGAGAGAGACAGACAGAAAGACAGACTAGTGAGGAAGAAGTGTTGAGCGTTTCAATTATCTTAATATTTGAGAGGGTTTCTAAGTCATATATTATTGGCACGAGCACGTAGACAATTTGTTGTGTACGCGGAGTGGTCTCCGAGATCTCCTTTGGGAGTTTCCCGAGTATCTGAACGAGCAGTACCCCTCCATAAAATTTACCTTGGAAGTCAGTGATTCATCTATTAAATACTTGGATTCGACGATCTCTGATAGAGACGGCGTCCACGAATTCGCCACCTGGAGGAAAGATACTTCGACCGACATTACCGTCCACGGCAAATATTTTTGCCCCGTTGCTCACAAGCTCACTGCTTCTAACTGCTTAATCCATCGGCTGACCCATATTCCGCTTAAGAAATTTATGACATGCGAAAATGACCTTTACTGGATTAGCATAAATTAGTCATCCCTATCTAATCAATGCTCAAATATGGGCTTTTCCATACTTCTATCACTGATGCCATGAAGAAATTCAACAGTCGACCTCTTCTCTTCATTTCCATAACTCGAATAGTCTTTCATTCTTCTCGCTCTTCGATATCTATATTCAATCACGCATCCACCTTTGGTAAACAATCATGTGAGTACTTTCCTCTCTAATTTGTAACGTCGCGCCAAAAATGGTAGCTGAAGTGCTCGTTGAATTAAAAAAAAATGAAATAAATTATTTATGCTAGTAAAACATTTTGTCGGTCTCATAAGAAAGACCCAAGTTTTATTATTGCAAATATCGATTGAAGTTCAATAAGACTCGAAAGTATTTCAACCACGAAGAAACGTTATGTACTTCTAGTTCTAAATTCAACGTACAACAAGAAATCCCGGAATGAGAAATACCGCTCCAAACGTAAAATTCTGTAATCCGATAGTGTTCCGATATTTTCCGGAAAATAGCCCTAATTCGATGCTCTCGACGGTAGAAAATTCCTACGCTTGTTCAAGAATTAATACTCGGTGGGTGATTAGACGACCAGCTATAATAATATGGTTTTCCGCGTAAGACTCGAGACCCTAACGAATTTCTCGCAGTTTTCCACCGAGAGCAATGATTGTTAATGTCGTAAAATATCGTTTTCTCAAAGTGAACGGTAATGCGTTCGCATGGATACTCGTTACCTCATTGATAAGGCTGCGGCCTTTGAACAATTATAAATATTTTGTAGCAAGGATCGTCTCAAAATTCATCCGCGTTTAGGCTCCTCGGTAATGAGCGCTGTAAACTTGAATAAATACCGTAAGGCAAAGACACACCTGAGCAAATGATGATAAGTTTGTATTTGTAGCGTTCGACGGTTTATTCCGCGTACACTCCTTTGACAACGTTATTATACCCAAGGAATTGAAATTTCTAATGCAGTGGTAAACCATACTGTGCTTGAAAGGTACTTACTATGTATTCCGAGGGATTGCTGATTAACTCCTTGTAGATTCTAATTTAGGAGTACCTAAGTTCTAAGAGATTTCTTTTCAAATTGTATTCTGACGTGTAACCAATAATCCTGATGGAGGAAATCTGCGAAAGGAAGAATAAATTTGTATATAATTAGTGCATGTATTGAACAACTGTTGATAATCCCTTCTCTCTTCAATATGAAATCTACATACATTGAAAATTTTCAACACTTCGATATAGCCTATTTTCTAGAATTATAAATTGATAAACAGAAGAACACAAAATTTCAATTGCCTGACGTTTCACAGCACCACGACTGCATTGTCAAGGGCGAAAACGATTTCTTTTATTTATTCTGTTTTTCCAACTAGGAAAACATATTATCAATGTGATAAAAAGCTTGAAAAGGATAAGAACAAGGGAAAATTGTCATGGGCAAGCTGAAGAACAACCACTCCAGTTGTTGCTGTAGAACGCAAGCACCAATACAACGTTAAAAAAGGAATGGATTTTCTGGCATAGCCAAAAATATAAAGATCATGTTTCATGTCTTTTATGGCATGCTCCGCTTGTTCACCCCCCCCCCCTTCATGGTCTAGTATAAGTCTATTTTAGAATATTTTTGGCTAATGGCTTTAGAGGGGCTCACTTACACCGCTCGTCCGCCCCGCTTCTTGGTCTCTAATAGTATACTTTAGAATGTTTTGAGCCAATTTTCTAAGTCTATTACAAGTACACTGCAGATAGTATGGCGGTGGTATTCGCAGATTTCTAAATCACCTGCTAGGTATAGAAATTTTTGACATGTTTCATGCCTTTTCTCTACCCCCTAATTCTTGAAAATTGTCCGGGCGTCCGCGTCTGGACGTCCGGCAGTGACCTTGGGACTTGGAAAATTTTCAACATCGAATCTCAGCTCTACCCCCTAATTCTTGAAAACTGTCCGGGCGTCCGGCAGTGACTTTGGGACTTAGAAGAATTTTGATCTCTTCTATACCCCTTTATTAGTTAGTATAAGGACTTGAAAGAATTTTGGTAAAAAAAAAGAAATAATACAAAAAAAAAAAATAAAATAAAAATAAATAATTAATAAAAAAAATTAGAATAAAAAAAATAAATAATAAATAAAAAATAAAAATAAATAAAATAAAATAGAATAAAATGGAATAAAAATAAAATTAAATTAAATTAAATTGAAAATAAAAATAGATGTCTGGGCGGTCATTGAGAAATTTCGGTGTATCATACTCTCTCGCAAAAAAAAAATAATAGAAAAAAAATTAAATCAAAAAATAAAATAAAATCAAATCAAAAATAATTATGAAAAATCCCATCAGCCTGAAATATACTGAAGTAGACTTGTACTAGACCAAGAAGCGGGATGAACGAGCGGAGCGAGTGAGGGTAGACTTACAACAGACCAAGAAGGCTCATTAGCCTGAAATATTCCAAAGTAGACTTATACTAGAACAAGAAGCTGGAAATTTCGGAAATTTTTGAACTATGAAGAGCTTAAGACGACTGGCAAGAAGATATGAAACATGATCTTTATATTTTTGGCAACGCCAAAAAATCCTTCATCTTTTTTTTATTCTTTCTCCTTGTAGGATCCCTACAGAAAGTTACTTGGAAAAGTTTTAAAATTGCTAGAGCTGACTTTACTCCAACTTTTGGGCATCTCATTTTTAAGATGAGAGACTTTTGAAAATTATTTCTGAGCTCTTCATAATTATCGAACCCTCACACAGCATCACATTTGAGTGTAGCGTGGAAAGTGCTGCTCCTAGCGGGACCCTTACAGATAAATATGTACTAGGGTACCTACAATGTAGCGCTACCAGCGGGGTGTGGAAAGATATGCTGAACCATCTGACGGAATTCTGCATCATTTATCAAATTTTCAGAGACCCAATTTTCATGTTGTGTTTATACTTCTATGATGTGCTGTGGTATTTTCCTAGCTTACGCCCTGGGTAAAACTATTTCAAGGTCATTGCAACAAAATTATTATACTAGTTAATCTGTAGAATTTGAAGATATTTGGATTGGCAAGGACAAGAAAATGACAAAAATGATTCAATTGAATTGCCTCGGCTTATTTCGAATAATTTTCCAAGTCCATTATTTGGAGGAGGGGGGGGGAGAGGGTGAATTCGCGATTTTCCAATAGTGTATGGGGTGTCGGAGAAGGCATGAAAAATGTCAAAAAAAATCTTTTAGCTCGTATAGGGGCAGAGAGGAGGTGAAGTAAGAATTTGGGTTTGGCTACACCTGTCCAGCTGTCTCTGATTAGGAAAACCACTATCGTTCTCTCATTCTTCAAAAATGGAAATCATTCTGGGCCGAACAAACTTTTCTGTATTAATTGAACCCCTGATGTACCCTGGTCCATCACTGCTATAGCAGCTCTAATTCGGGAAAAGTTGTTCTTTATCGTCTGAGAATTGGTCGTACCCGGATCACACATTCCTACCTCATCAACCCTGAGCTCTTAACTTCTCTACCGTGTTCTTACTGCAAAGAGGGAATCCTAACAATGGGAAATTTCTTTTCCTGTCCTCTACTCGCACCTTTCCGCTATTCCCTAAAATGTTCACTCCTTCCAATTCCGAGCACTTATAAATAATTCAGGTTCGATAACCCTCTTTCTCCATTACGTATAAACCTCACCCATTGTCATCTCCTTTATCTAGAAATAAAATTTAGAGGCCATTGCAGGTTTGCAATGGCAGCGGAGAACCCGCAACCTCCCTGGTCCTCCTCCTATCATATATCGGATTTTTGAATCACCTACAGAGTATAAAGAGGGTTGCATTCGCAGATTCCTGAATCCTTTACGGGGTATTTTGTTCAGTGAATTCCAGAAAAGTGTCTCCAGCAAATTCCTGGACGTTTGTTCAGTAATTTACAGAAAATTTTGTCCCAATTCCAGGAGGTTTAGAGGTGTACTCGCAAATACCTGAGTCATTTACAAAATATAAAATTCGCTGGAAGGAGGTAGAAAAGTTTTTATTTTTGGCGGGGAACCCTTTTGTTCAGGGAATTACATCTTCAGAAAACGTCCGCATCCGGGAGTTTCTGTGAATTGCGTGACGTGACGTGTGACGCTTTATGACGTCATCAATAACCTTGACCTACTTTAGGGACTTGGAAAAATGTCGCAATTTCCAACCTTCATTATATCAGGCCTAGTATACAGCATACTGAGAAGAGACCCGCTTACTCATTTCCTGAGGTGGCATTTTTGCGCCAACGTAATTGCGAGCCGTTCAACATATTATTAGGTCATCATTTTTCAAGACTCGGAAACTAGTCTATACAGAGTCCGGCAAAATGATGTGAACAGTCAACCGGGGAACTCCACGAAATTGTCGCGGAGTCCTTCTGGAGTTTTTCGTTTAACTGTTCACATCATTTTGCCGGACCCTGTATATGATAGGAGGAGGAGCAGGGAAGTTGCAAGTTCCCCGCTGCCATTGCAAATCTGTTTCGAAAGGTTTCATATCTTTCGTTTCACAGTACCCGAACAGCACATCTTCAGATATAACAATATGGCCAAGTTTTAGAAAAATCCATCCAGTAGTTTTGAAGGAGTTCCGTGGACAAAAAAATCTTAATGAATAAATAAATGAATAGATTATTGAACGTAAGGATGTAATACATCCCTTTTCTAAAGAGAAAAGTTGCTAATAAAATGAACCTTTTAAATGTAACATTCTGTTCGTTCGTATATATAGCGAGGTGCCGGTATGCTGAGATCATCAGAAGTACCTTGAAAGCTGCCTTCTCATCTATTCGATGGAGATTTCTTCCATTACAACCAATTTGCGTATTTTGAACTTTTTGAAAAAATGAACCGACAGGAGCTCATAACTGTACGAGAGATTGCAAAAATCATTTTTTTTCTTCCTCTTCTTTCTTTCTATTAAATTGTAAATCTTATTCAGAAATGTATCCGAGGAAATCACGGCAGATGACAAGAAAGATTACATCGTCGTAAGAATAGATTATATTCTCACCGACTTTTTGAAAATCGTTATCGCCTCCGTGTCGGTGAATCGAAAATGAAAATCATAATATTAATATTTATGGTGAAAGAAATATATTTAAAAAAAAAAAGGAAGAAATGAACCTTCTACTAAGGTGAGATTAACAAATTAGTCGAAACGAAATCTCGCGGAACGACTTCTGCACACTATATTTTTATCCTTCCCTCCCCGTCCATCTCGATTCACACTTTCACCCGTGGTTTTCCTCTTTTCTCTTTTTTTTCCTCATTCGCTCTTCGTTCATCAAAAATCATAAATTA
The DNA here is from genome assembly GCA_035079395.1 of Aspidiotus destructor. Classification (NCBI taxonomy): domain Eukaryota; kingdom Metazoa; phylum Arthropoda; class Insecta; order Hemiptera; family Diaspididae; genus Aspidiotus; species Aspidiotus destructor. The sequence goes on along the minus strand of JAVHKZ010000015.1, from coordinate 22,547,191 downwards.
AACATTCTTTCATTCCGGTGAAATGCAGTAATGATGTCAGAATAATTTACAATTTCAATACAATATCATTATTCGAGGTCCTGGATGGCACAGTAGATGAACAGATGAAACGTGCGGCTCACCGCATCTTGTTCCCATTATTTCCGCGTTTGAGCTTTTCAATTTATCACGACTGGCGTTGTTACCACCGCCATCATTATGCCAGCAGCCAAACCGTGTCCATTATCACCTTAAAAACGAAACAATTAAGCTGCTTTCAATTTTCTACGCGCATCTTTATTTCATCTCCTCTCAGCGAATTCATTTCGAACAAAAGATTTCACCGAATTTCTTTTTGTTCGGTCTTTTGCACCGCGTCTCACACCGAAACTTCTGTCACTTGTAAGTTTTGTTAATTCCGATGTCTTCCTCTCGGACGCGGACGCTTCATTTGATTTACGAATGTCGGGTGGAACTCTCAAAAGAGCAAATCGTGGGCCAAACTTTCTAGTGGCAGGGCCAAATGCAATACAAAATGATTCAGGTGGGGGAAAAAAAGTTTTTCTATCGCTTGTACATTAGTACAACGTACGTCATAACTCGGATGTACGTAATTCAAACGTCAAAAATTCCATGGTAAGCTAATTTACTGGGTCAACATCGTAGGAGTGAGCCTTGCTTATCACTCTTATGCGTACGTACTACGACTTGAAGTGTAGTCAAGTAATGCACGCTAATGCGGTCCACTAATGTAACACATTGTCTACCTCTTAATAGGGTACCTACTATGAGAGGTACCTGACCGTAGTGAATTTTCCGTCTCCGGTACTTCATAATATAACATACACTCAAATAAGAACAGATTTTCTGCTTTCCGCGTCTACAGGGTAGTAGATTAAATAGAGAGGATAATATGACAGAATTTCAGACAATGACGAAGTAAGTAATGACAATACATATTATTCAGAGAAGTAGTGCTCGATGTGCGAAATCTTAGCAACGATGAGTTCAAAGATCAGTCAGGTTGTACCCCAGGAAAGGCTGTCAATTTAATTTCAACAAGCACCCTTGTTGACGACTACAGAGAGTATTAACAGACTTAAATTAATTCAGGTATTCTGACATCCCTGCTTTTGAATTGTATTGGGCTGACTTGAACCCTTTCATCCATCGATCTTGGTGATGAATTGACCATGCTCTATCAACCATGAACCTGACTGCATCTCCGAATATTTAAGAAGTATTGGATTTAGTAACAATATCATCTCCAATATGACAGGTATACTCCGATTTTTAAAGAAGAATAGCAAATGTTAGCACCCTAACTATAACTGATAATTCTTAAGAATGCACTTGAGAATCCTTAAGGACCACTCGTATCCTCAGCAAGGTAATCAGAGGGAGGCGTGAGACAATTTGTAGGTTTTAGATCTTTTCTAACCTACAATAAAATAAAATTCAGGTTTCCCTGAGGGACTACGGGTACTTTTGTTCTTCTATCAGGTGATGTGTCGTCATGGTAGCAGACTCATAAACTAGTTCTGTTGTTCATTCTACAATCACCTGGCTTGATTGATAGGTTATTAATATTCAATCTTTTAAGTGAAAATGACTCTTTTCATGAGTTTTGAAGGGTGAGAGGAAAAGTCGTGTACTCCTCACGTGACTGCGTGAGTGTTTTTATTTCTCTACGCTGTTGAATAAACAATTTCAGCGCATCATTTATCAGAGTGCGAGGGCCTCATTAACAACATTCTACAGTAATAGTGTGCACAACTTAATGCTTTTCTTTCAACTTCGTCGTATACGTATGCAAATATTATGCGCACTAATTTGTGTACCTTTTTTTTTCGGCTTCTTTTCTCGTTTTTTTTTAAAACGACAGTAATTTCAATTTTTTCCAACTGCTTTTCACACTATCGAAATCAGAGGTTAGATAGGTACTACGTGAAGCACGTGTAATTAAATATTTCTTCTTCCTTTTAATGATTAAACTGAAAAGTAAAATTAGAAAATGATTGCTAATACAAGTACGCAGAATGAAGAACTATGAAAAGAGAATATTTCATTCAATCTACGCAGAAAGTTTAAAATCTCGTGATGAGCGATGCCTCGAGCAAAGCAATTATGCAAAAAAAAAAAAAAAATGGAAGTTCGTTTCTTTGGACGGAATCTAAATTTTCATTTCAATTTGCCCTGCAGACTCGTGTAGATATGGATTATTCCATTTTAAATACAAAATAATGGAAGAACAATGTTTGAGAAAGTTGATTTGTTACGAAAGTCAAGTTTCGTAGATAATAAATGTAGCTTTTTAAGAATCACGTCTTATAAAGAGTTGGCTAGCCTTTTTTCTTCCAAAAATCTTACATAATTCTACTTACACGTCTTGTCTCGCTTCCCTTTTTAAAAATTAGCGCGATACCCTTTTGCTGAGATCTTATTCATCGTGTACGAGAATTTGTAAAAATTTTTAATTATACAGCTTTGTTTAGTAACGAAAGTGGGCACTTTACAACAGGGAAATCTTAGAGTGTCTCATTAAACACTATAAGCGTTTCTGTATCTCTTGCGTACTTTGTCTTCAGGGTAGATTCTGAATTGTCAAGTTAAGGTGGAAGTCATCTTATTTTGGAAAAATTCGTTTGAAATTCAAATGTGTGTTATTTCGAGACATCTTCTCACAAGAGCTGACAAACGGTAAAGTAAAAAAAAAAATCAAAATCTCACCATCTACGCAAAAGTTTCCAAGTAAAAAGCTTATTATAACGAACTGAAAATTGAAAGAACTGCATCTGATACAGGATGATGCGTATCCAAGTCTGGAGTTCAGATGGGATGCGAGTTTACATGCGTGAAGATATTAATCAGTACTATCACAAAAAGGACCCCTTAACTAGGGCCGGATACGTACGTTTTGTCCAAGGGGGCCAACATTATAAAACCAAGAAGAAGATGAAATACGTGGGCATCTGGTTTGACTCGACGCTGAGCTTCAGGCACCATTTCCTGATGGCAGCGAAAAAGGTAGGCCGGGTAGTCGCCTGATGAGGAACCTAGGAGGACCGAGAGAAGCAAGAAAAAGGATCATGATGAGAACCGCCTAATCGATCCTCCTATATGGTGCACCAGTATGGGCCAACTCCATGAAGACACCATACAGAAGACGAGAGATGGTGAAGATCCAACGAAGAGCTGCGCTAAGGTGAGTTAGTGCCTACCGCACTGTCTCAACAGAGACTTTTTGCGTATTAGCACGTTCACCATCAATCGAGCTCCTTGCTGAGGAGAGAGCGGTGGTGTTCAGAGCAAAAAAGACGGGAAACTCTACGGGTTAAGAAGGAGGTCAGACGCTTCTTGCTTGAGAAATGGAAAGTAAGAATTGCCCAGAGTCAGCTGGGCAAGTGGACAACCCGTGTGTTAATACGCGACCTTTATGAGTGGATGAACCGACACCATGGCCAACTAAACTTCCACCTGACGCAGGTGTTAAGCGGCCATGCTTCAACAAGTACGTTCATGAGAAGTTGAGGAAAGTTGAGCAGGCAACGTGTTCGCACTGCGACCAAGGGCGGGATGACGGACCAGAGCACACCTTATTTGAGTGCGAGGCGTGGAGGCGTGAGCGGGACAAGCTTAGTCAGTCTCTTCAAGAGATTGGGGTAGATGAAGCGCTTGACCCGAGTAGCCTGGTATCCAACATGCTAGGTTCCGAAGAAGCATGAAACCAGGTGTCTACATTTACAGCCACCGTCATGAAGAGAAGATGGATCGGGAATGGAATAGGCAAATGCAGAACCACGCTATGCCCAACTGACCTGTGTACCATCAACAACCAGATTTGCAGGAAGAAGAGGACGACGATCATCCTTGAAGAAAGAAGAAGATGAAGAAACTCCAACAACAATTTACTATATCTTCAGGTGATGTTGTTGGTGTGTGTTCTTGTGTTTTGCTGCGTGCCAGGGGGGCACTGCAGCTTGGCGGTTGCCAAGCAGAAGAGGTTCGCCGAGGAGATACTTCCAACACTGAAGTTATATCCGAAAGGGTCGATTTCGGTACTGGAAGAAACAAAATCAAATGCATAAGCAATCCGCGCCCACTCCACCATGGAGGACGGGACGGCGCTGCACATACGACATAAGCGATACGGTCCATAAACTGTGAGGGCGGAGAGGGGTCCTCCCATGAGGAGATCGTCTGGGAATTTATAAACATATTTTCTGAAAACGCAGACATCATTCTCTGGACATTATGTTGATCAGTTTCTTGAATGATGGTGTCGGGAGGAAAGTTCTTTTGCTGCAGATTTTCGACCATAATTTCCACCTTACGACAAACTGGAATGTTGATCGAATGAGATTATTTGCGAACCAAGAGGGAAGTTGATATCCTGAAGTTGAGATGCGAGGTCGATGGAATTTTTGACTACGTAACGGGGATTGAAGTCAACAGCATAGCGGAACTAGCTGACAAGATATTTAGCGAGCCTGAAGCTCGGATCTGAGTGGAAGGCAACTACTGGTCTCATGGGGTGAGAGGATTTATGTAGTTTTATTTGGCCGTAGAAGCGCGAAATTTATTTGGTACAACCGATCTCGATGACCTTGAATAACGTGTATAGAATCATCTATTGCATCACAAATTTTCTTATTATATCGTCCGTAAATTTCTCTTCTTATTTTCTGCCATAAAAGAATCGTTTTCATTAGAACATGTTCCAGCTTGTAAAAGAAAGATACAACGGCCACTTAAATTGAAGGTGGACATTTTTGTTGTAAGTGGAAACGAAGTCAGCCTTTTGAAAAAAGATCATTCTAGAGGAAGATCGGAGAAGAATGAGCCTACGAAAGAAGAGTGGAGGTTAAGTGGCTTCTGGGCATAAACTGAATTTGGAGCTTTTGCGATAGGCTATTAGAACCATTCTCAAGGAGAAAGTTTGAATTGTATCAAAAAATGAGAGAAAGGATTTGTGGCTGGAAGCAAAAGTTTTATTTAGATATGGTCACATTGGACTGTCCCATTAGTTTATTGTAGTTTATTTGGAAGTGTCAGTATTTTTCCATTCGTACGATTCTAGGCTCTTTTAACCTGTAAGTTTTTTCACAATTTTTCTCATGTGTTTTGAGCGCGTCGTATGAGCATTTTAGGAAAGAATCTATTTCAGGGCGGGTTGGGGGAAGGGGGTCGAAAAATTTTGTACACCAAGTGATGTCTGGCGAAAACTGGCCCACCCTAATACAGGACTTGGACGTGAAAAATTCAACTTTCGAGCCATATTCTATGATAGGAAAGAGATATGTGATAATTTTGCCTTCGAGGCGTAATGTATGTGAGCAGAAAAACTTCAAAAATTTCGATATTTGAGCCATAATCTTCTTCTTCTAGTCATCAGTCATTCCTGACTGTTGTTACCCGATTCTGAATGAAGGAATCTTCGCCATTCATTCCGATGCTGCGCTGCCTTTGCCATGGTTTCGTACCACGATCTTGCATGGTCCGTCCACCGAGTGGGTAATCTGCCTCTTGCTCTGTTCCTATTGTTCGACCGAACAGTATCACCACTCCAGGTTTTGTCCGTTGTGTCTTACTATGTGACCAACGAGGAACTTTAAATTCTCAATACCAAAACTAATTTGAGCTATGGAACAGATTTCCTGCGATCCTCCTTCAACTTTGTTAAAGGAGCCGTCATTTTTATTGATATTAGCGGGAACCCGCTATCCATTTTGTTAGGGGGATTACATCCTCAGAAAATGTCCGCGTCCAAGAGTTTCTGTGAACTGCGTACCGTGCAGTGCCGTGACGTGACGTGACGTGTGGCGCTTTATGACTTCACCAATGACCTTGACCTACTTTCGGGACTTGAAAAAATTTGAACTTCCAGCCTTCATTATATCAGGCCTAGTATACTGGGGCGACTATTACACTAACCAACTTCGATGAAGTACCCGAAGTACAGCAAATGCGCCGATTAACAACACCACTTGAGCTGGCGTACTTTCTAAGTGTAAGTACGATCAAGTGCGCGAGGTGTTATTACATTAAGTGCGCGCGCACCTCAACGAAGTATTTAGTGTAATAGCCGTCCTGAGAAGAGCCCAGCCAACTCATTTTCCGAGGGGACATTTTTGTGCCAACGTGATCGCGAGCGTGGGAGGTTGTGGGTTCCCCGCTGCCATTGCAAACCTGCAGTGGCCTCTAAATTTTTTGACATGTTTCATATCTTTTCTGACACCACTTTCAAAAATTTGCAAGTACCAACCCCCCCCCCCCCTCGCCCCATTTATGGATTTAGAAAATTTTTTGTGAATTACCTGGGAGGTTATCCAGAAATCTGCAAGTACCACCCCCTGGGTAAAAATGGAATAAAAATAAAATAAAATAAAATAAAAATAAAATAAAATTAAAATTAAATTAGATTAAATTAAAATTAAATTAAATTAAATTGAATTAAATTAAATTAAATTAAATTAAATTAAATTGAATTAAATTAAATTAAATTGAATTAAATTAAATTAAATTGAATTAAATTAAATTGAATTAAATTAAATTAAATTAAATTAAATTAAATTAAATTAAATTAAATTGAATTAAATTAAATTAAATTGAATTAAATTAAATTAAATTGAATTAAATTAAATTAAATTGAATTAAATTAAATTAAATTAAATTAAATTAAATTAAAATAAATTAAATTAAATTAAATTAAATTAAATTGAATTAAATTAAATTAAATTAAATTAAATTAAATTGAAATAAAATAAAATAAAATAAATTATTCAATTCAAATAAAATAAAATAAACCTCGAATCACCTGAGAGGTCATCCAGAAATCTGCGAGTACCACCCCCTGGGTAAAAATGAAATAAAAATAAAATAAAATATAATTAAATTAAATTAAATTGAAATAAAGTTAAATTAAATTAAATTGAATAAATTGAAATAAAATAAAATAAAATGAAAATAAAATAAAATAAAATAAAATTAGATAAAATAAAATAACATACAATAAAATTAGATGAAATTAAAATTAAGTTAAATTAAATTTAATCAAATTAAATAAATTGAAATAAAATAAAATAAAATTGAATTGAATTGAATTGAATTAAATTGAATTAAAATTAAATTAAATTAAAATTAAATTAAATTAAATTAAATTAAAATAAAATAAAATAAAATAAACCTCGAATCACCTGGGAGGTCATCAAGAAATTTGCGAGTACCACCTTCTGGGTAAAAATAAAATGAAATTAAATTGAATTAAATTTAAATTAAATTTGATTTCAAATAAATAAAATAAAATAAAATAAAAATTAAATAAAATAAAAATTAAATTAGATTAAATTATAATTAAATTAGATTAAATGAAAATTAAATTAGATTAAATTAAAATTGAATTAAATTAAATTAAATTGAATTAAATTGAATTTAAATTAAATTAAACTAAACTAAATCAAATTAAATTAAAATAAAGTTAAATTAAATTAAAATGAAATAAAATAAAATTAAATTGAATAAATTGAAATAAAATAAAATAAAATAAGAATAAAATTGAATTAAATTAAATTAGATAAAATAAAATAACATACAATAAAATTAGATAAAATTAAAATAAAGTTAAATTAAATCTAATTAAATTTAATCAAATTAAATAAATTGAAATAAAATAAAATTAAATTAAATTGAATTAAATTGAATTAAAATTAAATTAAATTAAATTAAATTAAAATAAAATAAAATAAAATAAAATAAAATAAACCTCGAATCACCTGGGAGGTCATCGAGAAATCTGCGAGGACCACCCTCGGGGTAAAAATAAAATAAAATAAAATAAAATTGAATTAAAATTAAATCAAAATAAAATAAAATAACGAGCGGAGCGAGTGAGTCCCAGTAACCTCATCAGCTTGAAATATATTAAAGTTGGAAATTTTGGCTATTTTTGAACGATGAAGAGCTTAAGAAAACTGGCGAAAAGACATGAAACATGATCTTTATATTTTTGGCAACGTCAAGAAATCCTTCTCACTTTTTTGTCTGTTGTTTATTATCATACTAGTAACTACTTCACTTTGATCTCATGGGCTCAGAAACCAAATATGCAATGGGTGCATTGCCATTTCCCTACCATGAGGTCAATGTAAATCGAGTATCGGTTTGATGAGAAACAAGCAATTGATGCGATTTCGAGAGTAGCCTCTCAATCGAGGGACCTGATTTTAACCGAGTACGCTCGTGCTTTCATAAAGTTAGCGGTCATTTGTTTCAAGTCTTCTGTTTTCTACGCATGACGACACATCACAACTTATTGTAGAACGATAATAGGAGGAGAACAAAAGAAAATTGTAAGCGTTACCGAATGAATGAAAGAAGGCCTAGTCATAAAATACACGTGGCGTACAACAGTCTTAAAAGAAATAATAGTTTCAAAGTTGACATAGTTTGAGCAATGCAGGAATTTGCGTTGATTAGCGGCTTACGTTTCAACTCAAATGAGTCGTTCATTTCACAATAGTAAGCGAGTTGAAAAGAATAGTAGGAAGATGATACGAAACTGCAACCGTTCTTTTCTCATTGTATTGTAACTTTGACTAGAAACACCGCTCAATTTAGCCTCGGGTTTTTACAGCGCTTTTCGCAGTACAATTTGCAAAATTTTCCTCCGGATTTCTCAAATCTTCGATTTAAAACATTGTCTCTCGGAATGAAATTAGAGGCTTTGTGAATGTAGGCTCAATATTCAAAAGCGTCCCTTAAATTATACGATCGTTCCTGCGTTACAAATATTGCTCTTCATTTCATAGACCTTATATCGTTTACAAGCTTACATCCTGAAACCTAATTGTGACCACCATTTTTGGACGCCTTTTAAATTTTCGTTCGGCAATTTTTTTCCTATGCAAAAATTACGACGCCCTGATCTCAGGTGAAGAACTGAAGTTCCTCGTTAAAGCATATCTTCGTCACTAAAATACCATTCAGCTGTTTCAGACATCGTTTTCTAACCATTTACAAAGAGCCCGCGTTTATGGCTCCCTAATGTATGATAATGTACGGATAACTCAATTTGTTCTTATTTAAATTCAAACGCGCTGCAGCGCGAGCGATTACAACGCGTTCGCAGTCATCATGTACTGAGAGGATAATAAACTACATAATATTGCAACGTAGCGTCCCTATTTCAAAAACAAAAGTACAAATAAGGGCATTAGCGGAATCAAATTTCCACAACGGCGTCAGTTGAAAAGGATTTCGCTCAGATTTTCCTCGTGTACACGATACTGAATGTATTATACCGGCCTCTCTCTACCGGTTGTTTATTTCAAACGATATTCGTTTGTGACGCGCTCTCGTACCCGCTCACCCATGTGCTCGATGAAATTCCATAAAACCAACTACAAAAACACCTAGCGCCGAGGGCATAAACGTAATTGGAATCGAGCCGCATTGAAAGTATGAAACGTGTTTAACCTAAGGTTGGCCGGCGGTATTTTTTACCGCGAATTTATCGATATATTGTCGAAGGGAACGAGAATCGATGTTGGAAATTTGTCTTACGCTACGATCGCAGAAAATGAACTTTCGAACGGGTAGGACGTGTAATTTTCGGTTGACAGATACGAGAGAGGGCCAAGTGATATGTCTGTAGAGGTGATTTACCCTCAACTTTCAATTGGTTTTAATTGATCCAATCTTTCTGCTTAGAAAATAAAAAATCGTCGATGGAGGATAATTATATAAATAAACCTAAAGACCATTTATATCCTTCAATTTCTGCCACAATCTCAAGTAGGATATCATCGATTTTTAGCACTAAAGCTCTACAAAAGTATAATTCGCTTCCTGCTTAACTCAGAAGGGCAAACACATATAATATCCTTGAACCCTTTTGACATAATCTGGCTGGCTTTTGGTGCGATTTACGTGACTGTATTAGGCTAACAATTTTCTTCCAGTGACATACGTATGTAAGCGCTTTTCCAAGGATTGTAAATTTAGATAATTTTCCTGATGTTGAATTCACCTTCTTTCAATGTCGGAATTCAATACATTATCTGAAGATTTTTGCCGTTTACGGTCCATTTGGAAAGTTTTGACCCAATCAAAATTTTTACTGTACAGTTTATAGTTCTTACCTCTGCTCTCTTGTCATGATCTCATGAAGATGTGACATTTTTCTAAGGTAACACGAGACCAGGGGAGCAATAGTTTTCTTTCTACAAATTTATTCCAAGTACGAATCCGAATACAATCCGATACGTTTCCTTAATTGATTTTCATTTACATATTGGAAACCGTTTCGACAATCAAAGGATGTACGCTAAATGACTATACCGAACCCGGAGGTAAAGCTCTCATATATTCAGTTCTACTTGTGAGTTAGCTGCACTGTAGTCGGGTACAGCACTTATTAATTAAGATTAAATGTCAAATTCATTAGCGTGTACCGGTAACCGCGCCGTAAGTAGCAAATGTGATGCCGACATCGCTTTACGGAAGGTAACGAAGACGATAATAAATCAATATTACGTATATAATCTTACAAAACAATTACTCGCACAATTTACATGGACTAACTGACAGCAGACGGGCATAAGTCTCATCGTCTACCCTCGTCGTTAAAGAACGCGTGAAATTTTCGTTTTTCATTTTTAACGCCGCGTATAACCGATGAACACTTTTTGGTTTTCCCACATCGCCTCGTCCCGGTGTCAAGCTCGCGACTACTTAGCGAAAAAGCATTTGTCTTCGGCTTTAATTAACCAACGCTGAAACGAGCGGTAACCAGAAGTATAACGAAATAACGACATTTCTTTGGCCGGCGCTCGCGCGTGCAAAAAAGACAACGAGAGCAACCATCGTGCATCGAGGATATTATTAATTACTCGAAAAACGCAATATTGTCGGGAATTCTGTTTTTTTTTTGCGAATCTATTAGGCGCGCGAAAAATTAATTCTTTTGAAGGCGTTAGAAGGTTGGCGAAGGGCCTGATCCAGTTGGAGGGTGAACTTTCCCAGGAAAAGGAGAGTGATCAAACGCATACGATGGTCACTGATCGTGTCTAGGGAGAGGGAGACAAAGGATGACAAGGGCAATGCTGTTGTGGTTATGGAGAAATAAGGTCCACGAAGTACTCCGGCAATGTGGTGCTAAATAGAGCGAGAATTTCAGCTTCTCTAAGCAAGTTGAAGAAGTTAGGAGAGTCATTAACAAGTGTGAGGTTATTATCAAAACCCCAGCAATGGAAAAAGCCCTCCTTGTTCCTAACCTCACACCCCCTCCCTCCTTTGCGGGTTGCCTGAAGTGTACAAGGTGATACCTCGATGCGACTTGTGGTCTCATTCATTTCTTCTCCTATCTACCTCCTTGCCAAGTTTTTAAACCGTTGGTTTAAGTCTTGCGTTGATTTCGAATCCCCTCATTCAGTTTTGAACTCGGCCTCCTTGGCGGATGTTTTGAAGGATGTACCATCTGTTCTCTTGTTCCAGTGTTGTGATGTCGTAGGTTTGTTTTCAAATCTTCCCAAAGCTGTTACTATGCAGCGTATGGACGATCTACTCGTTAAGGCCAACGTTCCTCACAATCAGCTTATGAATTCTCTGATCTTCTAAATATCTGTTGGTGCCCTAACCATTGTAAGTTCGAAGGGAAGTTTTTTGAGTTCCCTGATGAAGTAGGGATCCCCATTGGATCACCTCTAGGCTCCCTCATCTCCGAAGTTTTTATGTCGAAGTTAGAACTTCATCTCTTTTCCTCGAACCAGGTGCTGCTGAGTCATATTTACTATTGGCACAGGTACGTGGATGATGTTCTGCGTGCTTGAACTGATCCTCCAGATCTCCTTGGTGAGTTTCTGAGGTATCTCAATTCCTGTCACCCTTAAGGGAAACCTCCATCAACTTCTTGGATTCATCGATCTCTGTAAGATCGGGCGTCCATAAGTTCGAAATATACAGGAAGGATACTACGACCGAAGTTCTAGTGCACGGAGCTTCATTCTGTCCTGTTGCTTATAAGATAGCAGCCTTTAATAGCTTAGTCCACTAACTGACTCGTATTCTGTTGAGTCAGGATGTCTTTAAGAAAGAATTGTCAACTATAAAACACCTGGCTAGAGTGAATAGGGTCAATGTCGACGTTGACGTGATGATTCGGAGGGAAACCACTAGGAAAATTCTTGATTTACCACCTCTCTCCCTCGAGACACAATCAGTGACCGTCGTATGCGCTGGATCAGTCTCCCTTTCCTGGGGAAGTTCTCCCTCCAATTTGGTCGGACCCTTGGTCTGTTTGGTTTGAGACCAGCATTTTACAACCCTACCACTCTGAAAGGGTTGTTTGTGAGATTGAAGGATCCTATACCAGTTGATGAGGGGAGCGGTGTTTATAAGATAGAATGTAAGGATTGTAGAGGTTTTTATATTGGTGAGATCAGCCGCCAGATGAAGCTGAGAGTAGCTGAGCACGTGAAGTTCTGGGAAAAAGGACGCCGCACCTGGGGGAATCAGCCTTCGCCGATCATTTGATCAATAATGGCCACAGTTTCCGTGAGGGATCGGAAAGGCTCCTCCATAAGGAGAATTCCTACCGAAGGCGTAAGGCCCTTGAACCCAGAAATAATTCGTCTCCTCAATACTGATGGAATTACGGTACTGAACACGTACATTCCGGAAGACGGCCTGATCGAACTTGGTATATGATTCACATCGCACAAATTCCGGGCTCTTCTATGGGCTAATATAGGGGCTTGAAAAAATTTCGAGCTCTTCTATGGGCTAGTATAGGGACTTGGAGAAATTCCTGGCTCTTCTATAGTTCTCTATAGAACTTGGAAAAATTTGTGGCACTACCAAGAAGGGATAAATTGTAACCTCCTTTGAAAATACATAAATTATAGGCTTACATTCTACTTAAACTAATAATCTTGAACCCTCCGCCACAAGTCGCGGGTCTCCACTCTCCCGCAACTCTTGCTCCCTGAGCAAGAGCCTGTTAATTTTTTGCGGCGTTCTGTATTCTCTTTTGAGTATTTCTTTTCGATAATTACGGATACCCGTAACTTAGAAGAGCGCATTCGTTTGATGCATCTTCCTCTAGAAATTATTCTGAAAAAGTTATAATATTCGTGTATTTGTAGTCATACGTTTTTTTAATTTGAGAGAAAAAGAAAAAGTTCATAAAATTTTTATAATTGACTTCACCTATACGTCATTATTCATTATTATTATTCTAGATGAGACGTTCAATTCCATACCAATATTAAATTCCGCTCGTGTTTCATTTCGCCAAATGGTACCAAAGTTTTGTCTCGTTGACTGTTACCCGTATTAGATCACCTTTTCAAACGTCGAGTGAATATTTAGGTTAAACCCTCGACCGGAATAGAACAATAACCACTCACTTAGCCTACCAAAGCTCATTATAATCAATTTTACGCTGTAAGATACAGCATGGACCCGCGTAATTCACATAATTGTCCTTTTTAACTATGAAATCCTTACCATTAAAGCAGCGTATATACGAGCTAATTGCATTCTTATTACGGAAAAGGGTTGAAGTATACGGTAAATCTTCGAAGAATATCTCTCCGTGTAGGTACCTATATCCGCTCTTTAAATAGTCAACGCGAGTGAAAAGCATTTTGTTCTGTAGGTGAACGGCTGCGCCTTATTGTTAGGATATTAGGAGTCGGACGATATGAATTGTTCAGGTTTTCCAGAATACTTCTTGCATAACAAACCCACCTATACTCAATCATGGAGGTTTTTGAATTTTTATTTAAATTTTTAAAAAGTGTTATTTAAAACTAGGTTAGCTAAAATGAGGAGGTTGTATTTCAATCTCATACTAGGAAGCGAATACCAGAGCCCAAGCGAGCGGGATTCATGGATGAGGTTAGAAGAGAGGGAAGTAAGGATGGAGTACTAGAATGAAGGAAGCAGTTTTGCACTTTTTAAAATTTATTTTCCAGTGTTTTTCAAAAAACAAAAAGTTTACAGGCTCTTGCTCAGGGAGCAAGAGTTGCGGGAGACCCGCGACTTATGGCAGAGGGTTCAAGATTATTAGTTTACGTAGAATGTAAGCCTATAATTCATTTTCAAAGTATGTAGATTACAATTTATCCTTTCTCGGAAGTAAACACAGAAAAATATACTGGTTTCTATGTGTTTAGCTTCCCTTTTCCTTTTCTCCAAGTCCCAACGTCAAGGGTCAAGGAGGTCACGAATTTCTTTAAGTCCCATAGAGATCTATTGAAGAGCCAGGAATTTCTCCAAGTCCCTATACTAGCCCATAGAAGCAGTGCTGCCAGATGACGCCCTAAAAACAGATTTCTACGGACTTTGATTGATCCATTGATAACAATCAGGAGAAAGGTATCTTTTATAGGCGTAGCTGAGGTACTTTTCCCTTGATCGACTGGACGGAATACTGCAGTTTCAGCTTGTAACAAACAGGAGAAACGTACCTCTCGTACGAGTGTCTGAGGTACCTTTCCCTTGAACGCAAGAAATCCGTATTGTACGTAAAATCTTTATAAAAAGAGAAACCCGTATCTTTCTCGAGGACCGAAAATCCGTACATCTGGCATCCTAGCACAGAAGAGCTCGAAATTTTTACAAGTCCCTATACTAGCCCATAGAAGTTAACGAATTTTTCCAAGTCCCGGCGTTACGCCCCACAGCGTTATGCGTACGCGGACAGGATTCCTCTGAGGGCCTCCAGTAACTAAACGGATGGCGGGCCTCAATTATTTATCAAGTAAACGCAGTACTCAAAATTGGGTGAAAGAGTGATGGAATTTACGAGTGTTTCATTCTGGTGACATTTTGCTTGTATCGTATGTGCAGCCGCCCGACCGTCCTCCTCAGTGGAAGGGTGCTAATTTCATACACTTCCTCCAGCACTGGTATCGACTCATGCGGTATAACTTGAGTGTTGGAAGGATCCTTTCGACAAAACCCCTCTTCCTGACAACTGTGGTGCCCCCGGCCCGCAAACATTAGCACACAAGCACCAGACATAACTTGGATCTCGGCCGCTGTCAGAGTCTCTTCTCTTCTTCGTTCTTCCTGCAGAATGTCGTGGTACACAGATGTTGAGCCTATTTCAATTCTTGTCTACCTTCTTCTCCATAATTGTGGCTGCAAACGAATACATCTGACGATAGCACGCTTGGAACCTAGCATGGTGGCTACTAGGCTACTCGGAGCCAGCGTCTCATCGACACCCAATCTCATGGACACCGGGACGCAAACTCCGGGATCAGGAGTAGGGCTGAGATTCGACGTTAAAAATTTTGACATGTTTCAATGTCTTTTCTGACACCCTATACACTATCGAAAATTCGCGAGTACCACAGCCCCCCCTCCCCCTAATAATGGAATTGGAATACCTGGGAGGTTATTGAGAAATCTGTCAGTACCACCCTCTTTTGAAAAAAAAGGAAAAATTGAATAAACATAAAATAAAAATTGAATTAAATTAAATTAAAATTAAAAATAAAAATATTATATACCTGGGAGGTCTTTGAGAAATTTGCGAGTACCATCCTCTCTCCAAAAAGAGAAATAATGAAAAAAATAATTTAAAAAAATGAATTAAAAAAATAGATAAAATTAAATTAAATAAAATTAAATTAAAAATAAAGATTAATGTCTGGGAGGTCATTGAGAAATTTGCAAGTACCATCCTCTCTCTCTCAAAAAAAAATAAAAACAAATAAAAATAAATAAAAATAAATAAAATAAATTGAAATAAATAAAAATAAATAAAAATAGATAAAATAAAATAAAATAAAATAGAATAAAATATAAATAAAATCAAAAATAGTTCTGAAAAAAAATAATTATAATAATAAATAAAATAAATAAAAAAATGAAAATAAAAAATACTGGGAGGTGATCGAGAAATTTGCGAGTACCATCTTTCTTATACTATCTGTAGTATATTTATAATGGACTTGGAAAAATTTTGGGTGAGGTTAGGTTGGGTTAAATTTAAGGACTTGTAAAAAATTTTTATACCTGGTGGGTGATTGAGAAATCTGAGTACTTTTTACTCTTATTCTTTATACTAGATATCTATAGGGTTTTTTTTTTTTTTTTTTTTTTTTTCCTGTTTGTTTCACATTTTAATTTACTCTGTTCTACCGCATGTTTACTAACTATAGGAAGTGGTGCCGGCTGTAATTGGTCTTTGGACTGTTGTCGGCACCACTTAAAAATAAACGATGTTAAAATAAAAAAATAAATAATAAATAATAAATAATAAAGTATGTATATAGGTACTATAAAGTAGCCCTTCATATATTTTCATGGCTTATCTTGATAAATGAAAAGGCATAAGCTAGATTTATGCTAGGCTAAGAGAACTCTGAGAGCCATTATGAAGCTATTAGCTTGTGACGTCATAGGATCGGTGACGTCATAAGTCGTTGATCCTGGTCCGCTTACAACATCTGAAACATACTGAGGCCAAGTAATCTCATCAGCCTGAAATATACTAAAGTAGACTTGTACTGGACCATGAAGTGAGGCCCAGTTATCTCATCAGCCTGAAATATACTGAAGTAGACTTACACTAAACCAAGAACGCTCATTAGCCTGAAATATTCCAAAGTAGACTTATACTCCATCAAGCGAATGTGCCGCTCTAAAGCCTTAGCCTAGAACTCTCAAATATCTATGTCTCGCATTATACACAACATATCTGATTGGGCAAAATAGCGAATGAGTCCCAGAAAGCCGTCAGCCTAAAATACTCTAAAGTAGACTTATACTAGAACAAGAAGCTGGAAATTTCGGAAATTTTTGAACTCTGAAGAGCCTAAGACGATTGGCGAAAAGACATGAAACATGATCTTTATATTTTTGGCTACGCTAAGAAATCTTTCCTTTTTTCAAGTTCCAAGGTCATGGTCATGCGGACGCCCGGACACATGTTTTGAGATTGGAGTAAGGATAGAGAAATGACATGAAACATGTTGGAATGAGTTTCAAAAGAGGGGGGTTGTTGGTAAATGAAAAACTCGAACGAAAACGGGATTTTCGGGCGACAGCTCTATTTCACATCTCATATTGGCTGCAAATGGAATAACCCCGAAAATTGATATCTCGCTTCGGCTCTCTTTTTGATGGCCGAGTCTAACGCATAGAACACAATGATCCATAAGCTCAGGTTGGCGGGCTGGAAAAATCTTGGAAACCGTGCGTACTATTCTAGTGACACAATTTTTGACGAAATAGAAATTTGGACCGAAACTTGGAAACTTTAGAGAAACCGATATTCTCAAGTCGCAATATTGAGTAATAATATAAATAAATTATGGAAAATATCGATAGTATCTTTCCACGATGAAAATATACCCCGTAATTGCGTACATCAATATTCAATACCTAAATAAAAACTTTTCGATAATCGGTAGGTACGTAAAGAACGCCCGGTAAAAAAAAAAACGGGCTTCAGCAAGCTGGTGTGCTTTAGAAATATTATAAATTTCAGTATAGTGAAAAAAATGAATTAAGAACCTAAATTCGCATCGCAAAAGAACAGTTCCTTTTTATTCGCGTCTCCATTCTCTCAAAAATGGAACGAGTCCTGAATTATTAAAATCATAAATTTTCGAAAAGTAAACCTATTATTTTCCGTTTTTATTCATACGAGCTTCATAAAATGGATTAAAAAAGCGTAAAAAATATAATTCACCTTCACAGACGACGATATGAAAGACAAAAAGAATTATATCGCGAATAGATTGCGAATTACGTGGTAATCCGCCGCAATCCGGGTCCATTTTGTATTGTGAATATATTAATATTTCAGTCGGGGATTCTGCCACATCTTTTTTTTTCCTCTTTTTCTCTTTTTTTTTTCTGCTCACTATTCTGAACATGAATAGTTTAATAAGTATTAATTTGAATGAAACGGGAGCTGAAGCGAATCTCATCAAATCAACGTTTATCCATACGATGGAAATTGCTTCTTACATTTTACGTATTTTTTCTCTTTTACGTATAGATTTTCGCCACGACAGCGATTTTTTTTTTCTCTCGTCTACGTTGGAAAAAAATTCAAATAGAAATACAAAAAAAGGGAAGTATGAAGTACAATATTGTTTTCTCACCCTTAGGTGGACGTACATTTTATACAAAAAGTGGCACAAGTAGCCTCTTTGACGTGTACTATTTGTTTCACTATCAGTCTGCGAATAGTGCACAGTTTCATACTTGCAATATTGACTCCTTTATAACTTTCTTTCTTGATACGTGGTAGAGGAGAATTTTTTTTCTCGACGAATTTACATCTACTCACTCTTAGTCGTAAACTCCGCGTTTAGCAACGCAGTGTTGTCATAACTTTAAGTAAATATTACCTTAATTATTTAAGCTTCACTCCACTATCCCACGCAGTAAATTGACAGAAGATTTTTTTACGACGCGATGTACATAAATTTTACTTTGCATATTTTTGGTGCCGTGTTGTGTACCCTTTCTATTTCAACGAGACCAAAAGGTACTTCCTGTACTGAAATGGCCAAACGTATCCCTCGATACATTCTTATAAAGCCATCATTTCTATTCTACGAGAAGTTAGTATTAGTTTCATATTTTAATTTTCTAACAGAGATGCACCCGGGTTGTTCAACGGAGTTGAATGAGGGGAGGCAAGGGACCTGTTTTATGGGTCTTATGGTGTTTGAAACGTTGTATATCTGACTCATTGAAGGGGCTATGCCAATTGGTGTATGAAGTATTGCATATCTGATTACTTGAAAGTGATATTTTAATGAGGCTATCAATGCTGCAAGATGATATGGAGGGGACTTGGGGATAGGGTCCTTTAGCCAGACAAAAAGACTTTCTACAGTATTAAGATTATAATAAGCAGACCGAAACCCAAAGGGGCGGAGAACACGACCCAATTGAGAAGAAAACTTCCCTAAATACGGGAGCCTCATCCAACGCTTTCTACTGTCTAAGGTCGGATTACAGGGAAGGGGGGTTGTAGAGTCTGAGCATTTACGAGTTAACTTACTCCTCACCATGAGGTCAATGTCCAAGTTGACCTTATTTACTCTGGCCAAGTGCTTTACAGTCAATAGCTTCCTTTGGAAGGTGAGCTGACCCAATGGGATACTAATTAGCCGGTGAACATAGAAACCCGCAACTTTGTAAGCAACAGGGCAGAAAGATCTGCGGTGGGCAGTAATATCGGTCGAAGTATCTTTTCTATAGATGGCGAATTCATGGACGCCACGCCGTCCCTATCAGAAATTGTTAGGTCCTAAAAGTTGATAGATGAACCTCTTACTTCTAACGTGAATTTAATGGAAGAATACTGATTATTTAGATATTTGAGAAACTCCAAAAAGAGATCCCGGGGACCAGTCCATGTGCACAACTCATCGTCGACTTACCTGTGCCAATAATGTATACGATCCAATAACACGAGTTGGCCTCAGTTGCTTTCACGGCACCGTTGAGTCAATGGTTTATCAATCGGAAGAGCTCCGGTGTTGTTTATATTTCTGTGGCTTTATTCAAAATTACCCATTTCGCGTCGCGTATTTTTTACTCGTTTGGAGTATGTCGTCGTCGTCCTGTGATCTTGACCATAACTTAGGGAATCGGATTAATTCTATTAATCACGCTGATGAGGCGTATTTGCAATTTCTCTTTGTAGAGTTTTGGAACCAACGGTCGTCGTTTTCTTCTCATATCTGGTCTTTGAAAAGTGTTTAAAATTGAATTTGAAACCTAAGTTCATAGTAGTTCATAGTAGTGGTAAATTTGAGGTATGGGGACATGACGACCTGTCAAAAGTTGACTGGTCAAGGTCATTGACCCTATATGTGATGGTCCTGTATAGATACAATGTACGGTGTAAGCATATACGTGAACGTTTAGCGCTCGTCAGTCCGGTTTGTCTGTTTCACCCTCTCATTTCATAGCGTCTTGGTATACAGTGAATATGTATGTGTGTATGCGCATGCGTGCACGTGTAGGGCTCATCATCCTGTTTTCGTAGCCGAACTAAGGCACTATAGTCTTTGACTATATAAACTACCAGTGAATAGTTTATACAGTCAAAGACTATAGTACGATAGGTATGCTGGACAGATAACAGGGAGACGACTTTTAGGCTATAAGGTACGAACGCGGCTCGTGTAACGTCACGCGAAAGCGAATGTAGTCGATGGGTACCGACAGCACTCGTCAGTTCCGCGATGCTACGTGAAACGTGTTCGTACTTTATAGCCTAAAAGTCGTCTCCCTGTTATCAGTCCAGCATACCTATCGTACTATAGTGCCTTACCGCTACCACCTTTCGCATTTTGTCGCTCTGGTATTCATTTTGTATACTGGAAGGGTGGCAGCGTTTAAAATCAAAGGTAAGCAGTTTTAAACATAGGCTAACTAATAATAATAATTATTATTTATTCATTTATAGGCTACAAAAAGAGGGTGACGAGCGCTACACGTATACACGTACACCGTATATCGTATATACAGGACCATCACATATAGGGTCAATGACCTTGACCTGTCAACTTTTGACAGGTCGTCATGTCCCCATACCTCACATTTACCACTACTGTTCATAAAATTTCGGTCGTCCTCTGATTGCAAGGAGACTGTCGGGAAATTGAAAAATTTCTAGGCAGATAAGTGGATCCGTACTGAATTGAGGAGGTGGCATGCGGGAAGCTGAATGTTACTACTAGGTTCAACTTGCTGGTCCATTCCAGACCATCATTTTTGCTCCATCCGGGTAAGTTGAATTCGTTTATTAAGTCGGTCAATTCTAAGTCGAGGTAAAATTGAAACGCAAGAAAAATAAGAAGTTACTTTCCCTTCAAAATGCTAACACTTCCGCCGTCCAAAAAGTGAGTACTAATGTCAGCGTCGTCCAAGAGTTACAACCGCGCCTTATAAATTGAGTTTGATAGTGATGAGGTTAATCTTCCGGAGAAGGATCTTAAATTTGGGCTAACCCCTCTCAACAATGCCGATACTTTGACCAATGTCATTGCGGACCTTGAAATAAAAATTGGGCCAGGTGTTAAAACACAGAAAAATCGTGCGGTCCTTGTCCATAATACCCCCCTCCCTCGTATAAATGCTTCGGCCTTGGAGGTGATCGAGAAGATCAAGAGCAAGGTCAGAGAGGAGGGCTTAACCATTATTAAAGCTGATAAAGGTAATGCTATTGTTGTAATGGAGAAGTCCTCCTACGTCTCTAAGGTCTATGACGTTCTCGGTCAGTGTGGCGCCAAGGAAAATGCTGATTTCAGTTTCCCTAAACACGTAAAAGATTTAGGCGTGTAGTTAACAACTGTGAGTTTATTGACGTGTTTCATGTCTTTGCTCTGGTCTCATTCTTATGGGAATTTTCACTGTGGCAATGATTCTCAAATCTGCGAGTCCGAGCTCTCCCCCCCCCCCTCTCGAAAGACACTTAGAAAAATGTCGAGATTTTCTCAGGGGTGATTCTGAAATCTGCGAGTCCGAGTTCGCCGAGTCCGAAGCAGTTTCTAACTTATCCTAATACAATGAATAGATTTATACTAGGCTAAAAAGACGCTGAGAGCTATTATGAAGCTATTAGCTTGTGACGTCATAAGTTTGGTGACGTCATAAGTCGTTAATTCTGGTCCGCTTACAACATCTGAAACATATTGAAGCGGGACGAACGAGCGGAGCGAGTGAGGCCCAGTAATCTTATCAACGTGAAATGTACTAAAGTAGACTTACACTAGACCAAGAAAGCTCATTAACCTGAAATATTCCAAAGTAGACTTATACTACATCAAGCGAGTGTGCCGCTCTAAAGCCTTAGCCTAGAACTCTCAAATATTCATGTCTCGCATTATCCGCAACATATCTGATTGGGCAAAATTTTGAAAAGACATGAAACATAATCTTGATCTTTTTGGCTGCGCCAAGACCCATGGACCTCTGTCAATAAGCTGCCCATATGTTCAATATTATTGAGAAAATCGGTGACGTATTTTTTCTTTCTTTTTTAAAATTGAAAATATAGAAAGCTAAGTTTTTTCTTTTACGTACCATTTATTGGCCCCGTATCGAATGAATCGCAAATGACGTCGCTTATTACACCCCGCATTGGGGAAACAATATAAACCGCCAAAAGCCGTCAGAAAATCTGACGGGTAAAGCTTTTAATGCGTCATTCATACGAATACTCATACTTACGGTAGTTTTCGGGCGACAAACTCGTTAACAGCACCGTCGATATAAACAATGATGTATTTCGGTTTGAATGCGACGATGTAGCGTTTTCGAGGAAAAAAGATTTAGGCAGACGGAAAGACAGGAGGTTAATCCTCACAGTACAGCGTATATAAAATAGAAGCATCAGGTAACGTATCCGGTAGAGGATAAAATTTTAAATTTCCGAAAATTGTCACACCTGAACAGATTTAGTCTCATTTTACCAGCTATATGAAATTAGTTTCATTGATCGTTTCTAGCTGCATATTGTAAAATAGGGCAGCGAGTTCAAAGGAATATATTGAACGAATAATCAAAATGTCTATTGGATAAGTTGACTTTTCACAACACTATGGTGAAGAATTAACTTTTTTTACCATACTTCGCAGCACTTTTACGTATTTTATGGGAAAAGCATTGTAAAATAAAAGAGAGATTTTCTGGTGGAGCCAAATGAATAAATATCTGGTTTTATGTCTCCTAATAAGCACCCTCATTTGTATTTTACATGGCCTAGCTCATGAATTTTTCTCAAAGAGGCGTACGCGGAGCGTTCCCAGACTAATACAGTATAGACGTGGTGTAAGATGAGCTATCTAACTCAAGAGAACTCACTCGCTCCGCTCGTTTACCCCCGACCCCCAATATCGATATAAAGAATAGTGAAGTCCTCAGCTAGTGACGTCAAAACCATCTACAATGGCTGCCTGTTACGTCATCAGCATTTATACCCTTTAGAACATGGAGGAAAAGACCGATTTGAGACTCAACTTGGGACCGCCCTTGGGTGGTTAGGAAACTCCGTGACTAGGATGCCAGATCTACGGATTTTTGGTCCTCAGGAAAGATACGAGTTTTTCTTTTATTACAGATTTTACGTACAATATGGATTTCTTGCGATCAAGGGAAAGGTACCTTAAACATTAGTACGAGAGATACTTTTCTCCTGCTCGTTATAGGCTGATACTGCAATGTTCCGTAATATTGAGCCGATCAAGGAAAAATTACCTCAGCTACACTTATGAGAGCTACCTTCTTCCTGATTGTTATTAATGAAATGAGTCAATCAAAATCCTTAGAAATCTGTTTTGAAGCCTTACAAAAAATGGCGTGTACAGATTTTTGATACTATCACTTGGCAGCACTGCTCTGTGATAATTTCTGTGGTTGGTTTACAGGAGACAAAGTCATTTGATTCGGGGATATTTGTGAGATAGTGGATGGATAATTTAAGGGGGGGGGATTTGAATTTTAGGGAGAGAATTAAGGAGAGTTGAGACAATTTAGTTGGGTATTATAAGACAATTTAGGGAAGTAAATAAGAAAATTCAGTAATGTATTATGAGGAGATAGGAGACAGCAGCGTGGGAGTTGCGGAAATTGAGCCGAGGACGTGAGAAAATTAACGTTCAACTTTAAGGTACGAAAGTTGAGGGCAGTTTCGGCTGTTTCGGCACAGAGGCTGAGATTAGAACTGATAAAAAATAGCTGCGATGTCATCTATAGCGGCACACTCCAGAATTCTTCTTGGAAGACGCCGTTCTGGATGGTTTAATAAGAAGAGAGTTGGCTCTGATCCTAACTCTTAGAGATCCGTCGCGCAGGTAACTTTGTAAACGTTTTAGGAGGCTGCCTCTGAGACCCACGAGGGAAAGAAGTGTAGATTGTAGAGAATTATCGTTCCTTACTTTGGTAATTTGATGTCGGAGGTTTGCCAAGTATCAAAGAGTATTGTGAGTATTGAGAGTATGAATGTATATTATATTGTTGATCTCGAGTCACCATGACAATCTCCTGTTTGGTATCTTTTCAAATAATTTCCTGAGGACGTTAGTTAGTGCAAATTCATTTCCCTTCTTTCCGATTCATATCGTCGATAAATTTTCCCCGTATGAGCCCTCCGGTAACCATTAACCTTCATTCTCGAGCTTCGCTCATTAGACTTTGTTGTCACCTTTCTTGCTTCGATCCTCCCCATTTTCGTTGCAGAATCCCTCTCGCCCTCCTCTTTTCAGACTATTCCAGTAAAAAATTTACATTCTGATCCTCGCTTTCTCACAAAAATTTTCCTCTTCCCATTCCAATTATAGTTTCGAATACCGAATAAATAGCTATATAATCAGACCATTTCAGTAGTCTACGTGCGCAACTACCCAAAATATGGAATACTCTCACGTCGCACAAAGTTTATAATGACGTAATTAACATCAATAAAGGCCTATATATTATTTTAATGAATAAAACCCGTGTACACTTTTCCGCTTCCCTGCATCGCGTCGTCCCGGTGTCAAGCTCACGACTACTTAGCAAAAAAGCATTTGTCTTCGCCTTCAATTAACCAACACCGAAACGAACGGTAACGAAAAGTAACGAAATGGTGGCATTTCTTTGGCTAGCGTTCGCGCGTTCACAAAAGACAGCCAGAGCAACCACCGTGCGCTAAGGAATTATTAATTACTCTTAAAAACGCAATATTGGCGGTTATTTCGTCTCTCTTTGCGAATCTATTTAGCGAAAAATTGGGTAAATTCCTTTCTGTAAAAGCGTTAAACGGTTTCTTTTTACGCGACATTAAAATTTAAGAACGTGTGCCCGCCGAACCTCTTATTGTGTTGGCAAGGTTTTTTAAAACGAATTAAAATCTCTTTAAGGAACTTATTTTCGTGTTCGCGCTCCCTCTCGTCTCAAGGAGGAAATCGAATTGACGAAAACGCGATGGAGAAGTTGCGAATAATAATTTCGTCAGACTATATTCCAGATAGACGGATAGTTTCATCTTGAGGACGACCTACAGGGTATATTCCAATGTTCGCTGTATCGTATACTCGTAACTTTTTTTTTCTCCTTTTCCTTCCTTTTTATGCGACTACGTGCGTCGCGTCTTGTCTCTTCCCATAGAAAGGTATACGGACTAACTGCTTTCGTAGCGTGCTCTTATCTGATGCGATATAAAACGTATATAGATATCGTATTTTATAATCCGGAGAATCGTTGGAAAAAAATACGCCTTTTGTTGCGAAAAAGAAATACGTATACGTTGCCATCTCACCGTAGATAGATGATGCGAATTTATATACCTCGGTATATTTTTGCGGAATATTAAAAACTAACTTTACTCGACGTGATATTTCACGAAATAAGTTATAATAGTAATATACTGAACACGCAAAAACTCTGAATCTATTCGCGGGATGAATAGATCCTTTAGTGTGCATCATTGTAAGAGATGATAGGGTGATTCACCCTGTAAAATATGTAACCTCAACTGAACACAGGGCAACGACTATAGCATGACACTAGTTCACATCATGTTGAAATGGAACATCGCTGCTTCAATGCAATTATCCAGGCAAGTCTTGTTGAGGATCTTTCTCCTACATCTACTGACCAGACGATCGCTGCGAAATTGCCATGGACTGATGGCATAGACTATTTCTCAACTAGAACAATTCTTACGGCGATGGATAGAGGATTTCAAAGATTTCTATAGAAGCATAATATGCTCTTGTTACTAACGTTGTACAAGACTGTCCGGGATTCCCGAATGCAGACCCAATGCTGTATAATGTGAGGAAGAAATCCTCCATCTTGGACCCTCGAGCGAGTCAAAGTGTTCTGAAATTTCGCTTCTTTTTCAGCAGTAAGACTGTTCTATAGAGATTTTGTCGAAAAATCAAAAACTGATCTACCCTAATAGAGAATTTGGAGTAGGAAAAATTCTGGCTTTCTAGCCATAGGATGTTAGAAGGGGTACTCGGTGTCTAAGAAGATAATTTCTGGGAGTCAGTAAGGTTTCCGAGCTGGACGCTGTACTTCGGATGCCGCAATCAAAGTGAAGAAGATAGCCCCTGCGGCAGTTTTGCACAGCTGTCAGTCTTGACTTAGAGAATGCGTTTAATCTTATTCCGTGGCCGAAGATCTTAACAATGATACAAAACGCAAGAGTGCCTGATCACCTGATAAGGATCATCTACAGTCACCAAAACTACAGAGAGATTGAAGCAGAGACGTCTGCTGGCACTGTAAGAAGAGGCGTATCATGCAGTGTTCCTCAGGGCTCTGTCCTGGGTCCTACTTTGTGGAACATCAAATTTAATGGCATATTCAAGACGAAGCTGCTACCAGGGGTGCAGCTCATGTGCTAGGCCGACGATACACGGGTGGTTGGCTCGGCCGACACTGTTACCGAGGTGAAGACCAAGGTGAACCACGCCCTAGAGGCTGTGACCCGTTGGATCGAGTCAGCCGGATTAAGCTTAACAGTTGACAAGACAGGGGCCATTGTTTTCACGAAGTTTAATCCACCCACCTTTAGCCTGCAAGGTGCGGAAATCGAGGTTAAGAAGACATTGAAATACCTGGGGCTCTGGTTCGACAACAAGCTCAGCTTCCGCCATCATTTTGAGAAAGTGGCGGAGAAAACTTCCAGGGTGGTGACACTTTTGTCTTACCTCATGCCGAACCAAGGAGGACCAAGGATATCTAGAAGAAGACTCTTTTTGGGCGTAGCAATGTCAGTCTTCCTTTATGGAGCCCCTATGTGGGTTAACTCCACAAAGATTGAGTACAGAAGAAGAGAAATTGAAAGGATCCGACTAAGAGCTGCGTTCAGGTGTGTTACTGTCCACCGCACTGTGTCGACGGATGCTCTTTGCGTATTAGCACGGACGCCGCCAATTGATTTACTGGCAGAAGAGCAAGCAGTGGTGTTCGAGGTAAAGAAGAAGACGAGGACCATCCGGCAAGCCTTGCGGGTCAAGCAGGAGGCCAGGCACTCCTTGCTTGCCCAGTAGAAAGAGCGACTTGCCCAGACAGGAAAGGACAAGTGGACCTGCATGCTAATACGCGATCTTGACAAGTGGATGGACCGATACCATGGCTAGCTAAACTTCCATCTCACACAGTTGATGAGTGGTCATGGCTGTTTAAAAATTGGGAAAATTGAGCAACCGTAGCGGGATGATGGACCACAGTACACCACCTTTGAGTGTGAAGCGTGAAATGGTCTCTCTCTCTCTCTCTCTCTCTCTGAGATCGGGGAAGATGAAGAACTTACCCCTAAGAAAACCGCAGGCATGGAACCATGCATTTACATGTGCCGCTGAGGTAATGAAGAAGAAAATGAACGCAGAATGGGCACGGCAGATGTAAAGTCGTTTTATGACCTCTCTAATCTACGGATCTACGGTTGTACCATCCCCCATGCTGCTGCTGCTTCTAACGCCAGCATCAGCACCAGCATATCCAGATACAGGGTGTTCAGAAGGGAGCACCAACCAAAAGGAAGGGCTAAAGAAGAAAAACAAAATTAGAGGGCCGCGGGGAACCCGCTACTTCCCGCGCTCGCGATCACGTTGGCGCGAAAATGCCCCCTCAGAAAATGGGTTGGCTGGACTCTTCTCAGTATACTGCATGCTAGACCTGATATAATGAAGGCTAGAAATTGAAATTTTTTCGAGTCCCTAAAGTAGGTCAAGGTCAAGGTTATTGATGACGTCATAAAGCATCCCAGCTGGAAGTTGAAATTTCTCCAAATCCCTAAAGTAGGTCAAGGTCAAGGTCATTGATGACGTCATGAAGCATCCCGGCTGGAAATTGAAACTTCTCCAAGTCTTTTAAGTTGGTCAAGGTCAAGGTCAAGGTCAAGGTCATTGATGACGTCATAAAGCATCCCAGCTGGAAGTTGAAATTTCTCCAAGTCCCTAAAGTAGGTAAAGTTCAAGGTCATTGATGACGTCATAAAGCATCCCAGCTGGAAGTTGAAATTTTTCCGGGTCCCTAAAGTAGGTCAAGGTCAAGGTCACTGATGACGTCATAAAGAATCCCGGCTGGAAATTGAAACTTTTCCAAGTCTTTAAAGTAAATCAAGGTCAAGGTCATTGATGACGTCATAAAGCGCCACACGTCCCGTCACGCAGTTCACAGAAACTCCCGGACGTGGACGTTTCCTGAGGATGTAATCCCCCTAAGAAAATGGATAGCGGGTTGCCTGCTAAAACACATTAAAGAAGAGGAAGAGGAGGAGAAAGGAACCCCGCCTGAGAAGCCAAAGCTGCGACGCACTACCGGCGAGCTCCTAGTGAGCTAGCAATGGGGACTGAAAGCCTTGAGGGAAGAGTTGATACGCATGCGTTCATGGCAAAGGACTCACTAAATTCAAGGTTGAGTGCTGAGCGCTTCCTCGGTCAGTAGGGTAGACCCCTGTAGTGGCCTCATTGACGGGACGATCAAATATGACACAAATGATACCCGGTTCTTCTCGTAAAATAGCCAAAAAGAGTCGCGCTTGGTTGAATGCGGATCTTTCGGCACAGTTTTATGATTTCAGTTTCCAGGCTGCAAGAAAAAAGCTCGTTTACGAAGTGTAATTTTGAAAGTTTTCAACAGTTAACTAATGCTCCGCATACTTATACGTATACCAATCTCACTCGCGGCTCCTTCTGTTCCTATTTCTGAAGAAAACAATCAAAGATCAATTAACGATTATTTGCATTCATCATGTCAACGTCATGCTTCAGCAGTCTTTGAAACTCGACTACATCGTCTTTTAGGGACAACAAATGCCGAAGTTTCCGAAGCACGAAAAATTAGATTCATTCGACTGTGCTATATACTTGGCAATTTTCACACACTTTATAATACCTTTGCGAACAATACATCAAAGAGATTTTCTTCGTTCCAACAAAACTTAAGACTCTGTACGTATACGAGAGTACCTAAATCGTTTTAGAACGAGATACTCTTCTTCTCATTTTCCCAAATCAAATGTGGGGGAGAGAATTCGTAACAGTGAATTTCATGTATTATTTACTCGCGAGCTCTTTTCTCGGAGATACTATAAATAGAATTAGGTTTGCACTGTATGTACATCTGGAAAAGAAAGGAAGAAGAAAAAAAAAACGACAGAATATAGAGAGGGAAGTCTCGACGTTGACGAACTAATTCAAAGTGAATAGCAGCACTTGGGTTATTTGTGCAGCTTTCGGTCTCCTCCTTTTCGTTCGCAAACTTGTAACTCACTTCATGCTTTCTGAGAAATCTTATATGCATTCTTAGATGTACTATTCGCCTGGAAAAGTGCTCGTGCAGATCAGTATTGAAATGAACAAACGTGTGTATATAGTTTCAGACTGAATACTCGTAAACTTGTTGAAAAGCAAAAGCTCGAGAGTATAGTACAAGTACCTATTCGTTCATTTATCTTATTGCGCATACCATTCAAGCTGAAATAATTAATGATTGTTTCAAATTGTGCACGGACGCATACACACGTGTCTGATAATTTCTCGATATTGATCCGCGAGAGAGTGCGATTTGTAAATAGTTTAACCGTAGAACTTGTTAATATTTCGCACGAATTCTGCAGTTTAAAAAACAGTGCCCATAAATGAGAACGAAAAATATTCTTCGATTAAGAAAGTTCCCGGATGACGTACGAAGTTTTGCATACGTACTTTGCCGTTGATTCTCAGCATCCCGAAGTACCGTATTATATAGTACGTAACTTGCCGAGATCTGCCCGAAAATTTTCAACAAGGATATACTGCGGATTTTGTGAAGGGTTCTATGAAAATTGGATTACTACAGTCTATCGCTTTGGAAAATTAGACCGTCCATCGAAAAATTTTGAGAAATACTAGCGTCAATTGGATGAACTCGACTTGAATTCTTACCAAAAATGCAGTTTGTGTTTCAGAAAGGTTCTCTTGGAAATTACACTTTTTACAAAATTATGACATGCGTTCCGATAAGGGAAAAATGGATACAATGCTTATTACATAACTTTGTGCTGGAATTCTTCATGACGAATAAATGCTACGGGTGAAAATTCAAGCTCAATGAAGAGACAAGATTAATACTCTCGGCGTTCTCTTCGTCATGATTATTACATTTCTCTTTTCTTCCAAAAGAGTAACATTCACGAGAAGAAAATGTTTACTATTGTACAGAAAACTCATAAAAACGTCATTCTTGTACGTAAGATTAAGTTATACGTTCACATTGCCAAAACTATAAGCATCAGGAGCAGGAATCTCTTCTATGAAAATAATATACGATATCACGGTATCACATCATAGTTTGAATTTTAATCACGCGTTTCCTAAAATTAAGAATCGGTTCTCGCTTTTATAATTAATCTTTGCACTGAGATCTTGCAGGTTTTCTCTCTCCGAAATCAATTCGAACAAACTTTTGCTCATACGTAATGATGCGTGTAAATTTTACTTGGACCTTGATTTCGATTGCATGTGTTTTCACCCTCTCTGTGGTTTCATTTACTTTATTTTAATACGTGACGTACTCGTACTTCTTTCATCGTCATAACAGACAAAGAAGTCACAGGCACGATCAATTTGTCGCGATGATCGACTTGGCTCAACGCTTCACAAAATGTACAAAAGTGTGAAAAAAGAGAGCCCAATTGCAAAAACTGTACAATCAAGATGACACTTAGTATTTCTGAGTATTGCTATTAATGTTAGGATGAATGTGAGGTGGTGAAGCTAAAGCACTATCGCTCTCATTTGTTGCTTGCGTTGCTCCGCCAAGCGATCTTTTCTAAGCCTCCGACGAATTCCCTGCATAATAATATCGACGCTCGATTTAGAACTCATCCTCGTCTAAATCGAGGAGAACATGGGGTCGAGCCCGGCGGAAGAATACCATCTTGAAGCCATTTACCAAAATGACCTTTTCACCATTCCTAGAGTCCAGCTTTGCCACCCCCCTTTGTGTACGGGTTGCCTTAGGTTTATAAAAAAGGTACTCCGATGCTTCTTGTCGTTTCCCTTGTGTCTTCTCTCACTTACTCTCCTGATAAGCTTGAAGATGATATTCTTTCCCCGGAATCGACCCTTTGTTCTTTCGATGTGGTGATGGTTTCATTCTCCAACATCCCTAAAGCAACTGCCATTCAACATTTGGGCGACCTTTTGTAACAATCAAGTGTTTCTCGCAAAAAAAGGGACAGAATTTGCTTAATATTTGATTGTTCTTGGAATTTCTGTGAGTTTAATGGAAATTTTTCAAGTTTCCTGAGGAGGTCGGTATCCCCATCGGTTCTCCCTCTTGTTCTCTCATCTCGGGACTCTTCATGTCTCTATTTGAGCTCAATCTACCCTCTCCTGGACACGTGTTTTTAAGTCGTATATATTACTGGTGCAGTTACGTTGACGATGTATTGGGTACGTGAACTGGTGCCCGAGATCTCTTTTTGGAGTTTCTCAAATATCTAAACAAGTAGTACCCTTCTATAAAATTGGTGGTTCATCTATCAATTACCTTGACTTGACAATCTCTGATAGAGACCTTATCCACAAATTTGCTATCTACAGGAAAGAAACTTTGATCGATATAAATGCCCTCGGCAAATCTTTCAGCAGGGAACCTGCTATCGATTTTGTTTGGGGGATTACATCCTCAGAAAACGTCCGCCTCCGGGAGTTCCTGTGAATTGAGTTGGAGGGATTCCTTTTAACTACGAGACATATCAATGGTAAATCAGAAAAAATACAATCACGTAACAATTTTTTTATTTTTAACACGACCGGTTTCGTGTCGACGCAGCGACACATCATCAGGTTGTAAACATACGGACAGATGAAACATGTGCGGTCGAGATCGAAAGAGAGAAAGGAGAAGCAAGAAGATGACGAGATAGCTATGATTCATTATAAAACTTGTAGATGGTAGGATTTGTGATAGTGAAGCGGGTGTCGTTCAAAAGAGATTCGCCTGAATTAGATGAGGCAGCAACAATTTCGACTTTCTCTAGGCGGTTGAGAAGGCGTCCCTTGGTGGCTTTATGAATCAGTTCAAACTTGATGGAAAGGTAAGGATGACCACCTTCGAGACAGTGCTTGGAAATAGCGGATTTGTTGGGCTCCTGGCGGCGAAAGTGCCCACTGTGATCGGAACAACGCTCGCTCAGAGAGAGCGACCGGTCTGTCCTATGTAAAAAGCGGAGCAACCAGGGGTGGTGCAATCCGCTCGATAAACGCGAGACGTACGTGACATATGACGATTTATGACATCATCAATGACCTTGACCTACTTTAGGGACTTTGAAGAATTTCAACTTCCAGCTTTCATTTTACCAGGCCTAGTATACAGTATACTGAGAAGAGCCCTACCAACTCATTTGCTGAGAGAGCATTTTTGTGCCAACCTGATCGTGAGCGCATTCAACTTATTACGTCATCATTTTCAAAACTTAGAAACGGGAGGTTGCGGGTTTCCCGCTGCTATTGCAAACCTTCAATGGCCTCTAAGTTTTTCGTCCTGTTGCTCACAAGTTTGCTGCCTCAGATAGCTTAATCCATTGACTGACCAGTATCTCGCTGAGTCAGTCCGTCTTCCACAAGGAGCTGTTCTGTTGACTATAAAGCTTCTGGCCAGAGTGAATTTGGTCAATTTAGATATCGAGCTTATGGTTCAAAGGAAGCGTCAACACTGCCCGCTCAAATTACTTGCCATCAGTGTCGAGCAGGTAGAGCGTTGATAGCAGGACGGCAGGCCAGGTGCTTCGTCTTTCTTCTCCATCAGAGCCAACCTGGCCTTTTTCCAATGATTGGGGTATACCTCATCCGTCAGGGCCTTATAAAAAACACTTGGTAGGGGTCCAATGAGTGGAAAGAGCTCCACGCTGCGTTAGGTATTTCTTCTGGTCAAGGAGCTCTCCATTGTTTACCATTCAGCCTTTGAACGGCTGCATTAATTTCTTCGGTACTGAAAAGGGCACGCCCTCCTCCATTTGTGGTGGCATAACCACAAGTTCTGGGTCTTGTAGAAATTGTGAGTGAATCACTTTTTTCACTTCCTCTGGCTCCATTCTGCTGGTTGCGCATGGACCCCTTAATTTCTTCATTATAACTTTATAGGGTTTTCCCAAGGGGTCTTCATCCGCAACGCTGCAGGCCTCATCCCAACGTTCTTTCGTGCTCCGTTTTATTCTAGATTTCAATATTCTTCGAGCCTGCTGGTATTGCTCAGCAACCACCTGCGACGTCGGTGGTTGTCCTCCTTGAGGTTATCGGTCCACCATTGAACTGGTCCTCTCCTCTTTGGTGGACCACATCTGGGTATTGCAGTGTTACAAGCTCGCAATGTTGTGCAGATCATTGTGTCCACTGTCCTCTCTTTGTCCTGCTCTTCGGACTCTGGTTTATTCCATGTGAGGACCAAGTAGCTAGCTTGTAACAGATCTTTGTCTAGCTTCCTGGCTGCCTATCTCCTTCTCAGCTTTTGTGGAGCAGCGACCTCAGATTCTCGGTGGAGATGGAAGCTGGTGTACCGATGGTCGCTCTTTGACTCCTTATCCAGTACCCCCCAGCCCTTAATCCAGCACTCCAGGCTTCCGGACGCGAAGATGACATCCACACGGGAAGTATTGCCCTAATTGAATAGAGTAGGAGTGAAACCGACATCCATCACTTGTAGTATTTTGTCAGCAATCCAGTCTCCTAGAGCGCATCCTTCAATGTCCGTCCGACCGGAGCGCCATTCCTCTGACCAGGCGTTGAAATCTCCGGCCACTATGCATTCCTCTCCGTGTCTTCTGGATAGACTGTCGTCTAGCAGGTTCAGGCAGCTTTCAAACTCTTCGAGTGGTCTGTTTGAGGAGAAGTAATATAACTGTGGACTGTGGTCTTTCCTAGTATCACAATCACATACCACTCCCCTTTGAACAGGTTCAGTTCGAGTTTAGTCTTCATCGACTGTGCTGGGGAAGAAAATTCGGAAATTTTTTATCCTTATTATCGTCTTCAACAATTGTGAGAAAGGAGTAAAAAATTTCTCCCAAGCTTGTGATGCCGAAGAATTTATATGAGGGTTGTTTGGAAGATCTCTTTGCTGCAAGTTATTCCTATCCAGGAGTATTCTTACTTCATGATTAATTCCTTAGCGAAATATCCAAAACAATCTAAAGATACACGTGCTATCTAACAACATTATTCAAGCTCACTCTCGACGATCTTCTCAGATACACGTATATTCGGAATAACGCGAGCCAAGCATATTTTGCCCCACGTACAATACCTACGTATGCGATAATTCAAAATTTTCGACATTTTTGGAGCATACGAATTTGCGAATACTGTAGTTAATAAGTGAATTTCGTTCACTATAATTAAACGTATCGTATCCATTTGAGCGACGTAAATTCTGCACGTTTTCTGCAGCACATAACTCTGTTTCTGCACACCTCTCCTACAGCACTCGTACCTTTCCGATCTGCACAGAATACGAATGTTGTTGTTATTTACCTATACTCGACACGCAGCGACACTCTACGCTGCGATGTTTGTAATATTATTGAGGAATTACTAGGAGAAACGAGCCAATTAACGTTGTGAATATGCAGGATCGCTCTTTGTACTTAGTAATGTAAATAAAATAGGGGTAAATTGTCTCGCGCGCGCGATGTCATTCACATTCTCGGGCACCGCGTGTTTGCAGGAAAAAGCTCGCGTCAAATTGAACTCGATGTATGAGATGCGTAGGTATATGAGAACAGTACTAAATAAAAGCTCGAAATGATATCTCGAATAATGCATTTCAAATCGGGTAAAAGGTTAGTTGTGTCCTTTTTTTATACTTGTACCCTGAAGGACGTAAGAAATTGAAGTTTGCAAATTGTTTTTCTACCGCGTTTCAGTCAGCTCGTAGCGCGCTGGAGTATAATCTTCCTCCAGGAAGTATTCTAATTTTTTTTCTCCATCTTTTCAAGTTCATCATTTATGTTTTCCAGAGAGTATTAAGCAAGTAACTTTTTGATTTAGAGAACTTGCTCGAAAGTTGGAGATTTGCCTGAAGGGTCCTTCTTATTTTTCAATTGTGCATGGAACTTGTATCTGCTGTTGGGATTGGTTTAATATGAA
Organism: Aspidiotus destructor; assembly: GCA_035079395.1. Lineage (NCBI taxonomy): Eukaryota > Metazoa > Arthropoda > Insecta > Hemiptera > Diaspididae > Aspidiotus > Aspidiotus destructor. The sequence goes on along the minus strand of JAVHKZ010000015.1, from coordinate 22,512,092 downwards.
AATGCTCCAATTTATGACACATTCTTTCAGATAAACGAGCTCATGATCTATCTCTATAGAAACGCATGCTGAACCTACAAAAATATTCTGAGAGGTGAAGTTGGTCATATTTTTAGGCAAACCCAAGTTCTTTTTGTAATCTAGTCCAGACAGATTCTCAAGATCTGGTCCTGACCCACTTTAAGCAACGTAACATGACCTATATTATGTTGATGACGTCATCAAAGTCTTATGCTGACTTTTTCTAAGCATACCCTCCGTCTATGCAACGTAACCTAATGACGTCATCTGAGTCAGATAGAACGAACCTGAGACTACTCTTTTTTTTGCAATCTAACCTAAGTTGATTACTGGTCATCCATTTAGAGGATGCGAATGAGGTGACTCAGTTGAGCTATTTAGGACGGACAGCTGTTGGCCAGTGTTCGGTTTGTCAGAGATTGAACGGGTGGTACACTCCGTCGTCGAAATAAGGTTTATGAGGAGAACAGCTGGTGTCACACTGATGGATAGGAAAAGATCCACAGAAATCACAGAATCGCTGGGAGTAACACCTACAGTCGATAAAGTTAAAACCTATGGGAGAAAATGGTGAATATTTCTTAAAGCCTCTCTGTTGATCTCGTGATCTACATTCGTGCGTGAACCTCTGTTGCAAAGAGGGACGAGAAATGCAGAAACTTTCCCAACGTCATGTGCCGTTTCTTGGCAATGCCGGAAAACTGCCGATCTCTCTGTGGTGGATTTATGTTATCTTGAGTCGCTTTATCCGATGTAAGGAGATGGATAGTCCCCACATTTGACCTTGTAGACTCCTGATTGATCATCGTGAGGAGCCTTCTCCACTAACTGTAGAAACGGAGTAGAACCCTTATGGTAACAGAAATTCCTGAGATCCTTTGCCACAGGTGAGGAGGGTGAAAGCTAAAAAGGAGTTTTGGGATTCATTCGTTGAAAGTAGACGCCTCAACCTCTTCCTTTTAATCATGAGTCGGACGTCTTTACGTAAGTTGTTCATTTTGGCGCTATATTACATCTTTCTTTTTCAAAAAGGGAGAATTTTTCGCTCAAGATCCACAATATTAATTATGTATTTCTCAACGCGTTTTGAACGAGACCAGCGTCCTTCTTCAGGAGTTTCCGACTAAACATCTAGTAGGACTACGAAAGAAAGTAACAAAATAGCAGACGACAATACCAAAAAAATCTTCTGGCGGTGCTACATAGAAATAGATCATGTTTCATGTCAAGCCCAGTATAGATCTATATAATCAAGAAGCCTGGTTTAGGCCTAATACCTGCTCATTCACGGTGGTCAAATTTCACGCAATTCATAGACTCACAGTACAAACAGAAATTACATATGTCTTAGGGCGTTTCCAAGAAAATTCAAAGTAAAGATCACTCATATCAATCTCGTTTATATCGATTTATCAATCTCGTTTATATCGATTTATCAATCTCGATTATATCGATATATCAATCTCGATTATATCGATATATCAATCTCGATTATATCGATATATCAATCTCGATTATATCGATATATCAATCTCGATTATATCGATTATATCGATATCGATATGATCAATGTATCAATTGCGATTATATCGATATATCAATCTCGATTATATCGATTATATCGATATATCAATCTCATATCAATATCGATTATCGATGATATCAATATATTAATCTCGATTATATCGATATATCAATCTCGATTATATCGATATATCAATCTCATATCAATATCGATTATCGATTATATCAATATATTAATCTCGATTATATCGATACATTGATATCGATTACTGATCTCGATTGTATCGAAATATCGATTCTACATTTGGCTGGCCTTCCGCTTCAACAACTAGTATACCTATTAGGTCTAGTACATTATAATGAAGGCTCAAAGCTAGAATATAGCGATCATAAACCTAGTAATATAAACTGGGCAAGGTGAACTTGCGGGGCGAGCCTAGTTAAAAACTAGTAAAATCATTATAGGGAAGGGGGGTCTTCTCTGTCTATTACATGTCTAGTTCAAGAGATAAAGCTAGTATAGCTATCATAAAACTGAAAACCTAGCATATAAACTGGGCAAGGTGAAAGGGGTCAGGGCAGAGTAAAGACATGAAACATGTCAAAAACGAGCAGATTACTCATCAAGAAGTTGGAAGTAAAAGGTTCGTAATTCACCACTATCACTCTTGAAGTTGATAGAATTCCTCTCTTCCATGATTATCATTACAGCAGCTTCGTCAAGTGGAACGGAGAGAGGGCGATGGATAGAGGCATGGATGGTGGCTAGTTTGTGGCACAGTGATTGGTATGATAGATATTCTATGGATACTCCAGTAAAGGGAGACTATCTATGTATTTCGAACCTCGGTGTTGACCTGGAGTCCAATTGCACCAGGAAGGTTTTCAAGTCGAGAAAGCAGATCCAGTTCTTTCCCAGTTCCATGGTGAAGAAACTTTCAGGGTGAGAGTCAATAATTTCATCTACGTTGAAAAGGTCTTCGTAACCAGGACACTGACCGCGTTCTTCCTCGAGAAGCAGACGGGCAGAGAAAAGGAACTAGACGACAATACGGATGTTTCTAGGTGATTCATGAACACATTTGCAACTAGAGAGGACAGCGGCCCTCATATGGGAAATCCATCTGGAAATCTGACTGTTGAATAAGCACAAATTGAAGGATGGACAGAGAGTAATCATGGTGGTGAATTTGTAAGTTCGGTGCATTCAAATCTTAGTTTCAAGACTCTATTTTTTTTTTTCATCAAGTCTCACTTCAATTTCTGTAACAATTTTTTTTTTTTTTCAAATACTTAGATTCTAGTAATGAGTTAGGTATTAATTTGACACGTGTCTGTGTTGCCCTTTGCTATAATTAGATGACTAGTATTTTTAAAGAAAGTATTCATCTCATCAAAAATTTAATATTGAAAGATGAGCGCAATCGTATCTTTTCTTTCAAGTTGCCATAACAATTTCTATTCGTACCTGCAGCATCAACTCTGAATATGAATGAGAGAACATAGTACGTATTCATCCCACAAAACGACATCATACTCTAAAGCCAGGTTCCAGCGATATTCGTTCACTAATTAATAGAAACCAGCCTCAAAAGGTGCATAGGTATACTACGTTATCTGTGGTTCCTATCGTAATGCGTCGAGTCACAAATTAACCAAAATGTTACCCAACGAAAACACTTCATTTACAATTATCGGGGAAGAATGGACAGAAATACTGATAGAATCTGACTTATATGTGTGGGGCACATCGTAAAGTATATAAAATATACTCTTCCCTGTTCGTAAAATATCCTTCTCGACAAATTTGCCACAGTATAACATCTTTCACATCTTATTAACGCGTTAAATTTTTAGTGAGCTCAATTAGGGTACAACACCCTACGCTGCGCTGAATGCATCATATACACAGTATAATATAGTTTCTTCACGTACGGTAATTTGTTATTTCGTTCGTCTATTATAATTATTCACGAAATTAGCTCGCAGAAAGCTTTTAAGCATAATGTGAACTTTCATGTACTCTCAGGTCAGATCCTGGTACGAATCGCTGTACCTACTCACCCAAATGGAAAGAGCAAGCAGAAATGTTATTTTCAGATATTGAATAAGCTATGCTACACGAATGTTAGTACACTTTTATTTTTCCACATTACAGCTCGCTGGGTGGGTCTTTTTCATTGACTATGTTAATTAAGGCGAACAGCAAACCTGTTACTTGAGGAAGTTTCAGTGATACCTTCTTGAGCGACAGGTCTCTCACAATTTCTGTTATTTGCAAACAAAGTAACTTCCGATTTTACGGAAAGTTGATTATACATTGAGTACGATTTTTGCGACACGAAACAAAGCATTATAATGAAACTATGAAAACTGAGTTGTATTCGTAAATTTCCTATACAAAACCCATTTTGTCCGTTTAATCTCCACAATTTGTACTCACGCTTTTGTACAGCGTGAAATTCAACTACTATACGAGAAAGAAATCAAGTGACGTATAATAATCCGTATAATACCGAAGATATTTAGCTACTGTAACTCATGAAGAAGGAGGAAAAAAACTGCCTCGGGTTCTGAAGACGAGAGTATAACTATTAAAAAGGGATTAAACCAAATTGGGTTTAAAAATGTAGAACTTACAGCTTTTTAATGCTGTGGTACTGATTCTACCTATGGAAGCTACAGTTTCGTTTTAATTTTGTTTTGCTCACCTTCATGCAGTTTTTTTTCCCCTCTTGCTTTTCGCTGTTTTCACTTCTCGCGTTTTCGATTTTCTAGGGTAGGTAAATAAAGTCTACTGTACACACGGTTCAAGAGCTTATCTACGTTTATTGCGTTCTTACTCGTATATGAGGGTTCACCTGTAACTCTATTCTGGTAATTTTTCTAAAATTAGAGCGCGGTATGAGTTGTTCCTTGCAAAGGCAGAGGTATGAGAGCGGAGTGATGCCCGGTCTTATTTGAACAAATTTACTCCGCGTCCTTATTTCTTTTAACTTAAATTCATGGAATAGTCTCCGCAGAATCCTGGCAAGCTTTGGCATGCAGGTAAAAACGTTTTTCAAAGATGTTTACCGTCAAGTATCACGCTAAAATTTATGAAAGAGTCAACACTAAACCACGTGATAAATTCTAGATACTGCTAAGTGATTCTAAAAAGCTCAAAAAACTCCGAATTATTCCAACGAAGAGAAAAATTGGATATTTTTTCACCCGCTCTAGGATACAAGGAGAGGGAAAGAAATAGCTCTTAGGACCTTTCAACTTTTTGTCTATTTGTAAACTTCAACCGACTCATTGTATCGAGCCCACAGTTATAAAGGTCCAAAAATTCATCAACTGTACGGCACCAGGCTGCATGCTATTAATGATGAGACTAGCGCACAATCAATGTGCCAAATGACACATAAGTAGTGCACTCTTTTTTGAAGGTTCAAGTTTTTTGCTATTAGGTTGAAGTAAATTAGTTATCAAACTGATAAAGTTGTAATTTAGATGGACTTCCTCATATCTCCACATTCCTCAAGTTTCCATCTCTCTATCCTCTTTCCTCACCAATAAAAAACAAAAAAAATCCCATATAAGTAGTGCACTCTTACCTGAAATTTGAGTTTTGTACTATTTCTTTGATACAGATTTTCTCAGATAGTTTTCAAAATGATAGAGTTGTGATTTAGGTGGACCTTCCTCATATCTCCACCATCTTCAAGTTTCCATCTTTCTATCCTTTTTCCTCACCAAGAAAAAACAAAAAAAAAATCCCATATAAGTAGTGCACTCTTACCTGAAATTTGAGTTTTGTACTATTTCTTTGATACAGATTTTCTCAGATAGTTTTCAAAATGATAGAGTTGTAATTTAGGTGGACCTTCCTCATATCTCCACCATCTTCAAGTTTCCATCTTTCTATCATCTTTCCTCACCAAGAAAAAACAAAAAAAATCCCATATAAGTAGTGCACTCTTGCCTAAAATTTGAGTTTACTATTTCTTTGACAAAGATTTCTCAGATAGTTTTCAAAATGATAGAGTTGTAATTCAGGTGAACCATCCTCATATCTCCACCATCCTCAAGTTTCCATCTTTCTATCATCTTTCCTCATCAAGAAAAAACAAAGAAACTCCCATATAAGTAGTGCACTCTTGCCTGAAATTTGAGTTTTGTACTATTTCTTTGATACAGATTTTCTCAGATAGTTTTCAAAATGATAGAGTTGTAATTTAGGTGGACCTTCCTCATATCTCCACCATCTTCAAGTTTCCATCTTTCTATCATCTTTCCTCACCAAGAAAAAACAAAAAAAATCCCATATAAGTAGTGCACTCTTGCCTAAAATTTGAGTTTACTATTTCTTTGACAAAGATTTCTCAGATAGTTTTCAAAATGATAGAGTTGTAATTCAGGTGAACCATCCTCATATCTCCACCATCCTCAAGTTTCCATCTTTCTATCATCTTTCCTCATCAAGAAAAAACAAAGAAAATCCCATATAAGTAGTGCACTCTTGCCTGAAATTTGAGTTTTGTACTATTTCTTTGACACAGATTTTCTCAGATAGTGTTCACGCTGATGGAATTGTAATTTAGGTAGACTTTCCGCATATTTCCACCATTCTCAAGTCCCCCCCCCCCTGTCATTTTTCTTCAAGGAGCAACCTTTCTATAGGGGGTTTTCATTGTGCTAAAGATTCAAACTTTTTCAATTGATACACATTTTTCTCAGGTAGTTCAAACTTTTGGAATTGTAATTCAGGTGAACCTTCCCTATTCCTCTACCTACCTTCTCTCCTTCATCCTACCATCTTTTTCCTCTACAAGAGATAACTATGAGAGTACACAACGTTATTCGACAAGAAAGAGAATTTTTATTTGATTTTACAATATTTCAATGCGCAGTCCATACACATACGCCGCTCGTGACTATCCACGTACCTATTTGCAGAATTTATAACATCTGGTCCGTGTTTGCTTGACTGGGACTTTCAATTCTTTGCAGAACTCACCGGGACTTCTGGGATTTCCAGTCTGAGAGCACGACTTTTCTGACACCCTATACACTATTGAAAACTCCCCCTAATAATGAACTTGGAAAATTTTCGTGAATTACCTGAGAGGTCATTGAGAAAACTGCGAGAAATAAATGTAATAAGACGTCGGTTCGTCTCATTATAAACCGGTTGATTTCGGTAAATTCCACCGGTTAAAAAAACATTACGCTTGACGGATGTATTATCTAGGATGTATTATCTAAACTTACGCACCAGTAAATTCATGTTTCCACTTAGACCTAGATACTCGTACAATTGTGTGCTCAGTTAGAATAATCCTACTTTTAAAAAGCACACGTTTTTCATCGCTTAAAATTTCTTAATAGTTTCCATTCATGTGGCTCAACCAGAACATTCTATTTTTTTCTTGTGAGGGAGCAATCGCAAGACGCCGTCCCTTCACGGACATTAATAATTGGAAACTTGTTTATGAAGGGTAGATTGGAAAAAATTGTCGGCCGTTTTTCTGGCTAATTGTGGTCCGATAAAATGACAGACTTAGAAAAATTCCGACTTATGAACTGTGCTGAAAAAGGGTTGGGGATATGGAAGAATCTTGACTAACCAAAAACTTGAAAACATTGAAGCGAGAAAAATTCTGATCATCGACCAGGATAGAGGAGACATGGAAAATTTCGACAATCATTGAAATCGAAAAATTCTCTCTAACGGGGCTCAATTAACGTAATTACCGCGCGAACAGCGGACGAAATGGGCCGCGAATTTTCAGTCTCGTCTGCTTTTCCCGAAATTATGCCTAAGATACATCTTGAAGTGACATGCTTCAATAGTTTTCCTTCGCCTTTTGATAAAAGTAAAAACTTCGTCGTATACAAAACTTAGAATGCAGCGAAGAACGATGAAGGGCGCATTACGAAAATATCTTTCTTTTTGCAAGCAGTTGAGTCATAACCACAATTCTTTACCTTTCTGTCCTTTCTGTGATAATTTCGTCCTTTGACTGGATTTGACCCTACATTTTGAAAATCTTCTTTACTTTGACTAAGCTTCACACTTATCAAGAAATAACGATGACTTGTTATTTTCGTATTAAGTATCATTGATTCTCGCAGGTAGAAGCTTATTTCTCGTCATTAAATGTTGCTAAATCGTCACTACTTACTCTTCTTCGCAAAATCCCGATAAAATGGTCAATTCTATCTCCCTTCTTAGTTTGCAGAAACGAAGAAAAGAACAAAGAGAAGGAGAGGCAGTCTTTCTTCTCTCCAACTTGACGAATAACTTTACGTCGAAAACACGCAACCTTTTGCAATTAATGAAGAAGTTGGAAGTAGATATAGGCGTTTCACGCTTCACTTTACCCGGCAGAACAATTCATAACTATGGGCCTTCTACATTGCTCTTTTAGGGGATGATCGATTAATTGCCAATTTCTCGACGACCATTCGTGTGAATGAAAAATTGAAAAAAATAATTTCTATTTATTTTCTCGTTTTCTATATGGAATGGGATGAGTTCAATTTTTTTCATTCTAAAATTTTTAATATCAACCTGGCTGAAAATTTAAAGAAAAAGACCATCATTCTTCTGAATTTTTCATTTAAAATTGTGATTTTTATTAAATCCTCTTCAAACGAAAACTCTTTACAAAGTGCAATGTGACGTTGACTCCCCTTTGAATCTCTCCGACGGGCCGGAGTGAAGGAAAATAAAAACAGGTGATTGTGAGGCATTAGTTTTACGAAGCCTGTATTAAATAAACACCAAAAATTGAATACAGAGACTGAATTTTTAATGTTTAATGCAAAAATTTTTTTGCGAGATCTTTCGGCACACATTACACGGCCATTTTCAAGCAACGACAACTAAGACTAAACGAATAGACGTAAGAATACCAAAGAAAAAGACAAGTACAAACAGAACCGCGGATGAAGACAAAGCTGATTAAAGTTCGGTGGTTACATAAAAAGGTGATTCATTGTACACCTTCCGTGTGAGTTCATCTTTGCTGATGATGTGGTTTAACACCCACCGTTTGACTTCCCTTCCCCTCACCCCCATTGCTTACGACAAGGAGATTTCTATAATCAAGTACCTTGCTTCGGTCAATTCGATCAAGATTGACGTTGATGGACTCATTCGAAGGAAGGAGGTAAAGAATGCCTTACAGCATATCTCTACTCTCAACCCACCCCCCAGAACTTCTCAGAGGAGGAAGAATGTTCTAATTCCTTATCTTCCCCATCTCACTTCCCGAATTGGTGAAGTTCTTAAGTCCATCAACAAGTCCCCTCTTTGCCACACGGAAGGTGTACAATGAATCACCTTTTTATGTAACCACCGAACTTTAATCAGCTTTGTCTTCATCCGCGGTTCTGTTTGTACTTGTCTTTTTCTTTGGTATTCTTACGTCTATTCGTTTAGTCTTAGTTGTCGTTCGCTTGAAAATGGCCGTGTAATGTGTGCCGAAAGATCTCGCAAAAAAATTTTTGCATTAAACATTAAAAATTCAGTCTCTGTATTCAATTTTTGGTGTTTATTTAATACAGGCTTCGTAAAACTAATTCCTCACAATTATTATGTCCTGTAACATGGAAAAAACCATACAACGTATAAAAACAGGTGAGTCATTTATAATTTGGTCTTGAACGGTTGATTATTCCTTAGGAAAATTTGGCAAACTTGTAATTTCCTTGAGACATAACATCCAACCTCTCATCTGAAACTTGTATTTCATGATCATTTGCTATTCAAGCTGTGCGCATCATTTTTAATAATGGAATTACCGTAACATTCATTGAATTGTTTTTAAGCTACATATAGCGTTAACTACGCATGTAGTTTTCCACATATCTCAACTGTAGGACATGACGACGATGGATTCTCAAAATGACCTTATGAACTTATAAGCTGACCTGTCACAACTGACGAAAGTGTTGGCAAACTAATGCAATAAATTATTTACAATACCTAGGGTGTATCGAAGGTAGCAAAATTTAGAATAAAGATTAAATTGTCGTATATCTATCACCTACTTTTCCTTATTGAAAATTATTCCAAAAAGTTGGGTGTCGCTCACCGGATGTTTTGCCAGTTGTTCAGTTTAAATTGCTAACAAATAAATTATCGTGAATCTCGGTAAACCTTTTCTCGTATATAAGAGTCTAATTTCTTCAAATCTTGATCTCCTCTCTACCTTCGAAAATAAGTCAAATAATATAGAAAAGTTCGAAACGGCACCCCGGAATATTTTTTTTATCTGCCCTACAATACATTGATGTACCGGCGAGTAAACAACCGATGTTTCAATCTAACTAATCTAGTAAACAATGTATCATAGGCTACTTAGCTCCAAGGACTCCCTCGCCCCGCTCGTTTGCTCCCAATCTTGATCCAGGGTTGAGTTCAGTATTGGTAATGTGTATGTCTAGCACCCATTCCTCAAGGCTCTTTTGCCTTGGTCTAATATGAGTTCAGTAGACTGTATATTTGACAACTTGGCTCCCAAAGCTCACTTGTTCCGTTCATTGGCCCCAACTTCGGTTATATGCAAGTCTAGTGTACTGTATTTTGAGCAACCTAGCTCTCAAGGCTCATTCACTTCGCCGGCTGGCCCCACACCCAATACTGCCTGAAGAAATTCGTAGCCGCCATTTTTTCCAAGACCTGCAAACAGATTTCTACGGACTTCTACCGAAGTATCAATAACGACCAGGAGAAAAGTATCTCTTATAAGAGTTCTTAAGGTACTTTTCTCTTGACTACAAGAAATCCGTATTTTACGCAAAATCCGTTGAAAAGTCATGAGGAAATTTTGGAAATTTTTAAAGGATGAAGAGTTTCAGACGACTGGCGAAAAGACATGAAACATGATCTTTATATTTTTGGCAACGCCAAGAAATCCTTCCTTTTTCTTCTTACATGAATAGGGAGGAATATAAAACGGTGGCAGCTTTCGAAGAACACGGGGTAAATTTACTGAACGATCTGCAGGCCACTCTTCTAATTCTCATTCAGTGTTTTCTCGAGCATGAACCACCTTTGCTGGTTACCATCTGATGGACACATTTCTCTCCCGTTCGATTACAAGTTATTCTTTGAGTACACCCCTGAAGATCGTTCGAAAACCTTGATCCGTAACCGGTTGCATATTTGACTCAAATTCCCAATTTTTCTGGACCTACACTATGTCCAAAGTATTGCAGCCAGCTGAAAGCCAAAAGCCGAATTCAGCCAAATTTTTACGAATAAGAGCGAATCTCTCTAAGCCAAAAGCTGAAATAGGCCATATTTTTACAGAATAGGAAAATTCAGTAATAAGAATTCCAAATTTTCAGCAATACCTCTCACTTCCACCAGAGTCACCAACAGAAATACTGCAGTTCAGCATTGAAGTCTGCAAAGTCATCCATTCAGTCAATATGAAGACAAGCTGGAGAATAGGTGAAAAGCCTCAATTCTCCAAATTGTTTCGATAATCAGCCAAAAATTAGCTGAATTGAGGCGAGTCTGAAATAGAATTACGATCGGGACCACCCATATTTTGACACGTTCCATGTCTTTGCTGAAACCCACTTTTCTACTTCAGAAATCTGCGAATTTCCCTTCATCCTTACCCTTTTTTATATTAACTTTATATCAGGCTTCACCTATATTAATACTAGGCTTATACTGTGGACATCTGAACTTGCAGACAGTTCTATACTACGCTTATACTAGGCCTACTGTGGCAAACTAGGGAAGCTAGACTTGATTATACTACTGGTACTTTATACTGGACCTTTACCAAGTGTCTGAGTTGCTAACAAATCATTTAGCCCAACTTACAGTATACTAGACTCATACCGGAGCCCCTCAGCCTACATCCAGATAAAAATGGTGAACTTGAACGTCAAGAGCATCAACAGGCTGTTTTTTCTCAGGAAGAATGGGATAACGAAAAGTAAGGTTTGCCTCTTCTTTGATGGGCAGGTGGATCCCCGAAACAAAAACAAAAATACTAAAAATACCTCAAGTTATCCTACGAATGTGAGTAATAACGATGTGTCGCTGTCATAGGTCGTATACGTCATTCGCGAAAATTCTACTTCCTTCACAATCTATCATCCATTACATAATAAAAAAGGATACCATTATCCTTAATCGACTTCCTTCGTTTTTCCTCCTCCGCGTCCTCCTTTCTTCTTCATATTATGTCACTCTAACTGGCATTATATTTCTTCTATATTATGTGCATTGTGTACACCAATTTTACCCTTATTCTATAGCTATATTGTATAGATGATAATGCAATTTTATTTAAAGAATATCGTAATTTTTATAGGTACGCGCGTTCACGATATCGCGATATAGGTACATGTATTGTGCGATGTACAAGATATACAAACTACAAATAAGTGAAATGTACATTACGCGCGCTGCCAAGCAGGAATAACGAAGCTTGACGTTCAAAAGTTTGCACCATTCGCCCTTTGCTCACCAATACAAATCTAATACCGTGCGATGTTAACTCACCCGATTTAATTCTATTTTTCGAGTAAACGCGCTCGAAGCGATTTGTAAAATTTTCGCATGTAAACGCGTGTTTGCTGTACGGTGTGAATGTTTTCTTAAATGTAGTCGGGAGGATCATAATACGGGGTAGTACGCACGGGAATTCATCGTGCACAGGTCTTCCTTATCGTTATTCCAAACGCGGATTCTCTATTATTGCGGTGAGTTATGTGAACCACAAATCACGGTGTAGAATTCATCGACTATACCATTTCGAGACTTTTAAACAAACGTCCTACGGCTTATTGAAACTTTACACCGTTTTCTTCGCTATGGAGCGCACCAAATTACTCTCTCCTTCTCTCATTTTCTTATTCCGAGACAGGAGGAACAAAATTATACAGGAACATGTTGACTTTGTTAATTGTAAGCAACAATACATGAGTGCAAATACGAAAATAGAACGACTCTTCTGAAGTAGAAGTGTTTCATACCTCAATCATTACTGCTTGCGGGGATAGACTCTCGACTTACTCACTAGAAGAACGCTATGAATATAGCTATTTCGTGTGTCTAAATTCGGAGGATAATCAATTATACTCTCGAAAGAAGAGAGTTTCTCGTAAATACGAGCTCTTTTAGGTAAGTTGAAGTAATAGATATGTAACGTATCTGTAAAATGTACCAATCTTGGTGTACTTGCAGATTTTCAGCTGTCAGCCTCGACAGACTCGATCCCGATGATGAAAGCTCTTATGGCTGCGGATGATCAGAAGTTATCCCAGTTGTTGAAAAACCCAACTGGTACAGTGGAGCAGCCATCAGACGTTGAACTTATTTGTTGTGCAGATGACACTGAAACAACTGTAGCAAATGGGAACTGGGGGCCTTAGAGACAGGCGTGGCAAGATTGGGGTCAATGAAGCGCTTGCTCCGAGTAGCCTGGTAGCCACCAAGCTAAAGTTCGAAAAAAACATGGAACCAAGTGCTTATTATAGTCTAGATAAACCTGAAAAAGTCAGGGAATTTTCTTTTTTTTGGCGGGGATGGGAATCGGTCATTTCTTTCCTATAGAACTGAAAAGTCAATCGCCAAATCCTGTCTAATGCGTTCGCATTATTAGTGTTGAGGTGCGCTACTAGCGCTCCCTCCGTTACTCACACTCTCTCGCATGTGTTAGGTTTAGTCTGGAAGCCTAAGTTTATCGTTCTATTACCGATGACTGCTTCTATAATACGAACACAACGTACAGACTAATGATACTGAATGGTCGATCCTAACAATTAGGAAGCTGTGAAACAGGTTAATGGGTCGGTATTCGATATCCTGCCGCTTTCTATGGCTCATAGGTCTCTGTGATTAAAACGCGATTGGCTTTTTCTTTGTCTACCGAGACATCCGCCCCCAGCTCACTATTGGAAATCTGCAAGTCCGAGTTTGGCGGCCAGGTCCTCCATTCCGTGACCTGATTCAGAGATGTGCGAGTCCGAGGCCGAGTCCACCACCTTCCAATCCTTGACCTGATCCAGAAATCTGTGTGTTCGAGTTTTTCAGACCTGACAAATAGTATATTTTATGCTTTACCATCAGGCCTAAACTAGACCTGATATGCAATATACTAGTTTATATCCCAACAAAATATGCTTTGTTTCGTAGAGTAATTCACAGGCTGTTTTATTTTTGGGCTTGATAATCTCGATCTCTTCCAATTTGTTTAGAATCCTGCCTTTCGGTGAGCTGTGGAGTAAAGACCCTCATTTCCGAGGGGGAATTACCCGTGGTGAGGCACATTTTTGAGGTTGATTATTGCGAATAATGGAGTCATGCATACATGAAACATGATATTTTGACAGGTTGGGAAGTTGAAGTGCTTGGCTTGGGTTCAGTTGTTTTCGATGTCTTCTTTATGCCCACGATATCTTTTATAAGATCAGTCAGCGCTAGTATAAGTCTACTTTAGAGTATTTTAGGCTAATTTAGTTTATTTCAGACTGATGAGACAGGGGGGGGGTAGGGCTCACTCGCATAAGCTAGGCGAGAAGTACTGCGGAGGGGAGGCTCGGACTTTCGAGAGGTTTCCTCTTAATGTTGTAAGCAGACCAGGATTGACGACCAGAGCCGGATTTAGGTCTACTGCCGCCCTGTACAAAATTCTTTTTGCCGCTCCTCAAACAAGAAAATTTTTACTCGCTTTGCTCGCGATTTACCGTTCGAGGTAATGGAGGGGGGGGGGTGGTGCTGGAAAAAACGGTGTTTTCAAATAATTAGAATAATTACCGGTACACCGGTTTTTTGAGCTTTGAAAGAACCGGTTAAACCGGAATTTAACAAGCCAAAAAATTTTACATTTTTGCCACCAGGAGCGCTAAAAGCGTGGCTTCATAGGGGTTCTGGAGCGTAATGAACCGGCTTTAAAACATAATGAACTTGTGTCTTGTGGACTTGTGGTGGTATTCTCGACTTTTTGCAACAAGATTACAAAAGAGAAAATTAGAGGCCTTTGCAGGTTTGCAATAGCAGCGGGGAACCCGCAAACTCCCGCGCTCTTCATGACGTTGGCGCGAAAATACCCACCTCAGAAAATGAGTTGGCTGGGCTCTTTTCAGTGTACTGCATGCTAGGCCTGATATAATGAAGGCCGGAAATTGAAATTTTTCCAAGCTCCCAAAGTAGGTCAAGGTCATTGATGACGTCATAAAGCGTCACACGTCACGTCACGCAGTTCAGAGAAACTCCCGGACGTGGACGTTTTCTGAGGTTGTAATCCTCCTAACAAAATGGGTTCGCCGCTAATAAACCGCTGGAGCTTGGGAGGGAGGGGATCCGAGAATGATCTTGTTGTTGGTGCTTCGGCCAGGTACAGAATGCGGGCCGACGGGTCCAGGTCATTCTGTCGGCCAGGAGGCAGGTGTCGATGGATAGGTGAGACGCCGATCCTGAAGATGCCAAGGGCTGAAACTCAAATCCGATGCTGGGGCCGGCCAACCTCAGATAAGGTGGTAGTGTGAAGGCTCTTCCAGTTGTTTGGACAGTACAGTGGCATTTTTGCTCTGTACCCGTGCTCGGGGACTCGTTGCTCATTTGTGGTCGGACTAGTAGCCAGCTAAAGTGGTTTTGTGTGTTCCCTGATTGAGGGGAAGGAGAATTGTGATACGTTAGCTGGTGAAGGTCGACGTAAGAGGTATTTTGTGCACTGGTAGTTAACGGCAGTTATGGATTGTGGTTTTAAGAAAAAGAGCTCACCTTCGTTTATTTTCCAGGTGATTGGAAATCCTGTCGAGTAGAAGTTGAAAATAGGACGAACAGGTAATTAAAAGTAGGTTTATGTAAGTTAGGTTGCCTGTAGGGTGGATGTAGGAGCTCGTGTGACGCGGGTAGTCTACAGATATCTTACACTTATTAGTAGAGGGGAGTAAATAAACGATACTACGGAGTATTGAGCTTTGTGATTTTTGGGAGGCCATAAAGGCAAGGTGCCCGAGGATTACAGAGATTAAAACAGCTACTTAAAGGCTTTCCTATCGAGAATGTATTCACTACCGTTGATTTTCTGGCGAATGTTTTTGTTGTATTCATTGAAGTTGAACATCAGATCAATATGAAGGACTATACTGTTATGAATGATGTTCAGAAAATACTGTTTTAATCCCCTTCAATTGCATATCCCTTATTTTGAATTCAATTTATTTTATTTAAGGTCTTTATCTGTAAATCTAGATTGCTGTATTGATTTTCATCTCCCCCCTGTAAATGTCTCGAAATCAACGACCGGAGCCAATCACGTGTTTGCAATCGAAAGGAGGACTTAGTAATCACATAAAAATCGTATCGTATGCATTTTCGTGGTGAAGACAAAACCTAAAGAAAAATTATCGAAGAAAAATGTTGGAGGGGGGAGGGGAAGGCTGAAGCTGCTTGCAATAAAAGTTGAATATCGAAATGTAGTTGAGTAAGTAACCCTTTTTTCTCGCTCATTATTTCGCTACCATACGTTTTTCCCAAGGCTCGTAGTGGTGCATCGTAAATATCGAAAATTTCCTTGAGTCTTGGTTTTACGAGTCCCGCAGCTTCACGTTCCAGGCTCATTCCCCTACTCATTCGTCCCTATAACTCTCGAATGTACGACTCAAAATAAAATCCGATCGTATCTTCAATTGAAACCAAGCTGCATAGGATTCTCGTTATTATTAGTGAAATTTTTACTTCCAGCGAAATAATCTGTTGGTAGTAAATTCTCCTGATGTACATGACTGACGTATTTTCCTTTTTATAATTTTCTCTTTCTATTCTTTATCGGTACCCGAAGGCCATCTTTTGTCTGATACATAGTGCGCGATATTCAGAGATATATACTTTTTTACCTCGTGGAATTAATGTCTCGTCGGTAAGAAAAGTTTTTTTTTCCTTCATTTATTTTAATTACAAGCATGCAGCGCATCCGTGAATCTACATATACGTTGAGCTTCTCGTTGATTTTTCTTTTTTTTTTTTGTTCTTTATGAAAAACATAAAATGTATATACGGTAATGTGCACTCACTTGAAAATTCATCATCAAATATTCTCGTACCCTTCAACGCGATATACACGAATTTACGAAAATATTTACGAAATTCGGAATGAATTTTGGTACAGCGTGGATCCGTGCTTTCAGAACGGTCACAGAGTGAAGACTAGGGCAAAGAAATTCCCGGCGAGCGTAATATACTGAAATATTCGCACGTCGTGATGCGCGTTTGCGCTAGGCGTTGTAGCACTTGATGGTTTCCTTATCACAATCCACCAACGAGTTGCAATGTGGAATTAATATACATTTTGTGCATTAGAATAACTTTTCTTTATTACGGTAAGTTGCAGTTTTTAAGAGAGGCCAGTCATAAAGCGTAATAATTACAAATAGAAGCACCCTTAATCAGCGTACTTTGAATACCGACTCTTGAACATGAAAAACGAGAAATCTAGAGAGAAAAAAGAAAGCTTGAACCAGGTGTATAAACAATGAAACTCACTGACTGCTCATGAACTCAAGTGACTGAGTTTAATTAACCTCATGTTGAAAATCTTAGCTTTTCAGGTGTATTTCGTAGTTGTGGTCATTCGAGGCTTCAAAACTCTCATCCTCATTATTGGGAGAAAGAGAAAGCTAGAGAGAAGATTCAGCATCTCTTTAAGCTTGATTATCTTGATCGAGGTGACGTCAACCTTATATTTAAGGACTTGAAAAAATTCTTGGTCTGAAACTTAAGAATATGGGCTCTATCCGCCCCCCCCACCACAATTCAAATTTCTTGATTTGCAGATAATGAGTTCTCAACAGCCGAAGCTTTGACTTGCAGGGGGGCCAGAAATACTTTTTTCCGAGAATGGTCATACTCTTTATACTTTTTTTCAAACGTTTCGTTCTCTTCAATACTCTTTTTTCAAAACTGGAGACCTTTTTTTTTTCTGCTTATCTTGATCAAATACTCTCCTGTTGTTGGAAAAATTTGGCCACCCTGGACTTGAGAAAAAAAATGTCATTCTGCCGAGTATATTTTCTAATAATATTTTTTCTTCTGGAAGTTTTCAGTTACAATAAGGCAATGTTGGAAACTCAAAGGTTTCCTTTCATTGGGTGGGCAGGTGGCGCTGTATCAGTCTGCTTTTTTGCAACATTACTCAAGAATTTTTTTCTAAATGGATAACTTGAGAACGTCTATAAATAGAGGCCGGGGAACCCGCAACCTCCCGCGCTGGCGATCACGTTGGCGCGAAAATGCCGCCTCAGAAAATGAGTTGGCTGGGCTCTTCTCAGTATACTATAAATCAAGCCTGAGGAGCTCCCTAAATATTTTGAGGAGCCGGAACTAGAGCTGGAGCCATAATTTGATCTTGAAAAGAGCCGAAAACTCCGCTCTTTTGGTCAGCTCCTCAGCTCTTTGGGAGCTGCTCCGCTCTTCCCTTTTCAAGGAGCTCAGAGCTGCTCTTCAGTCAAAAAAAGGAAAAATTCGACAAATTTCGAAATCCAAAGCCCTAAGGCTTAAAGCTTGAAGTAAAGACAACCCGACTAGAAACTCGAAATTAATAATATTAGCTCTGCTTGTTTTTTTTTCTCCTTGAGGCTCCACTCAGAAGATCAAGAGCTTCAGCTAGCTCCGGCTCCGCTGCAAAAATCCAGCTCTTTGGCTCCACTCCGCTCTTCGAGAAACTGGAGCCAGGACCTGGAGCCGAAGCTAGCTCGGAGCCTGCTCTTTTTTTTTCTTCTGGATCCACTCTCAGCTCTCAAGATCAAGCGCTTCAGCTCCGGCTCCGCTCCAAAGACCCAGCCTCCTGACTCCACTCCGCTCTTCAATTTTCGAGGAGCCAGGAGTTGAAGCCGGAGCCAGAAATCACTGGCTCCCCAGGCTTGCTATAAACTAGGCCTGACATAATGAAGGCTGGAAGTTGAAATTTTTCAAGTCCCTGAAGTAGGTCAAGGTCAAGGTCATTGATGACATCATAAAGCGCCACATGTCACGTCACGTCACCTCACGCAGTTCACAAAAACTCCCCCAGACGTAGACGTTTTCTGAGGATGTAATTCCCCCCCCCCCCCAACAAAATGGGTTCCCCGCTGAAAAATTTACGTTCAATATTTCTTCACCTGATTAGTGTTCATAAGCAAATGCATTCACTGAACATTGAAATTAGTGGAAAATTGCCTTGACTTCTCCGTTTTCAAATTTGCGATCGTAATGCTCCTAGCGGATGGCCAGTCCGAGACCCGAGTGTCAGTGAATGATAAGAATATAACTGATAACGGAAATGTAACTGCACCACCGGTTAGAGTCGTCTTCGTACACGTTTGGCGAGGTAAATTCGTGTTTCGTATGATCATTTGAAATTGAAATAACGTGAATGAAACAATGCTCGAGCAGATGAGAACTGCTCTGTGAAATGGCTTCAGGAATGAGCAAGAGCAATGATATCAACAACGGTTTCCAGAGTGAGACGTAAGCACGAGAATTCCACTTGTGAACGGATCTCTGCAAAAACAAGGTCGGTAGTGTATTGGACATCGATACAGAACAAAATAAGGGAGGATTACAGTATTTGATGGAGTAATAAGAATGAAGAATGACTCTTGACTACGTGGGAAGACAGTTTACAATTTGACAATGTATGCGAGTATCAAGTTAGTGTTGAGCTTCACACCTTACCTAGAAAGAGGAGAAGGATTGTTTAATTCACAAAGGTTGATCAAAAATAATTTTTCAAAATATTAACGCGCAAGGAACGAGATGATTTCACAGAAACATACATTCGTTAAAAAATAGTTTCGATAGCATTCCTATAAATCTCAAGAATTCCTAAAGATAGGCCCTAGCAACTCTAAAGCAGCTCTCAAAGGTTCATCAATTTTCTACTCATAGTTTTTTCTTCTTTCACAGTTTCAAACGAATTCGATGAACGGATAGAGATGGATAATCCTATGAATTTTTCGTCAAACGCTGATTTACCATTTTCAAATTCGAATGTGATCATGAATGTATGTAAAAAAATTTCAATTTTTTAGTAACCATGTTTTACTGTGTCGTAACTGACATACTACTAAGCTGATGTGCTTGCAAGTTAGCTATCTCTCAAAACTTATTTCTGTTCGAAACGGAAGAAAAAGAAGATAGTACCTAATAAAAGAAATTAATTTAAATTATGTCAGCCAAGTAAATAAAAAATCATAAAATTGCCGGTGACTGAAACGGTGATCAAAAAATAAACGGAAATAATGACTTTGGAAGACAGGAATTTGCAACTCGTTGATTCAAGTTCAACATTGTTCTGAAAAAAAAAAATAATAATAATAAAATTGTAAATACTTTTCTTTTGAATGAGCCAAGATGAAATCAAGGATCAAAGGATTTTCGGTACAATATGGACGAAAAATTTGACGTTTTAAAATTACTTGGTTTTTGAAAACGCGAAAATGAAGAACTCATGATTTAGAAAAATTATCTGCGTCAAATACGATATCGACTTTTATATTTTGACTGATCTGGATCGTATTCTTAACGCAGAATCGAATTTCTTCAAAATATAAAGGTCGATTTTTTTTCACCGTAAGCCGGGTTTTCGCAAAACGCATCACGATTGGGTTCTTTCTAATTCTATGTATCCTGTAAGGAATACCGTCATGATTTTGCATAAAGAAAGGGGATTACTACGAATTTTCTACTCATAGTCATTATGGGACATTATTTGCTTTTTTGTTTTTTTCCCTCTCTCCGTCTCTCTTCGTCAATTCAATCAGCTTTTTTCTTTATTTCTCATGAATTATATCACATCTGATCTTCGTTCAATACTTATTCAAAACTCCCAACATTTTATTTTCTCTCTGAATGCGCAATCTTGACAATTAAATAATAGAATCTAGTATACGTTTGAGATTTTTCTAGATCACTTCCAAATAATCAAAAATTCTTCACAAGAGTTATAGGATTTTTTCTTCAGTCTCAAATATAGGGATTAGGGAAGAAAAGATTACCCATTAATATCGCCTACAAGCATTAAATAATTCAGCCTTATCTTCTGCAAGATTGAACCAGTCAATACGAAGTGCACGAAAATAGTGCCAAGACAGTCTTTTATTTTGTTTGTAGGTCCGATTTTTAATTCTAGCATCTAGTGATCTGTAACTGTTCCTTCTATTGGTAGAACGCACATAGTTTTGCAGTCTGTTGTAATATTTGTGCATAAAATTCCTAATGCGTGGGTAAATTGATAACTTTTTAATTCTAATTCAAAAAGACAATGTTGTTTTGATTGGTAAGGTTGTAATTAAAATTTTTGATCGGTTTAGTATTTGTTACAAAGATAATATTTGAATTAGAGATTCGTAGTTGACAATTAATGAAGTTTTTTTTCGAAGAAATCGTGTGATAGTATCATGTGTCGTGCAACCAAATTTCATGTATTGAAGATCTTTGTTTGCCTAGAGAGGCATCCAAGATTGCTGAAAAAAACTCCACAAATTTATACATGTGCAATTTTCCGTTTTTTGTCAACAGGAAATTGAAGACTCAAAAACCAATGAATATGTCGTTGAGGAAGTATTAGATAGACGAATCACAAGTGGCAATTTAGAATATTTGATCAAATGGTACGGATGGGCGCAAGCCGATAGTACGTGGGAGCCAATTCAAAATCTATCAAATTGTCGAGGAAAAATCGAAAATTTTGAAAGGAAATTAGTGTCGACTGAGTTTCAGTATCCAATTGATTCAAAAGCATCGATAGAACCAAGTGACATTCCTTCAGAGATAGAGCCGCACATACCAAGAATGGATTCCTTACCATCGATAAACGATAACAAGGGTTCTTCGATGAACAGCGAGTCAGGTCTTTCGATAGCTGAGAACGTTGCCGACCAATCGTCGGAAAGAGCTGTAGATACGAATACCGATCGGAAAACTAAACGTGCAAAATGTATGCTTTCTTTCCGAATTCCTGAGATTAATGGGTTCGAGCGCGGCCTGGTTGCTGAAAAAATTGTGGGTATCACAACTAACGGTGAACTAATGTTTATCGTTCAATGGGTCGGACTCCAACGACTAGAGCTAGTTCCGTTTAACGTGGCACGATATCGGTGCCCTAGTGTAGTAATTGAATTTTTGCAAAAGCACATAAAATGGTGTTCTTAATTGTCCATTGTTTCTATGAAAGTCTGAGTCTCTAGATAATTTCTTCATCTATAATTATATTACTCGATGTTGATAACGAGTGCGCTCAAGTTGTTCTTAATCATTTTTGTTTTTCTTTTTATGCAATTTTTATTAAACTATTTTCTCTTTGTTTCTTTCGTCCGTATAATTTCACTGATATCACCCTTGTATTTGTAAATCATAGTTGAGGAGGAGTCCCAAAACAGAAAGAAAAAACAGGTCTGTTAGCATAGAGCATACATGAGAATGTTGAAATGCGTTAGGCCGTTGTCGATGTTGATGAGGCTATGATTTAAAAACCTTTGATTCTTTAAGAAATAATGGCTTAGTCGTGAAAGAAGCTGCTAGTAAAAACGAAGAGTTTTGTAATTTTGCAAAAGACGAATTGATAAAGTTGGCTGATACACTAAATTGCTATAAGGGGATCAAAATATGTACTGGACTAGTATAAGTTCAAGTAGGCTCGAATCGTAGCAAACCTTGTTTCCTCACAGCGGTCGAGCTGATGACACCTAGAAAAGCCCCGTTATCTAACCATCCTTGTAAAATGAACATTTTTTCACTCAACTGCGTGTACGTCTTGAAGAAAAGTGCAGATTGCAAAGTAAACATGTAATAAATTATAAAATTAAAACTGAAAATTATACCATAGAAACACAGCCAAAAACGCACGGAAGAAAAAAATTTGAGAGTACAGTATTGAAAGGAAGAAGAATCCTACAATTGTCGTCCTTGGTCTTCCGTTTTCTTTTGAAGAAATAAGTCGTTCCAGACTCGGAGAAACGATTTGTAACTAAAAATTCTCTTCTGAGTTTTTTTTGAAGTATCATTCGAGTCCTCGTCGTCGACTTCGTTTTCTTTCATTATCGTTTCAACAAACTTATCATACACTTTCTTTTTCGAAATAGTCGCCGGTAATTTCACAGTGCAAAATTTCTTCTCATCAAACATTCGTCCGAGCAATGGGATTGCATGTTTTTGAGCGTAAATCCTTATAAACTGTTTAATTTCTTCGCGTTCTTCAAGGGTCATAGCAGTTTTGTTGGTTGACACTCTACCCTTATTCTTGTGTTGACGATCACGAAGACCGTGTTTACTGAAGTATTCCACAAGATTGCCGTATCGTTTTTCACCGACATCGTAAATGAACAAATAGAACACGCGACAAATTTCGATATCGCAATACACGTAGCGGATACTTCTTCGATAAGAATTATCATCTGTAGTTGTAAGACGAGAATGGCCGCGGGCGGTCTTCTTTCCATACTCTTCTTTTAGACAAGGAACTCGACGATGGGCTTGTAAATGAGCAAAAATAATTAGGTCTTGCTCAGATTTAGTCATGTTTTGAACTGACTGTCTGCAAAAAAATACACTTTTAAAAGTCCTATAATTCCAATTTATGGTCAGAAAGAAGAGGACAATATCAGATATTATACCTGGTAGCTAGAACGAGATCTTTTGGAATTCGCTTATTACATTGTAGTAGGCAACATGGTAATGCATCTCGACTGTAAAATTTTCCAATCACTTGGTTCTCATGTTCGCTCGAAATGTTGGTTTCCGATCGTACATCCTGCATGTAAAACGAGGATTCATACCTATACTTTTTGTTTTTTGGATGATACCGGAGTCGTAAACAACTTACTTCAATCGTATCACTTGACGACGAGTTTTCATTTAGCATAACTTCCACAATATCATAGTCTACCGTCTCGTTTTTGTCTTTAATCTATGAAAAGATCATTATGAAGTATTCTAACGAAAGATACTGTTTGTAGGATAAAATAGAAAAGTAGTATCATCAAATCTTACCGTAGCATCTACGAAAACAAAACTGTCATCAGAGAGAATAACGTTCGTGTCTTCTTCATTTTCAGTTGCCTGCTAAGTAAACGAATGTCTCGGAGTGAGATTGAATAAATAAAAGAATCAAGGCAAAATTCAAAATACCAACGTCATACTGCCGCAGCTCATCTTCAGTATCAATTTCGTAGTCCAAGATTATCTTCTCTTCTGTTTGATCAAATGACTGATGAACCTTCAATGGTATCGAAAACACAATTGATGAAAAAGTTTGAAGTTCATCATAAATCGTACATAGAAAATTATTAAATTTTGTACTTGTGATTCCCCGACTGCAGTGTTCATCTGAGATTCCATTCCAGGATAGAGTCAACTACAAATTGACAACCATACAAAACCTCAACTTCGACGCATGAAATGTTCTAGGGTTTATATAGTTTTTTTGGTAATAGTGAAAACATGAACTCATTCATTTTTCCTTGTCAAAATCGAGAAAAATTACCATAGTGGTGTTCCAAAAAGACCGTACGTATATTTTTACACCACGACCAAAGCAAAGCAGTTCAAGAGTTCTTGAAATTCTTAGGATGTTAATAGGCAGATTTGTAAAAGTTTTACTTGTTCCGTTTCAGAATCTTGGGCCTAAAGTTGTTTCAATCTATTCGGAATGGAATATTGCAGCTTCTCTACGAAGAGCTACTCCAAACTGCTGCAGGTCCTGTCTTGTTTCATGTCGAAGCCTGATTAGGATTGGTGGACCGACTCCAAATTGACAAGACTCCTAGGTAGACTTGGCAAATTTAGATAAGAACAGTGTTGCATACTGAACCTTGAACTTGTGTGTTGGCAACATTGTTTCTCCGGCATTATCGCGTATCGCCGAATCGTCTCTGTATCTTGTATCTGCTTCCACTGGCGTTCTACAATCCACGTCATTATCGAGTCTTTCATATTCATAAGTTTTCGATTTCTGCACTGTTGTATGCTAAATATTTATGGAGGGCATTATAATTATCCAGTAGAGGATTTATTATAACTTGGATAAACAGGCGTTGGATCAAGATGAATATATTTCGATTCTTCGGTGACAGCGCACACGTAATAGCAATTATAATTTTGCTTTTGAAAATATGGAAGACCAGATCGTGCGCAGGTAACAAGTTATATTATCATCTAATATTATCCTAACATTGCCGGTAGCTATTGGGGTATTCTCCAATTCATCCAAAGTCAAGCCATAGTATCATTGAAGATATTTCTTCATTAAGCGTAATTTGAAATTAGTTCACCCTCTGTCGTACACGTAAGCTGATGAATGTCTCTATGTACGATGAATCTTAACCACCCCTGTTCTTTCTCGTCATGATCGATAATTATTGTCACCAATAACTTTGTACTTATTCTCTTATTTGTTTTGTAGGTATATCTGGGAAATCTCAGCTGCTATTTGCGATCGTTTTCACGTCGCGATACCTTGATTTGTTCACAACTTTCATCTCAGTTTATAATAGTTTGATGAAATGCCTGTTCATCGTAGCATCGTATGGAACGCTCTATTTAATGTACATTAAGTTCAAAGTTACTTATGATAAAAGTCACGATACATTTAGGTAAAATTTTTACCCTGTTCTAATCTTATGGGTATTGGAGACCGAGTATCTAATGTACATCATTTTGTTCTTTTCAGAATTGAGTTCTTGCTTATTCCCGTAGCTGTTCTGTCACTCCTGATCAACCATTCATTTTCTATTGTAGAGGTTAGTATGAACCCGGACTTACAAATTGAAGATGAGTTCGAAACATGTGTGAAATTCTATTATTTATTATTTATTTTATGCATCGCAGATCTTGTGGGCATTTAGTATTTATCTGGAAGCCGTTGCAATATTACCTCAATTGTTTATGATCACAAGAACTGGAGAAGCCGAGAGTATTACGTCTCATTATCTATTCGCGTTGGGAGCTTATCGAGGTTTCTACATCCTCAATTGGGTTTATCGATATTACTTGGAAGGTCATTACGATCTCATCGCTATAATCGCTGGCGTCGTACAAACTATTTTGTATTGTGACTTCTTCTATCTCTACATAACCAAAGGTAATTGATAGTAACCTTTTACGACGGTATAATCTATCCATTACTCGATGAAAGTGCTTGAAAAATCAGTATAAAATTCAGTTCTCTAGTGTAATGAGCATTTTGCCAATGATAGCGAATATTGAATACCCAAGTGTAGAAAAATCTATTCACTGAGCGTTTTTTTTTTTTCTATTTCAGTTTTGAGAGGTAGACGATTGGCCTTACCAGCTTGAATACCAAGTATTCTTGCGTGGAAAGTGCTCCAATACAGGTTGTTACCAGAGACAACCAGTATTTATTATGAAATCTGTAAGTATGTGAATGTGTTTTCTTCTCCCTCATCAAATTCAAATATTAAATGACGGGAGAAATATTATCGTTGTTTGTTTTTCTTCATATTATGGTCTTTTTTTTGTATTACTTATTGTCTTACCAACGGAATTAGTTGAAACTTGGAGTTTAGAAGAACTGTGCAAACTAATAGTGTAAATTTTATTCATGCTAGTTACTATTCCGCAAATAATTTCAGTTGTATATTGCCTAGGAAAGTTATAAATTTTACCAACTTTTATTCACCGTGCGGTCTTAGCGGAGAAGCTAATCGATACGAACATTCTTTTCTGAATCGGAAAAAATTGCCCTCTAGTAATTTCCTAAATTCCTGCTAGAGGTTCGTCTGAATTTTACCTAAATACTTTATTGTTGAAACTGGTTTCCTTCTGACTGCCGACCGATCGGCGAGTTATGATAATGTGTACAGAGTTACTTCGTAAACTTATAGTTATGTAAGTATTCTTTCCGAATAATTTATTTCTATTTATTGTATTTTTGTGCGTGTAATGTACGCACACGTTAACGAGAAAATTTTGCATTAAAAATTTTATCGATCTTCAATTTGGACGAATTTTCTATTCATCGCGCATTTAATGTTACGAATATTTCGTGTCGAAAGTCATTTTTTTTATGGTTATGATGTACGTGTTATTTTTAATGTTTCTCTTTTATTTCTGCTTACACTGTACGGTGCAGTCCTAAATAATGTAAAACATCTACACGTACGCTGTAAAATTACACTGTTTTGAATATAAGTTCGAGTTTAAGGAGTTCTGAATATGGGTGCGACGATTATTATCTCTTCAGATGGTTTCTGTCGTAATGAAATGTCCATTCTCAACTTGAATCAAAATTCACACAGGGCCTCTATTGGAATAGGATGTTAATATAGACTGCAAATTAAGGAATTGTGTAAATACAGATGAATCGAAATTCGTCGACTGCAACACCCGCTCCATCTGTGTATTGTAGAGCTCTCGTATTCATTGTGAATCGAATTAAAAACTACTGTAAAAATTTGCTTTATCAGTTTTATTTAGGGTGTGTCAACAAATGAATGATTATAGAACTGTACATTGTTCGTGAATAAAGCGTAGAATTAGAAATTCTCCTAAATAATGTTTACCATCACTCTGTTATCATGATTCGTTTAAGTATGTGAAGGATGAAAAAAAAAAATCTGAAAAATCAACACATAATAATAAACTGATTCAGAAAGAACGGCTTACCAGAATCTCGTAAATAAACATTTTCTTATCTCGGAAGTAAACTGTACCACGGAATATGCTGTTAAAAATCTCTAATAATACGTGTGTACGTATATACCAACAGCTCATGTAATATGATACGAAAATCTTCGGGTATTTATACGTAGGTGTGAGTTAGTTCTGTTTGATTAAATAGTTTTTATTGAATTATTCAGACTGATATCGACTATCTTCTGCTTGCCGTAAATCTGTAAGGAAAGTTCTAGAACAATAGTTTTGATTATATTTAGTAGGAATCCTCGTTGAGAATAGATTTCTTCATGACTCGCCTGTGATTGGCTCATGAAGGAAGACCTTTCATACAGTGATACATCATTCGTTGATTTTTCTGAATTCAAAATTGCCTGAAGATTTTGAAGTAAAGACTGCTAAATGATTGTTCATCTTTGAGATCGAAACGACGAACCGTTGGAAACGATTCCGTGTGCATTGAGAAAATCTTGCGACTGAAATAGCTTATCGTTTTTTCGGGGGAGTCGTTTTTTCCAATTATAAAAAATTAATTGATTTCTCGATAGGTGTAATAAAACTGGAAAATTTATTCCTATTTTCTTGGAGGAAAAGAATAAATAAAGTCTTCGCATGTATCAGAAAGATTTATTTTCGAATCGTCAAAATGATCATTCAATTATTGACTTGGAAATTCAAGTTTCGATTTCTAGGCCTATGTTTTGAACTGAAGATCGGAGGACTTAATATTGTTGGAAATGAACGAATTTTCGAAACATTGTATTTTCTTCTTGGAATCCCAAGAGAGAATATTACTGTCACCTATTTCATGATGATTTTGGTAAAATCCAAGAATTTCCCGTAATTAATATTCTCTCTCTCTGTCTCCTTCTTGAACGAATTATTGTGTTTAGATACCCGTGTTACCACCAACGTAGATATAATGAGGTGTGATGTTATGTTGGTCACACTGATTCTGTTTTCTGTTATCAAACAAACACACTGAATTGTTATCACGTTTCCATGGATTCGTACTTCAACCCGGTGCACAAAAAATTATTTTCAAGATGTACATTACATTTCCTTTATTACGGACGTGAAGTTATTTCAGCTGGTGTATAACTAGTAAAAACTTACTGTCCTCTTCTCGCCCAAGTAACTTTCAGGTATGACTGAATCGATTTTCGATCTCGTCAGTTTCGAAAAATTCAAGAACGATATCTGTAGCGAATCGAAAAACGTAAGGAAGAACTGCCTGGACAAACTTCAGATCGCTCTGCGTTCCGGCAACTATGAATCGCAGTCTATCGATAAGTTGGCCATATTCAAAGTGGTGATCGAAGTTTTCACCGACAAATCAGAGGCGTGTCGCGAAAGAGCCGTCAAACTAGCTATCGAATTTGTCAAAGAATGGAATATTCCCGAAGACGAAATAATGTTTCGTTTGTTGCCCGTCATCCACAAACAGTTGGTGGCCAGGGCGGTTACGGAGTCAGCAGAAGAAGTTCGTTTATGTCTGATCAATTTGGTGAGAGTTATCGTCCAGAAATATGGGATTCAATTAGGTCCTCATTTGAAAGACTTGGTAGAAGTATTGATACGTTGCATTTGCGACGATTATCCGGAAGTGAAGAAAGAGGGATGCGAATGCGCTTCAGATTTAGCTGAAATTGTGCCAGAATTTCGTCTCCATAGTGAGAGCGTAATCTCAGTCGTTTTGAAGGTTTTGAAACACAAGCATTCCAGAGTAAGGATATCTGCTATCAATTCCTTAAGTGAGAATCAATTATTGTTCTCCGAGTGGAAAAATTAGAGAATATTGCTAACTATCTGACTTATTTTAGAGAACATCGTACAATACGGGCATCCGGGTGCAATTGAAATGGTGTACGGCGCCTTAGGAGAATGCTTACTTGACTCAAACGCTCAAATTCGATTCTCCGTGTTGAAAGTGACTGCATTTTGGTTCACCAAACTTCGAGACCGATATTCCTACTTCCGCTATCTACTTCCTCTAGTCTTAATCGAGTTAGTTGTTTCAAACATTGGTCGTAAATTCTGTGTGTAGTTTGAGAATAATATTTTGTTTTTTCGCTCGTTTTCAGGTTAACAGATGATATCGAATCTAATAGAGAAGAAGCTCATAAATTGTGGCACGATATAGGTTTACAGTATTTAGAAGAAAATCAAGAAGATCTGAAAGAAAAAGATGAATTGTTACCGAAAGAGCTCGAGTATTATCCTGTTGGTGGTACGTGAGTTTAATAATTAGTAATCAGAGACATCACCGGATCTTCTACATCGCTTGAATTTTCTAGTGAAACGACCTAATATTGGATGTCGAACGATCGTTCAAAACGAAATGAAGAAAATAATTCCTACCGTAATGCACGAATTGAAAGATTGGGTGAGATAATGTACCAGAACTAGAGTGTGTCAAATATGAGAGAACAAAAATTTATCTGAATATTGCTATTATTTAGAAACCAGAGGTGAGGATAAAATCATCTGAGTTATTCAGAACCATAGTTTTGCACGGAGAAGATCGTATCGTGTCTTGTTTCGATGTCGCCTTATCGACTATGTGTAAAGCTTGCATGGATGAAGAGCCGCTAGTTTATAGAAATGTATGTGTCCCGCGTACTGAGGATTTTAATTCCTATACTTGAGTAGAATAAAATAATCGTGATACAAAATTGTAGGCTGCTGAAAGCGCGGAAATTATGGGATATTTTGTGCCTACTGATATGTTCTGGAAAATATCGATCCGGAGACTAAAGGAAAATCCCTCTCCAGGCCATTACTTGATACTAGCTGCTCTGCTGAAACATAATCCTGCAAGTTACATTTTAGAAAATATTGATGAGATTATCACCGACCTAGCAGACAGTGAAGTACGCGAAACAAGAGAGGTAAGAAATTGAAAACTTACCTTCTGATTCTCAGGCAGCTATTATGTAAAGATTATATTCATAATGAACATTTTACCCAATGGTGCTGATGTTGGAATTTTCAACTTTGTGTTTATAGGAGAGATGTCAAAATAGTCTCCTAGATATAATATCAAAACTACTCGATTGCTTAGAGAAGTCTAGCTTGGATGATGAAAAGTTGCACAAATTATACTTGACTTCTGTATCAATATTGGCATTTGGAAACGACAAAGTTCGAAAGAGAGCCACAGGTCAGGCAAGAGTAATTTAGATTTTTACTTTACTCTAGAGCGAATACAATAACGATAACCGAAAGTACAATATTTTTCAGATTTCGTGAAAGGTTTGGCCGAAATCGCTTCAAATTCTAGTGTTTCAGATCTGAATGGCAAATGTTTACCGCGAGTACTGAATCGTTTGATTGGCTCGTGTAGTATATGGGAATCTTATTCCTTAGATTTCAATATTTTACTGGCTCTACTCTCTAAATATACCGGTAATTTTCAGAATAAAATCAGGGAAAAGGAAGAATTTTCCATCTCTTATTCGCCTGTTAATTATTTTTTTTTCTTTATCCACCATTTTTTCTCTCTAAATGTCATCCTGCAAATCACTGAGGAACTTTCGTATTTGTACACACCTCATAACGTATTCTAATCCGTCTCTAATCATGACCCCAGCCTCAAATGTGTCTCAGTCTTGAAGATCTTTCCTTGGATTACAATGAGTGTTGTGAACCCGATTTCTTCGTTTTCAGATGATGTATTCAAGTATGTAGCGAGTGAGGTATTACAAATTATGGACGTTATATTTAATCAAAAAGCGGTCAAAGAGGTGATCTTTAAAATGCTTCAACAAATTGGGAAACTATTCGAACAGAACGAATTCGATTTTAAAAATAATGCCCATTCGATCGAGAGAATCATTCTTGGTAAAATCAAAATGCTATTTCAAAATATTCGCGAATTAGAAAATATTATTCACATCCAGTTATCATTTCTGTTTGAAGGCCCCCTAAAGACACAACTCATCTGGAGAGCAGGTAAATCTGTGGAAGTGATTCGCTGTACAGCAGTGTGTATAGTTTTACTCTTCATTCAAAAATCTACTGCTTTGAGTCGCGATTTCACTGTAAATGTGAGTGTTACGAAATTAAGCCCGGGGATTCAAGTAAGCGAAGCACAGATAAAGACTGTTATGATGTTCCAGATACATCCTCTACTGCTCAGCTTATGCGAAGATGGTTACGATGAAACTAGAATTTACAGTTTACAAGCATTGCCTTTCTTGGGTCAGAATGAAGATAAGACCATGGAAGCTGATATTTTTGTCAAGTCGTTTAACGGTAATCTGAATCATCCAATGATCCTCTTTTTCATCCAAATACAAGCAGTTTTGTAAACCACTTATTATTATTGGTTGCAGTCGTGACGGAGAGATTAAATGATAAGAGTAATTCGGTCCGATTGACCGCCGCAAATACTGCAAGAATTCTGATGCTTAGAGCACCCGATATGAACACTTTCGATAGCGACTCAAAATTGATTATCATCCAAGGATTGAGGATGATTCTTCTGAATGCCGATGATGACGATCGAAAAATCAGAGATGCAATTCTAGGTATTTTATAAGTTTATTGGCTTTCATTATCTTATTTGAACAATGAATCGAGTATTATTCCGAAGTTGTAACTTTTTGGTTGATAATGATATCAACTCAGAGAATATTGCAAATCTTCAGAAAGAATAATAAAATATCAATTTTGTAGGTATTACAGAACATGAACAAATAGTGACTCGCATCAAATCCGTAATGCCGGAGAATGACGTGAAAAATTGCGTTCGGAAATTTCATCATACAGATGTTGCCGATTTACTTAAGAAACATTTAAATATATGAAATTCGTATCAATTTTGTACTTCTTTGCACAAATACATTTTACCAAAGTCACTGCATCAATACTCGACTATGCCACTCCTAGTGCGAGTTAACGGTTCCACAATAACCATGTGGTTGTTGTTGAATCACTTCAGATAGACATTATGCCGGAACGTCCTTAGAACTTGTCAATGAGTGTTCCTCTGACTGTCTTCGGTTTGAACTCGAAGTCCTTTGATAGGTCACCAGGGTTTTCAGCTTTTCTCTTGCTCAAACCTTTCCGTTCCAATTGTTTTTCGATTATACGAGCATTATTCGCATACGAATCAGCAATTTCTCGCTAAAATTGAATATAGAGCAGAGTAGTCAGATAATATTCTCAAATTATACAAAATACCATTCGAAGAGTTAAAATCTCACCGCTTCAATTTCATCTTCCTCTTCGTCTATTGTGGACACGGTGACAGAACTAAATTTACCCATGTTTTTGGTATGTTTTGTCACCATAATTTTCTTGGGTTTCTCAGCAGCTACTTGATTGTAAATATCAACTTTTGGTACTTCACCGACATTCTTCATAAGGGCACCATCGACAACAAAATGAAGACTTTTGGAATCATGTTTATAATACAGAAGTAATCCACATCTAGAAAATGAAACAGGAAATTAATGAAGTGATCTCAGCAGCTAGCGAGTAATTTTGGTGTATCGTAGTATAGCATTTGATTGAACTTACTTCTTACACTTCAATCTGTTTTGTTTCTCGATACCTTCAGGTCGTCTGATGTATACTGTTTCATCGGGCTCGCAAGCGATTTTATGTACATGTTTATATCCATCAATTACTCGAGAGTTATCACGTTTGCGTAAGGGCAATCTTTCCAGTGCGCAGTCTGTAAGATTACGATCGAATCAATTTGAGAAGTCAATTTTAAAGTAATAGGAAAATGATTGATAGTTACCTAAAATTAACGTCATCTGACCACAAAGGCAATAATAAATATGGAGCGGTTTTTCTTCGTTATATTCTTCTTGATCTTTTGTATCTGAGCAGACGATACTACGGGATACGACTTTCGGCATATTGCGTCAAGTTTTTTGGGACAGGAATTACTGACAATTGACAAATGATTTTTAATTCACAATGCGGTGCAAGTAAATTACTGGAAGTTTCAGAAGAAACGAACTACAACGCACGCTAGACTCTACCCTGTATAAAAAGAAAAAATACTATTATCGGACATGGTCTTGAATGTATTTTTTATCATTATTATGATTATCCATCAATACAAGTTCTTAGAAGGAACTTGTACATCACTTTCTAGAATGATACCATCATGTGAGAACATACGCATCGGGAGAAATAGGGTCTCTGTACGGCAATTTTCCGTGTTATAGGATACTTTTCTCCGAATTGCTATAATGTTTGAATCGGAGTCTCTGATGTAGAAAACATGATATAATATTCACCAGGAGCGCTAACGTCAAATTCAAAATCAGAATCCAATTCCAGTCCAAACATGCAAACATGCAGCAGACTAAGTTTCAGTGCATGAGAGTACCAGGTTTGAATTGGCTGTACGAAAAATAGGCACCGCATTGACTTTGGCTATGAATATATTATTGATGATGATTTAAGGTAAATCAACATGTCATTTATGTCACGCGGTGGTTTTGTTGATGCACCTGCACCTAATAATAGCCCTATGCCTACCATTGCTAAAATTGGTGAGTTTTCATAGATTAGTAGTCATTTGATTCATTGTTGAGGGATTTTACGCGCCTCATTCTCTCAGTGAAACCATTGTCTTTTCATCTCATATCTTCACTTTTCATTTTAGCAAATTCGTCAATGATTGGGTTGTATGACTGTGCTCTCTTCCAATTTGCACATCAATTATGGCTTGCCACGTTCAAGCATAATTTTGCCCTCGATGGATTCTATCAACCCAAATGCACTGATGATGTATTGAATTTTTTCTTACAATTCTACGCAGAAACTCCGATGAAAATTCATCAATACCATTATGATAATTGGTAACATTTAGTCAATTGTCATATTTTTCACTGTCCTCAACATTTGGAATTAGGTAGGTTTTGAATTAATTCATGTTTTTCTCTTGTAGGCAATGAGATAGAACGCTTTGTCTCATCAATCTTGATTTGCGATAAGCCCTTATTTATTTCAAAAAAAATTTGCAATTTGAAGTTCAGTCAACTCTGTTTTGGACGTCTCAGTTCACCATGGATTATTTAAAAACCACACTGTCGTTTTGCAAGACTGATTCTATTGTTGGTTACAAATGTCCCAAATGGGTTAAAAAAAAATGGGTCTTGACGACAAGGGATTTCAGGCTGCGGGTAAATGAATTCTTTGGACCCTATTCAATTGTTGTTTACATCTATGCCGAAATTAGCTTGTTAACTAAGAAACCACCAAATTTTATGACTATTGATCGGAGTTGGTTATTTGAATACCGGTACCTCGAATGTGATACTGCTGAAGAAAGGGCCTTCCAATTTTTCGTAAGTAATGCGCACCTTTTATAGACTCTGTTTATTTTCATATCTATGTAGATACCTAACCAATTATTGTTCGTTATCATTTCATATATTTAATGGTAATATTGAATTTGTTTCTTATTTTATTGAGAAATTAAATTTGCAAAGATATCGAAGAATCGTTTTTCATGTGACAAAATTGATCATTACCGGTGAATTTTCTTTTCCAACGCTTGATCATACCGGTACCCAAAAACGTATGGCGGTGTATTTGTGGCACTTTTTGGATCAGGAGGATAAATGTCAAATAGTTCAGAAACATTTTTCAGAATTTTATGAGTTTCTTCTTAACTCTCCTGGAATAAGTGAGTCTTTAATTCCAGCCATTGAGTGGTATAATGATCCAACAGGATGTGATGGTTGGAGAAATCGTATTTGTCTATACAGAACTGCGTATAAAATAAAGACGTCGCACTCGTACAGAAGAGAACATTACAGACGTATGTTTCAGGGGTTGTTTGGAGTCCTAAAAACCTCTGTTTCAGCGTTCGACGTTCTCAACTTCTCAATGTGCTTAAGGTTTATTAATTTTCATCTGTAATTATCGTTTCTTATTAAGTGATGATTTAATTGTAATTCAAAATCTCACATCAACAGACACTACTGAAGGCCAAAGATATGGATACAGCGTTAATGATGGTCGAGAAGATGGACGAGGAAAGAAGAGCAGAATTACTGAACGAAATATCAACAGTTTGGATCGAGTTTTGGCAAAATGACGTAGAAAAAGAAACTTTTTTAACTTTTCGCGATAAAGCACGAGCCAACAATTTGCGAAAATGAACATTAAATTGGACTCTTAGTGCGTATAAACTTAAACATTTTGTGAATAAGACTGACCTATTTTATTAATTTTTTTCGTTGTGATTGTGTCGATCAATCATTCTTTTTTCTTTTCTCTATAATGTGAATTATTGAATCAATTATAACTCTTTAGTATAGTTTTGATGAATGTGTAATTATTACAGAAATTTCACTTATGTAAGTTTAGGCTATACTTGAAAGAAGATTGGCCGAAGTCATTAGAATTCAAATTATTCGCAGAATTGATGAACCAGAGTCGCCTTCCGAAATTATTTAGGTTAGTAGAGCGTTGTCATCAGATCGCTAACGTGACTTACGCCATCGCTCTTTTCATCATTCTCATCGGTTGTCCTCTCGTTCAATTTTGACTTACATATTTTTTGGCGGGATGTTTGTCTGAAAAATGAAATGAGCTTGAAAACGAAACTTCGAACATGTTATGTTTTTTCATCCTCTTAAGGAATCACCGTAAGAACAAAAATATTTTTGGCGTTTGCATATTTTCATGTAGGTATAGAATATTTTTGTCAGTCGAAAAAGCAAATTAGGGGCTAGGCCTATGAAAAGATTTTTATGGATTTCAATTATGCTTTTAAGATTGGCAGGACTCCTATGGACGCCGTCTCTATCAGAGATCGTCCAATGGATGAACCATCAACTCTCTAAGTAAATTTTATGAACGGTTATACTGATTGTTTAGATACTTGGTTAACTCCGAAAAGAAATCTCGGGCACACAACACAGCATCGTCGACGTGCCTGTGCCAATAATCTATGACTCAAAAACATCTGGCCAGAAGAGAAAAGATCGAGCTCAAATTTAGACATAAAGAACTCCGAGATGAGAGAGCCCAAAAGAGAACTGATGAGGATATCAACCTCAGCAGGGAAATCGAAAAATTTTTATCACATTTACGGAATTTAGAAGACCAACTGAGCAAATTGAAAAATTCTGCCGATTCTTCGTGAAAAATATTTGATTGAACATCGGTCGCCCATATGTTAGACAGCAGTTGCCTTAAGGATGTTGGGAAATAAACCGTCTCCATCGAAAGAATATAGGGTCGATTTCCGCGGAAGAATACCATCTTTAAGTCTATATCAGCCAAGAAAGTTGAATTTATCTAACAAAGTTAGGTGACTCAAAATCAGCTCTAGATTTGAACCAACGGTCCAAGAATTTTACTAGGGAGTGAGTGGGAGAAGACACAAAGGAAACGACAGGAAGCATTGGAGCATCTTTTCTATCGACTTGAGGCAGCTCGTAACAGGAGGGGGCGGGAGGGGGTACATAGTTGTATTCAGAGAGCAATTTTTTTAGCGAAGGAGTTTTAAAGACCAATCTGTACGTTCAACTTTTTTCACATGGTTATAGAAAAGTTGAAATAGTCATTTTTCTTTGCTCAACACTGGTCGAGAACGTCATAGACCTTGGAGACTTAAGAGACTCCCTCATTACAATGACATTTTTGTGCAGCACCGCCCTTCCTCCATGGTGGAGTGGGTGCGGGTTGCGTAAGCATTTAATTTTGTTTCCTCCAACACCGGGATCGACCATTTTGGGTATTACTTCAGTGTTGGGAGAATCTCCCCGGTGGTCGATAAGAAGATGGTAGGCCAGGTCAGCGCTAGCCTCGCTCTCTTCCATCACACAGGAAACAGTCCCCCAGTAACTGCCGCATTGAATGTATCAACAAGCAGTGCTGGGACAACTGAATGTATGGCGCTCCAGACTGGATTTGAAACCTCTTCCAGGCGCGGAGCCTTCCAATACTTTCCCCTCAGTCTATTGACTGCTGCATCTACCTCCTCGGCACCTAGGAGAGATATACTATCCTCTTCTACTATTGGTAGCATCACCATTGGTGGTGGGTGCTGTGGGAACAAGCCGTCAATGATTTGTCCCACAACATCCGGCTCCATTCGGCTCATTGCTAAGAGGCTCTTCAGTTTCTTTAGCACAATCTTGTAAGGCTTGCCAAATGGGTCTTCCTCTGCCATTTTGCACAGCTCTTTCCAAGCAGCCCTCTTGCTGTCTTTGATGGTTATCTTCAGCTTTTTATAAGCCAGCTGGTATTCATGTGCAACTGCCCGCGGCCATCGACAATGACATTACCTTTGTCTGCTTTTGTAATAATTAAGCCCTTGTGGTGTATCCCTCTATTGTCCACACCGACATAACCCTATTCTATATTTGTCACTCAAAAGAGTGATCTCCCGTAGCACCGACGTCGAGATGGAGGTTTCTTCTTACTCTACTTATGGGGGGTAAACAGATTCTACCATAGTGTCTCACAGAACTCGACACACCTAGGAGAATATCTCTATCTCGGGGCGTCCTCTAGCCAGCAGTGGAGGAACATGAGCAATCTTTAGACGGGTCGGGAACGGATTCACTAGGTAAGGAACGTACTGTCCCTGATTCACGACTAATGGACTTTGATGAACTTTGAATGACCAAATGGGTACTGTGACTCTTTGTAGGGAGATAGACTACGTTCTCATCTACTTGCCTACGGTAATCCCAGTGGAGGGAGAAGAACTGGCTGTCGAACGTGGATGGTCAGTCCAATAAAAAAAAGAAAAATTTAGAAGAACCAAAAACTAAAAGAAAGACTATTGTAAGACAAGATGGGAACCCTACATTCTCACGTGAGAATGGCTCAATGTTGGACTAGGTATGAAATGACTCTGTCTCCCCAAGTAGATCCGCAACTTAGTTCGAGATTCAGAAAACACTCCCACATACAAAGTTCGCAGAGAAAAAGAGGGAATTTTAAGAAAACGTACAGCTGAGCACACCCTGACCTTCTAGATCAATAATGACGAAGTTGAATTACAACACATGAAAATTTTCTACGTCGCAAGACTAGAAAAATGTTGTACGTTACCCTAATAGATAAATGATACTTCGATTAATTATCCGCCTATTGGCATAATATCAGGATGTCAAGCGCTTCTTCCGTCCGACGACAGTCCGTCCTTGATGTAGTACTTCAAAAATTCCATAAACAGGGTCTACGCCCATGTGACAGGTAAATTTGCCTGGGGAAATTTGCCTGACGAAAGTTTGCCTGAGAAAATTTGCCAGACACCTATGAGAAAACTTGCCTGACGAAAATTTGCCTAACGAAATTTCGTCTGAATTGAAAAATTCTTAAGAAATGTGAACAAGAGGTTTGCCTGTGGTTTCACGAACTTACATCCGGCTATTTGAAACGGTGAAGTCCTTAGATCCCGAGATCATTTTGACGGACTTCAAGAGCGCCGTAATAAACGCCCTGCATACTGTTTTTCCTGACACGCAACTCCAAGGATGCTTCTTCCATTTCACCCTGGCTATAATGCGTCATATGGCCGCAAATGGTCTTAAGCAGCGGTATGAGACGGATACAGATTTTGCGCTACGTTCTCGGTACCTCGCGGCGTTAGCATTCTTAACTGTGGATCAGGTTGTCCAGGCGTTCGAAACGATTGCTGAAGAAGAGGACGTCATTCTTCCATCTGAACTGGAACCCGTCCTGGACTACTTCGAGGACACGTGGATTGGACGATGCCAACGAAGGCGACGACGTCATCGGGATCCTCTATTTCCGCTCAAACTGCAGACACGGGTCGATCTGTACGACGAGGGGACAGATGTTGTCAAGTACCTACGAGATGAGGGTCACAACATAGCCTATTGTATTGATATTCGTGACACCAGCTCAACACTGACACTCATTTTTGACTGCCCTTTCTTCAGGACATACACGCCTCTGTACTGGGTCACGCTAACAGGCTCACACTTCTTAAGAATTTTTCAATTCAGACGAATTTTCGCACAGGCAAACTTTCCTCAGGCAAATTTTCGTACGGCGAATTTTCGGAGGCAAATTTTTATCAGGCAAATTTTCAGCAGTACTCAGGTACGCCCTTCACCTTACGAGGAATCACCAGACGAGTTGGTATGGATTTCAAAGAGAGGATTACACTTAGAGATTTTGACATACTAAAAATCACGAACATGGCTAAGTCATCTAACACACGACCCGCGAAAATAGCATGGAGCAGGCCCCACTATAGGTCACAACTCGGTACAGGATGTGGGGACTCCACACGATCTGCAAACCATACAGAAATATTCGTGCAGCGAGCGAAACGCTCGTCGACCGAAACCTCAAGTTAAACGATAAGATAGCTTACCCTCTCCATTTCAAGATATCAGGATGGACGAATAGGAAAGCAATACCTAAATTCATGACCACATATGGTCATAAAATCAAGTAGGAAAGAATAAGGACATGATGAAACGAGGATAAAATGATGAACAAAATGAGAAGGAAAGAAATATAGAAAAGAGAGAGAGAGAGAGAGAGAGAGAGAGAGCAGCCATACTTATCGGTACTAGTTCACACACACAAGTTTGCACACACAAAAAGATTTATTCATTTATTTTATTTAGAAATAATTTATTTTATAGTGGTGCCACCAACAGTTTAGAAAAACCAATTATAGGTGACACCACTCCAAACTAAATACTAAAGGGGAAAAAATAAATAAACAAAATAAATAAATAAACAAAAAATAAAAAAAGAAGATAAAGAAGATAATAATAAAATGAATGAATGAATGAAATAAAATAAAATAAATACAAATATGAAAAATAGAAATAACAAAAAAAATTAATAATGATAATAAAATAATAAAATGATAAGAAAATAAAAATAAATGAATGAATAAATAAAAACAGAACAAAAACATAATAATAATAAAATTGAACAAATATATATATAAATATATTTATAATAATAATGATATTCTTAATTATAATAAAAATTATTGAAAATCATAATCTAGAAACTATAATCCTGCCCTACGTTCCGCCACCAGTCCCTCTCCCATCCCTCCTCTCAGAATTGGGTACGTGTGGTCCTCCCCGGCATTGCCTAACCACCTACGTTGTGCAATTGTATTAGTGCTTGTATTGTTTTTTCCTTAAATTCTTTTTTGCCCCAAAAAAATACGTCTATATCGAAGTTCATATTTATTATTTCGTTACATATGGTCATAGCTCGACTTGGGGGGGGGAGGATTCATAACATAGTGTCCGGCACCGGGAAGTCTGAAACAGGGTTTGCGTACGATATCTTCTCACGGGGGCGTACAAGTTGATTCCCTCCAGAAGAGAAGGCAAATCCAGTCGCGCGCAGAGTAAATGTCGGAGCATCATTACTAGAGCCAAGTCCGTCGAACTCTTAGAGTAGTTGTTTCGTACCCCAGAACCAACTCACCATTATGTTATGGTCGAGTTGTAGTAACTGAAATCCTTGTAGTACAAGAATTTCAGGAATTGTTTTTGCCCTCATTCCAACATCTCAATCTGATGACCGGTCATTGAATGCCTGATTACATCAGCGAAGTCTAGATGAGATCTTACCAGAGCGAAGTACAAGATTTTTAACGTGGAGGTATAAGCAAAAAACTTCGAGTGCCTCATTATGACTCCCATATTACGATTCGCTGTTGATATAATTTTCTGTAGATGTTTATTGTAATGGAAGTCAGCTTGAATCCGAACACCCAGGTCTCTCAGGTCATCCACTCGTTTCAATACTTCATTATCGATATTGTAGTTTGATGTCTACGTCGACTTATCGTAATCACATTGCATTTCCCGACATTCAGGGACAATCTGTTTTCTCCACTCCACTTTACTAGGGCATCCAAATCTCTCTGTAGCAGGCTGTTGTCCTCCTTATGCTTTATCTCCCTAAATAATTTCAGATCGTCCGCATACAAAAGGTATCGAGCACCCTACAAGCTTCTTCCGATAACTAATATGTACAGTAAAAACAAATACGGGCCCAAGTTGGAACCCTGAGGTACACCCAAAGGACACTCGAACAAACAAGATTCATAACCCCGAAAATGTACATATTGCTTCCCCCCCCCCCTAGTATGACTTAAAAAGTCGTAGCGTTCTTTAAGAGAAGCCTATTACCTTCAATTTTCTTAATAGCAGGTTATGATCCACTTTATCGATGGATACTTTACAC
The DNA here is from genome assembly GCA_035079395.1 of Aspidiotus destructor. Taxonomy (NCBI): domain Eukaryota; kingdom Metazoa; phylum Arthropoda; class Insecta; order Hemiptera; family Diaspididae; genus Aspidiotus; species Aspidiotus destructor. The sequence continues at coordinate 22,470,721 of JAVHKZ010000015.1, read as the reverse complement.
GCGACCAAAACAGCATTGACTTTTCAGATAATATTAGCATTTTAATATAAAATGAGGTAACAAAACTCAATACAATTTAAAATTTTCAAAAATACACCACGCATAAAAAGTCATAATAAAATATTCACATTATTTTCGATCATAAAAATGAAAGTTATGACGTCATAAAAATTTACATTCAAATGTATAATAAAAATCGAGAAATGAACTTCGAACACTCTCATAATGGTACCAAAATTAAGTAGTATAAAATGCGTAGGTCTCCCGTCTCGAAAATTTAAGTAAAATAGAAAAACTAGACGATAGGAACTGAAACATTGGCAAACAATCAACTATTTATTCTTTCCTACACTTCAAGTCGTACAAGTCTGATAATAGTCGGATTGTTTGCGGATATCCTCCGAGGTGACTTTGATCCTATCCGTTAAAGTTTTTATATGAACATTAATTTCATTGAGACTCAACTCTTGATCTGAGAAGAACTGATCAAGTCCTGTAACAAGAATAATTAAATCACCGAATTGTTCATAACTGAAATTCAATTTTTTACAAAATCTGTACACTCACCGTCTAGCTCAGAAATTTTTTCCTTAACGGCCAATAATAAAGCGCTAGCTCTATCAGCTAGTTTCTTCGCATTTTGAACCGTTTCCGTGGTATTGGATGCGCGTTTCTCCAGGTCTTTTGTTGCCGCTTCGTAATTCTTGATTAAAGTCTGCGTCTTACTGGAGATATCATTTACATCCGTCGACACGAGCTTCAATTCTTCAGTCACCTTTTGAGCGGCCGCATTATTTTCTAGATTATTTCCTTGCAATGTTTTGAATTGTTCCTCTAAATCGACGAAATTCTTTATCGTCTCATTCATATTTTGATGCGCTTTGGTACTCGCCTCTGAAATCTGTCGTTTAACCAGGATAGTTAGCAAAGTATTGGGAAAACTTTCTTAATGTTGCAAATCGAATTTACCTGAGCAACGATCTGCCTAGTAGAAGTAATATTACTGTTTGCACTTTCAGTAGCAGCGTTTGCCAGCTTCTGAGATTGCTCAGCTTCGTCCAAAGTGGATAATACCTTCTCCGTCATATTGAGCACATTTTTTGCTTTTTCACTGCAAATCAAAGCGGTTGCCTAATATCGTCGCATCACGAGATGTCAAACTCAACTCGGAAAAAAAACTTACTACGCATGGTCCGCTCGTTCTTTCTTACTCCGCGCGTCGGCTAAGTCCTCTTCTGTGTCAGCAATGATAGTTTGGATGTTGGTCAACGATGAGACAGTTTCGTTGATCTTCTTCGCCATCTCCAATATTTGATCAGGCTGTAATTCAATGGTTTTCTGCTGCGTCTAAATTTACAGGTTGAGAAATAATTAGAAACAATTAAATAAGATTCATATCATCAAATCAGGGATAACGTCGGCTCTTACTTCTTCCGCTTTTTTACGTATCTCAGTTGGAGTCGAAGCTGACGTGTTCATAAATTCATCCAATTGTTTGATCATATCATTTGTCTGATTCAACGATAGGGAAAACTCATTTTTGACAGTTTCTGCTTTTAGATGAGCTGTTTGAGATGCATTGAATGCGTTTCTCGCTTCCACTCGAGCTTGAGTTACCTAAATCATCATCAACTAATAATAAATGTCTTGAACTAGGTAAGCCCTTTTTCAGAATACTTACTCCTCTGAATAATTCTCCAAGTTTGAAATCCTTCTCTTTGATCTCTTTTTCAGCATCTTTAGCAAATTGGAGGGCATTTTCCGCCTTATTGAGAGCACCTTGGTCGCAGTCGATTCCACCACAAAATCCACAACCGGCACCCCCACATATTGTATCGCAGGGATTGCCTGCTTTATCACAAAGCTATAAAAATAAATCCATCAGAGATTTGCATAAACTTTAAACACCATAAGCATGTAGCAGCAAAAGAGTTCTACCTGCGAGTTCAAATTTGGTATTTGTGATTCTATCTCATTTAAGTATTCGTTCAGTCTCTGTAGTCTGCTATCATTTTCTTCGAGGTCTTTGGTGAACATAGACCCGAGACGACCTATCAGTGACTCGGTTCGTTTACACGTTTGCTGAGCATCGAAGGCCTTCCCTATACTTTGTTCGTTTTTGGATTTAGCGCGAGTTGCACGCTCAAAGGCATCACGAGTTAGGTTCAACGCTCCTGTAACAAATACACGATTTAAACGACAGTTCCAATGATTTGCGAGTAAACATCAATTGCACGACATTACCTTCTATATTTCCTTCCTGCAATTTTGTTGCATTTTCCTTCAGACTTTGAGTGAATGTGCTTAGATTGTTCGCCTTGACTTGTAAATCTTTCAAAGTTAATGAATTTAGATGAACGCGCTGAGTAATATTTTCTGCCACATTTCTGACGTTATTCAACTCTTCGGGAGTCATAATACTAGCACTACACAAGACGTACATGAGAATGACGGCATAATATTTTACTATCACGTATTTCAAAACCCTTACTTGACGTGTTTGATCTTCTTCTCGAGTTCGCTCAGTTTATTAGAGCTAGCGGACGTGTTAAGTAGTACCTGTTGCACATCAGAAAGTTTCTTTTCCAGTGCTTCAAATTCATTCAAATAAGAACCTGACGCTCCAGTTTTCATGATTTCTGTAGCATTCTCAGCCACAATTTTTGTTTGCTCTGAGGAAAAAAAAGGTTTTTTTAGGAAGATATTTAAGCTAGAATACAGCAAAGTAAATCCACATACTCTTTAGGTCATTCAGTACCGAATCCCAGTTGTCGAAACATTCACCACAAGGAGCACAGCTAGGCATCTGACCGATATACCCTCGAGCACATTCGCTGCACTTAGCTCCACCAATTCCCATCATACAATGGCATTCTCCGGTAGTTCGGTTGCACTGGAAATCTGCTGAACCCTCAGGATTACATCCACAAGCTGACAAAGGAAAAAGAATCTTTAACGATTTGCACAGAAAGAATGAATATTGTAACCACAATTTCAAACGTCCTACCTTTACACCTCTCCAAACGCGGATTACCCCAGAAATAGGCTTGGCACTGATCACATTTTCGTCCACCGAAACCTTGTTTGCAGTGACACTGCCCATCGTACTGGTTACACTGCTCCGAATCGGAGCCGTTAGGATCGCAAGCGCAAGGTTCGCAACCGGCTCCGCTAGCTATCTTCCAATGATTGGGGGCGCACTGGTCACAAGACTGGCCAGTAACGTTCGGTAGACAAGGACACTGGCCGGTGAATTTATCGCAAGGACCTTGCTTCTGATCGGTGCCCAATAAATCGCAGACACATTCTGCAAACGAACAGGATGATAAGATTTAGAGTATGAAATTTTTCATCCAGCAGTAAACATCGTTACTCACGTTTGCAACTTTGCTGCAAGGCATCTCCGAAAAAGCCACTCTGACAGAATTCACAATTGAAACCATCGGTGTTGTACAGACACTTGAGACATTTGCCAGTGCTTCGATCACAATTACCCGGTCTGATTATATCGATATTATTACTGCAGTTGCACGGTGAGCACCTTCCTCCTATTACTTCCGGATTGCCGAAATAGTTTTCTGAGCATGAATCGCACCTTGCTCCTGTATGTGAATAGATGAAAATATAAGATCTTCAGTAGAAAAAACTCGCAGCTTAGGGATACCAGCGGAACTTGAATCTACTTCCACACCTCTATTTTTACTTCTTCTGTCCAGGGCTTAAAATTTAGTCTTGTTCTGTTCAAGTTTCCTTCGTCTTCATTCGTATCGCTCAAGTTTCAATTTTTCAAATTCCCCTTCCTTCTTTTTCTTTTTGACGATCCGAGAAATCCACGCAAAACCTTCGGGAATTTTCATTTGCCTTTGCCTTCTCGAAATTTTTCAAATCCTCCTCGCCTAGGGGATTTCCCTATAATCTGGCCAGGACATCCCCTTCTGTTTCAGGTCTTTACTCGGCCCTGACCCCTAATTTGAAATTTTCCGAGTGCCCCCCCCCCCCTTCACTCTCGTTACTCCGAGGGTGATTCGAAAATTTGCGAGTTCAACCCGCGAATTCACCTTGTCCATACTGGCTTCATGATGGCTTTATACTAGAATTTTACCAGTCTCAAAATTGTAAGGCCCAATTTATATACTAGGTTTATACTAGTTTTATGGTGGCTTTATTACTAGCTTTATGCTAGGATTTTACCAATCCTGAACAAACTAGACCTATAATGGAACGGAGAAGAATCCTCCAAGGATTTTACTAGTCTTAAACTAGGCTTATTAAAAGGTGTCCGGGCGTAGGCTAATCTTCAAACATACAGCATACTGTATAAACGGATCTAGAGTCAGTTTATTTCATACTAGCAGGCATAAGCATCCTACATATTGTATTTCTTTTTTGAATTCCGTATTGAACTGGACCTGAATTAGCTACTAGCCTTTCTTATATAAGCCTAAATATACAATTAATTAGACGAAGAAGGTATTAGGTCTGAGCACTGGACTTCTTCTAGACCTGGCTTTGAACCACCGCTGCCAGATGATATTTCAAAAATCCGTACTCGCTATTTTTTCTGAGACCTAGAATGGACTTTTACGGACTTCAACTGATTTAACAGTCGCGATCAAGAGAAACGTATCTCTCACAGCCGTAACTGAGGTACTTTTCCCTTGATCGATTCAATATGTGGTAGTGGCCAATAACGACCAAGAGAAAAGTATCTCTCATAAGAGTGGCTGAGGTACTTTTCTCTTGAGCACAAGCGATCTGCATTTAAGGCAAAATCCGTTGAAAAATCCGTATTTTTTTTCAAGGACCGAAAATCCGTAGATCTGGCAGCCCTGCCTCGAATTAGGTGTAGGCTTACTAGGATTTCAACAGTCCTGAAGACCCCCCCCCTAGGATTTTACCAGTCTTACACTAGACCAAAGAGGGGGGGGGGGCGAAAGAGAGGAGCGAATGAGCCAGGGCTGCCAGATCTACGGATGTTCGGTCCTTGAAAAAAAATACAGATTTTTCTACGGATTTTGAGTAAAATACGGATCGCCTGTGCTCGAGAGAAAAGTACCTCAATTACTCTTATGAGAGATACTTTTCTTATGGTCGTCATGAGCTCATACCGCACGTTGAATCGATCAAGGGAAAAGTACCTCCGTCACGAGAATGAGAGGTACGTTTTTCTTGATCACTACTGTTGGATTGGTAGAAGTCCATAAAAATCCGTTTTTAGGTCTCAGAAAAGATAGCGGCGATACGGATTTTTGAAATTATCATCTGGCAGCAGTAATTTTTTATCTTACAAAATAATTCTTTCAATAAATTTTTTATTAATTATAATTTTAAATAATTCATTTAATATAAATTTCAAATTAATAATTTGTTCATTTATTTTATTAATAATAAAAATTAATTCATATTCTTTGAATAATCAATATTCAAAAAAATATTTCTTGAAATTTATTTATTTATTTAAATTTAAGTAATGAAATTCCTTCTTGAATTATTTAAAAAAAATAATATTATTAATAATTTATTTATATTTATACTTTTTAATAGATTTATTTTATTCAATTTAAATAATTTAAAATTAATAATATTTAATTTATCTATTAATAATATAATATATTGAATTTTATTAATGATAAATTTTAATTTTAATCATCATTAATTTTTTGAATTAATTATATAATTATGAATATTATTTTATTTAATTAATTTTTATGAAATTAATTATTTAAATAATATAAATTTATTAAATAAAAATTTCAAATTTCAAATTTCAAATTTATATTATTATGTTTAATTTTATTTCTATTCCATTTATATTAATATTTAATTTTAAATGATTAATAATTAAATTATGATTAATGAATTTTATTTTATTAATTTTTTCATTATTTAATTTAATTAATCAATAAATTTTTTATTTAAAATTTTGTTTAAAAATTGTAATAATTAATTTTTTTTATAAATAAATGATTATTCAATAATTATATTGAATTTAATAATTTTATTTCATTTTTTTAGTTTATATAATTATTAATATAATAATTTAAAAATTTAAAAATTTAAATTAATAATTTTAAATTTCAAAAATTTAATAAAAATAAGAACTTCATTTCTTTTTGTACTATATATAAATAATATTAATACATTATTTTATTTTATAAAATTTTTTAACTGGAAATTAAATATAATTATTATTTATATTAATAAAATTTAGGTTTGAAACCGGTCGTGTTATTCAATAAAATTGTGCATGTCTGTAAGTTTCGCTCTTTCTTTATCTGTAGTATACTTATAATAGACTTGGAATATTAGCCTAAAATATTCTGAAGTAGACTTATAATAAGTAGACAACGAAGGGAGCACACCATAAAAGACATGAAACATAATCTTTATATTTTTGACTATGCCAGAAAATCCATTCCTTTTTCTATTTGGCTCTGCCAGAAGATTTTTCTTTTCCCCTCTCCTCACATTCTTTTTCCTTTCTTTTTCAAGCCCTCGTGTATCTATGATCAACTTTGAATATCTCAAAATCCTGAAGTGACAGTCTCCGCCTCCCATCAAAACCACAAACCTTCTCTCCAAAAGACTCCTGCACCATAAACTAGGTTTCCCTGTTCAAAATGATCTTGATCAGAAACCTACCTGTGTATCCTTCCGAGCACTCACAAATGACATCCTGAGTGCGCGAATCCAAAGCACAACGTTGGGCAAATGAATGGCCTGACTCTACGGTACCTGGACAGGGGCACCGGCGACACGCAATATCATATCCTATTCTAGGATCGCCATAATAACCTTCCTTACATCTATAAAAAAAAAATCAAGCGGTCAGTCAAAGAGAGCTGCGAAAAGTAAAAGATGTCTAAACTTGAACTCTCTCTGTATGATTATAATGAAAGTTTCCGAGGTGTTTTGAATTCCACGACGCTAACCTGTCACAATGTGCTCCTTCCGTATTATTCTGGCAGTCTATACAAGCTCCGGTGCGCTGGTCACAAATATCCGCATGTCCTTGGCAAATACAGCGTTGGCAATTGGGATAGTTCCAGGAGCCAGGTTGACAACTATCGCACGAGCGGCCATAAGTCTGTGGTCTACATTTACACTGGCCGGAGTACACATCGCAGTAATTGTCCAACGATCCGCTACTGTGACAGTCACACGCTACAATGCAAAATATTGAGATTCAGAAATGCAAAAATATCTACAAGCAGAAGTTGCAAAAGGGATAAGCACACATTGAGAGAGGAATTGAGTCTCATAAATGAAGGGTTTTTCCCTTGCATTAGATTTGGTCTTCTTACGGAAGAATTGAAAACATCCCTATAGGTGGGAAACTTGATTTCCACTGTCATCATCGTCCTTATTTTCTAGAAATAAATTCAATGTACCTTTGCAGCCTTCGGGACCGAAGCCGTACGTCGCAGGAGCGCACATGTTACATCTACGACCAACTACATTTGGTTTGCAACTACAAAATCCACCGTTTGGATTGCAAAGAGAGCTGTACGAGCCAGTCAAGTCACATTCGCAAGCTATAACAAATTAATTCCAAATAATTTGATCGAATAATAAAAAATGATTTTCTTGTTTCTTATCATCTTTAGCACTCACCATAACCACCATTATGAATATATGCCCCGATACTGTAGTGATAACCTCGACAAACATCGGACAAATTGACTCTGATAACCGAGTAAATTGTGTCCGCACATCTGTAGTAATCAAACTGGCGACGTCTCTCCTCTCCTATCGGGGTCCCGCTCATGAATGGTAGTTTATCTATCCGAGGGACCATGAGTACCTATGAACAGATGAATAGATTTTAATACGACACTAGGCGTTACTTTTGACCCTGAACTTTTTATACTTACCGAATCTATGAGAACTGAAGCTCTCGGTCCGTTTACATCACCTTCGTTGTACAAGAACTGTAACCTGACGGTGTAATTCTTATCAGCCTCGAGACAGAAGGAAGGTTCAACCACTACGTAGTAGCCATCTAGATGCAACAAATGAGCGATTGTAAAAATTCGTCGCAAGGTCAACGTTTTTTACAAGTGAATGAATTTACCTGGGCGAAGTAAAGCCATCCTTTCATCCGTAGTTTGCGCCTTTTTCCCGCAGTGCCCGTTAGGATTTACTGGCTCCGGCCTGATTAATACCACCTCCGCTTGAACGTATGTACTCGGATTCTAAAATAGAAACACAAGAATTTTCATATTCACCATCAAGCCTGCGGCAAATTGACCGAGCTATGTACAGTAAAACTGTACAGGAGCCATAACAACAAACTCACTTGTGGTTCATAGCGAATAACTAGATTGAAGTCGGAGTCAACTTTGACGGGTTCAATAGGGAAATCCATGACGCTTGGAGGATTTACACGAACGAATCCTGGTCCCGTCCACGAGGTACTGTAATTATCTGGGTAGGGCACTCTTATTTCGATGGTACACGTCTAAAAGTTCATTTCGATAACAACAAAATGAATTAACAAGATACTTCAGTACCTCTGAATGAAAACTCACCCCCGAACAATTCGATCCGACTTCCGCTTCTGAAATCACATAATCCAAACCTCTGGAGAAAAATGATTGACTCGGTTCGTTACAAGTACGTCCTGTCAGGTTCGGTCGACATCTGTAATGAATAATGATTCACAAATGTACTGAAAAAGTTTCTAGAACTCCGTTCACTCGATTGAAAAGCTCTTGAGGAAATTACAAACAAACTGCCATCTAGTTTCCTCTTAAATTTCTCCGCACTTTGAATTACTCAAATTCAAAGTTATATTCATGCCTGTAAAGCTGAAAATGGCCACTTAGTAGCAGTTCTTCAGAATGACATGCAATGATTCTTTGAAAAGGAAAACATGAAGAGTGGCCATCAGATTGCTTGGGTCACAATATTTGTAACATGAACGATCAAGAAGATTCCACTCACTTGCACTGGCCCGTAATGACGTCACAATATTCGTCCAAAGAACCGCCGATATCGCACTCACACGGTTTACACCCTTCCGGGCTGTCACTCAACCCCCAATATTTGGGCACACATTGATTGCAGTCGCGACCAACAACGTTCCTCTTGCACGTGCACTCGCCGGTTTCTTTGTTACAGCCTTGATTATCGTGCGTTCCGAATATACTACACGAACAGGCTACAAAACAAATGGAGAAATGTGATAGCTCAAAAATACCGAAATAGCGAGAGAACTTTTGACTTACCAATACATCCGAGAGGATTATCTTTGGTCAAATTCCAAAATCCGTTTTTACAAGTATCGCATCTACGTCCGTCTACGTTTGGTTTACAGTGGCACTGACCAGATACCAGACCGTTTGCAGGATCGGTTCTCGAATCGCATATACCATCATCCACTGAACCAGAGGGATCACACTCGCAGGCTGTTGACGTGAAACACCATGAAACATCTTCCAAAAATTTTATGCTTGTAAGACTGCTTGAATGTACTCACGTAGACAGATGTACGGATCGTTGAAGTCTTTGGTCGGATCTTGATAGTAGAAGTGCTTGCATTGCTCGCAATTCCGCCCGGCCGTGAAATGGAGACAATTGTCACACACGCCACCCGATACCCTTCCAGTCGAATCGAAAACACTCTGATCGAAGTGACAACTGGTGGCGTGACTATTACACTCACACTCTAGAAAACAAAAAGGAGCTTGAGAAATAGCACAGAAGATGAACGTTGAATACTAGGAACATACTAACTTTTGCAAACATTTTTCTGTTTCCCAATAGCAGGGGCCCATTTCAAATCGTTGTACAAATCTTCGCATTTCTCGCAGTTTAGCCCTTTCGTATTGTGGGTGCACTCGCACTTGCCATGGACCATGTTCGGTTTTAGAGGGACTCCTTCGAGCGGTAGACAACGATCTGCATGACCGTAGCAAGCACACGTACCTCCGACTATCATCTCGTATAAAGCGTAGTAATATTTTTCCTGAAGAAAGTCGTTATCGTCATATCAACCTAGTTTACTCAACCAAATTCAATCGTGATTATGTATTCATACCTTGATATCGGTTCGATTATCCAGAAGATCGTCACCCAACGTATGCAGTTTGGTAAAATTGATTCGAAGATTTGTAAATTTGACTAAATTCAACACCTCCTCTGAGAAGGGATCGATGGTGCTTTCCACGACCGAAGGTAACGTTCTCAGAATCACTTCTCCGTTCTCGAAAGGTAAGAACGAGGAATACTTCTCCGTGCAATAAGGTACAGTTATGTTTTTTTGCTCTCCGATTGGGGCCCAAGGAAATTGCTTGGCACAATTCTCAGCGAAATATCCGTACACCTGAAATAGCGAGTAAAAGAGAATAGAATAGCAAATCGCAGTAAAATATCAATCATTAGATCAATACAAACCTGCCAGGTTTGACCCGAATCCGCGGATCGTTCGACTAGCATACCGGCGGGTCTAAACGTTTTGAATTTCAAATATAAGTAAGAGAAATAGAAAACTGTCTCCAAGTCCAATTGAATGGTAACATTTTCAACTCCAGTCTGTGACTGCCACCACGGTTTCTTACTGCAATTCAGAATATGAGAGAAATAAGGTCGAATTACGTTCGAGAAAATTTTCTTTTATTGTACCTCGGGCCGGCATTGGGAGCGACTACGTTCTCGATACCGTGATATCCTTTGCTCTTTGGCCCCGAATCGCACCAGAAACATTTCTTATGGCCTTGTAGGCTTGTTACCACACAAAATCTCTCCTACGCATTGCAACAATATTTTAACAAACTGACACAACTAGGAAGTCCAGTAGTTAGAAAAAGATGTTGTCGATCTTACTTTTAAACCGCAAGTGGACGAAGCGAACAATCGATTTTCACGTCCGATAATGAGATTTCCGTACGCGGGTGCACATGAACCTCGTTCACATACTCTCGATTCTGATGAAACATGGATCACTGAAATGAACAGAAATTTTGAATTGAAACCCTTTCGTGATATATACAGCTTTCCCTTCAATATAATTGAAGCTCGAGAAGCGAGATGTTTTCAAGTCCTCTACATTCTTCTCACCTCAGATTTTTTCAAGTCCTCCTCCTGATACACACATCCTAATGGTCAAAATTTCATCGAGTCTCTGAAGAAATTTTAGCAATCCTTCAAAGTGGTTATTTTCCGGTAAGACGACGGGCAATCTAGTGGGAAACCTATTTTATGGGAAGTTTCCTCCAAAAAAAGTCCGTCATTCACGCACGGGTCCACCGCCCTTCCGGAAAATGATGGATCCGAAGGAGGCTAGGGCTGTGACCTGCTCTAAGGATGAGGTGAAGTTTGTAAAAATTGATCATAGGTATCCGACGATCTGGAAGAAAGAAAGGATTTGATTGAGAGGGACGTCTTGGCTGATGATAGGGAAGTCTAGGCTCGGCGAAAGCAATTAGGGAACTACAGGGACAGTTAGGTGGTGCATTCGTGCGTCGTGAGGATAATAATTTTGACAAGCATTCGAAACGGACGGACCAAAGCGGCCTAGTCAATGCGCTCCCAAATTTCTCTTTTCAACAGAATGCACTGTGTAAGAGTTGGTGCAGTGTTCGCTTGCCTAAACTGAATTCCAAAGAACTGCCTCAATCACAGAAAAAATAGATTTAAGTAGCATTACGAGCCAGCCACCACAGAATTTTCTTCGTATACTAAGTATTTTTTGCTTCTCAGAAAGTATTATGCCGTAACTTATTGGGATTCGTTTCGAAAACCTGTGACAGACTATGAAATTTCCGAAACAATAAAGGTGATTCCGAACGGGTAACTCTAACAAGAATGCAACTTGTAATATTCCAGCGGGAAAGAAACGTCGTTTCATCAAAAATACGATAAGTCAACTATTTTTACCGCATTTCTGATGATGTGACGTTTCTTTCTCGCTCGTCGCGAAACCTGTCGACGTGAAAATATTGCGAACAGAAGAACGTCTTTAAAAATAAAACTCTTCATTCGAAACCATTCAAACTCGAGAGGAATAAAGGGAAGAACGGGCCATTTGATGTACAGGAAAATGAAATACAGAAGACACATAGAGAGAAGGTACAAACACGAACGGAAGAAATATCGAGACATGGATAAAAAAAAAAAAAAAGGAACGAAGTAAAATCTGTACGACTTCAGTAGATGAGGGTGAGTCACATAAGAAAAATAAGAGGATGGGGACGATGGGTAGAACAGACGACGATGAACCTTCAAGTAAAACGCTCATATAGGCTGCGATGATCCTCATTACCTAGTGGCACATTTAAGAGCGAATCGAAGAAATCCATACAATTTTAAAGTCAAGCAACAGGTACTCATTTCTACAATCATCCTACCATCAATAAATTGGTAAAAATAAGGCTCGGACAAACCGAATAAACGATTTAGCATAGAATGACAGCGAGCAGTGGCACATCAATTACAATTTTCCTCCGAACTCCCTACATTTGGTATCCATATGTTACGCGATCGAGAGAGAAACAAAGAAGGAAGACAGAGACGGTAAAGAGTATTAAAATCTGTTGAACATGTGTTGCATAGTTGAAAGACGCGATGAGAGCGGAACGAAGATATCGCGCGGTTTACACACGCATAACGAAGTTCATGGAGAAAATTATGTACAGTACACCTCTCGATCAACTCGTCGAGATTTCGGTTCATATACAGATAATTATCAAAGACACAAACGTAATTTTCGGACTTTGAATAATTAGGACTATCAATTCTACAACCAATACATTTCTAATCTTAATAAAGATCAAAGGACAACGATAAAAATATTTCTCTAATAATAGTTCTTCATGGAGTGATGTTCAAAAAGATTTTCCCCCCTCTCCTTCTTCAATTTATATTTATCTCCAGAATATTTCTATCACTCACTAGCACATTTCCTTCATCAAAAATATACTACTTCTACAGAATAAAATCCTCAATAATAATCTCTTTTTTTTCTTGACGAATATCTGGAGTAAGCAATAGCTGTCTAATATTTAATGGAATATTAAATTATCATTTTTATTACCGGGATGAACTGAATGAACATCATGAAAGGATAAGAGATTGAGGGGACTACAAAGTTCGAAAGAAGATTCGATAGACGAGATAAGAAAAAGGAAATGGTGTTTAAAAAAATAGATAACGATTCATATGAGCGTTGTCGTACAAACTACTCAGATAATTATTTCACCAAGCCGTCATTGATGATCCACATGAAATTTGTGTGGGAGTAAATCAAGAATTAGATACCATTTTTTCGTCCATTCATCTTTACAATCCTCTTCGTCAAAAAAAAAACTCGTATAGTACCCATAATTTACTTACATCTCAATGAAAATATCCAAACAATTATAGCTCCGTAACTGAGTTTTGGCCAGTCCATTTTTCATTTAAAGGACCTAGAAATTAGTAAGAATGAATAAGTACAACGATCATTAATTAATAATTTATTACTCATCTAGATATAAATCAAGACTACATAAAGTGAGAGGGATTCGTGAGAGATGATCTTTGCACTCATAACTTCGACTTCATAACTAACAAAAAATACCAGGAAGAGAGAACTGCCATAAGCCACAATTAAAAATAAATTCCTAATCAAACTGTCTTTCCTCTAGCATTCAGCTTGAACCTAAATAACCGAGTAAATTTATTATAATAGACTGGAGTTTAGTATCTCTAATTTATAGCTCAAAATTCTGAGGATCGACGCAACAGGTGTCTGTCCTTTGAATCCACTTGGAATTCCTTCATTTTTTAGAAATGTTTAAGGTTTTAGTAAACTTACTCACTCGTTATTTCGTGCGAAGTCCAGAAATACGAATCCTATATTAACGAATTCGTCTGAATGATATACCCAACATGCTCGGGCGATCAGCGGCAAGCTACTCCATGAATAGAATGAGACTGTAAACAAGATCTGAACAAGTGAAGTGCATTCTAAAAATGCCACCGGTCTCGTCTCGTCCCTTCTTCGCTCGTCGGTGTTTTGCGTTTCGTGTTTCCCCTCGACCATTCCTCGTCCTCCTCCTCGTCATGTTTTGTTTATCAACGAGTTATCATTCGGCTCGGATGAAACATATGAATATGGTTTACAATCATTTTACAAAAGTGCAACATCCTTCTGACTGGGTTTTGGTGTGTATTCCCTTGGAGCGCTCAATTCGCTTGTCACTATCTGCCTCGCAGGTGCAAAATTTTCGAATGATCCATCTTTCAAATCGTTTTAGTATCTTTTATTAATTTCTTGAATACGTCTTAAGATATCATGTTACGAGGAGTTCATGATGTGACCACGGATGTGACTAACCACCGCACTAAAGAAAAAGAAACCTACGTGATTTATACGAGAGCGGATCATTCAAACTCACTTGTAATTCGTAAACTACAATAATTCAGTTAGGTACGCCCAAAAATAAGGATAATATCCCGACTTGAATTTCTTACAAGTAGTATTCTATTCAAATCTAAGCCACACAAGAAATCATCCTCATTTTTGAATCAATTAGGATTGCCCTACCTGGGATTATGAATACCTATTACAGAAAGTACGAACAAAGAATACCGATAAGCTGTTAACAAGAAATTTCCGTTGTAGAACTTTTTCATCATTATAACAGGCAGGAAGGTTTTTTTCGCTCAGAATATTTCCTTCAATTTTCCAATCAGAATTTCGATTTTAAATAATTCCGTCCATAAAACGATTTCGAGTTAGAGAATATTACAGAGAGCGGAATGAATTTTGATTGAACTACTTAATTTTTGAAAACGCTTCTGTAAATAACGAACGATATAAACACGAAAGTAAATCCAATAAAATCAAAGTTTCGAAAAGTTTTTTGCAAAGTTTGAATACATTATGAATTCGTATGTTGCTCCGGCAATTATTTTGAATATCATTACACCGACCCTATTATCGGCAAACTGGAACAGACGGTGATATTCTAAAATACTAACATCAACTGTACGCCATTCTGAAATAAAGACTGAAACAACGATGATGTAAATTCATCTTATAATTAAAAACCTCTAAAAAATATATAAAAGAGAAATTTTACACAATTTCTCGCTGTATAAAACAAAGTTGATTTAAGGTAACAAAATCGTCAGATTAGTTTTTCAAAGATTGCTTTACGCTATCTGGTAACAAATTTAAAAATTTGGAATGATCTTCTTTTCGAGCGGTAGCGAGTGTACCTCCTTTGTTCTGCACATTCGTTTCCTTGTTGTACGAATAACAGTTACCATTCATATCGGTTAGAAAACCCCCAGCCGCATGTAATACCGCCTCTGGGGCACATGTATCCCATCTTTTGCAGCCTGGGCTGGCGAAAACGTAAGCATGGGCTTTGCCTTCCAGTAACAGAAGAACCTGCGTTTCAAAAAGCATAATTAAAAACTGAGCATCGAGCTGGGTGAATTTTTGGTTTCATGATTTCACGTACTTTATGACCAGCACCGCCAACACTCAACACTTCGTCAGCTTTAATTGAACGGATAGCTTCTTGAACTAATGCACTGGAATGCGATCGTGTGGTCGTAAGAATTACACGATCTGTTGGTAACTCTTGAGGTGTGTGACCATAAGTTCCAAGTCCTAAAATGCCCCAGATAGTTCTACCGCAATTTTCAGTCTCTTTGTAACCATAATACGGCTGATGAATTACCCCAGCTACTGCTTTGCTTCCAACAGCTATTCCTATCAGAACGGTAACGTGTTCCAAAAGGCCTTGAAATAGAACAATTACAAGATAAATATCGATGAAGTTGAGCATCACTTTGCTGGACATGGAATTAAAGTAGTCACCTTGCGTATACTCGGATGTTCCATCCAAAGGATCCACCCACACAGTAACCTATTACAAAAATGAATTTGCTTTCGATTAGGAAAACACATTTTGTATATCAAAATCTATGTGAAGTTGGACCATACTTGATCTTCAACAACATCTAGCAAATCTTTGGGGCACTCTTTAGTCAGAACTGATTCGTCCTTTTCACAGAAATTATTATCGTCTCCGTTACTGCCTTCACATCCGTCCTCTTCTCCGATGATTGTAATTTTCGGGAATTGACGCGACAATGAAGAAACGATGAATTGATGCGCACGACGGTCTGCTTCAGTTTGAAAATCTTGGATGCCCTACAGCAGAGAGAAGATTGAAACTCTAATGACGTTGATCTATGTTACGACAAAATTATGGAAATGAAAGTTCTTACTTTGTCGACAATATTCAATTCTCCTTTTTTCATTACATCGCGAATGATTTTCCCAGCATGATTAGCTGCTGGTATACACGAAGACACTAGTCTCAAAATGACAGGAATTGAATTTACCATGGCGAAATAAGAAGAGCTTCTCAATGTTTACGAAAGAAACAAACTTCGTAAGTATCAGAACGATAATTTTATAAAAACTCAGGCAATGGATTGAAAAATATTGTTGTTCTATCGTCAATGTTTCAATAGTACTAAACTACTAATCCTCACTGTGCGGTAAATTTTGTTTACCGAATGGCCTTGGTTATATAACGTTTTCCATTTCGTCGATTGTGTAATTCATCAAATTCAAAACAATCAGGTATTCTATAGAAAGAAAGACTGAAGCGAATTGCAATAATAATACATTTCCTCGTCTTCGTCTTCCTTAATAATTATCTCCTCTCTTCATTCTTATCTGATCTCATTTGTGCTCTTATCACGATGTGACGCTTGGAGGGAAAATGATCAGGTTTTCAGCTTGGATAACAAAACAGTAGCTTTGTCAAGTCTGAAAGAACTACTTTTCTCCTGTTTGTTTTCGTAGTGTTGAAGTTTGCGTCGTGCGCTGCTGCCGCTGAGCGCTGCAATTCGTGTTTGTTTTGATTTCATGTTATCAATTCCACCTTATCAATCGCACTTCTTAAAATTCAAATCATTTCAAATACCTAGCTTGAAGGATGAAAAATATAACTTTTATTACGAATAATAAAACAAAATTAAGAACATAAGATATTTTCTAAAATCATGGATATTTCTTTGAGAGAAAATTTGGCCTCGGCACATCTCGATTAAGCCGTTCTTTCGGAGTTACTCTCGAATATTTCAGTTCAATTTGTACGAGAATGTTACGAAATCTTGTTACCACTTCTATCAGGTAAATAGACCGATCTACTTCTTCAAAGTGATTCAAATTAGTTGTGAATCGAAGTATCGTAAATCGAGTTCTGTGTTTGTAATCAGGAACTATACCAAGCGAGGAAATGTTCTTCAGAATAATAATCTTCATCTATGTCGAGCTGTTGCTCTCACCCTGTCAAAACGGACACTTTTCATCAAAACTCAAGAAACTCCAAATCCCAATAGCCTGAAATTTATTCCTGGAAAAACCGTACGTATTTATATTATTTATTTATCTGACAAAACATTCGATACAATATTTTAACCCAGTTTTTGTAGATTCTAGAGGAAGGTCGAACGATAGATTTTCCGAACATTGACTCAACGTGTAACAGCCCGCTGGGTAGAATGCTGTTTCGAATTGAAGGTGTTAAATCAGTATTCTTCGGACCAGATTTCATAACTATCACAAAAGTAATGTGGTAAAGAAATTACATTTTTTTTTTATTGCATGTACGAATGCAATATGTTCGTGAACTTTTCATCAGCTGGAAGTTTTGATTGAAAGTATAGAAGTTCAGATTTTCTGAAGTATTTCTATCCTAATACGTTTCCTCTCTTTAGGCGGATGAAGACGTCGAGTGGAAGTTACTAAAACCTGAAGTTTTCGCAACTCTTATGGACTTTTTTGCGACTGGACTGCCTATTGTGACGGAATTGCAATCAAATAAAGGTGAAATTCGAATTTCGTCAGCGAGTATTCGTAAATTCTTCTTTATCGTATTCCATTCGGTGTACTTTAGAATCCGCTGATGAAGATGATGATGAAACAGTTCAAATGATAAAAGAGTTACTTGATTCTAGAATCAGACCTATAGTTCAAGAGGATGGAGGTGATATTATTTTTATGGTAAAAAAATCGTTTTTCATTACTGTAAAATGAACTAGTTATTCTTTCCGAAGACAACTATATAAGTGCTAATTTCTTTAGGGTTATGAAGATGGCGTGGTGAAACTGAAAATGCAAGGTTCGTGCACCAATTGCCCTAGTTCTGTAGTCACTCTCAAGAATGGTGTTCAAAATATGTTGCAGTTCTATATTCCGGAAGTAAGATGACCCTTTTTTGTTCCTTCAAATGGGAAAAAAAAAAATGAATATCAAGTTTTATATTCGCGTACGATGTATTTATTCATCTTTTTTTTTTTTTTTCTTCTTAGATAAAAAGCGTAGAACAAATCGAAGATAATATACAAATTATAACGAAAGCCGAATTTGAGAAATTTAATGAAAAATTAAAACGGCGAGAAAGAGACGTTGAAGATCCCGAAGAATCTTCTAAAAAAGATCAGAATCAAAACATCAAAAATGGCGTCTAGTTTGAATAATTTTGTATTTCTGTTTACTTTATAAAATTAAAATATTCGTAAAATTGTTCAAATCAAGGTGAATTACCACGAAAGATTTCAAAGTAAAACGTCAAACTGCATGTGTTATTAGAGAAAGAGGAAAAGAAGAAAAAGTACTAATAATAATTTGGTAAACTGAAAATGAAAGAAAAAAAACAATTTAAATTAGTAAATAAATACAAACATTAAATTTATCCAAAAACCTAAAAATATTTCTATTCACAAAAAATCAATAAATAAACCTTAAACCATAAATAACTTAAAACATGTACATCAAGAAGAAATATTGAAAAGTACAACAACGCAAAGAACAAAAATACACTCTGTACTGGTAAACGAATAGGAACTCTCACCTTAAATTTGAAAAACTTTCACAAACTACGAAGTAAAAAATATCTACATTTTAATCTAAAACTTGTTATCTGATGTGTTTTGGTTTTCAATAGAAGCGGAATCTTTGGATTAGTTCAATTTTTGCGGCCGGCAGCTGCACCTACAAAAAAAATGTCATAAATTCCATTGTTTTAACGGCAAATTAAGTATGCAAATTTACTGATGCATAAACCGAGAAATTGCCTACTTAGTCCCTATCATACTCTATGACATACCTGTGCGAGAACGCTCATTTGAATACCGATTCATTGTTGAAGCGGCAGCATTATAAGCCTCTGCTGCGGCAGGACGTTCTTCGGTTTCCAAATTCATCCAAGCGGTACTACTTTTTTCGGTAAACGGTAAAAGATTATCAATCGGAATTGGTTTTTCTGAAGTAGAAACGGAACGATTGAAGGGCGTCAAGTTTTATACTTAGAAAATAATTCAACACTGCTTCGAACTCAAAATTACCTATATCAGATCCACATCTCATGAGGAAAAAATTTTTCGCGGGATATTTTTTTTCTTGCTCGTCTTCGACCGTGACGACGAGTTTTAGAGTTCTCCTCGGATCGTGTCCCCAAACATTAATGGCTCGGGTGATATTCAACGTTACGATGCCTTCGTATGAAGCTAATGCCGTTATTGTTTCAATTTTCTTAAAATCGCCTGTGCAATAAACAATTAATACAAGATTAGCGGGGAAAAGGTATTTACTACACTTTGCTGGATTTTTAAATTGTTATCATAATCTATTCGAGTGGGCTTCAGCTGGTCATTTTTTTTTTGTTTTTGGTTCACATACAAACTAAACAATCTTCGTACTAAATCTCGAGTATGAGGTAATCGTGATCGAATCGAGGAGCTTAGCTGGAAACTTACTTCCGTTGTATTTTCGTTTGTTTCGCATCTTGTAAACGGTTATGAGAACCGTACGTTGTTCCTGTACTTTCGTCCGAATCGCTCTCTCGGATGCACTGACATTGCTTTTCTTAAACGTTTCTTGCAATTTGGAAACGGCGCCATCATCATCATCTTTCAAATCTATATCGACCATCTGTTCAACAGAATAGAAATTGAAATCGAGGTGGCTAATGAAAAAAATATTTTACTATGAGAGAGAAAAAAGGTCTAAAAACAGAAGGAACAAAGAGAAAAGAAAAAAAGAACGATTGTAGAAAAAAGCTGCCTTGCAAAAAAAATTACTGACATGAGCAAAAGTGTCCAAGATTTAAGTGTATGGGAAAATGAGGAATTAAAAACCTTATACTTGGGCTCGGGCATGAAAAAAGCTTCGTCGATGTTGACTTATGAACACAGCACCGCATTCAGCACCAGGGTGGTCAAGGTGGAGCCTTGGGTAGCAAAAAAATTTTTTACATGAGCAAAAGTGCTCAAGAATTAAGTGCATGGGAAACTTAGGAATCAAAAACCTCATACTTGGGCTCTTGCCTTAATGATCCATCCTGACTGAGATTAATGGCTCATGAGAATGGTGTTCACTTTTAGATGAAAATCTTTGAGTAAGAAATAAATTAATTTCGGGAAGTAGGGTATGATTTGAAAATTTCTACTAAAAATATTTCAAAAAATTTACCTTGAACGGTATTTTGTAGAGTTTGAGCTCAGCTGACATTACATTGAGCACCATATCCTTCGATGTTGCCTTTGATTCGCTAATATTGAACGTCACCGTCAGGTTGTCTTCATTCACGATCGGACCTGTAATGAGTATAGATCGATAACGATAAACTCTCGGACATTTTTCCGTTGTCACCGCTTTCATACAGCCATTAAGAAACAAAGAAACTCACAAATGGCGGGAATAGCTTCTCGTTTGAGGTTGAAAGCAAAACTATCGGGGAAAGTTGGTAGATTTATTTGCGGTATGTCTTCCAAGGCCGGGGGCGCGTTAATTTCTCGCGATTTTTCCGGGATCGAAGGTCGACTTCTTTGCGTTGTTGTTGGAGCGGGAGCTCTTCCGGTGAAGGCCAAAACTGTCTTTTGAATTTCCCACATGCGCATTTGTTTTTGCCTGAAAAGAATCAGTAAAATTAACCGTTAATTGTTAGCGGAGTATAAGTACGAGTAATACTGCTTAAATTTGAATGTCAGAATAGGTCCATTGCTCGAGAAATTTGGGAGCATATTTCGATAACGTGAAAGCTCGAATAAAGAACTTGTCTTCAAACTTGAAATTGGGTCCATATTTCACGCATTTCTTTCGGTTTAGTTTTGTTTACTTCAAAACCGTTTTTAGAGACTGACGAAAAGTATGCCTATTGAAAAAATTGAACGTATTTTATGTTGCACGAGAATATTTTTACGCGAGTATAAATTATTCCTTCCCATCATTTATTCAAACTCACAGATTTGGAGAATTCGTTTTTCAAACTTCGATGAACCCTCCCCCTTCTTGGTCTATAGTACAAGTCTATCTTAGAATATTTTAGGCTAACAGCCTTTGGGGAGATACTCACTCCGCTCGTTCGCCCCTTCCCTTAGTCTAGTATAAATCCACTTCAGAATATTTTAGGTCAAGGCTTTCGGGCAGCTCACTCGCTTGGTCTAATAGAAGTCTACACTAGAATATTTTAGGCTAACAGCATTTGGGAGGCTCACTCGCTCCACACGTTTGTCCCGCTTTTTGGACTAGTGTAAGTCTACTTTAGAATATTTTAGGCCAATTGCTTTAGGGTGTCTCACTCGCGGGTTTACAATTTTTGAGGCTAATGAGTGAGCCCCGCTATTCTGTCTAGTATAAGTCTACTTTAGAAAATTGTTGGCCAATTGCTTTTGAAGGAGGGGGAGGGGCGAACGAGCGGAATGAGTGAGCTCCGCTTCTTGAATAAGCCTGGTATAATAGTATATGAAAGAGCAAAATCCTAGCATAGGTTAGTATAATATCAACTGGTAGGATGTACTCGCAAACTTCTCAATCACCTTCCAGGTGCATACCTACACCTAGTATAAGCCTAGTATAGTAGTACATCTCCTAGTATACGCCTAATATAATACCTACGGGGAACAAAGGGGGTGTACTCCAGTGCTGCCAGATGTACGGATTTTTGTTCCCGAGAAAGATCCAGATTTTGCGTAAAATACGGATTTCTTGCGCTCAAGGGAAAATTACCCAAGTCACTCATATAAGAGATACTTTTCTCCTGGTCTTTATTGGCTAATACCGCGGTTCCTCGTACCAGTGAGTCGATCAAGGGAAACGTACCCCAGTTATTCGTTGGAGAGATATCATTCTCCTGATCGTTTTTGATAGATAGGTGAAAAGGCGTAGGGATTTATTTTCAGGTCTCAGGAAAATTGGCGGATACGGATTTTTGATGATATCATCCGGTAACCTGGTGTACTCGCAAATTTGTCAGTTACCTTTCAGGTATATTAATTATAATTTTGAGATGTTTCATGTCTTTTCTCTACCCCCTAATTCTCGAAACGTCCGGCCATGACTTTGGGACTTGGAAAATTTTCAACGTCTAATCATACAGTTTGTAAATGGTATTATACTATTCTAAATATATATACAGTATACTGGAGGTGAACTAGACAGGGCCAAAACACAGTATAAAAGGTTCCATGTACAGTATACTAGGCTAAGCCTTCATTATACGAAACCTGAAGTGGCTCCTGTTCTAGCTAGTCCTGGTCTAGTTCAAGTCCAATATACTGCATGTTGTCTCCGCCCTTTGAATGAGCTAGATATGCAACGCTTCAATTGAAAGGAACTATCGGGGCGAGTGAGTTTTCCAAAAGTCCATAGCCTAACTTATTCCGAAGAAGACTTATACTAGATCAGGTATGGGCAACCTACCGCCCGCGGGCCGGATACATTGAAAAATGAACTTTTACTGAAGCGTTTTCCGTATCCGGCCCGGACCTTCCTACCAACTTTGCAATGTGGCCCGCGGAAAGAAAAAGGTTGCCCATGTCTATACTAGACCAAGAAGGGGGGCGGACGAGCGAAACACTCTACTTCATAGAAGACATGAAATATGACCTTCATTAATTTGGCTAGACAAGAAAATTTTTTGGTATATGGAGTGAACATGCATAAAATATGCGAACTTCGGTGCGCGCTGGCGGCGTTATTCTTTGAATGATCATTCAAATTTAATAAAAAAAAAAAACATCGTTACGTGCCCATGTGTTCCTCGTTATTCTCATCCACAATGGTTCGTTCTCTTGAGGACAAAATAGAATTCGTTAATTACTTCATTTCATAACATGTCTCTAAAAATACAAGCATGACTTACAGAGCACATCGTCTAGACAAGCTTCAAAAGTTTGGAGGTCGCATGACTTACAGATCACATCGTCTAGACGAGCGTCAAAAACTTGAAGGTCTTCAATACTATTTCTCAGATGACGTGTCCTGTCTAGACAAGCGTCAAAAACTTGAAGGTCTTCAATATTATTTCTCAGATGACGTGTCCTTAGACTCGAAATACAAATGAAGGTGGGGGGTGGGACACATGATACACGTGCGTAGAAGATCGACGATAGACCGAGAGAAAAAAAATGTTCTGGCGAAGGCAAATGAATAAAGGTCATGTTTCATGTCTTTCTCTTTCTCAGAAGTCTAGTATGAGACTACTTTAGGATATTTCAAGCTAATAGCTTTCGAGTAGCTCACCCGCTCCGCTCGTTCGCTCCGTCTATTATAAATCGAGTTTAGAACTACAAATAGTAAAATTCTTCTATCAGAAAGCTATGTCATGAACCTAGTATATAAACTGGGCAAGGTGAACTCGCAAATTTTTGAATCACTCACGGAGTAACGAGGGTGAAGGGGGGGGGGGGCACTCGGAAAATTTCAAATCGGGGGTCAGGGCAGAGTGAAGACATGAAACATAGAATCTACAGAGGCTTCAAAGGTGAGTTGTTTCGGACAAAATATAAAAGAAGATCGGAGTTCTCGATACTTCAACGAAAATGGGGAGATTTGAAATTAAAACTCAGGTTTTATTAGCGGAAGAGTTGATGAATAATAAAAGATGACCCGAATTTTGAAACTGTGGTAGTTTAGTAATTTGACTAGTGGTAGTATTCTGTGGAAAGGGAGGTTGGTCTCTATACCAATAGAAAGCTCTAAAGTTTTATAGCCTGCGGAGCGCTCTCTTCAAATGTTTCCGAAGATTGAGATACGAGTCAACTCCCGGTATTATAGATTGATGTGACAAGAAGCCGACGTCGTCAATTTTGAGTCAAATTCTCCAAATTTTTAGTCAATTCAAAATCGACTGCTCTACTTCGTCAATTTCAAGTCGATTTGTAGCCTCTGGGAATGAATGTTAGATGATCTCAAATCGACTTTGATTTGAGTTTGATTCAAAGTCGACCACTGAAGATTGACTAATCATCCACGTGAGAATTCAGATTGTATTCAGAATTTTGAGAGGTATGACTCAAAGTCGACCACAGCTCGACGTCGATTTCAGGTCGATTTGAAGTCAATTAGCGTACATTACTAGAAAACTGCAAATTCGCAGTCGATTTTAGGTCGACAAAAAATTGGAAAAAGTTTATTCGAAATCAACCTGCACGCGATTTTTAGTCGATATTAATGTGATATCGGGAGTAGACTCCACAGTCGGCTCAGTTTCAACATCGGCAATGAGTCAATTTCCAGTCTATTTGCGGACGACCTTAGGGCGGAACTAAATCGACTCTAAATTGACGTTGATTTTGAATCGATCACAAAAATTGACGTCAAATCGACGGTTGACATGGTCTTGAGGATAGACAATCATGAAAATTATCATAAAAAAGAAACGGCGGCTTCCTTAACGATGTGAAACAAGGATCGCAGGAAACTGTGTTTTATGGGTTAATTTGGTTTCGGTTTTGAGATTTCAAAGTCCCTCTGCTGTCATTATGGCTCAAAAGTCAAAATTTTTCCAAGTCCAAATCTTTGACTATGTATAGTGTGGACGACTGCGCTCAACGGTAAAGAATACGGCTCAACATCCAATGTTAGGCTTACGGCGTCATGTATGAGGTGTCGTTGGCAAAAAACACAGTTCGCGTGGAGGGGAAAGGTGCGACGTGAGTATTTTGAATACGCGTGTTTTGCCACCTACGCCTTATATACCTTATCACTTCTGTGGATGCTTTTTATGCACGCTAGCACAGTCCACATAATATATAGTCAAAGGTCCAAATCCTTTATTAGAATGAATCAGTTTTTACTGGACTTCGCACGACTTACAGCAAACTTCCCCCCCCCCCTTCCGGAACAGGTTCCCTGTTGAAGTTAGAAAACAAGGATTGAAAATAGATTTGAGATCAAGTTTTCGACTCCAATAAATCAGAAAGTCGGCCATACTCTAATTCATGAAGAATTTTTTCTTTTTTTCTGTGTTTATTTCATTTTGCTTGCCAATCGGGACCGTTGAGTCTTAGAACACGTGGGCGAAATAATATCGCAGACTCCTGAGCATTGAACTCCTCGTAGTCGTGGATGCATAATTTTATAGCCTGTGGCTACTTGTTGTGACCTCTGAGTCCTCCTCGTGGTCGGGGGATACGTCGTGGTATGAATAAGTATTGGGGACGCCGAAGCTGAAGTCTTCCGATACCTTTACGGTAACCTTCAAGTCTTTGTGGGTCAAAAACGCCTGGTCTGACACAGAACTGGAGACCGCCAAGTTTAGAAGTTTTCGGAGACCCTGAAGATACGGCTTGTCTCTGGCTACTTGCTGTGACGTATAAGTCCTCTTCTTACGTACAGGGATACGTCATAACGTGGATCATTTCCGGAAACCTCAAATATTTGAGGTACTCTGAAACGTTGCGGACAAGTCTTGTCTGACCTCTGAGTCCTTCTTTCACAAGTCTCCTACCTAAAGATTGTATTTGAACACAATGTCGAATGAGAACATCCTCTCACGTGGTTTTTCCTGCTCTACCGTCCCTCCGAAAAATACTTACAAGCAGAGAGACACCGTTTGTTTCCTTCACCTTCTCACATAAAATCTCTTCATCTCGTGCACACTGCTACATAATGTTGAAGACGTACCCATTAAAATATTTCTCGGTTTAACTCTCAAAGACCACAATACTTGCATAAAAAGTATGAATTCACTCCGTTTCAAACGAAAAAAAAGTGCTCAGATTGCAAAGGAGGTAGTAGCGCGAGAATTATGCCATTGACTGCAAATTTCTTCTTCACACACGATATCGAACCGTATAGTTTATTGTAAGGAGCTACAGACATGCACATACCAACGTCCCAGACAACTCATTCTTAACCTCTTCCAGCGTTTTTTTTTTCTTTTTGTTTAGGCCAGACAAACCAACGTCCAGACAGTTCACGACCGCGTCTATGCGTTTACTCACCTCGCGTTGAAAATTTCAAAAATTTTTTTACGTGTCGCAAATAATCTACATTCAACGTCTGCGGAAAAGTACTCGTAACGATAAACTTTTTTTGTTCTCTATGAAAACATTTTCAGCATTCGGTAGGCTTATTTGAATTACATACTCCTTCATTCGTGCTCAGTCTAGGTTTTCAATTATTCTACAAAACGAAGACTTTGAACTGTTCGTTTCTATCGAGTTTACTGTTGCCGAGGAAAAAAAAAAGAAGGTTAAGTCTCGTCTCTGTAGACAGACTATTGTATGGTACTTGCGGGAGGCTTCGGTGATTAACTTATGAATAAAAAAATAACTCAGCGTGAACAAGAGAAAAAAATAGTCGAGTAGAACTTGTAAGTATGGGAAAATTTTTCAATCGAACGAGACGACGTAATTTTGCAGCCTTTCCTCATCTCGTGTGCACGCCAAGTACAGCAAAGATCAACGTAATCAAAATTTGCTCTTGAGGAATAATTGTATAGAACGCCTACATGCATAGGTCAGGCTTTCGTCTTAGGAAAAAAGTACTGATGACATGGAGCCTTTTTTTTTTTTTTTCATTCTTCTTCTTTTTTCCATGTACGAATAGATATTAAGTACCGGTACTCGTGCTTAGTCGTTGAGAAAAAACAATTTTCCGTAAATGCTAAATGCGCGTCTGGCAGTCTACGCCGTTAGAAGTCTGCGTCTCATGCTCACCATATCCGTTATTCCCATTAACAGTTTTCTATTCTGCATCACACGCCATCTATAACGTATCACACATTTCATTAATTAATCTTCGCATTTCTAGAGTCGTTTCCTGGAAGTGTACCGTAAGCCGATACATACAAATAGTATGCGTTAAAAATTGTCGTCCAGACTCGAATTACCCGCAAGTTTACGTAGATGGAGGGAGGGAAGAAGAAAAAAATAAAAAGCTCGTACCGCTATACCCATGATGCGCATTGTATATATGAAATATAATTAACGCGTACGGATGCTGCACCGGTAAATTTATAATCGCACGTAAACGCGTTTTTACTTTGCATTATTTTATAAATGAAATCTGCTGATCAGTTTCCTGTTTCGATTTATATGTGTCGATATACAGGCTGGATTTGACGACGACGATGATGATAAAACTCCGGCGTTGAACCTTCGTCAACTCCGCAGACAGAGGCCTACACTCAGTCACAAATGCGACTCGGTTATTTCTAAGAATGCGAGAAAACTATTCGACTAGTCTGAAAATTAAAGTCTGCGACAGCATTTATTACTACAGTCGGTAAGAAATTTTAGAAGGGAGCAGATAAAAGCGCGATGACATACAGTTTTTTTTGTTTCGAACCTTAGAAAATGTACTTTTATATTGTAGATATAAGTCTCGTTTACTATAGTGCAACGTATTCGTATAATTAGATTGAAATATTTGTATTACGACGAAAACATGAATAATAATTCGGAAGGTAGGTACATACACGCGTGCTGGTGCGAGTGTATAGCGAAATCGTACCAACGAACTCGCACAAGAAGCTAGATTGTTTGCATTGTTTCGTCCGAAGAATGATTTTGTGGTATTTCATTGACTCAGTGAAAATATTGGCACACGCGGAATTGTGATAGGAACCGTATTGATTCTGGCTGTAGTAAGGTCGGACTGAACTGCCAGACTGTTATCAGTCTAGGTAATGAATACTAATGAAACGCGAAGTAGATAATCGAAGTGTTTACGCGAGGGTGCGTCCTAAAAATTTTTGAAGGGGGGGTTTTTCCAGAGAGAGGAGTTTGGATGAAAAGAAAGATTTTCAATAGGGTTTTGAAGAAAATTTTGTAATATGAGGCGAATTCTTAAGTTCCGGGAGGGGGTAGCTTCCTCCGGATATTCTCTCGGGGATATCTAGATGAAGTTTCAGCGAAGAATTATAAGCACGTGGAATTTGGAGTTGAGCGTTTAAAATTCCTCAAGGTCTGAATTAAACATACCACATGTGAGGAGAGTTTTCGAAGAAGGGCGTCCGTCCAGTAAGAAATACATTCAGCGGACGCCCTTTTGCTAGATACGTCCTCATAGATTTAAACGCTTTCGACCTATGGTCATCTTGAAACAATCATATTCAAGTTTGAAGTAAATCTTTCCGAAGTCTCTAAACAAACTATAGTCTGTTCACGTTAAGAAATGGCTACTCGAGAAAAGATTCGAGTTCGTACCACCATTTAGATAACATGGTACGAACTCAAACCCTTTCTAAAATAACCTAACTTTCTCCTTTCTTTTGGCCCTTTCTTTACGTGAAGAGACTATCCCTAACAATTTTTTCGAGTCTCGTAATGACGAAAAACATCAGGAATATTCTGAAGTAGCGAATTGGAAGAAAATGAACGAAATATCCTCGAACGAGACTTGAAGGACAGGAAAAACGGGAAGTTTTCGATATCCTTCATGTTTTTAACCCCCCCCCCCCGCGCGCTCTCCGTTATGGATGGCGATACTACGGCTCTCGGATTTGGAAAAATTATCGATTTTGCGAAGCCTTCCTCCGGTTGGGGTAGGCGACACCTTCTTCCTCTGGTTAGGTTAGGTTGAACTTGGCATGCAGTATACTAGGATGTACTAGGCCCGGAATGCAATACTGGAGGAGGAGAACGAGCGAGCCAGCCAGCCAATCAATGAACCATGAGCTTAGTAGGCTGAAGTAGGCCCAAGTCCCTATAAACCATGATTCAGAGCAGTGTTGCCAGATCTACGGATTTTTGGTTCTGCGTCAAGTACGAATTTCTCGTGCTCAAGGGAAAAGTACTTTAGTCAACCTTATGAGAGATACTTTTCTCTTGATCGGTATAGGCTGATATCGCGGTCACCCGTAATATTAAGTCGATCAAGGGAAAAGCACCTCAGACTGAAGTACGAGAGATACGTTTCTCCTGATTGGTAAGGTTAAATTACTGCCAGTCCGTAGAAATTCGTTTCCAGGGATGCCGATTTTTGAGAATATCATCTGGCAGCAGTGATTCAGAGTTATACGAGGCTATATTAGGATAAGAGGAGAAGAAGAACGAGCGAAGGGAAAGAGACCGCCGATGAATCAGCCTAGTGTATACAGTTACGCTTTTGATGCATTAAGAAAAAGTAAGTTTCTTAGATGAGAAAGGGGTGGGGCCTGGAGGGACATGAGACATGATTTTTATTCAAGTTCCATCTCTGTGAACAGGATATTTAACCCAGGTTTCTAACCCTTATCATAATTCTTTGATTTTTTCCGGGTTTCAGAAACCCGTGAAAATCATGACCTTGGAACTCAAAAAAATTTTAACCTTCGCGATACTTCTATCAAACTTCCCAGACAATGTTTACTTCTGAGACAATAGAAATAACCTTGTATACCATCGTGACATATTGATAAAAGTAGCCTCAAAGGGTGCTTCTCCCTCCTCCCCACGAGTCGAACGATCCACGATCCCGATTGACCTTGACCAACAAAGAGACTACTTGGATAATGTTGTTTACGCTTTTCGGCGCGAAAAGGCATTTGTATGTCCATTAGGCGTTGCCCAAAGGAGACCACAAAGATGTCGACTTACTAGTCTTAGACTCCGTCATAGTTGTAGTGTTCACCCCTCTCTACTTCGTCTTTTATGATTTCCTCGACTAATCAATGAGTATCCGGAATGTTGGATAGGATTATCTCAATGACTCCGATCCACTGCGTTGTTTTTCTAAGCATTACCATTTACGGTCCTCTTGTAAACTTTTAACCCCCTCTGTTCGAAACATAGGTCATCTTCACCCGACGTATTTTGGAATAAAGGAATTCTGTGTTACGTTTTTGTGTGTTCTATATTTCTACGAACTAGCTTCCTCAGAATCCAACATAGGTCACCGGGATTCATCGACGTATAGTCTTCCAACTCCCCGAGACTAGCAACAATGTCACGTACCGAAAGAAAGACCAGCGCGTCTATCATCCTGAAATGTAAATTGTATTTCCTCTGCAGCCCATATATCCGCTAACTCGTTTTTGTGTATTTTGCGACAGATAAAATGAGCAGCCTTCCACTGAACTTCACGAAAAAACGCGCGGAATTTCTTAAATCATGACTATTTCGAAATCGCAGTTAAGCAAGGTTTTCACTTGGGCTCTCAATCAGACCGCAGCTCTTGCGCATTGCAGGCGTTATCGATACTTTGAAGTACCAACAGTTATTTCGCGCTGAAAATTCCGAAAAATACTTCGTTGCGCTGAAAAGTCGGGACACCGATGATATCATGCGGATGGAGTATTCGCGCATATGCTAACCGAAGGGATCCAGAGTGGGCATTAGTGGGAATCAGGTAACTTAAATGTAGTGGAAGAATGCGTCATGGTAGAAGTTGAAAAAATGTTGATTTTTCAACCTCCTCGCTCTAAACTAGCTTGAGGAGTAGGGCTACAGCCATGGTTCACCTGAATGTGGCGGAAGTGAGCTCAATGGTCTTGACCTGGTGCCCCGTCACCCGATTAGCATCGATTTACCCGATCTGCGATGTGAATGGGGGGGAGAGGAGGGTCATAGGCTACGAGACATGAAATATGATCAGCAGAAAGTTGCACTTCTTTAAAAAGTTACTTAGAAAAGATTTGAATGTGAAATGAATCAAGAATATTGCCTCATACGAGATTCGGATTTCAAAATGATAACAGAGAGAGGGGGAGGGGGGGACTGGATCTGGATTCGTCGTTCGCCGTTCGTGATGCGACTACCGTCGCCTGATGAGAAGTGACCTACCCTGACCTAATTAGGCACTGGAGAAAATTTCTTAATTTTTTTCCGTTTTTTCTGTATCAGAACTGTCAAGCTATTCATGAGTACGATGAGGTGTGAAAAGAGTCCTGAAAATAAAAAGCTTACAAAAGCACTTCCGGGTATTACCCTATCATACCAACAATACTCTAGTAAACTAACTGAATGGAGTAGATTTGTACACTTGGACTCATTTTGATCGTCTCAAGGTGTTTGAATGAAAATGAGCAGGTGGGATTAATAAATTAACGGATGAGTTTTAGCGAAATTAGAGCTAGCCAGATTATCCATGAAACCTTATGTTCATTTGAGGGCCAACATTGAGAAGAAAATGTTGAAGAGAAACCTGCGATAGAAGATCATGTGTTTTGTTCATGCCTCCGGTAACACTTGCACAAAATTTCAGGAGGGGACAGTAACATTTTGTGAATGGATTTCGGCAATCAATATTATATGCGATAGTAGCAGGTATCTATTCCCCTGCCAGAAGACCAATAAATAAACCAACCATTACGATAAGCATTAGGCAAACAAGTATGCAATATGATATAGCGGAAGAGCTCTACAGTGTTCTACATGAGGATGATTGTCCTTCTCTGTACGATGCGACGAATCAGCGAAGTTATTTTGAAAACAAAAAGAAAAGAAAGAGATGGTACGTGTGCCGAGAGAAGAATCGGTGCCGATACTATCCGTGTATTGACGAATACAAACTTCTTCCGTTTTCGAAGGCAGATAACCCAGAAGTAGAAATGTGGAGGGTCTCCTTAGGTCCTTCTGATAAACTCCAGTCTTATACTGGACAGCGGATATTCTCACCGTTGCCTTTCTAATCCTCGATCAATATCGATCAAATCGGTGACCTCTCATCTTCAGATAATTCCTTGAGGTTCTCATAATGACTTTCTCAAGTTGAGAATGTCGTCATTTAGAGCTTTTTCTGATTTTTCTTTCGAAACCAGTATCAATTTGTATTGTCCTCTTAGCCATAACTTTATTCTTCATAATTTTTGACAATTGGAGTAACTTTCCGAAAAAAATGGCCTCAATGGTAATTTGTTTCATAATGATGTAATAAGGAAATAATCTTACCGAATGAAAAAATTCACATACTCTTTTAACCCGTCAAAAATGATCGCTGAGAAATATGCGCTCGTGAAGCAATACGAGTTGAAGCCACGATTCGATTTACAATAATTTGTAATTTCACTGCCTATACCATTAAAAAGGGAAGAATAATCATTTGAATAATACAAGCCGTAAAAGAATTGACGTTATCGTGAAGTACTTGCTCATAAAATGATAGGTGGACCACTCTGCAAACCGTAATTATATTTCTCCATATGCAAGCAGACTTGGCAGAAACAATCGATGCTACTATAAAATATCGACCTGATTAATACAAGTGCCAAACTCTCCTAATGCGGTCAACTCAATCAAAAAAGGTTTTTAAAACATTATCTTATAAATAGGCCTAGTAAAAGAGGAAGGGAAAGAACGACTTGATGAAAAAATTAGAAGTATCTCAACCCTTATAGATCACGATGCTCCTCATTTCAAGATGAAAAATGATGAAAGCCTAGTCTGTAATAGTTTTGATGAAAGCGAAATGGTCACTCATAATGGAGGTGGTAACCAACTCCGATTGCACATGAGCTTCATCCCCCGCTCTCTCAAATTTCAACTTCGTTAACATAGCTTTTACGTTGCAAGTTATGATCAGAGTAAATCTTTCAGAAGTGTAAGAATTTTTGAACTCTCTTTTTTCCCAGCCTTTGACCAAATATTGTTTCAGGTGTTAGAACTCAACTGCCACCCACGAAATTTCGAAAAAAAACTCCGGATTCTTTAACGAAGTTGAAGGAGGGGTGTAGCGAACCTGTTCTATGGGAGGAGGGAGGGGGGAGACTTGAGAAAATTTCGAGTTATAACGATACGATTTTCAGGAATTTCGTCTTCTGAACCATTCTGATGAGAAAACTCGCGGGTTCTTTGACGAAATTGAGCGAGGGATGTAGAGGAGCTGAATTGAGGCTCTCGGGCTACACTTGAACTTGGAAGAATTTTCACTTTCGATCAGCCCCAACTCGGGAAAATCAGATGCTAGAAGAGGGATTTGAAAAAATTTCAGCTCTCGAGCTAGATGCAGTGGGGGGGGGAAATTTCGAAAAATTTGACCTTTGTGCTGTACTGTGTATGATGAGTGGGAAACTTGGGAAATTTGATCATTTTCCGAGTTATATGATACGAGAGGCAACCAGAAGGATTTGAAAAATTTGGACCCTCGAGCTATGAGGAAAAATTTAGACTTTCAGTCTGGAGAGAAAAATTTTCAATTCCTATCTTCTCGCGAATGGCATTCAGTTGCTGACATTTTTCTCTAGTCCGTCATCGGAAATCGAAATTTTCTTATCAAGTTAGGTTAGATTGTCGTCACCTAACATAACCTCGATAAAACAGGTTTCCCATTAGAAAATTTTTATTTATCTTCTGTGAACTGGACGTCACGAGTTATTTTTCCGCTTTACGTTGTTTTCCAATAAAGTACGCATGAGAAGAAGGAGGAAGTATAACGAGGACGTCTTCTAGCCCTGACGAGAATAGAACCTTCGACTTCTCATCTTTATCGCGAGTGCAGCGATAAGCATTCTTAATGAGCCTTAACATACATAAAAAGGAAGAGGAAGTATTACGAGAAAGTTTTCTAGCTCAAGACGAAAATAAAACCCTGGACTTCTCGTCTTTATCGCGAGTGCGGCGATAAGCATTTGCAATTAATCTTGAAATACATGAAAAGGAAGAGGAAGTGTAACGAGAAAATCTTCCAACCCGGACGAGAATGAAACCATCAACTTCTCGTCTTTATCACGAGTACAGCGATAAGCATTTGCAATTAACCTCAAAATACATGAGAAGGAAGAGGAAGTATGACGAGGGAATCTTCAAGCCCGGACGAAAATAGAACCATCGACTTCTCGTCGTACTTCCTCTTCGTTGATTTCTGGTGAACGTCCGCATTCCACACTGTTTATGATCTTTCTTACCTCAGAACTCTTCAAAGTAGTATAATTATTGAATCAGGTACTTCGCTGGATTAATAGACATGAATACTGTCGGTGGCGCACAGAGTTACCCCAAAATATTTGGTAAATTGGATGAAAGTGGCCATTTTGAATTTCAATTTACGGATTCTTTGACGGAGTTGGGCGAAGGGTGTAGAGGAACTGAATTTAGACTCTCGAGCTATACTTGGACTTGGAAGAATTTCGACTTTTGAGTTGTACATGATTAGCCTTGATTTGAGAAAATCAGACTTTCGGGCTAGAAGAGTGTGACGATGCGGTCTGAAGGAACCCAGTTTTCTAAGCTGGAAATCCTCGCCGCCTCAAAATGGAGTTCGGGAAAAATTCTAAATAAAAGTCAGGAACATCGATAGTAGACCGTAAATTGTTCGTAAAAACAAAGGTTCATGTTAGTCGCCCACGCACAGGCTGTGATAACAAACTAAAAAATACGCACTACGAATTGCACGAGTTGCACTCCCGACGTATACATACACGTGTACGATTTCGAAGAAGAGAAAAGAGATAAGAGAGACTATGCACGTGTACGATTTCGAAGAAGAGAAAAGAGATAAGAGAGACTGATTTTTCAAAAGAAGAACCAAACTAAAATCGTAGCTTATCGACAGCGTCTTCCAAGCCTGAAGGAGATGGTGGACTTCGAACCTCAGCCAGACCCATCTTTGTTGGCTCTCGGAGAATTCATATTTTTTTAATCACCGCCAAAGTGAATTCAAACCCAATTTAGAAATAGTAACTATATTTTTTGCTGCGATCCTCTGTCCTGATAGATTGAAGATGAGAAGAGAAACTCGCATATCCTCCGGTGGCGCTCGGAAATCGAAATTTTTTATCGAGTCAGCTCTCGAGATGGATACAGTGGAAGGGGGATTTCGAAAAATTCGATTTTTGAACTATACAGTATACGATTGGTGGGAAACTTATTGATTATATTTTCTAATCACGAAGACTTGAAAAATTTTGACCTCCGAACCACCGAGCTGAGCTAGAGGAAAAATTTTCTCGAAGTGATCAAAAAGTAGTGGAAATTCTTTCTTAGTCCCTCACTCATTATAACACTGTCCAACAAAAATTTTTTTCTTCGCAGTAACATAAACAGTTCCATGATCTTAAAAGTATTTTCGACCCTGGAAACGATGCCGTTCGCCATTTCTCTACAGCACAATTAGTTTTTTGTTGAAATATTCGAAAATGTTGCAAAATCAACAACTTCAACCTATTAATTGGCTACATTCTGATGAAAAATCATTGAATCAATTTACACCTTTAGCGAAAATATAGACTTTCTCCAATGTCAGTGGTAACACGGAAATGATCATTTTTCTAAAATTTAATACCCGAGCTTTCCGAAGCGGGGTTACACTAGCGTAAGACGCGCGTTCGTCAACGCGATCGTTTCGTTAACCTCCCCGCTAATTTGCCTTTATATCATTTCAAATACTAAAACGTGTATTGAATTTGCTTTTCTTTTAAAATATCTTTATCATAAGTTATGACGCATGAATGACAGAAGTAATGAATTTTGAATGCTTGGGAAGCATTTTCATAAACTGGAATTCAAAATGTAAATGATCAATTCTTGAAAAGTCGATTAAAGCCCTCTCTACGCGTCAGATTGATCCAATTTTTTCTAATACCATATCCTAGATATAGAGCACGTAATTACGTCGAATGAAGGATTCAGCGTTAAATCTAACCTTCTATTCTTTCCGTCAAATTGGGTCAGTTTTAGCATTTTTTACAATTTCAAATCGGAATTCAGACAAATTGAAACGTGCTAGAGAGAAACGGCTGACGGAATCCATTATTCAAGAATCACTATTTGTTCTCAATGTTACTAAAACATTGTTAGACAGTGTAATTATGTAAGTCGTAAATCAAAATTTTTTGATCAAGTTAGTCCTTGAGCTACATACAGTGGGACGGGGGTTTCAAAAAATTCGATTTTTGAACTATATACAACTTGAGAAATGCGATTATTTTCCGAGTCATATGAAACAAAAGAGGCAATCAGGAGGACTTGAAATTGTTGACCTCCGAGCTATGTGGAAAAATTCAGACTCTCAAGCTGGAGGCAAAATTCCCTCGAAGTGCATTCAGCTCAAAAAATAGTGGAAATTTTTCTCTTGTCCCTCCGTCACTATAATTATGTAGTTCGAAATCGAAATTTTTATCAAGTTACTCCTCGAGCTGGATACAGTGTACGGGGAGTTCGAAAAATTCGTCCCGAAAATACGCCCCTATCTCCTCCATTCGAGATCAGACAAATCAAACAGAAAAATTGATTTAAAGTTTCTTATTTTACTTACTTTCTTCTAGACTTCAAAAGTTTATTCCGATGAAGACTGTTGGTCCAGTCGAAACGTTATAAGTATAAATATACTCTTTGCAATTTTGTGCAGGCAAAGCCGTTCTTTTATCTAATTAAAAATTACCCATCAAAGGCTCATTAGATAAAAATAAATCCTATAAATTTGAAATTTAGTGAAACCATTTTCCCTCCAGTAGACCTTCAAAACTGTCACTCATTCCATCGGAAGTGATTAAAATTTCGCAAATTTTTCGAAGCATTGGTTTTTGAACTGTCGTCAAGCTTTAAATCACATTTTAATCAAAAATATAAAAAATGACTCACGCTTCGTGCAGAGGATCGTTTCCCGCAGAATCCAGAGTTTTTCCATCTCTCGTCGGATTGGCGCCAAGATTCATCGGTTGGTCCGCTTGCATCTCCTCGTCGGACTGTGCGGATAATTTCAAAACGATGTCGGAAAACTCTTTGAACACCAAATTTTTGTCAGAACCAGTCGTCATCGCGTAAGGTACCACAGCTTTCGGAAGATTAGTTTGTTCCGTTGACAATTCCTCCGTAAATTTCACGAGGTTATTATTGGTCGATCGACTGCTCGCCATTGTTACAAGCAGCATCCCTATCAAAACTCCGAGGGCTCTGGCCCGGAAAAAAACGTTAACGATAGCCATTTTTAAAATATTATTTTTCAAAATAAAATAAAATTTCTTCTATTCAGAAATAAAACGAAAATTGATACGTTGAACAATCACGTCGGTAAACACGAATAAATGGTCGTATCGATGTGCAAAAAATTCATCGCTCGCGAAATATCGAAATAGAGAAAAAAGTACTCGTGGAGCAGATTGCGCGAGTTAATCGTGTTGAAAATACGGAAAGAGAAAAAGCACGAGTAGATGATGATTTACCAACACTAAGTATCGTTCGACAATTACGGATCAGAGCAACTGATGATCTGTCGTTCGAATGCACCGTTTGACTATGAACGCGCAGCTTCTTATTTAGTGCCGTACTGCGAAGAAAGCGGGGGGGAGGGGATATTTTTCTACCCGTAATATTTTAAGATTCTTGAAAGGAAAGAAAAAAACACATCGTAGTAGCGATAAGATCGCATTTCTCTATATTTTTAGCCTATATTTTCGATACTTCTAATGAATATTTAATTATGAATTACCCGATAAAGAGAGGCTCTATAATTCTTTTGAAACAGAAAATTTGCCTTCGTCGGTTGAGAATAACCTTTGTAGAGGTCAGATTCGATAATTCTTGGTTTTTCTTTTCTGTCATGAGGTGAAAGATTGTCGTCTTCAATTGTAGTCGACTCAATCGACCACGTCCAAAAGATGTGGTACAACTTAGGTATCGAAAATATCGATCAGTTCGGAAAATTTTGAATTAATTCTGTCAACGTTTAGAATTATAATGCTGATTCGCTGTAGATATTGCGAAAAATCAGAGCTTATTATAAATTCCTCGAGATTATTTATGCAAATTTATCTTGGAATATTATAGGCTACCTGGCCACGTGACAACTGACAGGTTGATAAATACTAAATCAAAGCACAAAAATAGAAAAAAAGTTTGGAAATGATTTATGAATTTTTAATTTTTTGAAATTTACAAGAGTGTATTATGAAGTTGTAAAGGAACTGGGAGGGTACAATTTTTACCACTTTTTTGGGTAAGAATGGATGAAATTTTTGTGACAGGAAGCTCGTTTTAGAAGGATATGAGGGTGCTAGCCTTCTTACTGATAACTATTGTCACTATCATCATCTTCTTCTTCGCCGAGCAAGCAAAATTACTAAAAATAAATTTCATTTTTTCAATCGTATCTAGTCATTGGAAAAGGAACTTTCGATACGTCGATAAAGCTGCGTACTTGAATTCGTTGCGTTATCAATTATTTACGCTGGTTCAGTTCGAATGGGAATAACAATTTAAATCAATTTTTGTGAGACAACTTAAAAGTTTGAGATAAGATGGCGTGTTTAAAGTATTCGACGATATGATCGAGGTCAATTGCCAAATACTGAGCGGTGCACGACTTAGAGAATAAAATGCCTATAGCTGAACCCGCGTTGAAAAATCACAAATGTTAATTCGGTTCAAATTCAAAGTGAAACGGACGACTACTCGAAAAGTCCGGATTTTTTTACACGTGGACTCTAGAGAGCGATCAGTAAATTTTATTCTTTTTTTTTTTTTTTTCGTTAGATATGGTTTTCCACGCGCAAATTGATAATGAAGCAGTTTTCCTTGGAACTGATATCAGCATTTTTCATAGATCATCCGGTTCTTGAGTTGGATGTTGATAATATGCTGATAACGATGATAGCTTTTCATTATTCTTTCAACTTACTCGAATTTACGATATCCACGTGGTTGTAATTTATAAATTATTCATGCAAAATGGTATATTTTGTGACGAGGGCAAAAAGGTGGAAAATGACTGGTGATGAGAGCAAAATTTGAGACTCGTGACATAGCCGAGGGTCGAAAATATCACGATTTACCCGAGTTACAAACTGTATTCCCTTTGGGTCCATGCCCCCGGCCTTATCTCGGAATTTCGTATTACGACTCAGAAGTGGATTCAGAAGATGATTTTGGGATCAGGGGAAATTAACGACTTTTTGGAAATGTCACCAATTGAAGAAAAAATATAAAAAAAGCTCTCTTGCTTTTCTCTGAATTCACTTTTCTGAAATGTGTACACTCCTCTCCTCCCTTATTTTTGAAGTTTTGATTAAAATTCACCCATCGCTCTCCTGTTAATTACATTCGCTTATGTCGCATGTGCAGCGCCGCCCCGTTCTCCATTATGAAGTGGGTGTGGGTTGCTTATGCATTTGATATTGTTTCTTCCGGTACCGGAATCGACCGTTTTGGGTATAACTTCAGTGTTGGAAGAATCTCCTCGGCGAACCTCCTCTTCTGCTTGGAAACTGCCAAGTTACTTTGGCAACCGCCAAACTGCAAAGCCCCCTGGCATGCAAAAAATAAAAGAACACCCAACAACAACATCACCTTAAGACATAGTAAATTGCTGTTTGGGTTTCTTCATCTTCTTCTTTCTTCTAGGATGATCGCCATCCTCTTCTTCTTGCAAATCTGGTTGTTGATGGTACACAGGTGTCGAGTAGGCCACAGCGTGGTTCTGCATTTGCCTATTCCATTCCCGATCCATCTTCTTCTTCATGACAGTTGCTGCAAATACAGACACCTGGTTCCATGCTTCTTCGGAACCTAGCATGGTGGATACCAGGCTACTCGGGTCAAGCGCTTCATCTACCCCAATCTCTTAAGGTTGTCCCGCTCACGCCTCCACGCCTCGCACTCAAATAAGGTGTGCTCTGGTCCATCATCCCATCCTTGATCGCAATGCGAAAAGGTTGTCTGCTCAACTTTCCTTAACTTCTCATGAAGGTACTTGTTGAAGCAACCATGGCCACTTAACACCTGCGTTAGGTGAAAGTTTAGTTGGCCATGGTGTCGGTTCATCCACTCATCAAGGTCGCGTATTAACACACGGGTTGTCCACGTGCCTATCTCACTTTGGGCAATTCTTACTTTCCATTTCTCAAGCAAGGAGCGCCTGGCCTCCTGCTTAACCCGTAGAGTCTCACGCTTGGTCGTCGTCGTCTTTTTTGCTCTGAACACCACCGCTCTCTCCTCAGCAAGAAGCTCAATTGGTGGTGAACGTGCTAATACGCAAAGAGCCTCCGTCGAGACAGAGCGCTAGGCACTAACACACCTCAGCGCTGCTCTTCGTTGGATCTTTACCATCTCTCGTCTTCTGTATGGTATCTTCATGGAGTGCACCATATAGGAGGATCGATAAGGCGGTGCTCATCATGATCCTTCTTCTTGCTTCTCTCGGTCCTCCTAGGTTCCTCATCAGGCGGCTTAGGTATCCAACTACCCGGTCTGCCTTTTCCGCTGCCATCAGGAAATGGTGCTCAAGCTTAGCATCGAGTCAAACCAGATGCCCAAGTATTTCATCTTCTTCTTGGTCTCAATTTCCACACCTTGCAGGCGAAAGGTGGGTGGACTGAACTTCCGACGGGTCGTGAACAAAATGGCCTCCGTCTTACTAGCTGCAAGTTCGAGTTCAGCCGACTCGATTCAACGCGCCACTACCTCTAGGGCCCGATTTACCCTGCTCTCCATCGCTACAATCGTCTCGGCAGTGCATACCACCAGTGTGTCATCCGCAAAGCAGATAAATTTAACACCCGGCGGCAGCTTCAGTTTAAATATCCCGTTAAATGCGACGCACCACAACAGCGGCTCAAGAACCGACCCCTGCGGCACCCCATGAGTAACTAGGCGCTTCATTGTACTAGCAGATGTCTCTGCTTGGATTTCTCGGCAGCTGAGATTGCTGCTGATCATCCTGAGCAGGTATGCGAGCACTTCTGCGTCCTTGAGGGCTCCCGTTAATTACAATGAGTTTTTCAGACCTACAGAAAAGAAATAACACCCCTTCTCAAAAATCGACGTCATGTTGACCCATTAATTCAATAAGTATTCGACACAAATTCGACGTCGATTTACCGTCGAAATAGATCCGGGATATGTCGACCAGAAATCGACCACAATCGACTGATTCGTTTTAACCGAAGTCCTGCAGAATTTAGTGACCTTTTGATACTTGACATCGACAAGAAGTCGATTCGGAGTAAACGATTCTTGTAGGCGATGGAAGTAATGCTACGGAGATTTTTTTTTTTTTCACTTGCTCACGGTGAGAGATCGAGTGAGGGCCTGCTACAAAATGAGCGAACGTGTAGCAATAGTCGTTTTTTCGCGCAAGGAGGAATATTACCGAGGGGCTGGTTTTCTCTCTCATGCTTGCGGTAAGAAATCGCGTTGGGAGTCACTAGTTTGATTGATGCGTGTAGATGTACCTAGCGATATAACAGAAACTCTCTCTCTTCCAGGCGACAATACCAAAAAAATCTTCTGACGGAGCCAAATAGAAAAAGATCATGTTCCATGTCACCCGCAGTAGAGACCTATATAATCAAGCAGCCTAGTTTAGGCCTAATACCTGCTCATTCGCGGTGGTCAAATTTCACGCTACTCATGGACTCAGAGTACAAACAGAAATTATATATGTCTTCGGGCGTTTGCGAGGAAATTCAAAGTAAAGATCAGTCATATCAATCTCGATATGATCAATGCATCAATCGCGATTATATCGATGTACGAATCTCGATTATATCGATATATCAATCTCGATTATATCGATACATTGAGATCGATTACTGATCTCGATTATATCGAAATATCGATGCTATATTTGGCTGACCTTCAACAACTAGTATACTTTATATTAGGTCTGGTATAATGAAAGCTCAAAGTTAGAATATAGCGATATAAAGCTAGTATAAACCTAGTACATAAACTGGGCAAAGTGAACTTTCGGGATGAACTCGCAAATTTTCAAATCACCCACGGAGAGACGAGGGTGAAGGGGGGGGGGGGGACATTCGGAAAATTTCAAATTAGGGATCAGAGCAGAGTGAAGACATGAAACATATCAAAAAATAGAGGCCATTGCAGGTTTGCAATGGCAGCGGGGAATCCGCAACCTCCCGCGCTTGCGATCACGTTGGCGCGAAAATGCCCCCTCAGAAAATGAGTTGGCTGGGCTCTTCTCAGGATACTGCATGCTAGGCCTGTTATAATGAAGGCTGGAAATTGAAAATTTTCCAAGTCCCTGAAGTAGGTCAAGGTCAAGGTCATTGATGACGTCATAATGCGCCACAAGTCACGTCACGCAGTTCACAGAAACTTCCGGTCGCGGACGTTTTGTGAGGATGTGTTCCCCGCCAAAACATACCCCTGGGTGGCCCAAAAGTTCGGTTCCAAATTTGCACCCTCGAGAATTTCATCGTTACGAAACATTTATTGACTTTACATATAGTTATAAAGTGGACATTGCACACAATCGATCACTAGCAATTACCGAGCGTTTTTGTTCGGGATATCGACACGCGAAACGCTACGAAACGGAAGAAACCTGATAGTGGAACGAACTTTTGGGCCACTCGGTATTATCAGTTGCATGCTCACGCTGTGAAAAAATTCTCGTTGGCTCAGGCGATAGATAGACGACTAGCAAGGGACTCAATTTGACAGAGAGCGTGTTCTATGGGGGTCTTTTTGAAGATTTTGGCACCCTTCGGCAAAACCTGATCTATCTTAATGAAGAGGTTGGACTTGAAAAATTGCTGCTTCCGAGCTATCTTAATATAGAAGTTCGACTTCGGAAAATTTCGACTTCCTAATTTCACGACTAAAAATTCCTCGACGTCTCCATTTGCCCGCTCAATACTCTCCAAAGATTCAGAGTACCGAGATTTTCCGAGCATAATATGTAGATCTAGCCGTATCTCATTTGAGCTCTCCCCTACGTCATTCCTGAACTTCCTACCATCACATCTTCATGTAGAATACAAGTACGAGTAGGTAATGTGCCACTTCTGCGGCCGTCTTCTGGCGTATAAATTTTGTTGAATGATTCAAATACACGACTTCATAGACTTTGACTTCCTATGGCATTCATTCTGTCAAAAACACCATGACCTGTTCTCGTGTGCACCCTTAATGAAAGTTATAATGTAACATAGGATCATCACCATTCATCAAGGGTTTATGAAACCAACCAGCTGATCACTTATCTTGTAAATGGTGCACGAAAGATGTGAATGAAGTAGTAAACGCGTGTACTTCCTGATTCTCATCGAAAGCCTACTCTTCAGGCCTGGTAGCGTATAGCGGTTATCGGACCAGTAATGAAAGAAAGGTCGCGTGTTACCCGCGCTAGGAGATTCGTTACACTTCCTCTTCATCCCTAATCTATATTATCTTTTACTCTACGAGTATTACATAATACAGTATGTCTAACTCGACTTTGGTATTTAAAAATGACTCGTCTTTTAATTAAATGTCCGGATGTCATTATAATTCAATTATAAATGCCAGTTGTTCATAAATGACGGATTTAAAAATATGTCTGCCACATATCCATTGACTTTTTTGGTTCTCTCTGTCTTCACCCTTTATTTAAGGAAGTCTCTTTTCCCGTACTTTTTTGGACTCAGAAAAATTTCAACGGAAAAAAGAGCGTCTTCGTATCTCGAAAAGTTTAACATCAATCTTTGCAAACCTTCAAGCTACAATATTATGTCTAAGAAGGGGGAGAGACGGGGAGAAATTTCGACCATAGAGTTGTGCATACCAGATGATTTGAAAAAATGTTGACGTTCGAGCGTTGTAAGTATATGAGAAGAGGGAGAGAAAGGCTCGTAAATCCAGACCTCCAAGATACTTTATGAGGGAGCTACAGAAATTTTCGAAGTATCGACAGTGAAAGTTACTCGGAAAAATGCAGAGAAAGTTCCAACCCCCTTCAAAGCCTCAGTCTTAAGCCCTGTAGAGAATTTAACGCTTTTCTTACTTTTTATAGAAAAATTTTACCTCCGCTCTAAAAGTTCATTTGTTTGACATGTTTCCTGTCTTAGCTGAACCCTAACCCTAATTCGTAAATTTCCGAGTTGCTTCCTCTTCCCTTTGATAGACTTGAAAATTCTCGACTAGTGCTCTAGCAGACCTGATTCAAAATCTTCCGAATTTGCACCCCTCTTCCATTCTATACAGTATACTAATTTATACTAGGCTAATACTAGGTTCAAACCTCCTCTTTTATCCTAGTCTCATACTAGGTCTAGGCTTTCTTTATGCTATAGGCTTATTCTAGGCCTCGATACCCCATTCATAGACTTGAAAATTGTCGACTGGTACCCTAGA
The DNA here is from genome assembly GCA_035079395.1 of Aspidiotus destructor. Taxonomy (NCBI): domain Eukaryota; kingdom Metazoa; phylum Arthropoda; class Insecta; order Hemiptera; family Diaspididae; genus Aspidiotus; species Aspidiotus destructor. The sequence continues at coordinate 22,426,486 of JAVHKZ010000015.1, read as the reverse complement.
CCCTCTTTTTTAGCGAGGAACCCGATGTCCATTTTGTTAGTGCGGTTACATCCTCAGAAAACGTCCGCGCCCGGGAGTTTCTGTGAACTGCGTGACGTCATCAATGACCTTGACCTACTTTAGGGACTTGGAGAAATTTCAATTTCTAGCCGCGAGGCTTTATGACGTCATCAATGACATTGACCTTGACTTACTTTAGGGACTCGAGAAAATTTCAATTTCCAGCCTTCATTAGATCAAGGTTAGCATGCAGTATACTGAGAAGAGGCCAGCCAACTCATTTTCTGAGGGGGCATTTTCGCGCCAACGTGATTGCGATCGCGGGAAGTTGCGGGTTCCCCGCTGCGATTGCAAACCTGCAATGGCCTCTAAGTTTTTCCTTTCCTCGCGTTTTAACAGGGAACCTGTTTTATATTGGGAACTTTTTTGAAAAATTTGCCGTGCGTCGTTCGCCGTGTGGTCTCCGATGGACTTGAGACTTGGAAAAGGGTACCGTTTGGATCCCGACATAGGAATTGAAATCAAAAAATTTCGACTGCACGACAGAAAGGAACCATCAAGGTAATTGGACTCGAAAAAATTTCAATAATTCTCGATATCGAATTCGAATTGATTCCTTATAGGCAGGTGAATTTTTCATTGAATTTCGTTGAGGTAGCCGTCGTTCTTCTTTTAGCCCAGCCCCTCGCCCCTCTCCCCCTACTTACTAAGTTCAGAAATCTGTCTACTTCCGTCATCTTTGTAAAGAGTTTTTAACGAAAATAATTGTCATCTGAGTCGATGTTTTCAGTAGCAAAACAAATCACGCGTACTTTCGTGACTGCCCACAACTCTTCTAAATCTCTTTCGAGACGCTCGATTATATCGCGATGATGAAAAATTCACCTTGTTTTACGAAAAATAAGTTTCGTGTCATCGCGAAGAACGAATCATCGGAATTACAATTTTTTTAATCCTATTCACAATCATCGCAGACTACCTTTTCCTTCGTTTCTTCCGCCAACAAAAATAGATGTTGGGGGCATCCAACTGCATGTCTACAAGTTTTTCAGACGTCTAGTCAGCGCATCACCGGAACTAGGTTTCTTGATAAATGATAAATCGTCGGGAACTGAGGCAAAATAGCGCTATACCCGATACAGCCCGTACGGTACGCACATATTCTCTATCAAAGCCTACGAACGCGTCTGCACGAAATTATTAATGTTATAATGTTATTACTCGTATTATATTATTCTATACATCTTCTACCTTTCTCGTCTGTCATGTTACGACGGTATCGTGCTTTTTCACTCTCGCTTGATCCGACCGCTGCCGTTACCGCCACCCCCACGTCAACCGCGCTTAACCGCATACACACAGCCGCCGACGTCACATCATAGGGAATCACACGACCGTAACAGATTTTGTCCCGCTGTGAATGGAGTCCTTCTCCCGAATACATAGAATGAAATTCGGCGAAAAAAAAAAAGAGAAAAAGACAACAGTCGCGAAGGAGAAATTAACTTATACAAAAATCGAAGAATTTATTATGTGGAATCCGCGATCGAAATAATTCCATGAATTCTTTCGTCTGGAGAGACCTACACTCGCAGATAGTCTCGCAAATATTTCATTTTTCCAGACGGAGGGACGGACGTAGACGAACATTCATCTTTTTTTTTTTTTGTTTGTTAAGAAGCCGCGCAGGAAACGAAGGGAATAATATGATTTAAGATTCCTTTTATTTTGCATCATGTAGGTCTAGTGGTCTGCCTTTTCATTCAAAAGAATCGAATTTTGTAGACGACATATTTTGAAATCACTTAGCGCCATTCAAACTCCATTCTCGAAAGACTTTAATTCTCCCTCCGTTATTCAAAGCGAAGGCCAGCGAACGGATAGCGTCTTCGTCATTTTTGTGCTGCGTATTTGTGACTATAGAATGTGGAGGGAAAATCGATAAGATCGTTGATTCGTCTGGTCGAATTTCTCTTGATAGATGCAAATTTTGAAAGTATGAAGGGGAACTTTGATCCGTTTTCTTACGATGACTTGTTTTAATGAGTGCACAGGTTAACAGGTTGAACAAAACAAAAACGAATGGACGCAACATTGGAGGGAAAGAGAGAAATTTATGAATTAGAAAGGACGCATTTTCATTTTTAGTACTTCTATTCTCCATTGATCAATCTGAAGAGGATCGAAAGTGCTATCGTCCTCTTTCTCGCGACAAAAAGCGTCGTAAAATTAAACACAAAAACAATCGATTCCTAGATCACAATACCTACACAGTTATTGAAGAGCTAAATATTCAGCCTAAAATTCACCTTTTATATAATTAGGACAATGATCAAAAATTATCGAAGTCTCCGTTGTAGCTCGAAAATGAAAAATTCTTCAAGTCTCGAAAGTATGTCGGAGCCTGCGCCCTTCCCGAAACCACCATTTCCCGCGAAAATTCTTCCAAGTCTCTTCTCTTCCTATATCTTCAAGGTCGAAATCGTTACAATTCTCCTTTCACCGCAACTAATGATGGGGTGACACTCAAAAGTACTCTAGTAACTTGAGAATAGAGTAAAATTGTATACTTAAGATCTCTTTTTTAATCTTATGCTCTGCTCACACCTTACCACATTCAATATTCATGGTCAAAGAGGTTTTGGCGGGGAACCAGCGTTTTCAAGAAAACGTCCGCGTTCGTTCTTCTGAGACGTCATCATTTTCAGGGCACTGTCTAGGGCCTAGAATTTTCTTGATCTGTGTTCGACTTTGATTGTTACGTTACCTTGCATAAAAAATTTGTTTAGGCTAGATAAAACAATGGAACCCGGTATATATTTTGTTGGGGGTCATTCTCAGGAAACGTCTGTGTCTGTGAGGTCATCATTTGGAAATTCTACAATTGAGTCCCATATTGTCTAATTGAGTCCCACCCATAGTCAAATTGAGTCCGCCTCGTATCCTAATTGAGTCCTGATGGATGGTACAATTGAGTCCCATAAATAATATAAATCGCCTGGTGACGGCACATTCAGAGCCTAGGTTTGGCACCTCAGTACAGAGATGTGGACAGTGACGTAGGAAAATACCTCGAAATGTTCTTCGGCCTGCCTTTTCTGCGACCAAGTGAAGTCTTGAAAACGTTCAACTATCATCTCAAACTTGCTGCTCCTCGTAATAATCCACAAATTCAAAAATTCCATTCCTACCTTCTGGAGACATATTTGAAACCCAATTCTTTGTTTTCACCTCCCATGTGGGCGAAATACTCGGCTTGTTTGACCTGTACGACGAATGCAAGCGAGGCTTTCCATTCACACTTGAATAAAAGTTTTTACTCCGCTCACCCTAATTTAGATACATTCACTACTGTTTTACTGCGTTTCCAAACTCTCAGTTCTCACCTGCATAAAGATGCGTTCTCCCGTGAAAGCTTCTGTTGCGGTCATCGAAAAGGAGCAATTTGTAGCCGGAAAAATGTTAGCGTTTGACTCCGGCCATATATAGATGTACTAACTTTCGTTAGAGCCGTCAGTTATAAATTTTTGCCGAAAGAGAAATTGTAACTACATATTCAGATGTACGTACTTATTCTCCAAATGTTCATTTCTTAAAGAAATTTTTACCTGAAAATTCTAGTTTTAAGTAACTGATATGCATTAGATTCATTTTTTATTTACCGTAATACATAACTCATTCATGCGAAATATTTGGGACTCAATTGATATAGAGCATCGGACTCAATTAGGGCACATCATAAATTTAGACGGGACTCAATTCGGCCATGGCTTGGACTCAATTAGACAATATGGGGCTCAATTGTAGTGTGGCCCATCATTTTCGAGGAAATGTCGAGGGATTAGAATTTTTGCAATCGAATTTTATGACGCCATCAATCGTCATCTGTTGCAACAGCAAATTGACTAGGTGACCGCGGGTTACCCACTGTCATTTGCACTTTTGCAATGGCATCTAATTTTCGAGTTCCAGGGCAAAACTAAGGGTCACCCTCGTGAAAATTTAATTCAACAAAGAACGCACGAGACGAGGTATTATCCCTAAGTACTCGACTATCAGGCTGCCAGGAAAGCGTTCAGAAACGCACTAAGATGCTAGACGAAAGATTCAGAGTTGAGAAAGCAATAAAGAAGATCCGAGAACCTATGAAGCACCAATTTCTCAAAAGAAGAAGGAAGATTGCTGGAAAAAGGCAGCCAGAGAGTTTGAACCAGTGTAAGCTTGATGACATGGCCATTAGCTGCCAACAATTAATCCAGACCATGGAATACGACGTAAGACCAGATACCTGAACCGAAATTGAGAAATGCTGTTGGATATCAAGGAAAATATATGCTCCAAAGTAATAACAAAGCACAAGTAATGCAGAGGAAAGTCACAAATGTACAGAAGATAGGTCAGACAAAACAACCTCATCTTGAAAAAGATGGGCAAGGGCAATATGGTTGTGATAAGGAAGAACAGTGGCATATCCAGGGGTATTCGGGGGATAGATCCCCCTCCCAAGCTCCAGCGGTTTTTTGGCGGCGAACCCGCTACCCATTTTGTTAGGGGGATTACATCCTCAGAAAACGTCCGCGTCCGGGGGTTTCTCTGAACTGCGTGACGTGACGTGTGACGCTTTATGACATCATCAATGACCTTGACCTACTTTAGGGACTCGGAAAAATTTCAGTTCCCAGCCGAGATGCTTTTTCGACGTCATCAATGACCTTGACCGACTTTAGGGGCTTGGAAAATTTTCAATTTCCAGCTTTCATTATATCAGGCCTAGCATGCAGTAGACTGAGGAGAGCCCAGCCAACTCATTTTCTTACGGGGCATTTCCACGCCAACGTCATCGCGAGCGTGGGAGGTTGCGGGTTCCCCGCTGCCATTGCAAACCTGCAATGGCCTCTAATTATTTTGGAGGGGCCCAATGTGCTCCTTGCCCCGGACCCGACTGGAGCTCTCGACGGGCCTGTTGGTACCTGTGTACCTCACTTCTCTTAGTTCAAGCCTCTAGGGTCTTATTTTCCCTGCTCTACATCGCTACAGTTGTCTCGGCTGTGCATACCGCCATTTGTCAAGCGCGTGGCAGTTAAGCCAAGTCTCGTACTACAATTTCAACTTCCAGTCGAGATGCTTTGTGGCGTCATCAATGACCTTGACCTACTTCAGGGACTTGGAAAAATTTCAACTTCCAGCCTTCAGTTTATCAGGCCTAGTGTACAGTATACTGGGAAGAGCCCCGCCAATTCATTTCCTGAACGGGTATTTTCACGCCAACGTGATCGCGAGCGCGTTCAACTCATTACGTCATCATTTTCAAGACTCGGAAACTAGGGTATACCGGGTGAGTCAAAAAGATGTTACCAGTTAAATGGGAATTTTCGCTAAATCCGCCGTAGCGCGAAAACACGAAACGTTAGACGTATAGTTTGAATGTACAAAATTTGTATTCCAATTTTATCTTTAATTTGAGCTACATGCGAAGTTTCTACGACTTTTCTGAGCCGAGTTATGGACCAAAATGTGCCGAAAATTGACTAATTTGCAAAGATTTTTGATATAAAACATTGAAAAATCTCCCACTTTCAAGCTTCATGGGGTTATTTGGGTACTTTTTTCGGAATCAGCGTTAAATTTCACTTTGGAATCAGATAAAATGAGAAAGTTGGAACAATTTTAAATTTTGGCAAGTTGATGAATTTTTGGCACATTTTGATCCATAACTCGGCTCAGAAAAGTCGTAGAAACTTCGGATGTGGCTCAAATTAAAGATGAAATTGAGATACAAATTTCGTACGTTTAAACTATATGTCTAACGTTTCGCGTTTTCGCGCTACGGCGGATTTAGCGAAAATTCCCATTTAACTGGTAACATCTTTTTGACTCACCCTGTATATGATAGAAGGAGGACCAGGGAGGTTGTTGGTTTCCCCATTGCAAACCTGCAATGGCCTCTAAATTTTTCTTCTCCGTAGGGTTGTAGGGAAGAGGTGAGACGAGATTGATTTTTCTTTTCTTACGAGCAACATTTCTGCTCATACCCCCTCTCCCTTTGTTTAAACACTGTATACGCCACCGATGAGGGAGGGCGACTACACACAGAAAGTCGAGTCGACAAATGGAAAGGAATTGAAGGAGGACCTGACCCAAAAAAAAACGGTATATCAAATTTCAAGGGGCTTGTAAAACTTCACCAAGCGAGCCGTCCGCTAAGACCACTACTTAATAGCATCCAATAACCGTGTTACAAGATAGGCAAAATCGCCGTCCATTTCTTGAAACAGAACTACTAGTTTGCATACAAGCATCAGAAACAATAGGAGCTGATAAAGGGATTAGACTAGATGGAAGTGAAGAGCAACGATAAACTGGTATCTTTCGACGGGACAATCAGATGTTTGGTACCATACCAGATGAGGGACTTCTTACCCTGCTGCCAAACAAGTGATACCATGGAAACCCTGACGGGTGAAAGTGAGCAAAAATAGTGGAAGAGGTCCTGAGCCAGAACTCTTGCCGGTTCAATAACAAGTTCTACAGCCATTAAAAGAGACGAGTGATGGGATCCCCGATGTATTCGATACTGGCGGGAATATTTAAACCCCCGGTCAAATACTGGACTAGATCCGTAGAGGATATCTTAATTGTGTGATCAGGTACTAATCGACAGATGGGCCAATTCCTTTTGGAAACGATTGCGATAAATGAGAGCATTAAATTCACAGTGGAAAAAGATAATTAGACCATCAACTATTTGGACTTGAACAACAGAATGGAATACATACGCTAATAATAGCCAGCGCACGCCAATGACCCCAAGCAGACGTTGCTGGCGATTCAAAACTACTGCTACCGATTAATCTCTCTTCTAACGAACAACGAAGAGAAAAGAAAAGATTTTCTGGCATAGCCAAATGAATAAAGATCATGTTTCAAGGTAGCATGCTTCTCTCGTTTGCCCTCTTCTTGGTCTAGTATTAGTTCACTTTAGAATATGTTAGGCTAATGGCTGGCTCACTAGCGGCAGTATAAGTCTTTTTAAAAGGTATACCTAATGCAGCATCCTGATTCAGGCCTAGTACAATGAAGGCTTTAGCCTAGTAGAGGTCTAGTAGATAAGGTCACTTGGCCGCTTGGACCTAATATACTATGTATGGAATTTTGTTTTGAACTTTGTTAAAGTAGGCCATGGTTGGAGGGCGAGCGGTAGAATAATGAAGGCTCAACATGGACGCTTGGACGCCCGGACGCAAATTCCGGAATCAGGGGTAGGACTGAGGTTTGACGTTAAAAATTTCTCAAGTCACAAGGTGATCCGTACGGACGCCCGGACGCATTTTTGAGATTCAGGGAGTAGAGAAACCACTTGAAACATGTCAAAAGAACTTGAAATAGTAAAGCAGATTGCAGAAGCCAACAGCTAGCTGTTCTAGAGGCTTGGTCTAAGGAGTCCTTTAAAAATGGAAGCAAAGAAGAGAACCCAGAAAAACACCGAAAGAGAGTGCTCCGAATCAGTACCATACATAGGATGGTGAAAGCGTTCAGGGTATATGATGTGACCCACCCATGGTGAAGACTGATGAGAATAAGCAACGACTAGACGGAAGAAAAGGACAAAGGGAACTTGAGCGAGGCGTACAAGCTCGGCAGTGAATAGTACGAGGGCATCTCATTTACATTGGTAAGTTTCGAGGAAAGTTTGACATCGGGAGAAAGGAGCTAGAAACCTCACGGAAGAAAATTGCATGTTACCAGAATTTATCCGATTTGCCGAGTAATGGCCAGACATACCGAACGAAGGCATGTCACTGTTTGGCAAACACTGCAACGAAGCAGTAGCGATACAACTGATGATGGGTAACACCCGAAAGTACTCTCTTAAAGTAACTAATAAAGTAGAATTTCACCTTTGAGATCACTTTTTTTCATTTTCTGCTCTATATGTAAACTTTCGATCATGTACACAGCTTGAAGGCCTGGTTCCTTCTTGATTTACATAGCTCGATAATTGGCATTAATCCAAGTTCTTTTAGTAGACCAGAGCCCTCGCTTTTTTGGAATCACAGTTCGCTAGTTTCCCCAAATGATTTCCCACAAAACAGGTTCATGCACGCAAGTGTAATGACGAAGACTGAAACCGCTAAACTCTCTTTTACAGCTTCAGTGCAATCGCTTCTGTCGCTTGTACAACGCCGCCCGCGCCCTTCTTCCATGATGAAATGGGTACGGGTTTCTTAGGCATTTGATTTTGTTTCCTCCAACACCGGAATCGACCCTTTCGGGTGAAGCTTCAGTGTTGGAAAAATCTCCTCGGCGAACTCTTTTTTCTACTCGGCCAAGTTGCAGTGCCCTCCTGGCGCGCGCAGAAAGCACTGGAACACACAACAACAATACCACAACCTTAGATATACCGGATTGCTGTTGGAGTCTCTTCATCTTCTTTTTTGTTCAGGGATGATCTTCCTCTTCTATCTGCACATCTGGATGTGGATGGTACACAGATGTCGAGTAGGCCATAGCGTGGTTCTGCATTTGCTTATTACATTCCCGGTCCATCTTTTCTTTCATGACGGTGGCTGCAAATGCAGACACGTGGTTTCAAATGCGGACACCTGCTTCCGTGCTTCTTCGAAACCTAACATGGTCGGACCAGACTACTCGGAGCAAGCGCTTCTAGACCTGACTTTGAACTAGGTATAGGTTTCTATGCCTCACCTCGAACGTTTCATGTCTTGACTCTGCCCTCACTCTCAATTTGAAATTTTGCGAGTGTCTTCCCCCCCCCCTCCTTCACCCTCGTTACTCTGTGGGTGATTCAAAAATCTGAGAGTTCACCCCGCCTAATTTACGTACTAAGTTTATACCAGCTTTATACCAGCTTCATACTAGGATTTTACTAGTCTTAGACTAGACCTATAATAGGAGAATGCCCCCGTCCCCTCTTCCCCTCGGACACTCGTAGACGGTATAAAAGGAGCTAGTCAGTTTCTGTTGAACTAGACCAATAGACCATGTCCCCAAAAGGCTATTAGCTTGAAATGTTCTAAAGTGGACTTATACTAGACTATGCCCACAAACAGTTACTAGCTTGAAATATTCTAAGCTGAACTCATACTAGAGCAAGAAGGGGGGCGACGGACGGAGCAAGTGAGCTACCCAAAAGCTGCCCATATACTAGAGTAAGGAGTGAGCTTTCAAAAGGTATTAGCTTGAAATATTCTAAAGTAGATTTATACTCGACTATGTCCACAAAAGGAAATATTATAAGCTGGATTTATACCAGAGCGAGTAAGCCACCCAAACGCTATTGGCTTAAAATATCCTGAAATAGACTTATCGTAGACTTTTGAGAAAGACAATGACATGAAACATGATCTTCATTTATTTGGCTCCACCAGAACATTTTTTCGTAATTTATTGTCTAAATAAAGTCATTCTTAAAATTTGTCACCGTCATCAGCTGCGTACACTAGAATTGATTGCGATGAAATTTCAAAATTCTGCTTCTGTAAGAGAAGTCAGACATGAAGACTCGATGAAAGTGATATTCTATATCAATGCCTTCCTCCATCGTCTGGGAAGAAAAACAAAAAGCTGACTACGAATAGAATGGAAATCTGTGTGCTAAACAAAACTTCGTCGTCTTCAAGACAGTAAAATTTCAACACAAGAGTCCGTGACCGGTCAAGTATACTCATCACAAATAAAGTCCCGACGACGCTTATTCTCTCTCTGCAAATACATTGTAGTACGACATTGTTGCATAAACGTACGCAGTAAAAGTATTGCTTCATCTTTCCCGCCCTTTCATTCTTTTTCACGTGAAACTATAAACGATTCTTTAATAAAAATCTTCAATGTACCCTTCCTCTAGACATTTCAATGGAATACCAGTTCTCTTAAGTTTTATTACACTGTAGAAAACACCTCAGCGCGTTATGATTATGGTAATTTTTGAAATTTACGTCCATAAAAATTAAAAGGTGCGGTACGTTGTACCGGAATATGAAATGAACATTTGTCACGATGTGTGCTTTACAAAAACTAAATGAAGTTCAAGGCTTAGAGGTTATCTGGATAATAGTCGCGATCGTACTCTGTGGCGTTAGCGGAAATTTAAAAATAGATACTCCATGTGTTTGCAAAACTGCTTAATTCTAAATTTACGGACGTTTTTGGATGAAGGAAAAATGTTTACGTCTCATTGAACAAATTTAATATCTGAGAGGCTCTGGTGGCTAATGAAAGATACAGGTTGATAGGGCCAATCTTGATAAGAAAAATAACTGAACTGAGACACTCCATAAGTATGTAAGATCACTCAACGATTCCATCCTTATTGTCTTTATCTGCCTACTCCAAGCCCATAACCCAAAGTGTAGTTGCAAGGCTCGTCAATGAAAAAAAAAACTCGCAGCCCACGTAGTAAACTGCTCGGGGTTATCTCCATCAACGTGGGGCAAACAGGAGACCTGTTTTGTCAGAGTCATTTGCTTGCAGTCAGTGTCAAGCTCGGAGGTCAGAATAAATGTAAGTCCCTTTCTCATCATATATGATTTCAAAGTTGACATTTTTCACCCTCCTATCATTCATTATAGAGCTTAAAGGTCGAAATCTTTCTTGGTCTCTTTCCCAGCTTATGTAGCTTGAAAACCGAACTTTCTTCAAGTAGCCCTCCTATCACGAATCGCTCGGAGGTTGACATTTTTCGAAGTTCCATTCCCATCATGTATAGCTTCGAAGTCAAACTTCTTACAATTCCCCCTCCTATCACCTGTCGCGCGGAGGTCGATAAAATTTTCAAGTCCCACATTTTTTCGCGCAGTTTTCTTCAATTTACCCCCCTCATAAAACAGGTCCCCAATAAAAAGTCTTTGTCTTTTAATTTGATGGGCATTAATTAATGACTTGAATTACCTATTCGATTCTTTGAATCATTGTAGCGGGTTCGGATTTATAACCCCAATAGAGTCCGAAAAAAAAATACAATGAAAGGCAAAATTTTTATTATTCATGAAATAATAATTGTATTCTGTTGGCTATACTTCTCATTTGATTTGTACATACATTTCTTAACAGGTCGTTAACCATGGACGAAATAAAGACGGTGACAATCACCACGTTTGCAGAGAGAGGGGTGGGGAAATCAAAAGCACGACGAAAATATATTCGTATGGAATCTCACGTCCGGTCTCGCTCTCGGATAGCGACCTTTCGTCGTACCTTCGTACCCTATAAGTGTGCCTATACGAGTAAGTTCGCATTTGAAACCTCATACCAAACACGAGCCTCCGGGAAGTCAATAAACTTCTTATTACGCAATATTATTCCCGGCAAAGATGGTTAGAAGTTTCAGGTGCTAAGTCTCGCTACGTATTTCGTTCAAATTGTATTTCATCTTTCATCAAGCATGAATCACCGATGAAACATCTGGTCAACGCTCGACGCATATATTTCTTCTTTCATTCATAAGATGATGCAGTTTGTGTAATCTTACTCTGAATTATGATGAACACATCATCGTCGAATATCAAATTGCTGCTTGAATTTCTACGTTTACGGTAGATGCGAGAAGTTCTTTTCTTTCTCACGCCACTTGTCCAGTTATTTGGTCAAGGACGTTGGTGCACAAATCACCCATAATTTACCGGATTGTAGACGGACATTCAGCATTTTTCACTTCACACTTATTAAAAATGCACGTATTGTGGTTACAGTATTGCGAGAGAAAATATATCTTCATCAGTCGTGAATATTGATAGCAAGGCAAAAAAGAATTCGTTAAGTAGGTTTGATTCGTAATACATCCCACTTAAACTAGCAGCATCCAGTTCGATGAATTACAACATTGTTTACATCGTGACTACGATTACGAATAATGAGAGCATCATGCTTATGACCGGCTCGCTTTTTTCTCTTTAGATGCTTCCGGGTGGCAAAGGTTGGTCAACAAACATGCAAATGTACTGTCGCGAAAATAGGTTCAAAGGTAGGCTCACAACAGAGGGTTTGAATTCTTCAAGATTTTTCAGAGAAAAATTGAAAGGTGAGCTTGCTCGACGTCTTTCATGGCTTACTTCTCCCGTTTGCATAGTTCATGTTGAGACACCTCTCCCTTTGTCACATTCTGTATTTTGGCGCTCTATTTGCCGATAGCTCTCTTTTTGTACTGAGAATTATTTGAATCGTTTGTCTCGTCAGGACCCTGCGTCGCATCGGTATTGATAACGTTCGTACCAAGACGCAGACGGCTGCACCTAGATACAATTTGCGAGTGAGAGGGTGAAGAAAGCCACAAAAGACAGCAAGAATGCCGCGTAAAAAGAGTTGTGTCAAATAGCAGGGAAGAACTCGTTTTGGCGAGCCTTATAAGAGAGTGCTGAAGAAGTAGTCGAAGGGCCTCCGCCTCTCAGCAATGAGCTGAATATCTTGGAACGAGTCATTGATTATTACCACAGCGGTCACCATCAATGGTAATGACACTAATAGTATTTTTCTCAGGTGCCGAGAAGGTGAACGCAACAGTCAGTAGACTACGCGGCGAGTATTGAAAGGCTTCGGGCCCGGATGAGATCCCAAATCCAGTCTGGAGCACAATATGTACTATCAGTTCACCTGGCACTGCTGGTTGACACATTCCATGTGACAGTTTCTCGGGCGTTGTTCTTTGCGCGGGGGAAGAAAGCCTGACTAGAGTTGATCAAGAAGAATGATAGATCATTTGGCCAACTATATCCTCTTAACGACATTTCTCTTTGCTAGACGCGAGAGCAGGAGAGCCTATCTACTGGAGAGCGATCTCAAGGAAAGAGACATCATCTCAAGTAGTCAGTTCGGTTTTCCAACTCGACGCTACACATTAGATATTATAATTAGACTAAAGAGGATAGCCGAGTCAACAGTGGCTACGTTTCAGAGTTGTGCAGCCATCAGCCTTGACATCAGAAATGCGTTCAACTTGATTTCATGGAAGCGGATATTGGAAGCCCTCATGGACACAGAAATGCTTGCAGGATAATCAGCGGCTATTTTAGCTGTCGATAAATCCAAGCAGAGATGTCAGCTAGTTTAATTACTCGTGGGGTGTCGCAGGGGTCGGTCCTTAGGCCACTCTTGTAGTACGGGATTTGGCTTATCTGCCATGCAGTTGACAAATAGCGGTGTGCACAGCCGAGACAACTGTAGCGTTGTAGAGCAGGGGACATAAGACCCTAGAGGCTTGAACTAATAGAAGTGAGGTACATAGGTACAGACAGGTCCGTCGAGAGCTCCAGTCGGCTCCGGGGCAAGGAGCTTATTGGGCCGCTCCAAAATAATTAGAGGCCATTGCAGGTTTGCAGTGGCAGCGAAGAACCCGCAGCCTCCAGCGCTCGCGATCACGCTGGCGTGAAAATGCCCCCTCAGAGAATGAGTTGGCTGGGCTCTTCTCAGTATACTGCATGCTAGGCCTGATATAATGAAGGCTGGAAATTGAAATTTTTCCAAGTCCCTAAAGTAGGTCAAGGTAAAGGTCATTGATGACGTCATAAAGCGCCACACATCGCATCAAGGCACGTTGCATCACGAGTTCACAGAAACTCCCGGACGCGGACGTTTTCTGAAGATATAATCCCTCTAACAAAATGGATAGCGGATTCTCCTTTCCAAGTCCTTAAAGTAGGTCAAGGTCATTGATGACATCATAAAGCTTCCCGGCTGGAAGTTGAAAATTTTAAGTAGGTCAAGGTCATTGATGACGTCGTAAAGCGTCACACGTCGCGTCACGTCACGTTACATCACAAGTTCACAGAAACTCCCGGACGCAGACGTTTTCTGAGGATGTAATCCCCTGACAAAATGGATAGCGGATTCTTCTTTCCAAGTCCCTAAAGTAGGTCAAGGTCATTGATGACGTCATGAAGCGCCACACGTCACGTCACGTCACGTTACATCACGAGTTCACAGAAACTCTCGGACGCGAACGCGGACGTTTCTTGTACTCCTCGTGAAAGTACGGGCCCCTAACAGAGCCGGTCCCGGGGAGAAAACCCCCAGTTGCCCCTCCCCCCCCCGTCTCGCCAGGCCTGGCTAGAGGATCGAGTCGGCCCGACTAGAAATCATGGTTGACAAGATGGAGCCTGTACAAATCACAATCCGTCAAAAGTTGAAATCACGGTTCAGAAGGTGATGAAGTATCTGAGCATCTTATTTGACTCAAAGCTGAGGCTCAAGCATTACTTCCTGCGGCGAAGGCGGGTGAGTGGTAAACCACCTAGGCCGTCTGATGTCATACCTAAGAGGGGCGATGGAAGTGAGACAAAGGATCGGGATGAGCACCGTATTGATCCTAGTCAACTCAAAGAAGATAGCCTACAGAAGGAAATAGATGGGAAAGGTCCAACAAAAAGTTGCGGTGAGGTGTGTTAGTGCCTACCGCACTGTGACGGTGGCTCTTTGCGTATTAGCACGTTCCCCACCAATCGAGCTAGCGAAGAAGTAGAAGACCGATTAAGAGGCTTTACGGGTCAAGCAGGAGGCCAGTTGAGAGTGAAGCGAGAATTTCTTGATACGGGACCTTGATGAGTGGACGATCCAAGAACATGGTCAGGGAACTTTCTATAGGGTGCTCCAGTATGGGTCGACTTCTTGAAAATACCATAAAGAAGAAGATGGTCAAGATCCAGCGAAAAGCTGCATTAAGGTGCGTCAGTCTCGAGGAGGCTCTTCGCGTAGACAAATACCGATCAGGAGGCTTCGCGGGTCAAGCAGGTAGCTAGGTGCTCTTTGCTTGAGAAATGGAAGGCAAGAATTTCTCAAAATGAGCTGGTAAATAGATGACCCGTGTGTTGATAGACAACCTCTATGAGGGGATGGATCAAGACCATAATCAGCTGAACTTTCACCAGACGCAGTTTTTATGTGGCCATGGTAGCTTGAAGAAGTGCCTTCAAGAGAAGTTGAAAACAGATGAGATGGAAAAGTGTTCGCTTCGTGATGAATTACAGCACACCTTATTGAAGGCAAGCGAGGCAATTTTACTGGAACTCTTCAAGAGATTGGGGATCCATGGAGCGCTTGTTCCAAGTACCTTGGTAGCCTCCATGCTAGGTTCCGAGGAACATGTGTCTGCATTTGCAGTCACTGTCATGATGAAGAAGACCATTCACAACATCCTGTACAAGGATTTAAAGGAAGAAGAAGAAGAAAGACTCTGACAGAGGCTTAGCTCCAAGTTGTGTCTCAGAAAATCGTGGAGTTCAATCACCGAAAATCATTTTGCTTAGTGCCCATTTGCTCTAATCGTTTTTCTCGTCCTCAAGATTTTACGTCAATGTCAAGAATAATTCGTACGCTGACCTCTGATACTTTAAAACGTAGAAGCTCATATTTTGAGGCGTAGAGTCTCGATTAGAGATAAGTCGATCAATGGAATCAGCAAATTTAGGTAGGTATTATGTGAAACTCGAAGAAAAAAATATCGAGCTATACTAACTACGCGTTTATGTAGAAGATCCTACAATGAGACGTACGTATTCGGTACATATGATATCTCCGATTACAGGAAGTACAAGTCTACTCGTCCACAGAATAAATAGATACGAAAATATACGCGGTTAGAATTCGTTTTTGATGAGACAACTACAGCCTATATACAAAATGAATATTCTTGACGAATTCGTATCAACAATTATTTATAGGTATCTGTTTATCAAGATTATAGGAATCAAATAGACGCGTAACTTACACTATACTCAGAAGAAAAATGCGAAAAACCGTATTATCAAATATCGAAGACTTGCTATTACGGCTCTTCGGTGATTTCAAGGTTATTGAATTTGTCCAAAAATTTCCTACACGTGTCAGGCCTATTATCTTGTATACGGCGCAGTAAAGTACGCCTAAAACATGAGACGAAGATTTTGAATAGTTTACGAACGCTCACTCTATCCGAGGTTATTGTCCACACGTGGCTTTAAGCCTCTTTCTCTTGTAAAATCTCGGGAGATGGAGCTCATCTCTGTCTTTTTTTATTTTATATCTTTTCTTCCCTGTTTCTTCACCTCGCGTCCGGAAGACGATGGAACTTTCGACGACAACGCTCATCATATCGAAGAAAGAAAAATATTCGAAATCTAGCGTTCAAATTTAAATGAGCTTTTTCATATTTTAGATATCATTCTAAACTCGTGTTACGCGCGTTGATATCTACGAAGAAAGATATGATAGAGCGGAGAATTGATAAAATACAAACCTTCTGAGAAAATTTATTCTGAAGACGAATAAAGGAAATTCTTGTACTTCGTGGAAAATTTTGAATCATGCATGGCTTTGAAATACATCCGTCGACACCAGGAACTGTATGCTGGGGTAACTAGCTGACAGGTCCACCAGTATTTCTTAGCCTAGCAAAGGCTTAGTATACTGTATATTAGGCCGCCTGGTATAGCATAGCATACAATAGTACTCCCTAGAAGAAGGAAGACAAGATAATTGATTAAACTACCCACCCTCCACGTTTTTAGTCTCGTATATCGCATGCGTGTCTTCTTCAGTATCCACTACACTCGTCTTC
The DNA here is from genome assembly GCA_035079395.1 of Aspidiotus destructor. NCBI lineage: Eukaryota > Metazoa > Arthropoda > Insecta > Hemiptera > Diaspididae > Aspidiotus > Aspidiotus destructor. The sequence goes on along the minus strand of JAVHKZ010000015.1, from coordinate 22,409,943 downwards.
TTGACTTCTTCAGTACACTTCTTCAATAGTTCAATGTAACTCATGAGTCCCTTTTCCCTTCTTGAGTATCAAAAAGAGTACGAAAAGACCTAAAGGGTTACCAGGGAATTTAAAGTTCTTGGGATTGTTTCTACAATTTGAGCATCAGTAGTACCCATCTGTATCTTGAGCCTTATTTTAACTGCCCTCCATGGCCTCCACGCCAGAGATCGAAGTACATTACTCACCAAAGATTAAGAACTCAAATTCGATGCACTCAAGGAATACACTTCACACCAAATGTCTTTGCTCTGGGCTTATCCTTATGGTAATATTTCCCAGTGGCAGTGATTCTCAAATCTGCGAGTCTGAGTCTAAGGGGGCCTCTACCTTCCTTGGTAGTTTCTAGCTTATCCTTAATGAATTGATATAAAAGGCTTAGGCTAGATTTATACTAGGCTAAAAAAACTTCGAGAGCCATTATAAAGCATTAAGCTTGTGACGTCATAAGTCGTCAATCCTGGTCCGCTTACAACATTACGAGCAAACTTATCCAAAATCCGAGCCCCCCCCCCCTCCGCAGAAGTTTCTAGCTGAATTTATACTAAGCTAAAAAAAACTCCGAGAGCCACTATGAAGTTAATAGCGAGAGAGAGACCGACCCCCCCCCCTCGGTAGTTTCCAGCTCATTGTGCGTACGTCTGTCCGTCCGTACAATTGACCTTGGGTTCTAAAGCTTTCATTATACTAGGCCTGAATCAGTATGCTGTAGTAGGTATAGCCTTCATTATATAGGCCTAATATACATATTTTGACCTTGGATCTCTGAAGCTTTCATTATACGAAGCCCGCGAGTGAGCCCCTCTAAAGTCATTAGCCTAACATATTCCAAAGTAAACTTTTACTTGACCAAGCAAGTGTTCCGCCCTAAAGCCTTAGCCTGAAATATTCTAAAGTAGACTTCTAGACTTATACTAGACCAAGAAGAGAGGCGGAGCGAATGAGCCTCCGAAAGCCAACTCGCCCCAGTAAGTCACTAGCTACCAAAAAGGACATGAAACATGATCTTCATTCATTTGGCTCTGCTAGAAAATAGCCTGGTGCGTATCGTGTATCTTTTTTTGCGGAATATTTGCTCCTCCGTGGAAGCTGTTTTTGAGATTGCGATTCCTTGTAATTCCAACTTCTTGGCTGCAGTGGTGGATTCAAGAGGAGAGGGGGACTCAGGGACATCTGTTCAAAACAGGAAAAGCAACAAAATGAGAGGGGAAAAAGTGAAATTCAGGGAAAGGTGAAAGAGCCAGTGGCGTAGTTACACAAAAATTTTGGGGGGGGGTTGAGGTCGATAACTTTAAGTATTACACGTTTTTTCTTATTTTTCTTTGTTTTTTCTCATTTTTCCTTATGTCGAAGGAAATTTCAGGGGGGGGTTTAACCCTTAACCCTCCCCCCGGAACGAGTTTTCTTTTTGCCTGTCAAACATCAAAAAAGTCGTTAATCTTCCTGACCCAAAATAATTTTGTCTCGTCGCCATCCTGGTAATACTTAATTCCTCCCACATCAGGGCCAAGATCAATTCAATTATTATGCGTATCATCTCCTTCAGAGAAATTTTAAGAAACATTATCATTGAATGTAACCATCTATAAAGTTTTTATTAATATTTCGCACTAAAAATTCTTTTGAAATCTCGTAATAATAATATTCTTTTTCGTGAACTAGACTAAGTTATATTCAAGAGCCGACTACACCATCTTCTATCTCATTTAAAAGAATAGAAAAATTTATTCGTGCAAGGATGTACAAATATAAGAAAATCAAGTCGTGGCTTTTCCTGCACAGTTTTTATTTGAATATGAACGCTTATATTCAAATAAAAACTGTGCAGGAAAAGCCACGACTTGATTTTCTTATATCTCATTTAAGATGAAGAAGAAAAACAATCAAGTACATTACAAATCAATTATATAATCATGATACAATATTCATCATGTTCGTAAATGTACATTGTACACAAAATATTTTTATCACAATAATGTAGGTAGCATTATTTTACAATCTTATCTAAAAATTTGTCGCTTACGTATGACTAGACTTACATCGATCAAAAATGCAGACCGTTTTGCGTACGTATACCTAGACTCTCACAACTCCATTCACAGCGTAATTCAGTCAGACTCCAACCCTAAGCATTTTTATTATTCCCATCCTGCGAATTGAATCAAAACTTCTCCTAAGTTAGAAATCAATCTTGACTCGTGAGAAATGCTTGAAATTCAAAATCATTCGTCTATTCGGTACGTAACTTTGCCTGTCTCTTTTCCAATCACAATCATGTAGTTAAATAGTAGGGTTACAAATTTGCTGATCAATGAATTGTTCAACATATTTTACGATTGCTTTTATCGGATTAATCATTATTGATTTAGTGCTTCACTAACTCGCTTGTCAGGCTGGAGAGAGAGAGAGAGAAGAGAGGAGGGAGGGAGAAAGGGATTAGGTAAGTCCGTACCCGGGCGCGGAGGGAGGGTAATCGCGAGTGAAACGCGAGAGAAAAATTTTCCTCATAAGTTATGAGGAAAATTTTTCTCTCATAACACAATCGAAACATCAGCTGACCACGGCTTCTTTATCAACTGGCTTTCTGGCATAACCAAATAAATGGAGATCATGTTTCATGTCTTTTATCAGATCACATGCTTCGCTCGTTTGCCTTGTTTTGGTTTTTTAAGTCATTATACTAGCGAATAGAGGGGTGAAGAAGAACACAGAATTCTCTAAGTCCATATACTTGATAATAGAGGGTTTAGAAGAGCTCGAAAAGCCTACTTTAGTATATCGTAGGCTAGATTTATAATAGGCTAGGAAAACGCTGATAGCCATTGTGAAGCTATTAGCTCGTGACGTCATAAGTTCGGTAACGCCATAAGTTTGGTGACGTCATAAGTCGTTAAGCCTGGGCCGTTTACATCTCGCTGATACTATAGTAGACTTCTTCTAAACCAAGAAGCGGGACGTACGAGCGGAGCGAGTGAGGCCCCGTAATCTCATCAGCCTAAAATATACTAAAATAGACTTGTACTGCACCACGGAACGGGACGAACGAGCGGAGCGAGTGAGGCCCCCTAATCTCATCATCCTGAAATATACTAAAGTAGACTTATACTAGATCAAGCTAGTGTGCCGCTCTAAAGCCTTAGCCTAGAACTCTCAAATATTTTTGTCTCGCATTATCCACAACATATCTGATTGGGCAAAATTTTGAAAAGACATGAAACATGATCTTAATCTTTTTGGATGGGTTAAGAAATCCAATACCCCCTAAAGTTTGGAACTTTTTTTCCCCTTTTCAGGCACTTCCGTACGCTAGAAAATTCATCAAGAAAATTTTCGTTTTCAATAATTTTGCTCTAATATTTCTCTTTTACACCATATAATAAGGGGGAAAGCATATTCGGACCAGTCACTAAAAGTTCGTTTTGAAAAACGTGGAAAGATTTTTGACATGTTTCATGTCTTTGCTCTGACTCTACCCTCATTTGAAAATTTGCGTGCGCGTGACGTGCACCTGCGTTCTGACCCTACCTTGATCAAATACTGGTAAACTATAGGCTTATATGTACTAGCTTTATACTGGGTTTAGGAAGCTATCTTATATTTTTAGTATAAAGCTAGGCATCCTAGTCTAGTTCAAGTCCAATATACTGCATGTTGGCTCCACCCCGTAATGAACTAGATATGCAACGCTTCAATACTAGGAATATACTAGTCTTGAACTAGACCAGCGAGTGAGTCCCGAAAGGAATTAGCCTAAAATATCCTAAAGTAGACTCATACTAGACCATGATGAGGGCAAACGAGCGGAGCGAGTGAGCCGTTTAAAAGCAATTAGCCTAAAATACTCTAAAGTAGACTTATACTAGACCAAGAAAGGAATTGACCAGAAGCTATCAGCCTAGAGCAGACTTATACAATGAGCCCTCCAAAAGCCATTAGCCAAAAATATTCTAAAGTAGGCTTATACTAGACCACAAAGAGAGCAAACGAGCGGAGCATGCTACCTCATAGAAGACATGGAACATGATCTTTATTAATTTGGCTAGGCCAAAAAATCTTTTTTATAGACTTCCATTGGGTGCGCCTCTTTCTTTACTCGTCACTGACGTCTCAATGGATGAGCTCGAATCAAATCTCTTCAGCAGCACCGTCCTTCCTCAACTTCACATCTTCCGCTGCAGTGGCGTAACTACGGTGAGGGGGTCAGCCCCCCAGAGCTTCCAAAGTTTATGAGTGTTGTGTTATGTTTTTTTCATTCGTAGCTTCTTTTTTTTAACCCCCCCCCCCAAGAAAGTTCTTAGTTACGCTACTGTTTCACTGGTTTCGCTACGTTGACGACATTCTTTGCGTTTGGAATGTCTCCTTGTCCGGTCCTTAAGCCCTACTCTGTTACTTAAACTCTATTCATCCGCACATCCATTTCACTCTCGAAATAGGTATTCTTTCTATCAATTATCTCGATCTCACCATTTCTCTCCATCTCGAAGACGAGCGCCTCTCCCCCCACTCCACTATTCATCGGAAGCCCACTAATACTGGCATTCTCATCAACGGTTCATCTTTTCATCATTACTCGCACAAAAACCCCCACTTTACTCGCCTTCAACCGTCGCCTCCTGGAAATTCCTCTCTCTACTCACAACTTCAACATAGAGAAGGCTCACATCTCCGAACTCGCGCGCTTAAACAATATCTTCTTTGATATTGATATGGTCATCTCCAGGAAATCCCTCCTACGCGCTATGCATTCCAACTTTTCTCCTCAGCACGCCCATTCTCTTGGAGGTGAGCGCTGGGTTCGTTTGCCCTTTCTTGGCCAACATCCCTATAAAATGGCCCGCATTCTCGAACCCTACGGATATCGGTGTGCCTTCTATTCTCTTCTGACCTTGGGCCACTTATCTTCTCTGAAAGAAAAGCTTCTCTCTGAACAGTGCTGCGGTGTTTATCGTGTCCTTTGCAAAGTCCCTAATTGCTCTGCCGTTTACATTGGCCAGACGGGCCGAGCCGTTCCCTTGAGGATCGCGCCGATGAACATCTCGCCATAGCGAGGCACTAAATCGAGAAAAATCACAGTTTCGATCATGACACTTTCAAACTTATCCATGAGCGACTAAAGACCTCCCCATTCGTACTCGTCGTACGTTTTTCAATCAGTACACCAGAAGATGCGCCCCTTAGTCGATGTGAAACCCTGGGAAACCTGGTTGTGTTTATTAATAAAAAAAATTTCGTAACATAATTGTAATTCTTCTGTATACATTGTTTTGATACTTTTCTACTATCGTTGTTTTTGCGTAAATGTCAATTCAACTTTGTCCAGCAGCCCTGTAGTGATTTAAAAAGCTGCAAGTTGTACACCTCAACACCGCACCCTTCTCCGACAAAATTAAAGAACGAATTAGTTCTCCTTCCGTATGCACCATTGGGTTGAGTTATACTTGACCAAGATTGGGGACAAACGAGCGGAGCGAGTATAAAAGTGACCGGCCAAGACGAACACACTACCTCATGATAGACATGAAACATGATTTTTACTTATTAGACTCTGCCAGACACTTTTTTTACTATACGCTCTTGTGGCCATTTTATGATGATCACCTTTTAAGGGCAGCTTCGAAATTTCGCCACTTGCTTCGTCCACTTTGCATCCTCAGGCGAATAGCGAATTGAATTTAGAATCGAAAACAGTCAGCAGAAGAGCGGATAAGTAGCACGCGGACGTAAAGAAATTGATTAAGAATCAAATTCAGGTCACAGGTCAATAACGAAGCTGAGCACATTTTATCATCAAGTACGTCAAAGATTAAAAATTCTGTTGAAATACCTGTTTATTCTGTATAAACTGTTCTGTACTGATGTAATCAACTGTACTGCGCAAGAACGTAATCTGGCTCATGAAGAAAGGCACACAATTTGATAAGGATTGACGTAAATGGATATTTTTTTACAACGCAAAACAAAAGTGACGATATTCCTTTTGGTTTTACGTAACTTAGGGTATAATGCAATATCTGTTTTCTCTGTAATTCAGGCCACTGTCGACTCCGATTATTACACCACGTGTATTAACCACCAAGATAAAGCTCTTAAATTTTCAACGAACGATTTGTTTAATGAGGGGCTACGTATATGGAGAAGCATGTCTCTCAAGCGCAATCCGCTGTCCGCTCGGGAATTCGTCTTATGAGCTTCGTCCAAAAATTTTCATAGCCATCTACGGGATAAGAGCCCTCTTCCAATTGAGGGATTCAGAAAATTTTTCATAAGTAACCAAACGTTTCCAAAACGGGCTCCTACATGGGTTTGAGACTGGCCAAAATCCTTAGAGTAAAATGAGACGAGATGTAAGTTGATTGATTAGATTTGAAATACCGATTACAGAATACTCAGAGAGTAAACGAAAAGAACAATCACAGTGACCACAGATAAAAAAGAAGATGCAAGATATTTCGGTTTACAATCCATCATCGGGAAAAATTAGATTGCCACTGACCCACATGTGACTCGTAAAACAGGGTATCGACGAGATCATGATTGAACCAGCGAGCCTTTGCGAGGTGACTCAAGCTCGTATACTAATTCAACCAATCCTTTGTTTCTGATGGCAGTGGAAAGGGTGGTTAGCATGAATACATACCCAAGCCGCCTGATGACAAACCTGGGAGAGCCTAGAGAAGTAAGAGGAAGGATCATGATGCGCATCGCCTCATCAATACTCCTGTATGATGTCCCAGTACAGGCCCACTCTATATGAAGGGGATACAGGGAGAAAGAGATGGGAAATATCCAACGAAAGTGTGTCGATGCTTATCGCACTGTTTGACGGAGGCTCCTTTGCGTATTAGCTCGTTTGCCGTCAATCGACCCCCTTGCTGAGGAGAGAGCGGTGGTCTTCAAAGTAAAAAAGATAACAACGATTGGTCAAGAGGCTGTATGGATCGAGCAGGAGGCTAGGTGCTCCTTGCTTGAGAAATGGAAAGCAAGAGCTGGGTGAATGGACAACCAGTGAGTTAATGCATGACCTCGATGTGTGGATGAACGGAGGCCATAATCAGCTGAACTTTCATCTGACGCAAATGTACTACTGTACCACACGATATCGCCGACTCAACATCTATGTACCACCCACGTACAGACGAAGAGGAAGCATGAAGACTTAAAAAAAAAAATGAAGAGAGCTTAGTTCTAAGTTGTTTCTGGTGTGTGTGTTAGAGTTTGCATGTCTGGGGACACTGTAATTTGGCAATTCTTCCAACATCGAAGTTATACTAGAAAAGGTCGATACCGGTGTTGGAGGAAACAACATCAAGGCATACGCAACCCGCACCCTCTCGTTGATGGAGAACGGGCGGCCCCGCATATGCGACGCAAGCAATATAAATCTTAGTATTTTTACCCTCATTTTAATTGATTTCATCATCGATTAAGAAAGAGGGAAAAGAAAATCTTGAATGATTTTCGCACGGCACATCTTATAAATTTTCAAATTTTTGTAACTTGATCTCCTGTAGAAATGAACGTTCGAACGTACCGTACTATACTGAGAATTATGAATACCGTAATACTGACAATGTATAAATCTGTTACGACTATAAAGAGGATGCAACATGAGAAGCTGAACGGTAATAATTATGAAGAATTAATATAAATGTGTAGAAGTGTGCCTGTATGTGAAAGATAAAATAACGTGATCTGTTTACACGCGCAAGTTAGATACTTGTTACGGATGTTTCTTGTTCTCGAGTAGTTAAATATATCGAATTACGTTCTCCGAACTTATCGTTATTGGTGATGGACTGCATTCGCTCCGTCTCCAGACACTAAAGAATTCTTATTCGGATGTTGAGAATCGTCAAATCGCTGATTAGGTACTTGTATTATTGAAACCACTTTGCTAAATATTCATCAGTCAAAGGACGAGTACCACGGTAAAATAGCCTATACGTCGGCAAAACTGATATATCGAGTGATTTTTAGCAATACTTGCTATGCTGAGAACTCATGGTATACGGTACATTTTCATCAATTTGTGTATGCAGTCACATTTTTGTTTCCATTCTTAAGATAGTGTGAAACTAGCAATAATATAGGAGAGGCGTTAGAATGTGACTCATAGAGAAATTCTGTGATATAGCTCATTCTCTCGCTCGACCATCCTCATTGTAGGCCAATTTTCCATCATGAACCATCCTAAGAGTGCGTATATCTTAATGGACGAACCATCGAAAAAGTTCTCGCTTAAGTGAAGCAATAGGTACTCCGTGAATTTGGCCTCAACATTATTTTCTTTCCACTTTGAGTAAGTTATGGTAGGGCAGGGAAAAATTTCAGTTCTCAAGTTGTTTGTGGTAAAAGAGGCACTAGGAAAAATTATGACCACGCTGTACGTCAGATGCTGGGATTAGGCTGAAGAGGATAGTCGAGTCAGCGATAGCTACGCGTCAGTTTTGCGCAGCCGTCAGCCTCGACATAAGAAATTCATTCAACCCGATCCTATGGGAGAGGATACTGGAAGCCCTTATGGACGCAGAGGTGCCCGCATACCTGCTCAGGATGATCAGCAGCTATTTTAACTCTCGAAAAATCCAAGCAGAGAAGTCTGCTGGTACATTGAAACGCCAAGTTACTTGCGGGGTGCCACAGGGGTCGGTCCTTGGGCCGCTGTTGTGGTGTTTCGCATTTAGCGGGATATTTAAGGTGGAGCTGCCGCCGAGTGTTAAGCTTATCTGCTACGCGGATGGCACGCTGGTAGTACGCACTGCCGAGACGATTGTGGCGGTGGAGAGCAGGGTAAAGCGGGCCCTAGAGGAAGTGACGCGCTGGATCGAGTCGGCTAGACAAGAACTTGCAGTAGGTAAGACGGAGCTTATATTATTCACGACCCGTCGAAAGTTCAGTCAACCCACATTTCGCCTGCAAGTTGTGGAAATTGAGACCAAGAAGAAAATTAAGTATTTGGGCATCTGGTTTGACTCAACGCTGAGCTTCAGGCACCATTTCCTGATGGCCGCGGAATACCTTAGCCGCCCGATGAGGAACCCAGGAGGGCCAAGAGAAGCCAGAAAAAGGATCATGATGAGCACTGCTATATTGATCCTCCTATATGGTGCCCCAGTATGGGCCGACTCAATGAAAATACCTCACCGAAGAAGGGAGATGGTAAAGATCCAGCGAAGAGCTGCGCTGAGGTGTGTTAGTGTCTACCGCACTGTCTCGACGGAGGCTCTTTTTGTATTAGCACGTTCACCCCCAATCGAGCTCCTTGCTGAGGAGAGAGCGGTGGTGTTCAGAGCAAAAAAGACGACGGCGACCAACCGTGAGACTCTACGGCTTAAGCAGGAGGCCAGGAGCTCCATGCTTGAGAAATAGAAAATAAGAATTGCCCAGAGTGAGCTGGGCAAGTGGACAATCCGTGAGTTAATACGCGACCTTGATGAGTGGTTGAACCGACACCATGGTCAGCTAAACTTTCACCTGACGCAGGTGTTCAGCGGCCTTGGCTGCTTTAATAAGTACCTTTGCGAGAAGCTGAGGAAATTTGGACAGGCAACGTGTTCGCACTGCGACCGAGGGTGGGTTGATGGGCCAGAGCACACCTTAAATGAATGCGAGGTGTTGAGGCGTGAGCGGGACAAGCTCAGTCGGTCTCTTCAAAAGATCGGGGTAGATGAAGCGCTTGTTCCAAGTAACCTGGTATCCACCATGCTAGGTTCCCAAGAAGCATGAAACCAGGTGTCTGCATTTGCAGCCACCGTCATGAAGAAGAAGATGAAACGGAAATTGAATAGGCAAATGCAGAGCCACGCTATGGCCTATTCGACACCTGCGTACAATCAACATCCAGTAGTGCAGGAAGAAGAGGAAGATCATCCCTGAAGAAAGAAGATGATGAAGAGAAGCCAGCAGCCCAGTAGGCCTACATCTAAGATGGTGGTGGTGGTGTTGTTGTTGTGTGCTCGAGCGGGTTCGTCAAGGAAGTTATACCCAAGTTATACCCGAAAAGGTCGATTCCGGTGTTGGAGGAAACAAAAATCAAATGCTTACGCAACCCGCACCCACTCCGCCATGGAGGAAGGTCGCGAGTCTGATACGATAGGAGCGGGGGGGGGGAGCTTGGAGAATTTTGACCTCCGAGCTACAGGAAAAAATCAAGACTTCAGAGCTGTATTTGATGGGAGAGGGACTTGGATATATCTCGATTCTCGAGCTACACATGAAAATCATCAATTCCTATCGCTTCTCAAAGGGCATTCAGCTCAGAAATAGTCGAAATTTTTCCCAAATCCCTCTTCTATCATGATTATATAGCTCGAAGGTCAAGTTTTCTCCCGAGTTCTCTTATTACTGTCACCCGGCGGACAGCGTATGCCAAGTATTTTCCCCGAAATAACCTCCGATGGAAAAGGTTGTTGCTAAAAGTTATTTATGGGGTTCAAAAACGAAAGTGTATATGTATTTCTTAACCATTTTGGAAGATTTTTTTTCTCAACGGTGTAGGTCGCAGAACTTTTGGATCCCTCACATGAAGTTGCTAAGAGTCAAACGTCTGCATTCTATCGATATATTTTCACACACCTAGCTCACCCCAGCACTGGCTGTGGTGGCAAACTTCTTCTCCAACTGTACAAAAGCCTAATTTGCTGTTGACGCCTCCTCAATATAAAGTCAATAAAATCGTCAGCATTGCGATTGGCCATCGACGTAGTAATCCTACTCTCACCCCTAGCGCTACAGCGGAAGTACCCCTCTCTCAAATACCACTTTGTCAACGTGATTCAGCATCTCTTTTTGTATCCCGCTCTCGAAAATATCGGCGTCTCTCACCCTGTTTCTTTACGTTTTCCATCAGCCTTCTGCGACAATTGACTATCTGCGCTCCACTTACCTCTACCCTTTTTTGTAGTCTCAAATTCTTTCTTAGTTTTACCTCGACTTTTACAAACTCCCCTCAGCTACGCTAACTTATTATTGGCTATTGTACATTCTGAGAATTTCTATGATTGGTTGGACTTTATATGAGGGAGAAGAATTTTGTGAGACGCAGGTATTGGAGAGAGAGGGCGACAGAGTCAGAGTTATTTTCCGAGGCTTGAGGAATTGAGGATGGAACGTTTATAGTGATGCCTAGTGAGCTGAGGTGTGTGCAGGAGAAGAAAAGATCGACCGTCAAGTTTCCTCCCTGGCAGTGGGGCTAAGGAGAAGGGGACTGGTCAAAGGGACAATGCTGCCAGATCTACGGATTTTTGTTTCTCAAAAAAGATACAGATTTTGCGTGAAATGCGGATTTCTTGCGCTCAAGGGAAGAGTACCTCAGACACCCATTAGAGAGGTACTTTTCTGCTGATTGTTTTAGGCTGATAGCGCAGCGCTCCGTAACATTGAGCTGATCAAGGGAAAAGTACTTAACTTACGGGTATGAGAGATACCTTTCTCGTGATCGTTATTGATTGACCCGTAGAAATTTGCTCTGAGGTGTTTGAAAAAATGGCGAATACGGATTTTTGAAAATATCATCTGGCAGCATTGCATAGGGTTTCAGTAGGTACAAGTGGGTGATCCTTGTATGGGTCTGGTCAGGATAATTTCTTCTCTTCTTGAGGTTCTGAGGGAGGATTTCCAGGGGGAGGTTGTTTTCTTTATACGTGACGCCCCGTACAGAAACCCGGTTAAGCATGCACGAAAATCCCGTAAGGCTTAACCGGGTTTCTGTAAGGGGGCGTCACTATACGGAAGAGATGATTATGGGGGTTGATTTTCTCAGCAGGTTTGCCATTTTTGGAGTATGAAAGAACGATAATGATTTTTATAGTTTTATACTGGTAAATGGGTCTCATCGGAGTGAGAGTGTAACCTGTTCGGCAGCCCGATCTTCAGCATCGTGTTTGGGGAATCCGATAAGCCCGAGGATCCAGACAAAAGTGACCTAGGAATCGATTGAGTTGAGAGAGTGGAGGGTGATGACTATACGTTGGACGAGGGGATTTGCTATGTGAGGATCTGTGGGAGAGTGAAACGATGGTGGGAAGCAGGAATTTACCGTTAGGAGCAAGTTGAAAAAGACTGACTAGACAGGCGAAGATGCCCATGAGTTCGGCGGTGAAAACCAAAGCTATACTGCGGATACGGTGCCGTCAGGGTACCATTTAACGAGTATGCATAGGCCATTCCGGTTTTAGTCTTTGCGCTGTCCGAGTAACAGATAGAATGGTGCGGGTATTCCTGCATTAGTTCTCTGATGTGTTGGAAGTAGATCATATAATTGGTTACGGTAATGAGGCTAAGGTCAAATTGAATGGAAGGAGGAGTGAAAGTCCACGGGGGGAGGAGTGTGAATATAGGTTGGAGGATCTGACAATTGTAAGCAGTTTCAAGAGCAAGTTTGAGATGGGACCGGATGTGTTTATAGGGTATTAAGGGGTGGGTAGTATTTGGGGAAAAAATCGGACTGTGTGGGTAGGTAAATGGAGGTAATGCTCCCAGAGATATCCTGAGAGCTGAGGTTTGAATAGTGTCCAGTAAAATCAGAAAAGATTTACTGGCCAGTCTGAAGACGGGAGCACCGTAGTTGAGACGGGAACGAATGAGGCTTCTGTACAGTTGGAGAAGAAGCTTTCTATTGCAGCTCTTAGCTGGATGTGATATAATTTTCAAAATATTTACGGATCGAAGACATTTGGATTCGAGAATTTTGCGATCCTGGTCAAAGAGCATCCGAGAAGTTTTGCTGTGAGTTGAAATGGGATTTGAAAATTTTGAACAATTAGGGATTGTATGGAAGGAATAGGGTTCCGTTTCTTGAAAATGACTGAATAAGTTTTGATGGAGGAATATCGGAAACCCTTTTTGGATGTCTATTCGGTGATATTGGTGCATGAAAGATACGAAAACAATTTTCGCCTACATTCACCCGCTTTCTTAATAACGACAAACGGATGACCGATGATTTATAGATCCATTTGAAATATAGAAACAATTATTTCATTCATTTATAATTTGTTCTTATTTTTTTAAAGTATTTATTTATTTTTTTTATTTTGTAGTAATACAGCTGGAGAATGTGGTCAAAAATCGTTTCTAATTTCTAGTGAGAAAATTCACAGAGAAATTTAATTTAAGAAAAATACGTTCTCAAGAGAGTCCATTTTTTTATTCACTGATAAAAAAGAAAATTAAGGGAGTGAAAATTAAAGGATACCTACCTATATTACGATATTTCCTTCATAGATGGGTTTGATATTTTCGAGTAAGTACTATCTGCCTTGATGTACCTAACAGTACGTAAATTATAAATTTCAAGAATTTTGATAAATAATATTATGTAGTTTATAATGAAGGACTTCGCAATTTGCTAGTTAAAACAAGAAAAAATTACACTTTTTCGTACAGTTTTTTCTTTTGCGCTTGAATTAGAACAAAATTAGCGAGGGTATTTCTGAGAATGAATCAAAAATTTCATGATGCAATCAAATTTCAAAAACGTTCTTGCGCCATAAGAAAGAACATTCTTTCAAATAATTATCTCATGAATCTTTGGAAGATTGTTGTTCTCAGTGTAACGATGAAACATTAATATAAAATATTTTGTCGTAGAGGTAACTCACTTGAAATTGTACGCAGAAAAAATTGTCAATCAAAGAAAATGAGAGGAAAATATTCATAAGATAGGACCTTACAAGTCTCAATTTTATTTTGAAGTTACATTGAAAGATTTTAATGAATCAAAATTTCGAATTTCAGCAATTTTTATTTATATTTACCTTGTATGAATTTGATGAAGAATTTCACGTTGTGGAATATGTTCAGTTGAACTTCATCTCATTTGGAGGCAGATGATCAAATAAATTTCAATTTGTACAAACAAAACTTTTTCCTCAAATTATTTTGATTCGATAGAAGGCTTATTTTTTCATTTTCATCTTTTTAATCACTTATAATTATTCCTTTCAAATTGAATTTCACTCAGGGTTTTCTGTTTTCTGTCAAAAAATGGTTAAGCTTCTATTAATTTCTTTATATCTCAAAGCTTAAGAAGTTGAAGAATCTTGACGAAAATTTTGAACTTTTCAATTCACACTCACCTTTATTGAGATCCAATTTCTTACTCTGCTTTTTTCATTCATTTGCAAAAATAACAAGCCCTGCATCCTGTCTTGTTTTTCTTTCTGGTCAGTTTTCTATTTTTTTTTTTGGGGGGGGGGGAGGAGCTCTTGCCTTCTTTGGTAAGGCGAGAGCCCATACGCAACCACAAAATAAATAAATATATGAATAAAGATTCTCACCCGAAAAATGTGTTGTGACGTCACTGAAGTTATACATACATTTTCTTAATTTATTTTTGCATAGCATTTTTATTTTCGAACGGTCTTTGGCAAAAGTGATTTAGACAGTCTACAACTTGGTACCTCAACGATCATAAAATACTGCGTATTATTCTTTAACCAGTCTCTCTCTCTCTCCCGGGTTCCGGGTCTGCGTAGGACAAGAAGTTACAAGTATTTTTGGTTCGCAGGACTTCTGGATCTCTCGAACTCTAAATCTCACGAGTAAAAAAAACAACTCCAGAACTTTTGAATCACAATTTTCTATGTTCCAATAATTGGAGAGTAAGAAGAGTAACTTGAAGTATGGAATTAGAGTGAAAAAAGAAAAACCCAAGAGACCCGGATACTGAGGCGCTGGGCGACTCAGTCTTGTTATTGAATAAATTCAAAAATTTAATGATTCACCCATAGAACAAAGAAAGTGTCCAACTTGATTAATTATTTTTATTTTCATAAGAATGATTTTTAATTGAGGATTGTTATTGAAGCCTAATGGGCATCCCTGGTGAGTTTCCCCAAAAATTAAAAAAACTCAATCACATTTTTAATATTGGTGGCCTTTTCTGCCTTTAACAAGGCATAAGCTTCTAGGCAACCGCAAAAAATCCTACCGATATGTGTGCTATGATGTTTAAGATACGCTTTCTGTCACCGAAATTTTATTTTTGCATAAAATTTTTTGAATCTCTCAACAGTCTTGACGATTTTGTTTCTGATCAGTATTATTCAAATTTTTATGGACTTGTCTTCAAGAGAAGTGACCAAAACAGTATCTTTGAGAAATTTGTTTTTTTTTTTCTCTGTAACTACCTACTGCAATAATAATAACAATCTGCGTGTATCATTCGACCGTAAAGACCGTTTGTTTTCATCTTGAATCTTCATTTCTGTGGTTCTGTCTATTATTATTGTTGTAATTGTTGTCATTCTCATATTATGTTTGCTTTATCGGAATCAATACAGTGTCTGAGAAAATTTTCTTGAATCCTGGATCTTGACTGACAGAGAGAAGAAACCGTTATCACTCAAAGTTCATATCTGAGTAGAGCAAGAAGATGGGGATCTCAAATTTTAAATCTTGAAGCGCATGTTGTAAGTCTGTTAAGTAAATTAGACGTTCATTAACTCTTTCATTTTCAAGCTCTAGATCGTGATTGTCTGAGTAGTACGGGCAGCGTAAGAATTCTCCACCTTCATCTCCTGGACTCAAAATCTAAAAACAATTATTCTCTTTCACTTGAAATTTTGATTCTAGTTGGACAGCGCAATATTCAAAAACCGACCACGAGCAAAAAGTACTCGTACTTCATTGTAGAATGTATAAATGTCTGGTTTTTGCACATTACCGTCCAAATAAAGAGGGTAAAATACTGTACTGTGAAAGCATTTTTGTTCCTAGAAAAATCGATTGTTCATCATCCAGGATAGTTTGATTCAAAGACGGGTGATGCTGCAGTTGTCCAAAATTAGGAACCCCAATAAAGTAATTTTTTCAATATTTCGCTAATATTATTCGCCATTCTTCTCTCTTCCAGAAAAAAAAAGATTTTTCAAGTGAAGACTTTTTTTTTTTTTGCACAGAATATAAAAGAAGAAAAAAGAAAAGAAAAAAAAAACCTTAAAACAGGCCTATAAAAATACATCTCAAGACATTTTTAAGAGTGACGAATTCAGTCCGAGATCACGCAAAACGCGCACTTAAAGTTAATTTGAAAAAGGTAACAAAATTAATGAAGAACGTAATCAAAAATGAGCAAACTTATCAAAATCTAAACTCATTTTTCGGTAACCAGGGGGATCGAGTATTATTGCGCCAAACATGCCTTTGAGGTTTATAAAATCTACCATAATAAGGGTAGTTTTTTTGATAAGGCCACGGTTTACGGGTACGCGTGCTTTTTGAATACCCGCGCGTATAGTTGCTTGATCCGCGTTGATCAGACGAGATTTCGAATGCATTCATCATTCGATCTTCGAAGTTGGGAGTGAAATCGTCCTCTGTGAACTCGTTCTCTGTAGACTGGGTCATAGATTCGTTTTCCGTCATCAAAGAAGTGGGTCCGTTTCTTTCACATCCTTCATCAGCGGTCACCTCGCTAGACAATTCACATTCAATTTTCTCTCTTTTAGGTTCTTCACGTTCAATTTTCATTTCCCCCAAATTTTCGGGTTCAGTTTTCAATTTCTCACTTATTTCGGGCTCAATTATCAACTCTTCGGATATCTTAGGCTCCATCTTAATCTTCTTTTCGAAATCCACATCTTCATTCGAACCATGCGAAGAATCGTCGTCATTCTCAAACTTCAATTCATCTTGTGAATTTTCAGTGCGAGGGTAGCCATGCGATTCTGTGATTTGATGTAGTTTTAATGCTTTCTCAGTGACGAAAGATTTTCTACACAGTGGACACTTGATCGCATTAGAATAATCTCCCTTGCACGTAGAGTAATGAGTTTCTAACGCATTCACATAGTCAAAAATTGCATCACATTTCAGACATTTAAACGAACCTTTCGTCTTATGTTTGGAGGAAGTGAAAGTAGAACTAGCGGTGGTAGTAGTACTGGTGGGGGTAAAGGTGCTGCAACTGATGGCACTTTTAATTATTGCTTCAACCGAAGAGGCCTGGATTGCGAGCTCGTTCGATACCATCGTAGATTTTAATGCATTTTTCGCGCGAAGACATACTTGGTGATGTAACTTCAACGATTTAGCACAAGATAACGTTTTTCTACACATTGAACACGTGAAGATGCTAGAAGATCCAGGTCGACACTTTCTGAAGTGGGCTGCTAATTCTTCTTCAGTTTTGAAACGATAACCGCACTTATTAGAACATATATACTTCTTCCTAGGGCATTGGTGAAGTCCGAATAAGAGCTTACTCTCAAATCTTCGAGTGCACGTATCACACTTGACCGAACCCAACGTTTTATGATGTTCAAGCTTTTGATGGTTACGTAGTTCAGCCAAATCATTGAACATTTCTTCGCAGCCTGGCGCTCTACAGTGAAAACCATTCAATTCTGGGTGCTCTTTTCGACGATGTTCGAATAAATGCTTCGTGGACGGCCAAACAGTAAGACATAAGCTACAAATTCGTTCTTCTTTAGATAAGTGGCATTGGGTACGGATATTCCGAAGTAATAATTGGTTTGCTTTTGCATGATTTAAACGTTCTTCTTCGGATAATCTTCTTCTTTCCCCACCATTTAGGATACACAGTTCTTCCGCGAACACTTCAGCCTGAAATGCGGGAAAAATTATTTTTTATTATTCTTAGAAAATCGATTTTCTTTTTTCAATTGAATCAAAAATGTTGGAGAACCTTACATATACAGAAAAAAAAACAAACAAACGTTTTCCGGAAAAAACGGGGTTTCTCATCCGTTTGGACCATTTCGAGGAAGGATAAATTTTAAAGGCACTCCTCTTTAAAATAGGAATAACCGAACACGAATTTGATAAGGCAGACAATTTAGTCCTTCGATCGATGATAAATGATCAATTTTAGAGATAATTTCCTTGCTACAAACGATAGCCTACCGGACGTTTCTTTTTAATACATATTAAACCTGAAAGAAATTTCATTTCTCACTAAATACACTGCTACCATAGAGCTTAACTTGAATTTCTAGTTATCATCGATTGAAAATTAGAAATTTCTTCTTTGTTATTCCTCAATTTTATCAGACGCTGCTTATAACGCGTAAACGTGAGAAACGCGCTTATCATTAAAAACAAAACATAAAAGAAAACAAACACATTATTTTGTAAGATTCTTCCATACACCTATAACTTGAACTTAGCGTACCTCATGATCCTGATTAGGATACGAATCACTATCTGTGGTCAGTGTATCTTGCATGTAAGTAGAATCGTCCGACGATAAAGAAATAGTTTCATTCTGAAATGAAGATGAATTTCCTCATTTAGACGAGAAACAGTCGTATATGAATTTTACACGAACCGGTAAAGAACAAAATACCTTTACGGTTGATTCTTCATCTTCAACTTTTATCGAATGTGGAACGGAAGTTACATCTTCATCTTTGTTCGCCCAATTATTCTCATTACGCTCCTTCTACGATCGAATACATTGATATTTTTATAAGAACGGAAATACGGTAGAACAGATGACTCTGTCGTATAGGTATCTAATTCTAAACAGAATCAGTACAGAAGAAAATACCTTTGTGTTTTGTTGTACATCTTCAACTTTTATCGAATGTGGAACCGAAGTTACATCTTCATCTTTGTTCGCCCAATTATTCTCATTACGCTTCTTCTAGGATCGAATACAATAATACTCTTATAAGAACGGAAATACGGTAGAACAGATGACTCTGTCGTATAGGTACCTAGTTCCGAACAGAACCAGTACAGAAGAAAATACCTTCATGTTTTGTTGTACATCTTTAGCATTTAGTAAATTTGGAGCCAAAATTACATCTTCATCTCTATTCGCGCTTTCATCCTTAATGTACTCCTAGAATGAACAAGAGTTTTTTTTTCCATCGTGAAAGTCGAAGAGTAGAGATAAAATATAACATGATACGTATCCGGAACAACACCGACCGATTCATTAGAATTAGACTTCTTGATCAATTTCCGGACCTTTTTTCGAAATTTTTCGAATTCCGTTATCCTCAGGCAACATTCCGAACAAATAAGAATAGGATCGTCCGCATCTTCCTGAAAAAGAGGGAAAAGAATTCTTGTAGGAGGAATCATTATTGCCGGGATTGTAACGTAGTTCACAAATCAATACCGTCAAGAGAACTCCTAAACGTTTTTTAATTAAATATAGAAGTTCTGCCTTTGCAACGACCAATTTTGAATCATTAGAACAAAGAGTACATTTTACAATATTCATTTTTGATCGAGAGTGCTCAACAAGTTTCTTGGAAACTTGTCTACTTGCTTCGCCTTATTTCAATTTCCTTCATTAGTACTTATTATTGATCCTACAACAATAAGAAATTCGTAATCACAACGAAAACACAAAACACATTCAGAAACAAGTTTTTACCAGTATGCTCGTAAGTTATCATCAACAATAACACATCCGAATCAAATCTCAAACCCCGAGTTCTCAGTTCTCACTCACCGGTATCGGGCTCTCACGAGATTGAATTGAGTAAAGTAGGTAATCAAATAGTGTTTAGCGTTGAATGAACAAGGAATGAATACAATTACTGAACCATTGACTATTATCTATTTCGTATAATTTAGTCAATGACTGAACTCTGAACAGGACAGAGTCGAGTCAATTCCTCAACGCAATCTCAACAGCCGTACCATGCGTCCATGCCGTACAAAATTCAAAGTACATCGACGATCAGGAAAACTATATCTTTCGCGTAATGTGCGAGTGCGCCTACGTATATGCAAATAATGAATACGAGAAAAAGAGGTTATGGGTTCCCCGGAACATAGCCTCTTTTTCTCGTATTCTTTATTTGCATATACGTCCATCTGTACGGCAGTACTCTATTGATGGAAGCAAAGCCCGTGATAGCAGTCGAGAGAAAAATATTACGATCTGAGAAATGAGATTTTTGTGTCATGTATGACGTATAATCTTCTCTGAATTGTGTTAAAATGAACCTCGGATGTATATCAAGACTTAAGACGATCGAAAACGTTGATATTGGAAGAAAGAATGCTTGTATTACAAGAAACTGGCATGATATAATCAAATTGTTCATTGAAAGATCATCAAAGAAACGACTATTCAGTTTTTATGTCTGAATTAGTTGTATGAATGGGGCACGGACGGATGGACGAATGCACGTACGCAAATTTCAAAATCAGGGTAGAGATAGGACTTCAAAGCTTCCATAAGTGCCAAGGTCATTTGCACGGACGCTCGCACACAGACAGACGCAAGAGCGGCAGATTCAGGGTCTCGGACTACAAGGGAACTTGGCAAAATGCCACCCCCTTCTTTCCTAAGATTTCGTCTTCCTTGTAATAATTTTTTCTTCAAATTTTGCTGCCCTGGGCAGTAGCCTATGTTGCCTGTCTGTAAATCCACTGCTGACCTGTACGTTTTGTCCTCAATCGGAAAGTTTTCTCAAGATCTGGTTCTCTTTTTCCTCTGAAATTCAGAACCCAAAAGATCCACATTCATTGTCCACGACCACTGAAAAAAATCAATAAAATATTAAAAACTGATAATGTTACCGCACGCGGGTACCACGAGCACTGCCCGCAGCTGCGCCCGGGCCCCCGGGCCCCCGTGCCCGCGTCCGCAAAGTCCACCAAAAATCGCGGGTGCGGGTGCCCGCGGCGCGGACAAGTGACACTGACAGCCTTGATTGTAACTCTTGTGGTGGATTTTAGATAAAGGACATTCTTTTGAAATAGCCAATAATAAGGGATCTTTTTATCAATGGAAAAATGAATACAAATTATCACAGTATGACTCACTGTCTAATGTCCTTTCCCCTCAGCCATTGCAGTTTTTTAAACGTAGAGATGAACACCATGAACACCATTGGTTGATTTAATGCGGCGTAAAGGTTGATTTCAATCATTTAATCTGTGAAAAAAAAAGAGTAAGGTTAGTTTTTTTTTTTTTTTTTTTTTGTATAATTATTCAACCATATTGATTTTAGAAGGAGAATAAAAGATAACAAAAACAAAGAAACACGAAATAATAAAGAGTATAATCGAAAGCAATAACTGCGACTTATTAATTCGTGTGAGGGTTACTGTCGAGTTTTGCATTCGGTAGGTAACTGTTGTAAATTTATACAATTATCGGCTCTTTTTAACACTATCACCATTCTCGTCACCAAATTCTTCACTTACTTTCTTCAACTCTATTTATAAGTCTACTACTTTAAGAGGTATCCATAATTTACCCCTTCCTCTGCATATGTAACTTCGCCGCGTAAATGGCCCGTAGAGTTGCTCTAATGCTTGTTAAAATGAAAAAAAAAAAAAAAAAAAAAAGCTTATAAAAAAGAAAATCACAGAAAAATAAATAAAAGAAACAAAAGAAATACCGTAATAACAAAAATAGAAATAAAATAAAGAGAAAAAAAAAGGAAAAGAAGAAGGGGGTTGGAAAGAGTATGGCTACTAGGCCTTACCCAAGGCCGTGTCTTACCTCGTTGGAACAGTAATGAATTTGGAGTAAAATTAGATGTTGATGAGGAGGAAGATGCGAAAAAAATTTAAAAATATGCGGGAAGATGGACTGGTTTTCGTATGATAGGAGGTTGGTGGCTGTGAGAGGGGCAGAAAGTTGAAGGTTGAGTGCTTGTGAGTAGAAAATCTGTCCAATGTTCGAAGTTTCTGAACATTCAAAAAGATAGTGATTGATATCGCCTTTCAAAGGGTTGTCTGAATGAAGGGGACATAAATCGGATTCGGAAAGATGTATGCGTTTTAAGTGAACGGGGAGTCGATTGTGCCCAAAACCAAGACGGCTAAGTTTAATTATGTCTAGACTCTAATTGTACTATCTCCCTTACTTCCTTCTCTTTTCCCACAGACAAAGAGAATTTCAACTTGGTACGGTTATCCTATGGTAAAAATTTTTGACTTGCATCTTATGATTGCCCAGTAGTATACATTCGCCAATCAAGTCGTCAGTTTTTGATTAGAATCTTTGAGCACCTCCAGGCGTTCTGTGAAATGAATCTAAGATGTCAATTTTTGCCGCTCACCTTTCAAGTAATCAAGTGATCATTCTTTCAAGCAACGCACCTAAATATTGCTTCATATAGGAATAGAAAAAAAACGATGTAGACGTTCGAAACGCGTAGTTTTTTTCTGTGAAAATAAATGAGTGTGAAATTAAGCCAAAAATTTTTGTTTTCTCTTTTTTTAAAAACTAAAAATAAAAAAAAAATTGTATTTAAAATTATTCCTCACCGTCACAACAGAGAATCAGGCTCCCTTCTGCTTATAATAAGTTTGTTCCCAATAGAACTTCTGAAATATGGTCGGTTTGCGCCTCATGTTCTCTTATGGGGAGCAAATTTAAATGGCTCGGTCTATTAGTATTAGGTTTTTAGTTTTATACAGTGTTGCATACTGCATACCCTTCCGCCGGCGGCAAAATTTACTTTGAACTTATGGGACAAATGCCCTGAAAGTCAATTCACTCAA
The DNA here is from genome assembly GCA_035079395.1 of Aspidiotus destructor. Taxonomy (NCBI): domain Eukaryota; kingdom Metazoa; phylum Arthropoda; class Insecta; order Hemiptera; family Diaspididae; genus Aspidiotus; species Aspidiotus destructor. The sequence goes on along the minus strand of JAVHKZ010000015.1, from coordinate 22,387,455 downwards.
AAACTGCAGGACTTGCGACACTGTAGTTTACATCAACGAACTTTCTACTAAAATAATATTGCAAATTGATTTGTATTTCGTAATAATCTATATCACTAATTTGTAATTCTGAGGAACGAAAATATAGCGGATATTCACACTTTCACATGCTCGCCGTCCCCTTTGACTATTGAGTAAAAGGCTTCCGATCGTTATCATTATTTTTTTTTTTTGTTAAATCTCAAATAACTCAGAAAATTTCATATCAAACGGGATTGGTCATAATATAACGGTCAAACGGTTAAAACCTGGTGCCATGTTATGACAGAAAAATTTTGGTCATGGTAAAGAATTGAAAATTGAAAAAAAAAAAAAAGTCATATAATGCAAAAATATTTTTTGATATTGCGATCAGCCAATACATTAATAAATAGTTTAAATGCTTCTTGACCACTAGATTGAACTCTTCATTATTGCGTCGAGGAGATTTTAAGATTGATTGACCCAGCAATTAAATTCACTGTTGATCAGTGATGAACTCAGTCGAAAGAAAATTTAACCGAACAAAAATTAAAAAGCGCACTATAGAATAAATCAAAAATTTGTTGAAATTTTTATACGAAAAAATAACTGAAGAAAACAATTGGAAACAGCAGAAGAAGAACAATAGCGCGAAAAAAAAAATGTAACAAGAAAAAATGATTAATGCTATATCCCAATTGTGTCTCATTTTTTTAAAATGAGAAAGTGGAAGTTCTTTCTCTTCAAATAATTTACGTTTTTTTTTTTTTTTTTTTTCTTCTTTCTTTCTTTTATATATATCCAACCATATTGATTTTAGAAAGAAAATAATAGAAAACAAAAACAAAGAAACACAAAATAATAGAAAGTACAATCGACATAGTTATCCGTGTAGGGATTACTGTCGAATTTTGCATTCGATAACTGAAGTAAATTTATACAATTATCGGCCCTTCAAAGCTTATGAAGAGGAAAATCACAGAAAAATAAATAAAATAAAAGAAACAAAAGAAATGATAATAAAAATAATAATATTAGTAGAAGAAGAAGAAGAAGAGAAAAAAATTAGGCTGGAAAGAGGATGGCTATACTATAGGCCTTACCCAGTTGAAACAGTAATAAATTTGGAGTAAAATTAGATGTTGATGGAAGGAGGAAGATCCGAAAGAAATTGAAAATGTGCGGGAAGATGGACAGGTTTTTGTAAGATAGGAGTTGAAATAAATGAAAATTATTGCCGGCAATGACAAAAGACAAAAGCAGAGGCAGCTGTTTATCAGTTGAACCGCTGTATATAGGCAGACAGCCAACTGCAGCCTTTGATAAAAATTTTTGGCTCGCGATTCCTCTCCACCTCGCCAACAGCAAGCAAAAAAAAAAAAAAAAAAAGGAAAAAGGAAAAATTTTCCGCTCTAGGCAGCTGCCTACCTTGCCTACCCCTAAATCCTGGCCTGGACAAAAGGGTTGTACTAGGTCACAAATCAATCATCAATCAGCAGAACAAGGATCTCATTGTCCAACTTGTTTGGTGTAGGTCATTTTTTTGAAACGATTATCGGTCAATCGGTCAAGATTGGTCCTTTTTTTTCTCGGTCACGGTTATAACAGTTGAATAGCAGGTAAATTGCAAGCCCTACTATAGAGGGTACAGTCAAAAGTGAAAGGACGTCCCTATACGTAAACTCTTTTCGTCTTTTGTTCACTCCAGCGCCCAGCGGAGAGCGCAGCGGAAGCCGAAGCTACCTGCTGTGATTTTCATTGTTTTGTTTTTGTCTCCATAATTAATTCCAGGATAAAAGTAGCTCTCCGTCCCGTGGGAAAACCCGCTTTTTGCATACAAAAATGAAAGTGTGTTCGAATCATAATCCATAGATGGCGGTATTGTTGCGGAATTTATTTCTTTTTGGCTTGCCCTCGCGTCCTGCCTATTATCGTTCAGCACTCTTACTTCTTGTTCGAAAGAAGGAGGCTTGTGTTCTCTCCTTCCAATCCATTATTCTTTTTGAGATTTAAATTGAACTTTGGAGTTTGGATTTTCACGCGATGGATGATCGTAGTATAAAAGTCTCCGAAAGTAATAAATTGGAATGCTAAAATTCCAAAATTCACTCATGTTATAGTTTGTAATGAGGTTTTAAAATTTTTTAATAATGATTATACTGTACGACGTTTATTACTTTAGTATAACTGGTATTTTCTTCAAAAGGAAGAACGCGTTACTACACCGAGTTCTTCACTAATTTTAAGGATCCTAGTTTTAATTTTAGCGACTTTAAACATGCAGTAAGAAGTAAGTTTTTTCAAGTAAGAAACCGATTAAAGTTATGGGGCGATGAATCCATTAACCTAACTTAAATTGGATACAGGCGGATGGATGGACAGTCGATTGCGGGGCCTGATTTAGCCGAAAGAATCACTAACCATAGATCTCATTCGAACTCGGTGGCCAAAGTCATAAACACCATGAAGATGGCCAATCCATTAAAAAAGATAGTAAGCCAAAGGCGGAAGCGGTACACAAAGGATGGTTTCAATCTTGACCTCACATGTATCCTTTATCAATTTATTGTCCGTACCTACAATGGCTCTTTTATATTTTTCCATATATTTAAACACGTAATTTTTCCTGAATTCGAGATCAGATATCTCTGAAAACGTGATTGCCATGGGTTATCCAGCTGAGAAATTGGAAGGAGTCTATAGAAATCACATTGACGATGTCGTGAGGTTTCTTGAAGAGAAACACCATAATCATTACAAAATCTATAATCTGTAAGTAATATCAATACGTTGTATACTTTGCCACGAGACAAGAATCCATGATGTTTATTTTAAAACGATCTTTTATTGGTCCTTGTTTTGTTCGACTTGATAAACTTACCTCCATCTTTCAGTTTTTGTATGGTCCTATTTTTGTTATAGGTGCGCTGAAAGATCATATGATATAGGAAAATTTCATGATCGAGTTGCCCAGTACCCTTTTGATGATCATAATCCGCCTTGTATGGAAGTTGTGAAGCCGTTTTGCGAAGATGTGGACGAATGGCTATCGCGAGATTCGAAGAATGTAGCGGTTGTCCATTGTAAAGCTGGAAAAGTAATGAAAAGTATCTGAATGGATTCGAATGTATATTTTAAGGGAAGAAAAATGTAATTATGGTATGTACTTGATACAGGGAAGAACGGGAGTCATGGTCTCATGCTATTTGTTACATTGTGGGCAGTTTCCGTCGGCTGAAATGGCCCTTAACTATTATGGTTCACAAAGGACCACCGACCGAAAAGTAAGTTGGACTGCAAAGAAAATGACGTATCATCCTCTGGAAGTTGCAAATTTTGAAGTTCATTTTCTCCTTTCAGGGCGTAACTATACCGAGTCAAAGACGTTATGTTAATTATTATGCAACATTGGTGCAAGAGTGCTTGCTCTATAAGCCGGTAAAATTATTTGTACGAGAGGTTCGGTTCGAACCTATTCCGCCGATACTCGCGGCGACGCAAGCAAGTAAGAAATAGACTCGGTATTGATTTTGGATCGTGTAGGAAGTTCTTTTTGTAGATTTTACCTTCAGTCTCATTTCCATTAGAATAAATTATTAAAGCCATCCCGTAGTTTTTTTAAAATGTGAATATTTAATGACGATCGTCATTTTCAACTTTTCAATGTCACTTACGTGATATTCTCGGTGGTAATCAATAAGAATTTTTGTGTCGTTTTATAGACGTGCAATTCCAGATATCAGAATGTAGGAATGAAGGTGAAACGGCTCTGAAGACGTGGAGGCTACACAAATCAATTAAGTATGACATAAAACGAGGTTCTGTCACGTTCCAGCAGCCTTTATTAACCGACCTAGTGGTGCAAGGAGACGTAAAAGTGGAATTTTTCAAAGAAGGAACAATTAAAAAGGTGAGTGAGTGTTAATTTATGTAAGTTGAAGCGAAGATGAACGTATCTCAGACGTGTCACATCATCTGTAACAGGAGAAACTCTTTCACTTTTGGTTCAATACGTTTTTCGTGCGCGATATTCTCCGACCAGACTCACCTGGCAAACATAGTAACGAACAAAGAAAATCGTTTGCGTCGGAAAATTCTTGCGAAAAGCCCGCTTTCAATAGTTCACCTGCCGGTTGTAATTCGCTGAACGACAAACCGAGGTGATCTTGGAACCCATACCTTTTAACTAACCTTTCTTATGATATTAGATAACACTATTTGATTTTGCAGAGCAAACTCAGTCGGCGAAATACGTAATTCGAGTAAAGCTCGGTTGCTTGTTGTGAAAATACCGAAGAACGACGTTGACAAGGCTCACAAGGATAAACAGAATAAAATATTTTCAAATGATTTTACCGTATGTATTTTTTCGTTTTTCCGATGACCTCGATTCTGCTGTCTATGGTTTCAAATCTTGAACTGTGTCTCGCATGTAGGTCTCTGTCATATTAGAACCCGTTTCGAATGAACATAATCTACAAATTGGCGCCGAAGACATTACACCAAGTGAATCGTCTGAAGCGGAATCTAGTACCGCGTCGTCCGTTCCTGAAGATGAAGAAGAAGCTTGGGAATCTGGTATGTATAACCGAAGTTATGGCGGCGTTGCATGTTGAAGTGTGTATGTGATTGCATGACGTGACTTTCGTTCTCGATTAGATATGTACTCGCAAAAAGATTCTAGAAATCTTTGCTTAACTTGACTTTTTACATCTTGTGCCACGCGAGATTCTTCGTTGTCGAGTACGCGAGGGAACGAATAATTGCCTTTCTAATAATTGTATGTTGGAACCTCTTGTCATTTTGTTCGTTGTCATTGTAGATATCGTTCAAGATAATCGACGGCTTAGCTTTGCATATTATTTGTGAATGATTATCAAGTATTCTCGAATGTCGGTGCTTGCCAGCGAATGGGAAGTATTTTAAAACTGAACGTTGAGTCTGGAAAGCTATAGTCGAGCGAAGGAAAAGGCTTACTCGTGGATCAAAAGATTCCATTGTGTGCATGTTGCAGTAAAAATTCTCGGGTGCTCAGTCGTTGCTTATTATTTTCCCTTTTCCAATATCATTCGGTGTTGGGATGAAATCATGATCTTATTGATTCATATTCTGTGCTCTGGTCTCCCCAATGTCTTCCTCGTTGTATGATCGTTTTTTTGAAAAACGTCCTTGGTATTTTTTTGTGTCGCATGCTACGATATTTTGATCCAATATTTGGATATAGTGTGTTCTATAGCCGTACATTTTCAAAATGCCGTGTAGTTTTCTTATTATGTATTATTTTGTTTATTTATTGCAGGCGAATCAACTTATTTATGAAAATTGACCGGTCACCATAGTGCCTTTTTCAGATAATAGCTTAAAAATTACGTAGGTGTCAATTATGTTTTCAGTATATATTTTGTTTTCCCTGACCTTGAATTATTACCTTGTTTCCTATTCTCGGTGGGACTTGAAATTATGATTGTCGAACGAGAGTTTGATTCTCTTCGTGTTTGAGTAGATGTTTTAGTTCTTTGTACCCGAAGTTCTCTTTTCCACAAAGGAGGAACTCCTGTCGGGCGCGTATCTTCGGTTTCGTATTTGATTAAGAAAGTGAAACAAGAAGAATAACGAAATGAATAAACAAAACTTCGAATGTCTTATGAATATTTGATTTAATGTCGATTTTTCACTACCTGATTTTGCTTCGTGAAATAATTTGATTGGAATACGAAAGCCTTCTGGTCGTTATTCATCTTTACGTTGACGAGGATTGAAATTCGAATCGAGACTGTCGCCGGTATCGAAATTTTTCGCCAGGCTTGTACTATTTTCATCGATGAGGGACTTGATAGTAATTTTTCGATCAAGGCGAGGCTTTATATTTCTTTACAGGTGTTGGTGGTGTAACGAAAAAATTCGACTGTTTGTTCCATCTTCTTTGGTATTTTGGGAAGGAACTAAATCTTTACACTAACACACCGATTCTTCGTAGAATACATTCAAAATAGCCAGTTTCCTTATCAAACAATGCTAAACGATGCTAGCGACACTACAATTTGCCCGGTCTCAATACAAAAACTATGATTACAAACAATTGCGGAAAGGAACTAAATTTTCGAATTTTTCAAAGTATCTTAAGTATACACTTACCTGAAAGAGAATTTCACGCATTTCAACTTTGTTTCTTGCGGGTATCTAGATACATAAACTCATCATTTTCAGAGAAAAAACGCGAAAACTAAAAATGTTCATGTACTTCGATGGTTTGATCACCCTTCCCTTATCAGTATTTTGTCATATATGTAGATATATATAATTTTATACGGGTGACGCTAGCGCACCTACAATTTGCACACCCCGAATTGTTTCATATCTTTGGGACAAATATATAAATCTCCCCGTTGCAAATAGTATGCGTGTTCTCTGATCGTTTTCTTGAACTATTCGATCCGATTTGCGAGGAGCAGATTTCCAATGTTGAAGGAGAAGAAAGAACTTGAGTTTTGAATTATGATTTGTGAGAGGAGCGATTGCTAATTGCTATAAAAATAGCAGGGATGTTGCACGAAAACGAATCACGAAAGTAACAAAATTTTTCAGCCTGAAATAACGTAACGAAAATACCGAAACGAAAGTAAAACAATTTCGTTATTTCAGAAAATTCTAGAACGAAAAACGAAAGTCAAAAATTTTGCGTAAAGTTACCTTAAATTATGCAAATTTGCCCCAAAAATGCCCAAATTCACTAAATTTTTCATGCATATCGGAAACGAAAATAACGGAAATAACGAAACTTTTGCGCTAAAAAAAGGAACGAAATTAGAACGAAACGAAATTAAAATAATTTCGTTATGATGAGAAATCTCCAAATAACAAAACAAAATACCGTAACAAAAGTTTTGACTTTCGTGATAACATCCCTGATAAATAGGAAGAAATAATTTACAATCATTTTTCGGTGCGGAAAGTATCATTGAGAACGCTGGTCGATCTTACGAAAAGAAAAACGTCTCGTCAATGACAGCATAATCTTCATGCAATTTTTCATAATTAATAAATGTGACCGGCTAAGCGGAAATGTACCATTTGGGCTAAAGCAAAATTTCACAGGAGAGCGAAAAGACAAAAAAAAAAGTTGCTTTACAAAGCTTGTCGGCGCTGAAGTTGGTGATAAGATACTGGCTTTAGGAAGGTGTTATGGGTTAAATGGTTTACATTTTCGGGATCAGCGATGGTTTTTACATTAGAATCAATGCCTAACTCATTCTTCATTATTTGGCCCAAATGATACCTTTTCACTTAGCCTGTCTCAACTAACTGGTTGATGATCTATTTATATATTTCATGAGCCTTTTTCAACGTAATGATTTTCAACTACCTTTAAATGACTTTGAAAATTTTTTCACAGTATCAGTTAAAATTGAAAACATTATCTCTAATCTTCTAATCTATCTTCCGGGTCGGATCCTTCTCATCTATCTTCATAACCCTTCGTCAATTTGTCGCACAATATCCTATCTCCAATTCTCTAAAACAATTATGTAAATTGTTTTGACCTGTTTTCCCCTCGTTTTTTGTTTTCATGCTTGAAGATAATCCTGTGAATTTTTTGTGTAGGGTTCTTGATATGTCGCGAAACCATTGAAAAATTCCACTTTTTTTCTTAATTATTGCCACAAATGGATAGTAAAATGATTCCCTATCATTTCTAATTTTGTGAGAGAAAAATATGACACAAGTTGAGTTGATACATCGTGTTACATTTCATCTAGAATTCAAAAAAGTAGAGCAAAAATAGCGACAGAAATTTGTTATTCCGGAATTCCTATCAGATTTTGTTGAAACGAGAAAATGAATAAAAGCTCCAGTTTTTTCTTTAAATGGAAACTCCTATGATTTTGAAACATCCTTTCGATGAGTTACTCAAAAAAGATTTCACGATTGAGGTACTTTTCATTTGTTATCAATATTACCGTATGGAATTTTGTCATGAATCGTGTTAAAACTCGTTCTTGTTTGAAAGAACAGCAACCGAAATAAAATTGTGACAACGAATTACTAATAATATCGTCTATTAAAATTCGCTATTTTTATCTAATGATATACTCGTGGAGTTCTTATTTTGAATGTTTCGCAATATTATGTCAATTTATACTTTTCAAACACGCGTACTATCTTTCGAAAGTTGAACGACCTTTGTTTGCACAGAGAACGAAAATCGATGAATCATCTTCGAAATTTCTTCTCGTGATTCTACTCAAATGACAGATGTATTCAGATTGTTGAGGCTTAGTTCGACTTCGTAGTTCAAATGATTTTCCTTTATATTTCAATCAAATTTTTGTCGTTTTTTCAATTTATTTAACGTACTGTTGTTGAATTTTATACAGGAAATTTCTGAAACGTAATACCTTCCTCGTCGACTTATGAATTATGTAGTTCGACCCGCCGCACGTGTATCGAATAACACCTTTTTGATGATTCATATTCTCCCTATGTCCGAGCAAAAGTTCGTGCGAGTTTCGTGTGCTCATATCAGGTCGCGGGTTCGATTCCCGCTCGTGCCATGAGATTTTTTCGTCATCTTTCCCTTATCTGCTCATATCAAGCTTGATAAAACTTGAATTGCGAATTATCAGCCGTTCAGGAAGCTGAGTATTCAATCAGCGTCTGATTTCATCAACTCTTCGCGTTATTTCACGCGTGAATTCAGTGACTTATTTCCGCATTTTTATCTTTCGTTACGTTACCATTTTTGTATTAATTTTCAAACATGAAAATTTCGAAATAACGGATCGTATAAATTTGAAAAATTATATCAGAGAATGCGCTAAAAACTTTGCATGCTGCTCTTAACTTTCCTAACAAGCGATATGAGTCATGTATAGACACTGATACTGTATAACAATGATGAAACTAACTTTTCGGAATAATTGATCATAAATGCTCTTCGAAATTGAACAAGACTGAGCCGACTTCAAGTTCTTCAGTTGGGCGAACTAGAGCTTGTGGTTTTCTCACCCATCGTAATTTTTGGTAGAGAACTACGCCCCAATTACCCCCGTCAAGAATAGATCGTTTATTTTCTGCAAGTCGATACGTAACACTGCGTAACACATGAACAATTACTTGAATAAGAACAGATGATTCTCGAAGTATTTTCCATACCTTATTCAATGCCGTTTGCCGTTTTTCAATAGCACGTTTAGATTTCTTGTAATCCTCATCTTTACTTGCAATAAATCGCCGTACGTCAAGACGAAACGTAACACAGGTTCCCGTGCTTCGATCAACGATAGTAGTATCACAGCACGAGAACCAGCGTTACGTTTCGCGACGACGCACGGCGATTTATTTGAAGTAAAGATGAGGATTACAAGAAATCTAGACGTGCTATTGAAAAACGGCGAACGGCATTGAATTAGGCATGAAAAATACTTCAAAAATCATGCATTCTTATTCAAATAATTTTCAAAAAGTTCTAAATTGTTACGCAAGGAATCAAGTTAGCTTAATTTGAGGCTAACGAATTGTATCATGTTCTAGTAGAACCATCGTCGTCTTCCAGATGGACTCTCTGCAAGTAGTTCATTTGATCTAATTATTGAGTTTGTGATGATACCTCCGCTGTAGAACCTGAGTGAGCGATGAGTCCAGAACTCGGGATCAATTTTCATTGTCAGTGGTTTTGGGTCTCAAGATTATTCTCGTTACACGTAAATTTTATGGAATACGGAATACTTTCAATTCGGAGTGGGTGCTGAAACTTTGATACTCTAATCTGTAAAAATATTTCTTAGTTCCAATGACTGTTTTCTCGTTTTTCGTTACCAAGAGTATGTGAAATGAGTCCTTTGGGAAAAAGAGCAAAGTCGCTCTATTCAAACTAAAATTATCTTGATGTATGGACTTCCGGAACTATCCGATACCATAATATCAAACATTAGAACAGTCTATGTGTACTTCAAAATACCACTTGTCAGGGTTTGATGTTTCGCCAACCACCATTCCCCTCCTATAAGTAATATTAAATTCCGTAAAAGTTTAATGGCACACGGTTCTAAATTACAATTCTGTTTTCTTCTTTCAGGTTGAATTTTTCAGATTTTTCAGACACAATCGCTAACGCTCTTGGACACCTCACAATTATTATTTCTGATCTCATCCCTACTGAATGTAATTACTATTAATTCTTAATGATTATTGCTACTGTACTACTACTATACCGGTACTTTATTTTGTATTCTTCGCGTACGTGAGCGTAGGTGTTATCGTCCTCTTATACGGATCCATTTTTATTTTATTTATTTTTTTCTTGCTTGTACGCACCATGGAGTGTGCGTAAGAAAAAAGACAATTTTTCCCTCTAAGGAACTGAAAAATTTACATTTTTATTTATCCTGATTTTTTTTTTCTCGTGAGCTCACGTACTCGTAGTTGTAGCCAGTGTAAGTTAAACTGACGTAGATTAACGTTTTTCTTTTTCGATGCTCCATGCACGATTTATTTCCTTCTCATTGACCTAGCCTTTAGTGTTCGTCATTCGATTATCATTCGTATACTTATATTATGCGCCAAGATACGATGTAATATTGAAAGACGTATTTTCGAAGGAAGCTAATTCCATGATTTAAAAGGCGTTGATAAAATAATGAACACAAAGAAAAAAAGATATACGAGGGATTCGGAGATAATCTTTAGATTACTTAGTTTGTTATTACTGTTTTTTCTTTCCTTTCTTCTTTTTCTTTTGTTTATGAATAATTCTAATAGTTTATGAAAGTAAAATTGAAATACTATTTATGTGTGTAATATTTATTTATTTATTTATTTATACGTAATATATGTTGCATTTAAATGCAGTATTTTGGATTGTAATATGTTTTCTTTCAATCTGTTCCTCAAATATCTAAATTTGTTGCCTATCGAAGAAGTCAACTTTTATGATCGCGTGATAAGATTCCAAAAATTTTGAGGTCAGTCATCACATGTACGTACCAAGGTGACTTACTGTCACAATAACACGTGGAAGCTCCGTAGTGGTCATGTGCGAACTCAAATTTACTAGGATTTCGTTATTGCACAAGGAATAGATTTCAAATACGCCTTGATAAAACTTTGTAAAAATGTATATTGGAACACGAATTATTGGAAAATACAATGGTGCGAGATCTCATCTCTCGGGTTCACCTTAGACGACCTCGTGAATGCCTAAAGTTACGACCGCGTAAGTTATTGTTGACTTTGGCTTTAGGAACTGGTGATTTCGGTCTGAGCAATTCGATTCGTTCGGTACATCCGGTCGTAATACTAGATGACGTGAATAGTTTAGAGTACGCATCCGCGCTAAAATTACTATTCGTGATCTCCGGACCCAACGTTAGCCAACCAGGGCGAATGGTACTGTCGCGACCAAATACGTGCAACCTGAATAATGTCATCGATTTTTACACCTCTGCAGTAAAGGCGCTCACACGCTTGGAAAATTCGATCTATCAACTTACCTTCGTCGACCCAAACAGAAGTGTTCAATAATATAAAATATTTCTACTGGTTTATCGAGCGAACCACATTCGTTTTCTTCGCTAATAATGAGATCGATATCGATGTTGGCGTGAATAAAATCACCGTCTGTTGATCGACGTACTGTTCCCTTGATACCCATCAAACAATGTTCCTGAATTACCAAATAATACCGATTTAACGAAATATTTTCGACCCGCGCACTTTTTAACAAGTCGAGTTTTACAAACTTTGGTTCTTTGAAATATAGCTTTAGAATCCAAATTTTTGGAATGTCCGGGGTTGTTTATGTTCGTACGAATCCAACAAATATCTTCGCACCTTCGAAACCCCCACTTTTTCAAACAAGATCGTCCCATGTCGAGACCGTCCGAAGAACCACACCACAGGAACACGAAACTTCTGGGAGCAGCTACAGCGCCAATATTCAGATTCATCACCTAAGGAGAAATATTACAGGTCAGAGATCTTGTCCGCCAATTTCGTCAGGAAAATGTGTAAGACTCACCTGTTCCCATGACCAGAAGTCCAAATTAGTGGCACCTATGGTTCGTTGATATTCTTCTAGCGGCGGTTCGATCAAGATCACATCAAATTTATTGTTTAAATTGAGCAAATTATAGGAACGAAGATCGCATTTCAAGTACATAGGTGGTGTCGATGTTAACGCTACGTGTTCGTCCTGTTCAAATGCAAAATGATAACCGGTTACAAAAATCAATCCGAGAGTGTGAAAATACTTCGTCAGTAACTTTCTTCACCTTTAGTTTGATTAATTCTCGAAGTCTTGGATACTCTTCGAATCTGTCGTTCAGACCGACATCTCGAATAAAATTCTGAGGACGTTGACCAGTATCAACGAAATGTTGACAATAATCGTTATGTGGATTTGAAGATCTGGTACCCTAGGAAGAATAAAGACGATTACTCTTGCGTTATACGAGGAAAACGACTTTTAAACATTCAGCCTTAGCAAATCCAATTCTATAATTACTTTTAAAAACGTTGATGAACCTTTGTACAGTACTCCATTGATCAATTGGTCTTTCATAGACGACTTGGAATTATTCTTTACATTGTCTTTGAATTTATTGTAACTTTTTCCATTAGTGCCAGTATTCCTACCAAGAGCTAGATGCAGTTCTTTGATACTTCGAACACCGAACTGGAATGGAACGGTAAACATTAGGTAAAATATTAAAGAATCCGGACAGATAATTCGATGTTCTTACCGTTTGAGCGAGAAGTTTCTTTCGTTTTTTCGATCGTTTCTTCAATTCTAACATTAATTCACTCATATTTCAAAAATCCAATAATGACATGGCAAGCGAAATCATACGATATCTGTTGATCAAAATTTACAGTAAATATTTCCATACAATTTGCTGGGTCTAAAATTTTTATCAAAGAAACTTCGCAGTCAAACAGCCTGCAGACAGTTAGCCCTCATTCGACAGAATGATAAACGTCATGCAGAAAAGTAGTTTCCGCATAGGATGGAAACAGCGGAATGATACTCTATGTGAACGCACCAATCATTATTTTTCGTCCTTTTCTGCTGTTTTCTACTTTATGGTTTATGCTGTCAATGGAGAAACAGAAGCAGCTGTTGTTTCACTTACTGATAAGACGTGATCTGTCGCTTGACCAGTACTTGACATTGACATTTTCCGTAAAAATTTAATACTAAATTTTTCGTTCACCTGTTATATGTACTGTCGTATTCAAAATTTCTATTTCTTAGCATAATATAATGTGGTAGCCTAGCTTTCCACAGATATTTGTCATTTATAGAAACTAGATGATGGCGGCGGCGGTTAGAAATAAGTTGAGCGGACTAGCGCTTAATTTATTGCATAAAACCGCTCTTTACGGCCGTGTTCAAGGAAATGTGTTCAGATCTAAAGTGTTTCTCCATACGAGTTCTGTTCTTGATGGTAAAATTTATATTATTCTATTTTCTCTCGCGAAAAAAAGAATCTTTGTTACCATCGTTTCACTTACCTAATTTCTAGTTACTGGTCAGGAGATCAAAATGCCATCTCTATCACCGACTATGACTGAAGGCACCCTCATCAAATGGTTGAAGAAAGAAGGGGATGTAATCGCACCCGGTGATGTCCTATGTGAAATTCAAACAGATAAAGCTGTAATGTCTTTTGAAACGGAAGAGGAAGGAATTCTAGCTAAAATTCTTGTAAGCTCTATACCTGTATTGTAGTTATATTTTTCGATGACATCTTCAACTTACTCGAAAATTTAGATCGCAGAAAACACCAAAGATGTGAAAGTGGGGGCGCTGATAGCGTTAATGGTTCCTGAAGGTGAAGATTGGCAATCTGTTGAATTACCAAGCGATACTGGATCGACCTCGACTTCTTCTTCTCAAACTTCCCAACCATCTACGACAGTTAGCTCGGGAACAGGTACATCATTATTTTGCGGAAACTTCTTGTCCTGAATTCTTCTGCTGACTGCAGAACATCTTATGGTTTCAGTACCCGGTCAAAACGTATCAATGCCTTCACTATCACCTACTATGACCGAAGGAACAATCGTTAAATGGTGTAAAAAAGAAGGTGATACAGTTGCTCCGGGTGATGTGTTGTGCGAAATTCAAACCGACAAAGCTGTAATGTCTTTTGAAACGGAAGAGGAAGGAATTCTCGCAAAAATTCTCGTTCGTACATTTCGTGATTTGAGTTTTTCATGTGAACAGTGATGTTAATATTGAGGTAATACTTTACATTCAGGTGCCAGATAATACTGCTGGTGTCCAAGTGGGAACCTTGATTGCCCTCATGGTCGCTGAAGGAGAGAATTGGCAAGATGTGATGATACCAAGTTCAAAGGCTGCTGAATCAACGTCTGCGCAGCCTGAAACTTCACCTTCCAAGGCGGAGTCATCGTCTTCAGCTCAATCGCAGAAAACTCAGTTAGTAGACTATCTTTTTTCAATCAAAAAGTTGAATTTTTTTGTATTAGCGACTTCGCTCGTCTTTGAGAAAATGATGGCAATCTGTTGATGTTTAAAAATATCCAGAGTTTTCTTTATCATCTTTTTCCGTACGAGCAGCGATGTTGAAAGAATGTTTTATTTTATTCGTATGAGCTGAATTTAAGAAAAACTCGTGATATACGCCTGTTTTTTGGGGAAGAAAAAAATACAGAATATCGATCATATACGCTTTGTCTTACTCTAAATTTCTCTTTTTTTTGTTGTGTAGTAACTATGGACCTGCTGTTCGTGGTCTCCTTGAACTCTATCACCTAGAAAGTTCGCAAATTCCAACATCTGGTAGAAATAACAAATTGCTGAAAAGTGACGTACTAAATTATATTAATGAGAGAAAACTACAACCCAAACCCCCAGCTCCTGGTGAGTGATGAGAATAGAGTGTCATTTAGTTAGCCATTGCATTATTTTTAATCGCCTGCATTCGCTTATTAGTTCCGCTACCTGGTAAAAACTTGGCCGAAGAATTCACGGAGACTACTTTGATAAGTCGTCCTGTATATGAGCGATATATCGATATTGAACTATCCTCAATGCGTAAGACCATTGCTAAACGGTTGACTGAATCTAAAGTAAGTAAAAAGTATTTTACTCTGCAGATCTTTCTAAAAACTAACATCTTTTCGTGTATTGGAAATAGACGTCTATACCGCACGCCTATGCTGCTGTCGAATGTAAGATCGATTTTCTGTTAGCGTTACGTAAACAAATGAAATCAGCTGGTATTGTCGTCTCTGTCAATGACTTTGTCATTAAAGCAGTGGCGCTCGCGTTGAGGGAATGCCCTCTTATGAATTGTTTGTATATGAATGATCAAGTAAGTTTTTCGGATACAGACGATCAATGGAAAAATTTGCTTCTGCCTCATTTTCTCTGATCTCTTTCGTAGGTTATTGCTGCTCCTAGTATTGACGTATCGGTCGCTGTTGCCACCGATTCGGGTTTGATCACCCCTATTATTAAGAACGCTAACGTAAAAGGAATAAACGAAATTTCTAGCGAAGTAAAAGAACTCGCTACTCGAGCGAAGTTGGGTAAATTACAATTACATGAATTCCAAGGTGGCAGCTTTACGTAAGTTATTCTACCTGAAATATAAATAGATTCCTTTAATCACTCGAGATTCTCGATCTCCCTTAGTATTCCGTAATTCACGTGTCAAATTGATGTTGCAGGATATCAAATTTGGGAATGTTCGGAATATCCGAATTCAGTGCGATCATTAATCCTCCCCAATGTGGAATTTTAGCTGTGGGAGGAGGACAGACCGAAATAAGTGAGATATACAATGAATTTTTCGTTTCGAATGAATTTTGTATCATCACTCAATTTTAAAATGAAATTCTGCAGATACTAAGGGAGAAGTTGTCACCAAAATGACATCGACATTATCGTACGATGGTCGCGCTGTCAGTGAATCTGCCGCAGCAGATTTTCTGGAAATGTTTCAAGTTTTAATGGAGAATCCAGCCAACATTCTCGTTGGTTCGTCTCCAGAAAGGTCGAAAATGTCAAACCGACAATGAATTAACGACGAAAAATACTCGTGTAACACGTGATCCAAAAATTGGTATCGATTCCATTTTTATTTAGTTGGGTTAAATCACATGTAAAGGCTAGAATTCTGTTTTTTTTTTCTCGTTTTTCGCAATAATTGTCATTGTTACCGGTAATGTTGTTTATAATATTATATCTTGATTTTTTATTCTAGTCTGTGGATGTTAAAATGTTGAATATAAAGAATATAAATGCTTGTGAAATTCAGGTATGCTTAATGTTTCAAACCGACGATGTTGTTTAAAGATCCCGAGTATCGCTGATGGTATCGACAATAGAATCGAATTCTCATCAACAGAGAACTTGAGTTGAACCCAATTCAAGAAGACAAATCAAATGTTTTATTTCGCAGGCGTTAAATTATAACACAGAAATGCTTCAAAAATATTAATAATTATTACATGTTAGTAGATACCATTTTTCAACCTTAAATTGAGTTTACCAACACGAAAGTAAAATTTAACAATTGATGAAGAATGTTAGAAAAGGCTGTCATAATAGTGGAAGAAAATGAAAGAAATTCAAATAAAACGGGGTTTCAGCAATTCGGAACAAGATTCTGGGCTAAAATTATACAAAGATCTCGTAAGTAGCCAAATCGAAGAGTTGATAATGATTAAACGTGAGATACGAGTCTTGTATTTTGTAGAGAGAAAGAAGAATCGAGTATAAATGGTATGGAGGGAGAATACAAAAATGAAAATTGCAAAAAGAGTGTTATGAAAATAATAAAAATCGATTTGATCGAAGACGTGCTCGAAAATTAGAATTCAGGATAAATCATTGATTGATTTCTATTGCTCCGTATTTCAAAAAATGTAAATTTAATTCGAACTGTATCTAAGAAGCAGGAGTACCATAATTCATTCATAATCGTTGAGGGTAAATGTGACGATGCTTTCTCCGATTCCTTTTTAGAATTATTTTTGCGTTCCACGATAATATTCTATCCTCGTTTTTGTGGCCCTGTTAATAAATCGTATATCCTGCCAAAAAAGTAGGTATGGAACGATTCTCGAATGAAGATTTTCGAGCAAATTTTATGCTCAAGCATCACACCCCAGCTCTTATTGTATGAAAATGGATCCGAAAGTTAAAACACAAAGGCGAGAGGAATCGATGAAGAGCTCTTTTCACATCATTTCATCGTACTCATTTAAAAACTGTACCTAAGAAATATAGCATTATGTTTATGATTTAAGCTTCAACAAAAAAAAAAATTGTGCCTTGGCCACGATCTCTCCAAGCTTCACCTTTTAATAGACAGCGAGATTGTAGCTGTACTGAGAGTGTTTGATACCGAATGAATGCGCTGGTGTGTAATCTAGTTGAACCTAGAATTTGAAAACAGAAAAGAAATTTATTTATTAATTTGTAGACGGAATTCAAGGTAATTGTAAAAGTACTGATCTTCAAAAGTGGTACGTTAAAGACTACAGTACAGAAAAATGAAAATCAGAGAGAATGAAGTCGCGAAATGGTGAAGCTCGCGAGAATTTTCTTCGAATTTTTCGCGAAAGCCTAAAAATAACGAAGCTGGGTTATGAACCAGTTTTCTAGATAGGCACCAACAAAATTTCTCGTAAAATTCCAAGATTGATAGTACTTTGTCGTGGGATCAAAACTTGTTGTTTTAATTAAATTTCATACAATAAATTTTTATTGTTTCTTTGCTGAAACGTTATCAAATTATTTTTTGTATGCATTAAAAATAATTTTGCGTCACATCGGTCAAAATATGACTCAGAATTCTGAAGAAGGAACCTGTTTGATAGGAATTAATTTGCCACCCTTCGGAACCATTCCGTTTTTTGAGGAGGCAAAGAGTCTGATCTACTCTCGAGACGTGTTCATATTTCAACTCGTGAGCTATAATATTCATAACAGGAGGAAGACTTTGAAAAATTTGGAGAACCCAGCTTATCAACGCGGTTGAAGGACTTGAAAAATTTTCCCGGGGGTTTTGAGAAGGATCCTGACATTCCAGGTATGTATGAGAAGAGAGAGGGAGCGCGAGAAATAGACTTTCTTTGCATGACCAAAAGGTCTTATTTTCCTTTGCATAAAGCGGCTTATAAATCATGAACGACTCAGGGAAAGGTTGTATTAGTACTTTCGAGTTACATATGAGACAGGGGGACACTAGGAAGAATTTCAATCTTTGGACTTCTTGTACAAGGAAGAGGGATTTGACCTTTGTGGTGTTTCAGAAAGGTTGTTTGAAAAAAATTGATTTTTTGGCGTGGCCAAATATATAAAGATCATGTTTCATGTCTTCTATAGCATGCTTCGCTCGTTCACCCTCCCCTTCCCCTCTTCTTTGTCTAGTATGATTCTACATTAGAATATTTCAGGCTAACAGCTTTTGGGGAGCTCACTCATTCCGCTCGTTCGCCCGTCTTCTTGGTTTAATATAAGTCTACCTTTGAATATTTCAGGATAAGACTTGAGGGGGTTCACTCGCGGGTTTACAATATTTTAGGCTAATGACTTTAGGGGGAGGGGGTGTACTCACGATTTTCCAGTAGTGTATAGGGTGTGACTAAAGATATGAAACATGTCAAAAAAAAGTGAGGTACACTTTTTTCAGCGATTATGAAGAGTAAAAATAGGTGTCGGAAATAATCACGATAAAATTGATAATAGGATGATGAGGAATTGTCTGAAGCCATTTCCAAGTCGAATCTATCAGTAACAACCATAATTTTGAAAAACAATCAAGCTAAATAGAAATGGCTATCAAACATAGTAAAAAGAAATTCAAATTAAACTCGAAAAAGCGAAAAATAAGGCCGCTTATTTGCCCCTCGTCTTAGTGTAGTATAAGTCTACTCTAGAATATTTTAGGCTTATAGCTTTTGCTAATAGCTTTTGGAGGAGGCTCTTCTTTGTCTAGGACAAGTCTACTTTAGAATTTCTCAACATAGGAAACCTGTTTTATTGGGGGGCCTCCCTGAAAAAATGTCCGCCGTCCAGAAGGTAACATGACCTTAGGACTTGCAAATTTTCGACCTCCCCCTCCAATTCCTAAATCTCTCTCTCATCACGTAAAAATAGATTCACTTCGATGTAGTAGTAATATAGTATACAGGGAGTCCCATCCTAGAGCCACTTTAGGTCTAGTATAGTGAAGGCTGAAGTCACTATCTGCTCACTTACAAACATAAACATACGTCTATATACTGTATTCCAAGCCCCGAGGTCATTTCCCAGGAGGGAAGGAAGCACCTCCGCTCGTTTGCCTCTTTTCTGAGGCTTAGCTTTGTATAAAGTTTACTGTATACTAGGAAACTGAGCTTTGTTAGTATAGGCATAGGGTATAGTCACCCCACTCCTAGTCTAGCATAAGTTTGGTATATATTAGGCCTATATACTGAAAGCTGTACCTACTACAGCAGCCTGATTTAGGCCTAGTATAATGAAGGCTTTAGCTTACTAAGGGTCTTTGAAATTCCAAGGTCATGGGGTTGTGCACTCGCAAGATTTCTCCATCACCTGCCAGGCATAAAGTCTTTTCTCAAAACATTTTCCAAGTCCATTACATTGGGGGGGGGGGTGTATACTGGCGGGTTTTCGTATTGGGGCGCGTTGAGACAAAAGATATGAAAACATGTCAAAATTCAACCATGGGTATGAAAAAAAGAGGGTCTTATAAGAATTTCGAGCAGATCCCTGCTCGCCTGAATCAAAGTAATTACTTTTTTTTAGCGGGGAACCCGCTATCCATTTTGTTCGGGGGATTACATCCTCAAAAAACGTCCGCGTCCGGGAGTTTCTGTAAACTACGTGACATGACGTCAAGCGCTTTATGACGTCATCAATGACCTTGACCTACTTTAGGGACTTGTAAAAATTTCAACTTCCAGCCGGGATGCTTTATGACGTCACCTTGACCTTGACCTGCTGTAGGTATTTGGAAAAATTTTAACTTCCAGCCGGGATGCTTTACGACGTCATAACTGACCATGACCTACTTTAGGGACTTGGAAAAGTCTCAATTTCCAGCCGGGATGCTTTATGACGTCATCAATGACCTTGACCTTCTTTAGGGACTTGGAAAAGTCTCAATTTCCAGCCGGGATGCTTTATGACGTCATAACTGACCATGACCTACTTTAGGGACATGGAAAATTTCAATTTCCAGCCGGGATGCTTTATGACGTCATCAATGACCTTGACCTTCTTTAGGGACTTGGAAAATTTCAACTTCCAGCCGGGATGCTTTATGACGTCATCAATGACCTTGACCTACTTTGAAGACTTGTCAAAATTTCAACTTCCAACCGGGATGCTTTATGACGTCACCTTGATCTTGACCTTGACCTTGACCTACTTCAGGGACTTGGAAAAGTTTCAATTTCCTACCGGGATTCTTTATGACGTCATCAATGACTTTGACCTTGACCTACTTTAGGGACTTGATAAAATTTCAATTTCCAGTCCTCTTTATATCAGGCCTAGCATGCAGTATACTGAGAAGAGCCCAGCCAACTCATTTTCTGAGGGGGCACTTTTGCGCCAACGTCGCGTCATCTCGAGCGCGGGCCATTGTAAACCTGCAATAGCCTCTAATTTTTGTCCTGTGATCTTCCTTTCTACCTGTCAGTTGCATATTTACGAAGAGAGAAAGATTTGGGTACGCCTTACAGACTGAAAATTTGCTTAGAAACAGTGTCGAAATCTGAACTCTCCCTATGGAAAATTTTCTAGGTACGCGAATGCTATAACTCGCAAATCCCAATAAATTTGATTCCATTTTTGATTTCAATTTTGTATACAAACACAAAGGATTTCCATTCTTCCACGATTCTTGTCGTTAGAGTAAATATTCTTTCCAGTACAATGTGTTCTCAAACAATACTACTGAATCACGTGGATCTACCTGAACTGAGATACTTCGTGCAAATACTAGTACCATAATAGTCGTGTCGCTTAATAAAAGTAGATTTATACGAGTATGTACGAGTATACGTCCACGTAATTCACCAAATTTGTTTCTTTTCCTCTCGACTATTATTCGGTAGTAGGTATTACAAAGGGTGAATGTCTAATTCCAAATGAATACGCCGGAGGCGTTGGTAGCGTAGCAACAACCTGTAAATAAAATTTTGTACGCCCACGTGTAAATGTTTGAATGCTACATGTAGGTACCGCTAGCATCCTCTCGCGCGCTTTAAATCATTCTAAACTGACGTATACGAACAATGATAATCAATTGAATCTTCGAAATGTCTCTTTTACACTCGTAGAAATTTTCTGCAAATTTGCCCAAGAGAGTTCTCTTCATCCTTTACCTTTTCTGGAGCGTAGGCGCCGGGGCCTGGTTTGCTTCCGTCATCGCACGGGACCTCGTAGCGAGCGCTGACTGAGTACGCTGGCTGTCTCGGTTTTATCACATCGACGTCTGCGTTTTCATACGTTCCCGGTCCCGGGGTTAGGATTCGATCGTCGGAAAATTCTTTTTGTCGTCCGGAAATACTGTACGCTGGAGCTTTTCTGATGTTCGCTTCGAGCGTACCGCCCAGCACGGTCGGTATGTTGTAAACGTTCGGAGCTGCGTTAAGATGAAAGAAATGGTTATGAATTTGCTTATATATTTACATTTTAGCTATTGTAATACCCAGCGGAGTGTATTTCAGCAAATCTTGAACTCCTCACCTGGTGTCAAACTCGGTTTTTCGTTGGCGGTCCGCATGCCGAAGGTGTATTTCGGAGCGTGATCTAATATAATTGTGTTCGAACGCTCTGGCATGTAAAATCCAGGTGCTAAAAGCGTGAAAAGCAATCGACAAGTGAATATTGATTGCAGATTAGATCCGCAATGTGCAACAACGAGTGTAACGAAGGAGAAAAGCTTATAATTTTTCACTCGAAATAAACTACTCTGAAGCTTGCATTTCATCAGCAAAATACGAAGCAATTGAGAAGAAGGTTTTTTCTTACATAACAGTCTGCGTATTCTGTCCGAGATAGATGATCTCGCTCATCCATACTTACCAGGAGTGTCGCTAGGCTTGTCAATGTTTGTCCGAAGCCCGAAAGAGTATTTTGGCGAATGACCAATAATCACTGTGGCTGATCTTTCTAATTTGTAGTGTCCCGGAGCTGAAACAATGGTAGAAAATGAATATTAAAATCAATTTTCAATGGTGGGACTCATTTGCGATTTCTCGTCGTGGAGTGGCGCTCTCTAGTTCAAACTTCAAAAGCATCACAAAGTCACCTAACAACTGGCTTATCATAAGCCACGCAGTCAGGTTCTTTGTTTGATCGAGAACGAGATCTCTGATTTATTCGGAATGATCTTTTTCCTTGAGTAAAAATATGGGAAGTACCTCAGCCGCTGGGTTTGTGCAGTGTGGAACATTAGGGGTCGGAGGAAAGGGTTATAGGACTACTTCAAGGAGTCTTGAAAACTCGTGCATCCTAAAAATCTATTCTGTGTTGGTGTATAAGTATTTTTTTATTCGCCCATCACGTGAGGGGTCTGATGGGCTAGCGCACTTCTCAAACTCTTTCAGCATAGGACTCGACTGTATTTCAAAACCAGTAATTGCTTGGCATAAGCACATCGAACGCGAATCCGCATCATCGGTGTGGATCGTGTCCATCGTATAACGACCAACCGGTCATGTGCGCAATCCCGTAGTTACCCTTTTTAAAATTTTTCTTCTTTCCTTTTCCATCTCCTTGTAGTTACCAGGTAGTTTTTGCCAAGTTTATTACCACACAGAGGTGGGAAATTGTCTACCTCATGTCGAGGCCTGGTCGGTAGCTCCAAAGGTGGCTTTCAAAGAAGAGGGACGAGAGCAATATGAATTTCAAATAATAGAAATTGCCCCTCCAAATCGTTGGTCATTGATTCAATCAATCGCACCGAACTTACTTTGAGGTGCCAACAACAAGCGAAGAAAGCTTTAGTTTGAATTTCACGTCGCTCCTCCGGCATTGCGAAAGAAAAGTGTATGGGAAAGTGTCCACTTACCAGGAGTGTCACTAGGTTTTTCAATCTGCGTCTTCATACCGAAAGTGTACTTCGGTGAATTATCAAGTAACAAACTCGCAGACTTTTCAGGCGCGTAATCACCGGGTGCTAAATAGAACAATAAACCGAAAAAGAACAGTAAAAACTCTTTTAAAACAAAAACACCATCAACAATAGGCCTAGCGTATCTTTTCAACCGAAGATATTCCAATCAAGAACATGTCTCGAAAAGGTTCCACTACAGGAATTTCGAATACTACACATTGACTTCGGCCATCCCATTTCGAGTGGGCATACAAAACGAGACAAAAAGGAGAATAAATTTTCATAAGCCTCTTACCCGGAACATCATTGAATCTCTCTGTATTGGTTTTCAACCCGAAAGTATACTTCGGCGAATGTTCGAACAAACTGTTACATTTTTCCGGAGCGTAATCGCCGGGAGCTGAAAATTAAACATTATTATGAATTTCAATTCCTTTTTCGGTGCGCTTAAGACGATTATGAGAAAAGAAGGGAGCGCAAAATCTATCGAATACGCATTGTTTATTTTATTTGGGCTTTCTAGATGTGCGTGAAAGTACATCGGTTTCATCGTTGCGTCTTCATTATGTAGGTCAGTAATAAAAAATGGACTTACAAAATTTCTGATCATGAGATTGGGGATAGAAATAGGAAAAGTCTGGAGAGAAAGTTCTTAGAGCAGTTTTCTATTCAAGGTTTGTGTGAGTCTGCTTGTTGGAAAATATATTCTCAAAATTTTTTAATCCACCCTCTTATGACGTCATCTAATGGAGACCCTCAGTTTACATTTCTTCATCACCCACTACTTGCACGTCCTATTTGTTTCTTGAGAAAAAAATAAATTTAAGAGGAGTACATGCCAGTAAAGCTTGTCGCCTCTTCTCTCATATCTTTTGTGCAAAACGTGAAGAATTCATGTATGAATTTCAAAACTGCCTTCCTTAAAAGAAAGTATAGACACACATTTCGAGGAAGCCGTTCACCGTGTATTTTCTCACACTTCTATACAAGTTCGCTCTTCAAAGGTAAACTAAGTAAAATTAAGTTAAAATCTACTCGTACACTGTATTCCTAATTTTCGTAGACATCGCGAAGCTATTTTTTACAAGCTTCAAACTTTTCCCGCATTGAAGCATTTTGTCGAAATATTCCTCCTGAACGAAGAATTTAACTTCGTCGAAAGTTTTAATATTTTCTTTCACTTCCTTGTTTGGGAACTTTTTCGTAGTCGTTTTTTCCCCCCATTCTTCATTGTAAACGATATTAAATTGTTTGTCGCTTCTTTTAATGCTCTACAAAAGACGTACGGTACCTACATTGCTTTTTATAATCACGTATATTTCGCTGTACAGCAGTTCTCACCTGGTATGTTATTTGGCTTTTCGATGGCTGTTTTCATGCCGAAAGTGTAACTTGGAGAGTTATACAATACAGAGTCGGATTTCTCTGGGACGTAATCACCGGGCGCTAGAAAAAATTATTGAGTTATTAGACTAGGAACCGACATTTTACTACTCTTGTGTATAATGAAAGATTGTGTCCATTATTTTGCGGAAAATCTTACAATTAAAATAAAATAAAAAGAAAGCTTTTTCACTAAAACCGCATATTTTCAATTCTTTCCAGTGTTTCTAAATTTTCGTCCCCCTTAATTGGCGGACACTCTTCATCGAAGGTGGCACTTACAGTTTTGGTATTTTTAGATAAAAGACTCACTCCTATGTTTCTATCCAAGCCTCTTCGTTGTGCCTCCTTTTTCATAAAATTTCCACTTTCAACAACCTCATCCACCGTCTCATTTCGATCCCACTTTTCTCTCGGGTCAAATTTTTCAATTGTGTTGTGGTAACTTGATATTGACCTGATAGTCCGGAAAAAACTTACTTCTAAGCCCCTCGACTCTACAACCTCTCTCATCCGCCTTTTGCCAGCTTCGAGGAAGGGGTTAAGAGGAATGTGCTTACTCTTCTCGTCTTTCAAGCTTTTCGGCTATCGGCCTACATTCTACAACCTGGCCTACTCTGTGATTCTATAGATTCTATCCCTCTTCTCGAGAAGAGTGGTGTTTATAAACTTCAATGTTCGGTCGGCCCTGCGGTTTACGAAGGTGAAACCAGTCGACAGCTTTATCTCAGGGTCCAAAAGCATCTCGATGCAGTCTCTCCAACCACTCCCCTCTCTCTTCTCAAATGAGAATCAGACTGTTTTACTTCTCTGGAAAGTTCCTTGGAATATATCGAGAGCGTTCGTCATTTTTGAAATAGCGAGGTGAATGTTTTACCAATATTTTCATCCCCGGGAATGATCTCATCGAAAAATTCTATGCTTAAACTC
This sequence comes from Aspidiotus destructor, assembly GCA_035079395.1. Lineage (NCBI taxonomy): Eukaryota > Metazoa > Arthropoda > Insecta > Hemiptera > Diaspididae > Aspidiotus > Aspidiotus destructor. The sequence continues at coordinate 22,362,031 of JAVHKZ010000015.1, read as the reverse complement.
TCATTCTTCGTCTTCTATAACTGAACCACATTTCGGTAGATATCGGTTACTCCACTTCCCGGTATTCCTGAAACGTCTCCTCTAATCGATCCGGAATCTTCATTCAAAGCCAAAGTTTTACTGTCGCTCCAGTCAGACACAAACACGTAACACCGTTTCATTTACTCGCTCTGCTCATTCGCCCCCATTTGCGAAGTATAAACCTAGTATTCCATGCTTAGTCCCTTCTCTCTCGTGTCCAAGTTTCCAGGAGTATGTTGGGTTGAGTAGTAGCTAAACCTAGCTTAAGGAACAGGATGAGCTAGTTAGCGGCAGCCGAACATAAGCTCTCACTATATTGTATTTCAGGCCTAATATAGCTTAGTATACTGCTTATTAGGCCTAATATAATGAATTTTACGGAAAGTCAAAAAGTAACAAAGGCTGAAATTTTTCAAAGTAGCTCAAAATTGGTTAGGGTTGATGATGACGTCATCAGGCGTAACAAAAACGTGGTGGCTTCTCAAGAGTAGTTGTTAATCTTATAAGCCTACAAAGTGCTAAAAATTCACGGGTTCTTTGCGAGGCGGGGAACCTGTTTTATCGAGTATTGAGTTGCATGTTGTTTGAAGCTTTGCATATCTGGCTCATTGAAGGGGCAGTGTTTGAAGTATTGCATATCTAATTACTTGAAGGAACTATTCTAATCAGAGTCCTTGCATTATACTAGCTTCATACTACTATATTTAATGGGAGGGGACAAATATTTTCAACCTCTGAGGTTTGCCAGCCGGCGGACGTTTTTTCCGGAAAGACACCTCGATAAAACAGGTCCCCTATTAAAATGGGGGACGAATGATTCCTCTCGAGTATTACCCTGTGAAAGGAACAAAGAGCTCAAGAAGGAGGGAAGAGTGGATTTGGTGGATGCGTTCAATTTGTTCTTAGTCGTGCTGTAATCATTTCTTGATGGCGTGACGAGTGAATTGGAGAGGACCAGGATCGAGGATTTTGTAACTTATCAAAGTTCCTGTGATATTTCAAGGACCAAAAATTGTACCATGATGAAATGATTAAAGAACTATTATAAGATTTCAAATCATAGGTCGGAGAAGAAGAGGGATCGGTAATCAAAGACAAGAGCGAGGCTTCCGCTTCGTCGTGTTTTGGGAGGCCAGTTCGACCATAAATCCGGAGGACGGAAATTGAAGATAGAGAGGATGTCAAGGTGTGCAGGAGTATAAAGAATGCGCCGAAATATAAGGTTGGAGGGTTAGAGGACTAGCATGGCTTGGAGAGAAGAAAGAGAATCGGGAAGAGGAAGGCAGATGGGAGACAGTTTGGCAGAATTCATAGAGGTCGAGTTTCTCCTACGGAAGAGGAGATTTCTCAATCGATAGAGAAGGCGTAGCCAGTTTCGGAACACAACTTTGATCTTTCTATAAAGCACAGGTTGTGAGAGGGAAAGTCATTAGCAATAATGGTTTTAATGTGTCTAATGTAGGTATTTCGGTAAGTTAGCCTCGCTGAGGCGAATAGTAGGCGTCAGGAATGCCAAGGAGAATGGGATTCTATTGAGGAAGTAAGGAATTGTATGCACAGTTTGAAAATAGAAATTTCACTCCTAATCTAGGTCAGAGGTTTCTTCCCTCGCATAGCAAAAGATTCGGAAAGCCCCTAGAGGCCTAGACTAAGTTAGAACTTTTCATCTCCGGAACAAAATTTTCTGGCCACATTAAGAGCCCGGAGATTAAAAATCTTCTTTTCTACAGGGGACCCGTTTTATCGAAGGGTATTTCGGAAAAAACGTCCGTCGCCCGTTCAGCCGGCAAAGCTCAGGGGTAAAAGAAATTTTCAAGTCCCTCCCCCCCCCCCCCATCGTATGTAACCGGAGATCGATATAGCCCCTTCAGTTAATGAGATATGCAATGTTTCATACTTAAATTTGCTCAACTCCTTGAATGAGGTAGATATGCAATGCTTCAAACACCATAAGTTTTAGAACGCCCATCTAAGGTACCTCATAAAACAGGTTCCCTGTCCTCCTCATTCAACTTCGTGAATTTTTGATATTTTTGTCTCATGTGATGTTTCCTGAATCCTAGTCTCTAATTCCAGAACCTGCGAGCTCACACCTTCCCCGGAAGTTAGCGCCATAATTCTTGGGAATGAATCCTAGATGTGATTCTGAACATCTGTGAGTCCCTCGAGTCCAAAATCCTAGCTCCTAATTCCAATAATTGCGAGCTTACACCATCCTTACGAGTTGCGCCTCACCCCTAATAGTACTGTATACCGTATCTTTTCTCACGTCATCAACCGTCAACCCGAGCCTGATTCTAAAATCTGTGAGTTGAAACCAGCTCACTTCATCCTTGTTATCCAAAAGAGGTTTAGTATAGACTTTTATACGGCTGTAAAGAACTGGTTTTATGAAGACTAATTATGTATAGGCTTAGTCGAAGTAGAACCAAATCTACAAGTATGATGTCCTCAGCCGTGACCCGGAAGCCTAGTATTAAGGAGACTCGACCCGTACTACTCCTAGCCCTCATTATAGAGATGAGTGGAGTCAGTGATCCGAAGTATGAGAAAGAGTAAGGAAGAGAGTGTGCTGATGACGTCATTTGCAGCCATCATGCATAATTACGTCATTAATGCTGATATGCATGTTACGTCGCTCGCGTTACTCTTCCACTCGCTCCTAATGTCTCGAGCTCCCGCTGTATAACATCTTTCCTCTTTCTTCCTTATCATCTTCCGAGTACAGTCAGCTGAACTGCCTTTCCTGCGAGAACTCGACTTTTGTTTCAATTCTGTGGAAACACAGCATCGCCAGATTTGTTAAGATTCTACAATCTTACATGCACATGTGAGCTAAACTCATCATGCCTACATTCATCCGAGAACGGGGGCAAGAAAGCAGAGTGAGTGAGCCCTCTTAGGCTAGCTAGATCACGATTCCCTTAAAATATAAGCGAGGTCACTTACAAAAAGACATGGAACCTGATCTTCATTTATTTGCCTCTGCCAGAAAATCATTCTTTTTAACTAGGTCAAAGACTCCCCCGCCCCCTTCTAAGCCACAATTTAGCAAGTCTAAGCGGATATTTTCTTCTATAACCTCCCATATAAAACCAGTTCCCTGGTTAACCAGTTGAGTTTCTTACATCGACCCGGGGATACAAGACTTTATTTGCTCTTTTTGTGATGGTTCCAGCGTCGGAGATTCAAATTTAAGGCGGGAGTCGAATTTTGCAGTCTCCGGTTAGGAGTTTTACCTGTTCGAGTTGAACTGCAAGCTCGTATCGTTTTCAGACGAACAAATGGAGAGCGCTTGGAGGTTTTTGAGGACGGAAAACCCGCAAATTAGACTGTGATTTTGTGGAAATTAGACAAAGGAGCTGCGTTGGATCAACGATGCGGTCTCTTACTCCTTCAGAAACGGAGGACTGTCTTATTTTTAAATTTTACCTGCGCTAGTTTCATTTCTATCTCTTTTTGAATTACCCTCGTAATTCATACTATTCATGAAGATACAATTGCTGTCAATCCCCGGGGCAGTTATGTACGTAGGTCCGTTGCTGAACTTGAGTTTCAATTAAATGCTGGACCATATTTTTCTCACAATTCATATCACAATCATTCAGTGTATCAGCTCTCACACCAATGTATATTTGTCATCTTGGAGAATGATCGAGTAATGTTCTACAAGGTTGCACGGGTTCGTTATCTCCTGAAGCGAAAATGAAAAGCGAGAAAAGTAAGCGAACGAAAAGCTTTATAATAACATACGAAGCAAGGAGGGTGAAAAACAGAAAATTAAGGGATATAGTTTCGCAGAAACTCTCTTCTAAGATGAATTTGTTGCGATTGCGAGCCCTTAAGTCGTTGGATTGCGCCGCGAGTAAATCTTGGTGAATAATGTCGATACATCGTTTCCATTTCGTAAATTAAACGATTAATTAATGGTACGATATTAAAATAATCGACTGACGAATTTTCGGGTGTCGATAACCATTTAATAATATTGTACCTTCGAAGAAAATGTATATTTTCTCATTGAAGAATGTACGTTTTAGTGATTTTGATTTAATGAAGAGGGTATCGGTACGCCTAATAGCATACAGATAAACGAGTTGTGATAATGGATCTAATTTTCACGAATTTACGGAAGTAGATCGGATGAAATAATATGATTTTGTAACCATAATATTACGAAGATATATTGGCGTGAAGGGATGGTACGTTTTGGTCCTGAGAATAATTAAGCTAGTACGAATTTTCGATTCATATTTCTTGTGTGCCTTGAAATGACCGAGGCCCCTCGATAAAAATATTTTGAAAATCTTATATTTTCTTCTAAGGTGGAATCCTTGGAGACCTCATGGATTGAGGAAAATATACAGATAAAAAGCAAGTGTAAGGTACTCGTTGATAGGTTGGTATAGTTTTCAATACCAGTTTCATTTCACGAAGGAGAGACAATTTTTGGGCTTAACATTCATAATAAGTATGATACAAATAACTTTCTCTGTACACAGTATAGAAAGTTACCGTTTTTTGCCCACTTTCAAAACCTCCCTCGCTTAGTACAAAAAAAATCACGGATTCTGTAACGTAGTTAAACAAGACGAAGCAGGGGACCTATTCTATTGGGCGCCTTAGAAAAGCCTTCAGAGTCTTATGATGTTTGAAGCGTTGCATATCTGGTTCATTGAAGGGGCTAAGCCAATTCGTGTATGGCACATTGCATAACTAGTTAACTGAATGGGCTTCACCAACCTTCGAACTAAATGTGATAGGAGGGGAACTTACAACATTTTCGACCTCCGGGCTTTGCCGGCCAGCCGGAAAGCGGACGTTTTTTCCATCCCTCCCCTCGATAAAACAGGTTCCCTGTTGAAATAACTTACGATGCGGGTGGCTTTAGGTGAGTTGCTACGACGCTAGTTTTCTAGCTGCTAGTCGACTGTCGTGGTCAACTAGCGCAATGTATTCCTACAAGGATAGTGAATGTACCATCCTTTCTTATAGCACTGATATGGCTCGTACCCTCGTGGACTGTCTTCACCTAGTGAATGTAGCTGCTAGCCTAGCCTCCCACAGCAAAAAAACAGGTGGTTGTGTCAACTAGCGCGCTATCCGTCCTAATTCTAGCTGCTAAAAAACTAGCGTATAGAACTATCCTCGTGGCAAAGTAAGAATATTGCTGCTCGCACGTTCATCCACCTCGTCATCGGCTCGTTTCGCAAATCTTCACTCTTGCTGGCAGTATTTTCACTTGAAGCCACCTGCATCGTGATGCACTACTTCTTTCTCATTGCACTGGCGTAACAAAAATTGCGAATAGATCCTTTGGCCTTTTTATGTCACGCTCTCGATAAATATCTCTGTACCTACTCTATTCCAGCTTATCTGCCCGTTTCCAACGTGAGTACCTCGCGTCATCTTCCAAAATTTTTGCAAAAATTCAAACTTTCTCCGAAACTGAGTTTCATCACGTGCGGTAAAGAGGTGAAAGAGATGATTTAGAGAGAATAAGTAGGCCTTCACAAGGAGAAAAACAATCCGTGTTTTTAGTTCAAAATGCGCAGATTTTAGTACGTCAAAGATAAAGAGTTCATCCAAAAAAAGCTTCAACTTTCATTCAACTTTTACAAACACACGGTACACAGAGATAATAGAAGTTGAGTAAGCTCGTAAATGAGCAGCTGCCAAACACAGCAAAGCGGTATCACGAAAACTTAGGGCAATGCCTCGGCTTAGCCGATATAAAAATTAAGTACCTGGTGTATCAATCGGTTTTGCGGTATCCGTTCTCATTCCGAACGTATACTTCGGCGAATTATCCAACAAAATGTTCGTAGATTTTTCAGGATTGTAATCACAAGGTGCTGAAGAAAAAAAATTACTCTATGAATAGATTTTCACAGGTGAGAAAGGTAATTTGATTACAAACTTTGATAAGAGAATTCATTCATCTAGATTACTAAAAAGTTGTTACATAAGAAGAGAATACCTTTAATTTGCGAACAAAGCTGGAACGCAAGCGTGGAAAAGAAAACAAAAAAAAATTAAGAGACAAAATTAAGTGAAGAGTAACGGTTTTCGGTCCAAATTATCTTTTATTTCAAAAACGTGAAAATTTCGGGGTCTCGTCACGTGTTTTTTTTTCTTACAGTAATCCTACTACATATAACGCAAAAAAAGGTCGTTTGAATTTTGAAGGAGACATCATTACGAAATCTGATAACTATTACAAAGAAACTAACCTTGGTTTCTATAAAAGATGACAGTAATTTTATTACTTAGACTTAGACAATACGAACTAAAAAGGATGTTGACATTTCAGTTCGCGAAGACAGTCGATTTTGTTTTTATTTTTTTATTTTCTGGTTGTAGTACGGCTAACTACCGAACAACTGACTTGCATCTAAAAACACCTGACCTCACAAATTCCTGACAGAAGGAACAAAGCCACTTCGTCGCACTATATTTGATCATTCGAAATTAGGAGAGTGTTTCCAAATTCTAACTTTTACTAGCCTTCAGGTTGGTATTCTTTGGTTGACTGCTAACCTACGAGATGTCTGATAGCCTTCTACAAGTTAGTAGCTCTAGTATAGTATACCAATGAAGACAAGACTAGGCTTTGGTATTATACTAATGAGTTCAAAAAATATCTTCAAGTCCTTAAAGAATGGGCGGAGGGACATGTACAGAGGATGAATTGATATTGAGAATGGAGATCTCTTGGGGTTGGAGGTCATTATGAAAGCGCAACGCAATTACTGAGTAACACAATTACAAGAGAAAATGACGTCATGGGCTGATGACATCATAAATGAACTTGACCTACTTCCAGGACTTGAGAAAATCTCTAATTTTTGAATCATACCCATAAAAGGGGAGCTGGGAGTGAAGGGCATTTTAGAATTGTCAACGGAGATGCACAACGAAATTACAAGACAAAATAATATCATGAGTGACCTTGACCTACTTTAGGAACTTGATAGAAATCCTCTATTTTCAAGCTTTCTCGATAGGAAGAGGATCTTGAATGAGGATAGAGTAATTATGAAATTTCAACATAGAGATGACGTTGTCGGCTGACGATATCATGAGATCATAAATGACCTTGACCTACTTTAGAGACTTGTAAATTTCAATTTTTGAGTTGCGTTCATATCGGTAGAAGGGGGATGGAAAAAAGAGCCACAAAAATGCATAACAAAATTGCGAGATAAGAATGACGTCATGAGTGACCTTGATCTTCTTGAAGAACGTGGAAATTTTTAATTATTGCGATATAAGAAGGACGCCATGAGTGATTTTGATATCTTGTAAGGACTTGAAAATTTTCAATTATTGAGCTACCTTTATCAATTGGAGGTGGACTTGGTGCTAGGTTATGGTTCAAGACTGGAGGTCATTTTAAAATTTTCATAGCAAAATTGTCCAAGAAAATTGCGAGACGAAAATGACATTGAGTGACCTTGACCTACTTTTGGGACTTGCACGAAATTTTTAATTTTTGAATTAGGTATATCGATGGGGGGGGGGGGGATTTAAAACAAGGATAATGTCAAGGTTAGGAGTGATACATATTAGAATTTTTATAACAGCAGAAACGCACAGCAATATTACAAGACAAGATTGACGTCATGAGTGACCCTATTTTCTTTGGGTACTAGGGAACAATTTCCAATTTTGAGCTTTATCGATAGGAAGGGGACTCGGAAGTGCAATACGTCTCAAGGCTAGGGTTCATCTTAAAATTTTCTTAGTAAAATTGCGCAGCAAAATCAGGTAACAGCATTGCAAAACAAAAATGACGTCATAAGTGACCTTGACCTACTTTCAGCCACATGGAAAGATCTTTGAGCCATATCGATAGGAGGGGACTGGGAACACGGGTGTGTCTTGACGCTGGGGGTCATTCTAGAATTTTGTAACAAAAATGCGTAACGAAATCGCGAGACCAAAATGACGTCATGAGTGACCTTGACTTCCTTAAGGGACTTGGGAGAAATTTTTTATTCTTGGGCTGATGATTTGGGAAAAAGACTTAGAACAGGGATATGTCACAAGGCTAGGGGTTCTTTCGAAATTTACCTAGAAAAATGGCATGACAAAATTACATAAGCAAAAATGACGTCCTAAATGACCTTGACCTACCTTGAGGACTTGAAAAGATTTTTAATTCGTCAGCTATTATGGATAGCTGGATAGGAGAAGCGCTAAGAATACACATATTTTTAGACTATAAATGTGTACATTACATGCAGGAAGACTAAAGGCTATTTTAGGCTATATACGTTCATAGAAGACTCAAACTGGTGTCGTATAATGCTACTCTAGGCTATAAAAGCGCCGCAAAATGACAGTTAGATTCATTGAAACTTGATTGCATTGATACTATCGGTATAATCGATCAGTCATACCCCTTTCCAAAACCTTCTAGCAAGAAGTCTGGAATTATTTCAAAAAAGATATGACTATGATTCGATTTTCTTCCCTCAGGGAAAATCTCTAGCTTTTTTGATGTTTGGGCCGATAAAGACGTGAAGTACGTCAAAAATATGGCTTTCGCACTTCGACTTGTCTTCATGACCCTGGGGGAAAGATGAAGAATTAAGGCTGCATAGAATTATGAAGAGTAACCGAAGCTAAAATAATATCCCTGCTTTGCGGCTTTAGTTCTTCATTTTTCCCCTCAGAGAGATAACAAAAATGTGAACAAACGCTGAAGTAGAAAGCCCTGTTGGAATGCGAATTGATTGATGGAACTTGTTTGATATTATTCAATTACCTGGGGTATTAGATTTTCTCTCAATTTGTGTTTTCAGACCAAATGAATACTGCGGTGTAAACTCAAGTGCCTTTGCTGATTTCTCGGGTGCATAATGACCAGGAGCTGGAAAAAGTATTGATAAAAAGCTCATGTTCAATAAGAATGCGCTACGCTGTGCAAATGAAAACTCACCTGGTGTGTCCATTGGTCTCTCTATGTCTGTTCTCATACCGAAGGTATACTGCGGAGCGAACTCGAGCGCTTTGGCTGATTTTTCGGGTGCATAATGACCAGGAGCTGAAACAAAAATTGATGAAAAATTTTTGCTCAAAATCTCACGACATTATGCTCTGGAGTTGGGAACTCACCCGGTGTGTCTATTGGTCTATCTATGTCTGTTCTCATACCGAAGGTATACTGAGGTGCAAACTCGAGCGCTTTGGCTGATTTTTCAGGAGCATAATGACCAGGAGCTTGAGGAAAAAAGTTCGATATTTCGGTGAAATTCGATATTTCAATTACTGCTAAAACGAAACTAGAGATCTTACCCGGAGTATCAATCGGTCGATCAGTCTGTGTTCTCATGCCAAAAGTATATTGCGGAGTAAAGTCGAGCGCCTTGGAGCATCTCTCTGGAGCATAATGGCCAGGAGCTTTAACAAGGAAAAATAATCTATAAAATCACGTCGGTTCTGTATGAATGATCTGATGGATGTTAGAAAATTTACCTGGGGTATCGCTTGGTTTCTCAATTTGTGTTCGCATACCGAAAGTGTACTGAGGAGCATAGTCAAGTGCTTTTGCTGCTTTCTCAGGAGCGTAATGACCGGGCGCTAATAGAAGAAACCGTAGGTTATGATTTTCCATTTTCACGAATGTTTCCCTGCCTACAGTGACCCTCACCAGGTCTTATAGAGCAAAAATATCATGGGAAAAAACTATCCCTATATGGATTTGAAACGCTCAAATTTCCGTTTGATCTTGAATGAGGTGAAAAAGCCGATATTTTTGCAAGTCTGGAGGTCAGGGGATCGGAGTCCCATGTATATGTGTATACAGCAAACAACGGACATTTCACGAAATATTACCCGTCTCCTTCCCCCTTCAAAACGCAGGGTCCTTATTAATGTAAGATTGACTATTTGAACAAGTTTGTGGATTACTCAAAATACTTTTTATTTAGATTTGGAAACAAAATACAAAACCTTTATTTTTGGTGTCATTCAAGAGAAAAGTTCGGTAATTTAGTAGGAATTTCCGTTATGCACAAGCTCTTATCATTATAACTTCACGAAACGTGAGGGAGAGAGATTTTGAAATATTACTAAAATAAATAAACTCTTTCTCGAAAGTGTAACACGTGCATCTTTTCTCGGGGAAGAACATCATCATTTTGATAACATGGAAACGTAGAATAGACATCTTGTCGAGCTATGAAAGCTTTCCAATTGCGGGGGTTGAAAATCTAAAAAATCTCATTCCTCGATCCCTTTCTTCTCTTATGGTATTACTAATCTCTTTCTAAAATTAATGAATAACGTTTTACTTTTGTTCCTTGTACTAGATACGCTTCAGCATCTCGTCTTCTCTCTCTCACGTATTATAAGAAATGAGAACTTGATTTGCATACATTATTAGAGTTCGTTTTCTTTCACGACTCCTATATTTCTTGAACTTTCATTCTTCTCATCTATTTATCTCTCAGGAGAATTGTTTTACAACGTGAGTCAAAATTTCCGTCTTCTTTGTAAATTATCTTTTCTCTGATCCTGGTATGTCTTCTTATTTTCACCTTCATTTCGCTTGTTATTAAAATAGCGAGCTCATTCTTTCGAATATATTGTCCAGGCTCGAACCAGAAATGGAGCTTGCAGAACAGCTTTTGTAATCATTGAAATTTCATTGCAATTCTAGTGGAATTGTCTTTCTATTCACCTTTTCCTTGATTTGTTGTAGATGACTTTTTTTCTAAAGTTCTTTTCTTAGCGTATTTTATTACATATTATAGGCAGTATTTTTCACCAGACTGTTTTCATCATCATACGGGAACTAGTGCGACTTGTTGTAATTAAAGATAAAATTTCAATGGTGTTAATGAAATGAGGATCATGAATTAAGTTTGTATGTAATTCAATTTATGACCTACCTGGAGTGTCGAACGGTTTCTCAGTCTGAGTCCGCAAACCAAAGCTGTATTGTGGACCTTGCTCCAGGGCTTTGACCGCTTTTTCTGGAGCGTAATGACCCGGCGCTGAAACAGATAATCGTGGTAGTGGTGTGTATTTCTTTTTGACGTTTTTTCTTTTTCTTTTGAATCTCTCTTCCTTGATCCTAGATCTGCATTTATTCAACATTCACCTCGAGGTAAATCAATCACCGATATCTTGAGATTTGAAAGAATTTCGACTTTGAGCTGTACATAGAGTTATATATTCCTTCTGTTCCCTTCCTAAAAGAGTCTAATGAACTAAGCATGACAGACCTTCTATGACACTGAGCTACATTAAGGGCTTCAAAAAGTATTTACTTTAGAACTCCATCTATATTATGACGGAATGAGAGCCTAACAATTTTACCATCACGTCTCTTCCACGAGATTCGATCTTTGTGTGGTGGCGGGAGAGAGGCCTAGGTTGTACCTCCAGTGATACTAATCACCTCGTGACTTGAAGATGTTTATTCTACATTAGTAGCTTGAAAAATTCTGACATTAAACGAACCGGGAGTGTCACTTGGTTTGTCTATCTGCGTTCGCATACCAAACGTATATTGCGGAGTAAATTCGAGCGTTTTGGCTGATTTTTCTGGAGCGTAATGCCCTGGTGCTGGAGCAAAATTTGATGATCTTTCATTTTTGCTAGGTTACAAGATGGTGACACCAGAAGAAATAGATGAAAGATTAAAACATACCTGGAGTATCTGTCGGTTTGTCAATTTGTGTTTTCATACCAAATGAGTACTGTGGAGTAAAATCGAGCGCCTTGGAAGATATTTCGGGTTTGTAATGGCCAGGAGCTGGAACAAAATATTAGTATAAGTCTATCTATCACCATTGTTGATGTTTTGATAATCAAACCTGACGAGAGGAGTGGTAAACTGGGGATTTTGTCCTCGGGCCCGGCTATTTTAGGGGACCGGTTTCCAAAAGGAGGGTGTGAAAATTTTTTAGCGGGGAACCCGCTATCCATTATATCCTCAGAAAACGTGCGCGTCCAGGACTTTCTGTGTACTGCGTGACGATTTATGACGTCATCAAATGACCTTGACCTGCTTTGGGGACTTGGAAAAATCTCAATTTCCAGCCGCAATGCTTTATGACGTCATCAATGACCTTGACCTACTTTAGGGACTTGTAAAAATCTCAAGTTCCAGCCGCAATGCTTTATGACGTCATCATTCATCAATGACCTTGACCTACTTTAGGGGTAAAAATCTCAATTTCCAGCTGGAATGCTTTATGACGTCATCAATGACCTTGACCTACTTTAGAAACTTGTGAAAATCTCAATTTCCAGCTGGAATGCTTTATGACGTCACTTTGACCTACTTTAGAAACTTCTAGAAATTTCAACTTCCAGCCAGGATGCTTTATGACGTCATCAATGACCTTGACCTGCTTTAGGGCCTTGTAAAAATTTCAATTTCGAGTCGCGATAGTTTTTGACGTCATCAATAACCTTGACCTACTTTAGGGACTTGGAAAAATTTGAATTTCCAGCCGGGATACTTTATGACGTCACCTTGACCTACTTTAGGGACTTGGAAAAGTTTCAATTTCCAACCGGGATTCTTTATGATGTCATAAATGACCTTGACCTACTTTAGGGACTTATAGAAATTTCAACTTCCAGCCGGGATGCTTTAGGACGTCATCAATGACCTTGACCTGCTTCAAGGACTTGAAATTTCAATTTCCAGCCGCCATGCTTTATGACGTCATGAATGACATTGACTTTGACCTGCTTTAGGGACTTGGGAAAATTTCAATTTCCAGCCTTCATTATATCAGGTCTAGCATGCAGTATACTGAGAAGAGCCCAGCCGACTCATTTTTTGAGGGGGAATTTTTGCGCCGATGCCATCGTGAGTGCGGGAGGTTGCGGGTTCCCGCTGCCATTGCAAACTTGCAATGGTCTCTAATTTTTCCTCTTTGGGGCTTGCTGTGTTCCTTGCCCCGGACCCGACTAAAGCTCTCGATGGGCCTGCACAGAGTCTCTACACCTCAGGGAAAGCCTATAGTATTCAAACCTTTCCCTTGATAACTGAGTGTGTATAAAATTGGGATATAATGCACTCTCACAACGAAAGCTACCTACTATTGAACCTGATTGAACCTGTACGTCGGGGTAAGTCGACCCTTCATGACGTAATGGACCACGGACAATAGATCATGAATCATGCTGATTGTAAAGGTAAGATAGCTTCAATGACACACTAAAATAGAAATTTAGTCGCTCAAGTAACGACAGCTTGGGAGGTAGTTTCGTGCGCGGAGCCTGCTCTGTCCGGACTGTGTTCGTCGGAATATTAAGGAATTCCGTGCGGCCCGCTTAGAGAGGCCTCGATAGATCAGGACGGACAATAAGTATCTCCCATTTTAGATATCTATAGCTAGCAAAGTCAAACTCGCGACTCTTTCCTTTTGGAATAAACCGGGACACTACTATGGTAGACCGTCCCACAAAAATATTTCTAAACAGTTACAGTACTGTGCGTGTGTGTGTGTTTGCGTAAAATAATCGAATTATACAGAGTGACAATAATCTTCTTGTCAGACAGAACTGCTAAATGAAACCAAACGCAGGCAGTTCTTGAAGTTGAGACTCAGGAATAATTCCAGGTTCCTAAAGATTCATAGCTCGAGACCCAAAGACGAATTCGTCATTGGGTCAGAACAATACAAAATGCTCTTGTCAGACAAAATCTCTAGAAAAAGATCAAAAGTTTAGACGCGGACTCTCTTTACCCTTTCGATTTGAAGTTGAGCCTTGAAAATTAATCCATTTCCAGTTTTTCCAGAATTCTTAGTCATAGTTCGCGACCCAAAGACGAATTCGTGATTGGGTCAAAAAAATACAAAAATATTCTTGTCAGAGAAAATCTCTAGAGAAAGCTCAAATGTGCAGACACAGACTGTCTTTACACTTGTGGTTTGAAGTTGAGCCTCTGAAATTACACAATTCTCAGTTTCTCAAGGATTCACAGCTCGGCAGAATCTTGAGAATTCAAACACCGACCCTCAGCAAAATATTAAGACCTTTTTGTGAGAAACAAATGCTTAAGCAATATTTTTGGACATCTGTAACTTGTGATTCAGCGAAGAATTTCAAATTCTGAACTGCAGAGCATCTCATGTTATGCTAATTCTAGTTGTACTCGGTCCACAAAGACTGATAATTGACTAAAGAAGAGCAATAAAAGTACAAATAGTAGCACCTCGCATATCAAGCATTTGCACATTGCGGTCTAAGAAAATAAAATTAAGCCTTCGAAAAAACTCTATCATATTTACCTGGAGTATCATCTGGTTTTTCAATTTGTGTCCTCATGCCGAAGGTATACTGTGGAGCGAATTCGAGAGCCTTGACCGATTTCTCAGGTGCGTAGTGCCCAGGAGCTGAAGCATAATACACAAATATTAATTAATTTTTTTATTTTCAGAATTGAAATTCAACTTTGATCGAAACTTACCAGGAGTATCAACCGGTTTATCAATCTGCGTTTTCATGCCAAATGTATACTGAGGAGTAGAATCAAGTGCTTTGACAGACTTTTCAGGAGCGTAATGACCAGGAGCTTGATAAATTATTTCATTGATAATTTTTTCTCTGTGTTCTGGGTATAATTAGGCCTATGCCATTAAAAGTTACGATAAACCATTTTACCTGGAGTATCAAGTGGTTTATCGAGTTGTGTTTTCACACCAAACGTGTACTGCGGAGCAAAATCAAGCGCTTTGGCTGATCTTTCAGGAGCGTAATGGCCAGGAGCTGTAAGACGAATTCCGACGAAAATAAATTCATGTTCACCTAATTTGGTTTTAATTTATGTCGCGAAAGCTCACCAGGAGTATCAAGTGGTTTCTCAACTTGCGTTTTCATACCAAATGTATATTGAGGAGTAAAATCGAGGGCCTTACACGATTTTTCAGGGGCGTAATGACCAGGTGCTGGAACAAATAGTAATTTAATGTACTTTTAAGAATAAAAGTGTGGAAGTGAGTGATTTGTTTAATTTTTGAGGACTTCAGTGACCTGAAACTAGGTCAGAAAGTTGTATGGTATTATATTGTCTTCAACCCTAATACAGTATCCTACCTGGTGTATCAACAGGTTTCTCGAGTTGTGTTCTCATACCAAATGTATATTGGGGGGTGGAATCGAGTGCTTTGACAGACTTCTCAGGAGCATAATGACCGGGTGCTGGAACAGAGAAAGAAATGGATGATAGAATTTTTGAGTCAATTAGTCGGTGGCGCTCAAAATTGATAGGAAACCCACCTGGCGTATCAACTGGTTTCTCGACTTGCGTCCGCATTCCAAACGTATACTGGGGAGTAGAATCGAGTGCTTTACACGATTTTTCGGGGGCGTAATGACCGGGTGCTAAAACAAATAATAATTTGATGTACATTGTGTTTTCAAGTATTTTGGAGTACAAAGTATCCACGATGAATAAATGTTGGATCATTTTGATAGGGCAAATGTGGATCATGGGACAACCTCTCGCTCAAATTGAAAAAAAGTGAGAAAATTTTGTCAGAAAATGAGTTTTTTTCCTGTTAATAAACTCAACTTGTAAAACCCCCCAGACAGGAGATAGAGTTTAATGAAAATCGAAGGTTTACGAAATCAAAGAAGTGGCCGGGCGAATCATCGTGAGAGTCTTGAGCTTCACAAAATATTTCAATGGCTGTTGTACGAACCAGGAGTATCCGTGGGTTTCTCAACCTGAGTTCTCATACCAAAAGTATATTGCGGAGCATAATCAAGAATCTTGGCTGATTTCTCGGGTGCGTAATCGCCAGGAGCTGAAGAAACGAATTTATATTATTACCACGAGTGACTTGATTGTGTCATCTGATAAGGTAGTGGCAAAGCCAAAGAAGATTTTGAGTGTAGAACATCTTTCTGAATCGAAAAGTAGGTCTCGTCGATTTATTGAATTAAATCCCGCCCGAAATCACAAAAGTTTCCTGGCTATGCCACTGTAAAGTACCCTGATCTCATAACAAATATCTCACCTGGAGTTTCACTAGGCTTCTCACTACACGTCTTCGTACCAAAAGTATATTTTGGCGAATTATCTAAAAGAAAAGTAGCTGATCTTTCTGGTTTATAGTCTCCAGGAGCTAAAAGAATAAGGAAATAGACAAGACCTCGAATAGAAAGCATGCTGGATCGAGTTTTCAATCGCCAGCGTACCAACGATTCATTTGTGAACAAATGAACTCCATTCAATTGTGGAGTTCGTCTACATCTAATTACGAAGGAACTGTACTCGAATAAAAGTGTGCGAAAGCGCAAAATAGTGAATGTGTGCAGATATAAAATCTGTTTTTTACAAACCTCACTATAATGGCTCCCTGTTTTTCAAATAAACTTCATAACGACTGTCGACTAGATGCGAAATTTCCTCGCGAAATAACAATTGGAATCGCCGCTGGGTAACGAATGTTTAAAAAAAAGTTTCCTTACCTGGCGTCGGATTCGGCTTCTCTGTCTGAGTTTTGAGACCAAATGTATACTTCGGAGAATTATCGAGTATTATACCGGTCGCTTTTTCCGGATTGTAATCGCCGGGGGCCGGCGTCGCTTCAATTTTCGATTCCTTATTCCTCGAATAAAGAGAAACCGCCGGTGGAGTATCTTTTCCTGGAGAACAGTAAGAAAAAAATCATTTATTTTTACGAGAATCTCGCGAGATTTGCTTCTACGTATTGAGTCCTTATATATGCTAACGTAAAAGTTGCACTTTCGTTGGTACCTTTAGCGCTTAACCCGGTAACATTATACTGTCCAGGTCCGGGGCCGATGTTTTCGCATTTATTGCCGTGTCTGTAACCACAATAAGAGATACGTACATTAGTCGCAGGAATCGCTACAACTACAGAAATCGCGTGTAGATCCTAATTTTGTTGAACGGTTCCGGTCGTAAAGGTCACCCAAAAATCGTAATTGAAACTTAAATTGGACGAGAGTCGAGAAGTATTGAAAGATATGAGCTACCTAAGTACTTTGAAAGTCTTTCGTGAAAAATAGAATGATACTCGTCGACTTGAATAATCTTTCTTGGACAAACGAAGAGAGATGAGTCGGAAATGGTTAAAATATCCTTGTAAAAGATTGATTACGTAATACAAATCTGCATTCCGTTTTACATACATTTTTACAATCTTGAAAATCCATAATTCATATTTCGAGAGGTTTTGCGACGAAAGTCAAGCTTTTTTTCCCTTTCATCAAATTAACAAGCCTCGTAACTACACCTAAAGTTAAGGACACGGAGTGAGCAGATGGGGACAGTAAGAAGAATAAGAATTAGATGGTGCCGTGAGGTAGTTCACCGTTCTGAAGATTTTCTCATGATTGTTTGAGGGAAAGTTTGTGGGGAGACAGAATGGTGCAGCCGGATATTTTTCGAGAGCTGGGCGAGAGAAGATGACTGCGTCAAACGGATAGTGTGTCATCGATGGCGGTGTAGGCATTAATGGTCGAGAAGTGTACAAAAATTTTCTGGCGTAGCTAAATAGATAAAGATCATGTTTCATGTCTTCTATAAGGTAGCATGCTCCACTGTATAAGTCTGCTCCAGTCTGATAGCTTTTGGTCGGCCCTTTTCCTGGTCTAGCATAAGTCTGGAATATTTTAGGCTGATGGCTTTAGAGAGGCGAACGAGCGTTGGTCCAGTATAAGTTTACTTTAGAAAACGGGAAGGGGAACCGGAAGGGAAGTTTAGTTTGAGACTGGTAAAATCTTAGTATAAAGCTGGTATAAAGCCATCGTAAAGCTAGTATGAAGCTAGTACATAAACTGGGCAAGGCGAACTCTCCTAGATCACCCACGGAGTAACGAGGGTGAAGGGGGGGGGACGCTTGCCGATGAGGTAGGACTATCTAGTAAATAAGCCTAGCATAATATACTGTATTGATTATCAGCCTCCCAGGATAAGCCAAGCAGAACTAGTATAAACTAATACAAGCCTCATCTTGGAATGGTATAAAGAAGCTTAGAATCGCTTTGGACTGGATAAAGTACACATTACAGGATTCCTTGACCTAGTATAAAGTTAGTATAAGCCTAGTATACCAGTAGAGAGTGCGCACGCGCGCGCAAATTTTCAAATGAAGATAGTGCTCAGGGAAAAAAACTCACAAGTCCCAAGGTCATCTACACGCTTGTACGCGCATGCGCACGCAAATTTTCAAATGAGGGTAGGGCTCAGAGAAAAAATTGTTCAAATCCCAAGGTCATCTACACGTATGCACGCGCATGCGCACGCAAATTTTCAAATGAAGGTAGGGCTCAGAGAGAAAGAATTATAAGTCCCAAGGTCATCTGCGCACGCACGCGCACGTAAATTTTTAAATAAGGGTAGAGTCAGAGCGAAGAAATGAATCATGTCGAAAAAAAAGATGTGGTTGAGACGGATATGAGGTATTCTGAGACGGGAAGATTTGGATCACTCTGAGAAGATTCCTACAAAAATCCGTGACGTGACCTTGGGACATTGTATAAAGTGCTTAGTTATCGCCTTACTCTTGGTAAATTGTCACACACAAACATGCAGTGCCTCCATTATACTGGCATTAATTTTATACATTATACAAGTATGTACTAGCTTCACAATAATACTAGACGCTCTACTCGTTCGGTCGTAAGCAGCATTTTTTTGGCAGAGACTACTCCAAGAAAAATCGTCGCAAGAAACCGTCATTGGCATGCCCACTCAATTTGGCGCGGATGATTTGGCGCGGACAACTTGGCGCGGACAATTTGGCGCCGCATTCATTTTGGCGCGGAAGAAATTTTTTATGAGTTCCTGCAAGTTTAATGAGCTGCAATTCTTATACTGCGGCGTTCAAAGGAAAGAGAATGAGTAATGCGCTTGATTGAACTTGATGTTAGGTTTTATAAATTCTTTGTTGATAGACATACAAAGTAATGAGACAGTGTTTGTTCAGTTTTGTTTCATGTTGAGATTGATTGTGTCGTCAATTTTTGTGCATTGTGAATTTCATTTCACTCAGTAGTTCAAAAAATTTCTTCAAATTTTGTTCAACAATATGGCGCTGGTATTGGAAAGAGGTTGGTAGAAATTAGGTTACCAAGGGTTCCTAAATTTAGCTTTTGTACATTTTCTGTGCAAAGTATGTACTCTGTGGTGAAAGAATTTGTGCTATTGACCAAGACTACAAAAATAGATTATACATTGAGTACTTGAGAGCCTTGGCTCAAAATTTGTAATTCATTCTTCTATTGCATTACAATTTGTAATAATTTGTTTTCTGTTCAATTTCCATCATTTCTAAGCGTCATTGGCGCCAAATCGTCCACGCCAAATTGTCCGCGCCAAAGTGATTTTCGCGCCAAATCAATAGGGAACCGTCATTGGTTTTTGTCACGTTTGATGACGTCATCAGTGACCTTGACCTACTTAAGAGATAGGGGGCGAACGAGCGGACCGAGTGATCCCGTGAACTAGTCAGGATAACGTGCAATATAAGGCTCTTCCCCTGCATCATATGGCATACCTGTTTGCCTGATTCTTATCGTAATGGTTTTTGTTTTACATTGGCCTCATGGCAGGAGAATAGATATGTTATTATTGCATACTCAATTCCCCTGCTATTGGACCAATGTAAACTAAGTTCCATTTCGATAAGAATCAGGCAAATAAGTATGCAATATGATAGAGGGGAGGAGCTCTATATACTGTGCCTATACTACAAGCTAAGAGCGAGCCCGCCAGCTAGTTAGGAATATGAAAGCAAGGCAATGGTGAAGGAAGACGTTACTTTGACGTCATGAAGACCAACTTTTAAATGAAACATTTTTTTCGTGCAAGGATTGTTGACCTATTGGATAGGGTCCTGGTCGAGGAGAGCGATGTTTACAAGACGGAGTGTAATGATTGTGATGGAGTCCATATCGGCGAGACTGACCGTCTGCTAAAAATTAGAATTGATTAGCGTAAGAAAGCGTGGGAAAAAAGAAATCAGGTGAATCGGTGTTTGCGGACCATCTAATTACTAACAGCCATAGTTTTAAAGAGCTGTCCGAGGTCTTCCTGTATAGAGGAAACATTGTGATGACCCGCTAGTTCAGTCATGATTTCCTCGGATGTGCTCGTTTCCAAATGTATTTGGTTTAGTTGCTTTCATGTCCCCGTTGATGGTTTTTTAATCAAAAGCGCTCGATGTTCTTTTCATCATTTCTGTGGCAATTTGCTCCGCGCTTTACTCACTTGAGTATGCCGTCGTTTGGAAACCCGAGTTTATTAGAAGCTAAGGAAGACTAGGAATCATCCCAGGAGGAGAGGATGAGGGAGCAGTCATTAGATTTAGGATTACGCGGGGGGAGGAGAGATATCAGTTATGGATAAAGAACGCAGTGACTGCTTCGCGACAATGTCCCTCTGCGTCATGTTTCTTGGGGTAGAGGTCCCCCGATATCAATGCCTGCCCTAGAGGTAGAGGAATAGGAAGAGAATTAACGAGAGGATTTGTTGGATGATGAAATTGGTAGAATAAGGGTCTTAGATAGCAAATAAGGATGAGAGAGAATCAGATAGTATGAGGGGGAGAAGCGTGCGAG
This sequence comes from Aspidiotus destructor, assembly GCA_035079395.1. NCBI lineage: Eukaryota > Metazoa > Arthropoda > Insecta > Hemiptera > Diaspididae > Aspidiotus > Aspidiotus destructor. Next base: position 22,341,439 of record JAVHKZ010000015.1, on the reverse strand, counting down.
AAAAGAGACTTGGGTGGACCAAGTTCAGCGGTGAATATGGAAGAAGCCTCTTCTCTTTTATACCATAGACTGAAAGGTCGAATTCCAAGGGCCCCCTGTTATGTACTCAGTTCGATAATCTGCATTTTTCCAAGGCCAACTTTTCTAATATATGACTTCAGACTTACAATTGTTTGTGTCCTCAAAGTGAATTAGAGACCTCACTTCCTTGGAACCGCGAATTTCCGGAAGGATGACAGGTGATTGACGTTTTCTCCAAATAAGTGCGAAGAAACCGTTACGAACTTGCACACATAAATAGAGACCCCATAAAATAGATTCTTTATTGAAACTGTAAAAAATACCTTTCGGCCGCGGGTCCGGGACATGTTAGCTTTTAGAAATTGCTTGTTCTCTAGACTTATCAAAGTCTCATTATAAAAAGAGGGCTTGCTATACGACATAAAATCCCTCACAAACCTCCAGTTACTTCTATTTGTTTGCATATGCCATCGTCGTATTTCCGTCTGTGAATTGAAATCCAATTAAAAGATTTCCTACTTTACCAGCCATTATCAAAATAATCAAATTTTCGGATCTGAAACCTCGATTTTTTCTGCGTTCAAAATCCCGGAGTAATGAAATTAAAGAGCTTTATTTCATTCTAAAACAACCCTCTACCATAATTACGTGACTATATTTCAATATTTTATCGAGCGAAAGTTTTCTGAACCATGGAGGGCGATCCTCTGCTTAATTGTCGTGGGAGCTGAATTGGAGTAACAACCTCGCATAATTAAATTGCGACGAACAAGAAGGAAAGTAATTCAATGACGAAACGAGCCAAGAAAAACTGCAGTTATTATACGTTTCCTCGAGGATGAGTTTGCACGCACAAATTCATTCTCTCGCGGAAAGAATTCAATTTGTTTTCCCCGTCTATGTTAGAACAATTAAGAAAATATTTTCGGCTACAATAGGCTTAAATCGCTGTTTCTATGCGGTATACTTTACGAGTATGTTGTGTAACCGAAAAAGTTTCGTTAAAACGAACGTTTGAGAGGAACTCCGCGATGTAAACATTCGCGAAATTTTTTTTCAAAAAAGCCGAGCTTCTTGCCAATTTTACGCTATAGCGGATTGACTTCTTCGCGTATTGTGAACATACTGGCTTTTGAAAAGGAACACGTGGGGAAGATTTCGGTTTTTAATTTATTGGGTGAATGTGTTTGACATATCATGAAATCTCTTTAATGAGTGTGTATGCGGCTGAAGGAGGTTCTCTATTCGAAGGAAAATACGTAGTATGGGTATGTAAACTACATCACGCGTTCTCCCAAAAGATCAACGAATAAACAGAAGGCATTGTGAATATTTATTCAGAAATTTCTTACCTCGATCCGAAGCTGAACGCCGGAGCTCGTCCTTTTTTCGAGTCATTCACTACCGCACCTACAAAAAAATGATATTGCATCAATTTACGTATTCTAAATAAGCGAAAGATTGGACGTGAACTCTTTTAGATCTATCGCTCGTGGCGTTTAAATATCAAGAGCTCTCTACGTTCGAAATTCATCTAAAATGCATGATTATGAATGCTCCAGACCGAAAATAAAATACTCGACTCGGACGAAGTACAGAAGTGCTGCTGCACGAGTTCAGAAAAAAGAAGTAACTTGACTGAGTGAAGATTGTAGAAAAATAAAATTTTCGCGATGAAGCTTCAAAGAACGACATATCTTGATATAGTAGAGATTTTTCGAGAAATACTCCTTGTTATTTTCTTTTCAAAAGAATCTTAAAATTTGCGTAATGATAGAAAATTTGAATAAAAACAATTTTGATCCTGGCGACTCCTGTGTTTCTTCGAGGGCTCGAGTTCACTTTTTCTTCCCACGGTCTGCCTATTTTTATCGAAAAGAGAAAAGCTCTGAATTAATGAACTGTAACTAGTGAAGAAAATTTATCAACTCTTTTCCGCGAGACTTCGATTGAGCGAAAAAAATTGTAATAATTGAGGTGAATTCAGGGTAGCTGTTCTGTGAGACGATTTTGGTTTCAATTTTGAAGTTAATTTTTTCCAGTCTCCCTCATAAATTATCATGTGTAGCTCGATGCTCGAATATTTGCCTAGTCCAACTCCTTTGACACCTAGTTAAGATTCTTTCCAGTTCTCTTCTTATCAGGTATAGCTCGAACATCATTTTTTTTTCAAGTCCATCATTCCCATACAGCTTGATGGTCGGAATTTTTTCAAGTCCCACTTGCGATACCAATAGAAAACAATTTCAACAAGAAATTTGAAAAATTTATAGCGTCTCGCCAACCACCCACCGCCAAGGCGAAAACTGATCTACCACTATCAAATTAGGCTTTGTTCTTCTTGACAATGTACATCGAGTCTTTGGGCAGGGAGTCTGTCGAAAGTTTGGAAAATATAAGATGCTACATGATGAGACACTGTATGACAACGGTGACCTTGACCTACTTTAAAAACTTGGAAAAATTTCTACCTTTATTTTTACTGGTGGAAAAGGGGAAAGGGTGCTAGCAAGCTAGTGGTATACTGAATCATCTTTATTATAAGTTAGCCTAACATACAGAATACTATCATTAGTTACCTTCTACAATTTAAGTTATACTCAAAGAGTGAGATAAAAACACTTTCTATTACCTTCTATGTAGCTTAACATAATAGGGTCATTTTACGTAGTAGGTCAAGTTTAATGCTGGTAGAAAGGGGAGGCGAACCTTGGTGCGCGGATATACTGCACGCAGTATACTGGAGGGCTTATATTCTTAGCTCTTCTTTTAAAAGGTAACACTCACTATTGTGCACAGGCTATACGAGGCCAAAACTAGATACCATCAATGCAATCGATATCTTCCCATAATCGATGTGTCAAAATTTGTATTTCAAAGACATATACGAGTATATGACCATTGAGCTACCTAAAGATGGGAGAATTTAAAAATAAAAATCGACTTTCAAGCTATACGTTTGATATTCTGGGAGTTGATGGAAAACTTTCAAACATTAAGCGATTTTTAACAGAAGGAGGACATGCCATTCTCAACATCGAAACCAAATTCGTTCTATACAACACAAATTCTATGAATTGTTCGTTTAATTTAGTAACGAAGCCGTCCTTTCTTCCCCTAGGGCCTCATTAAATAAGGATAGGTCAATTTTCGTTGAACGGCAAATGGTGAGATGTCCATTCTTTCGAAGAAATGAAAATATATGAAACAGATTCCCTGTCAAAACTTCAACTCAAAGTTCTAAAAAATTTGAAGCTTTATCTCGACGTCGATGCTATGAAAAACCCTAGCAAAATGTGGAATTCTTTTGATATCATAATAAAATTAATCGAAGACTTCGGTGATGTATTTAACTCACAATCATGTAATCAGTGAAAAAAAAAATGTCAACGAAATGATTCGAACTACAATAGAAGCAGGAAGAAGGGAAATTTCAAAGTTGAAATATCAAACCTCACCTATTAGAGGTGTCAGGGATACACAAGCTGGTCCAGGGCCACTGAATTCGGCGGCTATAGGTCCTCGTCGTTTCGTTGGTGTCCATGGTCTTTGCTGAAATCCAACCATCTTCCTTGATTACCTTGGGTATCTACGAACAAATAATATTTACAATTATTCACATTTTTTTTCCCCCAACTATTCTGAGGATTATTAGGTCGGGGTAGGTAACGTGGAGATTTTGTGAGAATTGAAGTAGGAAATAAAAGGGCGGAAGTAAGAGAAACGCAAATAGTTTAAGGAGTTAGTAACTTAGAATTGTTACTGAATGCAGATGGAAGGTACGAAGAAAAGAGTCGAACGATAAACAAACATTTTTTGACATGTTTCATGTCTCTGTTCCGACCTCTACCCTGATTTTGGAATTTACGTGCGTCCGTCTTTCTGTCCGGCCAAATGATCTCATATACTCGACCTAGGCTAAAGTCATCATTGTACTAGGCCTGGGACTTGGAAGGAGGCGAAGACATAAAACATGATCTTCATTTTGGTTGATAGAGGCTCTGCTCGCACATTGTAAAATTAAAAACTCATCATGTCCTATAGTACTACAATTTCATTGATGTCAGATTACCAAAATGGAATCATAAGTAATTACTTTGAATGATACCCTCCAGTTTTACTATCTGTTGAACCATTTGCCTCAACAGAGGGGAGAATGTTGGCAAACTTTCTAATTTCAACGTTCTAAAACTCTACTCACATTAATTTCTATAGAAGCGGTACATCTTTGCATGACCCTTCCGTTCTATAATGAGCCCTTTTAAGAACCTTTTCAGCTCTTCCTACCTGCAAAACCAAGATTGTGACTTCAAGATGAGATCCAGTGGTTGAAGCTAACTTTAGTTCGTATTTTGTCGTTCTCGAGTGCGGGCTTACTATATTTGTACCTCTTGCGATATTAAAGGTTATTCCAGAGTTCATTAAAAGCTATTCCACAGTTGTTGTTGTGTATGTTCTTAAACACACATAAAAATATAGAACTTTTTAAAAAAAGTTTTATTGACGTTTCGACGCTTCTGCGGCGTCTTCTTCAGAATGGTCTGCACGAAAAAATCATATCGTAATTATGATCTTCATTTATTCGGCTACGCCAGAAATTTTTCAGAAGCGGAATACGAAAAGAGATGTTGAATAGATATTACTGTATCAGTATTGTCAAGCCCGTTGAACCAAGTCGACTTCAAATCGACTCAAAATTGACCCGCTATGTCAACCGAATCGACGTCGATTCAGCTCCGCCCATTTTAACCCAAAATCAACCACATATCGACCAGAAATCGACTCAAAATCGACCGCTTCTTTTCACCATCGACTTAGTCTCGATGTCAAAATTAAGTTGACTCCCGGCACTATGGAATGATATCGACCTAAAATCAACGTCGAAATTGATTCGACTCTCGATTTTATAAATTGATATCAATCTACAATCGACGTCAATTTTAGGTTGATGTGACCGGCGTACGCAGAAAACTACAAATCGACTTGAAATCGACCCAACAGAGCAGTCGATTTTAGGTCGACAAAAAATTTGGGGACGTCTACTCGAAATCTACCTGAAATCGACGTGGCAAATGCGTTGACATAAGAGATGTCGACTCAAAATCGATCGGATATCGACGTCGACGTGAGGTCGATTTCAACATTATATGGAGACTTTGAAAAAATAAATTCTCGGTCAATTTTCAGTCGACCAGAAATCGACGTGAAATCGACGGTCGACATGGTTTATTGGGAAAGGAGGGAGGGAATAGACTTGATAAGGGACAGGAATGGATGAGACAAAAGTGTCTGATTTTGAGATGGGTGAGGATGAATTCTTCATATTGAGTAGATCGATTAGGAGTCCAGGGGACCGGCTTGTTTATTATTGCTCAAAATTTGCTCGGTTTTCTAGGAGTCCAGCCAGAAGTTGGGTAATAATTTCGCGGTCATATGCAGCGGTAAGTACGCAGTCAAAAATTTTATGAGGGAGAGGGAAATCTATGGCAGCAAGGTCAACCGTGTTATGTTTCGGACAGTGTATAAGGCCTAGATGAGGAAGGAGACAAATGTTAGGGGGGATGATGAAGTTTGCAGAAGTGAATGCTAGTCCTGCATAGCCGGGAGAGAGTTGAGAGTTGAGAAGAGCGAGATGATAAGAACAAGAGTAAATGATCAATTGGGCGATGGAAATGGGGTCAGCATTCCTCAATCGGTGACTGGATATGATGCCTTGGATCAAGTATGCGTATGCGATTTCGGGTCCAGCTTCAAATTCGTCGGTAAAGGAGAGCTGATGAGCTTGGAAATTCGCTAGAGAAAATATTAATGAGTTGTTGGCATTTGTGTTGTAGGTTTCGGAAATATTACCCAGATCGATTTGGATATCTGGAGGAGAAGTTAGCTCTGAAGGGATAGATAATATGATAGAGAGTGAAGGTTTCAATCTGAGATGTTTACACGGTTGAGATTCGAGAGGAAGGAGGAGAGAATTACGTTGGGGAGTATAGGTGTGTAGATTGGAAGTCAAATGAATTGATCTGTGGAAACGGTACTTGAGGGAAGATTCCCGCTTCAGCGCAAAAATGAATGCCGACAAGAGCAGAAGAAAAATCATGTCGTCTAACAGAAAATAATGCTTGGTTAAATATGTAGACGCAAGAACTGCAAATTAGTTGAACTTAAATTTTTTTGATGACCGAGTTGATGCTCATCGATTTGAAACTTGACTTAGAAAATTGATTTCGAGGATGTTAAACAGTGCGGACCTTCAGAAGAAATCATATAAGCGAAAGAGACGCTAGAGTCAGGAGATATTTTCGTCACATTTCCTTATCCTTTCCTATAATTTGTTATTTTTTGCAAGATAGGTCGTCTCACTCACTCCCTCCAACACATCCCTCTCTTTTCTGGCTGACATAGAAAATATTCAGACACATATCTGTAGGCAAATTCATTATTTGTGACTGTTTCTCGTTCCCTTCAAGAGAGATTAAGATAGACGTTCGTGGTAGGTGGCAAACCGCTCGCTAGTACATTACTTATGAAATCTTTTCGCAAATTCATTACGTTACCGTAAGTACCTAACGAAAAAAGAGGACACTTTTTCGAATTATTCATCATTTTTGCATATTGCTACGTATATATTTTAGTACTAAGATTTCGTATAATTTTTGTGAGTCAATTCCAACTATATAACAATTACGATTAGAATATAAATAAGAAAACCAGTTCATAATCGTCATCCTTTCGTATTATTAGATGTTTGCATACGCAATCGCCGTAAATAAAACAAACAATCTACGAGCTTTACAGTAGTACCTCCTATGACAGTATAGGAGATGTTTGCCACATAGCCCTACTCAAAAATTAACGAGACTGTCTTCCTACGTAAATCATCGTCACTTGTCGGACGGCTTCATCGTAGCCAGCGTTCGATAAGGTTGCAAACCCGTAACAGGATTCCAAAAATGGTTATACGAGGTGAACCATTTATGATAATCACCCACAAATGTAACGTCTACCGCGTTTATTATTTACATTATTTGCTTGTTCTTCGCTTGTACTTCTGTTGTTGTGCGTTTGTACGATTTGCAGACAAACCTTGAGAATACCTAGGATGTTGAATTTATTGGGAAATTCAAAACTGCGTACTTATATGAAAACTTTGAAGCTCATCGACTCTGAAGATTAATAGAAACTTGTGGTACCGTCTATTGACTTTTCAAGAAATTCAATGAGGGTCAAGAACATTGAAAGTTCGTGAATTGAGGATTGCTCTGCTCCCTCCTCTCTCCAATAGATATTTTTCTGGAAGAATATTATGTACGCTGCAGATTTTTTGAAGATTTCTAAACTATTTCGTTACATCGGCACCTGAGTGATGACATAGGTGCCAATTTCAAGTTGAGGAAGCTGATGTGACCCTGGTTTACAATTGATTTATACCGAGAGAGACAATTCAATGACGGAATCGGCAGTGTCTTCAAATGTAATTTTGGCATGGTAGGCTCTGCATCGACTTTTATAAAGAGTTACCCACTCATAGGTCTTCTCTTACGTGTCTTTTTCTTTTTGCTGAAAGTAATCTAAAACTTTTTCCTAATTTATTTCAGGGCGAAGAGGGTCGAGAAGAAATGATTGGACTGCGAACGATAAAAATATGGGATGAAAAAATTCTGAAACTCCTGCTGTTTGAACACACTTTTATTTGCACCAACGATACGAGTTTCCTCTAAAGATACCATTCAGACGACTAATTTTGCAAAAATTCATAAAATTTTACTTTTCAACATTATGAAAATTGTCATCTTCACATCCAAAGTATCTGAATTTCAGCTGTAACTCGCAGCAAATCGTGATGATAAGTACCTAGTTTTTTCTTCCGTTTCACTCAGTCTTCATCATTCTGATGTCTGGCTCTTAGTCTTCTGGGAGTCTTCAAAACACTAGTCATTTCCTAATTATACGTATTCTGTATCCGCCCATCTTCTTATTATATTTTCGAAATAAATCGAGTCGCTCCTATAAAACTCGTCACGTCCAAGTCAGTATGATAGTCAGAGGGACCACTTATTTGCCACATAATTATGTACTTCGTCGTTTAAGTATCTCTTTCAATGATAGATCTCATCCTCACACAAACAAAATTTCATATGATAGTTACCTAACAAAAAAACAACAGAAATTCGATGCAGTTTTACGTAGGTAATAGTAATACTAATAGCACTTAGGAACGTCGTGGCAGAAAATAAAAAATTTGTTTTTATACTTTCTGAGATATGATGAATAATTGAGCATTTTTAAATGCGATAAGAGGGGGAGGCTTGAAGCTATAGCGTGTCACAGTATATTCGTGGATGCTAATCGTGTAGACTATACATACATCGTCCTCAAGAATCATTTCTATCTCTCTTTCCGTACAGAGCTCAAAGCTTACAATTTTTTACAAGTTTGTTCTTTCCATTCATAGCAAACTTCGAAAACTCACGCTATGTGTCATTTCTTGAACCGTAAACCCCATAAAACCTCGATGAATAGATGACAGACATTTGATACCAATAATGATATTCCACAAACAAAGGTAAAATGTGCGAGTATGTCGAATTTTCTCAGTTAGTATAAGGTGGAGAATTCGCCAAAAATATTAGGTAGACATGCCCGTATTGCTCGTATTCAAGGTCATCACCAAAGTACCTTGGTATGGTATGAAAATAGGTATTCAGTTGTCTCTGCTTCATATTTTTCAAGTTGAATTTATGACAGACGCTGATTGAAATATTACTCATGACCTCGGAAAACAGGGTTTGATATTAGCTTTTTATCGACACGAAGGCTTCAAAAAGCATGATTTTCGAAAAACGATATGATGCTAGTGATGGTTTATTTATCGTTACATATCCACTTTCATTATTATTTTCAGTCTTCCAAAAAAACATAGAATAGAGACTGCAGGTTTAATTTTGGTCAGCCTCAAAAATATTTTATCATCATAATATAACCTCACATTCTGTTTGCGAGTATAAGAAAGTGGCCCATAAGCTCTGGGAAAAGGAGGTGACTGTACATCGACTACGGATCGACGTAACAAATGACACTGGGCACGTTAAGGATTTCAATATCAATTTGAGGTTGCGATAAGTTTACAGTATTCTCGAGGCACTGAGTATATTGACGTAATTGAACGTCGATCAGCAATCGATCTGACGTCCATCTTAAACGTTTGGAAAGGTTGACGACTCATAATTAACTACATTAGACTAACCTGACTATACAGTACCGTGAGTCAGAATCAGGTTGACAAATTTGGCCTAATCTCGACCCTTGATGTAGGCTATTGTTGATTTTGCGTAAGAACTCAAGATTTCAACGTATTGATTTGAGGTCAACTCAAAGTCGATAATCGACATCATAAAGCAGCTAATTTCGGGTTGATCAAAATTTGGTGAGGTTGACTCGAAATGATCTAATAATGAAACTTATTTATAGAAATGAATTTGAGATTATGAAATTGTCACGATTCGAGCCCATATCGATGTCGACATGACATCAACTTTAGAATACAGTCAATTTTATAACGATTTAATCACCCAATTTCAATCAAGACTCCAAAAAAAGTCAATTTTCAGTTGATTTCAAGTCGCTTTTTGGTCTAAACTCAAAACTGTAAAAGACCTAACAGGTAGATACTCAATAGGGATAATTTTGTTCACGTTTCGAATCTTAAATTAGTGAAGTTTCAATGATGATGGTCAAATAGACCGAGTCCCGTTGAATATTTGATGCCTCCATGGCGTCTCCATTATGTATGTAAAATATATCCAAAGACCGAAATCCTCAAAATGGCCCCAAAGTGTTCTCATGGGGAAATTTTGGGCAAATTTTTGGAACATTTTGGGGGAGTTTTTGCCAGTAAATGTTCAACGGGAGAGCGATCACTGTACATCGAAAAATGTTGTAACCTGTAACCTATCGGAATTTCATTAAAGTATCCATCTACGTAACAATTCAGAATCGACTGGAAATCAACTGTCGATATTGTTCACAAAGCAGACAAAAGTTGTGGTCAAGCCACATATTAGTAAACTACGAATGATCGTTCATTCTGAAAATAGTAGGCTCAGATTTACGCGCAGGCCAACGAGACTCTAACAAGACTAGAGCCCTAGGCGCCTATAGGGGCTCAAGATTCTCGATTAATTTTTTTTCCTTTTTTATTAAATGAATATTTGAATCGACATTTTCAAGCACCGACGGCACTGTGGCCTACTACGTTCGCAAGGGTAAATTCTACTCTGGTAGATAGGTACGCTACATAGCTTAAATTCACTCACGAGGAACATTTTTAGATGCACACCTAGCCGATGATAACTTATAGGTAAGTCTCGGATTTTAAGTTGGGCCAGTTATTGTATACCGTTGGAAACAAAAATGGATACAAATTCATAACATTCGCGTCTCTAATGACTTTTACACAGATTTGTATAGGTAAGTATTTCGGTTAAGTAGGTATTACTAAATAAGAAATTAAATTCGAAATATCAAGAAAAGAATAGGCAACATTCATCAGCTTCTTTTTGATAGAGACGTTTCAAACGCTTGATAGTTTTCTATCAAAGAAGAATTTATTTAGTGTTCGAAACTTCGAAATCAAATTCCTGAGGAACCTGGTAGGTAGGCTACCTAACTGTCAGTGTCCACCCCATACATATATTTCTTGTTTTTTGCTCGGATTAAACAAGTTCATACATAAATTTTATTTAAAATGTTGTTTAGTGATTTAAAATTTCTAAAATTGTTTTTATCAAAACTCTACTTTTGCTATAGGTATCCTAATATATTTATACGGGGCTTAATCGAAATTTAAACTCAATAAATGTTTTGAATATTTGATCTTTAAACGCACCTATAGACTTATTTCAAACATTTTGTTGGCAGTTCCTTCAAAAGTCGCAAAACTTTAAAATGACTTAGTCGACCACGTTGACGTTTCGAATATCTTTTATCTGCGATCTGCGATTCAATTGGATGACGATCTTCTGTCAAAACACTACTCATCATTTTTTACGTTGTTTACGAAGAAAAATGACCTAATCGGATTAAGTAAATATAGATAATTAATTATAACTGAGTAGATACAGTTGGGCTATCATTACTTCATGAATACGTTTTTTTTTTTTTGTTTTTTTTCGAATAACTTCTTGGAAGAAGGAAAAGATTTAGGCCTACCTTCCAATACGTAGTGATCTAGTCTTGAACTAGTGCGAAAGAATAGCCTATTGGAAGATCTTCAAAACCAATATTTTGAATGATGTCAAGAATATTTTTTCGCCCCAATGATGAATTCAGAGCTGTACGAAGAAAACAAAATTACGGACTCGAATCATACCAAACGGAAAAAAAATCATGAACTTTTTCATAGGTACCTTAATAGGTACGACAATAAAACAAATGAAAATAATAATAACAATTTTGAGTAATAAATATAAAAAAGTACAATACGGTTAAATAGGTACCGTAGCGCGCAAAGACTTACCGTAAGGTACGAAATTCGCGATCGAAGTGCTATAGAGTTCAAACAATTTGGTGTTACTGTCACTACCAAGTACAAGAGCGATTCGCGTGTTCTTTTTAACCGACTTTTACAAACAAGGTTATGTAAGCTTTTGAACGCACTTTTCCGGTACGATTTACACCACCGGTATTTTGCACAATAGCGATACAGCCAAAGAATCGAACGAGCGAGAATTGTGCACTGAATGTACTCAGACACAGAGTATTTCGACTGGAGTACTTTACTCGATAATGTTGCACCTACTAATAATGTAATCGCGTACGAGATCCTTGATCGCGGCCACACTCTCATCCAGATGTAATTGGTTCTCAATTTGGTGAAAGTATCCCTAAAGTTTTATTCAGTTAATTACAATTTTTTCTTGTTCCATTTTTGTTCAATTTTTTGGCGAAGATGAAAAGATCTCGGTGTTTTCAAAATCCAAAAGATGTAACGTTGCAAGAAAGAAATCTACGAGAAAACGACGAGGTTTTGACTGTCGTCGTCGTCTCGGGACCGACGTCGCGTAGTGAAGTTTAGAACCACTTATTAGCGACCAGTTTTTTCGTATTCGTATAAGGCGCGATAACGTAATAGTTTCCTTCTATCTTCAAACGAATGTTGTATATTGGCATTAAAAAATATACGAGTAGTTTCTATATTTGGTTTTAAAAGCGGAACGAAAAGTGACTAATGAACGTTCTCTTGTTTACATTTGAAATGAAAATATGAACTTAGAGGAAAGAAGAAGTTTTCTGCTGGAGAAGCGATGGCCACTGGATACTTACATGATTTTATACTTGGCATGGTTTTTCAGACGAGAATAATTTTCATTTAGTGTCTTAACTTTAGAAAGGTGAATATTCTTCAATTAGGCCTAAATGTTTTTTGTCTCCACACTCAGGAATCCCTTGGAAAATATGCGTGCTCGTACTTACAATGAAATGTTTCTTGTTGACGTAAAGATTTTTCTGTCTCTATAGGCTACTTGAATTGACAAAATTGTTATTTTGATTTAAAATTGCTCCCATTGTCAATTTTTACTATTTGCCGACGGGAAATATTGTTTCCTAATTTCTTTATTAAATGTAGCCGAAAATGTAAGTAGAAATATTTACTTCTTTCATAAAATTTGGTGAAAAAAAAAAAAAAAAAAAAAAAAACAATGATGAAGCAAATACCTACTTCAAAATGCATATAAAAGTCAGGAAAAAAATTTATTTAGGAAAATGAAAAGTCATAAGTTTTGAAATAATAATTATTTTTACAATCATGTATTTTTTGATTCGTAGTTTTACGATACGAGCTCAAATCGATGTTCGTCGGATATGCTGACTCGTACTTTCATACGATGTCAGAAAGTTTTACCTAAAAAATTGAAATAAGCAACTTGTACTACAGCCATGTTGGAATAGAAAATATCAGAGAACTGTGTGGCGTGTTCTTCAATGAAAGTGAACAAATTTATTGTGTTTATGATACGCACGTAGGCTATACTACAAAATAGGTGAAGATTTCCTTCAAATAACAAAGAAAGAAATAAGGTTGTGGATAAATACAGTACTTGATATTTAAGAAAATAGGATGTTCACCCCTTTCCCCTCAATTTAATTTCAAAATTAAGTACTTGAATAAGAAGGTAATACTGATAATATTATTGTAGAACATACGGTATACCTACTACAGAAAAAAAAGGACTACTAGAAAAGCTATAGAAAGAAGAAGAAGAAGAAGGGAAAAAAAAGGAAATGGACCTAGTATAAGTGTTGAAACAAAACTTATCTTGACTCATAATGAATTCAATACATTCTGTTCAAGAAATTAACAGTTTCTTCTTGAAGTTTCCACGCCAACTTACTTATAATATTATTCATTTTTCATTTTTACTTCACTGAACGCATGTCTCAAAATAACGTGGAAACAAAGCAATTTTGGAAAAAAATGATAAAAATAAAATTTGTAGAGCGTAAAATTTTCTACAAATCATATTCTTTTATAAAAATTGACTCCGTTCAATGTAAGGCAATCTTCCGCCCATAGGGACTGTATACCTTCACGTTTTGAGGGTTATTATCAATGTATTCTTGTGGGAGAACAAAAACAGGGACTGCGTAACACAACACAGGTATATAATATATGGCAGTTCTTCACTTTTTTGCAAATCACTCAGAATGTGGAGTTTTTACAAGAAAAATGAAGAGAATTTAATCAAACAAGCATGAAATTTCTTTCAAAAAAATAGGGCCTACCATTCTTTCGACCTCCAAAACGTGATTGTTTGTACAACAATCATCCATCGATACATGTCTGTCAACCCTCCAGTTTTTGTTATCAGATGTACTGTCCAAATTTTCTTACTTAGTAACATCAATTGAAAACAGTCATTTAGCGGAAAAAGAATATACAAAATTTGAAGAGCTTAAAATTTCCCATATCCATATTCCATTATGATCATCAAATCAATTTTGAGGAAAGCTTTTGCCCTGTGCGATACTAGCGCTACGCGCTGATTGTCTGAATGTTTAGTTTGGAATAAAAATAACAAAATGGCGACTTTACCATTTTAAATTGAGTTGTCGTTTTCGTTTCATTTTGTTGTGGCTGGCTTCCGCTTACCTAGTTTAATTCGTTTAATTTAATTGTGGTATCTACATTCTCAAGGAGTCAGGAATGTCTTTTCAAATTATGCAAGTTTTGAATTGTAATCATGACTGATAGTCATGATTAACTTTCCTTCCACGTACTATAAAATTGACGATATTTTATGGAAAAGTCAGAAATGGCGTATCGCTACTTGCAACAGACCGTGACTTGCAGCTGGTGGTGAGTCATATTTGCATCTATAGCTGTAAGTATTCTTTTACTTACCCATGCTCTCTAAATAGTCCTAATATATTGTTCTCAGATTTGAATCGTGTTTTCCAATTACAGATCCTTGATGATCGTTCTCTCTTATGAGATTTCCAATGTTGTAAAGTTACTACAGTATCATCAGTATCCTATTGAAGTCGTCGTTCCCTTCGATTAATTTTGTCTGAACTCTCTTAAGTAAGATGAAGTTTGCTTAGTTCAGCATATCTCTTTTTCAATAATAGCCTTCTGAGGCATGTAAAATTAGAAGTGTCAATAATTAAGTATTTTGTTTTTGTTGTCAAAATAGATTCTAACTTGAGAGGTGATTGACGTGAAAAGTAATGCTGATCTTTGGATCACTCGAGTTGTTCTCGGTGGAAATGACTGTACTTAACTGTTCGGATGTGCCTAATGAACTGCGACCCATTCTGAATCGTTATCATCCAGAAACGTTGAATGACAAGTGAGGGGAAATCAAAATTACGCCCTATATTTCAACGGAGTATACAACCCTTGTGGATACTTAAAGTGGAAACCCATCAAGATGGGTAGCTGAGTAACTGTTGAACTTTAGCTCTACTCCTTCTGCAATATGAATTGCAGTATATAGGTACCTCCAGGATCTTACTGTTGAAGTCCCAAAGCTAACTAGAGGAGACCTATACTATCCGGTGAGTAACTTGATATCTAAGATACGGTACGTATTTTTTGACCTCACTCGAAGCAGTTGAAAATTGGGCATTTGAAAAGATTGATACCTACTTACATACCAAAAGAGTAATGCTCATCAGGGACTATGTGTGCACATGTAAGTAAATTTTTGTAACAGCAAGCCGAATAGACGAATTACTTTGTGAACAACGAATGAAAGTGGATTACATCACGACTCCATTGAATCAATTGTGACGATTTTTCAAACTATTTTGATTGAGCCTTGTTTTTAAGTTGCATTAGGCAATCCCCATATTACCTACCTGAGATTGATTTTGTAGGAAAAAAAAAAAAAAAAAGTTCATTCGAAGGTACCTAATAAAACATCGATAACAATTCCTATTTCGGTTTCATATCAATAGTAATGTTACTGATATGCTTTAAGAATTTTCTAGCAGTGCACAATACTTGAGTCGTTTTCACTTAGACGTATTATTTTATTTCTAAATACGAATACAATAAACTTCTTTCTCCTTTTCTTTTAGATGATGGAAGTTATCGAACTCGCTGTCAATGCCCTGATTGAGGTACGTTTCTCTTATATCATGATAGTTTACGTGTAGGCTTACGGTATCATAAGTAAGTTTATAATTTTCGTTTTTGAAATTGACGCGGTCGAAAGTCGAAACTAAGCAAGATTTACGGAGAATGATTTTCTGCATCGTTACCCAGTCACCCAGTTTAATGTAGTTTTTGAACGGAAGTTCTGATATTATACCGCGTTATATCGTAAACTCAACAAGTGTGAAAAGGGAGAAATCGAGGGTTATTTTGTTCGCTCGGCATCCGTCGGTGGTCCTCGAACGAATTCGTCGAGTCGTGCGTGCGAATAAAACACGTGAAACTACATTTAGACCAGTCAGATACAAATAAATCGGGCCCGTCGAACTTGCATCCGGAACGTTGAATTTTTTCGCGATTTTTCAACTCGTGTCGACGTAATTTTTCTCGCCTCTGTCTGAACGAAAAATTCACGTCTCCGTTGATGTGGAGTTCGTAAAAATTTTTTTCGGCTTAAAATCAGATATATCACCGAAATTGCTCGGTCGGAATTAGGCGAAAATCTTTGAAAATTTTTGTTTACGGCTTCTATCGCCGAATCGAAAGAAAAATAAAATCTTTATCACGATCGTACGCCTGGTGACGCGGAGCAGAGTCTCGTGCACGAACACGTCGAGTACCTACCGAAAGTAATTTGTCAAAGTATAAAATTGTCGTGTTATTGAAATTATTTCCTCCTAAATCTTGATCTCCGTAGAAGATATTGGTACGTAAGTTTTACGATTCAATTTGATCGCTGATATTAAATTTTTTGTGGACCTTATTCTTCTGTACGTCTGTGTGTTTTGAAAAGACTTTTATCTAGTTGGAGATTTATACGTGCAATTTATCATGAAAGATGTCCTGTAAATGTAAGGAATGTTTGATGCGAATAGAAATTCGCTCGGAATTGAAAAGGAGTTAGAAAATTACGAGATAAGCTTTCATATTTGAAATTAGGTTAAGCTTTTTGGAGACTCGGATTGAACGACGAAGCTTTGGTATGAAAGAGATAGTTTGATGTATTCTCAGGGTTCTGTAACCAACGATTTAAGGATTAAGTGATGAAAAGTATAGGCAAATATCCTGTTTCTAAGAACGAGATTTGTTATTGCTTCAATATTTTTTTGTAATCTTGTGTAAAATATTACGCCAAAATGTTCCATGAGTCTATCTGATATTCGAGCAATTTTTAAATTTTAATTAATTCCAACGTGTACTTCATTCATCTGTTCGAAAACCTGAGTGAATTCTACTTTCTCAATTATTTGATCAACGATGAACCCTGCGTATATTAGTGCGATGCCTTTGCAACGTAGTTCGAATCTATATTGTTTTGAAAACCTAGAATGAGGTCATACGAAGTAGTTCGTGAACAACTGGATTTTGAGTCGAATTAATGCGAGATTCTAAATTACGGCTATTCATTATGGAAAAAGGGTCGGTACTCTTTTTTTAGGAGTCACTAAATACAGGAACCGCAATTGTGTTGTTGTCTTGGCTGAGAATGACTGTTTAGTCGGAAGCGCTTCGTAATTTTTAGTATTTTCTGCGATTTTTGTATTTAGTTACTCCTTAAAAAGGAGTATCGACCCTTTCTTCATGGATCTTGAGTTTTAGAATTTGACATGCATGCGGCTAAAATTTTTATAACTCGTACTCGTACATGTGTAGTCTTGTCTCAGGAAAGAGTATGTGCGGTAAAATAGGTAACTTGTTTTTAAATTTTTTTGTTTCTTACCACTTCCGAAACCATATTTTCTTCTATGCCACAGCCAAATACAATCAAGAAATCAACTCGAACCTAGAGCATATTTTGAGAAATAATTTTTGCGACCAATATTGTTTCTGAGTTACGTGAAATCCTACTCGTAAGTTGTCATCCAGTGTATGTATTCCATTTTCTATCAGAGTTTTTGCTCCACAGGTTCTTTCCAAAGACTTGGCGTTAAGTATTTCTAACAGAACACAAAGTTCTGTTTTGTCCAAATTAATCAAAGAAGAACGGTCACGATGTTTTTGTTTAGAAACCGATCTAATTTAGTTTAGAAAGGGAACATTTCAAATAGATAAAAGACGGTCTTACTAAGTTACACGATTCAATCAACATTTTACAATAGCACATCTGAAGATAGGGAGATTTCAAGGCCGTCCCGTACCCGCGATGTGGATTGTGGCCCTACTGACTAGGGACAGTTTCATTTACCTATTCATCCCAGTTGAAATCGTATGCTCGTTCGTCGCATTATATTCTCGAATCGTATTCAACTTTCTGCGTATGATTGAAATTTTTTTTTAGTTATCTTTTGAAAACTCTGTAAGTTGCTGGAAATGTATCGCTCAATTGTGACTCGCGAAACATCAATTTTATCTAATCATCAGAATATGATTGTGTTTGACCATTCTTGCTGTTATAATTTTTCTTTCATTATGAGAGAGGTCGAAGAGGACGCAGTCATTTGTATTCTGATGGCTTGGTACCCTGTCCAGTCGTTTTCAATATCGTTTCGAGAATCCTCCGTTATGATTGAAAATTGTTACAAAGTACAAATTGGAAATGCTTAACAAAGGAAAAGAATGGAAATTATTTTATTGTTGAATAGAAAATCAATTCCGTATGTTTTTTAGGTACATACAACTTTTCTTTACAGTTTCCTTTTTGCAGAGATTTTCACATGTCGGTTAAAAGATTGAAATGGTAGCCTATTCCATAAACTTCGTAAATCTCAGTATTCGTTCGTAAACTTCGTGGACTTTCATCTTTTTATGACCTCGAAGCTGTCAAACTTACCAAATTCTTCTCTAGCTTATCTCTATTTATATCTCACCGTCTAAAATTTTTTTAAGTTCTGCGTAAAATTGTCCATGTATGGCCTCGCTACCGAAAATTTCTCCTCGCTCCTTGTTGACCTCGAGCAGTCGAGTTAAAGGTTGCCGTATGGATCAAAATTTTCTGGAATAACGTCTCCTAAAACTCGTTCTCGAGTGGTTATGGGAACTCTTTCATAACTAATTTGGAGTCTAGGTTGATGAAACGAAATCCAAACGTGGAATTAGTATGACTTTAATAGGCAACAGTTTAGTCTTGGTAGGGACTTGGTAGTGATCACGGAGTGGGAGTGAAGATAAGATGAACTGAGGGAAGTTGATTCATCAAATATCGAAGAAAAATGTTCTGGCTTAGTCAAATAAGTAAAGATGAAGTTTCAAGTCTTTTTCTTTCTTAAAAGTCTATTTCAAGATATTTCAAGCTAATGGCCTTTGGGTGTTTCAAGCTAATAACTTTCGGGTAGCTCACTCGCTCTGCTCGTTCGCCCCCCTCCTTGCTCTTGGTGATTAGCCTACGCCCAGACACCCTATTATAAGCCTTGTTTGAGACCAGTCAAGTCCTAAGGGGGAGGGGGAAGCTCCTCCGAGTCGCTTTCTACACATCGAGAATGGCTTATTAGCCGAAAGCGCTCTGTGCTCTTGAAAAATACATTGCGTTTATACGAGTATTTGGTTTTTACTTTACTCTTCTGAGTATAATATGTATAGTCTAGGCAAATTAGACAGATTTTGGAGAAAAAAAAACATTGCGACATAGTAAAGTTCTGATTGCTGGAAATGGTCAAGAATGATGCTGTCCAAAACAACATACTAACTTCTCCGCGTTTTTCCCCTGGAGCTTCTTTTTTTATGGGGGTTCAAACCCTCTCAAAATCAGTTTTTTGTAAATATCTCGCTTAAAACGCAATTTAGAGAAAAAAGTCACGAGTAAAAAATTATTCCTCGTAAAATTTCCTATCGGATTATGTACTTTATTCTTAGCCTAATCGTGATAGTTGGCCTACAAATTCATGGAGAATTAGCCTCCATCCGCAAATAACACGAACCTTGCCGGTAGTTGACGTCGCGCGGTAGTCACGCGCGAAGGTAACGTCAATATTTCACTAGTACGATAAAACGTATTCTAATTTTGTTAGATTGAAGTAATTGTCACAGGAAATTTGCAGCAAAATATCGTTTTCAGTAAGATGTGATTAACTGCCCATCATACATGTGAAGATCACGTGGTTGAAATCTCTCTTAAAGGTGCTCAGGACATGTCCCAGATTTTTTTATGGCAGTTTGCGCCCAAGTGTTTTCTGGTCTTTGTAGAGGTATGGAGGATAACCTGAGGTTTATTGTTAATATAATTTCCACCCATGCGCTCAGGAAGCAAAGAATAACGACCCGTTTTGGATGTATTTACACTACCATCATTAGGTACGAGCTGAACAAGCTGATGAAGTCGAAAGAGAGGTATACTGTATACACGCTGAGATTAAACGTGACTAATACTCACAAAAGGAGTAGTAATATGAAAGTAGTGGTTAAGAGAAGGGTTAGTGAATGTGTACCTATCGATTCAGATACCGTTTTATTATTAGATATGGCCTGCGGAACAGTCGAGGTTTCTTCCAACCGATGTGAGGAGCATCCCTTGTCAGTCTGGCGTATAAGCTCGAAAAATACGTTCTAAAATCTATGATTTTGGAGAATGCAATGCCCATCCATCGCAGATTCAACAGAAAGAAACCTGTAAAGATGTATTACCTTCAGCCGAGATCTTCATAGCGTTTGTGTAGTCTGAAGGATGCTTCATGATACTCCGGTAAAGAGTACGATCTGGTTGACCGTAGTAGAAAAAGTTGCAGAGCTCACAATGAGCTTTGTAGATACCTAATTTTTTAAGAGGAGAAACACCATCTTTTAGGCTGCTCAGGCAACTTATAGAATGCACAACGGATAGAAAGCAGCTCGAATACTAAATCTCCTAAGCTCTGAAGCTAGCTTTTAAGAAGCTGGGCCAAGAAAACAAATTCTAGCGTAGCGAATCCTTCGCCCAGTTCTCGTTGTTACGTGTTGCATCTTAATTCTCTCTTTCTTCATTAGTATGTCTATCGCTCGTGGCCACAAAAAGAATATCTGCAGTCAACTCGGATTGTCTTGCCCATATGTATTGCGTTTTCCATGGCTTTGCCCAATCTTTATTTCGATAAATGCTCTCTGGAGTTGTGTAGCTGCTGCAGGATAGTCTTCATGAGTTCTTAGTGCTGCAGTATTATCTGCGAATGAAGCCAATGTGGTATTTTGCGTTGGGTCGGGATGTCCGCAGTGAAAGTAAAACCAATGGATGGCCAAGGACGCTACCCTGTAATACTCTAGCTGCAATGGGATGGGTTTGTGGTACACATAGAAAGTCTTATTGCAGTGATAGAAAGACAAAATTCTTCATGATGGCTTGAAAAATGCTTTCTTATTTTATGAAGGACATCACTCATCCAGACTCGTTCGAATGCTTAACTTATGTTTAAAAATACAGCTGGGTAGTATTTGAAGTTCTTCGAGCACCTCTCTAATTGTTGCGTGCAAATTTTCTGTGACAATTACTTCAAACTAACAAAATTAGAATACGTTTTATCGTACTAGTGAAATATGAACGTTACCTTCGCGCGTGACTACCGCGCGACGTCAACTATCGGCAAGGTTCGCGTTATTTGCGGATGGAGGCTAATTCTCCATGAATTTGTAGGCCAACTATCACAAGTAGGCTAAGAATAAAGTACATAATCCGATAGAAAATTTCACGAGGAATAATTTTTGACTGATGACTTTTTTCTCTTAAATGCGTTTTAAGCGAGATATTTACAAAAAACTGATTTTGAGGGGGTTTGAACCCCCATAAAAAAAGAAGCTTCAGGGGAAAAACGCGGAGAAGTTAGTATGTTGTTTTGGACATCATTCTTGACAATTTCCAGCAATCAGAACTTTACTATGTCGCAATGTTTTTTTTTCTCCGAAATCTGTCCAATTTGCCTAGACAAATAAAATTGTATTATAATTCTGTTTAAGACGGCTAAAATCCTGATATAAAGCTAGTACACAAACTAGGCGCTGTGCCCGGACACCTTATTATGAGCGAGCTTAGTTTAAGACTAGTGAAATCCTGGTAGGGGGGGGGGGGGTCTTCTTTGTCTATTATAAGTCTAGTTTAAAAAGCTAGTATTAGAGATCTATCAAAAAGTTAGTACAAACCTAGTACATAAACTGGGCAAGTCGACCTCGGGGGGGGGGGGGACTCGGAAAATTTCAAATCAAGAGGCAGGGCAGAGTGAAGACATGAGACATGTCAAAAAACGCCGACTCCATCGAGCCCATCCAGTCAGTGTTGCCAGATCTACGGATTTTTGTTCCTCAAAATTATTCTTTGGATTTTGCGCAAAATGCGGATCCCTTGTGCTTAAGGGAAAAGTACCTCAGTCACAAGTAAGAAAGATACTTTTCTCCTGATTGTTATGAGCTAATACCGCAGTCCTCGGCAACGTCAAGTCAATCAAGGGAAAAGTACCTCGAGTCGCGAACGTGAGAGGTACCTTTCTCCTGATCGTTATTGATAGATCGTGAGAAATCTGTTTTTAGGTGTAGAAAAAAATGGCGGATACGGATTCTTGAAAAAATCATCTGGCAACACTGCATCCAGTGGTTCACCCCTTTACACTCTTTCTCGACGTTTGCCTTTCTTCCTCGTACAGGAATTCTTTCAAGTCCAGCTTTTTGCCTCGTCTCCTTGGTCGTTATTTCAAACCTCCGACTCGAGCCTTACAACGTTTGAGGAACAGCGATAATTTGTTGAAGCTCAATTTTGTACTCAGAAGAGTAGGGTGCTCATCGATAAATTTTCTGGACTTGGCCATATCTAATATTGATGGTGTCCATGATTCTGGTATTTATCGAAAAGAAACCTCAACCGATATTGCCGTCCACGGTTCGTCTTTCGTGCCTGTTGCTCACAAATTAGCTACATTCAATAGTCTTATACATCTCCGAGTGTGGCCGCATTCAAGAAGGAACTCGCGACGATAAAGCACCTCGCCAGAGTGAACCAGGTAAAGGTAAACATAGACCTTTTGGTTCGAAGGAAACTTACGAGGAAGAGTCTCGACTCTAAGACCTCCCTTCCCGGAGATCCACCTTCTTATAAAGGGAAGCGATGGATAAAATTACCTTTTCTTGGAAAATTTTCATCGGAGAGGAGTTTATAGGATAGCCTGTAAGGATTGCTCCAGTGTTTACATAGGAATGACCAGCCGTCAGCTCAAAATTAGAGTCGATGAGCTCATAAAACCTTGGGAAAATAAAAAAGTAGGTCAGTCGGCCTTTGCCGATCATTTGATTCACAGCGGTCACAGCCACAAAAAGCATTCCGCAGACCTTCTCCATAGGGAAAAATCGAAACGTAAACGGTTGGCTCTTGAAGAAATCGAAATTTATCGGCATTGTCACAACGGAGACGTCACCGTTTTGAACAGGTACATTCCGGAGGGAGGATTGATTGAATTAGTATACGGGAATGATTCACATTTTGCTGGTTCAATCATGATATCCTTCGACTCTATACCTATTCTCGTTGGTGCTGGGTTCAGTCGCTTTCTGCACATGGAGAATGGCTTATTAGCCGAAAGCGCTCTGTGGTCTTATAAAATACATTGCGGTTATAGTACTTGGTTTTTTACTTTACCCTTCTGAGTATAAAATTGAATTATGGAAAACCGTAACTTACAGAAACGAATATCTTCAATTGTTATTGAAAGCTCAGCACGACATAAAGATCGTGTTCATGTCTCATGGCCTGCGCCTCAGCTTCTTCTTCATCTCCCATATTAGGTTAATTAGCTCCTCGGCGTAACCTTGGTCCTTTGTTTTAACGCAAAGACGGCATACTAGCCGCAGAAATCAAAACTTTTCTAAGTTCCACTAGGACGTGAATCCAGGAAATTGAATTGTAAGAGAATGGGTTCAATCTTAGCATTTGTCAAAAACTAGAAAAACGTTTTAGAAATTTCTCCCTTTGAAAACTGAGAAAATAGGCTCATCCCCTCCGAAGAAATGATTAATCATCTCACCTGTATCAATTTCGAATTTCTTTTTGCTCTACTTTCAATTTCGTTTAGTAGCAGCTCGTATGAGAGTGGCCCTTCTCCCATAGGTCATGAATTTTCATCAGGCCTTCTACATGGTGCATAACATCTGAAATCACTGGTTTCCAGGGACGAATGAAGCTTTTTGCGTGTTGGTATTTGTTGTCTATTCTAGTTTTCACTTGCAGACATTTGGGCGCTTGGGCAATTGTCTGCCCTGCTTGGACGCTTCTCTACTCTCTCTTATATTTGTGAAGAGTCCTGCTGAATTAGTTGACCTTAAAATTGATGTGCGACGAATGACATTCTTCAACACTCGAAGTGCATGGTAATCCCTTGACTCCGATACGTACTCGTATGCAGAATTTATTATAGGAAGACAAATAAGGATTTTTTACGACGAAAATTTGAAAATGTCGATTATTATTTTTGTTTTCAAGTACACTTTGATGTTAAAAGTTTCTCAGTATTCGACGTTAGTTGAATAAACTGCAGTTCGGCGTGTTCTTGAAACTTGGGTTTTTGATTCGTGATATCGTGCTAACTATACTGAGTGCGAGTATAATAGAATTATTTCTTGAGCGAAATTCGGATTCTTGAATACTTTTACTCATGTTAAACTTCAAATAGTTGTCTCATTCAAATACATCTTTATATTCCATTCATATGGATGTTGAATAAGTACATAATACGCCATTGCGGATGTGGTGACCGATTTTTGGTACTTCCAATAGTTGTTGAGATGATCAGTTAGAAACTTATATATGAATTGATGTCTGGAAGTGCTTATAAATATGTACTATTGTAGTACAGTCACGAAATTCGAAAGTTCTTTCCGCGAATAAACTGCGTACTCCAATGCGAAATGCTCTGAATATCCTAATGTTACACGGATTACTTGACACCGTAGAACCAAAAGCTTTTGCGCGGAGATGCGAGGAAAATGAAGTTTTTTGCTGTAATATTTCAGTAAAGATAAGACTAATGAATGGTTGTAAGACGGTGGCGTTTTCTTCATTAGAGATAGCAGTTTCTTGATCCTCTTTGTCGACACCGTTTTGTTTTTGTTTTTAATTTTGCGTTGGTTTTATGTAGCATCAGATAAAGAAGTACCTTACCTACCGGTGTACTTCATATTTTGTTCTGTCGTGCTTTTCTATTTTTTTCGCTCCCTGTTTTTCATTGTAATTTTTCATTGTAATTTTTCCTTCTCAATTGAACGCAACTTCGGGGTATAATGACTCTGAAGTTTTACGTGATCATCGATCGAAGGATACTCGTACATTAGGTGTGATAAACAACTCATGGCAGGTCATCAACAACGAGTTATTTTGCTTGAAAATACTATTGTCTGCTCCGCTTAGAGTTTTTGTATTATTTCATCTACGTACGTCGAAACTATCTCTTCATAGTAGACGACTTGAATGTCGATCGACGTAATTTGATTCAAATCAATTCAGGAGTGATTGGACGAGTGGTGCAAACCAGAAAGAATGATTTAGCGTGCCATCTTTTAGACATCACGTTTGAATTACAAATGTGTTCTGAGTACGATACATTGATGCATTTAATTCTGATCCATAGAATGAGAATTGATTCCGATGCCTGTACAAATAATGTGCCTTTGAGCGATCAATGTGGCTTTTAATGAACAATTTTTCTTTTAAGTCTAAAATTGCGCCGGAAAAGTTATCAAATTGTTCTGACGATACGTTCCCATGGCCTAAGGCTAGAGGTGAGGTTAACGTTGCACGTCGAGCTATAGGAGTATGAAATTTGACACTAATGAATAAAATACGTAGGTAAGTCATAACACCGCAGTCGATAGCCTGAGGGAGCCTCGTTATTTCGGGTGGTGTAAAAGGAAGGCGTTTTTAGAAGGAATAATGAGAATAACTTTTGGTTGTAATGCTTACGAAGCTCGTCAGCGCTCTTCCCAGAAGTTGATAGTCGAGGAAAATACGGAGAATACTCTTGACTTATTTTGTTTTCTGTTCGCAAGATTTCTTTCAATAATGACAGCTAGTCTTCGACATTGTTCTTCAATCCAGATGGGCCCGGTAACGTGTGATCAAGCCTTTGCGGAATGTGATCTGTCTGGTAGTCGTTGAGGTTTCGGTTTCAGTGCATTCAGCCTCTGAAACTCCCCAACAATTTTCCTCCATGTATTTCTAGATTTTCCCAATTCTCTTCTAGACCAACTTTCTTCAGCAGGATGTGATGCTAATTCCTGAAACGTTTCTTCTAGCCACCACTCCTACTTTTCTGTTTGTCAGCTCTACATATAGGACTACATTTGGGAGCCTCTTCGTCCATATAATATCTGCGGCGTAGCCACTGTTGCCGCTTTTTGCGATGGCCGTTTCGATAGGGGCGGCCATCCTGCTCTCGCCGTCTGGGAGGCAACATGACCTTGGGACTTGGAAAATTATCGAACTCCTATCACATATATCCGACAGAGGTAGAAAATTTTCTAAATCCTTTCCCATCACCTACAGCTCGAAGGTCGAAATTTTTCCAAGTCCCTTCCTATCATATACATATCTTTCTGAGGTCGAAAATTCTTAACAAGTCCTCCTACCATATATTTATACCCCAATACAAAGCTAGGATAATGCAAGGAGGGGTTCTAGCCTAGTTTAAGTCCAGTATACTATATTTCAAGTCCCCTTCCTATCATATGTATAGCTTGGAAGTCGTGAGTATAGCCTGATCAGAACAGCTCCTCCAAGTAACTAGATATGCAATGCTTCATACACCAATTTACTTAGCCCCTTCAATGAGCCGGATATGCAATGTTTCAAACACCACCCCTTCAATAAATTCCGAATCCCCTTTTTATCATGTTGCAGCAATGATAGCCCAATTAAAGTAGATCCTTCAAGTAACTAGATATGCAATACTCCGTACACAAATTGGCCTAGCCCCTTCAATGAGCCAGATATGCAATGCTTCAAACACCACCCTTTCAATAAATTCCAAAAGATCCTTTAAGTAAGTAGATATGCAATGCTTCATACACCAATTTACTTAGCCCCTTCAATGAGCCGGATATGCCATGCTTCAAACACCACCCCTTCAATAAATTCCAAATCCCCTTTTTATCATTTTGCAGCAATGATAGCCTGATTGAAGTATATCCTTCAAGTGACTAGATATACAATACTCCGTACACAAATTGGCCTAGCCCCTTCAATGAGCCAGATATACAACTTTTCAAACACTCATAAACAGGTTCCGTGTCTCCCCTCTTTCAACTCCGTTAAAGAACCCGCGAGTTTTTATTTAAGATGAAGTCGATCCATTTCAAGTTGATTACCTTCCCAAGATACTGCTATGGAAACTTCTCGACTTCTTTGTTTTCCCATCGGTAAAGGATCCCACTCCATGTTGGAACGATAGCAATAGAACTTCCCTGAGTACGTTGACTTTTACTGCCAAATATTCATTGCCTGAGACCGTGATACTCCGTAAGTCCTTATGAAACTGCTGGTTTTTGATTCCTTCATCCCATGCAATATCACAGTCGTTACAATGCTCCCGTAGCAAAACTTGTCGCCAATTATAGACCTCATAGAACACAAATCGCCCATTGCCGAAAAGAGCGAGTGTCTGTTGGATATTCCCGCATCACACATTCAAAATACAGAAGAAGATACATCAGCACCTGTGCGAAAGTCGCTTGGGTCCCGTTGCCTGTATAGAATTTGAAACTCATGTCATAAATTGCCCTTCGCTGAAGCGTAATCTATGTTCTGTAAGGTCCATGTCTCAGGAGTGTTCTTGTTTCTTACTATGTATACGCAGCGTTCTTGTCACATTCACTGAGAGTCTGAACATAATTATTGTCTTTTTCGTTTAGGCTTCAGCGGCTGGCACTGTGGACCGCTGAGGCACAGTCATGGGCGTGTTGCAGCTCGGTGACATATTTATATATTGATATTTCGTACAACGTGAAATCTAATTTGTTTACGCAGGCTGTCGTACTACAGCTGCACGCTTCTGCCCCTTAGTTTGCTATCGACTACTTACAGGACTGCTTTAATGAAAGCGGTGAAGAGTGTTGGAGCAGGCACGCATCCCTGTCTCATTCCACAGCGTCTCACGTTTCCCTCCAGAAGTACCTGGGTACAAGTATCTCTGCACAGTTCCTAATTATTCTAACCATTTTTTGGAGGTGACCAAATTTCTCAAGCATCTGCTCCAGCGTTCTCCTATCCACTGAGTCAAAGGCTTTCTGCAGATTAGCAAAAATGACGTATAGATACCGTTTTCTCCATCTGCTGTCTCAGCGTGAACATCATTTCTGCCGTACCTCTGTATTTCCTAAAGCCCGATTGCGAATCCAACGACCTTGAAGCAAGAGTTTTTTGATTTCGGCTCTTATTATTCCTAGCACATAAACCACACTTTCTGGATAGTCAAAATTCTCGTATTTATGGCCCTTGTTTCAAGTTCTCCTCCCCTCAATAACATGTAGCTCCATGGTGGGATTTTATACCCCTTTCCCCCATACATGCAGCAGGAAGTACGAAATTCTTCCAAGTGTCCCTCCTGTTTACTGAGGATCTTCCCGAATACCGAGAGTAGTCATTTGTCGTCTTCTCCAATCGTGCACAAAACAGATTAGGTGTTGAAAAATTCGAAAAATATTTTTCGATGTACGTGTATTTCCGTCAAATGAAACTGCCTTTCTATTTGTTAGAAAATTCTATCGATCTCTCAATGGCCCCAAAGACTCGAACCCTAGTACGTGAGAGGAGTACGGTCACTTATCCCAATAAGATGAGGACAACGAAATGGAACTTGACCTGCAATAATCAATAATGAAGCGGCGATATGGTATTCTGAACAAATCTGCAGATTTTACTCGTAACTGGCTTTTTTCGAGTACATGTTTTGTTATCACTATTCGGCAATCTAATCCTTTGCAAAAGGTTTTTCTAATCAAATATTAGTTTCAGATTACTTCTAAGCTTTTACACAGAATGAAAATCTTTTGGAATCGGATTTACAATCGCGAAAAAAGTCCTCGTTGCACTAGATTAAGTTCTCTGGTTTTCCCGAAATTACTCTCCCTCTAGAAACTATACACGGAGAAAGGGCCAACGTTGCGAAATTACGTAAATATGCGGTGTATACTTTGCATATTACGAGTATTATTATCTCAATTTTCGAACCTTGTATAGATTCGCGAGCTTAGAATTGGTGAACAGGTTGATGAAATCCAGTTTATTCGCTCCACGATATTGTCTAAATCAAGATGAGATTTCTAGCTCACTACGACAGAGTTAAGACACTGATTCACTTGCGTGTTTGCGTATAGAAGTGAATCCTCAAATTAATCGTCTTGTCGCGAATGATTTAGAGAATCCGTGTAATTGATAGCGTAAATAACGTAGACCCACCAGCGTGAATTATGTTTGCGGGAAAGGTGAATTTCGTATAATATTTGTGTGTATAATTCTATATTACAGCAGGTTTACATTCATGAGGTTATATTCGGATGGGGTACGACGCAACGCGATTCGAATACACTGTACGTTTTCTCTGACCTAGTCTTGTGTTTGCTGAAGAACTTTAATATTAATCGTTACGATACTTTATCTAATTTAGGGTAAACAGAGCCAGGAGTACACCTTAAAGAGACTTTATCTTAGTATTCTAGCCTCCTCATTATATGAACGCGGCGTATTGCTCACAAGATAATATAGGAAAAGTAATGGCAATCCTTTGATATAAAGGTCAATCTTGAACTCGGAAGTTCTTCAGTGTGACTTTCTCCGGATTGGCGAAATGTAAATTAGTTCGCAAGTTGAATGGAAGTATCATACTGTGTTTCAATATTATCTCAATGGTTTATCAAAGTTTTGGCTCCTACGTACCCAAACTAGAATTTGTTGTTCACTGGACTATTTGGTATTGACGATGATTCAATCGTGAAATCCATGAATAGAAATTAGAATAAGCTGCGAGTGCTCTGTATAGTAAGGTTACGTAGAACTAAAAATTTGGAAAAAACTTCATGTCTTTTTCAGTCTAAAAGTATTTTGCTGTTGAATGTCAGTATGGTCGAGTAAATGGAATCGCTTAAAAATCATCATCTGTAACCTCAGTACATACTAGGGTGGTTGCACTTCTTTTTTGGACTAGTATGAGTTTAATTCACGATATTTTAAGGTTATACCTTTTGTGGCTCGTCTAGTATAAGTCCACTTTACAATATTTCAAGCTAGTGGTTTTTGGAGAGCTCACTCGATGGTTTAGTGCTGGTCTACTTCACAATATTTGAAGCTAATAGCTTTTGGAGGCTCACTCCCGTTGAACCATGTCGACTTCAAATCGACTAGAAATCGACCCGTTATGTCGACCGAATCAACGACGAGTTTGAGTCGGTTTAGTTCCGCTCATTTCGACTCAAAATCGACCGCTTCTTTTGACCATTGACTCATTGTCGACGTCAAAATCGAGTCGATTCCCAGTATTATACGTCATGTAGAATCATGTCGACCCAAAATCGACGTCGAAATTGTGTTGACTCTCGGTGTTATAGATCGGTATTGACCCAAAATTGACGTCGATTTAAGGCCGATGTAAAGTCGATCAGCTTAATTTACCAGAAAATTACAAAGTGAGTCAAAATCGATCCAACAGAGCAATCGGATTTTAGGTCGACCAAAAATTTCGAAAAGTTGACTCTAAAGGTTGACTCCGGATTGACGTTGATTTGAGGTCGATGTAGGGAACTACAAATCGACTCGGAATCGACCCAACAGCAGCAGTCGATTTTATTGATAGGAGGTGAGGTACATAGACACCGTAACAGTATAAAACCCGCGAATGATCAAAATAGCAATTTAGAGATCAAAAAATTTTAATATAATAAATCGAAAGAAATTTAAAAAAAAAAAAAAAAAAAAAAAAACAAACAGAAATTTAATTTAGATGCAGGAAAAACGCTACCGGTTTCAACCGTATGGTGACGGTCATCATCAGGCAACTGAGAGTATAGCGAAGAGTATAGTGTCGAATATCTTCTTCATCACAAATTTACATGTTGCGGTTCGAGTGACGGCATCAATCATTATTGAATTCGTAGATATATCGTGTGAGAGGGGTGATGAAAGTTGCGCTGAGATCATTCAACAGGTTTGGACCATGAGATTTGAACGCCGAAACAGTTTCGATTTCCTCAGCACGATTCATAAAGCAACCTTTCGAGCATATGTAGATTATTTTCCCAGTTACCTTATTAAAATCGTGGTTCTTCTCTACACAGTGTTTGGCCATAGCAGAATCGGACAATGTCTTTGTATTGAAAGCCGTACGATGTTCACTTAATCTCTTCTTATATTCACGACCCGTTTGACCCACGTACAGAGCCTCACATTCACCGCAGAATAATTTATATATACCGGGTTTCTTGTCCATAGGAATACTATCTTTGATGCAGATGAGACGACTCAGTGTAGTGACTGGATAAAAACCGGTGAAGTAGCCGTACCTTTTCAACTCCCGCGCGAGCTCATTAGATGGTTTCCCTAAGTATGGAAGACGTAGCCAACGTTTCCGAGGGGAAGGACTAGTGTGGTGAGGAGGAGGATTGTTACAAGATTCAGACAAGAGTAGCCGCAAGTTCTTCCGACGTACCATCATAGGAATATCGATATTTAACCCGTTTTTGAGGGCAATGTTTTGGATGTTACGTATCTCAGATCTCCGTGATTCTTCTGAAAGAGGGAGGCGGAGGAGTCGATGTATAGCAGAGTTGATCATTTTAGGTCGACAAAAAATTTCGAAAAGTTGACTCAAAGTTGACTCAAAGTCGACTCCAGATCGACGTCGATTTGAGGTCGATGTGAGGTCGACCAGCGTATATTATTAGAGAATCACAAATCGACTCAAAATCAACCCAACAGCAGCAGTCGATTTTAGGTTGTGAAATAACAACAATTGACCGAACGAATTTTGTTGGTGTGAGAGTGTGTGCGTTTGTGTCCGCTCACGATACCGAACCGGTAATCTTCGTTGCTGTATCGAGTAGAAAATTTCCGTTTGTCTCTATTCTAAAATGTTCCACGTATTTTACACGTATCCTGCTATCTATTCCTACTTCAATATACGGTTTTTCCGTTCGTTATCCTTAATGTTCTGTACCTTCTCCCTCTACATCGATTATGCAACGAAGACGATCAGGTACGGGGAAAAGAAATGGAACTTCTCGATGCTTTCGCGGGCTTTGCCCGGGCGCTGGCTCGAGAGTGCGTTTTTTGAAAATATCGCGAACGGTCACGTACGGATTGTTGCACGAATATGAGCCCGGGAACTCGTAATTTCTTAACAATGTGATCGTTCTTTGGAATTTTATCAAGTAGTTTCGAAAACCTCCAGATAAAATTGTTCCCAACTTTTTTATTAATTACACCGTGGAGATTGAGTTTCGACGATGAAAGTCATAATTTTTCTAAAGTCCCGACGGTGGTAAATTTTTCCGAATTGCCTCTGTTTAAGTCCTCTTGAGAAGTTCCGTCACAAACTGTGTGCCGACGCGTGGTCGACGCGCAGTATAAACCGATTCGAGTGGCACGGATCAAAACTCTAAATTTCGCGAGACCCACATCGCGAGCCCTAACCCTCTCAGTTTTTCTGTGGTTGTTTTCACCTGAGAGGTAATGTGTATTTGATTATGGACGTTAACATTTCGAGTACCAGTCAACCAGCTTTATCATCTTCGATAAAAAGGAGCATCGAAAACGAAATAATCTGATTCGACGATAGCCGTACCATCATTATTCAAGTTTGCTATCTGATACTATTTTAATTATTGGAGACTATATCAACTTCACCAACCTAGCAGGACTCATATTTATCCTGACTAGACTGTTGTTAGATTTAAGTTTCGACATTAAAATGTGTATGTGAATATGAACTTTTGTCGGGTTCGCTCCTTTCTACCGAATAGCTCTTTTCCGAAGTTATAGATGTTGATAGCAATCAAGACTCCAAATTTGATGCAGATTACTGAAGAAGATTTTACGTACGTCAAATAGTTTCCACCTTCGCCCTCCTACGAAGATTTCTTTCGGCCTATTTTCTAAATCTTATTTCAGTTTACTTTCGAAATTTTTATTTTTGTCTCTTCTCTCCCCTCTTTTTGATCGAATCCGATTCGATCCTCGTTTACTCATTTTCCTTTGAGCCTTTCCAGCTTTTCTCAATTTCTGCTCCGGACGAATATCGATATGGCAGACTCCTTCCTTTGAGTTTGGTAAGATTGTAGAGCTTACACCCAGCGACGACGTTAGCCTCCTCTCGTTTCAACGTATCCCATAGCCTGGGTGATCTCAAAAAGTGAATTTTTAGTGAACCAGTACCATACCGCCAGATTAGCCCTCGACCCTGATGGAAAGTATCCATGTTCTACTGGCTGAGCTAGCATGGTCCTATCGTGGCGGGTAGGACCGAGTCAGAGTCGTGTGTACTCCCTGAAGCGTTGATCTAGTCTGTGCTTATGGCTATGTGAGAGCTTTTCAGACGTGAACTCGATCATTTGATTCGGTTGCTGTTTCGATAGGCTTTGAACCCTGAAGTTCCTGTATAGTTTGTGTGCTGTCGTGGACACCCCCTCTCTACTCCTGTCCTTGTTACCTCACAACGTCAACAAAAAATTTTAAAAAGTTGACTCAAAGTCGACTCCGATGTGAGGTCGACCAGCGTAAATTACTAGAGAATTACAAATCGACTCGAAATCGACCCAACAGCAGCAGTCGATTTTAGTTCCAAAAAAAATTTTGAAAAGTTGACTCAAAGTCGACCTGAAATCGACTTTGCAAATGAGTCAACATAGAGTCGACGTTTGTCGGCTCGAAGGCGACCGGATATCAACGTCGACGTCAGATCGATTTCAACACACTATATCGACGAGATTTCGACCAAGACTTTGAAAAAAATGAATTCCGGAATCAGCGCTAGGGCTGAAGTTCGACCTTGAATATATTCCATGTCCTAAGGTCACGGTTTTTATGAATCTCAGAAGGGAGCCATAAACGCATGCTTATGAGCACCGCAGCCGACGGCCTCCCCTTATGGGCGCACCTCTTTCCTCACTAATGTAGTCAATACGTCTTCATGGATTATCTCGAATCTTATCTGCTCAAATACACTTTCCTTTTCCAACCTCATACGTCCTCATTTCGCTTAGATGCGGGGACGACATTTTTTGTGTACGGAACGGCTTCGTATCCGAGCTCTAACCTCTTCTAGTCTTCCTCCATTTTCTTCATCCTAACATTAATTTTATTCTGCAATTGTCTTGATCTCACCCTCTATCTTCATCTTAAAGCCAACCAACTTGTTTCTCATTTCTTTACCTATTGAAAACCTTCCTATGCGGACTTTCTTATCATTACTGATCTCCTGTATTGCTAAAGCTTTCATTCACCGCCTCTTCAGTATTCTTCTTTATCCGCTCGATTTCAACTTGATTGCCTCAATATCCCTAACATCGACAAAATTTTTTCATATAAATCTCTTCAACATTATACAGTATACATACTAATCTCTTCTTTTTACGATCCTCTCCGTCGCAAGCAATTGATTCGGCTTTCTTTTTTAGGCCAGCAATCCTGTATAGAATCGTTGAAACGCTTGAATCATACGGATAACGGGTGCGCTTTTCAATCGATCCTCATTTTCGCTGTCATTCAACCTCTCTTAAGGATAAACTCGTCCCGAAAGAGTGTTGCTCAGTCTATGGCGCCAGCTGCATGGCTCCTGGCTATTCTTCCTTTTACATAGGGTCAACTGATCGCTCCCTTGAACCTTAGAGGGCGTTCAGAATACTATCATCATACTTTTGTGTTAACACCTGCCCGAG
Organism: Aspidiotus destructor; assembly: GCA_035079395.1. Classification (NCBI taxonomy): domain Eukaryota; kingdom Metazoa; phylum Arthropoda; class Insecta; order Hemiptera; family Diaspididae; genus Aspidiotus; species Aspidiotus destructor. The sequence continues at coordinate 22,306,962 of JAVHKZ010000015.1, read as the reverse complement.
AAATCTGCCATTGCTGAACATTTTACCAAAAATAGCCACGATTTTAGCTCCATTGAGTTTGAATCAAACCATAAAGCTACCAGAGGCCACCTTCCAAATTGTTTATCGCTGATTCCTCCGTCTACCTGGATGCTTCTTGTTTTGTTTGTGCAAATTCATTTATGTTCAAGTTTTACAATGATTTATCTGTTGATGACGTCCTCCTTTCCGAATCTCATTCCTTATAGGTTTAGTTTAGTCCTGATGATGGGTTGTTGATCGAGCCCACACAAAACCGATCGTTTTTTTAATAAAACTATGCAATTTTTGTGTGACTGTACTTAAATTATTTATTTCGTGTGTATGAGAAATCCCTTCAACTCTCCGCTTCTCTTTTCGCTCATAGCCACTCGTCTCAACACTCTGTTTCATAAATCTCCGCTGATTCATCTGATGCTTTGTAAACAAAGTTCGACTCGAGTTGAACATATCTTTCCCCGAAGAAATTCTGCTTCCAACCACCCACGAGTCTTGTCTTCACCGACTCACCCATTGACTTCCTTTTCTAAAGTATACGTCACCATCCCAAAAATATCATATTGATGAAATGAAAAATATCGTGTAAGATTTCGCAAACGTCTCTTGAACCGGTTCTAAAGAGTACACGCAGAGTGGCAGTTTTGTACTCAAAGATTCCGCTGAAGTGAGTTGTCGTCGTCATTTTAATGACAAGACCTAAATATTATTTATTATGATTTACTCGGTGTTTTTTGTATCATATCTTGTATACCGTTCTCGTGAACAAAAACTCGAAATTGGATAATTTGATGATCCGGATCAAGGAAACCCAATTTCTGGCTCGTGAAAAACTTTCAAATGCAGGCCATAAGATGAAAGATACAAGTATTCCGTACGTGACGACGAAGTTGTTGAAAATATATATTAAACGAAAATTCGTTAACGACGTATAAAGCGTGGGAAGGTAGTACATGTAAGTAAAGACTACAGGGAGGAATAGATTACAAAAGAAAGGAAAAGCAGGAACGGATCGACAGAACGAGAAGGGCGAGGTAACTATCTGAGTGGCGTACTTTCATAAAGGTTTTCACGAGAGCATTAATTCAATTTCTAGCTGGATGTATGACGATGTAATACAATAAGTAAACTCAAAAATGTTGTTCCTATTTTCGCGACGGCAAGTCAAATAGGTAATATATTTGCGTTAGTTCTAAAGGGAACTGTGCAGTTGATATGATTTCCAGAATGAGTGAGAGTGAGAGGACAGAAGCGTAAATTTTTGCAGTGCAATGAATTGGAAAATGGAAAATTACCGCGAATGAATCAGTTTCGTTTATAAAATGAGTTAGTGGAAGAAGCTTTTAAGTAGTGCATCAGACTTAGTGAGTCGTATTTTGTGCATTAAAATATCGAGAATGAGCTCTTTATTGATGGTGGAGAGTCATATTGCTTAATCAATGAACGACAAATGAGAGAAAGAAAATGTTTGAGCGTAGTGAAAAATATAGAGATCATATTTCTAGTCTATCATGATGTGTGTTCGTCCCATGCTGATTACTTTTATTTAAATCTAGTGTCTTGTATGTCATTGTCAAGGTACTTAGCCCACAGGGGTGTAGGAAATCCGGCGGGGTTATATTGTTTCATATGGACATGTAGGGCAAAGGACCAAAAATACACGATTTAATCCAACGGACGAATAAGAAAAGAGAGACAGAGAAAGTTTCTGAGCTCGAACTAGAGATCTACCGTACAAAGTTAAATTGACATAATATGCAAAACAATGATCCCCGAGACAAAGTCTTTTGCGCAATTTCTTGCCACGCAACTTTAATATCATAATCGAATACACATATGTCAATTATTTTGGACATATATGCAATGTGATGTACCGTATCAGAGGATCGCGAACTTGTTAAAGGAAATCATAACTATTGTTAGATTCTAATTTGAAAACTGATATTAGAGAACAACTATAGAGTTCTGATTTACTTCCAACCACATTCTATGACTCGTTTTGGTACTTTTCCATGACCTTTGTTTTAACTTCGTTCGGTAGAGATAGAATTATTTTGACGGCTTTGGGACAACGTTCATCCGGTTAGTAAAAGTTTTCTTCGACATCCGTCGCAGAATAAGAATGATCCTTCATTCGGTACAAATACCCTAAATAAGGTTGGGATTGTCCGATGTAAAAATACTCGTACGTTTTGATCACAGATCCTTACACCAGTCTCATTCTGCGTGCTTCATTTTAATAATTATAATGATCGTTTTGTTTTCCTTGCGATTCTAACTCATTGTTTACATTTTTTGAATGAAAAATTCCGAGTGAAGTAAGGACTAGGTAAATCAATTTCCACAATATCGTAAAGCTGTATACAATATTATCTTATCATGTGTGATTCTTTTATGATAAAATTGGATTGTACGCGTATAGGCTGGCTAATGACAACATAATAATGAAAATTTAGACGCAAAAAATTTGTTTATTCAGCAGCAACTTTTTTCTGCTTCGAAACAAAAAAACACGTTTTTTCCCCGCTTTAAAAAAAAAACATAATTGAGACGCGTAAAATACAAGGATTATAAGTACCTATTTTATCATGAAAAGTGTAATTGATTCACAAGTTAATGAACTCGAAAGCCTCTTTTACGGGTTTTGTGATGACTTTTTCACGGTACTTGGGCCTTCACGTATACCATGGATTATCGCATTCCTTAATTTGCCCGAAAAATTACGTATCGTATGTACATCTCTCTAGTGCTTTAATATGTAGTACTTATTTCTGTATTTTTATTGATGTGTAGTTGCACATTAAAGTCACTCAGAAGACCACAGGTATCGTCTGTAGCGGTTTTAATGAATTCACTTGAATGGGAAATTCGTTCAAAAGTTCATGTGAGAAGATTGAATTCAACTCATCGATTTGTTAATGAAAATTACGAGTATTTCACGAAAATTTGTTCTCTGATTAGTTTAGAGAAGTATCTAACTGAAGATGCAGAAGTTTCAACTCGTATGATTAGGATCTTTAACCAGTATACCTCTCCCAGCTCATGTTCCCATTTGACAGCACTCGTGTGCTTGAGTAGGTTTTTGCGAATGACTTGAATGAATGAAAATTAGAGGCCATTGCAGGCTTGCAATGGTAGCGAGGAACCCACAACCTCCCGCGCTCGCAATCTCGTTGGCGCGAAAATTCCGCCTCAGAAAATGAGTTTGCTGGGCTCTACTCAGTATACTGTATGTATATTAGGCCTGATGTAATGAAGGCTGGAAGTTGAAATTTCTCCAAATCCCGAAAGTAGGTCAAGGTCAAGGTTTTTAATGACGTCATAAAGCATCCATGCTAGAAGTTGAAATTTTTCTAAGTCCCCAAAGTAGGTCAAGGTCATTGATGACGTCATGAAGAGCCACATTTCACGTCACGTCATGGCACGGCACGCAGTTCACAGAAACTCCCGTACGCGGACACGGACGCGGACGTTTTCTGAGAGTTGAAAGAAGACTCGGGAATTGGAAAAAAGTTTTCAGGCATAGCCAAATGGATAAAGATCCACGGTTCATGTCTTTCTTAGTAGTTAGTGGCTTTTGGAGGCAAGTTGGCTTTTGAGGAGGCTCACTCGTTCCGCTCGTTCGCCCCTCTCCTTGGACTAGTATAGTCTAGTTCAAGACTGGTATACAGTTAGAATAAAACTATAGTACAACTTTTGGGAGCCACTAGTGACTTTTGGGGGGCTCACTCGCGGAGGTCCAGTTTGGAATATTTCGAGACCAGTATAATTCTAGTATAAAGCTAGTATAAAAAATTTCAAGCTAGTAGCTTTTGGCGGCCGCTAGTGGCTTTTCGAGGGCGCACTCGCTTCACTCGTTCGCCTTCTTTCGTGCTCCAGTGTAGGTCCAGTTCAGAATATTTTTAGATGATAATCCTAGTATAAGGCTAACTACACATGCAATGTTTTAAACACCGCCCCTTTATTAAGCCACATATGCAGCGCTTTTAACACCGTAAGACTGAAAAGACAGAAGGCCCTTCTAGAATACAACATAGAATAGGCTCTCTGCCTTCCCTCAATTACCTGCGTTAAAGAACTCATGAATTTTGGTCTAGTGAAAGTCCAGTTTGTAATATTTCAAGTTTGGTCTAGTATGAGTCTACTTTGGGATATTTCAAGCTAGAGCGGTGATGCCAAATCTACGGATTTTTGGTCCTTGAAAAAAACAATACGGATTTTCCTAGTTTTTGCGTTAAATATGGATTCCTTCTGCTCAAGGGAAAAGTACCTTAGTCACGAGCATGAGAGATACTTTTCTCCTGATCGTTATACCGCAGTCTCTTGTAAGAACTTGATCAAGGTAAGTGCCTGTGTCACTCCTCCTTATTGCAGTAAAAGTACGTAGAAATCCGTTTTCAGGTCGTAGGAAAAATGGCGGATGCGTATTTTTCAAAATATCTGACAGCACTGTTGGGAGCTCATCGCTCTGCTCGTTCCTTCCCTCCTTGGGTTAGCATAGGCCTACTTTAGAATATCTCAAGCTAATAGCTTTTGAGAAGCTCGCTCGCTTTGCTTGCTCGCCCTCCTTCTTAGTCTAGTTCTAGTATGAGTCAAGTATAGAATATTTTAGTCCAGTACTTTCCAGAAAAAGAGAAAGGGTAGTTTCCTGAATCACCCGCGGTTGATTAATTTGAAGGAAGGAGAATGGTGTAGAAGTGTAATAGCAGATTCCTGAATCGACCACGAGGTATACGCTTGCACACGCACGCGCCTACAAAGATTTCTCGAAAATATTCTAAGTCAGTTAATTTGAGGAGGTTTGGTTATTCCTTCACTTTGCAGTATGTTAGCCTTCATCGAACGAGGCTCATACTGGGTGTATTCGTGGAATTTTCAATGACCTACGGTATATGAAGGTGGGCGTACTCGCAGATTTCTGAATATTACCTACGTGGTATTTTGTCCAGTGAAGTCAGGAAAGTTTGTCCAGCGAATTCCAAGACATTTGTTCAATAATTTCCCGGAGATTTTGTCCTGATGCCAGGCGTTTCCGGTCATTTGCCCGAAGACGTTGTCCCGAATGCCTTTTCCCCGAATTCCAAAGATCGAAGAGCCCGAAGAGCCTTTTGCCCGAATGACGAAGGACCCGAAAAAAGTGCTCGAAGACAATTTACCCGCATGGACATTTGCCCGAAAATTTTTGTTCGCTTTCATTCACTTTCTAATTTTTCGGCCATTTTGATCGTCCTCCAGTCGTTGTTTGCAAAATTTATTCCGATGTCCGGCATCATGACTCCATTGAGAAGGGAAATCTCTTTCCTCTTTTCCCATTGAGTCGACCACCCAGTTCCCTTCGCCAAATCAAGGTAATGATTCTCAATGTATTCGTCCGGATTCGATATCGGCTTGTCCACAAGCCACCGCGGTCCGAACAGATACTCCAGAAGCTCTTGACTGTTCAGCCCAATCACATTCCAGCTTTGATCCACGAGATGTTCTCTCCAACAGTCATGCCCCGGATCGGGTGACACTTGAAACAAATTTGTTGGATTTGCACCCCGTGGATGATTCTGAAATTTGCGAGTACAGCTTGATTTTCGAGCTAGGCGTAGCCTTTGATATACTATTATACTAGGCTTATGCTGGGCAGAAATATGGACCTGGCAGCAGTGTTGCCGGATAATAAGTTCAAAAATCCGTATCCGTCACTTTTCCAAAGACTTGGATATGGATTTCTACGGACTTTGGCTGTTTTATCAATTACGATCAGGAGAAAAGTATCTCTCACGTGGCTAATTAAGGTACCCTTCGCTTGATCGACCTGACGTTGCCCATGACGATCAAGAGAAAAGTATCTATCATCCTCAGGACTGAATTGCTTTTCCCTTGAGCACAAGAAATCCCTCCTATCTAACGAGAAATTTGAAGAAAAATCCGTATTTTTTTTCGAGGACCGAAAATCCGTAGTTCTGGCAGCATTGCCTGGCAGATGATTAGAAATCTACGAGTACACCCCCTCTCCCTCCTGTCGGTAAAAACTGTGAGACTGAGACTGAATCTGAAACTGACATTGAGACTGGAACTGAGACTGAGACAGTAATAGGAGCTAGAAGCTAAGTCACTCAAACACATACATTCAGAATGAAAAAGCAGATCTTCTGAGCCAAAAAAGACAAAGAGAATTCAATCTTACAGCTTTTAATGAGAGTAACTCCAGTAATTCTGCTAGGACTGCCTTACGTGTTCGTGAACAAATACCCTTTTCTGATACTGTAACAAGTCCGATTCTGCAATCTAAATAGTATATTTCTATTCAAGGGAATTGAAGTAAGAATTTGTTGAGCAAGTGCTACGAACCGAGTCGACGACGAGGTGAGTAAATGGATGAGTAGCAAATTCTAACTTTAATCACTTGTATTAGGAAGATATTTTTCTCAAAAAATGATGTCCAAGATTGCCAACCATGGGTAAAATCGTACTTTACCATCATGTGTTGAGAAAAAGATATTATTCATACCAGCCTTATATACTAGGATTATTCTAGTGTTGAATTCTAAACTGGACATATACTAGATCACAGAAAGTGGCAAACGAACGGAAAATTATAATTTTCAGAAGTAGACTCATACTAGGATCAAGGAGCTTTCCTAAAGCTATTATTTTGAAGTATTCTAAACTGGAACTATATCAAATCCGCGAAAGAGCTCCCCGGAAGCCAAGCTACTGAGAAAGAATGATGTCACATCATGCTTGACATTCGAAATGAAATTGCAGTTATAGACCACTGAAGCCCGGATATGGTTTTCTCTCCTCAAAAGTTACGGTGAAAGAAAAATATTCCTCAAGATGATTGCGATAACACTTAGAAGTCAGATTTAAAATCCAATCATGGTATTTTGACAGCATAAAATATGTGTATTTTCCCAAGCTTCAGATATTCTTCCCTTTCTTCCAATTTTCCTCATTCCATCCACGATAATCTCCAACAATTCCAACAATTTACGAGGAGAAGAAATGTTTATTCATTTTATACAATCACAGGGAGGTGGTCGTTAAACCATAACCGTCTTCCTCAAGAACGATGAATTGTTATTTATATTTTTATCAATTCGAAAATAATAGCAGAAATATGAAACTAGATGAACGCGGAAGGAACAATAAAAGCGATACAAATGAACGCAGAAGGAAGAGTTAACACCCATTTTTGATTAGAAACTTAGAACGATTGCCGAGTTTTGTATACTGCAGTATTTAGGAAACTTTTTCGCAGCAAGCGTGACAGCCAAATAAAAGGGTACGCAGTCACGCTCGAAAAACTCGCGGAACTCTCGCCAACTTCCCTCTTTTACGACGGAAGAAATGTTGATTTAGCAAAATTTTGCATCCTGAAAAAGAGTAAACAGATACAACAATAAATTGTATACGCTGCGTATCAAAGAAAATAAAAGGTCTGCCCGTAGTACAATTTCGCAGCTTTCCCTTTTAATGGAATGTTCTGCAAAAGGAGTTAGGCGTACATTCGCGTCGAGTTGTTTATCATTTGATGCACATGTACTCTACATAATATACTCGTATCGTTGACAGTGATACCTATTTAGATTTAGCCATGTGTTTATCTTCTAGAGGAAGATGGCTTCTATCTATCTTATTTACGTTAGTATAAGAGCTATAGTTCACCACGAATTACGACAAAAAAAGGGCGACGATAGGAAATAGATTTGACATATCAATATACGGTACTGCGATCACATCAGCATTCGTTTATTCTTTCTTTTGTTCTCATGCATTTTGAGGTTTCACGTCATGTGAAATCGAATGTGATGTGACCTAGATTATTGTCTCTAATTTTCTACTTCTGAAAAGAAAGATAGATCTTTGGAGGATTTTAAAACATGTCCTAAATTCAAAATCATAGGTATTATAATTGTGTTTTTCTTTTCATAAACTCATAGATTTCTTTGGCAGAATATAAATTGAATGCAGTAAGATGTTTTAGTAATTTGCATTTGTCACTTCTTGACTTGTTTCATGTCTTTAGCTTTACCTCACCCCCAATTTTAAAATCCGCGAGTACACCCTCCCCTCCCACGGAATATTGTCGAGAAAAATTTTCTTTTCGTAGGTGATTGAAAAATCTCCGAGCTACAACTAAAAAAAAAAAAATACATCATATGAATGCTGATGACGTGACAGGCAGCCATCATCGATGGTTATGACATCATGAGCTAATGATATCATCAGCTTGGGCTCTCTTTCATCTTTACTCTGTTCCATTCTCTGAATCAGTCACTCTGCTCGTAGCCTCCTAACAATCTTTATTATGCTAGACTGCTTGAGTCTCCCCCATACTAGACCTCTTATGACGTCATCAATGACCTTGACCTATTTTAGGAACGGAAAAATGTCGACCTTCAGCCTTCATTATACTAAGCCTGAACTAGGCAGCTACAGTAGGTTTAGCCTTCATTATATTAGCCTAATAGAGAGGATACTAGACTGAGAAGCGAGCCCTTGAAAGCTAGTAGCTTAAAATATGGTATACTGGACTTGAACTAGTTAGAATTTAGGCCCCATAATGAAGGCTATACTTTCCACAGCAGCCGTGAATAGAATTGATATTTCGATACGATCAAGATCATGATGAATCGATGTATCGATTTAATCGAGTTTTATAGTTGGGATTGAAAGACTGTGTATACATGATACGATGTTTCTCGATGAAGAAGAGAAATTTATTTAAAATTTTCAGAATTGGTGCAGCCTATCCGACCAATTGCTTCGTTTTTCTCTGGCCCCATCGAATACCTATGCAACCTGTTCAGTAAGAGCGCTACAAGCTACAGACTAAAGTTTTCACACAAAAACTCCACAGACCTCGTAGAATGACTCCAGAATATTAAGCACATCCCTCCTTCTGCCATTTTGCTCACGTTTGATGTCGTCCAAATGTACACACGAATACTTGTCAATCTGGCTCTCTGTCACACAAAAGTTTTGCTAGCTAAATCTAACATACCAAAATCCACCATCAACGAATTAATGAGACTGGTTAGAATTTGTGTTAATGTCAACTTTTGTGCCTTAAGGATTCGCATCTATCAATTCAAAGATGGTTTACCCATGGGTGAGCTCTTGAGCACACTCTTTGCTGACATCTTTCTAAACGCCCTAAAGATGCACCTGCGCAATAACCCTCTATTCATGTACGACGTTCTTCTCTGGAGAAGAAATGCTGTGCGTCTATAACTGACCTAAAACCTTTCTTTCTTTTGACCTCCCTAAACTCGTACCATCCAAACATGAAGTTCATGTTGGAAATGGGGAGCAACGTGTTAAACTTCCTCGATTTGAAAATCACCCTCAACCTTCACAATGTAGTGTACACATATGGCAGCATTTTTGACTTCAACGTATGCTGGAAGCGTACCTCTACCATCACAACAATTAATGGCTCTCCTTTCCATCCGTATAGTCAGAAAAAAAAACCGTCTGCTTGCAGGAACACGGTTGCTGAGGTTACCAGCTGGCGACGTCATAGTTTATTTTGAAGGAAGAGAAGGGGGACAGTATACATCATTATTAGAAGTGGGGACTCGCGGGGTAGCGTGAACTTGCAAATTTTGGAATTAGGGATTAGGATTCAGAAACTCCAGGAAAAATAAGAAAAATGTCAAGAAAATTGTAATCTTTAATGATGAGACCCGCTCTAAGGAAATATTCAAGATTCATTTCCACTTTGTAGCAGAAAATAAAAGAGCTACTGTAGAGAAAGAGGCCATTCGTTGGTGAAAATGAATAATTAGCTTACTGCTACAAGAATATACGAAGTACGCGTATGTACAGGAAAAAAAAATCATAACAACAATAAAATTGATCAGATAGCGGATAAATCTAATGTTCGAATTCTATATAAATTTCAGAGAAATCAATTTTACAGCCTTACTATTCTGGATTGGAACATGAAATCGTGCGTAACTCCGAGCTCGTAAATACTTAATTTTTTCTCATTAAAGCTCAAAAAATCGTATGAACATTAGTCGAATGAAAATTCTTTAACCTGTTGGTTATTTTTGTCGTTATAGGCGCACAAAATTAGCGCAAGAATATCATTATAATAACTTTGTGAGTAAATTTCATTACTGTATAAAATTATATAATAATATTACAGTTATAGGCGCAGTATTACGTGTTATCTGGAAATTTTACGCGAGGAAAGGACGAGTAAAAAAGAAAGAAATAGTTCCAGCGGAAAATGAAACAGACCGACCCTAAAACTAACTCACACTGCTTCTTGTAGTAATGAACAAACATTTTGAAAATTAATAACGTTGTCAGTTCGATATGCCTACGAAGATCAAAAACTATCTTATCGGGCTTTTGAACTCGTTAAAGTCGCGCACTTTTAAAAGATGAGTGCACCTATGTACTTATGATCGATTGTATACTTTTCTTTTGAAAATGATTCGCTTCGTATTCCGCCTATACGGGTGAGAGATTTGAGCGCAAAGTTAACATTGGTTGAGACATTTCGGAATATCTTTGGGAAATTACTCGTTGAAGCGGAGCGCCCTTCCAATTTGGTAAAGTATCACGTGAATAATGATTTTTATTTCGTGAAGTGATACGGAAACACGAAATACAGAATCCTAATATTAATATTGACAGACGGTCGGGAATAATTTTTTTAAAAAATGTATATTCCTACGAATGAAGAAGACTTTACATGTGTAATACTTAATCCTCGTTTATATGAAGATATCTTGAAATTCACCACTTCCCTTTCAGAGTAGACGCTCAATGATCTTGAACTTTTACTTTAAAATTATTCCAAGCCTTTGTTTCCATAGAGGCTAAGGTAAAATACTCGTATAATGAATATTATGTATAATTATTACCATTAATATGTACCTCCAACTGATTTGTTAGAAGTTTGTGACGAGGATGAGAACTATCAAAAAACTAACTCAAACTCCCAACGAACTTCTGTCAAACTGATTAAAACTGAAACGGGGACGCACAGTGAAAGTAAGTGATTATAATATACACGCCAGAAACGGAAAATTGTTGCAGAGGGATGAAGAGTTTTCTGATGAGGCTCCTATAAATGTAAGAGGAGTGTGTAAAGCATTGCGGAGTGAGTGAGGTTCAATTTGGGGCAGGAAGAGAAGTGTTCGACGGGCAGGGGTTCCGTAATGAGACGTATAAAATGAGAGATAAATGTGCGTGAGTCTTTTATGACCACTTCTCAGGCAAGTAATTATCATTTCCTCTTTGCGGGTAAGTTGATTGGACGAGTCGTTTTAGATGAGCGAGTAGATTCGTGGTTCGACCGATGAGCGTGTCAGCTTCAAGAGATGTGTTTCTCAAGGCCCACCGATGGGTGGTTGGTTGCTCCTTTGGCTGATTTGTTGAATTTCCACTCCTTGGGATGCTTTTCTGGTCACGCACTCGGATGAAGAATATTGAGATTGACTTAGCGAAGAGGGTAGAGAGATCAAAATGACGCTTGGTGTAGACTAATACGCTTTTACAGTGACGATGAGAGACTTGAATTACATTCCCTTGTTTTGTTGTAATATTTAAAAAGACAATGACTTTAGGGGGTATTGGATTTCTTGGCGCAGCCAAAAAGATAAAGATCATGTTTCATGTCTTTTCAAATTTTGCCCAGTCAGATATGTTGTGGATGATGCGAGCTAAAAATATTTGAGAGTTACAGTGTCTTTTATGACTTGAGCTTACTTTAGAATATTATAGGCCAAGGTTTTAGAGTGGCACATTTGCTTGGTCTAGTATAAGTCTACTTTGGAATATTTCAGGCTAATGAGCCTTCTTGGTCTAGTGTAAGTCTACTTTAGTATATTTTGGACTGATGAGATTAGGGGGCCTCACTCGTTCCGCTTGTTCGTCCCGCTTCTTGGCTAGTGTAAGTCTACTTTAGTATATTTCATGATTGTTGTAAGCGGACCAGGATTGACGACTTTTGACGTCACCGACATTTGGCATCACCGACTTATGACGTCACCAACTTTTAACGTCATCGACTTATAATGTCACCAAGTTATGACGTTACCAATTTATGACATCACCGACTTATGACGTCACCAACTTTTGATGTCACTGACTTATGACGTTACAGACTGATGACGTTACCGACTTATGACGTCACCGATTTTATGACGTTACGAATTTTATGACGTCACCAACTTTTGACGTTGCTGACTTTTGTTGTCACTGACTGTTGACCTCATCGACTTATAATGTCACCAAGTTATGACGTTACTAACTTATGACGTCACCAACTTATGACGTTACCAACTTTTGATGTCACTGACTTATGACCTCAACAACTTATGACGTTACCGATTTTATGACGTCACCAACTTATGATGTCATTGACTGAAGTCATGACCTCATCAACTTATGACGTCACTAACTTATGACGTTACCGATTTTGTGACGTCACCAACTTTTGACGTCGCTGACTTTTGATGTCACTGACTGTTGACCTCATCGACTTATAATGTCACCAAGTTATGACGTTCCCAACTTATGACGTTACCAACCTACAACGTCTCGAACTTATGACGTCACCAACTTTTGATGTCACTGACTTTTGACCTCATCAACCTATGACGTTACCGATTTATGATATCACCGACTTTCGACGTCATCGACTTATGACCTCATCAACTTATGACGTTACCGATTTTATGACGTCACCAACTTTTGACGTCGCTGGCTTTTGATGTCACTGACTATTGATCTCATCAACTTATAATGTCACAATGTTATGACGTTCCCAACTTATGACGTCACCAACTTATGACGTCACCAACTTATGACGTTACAAACCTACAACATCTCGAACTTATGACGTCACCAACTTTTGATGTCACTGACTTTTGACGTCACTGACTTTTGACCTCATCAACCTATGACGTCACCGATTTATGACATCACCGATTTATGACATCACCGACTTTCGACGTCATCGACTTATGACCTCATCAACTTATGACGTCACCAACTTTTGACGTTACCGATTTTATGACGTCACCAACATTTGATGTCACTGACTTTTGATGTCACTGACTTTTGATGTCACTGACTTTGGACCTCATCAACTTATGACGTTACCAATTTATGACATTACCGACTTTTGACCTCATCAATTTATGACGACACCAACCGATGACGTTACCGACTTATGACGTTACATACTGATGACGTCACCAACTTCTGATGTCACCAACTTATGACGTCATCGACTTATTACATTCCCATCTTATGACGTCACAAGCCGATACTTTCATTATGGCTCTTGGAGTTTTCTTAGGCTAGTATAAATCTAGCCTACGCCTTTTCATTATATTATGAGGATAAGCTAGAAACTACAGAGCTCGAAATTTTCCAAGTCCCTATACTAGCTGATAGAAAGGTATAAAAGAGCCCAGAATTGTTCCAAGTCCCATACCCTAGTATAAGTCTAGCATACGTCTTGTATATTATATTTTCATTATATTAGGTTAAGCTAAACTACCGAGCCTCGGACTCGTAGATTTCAGAATCACCCCTGAGAAAATTTTCTCGAAATTTTTCCAAGTCCCTTTCAAGGGGGAGGGGGGAGAGACTCGGACTCGTACTCGCAGATTTGAGAATCATTGCCACAGAGAGAATTCCCATAAGGATGAGACCAGAGCAAAGACATGAAACATGTCAAAAGGTCGGTGAAACATGGTGTAGAATTGATAAATGATTCTACTATACTTACTTTGTCTCTTAGATCTATGGCGTGTAACGTACATCACACATTTTCAATTATCATTAGAAGGTGCACGGAAGCTTGAGAGTGTGGTTGAGGACCTGGAGAGACGAGTGAGCTTACGAATTATTGAGCCGCGGAAACGTTAGAGGTGAGACGGGAATGAGACAGTGGAAATTGAAGGGACGAGATGAAGTAAGCTGAGGATTGAATCAAAGATTACCTACTTAAGGGATCTGGGTCATAGTGGGTAAGAAAACCCTCTTTCTATAAGGGCCGCCTAAGGCGCGCAGAAGAGAGACTTCGATGCGTTCCGTCGTCTACTCCCTTTGTCAAATTTTTGGAACGTCAAGTTTGAGTCTCTATACTACCCGCCGACTAATATATCGGAAGAGGTACATCTTCGACCCTTTGTTCATTGAATGTTCTTGGTCTATTCCCGAATATGTCCAAGGTTACTGCCGCCCAACTTATGGGCGATATGCTTGTTAAATCCAAAATTCCTCATGAACAGCTAGAGCAATTTTTTGATTTTGGTGGTCCTGGAATGTTTGCAAATTCAATGGTAATTTTTTGAAATTTCCCGCAGAGGTAGGTATTTTTGTCAAAGGGTTCCCTTATTTCGGAGGTATTCATGTTCAAATCTAAAACGTTGCTTTTTGGCACAGGTTGGTAGGTAGACGACTTTCAGTGTACGTGGCTTGGTCCTACAAGAAAATGACCCAATCCAACGACTTCTTTCCTTCTCGAATTGAACTGTGACGTTAGGGGTTCTGGATGCTAAATCTGGACCGTGTTCTTCCTCCCTTTAGCTTTTGTCTAGTGTTCCATAATTATGTCACTGCAATATCAGAAGGATTCTTCGTCAACTTGAAGGAGCCCCATCCGTTGGTTAAGAAGAATAGCGTGTATAGGGTGGCAAGTAAGGACTGCAGCGGCGTTAATCAACCGTCAACCTGAGATCAGAGAAGCCGAGCATGAGGAAGCTAGGGAAGTAGGCCTTTGCGGACTATCTACAGTTTCAAGTGGGGTTCAGAAGTCCTGCTCCTCAGGGAAAATTTGTACTTCAACCGCATCACTTTCGAGCATATCGAAATTATTCGCCATCGGAATAACGACAATGTCGCTGTACTAAACAGGTACTTCACTGATGAAGGGTTGATTGAATTGGTTTACGAGAGTGATTAACATTTTGAGGACTCGCTAGTTCAGTCCTATGTTCTGGTTTTCAGTTGTCGTTGGCTGAGAGCAGGTGCGGGCAACGTTTCTCCTTTTGCAAGTTGGTAGGAAGGCGCGGACTGGATAAGGAAATTGCTTCAGTAAAACTTGATTTTTTATAAATTTCATGAAATGTTTGTGATGTCGCTGCCGTAGGTTGCTCATACCTGGCTTAGAGATTTTCTCAGATGATGATTATCGCACCAAAAGCGCTTGCGTATTGTTTATTTGCTGTATTTTCAACTCGAGTTCACTGTTTGAAGGTTCCGACATCAATAATTGGACTTGAGATTATTAACAAAATTTTCATTAAAATACTTTCCTGTGCACGTACCGAAGAAAAAAATATCATCGAGAACGAATGTAGGTGACGAAGATGCAATGAAACTGGAAAGCTAACAAGCATGAATGTTCTACAATGCATTCCTCTATTTTGCTTTCAGCTTCGTTCGGCTTTTTTATCCGTAGTCTGTAATGTATTCGAATTCTAAATACTCCAAGGACCTTTGTACTTTAACTCACCTACATTCATTTTATTCCCTTTTCAAAATCTCGAATAGAAAATTTCATTATTACCACATCCTTTTTATGTCGTTTGAACTCCTGTTGAAGTTCACGAATTATAAAAATTTAATAATTTTCTATTATAGTGTATATTTGTCAAACGGATGACAATTTTTCTTCCCTGTTTGCAAGGTATTGAATAGCACGTGAGACTACCCACACAATAATTGATGGCACTCTTCAAGCTTTGTGATGTCAAAATCGCGAAAGGAAGTAAATCTCGTTTGAAATGTAATAATGGAAATTAAATTTGATTCCTTTAAACTCGATATCTCACCGTTGATGTTGCACGAAGTCGTCATCGTCCCGATCATAAATTTGTTTTGTATAATAATATTGCACCGTAAGTTTTAAGTACTTGATTATTCATCCATCATCTTCTTCTATATTTAAGAAATGCTATAACCATCCTGCGCCTCGCGTTTCAGCAGTTAAACTTTTCTCATTATCAACGATGGCGATCTTATCCTACTCATTTTCTGCTTCATACTTATTGGTTCGGTTTCCGTTTTTGAAAGAAACTTCTCGTTATAAAGTTCAGTGTCGCGCGTTCGAATAAGATATGTATAATATTGAAATAGCAATCATTTCCGGTAAATATTATTATTCTCTTTCCACAAAGCCCTCGTCAAAATTTAACGAATACTTTCGAGAAACTGAAGTATAATATACGTCTTTCAAGATTACATTTTTGCTTTTAATTGTCTACGGTAAACGTGAGATTAAACTCTCCTTTTCGTTTTCCTGTCACGCCTCTTGAACGGCAGTCTAAACTTTCAATTTCGACGATGACGACGCCCCGTGAGATTTTGTATTTATGCGATATTCTCGCTTATATTTAGAAATGTAATCAACCATCACGTCCTACTCAAAATTAATGCTTTCTGTTGGAAATATATGATTGCCGCTTTCTGCTGATATTCGAGATTAATCTATGCGTCGCGGCGAAAAGTAAAGAAAGGATCGAAAAGAGTTCCTAAATAGAAGTTATTAGAAGAGTAACAAATCGTATAGACTGTGTGCAGAAATATCTGCATTTATTGAGTTAATATTTATGTAGCTTGTTTAGTCCAGTATGGGTGCTGTATCTATTTTTGTATCCTACCGAAACACTATTTGTTTCAGGTGATACATCACGAGTTCTTCCTTTTCCATCCCGAGGGCCACCTTACATTCCTCACGCCTCATATAATGGGGGTACATTTTGAACTTCTTGAATACTAGGGTGCCATAATTATGCCGCTTAGATCTTTTTCTTTGCAACTTGAAAAATGAATCAAAATTTTCTTACAGGGCAAAAACCGAGAAATTTTCTGGCACCACTCAATAAAAATTCACAGGTTCTTTAACAGATTTAACGAGGAGAGGCCTGGAACTTGTCTCTTGGGGTACCTTAGAAAAGAGTTCTGAGTCTTATGGTGTTTGAAGCGTTGCATATCTGGATCATTGAAGGAGTCAAGTCCATTCGTGTTTGAAGCTTTGCATATCTATGTAACTGAAGGGGCCACACCGACCTTCAAGCTATATATGATGGGAGGGGACTTGAAAAATTTTCGGCCTCGGAGCTTTGCCGGTCGTTCCGACGGCAAACGTTTTTTCCGAGAGAAAAAAAAACGATAAAACAGGTTCCCTGCCAATGTTTTATGTCACTTCTATTCTAAAGCCGCGCCCGCTTTGTGATAAAATCGTGGCCTAGCTTGTGAATTTTTCTCACATAGGCGTTCGCCTCCGTTCTTGGATTCATATAGGCGTAGTGAACTGTAAGTCAAGCTATCTAGTCCACGAGGATCAACATTGGTAACGTCATTAGCTCGTGACGTCATAGCTATCTATGATGGCTGCCTATAACGTCATCATTAGTTCCCGTGACGGTTGCCTGTGACATCACCAGCGCGGATCCATTCTCTTCCTTGCTCATTCCGCTCATAAGCCTCCCCACAGTCTCCATTATGCCAAGCCTGATAATGATATGCTCGAGTCTTCCTTACCTTATACTAGGGCTCAGCTGGTGACTTCATGTTTGCAAATTTCAGGTACTCATTGTGCTGGGCTCCACAGTATAAGCGATGGAGTCTAGCCCATCTCATTTTCCTTTGGTTTGCTGTGGATTTTAAATGCTGTGAGCTTATGGCTAAGCGGGCAGTGTGACAATCCATGTATTGTCATGTCTGTAGAGGTGGCTTTCCGATGGATCCCAAACTCATAAGTGTCACCTCTGATTAAAATTACCAAATCTAAGAATTGGATGCTGTTTCGTCCAACCTCAATAATGAACCGTATGGAAGGGTACCTGGAGTTGATAAACCGGAGGAAGTCATCAAGCATATCCACCGAAGGAACCATTCCACAAGCACAGCACATCATCCACATACCTCCTCCAAGATTTAACGTGTTGGACAAACTCGCTAACGGAGTTGAACATTTCCTCCTCAAAAAGTGACATGAATACCTCCGCGGAATCAACGATCCCAGAGGCGAACCGATTGGGATTCCTACATCCCCCGGAAACTTGAATGCTGGCAAATGTTTGGAGAGAGGCATTTATCCAATAGGGTGAAGAACTCAGAGAAGAAACTCATTGGGACGTTGGCCGCGATCATCAAGTCCTTCATACGTTGAACTGCCGGTACAAGAGGAATGTTTGAGAACATCAAGAGAAACGAGAGTCGAGTTTGGAGAAGGAGTCTCCCTGATGCTTTTGACCAATTCACTGGAATTACGCACGGAGTAGGTGGATTCGAAATTTGTGCAAGACTTGAATAATGCCTCAAGGCATTCGGCTAATTTGTGAGTGGGCGTCGAGATGAATGATACCACCGGCCTCATTAGCATACCAACCTTGTGGACCTTAGGTAGGCCATATAGTCGAGGGGATTCGAGACAAGTATAGACTTCTTTGTGGCTGAACGTTCAAAGATGTAGGTAGGTGCTGTCATTCACTGCTTTGCGGATTTTAGAATGAAATCCTGACACCATACAGCGTTACTGGTTGAAAGGAATTCCCTAATCCTCTCTTTACATACAAACCGATCTATATGGTGACGATGGTACTTCCCGTATCAGCTTTTGTGATCACTAGGTCCCCCTTTCTGATCTTGTTTTTAATGCTCTTATAAGCACTATTTTTTACATACGGGGGTAATATTAGAGAAAAAGGGTTGTTAGTAAATGAAAAATTCAAGCGAAAAATTTAGATCACCTCGTCGGGATCCGAACCCGAGATCTTTCATTTGACTGTCCTTCTCGAAGTATTGCTCAGAATTCTGACTGGTTGACTGTTGATGAATTCCGCAATCTCGTTGACCAATCTTTTGTTATACCACTTGGTGAAACGACAAGATCAGCCACCAGGCCATCGGTGGTAGTTTTCTCTTTCAAGAGGGGCAAAGAATGCTTCAGACCTTTACTCAGTAGGACTTCTCCTCTGACGTCATACAGTTGATAACAATTGGCCTGAGTATCTGTTCTGGTGTTTACAAGCCTCTTAAATCTGTTGACTCCCATAAGAATAACAAAGACTGCAAAGATCGTCAGGTAAATAAAAGAGAACTTGGTTACTATCAAAATCAATAATTTTATCAAGTTTCTAGCACTTGTTTGTAAACTTTTGGATTCTAAAAAATTAGTTATTCACGATTAGTAACTCAGTGGGCTTTCTCTTGTAGGAGTCGACAGGTCTGTAAGTCATGTGTGTAGGTAACACTATTGACGTAATCAAGAAATTTGTCTGTTGACAGCCACAGCTCGATGATGAACCAATAAAATCCTTATCTTACAGTAATTGTGGATGAGTGGTCAAGAAGCCGGAAGAGTTTATTACATATCAAGTTTGTGAATAAAGCTAATCACTGAGATTGTGGATGAAAATTGATATCTAATTATCAAATGCTGTTTTTGAAAGTACTGTCAAAGAGGCCAGAAGAGGCTATATTCCCGTTGAACCATGTCGACCGTCGATTTAGGGTCGATTTCGAGTCATAGGCAATGTCGACTCCAAATCGACTGTAATTCAACGTCAAATCGACATCTTCACTGAAGGCCATAACATCAAGGTCGATTTTGAAGGTAAATCGACTGCTTGACTTCGTCGATTTGGAGTCGCTTATGTCGCATTTGCAGAACGCCGCCCCTTCCTCTATAGTGGAGTGGGTACGGGTTGCGTATGCATTTAATTTTGTTTCCTCCAACCTCGAATGGACCCATTCGGGTATAACTTCAGTGTTGGAAGAATCTCCAACGCGAACCCCCTCTTCTACCTGACAACCGCCAAGTTGCTTTGGCAATCGCCAAGCTGCAGTGCCCTCGAACACGAAGCCTGCTCAACTTTCCTTAGCTTCTCATGAAGGTACTTGTTGAAGCAGCCATGGCCGCTTAACACCTGCGTCAGGTGAAAATTCAGCTGACCATGGTCCCGGTTCATCCACTCATCAAGGTCGCATATTAGCACACGGGTCGTCCATTTGCCCAGCTCACTCTAGGCAATTCTCGCTTTCCATTTTGCAAGCAAGGAGCGCCTGGCCTCCTGCTTGACCCGTAAAGCTTCTTGGTTGGTCGTCGTTGTGTCCTTTGCTTTGAACACCACCGCTCTCTCCTCAGCAAGGAGCTCAAGTGGCGGTGAACGTGCTAAAACGCAAAGAGCCTCCGTCGAGACAGTGCGGTAGGCACTAACACACCTCAGCGCAGCTCTTCGTTGGATTTTAACCATTTCTCTACGTCGGTATGGTATCTTCATGCAGTCGGCCCATACTGGGGCACCGTATAGGAGGACCGACATGGCGGTGCTCATCATGATCCTTCTTCTTGCCTCCTTCGGCCCTCCCAGGTTCCTCATCAGGCGGGACAGATATCCAACTACCCTACCCGCCTTTTCCGCTGTCATCAGGAAATGGTGCCTGAAGCTCAGCTTCGAGTCAAACCAGATACCCAGATATTTCATCGTCTTCTTGGTCGCGATTTCCGCACCTTGCAGGCAAAAGGTGGGTGACTTGAACTTTCGACGGGTCGTTAATAATATGGCCTCCGTCTTATCCACGGCGAGTTCATGTCTGGCCGACTCAATCCAACGCGTCACTACCTCTAAGGCCCGGGTTATCCTGCTCTCCACCTCTACAAT
Organism: Aspidiotus destructor; assembly: GCA_035079395.1. NCBI lineage: Eukaryota > Metazoa > Arthropoda > Insecta > Hemiptera > Diaspididae > Aspidiotus > Aspidiotus destructor. The sequence continues at coordinate 22,286,305 of JAVHKZ010000015.1, read as the reverse complement.
TGTTTCGGCGGTGCATACCACCAGTGTGTCATCCGCATAGCAGATAAGCTTAACACCCGGCGGCAGCCTCACCTTGAAAATCCCGTAAAATGCGACGCACCACAACAGCGGCCCGAGTACCGACCCCTGCGGCACCCCACAAGTAACAGGGCGTTTTATTATACCAGCAGACGTCTCTGCTTGGATTTCTCGACAGCTAAGATAGCTGCTGATCATCCTGAGCAGGTATGCGGGCACTTCTGCGTCCTTGAGGGCTTCCAAGACTCTCTCCCAAGGAATCGAATTAAACGCATTTCTTATGTCGAGGCTGACGGCTGCGCAAAACTGACGCGTAGCTATCGCTGACTCGGCTGTCCTCTTCAGCCTGATCCCAGCATCTGACGTACAGCGTCCAGTTTGAAAACCGTACTGGCTACTTGAGATTATATCTCTTTCCTTCAGATAGCTCTCCAGTTGATTGGCTATCACTCTCTTCAGGAGTTTCCCAAGATTGTCCAGGATACAAAGTGGGCGGTAAGATGATGGTAGACCAGGTGGTTTATCCTTCTTATCAATCAGCGCTAGCCTGGCTTTTTTCCATCGCACAGGGAACAGTCCCCCAACAACTGCCGCATTGAATGTATCAACGAGCAGTGTCGGGTCAACTGAGTGTATGGCGCTCCAGACTGGATTTAGGATCTCATCCGGGCCCGGAGCCTTCCAATACTTACCCCGCAGTCTATTGACTGCTGCATCAACCTCCTCGGTACCTAGGAGGGATATGCCATCCTCTTCTACTATTGGTAGCGTTACCATTGGTGGTGGCTGCTGTGGAAACAAACCATCAATGATTTGCCCCCCAACATCCGGCTCCATTCGGCTCATGGCTGAGAGGCCCTTTAACTTCTTCAGCACTAACTTGTAAGGCTTGCCAAACGGATCTTCCTCCGCCGTCTCGCAAAGCTCTTTCCAAGCAGCACTCTTGCTGTCTTTTATGGCTCTCTTCAACCTCTTACGAGCCAGCTGGTATTCAGGTGCAACCGCCCGCGCCTCTTCGCGGCCTTTACTACGCTGGTATATCCGGCGCTGGCGGTTACACTCCTTTCTTAGCTCGGCAATCTTGTTGGTCCACCAATAAACGGCTCTCCTCTTCTTTGGTAGACCTTGCCTGGGCATGGCTGCGTCGCATGCTTTGGTGACAGTTTTGATCATCCTCTCGGCTGCCACCTCCGCATCCCTTTCTTGCTCTTGTCCTTGATCCCATGTAAGGGCAAGGTAGGCAGCTTTCAGGCGGTCGCTATTCAGCTTCTTGACCGCCCATTTTCTTACCAGCTTTTGTGGAGCAGCGACCTCAACTTCCCGGTGGATGGAAAAGTTGATGTACCGATGGTCGCTCCCAGAAAGCACCTTATACAGTACCGCCCAGCCCTCTATTCTTCGGGCTAGGCTCTCTGAGGCAAAGGTGACATCAATGATGGACCCGTATCCTTGATGCACTCGGGTAGGAGTGTTGCCCACGTTGACTGTTTCCCGTCGATTTTGGGCAATCCACTCCCCCCAAGGCATACCCACGGATGTCAGTCCGGCCGGAACGCCACTCCTCTGACCAGGCATTAAAATCGCCTGCCACAATGAATTTGTCACTTCGTCGTCTGGAAAGACTTTCTTCCAGCTTGCTTAAGAAGTCCTCAAACTCCGGAAAGGGGCGATTCGGAGAGAAGTAGCAACTGTAGACAACCATGTCGGCCATCCTCACAGCAACATACCCCTCCCCTCGTTCAACCTCTCCCGGAGCAATTGGACACTCTGGGCAAACACCAATGGCCGCTAAGCCAGTACGGTCTGTGTACCATCCTTGTACTCCCGCAACGTTGTAATATTCACTGGCAATCACAACATGCGTTCCCTCCTCGGCTACAAACTGCCAGAGAAGGTTCTGTGCGAGTTTGCAATGCTCCAGATTGCACTGCAGGAACTTGAGTGTTGGAGTGTAAATATCGTCGACTCAGATAACATTTTGTTCAATATCATGTCGACTGTATTTCGACGTCGACTCTCAGGGGGGACCACCGTCCACCTCGAATCGACTCAATAACGACGTCGAATATGAGCAGTATAGCAGACCATTCACCCAGAATCGACTTCATAACGACGTCGATAGTGAGTCGATTTCGGGTTGAAGGCCGCCGTCCACCTCAAATCGACTCAATAACGACGTCGATTTTCAGCAGTATAGCAGATTGTCCACCCAAAATCGACTAGATAACGACGTCGACTTCGAGTCATACATGGAAACCAACAAGTCGATTTGACGTCGATTTGCAGTCGATTGCGGTCGATTTACGGTCGACATACGCCAGAACTACTTCGACTGGAAACCGACGTCGAATTTGTGTCGATTACTTATCAAAATAATGGGTCGATTTGACGTCACATCGACGTCGATTAAGAGTCGACATATTTCAACGGGTTGAGAATTTGGTTGATGAAACAAAGCTGTGGAGCTTGTGATGCAACGATAATTCAGTCTATTTTCCGATAATCATTGTAAAACAATGTATGAAAGGGTAGTAAGTTAATTGTTGATAAATTTTGAATTGTTTTTCTAATTAATGTTTGTACGAAGTTTCATTCCTTTGCACTACTAGGTACTGGGGTTATTGTCTTCACGCGTAGGTATCAAACAAAGAATCTACTATTTTCCTTTCTTTAGAGTTGACGCACGCAAAATTTTTAAAAATTCAAAAAATCTCAAAATGCTTTATTTCAAATTAGTGTTCATTGAATAAAATCTCGAAAATGTAGGTTGTAAAATAAAGGATTTCGAAGTACGTCGTAATTTAATTTTTTGCTCCTATCTAAATTAAACTTTGCTACAGTTACTCAGAGTCCGAAAATGAAGATACTACTAATTATATATTTTACGTGTGAATGATGAGGAAAAAGGTCTATATTGTTAATAATAAACATAGAAGTTTGCTCTATACAGGTATTAAACTACACAGTTTACTGACGTGAATCATGTTCAACCACTGCGTAAACGACCCGCCTCTTAATCTTGCGCAAATACCCTAAGCGTACAATGTTTGCATTTTTTTCCTTCTAATGGTTGGCTGACGAAGTTTTGCTCGTGGAATTTACCGTAACCCTAATTCCTTGTTCGGCAAGCACTTTATTATATGCTTATACGGTATGAGTAACGAGAAATGAGGTTGATATTCTAAGCCCAGGGTTACAGATTGATTACCGGAATCCCTGTTTATAGAGAGGGTACAGCAGTAACAAGTTTACTCTACAGGTTGACGATGCTTAGGAGCGAAGTTTTGAATTCTACTTTTTACAAAAAACGTCATTTCTTTTTTTTGTCGTAGACGATATTCGATATGACTTGAGGCCGTCTATAGCCTCATCGTTCATTCTTGCCGAGTACGTGGAGTTCGCGAACTTATTGCAATCGATTTTATTTTAATACGTGTAGGAGAAAACATGTGTTTTTTTACTCAGATGCGGGTTCGCGATCAAAATTCGTATGTATATAAGCCGAATTTTTACTCCAGTCAAGATGATGGCTTCTTTTCGAGTATTATTTTCGTTTTTATTTTTTCTATTTCCTTTTTTTATTTGCTTATTTTTCAAAAAATGATGATGTACATCACTTAGCACCCCTAATGGTGTTGAAAGATACTGCGAAAAGTTGAATATCGGGCGTTGTCAAAGGGTGTGGATATTTTTCGTTTATAGGCAGGAATTGATAGACGTGACTGTTTTCGCCAAATACTGAATGACTGTTGGCAAATTTGCTACTGAAGCTTCGAAAACTTCGTGACGAAATAAGACTTGAGGATAGAAAATGAAATTAGTTTCCTATACCTATCCTATAACTGTGCGCAGTGAAAATTTGAAGAATGAATAATGCGAATAATAAATACACATTCGAACAAGGGCAATTTAGCGCGTCTAGTACGTCAACGAATTATAAGCTTTCTTTTCACGCGATGAAAAACGATAAATTATATAACGGATAAAAATAATAACTCGTTTTAGTTTCGCAGCTGCTACCGACTCGCGTGGTGAAAATTACGTGTAAAAGACATTTTGGACATGAACTCGTCATTTCGGTTTCGCTTGGGCTCTACGAACTTGATTATTGAGGCTTCTTTACGTGTAATTTAATGAGATATCTATCATTAATATTTCTTAGCCCTTTATTTGGCCTATTAATGCTGGTTTTCAATATTTAATTATAACATTGAAAATTTTTATCGATCTTGACATTTTTGGCTAGATACGTGAAGGTATAAAGAATACCCATTAATAAGAGCACGTGAATTCTATATGAAATTTCTAAAAGAGTCGTTGGGATACAGCGAGGCTAGTCCCCTTCAGAGAATATTGAGGGGAAAATATTCTTTGCTTGATCTTGAATTTAAGCACTAATCTCATCCTACAGTAACACACTATGATTCTCACCCACCTCAGAATTGTCCACATGTGTTTTTTTCCTGCTCCCTCTTGCCAAGTGTGCCAATATGATGACGAAAGATTTAATGAGATTCCATTTTATGATAATTGTAAGACCCCATTCAGCCATAAGATCTTACTGGAGCTAACTCCAAAAGTAATTACCTGTCAAAATGCCTGAACTGACTTCTCTTGGTGGGTGGAGCTGACCTTCGAACTTCTTCAGCGAATCATCTAGAACTGTAAAAGGTATGGTTGAGTCCCTTCCCAACATAACCGATACTACATTCAAAGATCTCAGTGCACAGGTTTCCTCTCTGCGTCAACGCAGCCATGAGTCCCTTCAGCGGGACAGCTCACCATAAAGAAACTACTACACTTTCCACCAAATGAGCGACGAGTCCCCACAACGGGCTACAGCGGCATCCCACCAACTGTAGTGTCTCAAAAGGGAGGAGCCTAGACGCCCTTACCCTAACCGAGGTTGGCCGGCCTCAGCTTCGGATCTGCGTTTTCAGCTCCCGGTCCCAGCTCAACCGGCATCCCACCTGTCAGCTGAGAACCTACCGTCTGGATCGTGCTACAACACTCACCAGCACGGCACCCATAAAACAACACTCCCTCAAGGAGTCTTCCCCAGCATCCCACCGGAGGATAAACTAGAAACCAACACCATAGATCATCCCCAACTGCATTGGAGGCTGGCAGATCCACGATCTGCCCCATTACTTAGACAAGACTCATCCGCTCCTCAAACTCGATCCACAGGTGCGCTTCTGCGCTTCATCAGGTCAACCTCTTTGACCCCTGTAGAAAAACCCAAACGTTCCACGGCGTACTCTACGCTCAACCAGTTTAGACTACTTCCGACTGTGCACTGATTCTATACGTATTCTAGAGTAACTAGTACTTTACTTTACTTTAACCCTGTAGCCACCTATTAGACTCTTATTAGACTCTTATTAGACCGTTGATAATTATAATCATTAACTTAAGGGAAGAGCTCAGTGATTACTCACCTCAGCCGTACACAAAATCACTCAACAAACACTTCACGCACACACGCCGATACTTAGTTAAATTCGATACTTAGTTAAATTTGTAACACAATAAACTACGTAGGAAAGAATGGACGCGCAATCGTACGTTTTTTCGGTAAACCGAACTACACTCGAAGTAAGAGCTAACTATATTCGTATTATATTTTGATAGTTCGAGGTAGCCAGTTTTCAACGTTTACTGCCCTCCTGCGAGATCCTTCAAGCATAAAGCCTGGCTCCTGAGCCGAACATAGTACGTGACAAACCCAACCTACAATTTGCACGTGCATCAATTTTACGACCTAGTTCCTTGAATCCTCCACACGTCGTTGTGACGAACTTCAAGATCATAGCAGCTAAACTATTAACAGATGTACCGGCTTCTGTAGGCCCCGATATTTCTTTCCAATATACCGCAGTAACGTTAGACAAAGTTTCGTCATCATTCGAATACACGTACGGAGATCGTAAAATCATTTCGCGCCGAACGCGTAGAGTTAGAAACGAATACATAGTATACTCACATTTATTTACAGTATTTACAAGATACATAAGCCTACAGCTGTTTACTGCGCATTGGTGACGTCATTCTACGCCTGAGTGCTTGTGTAGCCACAAGCTGAAGACTTAATCCTATCTATACAAAATTGAGTCCCTTTGGGTGTCTTACCCGCAGATGGTGTTACTTCCAGCAAGAAATGGACCTGTTTTTTCTGTGACGTCATATCTATCGATAATTTCATATTTCCTCCAATCGACTCCCATGTATTTCAAATTGAAGAATAATTTCAAGGTAAAAAATTGGGATTCATGAGCTTGAAGCTTTCCTGAACATGAAGCAGAACAATGTAAACCACCAGACTAATTTCGTTGATGTGGATAGCGGTGTTCACACCCGGGCAGTCGGAAGGCTAAACGATTTCCATTGATTGGCGAGAGCTTCGCCAGCATGAAGTCAGATCCACAATTCACAAATTAATATTCATGTAAAGTTGATGGACTTGTGAAATTCTTGATGAAGTCAGAAAAGGGTTTAGGGGCTTTGGGTCCTTGGAAACGATTGCCTTTGATTGTTCCCGTTGGGTATACCGCACGCTATTTGAACCGGGCAGCGCTAAAATCCCAAGAAATTTTCCATTTTCCTGATCAAAGAATGCTAAACGATGCTAGCGACACTACAATTTACCCGGTCCCAATAGTAGTATTATTCTTGTTCACGAGTATGAATGAATGATTGAATTGTTCGTATGCTATTGTTATGGCAATCATGAAGCTGCTGAGAGATGTAGACTTATTATTGGCGACTTTTGTGAACAGACAGCCATGTTATGAAGTCGAAGATAATCAATTTTTCGAGAAATCTGAATTTGCAAGTTCAGATGAAGCACACACAGCTGAATAGATCGGAAGGATGGCTTTCAATATAGAAACGAGAGCAAGAATGACGATAAGACTCCATGGAGTATTGAAATGAAAACGAAGTGTTGCTCTGGACTGGATAAGTCTTAAAATGGAGGATTGGAGAGATCGTATGCTCAAAATCTTTCCCTCTTCTCCCCTCAAAAAAATAGAATCGCAATCTGTATTACACATTTTTGTTTTCCATCATGATACTTCGAAATTCTTATAATTATTTTTCTCGAATTTTTTCTGTGATTGCAGGTATGTAAAAATTCTTTGTTGCTGTAGATGGATTCGATTTCTCAGAAATTTCTTACACAGAAGAGTAGTTTACGAATTGGGTTAATCTATATCTACTGTTGGATCCGATAATGTCGTAGAAGATGTGAAAGATTGAGGAATAATTGTGCAGTAAGTTGTGAAATATTAAGTACTGATAAAAGAAAACGACACACAGAATAATGTGTTAGAATTCTCGTGTACTGATGGGTATTTGTGGTAAGCTCCACAGCACTTTGCTGTACGTATTTTAATTTCCTCTCTCTCTCAAGGTCGGAAGGAATTTGCAGTAGAAGTTTAAAATCAAAAGATTACAATTTTTAGCGACACTTCTTGTTTGAGTGTGAGAGGGAAAATGTTCTTTTGAAGCCCACATCGCGACTAGGTGAGGTTCTTCAGCTACGATTGAACAGAAAGGACGCACTGACCGCATACTTATTGAACGAAGGTCCAATGTTTAACCTGTACATACTTATGAAAACTTCTCCATTCTTTAAATTGATGTTGTAGCCTTACAAGAATGCCAGAGAAAAGATATTTCGAATAAACGCTTTACTTGTTTCCTATTCATAAGGTCACTTCCATCTACTATCAGTTTTATGGCCTATTTTTCGATTTCAATGATCTATTCTGATAGTATTTGTGTCGCATGTGCAGCGCTGCCCCGTCCTCCATGGAGGAGTGGGTACGACTTGCTTAACCATTTGATCTTGTTTCTTCCAGTACCGGAATCGACCCTTTGGAAGAATCTCCTGGGCGAATCTTCTCTTCTACTCAGCAACTGCCAAGCTACTTCGGCAACCGCCAAGATGCACTGTCCTCCTGGCACGCAGAAAACACTAGAACACATAACCACACCACCACCACCATTATCTTAGATAATACACTGGATTGCTGTTGGCTTCTCTTCATCTTCTTCCTTCTTCAGGGGTGATCTTCCTCTTCTTCCTGGATGTGGATGGTACACAGGTGTCAAGTAGGCCATAGCGTGGTTCTTCATTTGCCTATTCCGTTCCCGGTCCATCTACTTCTTCATGACGGTGGCTGCAAATGCAGACACCTGGTTCGACGCTTCTTCGGAACCTAGCATGGTGGATACCAGGCTACTGGGAACAAACGCTTCATCTACCCCAATTTCTTGAAGAGACCGACTAGGCTTGTCCCGCTCACGCCTCCACGCCTCGCACTCGAATAAGGTGTGCTCTAGTTCATCATCCTAACCTTGGTCGCAGTGCATACCCGTTGGCTACTCAACTTTCCTGAACTTCTTGCAAGGTACTTGCTGAAGCAACCATAGCCACTAAACATCTGCGGTGAAAGTTTAGCTGACCACGGTGTCGGATCATTCATTCATCAAGGTCGCGTATTCACACGGGTTGTCCATTTGCCTTGAACACTGTGGGCAATTCTTGCTTTCCATTTCTCAAGCAAGGAGCGCCTGGCCTCTTGCTTGACCTCGATCCGTAGAGTCTCTTGGTTGGTTCTTGTCGTCTTTTTTGCTCTGAACACCACCGCTCTCTCCTCAGCAACGAGCTCGATTGGTGATGAACGAGCTAATACGCAGAGAGCCTCCGTCGAGACAGTGCGGTAGGCACTAAAACACCCAAGCGCAGCTTTTCGCTGGATCTTGACCACCTCCCTTCTTCGGTAAGGAATTTACATTGAATTGGCCCATACTGGGGCACCATGTAGGAGGATCGTCATAGCGGTGCTCATCATGATCCTTCTTGTGGCTTCTCTCCGTCCTCCTAGGTTTTTCATCAGGCCACCTTTCCCGCTGCCATCAGGAAATCGTGCGTGAAGTTTGGCGTTGAGTAGAACCAGATGCCCAGGTACTTCATCTTCTCTTGGTCTCAATTTCCACTCCTTGCGGGCGAAAGGTGGGTTGATTGAACTTCCGATGGGTCGTGAATAGTATAGCCTCCGTCTTACCTACTACAAGTTCTAGTCTGGCTGACTCGATCCAGCGCGTCACTTCCTCCAGTGCCCGCTTTACCCTGCTCCCCACCACTACAATCGTTCCGGCAGTGCATACCACCAGCGTGTCATCTGCATAGCGGATGAGCTCATCACCCGGCGGCAGCTTTACTTTAAATATCCCGTTAAGTGCGACGCATCACGTCAGCGGTCTTTGGACTGACTCCTGCGGCATTCCATAAGTAACTGGGCGCTTCAATGTACCAGCAGACGTCTCTGCTTGGATTTCTCGGCAGCTAAGATAGCTGCTGTCTGTGCTGCCGGATGATATTTTCAAAATTCCATATCCGCCATTTTTTCTACGACTAAAAACACATTTCTATCGATCTATTAATAACGATTGGGAGAAAGGTATCTCACTCCCTTGATCGACTCAATGAGCTGCGGTATCAGCCTTTAATGACCAGAAGAAAAGTATCTTTCGCAAGAGTGACTGAGGTACTCTTTCCTTGTGCACAAGAAATCCGCATTTCACGCAAAATCCAATGAATAATTTCAAGGAACAAAAATCCGTAGATCTGGCAGCACTGTTGCTGATTATCCTGAGCAGGTATGCGGGCACTTTTGCGTCCATGAGGGCCTCCAGTATATCCTCTCCCATGGGATAGAGTTGAACGCATTTCTTATGTCGGGGCTGACGGCTGCGCAAAACTGACGCGCAGCTATCGCTAACTCGGCTATCCTTTTCAGCCGGATCCCAGCATCTTTCCGATAGTATTACGATCTTTTGACATGTTCCATGTTTTTGCTCTGGGCTTATCCTTATGGGAATTTTTCACTGTGGCATTGATTCTCAAATCTGCGAGTCCGAGCCTCCCTCTCCCTTGAAAGGAACTTGGAAAAATTTCGAGACAATTTTCCAGGAGTGATTCTGACATCTGCGAGTCCGAGACCCCCTCCACCCTTTGTAGTTTCTAGCTTATCCTAATGTAATGAAAAAGCGTAGGTTAGATTTATACTACGTTAAGAAAACTCCGAGAGCCATTATGCAGCTATTAGCTTGTGACGTCATAAGTCGTCAATCCGGGTCCGTTTACAACCTCTGAAATATACTAAAGTTAACTTCGACTAGACCAAGAAGCGGGGCGGACGAGCGAAGCGAGTGAGGCCCTCTAATCTCATCAGCCCGAAATATACTCAAGTAGACTTACACTAGACTAAGAAGCTCATTAGCTTGAAATATTCCAAAGTAGACTTGTACTAGACCAAGCGAGTGTGCCGCTCTAAAGCCTTAGCCTAAAATATTCTGAAGTAGACTTATGAGTTATGTCATGAAAGACACATTAATGATCTCTTGAACGGGAACTCTCAAATTTATCCTTCTTCTGGACCAATGTTAGCCTGGCCATCGCACAGGGAACTGTCCCCCAGCAACTGCGAAGCAGTTCTAGTCAACTGAATATATTACTCTCCATACTGGGTTCGGAATCTCATCCGTTCCTGGGGACTTCCAATACTCACCCAGCCATCTACCACCTCGGTACCTGGAAGAGGTATACCATCCTCTTTTACTATTGTTAGCGTTACAGTTGGTAGTGGCTGCTGTGAGAACAGGCCATCACCGGTTCCTCTCGGCTCAGTGCTAAGAAGTCCCTCAGCTTCTTCAGCGCTATTTTGTAGTGCCTGCCAAACGAGTCTTCTTCTGTCATTTCGTATTGTACTTTTCTTGCAGCATTCTTACTGTCTTTTAAGCCGCCTTGTCGCGGCTTCTACTTCGCTGATGATTGTGTGCGGGTGCCAGCGAAAAACACGGTCCTTTAGGAGACCCCACGAGAAGAAGTCGCACAGGATGAGGTCATATGACCTTGCAGGCCACTCAATTTTTCCCCGTCCGCCAATTCATTGGCCGAAATGGTCGTCAAGGAACTCCCTCCCAATGAGCCTACAATCTTGCATAAAATGGCGAATGTGTTGCAACTCCTCATCCGTATCCTTTTGTCCGCGTTGGTCCTCAAGCAAAGTGATATGGTTTGCACCATTGACAGTACTCTCAAAAAAGAAGGATGAAATGCGCAGCCGAAAAACCAGCTGTTCCTACTCTAAAGTACAGTTGTAGCTTAGACGTCGTTTCTTGCGAGTTTCGTCAAAACTCGGCAGCGGAAACCGACTTTTGCCGCACCTTGTATGACAGCAGGGCAACTTGGAGAAGTTTCAACTTCTGAAGTACATGTGATAGGAGGGGAACTTGGAAAAAATTCAATTACTTATTGAAGGAGATGGACTTTGAAATAACTTTGACATCAGATTTCAATTCTGTTGGTGATGCTCTATGACCTTAATATTAATCTTATCCAAATCCATAATTTGAAATATAAGAACAAGTACTACTGGATGAGTTCAATTAAATACAAAATTTATGAAATCGGAAACCGAAGGAAAAAATTGTTGTATTGACCGCTTAGTCAGCTTTCTACTATTTTACGAGCAAGCAAGCTTTTTCCTACCGCCCTTATCGAGAGAACGCACTTGTCAATATTTTATCGCTAAACTATCTTTCATTCGTCTGAGGGCGATGATGAAAATTTCAACTGTCAAATTTAGACTGTATACGTGTATATCAATCAAACATAATTTATTCCCATAAGATTTAGCAAATGCTCAAATACAACACAGAAAGATTTATTAACTGAAGGGAAAAAAACGATTTTTTATTTTTTTTTGTCAAATAAATAGAATGAATTGAATAAACTAAAAAATACAAAATCTACGTAAACAAGAATTTTATCATGGGCGTATATTAGACAATCTGAAAGTTTGAATTGTTAACTGTCCGATACGGATCAGGTTTTCTTCTCTTGAATGGGTATTTCCTCGAAGCTTTTACTTTTTGTATAAAGAGAGAAAGTAAATATAGGACATTACGAATACAGAAACGTACTCCCGTTCTAAAACCTACGAGTGCTATTTTTCATTCCGCTCCTGTTATTTGACTTTTTCCTATTTGAAAGGAAGAGGGGGAAAATACAATAAAGTTCTCGACGCGGAAACGTGTTTTATGGCTCACAATTTAGATCAAATGTCTACCGTCTTTTTGCTGTTGATGACGTCGCCGAGTGTATGAAATATGACCTTGTTGATGACACGTCGGTGGTTACATTTGGGTTAGGCGATAGAACTCGAGTAAAACACCAGAATGAATCGAAATGATCCGGTAAAACTGAGTCCTTTCTTCTTGAGTGACGATGATGCTATTGTACTCTTTGAAGATTTGATAGAATCGCCTAATAGACAAATGTATCGTTGATTAGTAACCCGTCAACTCGAACAAATCGTCGCTGCTACGATTCAAATTCTATATACAGACAATTTCTGGAGTAGTTCGGATCGAAATGAAAACGAAAAATTCTGTCCAATCGCGTAATGAACACGTTGGTGTATCCTTTAGAATAATATACCATTCATTCTTCTGACTTCTCGAGGCCTAACATTTACAGAATTGCGTACGAGGCGCGGTATATCAATTCGAATTATCGTTTGAAAAATTGTGCCAGCCGAATTTTCGAGGGTATTTCGGCATTATTTAAAATTCTGTATATCACACACGATGGTGTAGAAACGGTACCGACACGAGATAGAAAGTGGTTTGTGGGTGGGATATTTTCTTGTTTAATATGCTGTCTCACCTTTCGGAGAAGTCCTTGAAATAAAGAAAATTTCGTCTTCTTCACAGACACATATTTCAAAAGACAAATAAAATGATACGGAGTGTACCTGAAATATTCAATTTTTTAAGCAGGGTAACCCCCTCGCACTGCTCTTTACAAGTACGTAGTTTTTTCTCAAAAATTGATCATTCGAGAAGGTTGAAAGTTTCCGACTTACGTGAAAGTTGAGGAGGGGAAAAAAGAAAAAAATATGGCAGAATTATTTTTCATCCATTAAGTGACAAGAATCTTGTATCGTTTGTTCTTTCGATAACTTTTCGTCTTTCGGATTCTACGTAGATCTTGAACTTTCGCATACCGTATTTCAGACTTCGAAACTTGGGCCACTTCTTACATACCGTTCCGATACGTCGTACAAAAATATCGCGCGACGAAGATAACTTTTTGGGAAATTCAACATCGATGAAAATTTTTTGGAACTCGTTACTGACGGTCGAAAATTGCGAGAATTATTTGCGATTGAAAACTTCCCATTCTCCTGCAGGAAGAAAACGAGAGAAGATGAAGAAAATGCGACGAAAGAAATGAAGACGCCCGACGGTATCTAATTAAAGTTATTATCGAGTTTCCTCTTCAAATTCTCGATCCGAAAAACGTTCGGATTTCGATAGGCATTCGGCGTTTAACTATTTATCAAAGGCTTTTTTTTACTCTTTCGAAGAAAAAATGTTTGATTTTCTTTCCACGATTAATACGAAATTCAAAATAATGTTAGTAGCTACTGATGTTCACGAAATTGAAGACTATCTCTCTCTTTGTCAACCTTGCCCTCGTTCCTGTGTTACCTTTCATGTTCTTTATGACAGAACCTCATCCCTCTCATAAAATCGGACCTACCCATTTAAAACACATTCACCTATCTCTTTTCTACAAATATCATCAGAAATTATATTTGCGATTCGGAACTATATATGTAATCATCATTATTTTTATAAATCACTCGCTCTGACGAGTCAAACGAAAATTTGTGATTATTGGTGGTATTTCTCCAACGCGTGTGTATTCTTTCCAGAGGCTTGCCTCGCTGCCTGCGGGCATTGTACTTTAATATTTTGTTATTTCCTTTTAACGTCTTTATTGTTGGAAAGGAATAAGAATTCTCATTTTTGCAGCATTGTAAAAGTGCTCGAATGAGCCACTTTTCAGGAAATTAGAAATTTCGGCGTGGTGACTACAGTTTTTTTTTTTTTTTTCTTGTTTTTTCTTTCAGTTTTTGCAGTCGGTTTTTTGCCGGTTAAATTTGAGTGCTGTATTACGTTTGTTTTAATACTATTAAGTAGAAATGTGGGACGCTTTTTTGTAATAGGTCCATTTTATAAAGAACCAAAAGTGAGCTATTTTGCGGTGAGTGGGAAAGGGAGAGAGGAGAGAACGAGGAAAATGAAAGAAGGAACAGAGATTCTGCTTGACAAGTCTGTTTTGGTTTCACAAGAATAGCTTCATTAAATTTTTTCGTACAAATTGAAATATCCTTTGAGTAACGGTCGCGTGAATATAAAATATTGAATGAATAATTATTAAAATTATTGTTGAAATCAAGTAAAAAGTTTCTTTTTGTTTTTGTTTTTTTTTAATTCTTTATTTTAAGAGCATTATAAACTGCACAAGGGTCATTTGCTCGGCGCCACAATCTCATATACACAACTTGAATGAGGTACAGTATTGGTTAGAAATAATTAATGAAAGGAGTTTGTAGGTGCTGTAGATAAATTTGTAGAATTGAGTGGTAGGTAAGTAAGTTGAGGTTGAGTCGATGGTTTCGGAGTTGTTGTTCAGAGCCGGCTTTAGGTATGCTGCTGCCCTGTACAAGATTCTTTTTGCCGCCTTTCAAACACAAAAATTTTAGCTCACTTTGCTCGCAATTTACCGTTCAAGGTGAGGGGGGGGGGTGTAGGCCAAAAAACTCTGTGTATTCAAATAATTGTAATAATTGATATACCGGTTTTTCGAACCGGATTTCAACGGGAGCTTGAAAATTTTACATTTTTGCCTCCAGGAGCGCTAAAATCGTGGCTTCATGGCGGTTCTGGAGCGTAATGAACCGGCTTTGGAGCGTAATAAACTTGTGTCTTGTGGACTTGTGGTCGTGCTCTCGACTTCTTCACTTCAAGCAACAAGATTACAAAAAAAAAAATTAGAGGCCATTGCAGGTTTGCAATGGCAGCAGGCTCCCGCCGTCCCGCGCTTGCAATCACATTGGCGCGAAAATGCCCCCTCAAAAAAAGAGTTGGCTGGACTCTTCTCAGTATACTGCATGCTAGGCCTGATATAATGAAGGCTGGAAATTGAAATTTTTTCAAGTTTCTAAAGTAGGTCAAGGTCAAGGTCAGGATCATTGATGACGTCATAAAGCATCTCAGCTGGAAGTTCAAAATTTTTTATCCCTAAAGTAGGTTTAGGTTATTGATGACAACATAAAGCGCCATACGTCACGTCACGTCATGCAGTTCACAGAAACTCGCGGATGTGGACACAGACGCAGACGTTTTCTGAGGATGTAATCCCCATAACAAAATGGATAGAGGGTTTTTCGCTAAAAGACAAAAAACGATTAAAACAAAAGAACGTTAAAAACAAACGCCAAAAGTCAAAACGGGCAAGTTGCAGACTAGCAGCCTTGCAGTTTCAATGCTCCAAGTCACTGATGACCGCCGCTCTCTATCAAATCAGCAAAATAGGTTCTTAGATATAGGAAAGCACCTATTTTGCTGATCAATTCATCACGGACCAGGTCAGTTTTCCAGTAACGGGTCAGACATTGTTGGGGCACCGGTTAACCGTATTTTATCCGGATACTCGGTTAAATACTGTACTTGGTTATTAGTGATGGAAACTACCAATAGACTATCGATACTATCGATGGTTTTTAGAAAAAACTATTGGGAAAAACTATAGTTTTGTGAAAAACCATCGACAATGGTATTGTAGATAGTTTGAGAAACTATCGATAGTTGGAAAATTTTTCTATTTCTTATCTAAATCATAAAATTGATGGTAATTTTCCAAGTCTGGGGAGCCGGAACCATAATTTGATCTTGAAAAGAGCCAAAAGATCCGCTCTTTTGGTCAGCTCCTCAGCTCTTTGGGAGCTGCTCCGCTCTTTCCTTTTCAAGGAGCTCAGAAGCTACTCTTCAATCGAAATGAGAAAAAAGAAAAGGAATGCGGTTGAAAAATCCTTTGTCTGTTCAATGAAAGAATGCGCTAGAAAAACAATGGGTATTTTTTAGTTTTGAAGTATATAATATACTAGCTTTATACTAATATAACTGGAATATGCTTAGCAATCTGTAATATCTTTAATATACCTCCATCTGTTTGATACAATAGTGTGATTATGGCTATGTAACTGGAATGTTGATATGCCTAGCTATTTGTGTATTATTGAATATTAATATGCCTAGCAATCTATAATGTTATCTTTAATATAAGCTAGAAGTCCTCCTTTATTATACTAGCTTCATACTAGTATAACTGGAATTTTTTAGCTATAGATGATAGGAGGGGGAGCTCAAAAATTTTCCAAGTCCCAAGGTCATATGTGATTATGGCTGTATAACTGGAATATTGATATGCCTAGCAATTTGTATTAACTTTAGTATAAGCTAGGACCCTGTCAAAATCCTCGATTATTTGACTTAGCCTAAATGGGCTAGACCATCTCTTTCTTGACCGCCTTTCCATTGAAAATAAACGGCGTTGTATTACATTGATTACTAAGCAATTTATCAGATAAATACGACATCCTTCCAATCTTTTGATTTATCACAAACTGTGAGTTGTAAATTTTGTAAAGAGTAAATTCACCGAATTCAAGAATGGATGACAATATGACCAAGTAGTGAGTACTTAATTCTTAGTTTGATCTACCAACTCTGAAAGACTTCCACAATCTCTTTGTTGTGTATCTCCAAATTCAAACCCAGCAAATCCAACTCAGACAACTTTTGTCTTCCTATAAGATAGCTTTGGTCACGTCGAGATTGAATCTACCTATTATTTGAAAGCAACCTCCACCAAGCGCCTCTGACTTTACTTCAGCCACCACCTTTAGATTACATTAAGATCTCTCCAAATTAGTATTTACTCTACCAGACGTAGACTGACGGACTTCTCTCGTTTTCTGTCTGTTAGGATCTTCAAGATAAGACTCACAGCAAGGATCAACTCTGTAACGATGTAACGTAACAAAATTAATTCAGTTGTTTAGATTTATAATTTATTATGTAAATTAAATTAATATTTATTAACCTAAAATCGATTTTCTTTCTTAAACTCCCTCAAAACTTGTTGTGATTTCCCTACTAGATCAAGTCTTTGAATCTTGTACAATCCACGGCATACCGCGAGATACAAATCACAACAGACCCCTCCTTGTAGTATAATAGCTTTATACTAGTATATAATTAAATAGGAGGGGACTTGGGGAAAAATGACCTCAAGGTAGAGGGAATAGGAAAGAGGTGGAGGTCAAAAATTTTCCAAGTCCCAAGGTCATTCTCAAGGTCATAGTTAGGTAAGGAAGTTGCCTCCCAGACGCCGGACACCGGACACTTTTTCTCGAAAAACCCCCTGATAAAACAGGTTCCCTGTTAAAATTCAAAAAATTTCCAACCCAACTAGAGAGAGAGAGAGAGAGAGAGAGAGAGAGAGAGAGAGAGAAGAACCGGCAACTTTAAACTATTTCATATTCATTGATGATAATGATGAAAGAAGGCTGACAATGGCGTGATATGGGCGAAATTAATAAATATTAACTCTTGTTTTTTTTTCTCCTTGAGGCTCTGCTCAGAAAATCAAGAGCTTCAGCTAGCTCCAGCTCTGCTGCAAATATCCAGCTCTTTGGCCCCGCTCCGCTCTTTGAGAAACTGGAGCCAGGAGCTGGATCCGGGTTGAAGCCAGCTCTTTTTTTTCTTCTGGCTCCGCTCTCAAGATCGAGAGCTTCAGCTCCAGCTCCGCTTTGAAGGTCCAGCCTCCTGGCTCCACTCCGCTCTTCGATTTTTGAGAAGCCAGGAGCTGGAGCCGGACCTAGAAATCACTGGCTCTCCAGGCTTGGAATTTACCCATAACACATTTGAAAGAGAGAGAAAGGAACTGGAATGGCCAATAGTCGACCGTTCACTTTTGGTCACATAGGTGCTTTTTGAGTGTGGGACCACGTTTTTAAGATATTTCTTTGTCGCGTTCATCATCTGGCAACACTAGAATACACTCCTCGACAGGATTTTCCAAAAAATAACGATCAGGAGAAAAGTATTTATCTCACAAGTTGCGCAGATACTTTTCTCCTGGTCAATGTTTTTCATCCAAACCAACAATAGTATTAGGAAAAACTATCGGGACTATCAATAGCATGAGACAATCGACTATCGCCCATTACTAAACAAAAGGCATCATCCAAATTTGTAGTTTAGGTTTGCCTAACGCGTTGAGTACGCGTCAAGCTCTGCAAATAGTTATACACTAGGTAAATTGTTGAGTGTTGTCATGGCCGTCTGAAAGGAAGGCCGGAACATGCAGATTTGGCAACAGTTAAGTAGGCAAACCGTTTATGTATAAATTAATGCAAAATTGTGCAAATTGAGTTTAATACATTTTCTGATAGAGAATTTAATGGCCTACTACTTTTTTTCACAAACCACTTTTTCCCTATAAGAGCACATGTAAAAGTCGGCCTACTCTCACAACGTTGCCGTTCTGTGCATGTTCCAGCCTTTCTTTGAGACGGCCATGGTGTTGTGGATTCAACACTTGGTTAACTGCGTTAGGTAAACCCTAATTTACAAATTCTGACACTGGCCGGTAGCATCAGAAGTGCGACAACGTTGGTAGACCCTTTGGTGATAGCCGTTTTGGTAGCAAACGGCAAGGTGTCATTGTACCGCACTTTGTCTCCTATCAGACTTATTATCTTCAAAAGATTATTGTTTCTTCCACACTGAACGGATTCTATTGATAATAGGCTCAAACAATAAGAAATTGTTTACTCTTTTAATGACTCCATTGAATCATGTTAGTATACCGCTCCGTTCTCGCGACAAAATTTAATGTTTCTCTTTTCCCATATAACGTAATGCTAATTTTGGGCCTCTGGAATTGTTGCCGAAATTGCGTATACGGGCCTGTTAGTTGTAGACAACCGTGATTTGGAGTCAATTACCAGATAAATCAGAAAAATAAAAAAACAGCAAATATTCAAGAGGTTGTAATGACAACACTTCAAGTTTTTGTGCATATTGGCTTGGGATCCGATTGGGTCATATTAATGGAAATTTTATGGACAATATTTTTCAACTCCGGTGTTTTTCCGTACAAGGCTTTGTTTCTGCTCAATAATGGAAATAATGGGAGAGGGGGGAAACGATTTTTCTGACGTTTTACCCCATAATTTTTCTACTAAAAGGGGTCGGATCAAAAAGTTACCGATAAATTCGGATTCAGCGAGTTTTTTTCATTAGGAGATGACCGGTTACCAAAATGTTATAGTATATCAAACGCATCTTGAAGAATTTTTTTTTTTGAGTCTAAGCCTAATACGCCTGCAAGAAAATATCTTATAGGTACTGTAAATTTGTTTATTAGCGCTTTTTGTTACTTCGTATCGATTCTAAAGTGCAAATGAGGGACGACGAACTACCAAAACGATCTGAACTGTGCCTCAGTACCATACTCTAGTTCAAAAAACTCATTAGAATATATCAGTCTATCAAAATGAACGCAAAAAATTTTTCGTAATTAACTTGTAATAATTTGAAAAAAATTTCAATAGGTGATTACGTTAAAATTTACGAGGCCCTGTGGATGTATACAGTTCGAATTTCGTCTGTAATAATGAAAAATTTCGGTAAAATTCGTAATTTTGTGTTTAGGTGGTAGGTATGGATGCGTAAAAGACGTTCATTGGCTCAAATTTACTATATATCGACTAACGAGTTTCGTGACTGACAATTCTTTAATATAATACCGGTATACGTACACGTTTCCTTCAATAATAACTTATTAGCAGGATTTTATTACAGACTTTAAAGCCGTGTAATGCTGTATTAATCTTTTCAATGCGAAATATGAGCTTCCAATTTTGTCTTTGAATTCGTTACGGTCCGAAAATAAGCTTATTAAAAAATATCAATATCTGCCGCTGACGAGGTCGCGAGTACGAAGTCGATGTTGGGATCGGCTTGGCTGTGCTTAGACGATGAAATCGAACATTATCACGTGATTCGTGAGTATTTTGTTTGTATACCAAGAGTCACATGATGAAAGGCACTGGCTCAATATTGAAATGAAAGCTCTCGATTTGGAAGTTGTCTCTTCAGAAACTTTATCTCCAAATCATAATAAAGTAAATTTTGAAACCCACTTGAAAGAAGAAAGCCAAAGTTATGAATTAGCGGGCTTTTCAGCGTCTGAAAACAATGTAGGTACGCAGATATTTCTTCTCTACAATCGTGTAGATAGAACCAGGAGTAGGTACAATAGCTTCTTTCTCGACGAGATGATTTCAAATTTTCAAAAGATCATAATATAATATACTGTCTATAGCTTGAAGCACTTTTATTGTACATCATGCGAATAGTATGGAAAGAAAAGACCGATGAAACTATATGAAAACAAGAAGGATTACAACACGTGCAAAGCATGAGGTCCCTAATTCTGTGAACTGTGAAATGAAGGATGTATTTGAACTTGACAGTGATCGAAGCTAATTTGTTCTCTTATAAAAAGAATAATATAATATTACTGTTTCCTCTATTTTACAAGCTTCTAGTTGATAATATACGTACAATATCGCGATGAAAGCTGCGATAATCTTTACGGTTTTACATTGAATGTTTTCTATTTTTTATAATAACGATGTAATCTGATTTTAATCAATCTTACTTTGTAGTCAATCTTACTGTGTATGTCTTGTTAAGAAAATGTTTTGTTGTCGCTATGGCGATTAAAAATCGTCTGTCTTTTCATCAGATTCCAATTCTATTACTGGAAGCTTTCTGATTTCCTAAGGGCTTTTCAATTAATCATTGCTCTCATGAGGTCCTGTGAACTTTCGTTTCATAGGTTTTTTTTTTCGTTTTGTCGTCGTTTCCAGGCCAGGTGGCCCGTATCTGCGGCGTTGCGTCGGTCTCAGATGATGCAGATGTCTCTACCAGTCTCCTTCGAGGTCTGTCGCGATCTCTCTTCCCAGTGGGTGTATATGACGCCGCTCATTTTGGTGATCTGTCTTCGTCCAGTGCTTGTGCCCCGTCCTTTCTTTTTTCTTTCGCTGATGGCCGAAAAGTTGATTTTTTGTTTTTCAAAGGTCTTCTCTACCTCTGCCCCTTTGTTTGTCAATCCTCGTACATTCCAAGCTGCGATTCGTATTTGGGCGTTAGTGGGTGTTTTTATTTTATACAGGGATGCACCTCCTCCCGTTCTCCTGGTATGATCCATCTGTCCGAGGCTTGAGGCTTGTTTGTTTCGAGTGAGAGATTTTTATCCAGTGTAGACACCAGCTACAGGGAATACATATAGCTTGATAGTGGGGCTGCAGATTTTTTGTCGGGATTTCTTCCCTCAGCCTTTTGGCCGCAAGGCAGCAGTTTGGTTTTCTGTCAGGGTATCTTTCCCTTATGCTATGAGCAGTGGTATCTTCCTCCTCTATTGCTAACCTGGGCACCCGCTCTTGAACGAGAGGGGAGTGAAGGTCGGATTTATTTATCGGAGTTACCTTCTTCTCAGGTGGATTTAATTTCGGAGTATCCATCTCCTGCGTCCATCCATATTTCTCGCCGCCCAACTATGTTGCTTGGCTTAACAGGGTATTGAGCGACCATGACTGTTCCAACAAGCTCCTCAATTAGGAGTGAAGGAAAGTTGAACAGATAAGGTTTTCGCATAACCAAGGTGGGCCGTATGATGGACCACAGCACACCTTATTCAAGTGTGAGGCGTGGAGGCGTGAGCAAGGCGAGCTTAGTCGGTCTTTTCAAAAGATTGAGGTTGATGAAACGCTTGATCCGAATGGTCTGCTGCCCAATATACTAAGTTTCGAAGAAGCATGGATCCAGACGTTTGCATTTTTTTTTTTTTTTTTTATTTCTTTTCTTTACAAATAGTCATGAGGGTTGGGTGAGTTTTACCATTGGTTTTTCCTCACCCCCCTCATGACGATGTCGTAACATACTATGTTCAGTATCTAGACTAGACTAATACAAGGCAATATTATATCATGGAGAAAAGGTATAATTCTATTTTTATTTTTATTTTATTTTATTTTATTAATTTATTATTATTATTATTATTATTACTTATTATTATTATTATTATTATTATTATTATTATTTTTTTATTATTTTTTTATTCTTATTTTTATTGTAGCTATTGTTGTTTCTCTGTAATTTCTTTTTTTGCTTTGAGTATTTGTTTTATATATCTGTTAACTTTACCATGAATTTGTTCATCTTGTAGGCATTTACCCAAATCTTCAGCTGTAATATTGATCTCCTTTCTTATATGTTCAAAGTTACTACATTTTAGGAAGGTATGGTCTGGATCATCTTCAAAATTTAGACATTCCCTACATTTACTGTCTTTTATTATCTTGAATTTTTTTAAATAGGTTGCAAAGTTACCGTGCCCTGTCAAGTATTGCGTTAAAAAGTAATTGGTTTTTAATTTTTTGTTTTTGAGTCTCAGTTCAATGTTTGGTATCAATTTTGCGGTTCTCCTTCCCGTTTTTTCCTTATCGTATAGCTCCTGCCAGGTTTTTATTGTATCTAATTTAATTTTCTTGATATTATCTACCATTTCTGTTTTTGTTATTTTACCTTCTTTATGCCTAATTTTGATCCTTTTTATCTTATTTGTTTGACTTAATTGCAAATCGATTGGTGTCACTCCCGCTACTACGTGAGAGGCAGTATGTGATACTGTTCTATAGGCCGATATTACTCCAATTAATGTTGTTCTTTGAAGGGACTTTAATTTTTTGATTTCTGTTTTTCTTAATTTTCCGAAGTAGGCTAGAGATCCGTATTCAATTATTGACCTAAAAAGAGCATTATAAATTATTTCTCTTTTTTTTGTGTCCATCCCATACGTGTTACCATATAATGCCCTAATTTTATTGTAGTGTTTTTTTAATTTACTCGAAATATATTCTATATGCTTTTTAAAGTTTAGGTTTGAATCTAGAATTATTCCTAAGTATTTCATTTCTGATTGAAATTTAATTTTCTCTAGTCCCATATTTATTTTGTCCTCCATACTTTTTTGAAAATCTAGTTTCTTGTGTCTTCTCGATATGAATATCATTTGTGTTTTCTTTGGATTTAGCGATAAGCCAAGATATTTTAATTTCTGGTTAATTTGTTCTATCTTTCTGTTAATTGTTTGATAGTCATTCTGTTTATCTATTCCAATAGTCATTAGCAGATCGTCAGCGTAGCTTAAAAGCTTGAATTTGTTTGTTTCCTTTGCTGTCTTGTGTATTTCAGTCATTGCAATGTTAAAAAGAGTTGGAGACAGCGCTGACCCCTGTGGAACGCCCATACTTAGTTCATATTCTAGCTTCAGATTATTGTCCTTATCAAAGAATCCTATTTTCCTATTTCCCAGGTAGCTTTGTATTATCTGTATTATATGCCTACTTACGCTATTTTTATCCATAATTTCGGCCAAGCTAGACCAGATAACTCGGTCAAACGCTCCCGTGACATCAAAGCTTATTAAAATTATATGTTTATGAGTTTTTTTATATTGTTCAAGTGTTTTCATTAGTTCAGTAAGCGCCATTTCTGTCGACCTTCCTTCCCTAAAGCCATATTGTTGTGTATGTAAGATATTATTCTTTCTAATTTCCTGATTCAAAAGGTGTCTTATAATTTTTTCATACACTTTACCTAAGGATGATAAAAGAGTTATTGGTCTGTAAGAATTGATTTCAGAAGGGTCCTTATCGGGTTTGTTTATGAGTTTTATTTTCCCTAGCTTCCAAATATCAGGAAAGTATTTCATTTGAAGGAGTTTCTGAAAAATAAAATACTTTCCTGATATTTGGAAGCTAGGGAAAATAAAACTCATAAAACAGCCACAAACTTGGAAAATGAACTCGGAATGGTATAGACAAATGTGGATTTACAGAATGGCCTACTCAACGCCTGTATATCCTTCAAGTACAGACGAAACTCCGCGGGAAGAAATGAAGCATGGGGACATAGAGACAGAAGAAGACGAGATTCCGACACCAATTTAGTTCTAAGTTGTGTGTGTCGATTTGCGTGCCAGGTGCTTCGCAACTTGGCCGTTGCCAGGAAGAGGAGCCAAGAAGATTCTTTCAACATACACGTTGCTTTTGAAAGAGTAAAGACGATTTCTGAGGGAACAAAATGCACCCACTCCATACAGGCGGCTGCATGTCTCCAATGACCTTGACTTACTCTAGGAAGAGAAATACAAGCCGAGGTTGAAAGCGTAGCCTAGCGTATGAAGTATACATGTTGGCCTACTATGCAGTATAGGGTGGGGCAGAAAGATGTTACGAGTTAAATGGGAGTTGGCGCTAAATCTGTTGTTGAATGTACAAATTTTGTATCTCATTTTTATCTACAATTTGCGCCCCTACCTTCTACGACTTCTCTGAGCCTAGTTATGGACCAAAAAGTGCCAAAAGTTGGTCAATTTGTTAAAATTCCTAATAATCAAAAAAAGGAAGGATTTCTTGGTGTTGCCAAAAATATAAAGATCATGTTTCATGTCTTTTCGCCAGTCGTCCAAGCTCTTCATTGTTAAAAAATTTCCGAAATTTTCAGCTTCTTCTTCTAGTATAAGTCTACTTTAGAGTATTTTAGGCTGACTGCTTTCTTGGACTCAGTAGCTTGGTAGCCACCAAGGTAGATTCCGAGGAAGCTTGGAATTCGGCGTGTGCATTTGCAGCCAAGAAAGGGCTTCAACAGCGGCTTAGCTGTAAGTTGAGTCTGATGTGCGTTAGGGCGAACTGCAATTCAGCGGTTGCCAAGGAAAGGGGGCTTTGCTGAGGAAATTTTTCCAACATTGAAGGTATACCTGAGAAAGTCGATCTTGGTATTGGAGAATCCCCCACTTTCAAGTTTCAAAGGATTCTTTAGATATTTTTTTGAAATCAGCGTTAAATTTCACTTCAAAATCAGGTAAAATATAGAAGTTGAAACAATTTTGACATGTTTCATGTCTTTTCTCTACCCCCTAATTCTTGAAAATTGTCCGGGCGTCCGGCAGTGGCCACCCAACTTATGGCTAAGCCGCTGTTTTGAAGCCCTTTCTCATTCTTGATTGAAGTTCTTTACGCTTCCTCTTCTCCCGGCAGAGTTTCGTCTGTATGTGGACGGTACACAGATGTTAAGTAGGTCATAGCGTGGTTCTGCATTTGCCTACTATATCCCATGCCCATTTTCTACTTCATGACTGTGGCTGCAAATGCACACGCCGAATTCCAAGCTTCTTCGGAATCTACCATGGTGGCTACCAAGCTACTCAGATCAAACGTTTCACCAACGCCCATACTTTGAAAATGCCGTCTAAGCTGGCCCCTCACCCTCAAATAAGGTTTTGCTTTGGTGCCTTAGTTGCAGGGCTAACACGTTGCGTGCTCAACTTTTTTTAGCTTCTCATGAAGATACTTGTTGAAACTACCATAGACACTTGACACCTGCATCAAGTGAAAATTTAGTTGAAAGATTAAGAAAAATATTATGTGTCTGATGACATCATAAAGTGGGCATTGTGTCTTCGGTGTCATTGTATTTTACTTGCAACCCCTCTAATTGTATTCGTCGATAGATCGCTTGGCCGAGATGGAAGAAGCATCCTCTCGGACCCACTTCGGGGAAGACAGTGTTACACGCATTCAATACACCTTTCTCAAAATCAGACATCATCGTCTGTGGTACGCACGGACCCGGCACGTTGTATTCCGTTACAGCACCTCGGGAGCGCGCAGCACTTGCTTATTGTACTGCTCTTCAGTCTTCCTGGACAAAAGAACGTACTTTATTTAGAAAAACTCCACGATACTCAAAGAGTAACCTGGAAGTAGTTTACAATAACCGCAGAAAAGAAGAATCACAAATGAAGCCGCGAGCGCGCTTTCGGTTAAACAACCATTATCAAGCAGATGAAAAAAGCGACTCGACGAGTTGGAGAAAATGTACCGTCGAAACGACACCAGAGAAGAAAATCATGACCGAACTAGAAAAGTATGAGATTATGAATCATACTCATAGACTAGTTCGACCAACCCCTCATCCGGAATGTACTTGTTGAGCAAAGTTATATTGTCGCTCTTAAGGTGGCGAATAATTTCAATATGTTCTAAAGCACGGCGTTTGAATGTTAGCCTTCTCTCTGTGGAGGAGGGTTTCGGATCCCATCCTGTAACTATGACCACAGGTTAAGAGGTGATCAGCAAAAGCAGAGATGCCCAACTTTTCATTTTCCCACTTAGATATATGCTCAGCGACCCTAATTTTGACTTGACGACTGGTCTCGCCTGCATATACACCGTTGCAATCCTTACAAGCCACACTATAGACTCCGCTCTTCTCAAGAAGCGGTATAGGGTCCTTTAATTTGACAAGTAACCCTTTCACAGTCGTGGGATTGTAAAAGACAGGTCGGAAACCAAAGGGGCGTAAGATGCGACTTAATTTGGAGGAAAATTCTCCCAGGAACCATAAGGTCAATGTCTACTTTGACCTCATTCACTCTGGCCAGGTTACTCTTTGAGTATCGTGGAGTTTTTCTAAATATGTCCGACCGTAACCTCGAAAACCGGATTAATTCTATTAAAAGAACGTGCATTATGGGCTTGGCTTTTCTTTGTACCCAGGATCGTGAATATTTGGGTGAAAATACCAGGGCTCGTCTTGAACGTTTGTCAAGAAACCAGACGTGACTTTGACATAATAACTTTATGTTACGAGTTGTTAAGAACACAAGCACTCTTCTCTTCTCTTGTTCATTCTCAGCTTCTACGTCACCGTCGCGTCGAAGTCCTCCCCATCTTGTACTTCATAGTCACGCGAGTCGTATATGAGAAATATAGCTCGCCTAGTTGTGTTTTTGTATACTTCTACAGCAAGTCCTTCAGCTCGGCCAGAGTCGTAGGAGCAGGAGGTTGATTCTTTCGTCTCTCCATTCGCATGGCCTTATTCAAGGCAGAGCGTTCAGGCAACTGACTCAGCATCCCTTCGCCGACCCCTGCCGAGGGTGGTTGCCCAGGGTGCTCACTGGCTTTTCGTTTCAGCCTCTCAGGCAGTATCATAGCCGTCACTTTGTCTCATTTTGGGGCATGAAGATGCGCAGATTCCACTGGCCCTTTGTTCACTTGAATCGGCTGTCCGGCTTGTAACTCACTTGTTATTGCACGGGCATAGCATTGTTTAGCTTTGGTACGTACACAATCCCAATAGGGTCTTTGACTTTGAAGTACATGTATCCTTCGATGATGAGCTTCTTATCCTTTACGATTGCTTCCATGATTGTAGTCTCACTGAGTAATACCTTCTACCACGCGCATTACCCTTCATTTCCATGGAAACCATTAATTTCGCGACCGCATTTGGAATTTCTCTCGGAATAATTTTGTTTCGGATGATTGTCCGTTCGGAAAATTGACCATTCGGAAAAATGACTTCGGAAGAATGGCTTTCGGAAATTTGTCCATTCGGAATAATGTCCCTTCGTAAAAATGGTCTTCGGAAACGTGACTTAGGAAAAGTGTCCGGGAACCAGAGCGCGTCCCTAGGCCAGGTCAACGTCCAAAGACCTATGCTCAATTTTTCATACAGTATAGATCGACGGTCAAAATTTTTCGAAGTACTTGAAGTAGGTCAAAAGACAACAGTAAATTTTCCCTAATGAACTTTTTCTAAATGCTGTTGTACAAAGCTATTCAGGGTACAGGTTGACACGCATGCAAACAAATCAAGTTTACTATAAAAAAAGGCATAATGATTTTCATGTTAGGTGTTTTCAGTACTTACCCTTAATATGCTTAGTGGATTGCTACAATGTCCGAGTGATTTTCTACAATTAAAAGAAAGCATAAAACTTGAGAGAATAAAAAATTAGGAAAGAGGGGAGAATTCGTACACTTGTGCCTAGACAAGGTCTTTCTTTCGAAAGCTGTTCCTCGCATTTGTTGCTCCAATTTTTTTCTCCCCTTCTTTTCTTTCCTTTCTTCGTCTGTTTATCCTCCAAGATTATAATTACGATATTGTCGAGCTGCTCTCAAGATTTCATTTTGTTGTTTTTACATTAATTTACGTTGCATGAGGATATTTTATCCGTAATCCGAACGCTAATTAAAGTTATAATGTTTATCTCATGTTTCAAATTTACGAACGGGGAATGCGTTTTTTTTTTTTTTTTTTTCGTTCATTCAACTGCCAACGATGCTCATAAAGGTTCATAGAATTTATGAAAAATAGCATCGTAGGACTTTATAAATCGTTGAACGCCCGAGCGAGGATATTCTGAAAAAAAAAAATACTTTACAAAATCATGACGTAATATTTTTAGAAAGGCTTACAAAGTTTAAGTCGTTTAGCGCGTAAAATATAATCCATCTTATCGTGCCTCAAATTTGTTTTTCGAAATTATAATCGCCACTGACTCAGTATAGAATGCGACTAATGATCGACACTTATTTAGCATAAAACGAAGGGCTTTTCGTATAGAAGGTGTTATTTCCAAGCACCAAAAAACCTGTGGGGTTTGAATAACGAGTTGGGCGATGTCTGAGAGATAGAGAGTAGTACGTTCGAATAGTTGATGTTGAAACTGATGCCAAACGTACGTGTAAAATGAATAACAATTTCCGCTTGCTTTCTTTCCTTCCTCCCTTGTAATCCGCATTCTTTTTACAAAATGTCTTCTTTCCCTTTAATCCTCATTCTTTTCCGAAATCTATAGATTCTGTTTAGCCCATACTGTAGTATTAAATTTCATGGTTCACGATCGGCAAAAATGACTTTGAAGCCACTCACTTGGAGATTGTAGTCATGTCCGCTGTGAAATTGATCTCTGTATTGCCTTCTTTTGAAAAAACTTGATTGTTATTTGGAGAAAAGGCGAGCGAGTACTTCGAAAAAAGAAAACTAATTTGTGACATTTCATGAAATGGTACCAGAAATCTTTTGCAGGAATTTTCTCTCAGTGCAAACAACATGACTCGGAGAGCATCGTCGCAAAGCCGTCACTACGTGCTCCCTCATCCAGTCCCCGTGGCATTATCTCTGATCTTCTTTCTCCTCTAAAAAACCACAATTTATTGGGAACCGCCTATCCCGACGTAAAGAAGTCGATCCCTACCGGTCTGAAAATAAGCCATAATCATCTCATTCACTCTTTTCTTTCTTTCCGCCTATCATTCCCTACAAGTCTGAAACCGACCCGTTCAAGACTTTCTCTTCTGCTTAGCTCTCGGGAACAACTGGCTTCAGAATTCTATCTCTTCCTGCATCACCAACTCCCTCTCAAACACTTGATGAACTATTTCCGACCGTACATTCCTACAACACCATCTAACCCTTGTTGTCCCCATTTGGCCACTTCAAGCCAATAGCGGAACCAGGATTTTTTCTTAGGGTAGGCCGGTCGAAGGCCAACCAAGTTAGTAGGTAGGTTAAAAAAACACCATCAGATTTTTTTTGGATCTTTCAAAACTAGGAAGGCCACAAAAATTAAAGGACTGGATTCGGCCTACCCACTGGCTCCGCCGCTGCTTCGAGCCTATATAGTCCATGGGCCCTAGCAAAAAGCGGTACAACTTGGCGGGACAAAACGCCACTTTTGGAGGTGTTTCTTGGTGTTATACTAATGCTAAAAAACCATGATAGCCACCTCAAATCGGTAGCTTTCCAAGATGACGGTCAATTCAAAATGGCGGATTTGACTTTTAGAAAATGCTCGATATCTCGGTCAATTTTCATCAAATTTCAAAACTGTTTTTTTCATATTATAGCTCATAAAATTTCTCAACTTTTAAGTCTCTTGTAAATTTTGCCTATCTTCTAATCTGAAGGGGCAGATCCAAAATTTTAATTTTTCAAAATTTTTTCATCACATATTTCTGATGATAGCTCCTCTTAAAATCATTTGATCAAAATTTTGCTTCTTATAAAATTTAAAGACGAAAAACACAGCTTTCAAACGCGGGTCGCATTGTTAAAATTGGAGAAACGTACGCAGAGAAAAGTAGAGTTGAAGGGGTGAAGGATGAGTAACCATTGTAGAACGCACGCGTTTGGCGTCACCTGGAGCTTTGCGTTCTTACGCGCTGTATGTAACAGAGGTACAATGGCCAGTAGATATTTATTTATTTATTTATTCAAGAGTAATTTATTTTATAGTGGTGCCACCAACAGTTTAAGAAAACCAATTACAGGTGGCACCACTCCCAAAAAAAAAATAAATAAATAGATAAATAAACTTGAATTTGGTTTTTGATGTTACGGCACATCTTAATTTAGTTTGAAAGAATTGAAATTTAAAAACAGAAATTTTAAACTCAATTTTATTTGCATTAGTCGTAGATTAAAACATAAGGAGCTGAGGCCTTTTGATTAGAAAATCATCATCGGAGCGACATGAAAACACGACTAAACAGAAATTTTATCGGAAGTATAAGTAAGCATAGTAAATTAAACAATGATAACAAATAAGTTGCGACGAGGATATGGTGATTGTACAGAGAGAGTAGAACACCAAACAAAAATTATAAATCAGATTGAATGTAAAAAATTGATGATGAAATTATTTTGCCTATAAAGAGGTCACCAGGAATATACTTGTTAATTAGGACAGACTCACAATGGTAACAATGACGTGCAATTTCCATACATTCAAACGCTAGACGTCTTCTGCTAGCTGCGAAGGATTCAGTTCTTGTCTCCAATCCCATCATGTATCAATTGTGGTCTACCAAAGATACATAAGGATGGCATCCCAATGAGTCCTGTGGTTTCCTGCGTATCTTAACACCAACGTATAAATTGGTGAAGTATCTGAATAATATGTGCTTTAGGTCTTGTTCTGATTTTGCACCTCTGTACTCAGTTCAGAACTCGGGCCACTTAATCAGTGAAATGTGCGGCTGCAACCCTTCTCCAGGTAATGCTGTGTTGGTCTCTTTTGATGTCACAGGCCTCTTCTCAAATGTGGCTCTCACTCCATCAGTTAAGTGGTTTGAAAAACTTCTGGAGGATTCTGGTGTACCAACTCCATTCATTATTGAGTTCCTCCCCCTCCTGGACAAATGTTTGACTACTAATGTTTGCAAATTCAAAGATGGATTGTTTAAACCTCCAGGTGGAATAGTTGTCCCAATGGGTTCACCTTCAGGTTTGCTAGTTGCTAAAGTGTTCATGAGCAGGTTTAAGTTTGAGCTATTTTCCTCCAGATATGAGTTGATTCAACATATCAATTTGTGACGACGCTATTATCAATGACATTTTATGTGTGTGGACTGGGCCGGTCGACTTACTTCACGATTTTTTGGCTTTCCTTGGATCTTCATACCCTTTGGTTCAATTCACTATGTAAATAGGAAGTCAATCAATCAATTTCTTGGATGTCACTGTCACCATCAAGAATAATATTAATGATTTTAAGATTTCCGGAAATCCACAAGCTCGGATATCACAATCTGTGGATCATCTTTTTGCCCGTTCAACCATAAATTGGCAGCTTATAACAGCATGATCCACCGTTTAGTGACATTTCCACTCTCTTTGCGTGCATTTGCTGACAAAATGGAAATTATAAGGCATCTAGCCAGGGTAAATGATATGAATATTGATATTGACAGGATGATCTGAAGAATAATGACAAAAGTATGCCTCAATTTGACGACATCCACCCTGCACTACCAAGGAGAAGAAGAGGAAGAAAAGGTGGCTTAGACTTCCGTACATGAGACAGATCACTACTTCAGTCAGCCAACTAATGAGAGCTGCCCATTTTGATCCTGTCTTTTATCCCTTCCTCACCTTGGGGAACTTATTGCGCAAAGATCAATCCCTCATAATGAAGAATGTGGTGTTTACCGCCTACCTTGTCACAATTGTCCGGCTGTCTATATTGGAGAGACAGGACGGCAGTTGTGTATCAGAATAAATGAGTATTTAGAGGCCTTTGATAAGAATTTACCAGGAAAGTCGACGTTTGCTGCGCATTTGATGGAATATGGCTATTCAGGTGGAACTGAAGTTTTGCACAGTGAGACGCAAAAAAGAAGACGTGTAGCGTTTGAATGTATGGAAATTGCACGTCATTGTTACCATTGTG
Organism: Aspidiotus destructor; assembly: GCA_035079395.1. Taxonomy (NCBI): domain Eukaryota; kingdom Metazoa; phylum Arthropoda; class Insecta; order Hemiptera; family Diaspididae; genus Aspidiotus; species Aspidiotus destructor. The sequence continues at coordinate 22,254,198 of JAVHKZ010000015.1, read as the reverse complement.
AGTCTGTCCTAATTAACAAGTATATTCCTGGTGACCTCTTTATAGGCAAAATAATTTCATCATCAATTTTTTACATTCAATCTGATTTGTAATTTTTGTTTGGTGTTCTACTCTCTCTGTACAATCACCATATCCTCGTCGCAACTCATTTGTTATCATTGTTTAATTTACTATGCTTACTTATACTTCCGATAAAATTTCTGTTTAGTCGTGTTTTCATGTCGCGCCGATGATGATTTTCTAATTAAAAGGCCTCAGCTCCTTATGTTTTAATCTACGACTAATGCAAATAAAATTGAGTTTAAAATTTCTGTTTTTAAATTTCAATTCTTCTAAACTAAATTAAGATGTGCCGTAACATCAAAAACCAAATTCAAGTTTATTTATCTATTTATTTATTTTTTTTTTGGGAGTGGTGCCACCTGTAATTGGTTTTCTTAAACTGTTGGTGGCACCACTATAAAATAAATTACTCTTGAATAAATAAATAAATAAATATCTACTGGCCATTGTACCTCTGTTACATACAGCGCGTAAGAACGCAAAGCTCCAGGTGACGCCAAACGCGTGCGTTCTACAATGGTTACTCATCCTTCACCCCTTCAACTCTACTTTTCTCTGCGTACGTTTCTCCAATTTTAACAATGCGACCCGCGTTTGAAAGCTGTGTTTTTCGTCTTTAAATTTTATAAGAAGCAAAATTTTGATCAAATGATTTTAAGAGGAGCTATCATCAGAAATATGTGATGAAAAAATTTTGAAAAATTAAAATTTTGGATCTGCCCCTTCAGATTAGAAGATAGGCAAAGTTTACAAGAGACTTAAAAGTTGAGAAATTTTATGAGCTATAATATGAAAAAAACAGTTTTGAAATTTGATGAAAATTGACCGAGATATCGAGCATTTTCTAAAAGTCAAATCCGCCATTTTGAATTGACCGTCATCTTGGAAAGCTACCGATTTGAGGTGGCTATCATGGTTTTTTAGCATTAGTATAACACCAAGAAACACCTCCAAAAGTGGCGCTTTGTCCCGCCAAGTTGTACCAAAAACCGCTTTTTTCCTGTATGGCCCATGGACTAATAACTCTAATTACACTTGCAAAGCTCGTTAATCTAATGAGGAGGAGAGGAATAACGTACGTAGTTGAGATCGTAGTCGATTGTATTTCATAGAATATAGAATTTCAGTTTTGGAATTTTCTGACACTACGAAGAATATACAAAATACTTATCCAAACCGATGTCAAACTAACAACAAAAAACCACGTGCGATATAGGTAATTTAGTTGATTGTGCAGTAATCTCGCGACAATGAGAAAGATTTGACGCATATACGAAGAGTTGTAGAATTTTAATGAAAATGACATGGCTATAGCACCTATTAATGCCTATTCAAGAAATGGAATATGATTTACAAATCACGTACCGTAACTCACTCGTATGAGTGATGGTAAAGAAGTTGAGAGATTAAGAATGTTATAATGTACGAGAATTACGAATACAATGATTTTCATTTTCGACGGAATAAATTACTCTGTGTACATAAGAATAATTTCTATAATTTTCTCTAACGACAATATTTTAGAAGGTCGCGGAAGAATTTATACGAGCATTAATTATTAAGTATTGCAGTGTATGAAGCAAATAAGATCGGAGTGGGACTGTAGTATTGCAGAATTGTACTGCATTTTTTTCAAAACCTTATATTCAATAACACCCCAGATCCTTTCACTGAGATCGTGTAAAATTTCGAATACTTTATTACCCAGATTTTCTGCGTTTCGAACTTCTCCCTTGCGATAAATTTCTCGAGGAATGATAGCTGTTTTCAAATTGACGTTGTTTATCAATCAGTTGACCTACTAAAATTTTTTAGAGAGGTTGCTGAGTTAACTTGCGATGAAATTATTTTCATGCAGAATAAATGACGTTCCACTGTGTAAACATTGTTCCAACATTTGATTTATTTTATACGACGAGTGCAATTTTCCGCACTTTTTGAATGAAATACCGTACGAAACTCGTGCATAATAATAAAAAATGGCTGCTCGTACCCTCGACGTTTACCCAGCTCGTTTTCAACTTGGTTCGCGAAATTCCGCTCTCTCTCAGCCAATACTCTATTTGATCGGGTATTTTTTTACTTTTATGCATCCAGAAAAGTTTTCAGCCTCATAACTTTAGTTCTCAAACGTTTGATAAACGTTCCATTGAACTTATGAAACTCAGTCAGTATTACACGACGATTTTTCTTCGTCATAATTAAAATACCGTATATTTACCAATATATTTGTGTACATACAATTACCATTTTTTATTTTACGAAAAGTATGTCTGACATATAATTATATACATAGAGCGTAATACTTCTTAATTATCAATGAAGGTTGAAAACTGAAAAAATTATCACAAATATTATGAATTAACAAAATGTGGGAAGGAAACGAATTCAGCTTTGTAAGCGTGTCAAATTAATAATAAGGAGATTAATTTATTTTTCTTTCTCGAAAACTATTTTTTCTCACTTTTCCGGATTTTACAGAGTGATAATTCTTTCGAGTACCACTCAATTTTTTCGCGCATTTTTGGTGTTACATACCGCAATCGACTTTTTGTAGAGACAGAAATAATGCTTCGTTTTTACAGTTTCGCTGACCTCTTGGACTCTTTATTTATTCACTCATTTATTTAGGGAGCGTTTAAGCTACTCTAGGACTAATGAAACTTGAGGTAAATTTATTTTCCATTCATTTTATTTTTATGAGCTGTCAGCTACAACGAGACTATTAGATGTTAGAGTCCAATTTACTTAGTTTTTGGTTAAACGAATCCGTTCTTCTAGGTTACGGGTATACATAATTATTGGAGAGGAATTTACCAAAAAGGAAGAGTAAAATATACAAAACACCGCAGAAAAATTAAACGACGAGCGCTTTCGGTTCATAAACCATCTTCAGGCACAAAATGAAAGCAACTGACGAGATGGAGGTGAAAATGAGATCATTATTAAGGTTGGTCGAAGGAGAAGTTGCGGTGTGAATCATATACAAGTTCGATCAGGCCATCTTCCGGAATCTACGTGTTCAGTACCGTAATTCCATCAGTATTTAGGAGACGAATTATTTCTATGATTGTGTTCGAGAACCTGACGGTAGGAATCCTCCTTATGGAGGAGCCTTTCCAATCCCTCACGGAAACTGTGGCCATTATTGATCAAATGATCGGCGAAGGCTGATTCCCCCAGGAGTCCCTTTTCCCAAAACTTCACCTGCTCAGCTACTCTCAGCTTCATCTAGCGGCTGGTCTCACCAATATAAAAACCTCTACAATCCTTACATTCTATCTTATAAACACCGCTCCTCTTATCAACTGGTATAGGATTCTTCAACCTCACAAACAACCTTTCACAGTGGTGGGGTTGTAAAATGCTGGTCTGAAACCAAACGGATGAAGGGCCCGATTCAATTTGAGGGAGAACTTCCCCAAGAAAGAAAGACTGATCCAGCGCATACGACGGTCACTGATCGTGTCTCGGGGGAGGGACGTGGTAGAATCATGAATTTTCCCAGTGGTTTTCCTCCGAATCATCACGTCGACGTCTACATTGACCCTATTCATTCTAGCCAGGTGTTTTATAGTTAACAATTCTATTTTAAAGGTAGCCTGACTCAACAGAATACAAGTCAGTCTGTGGCCTAAGCCATTGAAGGCTGTCATCTTATGAGCTCTGTGCACTAGAACATCGGCCTTAGTAGCCTTCCTGCATTTTCCAAACTCATGCATACCCGATCGAACAGGGATCGATAAATCCAAGAAGTTGATGGAAGTTTCCCCTATTTCCAAGGTAAATTTTATGGAAGGGTAGCAGGAATTAAGATACCTCAAGAACTCACCAAGGAGATCTGGAGGACCAGTCCAAGCACACAGAACATCATCTACATATCTGTGCCAATAGTTTATATGACTCAGTAGCACCTGGTTCGAGGAAAAGAGGTCAAGTTCAAACCTCGATATGAAAACTTCGAAGATGAGTGAGTCTAAAGGTGATCCAATGGGGAAACCTACTTCATCAAGAAACTCAAAAACTTCCCTTCCAACTCACAATAGATGGGGCAACAACAGATATTTGGAAGATCAAAAAATTCTTGAAGCTGATTATGAGGAATATTGGCCTTAACAAGAAGATCGGCCATACGCTGCATAGTAACAGCTTTGAGAATATTTGGGAACAAACCAACGACATCAAAAGAACAGATGGTTGTGCCAGGGGCAAGACTTGCATCCTTCAAAACATCCGCGAAGGAGGCCGAGTTCAAAACTGAATGAGGGGATTTGAAATCAACGCAAGACTTGAACCAAAGGTCCAAAAACAGGTAGGAGAAGAAATGAATGAAACCTAAGGTCGCTTCGGGGTATTAACTTTTTGCACTTTACGCATCCCGTAAAGGAGGGGGGGGGGGTAGGAACAAGGAGGGCCTCATTCATCGTTGGAGCTTTGATAATAGCCTCACACTTGTTGATGACTCTTCTAACTTCTTCAACTTGTTTAGGGAAGCTGAAGCTGGAATTCTCGCTCTCTTTAGCACCACATTGTTGGAGCACTTCGTGGACCTTGGACGCATAAGCGGATTTATCCATCATAACCACAAAAGCATTGCCGTTATCAGCCTTTGTGAAGATTAGATTCTCCTCCTTGATCTTCGTCTTTGAAGCATCTATCACTCCTCTCCATTCATTACTCATTCGAGGGAGAGGGATATTGCGGACTAATTCGGCACATGCTTCTTGGGTATTTACTCCAAGGCCAATTTGCACAGTGAGATCCGCAACAACATTTGCCAAGGTTTCATCATTCTTGAGAGGAGGCAGACTAAATTTCGAACCTTTCTCAAGGAGGGCTGTTATTCTACAGACTGACTCGTATTTAGTTGAGTCAGACTGCCTTTAAGAAAGAATTGTTAACTATAAAACACCTGGCTAGGGTGAATAAGGTCAATGTTGACGTGATGGTTTGGAGGAGAACCCCTAGGAAAATTCTTGATTCTACCACTTCTCTCCCCTGAGACACGATCAGTGGCCGTCGTATGCGCTGGATCAGTTCCTCTTTCCTGGGGAAGTTCTCCCTCCAATTGGGTCGGGCCATTCGTCCGTTTGGTTTCAGACCAGCATTTTACAACCCCACCACTGTGAAAGGTTGTTTGTAAGGTTGAAGAATCCTATACTAGTTGATGAAAGAAACGGTGTTTATAAGATTGAATGTAAGGATTGTAATGGTTTTTATATTAGTGAGACCAGCCGCCAGATGAAGCTGAGAGTAGCTGAACACGTGAAGTTCTGGGAAAAGGGACACCTCGGGGAATCAGCCTTCGCCGATCATTTAATCAATAATGGCCACAGTTTCCGTGAGGGATCGGAAAGGCTCTTCCAGAAGGAGAATTCCTACCGTAAGCGTATGGCCCTCAAACACGTAGAAATAATTCGTCACCTCAATACTGATGGAATACGGTACTGAACACGTACATTCCCCGGAAGACGGCCTGATCGAACTTGTGTATGATTCACACCGCGACTTCTCTTTTGACCAACCTTAATAATCTCATTCTCTCCTCCGTCTTGTCGGTTGCTTTCATTTCGTGCCTGAAGATGGTTTATAAACCGAAAGCGCTCGTCGTTTAATTTTTCTGCGGTGTTCTGTATAGTTTACCCTCCCGTTTGAGTATTACTTTTTGATAATTAGTTGTTGGTCTTGTGAAGTACCACAAATTATTTCGTGTTTTCTGAGTGCGCTTGCGTGAGAGAGCAGGGTGTATTTGTGGAAGAACGAAGAGGTGAGATTTGGAGGCAGGAGAAAAAAGATCGCCGTACAATTTCCCGAATCCATTATCTTGAAACCCACTGTCCCAAATTGCCGATTTCTCGAAACCCGTTTTCCCAAATTATCGATTTCTCAAACATTCATTTTCCTGAATTCCAATTGTCTTGAGCGATTGTCCTCATTTTCAATGGTAATGTAGAAAGTGCGACCGTGAGATCCTCCTTGCAAGGCGTCGTGAGCGTCAGTTAGGGCAAAATAACCATGCCGAAAATTGTAGGAAAGAAATTAATGCTCGACGACTATGTTTATCTGCAGTCAAAAAGACTTGTCAACAAAATTTATTGGGACTGTAACAGATCGAGTCTGTAGTGGCCAGTGCATGGGGCGTGCGATTATCATCAAACCCACGTTACCATTGCAATCATTGTACTGAAGGGACTCAACGAGTTGAAGCATGGCCACGTGCCTAACTAGGGAGAGGTCAAAGCCGAGGAAGTGATGAATACGCTCAAAGTGAAGGCCGCAGACAACCTGGAAATCTCACCTCCTCAGCTCTTGTGTACAGAACTCAAAGGACTCCCGTGTGAGGTTCTCAGCCAATTACCTGAGCGCGAGGCGTTAAAGAAACAAATTCAACGAGAAAGACGCGAAGACTTACCCGCAAACCCAAAATTGCTGAACAAACTTTGACAACTACCAGAAGCTTACCGTAAGACGCGACAAGGGGAAAAATGTCTGCTTTACGACTCTAGAGCGCCAAACGACATAAAGGACAGGAATACGACAATTACAAAGCGAACGTCAGCGTCCTAGACTACCCTCTAGGCTACAATCTTCGTGTAGCATAGAGAAACAGATATAAATTCAGTTTCCCAGAAATTAAACTTTTGGGAATCTAGCTTTTGGAAATTGAGTTTTGGGATATTCTGCTCTTGGTAAACGTCCATTTGAACAGTTTGGATTAAAAAAAACGAATGTTCGGGAAATCGACAATTTGGGAAACTGGACATTTGGAAAATAAATTTTTGGGAATTTGGCCTCGGGAAATGAGAAATTTGGGAAAACGGGTAATTCGGAACAGTGGGTTTCGGGTTTCGGGATTTGGGAAATTGGGCGGAAAAGATCAAAGGTGATACCATTTTGCGGAACGAGTCGCGTTCGAGAGAAAGGGACACGTGGTAGTGAATCATAGAAATGAAAGGAGATTCTTTATGTCTCGGGTGGCAGTCGGAGCTGGAATCATTATAGAGGTCAGTTGATGTGGGCTGAAACCGAGTGTTTAGGTTTGAATTGGTTAGCGCTATTGAACCAATCGTCCTAAGTACCCCGCTAGCAGATAGGTTGGAGCCGAAACAGTGCAAATGATCGGCCTGATCAGTTTCCCTGGCCTGTGGAACATGGGAAGGGCAAGATGTAATTCGAAACGCTGATGGCCTGCTCACTTTGCGGACATATCTTCTGAAGTGGGTGGAAGGAAATTGCCAACGGTCCCGCTGGTCTGAATGTAATCATAAATTCCACAATCGTATATCCCGCGCTCCATAAAGAAGACCGAGTTACCCTCATCCGCCTTCATCACGATGGCATTGTGGAACCTGAGCTTCTACTGGAGTTGCTACAGAGTGAAAGTCATTTTTCCAGAGGCATATTTGATCGTTTTTCTCTTTACGTAGTCGACGCAGTCGTTGATCGCCTTCTCATACAAGCCCACGATGATCGTCAACGTTGGTTTTGGCTGCTGACTCTTGAGTTCCGGATGAGAGAAGTGGGTGAGAAGATAGAGGCAGGTTGATATAGCGGCGAATTTGACGGTGAATATGGAAGTGAAGTCTCTCATACGAAAGGATGATATGTTACCCGAAATGGAGATTGCGTATCCGGTTCTGGGTCTCGATTTGGACCCTTTCTTGTAACGGAGAAAACGAAAGGAAGACGGATGTCAGGAATAAGGGATCAGCCGAGAGTGCGAAACTCTTAGGAGTAACGGGCTATGTTTGAGATGAGTGTCTAGATGAGATTGAGACGACAGACAGGGTGAATTACGTGAATTGAGTGCATTTAAAAAAATGAGAAAATTTGTGTCTCCTATAAAAATTGAAGAACTTGGGAAATATGATGATGATGATGATGATGAGCTATCTATCGTAAGAGTGTATTCTTACTTGAAACTTTTATCTTATGAGATCCACTGAAAACTGATCAACTTGGCGGGAGAGCTACATTTGTTGCAAGAGTATACTTGAAACTTTCATCTAGTGCAGAGGTCCGTCGCGTCGCGGTTATTTGATCAGAGAGATTTATAATAGCTTATCGCTAAATCTGAAAAAAAATTTTGATATTGGATTCAGAAACACTCTTTCTTTCTGCGCGACGCTTGAAAACTTTGAGTTACAAATCATTGGAATGAATAATACAATCGAACTCATGCATCAAATTTAAACGTATTGTCAATAGTGTACAAAAATGCGAATAGAATGATGAGGAAGTTTTCTTTTAATTTTGGTCCAAGTAGCGAAAGCAAGAAACAAATATGAGCGTAAAGAAGTAAATATTGTGAAGTTTTAAACGAAAGCTATTCTTACCTTTTTTTTTTTTTTTTTCCGGTTGAAAAGACAAACGGCGTTTTTATTTCTTTTACCTACACTGGACCACATTTAACCGGATGTAATTTGTATCACTCTTCGTGAAGTAGTCTCTTCAATTTTTTCGGAACGCTGCCTCATCAATTTTGTCGTACGTAACTTGTGTCAGAAAAATCTGTCGTGAAAAGAAACAAATACACGAGATAATTTATAAATCCATAGGCTGGCTATATTAAGCTACTGCAAACTCGAAACCGTCGAATATTCGTTTATGTGGAAGCCTTGTCTTTCGTCACGATAGAAATAAAATAGGAAAGTTTAAATTTAGTCATCTCTCAAAGGTAATTTATTTACGCACTGCACCGCGGACTATTATATTATACATGTAAGCTCGATACTGAATTTGTTTCTAATTTTTCCTGTTCCTTGAGAAAAATTTGAAGGTCCTAATACTGTACGAGAAATTTTCAACATTTGGAATAACCCCGGCCGGAGATGATTTGTACCAGATCTGTATAACACCGTTATATCGACCTTTCGCACGTACTCCTTGATTACACGTAGTCCACTTTGCTAGCCAATGCGCGACGAAAGCAACGAAATTTTAATAAAATCAACAAAATTTAATGCGCTCGACGATAAGCTTAGGACGTGAAAAGAACGATTTTCTCTATGATGACACCCATGTTCAGTGGATTCGCTCGTTCAATATTAAGGATATCAACAGCAAAATCACGTTTTTGTCGAAAATTCCTTACGCCACACTCTGCACAGAACTGCTGAACGTGAAATTTTTCTAATGAACGTTTTGTACGTGCAAATCACATCAATAAATCCCCATCGAGAATTAGATAGTTTTTTGATCCGCGAAAAAAAAATATTCCGATTGAGCGATTAAAGATTCAAATGTATAGGGCAATCGAATCAAGGCTATGAAATTTTATGGTGAGTATTCTCGCTCTCGATTGTTGCGATGGTAATTAGAGCAGAAAATTTTTTCTACGTGAGAAGATATCGGAATTTTTGCGCGCGAGGAGGACGTGCGATTACGTTTTATGAGAATGTCAACTCGAACAATTTAGATGTTCGTCCTTCGTCTGCAGGATATTGGGGTAAATATAGCTCGAACATTTGTATCGTGTCACGAAAAGTTTTAAACGTCGTTATAGGTGGGTATAAAATATTCGCCAGTATAAAGAATAATCATCGACGTGAAAAACTTTCATGGACGAGAAAGAGCATGGGACTTTACTTGTGGGAGAAAGAAATTCGAAAGAATCGTGCGATGTGTATTTTGGGATTGACAAAAAAATTGGATACACCAAATCGTTTTGTCTGTATTTCGTTGTCTGGACGTGTGTCCTCTCTTTTCTTCTGCTAGCTTGTGATTGTGAGTTTTGTCGTTGGTCGTTATGTTTAAGGACTTTGGCGAATATTTAAAAACTTTTCGAGTTTGAAATAATCAAATCAGATTGCTTGACTCTGGCAAACGCATCGATGCGCGTCTGCTAGCCGACCGTATTTCTATTAAACGATTTTACTGTTTTGATTGTGGGCAAATATAGTGTATTTCGTGTAAGATCTGCATAAAAGCGGCGCATTTATGTAGGCAGTGAGGAAAGGTCCGTAGTTCCGCGCTGTCATATCGCCATTTTGCAGATCTAACATAAGCCAGTAAAGGGCAGTTATTGATTATTAACCGGTTGACCGATTATTTGTTGTATGAAAATAATTGTTTACTTTTGGTCAACAGTTGAACCAAGAAACTGGTTAATACGTGAGTAAAACCCGGTTTATTATCGCTACAATTCGGATTTCAGAATTGAGAACTTGACAAAGTCGAAGCGTGAGTCAAGCGTGCGTAACTTAGAAATGTTCACCAAGGTGCCAGAAGGCGCCTAACGGTACAAGAATACAACCCAAGTTACACTGGATGTCTCTCCATCTCCTAGAATCATCGAACCAATCGAGATTCATTGATTATGTATACCTTGTTAGCATTCAATCAATACCAGTTTCTGTAGGATGACCAGTCGGACCAAAATCTTGTTTGAGCATACCTGGAATATACTCCTAATTATCCTACCTAACTACTGAGCTCACACACACGTCACTAGAGTATAGACTGTCAATACAAAACACCAAGTGTCAGACTCCAGCTCCAACGGGTACCATCGACCATCGACCATCAGGACCAACTGTCCAAATAGTTAAATAACTGATGTCTGACCATTTAATACATCTTTATGGAAACAACTGCAATAACGATTCCCCGCTGAAACTGCGCTGCAACACAATACCGCGGCCACGACTTCCCAGAATCTTGTCTCGCAAGGTTCATCTCCATCGCAGTGTCCCTCGGACAGAGTAGCCTCTCTACCTTCGCAACGGGAAGTTGATCGGACCCCTTTTTTGGGTTTGTGAGACAGGCATTCCCAGACCGGTATTGCCGTACCTGAATGAGTCTGTCAACCACCGAGACGCTGGACTCCCAGTTGAGGCAAGTACTGCCTCGTTCGGCGCGTCTGTATTAAGCTCAGGTTCCTCAATAGCGTCCTATCTTACTCCCTAAATAGTAGCCGTGCATGACTCACAACTCAGCTCGACTCGCAAGCCATGCTGAAGACGCGACCGCCTGCAACTCGGGTCCTTACATCCCCGGGGTTCGTCACATCCTCGGTTAGACTCGAACCAGATCCGAACTGATTTGACATCCTCGATGTCCACTAAGTACATCTCTCCTGGTATCCTACACCGAAGGCCTCCTCGCAGCCCACACTGGCTGACCGCCTTCTAGATAACCAGATGTACTTCACGATGTAACCATCGTCACTTGGACATAGACTACAGGGCTCATGTCATAAACGGACCCTTCATAAGTATTCCAATTCATCAACAACAATCCTACTATGTCTGCCCAGTATTGCTCTGCACTTGAAATGACGCCTAAATATCATGTATAAAATACAGAAGGACTTGTGATGAGAGATCTATCACAGTCCCGCGTATGACCGAAGCGGAAAGTCTAAAGCGATGAGAGAATAGAGAATACGTATTTACGAAGGGGTTTCTTCCTTGTTATGAACTCGTGGCAAGAAATTAGCGTCGCCTCGTACCCAAATTAGAGAGGAACAAGGTGTAGAAATTATTATTGTTCTTGTGAAGCTGCTAATTCACACTCTTTAAGATGAACCGCCGAGGGATTCCCTACAGCCCCGCGTATCGTCGAAGCGGTTGAAGGTGCAAGAATTTTTGTTCCTCCAGACCATGGAGGGAATCTTACCGACAACTTGGTCACGTGTTGCAGACTTGTTGCGATAGATCGACAAAAGCCCTGCTTCGATCATACACGGGGCTGTAATCGATCTTTCCCGGTGAACACACAACAGATGACAAGCTTCTCGGTAAAATTGACTGGAACAATGAGAATCTCCGCACGTTTGCCTGCTTTGATCGTATGCGGGGTCGACTTCAAACTCTCACCACAAATCCACAACAGGAGACCATTTTTTCGATTCCATTCCCTCTGTCGCTTGAAACAACCAAAATTTCAGTGGGTTTTTCCGCTTCGATCATACACGGGGCCGAAGTCAACCTCTCACCGCGAGACACAACAGATTGAATCGTCTGGAATAACAAGAATTTCAGTCAAGTCTAGCCCCTTTGAGCACAGAGTCGCAATCGAGAATTTACAGCCTTGACTCAGAAGACAACGAAATATAGTACTGACGATTCCATCCATTTTTACCCTAAAAACTGACAATTATCGACATCGGGTTCTGCATGTCTTCCGGCTCTTCCTCCCACAAGGACTGGAGAGGAAAGAGTGTTCAAAACTCGAGAACATAACACGTAAAAAATGTAGCACACGCAATTCAGCCTCTTTTCAGGTCATGTATGGAATAGGACAGGGCCTGGCATGTTTACTACCCCTCATAAGGTTGGAGGGAATAGAGACTATCACAAGCGAAAAACTCCACGGCACAATCTAGCACAGACGTTGCTCGAAGAAGTTCACCCATTCTCACCATAAGAATCGACATCGAGGGTTTAGGCATTGACCTGTTATCATCAATCTCACATTACGAACGAAGCATGACGATTAGGTCTCATTAGGGGTGATTCTAAGCCGTGGAGAAGAGAACATACCTTATAGACTTGTCTATACGTGGAGAGGATACTTCAACAAGCTCTACACAAGGTAGAATAGGAAACTGACGGCACATATTGGCACAGATCAAAATGATATAATTTTTTGAGGCACTTTATTTTTGAGACAGGGACTATCCTCCAATGAAGGGAAGTCTTGACGGGTTGTTGTATGGGGAAGTAAATTAGTTGTAGATAGTGAGCTTCAGACTACTTTAGAAAAGGGCTGGTATTCTAATGACAATGGCTTCTACACAATAGAGGCAGAGAATAAATTCTGAAACTGGCGGCACGGATTGGCCCAAATTGAGCACAATTTTTCGAGGCTGTCTTCATCTCTGGGTTGGCGATAGAGAAGACTGATCCTCCAACAAGGGAAATAAGGACACCTCGAAAAGGGATGGGTGAAATTTCTGAAATTGTTGACATAAACTCACGTAAATTATTGAGATTATTTTCGAGTCTAAATTTCATTTTTGAGGGTTTGAGGTAATGAACTTCGAATTTTTGGACAAACTCTTGAACCTTAAACTTTTCTTTCCATAACTTCACCGCACAGTAAATTTGACAATGAACAAACATGATTTTCAATTCTTTTCTTTCCAAGGTAAAACCACAATAAGCGATAACATTCGTGGGTCAGTGATTAGATACCAGATGGGACGTGAGGTTATCAGAAAGCCCCGGGAAAATGTTGACTGAAGAGCAAACGAAAAAGATCAGAATACCAAGCTGTGTAGATTGAGGGGATTCAAAAAGAAAAGTGGTAAATTAACTGAGTCTTGATAGGATCAGACTTCACGGATTGTCGATTGTCTGCTCGCGTAATCGTCTTCTTCGCCTGAAGTCAAGTGGGTACTGAAACAAGCACAGTCGATTTATACCCCTCCTTGAGATCGTGTGCAAACCATTCAAGTCTAATTATGCATGGAAATTGATCATAATTTTAAAAGTGAAGAATATCTACCATTAAATTTAGCAGTAAAGTAAAGGCGTATAATATTTCGTAATTTTCTTGGGAATCTTATCCTATAAAAGAACTCAAATATTTTCTACTCATCAAATCAAATAAGTAAAAGTTAGCGGCTCTTGTAACTTTTAAAATAACTATAATTTTTCCATTTAAATTAGAGGACACAAGCTCGACGTCTTATAAATTAAAGACAATATACTCTCTTTAAAGAAATCAACGTTGACGTTTTTCCTTTCAAATACTAGGAAGAAATCAGATGTAATAAACAATGATTCGGGTTTCGAATAAAGAATCGAAATAAACCCGAATTTTATTTTACAAGAAATTCTTATATAAGTTCTCCTTCCTCGTTCGGGAGAATTATTTAAAGCAGTCTGCTCGCGAACTCAAACAATGAAACTGAACAAACACATGAAGAAGCTTAAATATGATTGTGTAAACGTGCGTACCGGTTTCAATCGGAAAAGGCCGCCAACTTGTTTACAATTAGCGAAAATGAGAACTGAAGAACGATCGAATTTTGATTGAAATATTATACAAAAACTGGTGGCACCTAACTACTCGGTATTTGATCGAAAACTGATAACGATCAGTCGCAAACAAATCAAAATAAAATCTTAAATTAGGACAAAGCGATTACGAAGAAAAAAACGGCCAAAAAGCGCGGTATCAATACTGCACGCGAGAAAATTTCTAGAAAGGAATTATCGGAGGTCAGATAAGCGCAAAATGAAAAAAACTCGGTGTCTCACTTGCCGGTAAACGCCGCAGAATACAGAAAGTTCAGAAACTGCATCTAAATGCACCTCAAGGTAGCCGTACAGAAAAAGGCTTGTATGAAAAGAAATACTAGAGTTTTAGGACAGAGACCTCGGTTCAGTGACCCTCCTCCCAAAAGTGGTAGTGATGTCATCATCACTCGTGTAAATTCTTCGAAAATCACTTATATTCCCCACGTATGCTGAGATTCTCTCATCCATTCATAAAGGATAATAATGGATCATTGTTTCATTGTTGATCACTTTGCCAGCTCATATCATGTTGTAATCTTTCGAGCCTAAATTCCAATTCACTCCGCGCTCGAACAAGTTCTAACGTTTTCTTTTAGGCTGAAATTTACAGTCTGTGGCGGTAAATGACCCTTAGAGTACTCAGGCATTGAACTTCATTCGACAACAATCTTAACCTCGCCCACTCAAAAGAAAAGACGGAATAACAAGGAATATATTCATGCCGTTCGAAAAGTTTCAAGTTACGCAATTTTATTTTGAAAAGGCGAGACGTCTAGATTTTGAGAACAAATATTAAATTTTCTCCTCGGCCAATACTCTTACGTGTGTAGTACTCGCATTTCGCGTATAAATCGAAGCTTTTTCCGAAATACAACACAGTGCGACTAACCTTTTTCGTTTATAAAGTCTCGGTTATGATTGTTTTTTTTCTTCGCAATAATTTAACGCCAACGCGAACAACGTATTTTTTATTCGCTTTACCCATCCAACATTTCTGCTGAGCATGGAGCTATCCTGAATCATTTCAAATTTTCATGAGCCGCCATTCACACCTGATGTCTGAATAAGAAATTAATTGAATCGATATCGTACGATAATGAGGTATATTTTAGAATTTTATTTTCATTTTATGGATAGTTATTTTTTCTAGAACGGTCTTAGGCTATTGAATACTCTACGAACTGTTTGGTAGGGAGGGCACAACTTAGCGTATTCATGAACATTGAAGAGCGATTTTTATGGGTACAGAGTTCGAAAAACCCGTCAGTTTCGCGCGGCGAGTATAATTGATGCTGAACCCCAATTCTTTTTGTTGAGCGGAGAAAAACTGGCTTGAGTTTCATGAAATGTGAAAAAGAGAATATGGAAAAATTTTCTTTTCTTTTTTTCCTAATTGTCTACAAAGTAAAAGCTAATCTGTTAGAATTTAGTGTAGAAAACAAAGTAATAAGTTGTTCCAAACAAGATCGCTCGGTGAAGGAAAAAAGTTGTTACTTCCATTAGCAAATCTCACTTCGACCATCTGGTCCTTATTGTAAGATACTCAAAGAGTGACGAAAGCAAAAAATTGCAACGACCGCAGATATTCAGAGGAAGACGCGAGATCTTTCGGTTAATAAACCATCATCAGACAAAGATGAAAAGCGTCTTCCTCTGTATATCTGCGGTCGTTGCGATTTTTTTGCTTTTGTTACTCTTTGAGTATCTTACAATATGTCGAGCCGTAACATTTCGGACCGTATTAATTCTATCTGGTCCTTATCTTACAGAGGGTCAAGACGATAAGAATTAATTCTCTCACGTCTAAGGATAGAACATACCTGTCTCACATCTTATTAAACCTGTCCTTACTGCCTGGGAGATTACCCAAACACGAAAATTTTTTCACTTGTCCTGCTCTACGATATGACCTCCAAATGCCTTCATCTATCAACTCAGCATTAAATAACAACTTCATTAATACAAATTACGTAAATTCATGATGAACGTTTTGATTGACGCTAACATGCAACTTGGCTCCTTATTTTCGCTCCATTACTGTGTTGAAGTGATACGAAGAAATAAGGAGCCAAAACAACACGGATTCCATGTATCTCTATGTTTGAAGACCACTGAGTCAACATTTCATCTTTGTGAGCTAGAGTCGCGTACAGGTGCCTGATCTAGTGCAAACTCCCATTTAACTGGTAACATCTTTTTGGTTCATCTAGTGTAGACAGATTAAAATAGTTCCTTCAGATAACTAGATATGCAATATTCCAGCCCATTCGATGAGCCAGATATGCAATGCTTCAAACACTGTCCCTTCGTTGAGCCAGATGTGCAGCTCTTCGAGCACCGTAAGACACAGAAGGCCCTTCTAAAACACCCCATAGGACAGGCTCCCGGCCTCCCCTCATTCAACTCCGTTGAAGAACAGCTGTGAATTTTTAAAAGGGAACCTGTTTTGTTGGGGGATGGGGGGTCGGAAAAAACGTCCACCGGCCAGCCGGCAAAGCTCGAAGGTCGAACATTCTCCAATTCCCCTTCCTATCATACATGTCAGTATACAGGGTGAGGCAAAATGATATTACCAGTTGAATGGGAGTTAGGGCTAAATGTGTCGGAGCGTGAAAATGCAAAACGACTTATAGTTTAAATCCATGAAATTTGTATCTCAATTTTATCTTTAACTCGAGCCATATCCGAAAGTTCTATGACTTTTCTGAGCCGAGTTATGGACCAGAATGTGCCGAAATTTGACAACAGGGGTTCCCAAAGTGGTTGATTATCTAGAAAAAATTTTTTCTAATAAGTAATTGCGTAATCTCTCATATTTTCTCTCGCATCTGTAACGAAATTTCGCGTCGACTCGAAGAAGCTCGAAAATGACTGCATGGGCCCAAGGAGGGTCAAAATTTCCCAAAATTGAAAATGCGGTCATTTCTGACACTTTTCTTGAAACCTTGATAAAATTTTGCGCTGAGTCCAAAAAAAATGGTTGAATGACTGAACTAAGCATCGAAATGACTGAATGAGTCGAAGGAAGGTCCAAATTTCCTAAAATTGAAAATGCGGTCATTTTCAACATTTCTTTCGAATCCCCGATAAAATTTTGCGCCGAGTCCGAAATAAATGGTGGAATGATAGGACGAAGTACCGAAATTATCAAATGCACCCAATGAGGGTAATTTACTGAAATAGCGATTCAGTCTCGGCCAATTTCCCCAACATGAAAATTGCGTAGTTCTTGAATCCGCGAGTGTACAACAGAAAGCGAGCTTCTTCTTAAGCTTTGTCTCACTGCGTAAACGAACGGAAAATTCTTCATGTTTGCCCTCCTTCATCAAAGACGGGGCCTCGTTCGATCTCTCACCGCGAGTGTACAACAGAAAGTGAGTGTCTTAGTATCATTCCTTCTAGCGGCCGAAACAACGCAAATTTCTGCACGTTTGCCTTCATCAATGACGGGACCTTCTTTAGTCTCTCATCGCGAGTGTGCAATGGAGTGCATGCTTCTTGGTATCATTCATTCTAGTGGTCGACGTACCGCAAATTCCTGCACTTTTGTCTCCTTGATCGAAGACGGCCTCTTTTCAATCTCTCACAACCAAATGCTAACTCACATCCATTTTGATACTTCATAGTTGGGTGATTATTTTCAAATTCAGCGCAAAATCTTACGAAAGTATTGGACAGACGTTCGAAGAACACGCAATTTTTTTTATGAGGTAGAATTTTAACCCTTATTGATCCGTACATCCATTCCAAAGCTTCTTAGGATCATTTGGGTGATTTTTTCGGGCTCAGCGCCTTTCACTGCAGAATGAAATAAAGTTTACAATTTTCTGAATTGAGGAAACTTTGAACCTTTCTGGGCTCACTAACCCATTTTGATACGTGGCATTATTTTGTAACTATTTTTTTTTTGTTTTCCCAGTAAAATTTCATTGAAGGAGTATCAATTTGATTCTTAGATTGTTTGGAATTCAGTTCAATACTGTAAATTAATAATTAATTTTTGAGCCCTATTTCCGGAACCCTGACAAATTGGTTCATTTTGGACACATTTCGGTTCATAACTCGGCTCAGAAAAGTCGTAGAAACGCCGGATGTAGCTCAAATTAAATATAAAATTGAGATACCTACACATTTCGTACATTCAAACTATACGTCTAACGTTTTGTATTTTCGCGCTACGACGGATTTAGCCCAATCCCCCATTCAACTGGTAACATCATTTTGCCTCCCCTGTACACGGTATAGCCTGAAAGCCCTTCAAGTAACCAGATAAGCAATGCTTCATACACCAATTGGCATAGCCCCTTCAAAGACCAGATATGCAACGCTTTAAGCACCTTAAGACTTGAAACCCCCTTCTATCAAATAGCTTGGAGATTTTGAAGTCCGCCTCCTATCATATCATGGTTTGGGGGTACCTCTTAAAACAGGTTCCCTGCCTCCCCTTCAACTCCGTTGAGGAACCTGTGAGCAGTGCTGCCAGTCTCGAAAAAAGGATGATTTTTTTATAGATTTTGTTTTGCGTAAAATACGGATTTCTTGTACTCGGGAGAAAAGTACTTTAGTCACTCGTATAAGAGATACTTTTCTCTTGGTCGTCACGGTCCTCCGTAGCATTAAGTCGATCAAGAGCGAAGCACCTTTGTCACCTGATTGAGAGATACGTTTCTCCTGAAAGTCCGTATAAATCAGTTTCAGGTCTTTGAAAAAATGCAGATACAGAAAATATCATCTGGCAGCAATTTATAGGTGCAGTCGAGGGCTAGATTCGTCTCGTCAAGACGGCGCATCGAATCATGTATTTGGTCAGTTCACTTGCCTTCAATTCCTCACCGCTAAATTCGGTTGTCTTATTGCTGCTTCGTTCTCTTCATCAGTCGATCTTCAACTTTCACAAAAGTATTAAGGCAAGAGACTTCATAAAATGCGAGAGTGAAAACTGAGAAGACATGTAACTTTAATGGAAAAATTAACCATATGACCTATTGGTATAGAGGTGAAGTCGAAAGAGTGGAGGGTGTGTTTTTCGTAGTAGATTGCTGAAAATGCCAAAGTAATAACTTCAAAGAAGGAAGAGAAGATTGGACTTGTTATCTGCATGATTCAGGACAGTTTTTCTCAGAATTATACCATATCCTTCGATAAACTGTCCTATTGTAAAACTCTACCAAGAGTTTACTAATGAACTTAGCTCACTCGAGTCTAATGTTATGCTAAAAATTAGTATTTTTCTGTTCTTTCATCTCAGCAAATGTTAAAAAGTTTTAAATTTCTTAGATTAATTTCTTAACATTGTCTCATTTCAGAATACAAGTTCTATGACAAGAATGAAGACGCGGAGGAAATACGCGAAGATAGTTTTGCGCCTCGAAATATCCTCAAATCGAGCAACGGCTATTCCGTGGAAATGATGTGACTCAAAATCATGAAAATAAAATCCGTGTAAGTGTCCATCATTTTTCAATCACTTCTCCCGCCCATTGTAGGCTGACCCTTCAAATTATATTGTTCCAGAGATTCCATCGAATAGATATGGATTTGAATTTTCACACCTCAGACATGAACGAATCCTTGTTAAACGACAGTGATGATACGATTACCGGAGGACTCACCCTATTAAATGAAAGCTCACAAGTCACCCCATACAGCGAGCGTTTAGAAACGTATATTGTGCCGGTCGTTTTTGCTATCATATTTATCGTCGGTGTGATGGGAAACGGAACTCTGGTCACAATTTTCGCTCGCAATCGAGTGATTCGAAATGCGCCTAATATTTACATTTTAAATTTAGCACTCGGCGATCTCCTTGTAATAGTTACCTGCGTTCCATTCACGTCGATGGTCTACACTATCGAGTCGTGGCCATTTGGATTGCTGATTTGCAAGATCTCCGAATTTACCAAAGACGTTTCGATCGGCGTCAGCGTATTCACTCTGACCGCGTTGAGCGCAGACCGTTACTTCGCCATAGTCGATCCTCTACGGAATTTACACTCGTCTGTCGGCGGTAGAGGGGCTAGAAAATTTACCATAAGCGTCACTATATCGATATGGTTACTCTCAATACTCTTCGCAGCTCCTGCAGCAGTTTTCTCTTACGAACGCGCATTCATCGATCAGGACGTTGTCCTGTTCAAAGCGTGCTATCCATATCCAGATTGGATAGAGGGGTATGGACGCAAAATGGTGATGATACGATTTTTCATCTATTTTGCCCTTCCTCTAACTATCATAACGATTTTCTACGTGCCGATGTCACGTTATCTCTTCCGCAGCGTGCGTATTCTACCTGGCGAGACTCGAATCCAAATGAATCAGATAAAGGCGAGACAAAAAGTTGCTAAAACTGTGCTAGCATTCGTTTTGATATTCGCGTTTTGTTTCCTCCCTCAACACATGTATATGCTCTGGTTCTATTACAATTCGACGGCGCAGCAAGATTACAACGCTTTTTGGCACGTGTTCAGGATCGTTGGATTCTGCTTAACTTTTTCGAATTCGTGTATCAACCCGATAGCGTTGTATTTCATTAGCGGCACGTTCCGCCAGTATTTCGACGATTACTTGAACAGGTGCTTTCGTTGCCAGGAAGGGTCGCGGCGAAGACGCTGCTCGACTATGGAACGCAGCAACAGGTACGCCGGAAGCAGTACGTATCGAGACAACACTCGTATCGGATGTGGGAACGGATACGGATATACGCAGACACGTAGAATGACGACGATGACGACGAGTAATTCGCTGGCAATTCAAATGAGTACGTTGACGCGACCCGATCCTATTTTGAAGACCGAACGCACCGTAACGTCGTTATTGAATGGTCTTGAACTTGAAGACCAGCTAATTTGAAAATATTGATTAATTAACGCGCTAATTGGATATCGTATGTCTTAACATTGATAAATCTGATCCTTAAAACAAATTCTGTTTCTAGTCATTCTGGTTCGGTATCGTGTAAGTATTGTATTCGTGTACTTATTTTCCTCGTTGAATTGTTACCGATATTTTTTTAACGTATACTGTCTTTCGTGTTTTATTTTAATTCTCATTTTCTTTGTACTTAATTTCATCGAATTTTGTGTCTCTTTTTCTGTTTCATTCCATCATCGTCTTTTCCGAACGGAATGAAGGAAAAAATGTTTGTTACTAGTAAATTTCAAAACCGCTGAACAGTCGAAGTACTCATGAGGGAATAGTTTTCGACAGGCTGAAAAAAGTGATCTAGAAAAAACGAGTTGTGATTAGGAAGATGATGAGATTCGTTGCGGATGTATCGAAAAGGATCCTTTGCATTTATTTTATTATTTAGATTTGGATTCATTAGACAATTCGCGAATTTAGAACAATGTATCGCAGAAATTTGAACCACCCCGACTTTGACGAACGGTATATAATTATTGTGTATCATTTTTACTGGATTCTGATTGATTTATTGCTGCGAACGAAAAGGTCATTTTCTTATTGAAGGCTCTGTATTTTCACTGAATCATATACAGCGCACATCAGACATAAATGATGTACCTATTTGAATTAATATTTTTGTGTAATTGTTTCAAATTTTGTAAGATTTATTGTGAGTATAATTTTTGAAATAAATGTATGACGAATAATTTGGGTAGTTTTACTGTTATTATTATTCATTCATATTAATGCCATATTATTTTTATTCAGAATGAGATTGATTCAACTCCGTTTCCTTGCAGTATTTTCGGCTGTCTCTTGCGGGCAAAAAATGACGTTATATTTGCCAAAATTCCTCTCTCCCCTGCATAGGATTCGGTGTATAGTCTGACAGATACCGTTTTGCTAGTGTATTGTGGTTAGCAAGAGTATCGTTAGCTTTACGACAGCTAATCTGATAACTAGGTAGTATTTTATTTTTATGTATTGCGGTGGTGATGATCTGAACGTCTTGAGTTCGGTTTGAATCGATTTGACGTTTTCTGAACCGATTAGTATACATCTAAAAATTCCAAAAGAAAGGATTCCACTTCATAAAAAATATTAGATCATGTATATGTCTTTGTGCTTGTCCAAGAGCCAGGCTGTGAAAAAATGCTCTTCTTATGAAGTCATCGACTAGGATGTAGTGCGTAGTCTAGTTTTTGGTAAAATTATCATGCAATGGGAACATGCTGGGCTAATTAGCTGACAGACTGTATTTCATAACCTAGTGTAAGCCCGTTGACTGTATAATTTTAGCCTAATGTAGCCTATTATACGCTAGCTGAAACAGTGTATGTTGAGCTACGTCTTCAACTCAAGTTGGCCTATTCAACTCTTTCTAAAGTATCAATGGAACACTCTTTGAATATGATGAGCAGGCCCGTCGAGAGGTCCAGTCGGGTTCGGGGCAAGGAACACATTCACCCCTTCCCCTTGTGAACTGGGCCCGGGGAAAATCCCCAGTTACCCCTCCTCTCATCAGGCCTGACTTTGTGGACCGAGTACAACTAGAATTGGCATGAGATGAGATGCTTTGTAGTTCAGAATTTGAAATTCCTCGCTGAATGACAAGTTGCAGATGTTTAAGCACTTTTGACATGTTTCATGTCTTTAGTCACACCTTGTACCACCCCCTCTGCGAGTACCACCTCCTTACTCTTAAATTATGAACTTGGAAAATTTTTCGAAAAAAATCTTTATAACTTGTAAGGTGATTCAGAAATCTGCGAGTATCACCCTCCTACTCTTTTGATGAGGTTAGGTTAGGTTCTGATTTCTATTTCCGAGCAGTCGAAAAATTTTGATAATTTGCATTAAAAATACCGTGATTTTCTATCTGCTTTCAATTTAAACTTTCCTTGTAAATTATATATTCGTTACACTATCCGCGCAACGTGACTATTTTTACTGACTTAAAATGTAGTTTTTAGACTGTCAAGCTGGCTTCTACAAAATCCGGAGCAATGTTCACAATTTCGAGTACTTAAAATTCAAACATTCAAGAAATTCATTCGGGCTAGTTTAGCAGAGTTTGATTCCAAAGTAGACTTATAACAGACCAAGGACGGGGGGTCACTCGCTCCGCTTGTTCGCCATTAGCCTCAAATATTCTGAAGTGATGATCTTTATCGATTTGGCTACGTCAGAAAATCCATGACTTTTCTATCATAAAAAGGTCTTAATATTTTGCTGCGGCTCAGAGTTTGGATTCTCAAGATTCTACCGAGATGTTAACTATTGAGAAACTGGAAATATATTAGATGAGAATAACGAGAAAACTGGTTCGTATTTTCGAGGACAAAATAGAATTGGGAAAGAGATTAGGCAGTCTGCGTCTACACTTTTGAGCTTTCTTTAGCGATTTTGTATGACAAGGCCATTTTTGTATTGTTCTGACCCAATGACGAATTCGTCTTTGGGTCTCGAGCTCTGAATCCTTAGGAACCTAAGAATAGAGTTATTCTTGAGGCTCAACTTTCAATCACAAGGGTAAGAGCGTCTGCGCCAGCACATTTTGAGCTTTCTTCGGCGATTTTGTCTGACAAGTGCATTTTTGAAGTTTTTTGACCCACTCACGAATTCATCTTTGGGTCTCAAGCTATGACTAAGAATTCTGAAAAAACTGGAAATGAATTAATTTCGGAGGCTCAACATCAAACTGAAAGGGTGAAGGGAGTCTGTCTCTGCAAGTTTGAGCTTTCTCTAGAGATTTTGTCTGGCAAGGGCATTTTTATACTGTTTTGATCCAAACACGAATTCGTCTTTGGGTCTCGAGCTATGAATGCTTAGGAACCTGGAAATATAATTATTTCTGAGTCTCTACTTCGAAAACTCAAGGTTATTTCATACCCGCGTTTAATTTCCTTTAGCAGTTTGGTATGACAAGAAGATTTTGTCTCTCAGTTTGAATACTGTAGGCTTTCTTAAGGTGTGTAGACTTTATGCAGGCCCGTCGAGGGCTCCAGTCAGGTCCGGGGCAAGGAACACAGCGCTCACCCCCTCGAACAATTTTTTCACCCCTCTCCTTGTAAACCGGGCCCCCTAGAAGAGCCAGGCCCGGGGACAAGATCCCCAGTTGCCCCCTCCTCTCGTCATGCCTGATGATGAGGTTTAAGTAGAGCGATGGAAATTGAAAATATCTTAGGTGTGTAATTCTACTCTCGGGTGTTGCCTTATCATCGCAGTTGTATCTCTACTGAAGAGCGAACAAATGATTTAACATGGCATAACACTGTGAGCTTGTTGGCTACAACAACGTGATGTTGTAATTAGTTCACACTTCAACCTATGTGCTGCGTTTCTATTGGCTATATTGTATACCAGGTGTGCTGTCATCTTATTGCCGTCCTATGAGACCGAGATAGCTAAGTTCGCGAGTAGATTAATGGGAGGAAAAAAACTATCAGTTCGCACCTAAACAAAGTATCAAAAACTATTAGGATCTAATAGAGCGATTGGAAAGAGTAGAAAATAAGGGTAACGATGGACTGGTCTACTTGGATGTGACGAACATATTCGGAGGCATACCAAAGACAGAACTTCGCAAACAAGAGATACCCAATCATGAGTACGTCAAAATGGTGGAAGAGGTTGTGAGTCAAAACAACTGCTGATTCGATAACAAGTTCTACAGCCAGGAAGAAAAACTTGCGATGGGATCGCGGCTGTCACCGAATGAATGGTATAGAAAATACGGTATTGAAGAGCAGCAAGTTTCAAACATTCGATCGAACACTGACTAGATGATTCCTAATTGTGTGGTCAGGCACTAATGGAGATTTCTTCGGGAAAGGAATGCGATGAATGGAAGCATCAAATTAACTGTAGAAAAGAGCAATGAGACCATAAACTATTTCGATCAAAAAATCACACTGGAGAATAACTGGATAGAGTACAAAATCTACGGGAAGGTATCGTACACCGACACGTTCATCCTAAGGGACTCGTACCACCCCTACCAGACGCAAGTTAGCAGCAATTCGGAACTGTTGCTATTCTAACCAAAAGAACGACGAAGAGAAAAAGGACGAAATGGAGATGGTAAAGCAGATCACAGCAACCAATTTGAGGAGTCCTTGAGTAAAAGGGAGCAAAGGAAAGATGATGTATTCCGGGAGAAAAGTCAAGGGAAAATTGAGTCAGAGTACGAGTTAAGTTGCGAACAGTGCGGGGGCATCCACGCAGGTGAGATCTAGGGAAAGTTCAACATTACTACAAAAGAGCATGAAAAACCGGAGAAAAGTCACTGTTGGCAAATACCGTCATTGAGGACAGCACAATGGTGGAGCGGTGGAGTAATATTTGAGGTCATACATTTAGAGAACCGCCTCCAGAGAGAAAAACTGGGAATAGATGGAGTTGGCGAAGGCAAAGAGGAGAAAAGCTAACCTCTTGAGAAATCTGACCACGTTTGACTGCAAAAGATTATTTGACTTGGTGATCGGAAGAGAGAGGAATAGAAGAAACGATCGATAAGATGACAGCGCACCCGGTAGCCAAAAACAGGGCGTAGATTAAAGCATGAACCAATCATCACGCAGCATTGTTGTAGCCAATAGGATCACAAAGTTGTGCTATCAAAACCAATGTTAAAGGCCATGTTCTTCAGTAGCGATACAAATGATAAAGGGTTACACTCAAAAGTATTCTTGTAAGCTGAGTAGTGAACTAGCAAGTGCGTCCACTCAATGCATTTCTCATGGGACGGACGCCCTTCTGTCACCTAAATTGTACACTTGAGATTCCTTCAATTTCCCAAAGTAGATGTCATTATTGTTGAAACATGAAAATAAAACCTATATCCGATCTCGAAAAAGAAAGATTTTCTAGCCGAGTCAAATAATTGAAGATCATGTTCCATGTCCACTAGTCAGTGAACTTACTTATATTTTAAAGCAACGCCTGCTTTGTAATGAAATGATGGCCTGGCTTCTGAATTTTGCACACAGAGGCGCACGCTTCCGTTCTAGGATTAGGTTAGGCTATCTAACTAACGGGGTAGAGAAGGGCTGTCGACGTTAGTGACGACATAACTATCAATGATGAATGCAGTGTTGCCAGGTAATTTTTTCGAAAATTCGTATACGCCATTTTTTCTACGCCTGAAAACGGATTTTTCCCAAACTGTCAATAACGATCAGGAGAAAGATATCTCTTATCGTAGTAACTCAGGTACTTTTCCCTTGATCAACTCAATGTTCGGAGGATCGCGGTATCAGCTTAAAACGACTAGGAGAGAAGTACCTCTCGTACAAGTGATTAAGGTACATTTCCCTTGAGCACAAAAAATCCGCATTTCGCTCAAAATCTAAAGAATAATTTCGAGGAGCAAAAATCCGTAGATCTGGTAGCACTGTGAATGCCTGTGACGTCAGCAGCATACATAACGTCATCAGCTTGGCTCTCTCCTCCTTACTCTTTCCAATTCTCAGGATCGCCCACTCCGCTCATGAGCGACGTTATGGTTGCTGATGACGTCATAGATACCAATGATTGATGGTTATGTTGTCACAAGGTCATGAGGTTATCAGCTTGGGCTCTTTCTTCCTTACTCTCTTTCATTTTAATTTAGGGATCACGCACTCTGCTCATGGACCTCCCAACAGTCTTCAATATACTAGGCCTCCGGGTCACGGCCGATGACGTCATACTTGCAGTTTTCAGAATTGGGGTGCTACTTCTACTTCTAGTCGTCATTATAGTGGTCTATACAGTATACTGTAATATACTAGGTTTGCTGTCAGCCTTCATGAAACCAGGCCCAACATACATGAAAGCCTCCGCAAATTTCCGAATCAGGCTCGGTTACGATATACCTAATTATAAGAAAAGAGAAGGGATATACATCGTACAAGATTATTAGGAGGTGAGGAGAACTCGCTACTTTTGGAATTAGTGTGAATCGTAGATTTTTGAAATCATGTCCAGGGTTCTTCTCCAGGATGTGGGAGGTGGAGCGACTCGCGGAAGTGGTGAGAATTCACAAACTTAGGATTCAGAAAAGATGTGTTTTGAGGACCGCGCACTCGTGTTTGGATTTAGGTGTCAAAAGTTGCGTAGGATTACCACCCGTTATTGCTGGTTCTCCAATATGAAAACGCACTTAAAAAACGATTGGATTATGATTAGACTCACGTTTAGAGGTGACTTCAGTTACATTTCTCACGATTTCGTATTAAAAGCGTGTTATAAATTTTTTTTAGCAGTTTTCTGTGTTGCTCAGGTCTTGGAGGAAAGAAGAAAGATCGAGAAATTTTTTGATTTTGCTGCAATAGTGAAAAGATTTCGTGTCAACTCACGCTATACATGAGTTTTCATTCACAGGTCATCTGGCGAGAGAAACTCTAGATAAACGTAGTGGAAAAGTAACAGAGTGGACACTAAAAAGATTCGAAGGGTGACCGGTGATTTGGTGAAGAGAACAGTTACGGAAAATAGTGAGTGTGACCTGAGATAAAGTTGCCAGAACTGTAAAATGTAGGGAAGAGCAGGGTGAGGGGATATTCTCGCGAGCTTGATATTAATAATTCCATTCAATTGTGGTCTAGTATGAACAGTCGTATGAACCGTGCGAACGGCTAATTTTCGGCGAACGGTGTAGGCAAGCCATATTACAGTTCTAGAAAAAAGTAGTATACACTGCGTACTGTAGGCAAAACAAAACTCATATCATTCATTCGCCTTCAGACGCGTGAATCGTTCATTTCCAATAAAGTAGTAAATGTGGTGAGGCATCGAGCAACGGACGAGTCCGCTAACCGTGAATTCTTTCTTCCTGATTCTCATAAAGAAAAAATTTCGAACGTATATTTTTTTAATTGCGCTTTAGATAACGTTTGTCTACTAAAGAATGCGAATTTCTTTCAACGTAGGAGACCCGACTTCTAGAGGCGAGTCTGAAAATATTATTAAAGGACCCTCGAAGAAGAATTTAATCATGTCCAGGGAAGCAAGAAACATTTCATCTACCATAGAGAGGTACCGGAGTACAGTGTACCAAAAATTATTTATAAAAAGCCTTCTTAACGAATTTAGAAGCAGGATTACTATCGAAGCCTTATAAGTAGGCAAGTAACCCTCTTAACGGAAATATCTTTGATTTTTCCGCTACTTTTTTTTTCATACACGCGAAAATAAACGGAGGAAAAATGTCGCTTCAGATTCTAAGGCCGTTACCGCTTTCATAATTCTATAACCGGAACCGGAATATTAATTTTAAATTTCATGTAGAACTATGTATAGGTACCGTCGATATTTATAAATTCGAGTTGATCGTTCCGGTCTATTTATAATACCTATTTATATTGGCCGACCTATTAAAAGATCCCATAGCGCACTACGTAAATACGTTTTTTATTAGAAATCGTAGGAAATATGATTGATCGGAACGGAAGTATTTTTATGTACAAAAGTCTTTGAATATGTATCATAATCCAATCGTTGTTTGGTTGATAGAGAACTAATGGAGAGGGATGCTGTTGTACAACTTCTATAATATCGAATATTTTTCCCACCAGGACTAATGGGCTACCACACTAGGTATTTGTGTTAGACGACGTAAACGAGTGAGAATCTTTCACAATTTGTATACCTTGGGTAATACGCCATTAAGAGCGAAGTGGCTGGACTTTGGTGGCAGAAATTGTAACCCGATTAAGGTATGAAATAAGCACATTAACTTTAATGAGGACAAATACAGCTTCATATCTTATTTGCTTTTGTTTTAGTTTCCAGGAGCTCTTTATTAGCGCAGTCTGTTGGTGCTCTGAATGAAGAATTAAAGGGATGAATGAAATACATCAATGCTTAACCTAGAGAGAATAAAATTGTTGAACTGGAGAGATATTCGATCGCAGGCTCAACAGAGAGTAAGAGGCATTCTTTCTCCAAAATCAATTTCCAACCGCGACAAAAAAATTTAAATACAAACTCAGGTCGAGTTTGAAAGAGAGCGACAAGTATATACCTATGGGTATTTATAACCATAATCAGAAAATTTTCGACCTTCATTTTAAGAGGAATTGTACAAAAATCCTTCTTTCATTTTCGGTAAATATTTCTCGAAAGGAAGTGGAAAGGTTTGGTGACGTGATTTTTTGAACTGCAAGACACCTTGTTGATTGAGAATAAAACTTCGCTGCGCTATTCGAACTCGTAGGATATTTCCGAAGTACAGAGAACGAAGAGAGAATGCTGTAACGCCTTCGCGAAATATTTATACTTCGTGAAATTATATTATGCCGGAATTTTTCGATTCAACGATGCTGTAGTTGGCATAAATTGAATTCCTACTGCAGTAAATTTCTATTTTTAGGGTTCGAGGTGTCATAGTTTTTCAATAAGATTCTCATAAAGTATTTTTCGTATCTCGCAAACAGCATTTTACCAACTTTCGCGTATTCCCCTGCCATCTACAATATTTTTTAAGTTACATCATTTTCTTTTTCCATGATGCGATATGTATCTGGTTACTACCCATCTGATAGGCTTTTCGTATCAGAAATTTGTGTTTGTTTCTTTTTTTTTTTCTTTTTTGGTATCATTCTCATGCGTGTATCCTTACTTTTTGTAATTTCAATTTCAGTAACGTGAGTATCTTATTATGGTAGGCCTACATCTTTGTTATTTCAGCATACTTGCGCCTTTCAGAGTGTATAAGAAACTAGAATTCCTACTATCGCTTCACCAAAATATTATAGAACTCTTCTCATCAGAAAATTGCTGAAAAAATTCGCGTTTCCCCTTTTTTCCGCGGCATTATACTCGTAACTATTTAATTACGAGTGTGATGCACTTAATTTTCTCCAAGCCTTATAAATGTTTTCAAATGGGACCCATTCGTAAGTCACAACTTAATTGATTATATTTTTATATTGATTTTGAAGATATGTGAAGCAAATCGCTGTGATAGAAGTCTAATCTAATGAAAAAAGGTGAGGGAAAATCAGCGATGTATTTGGAAATTTTCTGGAGGGGGAGAGGTGCAGGAGTCAAGACTAGAATGAATAAAGTTTAGGTAGGACACTTTATGACATCATCAATGACCTTGACCTATTTAAGGGACTTGGAAAAAAATTTATATCTTTGCTACTTCGGGACCTACATTTTTGGGCTTCATTATACTGGGCCTGACCTACAGTATACTAGGCCTACAAGACAATATTATGTCGATACAATCAACATCAATACATCGATGTACTATTTTTGTACCATGACTTTATCGATATTATCGATATATCAAAAACATTGACTCATATGTTCTAAAGACGTCGGGAAAATTTGTTGTCTTCATTTGTAATGGCGTTCTATTATTTCCAATTGATGCCACATGGGTATCTGTCACCTGGTGCCTCGTGGCCTGTCAAATGTTGGACACGAGGAAGGTGACCGAATCATTTCCTGATATGACTCGTTCGTTCAAGTACAGCCTAACGGCGATCGGAATACATTCTATTATGGACCACTTTTTGGCAGAACTATAATGAGAATTGCAAGAAATTCTATGATGACATCATCAGTAACCTTGATCTGATGGAGCCTGCATACAGTATCACAGTAGGGAAGGGGATGAGCCTAATATACAGTAAACTAGAATAAATTATATTGAAAAATAGGAATTTTTTGGTGTAGTTAAATGAGTAAAGGTCATGTTTCATGTCTTTCTCAGTATACAAGTATTTGGCTGTTGAATGTCAGTATGGCCGTGTAAATGAGATGTACAGAATGAATACCGAAAGCTAGTGTGGTTTTTGTGGGGCTCTTTATCGTCCAGTAATTTCGTGGAAGAGTAATTTTCTGAATCAACCCCGGAAAGAACCTGTTTTATCGGTGGGGGGTCGAACGTTCGCCGTCCGGCGGGCCAGCAAATTTCAGGGATCGAAAGTTAACCGGGAACCTGTTCTATGGTGGGCTTTTTCGAAAAATTTGCAGTGCGCCGGGTGGTGTTCGGCGAACAAGTTTCCACTTTCAAGCTTTGTAAGAGGGACTTGGAAAAAAAAATAGAGGCCCTTGCAACCCGCAACCTCCCGCCCTCGCGATCACGTTGGCGCGAAAATACTCCCTCAGAAAATGAGTTGGCTGGGCTCTTCTCAGTATACTGCATACTAGGCCTGATATAATGACGGCTGGAAATTGAACCTAAAGTAGGTCAAGGTCATTGATGACGTCAGAAAGCGCCACGCCATACGTCAGGTCATATCACGCAATTCCAGCGCTGGATTAAGGACATTGGCGCCCGCCCCAAGCACGGTGGAAGATAGCGTGCCTTTAGCACGCAATACTCAAAAATGATCAATTTTTCTATAGTCTACATGATTTTTGCTCAAAATTTGCCGCCATTGAAATCTGCCCCTCCGAGCACGTGCTTGTTGTGCTTTTGTCTTAATATGGCCCTGCGCAGTTTACAGAATCTCACGGACGCGGACGTTTTCTGAGGATGTAATCCCCGTAACAAAATGGATAGCAGGTTCCCGAGCCCCTAAACTAGGTCAAGGTCATTGATGACGTCATAAAGCATCTCGGCTGGAAGTTAAAATTTTTTCAAGTCCCTAAAGTAAGTCAAGGTCATTGATGACCTCATAAGGCGCCACATCTCACGTCACGCAGTTCGCAGAAACTCTCAGACGCAGACACGGAAGCAGAAGATTTCTGAGGATGTAATCCCCGTAACAAAATGGATAGCAGGTTTCCCAGTCCCTGAAGTAGGTCAAGGTCATTGATGACGTCATAAAGCGCCACACGTCAGGTCACGTCACGCAGTTCACAGAATCTCCCGGTCGCGGACAAGGACGCAGACGTTTTCTGAGGATGTAATCTCCCTAACGAAATGGATAGCAGGTTCCCCAACCCCTAAAGTAGGTCAACGTCAAGGTCATTGATGACGTCAGACATCATAAAGCATCTTGGTGAAATTTTTTCAAGTCCCTAAAGTAGGTCGAGGTCATTGATGACGTCATAAAGCGCCACTTGTCACGTCAAGCAGTTCATAGAAACTCCCGGACGCGGACGTTTTCTGAAGATGTAATCCCCCTTACAAAATGGATAGCGGTTTCCCCGCTAAAAAAACTCACAAATTCTCTGACGGAATTGAATGAAGGAAGCAGGGAATTTGTTTTATGACGTATTGTAGATGGGTTCTATAGGTCTTACGATGTTTGAAACGTTGCATATCTGGCTTATTTAAGGGGCCAAGCCAATTGGTGTATGCTGTTTTAATTAGACTGTAAATACGACCTCTGAATTATGTATAATATGATAAGACGGGGATTTGAAAAAAGTATAATACTATCAAAAACAACCTTGTATTGAGTCCTATGGAGTTTGAAGTGTTATATATCGGGCTCATTGAAGGGGCTAAGTCAATTGGTGTAGGAAGCATTGCATATCTAGTTACTTGAAAAAGCTATTTTAATTAGGCTATACAGGGCGAGGCAAAAAGACGTTACCTGTTGAATGGGAGTTTGCGCTAAATCAGCCGTAGCGCAAAAATGCGAAACTTTAGATGTATACTTTAAATCTACGAAATGTGTTACTCAATTTTATCTTTACTTTGCGCCAAATACGAAGTTTCTACGACTTTTCTGAGCCGAGTCATGGATCAAAATGTGCCAAAAATTCACCAATTTGCCAGGGTTTCCAAAATAGGACTTGAAAATTAATTAATTTACACTTCTCTTAATATAATAGATACTAGTGTACGGGGTGGAAGGGGGGGGGGAGGTCGCCGTCTATTATAAGTCTAGTTTAAGACTAGTAAAATCCCAGAATGAAGCTAGTATAAACTTATAATGTAAACTGGGCGGGGTGAACTTTCACATTTTTAAATCATCCACGGAATAACGAGAGTGAAGAAATGGAGGCACGTGCGAAGGAGGGTGAAAAGGGAGCACTCGGGAAATTTCAAATTAGGAGTCAGGGCAGAGTAAAGACGTGAATTATATCAAAAATTTCGACCTTCAAGCTATAAGTGATAGCTATTCGTAAGAGGGCGCAAAGTGGGTGCCCCCTATGAAAGCCGCATTTTTGGAAGCTGCCTGAAAAGGGAATGTTTTTAGGAAATTGTTGAAATCTCAATTTTTTCTTCTTTCAGGTTATTCTATGTATGAAAATAACAAAGCAATGCTCTTACCACTTTTCTTCATTTTTCAATATTGACAAAGATACAGCACATCTTAGTTTCAAACGTGTTTATGGCATTTTTGCCGCATCCCCTTTTTAGGCACGACGCGAAGCCAGTGCTACCTACATTCGTGTCCTTATGCAAATAGGTGATGGCTTGGACTTGGGAGAATTTCGTCCTCTGCTAGCCGGATGACGAACGCTTTTTCCGAGGCAGACTCCCTCCTCCCCTCGCGTTAAAACAGGCTTCCTGTTTTATTGTTTCGTAGTGCTTGAAGAGTTGCATATTTGGCTCATTGAAGGGGCTAAGGCAATCAGTATATGAAGCATTGTATATCTAGTTACTTGAATGGGCTATTTTAATGAGCTTATATCCATACAATCATCAACCACCAAGCTATACTTATGATAGGAGGAGGACCTAAAAAATGTACAACACGATCAAAAATTGCATTATTGTAAACTGAAATACAGTGTACTGGACTTGAACTAGGCTAGGATTCCTCGTTGTATCATATTAGCTGTAAATAAATATGGTAGGAGGGGACTTGAAGAATTTTTGAACGCTGAGGTTGGCCGCCGAGGGGTGGGGGAGACAACTCGGGACTCTGAAAATTTCAAGTTAGGGGGTAGGCTTCAGCAAGGCGATGTATTATGTCCAGATACAAGGAGAGGGTCCAGCCTAGTTCAACTCCAGTATACTCTTCATTAGATGATTAGCCTATCATCATACTGTAGTTTATGATACTTAGTATAATTATATTTCCTACGCTAGAGAAGTGTGCAGACGCCCAGACACTCGTATTCAGATTCCTGAAATGAATCAGGGATAGGGCTGAGGTTCGACGTTAAGAATTTTTCGAGTCACAAGGTCATGGTCGTATATGGACGCATATTTTGAGATTGGGATAGGGCTTGAAACATGTCGAAAGTTCAAGTATCGTCATAAAAGAAATAGAAAACTTTTAGAGACTACAAACACTTCTGGAAAATTCGACTCTGGCAATGGGGGATGGTGGTTTCTACTATTACCTTTTCCTTTTATTATCATCCGCACCCATTATCTAGACCGAGAGTGGTGTTTTATTTGTGGACACTATCTACAGAGTATGTTTACGTATTTTATCAATTTGCGAGTCGAGAGATTGAGCTAGAGTGAGGAAGCTGCGAATGAGAAAGAACATTTATTATGCATCCTTCTACACAGGAGGGTGAAATTCCTGTGGAGATACTCATGCGATTGCTCAACTCGTCTTAGGCTCGTTTCGCAAACTTCCGTACTCTCTGTCAAGAAGTCATGTTAGTTGAAGAAAGAATTTAAAGAGAACAATCTCCTCCACACACACTCTTTAGATATGCATTATCATTGTTCATCAGTCTATAAAATAGACGCTGTTCAAACGCAACTTTTCATGGGTAAATTAGCACTTCGATATCATAATATATTAAGAAAAAAAGACCCTAAACATTGTAAGAGTTCCACCGCTACGCATGTAATCAAGAGTCTCTACTCATTTTTCTTCATAAATTTGCGACCTAATGACGAACGCTGATTACGCAATAATTATGAACCACGACGTAAACGAGCGAGACTGGCAGTTGGCAGCAGCTAGACCGACAGTACTGGAGTTCTGTTGCCTGAAAAGTAGGGGGTAAGTAAAAGCGAACGTCTGTTCCACGTTTCATTCGCTCGTGTAAAGACTTCGTAGTACATAGCTCGTGCTCGTAATTTTTTCGAATTTTCCCACCTGCTTGTTTATTAAAAGAAGGCACCCTTATACCGCATGAGACTACCACACCAGCTGTTCACAATTCTCGTTTTCTATTACTATTTAAAACTCCGGAAGAAGCGGTGAAGTGATAACGTTGAACGAAGCGCAAGGGGATAGGAGAACAACCGGTATGGGTAACGGTTGACATGCTGCCGGTCTCTACTCCGTAATTTCGGTTCGTCCTGCTCAACTACAGCCGTTGCCAGCACATTCAGTTCGTTTCGTTATCGTGAAGTAGGATGTCGTTCGCTGCGCTGTGGCGAAGTGTTGTAATTTCGGTGTTCGTTTTCGTATTCGCGATCTTACCGGCTGCCCTGTTCGCATACGCAACCGGCGATCTTGCTGATCTCGAGATCGAAACGTCGAATGTGTTCGAAAATGAATGGAAAAGTAGTGTCGAGTTGGCCGCGGATGGCTCGTACCGGTTGTCCTGGAATAATTACGAGCATAGGATCGTTTTCCTGGTCGAGGTGAAGACACGCGGATATTTCGAGCTGGGATTCTCTCACAGTGGTCGCGCTTCCGAAGCGGATATCGCCGTTGGATGGGTGAACAATGAGTACGGAAAAGCTCACTTACTCGTAAGTACCCGTTGTAATTTTATACTAGCTGTTATGTGCGGTAGGGAGAGGAAGGTTCGCCCTTTTAGGGCCTCTATAAAGTCGTGCGTTCAAGCGGATGCTTGTCTCTTTCCCCCTATACTTATTTACCCTGAGATGGTAGTTACAATTACGAAATTAGACGGTTTCAGTAAACGTAATTTTTGTGTACTTATGACTTCTGGATTCAATATCCGATCCACGTGCAAACGTACGAGATGACGATTGTGAAACTTGAGAAATTCGAACCTTTCTCCGGAAGAATCTGAATAAAAATTACGACTTCGTGTTGGTGGAAATTTTGAACATTCCACATTTTTATGACTAAGTCTGAGAAATTGTGTGTACATTGAAAGATTACGAGTGACATTGTCCTCGAATTCCGTGAAGTCGGTTAGGATCAGCTGTAGATGGAGATTTCTGTTTGGTGGAATGATTTTTATAGACTTCCTGATTTACCGTCAATTGGAGAGGGATCTTACAGATTCGAAAACTTATATTGGATGGTAGGGAGATGATACAGGAAGTACGAAAGAATTCGATGGATTTAAGAAGACCGAAACTTTTCATGTGAAGAGGGAGATCAATGGATTTATTTTTCTGACGAGAGAGAGACCTGGACTCCCTTCTTCACAACTTTCTGTGTAAGCTGAAGATGTGAACTCAAAGTAATACAGACGTGGAGAGCCTCAGTGAAAGCTCCCCTCTGATTCTCCCCCGATTGTACAAGATTAATAATGTACATGACTGTGGATTGAAACAGTTTTTGAAGTGTACAATTCTACTTCATTAGTTACTTCTACGAGAGCACTTTCGAGTGTTACCCTATCATCAGTTGTCCGAGTTCCAAAAATGACTGTGTATGATGGAAATGTGACTCACGGACAGGAATTAACCGCACTCGCACTGTTCCAGGGGTACTTCCTTGAACGAGGCAAGAATAGGTCTTGTAGAGTAATAACAAATTCACTTCCCTGAAGTTTGTCAGCGCTAAGTTTCGCTCCAAGTTTTCAATTCCAAACCCTCGTAATTTGTGGAAGCGAGCTCCAGTCTTATTCAATTGACGTCTTCAATCTTTATGGTGCTTAATTTTTAATAATAAATTCCTCAGTGTGCTCATGTACGAATACTATTTCGGACATACGTTTTTCGTGGCTGTTAATTACTCATCGCGTTGATGAAATTAAATCCAGTAGATCATTTGAAAAATGTTCACACACGTATCCACCCAAGACGTTTCGCAGAAGGTGAAACATGAGTAATAACAGATGGTATTTTGTAAGCGCAGCATGAATTTAAATGGTGTGGTTATACGTGTATTATGTATCTACATACAACCGACCATCATCGATATTATAAAACTCTACAGGATTTTTGAAATGAGAATCTTTGAATGATATGGGTGTAGACTGCGAGGGTTTTCACTTGAAAAAGATACGTGTCAGACAACTCTTTCCATATCTAAAAATTAACTTGGTGATTTTCGTCTCTCTCGCACACTCGAAGGATAGACGATACCCAATATTTTGGGAAATTATTTGATAATTTCTTGTACTCGGAGAATTTATTTTTTTGACGTGAATCTCACTGTCATCAGAAAACAAACTGCTTCGCTGAATTCGAAGAATATGTTGGGTAGGAATTGATAAGTTCAAGTTCTCCTCTCTCTTTTATCGGGGCGCTCGAAATCAGTCATTTGTGTCTTGAAAGTTGGAATTTTTCCAAATCTTCTCGTCTTGGCAATACAAGAGCCCCTATGCATCCCACCGATGGATGTTTGTGACTTCACTTATCATACGCCTGCTGTGTCACCTTAAGATTTCATTTTTGCGTAGCATTTTACAAATTTTCGTGCAATCTTCGGCACAGGTGACCAAGGCTGTCTTTGAAAGAGTTTCTTCTTCTCGGTGCCCCAGTTTTTTCATGCGAGGACTGCTGCTTGTTTTTGATCGTATCTTAATTCCTTTGGTTGTTCATCGTTATTGTCACAATTGGGACCTGTTCCAAGATGAAGGCAATTAGCAGCAAAACACAAATTTCCCAGGAGAGCCAAAACGAAGTCCAACTCTGGATGCTAGATCTACGGATTTTCGGTCCTCGAAAAAGATGAGAGTTTTTCTTTTTCTATGGATTTCTGGATTTCACGTACAATACGGCTCTCTTGCGATCAAGGGGGGGGGTGGTAAGTTAGACCCTCGGACGAAAGGTAATTTTCTCCTGCTCGTTTTAGGTTGATACGGTAGTGTTCTGTGTTATTGAGTCGATCAAGGGAACAGTACCTCAGCTACTCTTGTGAGATATACCTTTTTCCTGATCGTTATCAATGAATCAATCAAGATTCTTAGAAATCTGCTTTTAGGTCTTACAAAAAATTGTGGATACGGATTTTTGAAACTATCATCTGGCGGCACTGGTCTAATTGCATGCTGCTAACAACCCTTTTTTTTTTGAACAAGTGGTTGGTGCTAATCGCCCTTATCTTGGAGCAGGTCGCAGTTGCATTTATTGTGGGGATTGTTTTCCTTTCTGTCTCCTTGATGCAGTGCCTGTTGGGAACGTCCATATTTATGACTATTCGAGCTGTACAGGGTCCGGCAAAATGATGTGAACAGTTGAACGAAAAACTCCTGGGACCCCGCGACAATTTCTTGGAGTTCGCCAGTTGACTGTTCACATCATTTTGCCGGACCATGTATTCCTGTATAATCACGTTTTGAAGATCATATAATATCTGTAAGCATGATATCCTCATCCTTGCTTGTTTATCTACGGGCACGTCCGATCGTGTAGGGTAGGAGATTTAATCTTTTCGTTTTCTTCTCTTGTATTATTCAGTTCGATTATTGTCTTCGTTTACGAGTGTTGTCGTCGTTCACGTATATTTCATTTGTAATACCTACTGCAATATTTTACACGCCTGTGTTAGCGATTTATTGTTAATTTCATAAATAAAGTGCAATTAACCGTCGCTGACTTGAAAATTTTCCTAGTCCGTGTTAACGAACTCGCCTATCCATGTATTCTTATGGGAGGACAAAAACGGAGACTGTGACACAGGTGTATAGTATGAGGGCTTTTCTTTTTTTTGCTAATTTCTCAGAATGAGGAGACTTTGAACAAGAAAAATAAAGAACGGGCGTGAAATTTCCTTTAAAATTTACCGTGTTTAGCGAAATTGGAGAAATTTTTCTTGACCTTGAAAACATGATTGTACAGTGGTCCAATTCGTGGAGATCCTTGTTCTAGATCTTGACTTTGAGAAAATCTGGAGCTCTAGATCTTGCTAGACAGAAAGGAAGTTTCAGATCTTTTAGGCTTTGGCTCTTGACGAAAGAAAAGAAACCGTATCTTTCAAGTTCCGGTGAAAAATTTGAAGATTTGCAACAACTTACAGTCGGAATAATGAGAAAAGATGCAAGAGGTCCTGATATTGAGGCTCCTGGCAACTTTTGTAAGTTGTCGATGCCCACAACCAGTTCTCAAGTTCCCCTCACCTAGCTCAAATATCTCCCTCCATAGCTGGAAAGTCAACCCCTTTTCCTCCTGTTCTTTCTCCTTGACATGTTCAATCTTTATCAAAACCCCTTCTCCTGATTCGAAAATCCGTATTTTCTTTACCCCTTCCTCTGTTTCATGCTGTATACTATTTTTATACTACCTTCATACTACCCTTAGCCGTCAACCTTTCTTACATCGCGGCACGTCTTCCTGCGGCTCAATATTACTAAAACATCAAATTTTACTCAACATTTTCCGACGTTTTAACAATTTCATGTCTCTATTCCCCCCCCCCTTCCAGAATTTGTGAACGTTCGAGACAGACAAATTAGACCTCAACCTCCTCTCCCTAAATTACAGCCGCAAGAAGACGGGAGCTCTGACTTACTGTAAGGACTGGGAAGAATTTTGAATTTTGCCATCAATATACGCAGATCGATCTGGGGTCGCAGGATCTTCCTCCTCTTGACTTGAAAAACTTCCCTCCGGGCTCTCCTAGTTCCAAAAGTTGTAAGGAGACCAGAAACGCACTCTAACCTTTTGGCACCTCCCTAAAAGTTTTGATTCTATGAAAATTAAGGACTAGTTTAGAGTCAAGTTTAAGGCATTATATCTAAAATTGAAATCATTCAAGTGATGGAGTTTATCGATCAGATAGTTCTTGACATGCTTCATGTCTTTTCTCTACGGCGTCCGGTCGTGACCTTGAGACTTGGAAGAATTCTGGTAAAAAAAAAAAAAGAAATAAAATAAAATGAAAATAAATAGAATAAAAATAAATAAAATGAAATAAAATACAAAAAAATTGAAAAAAATAATGAAATTAAAAATAAAACAAAAATAAAAAAAAAGTAAAATAAAAATAAAATTTAAAAAATTTTAAAAAAAATCAAAATAAATTAAAAATAAAATAATGAAATAAAAATAATAAACTTAAAAATTGAATAAAATTAAATATGTCTGGGAGGTCATTGAGAAATTTGCGAGTACCATCCTCTCTCAAAAAAAAAAATAATAAAAAGAAATAAAATCAAATAATATAAAATATAAATAAAATCGAAAATAATTCTGAAAAAACTCAGAAGCGGGACGAACGAGCGGAGCTAGTGAGGCCCAGTAATCTCATCAGCCCGAAATATACTGAAGTAGACTTACACTAGACCAAGAAGGCTCATTAGCCTGAAATATTCCAAAGTAGACTTATACTACATCAAGCAAGTGCCGCGAGTGAGTCCCAGCAAGCAGTCAGCCTAAAATACTCTATAGTAGACTTATACTAGAACGAGAAGCTGGAAATTTCGGAAAATTGTGAACTATGAAGAGCTTAAGACGACTGGCGAAAAGACATGAAACATGATCTTCATATCTTTGGCAACGCCAAGAAATCCTTCCTTTTCCATTTTTTGATCACTTTTCCAAGAAAATGGAAAAAAAAATTGGCAACTTTTTTCAGTTCAGGTTTGTCTTTATCAAAATTTCGCCGCACACCCAAGTTAGATTTCCAGAAATACTAATTTTGGCAAACTAGAGACCTCGTTATCATTGAGGGAATTGACAAGACTTGTTTCTATGCACAAAATGAACTCCATGTGCAGGTGTTTCTGTAGATTTCGAAGTCGATGGTCCATTCTGAGGAGTCCCCCGATTTTCTTCGACCTCATTCAACTGTCTAAATTGTATTGATTTGTATTCGTCTGTATTACACCTTATTTGATCGTTGGATCTTACGTGTCTTTTTATCTACTTTTGAAGGCACTATCAGTCTTGAATACGTATTAGTATCAGCTCACGTTGTACTTATAAGTGAGGACCAAAAAGACGGAGAGACTTGAAAGTTACACGTTTGAAATACGCTCATCAGTAAACAGTAACAACCAGAAAGACATCTGTAAAAGATACTAAATCTGTATAAGAGTTTAGATGAAGAGAGTGAAAACGAAAAACATGTAGGCTTCGATGGATAAGATCGTCGCGAATGAAGAATATCGAAAATTCCAAAGTTTTTGATGCCGGCGTTGTCCTCCTTCGAGCAGAGATGATGCGGGTTGAAAACTATTTTTTGTCTGTATTTTATCGACAGGATTTATCGTCATAAACATTACCGTCATGATATAAAATAGGTAAATTTGAGGTACAAATTGGGGAAATTTACTAAAACAAAAAGTTCTACTAATCACCTTTTGGTCGAAAAGTCACGCGCAAATTTTGTGCAGATTGACTGCAAATACGAGATTCATAACTTCGGTGATTGGTTTTCTATTTTAGGGAGATATAATATTGTTGTGTAATTAATATTCGAATTCAACCGCAACCTTCGATAAATGCCCTATGTTCATCGCAATTTTCCTGTCGTATAAATATTGTGGTGTACCGTAAGAACAATGAAAACGAGGAATTGCTCGCTAAAACTATGCCAAGTGTGCTAGACTGATTTTCACACGCATCTCAATGCGTTCGTAATAAATTTCAAAAAGTTTTGCTGACTTCTAACTTCGTGTGCATGCTTAACCCGCGTCTACGAATATTCATGAGAATTGCACCTAGGTAAATAGTTTTTACTTACGACTGCTTGTTTGAGGAAGAGCGGATGTTTGACAATTTTTGTGTTTTTTCTACACAATCTTTCTCACTCCGATAGTACTCTTATTACTGCATTCTGGGTTCCTATCCAGAACCCGGATTCTACCCGAGGAAGCGCAGCGCATCTTTAATTAATTTTTTTCCGTTCATCTTAAACTTACGCGTACGTAGACGTAGTCATTTTCGGCTGTGATTAAAAATCCAATTTCCGCTATTAGTGTAGATTTCCTTCTGTTCCCAAATCGATCTACACCTCTTACCGCTAATTAATTACTAGATGGACGGGAAAATCCAACCTTGTAAGTATTTATTTAGTTTAAACGGATCCAATTTAGCCGCGGATTAAAGTATTCCAGCGATGTTTTCGGATCGATCCACGATAAGTGACATCACGATTTTCGTTCCGATGACACTGAACTGGTTTTAGGAACATCCAAACATTGGCTGGGTGTCTGTCTCGTCGCTGACAATATTTACAGTGTAGTTGCGATATATGCTAACTCTCTAAATGCTACCTGCGCTCTTAAATGAGACACTCGAACGCACCCTTATCTTGTCGGCAACTTGAAAAAAAAAGAGTTGTTGCTACCCTCATTGACCTCGAAAATGTCACATGCGCCCTATCGAAATAAATCTGTTCGTGATACAGGTAGGAAAAAATCTCTATTTAAGGTAGACATCCACGCTACATTTTATTGATGATCTTCAAAGGAGTCGAGCGTCTGAAGAATAAAAATTAATTTTATAATTATTAGAATTGATGGAAGCTTCGAATTCTTACAGCGTTATTATAAGAAAATGATTTAGGAGACGGGACTATTAATTTGTTGTTTTATCATAGCCGATCCTTCGCAATCCAACTGGCCGCAGATTACGCAGGGCCGTGGTCATGAAAATTTAAGTGAGCGAACTCTCCACTCTTTCCTCTTTTCTTTGTTCAACGTCGTAGTGATATTTTTCTGACGATGAGAGATTTGTGAAATCAGTCGAGCTCCCCATGGCTACGTACGCCTGCCGCGGAAGTCACATTTTACAGCTTAAGAAACAAATCCCATTCTCCTCCCGAACAGAATCAGTCTACTTTGTAGGTCAGGTGAATTTGGAGCGCGTCTCTTCTGCTTTCTTTAGTGAATACCGTG
Organism: Aspidiotus destructor; assembly: GCA_035079395.1. Taxonomy (NCBI): domain Eukaryota; kingdom Metazoa; phylum Arthropoda; class Insecta; order Hemiptera; family Diaspididae; genus Aspidiotus; species Aspidiotus destructor. Next base: position 22,211,515 of record JAVHKZ010000015.1, on the reverse strand, counting down.
CAGTGCTGCAAGATCTACTGATTTTTCGTTCTGGGAAAGAGATCGGATTTTGCGTAAATTACGGATTCCTTCTGCTCAATTTGAGGGATACTTTTCTCCTCGTCTTTATGGGCTGATACTACAGCCTATCGTAAATTGAACCGATCAAGAGAAAAGTACCTCAGTTGCTCATTATGGGAAATACCTCTCTCCTGATTGGTCAATACGAATTTTTCGACGGATTTCTTGTACTCAAGGAAAAAGTAGCTTAGTCACTCATATAAGAGATACTTTTCTCTTGGTAGTTATAGGCTGATCTGCCCTGCAAAAAAAAAAGATTGACAAACATGCAGAATAGCGATTTGGAGGAAAATATCTCCCCTTTGGAAGAAGAGCGCCTGTTCCTCCAAATCGCTATTCTGCACGTTCGTCATTCTTTTTCTGCACGGCACTGATCGCGGTCCTGTGTAGAATTGAGTCGATCAAGGGAAAACTACCTTAGTCACGGGTATTAGAGATACGTTTTTCCTAATCGTTCTTGTTAGATCACTGAACATTTCAGGCCTTGGAAAAAATGGTGGATAAGGATTTTTGAAAATAGCTGGCAGCAGTAATACCACCTTTCAGTTTACTCTAAACATCGCTACTAGCGCTCCTAAAGGATTCCGAATCTCTAAGTTCAAGTGTAAGTTTTCATCTTGCGAAGGGGAGAGGGGGAGGAGAGAAGAGGCAAGGCGGTTTCAGACTCACAGAGAAGCTCTGAGGCCGTTTCAACGTACATGACGCAGGGTGGCTACTTCTGGAAAAGTCAGGGAAAACCTGGAAAAGTCAGTGAATTTTCAAAATCTGGAAAAGTCAGGGAAAAGTCAGGGAATTTTGCCTAAAGTCAGGGAATTTTTTGAAATACGTCAAAAAAGTTCGAGCTGAAAAGTTTCTTTTTTTTTTTCTTTTTGCTCTTCAGTGGAGATTATGGTCTGGAAAAAACTGAAAAAGTCATGGAAAAGTCAGGAAATTTTATTTCAGAGAAAAAGTGGCCACCCTGAATTGAGGAACTTGAAAATGTTGAGAATCTGCCACAGAAGAATCAAAAGCCTTTGTGACTCTGGTTTCGACTTCCTGATTTGTGGATTTTCGTCCGCACGTCCCTCCTATTGGAACTTGAAAACATTTTCCCCTTTAATCTATCAAATTCAGCCCCTTCTCGAATTCCAGAATTTACCTCTACCCGTCTCGACCTCTATAAATTGTCCTCAAGGCTGTGTAGCATGTGGTTGTTGAGTAAATTTGCTTACGGTATATTAGAGGCTAGGGTAATCTTCTAGCCTACGAATATTATTTGCGAGACTTCGGAATCACTTTCCTCCATCTTTGGAACTCGAAAAACGTTCGATATGTCTTCACTGTAGACCTCCTCTTTTCTCCCAATCTATTGCTTGATCTTGGGACTGAGCTTCTAACCTGTAGGTCCACCGTCTTTTCACCCGATTGTTCGCCTTGTAAGACTTATATGACCTTGACGTACATACAAACTTGGAAAAGTTCATCTTCAAACCCGATACATAGGGTGGGAAGAGGAGATGCGAGGAGGCGAGGACTATGACTCGAGTTGGAGGCTTAGAAAACTTGACTTTTACCTCTCTAACATCTAAATTTGAATCAGTGTAAGAAAGAGAGAAGTTCTGGGGTCCTTTTTCACGTAGGCAAGGAACTTAGAAAAAATTAGAGGCCATTGCAGCTTTGCAATGGCAGCGGAAAACCCGCAACCTCCGGCGCTCGCGATGATGTTGGCGATAAAATGCTCCCTCAGAAAATAAGTTAGCTGGGCTCTTTGTAGTGTACTGCATGCTAGGCCTGATAGAATGAAGGGTGGAAATCGAAATTCCTTCCAAGTCCCTAAAGTAGGTCAAGGTCAAGGTCATTGATGACGTCATAAAGCATTCCGGCTGGAAGTTGAAATTTTCCAAGACCCTAAAGTAGGTCAAGGTCATTGATTCCGTCATGAAGCACCATTCGTCACATGACGTCACGCAGTTCACAAAAATTCCCGGACCCGGACGCGCACTTTTTCTGAGGATGTAAGGATGTAATCCCCCTAACAAAATGGATAGCGGGTTCCCCGCTAAAAAACTAGCAGCCCACCGACTGAGCTGGTCGTGGATGCCTTCATTAACGTTGTTATTTGAGGCAAACAGGGAACCTGTTTCATGCGAATCATGAGCTTGCAGGGTTTCAATCTTGTTAATTCTATTTCATAAAGCTTGAACTTTTTTCCTCACCCTTTGAAATGTTTCCAAGTCCCCCTCCTATTTTCTCGAGTCCCACTTTCTGCCAGACAATGCCTTTCTCTGCGTCCCAGGGCCGACAGACGGCTCTCCCTCAATTACCATTTGATGGCGCTTTTTGTCATTAAGTGAGCACTCATTGAGACAGAGTTCACCAAGAGAGTCTCCCTCCTATCATCCATAGACTGGGGGTCAAAATTTTTCCAAGTTCGACTTTCTGCCAGACAGTGTCTTTTTCTGAGTCCCAAGTCCGCCATTATTTTTCGATCCCCTCCCTCCCATCCATAAAACAGGTGCTCTGTGAAAATTCAGGAATCTGGCCCAGACGAATCAAAGACCCCCAGCCACTCTGATTTTGAACTTCTGATTTGTGTACGTCTCTCACCTTCGGACTTGAAAAATTTCCAATTGGATAACAGACCGTTCATTTTATACCTCCCTGATCCTGGAACTCTTGGAGAAATCTTCAATGTATTTTCACTGTAGGCCCCCTCCCTCCCAATCTATCAATGTGCCATCCAAAGGATAGGCTCGATCTTGTGACTAGGCCTTCAACCTATGAGTTCGCCGTTCGCCTTGCGAGTCTCATGACCTCGACGTGCAACTGCAAAGAGTATTTATTATGGACAATGGATCGTCGTAGATATAATAATAGATGAAATTATAAAATTGCTTTACTCGCACAGTATACAAAAGTGTACATAAAATTTTTTTCGTTGACGTCTAGAACGTCGAAACGTCAACGAAAAAAATTTTATGTACACTTTTGTATACTGTGCGAGTAAAGCAATTTTATAATTTCATTCAATTGGTAATCTCTGCACGAATAAAATTCATCTTAGTATAATAATAGATATTGAATAACAACAGGAGTACGAAGGAGATACTCATGAGATATATTCCGATAATAATAAGACAGATATCACGTAGGTCATAGATCATAAATATACTTATTCATGCCAATATTTATCATCCTCGGAACTCAATATATATGGTGGTAGGAGAGAAGCGACAAGGCGGCGAAGAATATAATCTAGTTTTAAGACACAAACAAATTTGACCTTCACATCTCCAACTTCTAGGTTCGAGTCAGTATCGGATAGGGAAAAAGGCTTCTGGGGCTATTTTTCACTCACGTGAGAAACTTGGAAAAGTTGGGATTCCCACAAAAGAATCAAAAGCCCTAGCCACTCTGGTAAACATTGATTTCAACCCTCAATTTATCGATTTCAACCCCTCTACTAATTCCAGGATTTGCTTCCATTTCGTCACTTCCCCGTTCAGTTGTCCTCAAGCCTGACTGTAGCGTATAGTTATATTGAGTATGTTGCTTACATTAACTTCTAGTCCCCCAATCAGTGCTGGCAGATCTATGGATTTGTGCTCCTTCGAAAACATAGATTTGTCTACGGATTTTGGGTAAAATACGGATCTCTTGTGCTCAGGAGAAGAGTACCTTAGTCACTGATATGAGAGATACTTTCCTCCTGGTCGTTATGAGTTGATACCATGGTCTCTTGTAACATTTAGTCGATCAAGAGAAAAGTGCCTCAGTTACTCGTTTAAGAGATACCTTTCTCCTGATCATTATTGACAAATCGGTGAAAGTGTGTAGAAATTCTTTTTACAGTCATCGAAAAAATGGCGGATACGGATCTGACAGCATTGCTCCCAATATTGTTTATTGGACCGTTGGAATTTCCTCCCTTACCTTGGAACTCGGGTACTTCTTCATGCCTGACTGTAGCGTATAGTTATATCGAGTATATTGCTTACATTAACTTCTAGTCCCTCAATCAGTGCTGCCAGATCTATGGATTTGTGCTCCTTCGAAAAAATAGATTTTTCTACGGATTTTGGGTAAAATACGGATTCCTTATGCTCAATGGAAAAGTGCCTTAGATAAACTTGTGAGTGGTACTTATCTCCTGGTCGCTATGAGCTGATACCATGGTCTCTTGTAATATTTAGTCGATCAAGAGAAAAGTGCCTCAGTTACTAGTGTGAGAGATGCCTTTCTCCTGATCATTATTGCCAAATCGGTAGAAGTGAGTAGAAATTCTTTTCAAGTCATCGAAAAAATGGCGGATACGAATCTGGCAGCATTGCTCCCAATATTGTTTATTAGACCGTTGGAATTTCCTCCCTTACCTTGAAACTCGGGAACCGATATGTCTTCACTTGACGCTACGCTTGATCCTGAGGCTGGACCTTCAATCTGTAATACGAACGCCGTCCTTTCACCCTATCATCTTTCCTGTTAAGTCTTCTGACCTTGACGTACATTGAAAAAACTAGAAGAAGTCTCTATCGGGAAACTCGATATGTGCGGTGAGTGCGAAACATTATAAATTCAATTCAGAAACGAACGATGAAAATTAGAATCTGCAACTTTTCTAGATGGTGTAGCAAATCCTATACTCTCAGGAAATATTCCTACACCAAGTATAACAATGATTCAGTAATGATGATAATGTAGGTCGACTTATTCTTTTCCCTCCTCGGGGATTATGAAAATTACCAGGCGTGATCAAGCTGAAAAAGGACAGGTTACCCTTTTTACGAGCCGTCGACAATTGCAGTGGAATACGTGGCTTGAATATGACATATTAAGGAGAAAGAAAAACTGTCTGGTGAACCATCGAGGGTATCGTTAATGATTTCGAATTCACGGTTGCGTAGAACATGGATTTGTATAAAATATCGCTCGTCTCGGAATTCGTATCAATTTTTTGTGCTCGAAATCGCGGTCTTCGGCTGCAGCACGAACTCGAAACTCATCATCCCTAATTTATTCATCGAATCACTTATAATACAACCTTCATCCTACGTTTTCCATCTTTCGTTCAATAATTCGAGGTACAATTTTAAAATACGAGTCGTCTCAAAACACGAGAAATTTAGCTAATTAATTCCGTTCCCTGAAAATGACTTCAATTTATGATTATAAGATGCTCTTTACGCCTTTGAGACACGATGTCTTTACAATACAAGTACGCGTAGGTTGATTCATTTATTTATTCTTTGGTGAAAAATTCGATGAGTGGAAGACAAGTTCGGCGTAATGGTTACTCTAAATTTGATAATATTTGAATTCGTTTTTTGCTTTTTCTTCAGAACTCAAATTATTCCATCTCTATGGTTCACATCAAGCTTTGTCCTAGACCTCCACGCGATTCTATTATTTTTCATTTTCAACGAAAAAAAAAAACTTCCACTACAACAGTTCTCACGACGAAACTGAGCGTGTGAACCTCATTAAGTAAACCTATTCCCAATAAATACGAAACTGGTGTACACCTAAACTTATATGCCGTCGTCGGATAGGTTTCAACGCGATTTATAAAGAAAAAACCGGTCGAAAAATATATAGATTCTATAGCGACATCAAAAGATTTTTAAAAATCTGTGTAATCGTCCTCTCTCGATATCTGTAAATTATAATCGGTTAAATAATCTCTTGCGTAAGAAAAATCGAGAGGAAACTTATCGTCCAGAATGATCAATGTGAAAAATTAAGACAAAAAAAGACATTTGAATTTTTATGCGAGATGATAACACGTTAACGAACTTCCACCCTTTTGTGTAATTCATCTTCACCTATCTGATGGTCGTATACGAAAGAGGAGCGTTGTGCGAGTTTAATGGGAATTATTTGTTGGTCAGATCAATCAAAATTGCTGATACCGAGTGTCATTGTACGATCATGAGACTCATATTTTTCAATGACATTCAGAAATGCGAATTCACCTCTCCTACAAACATCCTGGTGACCTGAATTATACTATTAATCTTTTATAACGTAATACTTACACAAAATATACGAAACGAATAACGTATAAGCGAACAGGTACTTCCTTACGAAGTGGTTGAAAAAAGGAACGAAGGAGCTGGTGACGAAACGTGGGAACAAGTAGACGTAAGTCTGCGATGTATCGCGGCAAAGGACTCGTGAGAATCTTATTATGTTACTAGGGTAAACTAATCCAACGTGTTCCTACCTGTGGGCACACCCGAATCATGGAATTCTCTTCATTTCGTTGGTCGTAGGAGGATCACTTGCTAACATGCAGTCTCAAGGGATGCATCTTGATAACTAATGTACGAGTTCTTATTCTTTAAAAAATTTTACGAGAGCAAAATGAACGTTCGTACTTATCTCAGATAATGTAGAAATAAATTTTTACGCGTCGTTCTCTCGCCAATAAAAATTCACGCTGCGAATTCAATTCAGTATAATAAATAGATTATTATATATTCGAACAGAAAGAAATCGGCTTACTTGAAAGGCCCGAGCCCGATGAACTGATTGGAATGACCTTCCGCGGAATTTTCTTTCTCACCGCATCTAAAGAATTCGCGGTTTCCAGCGACGCTGGAGTTCATTTTTTTGTCACTATTTATTGAGAAAGAATCACTTTTCGATCGTGAGAATTGTGCGCCTGCGAACAATTTATAATCACGGATGAAGATTTTTGAAAAACGAGAGAGGATTGTGTACTTTTCTGCTTAGTAAGTATTGCTTTGAGGAATTGAGCATTTTGCAAACTACTACTGAAATCAAATTGTATCACTTAGTTTACCATCCTCTTATCGACCGCTTTGACTGCTAGACAAGGTGGGAAAACTAACCATTCGACTCAAAAGACATAGTCGTACGGTTTCCAAACTGGACGGTGTACAATGTAGGCTAAAGAAGATGACCGCGTCAGCCTCAACATAAATGTGTTTTACTCAATTTCATAAAAGAAGATATTGGGAGTTTTGATGGACGCAGAAGTGCCTGCATAGAAGCTCAGAATGGTCATCAGCAGCCATCTTAGCTGTCTAAAAAACCAAGCAGAGAAGTCCGCTGGTACAGTAAAGCAATTTGTTACTTGTAGGGTGTCACAAGGGTAGGTCCTTGGTCTGCTCTTATGATGTGTCGTATTCAGCGGGATTCTCATGGCGAAGTCATCACTGAATTGATTATATAGGGTGGGGCAGAAAGATGTTACCACTTGAACGAAAAACTCCGCGAGGATTCCGCGAGAATTTTGTGGAGTTCCCCGGTTGACTGGTAACATCTTTCTGCCCCACCCTGTATAATTACAAATATTATTTTAATTAATTTGATTAATTTTTATTTAAATAATATAAATTTATTAAATAAAAATTTGAAATTTCAATTTTATATTATCATACCTATTTAATTTTATTTGTACTCCATTTATATTGATATTTAATTTTAAATGATTAATAACTAAATAAGAATGATTAATAATTATTATTTAAATAAATATAATTATAATAAATGATTAAAATTCTAATTAATAAAATTCTAATTATAAATAAATTAAACTTATCAAAATAAATAAATTTATTAAAATATAAATAATTAACGAAATTAATTGAAAATGAAAATAAAGCTAAAAGCTATTGAACTCATAATTTAAAAATTATATTTTTCAATAAAGAAATTAAAAATTGAATTTTAAATTTAAACATCTATATTCTTAATATTAAAATTAATTAATATCAATAAATAAATTAAATGAATTATTACAAAATGATATAAAAAAACATATTAATATTAAACATATTATCAAATTAATAATTTTATTAATATTATTATTTATAAAAATAATTATAATAAAAATTTAAAAAATTACAGGGTGGTCACTTCTGGAAAAGTCAGGGAATTTTCAAAATCTGGGAAAGTCAGGAAAGTCAGGGAATTTTTTGAAATACGTCGAAAAAGTTCGAGCTGAAAGTTTTTTCTCTCTTGTTTCTCTTTTTTTTTTTTTTTTTTTTTTTTTTTTTGCTTTTCAGTGGAGGTTATGGTCTGGAAAAAACTGAGAAAGTCATGGAAAAGTCAGAGAATTTTATTTCAGAGAAAAAGTGGCCACCCTGAAATTAGTAAATAAAATAATAAAGATAGGCATTCAGCTTAGCTGGTATGCGGATGAAATCCCGTTGAACAATGTCAACTTGGAATCAACGTAGATTTTGAGTCGATTTAGTGCCACCCATTTCCACTCGAAATCGACCGCTTCTTTTCTCCAAACTTGAGTCGACTCAGAGTCGACTCCAGATCGACGTCGATTTGAGGTCGATCAGCGTAACTAAGCAGAAAACTACAAATTGAGTCGAAATCGACCCAACGGTGCCGATTTTAGGTCGACTAAAAATTTGGAGATGTCGACTCGAAATCAACGTGGCAACTGAGTCGACACAGAGTCGACTTTTCTCGACTCGAAATCGACCGGTCATCAAAGTGAAGTCGATTTTAACAAAAATTAGAGGCCATTGTAGGTTTGCAATGGCAGCGGGGAACCCGCAACCTCCCGCGCTCGCGATGCTCTTTCAGAAAATGAGTTGGCTGGTCACTTCTCAGTATACTGCATGCTAGACCTGATATATTGAAGGCTGGAAATTGAAATTTTCCCAAGTCCCTGAAGTAGGTCAAGGTAGCAACCCAGCTGGAAATTGAAATTTTTTTCAAGTCCCAAGCCTTTGTAACTCTGGTTTCGACTTCCTGATTTGTGGATTTGCGTCCGTACGTCCCTCCTATTGGGACTTGAAAATATTTTCACCTTTAATCTATCAAATTCAGCCCCCTCTCTAATTCTAGGATGTACTTTTACTCGTCACGGCCATGCTAAATTGTCCTCAAGGCTGTGTAGCAGGTGATTGTCTAGTCAATTTGCTTATATAAAAGGCTAGGGTAATCTTCTAGCCTACGAATATTATTTGCGAGACTTCGGAATCACTTCCCTCCATCTTTGGAACTCGGAAATCCTTCGGTATGTCTTCGCTGTACACCTCCCCTTTTCTCCCAATATATTGCTTTATCTTGGGATTGAGCTTTCAACCTGTAGTTCCGCCGTCCATCACCCGACTGTTCGCCTTGTATGACTTATACGACCTTTACATACATTACAAACTTGGAAAAGTTCATCTTCAAACCCGATACATAGGGTGGGAAGAGGAGATGCGAGGAGGCGAGGACTATGACTCGAGTTGGAGGCTTAGAAAACTTAACTTTCACCTCTCTAACATCTAAATTTGAATCAGTGTAGGAAAGAGAGAAGTTCTGGGGTCCTTTCTCACGTAGGCAAGAAACTTAAAAAAAAATTAGAGGCCATTGCAGGTTTGCAATGGCAGCGGGGAACCCGCAACCTCCCGCGCTCGCGACGACGTTCGCGCGAAAATGCCCCCTCAGAAAATGAGTTGGCTGGGCTCTTCTCAGTACTGCAGACTACCAGACCTGATATAAGGAAGACTGGAAATTGAAATTTTTCCAAGTCCCTAAAGTAGGTCAAGGTCAATGTCATTAATGAAGTCTTGAAGCATCGCGGCTGGAAATCGGAAATCTTCAAGTCCTGAAAGTAGGTCAAGGTCATTGATGACGTCATAAAGCATCACACGTAACGTCACGCAGCTCACAGAAACTCCCGGACGCGGACGTTTTCTGAGGATGTAATCCCCCTAACAAAATGGATAGCGGGTTCCCCGCTAATATGTGACTTGTTCGAAAATAAGGGCTATTGCCATGAAGTACTTGTTCCAGGGAAAGGGGAGCAGTGCTGCCAGATATCTTCAAAAATCCGTATTCGTCATTTTTCGTGAGACCTAAAAACAGATTTTGACAGACTTCATGATATATCGATACCGATCAGGAGAAAGGTATCTCTCATATAAGGCCCTGAGGTACTTTTCCCTTGATCGACTCGATGTTAACGGAAGACTGCAGTATCAGCCTATCAGGACCGAGAGAGAAGTATCTCTCATGTAACTGTCTGAGATACTTTTCCCTCGAGCGCAAGAAATCCTTACTTTTGAGGACTAAAAATCCATAGATTTGGCAGAACTGATGGGCAGCAATTGAACTCCGTTTTCGCCCTCCTCGGAGGTTTGCGTTTTGCTGCTAGTTACCCTTATCTTGGAACAGGTCACATATGAAGGGTACACGGGAAGAAGGGGCTTTGTCCATATGGACATTCCCACTTTTTCCGCTGTTTCGCATGGACATTCTCCCTTTTTCCATTGTACACTATTTCAAGAAGTGTGTTTATCGGTATGAAAACGAGTCTTTCATGCAATTCTGATAGCTGTATGTGAAAGAGCAGGTCTTTTTCTTTAGGAAGCAGTATCTAACTCAAAATTTTCATAAAGTGGACAAAGCCCCTTCTTCCCGTGTACCCTTCATATTATATAGACGCGATATCGACCAAAGCTTTGAAAAAATCAAATTCTTTGTCGATTTTTGGTCGATTTCCGGCAATGCTGCCAGATGGTAGTTTCAAAAATCCTTATCCGACATTTTTTGTAAGACCTAAAAACAGATTTCTACGGACTTTGATTGATCCATTAATAACAATGCGGGTAGCTGAGGCACTTTTCCCTTGATCGACTCAATACTACGAAACACTGCAGAACTAGTCCATGACGAGCAGGAGAAAGGTATCTCTCGTTGTAGAGTCTAAGGTACCTTCCCCTTGATCGCAAGAAATCCGTATTGTATGTAAAATCTGCATAAAAAGAAAAACCCGTATTTGTAGATCTTGCATCCTAGATTCCCGGTCGGCACTGGTTGTCGACCAGAAATCGACGGTCGACCTGGTTCATCGAGATGCTGGTGGTATGGCTTGCTGAAACAACTGTAGCGGTGGAGAGCTGGCTAAACCGAGCCCTAAAAGTAGCGACGCGTTGGATCGAGTTGGCCCGACTGATATTTGCCATAGGTAAGACGGAAGCCGTATTATTTACGACCCGGCGGAGGTCAGTCCACCCACCTTCCACCTGAAAGGTGTGAAAATCACGATCAAGAGGGTTATGAAGTACCTGAACATTTGGTTTGACTCAAAGCTGAACTTCAGGTACACTTTCCTAGTGACCAATCTAAGCCGCTCTATGACAAACCCAGAACGGCCAAGGGAAGATGGAAAAAAGATAATGATCAGCACCGCATTGTTGATTCTCCCATAGTATGCCTTGTTGTGAACCGACTTCATGGAGGTAGTCTACAGAAGGAGGGAAATTGAATAAATCTAACAAGTTACTAAGATGCTCACCACACTGACTCGACGAAGGGCCTTTGCGTATTAGCACATTCACCATCAATCGAAGTCTTTGCTGAGGAGAGAGCAGTAATGTTCGAAAACTGATCGTCAAGTTAGAGGCCTGTTTCAGAAATAGAAAGCAAGGATTGCTCAGAGTAAGCTAAGTAAATAGTCAAGGCGGGTGTTCATACACGTCCTTCTTGCGTAGATGAACCAGGACCATAGTTAGCTGATCTCTCACCTAACGTAAGTGTTGAGCGGTCATGGCTCCTTCAACATCCTTCATGAGAAGTATAAGGAAAGCGCAATTGAAAGCGAGATGATGGACCACCGCACATCTTCTGCGAATGGAAGGGGTGGAGATGTGAGCGGGACAATCTTAGTCAATCTTTTCAAGAGATGAGGTGTTCATTGTGCAGACCGTGAGCACGTGGTTGAGTTTTGTGTCAGAAATGATTGATCTTTGTTTTTGTACCTAACAAATGTGTTCCGAGTTCTCATCAATTTAAAATCTCGCAAAATTATTCATGTGGCTAAAAGTTATGACTTCAAACTTGTCAAATAATAATTAGGCTATAGTGAGCGTACACGTTCGAAATTCTTTTAATTTTGAACTGTCGAGGGATGGCTCGTAAAAAGTGAAAATTGTGAACATAGGTAACGCACCACCCGCGTTTACCGTGACGAATTCTCACCATTGTTAAGACAGTCGTGAAATCTAGCCGCATGTTTGCATAAATGAAATACGAGCTGAGGTATACGAGAATCATTGAATCATTTCCACGCTGCGTAAGGAATGAAACCGAAGCTGTTCAAGTCTATCATTTGTGAACGTGAAAGCGATAGTTTCTCTTCACTTCAGGTATGGTAAAGGTTGTACCGCAATAATAGGAATTATTACAATTGAATCCCGGAGTCCTGGAGATTCCCTCGGTCCAACTTTAGTACAAAAAACTTTTTTTTTTTTGAGCTATTTGACTACTTTTTGGGTCATAAGCTCGCGAAGAAGTATTGTAGGTTCTTGAAAGCAGGAGGTAGAGAGCAATGGTGAAATATATACCCTTCCCTCTTGAATAGAGGATAAATTATTTTTTTCTTTCACCATATTAGGATAAATTCGATCAATGTGAGAAAATTGTTTCTTGTACCTTGGAAATTTTCCGCCGTCCTTCCTCTAAGAAAATCTCTCTGCGGACCATACAAAAGCAAAACATGAGCCCTGTCCTCCATAGAACAGTTGGGCAAGTCTACATCGATTCAAGTTTTTGCTCCTCAATCAAGTTTCCGGTCGTGCGTTTTTCAATCTAGATAAAGGAAATTTTCTAACCACGATTATGTATGTATGTTCACTTCGATATTCAAATTTTTCAAAACAATCTCTTACCATGCATTTTTATCGCTTCAGCTGCATCCATTTTCTTTTTTCACTTTCGGCAGGCCCCTTTGGCGCGCATAGTTTGGTCGAGATGAGCCGAAGAATAATCCAGAAGGAAACGCATTACTCGAGAAATTTTATCGCAAGTACGCCGTAATTATTGCCAAAATTGATATTTTACCAAGATAAAGTATTCTTTAGTTCTCATAAAATGAATACGTTGCACTTTGTTTAACGCCGTAATACGAGTAGCTAAAAAGTCCTACTGGTCCTATTGAGTTTCATCGTCGTCGAGGCGAAAAATTCCTCGGCTTCTTATTTCGTTATATATACGCGATGAAACAATCTCACGAATAAAACAACCATAAACAGGACATCAAGATACGCCACTTGTTATTCATTCGAGCGTTTTCGCATTCTGCAGCAAAAATTTAAGGTTATCTACCCTATCCGTGTACCCAGTCATGTATACGAACTTGAGATCTAACGAACCATCATCATCGTTTCACCGGATATTTTTATAAATCTGTAGACCGATTACAAATATTTGTTTCGCGTTCGCCAAAATTATTTCATTCCAGACGTAAAACATTTTCAGTGTTTAAAATTGAAGACCATTCTAGGAATATCTTGGTTTGTACTCCGGAAGTTATACTAATTGGTTTTCCAAATTACGTAGATGCGTTTCATAATACGGAGTTACTAATTAATAAACGAACGCTCGCCTACTACCTCTGCTCGACAACGATATTTTGCAAAATTTTGAAAAGCCCTTTGTGGTGAAAAACAACTATTGATGAGAGTTTTCAATTTGAGGATTTCAACGAATTGCAAAATTCTTTCTTGGATTCTCATTTGTAGTTGAGTAGGTAGTATTTTGTAACGTTTTCACGAGGAATTTCATTGCTTTTACGTCGATAACGCGTAAATAACTCCGGAGCACAAACAATTTGCACAAAACTGAACGCCATTCAACAGTCCTTTATTATCAGTGTATTCATTTGATTTCAATCTTATCAGTCTGTTACTTGCTATTGACAATAAAACGTTCAGAATCATCCGTAAACAAACATGGCTTCATCTCTATATCGGTCAATCCTTCCAGTTGAAAGCTTCCTAGAGTTTGGTATCATGTAGGATTAGATATAGCGGCGTGCGTTGCTCTTTATTATTGGTTCGCTCATAATGCTTTCTTGTTTTCTTTTTTCCTTACTCTATAATAGGTCATTTAGCTTGACTTGAGGAGTAGTGATGAGTCATGTGGAGCTTCAAAGTGTGAATGGAGGATATGATGAGTGTTACAAAGAGCTGTGAGTTTGTTGCAAGAGAACATAATGTGTGACAATTTATGTTTCCTATGTGCTGTTTGGACACTCAGGCGGATGGATATAAGGTATGAATAGATGGCTGTGGATGGTGCGAATATGTCTGATTAATGTGATTTCTTGCGATATTGAGATGCACGATTTGCCGATAGCCACATGTTTAAAAGGAGTTTGAGAGAGAAGTCCTTGATTTTGCCGGAGTTTAAATCTCGTGTAATGTCTGTGGACGTCACTCGTTCGAAGACTTATTCTTGGTCTAGTATAATTAATCAGCTAACTGTTCTGGACCAAACAAGAATTTCTCGAAAATTTTCTGGCGATGAGGGAGGGGGGGGGAGGGGTGTCCATCTCGGACTTGAATTTGTGAAATTCCAGTAGACGGCTGGAGTGGCGATATAGATATTAAACAGAGGAAATTCAGTCCCGAACCTGCGAATTTTCAATGACAAATAAAGGCACAGTGAAGATATCAACCAGTTTAAACCTCTTTGTGACGTCATCATTTCTCTTTTTCTCTTTGGGACTAGCAGATTTCTGGATTAGTTTGCATGCTATGCCTGTTTCAAGCAAGGGTGCGGAGCTGGTAAAATGAGCCGGAGCCAACCCAATCCCAGCTCCTCAAACTGCAGAGCGGGGCAGGCCCTTAGCTCCTAAATGACAAAAATTGAGGAGCGGAGCCGCTCTTCTGGCTCTTTTAGCTCCGGCTCCGCACACTTGCGGTAAATGAGCCGGAGCCAACCCAATCCCAGCTCCGCAAACTACGGAGCGGAGCAAACCTTCAGCTCCTAAACGACAAAAATTGAGGAGCGGAGCCGCTCTTCTGGCTCTTTTAGCTCCGGCTCCGCACACTTGCGGTAAATGAGCCGGAGCCAACCCAATCCCAGCTCCGCAAACTGCGGAGCGGAGCAAACCTTCAGCTCCTAAATGACAAAAATTGAGGTGCGGAGCCGCTCTTCTGGCTCTTTTAGCTCCGGCTCCGCACACTTGCGGTAAATGAGCCGGAGCCAACCCAATCCCAGCTTCGCAAACTGCAGAGCGGAGCAAGCCTTTAGCTCCTAAATGACAAGAATTGAGGAGCGGAGCCGCTCTTCTGGCTCTTTTGGTTCTTTTAGCACCGGCTCCGCATCCTTGGTTTCAAGCCTCGACATCAACCAGTTTGAATCCATTGACTTTACTTGTAACGTTATAAAGCGTGTTATGTCATCATCTCTATCAGCTGGAATTGGTCTGTGACGTCATCACCACCTGCAAACCTGTTTGTGACGTCATCATTATCTGTGCCGTTATTAGTTCATGACATCATCAGTTTGAATTTGCCTGTGACGTCATTAACATTTCTCTCTTTTGGGTCCACTCCTCTATATTTATGGATTAGGTTGCATACTATGCCTAGTCTAGGTCTGAAATTTAACAAGTTTGAACCTCCTTGTGACATCATCATCAATTGTTGAATCTGTTTGTGATATCATCACCATCCGCAGTGTCAGTGATTTGTAACGTCTTCAGCTTGAGTTTGCTTGTGACGTCTTGTCTCTCGTTTTTTTGAGAAGGAGGTAGCAGATTTCTGAATTAGGTTGCATGCTACCTTGCTACGCCTTGTTTAAGCTTAGACATCAACCAGTTGTTACGTCATCATCATCTATTGAATCTGCTTGTGACGTCATCATTATCCGTCGGACATGTTTTTGACGTCTTTGGCTGAAATTTGCCAGTGTGGTCATCAACATTTCTCTCTTTTTATCTTCGGGACTAGCAGATTTCTGGATTAAGTTGCATACTATGTCTAGTCTAGGCCTTGACGAGAACCAGTTTGAACCTGTTTGTGACGTCATCAGCATCTGCAACGTTATTAGTGTGTAACGTCATCAGCTTGAATTTGTCATTGACGTCATCAACACTTGTCCCTTTTTCTCTTCAGGACCGATACTTTTCTGGATTATGATTCATGCTACGCCTTGTTTAAGCCGGAGTATTGCAGCCGACAATTTCAGCTTTGGCTTTTGGCTTCAACTTACGACCTTGGGAAACTTAGCTTTCAGCTTTTGGAAAAAGTCAACTGGCTTTTGGCTTAGTTTAGCTGTCATGATTCAACTGATCAACATGTGAGTTCAGATAAAACGATCAGACAAATCGGGGCTTTAATGTTGTTGCGGAAGATATCTATTCTCCAGTTTTTGTTTATATTTGATGACCACACTACAGGCCTCGATGCTGAACGGCTGAATAGCTGAACTGAACCAGAACCGATCTTTCTCACCATTGTCAATTCTTTGGCAAAGCCACCGTGGCCTACAGAGTGTAGCAATTGGACTCTAGTCTAAATTAGGGCACTTATGAGCAGTGCAGGAATACTGAAAAAATTTGGCTCACTTTTGCTTTTGCTTAGTTAGAAAAACTGAAAAAAGGCTGGCTTTTAGCTTTGCTCTTATCAGTAAAAATTCGGCTAAATTCTTCTTTTGGCTTTTTATTTTCATCTGGCTGCAATACTCTAGTTTAAGCCTAATCATCAACCAGTTTGGAAATCTTTGAGACGTCATCACCTTGCGGTATGTCATTGGCTTGAATTTACCCGTGACGTCACTAATATTTCTCTCCCTTTTTCTTTGGGACTGGTGGATTTCTGGATTAGGTTGAATGCTCTGCCTTTTTCAGGCTTAGACATCAACCAGTTTAAACCTCTTTGTAACGCCATCATCATTGTGACGTCGAGAACATCCGTGACATTAGATTGTGACGTCTACATTCCTCTTTTGTTTTCTTTGGGACCAGCAGATCTCAGGTTACCTAGTAAATTTAATGCTAAGCCATACAGGCCTAGTATAGGCCTATTATACTTTATGGCAGACCCAGTCTAGACTCCATAGAGCTAATATCGTCTTGAATATTATATGCTGGGCCTGAACAGCTCGAACTCGAGGATTTCTGGATCAGGTCCAAAATTGAGGGGCTAAAATTGGCGTCAGACTCTCAGATTTCCAACAGTGGGCTGGGGTTGAGACGTATTGATAGAGACAATAAAAATGTCTGTTGTTTGCTAGGCCTAGTTTGAAGCTAGTATAGCCTAATCTACAATAGGTTAGAACTGGGAAACTTGAATTTGGACCAGCGGATCTCCAATAGTGAGATGGGGTGCCGGTGAAGGAAATTCTTGAACATCGGTCTCTAAATCCATTCAACATCACCATCTAAGAATTAGGATTTCAAGAAAACTTTTAAAATTCATAGAACTAAGAATTAGCTTTCATTTGAGGCTCTCACATTCTCGAAATAAGCAAAATAAAATTTTTTGGAGGTTTTCGAGGTTTTCGAAGTTGTAAAAAGTAACATTGTGGCGTATGGCAGAAAAGTTTCTTCATTTTTTATTACGATGTTTTCAGTGCCCTCTACAGACTGATACTCTGAATGGCGAATGTTTGAAATTGATTTTCCATAAAACAGAGATTTAATATTGATCGGTTGGTGCTGTAATTAGTTCAAATTGAATCCTTTTATCTTAGCTTGAAAAAATTTTGACGTATTTCAGTTGCACGTTCTCACTCCCTTGCACAAAATTGTGCCTGATTTCATACGACAGAAAAGCTGTTAAGGTGATTTAAGACGTCTCCAATAAAGAGGATTCTGGTTTTTTTCGGCGTTTTTAATTAATTCGACCGTCGCCTTCTTCAGTTTACCTCCACCAGGGGATTTATAGGTCCGTCGTTTTGTTAGGTTCCTATCGCATTCTAAAAAACTGTGTACACATATTGCACCGTGTGAACGAATATGTCATTGAACCTCAATGTCAACACATACGGTAAGAGATACTAGGTATTTTCGGAATTGAAAAGGCCTAGTTACGATCTATGTACTCGAAAGAAAGGGAAATGAGCACAAACGACCTAGATTTTTCTCTAGGATGATACTATCGTGTTTTAGGGATATTTTCACAGGACGGCGTGACAAAGGAATGAAGTATCACGCTCGAATCCACCGGAGGACAATATTTAAAATTATAGGCGGATAAATAGTGAGAAAAAATGTAAAAAATGCGCGGACGTATTCTTCGGGGTATTCCACCTGTGTAAAGATTACGCATACGTAAGGGTCTACATATCAAACGGATAAAAATGCTATTGAAACGCGTAAAGCATTCAACAATATATAAAAACGAAAAAATGAATTCCATCTGTGTGATGTGAACAAACGGTATTCAATGAGTATTATATTTATATACCGCAGGAAGTAAAAATGTTCGAAAAAGTATTCTATTTGCTGGGAGAAGCGCAGGTAGATTGCTCGAGTAACGTGCATAAACTTCAAAACATTATGTGAACGTAAACTTGATGATAAAAATTACTGTGTGAACCGAATCATTGTATTGGCGTTCGGCATTCTGACGCGAATACCAAATACGATTTCTGTATACTCGGTTTACACGCGGTATATCTTATAAGGCTATCGACCCTGACATTTAAATTTTCGAACGAAAACAATTGACCGACCGGAATTAAAGTTGAGAATTTCAGATGAAACATTTCGCTGAAATGTGAATTGTCACACGCTGCACACACAATCGTATAATACTCTTTTCGGATGTGTTAATAACTTTTGGCATTACTATTATACTTTCCCGCGCAGCTTCACAAAATTATGTATTTTCCGAGTATATTTCATACGTACAATAATCATTTCATTATTCGGATGTATTTTTCGTGGGGCGTTTTCCCTGTATATTAGTGAAGTCGACGTCTCGTTTTCCTTCAGTCCCGACTGATACCGTCTGAGCCCACATAATTTGAAATTCATCTGGCGTGTAAGAACCCGTATTATATCCCACACTTCGTTATTGTGAAGAGTGAATTCGTGGTCTAGGCAGTTGTCTTTATTAATTTCGATCTATGGTTTGACTTAGGAAGTGTGCGCCTTCCAGATTCGCACCAGCAGCTTGGCTTGACAGCTGTTGTTACAATAAGGTGGCCTCGATCGAAGACGAGTTGAATTTGAAGAAGAATCATTCTCTTTCTCTCTTGATATATTTAAGAGAAATTCGAGGATTTATCGAGTATTTCGAGTCGTGGAGACTTCCCGTCTAATTAGAAAGAAATGTTGGCCTAATTTCGTATTTCTTCATTGTTACGATGCATTTTCGTAATTGCCTTTAGATCTCGTAACGCTGTATACAATGAGAAATCAAGTAGCGCGTGCAATTTTTTTGATACATTTAAACACAACCCTGTATGTTAGCTGTTGACTGGTCTCAATCTAGTGCCGTCACCTCGGTAATATCGGTTTTCCTTCATTGTCATTCTTTTGGGTTTGAAAGAGCTTCGAGTTTTATTCTTGAGCGACAGGCTGAGGTTACGGTAATCTTCCTCCCAAAGTTTCTAAATTATGTGAAATTGATTCATAATTCATCTTGTATGCCTTTATCCTTCTTCAATTATGGCAAGACGGACCAGAAAGACTTTGTAGCTTCCATCCCTTTTAAACGACTGGGATTGATTGTCAGGTTCATGCCTTCTCACCCCTTATCAATTTTCGGTCAGGGTAATGTTTACGGAAATTTTTGTTGTTTCTGACGATGGGTAACCAAAAAGCTTGTTTTCTGTTGCATGCTCGCTGTAAGAGATCGACTGCAGGCACGCGTACGATTGAAGCGGGCAAATTTGCGGTAAGAAATGTTACCGTAAAGCTCGTTTTAGCGGGGAACCCGCTATCCATTTTGTTAGGGGGATTACATCCTGCGTCTTGGAGTTTCTGTGAACTGCGTGACGTGACGTGACGTGTGGCGCCTTATGACGTCACCAATGACCTTGATTTACTTCAGGGACTTGAAAAAATTTCAATTTCCAGCCTTCATGATATCAGGCCTTGCATGCAGAGCCCAGCCAATTCATTTTCTGAGTGGGCATTTTCGCACCAACGTGATTGCCAGCGCGGGAGGTTGCGGGTTCCCCGCTGCCATTGCAAACCTGCAATGGTCTCTCTAATTTTTTGGTTGTGCATTCGTGGTAATGAAACGACTTGCAATATAATTAAGCTACCGAACACTTATATCAAACCCTGTTCAATCCTCTACCATTGGGCTATCTTGGAGGCAATTGAAACATATCTCCTCAAAAGACACATAATGAAGCATTATAAAATGCTGCCACGCTGGGATGTGATTTGTTGAATATTCGCGTAAGTCCCTAAAGTAGGTCAAGGTCAAGGTCATTGATGACGTCATAAAGCGTTTCAAGTCACGTCACGCAGTTCACAGAAACCAAAAACTCCCGGAAGCGGACTTTTTCTAAGGATGTAATCCTCCTAACAAACTGGATAGCGGGTTCCCCGCTAAAAATAAGAGTCTTCCCCTACTGTTTGTGTTGCTGAATAGCTGAGTGGCTGATAGACGCACGTAATACTTTCAGTCTAGAGGAAGGCAATGATAGACCTAGTATAAACGTTAGACAGTGTTGTTCCTTTTTTAGCATAGTTAGCTTACAAGAGTACTTTTGGGTGTCACCCCATTCAGTTGTATTGCTGCTGGAGCACAAGGTTTTGGACACCAGCTTTTACAGTCTAACACTGTAATTTGATTTCCTACAACAATACTGCGTTGTAATTGTTTCTCTTGTCTATGTACTGGATTTCTATTGACTGCTAGGTGTAGTGCAATCTTATTGGCCTCTCTCCTCCAATCACCAAGCCAAATAATCTTTCGCTGTCAAACGTGATTAGATTGCTCAAGAGGTTGGCTTTTATCCTCCTTGTCTTTGCCAACTCCGTCTCTTCTCATAATTTTCCCCTCTTCATGCGGTTCTCTAATTGTATATTCTTCATTGCAGTTTGCCGAACCGTGACTTGCCATCTTCTTTCTCCCCTGATGTTCCGTGTTCCCCTCTCTTGATCCAAACTTTTCTCAGTCTGACCATTGTAGATGTCTGTGCTCTGTTCACAACTGAGCTTGTACCTTTTGCTCAAGCTTTCCTTGTCCTTTTCCTCCGTCTAGCCATTGTTTATTCTCTTCGCCATGGTTGGGTGTTGTAATGAATGCTCATACATTCACATCATAACCACTTGGAGCTTTCATCATCTTGTTTGTGTCATGGTACCGATCCAGAGTTCTTTCTCACAGTGCTGTCATGAGACTTTTTAGCGGGGAACCCGCTATCTATTTTGTTGGGGGGATTACATCCTCAAAAAACGTCCGCATCCGGGAGTTTATGTGAACTGTGTGACGCGACGTGTGGCGCCTTATGACGTCATCAATGACCTCGACCTACTTTAGGCACTTGGAACAATTTCAACTTCCAGCCAGGATGCTTTATGACGTCATCAATGACCTTGACCTACTTTAGAAGCTTGGAAAAATTTCAATTTCCAGTCTTCATTATATCAGGCCTAGCATGCAGTATACTGAGAAGAGCCCAGCCAACTCTCTTTCTGAGGCAACGTGATCGCGAGCGCGAGAGGTTGCGGGTTCCCCGCTGCCATTGCAAACCTGCAATGGCCTCTAATTGTTTTCTGCTGAAACTCCCTCAACCACGTCTCTGAAGAAGCCGTTGGCTACCTGCAGATGTTGTACTCTGTTCTGTTACTTTCTCAATTGTGTGAGAGTTAGGTCCAAATAGTCGATAGTTTCATTGCTTTTTCCACTGTAAATTTGATGCTTTCATTCATCGCGTACGTTTCCAGAAGGAATTGGTTCACCTGTCTATTAGTGCCTAACCACAAAATTATCATCTGCGTATCTAGCCCACTATTTGATCGAGTTTCTGAACTTGTCTGCCTTTCAATTTTTCTTACAATGTCATTGATGGATATCTCCGCCAGTATCGGTAACAGCGGTGATCCTATCGTTAGTCTTTTCAGCAGTATTCCATAGTCGACGATCTCTTTCACAATTTTTCCTTACTTCAGCCCATCCTAGTTCCTATGGCATCTGTTGTTTTACCGCAGGACAAGATGTTCCTAATTTTGTTTCCTCCAACACCGATATCGACCCGTTGGGGTATGACGTCTGTGTTCAAAGAATCTCCTCGGCGAAACCTGCTCTTAAGAACCGCCAAGTTTCAGAACCCCAGACATCCAAATTCTCGCATAGACGCCAGATACAACCTAGAACTAAGCCGCAGTCCGAGTCTCTCTTTTTTTTCTTCAATCGTCTTTGATATGCTTCCTTCTCTACCTGGAGAGTTTCGTTTTTATGTGGGTGGTTTGCAGGGGCTGAGTACGTCACAACGTTGTCCTGCGTCTTCCTCTTCTATTCCCTTTCCATCTTCTTCATGATTGTAGCTCTTCTGCGCGACCTAGTATGGTGGCTATCAGACTACTCGAAGCAAGCGTTTCATCGACCCCAAACTGTTGTGAAGACCGACTAAGCTTACCCCGTCTGCGCCAGGTGTGCTGTGGTCCATCATTCCGCCGCCCTTGATTGCCATGCGAATACGTTGTTCCTTGGCTCATCATGAAGGTACTTGTTGAGGCCACCATGGCCGCCAGATCTCAGTTCAAGGTCACGATTCGTCCCTTCACGTGCGTCTCTCTGAGCGATTCTCGCTTTCCATTTCTCAAACAAGGAGCGCCGCGCCTGGCCTTCTGCTTCACCCGTAAAGACTCTTGGTCAGACGTTGTCGCTATGAGCATTGCCGCTCTCCTATCAGCTCGATTGGTGGTGAACGTGCTATTACGGAAAGAGCCTCCTTCGAGACGTGTGATAGGCATTAATACACCTCAGCACTACTCATCGTTGGATCTTGTCCATCTCTTTCCTTCTGTAGGCTATTTTTCTTGAGCCAGGCCAAACTGAAGTATCATATAGAAGGTTCGACACACTTCTTTTGGCTTCCCGCGGCCCTCCTCCTTTTTGTATGGTACCAATAGTGTTTGTCACGTCCAAGGATACTAGTTTATCGTTACTCTTGATTTCTATCTTGTCCAATCTCTCTATCAACTTCTTGTTCTTACTGATTCTTTGTTTGGGTGCGAACTGGTTGCTCCCTCTTCCAAGAATCTGGCGGCGATCTTTGCCATCTTACTATTAAATAATGGTCTCATCGGAATGCTGGCCTTGTGAAGTTTGACAGCCCTCTTGAATTTTGGCTACCGTGATCATCTGAAACGGGTACAATGTTCTCTTCGAAAATAGTTTCAGCCTGTTCTGTCTTTTCTCAGCTCTTGGTATCCCTTCTCTGCAGTGTACGACGCCCACTTTTTATATCTAGTCACATTGGTAAGACTTCCTCAAAGTATAACAATCTATACGTCAACAAATATTTTGCAAAATGGTATCTTGTAGCGTGTTCGGTCAATGTAAGGCAATTCGAACTCAGATAAGGAAATAATTGGCTTCTGCTAGACGGCACGCGTACAATATAGACGTGCGCGTAAAAAATGGATGAACATGATCTTTTGAAACGTAAAAGAAAAAAACATCGTCTTGGAGACAAAACGAAAATTTTAAATCTATCTAAATCTAAAGGAAAGCAAGTACGTGCCCCGACTCTGGTACATTATTCAAACGATCTCGAACGATCACGGCAGCGGGTCGCGGTGTATTCGTAATGAGACTTAAATACATAAAATCCAAGCGGAATTGGAATAGATAGTTCGGGTGCCGACGTGTAAAGCATGAAATCACATTCGTGTAGTATAGTTCTGGTATGCGCGGACGTATTCTTCGGGGTATTCCACCTGTGTAAAGATTACGCATACGTAAGGGTCTACATATCAAACGGATAAAAATGCTATTGAAACGCGTAAAGCATTCAACAATATATAAAAACGAAAAAATGAATTCCATCTGTGTGATGTGAACAAACGGTATTCAATGAGTATTATATTTATATACCGCAGGAAGTAAAAATGTTCGAAAAAGTATTCTATTTGCTGGGAGAAGCGCAGGTAGATTGCTCGAGTAACGTGCATAAACTTCAAAACATTATGTGAACGTAAACTTGATGATAAAAATTACTGTGTGAACCGAATCATTGTATTGGCGTTCGGCATTCTGACGCGAATACCAAATACGATTTCTGTATACTCGGTTTACACGCGGTATATCTTATAAGGCTATCGACCCTGACATTTAAATTTTCGAACGAAAACAATTGACCGACCGGAATTAAAGTTGAGAATTTCAGATGAAACATTTCGCTGAAATGTGAATTGTCACACGCTGCACACACAATCGTATAATACTCTTTTCGGATGTGTTAATAACTTTTGGCATTACTATTATACTTTCCCGCGCAGCTTCACAAAATTATGTATTTTCCGAGTATATTTCATACGTACAATAATCATTTCATTATTCGGATGTATTTTTCGTGGGGCGTTTTCCCTGTATATTAGTGAAGTCGACGTCTCGTTTTCCTTCAGTCCCGACTGATACCGTCTGAGCCCACATAATTTGAAATTCATCTGGCGTGTAAGAACCCGTATTATATCCCACACTTCGTTATTGTGAAGAGTGAATTCGTGGTCTAGGCAGTTGTCTTTATTAATTTCGATCTATGGTTTGACTTAGGAAGTGTGCGCCTTCCAGATTCGCACCAGCAGCTTGGCTTGACAGCTGTTGTTACAATAAGGTGGCCTCGATCGAAGACGAGTTGAATTTGAAGAAGAATCATTCTCTTTCTCTCTTGATATATTTAAGAGAAATTCGAGGATTTATCGAGTATTTCGAGTCGTGGAGACTTCCCGTCTAATTAGAAAGAAATGTTGGCCTAATTTCGTATTTCTTCATTGTTACGATGCATTTTCGTAATTGCCTTTAGATCTCGTAACGCTGTATACAATGAGAAATCAAGTAGCGCGTGCAATTTTTTTGATACATTTAAACACAACCCTGTATGTTAGCTGTTGACTGGTCTCAATCTAGTGCCGTCACCTCGGTAATATCGGTTTTCCTTCATTGTCATTCTTTTGGGTTTGAAAGAGCTTCGAGTTTTATTCTTGAGCGACAGGCTGAGGTTACGGTAATCTTCCTCCCAAAGTTTCTAAATTATGTGAAATTGATTCATAATTCATCTTGTATGCCTTTATCCTTCTTCAATTATGGCAAGACGGACCAGAAAGACTTTGTAGCTTCCATCCCTTTTAAACGACTGGGATTGATTGTCAGGTTCATGCCTTCTCACCCCTTATCAATTTTCGGTCAGGGTAATGTTTACGGAAATTTTTGTTGTTTCTGACGATGGGTAACCAAAAAGCTTGTTTTCTGTTGCATGCTCGCTGTAAGAGATCGACTGCAGGCACGCGTACGATTGAAGCGGGCAAATTTGCGGTAAGAAATGTTACCGTAAAGCTCGTTTTAGCGGGGAACCCGCTATCCATTTTGTTAGGGGGATTACATCCTGCGTCTTGGAGTTTCTGTGAACTGCGTGACGTGACGTGACGTGTGGCGCCTTATGACGTCACCAATGACCTTGATTTACTTCAGGGACTTGAAAAAATTTCAATTTCCAGCCTTCATGATATCAGGCCTTGCATGCAGAGCCCAGCCAATTCATTTTCTGAGTGGGCATTTTCGCACCAACGTGATTGCCAGCGCGGGAGGTTGCGGGTTCCCCGCTGCCATTGCAAACCTGCAATGGTCTCTCTAATTTTTTGGTTGTGCATTCGTGGTAATGAAACGACTTGCAATATAATTAAGCTACCGAACACTTATATCAAACCCTGTTCAATCCTCTACCATTGGGCTATCTTGGAGGCAATTGAAACATATCTCCTCAAAAGACACATAATGAAGCATTATAAAATGCTGCCACGCTGGGATGTGATTTGTTGAATATTCGCGTAAGTCCCTAAAGTAGGTCAAGGTCAAGGTCATTGATGACGTCATAAAGCGTTTCAAGTCACGTCACGCAGTTCACAGAAACCAAAAACTCCCGGAAGCGGACTTTTTCTAAGGATGTAATCCTCCTAACAAACTGGATAGCGGGTTCCCCGCTAAAAATAAGAGTCTTCCCCTACTGTTTGTGTTGCTGAATAGCTGAGTGGCTGATAGACGCACGTAATACTTTCAGTCTAGAGGAAGGCAATGATAGACCTAGTATAAACGTTAGACAGTGTTGTTCCTTTTTTAGCATAGTTAGCTTACAAGAGTACTTTTGGGTGTCACCCCATTCAGTTGTATTGCTGCTGGAGCACAAGGTTTTGGACACCAGCTTTTACAGTCTAACACTGTAATTTGATTTCCTACAACAATACTGCGTTGTAATTGTTTCTCTTGTCTATGTACTGGATTTCTATTGACTGCTAGGTGTAGTGCAATCTTATTGGCCTCTCTCCTCCAATCACCAAGCCAAATAATCTTTCGCTGTCAAACGTGATTAGATTGCTCAAGAGGTTGGCTTTTATCCTCCTTGTCTTTGCCAACTCCGTCTCTTCTCATAATTTTCCCCTCTTCATGCGGTTCTCTAATTGTATATTCTTCATTGCAGTTTGCCGAACCGTGACTTGCCATCTTCTTTCTCCCCTGATGTTCCGTGTTCCCCTCTCTTGATCCAAACTTTTCTCAGTCTGACCATTGTAGATGTCTGTGCTCTGTTCACAACTGAGCTTGTACCTTTTGCTCAAGCTTTCCTTGTCCTTTTCCTCCGTCTAGCCATTGTTTATTCTCTTCGCCATGGTTGGGTGTTGTAATGAATGCTCATACATTCACATCATAACCACTTGGAGCTTTCATCATCTTGTTTGTGTCATGGTACCGATCCAGAGTTCTTTCTCACAGTGCTGTCATGAGACTTTTTAGCGGGGAACCCGCTATCTATTTTGTTGGGGGGATTACATCCTCAAAAAACGTCCGCATCCGGGAGTTTATGTGAACTGTGTGACGCGACGTGTGGCGCCTTATGACGTCATCAATGACCTCGACCTACTTTAGGCACTTGGAACAATTTCAACTTCCAGCCAGGATGCTTTATGACGTCATCAATGACCTTGACCTACTTTAGAAGCTTGGAAAAATTTCAATTTCCAGTCTTCATTATATCAGGCCTAGCATGCAGTATACTGAGAAGAGCCCAGCCAACTCTCTTTCTGAGGCAACGTGATCGCGAGCGCGAGAGGTTGCGGGTTCCCCGCTGCCATTGCAAACCTGCAATGGCCTCTAATTGTTTTCTGCTGAAACTCCCTCAACCACGTCTCTGAAGAAGCCGTTGGCTACCTGCAGATGTTGTACTCTGTTCTGTTACTTTCTCAATTGTGTGAGAGTTAGGTCCAAATAGTCGATAGTTTCATTGCTTTTTCCACTGTAAATTTGATGCTTTCATTCATCGCGTACGTTTCCAGAAGGAATTGGTTCACCTGTCTATTAGTGCCTAACCACAAAATTATCATCTGCGTATCTAGCCCACTATTTGATCGAGTTTCTGAACTTGTCTGCCTTTCAATTTTTCTTACAATGTCATTGATGGATATCTCCGCCAGTATCGGTAACAGCGGTGATCCTATCGTTAGTCTTTTCAGCAGTATTCCATAGTCGACGATCTCTTTCACAATTTTTCCTTACTTCAGCCCATCCTAGTTCCTATGGCATCTGTTGTTTTACCGCAGGACAAGATGTTCCTAATTTTGTTTCCTCCAACACCGATATCGACCCGTTGGGGTATGACGTCTGTGTTCAAAGAATCTCCTCGGCGAAACCTGCTCTTAAGAACCGCCAAGTTTCAGAACCCCAGACATCCAAATTCTCGCATAGACGCCAGATACAACCTAGAACTAAGCCGCAGTCCGAGTCTCTCTTTTTTTTCTTCAATCGTCTTTGATATGCTTCCTTCTCTACCTGGAGAGTTTCGTTTTTATGTGGGTGGTTTGCAGGGGCTGAGTACGTCACAACGTTGTCCTGCGTCTTCCTCTTCTATTCCCTTTCCATCTTCTTCATGATTGTAGCTCTTCTGCGCGACCTAGTATGGTGGCTATCAGACTACTCGAAGCAAGCGTTTCATCGACCCCAAACTGTTGTGAAGACCGACTAAGCTTACCCCGTCTGCGCCAGGTGTGCTGTGGTCCATCATTCCGCCGCCCTTGATTGCCATGCGAATACGTTGTTCCTTGGCTCATCATGAAGGTACTTGTTGAGGCCACCATGGCCGCCAGATCTCAGTTCAAGGTCACGATTCGTCCCTTCACGTGCGTCTCTCTGAGCGATTCTCGCTTTCCATTTCTCAAACAAGGAGCGCCGCGCCTGGCCTTCTGCTTCACCCGTAAAGACTCTTGGTCAGACGTTGTCGCTATGAGCATTGCCGCTCTCCTATCAGCTCGATTGGTGGTGAACGTGCTATTACGGAAAGAGCCTCCTTCGAGACGTGTGATAGGCATTAATACACCTCAGCACTACTCATCGTTGGATCTTGTCCATCTCTTTCCTTCTGTAGGCTATTTTTCTTGAGCCAGGCCAAACTGAAGTATCATATAGAAGGTTCGACACACTTCTTTTGGCTTCCCGCGGCCCTCCTCCTTTTTGTATGGTACCAATAGTGTTTGTCACGTCCAAGGATACTAGTTTATCGTTACTCTTGATTTCTATCTTGTCCAATCTCTCTATCAACTTCTTGTTCTTACTGATTCTTTGTTTGGGTGCGAACTGGTTGCTCCCTCTTCCAAGAATCTGGCGGCGATCTTTGCCATCTTACTATTAAATAATGGTCTCATCGGAATGCTGGCCTTGTGAAGTTTGACAGCCCTCTTGAATTTTGGCTACCGTGATCATCTGAAACGGGTACAATGTTCTCTTCGAAAATAGTTTCAGCCTGTTCTGTCTTTTCTCAGCTCTTGGTATCCCTTCTCTGCAGTGTACGACGCCCACTTTTTATATCTAGTCACATTGGTAAGACTTCCTCAAAGTATAACAATCTATACGTCAACAAATATTTTGCAAAATGGTATCTTGTAGCGTGTTCGGTCAATGTAAGGCAATTCGAACTCAGATAAGGAAATAATTGGCTTCTGCTAGACGGCACGCGTACAATATAGACGTGCGCGTAAAAAATGGATGAACATGATCTTTTGAAACGTAAAAGAAAAAAACATCGTCTTGGAGACAAAACGAAAATTTTAAATCTATCTAAATCTAAAGGAAAGCAAGTACGTGCCCCGACTCTGGTACATTATTCAAACGATCTCGAACGATCACGGCAGCGGGTCGCGGTGTATTCGTAATGAGACTTAAATACATAAAATCCAAGCGGAATTGGAATAGATAGTTCGGGTGCCGACGTGTAAAGCATGAAATCACATTCGTGTAGTATAGTTCTGGTATGGAGGAGGTAGAGTTGAGGTACTTTTTCCCGAAGCAACCAAGCAGCACGCGCTCGTCGACGCGTGCCATGTGCGGCAGATGCTATAGAGGATTTAAGGACATTTTACTCGGCAACTAAATCGTACAATATAATACGATACCGAAGTATAATGAATATATTTTTTATCGCGTCTCGT
The DNA here is from genome assembly GCA_035079395.1 of Aspidiotus destructor. NCBI lineage: Eukaryota > Metazoa > Arthropoda > Insecta > Hemiptera > Diaspididae > Aspidiotus > Aspidiotus destructor. The sequence goes on along the minus strand of JAVHKZ010000015.1, from coordinate 22,182,105 downwards.
ACTCTTCACTGTTCAGGTTGGCTGAGCCTAAATCACCGAATCCGATACGATGCCTCCATACATAATAATATTGGTGAAACGTCACACCTCGCCGTCCCTTCCACATTCATGAAATGATACAATCAACTCTCGACTTGGCAGATGTTTTATTACAGGCGTGCATACATCAAGTACCGCGAAGAACGTAATGTTCGACTTCCCTCGTTTTTTTATTTCAACTGCTGATTTGTAACCTACGTGAGTCGAGTTACCATTCTATAGGTTGTACTTCTTTGAGACAGAAAATTTACGTTTCCGATTCGATAAGTTTTCTTTGATTTCCGTTTTCTTCTTCTGTTCTGTGCGCCCTACGTGAACGCGCAATATGGATTCGATATTAAAAATAATTAACGTCCAAACTGTGCAGGAGGCACGTCATAGGGGTTGAACCTAGCCTTAGTAATTGCCCCTCTAGAGACTAACTGGAAGTTCATTATGTTCGCATTGTTCGCGAATTTGAAGTACTCGTACTAAAAAAAAGACTACAGACTCAACCCGGTTTTGTATAGCGATTGGTCTCACATATGTACCAATTTATAACACAATCTGCGCAACGAGAAATCAACGAACTTTACTTTCTTCTTTCCAACAGCTGCTCTCGACATGTTTTTTTCTTTTCATCTTATCAACACTATTCGTATACTGTGGACCACGTTCCATCGTCTATTTGACTTCATTGTATGTCTGGCTTATGTCTGTTCTATTCTACTCATACGCCAGGGCTGCTTGTATGGCATCACACACGATGTCGTTATCTTGCTTTTTTAAATCGTCAAAATTTTATGAAGACGTGAAGGCTTCTGAATCATATCTCGCTTTTATTTCGGTCGACATTCGGCGAAACCAAAACGACCAAACTCGAGAAACCCTTACGCTGCGTACTCCAAGTCAGGCGTGGGCGATCATCCTCACATTTTATTTACTACGAGGAAGCTTCAACCTGTTGTAGTGGCACAGCTTCTGCGAGCACAAATACTAATTTTTGAATTATTTTTTATGATTGTAGGATTGCCACGGAGACAAAGCGAGCCTCATACCGGTCAAAGACAACGTCCAGAATTACGAGTTGCTTAATGGTTACCAAAATATTACGCACACCGTCTTAATGTTCACCAGATTGTGGAATACATGCGATAAATATCAGGATGTCGCGATTGGAGTGAGTTATATATGTACAAAAAATAACATACTTTCAACGTTTTCTTCAAGTAGGCCTACTTGTTTCTACCTTGTTCGATATGTTGTGATTTCCAGAACGATACGATTAAATTACTTTGGGCATTTAACGACGGAGATGATCCGTTCGGTGATTCTCTCTCCAACATTGTGTGGCACGATAAAGAAGTTCGTGGAAAGAGAAGTTTAAACTTGAAAAATCCGTCATCGAGCAAACGCCAATTAAAGGGAATCAAACATTTGGATCTGAAATTGTCGGATGTAAGTATGGTGACTCGTTAATTAGTCACGTTTTTTTTCTTCTTCTTTTAATTTTCGCTGTATTCATCTTATAATTGATAAATCGGCTATAACCACGCCTTTTTCCTGTTCGTCTTCTTATAATTATGATATTTTCTGGGCGCGGAGTGGAAATCAATGATCAATGTAAAATGTGGACCCTTACTTATATGGCATAAGGGAATGAACAATTTTACAAAATTATATACTTTGACATGTTCTATGTCTCTGCTGAAGTCCGTCCCCAATTCGAAATTTTCAGAGTTGGCCCTCCTCCCCCATTCATGGACTTGGAAATTTTTCGATTGGTATCCGAGACCTGATTCGAAATTTTCCACCCCTCTACCGGTCCATGCAGTACATTATACTACATTTATGATAGTAGGTCTGAGCCGCTTTAATTTATATTAGCTTTATATAAGTTTTAAGCTGCAAATACTCGTCTCATACTAGGTCTAGGTTTTGTCGTTCTACTTGTATATTGACGTTATACTAGGCTTATACTAGGTTTTAGCCTTCTTTATACTGTTTTCGAGTGCGGTACCTTCTGAATAGAGGAAGCCTAGTGTCACTACTACGAGATCTACGGATTTTTGTTCCTCAAAATTTTCTGCGTGAAATGCGGATTTCTTGTGCTCGTGGGAAAAGTACCCTAGTCACCCATATAAAAGCTACCTTCCTCTTGATCGTTATCGATAGATCGGTAGTCATGTTTTCAGGTTTAGAAAAAATAGCGGATACGGATTTCTGAAAATATCATCTGGCAGCACTGTAGTGTATAAAAAAATCTTCTGGCGGAGCCAAATAGAAAAAGATCATGTTTTATGTCTGCTGTCCTTTTGTGAGGTTTTCACTCATTCGTTTTCATTGTTAACTTGGTTTTTTTTATAATTGGTTGAGCGGCTCACGTGTTAAGTCTGAGAGTCAGTTTTACCAGCGCTTGGTGTCTAGTAGCTTTAGAAGAGGTCACTTGCTCCGCTCGTTCGCTTTCTTCCTTGCTCCAAGATGTGTCTAATTTAGATTATTTTCAAACAATAACTGTTGGGTGACTCACTCACTCCTCTCTTTCGCCTCCGTCTTTGGTCTGATATAAGTCTGATTTCAAAAATTCCAAGCTAGTAGCTTTTAAGGGGCTCACTCACTCCGCTCTTTCGCCCTCTTCCTTGGTCTAGGATAAGTCTACTTTGAAGTAATATTCCAAGTACATATACATTGAAATATTCCAAACTAATATAGGCTCACTTGCTTTGCTCTTTCGCCCCCCTCCTCGTTCTGGTATAAGTCTAGTTTAAGACTAGTAAAATCCTGGGGGGGGGGGTTCTTCTACATCTGTTATAATTCCAATTTAAGACTGCTAAAATTCTAGATGTCCAGTTCAAGAATTTAGAGGCCATTCAGCGGGGAACCCGCAACCTCCCTGGCCCTCCTCCTATCATATATAGCCTAGTTTTTGAGTCTTGAAAATGATGACGTAATAAGTTGAACGCGCTCGCGACCACGTTGGCGCGAAAATGTCCCCTCAGCAAATGAGTGGCGGGGCTCTTCTCAGTATACTGTGTACTAGGCCTGATATATAGAAGGTTGGAAGTTGAAAATTTTCGAAGTCCCTGAAGTAGGTCAAGGTCATTGACAATGTTATGAAGCGTCACCTATCACGTCACGGAACGGCACGGCACGTCACTTCACGTCACATAGTTCACAGAAACTCCCGGACGCGGGTCTAGTTTAGGACTGGTAAAATCCTAGCATAAAGCAAAGGTAAAGCTATGGGAACGTATCCGAACTACGTGACCTATTTTTACCGACTTTTCAACCCCCTCCCCTCCCCCGACTAATTTTCACGTAGTGTTTTTTCCCCCTCAACATTGCCCTATATATTATTTTAAATCATAATTAATATGAAGACATGTCTACAGGATTTTGGAGTCTACATTCAGGAAAAAAAATGTGTATTTTGTACGAGATTTTAGAGAAATTCAATTTTACAGCACTAAAAATGCTAAATTTCCCAGATAATAACACCACGTGGCAAAACTCTTAACCCCCTCTTCCCCAAAGTGACCCAGCGAAGTATTCTGACGACCCCCCCCCCCCTCCCTTGAAATGGTCACGTAGTTTGGGTACGTTCCCTATCATAAAACTATTATAAACCTGTAGTCACTCATATTAGAGATACTTTCCTCTTGGTCGTTATGGGCTGGTATCACGATCCCCTGTAACATTGAATCGATCGAGAGGAAAGTATCTTAGCAACCGGTATTAGAGATACGTTTTTCCTAACTCTTATTGGTCACTATGAGCTGATATTGCAATCCCCATAACATTGAATCGATCAAGAGAAAAATACCTCAGCCACGGCTATCAGAGATACGTTTCTCCTGCTTGTTACTGGTTTTTATGAGATGATATTGCAATCCCCATAACATTGAATTGATCTAGAGAAAAGTATCTCAGTCACCAGTATCAGAGATACGTTTCTCCTGATTGATACTGGTTGTGATGAGATGATATTGCAATCCCCGTAACATTGAATTGATCAAGAGAAAAGTATCTCAGTCACCAGTATCAGAGATACGTTTCTCCTGATTGATACTGGTTGTGATGAGATGATATTGCAATCCCTGTAACATTGAATTGATCAAGAGAAAAGTATCTCAGTCACCAGTATCAGAGATACGTTTCTCCTGATTGATACTGGTTGTGATGAGATGATATTGCAATCCCCATAACATTGAATCAATCAAGAGAAAAGTATCTCAGTCACAAGTATCAGAGATACGTTTTTCCTGATTGTTACTGGTTGTTATGAGATGATATTGGAATCCCTGTAACATTGAATCGATCAAGAGAAAAGTATCTCAGTCACAGGTGTCAGAAATACGTTTCTCCTGATTGTTACTGGTTGTTATGAGATGATATTGCAATCCCCATAACATTGAATTGATCTAGAGAAAAGTATCTCAGTCACCAGTATCAGAGATACGTTTCTCCTGATTGATACTGGTTGTGATGAGATGATATTGCAATCCCCGTAACATTGAATTGATCAAGAGAAAAGTATCTCTGTCACCAGTATCAGAGATACATTTCTCCTGATTGTTACTGGTTGTGATGAGATGATATTGCAATCCCCATAACATTGAATTGATCTAGAGAAAAGTATCTCAGTCACCAGTATCAGAGATACGTTTCTCCTGATTGATACTGGTTGTGATGAGATGATATTGCAATCCCCATAACATTGAATTGATCTAGAGAAAAGTATCTCAGTCACCAGTATCAGAGATACATTTCTCCTGATTGTTACTGGTTGTTATGAGATGATCAAGAGAAAAGTATCTCAGTCACAAGTGTCAGAAATACGTTTCTCCTGATTGTTACTGGTTGTTATGAGATGATATTGCAATCCCTGTAACATTGAATGGATCAAGAGAAAAGTATCTCAGTCACCAGTATCAGAGATACTTTTCTCCTGATTGTTTACTGGTACTTATGAGATGATATCGCAATCCCTGTAAAATTGAATCAATCAAGAGAAAAGTATATCAGCCCCAGCTATCGGAGATACGTTTCTCCTGATTGTTGTTCTCAGATCAGTGAAAGTCCGTAGGAATCCGTTTTCAGGTCTTAGAGAAAACTGGCGGATATGGATTTTAAAAAATATCATCTGTCAGCAGAGCATCAAGCGTGACAAAAACCGTGATAGTTTTTTGTTACAATTTTTCCATGAGTAATCCCAATTAAAGGCAGGGCCTCTCCTCTACTGTTTGTTATTCTAACTAGCTGTAAAGTTGACGGATACACGCGCTGCTTTTGAAACTGGGAAAGGTGAACTCGCGGGGTGAACTCGTAAATTTTTGATTCAACCTCGGAATAAGGGGGTGAAGGGGCGAACGCACGAAGTACGATGAAGGGGTCACTCGGAAAATTTCAAATTAGTGGTCAGGGCACAGTAAAGAAATGAAACATGTCAAAATGAAAGTTACAGAAATTTCACCTCCATAGAACCACCTGTAATCCGCGGATACAGTGGAAATTAAGGAGGATCATTATTTTTGGGGGGATAAGAAGAAGTCCGACGGTGACGAAGATACTGGGCAACCATGTGCTGGAGAAGCAGCCTGTCAAAAAGTCAAGTGCCTAAATTTTAGAGAAAGACAGAAGTAAAAGTTTATAACGACATCAATCTTGAAAAAGAGAAGGATCACATTTTTTGAAACCGAACAAATTTTTTCAATTTTGAGTAGATGAACACATCCATCACTAGAGAGAGACAGAGATGTAGGAAACTTCGGACATTCTTAATCTAAAATTTAGAGGACAAAAACCTTTTCCCCTCAATATTTGTATAGTCTAGAAAGATGGGCTTGAAGTGACGTCATGATTTTCCTGAGAGAGAAAAATTTTGGCAGTTATAAGATGCGACCTTCTTGAAAACATGCAACTTATACTTCGGTGTTACGCAGTTTGCCTCGTGAACATATTTCAACAGGTTCGTGATATCCACACGCTCTCTCAAAAATATCAATATTGGGCTCTCAAAAAGCTTTGAGCAAGTGTTCTGACAGCAGACTCTCCTATACCAACGGTCGATGTTTAAAATATAAAAAATATTCTTTGTTCTTATTGCAGGTGAGTTACAATGCAACGAGTGCGTTCTGGTGTCAAATGTTCAAACAACCGTTGCCAAATGTGAAACATCACATCATCGGAGTAAGTGCTTTCTTTTTATTTTTACTGTTTTAGTGTTTTTTGAGGATTACCCATGAGAAACTTGGACAGAGAATCATTTGATGGTTCAGTATAAGTATGCTTTGCTTTTGATCTTATCGATACATTATTCATCTGGAGATGTCTACATTTTAAGAAGTTGATCAGCGTTTTGAACTTATGCTCAACGGTTGACGGGAGTGAAAGTTTATGATTCTCTCCTTGTGGTGTTCGAAATTAGAACTCAGATCCTCATCCTTGACGATGGTATGTGGACCAGAGGAAATTTAGATTGTATTGATGGATTTTGGGTTGTTCGAAAGGGCAGAAAATTCAGAAGGTGAGGACAGGAGGATAATTCATCAGCCTGGCAGCATTAGCTTGTGCGTGATGCAGAGATCCCAAGAAGAACAAAAGAGTGGATTAGGCTGGTGTACTCGATTTTTATTCGTGCTCTGCCTATTTCTAAATGGCGTGAAGAACGAGTGTGAAAGGACCAAAGGATCATGATTTTTTCACAAATTGTATCGATTCCATAAACGAACTTCATTTGAGAAAACTAAAGGTTGTACCATAATGAGATGATTGGAGAATGAAAAGGCCGTCGAGAGCCAAACCGGGCCGAGGGGAAAATTTATCATTTTTTTTCTAATCTGTAGTCGAAATTTTATTTCCAAACCTAACCTCACCTGAATCCGGACCTCTTAAAAACACCTGGGCTCAAGAGAAAAGGGTACCTCTCTCGACGGCCTCGGAGAACGATTGTAAGATTTCAAGTAATAGGCTGGAGAAAGGGAAAGATTAGTGATTCGGGAGGAGATCAGAGCTTGCTTAGCTGCCTGTTCAACCGGGCCAATGGGAAAACTCATTTTTTTTTTGTAATCTGTAGTCGAGATTTTAATTCCAAAAGGAACCTCAGCTGCATCCGGGCTTCTTGAAAACCCCTTGTCTAAGGGAAAAGGTACCCTCTCCCCTCCCCTCTCGGCGGCCCTGGAGAAAGATCGTAAGATTCCAAGTCATAGGCTGTAGAGGGGGAAGAATCAATTGTTAAGGAGGAGACCAGAGCTTGCTTAGCTGCTTGGTCCATCGTGTCGTGTTCCAAGAGGCCGATATGATCAAGAATCCAGCGGAAGGAAATTGAAGGAGGATGAGAATACGCAGGACGATAGATTTGTAAAATTAGGGGTCTTGCGTGGTTTGGAAAAGAAAGTCGGAAAGAAGGAAGAATCTGTGGGAAGGGGGAGAAGAGAGGGATGAGTGAAGGAGGAACAGATGACAGATAGTCTAACACAATGAGTATACGAAGAAGAGGAGACTCCTCCATTGATAAGGATGATGTAGCCAGTTTTAGAATTCCATTTGGATCCATATCTGTAAAGCACAGGTTGCGGGAGGAAAAATCATTCGCAATAATGGCTTTGATGTGTCTAAAGTAGATTCTGTTGGGCGATTCCGGTAAATTAGGCAGGTCGAGGCGAATGTGAGGCGTCGGGATATCCAGGGTGGAGTGGATTAGTAGTTAGGGAGAAAAGGTTTACCTTTAAGATGACAGTCTCGATGGAATTCTGATGAAAGAATTCGTAAAGTTTCGGGATTGGAGGGAAGTTGACAGTAAGCGATGTTGAGCGCAATTGTAGAAGTGCGGAATAGCAGCCTTAGCGCAAAACCCGGCGTAGAGATGGTTCGCAGGTGGCCTCCCCTGAATGTGTTGCATCCAGCTATGTTAGGAAAGATTTGTAAGTCTGTCTGAAGATTGAGGATCTAAAGTCCAGTTGATGGCGAATTCGAGAATTGTATGGCGGAAGAAGGAGCTTGCGACTGCAATCAGTACTCATTTAAAACAATTCAATCTTTTTGGTTTTTATCTGTAGTCGCGGAGTAAAATTAAATCACCATTCCATTTCTTAATGTATGACGATTAAATACAAAATTCAAAAAAATGTACCATTTTAGGCGTATCATCTGATAAACTTACATTTTTAATTACACAGAATTTTTGTGTGACGAAAAGATACATTTTCATTGTAATCCGCATCTTTCGCCTAGAGGGAATTTTGTGTACTATCTTTTCAAAACAGTCCTAAATTTTCATTAGGCCTACTATCCGTCAGTGTAGGAGAGAGTTTCTCATTTTTTCGAATTAGGTGCGCAAATCTATTTGCTCGCGTCGATAAGAATTGTTTCCGCTTAAATAGCCTGAAAACTCGCAAACTCGTTACGATAGGAATATATTTACATATTCCCCATCAGATTCGAATTCACGAACTCAAAAAGTATACTTTTTTTCTCATCGCTATGGTCTCAAACTTTTAAAAACTACAATAATGAAATGAACATTATTCAAATTCGTCGGTTAGTTTTTTTTTTTCTAGCGGTAGCTGTGTTTACGCTTACGAATCTGTTTTTTCCCTTGAAATTGTAACTGTCCAAGACACATACAAAGTTCTAATATTTAGTCTATCGATTAGAACAGAGAAGAACTTTACATAGATAAGGCGTAGAAAAAAACTAAAATGTGGGAAAATTTTTCGAAAACGATGTTTGCAATTTAATATTATAGGTATTTATTACCTTTTAAATCAGGTTGTCTTTGGAGAAATAATATTTTTAACGTCATAAAAATATTAAATCATTAATAATGTGTTATAATTTCTGTTGCACAGTACGAGCCTATTCTCGATAAAACTGATTCCGAACAAATCCGCCGTATGATCTTGTACGAGTGCCAGGACACGCAGTCTTCTCGTTCACCGTCGGAGAGGAAATTCCCGTGCTATCATCCGAATAGAGTGGCCGACGTGAAGAATTGCGCTACACCTGTTGTAGTTTGGGCAGCTGGATCGGAAGGTGAATTATAAGAGCGGTTCAATGTATAGTATAATAGAGATAGGTAGAGAAGTCACGTGTCTTTCCTGAACATCTTGTTTCGAAAAATGTATTTTAGAATACTTTCACGAATTAAATTCGATAGAGAAATATTGCAAAAAACTTGTTTTCTTTTATTTCTCTCTTTTTCCTAATTAATCTCGCGTCGAATTTTTCGAATCAGGTGCAGTTTTTAATCTAAAATTCCTTTTTTTTTTGTAGTAGTACTGAAAAATTATTCTTGTATTATTCGCCGCTTGAACAAGACTCGACTCTTGTGTCTTACTTTACAGAATCGTCTGGCTTTAGACGTCTCTTCAATTTTCGTTTTTACCAAATCCTGCAAGTTTATTTCGTCGTCCTTACCGATCTGCTATGTGGTTGTAGATTCGATTGGTTCTAACAATCTAGAACTAGTTGAAACTCAAGAAGAATGATTTATAAAATATTCAATGTGAATATTTATATCTTGTGTGTTTGAATTACAGGCGAGTTCTTTCCGAAACACGTCGGACTTCCGTTTGGAAATGATACAAAACAGTACTACATGTTGGAAATACATTATTATAATCCCTCCTCGAAGAGTGGTTAGTATTGCATTTGTTATCGAAATTTTGAATGGAATAAGCTTGTTCTCATGAATTCAGGCGATGAATCCGGAAAGAGGATCTTAGCTGGAAATAAGAGCTGCACGCAATATTCCTCTTTTAATGAGCGTCTCCTCGTGGAGTTTCGATCGCAGGAAGGGCTCAAAGGAGGTATAATTTAGTTTTTTCGCGATAACTCACCCGCAAATAAGCCTGGAGGGGAAATTTCATCTCAAAAAATAGATCATGTTAAATTTTTTTTAGTGATAGCGCATTATAATACCGCTAGAGCACGCTGACGTTTGTCACATCTGTATAAATGAGTTTTCGTTCAAGTTCACGCAATTTTGTAAAATTTTGGTTTCCAACCCTATTTTCGACATCTAGACTATTGCGATCATTTTCGTGTTTTTTTTTTCTACTCTTATGAAATTCCTTTTCTAGGCTTCCTGGGAGAAACTTCTATCCTTTCGCGAGCTTCCTACCCTTAGTAGTGTCCCATCACTTTTCCATTTACAATGTCTCAAGTTGAGATGGAAAAAGGATAGTTCAAAATGAGAATATTGGAGATTGGACGCAAATTTAATTTCAGTTGAAACTATGATTCTAGTCATACCTAGGACTGAAATCCATTTCTTGCATCTAGCTTAGCTTGCAGTTCATAAATTTTTCAATCAGTGTATTACAGTCAGCCAAAAGCGTAATTCAACCTTTCTGGACTGATAAGACGAAAGCTAAAAGCCAGCTTTAAGCGCACCTCTAAAAGCCCAAAGTTAAATTTAGCTGAATTTTTTTGACTAGCTTTTGGCTTCTTATGAATTTGGTAAAGTTCGTACAAAAACGTGTTTTTCTTATTTAAAAACAATCTTTTTACTTTTTTTTCTAGAGTTTAAAGAGGAGAGAAACTGAGAAAGAGAAACATAATACAGTTTCAAAAAAATCAAAATTTAATAGTCCAAAAATCAACGAATATTTATTTATTTATTCATTTTTTGTAAAAGTTGTAAGTTCTTATGGTATTGTACCCTTAACAGAGATCCTTTTCTTCTGATCTGTCTGATTTTCTCAATAATTGAAAAGCCGGAAGTCAGCTGAAAAAAATCAAAAGCTAGCTTAATTTTTTTTTGAATTGCCAAAAGCCTAAGCTATATTTTCCAAGGTCAAAAGTTCAAGCCAAAAGCTGAAGCTAAATCTTCCAGCTGCAATACACTGCCTTTAGAAGTACTAAAATTCATTTCTTGGGCATTCAGCTTAGCTTGTAGTTGTTCTCAAATTTAAATTTTTCAATCAGTGTATTGCAGCCAGCCAAAAGCCAGCTTTAAGTTCACCTCTGAAAGTCAGAAGCTCAATTCAGCTATTTTTTTGACCAGCTTTTGGCTTCCTCCAAATTTTGAAAAGTTTGTATGAAACCATTTTTGCTTTTCTCCTGATTGTATCCAATTTTCCCAATAATGGAAAAGCCGAAAGCCAGCTGAAAAAAAGTCAAAAGCTAGCCAATTTTTTTTGAACAGCCAAAAAGCCCTTAGCCAAAACTATATTTTTCAAGGTCAAAAATGTAAGCCAAAAGCCGAAGCTGAATCTTCCAGCTGCAATACACTGTTTTCAATACATTTGGGTTGGTCATCTGCTAGGAGCGTTACAATCGGCTGAATTAAAAACTGGATTAGGGCAACTTCTGATCTCAGAATCACATACAAACAAAGTAATTCACGAGAAAGATTATGAGTGACAATTTTCCTACAAGTCATTCCCTTTTGTAAAAATTACAGTCAGATCAATTTTTAGGAAAGCTCCCCGCTTGTCATCTGCGCTGCATAAAATAGTCCCGTTTTTGTTGTGTGCAATTCGCAATAACAACGTTCCTTGCCCGTTGTCATCTGCGCTGCATAAAATAGTCCCGTTTTTGTTGTGTGCAATTCGCAATAACAACGTTCCTTGCCGTCCGGTTCATATTTGCAAACAGAGTATTGCAGCCAGCCAAAAGCCCGAAGCCGAAAGCTGAATTCAGCCAAATTTTTACTGATAAGAGCAAAGCTGAAAGCCAGCTCTATTGAAACCTTTTTAAGCCAAAAGCCTAACTAAGCCAAATTTTTTCAGCTTTTTTTGGCTTCTCCAATTTTTTGCAAAATACAAAAATTCAGAAATAGCTTTACAGCAATATTTCTTATTTTTTCTTCATCTTTTCAAATTATTTCAATACCAAACATTGATCAGTCAAAAATCAGCTGAATTCAGCCAAAAATCATCTAAATTTATTGAAAATCCAAAAGCCAAAAGCCATATTGTTCAAGGTTGTAAGTTTAAGCCAAAAGCTAAAGCTAAAATATTTGGCTGCTATACTCTGTTTGCAAATGTGAAGATTTGTAGCGCGCTCTAGTGGCGTTACAATGCGTTATCATCAAAAAAGTTACTGACCTTTATTAGTAGGAAATTCAAGTGATGGGCGTTCTAGGTTATTTCAATATACCGGTTAAACGGTTTATTGAAGATCATCATAACCAGTTAATCGGTTAAAACCGCTCCAGTAAACCGGTTAATCGATTGACCGGTGGCATTGACTGTACACATATCAGACAAATACCCGCATTGTTAGAAAAGTTGTCACTTTGAAGGATACTGACACCAGAGTGTGCTGCGTGTTAATACGTTGGTGTAAGAGAGAGGGAAAGATGTTCTGTCTCTTTCACTCTGCTGGTTAACACACAGCACACTCTGGTGTCAGTATCCTTCAAAGTGACAACTTTTTCAACAATGCGAGTATTTGTCTGGTACGTGTATAGTCAATGCCGGTGGTCATTTGGATTGCTTTTAGTTCTCAAAAAATTCCGCTAGGAGCGCCAAGGTCTTCCACGTTTTTCGCCCTCAAAATTGCTATTGCAAAAATTAGAAAAAAAGGAGAGGAGAGGTCTCTCAGACTCTGAGGTTGAGCACGTTTCAGCAATCGGCCGCTTGATGCTTCCTTGTGCTTTGAAAAAATTGAATTTGTCAAATTATCCACTAAGGCTAGTAGCGAATCTAGCGGTAATTTAAACATTAAAAAAAATGATTTATGATTTTGGCAATCAATCGGTTATTGCGCTCTATTAACCGGTTTTTTGTTCATCACAAATAAATCGGTTTTTTGGCTAAATTTAACCAGAATAAAGCGATTAATCGGTTTTATAACCAATAACCGCCCATCACTAGGAAATTGAACTTGGAATATTTTTCATGATCGATTTTTCTCTCTAGGTCCATTTGTCTGTGCGTTATTTTGCAGTAACCAAATTTCGCTCCCTTTAATCCCTGATCCTACGGGCAAAACTCCGCACAGAATTATGGGTATTTTCAAGGGAAGACGGAGGAGAGTCTTGAACACTCAACGAAAAACATCCGCAGCGGTCAGTTCCATCTAGATGTCTTTATTGCCTGGTCTACAAGTACATGTTCAAAATAAATTTAGGGGGAGAAACGACCTTTTCCGAGAGGGTGGATCCGGACCAAAATTTTAGGTTGGAGAATACGGGTAATTGAAAAAGTTCGACCTTTTTACAAATTTGTTGGAGGAGGGAGAGGAAGGAAATTACAAAAGGATGGAAATAGAATTCCAAATAGGGTAGCGTCTTTTCCATTGGTTCCGCGCCTGTTTTGTAAACTTTTTCTCATTTCATCTGTAAAATTATAATTTGAATAACGGAGTAGAACTCGAGTTTCATTTCCTAGTAAATAAAAATTGTAGGTGTATGGATTTTCATCCGAAAATTTCTTTTCCAGTGATCAATACTTCCGGACTTCGACTCTATCACACGGATCAATTACGAAAACACGATGGCGGTGTCTTCGTCACGGGTACCATGATTTCACCCTTCAGCATTATTCCTCCTTATCAAGAATCGTATAAAATGGCCGGCTACTGCGATAAATATTCGACGAAATCTGTAAGTACAGATCGCATTGTCAACTTGAAGTTCAAAAATCAAAAATAAATTGATTAATTTTTAAATATTTTTCAGGCTATGCCTATGAACGGTATTAATTCTATTTCGGTGGTGTTACACTCGCACTCTCTAGCTCGGGAAACGAGATTGAGACACTTTCGGCAAGGTGAAGAATTGATTCCCATCGTGCAGGTACGAATTTTCACAATATCTGGCTTACGAAAAGTAGAGATGAAGGTCTAGCGTTGAAAATGTATTTTGCTGACTTGATTTGGAGGATCCCTCTTCACCATATTGAAGAGTAGATCATCTTTCGTATTTTTTTAAGAATCGTGTAAAGAGTTGGTAGTAAAAATACTATTCATAGAACATTCTGAATCGTCGCTCAGTGGTTTCTCAATTTTGTTCCTCTTTTTTCTTCTGACGGAAAAATCAGTTTTCGCGTTTTATTCAAAAATCCATGTAGGAAATTTGCGACAATCGTTTTGGTAGGATAGTCGATAAAAAGTGAATGAAGGAAGTTGGGGATTTATGAATTCCGGCAGGGATGGAAAGTAATGAGAAAAACCTTTTTTTTTTCATTTTCTGTATTATCATGACCCGTAAGTTGATAATGTTTCTCTTTTTACACAGGATAACCATTACGATTACAATTATCAACAAGCGAGAGAATTACCACGAGAAGTCACCATCTTTCCAGAAGATGAACTCGTCACCGAATGTTCATACAATACTATCAATCTGACCTACCCAATTCGAGTGAGTACCTATCCTTGTCTCGATTTTTCTCACCAAGATTTCGATTATCACGATCACAATTTTGTATTTCTTCCTGCAGAGCGGTTATTCCATGAAACAAGAAACATGCCTGGCCTACATCACTTACTATCCAAAAATTCCGTTAACAAGCTGTCAAAGCATGACTCCGATAAAACTTTTCTTCGCTAATTTCGGCGTGACGAAGTTTTATGATTACGATATAGATACCATAGATAAAGCATTTTCGAGACTTATAGGGTAAGTAGAAACGTTGGAGACCTCCGTGAATGATTCTCAGCATCATGCATACCCTGTGTAGAGCCAATAGAAGTGTAAGGAATCTTACGTTGAGTGTGGTGCTGAAACCCTACCGGTATATTAAGTGCAATTGGCAGGTATCTTTTAAATCGAGAACTAGAGATCTTCGATCGAGTGCTTCCATAAATAAGAAACTTTCTCATTCTCTGTCGTCGGGGATCAAAAGATGATATAGCTTCTCAAGGAGTTGAAATTTAAGCGGAAAATTTGATAGCTAGATGGTAAGAAGATGAATTAATGGTAAGTTTGGAGCCACATTTCTCTTTAACAGGAAGTGTATTTTGGAGAAAGCTTTTTTGAGAAAATGTCTGCCGTCTCTCAGGAAAATTGTGGTTCCCAAGAAGGCAGGAGCTGTGACCTAGTTTGAGGACGTGGAAGAACTTCTTGAAGGTTGAAATTGGAGAGAAAAAAAGAACGAATTTTAGAGGGGGGGGGGGGGGTTAGGGTGGTTAATAAGAAAATCTAGGCGATTTGATGATTTGAAAGAGATGGAGGCTGTGGCGTATTTCAGGCTCTGAAAATGGTCTTAAAAAATCAGTTATGTGATGGGGGATCTTTCTTCATGGATCCTTGCCTGCTTGAGTTTACCTAATACCAGTGAAATTTGGATTATAGCCATCGAAATCTAATATTCTAAAGCTCTTAGATTCGAAAGTTTTCTCTTGTTTGAACCATCGTGGAGGAATCAGCAGACTTTATCTACAAAAATGTGCAAGATTCATGTCTAAAGAATAAAACCACGGACACCTGATACTCTGATGAAATATAATCAATTACCTTCCTATTTTAAGATTCCTCATCGTAGACTTGATCGAAAAATAAAAATTTGTTAATTATTTTCATTTTTATTGCAGTGAGGTATCAGAAAAGGTTGACATAGACGAAGATATTCGTACATCGAAAATAATGAAATTGATCGAGAGCGACGAGCGAGACTCGGAGGAGTCAAAC
Source organism: Aspidiotus destructor (assembly GCA_035079395.1). NCBI lineage: Eukaryota > Metazoa > Arthropoda > Insecta > Hemiptera > Diaspididae > Aspidiotus > Aspidiotus destructor. Next base: position 22,166,504 of record JAVHKZ010000015.1, on the reverse strand, counting down.
TTTTTCCGCAATCTCGTCATTTCGGAACCGAAAGAGTTCCAAAATAAAACCTTCAGTCAACATTTATTAGATTTACCTTGGCGAGAAATTCACAAAAGCGTCGAAGGATTATTCTACCATTCCAGGCACAAAACCTTTTGTAGGCTGAAGAATAATTCGTTAGCGATGGTGAGTCGTAGAAAAAGTTTGCGTTAGTCTTTTTTTTTATACAAGATTTCGTGGTAAACGTTGCTATTATTCTTATTTTTCAGCCGGCTAGTGAATATGTCTTCCCCCGCGTAAAAGAGCACAAAGTTCCTAATGAAGATAGCCTTCAGAATTGTAAAAAATTAACGACAAAAGATGAGAAAACCAGTGACTCATCGAAACTCGTCATAAATTTGTTTCCTATTTTATTGTTGGTGACTCATATTCTCAGTTTTTTCTAAGTTAGGTGGAACGGATAGTCTTGACAATCTCGATAGTCTTATTTTTAAGTTTTTGAATTGTATATATCTTTATTTCTCTCGTCTTATTTATTTTGAAAATGAGCGCACCTTGTTATTGGATCTCGCGGAACTGCCCCTCGTTTGTTTGCAACCCGTGTCCGATGCTTTTAAACAGGAGGTATCAGAAAAAAAATCAAAGCAGCTTTAATAGAAATTGCAACCTCTGTCAAAATTTTTACATTTAGTCGTATGGGACGGCAGAAAAATGGCGACTGACATCTGTCTTGATGTATTGTAAAAAAAACTTTTTTTTTTACAACACATGATGGTACAATAAAGTACGATCTTACTCACGGTCAGCAATCTTTACAATCATTTTTTGGGAAAATTATTTCCCTGATACTAATGATTGAAGTGAGAATTCGCTACTTTGTACAGAACTATGTATACTACTTTTTGTGCAAGAATAAATTGATAGGTACCTAAAGAAAAAAATAGAAAAGTTTTTTCTATTGTGTTTTGGAAGAAGATTGCCAATTAATCGAAATGTTGAACTGTTTCCAAGTAATTGGCGCGGGAAAAGTTTTTCAATTTGTTTCTTTAAAAATAATGAATGTGAATTGTATCCTAAAGAAATAGTCAATCGTCAAAACAAAAACGTTATTGAGAAGACCTGAATTTTTTTTGAGCAATCATTAATACTTCACTGAAGTAAATTAATAACATTGCGCTTTTGTTTTTATTTATTTTCGTCAAGTATGACTCCTAACATATTTAGAAAAAACCTTTGTTATCATAAATACTAGAAAATTTGAACGTAACCAAAAGGTGCCTCATTATTCATGAAAATTTGTTACCTTATCTATAAACTTTATTAATATTGAAAATGATGTGTCTATTTATATAAGAAAACGCCAAAGTGTAAGATTTAAGATTTTATATTTAAAATTAATTGCATTTATTTTGAGACTCTTTTCAATTTTGTAGAAATACAACAATTATTTATACTCTTTTTGTAAATGTTTGTCGAATTTTCTCTACCATAATTTAGGAAATGATTCCAATCATTATTTGAAGTCCATAATATTGCGAATATTTGAAACCATTTATTCGAACTCGAACTCAACATTTGCTATTTATGACGTATGATATGATTTCATCAAGTTGATGACTATCCTGAATTATCTGATTCATATTCGTTCCGACGAAGTCGACTCACCTCGATTTCGAGTTGATTTAATTTCGCCCAGCATTGACCCAAAATGACTGAAATTCGACCACAATTTACCCCTCCTTCTTAGTATCAACTTATCGTCGACTTCGAATTCAAATTGACTCGCGGTATTATTTAGACCGATTTCAACTTGAGATCGATAAGTCACCCATTGGACATTGGTAAAAAACTGACGATCGACGTCAACACTGCATTACCTCGGTTTTAAGTGCACAATCTGATAGAGTTGCAAAATCTAGGTGAAAACGAGTCGATTTCATGTTTTAGATTTTAATGCCGACTAAAAATCGGCTATAGGTCAATTGAAAAAAAAAAGAAAAATCGGAGAAAACGACCAGCCTACATCACCAGAGAATTGCAAAACGACCTGATATCAACGCAAGGCAGCCGTCGGTTTCAGGTTGATATAAAATTTGAAGAAGTCGACGTGAAATCGACGGGGCAAATGAGTCAAAAACTGACAAAACCTGCGTTGAAAGGTATCAGAATTGAAACTTTACCAGCCGCAGAGGATTATAATTACGACAAATGTTTCAAAATACTAGAGAACTACAAATTTTGAAACGGACGCTTTGTTGGCTTAAATATAGCTCATTGGAAGACGAAAAACCTATGGATATTGAAGTTGATTTTTAGTGATTTTATCGATATCAGAAGAAAATTCTTCTTTTTGGACGAGTTTTACGAGAGTCGAGGAGGCAACATTTTTCTCATTCTCGTGTAAAAACAAAGTTGTGATTCTAGGCTCCTTCTTGAGTTTACGTCTGCAATTCGAATAAAATCGTATGCAGTAACCGATTACATTAATCAGGGTACGAAGATTTGAGTATCTTGAGAATATGCGAGTACTGAAAGTAGAAGAAGAAATTGTGGGATAGCAAACTAGTTTTTGTTTTCGACATTCATCTAAAGAAACAATGTCGTCAGTATGAAAATACTTGGGCCAATCAGTCAAATTACAAAGAAATGGAGGTCCATTCCACCATAAAGGATTTTGTAGCTGCGCAGGCAATGCGCCGCGACTAGCGATATCCGCGGGATTCAAGTGACCAGGAACGTGTTTCCACATATCAGGGGTAGTGAGTTGTTGGATCTCGGTCACTCGATTAGCAACAAAGGTTTTCCATAACGAAGGTGATTTTTTAATCCAAGTCAAAACAACAGTGGAATCTGTCCATAAGGTTATGGAGGCAGGAGGGTTAATTAGAATGGCTAGTATTTTCTTCAGTAACTGACTCAATAAGAGTGCGCCGCTTAATTCGAGGCGTGGTATTGAGATTGTCTTCAAGGGAGCAACACGAGTTTTAGATACGAGAAGGCGAGAATGAAGCTGCTCATTTTCAGACGAAACTACATAGATACATGCTGCGTAAGCTGACTGCGAAGCATCGCAGAAACCATGAAGAGAGTAATTGTGATTATTAAAACAAACTAATCGAGGTATTTGAAATTTGTATTCACGTAATTGCGTACGAATATTGAGCCATCTGTCAATAATGTCAACTGGAAGGAGATCATCCCAGTCAGCACCAGATAACCAAAGGGATTGCAACAAAATTTTTACTAATGTAATTGTGGGCGATATGAGACCGTGGGGGTCAAAGAGCCGTGAACTCTCCGACAATATGCTTCTTTTGCATACGTTGGCGGGTTCTTCGGGAAGGTCGACATGAAAATAGAACATATCGTCAATAGTGGACCAACGAATGCCTAGAGCGCTAGACTCGTCGTTTTGCAAAACAAAAAATGGGATTTTGTTGTGTTGATTTTCACTTAGGGCATTCAAGCTTTCCGGACAATTAGTGGTCCATTTGCGTAAATCGAAACCACCTTTTTGTAATAATGAATTTAGTTCCGCAATGACGGAAGAGGCTTCTTCAACGGAATCGGCACCTGAGATCAGGTCATCTACATAAAAATCACGTTGCGCGATTTTCGAGGCTATAGGAAAGTTTTCAGCTTCTCTCATAGCTAACTCTTGAATCGTTCGAGTGGCTAAGAAAGAGCCCGGCCTAGTGCCGTAAGTCACGGTATTGAGTTGGTAGTCGACAATATTTTCCTTATCGTCAAACCAAACGATACGCTGAAAGCAGCGGTCTTCGGGGGCAACAAGAACTTGTCGATACATCTTAGCAGCATCGGCACAAAATGCAACTATATAAAATCGATATCGTATTAAAAGAAAGAGGAGTTCGTCCTGAACAACAGGACCAGCAAAAAGTATATCATTTAAAGATTTACCTGAGTCGGTTTTTTTAGATGCGTTAAAGACGACACGAATTTTACTCGTTTGAGAGTTTTTGAAAACTGCGTGATGGGGCAAATAATAATTAGGCTTGCGATGAATTTCATCAGAAGGGATACGAGACATGTGTTCTAAATCTAAGTATTCTTTCATAAAGTTATCATACTCTAAACGTTGGTTTTCGGATAAGCGATTATAAATATTTTTCAACATACGAATAGCGATATTTCTACTATTACCCAAGTTTTCTGGAGGTGCTTTAAACGGAAGTCGAACAATAAATCGTCCGTCTTCTTGACGAGTCGTAGTTTCCACGTAGTGTTTTTCAACGAGTTGATTTTCTGGTGAAATGGGAATAGGCGACGAGTTGACTTCTTCTATTGTCCAAAATTTCTCCAGAAGATCATCGACTGCGAGATTCGAGACGAGTTGATTTTTCTGACTGATCGTGCTCGGTAGTTCACCGCATACCATCCAACCGAAAGTCGTATTGATCAGAGCAGGCGAGTCGGCAGTTGCGTGAACAAGTCCAGCTTCAAGGATTTTAGGAAAGAGTTTGACTCCTAGTATTATGTCAATGGGGAGTGTTTTATAGAAATTGGGATCTGCTAAAGGCAAGTTAGGAAGTTTTGGAAGAAGGTGATCAAGCGGTGTGTTAGGTAGAGGTGGAGTAAGTGATTCTAAGACAACAGCCGTGATATCTATAGAAAAATCAGAAATTCTAGAGGAGATTTTGAAGGAAGTGATTTCTTCGGAGGAGGCAGATATCTCTGAAACTCCTGTGATCGATGCGTGTTGCGTTTCGAAGGGAAGTTGAAGTTTGGTTGCAGATCTACGAAGGATGAGCGTGCCTTGAGCACCGGGGTCGAAGAGGGCACGAAGTAATTTCTTCTTTCCATCCGCTCTGTGGGCATAGAGAGAAATCGTGGCCAATAATCCTGGTTCCAAATTTGACGCACATGATAACGCGACCGAAGACGTATTCGCACGGATGATTTTTTCACTTTCATTAGGATTCGAAACAAGAGCGTTTTTGGGTTTCCTTTCCAGATGCAAGATTGAGTGATGAGGACCTCCACAATGCTTGCATTTAGAACGAATGCAATTCTGAGAATCGTGGCCGATTCGTAAACAATTGAAGCAAGCCCTTGCTTCTTTCACGGTATTGAGTATTTCGGCGTGATTCTTCAATTTGAGTGTTGGACACAAAAAACTCGCGTGATTTTCGCAACAAAATATGCATTTTACGACAAAGTGATTTGGTGTGTTTTCGACAACGGAAGTTTTGTTTTCAGGAGCAATGGGTGTCTTCTTCTCGGTGACAACATGAGCTTTCATAACAATATTTTTCGGTTTTGGTTTGCTGTCATCGACGGGCAGTTTATCGTAAACTGTGAGCGCACGGGCGCGTGTTTCTAAAAATTCAATAAGGGTTTCGTATTTATCGACTTCGTTGGAACTTGCCTTAAGTTCCCACTCTTCACGTGTTTTCAAATTCAATTTTGTGGTGAGGAGGAACACTAACCAAGAATTCCAGTGTTCTATGAGCTCGCCGCACTGCTTCAAACCATTCAAGTTTTTTCGAAAGCAATCGAGTAATCGTTTTAATTCAACAGCAGTACCGTTAATGGATTTTTCGAACATCAAATTTTTCAGATAGGTGTTTACGAGTATTTTTTTGTTTTGCCAGCGATGGCTCAAATGTTCCCGCACAGCGTCGTAATTACTGGCGGAAATCGCGGGCATCGATTCGACGAGGCTCAATGCTTCGCCTTCAAGGGACATTTTCAGGTACATCAATTTTTCTGAAGATTCGAGGCGAGGGTTTTTGTGGACCGCAGTATTGAAAAGGTCCCAATAGAGAGGAAAATCTTCAACTTTCCCATTAAATTTCGGAAGTGGAATATCGGGTAGTTTAAATCGGTGAGACGTAATTGAATTCGACATACCTGACGACGACGCGGATGTGTTGCAATTTGAGTTTTGTGCTTCTGAAGTCTTCAAAAAGTTCGCTTTTGTTTTATGGAATATGGCCGTGAATTCAAACCTTATCTGCAGCTGAGCTTCCAGGCCATCTTCGTCTTTGGGGTCGAAGACCTCTTCAATGTATTCCTGTGCTTCCGTAAACTTCTTCCAAATTTCGTCCAATTGAGTGAGTTTACTTCGTGCTTCTTCAGGTGTGGTTAGAGCCAAAGTGTTCACCATATTTTCGATCTGGCGAATCAGGATCTTTCGTTTTTTGGTGTACTTCTCTGCGTCCGTCATTGTGATTGATTTCTAATAACGTGCACGAGGTTCAACAAGCGCGAGATACGACGAATGAAATATAATTCACAATTCCGGTTTAATACGAATGTAAAAACGATAATCACGAATAGTTCTTGCCATTTTAGATGGCTTTATCGGCGACGGAGGACCAAAATGTTTCGTAAATTAAGTAAAAAGAATACGCGAGGCGTAGAGCGAAGAAGATGTATTAGTGATTTTTACAACTTGACAACTGAAAGAAGAAGTCGCGCGTGGCTGCGACGAACATGTTTTTAGGGTTGTTCAGCTGGCCAGTGTGGCCAGAGAACGGACCCTACATTACATAATGTTTTTACGTGTTACGATCGAACAGTTCACTTCCGTGAATTTTGTTTTGTACTCTTTCACCCTTGCATCCGGTTAAATATCGCCGTTGACTTGGAAAAATAGCGTCCAGCTAGTTGTATATCTGTACTGGGCTATTCTCAGTTTTTTGCATGTTTACTGACTCTGAGACATCATTTTTGGAAAACTCAGCCTGAGCATTTGCGAAGCTGTCCAAGTGGAAAAATTGTAGTCCTTCCATTTGAAATTTTCGGCTCTCTCTAGGTCCTATCGAAAAGTAGAACAAAGTTGTTCACAGTATTTTGAATATGTACGTACTGTGTAGTACCTATCTATACTTAAAGGATGTGTATTTTTGTTGCTACATGAAATCAGTGTGAAGATTTGTGATATTTTTATGGCAAAAATTTTGTAACACACAGATACCGTTGGGGTAGTCCTAGTTTCATTATGTAAAAGTTAACATTGAAATATAATTTTAGTTGATATTTACTTGATACTCTAATCGTATGATAAGGCTTGTAAATGAAAAAGAAGTTGTATTGTGTCATGCGTACATATGATTAGATGAGTCGTTTCCGCAAAGAGTTTTCACTTGACGCAATAAAACAAATTTCGTGAACATGTAGGTACCTGCTGAAAAATTTGTTATTTTTAGGGAGCTAATTTGCATATGATAGGCATTGAGGAAAAGAATTGTAACATAAAAAGATTGCCGATTGGATAAGTTTGTCGAAATTCCATTTCTTGTCATAGATAAGATTCAAGTTGTATTTTCTGTCACCTTCAGAAGCTAGAACATGTTGACAAAAGATATAGTTTTTTCTCACTTCGATGCTCGGCCAATTTTAGTCATTTTCTTCCATTACAACTTTCCTTCACTCGCGTCGGCATTTTTGTGCTTGAACGTTTCATTTCTAGCTTCAGTACCACTACTCTATTTCTATATAATTTGAGGCTTCTGCACCATCACTAAACAATTATATTTTCTTTAGAAGACTACCTTTCGACGGGGAGACGACAGAAGAGACACCAGGTAAATTTTTACCATTTTTCTTTCGGAGTGACTGGCCGCAAAGCAAATTATTTATTGGTACAAACGATGTTGTTTACATGTTGGCGGCCACTATTTTCATTCTTATAGTTTTATTATAATGATTACTGTTTGCTCTAATCATACAGACAGAATATCAATCATAATACGACTAAAGGAAAAAAATAAGAATGCACTCAAATACTTTTTTCGTTCTTTCTGTCGTCATTGTCGCGTGGATTTTTGCTGCTTATAACGTCAGCGGCTACATAGATTGTCGCTGCGTAAAGACCCAAATAAAGACTATGCCATCGACGTGCAGGGAACCGAAAATGCCTGCAATATTGCTAAAGGATGTTTCTACGGTCAAATTGCCAGACCCCTCTGCCATTTTTCTCTTAGTGATCCTGGCTGTGCAGGAGTTAGTAATTATGGCCAAGTATTTAAGGATAATTGTGCATCTTATGGATAATGTGTAGAATTAAACGATAGCAGGTAGCTAACACAAAATGTCAATCCTTTTTTTATGAGAGTCATGCAATGTATATAATTTGTCTAGATTTTATTGGTTATTATTATAATCTAGTTAACTGAAGGAGTTACATCGACTTCTTAGCTATGTATGACAGAAGAAACACGGAAAATTTTTGATCTGCGAGCTTTGCCGGCCGATATTTTCTCCGAAAAACACCCTGATAAAACAGGTTCGCTGTTAGAACGTCCGGCATTTGCCATCCGACCGGCAAACAAGAGTGCGGAGCCGGAGCTAAAAGAGCCAAAAGAGCGGCTTCGCTCCTCAATTTTTGTAATTTAGGAGCTAAGGGCTCGCTCCGCTCCGCAGTTTACGGAGTTGGGGAAGAGCTGGTTCCGGCTCATTCAACCGGCTCCGCACCCTTGCCGGCAAAGCTCGAAGGTCGAAAATTTTCGAAGTCCCTCTCTTATCATAGTTTGGTGGTCGGTGTGAATAGCCTGAATGTTAACATAGCCCCTTCAAGCAGCTAGATATGCAATGTTTCATGCACCAATTGGCTTAGCCCCTTTCCATGAGTCAAATATGCAATGCTTTGAACACCTCTAAGGCATCCCTCAAAACAGGTTCCCTACCTTCCTTCGTTTAACCCCCGTTAAAGAACCCGTGAATTCTAGGCTAACTAATTCTCGAGGGAAGAACGAGCAGATTAGGCCTGTATAATGAAAGCTAAACCTATAAATTACAATAAACGAAGGACAGTCTCGGGTTCAATTTTTTGCTTGAGTTTTCCATTTACCAACAACCTCCCTCCTCCTATTACAATAGCCTAGTTTTGGAGGTTGAAAATCGATATTTTCCCAAGTCCCTAAAATAGGTCAAGGATGCTAATGACGTCATCAGGCGTTCTTATTCCTCGTCTTCCGCACCATGCAGAGTACTAATTTCATACTAGCCATACACAAGGTTATTAAACTTTCTTTATACTAGCTCTATAGGCTATTCTTTACAATAGGAGGCCTCCACTATTTTACACTGGCTTTTCCTGGATTTGAAAATTCCTTTCAAAATACTGTATACCAGGCGTATAATATGATGTAGCCTCAATCTAGTTTTTGTAAAAAGTGAGAGAAACTAAAATGATGAAAGTTGAAGAGGAAAAAAAAGAAAACTTTTTGCCAATTAGCTCAGTTGGTGTATGTCCAATTTTGTCATACACACCCTACTCGCTATCGAAACACGTTTATGATTGATCGAAAAAACGTAACCTACATGGATTCACGTTAGACGAGATCTATACGCCGAGGAACCATAACGGTGTTGTTATAAACTTAACAAAGCATAAAATTGTGAATGTATTGTTGGGTCTTGGAAAATAATTAGGTAGTTTTTTTCTTTGTCGAAAAATGACTACTCTTACAGCTAGCAGCCATCCATTGCGTAAAAGGTTCATTCCTACAGTTTATGATGAGCAACCGGCAACTAAAAGTCCACACAAAACATGAAAATCATTTAATTCTAGTATACAAGAATACCATTTACCTTATTGAGCGAAGACAGAAAATGAGATTAAATAGCACGTGTAATTGATTTCTGCTCGACTTACGCTTTCACATTTCCGGATCTTTTTTTTTCTGCTGGCGTACACGCGTCCGTATTTTACAATTTCTTTTTTCTAACTATACAACAATAATCCAATAGCTTGATTTAGAATTTAAAAAAGCTATAATCTACCTTTGTTGCTTTTCTTGAATGATATTGTGAGAATGTTACTCGTGCTTTGCGTGCTCAAAAACATGAGGTACAATTAGAATGTTGATCTATCTAGGGAAGCGAGGAACTTATGGTATGAGTAAAATTTAAAGATAAAATTTTGCTGCGTCCCTGGTTCGAATTAAGGAGGGTAAACGTTGTGCTGAGCAAGCGAATGTGATTTTACCGAGAAGATTGTTTCTTAATTGAAGTAAACCCGCGGTGAGAAATTAACTGCGGTCCTAGGTCAAATCAGAGGGGACAGATGTAATAGTTCTACTTCTTCCAAGGAAGAATCGGCCACAGTCCTTCATTAGATCCAAGCGAGCAAGGTTACAAAAGTTCTCGGAGCAGGAGTCTATGAATTTTCTTAAAACATTGTTGCAACAGTTCCAAACACGGACCAGGTCAAAGAGGAAGACCGCCAAACATGCTGGTTACAATAGGGGGGAGAATTTATGAATCTACCTGGAATCTCTTCCATTACGAATTCATGGCAAGGAATCAGCTTTGCCTCCCGGTCAATCTCATAATTTTTTGACAGCAATTCTCGATATGTTGGGCAAAAACGTAAAGTGCGCTAAATTCACATTCTCTACCCCAGAACAACAAACATTTTCTGTATGTACTGTCTTTCTCTGCACAACACCCGGGGTAAAACTGATACTTTGGTACACGTTGAGAACAAAAGAGAGACCTCTGTGCAAATTCACATTCCTTTCATCTAACGCAACGAGAATTTTGGCGTTTCGATCACGCGAAGGTCAGCAACTCCTTGGTAGTCCTTTCTCCATCATCTGACTCTCTCGTTTCTATTTTACGCGGGGTTGTAGTCAATCTCTCGCCACAAACACAGAACCAATTCCGAGAGGAGGGTCTAACAGAGGCTATTGTTTTGAGAAGAAAAAAAAAGCATCAGTTAGGCCTCATATCTTGAGACTACCTTCAGGTTATAACACAGATGGGGCGAGGAAGGATTGAGACTTTGCAGACATTTTTTTTTCAAGTATTTCATAAAGTTTGTAGCATCTTTCATCTCTCTGACCCGGCACCGGTTTTGAACAGTGTCAAATCTTAAGACAAATCAAATTAAATCTATAAAGCGGGGGAGATTTTCTATACCTACTCGTAGAGCTACTGAAGTACGACTGCTACCTTGCAGCGAGTCCCAAGTTCACTAACGCTTTTGCTCGTCCGCTTCCGCATGGCGCGCCGATCAAAAGAAGATTTCATTAATAATATGTATTGAAGAAAATGGAGTAAGAATTGGAAGAATTAATCCGCAGTACACTGGTAACCTGATTTCCGCTCTCATGTGTGCTACTGTGAATCGCGTCACGTACATCGCTTTATCAGGTTAGTTCCACAAGGTATACAGTATATACGAATCATGTTCGATGACTATAATTTGTTGCAGTTCACGCAACATGACAAATGTCAAGCCTACCTCAAGTTCAATTACCTTTGATGGACGATTGTGAGTCTTTGTGGGCAAAGACTCTCAGTCTTCGCGATAGTTTCGAATGAGGTAAATGCTAAACAGAAGTGCGAGAAAATAAAAATCGTGGTCATGCAATCGTATTATGTGCTGATACAGTGGTTGGTGTACTAATGCTACTAACGGTGCAGATTCTGTATGTTGGCGATGTTCGTTGACACGTGCGATGCGCAATAATTTATTTCCTGTAGCATTTTTATCATTCATAATTTCCATCGGATTTTGTGAAAATTATAACCATCTTCAAGATATACAATCAAGAGGATTTGTCAGCACGTTCATCAAGTATTTGGATTTGGCTTTGGATTACATCTTTCAGACAGTTTTTGGTAAGATTACTGAAATATTTATTCGTCGTGCGCCCAAATATTGTGATTTATATTTTTCTTTTGTGAGAGACGATTCTAACTTCTACTCCTGAAAAAAATATTTATGGTGCCAACGAACTTTTGAAAAGAGTATACAGGTACGAAATTTCTGAGAAGCTTCTGGAATCAGCAGTCTCTTAGTTTGAGGTACGTGAGCGAACGAAAGAAAACAAAAGGAGGTATCTTTAAAGAATGCATAAAGCTCATATTTCATGTCTCTCATAATAGAACCAACTTTCTTGTTCTGATTTGAATCAAACTCAAAGTCGAGCTCATCAAGCTTCCACCTCCTTTCCTCTCCCTATGGATAATTCAAGTTCCTGTTAAGGAAGAAACCTCTTGAAATTCTTAGATCGAGGTCATTCGGGACCAAGAGCATGACATCAGGGTGTTGCAGGTTGAGGTCATTAGGCTCACTGACTGCTCCAGCTCCCTACCGAAATGACTGCAGGGCAGAAAATCGTCAAAATGTTCCAAGTCCCCAAATGAAGGACTCACGGGCGAGTTCAGAAATGTGGAGGGAGTTTTTCCAAATAAAAAGTCATTTTTCGGCATACATTACTTTTTCCTGGAAGTTGGTTTCCAGCTCCCACGTCTCTAGTACAGTCATGTTCTTACCGTCCTTTGAAGTCAAGTTCTCAGATCAAGAGACTCTTGTACGTCCTTTTTCAGCATTTTGACCCTCCAGTTCTCCTGACCTACTCGACGAGGAATTTTCATTTGTGAGACTTTTGCTCTCGAAATGATGGTCAGTAATACATGATCCATCTTTCTTCCAAGTCAGATCCAATGGCGTTGAAAAACTTGTCCAGGTCTTCTCGAGCCTTTTATAGGTATAAATAGAAATTAATATTTTATTAGCAAAGAGCCTGCTGTCTGTTTTATTGAAAAGCGGGGAAAGGGGAGGGGGGGGTTCATGTCAGCCTCGTTCGCGTCCCACTTTTTTGACTTCATCATTTTTGAGGTAATACCCAGATATTAAAAATATTTCCTGTTTTCGAGCACCATATTCATACGTAAACACATTACCTGTATGAGATGGCGAACTTGAGAAAATTTCGATTTTCATGATATATGAGGCGCAGTCAGACAAATCCAACCTTAAGTCGGTTTGCTAAAAGCTCCACGTATAAAGTGTGGCTATTAAATAAGAACTATTTTACGCTCGAATGTATCGTCTACGCTTTCAATCCTCATTGATAACTCCTAGTAGTCTCCATTTTAAACATAATAACCAACATCCTCCGCCTGAGATGGGCCTTCACATCAAGGTCAGCTTTATGAGTGGAGTTCTTACCAAGCCAACTTAGGGTTGGATTTGTCTGACTGCGCCTCAGGGTACCCGCGCCTCATATGCAGATTAGAGAAGGACTTGGAATATTTTCAACTATTGAAGTGGACTTGAGAAAATTCCGACCACCAAACTCTATTGAGGATTGGGGGACTTTGATCATTTTCAATCGAGGAGAAGGACCTCATTAGCTTCATTGAGGAGGACCTACAGTATCTGAGTTCTTTCAAAGCAGAGGACTTGAAAAATTTTCAATCACAGGCCCGTCGAGAACTTCAGTCGGGTCCGGGACAAGGAACACAGCAGGCCCATCCCCCAGAATAATTTTTCCCCTCCCAGCCTTGAAAATAAGGGTCCTCCAACAGCCGGGCCCGGGAACAGAATCCTCAGTTGCCCCCCCCCCTCTCTCGTCAGGCCTGGTCAACCATCAAGAAAGATTGAGAAAAATCGAGCTTCATTAGGGAGGAGGACTTTAGAAACTTTGAACCTTTGGGCAGGAACGGAGAAAAATTTTAACCATTGATCTCTATTAGAGGAGGGGACTTGCAATATTTGAAACTATCGAAAGGAACTTGAAATAATACCGACCATAAAGTTCTATTGTTTTCAATCACCGGTGTTACCTCAGTCTCAGCCTGTGTCAATTCAATGACTCCATGTACGGTCTTTCCCCGGACATTGGTATCCCTAACGGATCTTCTTCAGGTCCTTGATCTCATTGGTATTCATAGCCAAATTGAAGAATGACATTTTTCAGTCGGGGCTTTCCCTCCTCAAGAATCATTTGCTCTTTTGGCGCAGGTATGTCGATAACGAACTGTGTGTCTGGACTGAACCGATAGAGGAGTTTTATGACCTCCTTGTGTTCGTGAATGCCTTGTATCCTTCCATTAGGTTCATTGTTGAGATCGGAGGCCGTAATCTAAATTTCCTCAACATCACTATCTCCCTCTCTACAACAGTGTTGACATTGACATTTACAGGAGTAACGCGACTACTGATTATTGCCCTTTCCCCCATAAAATAGCGGTTTTTAATTCTTTCATCCACCGTCTGGCCAGCCTCTCGCTTACACCCCAAGACAGTCGGAAAGAGATACACTTGGACCATGTTAACAGGATCAATATTGATATCGCGTCGATAGTCTTGTCCTTAAGAAAGAAATTAAAATTGCTCGTTTTGAACCATTGGGAGAGAGCGGAAAAAATTTCCAACCATTGAGCTCTTTTGAGCCAGAGGACTTGAAAAATGTTCAACCATCAAAAAAAGATTCAGAAAAACTTCAACCTGTGGAGCTTCATTGAAGAGGAGGATCTGGAATATTTTGAACCAATGACAGGAACTAGCACCATTGGAAAAGAAGATTTGGAATATATCGAATGGGACTTGTAATAATTCCGACCATTGAATTCGATTGAAGAATGGACGTGGAACATTTTCAATGATCAAGAGAGACTGAAAACATTTTTAACCATCGAACTAGGGGTATTGAGGCAAGGACCTTGAAATATTTTCAGCCACTGAGAAGGACTTGAGATAATTTTGACGACCGAGCTTCAATGAGGAAGGGGATTTGGAATATTTTCGACCATGAAGCTATACTGCTATACTGAGGAGAAGGATCTAGAATATTTTATACCATCAAGAAGGACTTGAAATAATTTCGACCATCGAGCTATATCAAGGAGGATGACTTGGAATATTTTCAACCGTAGGAGTGGGACTTGCGGATTCCCAGCTGCCACCGCAAAAGATATGCAATGCAACATGGCCGCTATTTTTCTTCGTGTAATCAAACTGACGTTTCTTGTTTTAGGAACTGACTCAAGACCTCTCGAATCTAGTAACGAATACGGCGATGTTAGCGAAGAAAGAGGGAATAATCGCGTCTCGTACAAGAGTTTCCAATTCCTGAGGATATGGCCTCGCACCGACGATGCCTTAGAGGAGCTTCGTACTCTTAGCGAGCAATCGCGAGTTCAGTTATGGTTACCATTGGCCAAGAATATGTCAGTCGACGTGGTTGTGCCGCCATCTATTGCGCCCGAACTCAAAGACCAATTGCAGGAGCGAGATGTTGAATTTTCCGTGTTGAGTACAGATCTGGAGGTAAGCTTTCGTGTCTTCCCTAAGGTACTTTCTTCAAAATAATTCTTCTGATGGGTAGTTTGTAATCATCTAGTGTTAGTGGCAAATTATAAAATTTTTAGTCAGAGGCAAACACAGGAGAAGAGGGGAAGACGTCGACCCCAGGGGTTTGCTTTAAGAATTGTGAACGCAATACACACCCTACCGAGGAATGGAAGGCCGCAACTTTTTCAATCACCTTCACCCTTTGTAGTTATCCAGAGCTCGAAATTTTCCCAAATGCCTCCTCTGTAGGAGATCAAATCTCCTTTTTTACTTATACTTGCTGTGCACTAATGTGATTTTTTCAAGTTCTACGAGATTGTCTCAAGATTATGATCAGTAATCGCTGTCTCAGTTTCATAATCTCGAGGTCCGAATATTTCTTTGCTCGCCTCCCACCGGGAAAATACCTGGCAGCTATTCGGCTGCCATACGTAGCCAATGCTTTTGAATGGGTCGTGGCAAGCTTCTGTCAAAGCTCATTGACAGACAATTGACAAAAAAGTGCAACAAATGGCAATCTTATTAACCTGCATCTTATGAGATTGGCAGCCAATTGGCAAAGTTAAGGCTGCCATATGGCAATAATTTTTCCCGACAGGCCTACTATTGCTTGTGAAATTATTAACTGAATAATAACTTATTATGCGTTGTATTTCTTTATTTAGAAAATAATCACAAGTCAGATAGCCCAAAGTATAACACAGCCTAAACCAAAATCTGAAGATGGCAAGTACAATAAACTAACCTGGACTCAATATCACCCTCTTGATGGTACAAATGAAAGTTACATATAGCACTAGATTGGGTATGCGCGTAGGTAGTGTTCGAGTATTGAGTAAAGTTTTTGAATGCGTTTCAGATATTTACTCTTATTTAGATTACCTACAAGATACATTCGAAGACTTGGTTGAAATAATCACTATTGGAAAAACCGCCGAAGGTCGCGAAATAAAGGTGATTCGAATATCTACGACTGACTCGAGCAACAGTTCGGTAAAACCAGCGGTATGGATCGATGGAGGTAAGCTTAATTATTCGCAATTTTCCACCTTCTTGATGGGCTTCAAAAGCTCGGTGTTTTTCAAAGCCTATGTTCAATTTCACTTAATACTTAATAAAATACCTACCGAGTAGGTACAGAATTCACTCATATGAAGAAATTTTTGTAGTGATAAAAATTAGGTACCTATGAAAAAATTTAGGGAACATTACAATGTCAGGCTATACGTGAGTTTTTAGTCGCGTTTTCGATATAATCTACCGAATAAATTGTTAGGTAATAACTTCAATTTTGTTTCATTAAAAAACTTAATTTTTGTTCATTTCGAATCATCCTGAATGAATTTGAGTACTTATCTATCAAAGACACTTACTTATTCTTCTATCAGACTGTTCGATGATTGTTGATACTTTGAAGAATCATCCGCCATTATGATTGAGTTAGCGTTTTGAAGGCTTATGGGTAGATTATCTTGTCTCTATGGGAGATCATTTTATTCTCAAGCGCAAGTGATTGTTCTCTGATCATGTGTTCGATCTTTTCAGGTCTTCACGCTCGTGAATGGATTTCCGTAGCGGTTGCCTTGTTCGTTGTGAGACAATTAGTGGAGTTCAATAAATCATACAAGAATTTAATTCAAGATCTAGATTGGTATATTTTACCAGTAGCAAATCCTGATGGATACGTTTACACACATACTACTGATCGCTTATGGACAAAATCAAGGTCTCTTGGAGACAATTTTGCCAGGTAAGAACTTATGATTAGTGATGTATAAATACATTTTTTAAAAAAGTTATGAAAATGACTAGGTAAAACTGATTGAGTTGTAAGGTTAGGTACTAGATAATTTGAACCATCAATGTATGAATACCAACTGAAAATTGTAAATTAGGTATTTATTTGACATCGATGAGTTCTTTGCGTAGAGGCTTAAAATGCAGACTTCCAACTTTTCTCGACGATAAAAGAATAAATTTCTCGAAATTTCACAGCTGTTTGATATTGCCTACAATTTACGTTGATATCGATTAGGTACTCAAATCGATGTTTCTGAACAAGCGTATGCCATCTCTAAGATCAATTTACTTTGTTCCGAAACATACACCGACGTAAGTTGTCAAATGATGGCAGTGTCAGTTCTAGCTATACCGTATTGAATATTTCATGAATATTTTATCTAGACATGTTCTTTACACTGTTATTTACTCAATAAATTTCTCATTCTAATTCCTATCGATCGCTCGCCGGAACAGGTACTTCTTTTCAGACGACGACTGTAGAGGAGTCGATTTGAATCGTAATTGGGATTATCGGTGGAATGAAGAAAACGAAGAAAATCCGTGCAAAGAGGCCTATCCCGGCACCGCAGCTTTCTCAGAACCCGAGACAAGATCCATATCTAACTTCATACTAGAACACCGCGATAAGTTGATCATTTTCTTGACTCTGCATTCCTACTCGCAAATGTGGTTGATGCCGTCCAACCCAACCAAAAGCAAATCAAACGACTACGATGATTTGCTCTACATGGGAAGAAAGGCGATCGAGTCCCTCAAGAAAGCGCACGGAACCAATTACGATCTTGCGACCAAAGAAACAAAACTTTATCCAGTATCTGGTTAGTTTTACACACCTGCAATATCAATATCATTTCATCATCAACTTGAGTAACGATATTTATATTTTCCTCTGTTTTGCGCAGGAACTTCCGATGATTGGGCCAAAAATAAAGTCGGTATAAAATACAGTTATTCGATTTCATTAAGGGATAAAGGAACTTACGGTTTTCTGTTACCTCCAACACAAATACTGCCCACGGCGAAAGAAACATTTACCGCTATTCGAACTCTAACTAGATCGGTGTTGAATAACCAACTCAAACTTATTAAAATATTTTAGTATGTTCAACGACTACGAATTAAAATAGATCTATCACGTCACATTCTAAACGTACGTTACGATTCAACGAAGTATCGTACTTATGAGCTAACACAATTATCTTGATTCGAGTAGGTATCACAATTCATGATGGAGAAAACAGTATGGATGTAACAGAAATTTCCAACGGCGATTTCAAGGCTTGACCTCATATTTGTAAATTTGTGAATTTTGAAATTCGAAATTATTTTGTTTAACAAACAGTGTTGGAATTATTTCTTAGATATAAGTACAGATACATGAACAGAGAAAGACATAATTCTACACTACTGAGCAGAATTTCCTTTTTCAAGAGTGAAAAATTCGGTCTCGAATAAAAGAATGTTCCTGGGTGGGTTTTGCCTTTCTGCAAGCAAAATATCCCTAGGGTTCTGATCACGTCCGTAGTTCATCGGATGAGACTAATGACGTTCATATTCAGTGAAATTTTCGGAATTCATAATAATATGATCATTAAATAATAATTCGTCATTTTGAACAACCAAATCTCGTAGTGCAACCCGTCAATCAAAGTTTTGGTCAACAATGTCCGTGACTGACTCTAGTGATGCAACTTCAAATACGTAGCGCCGTCTTTCGCGTTCCTGCTAGAAAATAAATGCTTCCATTATCATAGGTACTCGAAAGATATTTTACAACTAATAAACAAAAAATCCGTACCTTGATCCCGTAAATTATCAAGAATCCCTTCAATTTTCGTCGCGTACCTCTTTTGCTTCTGTCAACGCTCTCGATTCATGAAGAATGGCGACAAAATTAACACCCTAGAAGATGTAAGAGGATGGTTGAGAACAAAGAGAAATAAAACCTCAAAAAAATTCATAGAATTAGTGATGGATCAACTGTCTTTGAGTTTGAAATTTGTTCGCATTTTCAACACGAATTCATCAAAATCACGCGTTCCGGGAAGAACAAAACAATAATTTTTGATGAAGATTAATACATTTTTTGAATAGTTTGACATTCAGAGTATAGGAAGCAACGACCTGCTACTCAACAAATTCACAAATCCATTTTTCATAAATACGTAGGTAAATTATGTACCTGATGTTGCGCAGCTCTAACGAATCCAGCATTCGCTGATACGGTAGGTATTTTCAAGCTATCTCCTGTACCAAAAATTATCACAGATCGCTTCTTAATTTTTCCTTTCACCTTCAACGTTTTAGATCTTTCCGACAGATTATCGGGTACAATTTTAATCCTTTTTAAAAACTCTTCAGCACGTGATTTTTCATGAGGGCCGGCTATCGTTTTAAGAATAGATTTGAAATCTTCTTCGGCAGTGCGACAGCAAAGTAATTCTTTCCCTTCAAATAATGAAGAATGACGATCAATAATTGCGAGAAATAGTTAGGCTAAATAATTTATTTAGGACCAACCTTCGAATAGCTTATCCAACATTTCTTTAACGTGATGACTTTGTTCTCGTTTAGCTTGACCAGCTAAAACGACGGAATCGATTTTAGCGTGACATCCACCATTGGTTGAGGATGAAACGTAGGCCATCATTGAACTCACATCCAGATTTATAGCATCGTAATTTGTTCTGTGACACAAAGAAGTAGAACGTAAATGGAGGATGAATATAAACAGGAAATGAAAGAGAGTAAGACGTTTTGAAAAATTTATATTCACCGATCATCAGACGACAAGGAGGATGATTCCTCTATTATGGGCAGTCCGTATTCATCCAGTATATCTCCACTAACAAGAACACCTAAATTTCTTAAATCGGCCGATAAAGAAGATTCGATACCAGATGCAAAGTGAAAGACAATCTGAAATAACAAAACCAATTAATGTTTTAGCAAAGATTATACAGGAATAAAGTTCTCACGGTGATGGAGAGTCAAGTCGAGATCCAAGTGAAAATGTGATGAATTTGTGCAGAAGCCTAATCACTGAAACCTAACCCTTCCACAAGTTCACAATCGTTCAAAGAGATACCATTCTTCGCTTATCTTTTTCTCTTCTCTTTGGAAGCCAATTTGCCCTTTCAAAGTCAACTCAATATTCCGTCAATTAACAGAAAAACTTCCTTGAGCTTTACCTCTGGATTTTGAAACAAATAGGGATGCTCTTGAGCGCATTCTAGATAATCTTGCGCCTGGTCCAATACCGAACGAACACCGAAGACGCAGTTTTCTGCAAACAATTCAACTTTTATATTATCGTGAAAAGCTCGAAGATGAGATGTGGAATTGTTAGGACATCAGTTACCGGAACTATTCAACGTTAATGCTTTGGGATTACGAGCACTTATTTTGTTCCACCTTGCCCCACCGTGACTAACTACATCAACGATCAACTTCTTCGTGAAGCCGGATTCCGAATATTTGAAACCTTGCAGAATTGATACGCAATCCGGCATATCGATAGCATATGTGATCAAGGCTTCTAGATGTTGCAAATTGGAGCATTTCACATAGGCGCTCGTGAGTGAACATCCTGGTTGCAGCAACTACTCGAGCGGGTGAAAAAAGTAGAATCAGTATAGATACAAGAATAGTGACATCGAATATAGAATAGACCATTAGACCAGTACCCCTTCGAGGAACAGCAACTCTTTCTTCACTTTCCTACGAAATTTGTTGATACCTGCGATGCTGTTGACTTTGGGGCAATCAGCCAAGGAAAGAATATGCTTACTACGAGATATCAAATCATAGATGGCATTTTCGATATCCGGTTCCATCTAAAATTTCTCCGCAGTCAATGAAATCAGATTTGTAGCACTTATTGCACACAGTGAAGCAGTAATGTAGTGATTGTGGTATTGAGTTGAAGTAACCAGGAATCGAAGAGAGTACAGCTCAAGAAGAAACAAATTAATAATTTCTGATTCTGAATTACTTCGAGAGATTTCAGATCTCTCTTATCATTTGTCGTGCAGCATTGCAGCTTCACAGCTGCCAGATGGGAAGTCATTTCTAGCGGCGATGAACGTCTGGGTGGTTTCGAAACAATCTAGAAGAAAGGTTCTATTTAACGAATACAAAAGGCCCAATCCTTCAGAGTGTTTCTTCAACGCTTGGATCGATATAAAGGAGCGTTGCTCACGGGAATGTTTACCAACTACAATCAGCTGTTTATTGTGTACGTTACGTTGAAAAAAAGTGCAAGGTATACAAAGGGATAGCCTATACAAACACTCGAATGGCATTTCGTCTATTAATGTGTTGGTGGAATTACTCATCGATAATTTCGCAGCGCAGCTCAGAGTTCTCTTTACTCCATTATTCTAGCAATATTGTTTGAATCAAATTCAAATCGATTTTGTCAATCAAGTCCGATGATACGGAGGCGCTCATCACTATCCGAAGTATTTTCAGCGATGTTTCATCTTTAAAACGTTTTACTTTGACCTTTTCTTTCTATCTGTATTTCAGCGCGCTTCGCGGTGAGTTATTCCGTCATGGCTTGTCTTCTAGAAAATGATAACAATTTTTCAGTCACCATTCCGTCGTATGAAACTAAGGATAATGTCACTTATTACGTGATCAAAGTGACTGTGGGAATGGTTTCGTGGACTGTCTCTCATAGATATAAAGATTTCGGCGAATTACACGAAGTTCTCGTGAATGATCATTGTATCGCCAAAGAATCCTTACCGCAGAAAAAGTTGATCGGCAATCGCGATCCCAATTTTATTGAAAGCCGTAAAATGTGTTTGGAAAATTATCTACTCAACGTATTGAAGTACCTACAAAGAGCTATGCCGATGGTATTGTTGAAATTTCTTGGAGTTGACCTGTACGATATTACCTACATCTTACAAGAAATGGCTGTCAAATTCTACAGAGAAGGTGACATCATTCTCCATAAATCCCGAGAATTTACTTTCAACCCTTTACAAGTGAGTAAACCTAACTGAAAGCATTTAGTGAACGTATCAATAAATTTGATTATTCATATGTTTTTCTTTACAGCTTTACGCGATCACTGAAAGACTCCAAAAATGTTGTTTTCCCAGTGAAGTTTGTAGCAACCAGTATGACTTTAGCCACATTCTAGACTTTTGTGGAAAATTGAAGACTATCTACATAAGAGGTGGTCGGTCCAACATCGGTACCAGTAATTTGATTTATAATAACCTACCTTTCGACCTTACCATATTCAAATCGTTGCAGAACTTATATCTCTACAACGTTCAACTGAGTAACATTCAAGATTTCGGTTCAGTCAGGCAAACAGCGATCTCGTTGACTGCCTACAATTCGAACATTAAACATTTTTCTGATATATTGTTGTGCGATCGAGTGCATAAAACTCACGATAATCTTGAAGATATCTGGTCATCGTTAAAGAAGATCGATTTCAGCTGGAACGAACTGACGCGTATCGACGAAACTATCGCTCTAACACCTTATCTACAAAATGTAACTCTAGACGGAAACCAAATTGAAAAACTTGAGCACATCGGCAAGTTACCCAACTTAACTTATTTTTGCGCTTCCGCTAATGATATCTCGATCATGGAATGCTTGAGTGATAAATTACAGTCTATCTCTCAGTTGAATTTATCGCAAAATAAGATAAAAAAGCTTTCGCCGTTTGCCGGACTAAATAATTTGAAAGACTTGAATTTGGGATCTAATTTGATTCACGAGTCGTCGGAAATCAAGTACGTGAGCTCCCTGCCAGCTTTAGAGTATTTGGTACTCACGGGAAATCCTGTTTCTACTATAATCGATTATAGAGTCAAAGTTTTCGAATATTTTGGTGATCGAGCCAAACAGTTGTGCTTAGATAATGAAAGAGCCTCGCAGAAGGAACTGGACACAGCTAACGTTCTAAGAGCGTTGTCTGTGGTTCGCGAAGGGAAATCGCCGATAGCTTCGCCGTGATTATTTTTTTTTTACGTCAATCAGATTTTTATTATCGTTCATAAATATTATCTTTATCCTACTCCAAATGTAATAGATTTATAGACTTTCCTCGTCATCATTTTAACAACTGTGATATTTTCATTTCTTATCTTCATGAATTTTAAAGAATAATTATACGTATATTAATCGTTTTATAGTTTTCGATCGTTTTGGGTTTATAGATAACTGTTGACGCGATTGTATTTTTTGAGTTTACCAAATAAAAATTTACTATTACTCGAATCACGGTTTCTGAGGATCAGCTGGAAACTCTCCATGAGAAGAACATCGTCCTTGACTCGCATATTCGGCTACTGTTACGGAACTTAATGCTTAAATTTTCTAGCGTGAATTTTTAGGAAAACGCGAAGTGAGGTTATAAAAATGCAAAGGAAGCGATAAGTCAATAAGTCGCCAATATTTTGCTGTGGAGTAGAGTTCCTCCACCTTTCAAAAATAATTGTCTCTCTAAATTGTTCATGATGAAAATTTTCTTCCTTCATGGGAGAATGAAATCGAAAGATTCTGAGTTTTTTCCGCTCGAGGAAGAAACTTTTGTTGAAATTGAAAGTTGAGACAAAAAAAAATACACTTTTCTATTCCTATCACGTTCAAGAATCAAGTTGTCATCTCTGCTCTAAAACAATAGCCCATTCAATCTTGATTGAGATCCTGTAACAAAAGGAGAAAAACTTAATTAAATTATTTACTGAAGCTTGAGACATCAAATATTAACCCTTCAAATCCTTCAATAGCGTGAAAAAGTTTTGGCCGGTCAAATTTAATTTGAACGGAGAGGTACATCAACATCGCAATGCTGATAGCTGTTTGATACAAATTAGTTCTGACATGTATAAATCTCGTTAAATGTTTTCTGTCTGTATAATTTGTAAGAAATTATAATCACGAATACAAGCTGGGGAAAGTTGCATACCATATTTTTTTTTAACCGTCGATGGGGGCGTAAGTACAGCGGATGAAAGATAATTATTAGAAAAATATTGCGCATATAGTTTCATGATTTGGCGCGCGTTTCCAGTACATCTGCATCAATGTATAATTCGTGTGAAAAAATTGAAATGACTTATTCACATTGGAAGAAAGGCCAATGGCACAAATAATACTTGTTTACGCAGTTTTGATAGCCGTTCAAGTTTATTCGAGTTCACTGAACAATGATCTTCGAATTTTGTTTCGTTTGCGACCATTTCCTCTTCATGTCAGTCTCGTTACATTCATTCGATTGGAAAATGGGGAAAAGAGACGAAACAAAAGAAGGTTCGAGGCAAATGGCTAAAAACAATTGGACCCTTTTTAGCCAAACCCAACCAAGAGACATGATAACAATCTGGAGAACAGGAGAAATGTTTATTCACTATAAGTGGAGATTATCCTATTCCCCAGATCGTTATCAAGTCGCTTGGTTGGGTTTGGCTAAAAAGGGTCGAATTATCCTCTAGTTCGCTTGTTACTTGTAAATAGAATCGAGTCATTCAATACCAGCTAAAGACAGACATCGAGATCGTTTTCTACACCCACATTGCAAAAATCAAGCGCAATGAATTATTTCTAGGTAACATCGAAGTCCTAATCAAGTAAGCGCCCCCTCCCTCAAAGGGACCTCCTTAAGAAGAGTCGAATTTGGCGCTTCTTCGAGTTTTTTCAATTTTTTTCCTCCGAAATTTATGGAGTTTAGAGGGAAAATACCTCTGTACAGGCATAATCCACGTGAAATTCATGAGAAAGAAGTATTTTTGCGAGTTTTCGATCAGCTTGAAAATATTCCAAAGTGGACTTATTCGGGCGGAGCGAGTGAGAACCAGATCGGATTTTCGGTCCTCGAAAAAAAATCCTTATTTTTCTGCGTGAAATACGGATTTCTTGTGCTCAAGGGAAAAGTATCTTAGTCACTTATACAAGAGATACTTTTCTCCTGATCGTTGAAAGTTGATACCGCGGTCCTTCGTAACATTGAGCGGATCAAGGGAAAAATACCTTAGTCACTGTTGTGAGAGATACCTTTCTTTTGATTGATATTAAAGAAAAATCTTTTTCAGATCTTAGAAAAGATGGCGGATACGGATTTTTGAAAAATCATTGGCAACACGGCTGACTGAGCTACCCAAAAGCTACTACAGTAGTTACAAATACCCGAAAGCCATTAGCTTGGAATATTTCAAACTGGACTTCTACCTGACCAAGGGGGGTGTCTACTAGCTAGAAATAATGTAAGCTGGACGACGTTTTTATTTATTTGGCCCCACCAGAACATTTTTTGTCAGGTTGAAGGACCTTGGCCCATCGGTCAAAATGTGCAGGGTGTAATGTAGGGACTGTAATGGGGTGTATTTGGGGAAACCAGTTGCCAGCTCAAAATTAGAGGGGCCTAGCATAAGATAGCTCGGAAAAGAAAATAAGGACATCGGCCTGTGCGGATCATTGAATCATGAGCGGTCACAATTCCACAGAGAAATCGGAAGTCTTCTTCCATAAAGAAAATTTATACTTTAAACGTGTCTATCACGTTTTCGCTGGATGGTGTTGTTTTCAGCCGTCGTCGGATTAGTCGCTATCTTGTTTCGCGAGATAATAGTTTTTCAACCGAAAGCGCTCACTATATATATCTTTCTGTGGTTTCTTCAATTTGTGTTTACTCTATGAAGTATCCCTCCGTCGATGTGTCCGGGTCTTCGCCAGATGGTTGAGTCGATTAAAAACTTGAAATTTAATGGAAATTCATAATTTCTAAATTACGCAGAAAAGCTATAACTACTATAAGCGTTTTAGACCTTCTGCGTACTGCTCGTGACTTCTGATACCTAACTACTTTAGCTCTGTATAATCTCGGAGTGTGATTCTACTAGTTGATTAATTTTTTGATATAACTTTCGCTGTTACGTATGATTAGTACTGCTTTGTAAATTTTGCTCGTGGTCATCGGCGTTGTGTACGATCAGCTTTCCAGACATCCATCTTTGCTCCATCCGGGTAAGTTGGATTCGTTTATTAAGTCGGTTAATTCTAAGTGCCGGTCTTTTGAGGCAAAACTGAAACACAAGAAAAATAAGAAGTTACTTTCCCTTCAAAATGCTAATACTTCCGCTGTCCAGACGGTAAGTATTGATGTCAGCGTCGTCCAAAAGTTTCAACAGCGCATTATAAAATGCTGCAATGTTGAGTTTGATAGTGATGAGGGGAATCCTCTGGAGAAGGGGTTAAAATTTGGGCTACCCCTCTTAATTTGGCCAATGTCGTTGCGGACCTTGAAATAGAAATTGGGCCAGGTGTTGATACTCAGACAAATTGTGCGGCCCTGGTCCGCAATACCTCCTCCCTCTTATTTAAATGATTCGGCTTTGGAGGTGATCAAGAAAATCAAGAGGAAGGTCAGAGAGGAGGGCTTAACCATTACTAAGGCTGATAAAGGCAATGCTATTGTTGTAATGGAGAAGTCCTCTTACGTCTTTAAGGTTTATGACGTTCTCGGCCTGTGTGGCGCCAAGGGAAATGCTGATTTCAGCCTCCCTAAACACGTAAAAGAGGTCAGACGTGTAGTTAACAACTGCAAGTTTATTATTTAAACTCCTTCTCTTAAAAAATTGCTCCTTGAGCCAAACCCGGTGCCCCCCCCCTCCTGTACGGGCTACCAAGGGATACTCCAATGCGTCCCGTCGTCTCCTCTGTTTCTTCGCCTGCGTACTCTTTGGCAAAGTTTTTGGACCGTTGGTTCAAATATAGAGGAGAATTTGAATCCCCCTACTCTGTGAAGAATTCGGTCTCCCTGGCTGTTAGGCTCAAAGACGATAATCTTTCGCCAGGATTTATCCTATGCTCTTTCGATTTGGTCGGCTTGTTTTCCAATATTCCTAGAGCAACTGCCATTCAGCATATGGGTGACCTCTTAGTCCGTGCTAATATTTACCATGAAGAATTGGCAGAATGTTTCAATTTGCTTAATATCTGTTGGTCTCCCAATTTTTGTAAATTCGAAGGGAAAACTTTCGAGTTCCCCGAGGAGGTTGGAACTCCTATCGGGTCCCCTCTGGATTCCCTCATTTCGGAGGTATGTGACTAAATTTGAGATTGACCTATTTTCCTCTGACCATATGTTATTGGATCATATATATTATTGGCACAGGTACGTCGACGATGTGTTGTGTACGTGGACTCGTCCCCGGGATCTCCTTTTGAAGTTTCTCAAGTATCTAAATAATCAGTATCCTTCCACTAAATTCACGTTGGAAGTAGGCGGTTCATCTATTAACTTCTTGGACCTAACAATTTCTGATGAAGACGGCGTCCATGAATTCGCCATTTGCAGGAAAGATACTTCGAGCGATATTACAGTCCACAGCAGATCTTTCTGCCCTGTTGCTTACAAATTTGCGGGTTTTAATAGCTATATCCATCGGCCAACTAGTATCCCATTGGGTCAGCTTGCCTTCCAAAGAGAGCTTTTGACTATGAAGCATTTGGCCAGAGTAAATAAGGTCAACTTGGATATTGACCTCATGGTGCGTAGGAAGTGGACTTGTAAATGCCTAGACTCTACAACCTCCCTTCCCGTAATCCGACCTTAGATAGCAGGAAGCGTTGGATACGGCTCCCGTATTCAGGGAAGTTTTCTTCTTAATTGGGTCGTGTTCTCCGCCCCTTTGGGTTTTGTCTTGCTTATTATAATTTTAATACTGTAAAAAGTCTTTTTGTCAGGCTAAAGGATCCTATACCATTCGCTGAGAGAAGTGGCATTTATAGGGTGGAATGTAATAACTGTAATGGAGTCTACATAGGTGAGACTGGTCGCCAGCTTACAAAAATACCGTTACTGTTACTGTTACTGTTACTGTTACTGTTACTGTTACTGTTACTGTTACTGTTACTGTTACTGTTACTGTTACTGTTACTGTTACTGTTACTGTTACTGTTACTGTTACTGTTACTGTTACTGTTACTGTTACTGTTACTGTTACTGTTACTGTTACTGTTACTGTTACTGTTACTGTTACTGTTACTGTTACTGTTACTGTTACTGTTACTGTTACTGTTACTGTTACTGTTACTGTTACTGTTACTGTTACTGTTACTGTTACTCTTACTGTTACTCTTACTGTTACTGATGTTGTTACAGCAACTGATACTTTTATTGTTACTGTTACTGTTTGTCACTGTTACTCTTACTCTTACTCTTATCATTACCTTTACTGTTACTGTCACTGTTACCGTTACTCCTGCTGTTATTGTTACCATTACTGTTACTGTTACCGTTTTACCATTTCCATTTCTGTTTCTGTCACTGTTATTGTTACCCTTACTGTTACTGTTACCGTTACTGTCCCTATCATTGTTACCGTTGCTGTCACTGTTACCATTACTGTCACTGATGCTGTTACAGTTACTATTACTGTCATTGTTACTGTGACCATTACTTTTACTGTTACTGTTACTTGTTACTCTCACTGTTCCTGTTACCCTTACTGTCACTGTTATTGTTACCATTATTGTTACCATTACTGTTACTGATGCTGTTACAGTTACAGTGAGAAGGAATTTTCTGGCAGAGCCAAATAAATAAAGATCATGTTTCATGTCTTTCTTAGTAGCTAGTGACTTCTTGGGACGAGTTGGTTTTTGGGGGGCTAGGCCCACTTGCTCCACATCCCTCCTTGGTCTAGTATGAGTCTAGTTGAAGACTAGTATAATCCTAGAATAAAGCTAGAATAAATAAGTCTACTTTTGAATATTTTAGGCTAATGACTTTAGGGGGGGGGGGGGGCTCACTCGCGGCTTCTTGGTCCAGTATAAGTCTACTTTGATGTATTTTAGGGTAATGACCGGAGACCGGATTTTGTGGCATTTGGCACTTTTTTTCCAGGGAGGGCGGGAAGGTTTTTTCCTAATATGAGCGCGAATCATGGTGAGAGAGGGCGGGGGAAAGAATTTTATTTTGCCAAAAAGTACCGAAAATGGGAGAAATGCCGAAAACAGGGTTGAAAGCCGAACAAGGCCGAAAATGAGCAATTTATGGAATATTGTCTAATATCACGGAATTTTGAGCGAAAAATTGGTGAATTTTGCCTAAAATTGGGCAATTTTGGTGGAAAAATGATGGAGCTTAATTTAGAACAGATCAGAAAAATTGAAAATTTTGTTTGAAAAATTGTTAGGATTTCTGTATTGATGAGTTTTATCCCTAGAATTCGTTTATTTTGGTAAAAAATCACACAATTTTGGTCAGAAATTTTATAATTCTGGTTGTGAGTTCCTAATAGCTCTGAAAACGCGCGTTTTTCGAACTTTTTTTTAAAATGCCGATAAATGCCAAAAAAAATGCAACATCAAAGTGCCGAAATTTTTCGTTTTCAATGCCAAAAAGTCCGGTCTCTGGTAATGACTTAAAGGAGGGCTCGTTCGCCCCACTTCTTGGTTTAGAATGAGTCTTCTTCTTAGTCTCCATCCTAGTATAATGATGGCTTAGCCTTGAGCTTTGTTAATGTAGGAATAGTCAGCCCATTGCTAGTAAGTCTGGTGTATGTATATTAGGCCTAGTATAGTGACCTACCTAATTTTTAAACCTAGAATAATGAAGGCTTCAGATAAAGTCATCCGGTCAAGGGCCTAGTATAAGCCTAGTTTGTAGTATGTGTATGGAAGAATTGTAGGCCTATATAAAAGAATCTAGTTTAGAATATTACAACCTACATACTACAACACACTTATTGAGGCTTAGTGTAATGAAAGCTTCAGAAACCCCAGGTCAGAATATGTATATTAGGCCTATACAAATGAAGGCTATACCTATACCTACTACAGCATACTGATTCAGGCTTCTAGTATAATGAAAGCTTCAGAGACCAAGGTCAATTGTATGGACGGACGGACGGATAAATACACGCACGCTAATTTCAAAATCAGGGTAGGGTTCATCTTAGGCCTATACAATGAAGGCTATAACTACTACAGCATACTGCTTCAAGCCTAGTATAATGAAGCTCAAGAGACCTAATGTCAATTGTGCGGACGGACGCACGAAAATTTCAAAATCAGGTAGGATCAGGATCTTTTTGAAATTTTGGAAGTCCCAAGGTCATTTGCACGGACGGACGGATGGACGAACGCATGCAAAATTTCAAAACCAGGGGTCAGAGCAAAGATATGAAACATACGAGAGATTGTTTTCCTTACGTTACGGGACATCATAAGAAGAGGAAAGAAATTTTGCACTGCGCAGCGCCAAGGCATTGCCTTGGCTGGCAATTTTTTTTTTTTGGGGGGGGGGGGGGGTGGGGGGTAAAATGGTCAGGGGGGGTAAAATTGTTTTAAAAAAGTTGCCTTGGTGAAGATGTCATTTGCCTTGGCACCACTGACGGTCTGGCTACGGCCCTGGCATTGCGTAGCCCGTACATGTCAAAAATTAGAATAGAGGAGCATAAGAAAGCGATAACGACGACTTAGATGTGCTCAACAGGTACATACCTGATGAGGGGTTGATGGAACTAGTTTATGAGTATGATTCACATTGTGATGACTCGCTAGTTCAGTCATGATTCTCTCGATGTTTTTGTTCACAGCCGGAGTTGGCTTCAGTTGCTTTCACGTCATCGTGGGCAATAATGGTTTATTAATCGAAAGCGCTCCGGTGTTGTTTATATTTCTGTGGCTTTATTTTAAATTACCCCTTTCGTTTCGCGTTTGTTTTACTCATTTGGAGTATGTCGTCGTCGTAGTTTTCCAGACTTCTGTTTAGATTCCAAAGGACAGAAACTTACAGCTGTTGACCCGTGCGACTATAATTAAATATCTGATACGACCATACCGCAGGTATATATCAATTTTTCTGTAGGTAATAATAAATGAATTGATCCTCTACCTATGACACTAAGGAGAAATTGTTTTTGGTGTGCAATACAATTTTCAAACGACATAAAACTTTATCGCAGACTGAAAGGAAATGTAGCCAAATAGACAAGGAAGCCTCGGCAATTATTTGGGGTTTGAAAAAATTCTCTATTTTTATTGATTTGGCCGTCATTTTACGTTAATAACCGACAATGAGCCTTTAGCACAAATCTTTAATCCAGATAAAGGGTTACCTAACCAATGATGCATTGATAAGATTTTAGGAAGAGGTAAAATGTTCAGTGCTGCCCAAGCGATCGTTTGAAAACTTTCTTTGTTTGAGCTGGTTGCCTTACCTCACAATATTGCTAGGGAGCTGTAAATATGCAGGATCCAGTTGAGACAATAGATGAATGGAATTGTTAGTGCGCACCGTTGAGATTTTTCTATTATGAAGATCAGGATAGGCATTGAAGGTTCCACTTCGATGCTGTGGGTATAGGCCTATGTTTAACAGGGGACCAACTTGGAAAAGTTCCAAGCATCGAGGAAGGTGTGGTTCCAAAGCGGCTCGCACACACACCGTAATTATCGTTGTGCCTTAGGCTTCTTGATTTTCGAAAAACTCATTTCTGATTTAAAATAATAGGACTTCCTAGAAAGGTCTGTAGACGGGGCCCATGGGAAGATTTGATGGACCTGAGAACAAGTTGCAA
The DNA here is from genome assembly GCA_035079395.1 of Aspidiotus destructor. Lineage (NCBI taxonomy): Eukaryota > Metazoa > Arthropoda > Insecta > Hemiptera > Diaspididae > Aspidiotus > Aspidiotus destructor. Next base: position 22,135,097 of record JAVHKZ010000015.1, on the reverse strand, counting down.
AATCACCCCCCCCCCCTTCCCCTTATATTTGGATCAAGGAATCAATCGGGGAAAGGAGGAAAACTTTATACGATAATAATAATGCTCCATTCTATCGATCTTTCAGATATTCTCAATCAAAACAGTATTTCGATAGTAACTATCTTGGCTTAGCCCTCTGAAATTTTGCGAATTCTTAACCTTTATATTAATCGGAAATTGACCTGGCGACCAAAAAGTCGTAACCTTTGCGAAAGAAATCGAAAGGCAAATACAAACGACGAAAAAAAAAAAAAACGAGTGAAAGTTACAACCTTCATTGAGTACTGATGTTTTTTCGCGAGTTAGGTTTCTTTTTTTTCTCTCCTCTTCCTCTTGCAGAATATGGGATCGATCGAAAACAATTTTTCGAAAAAATTAAGTAAACAAAAACATTATCTCGAGGGGTCGATTCGATGTACGTATACACGGTAGGATGCAATAATGATAGATTTGAGAGACATATTACATACTCGTGGTAATTTTTGGCGCTTTCGAACGTGTGTGTGTCGAAGTTTGAAGGCGAGCATTTAGAAAAGTTGTCGAGTCTCTCGATATATTTATTTTCAGATTAGCGTATACCAGTGCGAACGTGCGAGTGCGAGACTGCGAATGCTAAATTAAGAAAAAGAAAGATCTCCGCGTAGAGCTCGTATACACTCGAAAAAAGAATGTAAATTCGCGACAATTCTAAGCCACCTTACTCTCTTTTACAAATTGTGATTCATCGGAAGAGAACGTAATAATAATTTCGACTGAGATTCCGCTATTTCTTCATCAGTTGCGTTTAATTTTTGAGTTGCAGCGCAAGCTGCACCTTCAAAAAAAAAAACATTTTTTTTCTATCATTATCGAGTGCTCGTATTTTTTCTATTACGCGATTATTCAGCCTCTAGGCCTATGTACAAATTATGATGTGTTCGTAGTGATTTTAACTGATTTTTTTTACACATTTTTTATACATTATCTGACGTGTGCGTTTAATTTAAACCTTCTCTTATTCCGAAAATATTTGAATTATGTGCGTTGCTATTATGATTTAACCTGCGAGAAAACATACAGCGGCGCAGAACGCAATAATTTGGTAAGCTTTTACTCAGAATAAATTTATAGTTCTTGTAAGGAATCGCGACAATGGTGAGAAAAATAATTCCGCGTGAGGAAATGACGTATCATGACTAATGCATTTCCTCGGGATTACTCAAGTCTTACGAATATAGGCAAGTCATATTTGTTTAGAGGAAAAATCATCATCCCGACGTCATGTCATTTAGTAGCTCCCCCGGATTGATTAGGCAAAAAGTATCGCTACAATATTTTTTGGAGTACTCTGATTCCAAATCCTATGCTTGCAAAAAATTGTTCGGGTGTAATCCTCTTTCTCTTTTAAAGTTTTAGATGGGTAAGAAATTTCGCGAGAGCGATTTTTCGTCTTCTTGTGACAAGAGATTGAAGTAGAAATTTGCTACCCATGCATCAAATTGGCTCGTAAGGTTTTCAATTCCCTTATTTTTCCATCCGGAATAAGAAACGAAGAACATTATGGGTAATTACTGGCAGAATGGTTATGAATGAATCTTAACTTTTGCGGTTCTTCTTCGCAGGTCTTGACCTCGCTACGAGTGTCAAAATTCTTGCTCGTCAGTCATTTCTCATACTTTGCACACTGTATAATATTGCGAAAAAACTCGTAGCGCAGGTCTCTTGTGTACTTCTTTTCCAATTTTTGCGTATACATATTTAAATGTTTAGAAAAAGTCTCTTAATCTTTGTTCGTCTGTCCATTAAATGAGAAAATTTGTATATCCACTCGATCTTTGTATTACAAGAACGGTTGAAAGCGCAATGAATGCAGTAAATGTAGCAACTCGGTAAAAATAAACCACGTGAGGTCCGGATTAGCGATAAATTTTGAGAAAAAGTTTATGCTATGTTTCCCCTCTCCTTTTTTTTTTTCACCATACGTATCCTTCACCTACATAATATTGCTTATTAGTCTACTGTTTAACAGAATGACTCATAAGATGAATATGTTCCGTGTCAGGAATGCTCGAGACATTCGCACCGTTTTTTCCCTCCTTTAGAAGCATAGAATATTCATTCCGTATTTTTGACCTGGGCAGTATGATTTAATGCATTGTGATTGTTGAACGTCTACACGTTAATGACAAAGAAATTTTTATTTGGTCGTAAGAGGCTGCCACGTAAGAGTCGGAAGCACTGGGCTGCGTTTTATGTATCGGATAGGTGTGTCAGTCATGCGTGCTCAACATTTTTTATCCAAAGAGATTCAGTGAGGCCGCAATTTAGACGTGTTTCATGTTCTCAAGCTTGGTTTACATCTTGATTCAATTTGTAGTGAATTTTAACCCCTACTCTATCTTCTGGATTTGTACCCCTGGGTCCGAAAGAGGTCCTTCAGGCTAGTTTGCCTCATAATATGGGTGATGTATTGACAGAAAAAGAACAGCCATGATACAGCACAGAAGCTGATATACGAGTATCTCCTCTAGAGACCCGTGGTGTGCTTCTTTCCAACACTTCGACGTAATACATTGATGTTATCGACCATTTTGAATCAATTCCACCCAACATTTCAACTTTTGTCAAGATGATGTCATAGTAACTTAGTATATAAACCTAGTATCGATTCTGTATGTTCGGATGACTAGCTGACGGGTTTACTCCACCGTTCGCCCTCATCCTTGGCCTTAATCAGTTGTAGTACAGTTTTTATTGGACTGAATGGCATGAGAGATCGAGTGCTCAGTTGTTCAACATTTTCGAGGCTTAGTATATACGCATAGTATACTCAATTCTTAGTTTAATGGATGTTAAAACTAGTATGATGTACATCAGACTCAGTACAATGAAGGCTAGTATACGCCCAGTGTATGAGAGTAGCAAAGGTTGAACTTACTGCCTAGTATAGCCAAGTTTCTGTATGCTAGGCTTAGTATAATGAATGCAGCGGATGTCGAAATTTTTCCAAGCCGTTAAAGTAGGTCAAGGTCACGTGACGCTTTTGCTTGATGCGAATTTCAGAATGACCCCAAACCGTGAGACATATCCATGGCGAAAAGTCCCAGTCAAAATCAGCGTCTCACACTGGTCGTTATACGAATCGGAAGGGGTAGATTTTTGGTATACATCAAAACTGTGTCCCTGCGAAGTGATGGAATCAGAAAGGTCCGAGAAATTAGACTCGGTCTTGCCTGTTTCCAAAGTGAATGTAATGGGAATCAAGGAAGAAAAGAAACTCTTGCAAGGCAGTCTCCGCACCGTCCCAGAGACAAACGACGTCATCGACGTACCGGTACCAATAGACAAGGTATCTAGCAAGAGAGTGCCCAGCATAAAAAATCTCACCGTCCAGGATATCCGTAAACGGCTCGCCCACGGATAGCCTGAAGGCGACCCAATGAGGACCAGAAACCTATCTTGCGGTTTATATTTTTGATTGTCTTCTTCGGCACAAAAAGCCACCGTCATTATACATCGCCTTGTGCCCCCTCCTTGTTTTTACTCTTGCCTATTTCTTCAGTGAATTGCAGACCATTGAAGTCCTCGTCATCCGTGATAGCATACACCTGGATATCGATAGGTTAGTCCGGATGATACTTGTTTCAAAAAGTCTCTTTCACCGGGCGTACTCCTTCTCCTTCTCTTGATAGGGCCAAATGGATCCGTCTTTGCTATTTAAGGAAATTTTCTAGTGATCTAGCCAAACTCTTCAAGTCTTGACGTTTTGGGGTTGGTTTTTACGAACTCCGTACTTTGGGAAGCCAGCTTTGCCAGTATCGTGCTGGTTCGCATATTACAGGGTTGCGACAAGGTTCACTGGGTCCCCCAAAGTCTTCATCAACGACGCTACCGTCATTTTTTGGCGTGCGCCCAGGCCCTTTGAGCGGGGCTACGGGCAGTTTGACACTAGAGCTTGGCTCTTCTAAAGACACCATTTCTCCTTCGGCGAAATGTGGATTTTTTCAACAAGAAACCTGTTTTATGGGGGGGGGGGCTTTCCGAAAAAAACGTCCGCCGTCCGGGAAGCAACCCAACTTGACCATAACCATGGGACTTGGAAAAATTTTTGTTTTCGTCTCATCGCTTATCGCTTGGAGGATGAAATTTTTCTAAGTCCCTCTCTAGTCTCTTATCACCTATAGCTCGGACTATTACATATATGTAGTTCAACGGTCAAAATTCTTTTAAGTCGCCTACCTTATTACGGAAGTTCGAAGGTCAAACTTCTTTTCAACGTCCCCCTCTTTTTTCAAATTCCTTCTCCAATAGCTCAGTCTCCTATCATATGTACTAGTATACAGCTAGAATAATACAAGAAGGAGTCCAAGCCTAGTTCAAATCCAGTACGTACTTCATGTTGGTGAATGATTTCTCAATAACGATCATGGGAATGGTATCTCTCATACTACTATCTGAGGTACTTTTTCCTTGAACGACTCAGTGTTACAAAAGGGCAGTATTAGACTGTCATGACCCGGAGAAAATATTTTTCATACAAGCGACTGCGGTACTTTTCCCTCGAGCCAAAAAAATCTACATTTTACGCAAAATCCGTTGAAAAATCCCAATTTTTTTCGGGGATTGAAAATCCGTAGATCTGGCAGCACTGATTGTCCGATTAAAATAGCTCCTTCAAGTGACTAGATATGCAATACTCCATTCACCAATCGGCCTAGCCCTTTCAATGAGCCAGGTATACAACGTTTCAAACACCATCAGACTCATAAAACAGGTTCCTCATTTAACTCCGTTAAAAAACCCGTGAGTTTTTAAAATTTCCTTGTCCAAACTTCTGGGGAAACTAAGCGCCCATTTTCTACTCGCTTCAAAGAGACTAAATTGCCTTCGAATCTTGGCTGGAAAAGAGGAAAAATCCACCTTTGTCGAACACCCAATCGAGGCTCAGTATTCCTTCGATCCTCATAAATACCGACCAATCCGCTCAAAAAAGAATTTAAGGCGTAGGAGAGCGCCCGAGACCTTTGAAATCTGTTAGCATTTAGTCAGTTTCGGAGGCTCTGTGCTTCATAAAGTTACCCCTGAAATTGGTATCATACTCCCGTACTCTGGGTTGCCGCCTCCTAGGACTTCGTACGAGGAACAAAATTTGTATGATATGATGATTACTGCGCTTGCAAGGGTTATCACTTAGTTCTTTGTGATGCTTTATTGAAATTTTAAGTAATGATGAGAATTAAATGTTTCTGATTGCAGATTGAATTTCACGCTTAATCCACCAAAATGATCAAAATCGATGAAAACGATCCAGTCGGTGGTAAGTTGAACGAAATTTTCAATTCGAGATGATTATGCCATAAGTTCGCATTCGGTACAAAGTGGTTTGAAACCCCACCCATTTCCCCACCTCATTAAAATATTGCAGGTGAACGTGAGTCGGGAGCAAAAAAAGATGCCCAAGTGCTTTTTGTTTCTTCCACTATTGCTTTTGTTCGACCTCTATCGCGTTCGGATCAACATCTGGATCATGACGCGCCATCAGCCACGTATACTTGAAGACATCTGAATTGGGTCGTGAGAAATTGACTTAGCTTTAGCGTCCACGGTGAGACTGGGATGCCGTCAGAGGACTTGAAAAAATTTTACAAAAAAATCCCTATAATGGGGTGAGGTAGAATTGTGACTACTGACTTTCATAGTGAGAGAAGAAGCTTAGTTTGATGCCTCATGATGTGAGGTGTGAACTATGAGAATTTCAATTAATTTTAAGGCTTGGGAACGATAGGAGGCTAGCCAGTCGAGATACCCCTCGTTAATGTTATACCCCGATAAACCATATTCCCACTTAAAGTCCTTGAATAAAAGGGCTTCAGGGGCTCAAAAAGAGAAACAGGGTTTCAAATGGGAATTGAATGGGTAGTTTTTCTCGAATGAGGCCCGGAGATCCGAAGGGCTTCAGATTTGTCCTTGTTGAAGCCTTTCGAGTCCGGGAATCTGAAGCGCTTTAACTGGGAAAGAAACGGAACAAGAGGATCAGCAGGGCTTCAAATGGGGGATCAAAGGGATAATTTTTTCCATTTTTTCCAGGGCTTCAGATAGGAAACAAATTGTTCACTGAGACCTAGAAAATTCATGATAATTTTTTCTAGATCTTATGAGTAGGTACTTGAGATGACGTCATTGATGGAGGAGAAGTTGTTTCAAATGTTCTTTGGAGTACTACACCCCAAACTTTAGCCCGTATAATAAGTTAATTCATATTTAGTACCGTCCGTGTTAATTTAGTTGTTGCAAAACTAATTCTATTCCTGATTTTTCCCTCGGAGCAACTCACCAGAATATATTAAATTTGGAGTCTGGAAAGATTTTCTTTCCTGGTGCGTAGAAATAAGGAGTGATATTTTGTTTTTCAAAGTATTCGTAATGCGAAAACTTTGGAGTGAAATTTTAACGAAATTAAATTTTCGATGTCACGTCGAAAGTGTTATCTCATTCCAAAACAATTCAAAATGGTGTCAGTGAACAGAGAACACGCAAAAAAGAATTCTTTCTTTTTTTCGTTGGAAGAAAATTTGGATTCTTTCCAGGGTTTGGTGTAACTATTTACTACTCATAGTCTACATACCAATCATCTCGATGCACAGCAATTTCAAGGTGCTCATTTTTATGATCCTTTCGCATATTATGCTACGCGGAAAATATGATTAATTTAGCGATTATATTATATTCAAGTTGTACCTATGAAGCTCGATCTCGCAAACACTTGTTCAGCCAACACCATACGGTAGTTATAAATTCATAATGGACCTCTACTATTCGCTTCCCTAGAGAACGATATTTCTAGCTGGTGGGATTTTCTTTTTCATTGTTCAAGTATTGAATGATTGGAGATGGGCTTTGCGAGCGATAGGTGCGCCCTTTCTTCGTATTTCTAGCTAAAACACACCGAGAATCGTAACTTGATCTTGAAGAAGGCAATAAGCCGAATGGAACCGGATACCGCGGAGTTGGCCATTGATGGCCAGTTCCCACAAAAGCCATCATGCAACCAATAGTAGAAGAAGATAGTAGAATGCGCCTCCGAGATACCGAGAAGGTGGACGCATCGATCAATAAATTGCGGGGGAGTATAGGAAGGCTCTGAGTCCGAATGAGATATCAAATCCTGTTTTGAACGCCATACATTCAGTTGGCCGGGCTCTGCTTGCTGATAAATTCCATGTGACACTGTGCGGTGGAAGGCTAGCTTTAACCGTGATAAGGGGTAAACCACCTGGCCTGTCATCCTTTTATCGATCACTTCATCGGTTTGATAACGCAGGCAAATTTCCCGAGAGAGTGATAGCCGATCGACTCGAGAGCTATATCTGGAGGGTTGCCAGTACAGTTTCCAAACTGGACGCTGTACATCAGATCCCGGAGTCAAGCTGGAGAGGATAGCCGACTCAGCAATACCTACGCGTCAGTTTTGCTCAGCTGTCAGCCTCGATATGAGAAATCCGATCAACTCGATTCCATGGGAGAAGATGAATGGAAGTCCTTGTAGACGCAAAAGTGCTAGCATAACTGCTTGGGATGACCAGGAGCTATTTCAGCTGCAGAGAAACCTAAGCAGAGACGTCTGCTCTTGCAGTCACTCGTGAGATGCCACAGAAATCAGTTTTTGGGCCATACTTGTGGTATGTCGCATTTAACGGGATTTAAAAGGTGACTTTGCCCCCAAACGTTGAGTTCCTCTGCTATGAGGATAACAGACTGGTGATCTGCAGTGCTGAAACACCTGTGGCTGTGAAGAGCAATGTAAATCAGGTTCTGGAGGCAGTGACGCGTTTGATCGAGACGGTTCAGACTGGAACTTGCAGTAAGAAAGACGGAGGCCATCATAAAAAGCTCATTCCAAGAACCTTTCACCTCCAAGGTGTGAAGATCACGATCAAGGTGAAATATCTGGATATATGTGGTTAGATTCAGAATTGAGTTTAATTCAGAGACAAGTCCGTGATAGCAGCAGAAAAAGGGACCAAAATTCACCCAATTTGACAAGGTTTTCAAAAATGAAGAATCGCTCAAACTTTCAAATTTTATTCGATTTACTGAGAAAATTACTCAAATGGCCCGACGAAGTTTCAATTTTAATGAAATTTTTGAACTTTTACCTTGAGAACCTTGATAAATCGGTCAATTTTTGGCTCCTTTTGGTCTATAAATCAGCCTAGGAGAATCTCAGGAAGTTCGGCCTAGGCTCAAAGTGTAGATAAAATTGACAACTGATTTCGTACACTTTTCGTGTTTTTGTACAAGAGCAAATTTGCCCAAAATCCCATTGTAAATATCATTTTGGCGCATTCTGTATACCAACAACTCATTAGAAATATTATCTTTATTGCATTTTCGACCGACTCGCCATATCTGCTTTTAAATCTGGACCCCAGACTGGATTCGCATACTCGATCCAAGGGGTCATAACCAGTCACCTATTAAGAAATGTTGCCCCCATTACCATCGCCGAGTCTTTCTCATCGCTCTCCTCGCGCCTCAGCTTGAATTCCTTCTGTTGACTGATTCACTTTCACCTATTTTAGCTTTACAGGGCACTCACTCAACTAATCCCTCAATTCAAAGTATTTTTTGCGTCTGCAAACTTTATCATCCAGTTTAATACCAGTCCGCCTCCTCTGAACTCCGAGCCTATGATGCGTGTGACCTTGCCATCAAAGTTTCCCTTCTCTATCACTTAATTTTACCCTCTATAATACATGGTAATCCCCTCTTGTTTACCACCTCATTTTTTACAAACTCTCCTCAGTCACCTACCCGGAGCTGATAACCTTTAGAGAACTTGGAAAGCACGTAAAAAATTTAGAGGCCATTACTAACTTTGCAGTGGCGGCGGGGAACCCGCAAGCCTCACGGCTCCTTTCCATAAACTAACCTCTATCTAACTTGGACAAAGTCTTCTAATTTAAGCTGACGAGTCGAAACTTTTCAATTCTCAAAAGAGGTGGTGGGTTAAATTCTAGTCTCAGCTCAACTTGTGGTCAATTTCATAGTGAGAGCGTAGTCTAGCTGCTGTCAACTCATTTTACAAAAAAAATGGTCTCCGGCAGTGGCATAGCTAGAGGTTGTAGGGGTCAAGACATCTCCCAGAACTGAAAACTCTACCTCGAAATACTAACAAAACTACAAACTAAAGCAATATTTTCAAACCCCCCTCCTCTCTTGGTCAAATTCTGTTGCTACCTTTCTCACTGAAATTTCACGGAATGTATGGACGCTGAGCGTGAGCTCAAAGTTTTTTCTAAAAAATAATTTTGTTCTTCATGATCAAAGGCGAGGGAAGTATAGTCTTTTAATACTGAACAAAATAATATAACACGTAGTCATTCTTTAGTCGTTCAATCGTTGTACAATTTAAGAAAAAATCAAATCATTTTCGAGCTTGACTTTGAAGTCGTAATCGTGTCCTCGAACTCTGGAATGATACAAATATAACTTACATATTATTCATTTTTCTTTTTTTTTTCGACATTAAATGTATCTTGACCTTGTCAATGACTGCATGTCTATCAACCCACAAGATGTCAACCGGAATTGACAAGCGTGAAGAGAAGACGAACAAAATCGTTGATACATAGCGTTTCATGTTATTTTTAGCTCCATAATCTTGTTAAAAGATTCTTCCCATCGACTTGACTTGCAAAAATTTCATTTTTTATGAATTCTTTTCAAATATTGTGGGCTGTCTTTTAAGGAGTTGACATCTTGAAATAACTTTTCGAAAGAACGACCTGAAAGAGAAAAATCAGGAATAATTCATTGGATTCCATTTTTTGATCTCAAGGATTTCGTACCGGAGCTTAGAGCTCAATAAAAATTTCTTTTAATGACTATAAGTTGAAAATAATTGAAGAGTACCGCTGATCACGTATCGATCTCTCTTCATTAGGGTCCAGATATTTTTCGTATTTATGTTTTTTTCTTGATCAACTACAATCATTATATCAATATTCAGACAACCCTACTTTCTTCGAGCATAAAATAGGTACCAGCACCAAAAACTATTCGAAGAAAAAAGAAAAACACCTCATAAATAATATTCCATCAATCTTCAGGGTAAATTTTGCGAAAGGAATTCAGCACTATGGCGAGATATTTATAGACAACACGATACTACGGAGTAGTGTAAATCTAAAACTAAATCTGTTCGTGTAGCTCCTAGCAGTGTACCCTCGCATTCTTCCTTCTCACGGAGCCTGAGCGTCCTCTCTCCGAGGTCTGCCAACATAATATAATGCGTAAGCGCCAGCAGCACTCAGTCCCGATATCGTTACTATTTACATTCATAAAATCGACGAACTACCAAATGTTTTCCGAGTATTCTAGAACTTCATCAGCGAACGAGGAACTACTCACTCATCGTTTCGAATGAATTTAGTTTCGTTTACACACACGAGAATTTTTTTTATTTTAATTATTTACACGAACAAAAATGCATCATTTTAGGAAAAAGAAATGAGAATAAAAAATTAATGTATTTTCAAAAAATCGACACCTTTTTCTTCGATAATAGTACGGGTACTATTTACATCGTGTAACCATAAATCTAACCGTTTTACCATCGCTTCAATTTGAGATTTATCGATAACGCGTGGTTGTACCCAATTCAAATGCACTTCCTGGGCAACTTGATCGATGGAACCTTTGACGAGGCCTAAAGCTAACGCTTTCATAACCAATAACTCGACCTCGTCGAGAGGCAGTTTCGTTTCTTTAGCGATATCCTGGAACGTCAATTTTCTATCTTTAGACTGCCTTTTGAACGTCATCTCCATCAGACAGAGCAGCGATATTTTACGGCGTAATTTATCTTTCTGGACAGCTATGTCTCCGATCGCCGCCCATTTTGGTTGCATCTCGTCAAATTTACGAATATCACCCGCGTTGAACGTATTTAACAAATCGATGAGCCACTCGTTCGGCGTATTTTTCATGCTGTCTAAAATAGGATGCTGCAGCAGCTCTCCCAGATTGTAAATATCTTCGCTGAGCAATGCAGCCAGCGATAGAAGAAAAGCGTGCTGCATCTGTTCTTTGGGCGGTATTGAAGTAATATCCATCGATCCTAGGTATTTCAAACAAGTACGATAAAACTCGGTGTGTTTACTCTGTATTCGATACAACTGGCTGGCTAAGAAGTAATACTGATTATGAACGATCCCGATTTCTTCGATATCGGCTAACAAAGTCTCGATTTCGTTGATCAGTTTGGCAGCTTCTTCTTGGTTCTTCAGTTTCTCTAAATAAATTTCTCCGAGTAGGATTTTACACCAAATGGTGGCTTGTAAATCGTTTTTAATTTTTGGTTCTTGCGTCTCGAGGAAGGTTATCATCTCTTTGGGGTCGGTGAACTGTTTGATGATGTACGATACGATTTTGATGAAAGTGAACGGATTCATTTTGTTCTCGATGGGTTGAATAAACTCGTTGTACAGCTTTAGCAGATCTTCGTTCTTTACCGTTTCCGGATCTTGAACGTACGCGTACAATTTCAACGTTACTTGATGCCATAATTTACGATTCTGAAGCTGTTCCAGTTCAGCTAAAACTTCGGTTCTTGAAGTCATTTTCACTCTGTAATGAAGAGCATAAACAAAGACAATTTAAAAATTACGATTTTATGTTACAGAAGTCGATCCGAGTTTCCCGTTTCGTGATGTCAAGATCAAGAAAAACACGGATATGAAACAATTTTACGAACTACAAAAAGAGATAGGAAGGTACGTTTTTCAGATTCCTTTATTCTTGATATCGTAATAAGAATCGCGTGAGTTGAATGAACTGAAAGGATAGGTACTCACCTCGATTGAATACGGATTCGAAACAGAGAAAGGATACCGAAGGCAGAATGTCTACGATAAAAATATTTGAATTAACAATTAGAAATTTCTAAATCTAAATTAGGTGAAAATACTCTCATGAACATGACTTGTACAATTTGAGAGCACCGCAATCCGTTCAACGCGAGACGACTGATTAGCGAGTGTGTACACAGACACAATGAAAAACGTAGATGGATGAAGGCCAGATTCTGCGTATTTAGTTTTCAATTCTGACGTGTGGAGGTGTCGTAGTTGTAGCAGTAGTACGATTCATTCCGTGAAGCATTCATTCTTTTGCCGGTTTTGCGGCTGCATACGCTTTTCGTTTGAAACAAAAGCGCAATACCAGGCATCGTCAAATGAGCAGCGAGAAGAGGAGAGTAAAATTAAGAAACGAAATTTTTCATTCAATGAGTTCTTACTTCTTACTGTTTGATGATAACAGAACTGACTAACTTCTAAGTACTAATTCTCTAGATTGATTTTAAGTGATCCGGTGCATCAGAATTTTGGAATTATTATTCGAAGAAAGTTTTATTCATTATTTTGGAATTATAATCTTGGGTTTGTACTTATAAATATCAGCCAAGATTAATATTCGGATGGAATTATCCTTTGAGTATACCTATTTCGTTTCAGTAACGGATATTTCTCATCTTTCCTTTTCTACATAGGAACTTACTAAATTCTCACTTAGGTACGAAGCAAAAGTCTCAGTCTCAAAGATTTCTTTACAGAAAGTTTGTGAAAGTTCTAGCTGAAGTTAATGATCCAGCAAAATTAATAAGATATTTTCAATGAAACGTCAACAACAATTTTCGATTTATTGTGAGAGAAATTGTAAGCTTTTTTTTAAAATTTTCTACTTAATTCTAAGTCGCATCTAATGATAAAAGGGAAGGAGTCGTTGGAAATTTCTTCGTTGATGGACTGGTGCGTTAGTCACGCCACGGAAAATCTCTATTATTTTAAGCAAAGAACGTGAAAATAAAATATTAATCGTAGACTCTTTAAATGGCATAATTAGTGTTCATGCTGATGGATTCAGAGAGAATTATTTTTTCATAATACATATTTTATTGAATCGGATGTTTAATACACATTACTGTATGATTACAACAAAAATATCTGTGTTCTGCGTATGTAAGGTACCTACATATTTGATTTATTTAGAAATTAAAACCACTGCTACAACGCATTTACTATATTAGGCGAATGTCTTCGGGAGCTCCATTTCATCATATCTGCCAATGCGTCAAGAATGCTAAAAAATTTTTAAAAATGAAAGAATAAATACTATTGTGTTTTGTCGATAAACATAAAATACTTACCCACAAGTGTGTTTTTCAAACTACGTAAAACAAATACCTAATCGTAAAACTTATTCATGGGTGAAATTTTCCTTCGAAGAAACAGAAGATGACATAACGAACCAGTTATTAGAAGAAGGAAGAGAGAAAATAAATACCTACTTATTTTCTCTTTTTTTTTTCGCGTTATTCATGGGTTACTGAGAGAAATAATCATTCTAAAAAATAATTTTTGGAGTAAGGGTGGAGGATCGAATAGTCACCTGCCAAGACGATTTTACGATGAATTGGCCTGAAAAACGCAGATTTTTGAATCCATTCATCGTAGAACGAAAAACAACGTGATTTGCAAGATGATACAAAGGGGACTCAGAATTTATTAAAGGGGTGAAGTTTGAAGCATTGCATATCTAGTTACTTGGAGGAGCTGTTTTGATCAGGCTATGGACTCAGAAAATTTTTGAACTCTGTCAGATATATATGATAGGGAGGGACGTGGAAAAGTTCCAAGATTATGTTCCCTCCCGGACAGCGGACATTCTTTCCGGGAGACCCTTCCATAGAACAGGTTTCCTAGTGAAATAGAAAGAGACGAGTGCCTGTATCGGTAAATTACATAAACTGAGAGTATTTGAAATGATGGAAAGATTTCAAGTACTGGGCGGTTGAGGCCAGAAAGTTAGCAAAGAAAGAGCGCGTTATCAAAGAATCGAGACACCTGCTTCAGGGCATCGGCTGAGTGAAGGGCGTAATGTGCAAAGGGCCAGTGGAAGCCCGCATTGACGAACTGTAATCAATCTCGGAACGGATCAGGCGACTGTATCGTAGGATTGAAGAGGGAGTTTGCGGTTACAGTCGGTACAGGGGTGTGATAGGTATTTGAGAATGTTCAAAGAATCCAGATATGTATTTTGCTCAAGAGATTTTGGTGTAAGGGGTCCAGAGGGTTTTGGAGTTGGAGGTGAGACAAAGGAACTTGGCCGAAAATTGAATGGTGATTGTGAAGTTCTGTAGACCCAGAGAAGGAAGAGGGTTAGGGCGTGAGTATCTTTTTTGAAACACTACCACGACTGTTTTCTTGTTTAAAAAGCGAAATCCACGGTCCGATGACTATTAGGGGATTTTATCAAGGGTCTTGCTGCTCGTTGAAAGATGGAGCTTAGTAGAGAGATACTGAAGTCATTCGCTAAGAGACGTACAGTATGAGTAAGGAGAATGATGGTACATTGTTTGTTTGTTAGGTTACTTTTAAGGATCAGGAAAAGTATAGGACACTCCATTCTTCTCCATTGAGGACACCGATTTGTATGAGTTGGTTGGAAGAGAATTGGTCTCACATCCTAACCGTTAGAGATTTTAATTTTGTTTCAATTGGGAACCTTTTCTTTGGGGAAGGAGACCATTCTAAATATTTTGGCGTCCTATCGTTGCGTCTGACAAAAACTGTCTTACTCGACTCGAAAAATTCCCGAATATCGAGTCATATGATAATTAGGGAATTCAACATGACGTCACACGGCATGTTCTATTGTCTCACTTGTTGGCGATGTTACATTGCCTGTTATGGGACGCGTTTGGTTTTTCTCAATTATCTTTGGAAAGAAGGCCTAAAATGGAAAAATGATGAGAATGAGATTTATTGCCCTTATAATTTCCTACATTATGGTACAAGAAAAAATTACAAAATTTTAAAGGTAGGTCCAATCGATAGGAAATTACAAGGGGAACAAACTTTGTTCTCTTCATTTTTTCGCATAAAGGCTTATTTTCTGAGAGAACTGAGAAAAACAGGATACGCTCCATAAGCCGCAATGTATTACTGCCAACGAGTGAGATCTCGTGAGTCACGATTGTGACGTCAGTGTAATTGCCAAGAGGACTCGGAAAAATTTCATGAAAATCTCCAAGTCACCTAACAAAAGTTTTCGGTCTATTCAACGAACTTTTTCTTGAAAAAAGACAGCGTTTTTTTTTTTTTTTTTTTCATGTGCCTAGTAGATTTTTTTTCAAATATAAATAAATTTGACGTATTTTATTAGGAATCCGTTAAATTTGGATGCAACCGTTATAAGTTCGAAAATGATCGATGATGTGATTGGAATTTCGTTCCATTCCTTTAACAGTTGCTTCCACCTGTAATTATCGGATTCTCAAGAATTTTGTTTTAATTATGGTGGGAGTAATATTTTTACTTGCGACAGTATGATTGGAGGAGAACATAAAGAGAAGAATTGAGACGCATAATAATATTATTCTAGAGTGAAAAATGTTAAATTTTCAACAACTCTTTACGTTTCATAGGTTGTAGAATTGAAAAAAAAACTGAATTTCTTTTTGACAAAATACGCATAAGTAGGTCGTTATACTCGCCAAACTTGAATTGTTTCTTTTTATTTTTATTTGCTGGAATCAACTTCAGCTAGAAATTCAATAATAAGTTCATATAGAAATCTAAAATACTAATAATTTGTTCCTATTCTTCGAACCGCTGATAGACTGAATATAATTTCCTGTTGCAAAACTTGATAAAATAATTATTTTGAAAATTATCATGAGATTCAAGAAGTTTTGGTGTAAAATGAACATCATCAAATCGTATACTAAGAAATTTTTTAAATGGATAGCAACGAATATTATGAAATGTACATTACTGTATTTAAATTTTCGCCTTCATCTTTAGTGCTTCAATTTTGTCAGCAGTTTACTCGCAATTTTCTCGGACTTGAAAGCTCGTAAATTTCTAAGAACGCCATCAAAAACAGATATACGTTTTTGTTTATAAACATTCCGCTGCAATGGACTGCAATATTTTTATTCGTACGTCGTATGTATTAGACTCTCGTCTATTTTTTTTTTTCTGAAACATTGTATTCATGCTAAATAATTGCGTGTCATATTTTAAATGCATTTTTTGAACAGTATGACGCTTAAATACGATGTTAAATTCGTGTTTCAATTTTGTAGAGGGTATCTAATCTAATTTGCAGCGACTGCTGTTGCACTATGACGTAAGAATTGAAAGTGTTGATTTCATCAGATTAGAATTGATAGTCGAAAGTACAGAAGACAATTCTGGGATCGAAATCAAAAATTTGACGCGTCCATCCGGAGATATTAATTTGTTTATCAATTTTTATTATTTCTCTTACACAGTTGATGCAAAAAGATAAGAGACCCATCAAATGTTGTTGTATGGTACACCGGTACATCAGTAATTGGCTAGGCCTAATATACTTTGTACTTCCATTCGTTCCGTATATCTAACATAAAATTAATGGTATCGCAGTCGTTGATTTTGACATGATGAAATGATTTGGCAAACGGCCTAATTCCATTCACATATTTCCATTATGTACTTTCTCTAAAGAATGTGTTCATATTGTGCATCACATCAGTCAAACAATGAATCCTGCGAAAGCTTGTACATTCATTGAAATAAAAAATTAAAGTTGGATTCTTTCATCTTGAAAGCTTATTGCGCGTAACAGTACATCATAAATTTGACTGCTGGCCTTGTTAATTATATTTCCAATTTGAAAATTTCTGAAAAGTGGCCATTATAAGCCATTATATGATTCGAGGAAAACGTCGATACCGTCAAAATGTGTGGATACGTTCGTGGGGCGCCACGTTAGATTGATAATAGAGCTGATTAAAACTGTTTTATTGTTGCAAGTCGAATATATAGACAGAAGATATACAGTTTAAAGTCAAGGATACGAGACGTTATTCTATCAGCGTGGCGTTTTCATTCGTGTTGTGGCAGGGTGACAAGAGAATGAATCTCAATAGAATAATTGTTGGGAAGCGAGTGCCAAAATTTCCTTCGAAAAATTCGTTTCATTGCCAGGAGAAGCGATGAACGATGTATTATTTTCGAGCACGCGGTATATTAAAATGTTAGATGTTGCGAATACGAGTAAAATTTTCGAAAAATATTATCAAGAGGAGAGAACAAATTTCTCATCCGCGGTTAGGAAAACTTCATAATTTTCGAAGGTACCGGTACGTCAAAAAGAACGAGTTTTGTTTGACTTTTGCGGTACAGTCACCTTATTCCATGTTGTGTACTTGAAATTGTTACCTTATTTCTGAGCACTTGTTGATGCGGTGGCCTGTCGTTGCGCAATCTTACTTTCTGGGATAGTTCATCTTTCAACGAGTCCTCGAGTTTTCATTATTTTTCAAAATAATTCTATTTCTTTTTCCGTTGCTACTTCGTTTAGAGATTAGTTTGACCTTACTTACCGCCTCCCGGTGAGAAACTGCGTTTTCTGTCGTAGTGTATTCGTCGCCTCTATTCGATACTCCTCTTAAAGGAAACCTTTAAAAAGATATTTCAAAAAGCTTATTTGTCTTTCTTCGACGTTCGTTCCTGTTAGCGCGGACTGGGGCTGAAAATGTTGTGGAAAAGTGGAAATTTTTCCAAGTCTTATGATCCTCTCAAGAGTCAAAACTTCATCCTCCCTTCTCCTTTTCGAGAATTTCGTGTGATGACTCAATTCGTAAATTTATCATGGCCCTCTAGTCCGAATTTGTGAACTCGAAGCTTTCCTAATCGAATTTCAACACCATTTCATCAAGTATTAGAAAAATTTCAATGGTTATGAAGTGAATGTATTCTGGCAATGAGTATCCTGAAATTCAATGTTTATCCCTTCAAAAACTGTGGTGTAAAACCACTTAAGCGTAATCTGCTTTTGCTTGGACGGATGTATAACCTAGCTGATAAATCTGTCCTCACACTACTAGATACCAACCAATCTTCTTCCCTGAGACTGGCCCTGTGTGTCTATCGTGCAAGCCCCAACCTTGGGTTTACGCGCAGAAGCCTCTGGATTCGTCCTCACCTCCAACTTCGTGTCCTCATTCTCCCGATTCCTCCACCTGTCACCTTATGACTCAATTTCTCATCCAATAAAGACATATCTTCCTTCATCCTTCAATGGAAACATTTGTCGGTGATTTAAACTCACCCTAGACCCAACGTTTACAGTAAACAGACTAATATCCAACCACTCATCCGTCCAGCCATGGATCCCTAAACAACAGACTGCCCGTGTAGATCTAATCAAAATTCCCCGAAGTACATCCCTCATATCAGAACATTACTGGCAGAATTTTCTGACAATTTACTATGGCTCTTGGGCGGCTCAAAATCCAAACATTCTTCTGGCAATGCTCACTTTATAGATGGGACCTTAGTTTCTCGCAGCACGCAGAAAAATGCCTCAGTATTCGCGGCTAAATCAATGGCCATATTTTTCTGTCTCTTTCACCTCTTGCAACTTCTTTGAAATCACAAACTCACTCTCTCCGCGTTTCTCTCTTTCGAATATCAGCTAAAGCAAACCCGCCCTTATTTGTAACAGCTCTCTCCCTCGGTTGAGTGATCTTGCTTTCAAGATGATCAAGAGGACTAAGAGGAAGGTCAAAGAGGAGGGCTCAATCATTACTAAGGCTGACAAAGGGAATGCCATTCTTGTAATGGTGAAGTCCTCTTACGTCTCCAAGGTCTATGACGTTCTCGGCCAGAGTGGCGCAGAGGAAAATGCCATTTTCAATTTTCCAAATTACATGTAATGCAAATTTATCATATAACCCCCTTCGCTAAAAAGGCTGCTCCTCTAGTCCGACCCTGTGCCCCTCTCGCATGGGCTACCAAAGGTTCATAAGGATACCCCTATTGGTGCAGTACAAGAGGAGATATCATCGTTTTAAGATTAAAAAACGGATAGGGGACAAAGTGCGGTACAGTTTCACTGTGGTTACACCGCACCAACGAGCGTGAATCGCCACGAATCGCAACTGATGAGAATCCACGGCGCGCTGTCGTCATTTTCTACATTATGGCCTTGTATAAAGTAGGCCGCGCTATAACTCACTTTCATTTGTGCTGGTTGTTGACATGATTATGGTGAATTTGCGTTGCGTATTTATTTGAAGTTTAAGTAGTATTAAAATTGATCCCAACTGTGTAGATTGCGTTGAAAGCACTGCAAACAGCGCTCAATGTATTTCTTGTGGAGTTTCCAGTAATGGTTGATGAGTGCAATCGGTAATAATACTGATGATAGCTTCAGCAAACTTTTCTTGGCAAGTCTAATTGTGATCTAATATTATATAATCGCTTCCCTATCTTACCTGTATGTAGGCTGTAACACGCAATGTGCAACTTGCAACATCCAACAAGCGGCTTGAAAAAAAT
The DNA here is from genome assembly GCA_035079395.1 of Aspidiotus destructor. NCBI lineage: Eukaryota > Metazoa > Arthropoda > Insecta > Hemiptera > Diaspididae > Aspidiotus > Aspidiotus destructor. Next base: position 22,115,700 of record JAVHKZ010000015.1, on the reverse strand, counting down.
CAGCAACTCAGTCAAATTCAAATTGTTTTGTTTTGGTTGCAAGTTGCGTCCTTGTTGCGTGTTGCAGCCTATGTGGGGAGGCTTAGATAAGGAGCTGGCGCGGGAACATTGTTGCTGCCTGCGTCTTTGGGCTCTACAACCGCCAAATTGCTAGCTGTAGTGAGCACCGCCACCTAAAAATTCTGTAATTTATTAACTGTAATGATGGACTTGTTTGGGCACCTTCTTTCATCAATAGATGAAGGGTTCGAACAGAACTTTTATTTAACTGCATCATGATAACAATTCTGGTCTCAATCCTTTGAAATCTTAATCATTGTAATCAAAGTTGAGCTGGAAACCAGAAGAATTCATACATTTGAAAATCTGGTCCAAACGGAATCTGACTTCTTGAAGGGTTTACAGGGACACGCATCAATTGAGGCAGTATAGGTAGGAAGGGAGCAATATTCTAGAAACTGAGTTTTGAGAAAAATGAATTTTAATTTTATTTATTCAAAATGATGATGAAACTTCGCGTTTGAACGCCGATATTCGTTATCAGTTGTACCTCCATTGTGGAGTACTACTCTATCATTTCCATTTGGTGAGAGATAAAATCATCTGAAAAAGGGCAATATTTGGATATCGCCCTTCTTCCACCCACTGCCTTAATACCTCAGTGCAAAATTTTATTTTGCAGCATATTTTTCTGGCAAAATTCGAAAATTGACTCGAAATTCATACATTGAAAAATCTGGTCCAAACGGAATCTGGCTTCTTGAAGGGTTAACGGGGATAGGGATACGAGAAATGGTTTCTCCAGTACTGTCCCATCAATTGTACCTGAGTGCAAACATTCACTTTGTAGCATATTTTTCCAGCAAAATTGACTTGAAATTCATACATTGGAAAATCTGGTCCAAACGGAATCTGGCTCCTTGAAGGGTCTCGTTAAACGTGTTGCATATTATACAAACTCATTATATATGTTGGCCAAGTGGTCAAACGAATTTGTTTTTACGCAATTGTTAGATCACGAATTGGTTGGTCCCCCAATTTTTGCAAATTTGAAGGCAAATTTTTTGAGTTAGCGAGGAGGTAGGCAACCCTATTGGTTCTCCTCTGAGTTCTCTCATCTCGGAGGTTTTCATGTCTGATTCTGAGTTCGATATTTTTTCCTCTGGTCAGGTGTTTTTGGGTAACATGTATTATTGGCACAGGTACGTAGACGATGTGTTGTGTACTTCCAAGCTGTATTATTCTGGGGAAAAGACTTGGAAAAAATTCGAACATTGAGCTGTATCTAATATTTGGAGAAATCAACTCTTTAGCAAACTACTTATCATTAAGCGGATTTCCACTCTCTGGACATCTTTTATAAAAGACTTCAGACAGGAAGAAACAAATCTCTCTCGTCTAACAATGGCACATACTCAACACATTTATACCAACTCATATTTTAGTACCCACTTCTTGGCCTCACTGTCAAGCAGAAACCTCACTGTCCACCACATCCTCTACTGTCCCCAACTTCTTACCCTTTGTTCTCTGCTCAAAATTCCTTCCTCTCCTATATCGAAGCCTCACGAAATAACTCGGATATTGTCACATATATTTCTCCCAATACTTACGCCTTACTTTCCTCTTTCATCACATTCAACCTCTGCCCGCACGTCGTGCAACGAGCTGATAATCTTGGCGTAACTCGTAAAAAATCATTTTTTGTGAAAATTTTTACTCCTGCTCAATTCCTTTATTAACTTTGGTTCAGTATACAAGACGCTTCACACGTGTCCAGAACCCCCAAAAAGACAGATGTGTAGGGTTCTCGAATTCATTGAAACGGGTTGATGACGTCACCAAAATGTATATGTCCCAAGGGTGATGACGTTACAAAAGTGTACTTCCTTCTGAAGTTATGGATACAAGTTTTCAAAAATATCATTTAATGCGGCATTTTTTTGCATCAATTTTCAGAGGAAAATTTGGAACTGTATATCGCTGTACAGAGAAGAGCACTGGTCTGAAATTGGCTGCGAAATTCATCAACACCTCGAAACGACAAGATCGACGCAATGCAGAACGAGAAGTGGAAATTATGAGAGAATTACAGCATCCACGATTAATACAGATCTATGACGCGTACGAAATACACAATACCATGTGTGTCATTCTTGAATTGTAAGTTATACCTTTTTCTTTCAATTTCTCTTGCTCTTTTCCATCTCTACTTGACTATAAAACCACCCCCGTATGAAGAAATTTCTGAGCATTCACATACAACAAAATATTGATGTGGCAGATGATTAATTTTTTCGATTGTCTTCCTCTTCCTGCATCCAGCATGGCTACTTATACGGATCATGAATATAATTTCTCTGGATTCTCCTTTGAACATTTACTGTCAAAAATTCCCCAGAAGTCCTTAAAATTTCCCCAAACTTTCCCCGTGGGGACATTTGGGGTCATTTTGAGGATTTTTGAGATATTTTACAAGTATGATCAGGACATATTAAGGGTGTTTTTGCCATGGGGATGTACAATTTTCAAAAGGTCATCTCTCTCACACTCAATCTATGAGTCGACGTCAACATTCTTTTAATTGAAATTCATGGCTTAAAAGTGAAATTTCTTTGGTATTTGTGTCTCAAACAAACTTCTAGAGATCTTAAGGGTACGATTCTACTTTTTTAGTTGGCTTAGTAGAATACTTTCGGATTTTACCCCATCATTAGTTTTATCGCTACTGAAGTACAAAGCCTTAAATATTAGTTTTAACATGTTTCATGTCTTTGCTCTGGTCTCATCCATTATGGGACGTTTCACTGTGGCAGTGATTCTCAAATCTGGGAGTCCGAGCGAAATTTTCTCCCTGTCTTACCAATGTAGGTTTGCTTTCGCGCTGTCCGCAACTGAGCAAGCTTCCTTTGTCCCTTTCCTCTATCTGGTCGTGACTTATCCTCTTCACCGTGGGTGGGTTGTTGTAGAATTCGAGGGTATTCAATTGGCGGCCCGCGGAGTCACCGAGAGTGGCCCGCGTAAGACATCAATGAATAATATTAAAAATAAGAAATGTCACTTTTCGCATCAAAATAGTAATAATTTTGGTCATTTATTTTCTTCTTTTTTCTTGCGACCCGCGCGCCTGCCCAACTAGGAAAAGTGGCCCGTGATGAAAACTAATTGAATATCCCTGTTGTAGATATTCAGATTCACATCTTAATCCCTAAAATACCTTTATTATTTTCATGTATCGTACGAATTCGGAGTACTTTCTCACTGCTTGGTAAACAATTTGTGTCCCTTCTGAAGCTCTGGGAAAATTACCCATATTTTCCCCATTTGAAGTCCAATTTGATCCGGTTCACGAGGTTACGGTCGGACATATAAAGAAAAACCTCCACAATAATTCAGGAATACTTGGCCCGAGGAGAAGAGGTCAGCCTCAAATTTGGAAATGAAGATCTCCGACACAAGGGAACCTAATGGAGACCCAATAGGAATGCCAACCTCCTCTGGGAACTCGAAAAATATTCCATCAAACTTACAAAAGTTAGGGGACCAGCATATATTGAGTAGATTAAAGAATTCCTGCAACTCTTTGTGAGGAGTATCAGACCAGACAAGGAGGTCACCCATATGTTGCACAGCTATGGCTCTCGGTATATTGGGAAATAGGTCGACTACGTTGAAGGAGCACAGAGTGGTGCTTGGAGGAAGCAACTGGTCTTCAAGTTTATCAGCTAAGGAAATAGAATTTTCGATCGAGTAAGTCGACTCATACTCAATGCGAGATTTAAACCATCTATCCAAGTATTTAGCAAGAGAGTAAGCGGGGGAGAAGACATGAGACACGACAGGACCCATTGGAGTATACTTTTTATGTATCTTAGGCAACCCGTAGAGGAGGGGAGGCACAGGATTCGGTTCGAACAGGCATTTTTTTGTCGCAGGCTTGCTTATCAAAACGGTACTCTCATTAATGACCTTCCTAACCTCTTTGACGTACTTAAGGAAATTGAAGTCAGAAGTTTCAATGGCCTTACACTGATGAAGCACTTCTTCAACCTTGGTGACATAGGTGGACTTCTCCATGACGACTATGGAATTCCCTATAACAGCTTTTGTGAGTTATGATCCCTTTTCCCTGAGCTTCCTTCTCAGACCCTTCTAATTGATATTTTACCCAATTTATATTAGGATGACTGTTTATCCTTAGGTCAATTAAACATCATTATCATCTTTACCATTTTCATTTAAGCATTTTCGCTCTGCAATATTGGGATAAGAAAATTATTCATAGACGACTGTTGAGCCAATTCACCGTGACGTTTCAGATTGAATATGTAATGAATAATATACTTTTGAGAAAAATATCATTTGTCTAATTATATTTGTTGAATCATCATTTCAGAATCGAGGGTGGTGAGCTGTTCGAGAGAGTCATCGATGACGATTTCGTATTGACTGAGAAATCGGTATCCGTATTCATGAAACAAATTTGCGAAGGTGTGGCATTTATTCATTCGAAAAATATCCTTCATTTAGATATGAAAGTGAGTAACTCTTCTCGTTTTGCAAAGGTGCACAGTACTCGGCAAAATGATCATTTTTTTCATCAATTGAAAAAGGTTTGATGATTGTGCATGTGTTCTCTCGACAAAATTTTAAGATATTTTATTTTTATATGGAGCTTTTCCCCCCTCTCCCGCGTAGATATATCACTAAAAGCTGGTTTAGAGGAATAGGCCCAGTCTTTCCTTCTTCGTATTCATTTCCCCCTGCTAGGGGGAAGGGGGGGCATAAGCATACATTTCAGCCTACGACAACAGTGCAGCATCACTGTTTCTTAAGGGGCGGGAGAGGGTGGCTTCTGGTGACTCAAACTTTCAGTTCGCTGAATTATTTTTGTCGTGTACTTGTGCACATGCGCCTTCCAGTGTCGTGACTCAGGAATTCCATAATGCTGTAAGTTTTTATTTGGGGAGGTATGGGTGAAGGAAAGAGAATAAGAGGAGGCGGTATATCATACTGTTCGTGAGTCGTATGACTGAATTTATGACGTCGTTCTTTTGCCATAGAAAGCAAGAAGTCGAGAAATAAATTTTGACAGTTTTGAAGAGTCGATGATTTTCACATAATTGTCATTGCGGAAGATTTTTTCCTTCTTTTCTGTTTCAACTACGCAATTTGACGACAAACATATTGAAAACTCACACTATGACTTAGCACACCTTTACAAAGAGCCTCGAAGCCAAAATTTCAAGAATTTTTTCGGTGACATACGTATTTTAATCAAATTTCTACCATAAATTCTGCATTCATGTCAATCAAATTATGATTTCGTTTCTTCTTTCGTGTTTACAGCCAGAAAATATTTTATGTCTATCGCGCAACGGGAACCGTATAAAGATTATCGATTTCGGCCTCGCTCGCAAATATGATCCAGAAAAGAAAATGCAAGTTCTGTTCGGTACGCCGGAATTTGTAGCGCCGGAAGTCGTGAACTTCGATTCTATCGGTTTCGGTACGGATATGTGGTCCGTGGGTGTAATTTGTTACGTTCTGTAAGTACCGCACCGCCGTCACTCTATTCGTAATTCAGTCAAACAAACAACACGCGTCCGGTCGAACACTCTTATAAATGAAAATGAAAAAAAAAAAAAAAAGTCTTACATCGTATTCGTGGCACGTGCAGATATAATATATATTTACGTGCACTTATTTGTACGAAATAGGTTTACTACCGTTACAAGCTTTGTCTTGTGGGTGTTGCTTCCTAAGAAAGTTGTAACTGTGTACAGAAAACGAGCAGGGAAGAAAAAAAAAACATAACAAAAATATTATTGTCGCGTAACTACATCTTAGTTGACCACAAAATTAAGTGTCGTGCCCGGAATCATTACGTAAAACAGCGAACGTAAGGTGTTGGCGAATCGGCGGAATTTAATATTTTTATCGGAGTATAGCTGAGAGAAAAAGGTAGATTTTCTAAACGAGCAACGTACTGAGAATAAATCATGTTCGAAGTATCGTGAATCAGTTTTTTGCGAGTATTGACCCCGTATTATAGTCTTGAACGAGTCTGAAATAAATTTAGCTCTCGAGTAAAATTTTCCTCTGGAAAGGCTGTTAACCTTATGTGCTTCTTAAAAGTATGAAAATGAAACTGTACCATTTGGGAATTGTACGTTCTAAACTCACCCTCTGCTACCAAATTGTAAGATTAAATTTAGCTAAATTTAGGGTCCTTTGCCGTAGCTCCTGGTTCGCGAAGTTTTTCATTTCAGTCGTGTAATTGTGCATAGTTTTCATATGTACCTTTCTCTTCTTGTTAGGGTCTTCGCTTTACAATTCACGTCTTTAAATGACCCTATGGGCGGAAAATTATCACCACGTGTGCATCTTGTAGTATGATTATGAATATTTCTGCAGACAGTCAGTGGTGTGGATCAGATTTTCCAATGGAGCGGGGAATTTTAGTCTTAAGTATTGCGACGTCCTACCGGTCATGGATACAAATGATGAAGAATAGTTATGAATGACCGGACTGTATTACTTGTGCCAAATTTTACAATCATACGTTAGAACACCGTACATACAATCACAGTAAATGTGACGGCGGTTTTTGTTCCAATATTGATCCAATACTGCTCGTTAATCCAATTATTTCCCGGACTTTTATACCCCCCACGAATCATATCGACCGTCGACTTCGAGTCAATTCAGTTCCATCCTAATGTCGACCGTTCATGGACTGGAATTCGACTCATCGGCGACATCAAAATTGAGTCGACTCCTGATATTACTTTGATGTTGACTAAATTATTTTGAGTCAACTTCTCAAAATTTTTTAACCTTAAAGAAATTAGCTTTCAATTTTTGACTCCTGAAAAAATTTAGTTGGCTTTTGGTTCAATTTAGCTTATTTTCGGCTGATCATACAAAGTGATGTGAGTCCAGACGGAACGATCAGGAGAATTAGGGCTTTTTCATACTAGTGGAAGATGCCTATTCTCCAGTTTGTATTGTTCCCGATTGAATGACTGCGCTCCGTGTTTATTATGCTAAACAGTTGAACAAAATCGGATCCAATCTTCCTTACCTGTGTTGATTCTTTGGAAAAGCCAGTCTGGTCTCGAGAGTAGAGCAGTTGAACTTGAAATTTGAACCCTCAAGAACTGCATCGTCCTTTTTTGCAAGAATCAGGAAAGTGACAGCTTTACTCGGTTACAGACCGACAGACATCGGTTTTGTGTCGATTATTTACGTATACAGCATTCACCGGCAAAAAACTTACAATCAACTAGCAGTGTTGGGAACTATTGATAGACTATCGATACTACCGATACTAACGATAGTTCTATTTTGAGTATCATTGATAGCTTGAGAAACTATCGATAGTTTGAAAATTTTTATTTTTCTCATCAAAATTAGTGATGAGCCACCTCCGGAGGTACAACCGGTACTACCGGTAGTTTATTATTCCGTTTAATTAAATACCGGTAGTTTGGCAATGGGGGGGGGGACTGGTATTAATCGGTATTATTGATAGCAACTGAAAAAAAAAAAAAAAAAAACATTAATTCAAAGTTTTGAAAAGCTGGAAAATTGGTGCTTATGTCACTTGATAATTCATAATTATTGATCGCGTGTAGTGCCCAGGCACACCCAAACTGATGCTTGTAACTTATTGGACGCGTTTTGTAAGAGCTCAATCTTGCCCAACCTCCAACTTTTGTCGTCCCTATACAAAACAGTGGACGTCAATGACTGTTCAACTTCTGCAGTTTAATTGGTCACCTCCGGAGGTACAACCGATACTAATATCGACAATTTTTCAAATTCCGTGTCAAAATTTCCAAAATTGGAATAAAACCGGTACTATCGGTACAACCGGTTATTTATGCTGGTAACATCTGGTCTACCGGTTAGTTATAGGCGATAGTCGATAGTCTCATGCTATCGATAGTATTGATAGTTTTTCCTAAAACTATCAATACTATCAATAGTTTGAATGAAAGACGTCGATCAGGAGAAAAGTACCTATATTACTTGTGGGATAGATACTTTTCCCCTGATCGTTTTTTTTTTTTTTTTAGAAAATACTGTCAAGGAATGCATTCTAGTGTTACCAGATGATGGACGCGACTAAAAGATCCCTAAAAAACGTTGTCCCACACCCAAAAAGCACATATGTGACCAAAAATGAATGGTGAACGGTCAACTATTTGACATTCCAGTTCCTTTCTCTTTCTTTCAAATGTATTATCAGTGAATTCCCACCAATTTTGTGATTTTGATAAGAAAAAGAAAAATTTTCGAACTATCGAGAGGCGACAATACTATCGTCGATTCGGAGTGCAAGCGCGAAAGAGTCGCACTCTACAATTTCAATGGTGTAAAAAAAAAGAACTGCTCATTTTCCGAAAAAATTTGGACCAAGATGAGAATGGTCTCATTTGAAAGATAATTTAAAGACAAATAAAATTCATTCTCTTCAATTTTTCAAATAAATCTTTTGTTCCAGAGATATTTCGACATTAGTTAACACGTAGTTAAATGGGAAATTGCCCATGATCATGTCAATAGAGATGTCGACGGTAGCGCGCCATCACTACCAGCACCCCGAATGGTTTTTCACAAAACTATCGTTTTTCTCGATCTATCAATAGTATCGATAGTCTATCAATAGTTCCCATCACTACTACCGGTAGTAAAGCTTTGACGACAGCCGTTCTACCTGCTGTTTTGAACTACCGGTCTTTACCCATCACCCATCCAAATCACAAAATTGGTGGGAATTTACTGAAAACACATTTGAAGAAAGAAAAAGGAACTGAAATGTTGAATAGCGCCGTTTGACCTTTTGGAAATCGAAAATGAAAATCAAAAAATCTGGGCCAGTATCAATAGGCGGTACCAGCAGGGCCGTGCCAAGCTATTCTGGCGCCCTGTGCAAAATTCAGGATGAGCGCCCTTAAAGACAAAACCACCCTATCCAGTGTACTTGGTAAATTATTTCAAAAAGTCCTGAATAAAGGGCTCCTCTGGTTCTTGGAATCAAAGAACCCTCTCTATCCTTTCTAATATGACTCCAGAAAGGGACGCAGCTCTACTCAGACCCTTTTTTACTTCCAATCCAAAATAAACGAATCTTCACTTACTAAATCATCACTGTACTCAGCATTTTTCGACCTCCAGGAAGGCTTTTCTCGAGTATGGAGGTAATACATCGCAATAAAAATGTTATGATTACGGTCTTCGAGGTCACCTCCCTTCTATTTTACATTCTTAAAAGCTATCAACGATATCACTAAATTCCGTTCAATTTACCCTCACGCAACGTCTCTTCGCAGATGACAACAACATTTCCATCCGCTCAACTAATCCTCTTCGAACTCACAGACTCCTCCGAAAAACTCTTGACGCCATTACCACTTGGACAAGCACAAATAGTTTCCGTTTTTCATCGCAAACTCACTTCGTCATCTTCAAAAAAAAGAAATCTTATTCCTACCCTTCTATCTCTTTCTTTACAAAATTTTCAAAGTCTCTCCCGCAACGCCGCCAAAATTCTTGGTTTACATTTTGATCAAAAACTCAGCTGGACTCATCACATCAAAATACTCAAAGGTAAATGCACTCGTGCCTTATAATAATAATAATAACAGCCTCACTTACGCCAAATTTGGCCAACGGCCTCGCAACCACTCACAATTTGTGAATTTCTGTGGTGCGGTATGAGAACTTCGCTTCCCACGGTGTCCTAGTCCGGCTTGGGAAGGTGACGAAATGACGCGTTATTATTATGTACACGTTCGTTCTCTTATTAATTTTTTCTTCGCATGTGTGCGAGATAGGGGTTGCTGGTTTAGCCGATTAACCGCGTCTTTACAACGCTGAACCAGATCCACAGCTTCCCGTCTACTGCACAGGCCTGTTCGAACGTTTAGATACCGCCGGTAATCCCCACTTCTAGATTAACCGACTCGTTGCTGATACAGGTTGATCGGCTCAGTGACGTTAACAGATAACATGATGTTAGAAGTGATTTTTCGAGAGATAACCTGATACTGTTAACGCTTGCTCGAAGCTGGTATCGAACCGCGGACCTTCGGGTTACGAGGCCGCGTTTGTACCGCTCCGCCACTGAGCCATCTCGTGCCTTAAATGTATTGAAATTTATCTCTCACCCTTCCAAAGGCTGCAACAAGAAACTCCTTTTTCATCTCTACAAAAGTCTTATTCGCTCGCGACTAGATTATAGAGCACCGATTTTTAGCTTAGCCAATAAATAGGTCCCCTCCTTGCTAGACACCATTCAAACCTTCTTTCTGAGGATGGTCTTGGGAGCCTTCCGGACAAGTCCTAAACTTAGTTTACTCGTCAAAGCTGCCGAACGTCCTCTTCACTTTCGCCGACTCATTCTGACATCTATAGCAACTTCACCATCCATGTGAGAAACCTGATTCAAGAATATCCAGATCACACTCTCTGTCTCAATGATTGCTCAAAAACTGAAATCAAAACGGCTGACGCATATTCCATACTCGGATCCATTGTTTCTCATTGCATTCTGAACTCCCTTCTTGTGGCCCATTTCTCCTCCTCGCAGATTCACTTTCTTCACTTCTCTCTCTTGACCCAAATAAAAAAAAATTCTCATAAACTTTTCAAAATTCTATGTAATTTTAGTGAAAACTCCCATTTCTTGGTACGTTTTTAGCGCCCCCCGGAGACTTGGCGCCCCGGCAACTTGCTCATGTCGCCATATGGTAGGCACGGCCCTGGGTACCAGTCGTGCAATACAAGTACGACGCATCTCGTTTTTATGGCATCTTCTATAGTCGCGTACATCATCTGGTAACACTTCTTGACGATCTTTTTGCAATAGATAACGTTCAGGAAAAAGGTATGTATCCTACAAATAGTGTAGGTACTTTTCTCCTGATCAACGATTTTCATCCAAACAATCGATAGTTCGAAGAAACCATCGGGACTATCGATTGCATGAAACTATCAACTATCGTCCATCACTACAATCAACGTTGAAATTGTAGTTGAAATTTTGTAGATCTTAGGTGCATAACCCGATAGAATTTCAGAAATCTCGAGCAAAAATGAGTCGACACTCGGTAACAGGTTTCAATGTCGATGACGCGTCGATTCGACCATTGCTGCCCCGGTCATGCATAGTTGAACTTATTGATCCTATCCGTCTCAATACTTGAGACTACGCATCCTGTCTGCGAGTAGAAGAGTCACCAAGCAAACAGAACGCGTAGAAGAGAAGACTGCATTATCAGATCGCCGTCAAGTCAATCAGCACACATTCCCAAAGGATTGAAAATCGACTGTTGATCGACATGGCAGAGCAGTCGCATTTCAGGTCAATTTAATATAGTCAATCAGCGTACCTACTTTACTAGTGAACTAGGAATCGAATTGAAATCGACGCAATACAGAGCAGTCGATTTTTGGTCGATGAAAAATTTCGAGAAGTCGACTTGAAATCGACCCGGTGTCGACTCAATATCGACGTCGATGTGAGGTCGATTTGTCGATTTGAACGATATATCAACACAATTTCGACCAGGATTGTGGTCGACGCAGTCCATCGAGATGGACTTCCAGAAGTTCCCTCCTCTTGAGAAATCTTTGGTCAAATGTTTTGTATACCTACCACTATTTACAGGTACAGTACCGTACCTTCAAATAATCACTTTATTAAAATATTACTATTGTGCCTTCCAGCTTATCTGGCTTATCTCCATTTATGGGAGAAACTGATGTACAAACTATGGCCAATGTTACCATCGCTCAGTACGATTTTGAAGATGAGTCTTTCAACGACATTTCAAAGGACGCTAAAGATTTCATCTCTAGACTTCTAGTCAAAGATCGAGAGTAAGTACTTGAAGAATTTTCATTCTCAATGAAAAATATGTTCAAGTTTTTAGACAACTTGCAGTTTGTAGGTTTGTGCTACAATTAAGCGTACCTATATGCCTAAAACAAATTTTCAAATTTGCTGAGTGTTATTTTTAGCTCGTAGCTGACATATATAGGTATACTTTCATATTCGCCACGCAATTTAATCTATATCGGCCTTATATGTGCTAATGTGTACTAGATAATATCTCGGTGATGTAGATTTATGAAACTAGGTTCTTGGGTCCTCTCTTTGTCAAATTTATTCATACTATATAGGTATTACTGATCAGCGTTGAAAGTGGTCGTCACTTCCTATTACCAAAGATGATTATCAATTTTCATGGCTGGGTCTCTTATCTACATATCATTACTGATTTTTTATTTTTCGTGATAGCTGTATAATGGAAAACTGTAGCGAAAATTGAATTGAAAAAAGGAAAACTACGTAGGTTAATACATCATTTCAAATGCATCGGAGCGATTTAAATGCCATATAAATAATGCACTAGTTCATCTGCGTACATAAATATACCTAAGCTACCGTACCTTTTAATATTAAGTATTACTTATTGGTGTTATATAAAACATCTAGAAGTGATTTAGGATTACGAATATTTCTTCCCAAAAATTCTAAATTCGTAGGTATATGTTCGGAGGAAATTGTATAAAATTAATTTTCTGTATTGATGTTTTGGAAAAATCAAGTTTCAAACGATGTTTTGAACTGGAAGATGAAACAGCTCAACTTGTAGGTATACTTACAGGTTGATGTACAGTCAACTAATTTTACGATTCTCGCATAGTAAAGACCCAACACGTTTTAATGAGAAAATTTATGAATGCATTTGATTAAAAATTATAAAATCGTCACACGCGCTAAAATTATGTCGAAAAATAGATCGTGAAAATTTTTATAATGTGTGGATTTTTCCGTGAACTACATGTGAAAAGGAAATTTTTGTAAGAGAAACTAGAGTATCGTTATTTAAGGTGAGAGAAGAGAGTCGATTTGTAGTTCTTCAAAAATACATTTTCTTAAATTTGGCGGAGGAAAGGTCTGAACAAAAGATGGGCTTGGGGGAAAATATCATGAGTGGAGGGAGGAAAAAGAAATTTCAGAGAAATGTAGAGATGATCTACCATCAAAATTATTGAGAATAACATGAAATTTCACGCTCTACCATTCTATATATCTACAGTAAGCACATTCCAAATTTTTCGTCAAACATAAATCTAGTATTCAATATTATGTATTTTCAACAAAAAAAAAATGGACAATTCAAGGGCCGCTTGTACCCCCTTCTTTATCACAAAACTTGAACTGAAAACTCATTCGAGTACCTATACATTCTTTTGGTTCTGTACCAACTCCGTTAATTCTAGTTTAACCTCGCGTATTCAGAGCTAACTCAGGTATAAAATAACTGCCCAATTTTTATCAGTCAACTTACATTGTTAGTTAGCTTTCTGAACTCAGGTATAATAGTTCGTACAAATAACGGTCTTAATAAAACAAGAAAAAGTAGGATTTATTGATATTGGTTGAAAAGAAGCCTATTTTGTCAGTTTTTTTTTTCAAAATAATCTATCTGAGCCACTTATGTGGGTTCTAAAAGGAAGACGATCGCACCGATAGGAAGAAGAAAAAAGATTGAGATGAAAAAATAATCTAGTGAAGTAAGCCGTGTGAAAACAGAAAATCATGGAAAGAAGGGTCAAGATCAAAGGGATGAGGAAGATAAAATTAGAACACAGGCTCGTAGTCAACACCAAGGCAGCCTGACTAGCAGATTTTTCCTTGTGAGCAGTTCAGGTCCTGATTGAAACATGAAATGCCCGGGCATACGCCGAGGCTGATATGTTGACATGAAGATAATAGTATAAGGAGATGGCCTATAGGAGACGATAAAATTATTCATACATTTACAAGTTCAACAGCAAAAATATATGATGTTATGAAATGAAAACCCGTGGTTCAATAAATTCATTTTGCATACTACCTTTCGGCTCGTATTATAAATTTTAGTTCTCATCAGCATAAGTATAATTTAACTTTTGATTCTGTACAGTTTAGAGTTATGTAAATAATAGACAAAGACCCATTTTTAATCTCATTATTATGCTGGTTTCTGGAGCTTAATACCTACGCTTATTAAACTTGATCACGCGCGTTTCACTCATGCATATATGCTTTCTAAATTTTGTCACATTTCACTGAAATTCAATTAATTTTTGTGGTATGCTTCTATATTGAGTTGTAGTATCTAAAAAGTTGACAATACTTTCCTCAAAGTAGCAACAATGCTGCAATGCTCCTTTGTCGACTGGTGCAGCCTTTAACTATATACATTACATGGACATGCTATAGTCTGGACGTAACTATTTCCAAAGCGTAAGAGTGTGCGTCTCTTCCACGTTTCTTTGTGAAGAGTGTGTGTGTGAAAGTCAATGTGCGCATGCGTTCTTGGGAAAAAGTTACAGACCGCAATGTTTTGAGACAGGTTCTCATCAGTATAGCATGTTCATGTAATGTATATGGTCGAAGAGTGCAGCAATAAACTGCCACTAAAAGGGTACAGCAATGCGTTGAATGGTGCAACAATGTGGGCTGGACAGCGCTAGTATCGCACACAACAAAAACGGGGCAATTTTGTTTGGCGGTACGGGTGATGGGCGGAAGGTCCTTAAATCAATTCAAATTGATTATTATGAGAGAATGTGATTTATAGAAAATTTAACGCTCAACAAATTTTATTCTCTTGATTTTTTTCCCAAATTGTTCTGTTTTGAGTTTAATCAATGAACTTTTGAAGTTTTGAATAAGACAATCGCCTGAGCACGTTTTCAATTTTCCCAATTGTAATGCTTGTAGCAGGTGACCGTCCCAAATTGACTGTTGATGACTATGCCAGCTGTGAAGCTACAGTCTGATGCTAAGTGGTGTAGTCTAGCTTGGCCATCTTGAAGGAAGGCTGAAATGTTTACTGAACGACACTGCTGTGCAAGCAAGCCGACTTTTTCAGAAGTTACATAAGAAAGGGGTGAAAAATAGGATCCCTCTGAAAAATTATTAAATAATCAGGAATTCTTCTATCATCTTCAAACGTGGCCCAAATCTTAGGTGTTATACTTGTGTATACCTTGCAATGATTTCAGATTTTTAGGTTTGATACTTGTCTCTTTTCTAAATTACAAATACTTTTTCTCGTAAGAATGTTATGTAGTACCAGACTATTGCCAGGGTTGCAAAAAAAAAAAAAAAAAAAACGACAAAAAACGACGAAAAACGACAAAAAACGACAAAAAACATGTTTTTTTTTCGTTCAAAACAGATTTTATGTTTAAAACAGGTTTTAAACGCGCGTTTTTTTCTCCCAGTTAAATGTTTTAAACATCGTTTAAAACAATATTTTTTTAAACCTGATGGAGGAGTGAAAAACATGCTTTTCCAGTTTAAGACAGATATTTGATGTTTAAAACAGGTTTTAAATGCGGGTTTTTTTCTCCCGTTTGAAACAATGTTTTTTTTCCATCAGTAAGATATTTATAATCATCTTATTTATGAACGTCTAGATAGTTGATTATCATAATTTTAAATATTTAGTCCGTACAGAGGAAAAACAAGTACCTTGGGCAAGGTGTTAGGAGGGTCGGCTGAATGAGATTGTTTTTGGATACAAGTCATTTTTGAAAGTTGCCAAACATTATTTTTTATTCACTCTGGCTTCCATATTAAGAACAAAAAGAAAGAAAAATCAAAATGAAAATCAAAATAAAAAAATAATAAACTTGAAATAGAAATGATAAAAAAAATAGTAATTGCAACCACTGATGTTGTAAACAATAAATAAAAATCAAAGCAATCAAAATGATAACAATAAATAATAATATGAGTGATGAAAGTGATAGGAGGGATATGTTCCACAAACAGAGTCAAAAACGTACTGACAAGAATTTTCTCAGCTACCTGAATACTGCAGTTTATAATAGGAATTGCAATACCGTCGGCTAGCGAAAGCGCGCCGACCCTAAAAACTAGTTTTTTATTGTTCTAAAAAGATAGAAAAAAACTCGATTTATGATATTTCCTAGTCGCATCCATCTTCTAGTATTCAGGTAACACTGAAATACATTCCTTCACGGCTTTTCAAAAAAATATCGATCAGGAGGAAGGTATTTATCACGCAAGTAGTATAGGTACTTTTCTCCTGATCGACGTTTTTCATTCAAACTATCGATAGCATCGATAGGTTTAGGAAAAACTCTCGAGACTATCGATATTATTGACAGTTTTAGGGAGTGTATTGCAGCCAGTCAAAATCCAAAAGCTGAAAGCCAAAGCCAAAAGGCAGCTTTGAGCGCACCTCTAAAAGCTAAAAGCTTTATTAAGCTGAATTTTTTTGACTAGCTTCTGGCTTCCTCTGAATTTTGGAACGTTTCTAAGATACCATGTTTTTTTATTTTTAAAAGAACAGAAAAGCAATAATTACTTTTTTAGTTTTTTTTTTAGAGTTTAAAGAGGAGAGAAACTGGGGAAGAGAAACACAACACAGTTTCAAAAAAAAAAAAAAAAACAATATTTAGAAGTTAACAAAGATCCTTTTCTCCCGATTGTATCCAATTTTCCCAATAATTGAAAAGCCAAAAGCCATCTGGAAGAAGCCAAAAGCTAGCCTAATTTTTTTGGAACAGCTAAAAGCCTAAGCCAAAGCTATACTTTTCAAGGTCAATAGTTTAAGCCAAAAGCCAAAGGTAAATCTTTCAACTGCAATACACTGGTTTGAGGAAAAACTCTCGGGACTATCGCATTGCCCATCACTAGTGCTGATAAGTGCTGTAACTGTAACGCAGGTTGTTGCGTCGCTTAGTGGTGCAGCAATGCGCTAGAGGGTGCAGTAATGGACTATTCATTAGCGCAGCAATATAGCCGCCACTGTCTAGGGTCTGAAGGGTCTGGCTAAAAAGAATAATGTGCAGTGTGGCAAGATGGAGAATTTCTGCAGTAATACTGTGAACTGAAATGGGTTGAGATCATGGGATTTAATATAATTATATTATGGATAAGAAGGAGGATTTTTTTTTTGTAGTATCGCCAAAACGAATTGTTCAAGGTTTCGTTGAGGATAAATAATTTGTTTGAAGCCTGCAAGAAATTTGCTGAACACAGTGAATTGTTGATGATCTAGTTGAAGACTTGGGAAGACATTGATCTTCGATTTATGTAGGTACCTAAGAAGAGGAAGAAGGTCTTTGAAAAGTGCCGACCGCTATAAGCTATGTGTGTATCAGGCGGCTCACGGGCGAGGGTCGTCACTCGAGAAAATGCACAGAGGAAAATCAAAAGAAGCCCTTAGACCTCTTCTGGAATCTGCACTGTTCATCCCGTTGTTGCACTAGTCATCGACTGTTGCTGCACATAAGCCCATCACTCATCAATAATTTGAACTGGGCGGCGCTAGCATCGCGCTGCACTTTGGATTGAAGTTAGTTTCTGAAATATGGCGGTATAGTGAAAAAATTTCGATAACGCTTGAATTAAGCCGATTTTGCTTCTTGATGTCACTTGTAAGATGTTTACTATAACACAAATCCTACAAATTAGATGAAATAACAAAACCTTCAGTTCCGCTGCAATCAAAAGCTTTCCAAAATTTTTAATTCTTCCTTACACACACTACCAGTTCATGTTTTCAAATTCAACAAAAATACCACCACAGTTGTAAGAACCGTGCGCGTAGTTAGCGATCCTCGATTCCTCGCTGATAGCCGGCGCAAATATGTAGTCACAATGCATTGAAAGTTCAGGGGATTCTCTTTCTGCGCCTGCGACCATACTTTGCTAATTGGACTCGATTCATCGACATCGACGATGAACGGTAAAATAACTTCAGACGCCTTACTGTCTCCCGAATGTTACAAATACCTTTGAAAGGTCATTCACTTTCAATTCATGATACTGCACGCTGTGTGCATCGCGTACTAATATTGTTTTTACCAGTTTTTTCAACTTCCTATACACACGTGCTCGTGCAGCTCTCCTTACTACAAATGGTTGTAAGCAAGCCTACGCTATAGAATTATTTTACATAACTATTAAAATACCTTACCCGGTATTTATTTTAATAATTCTAATGAATACACGTTCGTTTAAAAGTTAACAACGAACGTTACGTAACATACTCTTGAGTCTTATTATGGTGTAGTTCTTTAATTAATTATATAGACTACTGTTTCTTCCTTTGATCGTGGCTAACATTCATTCATTAAATGGGTCTTTGTCTGCTTCGTAGGGTTCGTATGTCAGCCTCCGAATGTTTAAACCACGAATGGCTCCGACGAAGGAATTGTGCACAGATTCACGATAGCGATCTCGTTACCCAAGAACAGATTGACGCGAACGAGGACGACTCGAAAGACAAACGCGGCAACGAATTAGAATATCAGAAAGATACATTAAGAAATATCGTCGATCGCTGGAATGAAGATGCGCACGTCATTTCGGCGATCGCCAACGGCGAAAGTGACGATCTTGAGCCGAGTTTAGAAGGTAAAATAAGTAAGTCAACGGACACTAACAACGCAGTTAATCCCGGAGATAAGACTAACCAACTTGGTCTCAAACCTAAAACTAAGATCGTCAAGACGAAGAAACCTAAAAAGGATGATAAAGATACGTCCGTCGCGACGTCGAAGAAGAAGACGCTGTCCAATCGACGTGTAGGAGATTCTCTAGAAAAAGTAACGCAGGTAGAAGAACTTCCAAAATGCGCTCTGAGCGAGGAAAAACTAGTCAACGGAGTTATAAGTGATAAGCCTACAGAACCAGTTCCTGCTCCCAATACTGCAGTTGAAAGACCTGATCCAACGGAAAAACCTAAAGATATGTCTCCCGCGGTGGCGAAGAAGAAGATGTTGTCCAATCGATGTATTGGTGATTGTATAGAAAAAGTAAAGCAGGTAGAAGAACTTCCAACGTGTGCCTCGAGCGAAGAAAAACTAGTCAATGGAATAATAAGTGATAAGCCTACAGAACCTGTTCCTGCTCCCAGTACTGAAGTTGAAACACCGGATGTTCCTGTCAAAGTGAGGAAGAAAATAATTACAACTGCGGCTGAAGGATCTCATCAGAAGGATAAAGAGTCTCCGAAAGTCAAACATGTGATAAAAGATGACTTATCAGTCGACTTGTCGACAAAAAGTTCCAAAGATCGTAAGTCACCCATGCGCAAAACTTCGTCCCCGAGTGTTAAAAAGAAGAAGGTTACGAAGGTCACAAGTGAAAGCGTCGATGCCCCTCCACCGTCGTCAGAAACCCAGCCGAATAAACTCGTCGCCAACATTGCTGAGACTGTTAAATCCATATTCACGAGGAGTTCGTCCAAAGACAGTAGTAGTAAAAGCACTCCCACAGTAGACGATTGTCATCCGACCATCGAAGTAGAGGTCAACGACGAGTCGTACAAGCGTGTAAAAAAATGCACATTCATTATTAAGAATATAACAGAAAACGAAGGCGCGGATGGAAATCACAAAGACGCTGACACTTGCAATCGTAACTCGTCATCGGCCTCGGACGAGGAGATGGAACGCCTTAGTAACGTCGCTTTGCGTAGACGCATCTCGGACATAACGAGCCTATTATCGCAAGGAGATCATATGAACAGGTCCGCGGACGAGATCGCGACCTTGAGTAATAATTTGAATAAACTACTGCGTACCAGACACGATAGCATTTCAAAATCGTCGTCTTGCGGCGAGAGTGGAAGTTTCGCCTCGAAAAGGCCCAAGTTTCGCATTTCCTGCTTCAGTCGAGACGTTCCAATCGCCAACGCGATGTCAAATCCTCCTATCAATTTAGCCAGCTTTGTTAATCTACCCTTCGGCGACGAGGACGCAAGACTGGTCGCGCCGTGGTCCTTCCGCGGTACAAATCACTCCGATCCGGGATCTCTTCGTACTTCGCCCGAGCGATTTGGTCCGCCTTCGTTAACCAGAAAAATTTTGTCGAGATTTTTCAGCGATTCGATGGAGTACGATCTGAGCGGCGTTCCGTCTTCTTCACCCAACAGCATGACTAAAGATAAACTAACGGAACTAATATCCTAATTCGTAGGCAGAAGTACGTTTCTAATTCGATTGATAACTATTTAATATATTTTAATGTACGTACGATAGATCTAATTGCAACACGAGTATAATTTATGTAGCTCGATACAAAGAATCAGAATTTGTTGAATTTTTAAAATGTTGAAAATTAGGATTATTGTTGGCGTACGCACTGTGCGAAACGTCTAGATGAAGATAGGATAGGTTTCAAGGTTACCCCTCCTGAGAAATCGTAATTTTTACGTAGAGAGAAGCGAACAGCCTCAAGTATACGATTGGAATCTGGTACATCAGTAATAATTGCGGTCCAAAAAACTTTGTAACGGGGTAAATGTAAATGAACTTAAATTCGAACGTTAACATTGTACCGCTTCAAGTTCATTAGAACTGCGAGCTCAATCACCTATGAGTATCCAGTTCTTCGACCACAGCCAGCGATAGAAGATTGCCAGGAAGGTCAAAAACCATGAATGCATTCTAGAGAAAAAATCGTAACCAACTGTAAGAGAGAGGAACGTAAGAAGATGTCGAAATATAAAGGACCTACCTTCGTGCATAATATCCTAACATTTTGAATTAAAAAAATACGTCTACAGTTTCTCATTCGTAGACAAAGCAACCACCAACAAAATTTCATACTTTCTAAGTCCCTGGTCGAAATTTTTCAAGGAACCTCAACTCGATCGAGGCTCTTCCTCCTCCGGGATACCTACTTCTATCATCCAAAATTTGCCAATTCTCCTTCCACTCGTAGGCTATCACTATCTTCGAATATTTGGCTGGTCCCTAAAACAGGTCAGAGCACCCACTTTTCTCGAAACCAGAACATCACCTTTCTCGGATAACTACGGTCAACCTCGAAAATCTTTTCAAGTCCCAAAAGTTTGTAGGTCTCAATCTTCGATTCATCGAAATCACAATCCACTTTTCAGGCCATATGTAGCTCGAAATTTAGAATTCTTTAAGAATTTGAAACTAGGTCAGACGTCCTCTCCTATCCTCGGAAACTGTCGTTCACTTTCGGAGGTTTTTTACAGAATGGAGGCTTTGTTGGAAAAATTGCCCATCGTCCTTCAAACGCTGCACCTCCTGAACATTTGGGTTCTTGAGAGAGGCTGAGCTTAATCGTGAGACTTGGGAGAAATCACGAAGGGCCAGAAAAAGTCGTGAAATGGCACGAAAGCTAACGAGTCTCTCCCAAAGGAGTCCACAAGCTCATTCGCTCCTTTTGTTCGCCAGGACAGCCTAGTATAGGCCTATGACGTCATACTATGCTCGGTCTTCTCTTTCCGTGACCCTAGACTACTACATATTAGATGTATAAGGTTGGGCGCCAAGCCCAGAATAGTATAGGGCCTAGTATTGAGGGCAGGATGATCTAGTTAACTTAACAAGCCGTATATGAAGTCCCTAGTATATTGTATATCAGGCCTAGTGCTAGTATACAGTATGTTAGGACTGGTACGAGGGAGGCAAAGGATATAGTTCCTAAAGTAGGTCAAGGATATCGACGACGTGCTACCAGGTCTACAGATTTTTGGTCCCCGAAAAAAATATGGATTTTTCTACAGATTTGGCGTAAAATACGGATATCTTACGCTCAAGAGAAAATAGTCACTCATATGAGAGATACTTTTCTCTTGGTCGTTATGAGCTGAAATCGTGATCCTGTAACATTGAACCGATCAAGGGAAAAGTACTTCAGTCACGGGTGTCAGAGATACGTTTCTCCTGATTGTTATCAGTCGTTATGTCGCAATCTCTGTAACATTGAATCGATCAAGGGAAAAGTACTTCAGTCACGGATGTCAGAGATACGTTTCTCCTGATTGTTATCAGTCGTTATATCGCAATCCCCGTAACATTGAGTCGATCAAGAGAAAAATACCTTAGTCACTCATTTGATAGATACTTTTCTCTTGGTCGTTATGAGCTGATATTGTGATCCCTACGATAGTGAACCGATGTTATTCCTAAGTCGAATAAAGTCTGTAGGAATCCGTTTTCAGGTCTTGGAAAAAATTGCGGATACGGATTTTTAAAAATATCATCTGGCAGTAGTGCATCAAGCGTGACAAAAACCGTGATGGTTTTTTGAGACAATTTTTCGAGGAGTAATCTCAATTGAAGGCAGGACCTCTCCCTCACTGTTTGTTGTGTTAACTAGCTGTAAAGTTGACGAACTGCGTCGTTTCTTTTAGCCTAGTATAACTTGATATTCAGTATGGTAAGCTATGATAGGGTCGAGTACTCTGATATAGGCTCAGTATAATAAAAGTAGCAAAGGTCGAAATTTTTTCACTTCATTCAGTGTGACAAAAAACTGTGATGGTGCACGACGGTTTTTCCATTACTAGTCCCAGTCAAGACGGTCTTACTAAGAGTAGTCCTAATCATATAGGCATATAAAATGCTAGTTTACGAGGATTTGGAAAAAAAGGAGAGGAAAAAAAATCGGTAAAAGAGAAGGTTCTTAGAAAGAATACGATGAAAGGAAGGTTCAGAACAGGTGAGGTGATTAGAAAATTTTGTGGAAATGAGGCCTTCAATCTATCTTACCGACGAAGGAAAGCTTCTGATCATGGGTATTTCAGAATATTGAGGAAAATTGGCGATTATTGCACTTTCTGCAATGGCAGATCCGCTGATACGAATGATAGAGGGAATCGTTCTATTGGGAGAGGTGGGGGGAATTTGGCATCCCGTTTTCCGGAAGAAACTGACCGATCTTTTTTTCGTATCGGAAGGGACTTTGAAAAAATTCTGGTCATCGAGCTGTATAGGAGTAGGAAAAATGTTGGCTTTTACAGTGAAAAGCAGGGATTTTACTAAAAACACCCTTCAACATTTTCCCGAGTCCCCTTCTATCACCTATAACTCGGAGGTCGAAATCTTTCCAAGTCCCCCATCAAAATTTTTCTAAATTCCTTTTTCTGCCAGAAAGTGCCTTTTTCTGAGTCTCAAGTCTACCGGACGGTTTCGATTTCCACCCCCTTCCCATCCTTTCTCCTCCCTGTACAGGAATGGAACTCGAAATGCGAAACTAGGTCAAGGTCATTGATGGCGCCCGAAGGGTCGGACTTGGACATTTCTTAAGCATACATCCCTCTTAGCTCGAAATCAGTCTAAACATGAGAAATTGTCGCTTGAAACGCTCTTTTGACCTGATTTGTGTTCAGCATAAAACTCCACCCTTGTCCAAGACCACATAAATATAGCTCAGCTCATAGGTTTATAGCTTGATATTTTTTCAACCCTACAAGGATTCGGAGCTCAACGTTTTTCAAGTCCATGAGGTAAGGTCATTTCTCTTCTACATCGTAATGTCTCGTAATTATGAGAAGACTCTTTTACTTATTGTAAGGTCATTCCAATGACATCATGACGTCACAGAAGTCAGACAATGGGTTGTGATGGGAGAAGACTTGGGAAAATTTAAACTTTCGACGTATAATTACAATAGTATAATGGTAGAAGGAGACTTCGAGAAAATGAAGCCCTTAACAGAAGAAGTGGTTGGGAAGATGACTCCAATTCATCATACGTATAGTTCTCCGTTTAAGAGGAAAAATGTAGATTTCGATAGGTCGAGAATTAGAAGTATAACAATTCCAAGACATTCTGTCAACTTCTATGATAGCAGAAAGGTCATTGCTTTCCATTAAACATGTGAGTAAATAAATGTGGAGGGGCATAGTATTTATACTCTACATTATCATGAAAACCTTCTTTCTTGTCTATGCGTTAATTATTTGTATGGCAAGTTGAGCTCGCTATTAACATTGACCTTGATATCTATTGCAGGAGTCGAATGACTGGAAGAGAAGCTTTGACTCACAAATGGTTGAAAAACGCTGGAGTACGAAAACTGAATAAAACGAAGTTGAAGAAGTACGTGATCAAAAAGCGTTGGATCAAAGCTGCGAATACAATAATTGCATTGCAACGGATGGGAGCGACAGTGAATTAGAAGCTTTTTGATATAAGTCACTGAATGGATTTATATTCCATAAATATACGAGGATTTGGAAATGTTTCTGGTTTGATATTTTTTTATTTTCTTTCCGAAGGAGATAGAGTCAGTTGAGAAGAAGAATTTAATTCACAAGTTTGGTTCTGTTGTGCATCGACGAGAAGGGAGATGAAAGACAATCGGGGAACCTGCATAGAATTTAGGTATAGATGGTCAGTCTAATGAGCCGTCTTTGTTTTAGGCACCATCGACTTTCCGTTCACCTAAAACGTATCAGATATTGTCCCCTTCATCCAGACAATCCATCTAGAGGCGATATCAATCCCTACCTTTTTGAATGTACAGAAAAATCGAACATTAGACAGACTTGATACTCAGAAGTTATCAATCTACAACTTTCTACCACTCTCATTCACATGATGCATAAGTGACTTTTTATCGAATAAGAGCAGAAACGGATCCATCAGACGGATGGCTATCAAATTTTCCAAAAAAATTTCAAATTTTCAATTGTCTCTACTAGGGGAGGTAATTCCCATTTGTGGTGAATGACGTTCCACAAACCGTTTCAGTAAGTTTCTCGTGCTCAGATGTGTTGAGCGCACGTAACACATTTGGCGCGGGTAAAAAACAGGCACGGACTTGTGCCTCCAAGGCTCTTTCGTCTTAGTCTAATGTCACTCTAGAATATTGTATTTTAAGCTACTTGGCTCCCAAAGCTCACTCGCTCCGCTCGTTCGCCCCCAATGTTAGTCTAGTGCAAGTGTAGTACACTGACTGTATTGCTGTAATAGTGAGAACAAAGGAATCTAAAGTTTAGGGTGGGGTTGGGTTGGGATTGCTTTTGTACTCAACCTCATGCATAATTGTATGTACCTTTCATCAAATACCTATCACAATACATGGCATAGACCTTTTTTTAACCTATGGTTGTTAAACCGAAAGATCTCGCATCTTCT
Source organism: Aspidiotus destructor (assembly GCA_035079395.1). NCBI lineage: Eukaryota > Metazoa > Arthropoda > Insecta > Hemiptera > Diaspididae > Aspidiotus > Aspidiotus destructor. The sequence goes on along the minus strand of JAVHKZ010000015.1, from coordinate 22,090,743 downwards.
TGTTCATATCTGCGGTCATTGTAATTTTTCTTTCGTTACTCCTTTGAGTATCATACAATATGTCGAGCCGTAACGTTTCGGACCGTATTAATTCTATTAATAACGCGAGTGCTGCGTACCTCCGGTTCCTTTTTTCAAAATTTCGCACCCAACGTTCGTCTTACTCGTCTCATATTTCGTTCCTTCGCAAGTGTTTGGAGTTGCGCTTGAGACCAAAATTTGTGAAGTTCCGTTTGTATGCCGATTGCAAACACACCACCAAAAAATTGGAGGAATCAATCACCAACAAGTGGATTCGCTCCGAGCTGAGGAGGTGGTACGGCAAGTTGAATATTACCACTCGTCTTAATCTCCTGGTCCACTCCAGACTCTCTAGTCCGCTCCCGCCGGGTGAGTTTGATCTCTTTATTCGGGACGTTAATGAAGATTGTCAGGATTTTGAGGCTGAGCTCAGAGCAAAAAAAGAAAAGAAAATCTTATCCCTACTTAACTCTAAGGCCATTGCCCATAAAAAACTTGGCACTGATAAAAAATTTGGCACTGACAATAATGCTGTTGTTCAAACTTTTCAACCTCGCATTATCAATTGTTCTCAAGCGCAATTCTCGCAAATTGAGTCGTATTTGCTGGAAAAGGGTTTAAAATTTGGACTCCCTCCCCTCCCTAAGAGTGACACTCTCGCTAATGTTGTTGCTGACCTTACTATAAAAATTGGTCCTGGTAATAATATCCAATCTGCTTGCGCTGAACTCGTCCGCAACACCCCCCTCCCTCGCTTAAATAATTACACATGTGAGGTGATTAATAACTTGAGGAGGAGGAGCAGGGAGCAGGGGTTAATCCTTACTAAGGCTGATAAGAGTAATGCGATCGTAATCTTGGAGAAATCCTCTTACATATCCAAGATTCAAGAAGTCCTTACTCAATGTGGGGCTACTGAAAATAAATCCTTCAACTTCTCTACATATGTCAAGGAGGTCAGAGAAGTGATCAGTAATTGCGAATTTATTATAAAAAGTTATCCGCTCAAGAAATTTCTACTCGAGCCAAACCCTGTTCCCCTCTCCTTTACGGGCTGCCTAAAGTACACAAGCCAGGAACCCCCATGCGTCCAGTTGCGTCGTACGTCTCCTCCCCCACCTACTCTTTGGCCAAGTTTCTGGATCGCTGGTTCAAATCTCGTATCGAGTATGAGTCACCATTCTCTGTAAAAAATTCAGTTTCTCTAGCTCATAGGCTCAAAGAAGATACCCTACCTCCGGGCACTATCCTCTGCTCTTTTGATGTGGTAGGCCTTTTCCCTAATATTCCAAAGGCCCCAACTATACAGCACATGGGTGACTTGTTTGTAAAGTTCAATACTCCACATGATCAGCTTCAGGAGTTTTTTACCCTCCTTAATATCTGTTGGTCCCCAAACTTCTGTAAATTTAATGGTAAATTTTATGAATTCTCGGAGGAGGTAGGTATTCCTATTGGCTCACCTTTGGGCTCTCTCGTTTCTGAGATTTTTATGTCCAAATTTGAGGATGACTTGTTTTCCTCGGGCCAAGTGCTATTGAGTCACATCCATTACTGGCATCGATATGTGGACGATATATTATGGGCATGGACCGGTCCTCAAGAACTCCTTAGTGAGTTTCTTGAACATCTGAATCAAATGTATCCCTCCATAAAGTTTACTCTAGAAGTTGGAGGTTCCTCTATAAATTTTCTGGATCTCAATATCTCTAATAGAGATGGGAACCATGATTTTACTATATTCAGAAAAGATACAGCGACCGATACTCTTATCCATGGTTCGTCCTTTTGCCCATTCTCGCATAAAATGGCTGCTTTTAACAGCTACATTCATCGATTGACCAGCATTCCGTTGAGTCAGCCAGCCTTCAATAAGGAACTTGCGACAATTAAGCGCTTGGCCCTTGTAAATGGTGTCAACTTGGACATCGACCGTATGGTCCAGAAAAAGCTTACAAGGAGAAGCCTCGATTCTACCTCCTCTCTCCCCCGTGATGCGAGTAGTCACAATAATAAAAAATTGCGTTGGATCAGGCTCCCGTTATTATTATATTATTATTATTATTATAAGCCTTTATTTTGTTCTAAAGCGCACATAATACATGTATCCATATATATATTACATATTGCCCACTTGATTTTGGGCATAGGCCTCCCTCAGCCTATTCCACTCACGTCGGTCGTATGCTATGCGATGATATAGCTTATTGTTGCCTAGGAATTTTATGATGTCATCATCCCACCTTATTTTCTGCTTGCCTCTTTTCCTTCCCGATTTTATGTACCAATTTTTTATAATGTAAGTCCATCTGTTCCCACTTTGTCTTGATATATGTCCCGCCCAATCCCATTTTATTCTTTTTGCTGCAAATAGAAAGTCTATTCTGTTGCTTAGTCTTTTCCTTATTTCTTTTATACTTTTCCTATCGCTCAATCTTATTTTTTGTATGGATCTTTCCATAGAATTTTGTGTTACTTTTATTTTATTTTCGTCAATTTTACTCATTGACCATGTCTGGGCACCATATATCAGTGTGGGCAGCACGCAGGCATTCAGGACTTTCATTTTATTTTTAATAGTAAAGTTTCCTTTGAGTATGAATTTCAGCGACCAGAATTTTTTCCAGGCAATTGAGATTCTTCTTTCTATTTCAGTTGTCGTTCTGTTTTTTATTGTTATATTTTGTCCCAGATAAATCATTTCCTTCACTACCTCTATTTTTTGTTCATCAATTGTGATGTTAATGTCTTCATTTTCTTGGCATAGTATTTTTGTTTTTTCAATATTCATACTCAATCCTTTTTCTTTCCCTTCATTGTTCAGTTCTTGGATCATTTCCTGTATTTCTTGCTTCGATTCAGATATTAAAACTATATCGTCTGCATATCTTAGATTATTTAAATATTCCCCATTTATATTGATACCTTTTTTGCCCCAGTTCAGTTTCCTGAAAACCTCTTCTAATACGCTGTTAAATAGGATGGATGATAGTGGGTCGCCCTGTTTCACTCCCCTTTTTATCTTAAAATTTTCCCCTGTTATATCTGTACGAACGCGGGCCTCGATATTTGTGTACAATTCTGTAATTATTTTTATATAATTTTGTCCTAGTCCTTGGTTTTGTAGCGCATCAATGATACTGTTATGCTTTATTGAATCGAAAGCCTTAGTATAATCTATGAAAACCATGTATAGTTTTTTATTATATTCTAGGCATTTTTCTATAAGTTGATTTATGATGAATAGGTTGTCTATAGTCGAGAAATTTTTTCTAAATCCTGCTTGCTCTTTAGGTTGCTCGGCCTCTAGTATGTTGCTGATTCGGTTTACTATGATTTTAGCAAATATTTTGGCCAGAGCTGACCCTAGACTTAGTGGTCTATAGTTTCGAATATTATTTCTGTCGCCTTTTTTGTGTAATATTACTATATCAGTTAGTTTCCAATCTTTTGGGGTGGCGTTTGTCTCTAATATTAGGTTGTAAATTTTTGTGAGGAATGTTATTGTTTTATTTCCACTATATTTAATGAATTCATTTTTTATTCCGTCTGGTCCTACTGCCTTACCATTTTTTAGCTTTCTTACCATTTGTTTAACTTCGTCAAAGGTTATCTGTGGTATTTTTTCTTGTTCTTTATGGCTGTTTTTTTCAATTATTATGTTGTTATCTTGGTTGGCATACAGTTCTTTATAGAATTGAGTGGCTATTTTATTTATTTCTTTTCGATTACTGGTTTTAGTTCCGTTTTCGTCTTTTAATGAGGTGATCCATGGTTTCCCTGTTGCCAAATTATTTTTTATTATTTTTATGCTACCTGAATTTTCCAAGATTTCTGTTATCATATTGTCTTGTTTGTTTTTATTGTATATTCTTAGTTTTTGTTTGACTATTTTACTAATTATGTTTAATTCTACTTTTTCAGCTATGGTGTATGTGCTTTTGTTTCTTAGACTGTTTCTCTTTTTTATTAGTTCAACTATTTCTATTGGTATTCCTCGCTTACTCTCTGATGTTCGCTTATCTTCCTTCTCTTTTATTTCCACGGTATTTAATGCTTTCGTACAGGCTTCCTTTAAATATTTATTCATATTTTCGACTGTGTTTATTTCGACGTTATTTTCTAGTATTTTTTCCAAGTTTTCAGTGTATTGTATTCTTTCCTCACTATTTATACTAGCTATATTTATTGCCTTTTTTCCGTGGTATCGCCAGTTATTAATTTTTAGGGTGCATTTTATCAAGCGGTGGTCAGTTTGGAATTTGAAGCTTCCTATTACATCAAAATTCTGTATTATTTCTGTTTTGCAGGGAGTTATTATATAGTCTATTTGACTTTTATATTCGAGGTTGGGTGATATCCATGTCCACATTTTTCCTTTTCTTTTTTTGTACATCGTGTTTACTATTTTCAGATCCATCTCTTGACAAAAATGTAATAATTTCCAGCCTCTTTCATTTCTTTTTCCGTAATTATGTGGCCCTAAGTTTCTTTCTTCCCCGTTTTGTCTCTGTCCTATTTGGCTGTTGAAATCCCCCATTACTATTAATTTGTTTTTCTTGTTGACTTTCTGCTTTTCTATGTTTTCTCTCAATTGCCTGTAAAATTCTTCTATTGCCGAATTCTCAGAGGTGGAAGTGGGGGTATATACTTGAATTATTGTCAGGGTATTTTTGTTTTGCAGTTCAATTGTTAGTATTGCAATTCTATCGTTTATTCCTTCAAAACTCTTTATGTTTTTACTATATTTTTTATTGATTAGGAAACCTACCCCTTTTTGTCCTCCCTTTTGGCCATAGTAGCAGAATATATTTCCTTCTTTTGTTTGTATAATCCTATCTCCCTCCCTTCTAATTTCAGACAGTCCAAGTATATCTATTTCAAAATTTTGCATTTCATTCTCTAATTCCTTCAATCTACCATCGCATATTAGGGTTTTCACATTAAGGGTAGCTATTGTTAGTTTTTTGTTTTTTATTTTTTTGTTTTTCTCACTCTTTTTTGAGGGGTTTGGTCTTTCTTGCCCTTGTTGACCAGACGTGTCTGGGCAAGGCTGAGTTCGGCTTACATCTTATCTTATAAATCTATTACTATTATTACTATTATTACTGTTTCGAAAACTTTCAATTATTGTCTTTTGCTGTTGCTTCCTCTCCTCCTTCTCTTTCAACTTGCGTATTCTTTCGGATGACTTTCCTTTAGTTTGGGACCTTGGTTCATTCATGGTGGGTACGGACATGTATTTTCCATTCGTCGTTGCGTTATAATTTTTTTGTGCGACAGTCGGGCTTGCTTTTTCTTCTGGATCTGAAATCTCATCCTCTTCCGATTTTTCATTTCGTATCTTGCTCTTGGTCTTCATGTTCTTTTCTCTCACTAGGTTGCGTTTCTCCGCTCGTTCTTGAATGAGTTTTTCTAGTCCTTCCGGCATTCCTTCAAAGCATTCTATACCTTCGACGTACAATTTTCCTCGTTTGATCACGGCGTATTTGCCTTCTTCTCTCATTTCTTTCATTTTAGGGACGAGTGATTTTTCCATTTCCCTCATTCCTTCCGGTAGGTCTTCAGTTATATATATCGCTGTGCCACGTAGTTTTCCTCGATTCCGAACTAAATTATCTCTTTGTTTTTGTTTTGTAAAACGCACTACAACAGGTCTTACTTTTTCATCTCTCTTCTGGCCGATGCGTCGAGCATAATCAATCTCTTCTAAATCAATGTTTATTTTCATTATATCGGTGATCACGTCGCAGATTATTTCTTCAAGTTCGTCTCTATCTTTTTCCAGCTCTTTTATGCCGTGAAATACTACGTTCTGGCGTTTTACCTCGCACTTCATTATCTCTATTTCGGCTTTTAATTTCTTATTTTCTAAACGTAGTAGCGACTCACCCTTTTCTAGTTGGTTCAATTTGCTTTTAATGTCCTTGACATCCTCTGCCGTATTTTTCGAGAGCTCTAATAGCTGGTCCAGCTTTTCGCTGTCCATTTCGTTGATTTGGTATGCCGCTTCAACAATGTATCGTTATCGATTCGGGTTGAATACAGATGTGCACAGTGAATAGCAGTAGGTAGCCAGGTTTGATAAAACAGGTTTTGTAGAACAGGTTTGGACAATAGTTAAAAGTAGGTATGCACAAAACACTTGAACACATGAACATGCGTCTAGCTTTTCTTGTGAATAAAACCGAACTCCCAGGCTCCCGTATCTGGGTGAATTTTCATCTAAGCTGACTCGTATCCTTCGCCCCTTTGGTTTTAGGCCTACTTTTTATAATCTTACTACGATAAAGGGGCTATTTGTCAGGCTTAAAGACCCCATCCCGCTGAGGGAGAGGAGTGGAGTGTACAGGCTGACGTGTGGGGACTGTAACAGTGTTTACATAGGCGAGACGAGTCGCCAGCTCAAAATCCGAGAGGAGGAACACCTCAAGCCCTTGGAGAAAAGTAAATTGGGTGAGTCTGCCTTTGCGGACCACCTCATCTCCAATTGTCATAATTTCAAGTCGGCCACCCTTCTCCATAGGGAGAACTCTTACCGAAAACGCCTTGCATTAGAAAATATCGAAATTGTGAGACATTTGAACAGTGATGATGTTACTGTCCTCAACAGGTATATTCCTGACGAAGGTTTCATCGATTTGATTTACGAGACTGAGTCACCTTCCGAGGGCTAGCTCGTTCTTTCTTGAACTTTGTCATCGTCGATATCCTGTTTACATCTCACATTCTGGGTCAGTGGCTTTCTATCTTTTGTTAAACCGAAAGATCTCGCATCTTCTTGTTCATATCTGCGGTCTTTGTAATTTTTCTTACAACCTATTGAAAACCTTTTTAGACCTATCAATTACCTATCGATATTCAGATTAACCTAACGAAGACCTTTTCCAATTTATGCTCAGATTTAACCTATCGAAGACATTTTTTAATCTATGGATTACAAGTAGTTTTTCCGGTGTCACTTCAGGTTTTGTATTTCAGTGTCAGATTTTGGTGTCGCTGTTTTAATTTTGCATCCAGCGTATAGACGTGCTCCACTTCAAAAATGTGAGAAAAGTTTACAGATATCGTCGGGGTCCTTGACGTTGTATCCCTGTTGTGTCCTGAGGTCGTTGTGACGTGTCCCTGACGTCTCTGTCGCACTCTTTATTTTTACAGCGAGCTTGGAGCTCATCCTTTTAGCATATACTCCGTATTATTTGCTACCTCCTTTTGCTGAAAACCAACATTCCGCTGTGGAGGGATTCTCAAGAGAAGAGGAGGCTCTAAAAAAGACTAATACAAAGAACTAGTTTGGAGAACCCTCCTTTCTCTTGTATCAACAGTGATATGGAGAGAGTGATCAAAGGGTTAAAGAGAGGGAGATTAAGGAGGAAGAGGTAGTCGTCATTAAGGCAGACAAGGGTAACGCTGTTGTGATGGTGGAAAAGTTTTCCTACGTCACGAAAGTACATGAAGTGCTCCAGCAATGTGATACTAAAGAGAACGCAAATTCAGCTTTTCTAATCACATTAGAGAGGTCAGGTGTGTTATGAACAAGTGTGAGGCTATTATCAAAACCTCAGTCATGAAAAGAAGCCTCCATGTACCTAAACTCACACCTCTCTCCTGCATGGGTTGTCGGAAGTGCATAAGGAAAATACCCCAATGCGACCTGTGGCCTCTTCCATCTCCTCTCATGCTTACCTTTGTACTGAGTTTCTGGACCGTTGGCTCAAATTTTTTCTTGAGTTTGAATCTCCTCACTAGGTTTTGAACTCGGTTTTTCTGACTGATACTCTTAAGGGTGTTAACCTTACCCCCGGCTCGGCCCTCTATTCATCTGATGTCGTCGGCCTGTTCTCGAACATCCCCAAAGCTGTTACTATTCAGCATATGGGTGAGCTGCTTGTTTATGCCAATATTCTTCACAATGAGTTTCAAGTATCTTTCTTTTGTTTTATTAAAAGAGGAAAAAAACCTGAAAGCTCAACTTATCGAAGCTAGAATTTGTTTAGAAGAACGCGATTAAGAAAGTCATTTGTACCACTGCGATGGGAGTACGAGCATGAATTTGTCAAATTTCTACTGCGACCAAATTCCCATTCATACTTGTGAATTTTCGAGGACCGCAATTCGTAAAGAAATCGCCATTTGAACCTAAACGTGCCAACGAAAACAAAAATAAGAAAAAACTTCTCTATATTTACAATTCGTATCCACTGACAGAACTTCAAACTGGAAATTTACTCCCAACGGTTCGTAGACCGGTAATGAAGATTAGTAAGTTTTTCACCAGAAAAGGTCATGTCGATGTAACGTTGTCCATTAATTCGCGTGATTCAACGTAATTTTTACGACTACCGATGAACTGTTTTCTCGTAATCTGTATTTTAATTTTTTGGCACATCTGTTACATTTTGCATAATGCATAGACTGTACATAAATCTGGTTCGCAGTTGGGGATGAATGTAGGAGGAGAAAAAGTTAAGCTATACGAGTATATAACAGTTCGACCGAAGTTGTAATTTTCATTCTCGCCTTATCGCTTCAAAGTTTTGTATTTGACTGTTTCGCCAAATTTTTTGCGGAAATTTCATTCTCATTTCGAGTATTATCCTTATCGGTAAGTAAACAGAAATTTAGAAATATTTTTACGTCTTCTAGGATTATAAGGAATTATAGTTTTCGAATTTTTAATTAATGTCTCGTTATTTACGCGTCTTATCCTGCCAGAAATCTAAGGTTTCGTAGGTACCTACCTTTTCGCAATTTAATTAATTACTTTTTTTCTCAGTCTTTTGTTCTACGGCCTCCTGACAATGTTGATTATATAGTGCAAAATTGTTTTTCGATTTTTTGAAATTTTAGAAGTGTCATGGATTTCTCGAACTCATAGAGAGTTTTAAAGGTACCGAGCAAAATAAGAGTTGTTGGTCTAAAACACGGAATCATCGTGGAGAATTTTTCGAAACCATCCATTTCTTTCAAATTTTTCCAAAATCTGGGATAATTTTTCGAATTCTGTTTCAAATTTGTGGACAGGGAGTCTCTTTTTCGTAAATGTTGTACCTTTCAGAAATTTTCAACTTTCTTCAGGAAAATGTATGGTTCCTACTCATTTGTTTCGGTATATTTAACCTCTTTGTCTTCGAAGTATTTTGCTTCCTAAAACAAAAGATCCAAGCAAGAAGAAAATTATCTTTGTATTTTTCCACATTTTTTGTACGTCAGGCGTAAATAAGTGATTTTGTCACATTCGTTTATTTTTGATCATGAAAACTTTCACATGGGTGATTCTGATACAGTCTTCTTATTTTCGTACATTTTTCCAAATTATATTTTTTTTCCGTCATATTGTTTTTGACCCATTCAGTAAACAATTTTCTTTCACTGAACAAGTCCCATGGTATTGTGTTCTATATTAATCAAACTTTGACATGTTTTTTTCATCTTCGTCTACTCAGTGGACCGTAGTTTTCGCTGTTGATATTTTCAATAACACCTATTTTTATGATGATACTCTGGCAGGTACCTTTCTACTTCAGATGATTTTCTTTTACGAGTTATTCAACTGCACAGGAAGTCATTAGTTTGGTCGAAAGCGTGGGAATAAATGGAAAGGTGTAAGAATGCGGACCGGAGCAATTTCAAAGTTTTGGCAATGGCAGAAGATACTTGAAAAGAGAGTGAAAATGATTTTGTGAGGTTCACGTGGTATGGACAGAAGAAAAAGTGGAAGACGGGTGTCAGCAAGATGATAAAGGGAGAGCGGGGAGCTCAAAACGAAAGGGTAGGACTGAAGTGGGTGTGCCCAATCTTTATAATCGATCTACAACTATTTCTTCATAGCGTGATGGAAGAATTGTGGACCAGAGGATCCTCTTCTTAATTGAAGAAAGTTCATAAAGATTGTGCCATAAAGGGATGACTAGAAAACAATGATGATAAGATTCTAAGTCATGAGCCGCCCAATGAATCAAGTCGACGAGAAGTCGTCTCACAATCGACGTCCATTTCATGTCGATTTTGAGTCAATTAAGTTTCGCTCATGTCGATCGCAAATCGGTTGGAAATTGATTCCAAATTGACCGCTTTTCTTTCGACTCTTTTTCGAAATTGAGTCAACTTCCGACATAGTCGACTGAAAATCGACGCCGATTTCAGGTCGATTTCGATCAGAAAGTTGCAGCCGAATAATGCGGCTTAGGCTGATAACCTTGAAAAATACGTCTTCAAAGTTGAAATTTTAGCCGTGATAACTAAATTAATGAAGTACCGAGGCTGTGTCGAAACGTCGATAAATTTCTATGATTTTACGTGATAATAAAAGCCATTTGACAATATTATTCAAACACGGCTTCGGCTTTCGGCTGCTCCAATTTTTTATGAATAAGGCTGGCTTTTGGCTTCGGCTCAATGGTCCAAAAATAAGGCTTAAAACGGCTTTTGACTTTCGGCTACCGGCTATCCATGCTATCGTAAAGCTGAGGGGGAGGGAAGGAAAACGGAAGGAATCAGCCAGCTTGAAATTTTTTTTTGGCTTTCGGCTTCTGAGAGTGAACATAAAGCTTGCGTATGGCTTTCGACTGCATACGACTTTTGGCTTTTGGTTGGCTGCAACACTCTGGATTCCATCGACCTCTTCAAATTTATTGGTGACCTAAAAAACTTTCTGCTTTGCTGCTTCGATTTCAAAGTTGATTTGTAATTTTCTGGTAATTTAGGCTAGTCGACTACAAGTCGATCTATTCAAAGTCAACCGCATATATTTTACGAGCATTGAATATCGACTACAGATCGATATTTCAAATTTGTTGAAAAATGTCGACTCGATATCAACTTTAGATTGACATCGATTTGAAGTCGCCCAGCATACATTAACAAAAATCTACGAATCGACTTGAAATTGACGCAACAGAGCAGAAGATTTTAGGTCGACTCGAAATCGACCTGGAATCGACTTCCAGTCCATTTGCGGCCGATATTAGGGTGGAAGTAAATCGATTGAAAATCGGCGTCCAATCGACGTTCAACATGGTTTATCGTGCAGAGGAGAGGTAGGACCGGGAGGGGAGTAGGGCTTGCTTGGCTCCTAGGTCAACGGCATCGAATCCAGACGAAAACAATTGAAGATAGAGAAAATGTTAAGGTGCGCAGGAGGATCAGGAAACGAGAAATAAAGGGTCTTACATGGCTTGGAGGGAGAAAAAAGATTAGGAAAAGTAGAGGAATTTACAGGGAGGGGGAGAAAAGAGAGGTGATTACGGCAGGAATGGATTGTAGATAGTTCAGCAGAATGTGTTTTATGCGGAAAACGTGAGACCAAACCATTGATAGAGAGGATGTAGTCAGATCTATGTGTAAAGCACGGGATGTGGGAGGGAAAATGATTAGCAATGTATTTCAGGTAAATTAAGTTGGGCCATTTTGGTAAGTGAGCCAGGTCGAGGCAAATATGAGGCGTCGTGGACTTCCGAGGAGGGGTGGATGAGATAAGAAAAGGAGGCTCAAACTTGAGATTATTGGTTTATAATGAAAGAAGTAAAGGTGTTTGAGGACTGAAGGAGAGAAGCGATAGACGCAAGAAAGTTGGTAATGAGCAATGGTGAGCGGAATAGTAAAGGAAAGATACCTCGGTGCATAGGCTGAGCCTAGAGCTGCTGTGCCGAGCACCAAGGGCTCAACATAGGATGGCAGATTTTATTGTATTCAGTGATCTTAGGGCGGATTTGTTAGCCTACAATATGTATATTGCAAGACCCGCTGTTCAGTGAAGAGTGGGTTAGAAAACAGTGTAACCGAAATGGAAGAAAAAGTATCAACCTTTTTTCATAATGAATAGCCGTAAATTAAAATCTTGTATTAATTCAATTGAAAGGGCCGCTTACGATTGCAACTCGTACAAGGGTTAGATAGATATTCAAGGACATTCAGTGAGTTTGGGCTAAGAGTTTAATGTGAAGAGTCCAGAAGTATTTGGAATCGAAGATAAGATAAGATGAAAGATTTCAGAGTTGAGTATTAGAGGCTGATCTGAAAGTTCTAAAAAAGGAGTTAGGGCGGGGGAGAGGAGAGACTTGATTGACTTTTATACGACATGAGTAGAATTGTTTCCTTGCTCGAAAAACGATATCTATAATCCGAGGCCCACCAAGAGACCTTTTTGGGGTGGGTTGGAGTAAACGTGCGGCTCGTTGGAGATTTGTAGAAGTGGAAGAGGTACTGAAATCATCTGCAAAAATGTTCGTTTCCCATCATATGTAGCTTGATAGTTGATATTTTGTCAGGTCCTCCTTTTATCAACTGTCAAAATTTGTCTAATTCCCACCGTTTGCCAGACGACCCCTCTTTCCAAGACCCAAGTTTGTTGGACGGCGCTCAGCACCCGTAATTTTTCCTAAATTTATCCCCCCTGCTCCTATGAAACAGGTTTCCTATTGAAAACCGTTTAGAGAGGGGGAGGGTCACCGTTTATGAGACCGTTTATGTCAATTGGGAAGAGGAGAATACTCCGAACTTCTTTTTGAAGAACATCATGTCAGACGAAATCAAGGAAAACGAATTGAAAGAATAAATTTTGAGAATTTGCTGAACCCATTTGAAGACGAAAGAAGTGAAAACACGAATGAAGGTCCAGTTGGCAAAATTCGGAAGAGTTAATATTTCTAATGAGTGGTTGGTGAAGGGTGTTGTGAGTTTTGATATTAGCTCGATCGAATCGCGCATTTGGAGGAGAGTCAACCAGGGAGGGGGAGATGATATATAGGGTGCAAGGTTCAATTCGGGATGTTTACATAGTTGAGATTCGAGAGGAAAAAGAAGAGAATTATGTTGGCAGAGTGCAGGGGCGTAGAATTGGAAGCTGAGCGAATGGATTGTTGATGCAAGAAAATGAACAGTGAGGGTTAAGAAGCGGTCTTCGAGAGTAGATTCTCCAGCTTCAGCGTAGAGACTGATTGTAGGACTAGATATTGACAAGGATGGTCCTTATGGCAGATCCAAGTAGTATAAGAACACTCTTAGTCTCCGTCATACCTCGTGTATTATACTCGTCTCAGATTAACATCGAAATTACTCGTATATTATAATTTCCATGGTTCTCTTAAATGACATTGTCAACACCAGAACGTACTGCACTTAGAGCCAAATGCCATACTAATGATTGAGTTAGGTCGAATCAAGTCAGATTTATATTAGGGCGCCATAGTCTACTTAAAGGTGTTCTTCGCTCATTGAATGATGACGCAAAGGTTGCATATGCACTCCTCAAATACCCTGCAAGGTTCGGTATATCAGATCAGTGGTCACTACGTGATGCTTGTCGAGCTTGAGTGAGTAGTCCTTGTGAGGAATGACTTCACAAAAACGTTGCGCAAAGCTCCATTTTCCTGCTCTGGAATTATTGTTCAGGAAGGTTCAATGGAAGGCGCTATGGGAACAGGATTTCAGATTTTTCCCCGAAAAAATTTCACTGCGTTGGAAAATAAGACGAGTTTTTACCAATTTTAACGTCTTAATTGAAAGGGTACAAGAAAAAGTTTTAAAATTCGGCTTCAGTAGCGTCTCTAACTGAACCTTTCTGAAAGACATTCCAAACAATCAGAAAAATTCATAGAAAATTCAAGTTGTGAGAAAATTTCTTCTTGAGAGTTGGTTAGGCTTTCGTACTGATGAAGAAGAAGTTTACAAGTACAGTCGATGCAGGGGTGAGCTAGATATTTGGAGATGTTCATGGCTCTTGGTGACCTAATGTGAGATACTCAAGAAGGTCAAAGGTAATGCTGAGAACTTCAGAAAGAGTATCAAAATTGATTTGAAAGTTTTGAACAAGTACCTAGGGGGCAAAAGAGTCCGAGGGCACAAAATCTATCTTAAGAGTATGACCTTGTTTTAGTTTTCAAAAAACGGAAGCCCTGCACAGAAGTCTATGAAAAAGTACTTCTAAGATTTTCCTGCAGGAGCCCCTTAGCACTTGCCAAATTTGAGATTTGCTGAAATTGTTGGTGAAAAGCTGTCGAATAGAAACGTCGCGGCGGTTTTCTGTAAAAAGATTTGCCAATAAAGTGGTATTTAGAGTCGTTCTATCTCAAATTTTTTCATTCTATTTAAATTTATGTTTCTATTCGGTGTTTTTCAGCAAACAAAACGCAAAAATGATGAAATTATCCATTGTAATCGTTATGGTCGTTGGCTTCCTCGCCGTAGAACGTACAGAAGCAGCCTGCTCATCCTGTGGTGAAAGTTCTGATTCGTCTTACGGAAACGAACCAGTACAGCCTTTGCCCGGTGGTGCACCATACGCTTATGGCGGCGCAGACCCTAGTGTCGATGCTGGACAACAGTTTGGCCCAGGTTATGGTGGCGTAGAATCTGACGGATACGGTGTGCAACCAGATCCCTCTGCAAACTTCGGAGCGGGAGGAGGATACTATCCAGACCCCAATGCTGGAGCTTACGGACAAGGACAATATTAAGTACCCTTGGCTCATTATTGAGCAGATGTATCTTTTTCCTACCTTTTGTTGTTATCGTATGGATTAGTTTTTCTTTGTTTTTTCGTTGAATTTATTGTTTTGAATATCTCAAATTTTTGTTTGTTTGAAAGATAAATTGTTAAATAATATCAAAAAAGTGTAATTTTGAAAGGAGGCGGTGATCTACGCGAGCTCTTAGATGTGATTTAATAGTCTAAAGAGAATTATCAAGGAGAGTAGCGGACTCAAACATCTTCCGTCCTATCAAATGCAAAAATTTGAATTATAGGTTTTCGAAGCATATATCATGAAGACGAAGAGAGACAGGGCTGAAATCTGTTGCTCATACTTGCTTCACTTTGTTAGGAGAGGTTCCAAACTCACCGATTCTTTGAAGGTGCACCTCTTGCTAGCAAGATTATACCTAAGTCGAAGCTCGCTGACTTACTTAACTTCATTGGCATCGGTGTTACTCATTGTTGTTCTTTATTTTTGATCTTTCCCGCCAAAAGCTGAACACGGCAATCAAGAAATTCATTTGTGACTGTGCAATAGGAGAGTTCGAATGTAAATTTCTCAAGTATTCTCCTGTAACCAAGGGCCCAACTGACGGAGTAAATTTTCTTGAAAGTTCTATCGACCGATACAAATCTAAATAAAGTACCTAGATTTCTTGTGTCACTGCGTTAACACATTGCGTTTCTAGAGGCGATTTACTTACGAATTGCGGTCCTCGGAAATTTGACTTACAGTTTTGTAAAAAATAAGTACAAAAGTAAATTCAAAAAATACAAACGGCTTCCTGAAGAAAATAACGACGTGATCGAGACGTTAATTAATAAATTTTACGTTTCTGTGCAAGTGAAGCCCTCCTCTTTGGTTTTGGCATTCTTCTTACACGTACGAGTATAAGCGCGTCGAAAAGATCAGTGAGGTTTCCATCCATAATTGAAATTAAATTATACGAGAATTCAATAGATATTATCGATTGGATAGAAAAAACTATCGACAGAAAGAATTAGCTAATAATTTGAATAAATTAATATTGTTAATGACTATCAACTTCTACGTTTTCCGATTTTTAGTCACCATTCTTTCAAGTTATTATTGGTCCATCAATAACGCGGTACATCACATTTCTCCTTTTCATCTTCGGCTCCTTCGATCCAGCTCCTCTGCTATTTCCCCCTTCTTCTGCGTCCGATGTGATCCCATTTTTCAGTTCCCTTTCATGTAGTTTGTCCTCCTCTAATTACTAAAGATCCAATAATTCATGAGCTATTCAATAGGTAGCTAAGATTATCAGCTCGAAATTTAAATGTGTACATATTTTTTATTCGACAAGTTTTTCTGTTCTCTCATAACCTGTATCTTGAAATCTTCGCACATATATGCGTTATATTCTACGTAATGCATCGATTAAATCTGGTTCGGAGTTGAGGATAAATATGAGAGGGAAGGAAATTAAGTCACGAGTATATAACGGTTCGACTGAAGTTGTGATTTTCATTCTCGTCTCATCGCTTCTTGCAGAGTTTCGTAACATCGAACGTTTTGCCAGATTCTTCACGGAAATACCACAATTCGAGAATCATTATCGGTAAGTAAACAGAAACTTATTAATTATTCCAAGGTAACTCGAGATGATGGGTTTAAAATGATTTCACGGATATGCCTTTATCGAAATAGTTTTCGAAGCTTTGAATTCCGCGTTTTAGCCATAGCGATTTTTTGAGGAAATATTTAAGTACTTCTCGGTTCTATTCTTTCTCCAACCCTCTCACCTTCTTTCGTTTTACGACCACCTGAGAGGTAGATTGAAGGATGGTCAACAATTGAGGCAGTGGATGGAGGAAGGGCGATACCCGGATATTGTCCTTTTTGAGACGATTTTGTGTTTGGGTACTTCATGACCAAAGGTGTCTTTCACGAAATTGTGAAAACATTCCGATGTAAACTGACTGTACACGACGTGAAAACGTGATGCAACATGGACATGATGTAGTAGTATTCATTTCTCATAACTCAGTTTCTTAGATATTGCCCTCTTTCCACCCACTGCCTAAATTTTTGCGAATTATTTTGCTCCAATTTATCTTATTTTTAGAAAGGAAATTGAAATTATTGAGACATCCCAGAGTTTTTGAACAAGACCCAGGCTAACTCAAAAACGAATTCATTTCTGATTTATTTTCAGCCTTTGGAGAAGAGAATTTTCTTGTGTCTGGAGCAGGATTGCACCCACAGCAGGAGAGGTATTCGATAGAACGAGTATTGTAAGTAAGTTTCTTCATGTCTCTAACCAAATCGGTATCTAGGGGTGGGACGAATTCGTATTCCGTCACCTTTAAGGGATATTCGATTCCGATGTAACAAATTTGTTCGTTATTCGAGCTTTCGGGCTTCCCGGAAGCTTTGCGGACAAAATATGCTCATGATATCAGGTCTGTGACGAGGGGTCGAAATTTTGGGAAGTTTGAATACATACAGGTTCAGATTATATTTATTTGTATGTACATGACATTGGCATGATTATTCGGTGTTTGTTTTTCGAGTGGAGGAAGAGGACGCAGAGCTATGAACCCTTTATGTGTCCGTCATCCGAGCCTGAATAAGTTACAGAACCTCATTTCATTAGTTTTATTCGCCTTGGTTCCAATTTCGTCACGCTTGATGACGTCATCAGTAACCTTGACCTATTTTAAAGACTTGTAACAGATTTGTACCATACTAAACTACTCTAGGGCTGAGTGTATGATCTTGTAGCTAGCAGATTTTTGTTTACTTTTCAATTATAACACACAACTTATAAAACACGTCACGTTTTCTCTAGTTATCTCGAAAAAACCGTGACACAGCATAGAAGTTACGTGTTCGACGATGTAAGGCATTATAATCACCATACAGAAGGCCCCACGTTTCGCCTGACGGCGCTACGCCTGGCACCTGTCATTCATCTTCAATTTACCCCCCACCTCCAATAAAACAAGCTCCTTATCACTATACCTCCGAGTCATCGCTAGTTAACGAAAATATCAATAATAATTTATGTCTCCTTTCGGCATTTTTACAGTGAACAAGGCGCAAAAATGATAGATTCATCCTTTCTAGTCTTTATGTTCTTCGGTTGCTTCTACGTGATCTTGAAAGAGATGTGCAAAATAGTTTTCAAAATGTATTTAAAAAGTAAATTAAAATAGGTATCTTTATTGAAATAGTGTTTTAAATGAAATACTCAGGCCAGGTATTCAATAACCCAATACTTTCAAAGAGAAAAAAACAAATTTGAATTGTATATATAAAGAATAGGTTTCTAAAAATCTACCTATCTCAATAGGAAACAAAAAAAAGGTATTTTTTATTTGAAATAGGGGTTTTTATACTTTTGCACATCTGAATTACCAGAAGCAGGTTGAAGACCGAAGTTGAAGATCGAGACAAACCACCATAACTTGGAGGCGCGTATTATTCTGGTTGTCCCGCAGAATCCAGTTCTGACATTGGATCACAGCCTGGTACAAATGATGATGGTACGGTAGAATTTGACGGAGATGGTGGATGACGAAGTCCGTTCATGAGCTTTGAAGCTGAAGGATGTATAATTTCAGATCGTAATACAGACAATCACAGTATTGCGTGGTGTTTTTCCTACATTTTTTGTTATTGTATAGATTATTTTTTGTTGAATGTTTTAAACGTTTGTTTTTGTGAAAGATAAATGGTTGAGAAACGCAAGAAATGTAATTTCTGGGAGAATGTGATTCCGATCAATTTGAGATAACCTTTGCGCTTTGACCAGTCAACCACGGGGAGCCTGACAACTCGCCCCGAACGATTCGCCGTAACCAATCCGCCAGTGACCAACTCGCCGGGACTGTTCGCCGTGGTAGAACTCACCCAATACAAAAATTGGAGACAATTTTTTTTTTCCTTTAACTCTTTTATTTTATCGAACTGCCCAGAGGGCATACACAGATACAGTTCATAGGTAGTAAAATTATTCACAGTTTTTTGACGTCGGTCAGTGCCAAAGTCTGTGTACTATTGCTTACAGAGTGCGTATTAGTAGGTAAAATTTAAACAAGTTCGTGCGGCTTCAACCGTTTGAGTCCTCTGGTGTCGGCTCCGGTGTCGAGTAGCTCGATCGCGGTGATATTCACATGTTTGTGAAGCCGATGTTTGTGTCTCTTTGCGGGGATTTTGATCGCTTCGTCGATTGAAGGAACGGTGGAGGAGTGCATTCGTTACATACCGTGGCGCGTTGGTGACTTGACGCAGTAACTTATTTTGAAAGCGCTGTATAATAAGTCGATCCGATTTCTTTGTCGTCCCCCAGATCTGCAGGCCATAGGTCCATACAGGCTTGAGGATAATCTTGTAAATAATGAGTTTATCGGTTAAATTCATAGGCGATCGATACCCGATTAACCAATACAATTTTCGCAGTTGCCGCGAAGAAAAAATCACCGCAGTAAAATTTAATGAAATTGGAATTAAAAAGAAATAAAATTAGGGTAAATTATGAACGATGGCTCGTAAATATTCTTCAAAAGTACGCTCTATGCTGTAACTTGTGACAATGTTGTAGGAGCGATTATCTATGGCAACATATTTAGGTATCTTTGGTCTTGGCCATTTCAGCTTGCGTGTATTCTAGACCTCGAGTTCTCTGGCAGCGTTGCAGCTTCTTGATGAATCGACCAAATTGTAGGATGACTGTACCCAAATTCTAATTGTAATTTTCGATTACCAACTTCTGAATAGTTATTGGTTCGCGCGTCTCTGTCAAGGGTTCTTCTATAAACATTTCACCATTCTAACTTGAATTGTAGTACACCTCTACCCGGTCTCAATTTTCTACCAATGTAATACAGTTCTATGTGAGCCCCCACACCTTCCTATCATCGTCACTCGAGGAAGATTCATAATCCTCGAATACGTCAACAATTTCAACTGGAGGTACAAAAGCTAGCGCCTAGGTACAACATACCGACAGACAGGTTAAACTCGCGGGATCATCTTGGAATGACGTAATCAAACCTTCGCTCCTCACTTTCTTCAATATATTTAGTGCGAAGTGGAGGCCGCAGGAAATGCCCCGAGAACTTCGCCTATTACTTCCAACTTCTAATCGCAACAGAAACTGGCCCGCGTATTGTCTGCGACTCCTATTTTCCTTTAAAGTAATAAATAATGATCTTCTCCTTTTGCTTACTTGTGAGAGACAGTTTTTTTTTTTTTTTTTTGCTTATGCCGAATTTGCACCTTGGCCGGAGGCTTTGTTCCGGCGAATTGGTCTCGGCTAATCGGCCATGGTGAATTGTCATGCATCCCACCCACGGCACCCATAATTTTTTCGTTTTTGTTGGGCAATACTAGTGCTGATAGTAGAGCCCTATAGTGATGAGTGAGGACATGGGCCGCCATATTTAGTCGGCCCTATTCCTGTTTTACTGATACATTGTTATCAGTAACAGGAATAGGGCCGTTCATGCTGTACCGACTAAATATGGCGGCCCATGTCCTCACTCGTTATTATAGGGCTCTACTGATAGTACTTCAGAGATCCTATTACAACACTTGTGTATGTTAGGCTCAATCACCAAAGTGGCTTAAAGAGCAGAAAATTGACCACAATGCAATGTAGAATTTCCAAAACAGCCTCAACGCAAGAATTGGTGATTAGAAATCAGAAATCAAACACTAAAATTAAAAATTAGAAATTAGAAATTGAAAAATTTTAAATTTAAATTTAAAAATTGAACCTGAAGATTAAAAATTAAAAATTAAAATTGAAAATTAAAAATTAAAAATTAAAAATTAAAAATTGAAAATTAAAAATTAAAAATTAAAAATTAAAAATTAAAAATTAAAAATTAAAAATTAAAAATTAAAAATTAAAAATTAAAAATTAAAAATTAAAAATTGAAAATAGACATTAAAAATAGAAATTAGAAATTGAAAAAATTTTAATTTAGAATTAAAATTAGAAATTTAAAATTTAAAATTTAAATTTAAAATTCAAATTCAGAATTGAAATTTTAAATCGAACATTTAAAAATTAAAAAATTTTGAATTCAAATTTATAAATTTGAAAATTAAACTTGAAACTTGGAAATTGAAAATTAAAAATAGAAATAAAATAGAAATTAGAAATTTAAAATTTAGTTTGAAATTTAGAATTTAAAATTTAAGATTTAAAATTGAAATTCAAAATTAGAATTTAAAATCGAAATTTAAGATTAAAATTTCAAAATTTAAGAATCAAAATTAAAAATTGAAAATCAAAAATTGAAAACTAAAATTTGAAAATCAAAAATTGAAATTTTAAATTTTAAATTTAAAAAAAAAAAAATTGAAAGACTGAAGCCGCGAATACGTTTAGAAAAGGTACAGCCCCTTTTTTAATAGTTTGTATTTTTTTAAATGAAAACCAAAATTATACAATATTGTACAAACTGTAAGTTGAAAAAAAGTATATATATGATCGCGAGCCACTTTTGACAAACTGTCATTATCAAGCATAAATGGATTTGTATTTTTGCTTAATAATGACAGTTTGTCAGAAGCGCGCTCGCAATTAAATTTCTCTCTTAAAACTCAGTTTTTACAATATTGCATAGTTTTGTTTTTTCATTAAAAAAATATATACATACTACTTAATCAAATGGATAGGAAATTAAAAGATTAAAAAGTTAAAAAATTCACAATAATGATGAATTAAAAATTTGAAACATTGAAAATAAAAAAATTCAAAATTCACAAAATTGTAAAATCTTAAAAGTTGAAAATAAGATGAAAATTCCAACAATAAATTCAAACTAAAAAAATCATAATGGAAAATAAAATCATTATCATAATTTGAAAACAAAGAGAGAATTTAGGTACCTAATTTGAATTGCGGATTGTAGAAGAGCGACCGGTTTTGACATATTATGCTTGAAAGTTCATCATTGGACAAAAAGATGATAATGACCAATGAAGCAAGAGAAATACAAATTACATTTAATAGATACATGCAGCAAGTTACAACAAGAAAACAAACAAAATTATATAAGAGGAATGACATTGCACATAATAGGTGTGTTCGCGCGTTAACAGTCTCAGCAGATTCTGTTAAAAGTTGTCTGTATTAGTGCGTGATTACACACCACTACCAGCAACTTTGAACAGAACCTGTTGAAACTGTCAACGCGCGAACATAGCTAATATAGCAAACAAAAGTGGCAATACTTCAGAAGCTTGATGATTATAGTTTCTTGAAAAAAAATTATAATTTCGATCCCTTGCAAGCGGTCTAATATAAAAGTCTCCCCTTCAAACAGGATCAAATGAGCTTTGCAAAGACGTTATTGAAATTATAGGTTTCTTCCAAACAATGTATAGCCCGTTGATCCTCTGCTTGTTCAAAGCAATGCGATGATCAGAGATCCTGGTAGACAAGAGGGGCCGGTTTGTCGTATATAAATTGAGAGTCACAAGTGTTGCACATCAGACAAGAAACACCAGTTTTCTATTTGGAAGGTATGACATCTTTAAGATTTATTAGTTTGTTAAGAGTAAGGAGGGGTAGAACCTTACTTTATAATTGTAACTCTCAAGTATCCTCTGGAGTTTCGAGGAGTGGTCACCCAAGAAAAGCAGGCGGATTCGATGAGAGCAGCTGGAACCCTAGAGAGTAACCTGTTTTGTACTCTAGGACCTTTTACGCCTAATCATTGAATGGATGTCGAGGTTGAGACCATTTTTGAGATGAATCTGCTCAATGAGGCGTATTTCATCGCCTTTGGCTGCCTTTGAAAAAGATAGATGGAGAAGGCGATGAGTGACGTGATTTATAATGGCGACTTTCCGGGGTCTCGAGTGTAAAGAGTGACTATGGATCAAGACGCCTGTGCAGGCCAATATTCTGAAGATGCTGAAATCGGGTGTCAAATCCTTCCTCAATATCATGGCTCGCACGTTCGAGGATACCGTCGGTCAGGCCTG
This sequence comes from Aspidiotus destructor, assembly GCA_035079395.1. Lineage (NCBI taxonomy): Eukaryota > Metazoa > Arthropoda > Insecta > Hemiptera > Diaspididae > Aspidiotus > Aspidiotus destructor. The sequence goes on along the minus strand of JAVHKZ010000015.1, from coordinate 22,068,277 downwards.
AGATTGAGCAGGGACGTTCCGAGAGAAAATTATTGAGGGGGGTGAAAACAATATTTTGCCAAGTGACTAGGAGCTTCAGTCTGCGCTAAAGAGAATTGGTGCAGTTTGAATGTCAACATTTGCCGACTGACTCAAAAGCCTCCCTAACCCCCCCCCCCCTTCGGAATGTCCCTGAGATTAAGCCCTGGCTCAACCTAGCCGGGTGAGGGTAAAATAATTTGAAGCCTTGCTCTGGCCAGGCTGGGTTAAGCCAAATATTTGATACCTCTGCAAAAAATTATGCCCAATCTCAAGCCTGGCCGTCACCTTAACTTACAGTCAATCAACTTTTTTCATAAGAATTTTTCCAGTTCAAAAAACTGGAATGTAAATGTGATCATCAGGGCTACTAACTAGCCTACAGCCTGTCCAACTCCCAATTGAATCGCTTTTTTCAGCTTGATTTTGTAAGCCGCACCTGGTCTCCTTTTTTGACGAGTAACTCCCTTCGTTCTTTGACATCTGTCGCACAGGATCTCGATATTTTGTCATCCACAATTGTGCACTAATCCGCGCTTCTCTGCACCTGACAAGTGATCAATCACCGCTTCTTTTCGAGAGTTCCGTCTACGTTATCTTCCCGTTCAAGACTTTCCAATGCATCATTACCTTGTTTAGGTGTTCTCTGTACTCTCATTTGAAATATTCTAAACTGAACTCATATTAGCTAAAAGAGAAGTGCAACCACCCTGAGGTATGATACAGATTGCTAAGAGTATCAGTATTCATTCTGAATATTTCATTTACTAGAAGTTTCACACAAAAAAGATTCCTCGTAAAATTTACTACAAAATTCATATCTCAAACCTTAGCCTAAGTCTAACCGTTAGCCTAAAACTGTCCTCCGAATTTGGACAACTTTGAAAAAATCGAGAAATGGCGAGTGGTGGAGAAAAATGTTTGAAACAAAAAAGATTCCTCGTAAAATTTAGTACAAAATGCATGATCAAACATTAGCCCCTAGGTCTCTAACCATTTGCTCATAGAAATTTGCAAAAGCGTAATTGTGAAATACTCCGTACACCAAAATTTGATTTTAATGCAGCACGTTTTCAAAGCTGAGTGAATTTCACCTGGTCGTATACGGGCTCGTTCAACACGAGGGGTTGCATTGTATCTACCTACCATATATCCACCAGTATGATAACCTTTTTTTTTTTTTTTTTTTTTTTTTTTTTCCGTTTGGGATGAGATAACATCAAGGAGATCCCTAAGGTTAGCCTAGTATTGTGACCCTCTTTTCAACCTCAGGTTTGTTCAGCAATTGCATCTGCTCCTCGAGGGTTCAAAGTTGACATCGACTTCTGGCTGAGTTTTGCATTTCAGGTTCGCCCTAGTGCTACCTCTGGAGAGGCTTCTTCACATGTGACAATCAATCCATGCAGTTTGTTCTTCAATAATGCAGGTAGTCATTATTGGAGAACGGGGCCTTCAATACATCTCAGTGTAGCATTGGTACGTATCTTGGTACCTTTGGCATGCTGTTCAGAGGTGTATTGGTCTTCAGCATTGCCTAAACAATCCATTAGTACATTGAAAGTGGAGTACTCTACCTTCCACCATCAATTACAGTTTCATGCACAGGTTTACTGGTGTCGGGATGTCCATGTCAGTCCTGCTGTCATCGTCTTCAAACTATGCATTACTTTCCTCCTTATGTAGCAACTGACAATGTTTTACCAACACGACTTAATGATTCTGGGACTCCCATTGCAGCTCTACACTTATCAGACATTAGTACACAGTCGTGTCTTGTTCCTTCCCACCATGAGTACTTAAGGACTATAAGAGTCCTTTTATGACTCTTTGTACTTGAGAACATAGGCTTGTACAGGGAGGGGAATACTTCTTTGGAAGGAGTTATTAATTAGGACAGGCATAGTTTGTAATGTTCCTGACTGTAAAAACCGGTCTGCTGTACTATTGAAAAACGCGGAGTGGTGTGATGTACAGACGTGAATTTGATTTCTTGATTTTCTGGAATTTTTCAAAGTTGTCCATCTACAGAGTAGGCTAACGGTTAGACCTCGGCTAATGTTTGATGCATGCATTTTGTAGTAAATTTTACGAGGAATCTTTTTTGTTTCGAACATTTTTCTCCACCACTCACCATTTTCAAGATATTTGCCCTGAATTTCTCGATTTTTTCGAATTTTTCAAAGTTGTCCGAATTCGGAGGACAGTTTTGGGCTAACGGTTAGACCTAGGCTAAGGTTTGAGGTATGAATTTTGTAGTAAATTTTACGGGGAATTTTTTTTGTCTCAAACAATTTCCTCTACCACTTGCCATTTTCGCAGTATTTGCCCAAAATATCTAAATTTTCTAAAATTTTTCAAAGTTGTCAAACTTCAAACGGCATTTTTCGGCTAACGGTTGAGCTTAGGCTAATAAATGATGCATGTATTTTGTAGGAAATATGAAGGGAAATCTTTTTTCTGTACAGCTTCAACTTTTCGAGATATACGCCAAAAACTGAAATTCGGGGGCTTCAACGTGCCACAAAAAATTTTCCGTCGCACATGGGGGGTGGGATTTTTTAGGGCTTCATACCGGGCCCTAATACAACATTTTCCATCAAACTCCCGCTTGTTAACTCGCCATGTTTTTTTTGTCACTTTATATTTGTCTAATTTGCCTATACTATTAGAAATATGAGGCTATGCAATAACTAAGATGCTTTTGAATTTTGATTTCCTACAACTAAGTTATTTTATCATTTGTAGAAAGATATTCAGCTTTAATTAAATCCGCCAATGATCAATTTTTTTTCTTTTTTTTCCTTTTGACGTTTTTGTTTTTCTTGTGGATGTACGCTTCTTTTTTTTTCGTTCAATGTATATTCAATTGGTTTTCTTTTATTATAAAAATTTATTCGCACGAAGAAACAAATGGAAGACAAGATGTACATTATTTACATGAAACATTAAATAAATATTCACAGCATTCATCAGTGGTCAAGCTTACACATTAAAAGTCGTTATCGGTTTTGTAGGAAAAATAGTTTTTGAACGGGTTATACGTCGTTGATACCCTACTGTAGCTCGGTTGGACATCAGCTCGTAAAATAACAACACCTGTAGCAGAAAAAAGAGAATAATTTTATATTTTAGATGTAAAAAAAACAAAATTAATTGAAGAATGAACAGAAAAAAAATGTATGTATTAAGATACGAAGTACTGTTTCTATTTATTGCAGAACAAAAGAACTCCCGCAAAAGTATCTATAGTCTGAGAACAATTGCTAAAAGATGGCTATCATGATTTCCTAGAAATACCTCCGAAAGAGACGCTTTGTCCCGCCAAAAGGTACCGACCAAGAAGGGTAGTTTCCTAAATCACCCACCGTCGATCAATTTGAGGGAAGGGAGATTTCTAAATCCACCACCGGGTATATGCTTGTGCACGTACACAAACACACATTTACGATTCTTGCGACAGGTAGCAAATTTTGAACCCATTGAATCACTCGCTTTCGAATCAACCTCTGAGCAAGAAAGGACCGGTAAAGTTTGCACACGTCACCTAGAATTCAAGCAAGTGCCAGCATTTCATCATTTCCTTCGAACCAGTTAGTTTGTCGCAGATGTGAAAAGTGGACGCGTTTTTTTTCTCCGTTCAGATTTTCTTCGTTTTATTCTCGCGTGCATGATAATATTCAAGGTTTTTAAAAATTAACATTGTTTGCATGTTTTTCACGGGTACTCTGTGTTGCTTGAACTAACGATGCTGGGATACTAACAATTTTTATAAAAATGTGTACCTATTTTTTTCAGACGAAATTATTTTTGGAGTGTAAATTGAATTTTTTTTCGATGCAAGTTTTTTTCATTCCAAGTCAAAATTAAAATTGAAACCACCGTCCTTTTGTAGCGGCCGTTCCATCCCGAAATATGGATGGCACGACGGCTCCAAATTTTGACGAAAGGTGTTGTTCATTATCGTTTGCGCTACCGTATCACAGGTGGATTGCAGGAAGTACATTGAGCGCACAATGCGGATATACTCGCGCGCGATGATATTGTGCTACCATCAATCATACCTTCTTTCAACCAAAATTATTTTCAATGCTTACCGTGCCAACCGTCATTCCGGAGTAGCCGTTGCACTCTGAAACATGGGTGTTTAAGTCGACGACTCCTGTTTGTACAACCGGTACAGATCGATTACGATCTCTTTTTCTCGGCTTAAATTGATCTACTAACGTTTCTCTTTTTTTACATCAAAATTATTATCGAAAGCATCGTCATTTTGTAGTGGCCGTTCCATACTGTAACTCGGGTGGCACGACAACTCCAAATGTTGACAAAAGATGTTGCTGTTAATCTTCGTTCGCGCTATTACAGGTGGATTGCAGGAAGTACATTGAGCGCATAATGCGGATATTCCCACGCGTGATGATATTGTGCTACCATCAATCATACCTATACTTCCATCCAAAATTATTTTCATAGCCTAAAGTATACCAACCGTCATTCCGGAGTAGCTGTTGCACTCTGAAACATGGGTGTTTAAGTCGACGACTCCTGTTTGGACAACCGGTATTGGTCAATTACGACCTCTTTTCTCCTTTCATTTTTCATTTCAAATTAAAATTGAGAACATCGTCATTTTGGAGCGGCCGTTCCATTCTGAAATACGGGTGGCACGACAACTCCAAATTTTGACTAAAGGTGTTGTTTATTTCTGGTTCGCGCTATTACTCTATTTATTATACACTTTATATGATGGTTAGGTCTTATTCAGGAAGTGCATTGAGTGCATAATGCGGATTAGCCGCGCGCGCGGTGATATTGTGCTTTACGATTTCAGTGCACTCACGTCGGATATGCCGCGTTGGGGCGCAGTATTAGTTTACTGATTCCGCCAATGAAGAGGCAACCATCGGCGGTTGTAACTGAGGCGTGTGGTCGTAAACAGTCTTGATAATCCGTGGTTGACTGACGTGGGTGTCTGCGCCTTCTCTCTTTTTCATTATAATTTATTTAGATGTAGGTACAGCGCACCACATTCGGGTAGCTTCGCAGCCCTCTAAGACGCGGTGAACCGTTGTGGTTGTGCACAGTCTTCTATGTATAGGGACTCTTATTTTTTTTTTTGTCTTTAGAGTAGGGTAGGATCTTTAGTGTCTTGGGATGCATAGGAGCCACCTCCACGTGGTGCGTCCTGGGCAACGGCAACAATTAGTTTGTTGACGGCCAAGGCTCCTTATAGAGTAATGGCGCGAATAAAGAGTAATAATACAAATGTGATAGGAGCTTGGACAAAAAAAAGAGACTTTGATTACACATAGATCAAATGTCGACATTTTTCTAAGACCCCTCCCTTCTATCATGCATACCTTGAAATTTGAAAATTTTCCGAGCCCCGAGCTCGTCAACCCTTTCTTCATAATGTATACCTGTAATTTAGAATCTCAGAATTTCGTATCAATAATTTTAAAACTTGAAAGCCGAGGACTCTCAAATCGTCCTATCATTTCTACAGTTCAGAATTTGGAGACTTTTTTCTAAATCACCCATATGGGGTATTGGCATTTTTCATGTTTTTGCTCTGGTCTGACCCTACCCCCTAATTCTGAAATTTGCGTCCGTACAACCATGACCTTGACACTTGGAAGAATTGCTGCTCTAGACCTCCCCCCCCCCCTGACCTCGTACCCTAATTCCAAATTTTGCTTCCGTACGTCCATCTGGCCTCTGCTGTATTTTAATATACAGTATACTAGGATTATACTGTTCAGGCTGAATAAACGGTATACAATGTTCCGTAATATATTGGATACAAGCCTTCATTATACTAGGGCTATACAGTATACGAGGTTCCATAATATCTTTCTTTGACTCAACTAGCTTTCAAGTTCCGCTCCTATTAACTATTATACTAGGCTAAGCTTCATTATACTAAACCTGAGTTGGACTATCTTTCTTTGGCTTGTAAGACAGTTATGAAGCAACTTTCCAAGTCTCCCTCCCATCAACTATTCAAGGCCCTTAGTATAAAGCTAGGATTCCTAGCTTAGTTCGTCCAATATACTGTATGTTGACTCCGTTCCTTCAATGGACCAGATATGGAACGCTTCAAACACAATATGACTCATAAAGCACTTCCATAGTATCTCATAAGACAGGTTCCCTGGGATGTTACTAGTTAGACTGATGGAAAAGGGGGACAAACTAACTAGGTATATCTTTGATCTATGCAGTAAACTAACATACAAGCTTCATACTAGGTCTAGGAGTCCTGGATACTGTATCCTTTCTGAAGCGTCCCTTATACTAGGCTACAGCTTAACTACTATAAACCTAGTATACAGTATATCAAGTCCAATAAAATGGAAGAACGGAGCAAATGAGTCCTCCAAAAGCCATTAGCCCAAAATATTCTCAAGTGGACTTATACTTGACTAAGAAGCAGGACGAACGAGCGGAGCGAGTGAGGCCCCATAATCTCATCAGCCTGAAATATACTAAAGTAAGACTTAGACCAGACCAAGGCCCCGTAATCCCATCAGCCTGGAATATACTAGAAGAGACTTATACCAAACAAAGACGCGGGACGAAAGAGCGGAGATTATACAGTAGACTTGTACTAGACCAAGAAGCGTACAAAACAAAATGATTCTAAAGTGCGTCCGCAGAGATAAACGTTGAGTACATGGAAAATGATCTTCATTTATTTGGCTCTGGTAGAAAATCTTTGCTCTGGTCTGACCCCATCCCCTAATCTTCACTATTTCAAAAGAATCCTCACTAAAAAGCAAATATGAGGATTTATTTGAACAATGGAAATACCGAAAGTTAAAGGGGTTGCCTATAACAACTGTCTGCAGGTATTATTGCCCCTCCTGATTCAAGAACGCAACCGGGAATGTATTGGCAAAAAAGTTTCCATTTTTCAAAAGAATTCCTCACTAAAACGCAAAATATTTCAACAATGGAAATACCTAAAGTTAAAAGGGTTGCCTATAACAACTTTCTGCAGGTATTATTGCCCCTTCTGATTCAAGAACGCAACCGGGAATGTATTGGCAAAAAAGTTTCCATTTTTCAAAAGAATTCCTCACTGAAAAGCAAAATATTTGAGCAAAGGAAATACCTAATGTTAAAAGGGTTGCCTATAACAACTTTCTGCAGGTATTATTGCCCCTTCTGATTCAAGAACGCAACCGGGAATGTATTGGCAAAAAAGTTTCCATTTTTCAAAAGAATTCCTCACTAAAAAGCAAAATATTTGAACCTAAAGTTAAAAGGGTTGCCTATAACGACTGTCTGCAGGTATTATTGCCCCTTCTGATTCAAGAACGCAACCGGGAATGTATTGGCAAAAAAGTTTCCATTTTTCAAAAGAATTCCTCACTAAAAAGCAAAATATTTGAACCTAAAGTTAAAAGGGTTGCCTATAACAACTGTCTGCAGGTATTATTGCCCCTTCTGATTCAAGAACGCAACCGGGAATGTATTGGCAAAAAAGTTTCCATTTTTCAAAAGAATTCCTCACTAAAAAGCAAAATATTTGAACCTAAAGTTAAAAGGGTTGCCTATAACGACTGTCTGCAGGTATTATTGCCCCTTCTGATTCAAGAACGCAACCGGGAATGTATTGGCAAAAAAGTTTCCATTTTTCAAAAGAATTCCTCACTAAAAAGCAAAATATTTGAACAATGGAAATACCTAATGTTAAAAGGGTTGCCTATAACAACTGTCTGCAGGTATTATTGCCCCTTCTGATTGAAGAACGCAACCGGGAATGTATTGGCAAAAAAGTTTCCATTGTTCAAAAGAATTCCTCACTGAAGAGCATAATATTTGAACCTAAAGTTAAAAGGGTTGCCTATAACGACTGTCTGCAGGTATTATTGCCCCTTCTGATTCAAGAACGCAACCGGGAATGTATTGGCAAAAAAGTTTCCATTTTTCAAAAGAATTCCTCACTAAAAAGCAAAATATTTGAACAATGGAAATACCTAATGTTAAAAGGGTTGCCTATAACAACTGTCTGCAGGTATTATTGCCCCTTCTGATTGAAGAACGCAACCGGGAATGTATTGGCAAAAAAGTTTCCATTTTTCAAAAGAATTCCTCACTGAAAAGCATAATATTTGAACCTAAAGTTAAAAGGGTTGCCTATAACGACTGTCTGCAGGTATTATTGCCCCCTCTGATTCAAGAACGCAACCGGGAATGTATTGGCAAAAAAGTTTCCATTTTTCAAAAGAATTCCTCACTAAAAAGCAAAATATTTGAACAATGGAAATACCTAATGTTAAAAGGGTTGCCTATAACAACTGTCTGCAGGTATTATTGGCCCTTCTGATTCAAGAACGCAACCACAAATGTGCAGGCAGTTTTTTCCTTCATTTTTCAAAAAAAATCCTCACTAAAAGCAAATATTTAGCGTTATAAAACCCAGTTCTTGCGTGCAAAAACATTTATTTAAAAAAAGTGATTTATCTGTGCAAGCACTTATGCTTATAATATTATTTAGTAGTAGACTCTGTTCTTCTAGGCTGTAGAAAGCCATATTTTAAAAGGGCCTTGCATATCCGGCTTACTGAAGTGGCGGTGTGAAGTGTTGCATATTTAGTTCATTGAGGGGTTAAGGCAATTTATGTATAAAGCATTGCATATTCAGTTACTTGAAGGAGCTGTTGATTTGGGCTATATATTCCGACTTCCACGCTATATATGCGACAAGGGGGATTTTAAAACGTAAAAGCGACGGCTTCCTTAACGAAGTTTAACAAGGAACGCTGGGAACCTGTTCTATGAATAAACGAGGGGGAAGGGTGACTTGATCGATGAACGAATTGGCCTCCTATCATTTATAGCTCAGAGTTCGAAAATTTTCTGAATCTCTCTTCCATCATATTACATAGCTTATCGATCCAATCTGTTTTCACGGCCAAAGCAAGAGCCTCAAGAGAAGTTCTCATCGAGAAAATGTGCTGTGACGTCCCTCGAGTGATAAGCTACGTGCAGACTCTCTTACTCGAGATTTTTTTTTTTATACAGCATTTTTCAAATTTTCAAAATAAGTAGTATTCGGCAAAAGTGATCAAGACAGTCTACGAAGAAGTTCCTTACGCTTGGTACCCTGAATAATCATAAAATACTGCGCATATTCTTTGGCTTGTTTATCTCTTGGGTTTCGCATGAGCTCCAAATCTCATCAGTAGAAAAAATACTCCAGAACTTTTGAGTCACAATCTTTCAGGTTCCAATAATTGGAAAGAAAGAGACCTGGATACTGAGGCACTGGAAAACTCAGCCTCGTTTCTTATTGATCACAAATTAGACAACAACTTAACCTGATTCTCATGTTCTGCAATAAATTTACTCACAGTACAATTGTGATGACTACTAAATTGTACATATAACATAGAAAGTCAACAACTACCTGAGGGATTGACTTTGACTTTGATTTTCGTTTGTGGACTTAGAACACCATAATCTACATCTTCGTAAAGGTCCTGAAAAAATAATAATAATAAATTAATCAAGATTATCAAGAAATTTCTTCAAATTATAATTTATGGCTAACAAAAATGAATAATTATAGCATTCGTATACCAACGTATTCAAGTGTTTTCGACAATATATCCCAAGTTCTTAGGCTATGTTTACAATTCAAGTCATTTTCTGTATCTCTACACTATTTCCTTTTCCCTGGTTTCGGTTCCAAGCGTCCTGTAGCTCACGACCACAATCAGGGAGTTTTAGAAAAAATTCAAGGGTTCTTTGACGAAGTCCAATAAGGGGAGGCAGGGAACCTGTTTTATGGAATATTTTGGAATCAAAGTCCTATGGTGTTTAAAGTGTTGCATATCTGGCTCATTGAAGGGACTACGCCAATTGGTCCATGAAGCATTAGCTAATGTAGACTACCAAGCTATATATCATAGTAATGCCCAGCATACAATAAAACTGGAGTTGAATTAGGCTAGGACCCCCCCCCCCTTGTATTATACTAGCTTTATACTAAAATACATGAGAGGAAGCAGTGCTACCAGATGGTAGTTTCAAAAATCCGTATCCGCCATTTTTCATAAGACCTAAGAACAGATTTCTACAGACGTTGATTGATCCATTTATAACAATGGCACTTTTCCCTTGATTGACTCAATGTTATGAATCACAGCAGTATTAGCCCATAACGATCAGGAGAAAGGTATCTCTCATTGCAGTATGTAAGGTACCTTTCCCTTGATCGCAAGAAATCCGTATTGTATTTCAAATAAACAGAAAAAGAAAAATCTTCTGGCGGAGCCAAATAGAAAAAGATCATGTTTGATGTCAAGCCCAGTATAGACCTATATAATCGAGCGGCCTAGCTTAGGCCTAATACCTGCTCATTCGCGGTGGTCAAATTTCACGCAACTCATAGACTCAGAGTACAAACAGAAATCATATTATGTCTTTGGTCCTTTGCAAGGAAATTCAAAGTAAAGATCATTTATATCAATCTAGATAATATCGATATAACAATCTCGATTATATCGATACATCAATCTCGATTATATCGATACATTGATATCGATTATATTGATACATTGATATCGATTGTATCGATTACTGATCTCGATTGTATCGAAGTATCGATTCTATATTTGGCTTTATATTAGGTCTAGTATAATGAAGGCTCAAAGCTAGAATATAGCGATCATAAGCTAGTACAAACGAACCTAGAGTATAAACTGGGCAAGGTGAACTTGCGGGATGAACTTGCAATTTTCAAATCACCCACGGAAAGACGACGGTAAAGGGGGGGGGGCACTCGGAAAATTCTAAATTAGGGATCAGGACAGAGTAAAGACATGAAACATGTCAAAAACCCGTATCTTTTTTGAGAACCCAAAATCCGTAGATATGGCATCCCAGAGAGGAGGGGAATTTGGAAAATTTTTGACCTCCGAGCTACAAATTGTAGGAGGGAACTTGGTCAATTTTCGATCTTTGAACTCCGCCGGCCGGCTGGCCGGATGGCGGGCGTTTTTTTCGGAAACAACCCCTCCCCCCCGTTAAAACATGTACCCTGTTCATTTCATTCTGTCATGCAATTTCCGAATTCTTGTCTGGACGTTCTGGTTCGGGGTAGCCTATCCTATCAGGCACTCATGCCTACTCTAAAGTATCTTGGACTAAGTGTTTAACAGGGTCACCTGCTCCTCATTCACCTTTAACATGGTTTTAGTCTTGGGATTACTCTAAGAAAAACCGTCACGGTTTTGTGAGGACCTTCTGGAACTTATTTGCCTGAGGCTACTGTAGAAAAAAATTGTCACCAAAAAGTGTAAAAAAAAAAAATTGTTACAGTTCTGGCATTTTATGTGCTTTTAAGATTGAGACAGTTTTTGAAAGAGCTGTCATAAAGAATCGTCACGCTATTGCGACAGTTTTCTAACAGTTTTTTGATTGGCGCCACTCCTACAAAAATTGTCACGAAAAAGAGCTACGATGATAGTTTCAAAAATCCGAATCCGCCATTTTTTGACCTAGAAACAGACTTCTACGGACTTTGATTGATCCATTAATGACAATCAGGAAAAAGGTATTCGCAATCCTATGGTGTTTAAAGTGTTGCATATCTGGCTCATTGAAGGAACTAAGCCAATTGGTCCATGAAGGATTGCGTATCGAATTACGTGAAGGAGCTAATGTAGACTACCAAGCTATATATCATGGTAATGCCCAGCATACAATAAAACTGTACTTAACTAGACTAGGACCCCTCCTTGTATTATACTAGCTTTATACTAGAAATACATGAGAGGAAGCAGTGCTACCAGATGGTAGTTTCAAGAATCCGTATCCGCCATTCTTTATAAGACCTAAGAACAGATTTCTACAGACGTTGATTGATCCATTTATAACAATCAGGAGAAAGGTATGTCTTATGGAGGTAACTGAGGTACTTTTCTCTTGATCGACACGACCAGGAGAAAACTATCTCTCGTACTCCTGTCCAAGGTACTTTTCCCTTGATCGCAAGAAATCCGTATTGTACGTGAAATCTATAGGAAAAGAAAAACCTGTATCTTTTTCGGTAACCAAAAATCCGTAGATCTGGCATCCTAGCTTGGAATACAGCATGGAATACAGTATACTGGAATCAAACTAGGCTAGAACCCCTCTTTGCATTAGCCTAGCTTTATACTAGTACATATATGTATATGATAAAAGAAGGACTTGGAAAAAATTTTCGACCTCAGCCGGATACTTATATGATAGGAAAAGACATAGAAAATTTTCAGCCTTCGAGCTTTAGGTGATAAATTTCGACCTCTGTCGGATATATTTATGATAGGAGGGGACTTCGCCTCACAAACAGCGGACATTTTTTCAGGGAGATCCTCGATAAAACAGTAGAAGGGATCCGCCTTCCTTGCCTCGGCAAGCTTTCTTCCCGTACATCTCCTTTACTCGAACCTCCACATCATTGGCTAGCTTTCTGTACCTTGAATACCATTGACAAGAATTTCTGTCGTACCAAAGACCCCACTCCTTCTGAGAGTAAAAGTGGAGTTTATAGACTTCTGTACCATGACTGTCCCTTCACCCCCATATAACGTAAATAGGCCGAGTATACCAGACCAAGGAGGGCGAGAACGAGCTAAGCGAGTGAGTTCTTGGAAGCTAGTAGCCTAAAATGTTGTAAACTAGATTTATACTAAGACCATGAAGGCCGTGAGTGAGCCTCCAAAAGCTATTACCTTGAAATATTCTAAACCGGACCGATACCGAAAATCGACGATAGCGATAGTACCGATAGTTTTTGCTGAAACATCGATACTATCGATGGTTTGAATAAAAAGCGCTGATCAGTAGAAAAGTACCTATACTACTTGTAAGATAGATACCTTTCTCCTAATCGTTATTTTTTCCGAAAAGCCCGTCAAGAAATGTGTGTCAGTGTTACCAGACGTTTACATTTTACCAAGTCGTACATCTATAGAGGTATGGAGCTCAAAATTATTCTTTGGTTCAAAGCCTTTTTTTTTCAAGTCCTACTTCTCATTCATAAGGCTCAGAGGACGGTATTTTCTCAAGTGCCACATTTAAAGAAACTCCAGTCCTTGAATTCTTTTGAAACGAACCTTTCCAGAGAACCGAGAAGCCCATCATGTTGTACAGCTCGGAGGTAGTTTCCCTCCCGCCTAGTCCTCCTCTTATCCTATGTAGCGCTATCAGATCAACATTTTTTCAAATCTTTTTCCCATCACATATAGCTTGAAAGTCAAAATTCCTCCAAGTCCCTCTCCAAGTCTCCCTCCATTACATTCATTGCTCAGAAGTCGACATATAGGTCAAAAGTCGTAATTTGCCCAATTCTCTCCCCCAACAAGTTCCTTTCTCATCAAATATAGCTCGGATGTCAACATTTTTCCGTAACTCTCCCATCATAATATAGCATGAAAGTCGATGTTTTTTTCAAGTCTCAAGTTCTTCCGGACAGCGTGCGGCCTTTCTTCAAACTACACCTTCCCACCCCCATAAAACGAATTCCCTGTTAAAACCTTATACTAGAGGTTCTTTCTCGGAAAAAAATGAGGAAAAATTGATTATACTAAAAATTTTTTTTTCTTCCTACCTACTTTGAAGGATTGATTTTTTTTTCAATTCGAGGTTTTACATTTTTTTTTACTATTTATAGTACGACTTGAAAAACTCGAACAAAGAAAGAACTAAATTTTTTCATTCTGCGTTTAAATTCAGATATTTCCATGCATATTAGCTCGAATTACAGCGTGAATAAATAATACGCCTGATGTCAGAAATGTAAAATATTCTCGAATTTGTCAAGTCTACAACTTTTAAAATGGCTAGAATTTTTTTTATCGCTCGTATAAGCATTCAAATTGATTCGAAAAATTTCGCTTGTAGGAGTTCTCAAGGAGACGGTGCATTCTCTGTTTGGGTAAAGGTACCACATTTTCGTCGCGAACTTGAGAACTACTTTCGTTTTTCGCTGATGGTTCGAAAGTTATACGATTGTCGAAACTAGTTTCATCGAGTGATATAATCGATAAAATTTAAATTTTTTCAAGTGCAATCATCGGCGAAGACGGTTTCCGTTAACCTACACCGCCCCAAAAAACATCACAACACACCCATCGTATAGAGAGGAGGCCTACTCCGAGAACTGGATAATGCATAATTATATCGCGATCAAGGATCCGATAGTCGGTATTACGATTTAGTCGAAGAGATAATTTTTATTTTCCTATTGTAAGTAGGTAGTAACATAACGTTATAAAACTTGGAGACTCTTCGCGGGACAAATTTGCGAATGTGACGTAGCCTACATAGAGCACGCGAGAAAAGGCGCGGGAACATCAAAGTGCATTTTTACAAATCAGCAACACTCGCTGACTGGTAGTCGCCAGTATTTTACGACACCGTTTTTTATTTCGCAATCGTGGATAAAAACTTCTTTGTACGGCAAATTTGACGAGCAACATTCCTTTTAAAGACCTTCAATTAGCACGTTCGGTTATGGTATATTTTCAGCATCGTTCGGGAGTAAATACTCGTGATGTTTTCCTTTCATTTATTTCAATAACTACCGTTTGTTGTTCTCGCTCGCAAACTTTTTATAAGTTTATCCTCCAGCATTAATGACTGTACAATATTTCGGTTTAAATGGCATAGAGAATATATCGATAATAGGAACCTAACTACCGAGGGGAAGAAAATATACATATTTGTAATGTTATATCGATACCGTATAGTGACTAGTGAGTTTCAAGTTTCGAGAAAGCTATCGCTTCCGTTTTTGGTTGCTTGAAAGTAACGGTTCAGCCATGAACCTAACAAACAACGACCTTGAGGAAAATATGAGCCTGTATTCTTTTTTAAATTAGGCGCATTGGTGTATGTAGGCAGGGATCTTCATCTTTACTTCTAGTTCCTCTCACTATTGACTGAAAATCATGAGGCCTAATTTTTGTACTAATTTCGGTCAATTTTTTGGTACTAAATTATCCAATCACTAATTTAGGAATATGGAAACCGCAAGTGGAGAGGGTGCAAGGTGCGTATGCATGGACTAAAGTTAATTTCCTCCAACACCAGGATCGACCCATTCCGACGCATAACTTCAGTTTTGGAAGATCTACAGCCCCCCTGCACACGAGCACTAATTCGCATAACACCAGAGAAAACTTAGAATGGAGCCACTGTCAGAGTCTCTCTTCTTTTTTCCAAGAGGGAACCTGTTCAAGAAGGATCAATTTGATAGATTTGCCACGCGTCATAAATCATGGTCTCGTTCACACTATGCATAAGTGACTTTTTATCGAAAATGAATTAAGAGCGGAAACGAATCCGCGTCAGACTGACGGGTATCAAATTTCCAAAAAAAATTTCAATCTCTCAATTGTCTACCCGAGCTGATTCCCAATTGTGTTAAGTGAAGTTTCACAAACTGTTTCAATGATGTGTTGAGCGCACTTAACACATTTGGCACGGATGAAAAACAGGCAGGGTGTCAACTATCTTTGAGTAGCATTCACCTTTTTCACAAAAGAACTGTTTTTTTCCTTCACTTCTTTCGTTTACTTTTTTTTCTATTTTGGGTTCACTAACCTACTACTTCCTATTGTACTTTTTGTTCTCCCAAACCGGCATATAAGAGTCATAACACTTTGAGATATAACGCCGATCGCTTACAGGTAAACTTCCTTTACTTTCAATTCTGAAGAAAATGCTTTTACCTGAACCAAATGAATAATCAATTGTAAGATAATATGTCCGGCACTGCACTGTGGGATGAAACATAAATCTAACTGGACAAAAATCTATTTTTGGTATTTCGTTGATTAATGAGGTTGATTCTTATGTAAAAAGTGTGCCGAAATCGAAAAAAACTTATCAAAACATTCTCCAGTCGCTGGAACGGTCTGGAAATGACGAAAAATCAAGAAAATCCACTTTTTCAACCTGTAAAATCATGATTTTTGGTATTTTGTTCATTGAAGAGGTCAATACTTTTGTAAACACGTCCGCCGAGCTAAAAAAGTGAGAAGGATTTCTTGGCGTTGCCAAAAATATAAAGATCATGTTTCATGTCTTTTTGCCAGTCTTCTTAAGCTCTTCATCGTTCAAAAATATCCGAAATTTCCAACTTCTTGTTCTAGTATAAGTCAACTTTGGAGTATTTTAGGCTGACTGCTTCCTGGGACGAACGAGCGGACTAGGCCTTACTCGCCCCGCTCGTTTGTCCCGCTTCATGGTCCACTACATGTCTATTTTAGTATATTTCAAGCTGATGAGGTTACTGGGACTCACTCGCTCTTTTAATTTAATTTAATTTAAGTTTATTTTATTTAAATCAACTTTATTTTATTTTATTTTATTTTTACTCAAGGGGTGGCACTCGCAGATTTGTGAATGATCTCCCAGGTGATTTGGAGGGGGCAGGGGGAAGGTATACTTTATTTTATTTTATTTCATTTTAATTTAATTTAATTAAGTTTCATTTTTATTTTATTTTTACCCAGGGGGTTGGTACTCGCAAATTTCCAGAAGTGTATAGGGTGTCAAAAAAGACATAATGACCTCCGAGGTATTTAATTTTAATTTAATTTAATTTTATTTTATTTTCATTTCATTTTATTTAATTTTATTTTCATTTAATTTAATTTAATTTTATTTTATTTTTACCCAGAGGGTGGTACTCCCAGATTTCTGGATGACCTCCCAGGTGATTCGAGGTTTTATTTCATTTTATTTTAATTAAACTCAATTTTATTTTATTTTATTTCATTTTAATTTAATATAATTTAATTCAATTTTTTTACATTTCATTTTATTTTTATTTCATTTTATTTTTATTTTATTTTATTTTTATTTTATTTTATTTTATTTTATTTTATTTTAACCCAGAGGGTGGTACTCGCAGATTTCTGGATGACCTCCCAGGTGATTCGAGGTTCATTTCATTTTATTTTAATTTTTAATTTAATTTAATAAATAAAAGTTGATTTTAGAAAAAAAAATAGAATATTCTTTTTTTTAAATAAAAAAAATGGAGGAAATTTTTTAAAAATTGAACGTTTTTGGAAAAAAAAAAAATCAAAAAAATTTGATCTATATTTGATTTGGAAAAATTTTGACTTCAAGCTATAGGTAAAAAGAGGGCAACCTGGAAAAATTTTGAAAAAAAATTCGAGAGAATTTTGAGCAAAATTTTCACCTAGCTGTAGGCTATAGGAGATCTGGAAAATTTTCGACCTCAAGCTAATAAGAGAACAAAATGGACCAATTTTGAGACAATTTCAAGGAAAATTTTTAGAAATTTTTCAAAAAATTTTTTAAAAAATTTGATTTAGCTATAGGCGATAGGAGGGGATCTGAAAATATGTTGACCTCAAGCTATAGGTCGTAGGAGAGAAACTGGAAAATATTCGACCTCAAGCTATAGGTAATAAGAAAGGGACCTGGAAAAATTTAGAAAAATTTTGACCTAACTGTAGGCTATAGGAGGGGATCTGGAAAAATTCCGACATCAAATTATAGGTGATAGGGAGGAACCTCGAAAATTTTCAACTTCAAGCTATAGGTAATAAGAGGGCAACCTGGAAGAAGATTAAAAAAATTTCAAGAAAAATTTGCAACAAATTTTTTGAAAATTTTAAATTAAAAAAAATTCTGATCCAACAATGGGCAATAGGAGGGATCTGGAAAAATTTTGACCTAGCTGCGGGCTATAGGAGGGATCTGTAACCATTCCGACCTCAAGCTATAGGTAGTAGGAAAAGGAACCTGGAAAATTTTCGATCTCAAGCTATAGGTAATAAAAGGCGGGCAACCTGGAAAAAATTTGGAAAAATTTAAGAAAAATTTTCAAAAAAATTTTCTAAGCTTTTAAATTTTAAAAAACTTTTGATCCAATTATAGGCGATAGGAGAGGATCTGGAAAAATTTTGACCTCAAGCTATAGGTAGTGGGAGGGGAAATTGGAAGAATTTTGAAAAAAATTTCAACCCAGCTGTAGGCTATAGTAGGGATCTGAAACAATTCCGACCTCAAGCTATAGGTGATAAGGGGGAACCTGGAAAATGTTTGACCTCAAGCTATAGGTGATAAGAGGGTAACCTTGAAAAAGTTTGGAAAAATTTCAAGAAAAATTTTCAAAAAATTTTAGAAGAATTAAAATTTTCAAACCTTTAAATTGAAAAAAAAAAAAATTGATCGAACTATAGGCGATAGGAGGGGATCTGGAAAATTTTCGACCTCAAGCTATAGGTAATAAGAAAGGGACCTAGAAAAATTTAGAAAAATTTCGACCTAGCTGTAGGCTATAGGAGATGATCTGGAAAAATTCCGACATCAAATTATAGGTGATAGGGAGGAACCTGGAAAAATTTCAACTTCAAGCTATAGGTAATAAGAGGGCGACCTGGAAGAAGATTGAAAATATTTCAAGAATAATTTTCAAAAAATTTTGGAAGAATTAAAATTTTAAAAAAAATTGATCGAACTATAGGCGATAGGAGGGGATCTGGAAAATTTTCGACCTAGAAGGGGACCTGGAAAAATTCCGACATCAAATTATAGGTGATAGGGAGGAACCTGGAAAATATTTGACCTCAAGCTGTAGGTAATAAGAGGGCAACCTAAAAAAAGTTTGGAAAAATTTCAAGAAAAATTTTCAAAAAATTTTTAAAAAATTTTAAATTAAAAAAAAATTTTGATTCAACCATAGGCCATAGGAGGGATCTGGAACAATTCCGACCACAAGCTATAGGTGATAAGGGGGAACCTGGAAAATATTTGACCTCAAGCTGTAGGTAATAAGAGGGCAACCTGAATCTCAAGCTATAGGTAATAAGAGGGCGACCTGGAAAAAAAATTGAAAAAATTTCAAGAAAAATTTGCAACAAATTTTTTAAAAATTTTAAATTAAAAAAAATTCTTATTCAACCATAGGCCATAGGAGAGATCTGGAACAATTCCGACCACAAGCTATAGGTGATAAGGGGGAACCTGGAAAATATTTGACCTCAAGCTGTAGGTAATAAGAGGGCAACCTGAATCTCAAGCTATAGGTAATAAGAGGGCGACCTGGAAAAAAAATTGAAAAAATTTCAAGAAAAATTTGCAACAAATTTTTTAAAAATTTTAAATTAAAAAAAATTCTTATTCAACCATAGGCCATAGGAGAGATCTGGAACAATTCCGACCGCAAGCTATAGGGGATAAGGGGGAACCTGGAAAATATTTGACCTCAAGCTGTAGGTAATAAGAGGGCAACCTGAAAAAAGTTTGGAAAAATTTCAAGAAAAATTTTCAAAAAATTTTAGAAGAATTAAAATGTTAAAAAAATTTGATCTATCTATAGGCTCGGCGATAGGAGGGGATCTGGAAAACTTTCGACCTCAAGCTATAGGTAATAAGTGAAGGACCTGGAAAAATTTTTTCAAAAATTTTGATAGAAACTTTGAGAAAAATTTCGACCTAGCTGTAAGCTATAGGAGGGGATCTGGAACAATTCCGACCTCAACTTATAGGTAGTAGAGGGGGGGGGGGGACTTGTAAAAATTTCGACCTCAAGCTATGAGTGGTAGGAGGACTTTGAAAAATTTCGATCTCATGCTATAGGTGATAGGAAAGCGACCTGAAAAAATATTGAAAAAAATATTCAGAAAAATTTTGACCTAGCAGTGCGCGATAGGAGGGGATCCGGAAAAATGTTGACCTGAAGCTGTAGGTGGTAGGAGGGAACCCTGGAAAATTTTTGACCTCAAGCTATAGGTGATAGAAGGGGTTTTGAAGAAATTTTGAGAAAAATTTCAACCTAGTAGGTAAAGAGAGGGCGACCTGAAAAAATTTCAAGAAAATTTTCAAAAAAAGAATCGATCCAGCTATAGGTGATAGGAGGGGCGCTTGAAAAATCTCGACCTCAAGCTCTAAAAGTTAGGAAAGGACTTGGAAATATTCCGACCTCTGCAGGCTGCCGGCGATCGTTTCTCCCGGGAGACCTCTGATATTTCGGCCTCAAGCTATACGTGATAGGAAGAGGACTTGGAAAAAATTATCGACCTCCCTCCGCAGACCCGGACGACGAACGTTTTTCAATAGTTGAACTGATCCTTCAATTTATATCGTATACACCTGAAAGTTTGTAATAATTGTGAGCCAAACAATTAGGAAGCAAAACCAAAACTACCCGCTTCTCTCTGCACAAAAAACTCCATAACAAACTAAGAAGGGGTCTTGTTTTTCAGGATCAGTTCCTTTTCTAGTGAAAAATTTTCCGCCGTTTCCTTATCACCTGTCTTTGAGTACGACTGCCTCGTTCTCTAAATCTCGACCGGTAGGTAACCTTTCTCTTCACCATTTGCTACCCAGATCAAAGGCGTTTAGGCATACTTTTAAAACAAAACTGATATTCCTCTTCTACCTCCACGGGATACCTTCAGAAAAGGTATTTTGTGGAGAATCTTCAAATGAAAAATACACATTGGCAATGCAAATGTTGTTGAAATCTCTCAATTTCTACTCACTGATGCAATTCACGATAAGTTACAATGACTTCAATTGGACAGCCAGCACATTATCAGACCTACCACTGCACTGGTTCAACTTCTGGTTCATTAAAAGTGTGAATAAAATCTCTTTCCTTCCTTCTTAATGAACATATTGTAGGAGTAAGGTCGTCAAGATTTTACCATAAACCTTTCTTGCACATTTTGTCCTATTATCGGGGAGAGGTGCTTACGATAAGTAGATACGTATCGAACTTACTTCTATTCTGTAACCGCCAGGCGCCAATAAACCCATTTCGGCTAAGGTAACTGCAACGTCTGAAGGCGTACCATCGGTGCGTCTGTTCAGGAAGGCGATGGCGTACGAGAAGTAATTTTGGAATATCGGCGTTATCGGTCTGGCCCATATTTCTATGCCTTTGTGCTGACACATAGTAGTACCTCCAGTTAAAAATCACATACAACAATAAACTAGCGCTATTCTTTCGTTACCCGGAGGTCAACATTTTTTTTTCATCCGTGACCAACGAGTATAGCACTTTTGAAAAAAATTTTAAAATTACCTTGTATATCCTTCGACCTTGAATGCCGAGCGGATCTTGGTCGACGGCGATAATTTTACGGTTTTGTAAAATGGCTTTATATTCGGGCCGAATTGTGCGTAGGTCGACCGACATGAGCAAGGGAGCCGCTAGAATGGCCCACATCGCCATCTGCGTCTTACATTGTTCGTAACTCAGTCCGAAATTGCCGATAATAAGCTGCAATCAAAATTTAAGTACAACGCATTGTAGGACAATATTCGCGTCTTGGATCGAGATCAGACAAGCCGGAATATCTTATCTGTCTCCTATTCAAATAGAGAGTCTTTGTATTCGTAGGTAGGCTTCGTCTTATACTTTCATCGAAGCGTTAATTGTCTCGAAAAATTTTAATAACTCGAATAAATAAAAGACAATGGAAACCATTACACACCCGTCCTTTCTTCTTGTACTGTACTTACCATATCAGGATCATTCCAGTGACCTGGTCCCGCATTTGGGACAATATTATCTTGATTGTTGCCATAATAATCGATTATACTTTCGAGACTACTCCACGAATCTTGAATATCGTCGAAATTTCGCCACAAATTACAATTTTCAATGATCGACGAATAGTTAGGCTGCCGAAAAAGCGAAAACAAAACAAAAAACAACAATAGAAGATTATACAACGTTTTTTTGAAGAAAAAGTACAATTAGGCGTCGAGAAAAGGACTCCGAAGATATTTGTCTCCGTCTAAATTCGTTTGTATGGTAAGTAACACGAAATTTATCTTATGACAGATGTAAACACAGCCAGTTATAATTTATTATAATTATGGTAATTCGAATTTGAAAATAATTTATGACATCGTTGGTCAACATCAACTTCCCGTCTTGTCGAGTTTTTTTTCTCATTCTTGACCACAGTCAGTAGTTTCATCTTGTCTAACTCGTGGGGTCAGTGTCCCTGGTAATCCCTATAGTGGTCATATTTACTAGGAAATCGTAGTTCAACTCTTTAATTTTGCGATTTTTTTCTGCCCATAAGGTCAACATCCTGTATCGATTTATTGCAATTTTTATATCATTGTTATTATAATGATTAGTTCGGAAATTCTCGAGTTCTCCAATCGCTTTCGGGCGACTAGAGTATATGACAGAGCATTTAACACGCATAACTTATCATTTTTGTTGTCATTAATTTTAATAGCCGTTCAAATTCCACATTTTAGCTAAAAAATTAGTCGCGAAATACAATGGAGAACCCGGTACAATATTATCTTCTGGCGAATCACACACACACATTCTAGTTCAAATTAGTCTATAATAGTTGCACGAAATAATTTTTTTCCTTCCATCCAGTTTCGTATACTAGATCTACTCTCTTTGTCGTCGATTTAAATGCTGTCAAGGTTAACTTAGAATTAACGGTGGCCTGATTCGAAACGATTATTTAATTTACAACATAATGTATGTATAGGATAATAATGAGCAAAATATTACGATAATATTTTTGTATAATATTTTCTTTTATGCGGGTTTATATCGATTGTTTTACTTTAATATTATGTAGAAAATTTGTCCACTTAAAATGCACGCGGTCAATTTGACTTACCGACATTCCAGAGTAAATCTGATACACCGGCCAACTACAAGAATATATCATCGGTCTCCCGGTCCGGTTTAGGTGAAAACCAAATTCTGGATAACCTATAAATAATGAAAAGATGATTTTATTCGTCCATATTTTGTACAAAAGTAGCCCAAAAACGAAAAAATTTCATATCATTTTTGACATTTTGTTACAAAAATACTGTTAAGCGTACGGTGTAGGGTAAATTTTTGTGATACGATGGAAGAAGACGAGCGTGAATAGAATTATGTAGCGAAGTGTCTAATTACCTAAATTTCAAATGTAAGTAATTTATCGATGGATTTGATCATGTAAAATTATTCATGGAATTTCAAACATAGGAAAATCTTGTACAAATTGAGACACTTTGCTGTCTACCGTTGTTTTGTAGAAAGAAAAAATCACGGTCACTTACGCATGATACGATAAGGCTCAAAATATTAGCATAATTAATTAAAATATGAAAAAAAAAAAACTAATCAACTCAAATAGAACTATATAAAGTTGAAGATATACGCCTCAAAATTTAAAATGAAGAGAGTTCTACTTCGGTCCAAGAGGAAACATAACACTAGTCAACAGCCAAAAAATTGCTGGAACGAGAATAGGCGATTCTTGAAGTATTTTTCACGCTAAATTCAATGCCGTTTTCCGTTTTTTGCTAGCAGGTCTAGATTTCCTGTAATCGTTGCAACAACGTGCGGATTTTTGCAACAAACTGCCGCACATTGTTGCAAATGTAACGCAGGTTCGTAGAGTATGATACTGCTATCCTCGATGCGTTCCGCGACGATGCGCGGGAGTTTGTTGCAAAAATCGGCACGTTGTTGCAACGATTACAGGAAATCTAGACCTGCTAGCAAAAAACGGAAAACGGCATTGAATTTAGCGTGAAAAATACTTCAAGAATCGCCTATTCTCGTACCAGCAATTTTTTTGCTGTTGACTAGTGTGATGTTTTCATATGTTTCATGTCTTTTCTGAGCCCGGACCCTTAATTTGAAATTTTGCGAGTCACTCCCCCCCCCCCCTTCTTCACTCCTGTTACTCCGTGGGCGATTCAAAAATCTGCGAGTTCACCTCACACAATTCATACTCAGTTCAGCTCCCTTCTTCCGTCCAATGCACCCCAGCATATCGACTCTGTTAAATGGAAACCACGAAAGTCGTGAAATGGTAATTTTTCAGAGGAGACACAAAAAAATCGTTCAAAAATTCAGTTTTATATTTTTTGAGGGAAAGTGTTCATTAAAATACTTTGGAGAGGCGCGCAGACTATTTCGAATTTCATCTTGACCAATTATACTCTAGTAGGAATGTGGCATCAAAGTTTAAAGTGACTTACGTTGTTTTGTATTGCTATATCAGGCGACTTACCTGGTTCTTATCTTTATGATCAGGTGACTTACGTGATTTTCATTCTTCATCTACCACGTATGCCCGAGTGACGCGGTTTTCATATTCAGATTCCTCATTTTTTTGACATCAAGAAACCACCTAAACCCCATTCTCGAAAAATCTCGACTTATGTGTTTTCCATTTAACAGGGTCGATATTAAGAGTATGTCTAGCAATTTAAAATATTGCAAATTAGACTTATTAGCCCAAAAGAGAAGTGCAACCACGCTGGTATGTTTTGGGGTATAGTATAGAGGATGCAGATTGCTGAGCATATCAGTATTCATTCCGTATATTCCATGTACACGGTCATACTGACATTCAACAGCAAAATTCTTGTCTACTAAAAAAGATATGAAACATCTTCATTTATTTGACCACATCAGCAAATTTTTTAGTATCAGTTGTAGAAGACTAAGAAGTGAATAATTTTTTTGATAAGTCTCCTGACACATTAAACTTCTCAATTTTTGACATGTTTTATGTCATTACTCTGCCCTCACCCCTATTTTGAAATTTTCCGAGTGCCCCCCCTCCCTTCACCCTCATCTCTCCGTGAGTAATTTGAAAATTTGCGAGTTCATCCCGCGAGTTCACCTTGCCCACTCACCAGTTTATATATTAGGTTCATACTAGCTTTATAATATACTAGTTCTGAACTAGACCTAATATACAGTACACTAGTTGTTGAAGCCCAAGGTGTTTAAAAAGAGGTGTGCTCAGTTCGACTGCAAACAAAAGGCAACCCGCATGCACATATGAAAATACATGGGACTCGGAACCAGAATTGACGTGACCCGGTTCCGTTTTACATTGTTTTAAATAGAGATCAGCTGATGTAGCATGGATGTAGCGCCTTGTTGACCTCTTTTCAAACACTTTGGTTGAAGCCAAATATAGAATCGATCTTTTGATACAATCGATATTAATGTATCGATATATCGATATCAATGTACCGATATATCGATATCAATGTATCGATACAATCGATATTAATGTATCGATACAATCGATATTAATGTATCGATACAATCGATATTAATGTATCGATACAATCGATAATAATGTATCGATACAATCGATATTAATGTATCGATACAATCGATAATAATGTATCGATACAATCGATATTAATGTATCGATACAATCGATATTAATGTATCGATACAATCGATATTAATGTATCGATACAATCGATATTAATGTATCGATACAATCGATATAAATGTATCGATACAATCGATATTAATGTATCGATACAATCGATATTAATGTATCGATACAATCGATATTGATGTATCGATACAATCGATATTAATGTATCGATACAATCGATATTAATGTATCGATACAATCGATATTAATGTATCGATACAATCGATATTAATGTATCGATATATCGAGATTGTTGTGATCGATGTATCAATATTATTGTGATCGATATATCGATATTATTGTGTTCAATATATCGATATTGTCGAGATTGATATATCGATATTATTGAGATTGATATAAGTGATCTTTACTTTGAATTTCCTTGCAAACGCCCAAAGACATATAATTTCTGTTTGTACTCCAAGTCTATGAGTTGCGTGAAATTTGACCACCGCGAATTAGCAGGTATTAGGCCTAAACTAGGCTGCTTGATAATATAGGTAGGTCTATACTGGGCTTGACATGAAACATGATCGGTTCTCTTTGGCTCCGCCAGAAGATTTTTTTTTTTTTTCAAACTTCTTTTCTAGGTAGCCTAGAACGACGCGACGGAGGAAATTGCTCCAGAAGCAATTAGCCTCTTTGTAAATGAGTTTCTTCAAAAAAAAGATCCCGTCTGACAACTCCAGCTTGAAATTTGAAAAATTTCGTGACTGCATACCTCTCTATGAAGCTCAAAATTTTTCCTCACTGACCCTATTCAAGTAGGTACTTTTTCAACATTCAAGAGGGTCAACATTTGAAAATTGCTCGAAATCTTTCCCCCTTTGCATTGCCAGACCTCTAGCCAGAGTCAATTTAGCCCTTTTCTTTCAAGAGGGCGAGGACCTCCTCTCTGAACAAGTACCTAAAATCGGTTTGCTCGACCTTTCTTATTATATTGATGTACGACAAAAACCCGTAAACACGCTCTAATGACGTTTTAGTTTTACGTTAATGCAAGGTTAGCAACTGAAAACTCCGGGAACTCTCGATACCTATAGTGAGTATGGTAGAGTAAAATCCCCTCATACCGTTACTCATTCACAATGGATTTCAAGAAGGACGAGTTCTAAGGATGTAGGTCTATTGTTCCTAGAACAGGTTCTTTAAGCAAAAGTGAGTTTTCCCAAGAAGGGCGAGTATGGACTCTTCTTAAAAACGGTCTCATGAGGTTATTATACCAGTAATGGTGGATCCTAGTAGCGTAAATTGAAGAATACCTATGGATGTACCTTTCTACTAAATGAGTTACATCCTCGGATCACCCCGTGTGCACTCCGTAAGGACGTTCTAAACTTTCTAAAGAAGGACTAAATTGGTGATGGGAGCGCCATGAAATTTTGAGGGACCTAACCTTTGCACCTTATTTTCTTATTTGTTTAACGTACCTGATATAGATTCTTTCGCTGAAATTGTATTTTTCACAGGGGGGTGACCTCAATGAAGAGGGTCCATCCTTTCTCTCGCCTCTCTTGATTACGGGTCTATGCATTGCTCGAAAATTCGAATATTGATAAATATTTTGCAAGATTTTGTGAACGTCAACTCTTCCTTATTCAGCTGTTCGTCCAAATTTGAAACTCTTCGAATGAACATTTCAACTATCAAAGGTATTTCTAGATTTACTTGTGACGCTGAATACGTTTTACGACATCATCTCTCATTATTGTGCGATATTCTCGTGTCTGGTTACCGCGGTTTGTTTCGACGCGTACATCGTATCTCATCAAGCTACACAAAAAGGTACACTTGCCGGTCGCAATGAAGCGTGGGAGTATTACCTACATGATAATGACAGGTAATACTGCAAAAAAAGCAGCGGTATTGCATTAGGTACTTTAAGAATACCTTCGATAGTTCATATTCACTCCAAAAGTTTAAAATTTGTTCATACGTGTTGCCTAAAGAAACAAAAAAAAAACATTTTCTACGGGTAAAAAAGAATTAGCTCGACGTCGTTTCGAGCAAACTCTTAGCGGAGAACCCGCTATCCCTTTTGTAGAGAAAAAAGAGCGCGAGCGTTGGCGTCATAATTTCAGCCTCCAAGCAATGTATGATAGGAGGGGGAATTAGAAAAGTTTCACTTTCCAGAGGGGGGGGGGGGAATTTGGAAAAATTGCAGCTCCAAAGCTATATAATTATGATAGGATAGGGACTTACAAGTAGGTATTTCAATTTATCAAGCTATTATGATAGGAGGGGAAGTTGACAAAATTTTGACTTTCAATCTGAGGCGAGGGATCGAGTCTTGTGGCTTAGACTGCAGTACAAATGGAATTTCTTTGACTCAACCGAGCGAAAAAAAAGCGTTATTCCAAGGAATGATGGAATAAAAGTTTCATCAGATTTGGACAAAATCAGCTTCACATTGAAAATTTTTTTTGAGCGTTATCTACAAAGAAGCTAATATGTCTATACACAGGCACAGAAATTCATATTTGTCACAGGGCAGTGAGACTTGCGAGTTCCCCGCTGCCATTCCAACATTCGCAAGGGCTTCTATTCGTTCTTAGTCATGTGTCAATGTTTCAAAATGTCTTCGCTCTGATCTCCCATTCCAATTCCAAAATTTTTGTGCGGTGCACATGACCTTGAGACATGGAAACTTATTTTGATTTGTGCGTTCGCGTGCGACCTCCCACTACAATTCCAAAATTTGCGCGCTTGTGCACACATGACCTAGGGAATTGAAAAAATTTTGGACACGTTTTGGTGATGTCCTTGTTCTGACCTAATTTGCGCGAATATGCGCATTTGGATGTGCGTGCGTGTGCACGTATGACCTAAGGACTTGAGAATATTTTTTTATTTCTGATCGATTTCTAGGCTGATGTAGAAATTTGCGTGCGCGCGTGACCTTGGAACTTGAAAAAAACTTCTGATTTCAGCTCGACCTCTGGACTCATTCCAAATTGCAGTACACGTGCGTACATGACTCTGTCACTCAAAGAAACTTTTCTGACATCGAAGTACGAGAAGAAGGAAAAGTGGACGGCAACTGATCAAACTGGTAGGAAGGAAGCAGGAGTAGGACTACGAACTACGCCACCCCATCTCTTCCGATAGTCAAGTTCTAACCTTACGCACATTCTCACGCAATTTCCATTCTTCTGCGGATTCAAACGTATAAGGTTGAAGGCTGAAAGAAGCCAAAAGTCAGCAAAACTCTTCCAAAAGCTGGAAGCTGCTCTGTTTTTGGAGGTCATGAGTAGGAACCGGAAGTCGAAGCTTTAAATTTCAACTTCGGGGTCGAACCCCTGCCACTTCTTTTAACATTCGGTATACATTGACGAGTTCGGTGAGCAAGGGGTTGCCGAATTTTGATCCTTTCGTGGGATTTGATAGAGTACATACTTAGACACCACATACTGTCACAGGTGTAGTCATAAATAAAATTAAAATGAATATTCATATAGATGGACGAAAGTTGCTCCATCAACGGGACACAAAGCCGCAACTCTACGTTTGTCGGACAAGTGCCTTACCATTAGGCTACAATGGAACAGAGTTTCTCACTGCGCTTTTTGTCTATCTATGGCCCTCTACCTGCGAGATGGAGAAGAGGAACAAGATCCCAGCTTGCAAACGAAGGGCGAAAAGAATCAGAACGAAATACGACATTCAAACTTCTCAGGAAACCATAATTAGAGATGAATAAGGGTAAGGCAGCCTTCCCAGGTACATATCCCGTCGATGGACCAAATTCTTTACGTGTTTTCGTCCATCTAAATAGATATTCATTTCTAGTTAGGGTTTCCTGCCTGCGACATTTAAATTTGAACAGAAGAATCTTGAAGAACAATAGGTTAACCACGGATAAGAAATAAATTTTGGCCCAAAATGATATAATAATAATAAAATAATCAATTTGGTCCAAAGTAAATGAATTGAAGAATAGGTTGAAAGAAGAACTAAATTCGTGTTTACAATTTTTTCAGCACTAGTCAAGTTTGGAGGGATGGAGTGGAGGGGAGCAGGAATGGAGTCATATTTCCTTGTTAATGGCTACTCTTTTCAGATAAAATGCTGAATATCGTCGGTGTTCCGAGATAAAAATCTACTTCTAATCTTTTTTAATAGCTTCATAACTCGCTTATAGCATTCGAATATTCAACTTATAAAAGAGACCTATCAACTGACCTTTATCCATTTCGTGAGGATGCGAATAACAACCATCTAGTTTGACATAATCCACATCCCACGAAGCAAACAGGAACGCATCAGCCTCGAGGTTGCCCAGAATACCTGGGTAACCGGCACAAGTATAATTTCCAAAATCTTCGTAAATTCCAAATTTCAATCCTTTGGAATGCACCTGCAACATCAAGTTTATTGTTTTCTTTAAAATTTATGAGTAATTAATGGTATCTAGTAACTATCTAATCCCAGGGCACGGACTTACAGCCATGCTCAAATTATACACCTTGATCATATTTTCAAGCCAAATCTTGAGAACTGAGAGGGGCCCGTTTTGTGAGGGGTGGGGTAGATTTTTTGCTGGAGAGATGTAGTCCACCAGCCTGATGAACTATATCGATTAGAGGGATGTCTGGTTAGCAATTGCTCGTAATATTGAGCACTCACCGATTTGATATTGTCAAATGAACGCTATTTCTCTCCTTAGTGGTAGTCTTTAAATAAGCATTTATAGGTAGTACTTCGGACGAAAAATCGATCTCTTCGTCTTAGAATCTTCGAAAACAATATTTATTTTTTTCAATTTTGCACCCGGAAGAGAGTAAATACCACTCTAGAAGATGAGAATCTTCCTGAAAATTCAAACCGCCGGCGTCTAATCAGGAAAACTCCAGATGATTACCGGTCTACTTGAAAATCGAGAACACTACCGTCTAATCACGGAATGGAAGTTAATTATTTGACAGTTTTACTTATCCGCAATGCGGCACAGTGACTTGTTGATTCCTTATTCACGGTATACCTCGCATACTTGCGTCGATAATGAAGATAGAGGTTTAAGTGACTCGATGTTTTTGAAATTCTCCGTTTAATTAGTCAGCTCGTAATATGTTGTACAGGCACTCTATGTGTCATTCAGTCACAAGTCTAGACGCTATGAGAGTGTATCCCTACAGGTTAGAGACCTACATAATAGCGAATATATCAGATATCATTACGGGAGACAGTATTTGAGTAAATTTACCTATAAACGGTACGCTGCACACGAATTATTCTAACGTAGCGTAACGCGACGCGACGACGAATGTTTATCTTTGCGTACAGTTTTTCAGTCTAAACCGCGAGAAATTTTATTGCTCATACGCGTCGAGGAGGTACGGTACTGATTTTTGCAAGTGCGTGAGTCTGTAAGCATTGTAATGAAGAGCAAAGGGCAAATAAGTAGCAATGCCAATACACACTGCTGCACATTACGAGTATATATGTAGTTCACGCAAGCTCTGTATACATAATTTCATTATCGTTGTCGACCCGTTTTCATCGATCGTAGCGATCATTTGTCGCGTCATTTCCAGTAGGTACTCATTGTGTAATCCGCTGGATCGTCGCTTATGTCGCATTTGCCGCACCAACAGGCAAAGCAAGAAGACATTCCTCGTATTCGCTTTCGTTTGATATAACTTTCCACTTTGCTTACTGTTCCTAGAGCATATCAGAGAGTATCCACTTCCAGAGAGTATAGACTAAGAAATGTGGTTCTAGAACGGTAACACGCGCACGACATGCCGTTAAGGTACAGACGTGTTGAAATAAGTCGACTCGAGCTAGTGCGAGTGGAAGAAAGAAAAAGGAAGTGAATGTATCTCTAGTTATACTATTATACTTCGTCGCATAAATTAATCCGATTTTAAATCAACTTATTGAAACAGCATCTCGAACGAGTGTATGTACAAACGATGTGTTAAAACCAATTCGAAACCCATTTCGAAAGATTATTAACGTTTTTACGAGCGACGTACGCTGCGTAAATGAAGCTGTTATTATTCTTTTATTAGCGGGTATTACAAACTTCTCCGAAGTATTATGTACGCATGTCTTCGTGCTTCCTTAACCAATATCAATCAATTTGAACTGACTTGATGATTGTACTTAGGTGCGAAACGTATTTGCGTAGGTGTAGGCGGTAGGAGTACGATAGCTGTCTGGAAGTAAATTTATGATTGGTGCGAGACAAGTTCGCGATTGAGGAACGCGTACATCGGTGCTTTGATCGACTCACCACTCTAATCCTCGACGTGATTATTTCGCCGGAGAATGAAAACTCGAAACTTCAGCAATATTCAAAATCCACGGTGCCCTTTGTGTCTCATAGTGTAAGCTGTCTTACAGGAACCTCTTGAAAAATATCTACCGAGCAAGATTTTAGCCGACCACGAAGAACACGAAAGAACTCTACTTGTACTATACTTCTGCGAAGTCTATTTATCGAGATAAGAAGACTTATTCTAGTCCTCAACTTGTATGTCTAGACTTGGAAGTTGAAGTCATTCTGACCTTTGAACTGCTAATTCCATGTTATAGTGGTCAAGCACATTATGACTATCATCCGCCACTGCCTCCTCAATCATTTTCTTTACCTGTCGGCGTATCGAAGTAATCAATCAATTTGGGCCGACTTCATGAAGTGCAGAAATCTAGACAAAGACTGTCTAAAACTAAATTTATGATGTAATTAAGTTCGTTTCCAAGAAATCCAAATCAACAGCTGCGAAACTCCTTGATGACTCATATTTGATAATTACTGCCGCTGAATGCTCAATCAAAATTTCAGTCGTCGACATCAAGAGTCCTTGACTGTCTCTCGTTTCTCTCAACGTTTGACCATTGAACAGGCAGCAGAATTTTTCACATTGCTGACGGGCAATTATGTTTAGGCGCATTTTCTCTGACTTCGGCTGCTTCAAATAACCAGCCTTTTACAAAAGTACTCTCAAGTCACTGGGTGCGGTATTCATCAATGAGACTATCTGCAGTATAGCTTGAAGTCTGCGATTTTCTTGATTCTTCTGATTCATGTGAATCAGTTCGAAGCTCGTTGGCGGGGGTGCCTGCCATCCTCTCATCGACCCACTCTGCCAGCTAGATAACGGGGAGAAACCTTCAGAGAAAGTGACAGCCAATTGACGCGAGAGCTATCAGAAGAGAAGTGGTATGGATCCTGAGTAGTTAGTACGACTCTCGAATTGCAAGATGTACATCGGATGCTGGAATCAAGTTGAAGAGGATAGGTGAGGCAGCAACATAGAGCGTCAGATAAGCGCAGCTGTCAGCCTTGACCGAAGAAAATGTGTTCGATTCGATACCCCGGTAGAAGATATTTGAAGCGGAACTGCCTGCGTACCTACTCAGGATGATCAGCAGCCATCCTAGCGATCGAGAAATTCGAGCAAGGACGTCTGCTCGTATAGTAAAGCTTCAAATTATACTTGTAGTGTGCTGCAGGGGTTGGTGTCTGAGCCGCTCTCGTGATGCGTCGCCTTTAACGGGGTCATCACGGTAAAGCTTATCTGAAGAGATGGGATGCACTGCCGAAACAACTGTGGCGGTGGAAAGCAAATTCAACCAAACCTGTGACGCGTTAGATGGAGTCGGTTAGACTGAACTTGCAGTAGGATAGACGAAGGGAATATTATTCATGATCCGTTGGAAGTTCAAAATCATGATCAAGAAGTGAGAATCGGGCATCATTTCCCGATGGAAGCGGAAAAGGTGGACGTGGTAGTGACCTATCTAAGCTGTTTGCGATGGCTTTTAGAAAACAAAACACAAATCTAACGCACACCGACGCGATATTCCGAACGACTTCCACCACCACCTACGGCACAAATTCGCGGCAATTCAAAACTACTGCTACCGAGCAGTCTCTCTCCTGAAGAACAATGAAGAGAAGAGAAAAGAATCAAGAGGAGCACATCTCACTCTCAAAGAAGATGTGCTTTCCTTTGGTCCATCACCCTGCTCCTGATCACAGTGCGAAATCGACTGTCGCTCAACTGCAATTGTTGAAGCACCCTTGGCCACTCATCATTTGTGTAAGATGAATATCCAGCTGGGCATGATCTCGGCAGATCATGTGCTAGCGTGCGAGTCTTCTCGCCTCCCTCATCTTGGCAAGTCGCTCTTTCCTTTTACAAGCGAATATCGCCCAGTTTCCTTTTTGCAAGGCCTGTTGTCCAAATCCATAGTACTTGCGGAGGGAGACTTGAAGGTTGAGGAAGTTTAAAATGATGATTTAACCAACTCTTCAGTAAATTTTATAATGGCTCGTGGAAGGTAAAAAGGGTGTTCTCATCTCCTGTCCAGACAACAAAGATATCATCCACATATCTGTACCAACGATGGATGTGCATGATAAAGGCAGAAAACTGATTAGGATCAGAACTAAAGAGGGGACCCTCCATCCTACCCATAAATACCTCAGCCACAAAAAGGGACAAGAGACCGCCCATAGGAAGCCCATTCGAAAACTGATATGTAGTGTTGCGGAACTCTGAATTCGGATATAGTATCGGGAGGCACCCCAACCTCACTCAATATACTGCAAAAGTATCCAGTGGATTCCTCTATCGGTATATTTGTATACATGACCGAGACATCAAAAGACAACAATTGAGCACAGAGCGGTAAAGGGGACCGGGCACTCGTCAATTTTTTTACTAGGTCAAACGAGTTTTCAATACCTAGGAGCCCGAGTCATGCACAAACCAAACGGCGAAGTAACGGCTCAGTTGGTACGTGGGGCAAGCCATAAACAAGACCACCGACCTGATAGGAAAGTCCTATTTGTGAGTCCGTACAACTTCGGTACATGAGGGCTCATGACTTTGAAAGCCTCCCTCATAACACGACTGTTCAACACCTCATTAGAGCCGTTAATAAAATTGCGTATATTTTCATTGTAAGAGTTGAAAACACCAGCACGAGTAATAGTATGACCATCTTTTTCATGGGCAAAAAAACTTTGGTGGCAGTGGCAAACGCGCTGCTGCCAGATGATGATTTCACTGCTTTTTTCTCCAAAAGACCTAAAAACGGATTTTTACGGATTTCACTGATTTAACAATAACGATCAAGAAAAATGTATCTCTCATACTTGTGACTGAGGCACTTTTCCCTCGATCGATTCAATACGCGGTATCAGTTTATAAGAACCAAGAGAAACGTATCTCTCATAGGAGTGATTGAGGTACTTTTCTCTTGAGCACAAGCGAACCTTTTTTTTTTTTTTCGCAAAATCTGTATTTTTTTTCAAGGACCGTAAATCCGTAGATCTGGCAGCCATGCAACCGTACCGCTCTGAGTAAGGAAAGTCTCAACTTTAGAAACATATTCAGAATCCGGAAGAACCACAGACGCCACGCCCTAGTCCACCCCAGTAATAACAAGGTTCTTAAACCGGACTTTCTCTTTTTGACATGTTTCACGTCTTCACTCTACCCTGATCCCTGATTTGAAATTTTCTGAGTGTCCTACCCCCCTCACCCTCGTCTCTCCGTGGGTGATTTGAAAATTTGCGAGTTCATCCCGCGAGTTCACGTATCGATATAATCAATATCGATATAACCGATATCGATGTATCGATATAACCGATATCGATGTATCGATATAACCGATATCGATGTATCGATTATATCGATATCGATGTATCGATATAACCGATATCGATGTATCGATTATATCGATATCGATATATCGATTATATCGATCGATATCGATGTATCGATTATATCGATATCAATGTATCGATATATCGATATTATCGAGATTGATATGTGATCTTTACTTTGAATTCCGAAGTCATACATAATTTCTGTTTGTACTCTGAGTCTATGAGTTGCGCGAAATTTGACCACCGCGAATGAGCAGGTATTAGGCCTAAACTAGGTCGCTTGATTATATAAGTCTATACTGGACTTGACACGAAACATGATCTTTTTCTATTTGGCTCCGCCAGAAGATTGTGACAGTGCTCACGAAGGAGTCCAGGTTTGTAAGCTGAAAACCCTCGCAGCCTCAAAATGGAGCTTGGGAATTGTAAAAATTTCTAATAAAAATCAGGGATGCCATCTTATCCTTTTAATTTCGTGCCTATAAAGGGACTTTAATATTCTTTGTGCCTGGTAGGATAAGAAAAACCAGGATCTTACGATTCGAACCGTGTGTCTACGCATGCGTAGATTCTTACGAAAAATTTTAGTCAATTATATACCAAATTTAGAACCATCTTGAGGTCACAAACCGATTTAAACCCGAGACAGGCTCGGAACGACCTATAAATGCCTCGGGTCGAGACCTTGGGAGGGCCAGGTCTTCCCGTAATGAGATTGTTAATCTATAGTTGCGCGTTACGCGATAAATAAAATAATTTCGAATGATAACACCTTTTTAAAGGGACCAAAAAATGTATTAAAATTTCAACACCGAACAATAGATAAATACAATGCAAAAGTAAAAACATGAATAAATGGGGAATGCATAAATAATCAAATTATCATTAAAATTAGGATAAAGCCATCCATTTGGCTCTCGAGCAACAGGAGAAAACACTGAATTTATAATTTCCTATAAACCAGGACTAAATTGCTGGGTGTGAGTCTCTCCTCATTATAATAAAACATTTTTGGAATAAAATCATAATTAGGTCATGTAGGAAAACATGAAACTTCCTTTCTCAGACCAAAAATACGTAATGAAAAATGAAATCGAAAGTAGTACGATATATTCAAATCGTGCGAAGTAATTTTATAAATTGAGTACTTCAAATAAAGTAAAAAAGAGGGGGGGGGGGTTCTAATCGGCCCTTATTTCCTTAATAGGTATGCAAATTAGCCCGCCGAAAACCGCTCAAGCAGTCAATATAGACTTAAAGAACTAGGTGTCGATCCAATTCGACTCATCCTTGCCTAAGGGATGAGCGATCTCCTAAAATAAAGAAAAGAAAAATAAACCTGGAGGCAAGGCCCGCGATTGTGCTTATACTATCTTTGCGCTTAATTCATTATTGCGACTTACATTTCTTGCAACAAACCGGTAACCCGCCTAAGAGAACAGCCGCATAGGGGCTGAGGCAAATGTAATGAGGTATCGAACACCTAGGAAAAAAAGACGGTTGACGCCATCGCGAACTTCGGCGAAATCCAACCGCGTACTGTTGGGGAAGTTGGAGCTTCTTAGCCTCCTCCCCTTAATTGACAGAAATAAATAAAAAATGAATTAAACGAATAAAAATTCGTAATACGGGACATTCCCGAGAAAATAATAGAAAAAATTTAAATAAGTGCGATTTCGAGTGGGAAAGACTGCACACCCGAAAAATCGAAAATATGTGACAACCATCACTGTTGCTCGTTGATCATGAATGAAAAGCTTGCTTATCAATGGCCATTGTGTAAATTAATAATAAGCAACATTAATTAAGCATAACAAAAATAATGACATAAAAAACGATACGTGATATCAAATGAGTACTGGTAGACGGATGGACGATGATTGGACGGACATTTTGGTCGAAATAGGGGTCGTGGGCGCCCACACTGATTGTGCGTCCCCACGACAAATTAGCCGGACATGATCGTATCACGACACATCACTTCGTAGATAAAAAAAACATCGAATAGTATAAAATATTTTAAATTTGGGTTTCAATTATTCATGACGAAAATTAGTTCGTATTCACTTGACGAGATAATTGACGAATTTTAAAATCAGCGAAAAATAAATCTTTAAAACTTTAATTCACGGAACATTGCCGGAGGCATAATATGTACGAGCGAGATCTCGTACATCACATGATGAAAAATATAAACGAGACCGAACTCGCATGCTATTCGGGAGCATTGTCGGATAGAGACTGATTTTTAGAAGTGTCGAGAGTATCGCCCTTACTTCTCAATTGCGTCTTTTAGTCGTGCAGGCAATGGTGGATCTGGAACATCCATCCATATCTTCCCCAAGATGTAACAACCAGTTGATTCAATCACCGAGGGTATCCGAAATAGGAATTTAGATGCCGCACGTGTTTGGGACAAATTTTTTTTCATACCATCTCGAGAACGGTCTACTTCGAACTATTTTACGACTTCCTCGAGAGGCGAGCGCAAGCTCATACATACATTCACCAGCCCTTAGCATAGATACTGCCTAACTCCCGCTGCGGAGTCATTGAAGTCTATTTTGTTGAAAAGAGGATCTTCTTTCGAAAGTAATAAAAACTATTGCAGTGTTAAGATTGCCAGGATGTGTGCCTATTATAACCCAAAACTAAGCGTTTTACTATTTTTTCTCCTTTTCATTATAAAAATTTTATTGATTCAGTCCAGCCTCGAGGACAAAACGTGCTGGTGCATGTATACATCAAAACGAACGAGGGTGAATTAATTTTAACTATCAGGAAAAGAATTTCGAGCGACAAGTGCGTACCGCAATAGTCATACGTGTTTGAATCCACCGGTTCGTCGCTTTCTTCTTTTCAATGAAATACACTATTTGAGAGGGTCGATACGGTACAGCGAGAGATACACGAACAGGTTCGATCTACGTTTCGTGTATCTACAGCGTAGGGAAAAAACGCCACGTTACAAGATTTTTTTCTTCAGCGATTGTACAGCTAAATTGCACCAACCAGGTAGCTCAGAAATCCCTGAGGGGAGGTCATCCAAAATGTGTTTGACCTCAGGGAGATTTGAGTTTGGAGGTATTCACTTCGCCAGCGCTACCCATGTTTTTAATTTTCCAAAATCTCGAGAAAGAGGAATGGCAAATTTCGGCCCATGAGCAAGAATTTGGACCTCATCAGATGGATCTCAGACAAATTGACTACACGTTGATTTAACTGAATGGGGGGGGGGGGATCGAGTCCCTCACCTCTATTTGGTTCCCGGTTAGGTTGTTGATTTACCCGAAGACCCTCCAGCTAAGGGTCTTTACCCCATATAAGTTCAAGGGAAAAGGTTCGACACTTTTCATCCTCCATGCGCATCATAAAATTATCGGAATCCCGCACCTTCAAAAACTGGCTCAATTTTTGGTGAGCATAATAGACAAAGCGCGAGTACTTATCCCGTTGGGCATGCCACCTGCGTTTCTCGGTATCCAGCCATTTACGAGCGTCTCCAAACAGTCACGGGTCCCAGGAAAGTGAGAACCAACACGAAACGACACAAAGCATGGTCTTAGGCCATCGCTCTCCTTGGGTTCAACATGGGACGAACTTGTCGTCACCCTGGAAGCTTTCTCAGCCACCACTATGAAACCAGCGCCTCAGGTACTAGCAAAGTATATCTTGAACCATTTCTCAGTCTTTCCCCAGTGATCGATTCTGATAGATTATTTGAATTGGAATGGAAAAATCTCCCTTGATTTAAGTTCTACATAGTTAAGTTCGCTCCAATCAACCTAGTTTATATATTTGAAAAAACTTCACGAGTCGCAAACAAAGCCAGCCACGAGTTCTCGTTTTTGTTTATAATATTTTGTTTGTTTCCATTAATGTAAAACATCGTCTATTCAATACAAAGAGGCTAATTAGGATTACGTGTTTTTGACGAGTAGAGCATTGAAAGATATAAAAAGGAGAAGTAGGCCTATGTCATTGAACAGTATATCTCGTGAGAATTTCAACAATTAAAGAAAAAAAAACATATACTTGAGTGACTCTCGAAAAAATTTACGTGCCTAATATAATTTCAACTTTCAGTGTCAAGATAAATTTACTTGAACGAGAATGACCGACCTTCCTTCAGAAAAGGTTTTCGGGTGATCATCAAAATACTGCATGCAACTCATATTGAGTACTCGTGCAAGGGAAGCCTTAGTTTGAGGTGCAGATGGTGCGTTTTTGTCTGAAAATCAGTTCGACGCAAATTATAATGAAAAATGAAGAAAATGGAAGCTTGGAGACTTTCTATGGGAAGACTCACGGATAAGTAGTGAACAACTTTGCCAAGTTTTGTTATCAGTTAGAGCTCGATGGATACAGAAACGTAACCTGAAAGCTCCCAAATAGTACCCTCTATCCTTTCACCTTCCTTTAGTCTAGCTAGTTTTAGCTTTACCACTAACACAAGATCATACTAAAAAGGCATACGATGAAAACGAACGTGCGTCTGAACACTTATTTCCGAAGTTTAAATTATCATGTCTAAAGCTACGGAATAATTATGATGATCATCGTAAATATCTCTAAAGCGAAAAAAACACTCATGTATATTTTGACGCCATTTCAAAAGCAAACTCATAACTCAATTATCGAAAGGCAGTGCAGCGTTCAGGAGCGAAATAAAAAACGAAAACTTGTAATTAATTTGTCGATGAGCGACTACCGGTATTTAGGCAGTAATTATTGTAGGTAGAAATAATTATACCTCTCGTGTCGCAACCTACAGACATTTATTTTTGGTACATGAAGTTATCCAATTTATACGGATGTGCCAATAAGCAATTATTATACTGTGTAGAACACGAGCAAAGATTTTTCAAAATTAGACAGAATTACACTCGAAGTATGACAACATCGAGAAAGGATGGATAACGAGTAAGTTCGCGCCCATGGGTCCGGTACCTAATGTGTCCGAACTTCCATTCCAAAGGTAACGACGAATAATTTAGAAGGAATAAAAACAGTGACGATAAAAATAAAGCCAGGGAACGAGAGGGAGAGAAGAGAAGAAAGACATGTCGAGCAAATTAATAGCTTTCTGCGGTAGTCGAAGCGAAGGGAAAATTATAAGTACAAGAAATCTCGATTTCGTTGATAATCGAGAGTAAAAGTGGCGCAACGGGAATGTTTTGTCCGCATGAAGAACATCGTGGATAGCATTTTTCTTTTCCAGTTGTACAGTATCGTTCTTATGTTATTTTTTCTTCTCCAAACAGCTTAATTAACACGCATCGTGCGTATTTGTATTACTCGCGCAGGTTACTAACCTTCCACATGTAATTCATTACAATCGTCTTATTTTTTTCCTTTTCATTTTTTATGTAACTTTTCATATCCGTATATATTTTTTGATATAGAACGTGTTCGTTATTTGGTGCCGTTTATAGATTTAACTATCTTTTTTTTTTCCAATTAATAAAAACACCATTTTTATAGTCGGATTTCTACCTCACCTACGGAGGAGACTGGATGGAATAAAAACATTCTCTGATTCAGCCTGATAAAACAATTAAGAACCGTTCGTTATTTAAAAGTAAATAACTCGTAGACACGTTGAGTCACTTGTGTCGCATGTGCAGCCGCCCGTCCTTCTTTGTGAAGTGGGCGCGGATTGCGATTGCAAAATTTTTATTCTACCTTTCTAGTTATGACTACAGAGTTGGAAGAATCTCCTGAACAAAGCACCCTCTGCTTGGCGACCACCCGAATTCTTGCATGTAAACCAACCACAACTCAGAACTAAATTGCTGTTGGCGGGTCATCTTCCTCTTTCTTCGTTTTGCAGGGTGTCTTCTGTATGTGGATGGTATTTACGTGTCGAACAGGTCTAGCGTGGCTTGGCATTTGCATACTCCATTCCATATCCATCTTTTGACTGTGGCTATCGACAACAATCTCTTGAAGACACCGACTGAGCTTGCTCCACTCCTGAACCCCACCCTCAAATAAGATGTGCTTTGGTCTATCGTCCAGCCTCTAATCGCAATCCGAACACACTTTCCGTTCAATCATTCTTGACTTCTTATGAAGGTACTTGTTGTAGTAGCCATGATCGCTCTTCACGTGCTTCAGGTGAAAGTTTAGCTGACCACGGCCTTGGTCCATTCTCTCATGAAAGTTATCTATCGACACACGGGTTGTTCACTTAACATTTCTAGCTTTCTATGTCTCAAGCATAGAGCGACTGGCCTCTTGCCTGATCTGTAAATCCTTTGGATCAGTCGCTGTTCTCTTCTTCTCTTAGAACTGCTCCGGTCCATCCTCAGCCAGAAGAGCCTCCGTCGAGACAGTGTGGTAGGCTCTAGCACACCTCAGCCCGACTCTTCTTTGGTTCTTTTCTATCTCTTTCCTTCTGTACGCTACCTCTTGGAGTTGGTCCATACTGAGGCACCATATTGGAGGAACGACAGTGCGCTGCTCATCATTATTCATTATCCTTTTTTTTTTTTTGCTTCCCACGCCTCTTCTTAGTTCGTCATCAGGCGGCTTCTGCTGCCGTCAGGAAATTGAGCTTGGAGCTTAGCTTTAAGTCAAACCAGTTGCTCAAATACTCCATCACCTTCTTGATTTCTACACCTCTAAGGCGAAAGATGGGTGGACTGAACTTCTCTTCGGTGGTGAATAATATGGCCTCGGTCTTTCCTACAACGAGTTCTCTTCTAGCCACTCAATCCTTGCTCCTCACCGCTATAGTCGTGTCGTCAAATCAACTTACTAGTGTGTCATCCAAAGGGCAGATAGGCTTAACGCATATCCTGTTGAACGCAACGTCTCACAAAAGGTCCCCAAAGACCGACCTTGGGGCACACCATTAGTAACTACGTGCTTCACTGTACCAGCAGATATATGTGCTTGGATTACTTGACAGCAAAGATCCTTGTTCTTGTTTCCTCCCCTC
This sequence comes from Aspidiotus destructor, assembly GCA_035079395.1. Taxonomy (NCBI): domain Eukaryota; kingdom Metazoa; phylum Arthropoda; class Insecta; order Hemiptera; family Diaspididae; genus Aspidiotus; species Aspidiotus destructor. The sequence goes on along the minus strand of JAVHKZ010000015.1, from coordinate 22,026,462 downwards.
TCCCTCTCAGGTTTTCATCGGAACTCATATTGAGTGTAATGAGCTGTACGTGGAGCAGATACAATTTTTCTTTATTGGTTTGCACGGTGAACCGAATTGGTCTCTCAACAATACCGAGGAAGATGAAGAACTCCACGTATGCTAAGAACAATAGAGGCATAGAACCATGTGCAGTAAAGAAGAAGAAAAAGAATGCAGAATGGGTGGGCAGATCTAGAATCACGTTGTCCATATTAAACATCCCCATGCTGCTGCTACTTCTCATTTACTGGCACCACAAACACAGAACGCTCAGAAGGGAGCGCCGATGATTTAAGAATAAAAGGGCAGAAACAAAAGAGAAATTCAGAGGCCATTACAGGTTTGCAATGGCAGCGAGGACCCCACAACCTCCTGCGCTTGAGATCACATTGGCACAAAATGTAAGCCTGGGGAGACAGTGATTTCTGGCTCCGGCCCCAGCTCCTGGCTCCAGTTTCTCAAAAAGCTGAGCGGAGCCAAAGAGCTGGATTTTTGCAGCGGAGCCGGAGCTAGCTGAGTTTCTTGATCTTCTGAGCGGAGCCTCCAGGAGAAAAAACAAAACAAGCAGAGCTAATATCATTAATTTCGAAGCTCTAGTCGGGTTGTCTTTACTTCAAGCTTCAAGCTTTAGGGCTTTGGATTTTGAAACTTGTCGAATTTTTCCTCTTTTTTTTTTGTCATTTTGACTAAAGAGCAGCTCCTGAGCTTCTTGAAAAGAAAAGAGTGGAGCAGCTCCCAACGAGCTGAGGAGCTGACCAAAAGAGCGGAGTTTTTGGCTCTTTTCAATATCAAATTTATGCTCCAGCTCCTAGCTCCGGCTCCTCGAAATGTTGGGAGCGAGCCGGAGCCAGCTAGGCTTGCAAAAATGACCACTCAGCAAATGAGTGGGCTGAGCTCTTCTCAGTACACTGTATACTAGGCTTGATGTAATGAAAGCTGAAAGTTGAAATTTATCCAAGTCCCTAAAATAGATAAAAGTCATTAATGACCTCACGTCACGTCACGTCACAGAAAACTCCCGGACGCGGACGTTTTCTAACGATGTAATTTCCCTAACAAAATGGATAGCGGGTTCCCCGGTAAGAACGTCAAGAAAAGACAAGAAGAACAGGACGGACCCTCCCTCAAAAAGTCAGAATTTTGATACGCTGCGCGCTGCTGGTGAGCTTCAATAGAAGTTCTAGTTGTAGATGGAAGCCCTGGTAGAGGAGTAGATACGCGCGCGTCTATGGTACAGGTCGGACATCCTGAATTCCAGGTTGAGTGCCGAGTGCTCCCTCAATCAGTAGCATAGATCCCTGTAGCAGCCTCATTGATCGATAAGGTACAGTGCGTAAACCTTGAAGAGAAAATGGAGCCAAGCTACTCTCAACCCAAGCCCTCTAGACTACCAATACAATGCCAAAAAGGGTGAATACCGGTGCCAGAGGTGCGGTTTGATGGAGACCACTTCGGGTGCACGCACACGCTCATACGTCTCTTTTTCAAAGGCGAAAATTTGCAGAATCTGTTGACTAGATCAAACTTTTTCAAGTTCCCTCTTGTTATAAAGAGTTTGGAGGTGAAATTTTTCCAAGTTTCAAAGATTTTTTGAACTCCGAAAAGTGGGTCAGACCTCTAACCTAGTTTGCCGGAGAGACGGTGGACGTTTTTCAGATTTCCTGTTGAACTGAAGGGTGCCAAATAACTTTGCCCAGTTTTACTGTTGAACAACTTTCTTGTGAATCTGTTTTATACCTATGAAGTTTGAAACGTTGTATATCTGGCTCATTGAAGGGCAGTGCTGCCAGATGATAGTTTCAAAAATCCGTATCTGCCCTGAAAACAAATTTCCAAGGACTTCGACTGATCCATTAATAACAATCAGGAGAAAGGTATCTTTCATAAGAGCAGCTGAGATACATTTCCCTTGATCGACTCAATATTACGGAATAGTGCACTGTCAGCCCATAACGAACAGGAGAAAAGTATCTCTCGTACCGATGTCTAAGGTACCTTTCCCTTGATCGCAAGAAATCCCCATTGCACGTAAAATCTATAAAAACAAAAAAGAAAAACCTGTATCTTTTTCGAGGACCAAAAATCCGTAGATCTGGTATCCATCCTAGTTGCTAGGCCTATAAGTGTATGGAGTATGTCTACTTGAAATCGACGTCAATTTTTAGTCGATTTAGTTCCGCCCATTTCGACCCAAAATCGACCGCATATCGACCAGAAGTCGACTCAAAATCGACCGCTTCTTTTCACGAAAATTGAGTCCACTCAAAGTCGACTCCAGATCAACGTTGATTTGAGGGCGATGTAAGGTCGACAAAAAATTTGGGGATATCGACTCGAAATCGACCTAAAATGGACTTGGCAAATGAGTCGACTTTAGAGTCGACACTTGTCGACTCGAAATCGATTGAATTTCGACGTCGAAGTGAGATCGATTTCAACAATATATCGACGCGATTTCGAACAAGACTTTAAATAAAAAGATAAATCTTTGGTCGATTTTCGGTCGACACTGGGGGAAAAATCGACTTGAAATTGAAGGTCGACAAATTTCATCAGGATTGCATATCTAGTTACTTGAAGGAGCTATTTTAATCAGGCTATCAGTGCTGCAAGATGATACGAAGGTTTTATTGAGGCGGTGGTGTTTGTAACACTGCATATCGGGCGAATTGAAGGGGCTAAGCAAATTGGTGTATGAAGCATTGCATACCTAGTTACTTGGAGGAGCTGTTTTGATCAGGCTATACTAACCGACTTCCAAGCTATACATGTGGTAGGAAGGGGACTTGAAAAATTTTCAGCCTTTGAGCTATAGGTGATAGGAGGCAGACTAGGAAGAATTTCGATCTCGGAGCTATAGGCGATAGGAAGGGACTTGGAAAATTTTTAACTTCTGTCGGATGTATACGATGGGCGAGGACTTGGGAAATTTTTCAAGTCCAAGGTCATGTTGTCTCCCAGGCGGCGGAAATTTCTTCCGGGAGACCCCCCGATAAAACAGGTTTTTACAGTTAATCTTAAATTCAAGGCCATGAAGATGTCCAAATCTCTATTGATGTCGTCATCTCCTACAGCTCCATATTTAGGGTGAATTCCCGTCTACTTTTCATGTACATTTATCTCAAAGTTTGAAGAGTGTGGTAGCTTTGCCACTAGCAGATGAAATACTTTTCACACCGCATAAATTCACGAATTGCTCGCCATATGACGTCATCCGAAGCTCTACGCCTAGTATATTCTACCTAGACTAATAATTCAAAAAAACTTACGTAATTTGAAAGGTCCCGCATTCCATACGGAAAACGTCTGAGGTCAGGCTGGAGTTGTCCGTTGAACGACCGCTCTTTTTCGAGCCAACAATCGTCTACGTTTACGTATTCGTAGCCGGCAGCGGCATATCCTTCGGAAATTAGGAGATCAGTCATGGTTCGAAAGAGTCGATCACTGTAAGAGAAAATTTCACAGAAAAATAATTAGTGAATTTTATTTTCATTTTACGAGCTTCTTCACCTACTCAAAGGGGCATCAGCTCGGATGGGATAACTATAGAGAGTTGGTGGAAATTGGAAAGATTGAAGACTGCACAGTAGAGGATGGAAATGAGTGGAGCGCAGATAGTTAAGAGAGTTAGTGACCGTACCTATCGGAATCTTTACAAATGGCAGACGGAAGGCGAGAAGAAAAATAGTGAGCGAGGTGGATATTTTCAAAGGCGGGACATGAGAAGAGATTATGGAAGATGATAATTCAGAAACTTATCCTCTTTTTGTTTGATTATCAACCTACCTGATGCAATTATCAGGATCGTTTTTGCAGTCTGTGTTGCAACGAAATCGTTCCCAGGCTAGCCAGCCCATTGGTGGCGTTCGGGCTAGTCCATTTTCCAAGGCTCGACATAACGTAAAAATTATCGAAATTAAAGGTATCCATTTTATCAGATGATGCATTTCTCGAAAAACCTGAAAACAAACAAGAAATATCGATTTTAAAATCTACATTTATACTTGGATGGAGATTTCATCTAATAGATTCTACTGTATGCACAAATTTTGAGCGTCACGCTTCTCGGAAATATTTTTTCCTCTGCGATGATAATTCGCACTTGCCCATCGTATATTTAGATACATACGTACGTAATGAATACACATACAGCTGCAGCGTAAGTTGATTATTTTCTACGAATTTTCAACGTTTTCTAATGGTATAGGCTACCTATATTTACATGTAGACTCAATAACCGAATTAAACGCCACACGACACGACGGCGCGACTAGTGAGATTAGTTTTCGCACTCGAATATCCATCAAAGAATGAGATTATATTACATGCTATTTATTCACGAAGTCGACGGCTTTCTTCAGGTCGAAAATTGCACGATTCTTCTTTCGCGCGCAGAACAATGCTATGATGTATCTTCGCTGCTGCACGTGATCGAGTAACATAAATCACAGATACTAGAACCGGGGCGATGTAGCTTCAGGTCAAAAACATTTCGGGGAGGAGGGTGGAAGAGGATTTTGCGGAACAGTGCTCTAAATTTTTTGAACACAGGGTGATATAGAGTCAGGTCAAATTTGACAAGGAGAAAGTAGCGACAGATCTAACGGACGGAAAGCTTACATCTTCTTCCAAGAGCCCTTTAAATATGATTCGGCTGGACCTCAAAGGTATATTTACGATAAAAATGCGGACGAGGAAGAATTCTAGTAGAACAATAACGATATTAGAACATTTTGGGCACTTATAAAAATATTATGACTGAGCGTTTTTACTCAGATCCAGCTGTGGAAGGGCAATGTTGTTGGAGCAAGTGGATGAATTTAGGAAAGACGGAGTTATTTCCACTAGTTGATACTGACATAAGCTAAATTCATCAAGTCGAAAGAGGAGACAAAGTAAAGGATGCATTGGATGGGAGGATGTCGTCAATCAGTAAAGATTAGGATCTTGCAAAAAGAAAAGTGAGAATTAAATTCATTTTATATCCCAACGTACCAGGGAGATGATACCCATCAACTTGTTATTTTTAGTTTACCGTATGAAACTTTGAAATTCAAAATGAGACAATCAGTGGAAACTTTTTGGACAGTACATTTATTAAGCAGCGTCTTGACAAGGGCTCAGAATATTTTATTAAAAGAGAAGCTCCCTTCAAGCAGCTTGTTGCGGTAAAATTTATTACGATTTTTATTCAATTCCTTCTCAATTTTTAAAAATAAACCGTCGTCTGTCACATTGCTGTATTTACCTCGCAAGAAAGTTATTCGATTTGTAATGAAATAATCCGTTGAATATCGGGTCAAACTTCTCACACGTGACAGACTTTCGAAATATTGACCAAGAACTCTGCCTGGATATCGAATCGTCAACCTTTAGAAGTATATAAAAATGCTGATATATTTTGTTACGTGCGAGCACGTGAATATTTTATAAACTGTTTGTTCTGTCACACAAGAAACAATCATTCGCATTAAGCAAACATTCCGCGGGCATTCCTCATTTTTACAGCAAGAATCAACTTCTTTTTTACTCTTTCTTCCAATCTGTAAGTATAATTGCTGTACTTGTACGAGCAAATCGGTGTCGTTTAATTTATGTAATAAGCGGTACTTTTTTCGACAGCTTGTAAATATTTTCAATGGAATTAACTCTTCTTTTTTGATCACAATATGTATTCCCATACTTATTTAACGGAATTTTTCGGTCAGACCGCATAATGCCGGGTATTTTATTTCGATAGTGGAAAAGAAGTTACGAAATTTCGACCACGTACTAATTCGATTTTGAGTGGGAAAAAAAGTTCAACTTTTTCAATGGCACGCGAAGCAATTACGCGGATTAAATAGTCTACAATATTTCTTCAACTCTTTTGCCCATTGGCAAATCTTTACCTACAGCAGTGTTTTTCATATTCTTCGAAAGACACGCGACCATCTCACCTTGCGAACTGCCAACAAAAAATTTTACGATTCTATCCAATAGGATATACAATTATGATGTTTTTTTTTCTTCGTTTCTTTTGTTAGACGCATGCAACCCGGCCTCAAAATGATATTGTGTAATGATAATAAAAAAAATTGAAATTTATTCGGTACTAGGTAGAAGCTTTATTATTATAGCGAAGGTTACCGCGATGAAAGTTGAAATTAAAGCTAGTTCGGATAGAGGATTTGAGAAATAATGAAGAGCGTCGAAATATCGAAAAACAATTTCCAACAGCGCGCGACCACTTGCATTTTCATTCTGACAGGTGATGAAAAAATACGAGCAGAGGAAAGAAAAATAATTCGAAATAAATATTGCCTTCGAACTTTTTGCAAGTCCGTAAATCGTGAAACCGACGAGCACACGATGCGACAATAAATTACGATTAAATCACGATCGCATCATTGGAACGAACCGTTTAGACACCCCGATAATTGCCTAAGCTCACTCTTTCTTCGAATTAGTTGGTTCGATAATGAAAAAAAAAATGATACATGATCGATTTATTATAATAATAGCGTAGGTCGATGAGAAGAATAACGATTGTGCGAGCGCAAACCAATAGATACTATTTTGCTTTATCTGCCTTTTGTGTATTTTTTAAAAATGTGAGTCAAGATCTTTTCAAATCAATATTTTGTAAATATCTTACGAAAGAGATACGTACGCGGACAAGTTTTCAATAAGAGGCGTTCTTTCGTGAATTGTGTTTCTATATAGATTTGATTGGAATAATTCGCTCGTGTCCACCCGTCTTCTATTCTGAAGTGGGTGCGGGTTGCGTATGCATCAATTCTGTTTCCTCCAACACCAACTTTAGGATGGGAAGAGTCTCTTTCGCGAAACCTTTACTCTATAGGCACAAAAACTTTGGCACTTATACATTGATCACAACTTAGAACTGAATTGCTTTTGGAATCTCTTCTTCTTACTTCATTTTCCTAGGATGGTACAGAGAGGTTTTAGAAAGGCCATAGAGTGGTCCATTCTGTATCCATCTTCTTCCCCATACTGAAACAGTGAAGGAAGACATCTGGTTCCGGGCCGCTTTGTATCTTACTATGATGGCTACCAGGCTACTCGAAGCGAGTGCTTCATCTACGAAAAGACCCGACTTACCTAGCTGCGCTAACGCCTCCACGGCCGCGGCTCACCTTCAAATAAGGTATGTTGTGGTCTATCATCCCGCCCGTGATTCACATTGCGAACAGTTTACCCGCTTTACATGCCTCAAATTTTCATGAAGATACTGGTTGAAACAGCCATGGCCGCTCAACACCTGATTCTTGCAAAGATGAAGTAAAGAATCATTGGAGAAGAGAAGGCCAACAGGGAGATTTTGATGTTGGCCACAAGTCTCCGGATCTATACTTTGCTAATTCTACTCGAAACAATTGAAAGATTTCGAACTATGATTGTCCAATTTATTCATGATCATGATCTTCGTTGTCGTATAAAATCAAATCGATTGCTCTCTCTTTCTACTGGTGATTATCTTTAATCATCCTCAATTACGGGAACGGATCTATTCTTGTTGGTAATTGTGTTTGTTTTATTCAAAATGAGGAATACTTTCCCAACGTGAAAATCCTATTGAAAATCTCTACGTATTACGATTCTATACGTGGGTCACATATTGCAAAACTATTGATAGGTTAGTTTAGAAACATTTCAAGACAAGATTCGCGAGGCTTTCTGATGAGTAAAATCGTGTATATTGCAAAAACGTCTCGAATTTTTTTATTTCATCTATTACGCTCTACGAAGGTAAGTTACTTGTCGCCTTAGTTTGAGAAAAAAATCTAACCTGTTTTATTTTTTTTCCCTTTTAATTCACTAATCCTTTTTCTTTTCTCTTTCCGCTCTCGTTATATTTAATTAGCTACATGCACTTCTTACGCAATCATTCAGAGTAATATTAACAAGTTAGAAAAGATGATAAGATGATTTCGAAAAATGTCTACGGCCGATGTACTTACGTACGTAACCTGTATGAATTGTTTATTACATTGCAAAAACGAAGACGAGATAAGTTTTTCTTTCATATGATCAATTATTCTGAAGAAATTTGATAATTAGAGGAATACGGATTTAACAAGCTACAAAAGATGCTGGACAACATTATCTTGCACGATATGACAACGATCTTATGTGTATATGGCGTGGCTCTGTAAAGCCCTGGAGCAGTTCCTCATTTATCACCCCTCCATCTCGTTTACGAATGCGGTCGGAGGTGACTGTATAATTTACTATATCTATGGATTTTTGGGCGTCCCTATTCATTCACGATCCCTTCAGCCCAATACCCATAAAATCATTTTAAAATACTTTCATTATCTCGTGCTTCCTACTATTTTTCTTGGGCCGATAAATGGGTCCCATTATCTTTTTGGGCTTATTGTTCTCTGGTAGGGACGGTATTCATGAGTATGGAATATAAAAGAAAGATACCTGGACCGACCTTTCAGTGTATTCCAGTCCATGGTTCGTCATTCTGTCCTGTTGCTCATAATATGGCAGCTTTTGATAACTTACTCGTATCCCTTCGAATTGAACTGCCTTCAAAAGATTGTTAACTCTAAAACACTCAGCGAGAGCAAAAGGGGTCAATGTGGATGTAGACGTGATGATTCGTGGAAAGATCACCAGGAGATGCCTTGATTTCTTCACCTCCCCCGTGGTTGTAAGATGTGCTCTTCGCCCGTTTGATTTCCGATCGCCATTTTACAATCCTACCCCTGTCAAAGTGTTGTTCGTCAGGCAGTGCTGTCAGCTGATAGTTTCGAAAATCCGTATCCGCCCTAAAAACAGATTTCTACAGACTTTGATTGATCTATAGGAGTATCTGAGGTACTTTTCCCTTGATCGACTCGACGAAATACTGCAGTTTCAGCCTGTAACAAACAGGAGAAAGGTATCTCTTGTACGAGTGTCTGAGGTACCTTTCCCTTGATCGCAAGAAATCCGTACCTATTGTACGTAAAATCTACATAAATACTCGGCGCTTCGCGCCTCGCCAATAGGATAGAGCGTGGAACACTTTCTTTTTCTGAAGGTGTTTTTTTTAGTTTTCTCTAGTAAAGGATGTATAATATTGTAGGAGGGAAATATTAATAATAATTGAAAATTTTCTTCAATATAATATTTTTTCGCAAGGGCCCTCTAATAAACTTTGGTTGATTCAACTAACAACTGTATCTTCTCTATAATATTAAAAAAAGAGATATGATGGAAAGTAGCTCTAACACTTAATATTTAAAACGGAATGCCCCAAGCTGAGATTGTGAGAGAATTTTGTGCCAGTATTTTTTGTGAATATGCCAAGAGAAGAAAAAGTAGTTCGTTGATAATTGATTCTGAAGGAAATAAAGGAAGAATTGGATGATAGTATAATAAATATTTCTCTGAGAAATCATTTCGCAGAAAAAAATTTCGCGGCAACCTATTGCTTTCCCTTTTTCTTCTCATTGAATTAAATTTTATATTTATATTAATTTTTAAAATTAAAATTTTTTTTTAATCAAAATTTTTATTAAATCGAATAAAATATTCAAATTAATCAATATTTTAAATAACAAATTTATAAGAAATTTTAAATAATATTTTTAAAATTATTTTCTTAAAATTGATTTTCAAAATTTTAATTTTGATTAAATTTTTTTTAATTCAATTTTTGAATTCAAATTTATATTTAAAATAAATATAAGAATTAATTATAAAATTAATATTAAAATAAATTTTTTAATCAGTATTATAAATAAAAAATTATAAGAAATTTTAAATATTTTTAAAATTATTTTATTATAATTGATTTTCAAAATTTTAATTTTATTCAAATTTTTTTAAATTTGATTTTTGAATTCAAATTTATATTTAAAATAAATATAAGAATTAATAATAAAATAATTATTAAAATAAATTTTTTTAAAAATATTTCTGAATAAAACTTTTTAATACAAATTATTTTAATCGCCAAAATTAATATTTTAAAATTCAAACTCTTATATTGAAAATAAAAATTATTATAAATTCACAATTTATAATTATTTCATTTCAATATTTAATAAATTATAAAAATTTATTCAAAATATTTTTAATCAAGTTTATATTCAATTTTTAATAATTTTTTTATTGATTGATTTTTATAAGTTTTTAAAATTCAAATTCATTATTAATTTATTAATAAAATTAGAAATTTATTTTTCAATATTTTTTTTAATTCATTTTCAAAAATAATAATAAAATTAATATAATTATTGAATAAAAATTAATAAAATATAAAATATGAAAATAGAAAAGAAAAATATTTGTTTTCATATAATTTTTATTATTAAATTCTATTACCACTGATTGATTTTTGTTAAAGGATTTACTGAATTGCTTCTCTAGCCTATTTCCCCCTCTCCTTTTTTTTTTATAACTGTTTAGAGAAATAAAGGAAAAGGAAATATCTAAGGTAAATGCCTGCCTATCGATCTATTATTTTGGGAAGAAAGAAATCTAAGGTAATGCCTACCTATCGATCTATTGTTCTGAGAAGAAAAGAAAAGGGAATAGCTAAGGTAAAGTATACCTCTCCATCTATTGTTCTGTTTTGCAGAATATATCTGGTCTGCCTGACTCATGCATCGAGGTGCCGGTCGGTCGGTGTGAATCGACTTCGAAAATAGGTAGCCTCAGGGCCGTGCCAAGCTATTCTGGCGCCCTGTGCAAAATTTAGGATGAGCGCCCCTAAAGACAAAACCACCCTATCCAGTGTACTTGATAAATCATTTCAAAAAGTCCTGAATAAAAGACTCCTCTGGTTCTTGGAATCAAAGAACCCCCTCTCTCCTTTCCAATATGGCTCCATAAAGGGACGCAGCTCTACTCAGGCCTCTTTTTTACTTCCAATCCAAAATGATCTTCACTCACTAAATCATCATTGTACTCAGTATTTTTCGACCTCCAGGAAGCCTTCTGTCGACTATGGAGGTAATACATCGCAATAAAAATGTTATGATTACGGTCTTCGAGGTCACCTCCCTTCTATTTCATCTTCTTGAATGCTATCCACGATATCACTAAATTTCTTTCATTTTACCCTCACGCAACGTCTCTTCGCAAATGACTACAACATTTCCAACCGCTCAACTAATCCTCTTCGAGCCCACAGACTCCTCCAAGAAACTCTTGACGCCATTACCACTTGGACAAGCACAAACAGTTTCCGTTTTTCATCGCAAACTTACTTCGTCATCTTCAAAAAAAGAAATCCTATTCCTACCCTTCCACCTCTTTCTTTACAAAATTTTCAAAGCTTTCCCCCAACGCCGCCAAAATTCATGGTTTAAATTTTGATCAAAAACTCACCTGGACTCATCACATCAAAATTCTCAAAGCTAAATGCACTGGTGCCTTGAATAATATATTGAAATTTATCTCTCACCCTTCCAAAGGCTGCAACAAGAAACTTCTTTTTCATCTCTATAAAAGTCGTATTCGCTCGCGACTGGATTATACAGCACCGGTTTATAACTTGGACGATAAATAGGTCCTCTCCTTGCTAGACACCATTCAAATCTCCTCCCTGAAGATGGTCTTGGGAGCCTTCCAAACAAGTCCTAAACTTAGTTTACTCGCCGAAGCTGCCGAACCTCTTCTTCACTTTCGCCGACTCATTCTGACATCTACAGCATCTTCACCATCCATGTGAGAAACCTGACTCAAGAATATTCAGATCACACTCTCTGTCTCAAGGATGGCTCAAAAACTGAAATCAAAACGGCTGACGCATATTCCATACACGGATCCATTGTTTCTCATTGCATTCTGAACTCCCTTCTTGTGGCCAATTTCTTCTCCTCGCAGATTCACTTTCTTCACTTCACTCTCTTGACCCGAATAAAAATAAATTCTCATAAACTTTTCAAAATTCGATGTAATTTTAGTGAAAATTCCCATTTCTTGGTACGTTTCTGGCGCCCCGGCAACTTGCTCATGTCGCCATATGGTAGGCACGGCCCTGGGTAGCCTATCTAGAAAGTAAAGACGTGTTCCACGTCAAAAGAGATTTCCGTATCTTTCTCGAGGACCGAAAATCCGTACATCTGGCATCCTAGGTCAGGTTGGAGGATCGTGTACCTGTGGATGTAAGGAGTGGTGTTTATAAGATGGAATGCTGGGACTGTAGAGGCATATATATTGGAGAGACCGGCCGCCAGATGAAGACGAGAGTAGATGAGCATTCCAATTTTTGGAAAAAGGGTCGTTTGGGCGAATTAGCAAAGGACATAGTTTTCGTCCTATTTTAATCCTATCACCCTCGAGCACATAGAGATGAACACCGAAGAAATTACTGTCCTAAACACGTACATTCCGGAAGAAGGTTTTCTATTCATTTGACCAACCTTAATGATCCGAGGTTCTTATCCGTCTCTTGCCAGTTGCTTTCATTTCGGTGCCGAATATGGGTTTTCAACCGACAGCGCTGGACTTCTATTTCACTGCGGTCTCTGTATTCGTTTTCTTAGTGACTCTCGTTTCGAGTGATCCTTTCGCATAGGGTGTGGAGAGTTAAGAGATGCTACAGCATATTGACTCTGTCTGCTCTTTCGCATTCTCAGCGAATCATATCAACAGCAAACTCTCTTGCATCGGCATCTGTCATCCGTTCAGATTTCCATGATCTATCGCCACGGGGAGAAGGGACCCTACTCTCAATGAAGGGGTGCAAAAGAAAGCCTGGAGCTTCCTTTCTGAGGCCGAATTAACAAAACTTCGCTACAAGTGACGGAGGCGAGCTATGAGTTTTTCTTTCATCCGATAAACGCCTTTTAAAATCAGCGAATTTCACGAACGCGCAGCAATAATAAGTACAAGTAAAGAGGAAAGAATTCGATCAATATAAAGCGGACCTAGCGAGTAATTACTGCGGTAACGACGATGATAAGTGATGACTGATGTTTAATAACACTAATTTCTAAATACTCTACCGCGTGAATGTTGATACCACATTATAATAATAGACACGAATGCCGAACCTTCAGGTACATAGGATGGAATCGTAGGAAACATCGAAGAGTATATATGCGCGTAAGTTGTAACCGGTATATGAAGAAATTTGAAAACCTTGACGAGTGAAAGTGAGGATAAATAAATAAATCTAATAATATACGGCGTATTGTTATCGATGTGTAACAATATTCGACTTTTCGTTCGATCTTATGATTTTCAAACAGAAAATAGAAGGTTATACTATATCGTAGAAAAGAGAGGATGGATGGGACGTATGCCCACCGTGCTTGACATACGTTACACAAAGTAGGTATTGCACCATTATAACTGATGGGTTTTTATTGATGAATTTAAGAATCGTTTACATTATGAAGTTGTGTGAATAAGTCTGTAAGAATTTCGCACGCTCGAGATGACGATACTGATCGGAAAAATAAATGCGGCTCGTAACATAGACCTTTCGTAAACACGAACAGACACAGTATCATTAAATTGTAGATATACGAGCCTATTTATATTGTGAATTCAGTTTATATTAACGGTGAAAGCTTTTCACGCTACGATGCATTCAAGGCCAGTCAAGTTCATGTAACTGATCAACAAAAGAGACAAAACGTATAGTTATGGGACGAGTGATGTGGTAATTTAGCGAGTCCTAATGAAGTCGCTGAGCAAGATTAGGTAAGGTATCCGTTGATGATGGAAAATTAGAAAAGAGGGTTCCAAATGTTTGACCATCATGAACTTCGATAGCGACTACTGCACATTTGTTGCCAGCATAGACGGGCTTCGCATTGATCAATTTTCAATTTGTGAAACCGGATTGTGTGATTTGGAATTTTGAATGATTAGAGTAAATAGCTAAAGCTGTGATTAACATCGGAGAATTTTCAAGGTTTGCTTTCTTTAAAAGCGGTTCAACATGAGGAAATACGTTTTTAATAGACCTATTACGTAACCCGATGTTGACAGGCGATTTGTGGTTGATTCCAAACCACACACATGAATGACTTAAAAAAACCCAAAATTATCTTGAAATTGACTTCTTTTAAAGTCTGGAGAGGAGAGGGGGGGGGGGTAATGGGCCGTAATGGAGTCACCTACTTACTTGAGAAAAATCGTGTTATTTTTGTACAGAGGTGTTGTCATCGTAGGATTCGCAGATTGCGAGAAAAGTCGAGAAAATTGATTTCTACCAGACTTTTGTCCCTCGTAGAGAAAGAGAGAGAGTTTTGCTATCACGCTCAGAAATTCTTGAGGAAACCTTTTCTGACAAATTTGTGCCGATAAAATTTTCGCTAGAAATTTATTCTCGGTTCGAATCTCCTTGAGATCTATTTAAACCTTTGTTCCAATGAGCTCCGTCTGACAATACTGGATGAAGTGTATTCTGGAAGTGACCATCGATCGGTATTAGTACAGGCAATAAAGGCAATAAAAACACTCATCTGAACATTTTGGGGGTAACGGGGGGATTTTGCTGAAAAATGTGGGGTTGGGTCCCAGAAACAACATATCAAAAGTCCCCCCCACTCCCCACTTCCATGGAAAGTGGCTTTGTGTCACATTTTAGCCCTCCGAATTTGGTTTTTTGGATGTATTTCGCAGAATATGGGCTTTAGAAAAAAAATCAGGAGACAAAAAAAATTCCTCGTCAAATTTAGTACCAAATGGACCACCTGCTTTTTAGCCTAGCTCTACATGTGAGCCTAAAAATTTCCCTCAAGCGATTCTCTACACGTATGATTTCAAATATCCCATCTCCATTGTGGTGTTCCTCATTACAGTGTTTGCCAAACAGTGATTTGCCATCTTCTCTCTCCTTTGACTTTTTGTGCTCCTTCTTCCTGGTTTCAAACTTTCTCCCAGTCTCACCAATGTATGTGCCCTCGCACTGGTCACAACTGAGCCTGTAAACTCCACTCAAGCTCCCCTCGTCCTTGGCTTCCGTCTGGTCGTTGCTAATTCTTTTCACCATGGGTAGGTTATTCTGGATACCCACATTTACTTCATAGCCATTGAACGCCTTTATCACTTTATTTGTATACTTTCCTATGTATGGTATTGATCGACATGTTAGTCACATCAAAGGATATCAGCTTGTCGTTACTCTTGATTTCCAACTTGTCCGGTTGCTCCATCAGTTCTCCGTTGTTTCTGATGCTCTTTCTCGTAGCAAACTGGTAGTTTTCTTTCAAGAATGTGGCTACAATCTTTGCTATCTTGTAGCAGGGTGATTGGATGCTGTTGACCAGGAGGAACTTCTCACTTTGCTCAAAAAGAATAAATATCATGGGAATCCTGATGTACTAAAGTACGCCAATATAGTGGACGAGATCTTGAGCCAGAACTACTGCCGCTTCAATAACAAATTCTACGACCAGGAGAGGGGGCTTGCGATGGGATCACCGTTGTCACCAATCCTGGCAGAGATATTCATGAACGACATGGAAAACAAGATATTGAAGGGCAGCAAGTTCAGAAACTCAATCAAGCACTGGGCCAGATATGTAGATGATATCCTGATTGTGTGGACAGGCACTAACAGACAGGTGGACTTGTTGTTTTTGGAAATGACTGCGATGAATGACAGCATCAAATTCACAGTGGAAAAAGGCAATGAGATCATCAACTATTTGGACCTTACACTCACACTGGATAGTAATAGGATAGAGTACAAAATCTACAGGAAGCCAACGCACACAGACACCATCATCCCAAATGACTCCTACCACCACCCTAAGTACAAGCTAGCGGCAATTCAGAACTACTGCCATCAAGCTATTTCTGTACTAAAGAACAATGAAGAGAAGAGGAAAGAAATAGAGGTAGTAAAGCAGATCGCAAAAACCAATGGCTACCGTAGTGGTGTGGTGGAGGCAATCTTTAGGAAAATAGAAAATAAAAAGGGAACCCATGAGAGCACGGTGAGAAAGTACTCCGGATCAATACCATACATAGGAAAGTATACAAATAAAGTGATAAAGGCGTTCAATGGCTATGAAGTAAATGTAGGTATCCAGAATAACCTACCCATGGTGAAAAGAATTAGCAACGACCAGACGGAAGCCAAGGACGAGGGGAGCTTGAGTGGAGTTTACAGGCTCAGTTGTGACCAGTGCGAGGGCATGAGAGCATATACATCGGTGAGACTGGGAGAAAGTTTGAAACCAGGAAGAAGGAGCACGAAAAGTTAAAGGAGAAAGAAGATGGCAAATCACTGTTTGGCAAACACTGTAATGAGGAACACCACAATGGAGATGGGATATCTGAAATCATACGTGTAGAGAATCGCTTGAAAATAAGAAAACTCTGGGAGCAAATAGAGATTGCAAAAGCCAAGAGGAAGAAAGCCTTCCTCTTGAACAATGTAGTCACATTCGACAGCGAAAAAATATTCGGCCTGGTGATTGGACGAGAGAAAAAGAACACAGTTGACCAATAAGATGGCAGGAAACCAGTTAGCCATTAAAAACACCGTATTTAGCTTTAGAATGAGAACCAAACACTAAGCAGCATGTTTTAGCCAATAAGAACGCATTGTCTAAATAGTGTAAGAACAAGTCTCTGAGTGAACCAATCACAGCACAGCATTGTTACAGCCAATAAGATCACAGTGTTATACTATAAAAACTCTTGTTTAAGGCCTTTTCTTCAGTTGCGACACAACTGATGATGGGATACACACACCCGAAAGTACTTTTGTAAAAGCAACTATTAAAGTAGAATTGTACATTTGAAAAGACTTTTTCAATTTCTTTTTTCAATATTAATACAGGTTGAATAAATTATTAACAATAATTTAATCCGATGCATTCCGTTTTCTCTTTCATTCCCTCTCCTACCTCCCTCCTTGGACAGTTGGGCCCTCGTAGCTCCGTCGTTAGAGCAGTCGCTCGGAAAGCGAAATGTCTCGGGTTCGGATCCCGACGAGGTGATCTAAATTTTTCGCCTGAGTTTTTCATTTACCAACAACCCTCCTTCAAATCTTGCAATGAGTTTAAATCTCCTCATTCGATCTTGAACTCGGCTTCTTTGACTAGTGTTCTAAAGGGTATCCAGCGTTTGGGTGAGTTACTTGTCAAAGCCAATATTCCACACTACAAACTTCATGAATTTTTTGATCTGTTAAATATCTGTTGGTACCAACCGTTTCTCATTAAGCCATCAATATAATAATTATATGAGGAATTCGAAGATGTAACCGTAAAGTTCATTACCTTTATCCCATGACGTCACCCCTTCTGCCCGCTGAATGAGGTGCAGGCAATAAAGAAGATGAGCTCTTAATTCTTTCCTAAACTAGAGGGTATGTGTACGCAAAGCTCCGTATTTTTCCTGCGAGTACGAGTGTCACGTAAGATGCAAAAGGGTTAATTCCTCCCATGTGACAATAATAGTGACCTCAGGTTGGTATATCTGAGAAACACTGTATTTAGTAATTAAATTCCTGAGATGTGACTATATTGTGCCACAGACTGTATCCAATCACAGCTGAGCTTCATAAAAAGTGGGCGTGGTTGAAATGGTCGTCATATTGTGACTTGAATATCTGCCCTTATGTGGCGCGTTGTGGTCTGAGTTACCATAATGTGTCGGGGTCACGGAAAGTACTTTGCACGTCGGGTATTTGATAGAGTAACTGGATAAAATGAAATAATTAATGACCGGATTCATGTTGATGACAAATAGGCAGGCAAGACGAATACATAGTGAGGCAAAGCCACGATACATGAAAGGTATGGCCCGAAGTCAGTAAATTGTATCCTTTATAGATCGGAGAAGAAGCGATGGAACGAATGTACCTGAATATCAATGCTTTATACATATTATAGAAGTGGGATACACAAGCTCGAGCCATTATGCAGAGTATGGTACGTTTTCTCAGTCTACATGAAAATTGAACTATGAATTCATGGCCTTCAAGATGTTCAAACAAAAAGTAGAGCTGTCTTCTGAAGATATGGCAAGAATACAGAAAATAAGAAAGAGGTAGGCAGACTTGCTTCCACCATGAATCATCAACCTTGATGGATGAAAATTGTGCATAGTATTTTGTGACATCATAAAATAAAACACTTTTAATCTCCTATTCGATTGAAAATCATAAGTACGGTAACTAGATATCAACCACTCCCTTGTAATCAAGAATCTCTTTGAACTAAACTCGTAAAGGCATTTTTTGCGAAGCTCGGTCTGGCCACGTAAAGGGTTGAGATTTTGCAAAGTTGTTCTTCATTCATTAATTATCTATGATATTAACCGCGACAGTAATGGAGATAGAAAAAAAACAAGAATTACCTCTCGTACTCAAATTTCCGCCGTTCAGTATGACGAGCGAGATATGGATACATCATCTCGGTTGATGCGAGTTATAATTAATAGCGATTAAACTGAAATTGTACAGTTCTTGAGGTTGTTCTTGTCGAGTCAGTTCCTAGGCACGATCGACACCTGAGGCGGGCCGCGATAGGTAGTTCCGATGAAGTACGTGCAGAAATGATCGCGATATGACGGTACACGACTTCGTCTAGTTATTAGAGGTACTATGTATGCTAAAGGTTACATTCGGTCAACTTTTACTTTCAGTCTATACTTTTGTTTTCAAACGTAGGCCATTACGCGCGGTGTAACTTATTTATTGCCGGTGATGTCCATATCAGTCGATACAAACACAATTAAGAAGGAAAAAAAAAAACATTCAAAAACAGACAACGGATTAGAGTTACGAGACTCGTACCTTACACAAGTGTACCTAGATTACACTAATTTTAAAAATGTTTTTTTCTGCCAATAATAACGAGTACTCTTCTCGAGAGCCTACCTGAGCATGCCTCTCATTTAGAATCATTCTTATTGTGTTATCTACGAAGCAGTACACCTACATGTCAGCATTGTGCTCGTATGTCGCACGTAACCAGTTTATCACTCATCGTGTTTAATTTTTATTTAGAAATAATACCCCGAGAGCCTATAGGACTCAACGCGAGGCAGTCGCGGTTCTCAATTAAATGCAGGTCAAGAGTATACCGATACACAAAAAGACTCGGTATAATTTATTACTGGGTGGTACATGTCAATATTTGCTTTAGAAAATCTGTCTCGAGGTCGATAAGAAGAAAAAAAAAATTATTAATTGATACGTAGAATAAAGAATGTTAATAGTGAAGAACTCGATAGGATCTTGTTAAAAAAAATTGAATTCTTCTAAGCAACGATTTTGATTCAGAAATTGCGATACAAGAGTTAGATTTATGCAAATAAAACTATCGCCAATGAGGTTTCAATGTAGAATCCGTTTCATAGAAAATTAACTGCTAGAAATATCCAATATATCTGCTTATCATCCCTTAGACACTAATCACATCGTAAAAACCTGTGTTCCCGTCAGTGATTGGTTGGATCAAAATCTTTAAAAGAATTGTTCAATCACTGATTGGTTGATTCAAGGCCATTTCCATTACGATTCAAACTCGATTATAGGACAAATTTTTACGTTCGTTTCGCCAATAGCAATTTCGCTAACAACGTGCTATTTCTTCGAGACCAATTCTTCCGACACTTTTGACATGTTTCATGTTTCTTGTGACACCTTATACACTACCGAAAATTTGCGAGTACCGTCCTCCCTCCCCCAAATAACGGTAGGTGATCCGGAGATCTTTTAGGCTAATGACATTAGGGGCCAGGCTCACTCGTTCCGCTCGTTCGCCCCGCTTCTTGAATAGGCCTAGTATCTAAATATCTAAAGCAAAAAGTTTGTCAGTCTGTCCTTTCATAACTCGAGAACCGCTTTACCTGCGGTAGCCAGTTACAGTAGACGATCAGCAGATTATAATGCATTGCTGCGTATGAAGCCAGAGTGCATCATCGTTCGTGGTAGGCCGCGCCATTCACATCAGAGTCAAGGTTTGGTCGAGAGGAGCAATCAAGATGTAGAGAATATGATTCGGGCTCGGATGGCGGATAAGCGTACTTCAAAGTGGTCTGTTGGGTTTCTATTCGTGCATTAGCAGAAAAACAGTTCGTTCCATTGCACCATCAATCGCTCACCTTATCGGGCCCTCCTTGGCTTCGCCCCAACATTGGGATTATCATCAACAAGTATCCCTGCTGCCATTGCAAAGAAATTGAAAGAAGAAAGTGAATTTTTTTCCGCATGTTCAATACCTATTGTTTAAATCAACCCTGCCCAACCCTTCTAGAGCCACCTCAGGTTCAGTATAATGAAGCTTAGCCTAGTATAGTGTATATTATGGAACCTTGTATACCGTATAATAGCCCTAGTATGTATAATGAAGGCCTGTATGAGACGTATACTTTTTTTCATGTCATCAAACCATAACGTCTTCACACCTGACACGAGTGACGTCATCAAGCCGCGACATCATCACTACTTGTCCAAGAGTCCCACGTATTTATGCCCAGTTAAAGTTCCAAAAATGATTCATTCAGAAAAACTTATTTATTTTCAGAGACTGACTCTTAGTATCAAGAGGAGGACTTGATAAAATTTCGATCATTGAGCTACATTTGAGGGGGGATGAAGGGATGGTGGGGGGGGGATAACGGCTTTCTCCTGGTGCACAAAAATTGTGGTTTACGGCGATAAAAGGAAACACCAGATACTAGACCAAACATTCAACATGTAGACCATTGAAATAATAATAGGGTTCTAACCAAAAAAACAAATTCAATCACCCGACAAACATTTCGCTCGAATTTTTCTCCTCCACGCGAATGGATTCCGAAAGTTGACCCCAAACGAAAAGATAGTTGAACAATAATTTAAGAATCTCATACCGATGGAACAGAGTCAAATTTTGAGACATTGCCTTAAGGTAATTTTGTGTAATACGAGAGGCGTTCGGTACGCCAAATATTTTGTCCAGCAATAATTGGCTATCTCATAACATGTATTTACCTCTAATTGTATCCTCATTGATTTTCTATCAAATATATTCCTAAGAATTTGGAAAAACAATTTCTCAAAATTAGACGCTCAAATACATTCAAAATTATGTGAGAAAATTTTCGATTAATTGACGTAACTTACAAGCAGTGATTATGAGTAAATCTTTCAAATGAGGTACGACAATTATTAAACCATAAAAAAAAAAATAGATAAAAGTAGTAATTTCCAGGATCGTAAAAAGTTATTAATTTATTCGATTGCTATTATTTGCGAGATGATTTGTATAGCGTGAGTACTATTTGTAGGAAAAAATTATAAGTTTCCAGTTTACGATATAGACGCAAATATATTTTCTACAGAAGGTCGTCTCTGTCGACATAAATTTTCAATTGTTTGGCTTCCTATTACTACATTTCCAATGATTACTTGCAGAATTTTTGAAAAATCTTCAACTTTGTTCCTGCTCTAGCATACAGTTTGACTACCTCAAAAATCTTAATTACCTACGGTTTTTCATAAATGAATTTATGTAAAGTGCCCGTAAAATATAGTCAAGCCATTCACAAAATAATATTGAAAAAGTGATGGGCCAGAAACAGGGCAAGGAAGTATTTCATCAGAGCACAATGAGGGTGAAGACATCCGTGAGTTTTTAAGCAAGGATAACGACATTTACAAATTTCAAGTCACTCGCCAATTCCTTCAATCTCCACTCAATTCCTCTCCTCGCCTGCTTCAATTATTGTGTCACAAGGAACCATAATACAGCAAACGTAATCACGCTGTACATTACCGGACTTGTTTCAATTCTTCATCATAATGTATGTTGTGTCGCCTGTTTACGCTCGAGGAAACCAGTAAAACATCGTAAAAAAAAACGGGCGCAGAAGATACATTGCCAACCATACGACATAGGCGTCCCATATGTTCGCAAAATAATAAGTGATACGTTACGTAAAAAGAGATAAAACACCGCTGATAGGTAGGACACTTACCGGGTGATATTCTGAAATCAGAGCTGTTCCAGGAAATATGAAATCTAGATCCTAAATGACAAAATATTCGCGTAATTGATTCATGTTGATTAATTTCGTCATTCGACGCTGATGACATTCCTCGGTAGAATCTTCGCACATAATCAAGATCGTATCGCACAAGAGGACATGCCAAGTCCACTGACGCGTACACGCTGTACTCGCAGAATTCGTATAACTTATAACCCGGTCGCAGGAAGGGTGTTAACCAGGCGTTAATTTGAATTTACGTGAACGTATCCATTCCCGTGCCACAGTAGGATACCAGAAAAAAAAGCAACTTGCACCGCGGTTGTTTATGAATTCTAGCTCGAGTATTCGCACTCGTACTAGCCTTCCAGCAAATTTGGTCCCGATTAACCGGCACGTATTATTATAGTCTTCTTACGATCATAAGTTCCTGACCTTGGTACATGGGTTATTTAATATACGATACAACCGCGATAATCTACAAATTATCATACATGCGCCTGTATCCTTTAGGTTTAATGTAGACAACTTTTTTGAGAGTGATTCTCATTAATTTGTTTCCCCTCTAGCTGCATGTCGGATGAAAAGCAATTTCGGCGCGGTAAATCTGCCAAATTTCCACCCAGCATTCATCAATTCTCAAATTCTCGTAAATTGTCCGCAAATTTCCGAACATAAATGAGAAGAATCTCAAATGAAATCGTGTGGACCCAATTCATATTCAATGAAGGGTGGAGAGGATGATAAAATGAAAAAACGAACGAATTTCGGCTCCTCGAACTTGAGACCTTTCGCAACGTCTCATTGGCGGAATGTTTTCTGCGACCACCTTTCCTTTTTTCTAGATTGCTGAATAAACATAAACAAAATTTGGGTGACGTGACGTTGTGCTCCAGATTCGCGCCATCTCTGTAGCATGTAAATGAATTTCGTAGCAAAACTATACTCGAAGTTACCAGCAGCCTTTCATCAGGCTATCGGCGTGACATGGTTGGATTTAGATGAGAGGGGGGAGGGGAATTGGATAAATGATGTAGAGGGAGGAAGGTCAACCATCTGATAAAAGAGGATAAGTAAGGAGTCGTAGAGTGAGGCTAATTCAAGTCAGGAAAAGATTTTAATGACTATTTCTCTCTGCTAAGGAGTTGACTTGAAGAGTCCCAGAGTCCGTTTGAGTGGGATTTGAAGTTGGACCAAAGAGTGAACCGGGCTTGGATGAAGCGTATCATGTTAATGTGTTTGGAGAGGTCGGGGCGCGTGAAGGAATAAAAAAGAGGTTGACTGATAGAGGATTGGTTATTTGGCTACTTAGGCTACTTAGTCGATCTTCCGTTCCCTAGGTAGCCGGGTACGCAGATGTAGAATAATGTTTGGGAGTTGGCATAGAAGGTGGCGACGAAAGCGTAAACATAATTTGTGAGTGGATGAGAAGAACGCCTGGGAATCGGAGATGATCAATGTAGCAGTTTACAGCATCGCACACGTGATGACAACCAAAATCGTTCATTGAAAACGTATCGGTCACAACATTTCACGCATTTCTCCTACACTCTTTACTTACTCGAGGTCTCTTTCAACAACGTTGCCACCCTTCTTCTCCGGAACCGGATTCATTTCTCTACCACGAGTACGACACTGTAGACTGCACAATCACAACCCTTGACTCCTTCTCTGTCTGTATATTCAGTCGAATAAACGCTTACGAACACGCAACAATCAAGAATGGATGACTGCGAAGAGAGGGGGAAGGAACGGGGAGGATGTGTTCAAAATAGCCGAATATGGATCAATACGTTTTTTGTCTTCCCAATTTTCATAAATCTCACTGTCAGAGGTGAAGTCATTATCTGGAGTCCTTTGAATTGTCAAAAGATGCCTTTTCAGAACCAGATCCTGTGCCCCCTCCTTTATAGGTTACTCAAAGTTCAAAAACCCATATCCACCCGGTTGTTTCTTTTGTATACGCACTCCCTCGCCAAATCCTTAGATCGCTGGTTTCAATCCCGGGTAGAGTTTGACTCTTCCTACTCGGCGAAAAACCCGAGTTCTCTAGCATATGACTGTATAAGCTGAAGGATGCAAGTCTTTGTCCGGGTTAGACTTTGTTCTATTTTCCTCAAGACGGGTGTTATCGAGTCGCGTCTATTATTGGCACAGGTACGTTGATGACGTCTTAAAATCGTCTGGTGGAGCTAAATATAAAAAGTTCATGTTTCATGTGAAGTCCTGTATAGACATAAATAATTAAGCAGCCTAGTTTAGGCCTAATACCATTCGCGGTGGTCAAATTTCACGCAGCTCATAGACTCAGGGTACAAACAGAAATATTATATTATGTCTTCGGGCGTTTGCAAGGAAATTCAAAGTAAAGATCACGTATATCGATCTCAATAATATCGATATGTCGATCTTGATTATATCGATATATCAATCTCGACTATATCGATATATCAATCTTGATTATATCGATATATCAATCTTGATTATATCGATATATCAATCTCGACTGTATCGATATATAAATCTCGATCATGACGATATATCAATCTCGATTATATCGATATATCAATCTCGATTATATTGATATATCAATCTTGATCATATCGATATATTAATCTCGATCATATCGATATATCAATCTCGATCATATCGATGTATCAATCTCGATTATATCGATGTATCAATTTTGATTATATCGATATATCAATTTCGATTATATCGATATATCAATACATTGATATCGATTATATCGATTACTGATCTCGATTGTATCGAAATATTGATTCTATATTTGGCTGGCCTTCGGCTTTAACAACTAGTATTCTGTATATTAGGTCTAGTACAGTGGTCTTCAACCTTTTATGTATTGCGGGCCAAAAGAGAATTTCTCACACCTTGCGCGGGCCAAGTTAGGTCAGGTTAGGTAAACCTTATCTCAATAATGCACATGTTTTGAAATGCCCACCAGAAATGATGAAATTGAAGCGTGCCAGGTACAGACCTTAGACCATTTTTAATATATAGACCGAACATCGGCCATATAAGCCTATGTTAACCGTTGAACGGAGAACATAGAAAAATAAAGATCGCTGGACCTTGTTTACATTTTTATGGGCGTAGCGGGTGAATGCGCGGAGGAGTGCGACACACCGTGCAGCGTCTCTTTCTCCGCAGTCAACCGCACTGCCTACGCAAGGTCCAATGATCCTTATTCAATATTTGCGTACTACGCTCGGTCTATCTCTTGTATGGTCCAAGGCCCAGACAGGTACACTTCAAGAGCAGGTTTTGGCGAGTACCTCGTTCTTTCCTCTTCTTTTTTTGCTTTATTTATTTACTTTCTTTAAAATCTCATCACCTCACACGGGCCACTCGGAAACACTCCGCGGGCCACGCTTTGACGACCACTGGTCTAGTATAATGGAAGCTCCAAGCTAAAATATAGCGATAGCATAAAACTAGTATAAACTGAGAAAGGTGAACTCGCGGGATGAACTCGCAAATTTTCAAATCACCCACGGAGAGACGAGGGTTAAGGGGGGGGGGGGCACTCGGAAAATTTCAAATTAGGGGTCAGGGCAGAGTAAAAACATGAAACATGTCAAAAGCTCAGAAGTCGGGAATGTTCAAGTATCCCTTTTATCATATATAGCTCGTAGGTCGTAGGTCTGTGTAGTCCCTTCAGTTAACTACACATGCAATGCTGCATACACCAATTAACCTAACCCCTTCAATGAGCCAGGTATGCAACGCTTCAAACACCATAAATGTCAGAACGTTCTTCTTAGATACTCCAGAAAACGGGTTCCCCGCCTTCCCTCGGTCAACTCCGTTGGAGAACCCGTGAATTTTGTATCAATTTACAGACGGCTTCCTAGAAATTGGTATAAAATACATCGACCGATCCCACAAGATTATTACGTTCAACAGCCTGACGCACATTCCTTTGAGTCAGGTTGCTTCTTGGAAAGAACTCCTGACGATAAAACATCTGACAAGAGTGAATCAGGTCAACATGGACATCGACTTCGAGAAAATGCCTCGACTCTACGACTTTCTTCTCTCAAGATTCGCACCATGGTAGTCGGTAACTGTGAATTAGACTCTCCTTTCTGGGCATGTTTTCCTCGCAGTTTGGTCGCGTCCTTCGCTATTTTAAAGTGCGGCCGTTTTTTTGCAATCCCACCACAGTCAAGAGTCTATTTGTTGAATTAAAAGACCATCCCCATGACGGATAGAAATGGCGTGTATAGGATGACTTGTAGGGATTGCCCTGAAGTAGGGATGAATTGCCGCGAGGAGTACGGTGAAATGGAAAAGTCGGCCTTCGCCAATTTATTTCTTGAAACTGGTTCTAGCTTTGAAGAGGATTTCGAAGTCCTCCTCCGTAGGGAAAATTCGTACTTCAAGTGTATGGCCCCGGAAGACTTTGAAATTATCCGGTATTGGAATACTCGAGACGTCAGCGCACCAAACAGGTACATTTCTGATGAGGGATTGATTGAACTGGTCTCGGAGAATGAGTAACTATTTGAGGACTCGCGCTTCAGTCATGACCTTGTCCGATATTGTCGGTTGCTTTCTTTCGTACTTTGAGAATGGTTATCTGACCGACAGCGCTCGGTGGCCGTGGGTGTGATTCCTTGCGGTTTTTGTACCTTCGTACTCGGAGTACTGCTTGTAATTCAGTGGTGTAGACTGACGCGACATTGCGGTGACGGTGAGCAACTGTAGTCTTCTCTACTGAGTACGCGAAGCCAGTTTTGTTGTGGTATTCAGAACTATCAGTGAAGCATTGTAAGAGATTTCTGGGATTCCGTTGAAACGTGCTCGGTAAATTGAGGAAGAGTTTGATAGACGGAGGAGGCGTGTGAGATCACGAATCATTATGAGGGCGGAGTGAAGAGTCACGATGACGGAATCACGGAGTTGAGGCCATTAGCTGCAAGGTTTTGGTTGAAGTGAGGCTGGAAGATGTGTTGATAAACGGGAAATTTCATCACTCCTGAGTAACAGAGTTTCTTTTTGGAAATCATAATTTCTGAAAACAAATTCTGATACTATAGCTCTTACTTAAAAAGAAAATGTTCTATCAACTCCTGAGTGAGAAAATTCTTCCGATTTTCCTAGAGTTATGATTCTCGATTTTTTCTTTTCATAAATACATCTTAAAGTTCACATGGACTTTTTTCTACTTCGCAATCAAGTTTCCCGTTGATTCGGTATTAAGAAACTGGAAGTTGGAAAGGTGATCGAAAATGACTGTGTACTTTCTTTTCCTTGGATATCACAAAAAATGTATCGTGAGATATCAGCGTAGAAGTACGTAATATTCGATTTTTGCGAAATTCTAAACCTGTTTCATCATAAAGAAACCGTTTTTAAAACAATGACGAAGATCGAAACCGAACAGGTTTTTGCAGGTTATGTACGATACAGAAGATTCCAGTTTATTTTGTTCGTAATTCAGGAGGAAAAACCATATTACTATCACACGCATTGTGAGCCTAGTTTCCTTTAATTTGTGAGAAAAATTCAGCGGCCTTGCGTGAGTGCATACGATTCAAACATACTCCGCTAACGTTTTCTTGAAATTGGAAAATTTCTACGGTACATTCTCCTTTTAGCAACAGGTCCGATACAGTTTCCGTTTCAGCATTTTAAATTCGATAAATTTCCATTGCTCCATGGTTATGTTATTAGTAGAAATTCTGTCTCTTGTTTTTCTAACCGAGCGGGAGATATTATTTATGTAAATCGAAGTTATTATTCAAATATATTCGCAATTATAGATGATATTTGATCGAGTGTGAGATAAATTTTCTAGCCAGCGATATTTTGTACATACGGACACGTGACTCTCGAGTCATTCATCCAGAAATTTAATAAACTTCGAACTCCGTCAGCATGAAGAAGGAAAACGAAGAAGAAAAAGGAAAGTACGAAAGGTAATTTTGAGCCACTCGGCAGGTGTACAAGATCCTTAACCCAGCCGAGTTTTTCCGATGACTATGATAAATTACGAGGCCGAATAAAGTATTTCACGATTTATTTTCGCAAGTCTAATCTGTATCCCCTCTACCGGTTATAAGTGGTAATTAGTGGAGTGTAAACGGTAACACAATACAATAATTTTCGACAACTCATTACAACTGTCATCGAGATATCGGAGTCTACGTCTCAAGAAAGCCGCGTCTCTTTTAGATGTGTGCGCTAGTCTGTTCAACGAAGCGAATAAGACGTAAACAACAGAATCTCGTTCTATGATTGATGATCCATTACGATCGGATTACGGACAAACGACGATTGTGAGAAGTAGGCTAAGTTTTAAATATCAGTATACGCGCCTTTTTTTTTTTACGGAACATCAACGCCTGTTTCGTGTTCGATATTCATATCGGTTTTCCTATAAAAAATTTCGTTTTACGCTTCTAAGTTTTTCCTCGTCCTCTGTATCTCTTTTAGTATAAATTGTGCTATAAAATAGGCAGCATTTTGCTGGTCTATACGCTTCGCAAATCAGGAACTCGACGAACTCGGGCGCAACGTTCGACTATAACGCTACGTCCCACCCTTGCGAATGATAAATTATCGGGAACAACGATCTCGGAATGCGAAAGTAGATGGTCTTCTTTTCACATCAACTCTTATTACCCTTCGAAACCCCAAAACTGAGGTGCAAAATTTTGGTACCAAGAGAGTCTTTACTTCTTGTATAGCCTTAACAGAATCTCTTATTTTGAAATACACTTTGGATTCGAATACACAGCGGCTCGCACGAATCGTTTCGCCGCGGAGTAGTTTGCAAAGTTTGTATGTATAGGACTTTTAGGGAGAAATTCTGCCGAATTTTTTTCACTCTATGAAAGTGCGTCTTGGAGATAGAAGTTTTTTTAACGTTGCTTCTTTACAACAACAGAGGTAAAATTGTGAAAAATCGTTGATGAAAACTCAAGAAATTATGGAGAATTTTTTGGTGAGAGACTTGTAATTCTCAGTTCTCATTACTCGATACTTCTGGAATAAAAACAAAAACCGCGGGTCTCCTCGTGACGATGCTTGTTTCCTAAACTTGATCGATCATATTGAATTGATTCTATCTAGTATTATGATAAGTTGATAGTAAGGTTCCCCTTCACCTTTCTACGTGTTCAGTTAACTAGTTGATGCGTTCATTCCCAGCCTTGTACAGGTATGGTATACCGTGTGAGTATGTTGGGATATGCGTCTCATGGGCTCACGGGCTCCACTCGTTCGCCCTCATCCTTAGCCTAGATTTTTCCAAGTCTCTAAAGGTCACTGATGACATCATCGACCGTAACAAAATATCATGGAGGCTTACATGTTAGTAGGGGTATTTGAAAGAGAGATCTTTTGGTAGAGCAAAATAAATAAAGGTCATAGTTTATGCCTACTAGTAAGTGAACTCTTCTATGACAGAACTACTCTTGTCTTGACGGATATCAATATTTGATTACTAAAAGGTTCGGCTCTATCTTAAGGCTACGCTTGTTTTGTGGTGAATTTAAGGCCTAGCTTGTGAATTTTACATTAGTTGACGTACGTGGGCATGGTTTACTGTAAGATAAGCTCGTGAAGTCGTGTCATAACCATCTATGATGACTGCCTGTGACCTCATCATCAGTTCACTTAACGGCTGCCTGTGACGTTATTGGCATTCATAATGTCATCAGGTTGATCTCTCTCTCTTCCTTACTCTCTTCCATTCTCTTAATCATTCACTCCGCTCGTAAGCCTCCTAACAGTCTTCATTATTCCAACCCTGATAGTAATACTGCTCAAGATTCCTGGGCACTTAGGCCTCCGAGTCACGACTGATGACGTCATACTTGCAGTCTTCAGAATTTTGGTACTACTGGATCCTTAGCCTCCATTATTCTGAACTGTACTGTATACTAAACTATACTAGGTCCACAATTGCTACAGGGTTAAATGGGAGTTTGGGCTAAATCTGTATCTTTTTCTGGGAGAGTTCAAAATTGTTAAAAGCCACGTCCTTGTCAAATTTTCTCAGTAGGCAACATGTGGTATGGATATAACAAGCATATGATAGTTCATACCTACAAAAGTGAAATAATCGCTTTTAGTGCATGAGTTCATCTTCAAGCCGCGCGTCTGAGTTCAACGATTATGACATCATGATATTGAGAGATATGTATCGCTGGCACCGCGAGCTTCAGAGTTGTCCAGGTGTTAGAAACGACGGGAACGTGACTTCCGTAAGGTTCTTAGGGATATTTAACAAAGTAACTGAAGGTATCCCAGCCTTAGCGCATGCAAAAGCTTGTATTATTCAGAGCTCTGTTCAAGTAAAGGATTCCATGACAATTTGCCGCATGAAAATTCGCCGCAAGTAATTCACCACAGATGAAATTGACCGCTTAAAAATTGACCTCGGTTGAAAATCAACCGCAAGAAAATTGACCGCAAGAAAATTCACCAAATTTTAATTTTTTTCCCCTCATCTTGAGCGTTGGATGCTAGTTTCCTTTTATTGATTAGACCTATACTTAGCAGTAGGCAGTGATCAGTACACGCATCAAGAATGAGAATTCTCAAAGTTTGTTGTTGAGTTGAAAAAGTTTCTTTTTCTTTTTATTGTTGAGGGTTTCTTCTTCTCTAGTAAGACTTTGAGTAAACTTTCTGAGAAGGAAAATGAGTACTATCGAAATAATTTGAGAACAAACTTCTGACAGGAGAAAGGAGAATAATATTATGCAGAATTGAAAAGCTAGCTGAAAGCTGAATGTTAGAAGCCAAAGCCTGATAATTTTGGGAAACAAGCTGGAACTTGTTTTATTAATGGAATTGCAAATAAACTGTATCACATCACGGCACTAAGGCACTATAGAGCCCTAACAGCACAAATCTCTTGCTGCCTCTTGCAATTGTTTCTTTCGTTCAATTTTATATGAAATGGCGCTGAAATATGTAGGTACCAAAAAGAATAAGTTGAAATTATAGTACAAAGTTAGTGTGTTTTATAAGCTCAACTCTTTTTTCAGCGTAGTAAATAATTCTTCACCGCGGCGAATTTAACCCTGTCTTTGCGGCAAATTTTCCCGCGGTGAACTTCAGCAGCAGTGAATTTCCTTGCGGCCAATTATTTGCGGCAAATTTCCTGATACCGAGTAAAGGATTGTCGGGAAGAGGTGGATGGGTCCCTTCGCAGACTTCCTTTTGATCAATGGGCTGAGGATTTCCTCTTCACCTCTTGCAATGAATGGGATCAGGAACCAGTTCTCATTGATTTTAAACAAGGTAGGCTCGATTATGTTTATTACTGGGAATGTAAAGTTCAGCTTGACATCTGGTAAGACCAATTGACTGCAATGAATTCTCCCGGGCTTACAAAATTTGAATTTTATGACAAATTAATCAGTAAATTCCCTTGACACTTGAAGTATACTCTTAAATCTCAAGCAAGACGACTAAGTTGAGTTTCAAGACACTGCACTTCGCTTGATGCAACTCAAACGTACCGAAAAGATTCAAGAGCGTAATGATCACGAGAGAGAATTATTGGACAAAGAGCTTGAAGCTGAGAGAAAGGAAATCGCAAAGAAATTGAAATACAGACTCATTAACTCGTTAAGAGTGAAAGCTCAGCGTATAATGCTTGGAAAGCCTGAATCAACAATTGATAGTCTTCATCAATGGGCATATAAGCTTGTGAGTGCAATTAGCTCGAATACAGCGAATTAAGATAAAATAGAAGTACCGAAATTATGACATTAAGGAAGCGTCACCGAGCACAGTAACAGGTGTTAGTGCATCCCAAAATAACCCGAGTGACTCTTGGGAACAATGAAGAAGTAGCCTATATTGTATTAGAGAATGGAAGAGGAACGACGACACCGTATGGAGTGTGAACGCCTCCTCACAGAAACCCAAGGAGAAAGGCAAAATACTTGATGAAAGATTGGGCGCCACTGTAGAGCAGCTTTTCAATGAACTGATTATTTCTGGTGGAAAGAAACCTATGAGCGTTGATAAGCCACGGTCTAATCGGCAGGAGGAGGAAGAGAGCACATTACATTTTGAAATCCACGAGCAACCAATTGCATTAGATCCTGTAGCTCAATTTAGTATTCCTTCAAATAACTCTCCCAGATAAGCCATGGTCTGATCAGCAGGAGGAGGAAGAGAGCACATTACATTTTGAAATCCACGAGCAACCAATTGCATTAGATCCTGTAGCTCAATTTAGTATTCCTTCAAATAACTCTCCCAGATAAGCCATGGTCTGATCAGCAGGAGGAGGAAGAGAGCACATTACATTTTGAAATCCACGAGCAACCAATTGCATTAGATCCTGTAGCTCAATTTAGTACCTATTCCTTCAGATAAGTCTCCCACAAAACAGAAAACTCATGAAGGATTTCAAACCTCGGGTGGGGCACCACCCTATATAACCTAATTTTCCTGTACCAAGTTGTTCAACTTGGATTGCATTTAATATTTTGAAACTAAAATGTCGATACCATTTCTACTAGAAAGATAATATGAGTAATCGTTTGAGTCGTACATAACAGACTAGAATAATTGTCTGGTTTACCTAGGGCCAGAGATTACCAAAAATTCATTTCACGTAGTATCTACCATCAGGATGTGACGATGCAGGATGTCTCATATTCGGTGGTTTGTTCAAAATTTTCATCACGTTCTTGACTAGGAGTATCTGTTCTAAATCGTTTATTTGGTAAGGAGTTGTACGCGTTAGTCAAATCGAATTGTTTTTTTTTTTTTTTGAATCCTGTATTAAACCTAGGCGAATTATCGGTGGGGCGCATTTCACATTTACTGTGATAGTTAGTACAATTATTCAGTCGGATCTCACCACAAATATGCCGAGGATGATTATTGCTCGATGAACTAAACAAATAGGTACAAATGAAAATTATTGCATTTTTATTATTTTATTTATTTCTTTCTTTTGGAAGGTTCAGGTTCAAAAACTGCTGGACTACGAATGATAATGTTCTATTCTGTTTGGATTGCCCACACATATGATTATAGTATGTTGCAGTTGGGGAACCTGTTTCTTTGATTCCTTCGATTAACGTTTCGTTTTCACCATAATTTGCTATAATCGATTGCAAATTTGTTCAAACGGAGATTTTGCCCTGTTAATGTTCACCCCGATATGTTTCAAAACTGACACAAGTTTCAAATCCTTTTCTACCCTATAATCTTTCTTGTTCTTTTTGTTGTACGTTTTCTTCCTCATTATGATTCTATGTGATTCTCACTTCTTTTGTGTCAATCTCATCACCGTCACTCTTTGAGGACAAAGATTCGGATTGATTTTCTTTCTGTGTTTCACCATTACGTTTTTTTTTCTTACCTGTGTTTCACCTTTATGGCGAACGAATTGAAAAAAAAAAATTATTCAGAAAAGGAAACGAAATTAATTCTCAAACAAAATTGATTCTAATTGGATACAAATTACTTAGGTACAAATCTATATAAATTACTTATCTCGAATATTGAACGAAAGAAACAAAAAGGACGACCGAATAAAAAAAAATATTAATTTAAATACCTTTGACCATATAAACTACCTGTGAATGGGAGTACCATTCACTGGTAGTTTATATAGTCGAAGTCTAACACTAATAACCTCGTTCGGCTGTAGCCTGTGCGTCAGTGACGCATAAGAGAAGCAGTACGTCTTCCTTAGACTACGTGGGGGGCTTCCAGACTATAGCTTTCGATGGAGTATAAACGGTGAGAGTAGGGGGTTAGAGTATCGAGTGATCTCTAGGGAGCGCTAGTAGCTCCCGATAAAACCATCTATTTTACCCCGTTTATTTAGAGAGTACAAGTAGGTCCCTGATATCATGATTTATAATCACTGTTCTTTTACTTTTTAGTGTCGACCCCAACATATATATCATTTATTGTTGGTACACTTAAAGTTATCGCATGAAATACATCGTGGAACGTGTATTTATTATCGTTCGTACACTCGATTCATTATTACTGCTCCATTGTTGGTGCTAACTTCAATCAAGGTGCAATTAAAGTTTCTCCTTAACCTACATTTTATTTTTAAAAAACCTATACCTATGAAGTTTCTATAAACTTTCGTCAATCGAATGTGGTAACCAGTCGTTCTGAATCTTTTTTTTTTTTTCAACAATATCCTATCTTTTCTTTTTAGAACCATGTTGTAAATTGAACTCGTCGCAATTGCAAAGGAAGACGGTCGGGCTTGTACTCTTTCTCCTTATACTTTACAGCATTATCTTTTTCTCTTATCCAACTTTCAGGGTTTCATACCATAATTTTTGTCACGGGATGGCAGAATCTGCAATTCCACTTCATCTAATAGTTATATTAGTTTAGATAGATACCTCCTCTTCCTTATTCAGCAAAAGTACCATTATTGTTCAAAAAATCACAGCCGCATCTTTAGCAACCCTGGTGAACACCCAGTTCAATACGAGTGATAAGTATGCCCACGTCTAAAAATATTTACTGGCGTAGCCAAATTAATAAAGATCATGTTTCACGTTTTCTATAAGGAAGCATGCTCCGATCGTTCGCCTCCATCTTGGTCTACTATAAGTCTACTTTAGTATATTTCGGGCTGATGAGATTAGGGGGCCTCACTCGCTCCGCTCCTTCTTCCCGCTTCTTGGTCTAGTATAAGACTACTTTTTTAGGCTGAATGCTTTTTTGGGACTCACTCGCTCCGCTCGTTACTGCCATAATTAGCATGAACAGGATCTAGTATAAACCTAGTACAAGAGCATAAGTCTAGTATACGAGTAGTTTCTTAGTATAATGGTGTCTAGCAGAGCTAATACAAGCCATCTCTTGGGATAAGTTTATGGTAATTTGAGGAGCGGACTGGATACAGTATACAGTTTTCCTAGACCTAGTATAAGCCTAGTTTACTGCACTGATCAAAGGAAGACCGAATATGCACGCACGCACGCATGCACATTTCCAACAAAATTAAGGTAGGGCTCGGAGAGAAAAAAATCGTAAGTTTTAAGGTCACCTGCACGCACGCGCACGCAAATTTTCAAATGAGTGCAGGGTCAGAGCAAAAACATGAAACATGTCAACATGTCAAAACAAAAAGTAGGATGACTCGAGAAACCACAAAAATGACTGAATAGGCCCAAGGGGAGTCGAAATTTTCCAAATTTGAAAATGAGGTGATTTTCAACATTTTTCTTGAACCCTCGATGAAATTTTGTGCTGAGTCCGAGAAAAATGGTGGAATGACTCGACTAAATAAGCCCAAGGAAGGTCCGCCAAATTTCCCAGAATTAGAAATGCGGTCATTTTCAACATTTTCCTCGAATCACCGATGAAATTTTGCCCTGATTCCGAAAAAAATTGTGGAATAATTGGACGAAATACCAAAATGATCAAATGTGCCCAATGAAGGTGATTGACTGAAGAAGGGATTCAGTCTCGGTCAAAGGAGGGTAAAAATTTCCCCAAAATGAAAATAGGGGTTATTCTTGAATTCGCGGGTGTACAATAGAAAGCGAGCATTTTAGTATCATTCCCTCTAGCAGCCGACACCATGCAAATTTCGGCACTTTTGCTCCCGTTCATCAATAACGGGGCCTCCTTTAATCTTTCACCGTGAATCTACAATTAAACGCTAGCTCAAATCCATTTTGATACTTCATAGGGTCACTTGAGCAGCCCAAAATCTCACCAAAGTATTGTACAGAATTTTGGAGATAACGCAAGTTTTTTTATGACGCAGGATTTTGACCTTTTTTGAGCCGTACATCCGTTCCAAAGCTTCCTACGGTTATTTGGGTGCGAGCGCGTCCGCGAAGGTTGATGACGTCACAGAGAAGTTGATGACGTCACAGAGAGGTTGATGACGTCACGGAGAGGGACTTGGAAAAATTTCGACACACTAGCCATATATGATATGAAGTGGACTTTGCATGGGCGCGAGCGTGTCCGTAAAGGTTGATGACGTCACAGAAAACTTGATGACGTCACGGAGAAATTGATGACGTCACGGAGAGGTTGGTGACGTCACGGAGAAGTTGATGACGTCACGGAGAAGTTGATGATTTCAAGGAGAAGTTGATGATGTCAAGGAGAGGGACTTGGAAAAATTTCGACTCTCTAACCGTATATGATATGAAGTGGACTTGGGCGCAAGAGCGTCCATAAAGGTTGAGGTCACCGAGAAGTTGATGACGTCACAGAGAGGTTGATGCCGTCACGGAGAAGTTGATGACGTCATGGAGAAGTTGATGCCGTCACGGAGAAGTTGATGACGTCATGGTGAGGGACTTGGAAAAATTTCGACTCTCTAGCCCTATATGATATATGAAGTGGACTTGGGCGCGAGTGCGTCCATAAAGGTTGAGGTCACCGAGAAGTTGATGACGTCACAGAGAGGTTGATGCCGTCATGGAGAAGTTGATGACGTCACGGAGAAGTTGATGCCGTCACGGAGAAGTTGATGACGTCATGGAGAAGTTAATAATGGCACGGAGAAGTTGATGACGTCATGGTGAGGGACTTGGAAAAATTTCGACTCTCTAGCCCTATATGATATATGAAGTGGACTTGGGCGCGAGTGCGTCCATAAAGGTTGAGGTCACCGAGAAGTTGATGACGTCACGGAGAAGTTGATGCCGTCACGGAGAAGTTGATGACGTCACGGAGAAGTTGATGCCGTCACGGAGAAGTTGATGACGTCACGGAGAGGGACTTGGAGAAATTTCGACTCTCTAGCCCTGTATGATATGAAGTGGACTTGGGCGCGAGCGCGTCCGCAAAGGTTGATGACGTCACAGAGAAGTTGATGACGTCACTTTGACACTCTAGCCATATATGATATGAAGTGGACCTTGCATGGGCGCAAGCGCGTCCGCGAAGGTTGATGACGTTACAGAGAAGTTGATGACATCACGGAGAGGAACTTGGAAAAATTTCGACACTCTAGCCATATATGATATTATGAAGTGGACTTGAAAGAATTCCTACCTCCGAGCTATAGATGATGAAAGAAGGACTCCAAAAAATTTTGACTCTAGGAGGGGGACTTGGAAAAATTCTTACCTCTGAGCTATATATGACAGAAGGGGGTCTTAAAAGGATTTTGAATCTCGAGTTCTCCCCTTGATAATGGACTTAGAAAGTTTTCAAGAAAAATTTTTATACTTTCGTGGTGAATGAGAAATCTGCTGGTGTAATGGACTTGGGACAGCGGGACAGCGGGTTCCCCGCTGCAATTGCAAATTTTTTTTTTCTTTTCGTTTTCCCCGTAAAATTTCACTTGAGGAACATCAATCTAATTTTTGAAATGTTCGAAATTCAGTTCAATACTTAAAATTAATGAATTTTTGAGCCCTATTGTGGAAATCCATATACAAATTGGGTTAATTTTCGGCACATTTTGGTTCATTACTTAGCTCAGAAAAGTCGCAGAAACTTTGTGTGTGGTTCAAATTTAGAGATGAAATTGAGATACAAATTTCGTACATTTAAACTGTACGTCTAATGTTTCACCTTTTCGCGCTATGACAGATTTAGCCCGAACTCCCATTTAGCTGGTAACATCATTTTGCCTGACCCTGTATTTGCCGTATTTGCCTTTATGAAACCAGGCCCGAAGATCTGCCTAATATACACTACAGCAGTATAAAAGCTTACTAAACCACTTCTAGATTACAAGGATGAGGGGAGGTAGATTTGACACACGGTATGTCAGAATCAGGCTCGAGGTCACAGTTGATGACACCACCAGCTAAACGTCCGTCGGCCGGCAGGTTCCTCTCCTATCATATATTATGTTAGTAGAATACAAGAAGGGTTCCTAGCCTAGTTTAAGTCTAGTATGCGTGGGGCCTTAGCTCATCAGTGTACTTTTCTCAAGTCCTCCTTCAATCATATATTATAGCTTGGATGTCGGTGAGCCTGATTAAAACAGCTCCGTCAATTAACGAGACATGCAATGCTTCAAAAACCCCCACTTCAATGAGCCTGATATGCACTTGGTAAAATTTCAACTCTTGAGCTACACAATATATATGATAGGAGGAATTTTGACTCTCAAGCTGTTTATGATACGAGAGGGATTTAGAACAGTGGTTCCCAACCTGGGGTGGTCCGCGAACTCCGAAGGGTCCGCAGAAGGTCTGACGACATCTTCAAAAGGTTGGGAACCACTGATTTAGGAGAACTTCGACTCTCGTCGAGCTATACATGATAAGAGGAGCATTAGGTGAAATTTCGACTCTTGAGCTGTATATGATTCAACTCTCGAAAGCGGACATACATATGATAGGAATGGGACTTGAAATGATGACCCTGAAGCTTTATATGATGACGGAGGGGAACTCAGGAAATTCTTCATCAGGCTATATAGTAGAAGGAAACTTATAAATAGGTCAATTCTCAAGCCGTATAATATGATAGGAGATGGACTTCGCAAGAATTAAGACTTCTGAGATGATGGGAAAATTTCGACCGGGGTCCTGCTACGTAAAACAAAATTTGATCTTGTAAAACAATGTGAAAATAGACATAGTCCTACTCCGCAAAATTTGAATGTTTAAAATCTTAAACCAGTCGTAATGATGGATGAGAACTATGAAGAAAGAACAGGAAGAACTCTCAATACTTGATCAAACCTAATACGTCTGCACATAGAGATTCATATTTTTTGCAGGGTAGTGAGACTTGCGGGTTCCCCGCTGCCCTTTGTAACATTTGCAATGAATTCTAAGTTTTCTCGTAAAGAGAATGGATAAAAAATTGTTGAAAGTATTGCGATAAGTAGGACAATTTAAGAGTGGAATTAAAAAGAATAACGTGAAGAGGAAACTGTAAGACAGAGGTCAAGAGACTGGCAGTTAAGTAAAGTCGACGAAAATGAAAACGTAGATAAGCTGATTCTGCGACTAGACTTAGAGCAGGGCTAGTGCAAAAGGCGCTCGAGCAAATGCGAGTGGTGGAATTTTAAACTGCGTGAGCCCATAATCAAGAAAAGATCGGACTGGTGTATATGGCGGAAGGAAAGTAAACTTTTAAGGTTGCAACCGATGGAAGGACGCGATAGATATTTCAAGATGTTCAAAACCAGCAGATTGAAATTTGCACAGTACCTATTCACACAGACCGGACAATTGACTTTGATTGCCTAGGGCGGTAGCGAGTCTTTCATTGTTACGTTGCACTGGGAACACCGAACGTCATCAAACGTTGACTAGGCAACTCCAATTGTGTTGATGAATCCGGATACACATACAACTCAAAACTTACGATCATATTGATGTCATACTTACGCGCTTTTACCAAAATATAATATTGTCAAAAAAGAGAAGAAACCAGGAAAAAACAAACAAACATCGATTCTTCTTCATCTCACGCTCTACATTAACAAAATCGTAACAATGGATTGAAACAGCGACGAGCGTTCCCAATATTTCATACTCGTATATGTACCTACCGTGCGAGAGTAATATACGTTTGCGAAAAAAAAAAAATAACCGAGCATATAAATTCAATCACAATAAGTATAAAGAAATTCGCGAACAAAATCCACCGAATAAATTATTTTCGTAAGAGATCTAGAGAGAGAAAAAAATGACCCGAACTTGAACTAAATTTTTACCTTGGTTTGTAAAGACCTTCATTAGGAAAATACGTATCATAATACGCGAAAGATATAGAGTTATATAAAGATTACATAGCGCACTTTATGCAGTTTTGGGGAAATAAGTAATTTCTCAGGTTTCACGCAATGCCCGAATGCGCTACCATCATAAAATATGTAAATAGATCGTGTAACGTACCTCGCGAGTAACTGAAGTCATCCAAAAAGATTGTGTACGTCTGAATCGAAGAACGAAAAGAAGAGTGTTTTCTTTCAAACCACATCTTCCCTTTTGGTTATCTCGGGTAATATATGACCATAGTATCCACCACGTGCTAATCATTGATGGATTTAGCGGGTAAAAATTGCCCGCGGCAAATTGAAGATACGCGTGCACGACAAAGAGTTGACTGGAAAGAACGAAATTTAATGACGCAGAACGATTTTGTGAATCTTGCCCGCTTCTTCCAGACAATTAATCTAATACATGTTCAATCATCTTCTATATAGGCGCGAGAGTTTTGACGTGCGAATAATTTTTCTTAATTTCAGTTCGTTAATTTTTCTCCTCACGAGTCACAGAATACTGTAAGTTAACTGTATCGTAAGATAGATTATTAAATTGATAAATGTATTATTGCATCTTCAGCGGACAGCACCTTATTTTCATCATCAATTTTTTTTTCCCATCAGTATTATCGTCTATATTGGTCATATGTACGTGATGGATACACGAATTTAATAAACTACATACGCCAAATTGCTTTTTAGTGTATAGAAGGCCTGAACCACTCTTCTACCATCGTATGAGTCAA
The DNA here is from genome assembly GCA_035079395.1 of Aspidiotus destructor. NCBI lineage: Eukaryota > Metazoa > Arthropoda > Insecta > Hemiptera > Diaspididae > Aspidiotus > Aspidiotus destructor. Next base: position 21,986,106 of record JAVHKZ010000015.1, on the reverse strand, counting down.
AATTAGAAGACGATCTACGAGCATATCGGATGTTACGGCGAGGTACCGACGAATTCGCTGTTTCTAATCGCGGTGATTTGCCAAATTAAAATAATATTTTAGAGGCTTTCATTCTTCCATTATGTGGAAGGTGAAAGATGCTACCAGCTGTCGATCGATTCATCGAAATGGCAATAGGATAGAAAAAAAAGTGCGTTTACGCAGCTTGACTTTCAATTGATAGCTCATTTTCTGTAACAATTTGAGGTCTCTTTTGTACAAGATTTCTATCGCAAATTACGAGGTGAACAGAAACAAAAACCAACTATCTCAATTCGTTCCTTTACCAACAATTACTTCTATTATAACGAGCAAGGAACCTATCTTACGGGTGAAGGGGGGATTTTCAAATATCGATTATTTAACCAAAATTTCTCCATGTCTTCCTTCTATAGTGAAAAATCGGGAATTGAGATTTTTCGACTTGTACGCTACCATCCCTAGTAACGGTAGAAACGTTTCCGAGTTGGCCATCGCAATTTTCAAGAGCCCTCGTCCCCCTGGACCTATTGCTCAAATTCCCGACGAACCAAGAGTCCACTCCAAAGCGATGTCAATTTGACGTCCACAAGTCGATTCAATCAATTTAGTTCCGCCCAAAATAACGTCGACCGCAAATCGACCTAGGAGGCAGGAAGTCGACTCAACTTTTTGTTACCATCGACTCCCGATATCATGGATCGATTTTGAATGGATATCAAAATTGGTAACTTATCAGGAAGAGACTTGCGTCGAAACCTCGTGGAAAATTTGGAGAAGTCGACTCGAATCCTACTCCAGATCGATATCGATTTCAAATCGACCATGTTTGTGAACTGAAAATCGACTTGATAACAACTCAACGGAGTAATCGATTTCTGGCTGATGAAGTATGAAGAAGTCGACTCAAAATCGACTTCACTTTGATATCGATTTCAAGTTGATTAGCGTTCCTTACCAGATGACTAGAAATCGACTTCACAGAGAAATCGATGTAGTATTTACGAAAGATTTGGAGCAGTCGACGCGAAATCGATTTCAGTCGATCGAGGTCGAGTTTTTGTAGTTTTCGAGTGCACAACTTGTTGATGTTTCAAAATCGAAATCGAATGGCATTAGATTTCAATGTAGAATTCGATCAAAATCAACTCTCGAGTTGAGGTCGATAGGAAATCTACCAGCACACATCACAAGAGACAACAAATCAACTCCGTCGATCGGGTTTGAGATTTTGTAGATTTCAAGCGCACAGCTTGATAGCGTTTGAAAATCGAGATTGAAATTGAAACGGCTTATGGCTTTAGATTTCGATGTCGACTAAAAATCGACTTCAACATTGCTTCATGACAATAAGCATAAATAAGATTCTCAGTATGGTTGTCGGCCTAACAGAAAATTTGGAGAAGTCTGCTCAAATTTTACTCCAGATTGATATCCATTTAAAATCGACCAGTGTGTGAACTGAAAATCGACTTCATATCGACCCCCTAACAGAGTAATCGATTTTAGGCTGATAGATGTCTAGAGATCGACTTCTCAGAGAAATTGAAGTAATATTTACGAAAGATGATTGGAGCAGTCGACGCTAAATCGATTCCAGTCGATCGAGGTAGAGATTTTGTAGATTTCAAGTGCACAACTTGTTGGCGTTTTAAAATCGAGATCGCAACAGAGGTGTCTATTTTAGATCGAAGAAAAATTTTGAGACGTTGACTCAAAATCGACTCTAGAACGGAGTTGATTGGAGGGTTTATCAAAAGTTAATCAACATACATAAGAAATTGATTATTACTTGACCCAACAGAGCAGTCGATTTAATGTTGATGCAAAAATAAAAGAAGTCGACTCAAAATCGACTCTGGTCGATCGAGGTTGAGATTTTGTAGGTTTTAAGCGCACAACTTGGTGGCGTTTCAAAATCGAAATCGAATGGCATTAGATTTCGATATTGATTGAAAATCGACTTCGACCATGACAGCAAGCATAAATAAGATTCTCAATGGTTATCGTTGTATAATTATGGTTACGCTTTTTGTCTGCGAGGAGTGAAGTCACCACAGAGCAGAATAATGCCACAAGGGAGTGACTGTACTTTAACTCCAGCTCGACGTAGATGTGAGGTCGACTAACATACATTACGGAGGAATGGGGGGGGGGGAGAGAGACTACAGACCGACTTGAAATTGACTCAACAAAGTAACCGATTTCAGGTTGATTGAAATTTAGAAAAGATAACTTGCAGTCTCTATATTGACGTCGACAGCGTACATCCGCAGAGAACAACAGCACGACTCAACAGAGCTGATGAAAAGTGTGAAGAATTTGATCAACATCGATTCTATATTGAAGTCGATATGAAATCGACCAGCACACATTAGTAATGACAACACCTCAAATCCACGCAACAGAGGTGTCTATTTCAGGCCGATAAAAAATTTGGAGACGTTGACTCAAAATTGACTCTAAAACAAAGTTGATTCAAGAGTTTATTCAAAGTCGATCAGTGAACATTACCACAAAACTGAAAGCTGACTGTCAATTGACCGTACAGACGATTGGGTTGATACAAAATTTGAAGAAGTCGACTCAAAATCGACTTTAGATCGATATCGATCGAAGTCGACCAGCTTACAATACCAGAAAACTACAAGTCGAATTTGAATTGACTCAAGAGAGCAAAAAATCTTTGGTTGATGAAAAATGATGAGAATTCCATTCAAAATCGACTCTTTATTCACGTCGTCGGCTTGAGGTCGATTTGAAGTCGACCAGCTTATACATTACCAGAGAACAGGAATCGATTTGAAAACAACTCAACGGAGCAGTCGATTTATGGTTGATTAGAAATTTGGAAAAGTCACCTCGAAATCGACTACAATGAACGTCATTTTGAAATCGATATGAAATAATCGACCTGTGCACGTCACCAGAGAGCAAGTCGACCTTGAATCCACCCAATAGAGCGATCGATTTTACGTGAATGAAAAATTTGGAGAAGTCGACTCAGAATCAAGACTAGATTGATTTCGAGTCGACCGGCGTGCGCATTACCAGAAAACTACAAATCGAATTTAAATCGATTCAACAAAATCGACGTTGATTTGAGGTGAATAATGAAGTCAACTAGCGCGCATTAGCAGAGAAGTACAAATCGAGTCAACTCAACAGAACAATCGATTTCCGGTTGATCAAAAATTTGGAGACATTGACTAGAAATGGACGTGGCAAATAAGTCAAATTGTAAGGCGACCCGATATCGACGGCGACGTTCAAAGTCGATTTCAACATCTGACCAAGACTCTAAAAGATGTGAATTTTTGGTCGATCACCGGGAAGGTGAAACTTTTTCCAAGATTTCCTTTTTTGATCCATAGGTTTCCCTCGCTCTGGATTCATGCAGTTAACTCTAGAATACCTTGAAGCTTGTTCCCTCTGGGTAATCATTTTTTGAAAATTTTTGAAGTACCTCAACTTGGTCAGAGGTCCACCTCTCTCTAACCAGAAATTCCTCGGATAGTTGAAATGAATTTCTTCCTAGACCCTATCCTTTCATACACATGGTTCGACGTCCGCTTTCTCTTCTCATGGATATTGGAATGCCTCTAGATCGGCGTCGATCTGTTGTCTGATCAACTCTTGATTTTCACCAGAAATCATTACAAAATCGACATGGATTGATTTCGCTAAATCCAGACAAAGAATCGACCAAAAATGATCGTAATTCGAGAGAAACTTGCTGGCCGGTATTCGGACATGCAGAAACTATACCACGATCGCAGCGCCACTAACCCTAAAGACTATAAAATACACGCTTATCACCGCATTGGCAGAGTTGCAAAATTTTCTTTTAAAAATTATGAAGTCAGCGCAGTTTTTTTTCTTCTTGGAAAGATCAGCAAAAAAAAGCCCAAATTTTGTCTACAGTTGTTTCAAAACTGCTCCGAGAAAAATATAATATCAGCACCATAAGGACAAACCAGTAGAATTGTGGAAATAAGCGCGAAGTCTAGGAAGCCATGCGCTAAAAGCAGACACGAGGGGTAGAGTTCTTCTGCTTCTGAGTCCAGAATATTCAGGAAGCCCGGCTCTATGAAGAAATCATAAATTCATAATCAATCTCCCAAAGTTGTAAAGAACATTTAGGGCCCCTTATATCGAACTTTTTCTGGGCTCTTGCTGGCTCTTGATGGCCCCGGCTGGAGGACCTTTGAAATTAGCACGTCGGACAATACAAGTTATTTGGTCGAGTATAATTGCAACTTGCGCGATAACTCTCATTATGTGACTATTTTGTCTGCGAGTAGTGAAGTCACACAAACGGTCCACTGTTCATAGACTACAAAATACCTCGACGTGACGAATTACTCAAAATGAACACGATACCAAATGCGGCGCACGTTAATTCAAAGTCGATCAACTTACATTTTTGGGGTATTAAGATGTCAATAAGCAAGGAAGAGGAAGTATGACGACAAATTCCCGCTTCCACCTCTCGTTTTCACAAAACCACTACACTACCAGGCTCTAAAACTAGATCGTCATAAATCGCATTCAGGGAGAAAATGTCCACCTCGTGATTGAGAGGGTACGAAGATCGCAGTACATAAGGCTGTTGCAAACGCACACCAAAGCCAAAAGGAAAGAGCCGCAGAATTGGTTGAAGGATAACTCTAGTCCGACGTCGATTTGAATCGAGAAACAGCATTCTCACTAAGAAAGAAACTCTTTTAAAATCCATCGAAATAAGATTCACGCTACCTATTTTGCTATTTCAGTCGCTGTAGATAAATTTTTTCTACTCCACCTCTGAGAACGGCGAGAATGACATACGCATCGTTATCAAACCGTCTTCCTCGTTCGTAATTTGCGGCTGGAAAAATATTAGTCAATTAATGTCATTTTGATCGTCGACACGACGCAGATAATCTACCGTCGATAAATGATGACACGGAACAATATGCAGATTCCTATACGAAGACTGGATTAGGTTAGCAACATCTTCGAGCGTCAATCATATCTATTTTTTCAAAAACAAGTCTATCGTATATTATCGGACGACAAAACGAGGAAAAAGAAATGATTACGTTACGATATTTCGTGGTTTATAGGAAAAATACAGTAAGCAACTCGTATCTGTATCATAATTATAATATATTCTCTATCGATAGAATATTTGAATTGATAAATTTGTCCTCGAGATTTTCATCCGTAAATGATACACTTTATTTTCATTAAGATGACAGGAAAAATAATAATCCTATCATTGGAATAACAAATACATAAATAATTATTTGTAGACCTATACAAATTGAAGAGAATCTAGTTCTTTAAATATTATGATTTCATTAAGAAATACTAATTTCTGAGGGCGTTTTCTGGTCTTGCATATTTTCGAGGTTAAATAAAATTACTATGAATTTATTCTTGTGAAGCAGTCAATAAAAATATATACAATTTTATCACCATTTGAAGTTCAGGAAACCGTACCTACTTATGTAAGAAAACTTTTATTTCTGCACGATATATTTGTATTCAAAAAATGGAGGGAGGAGAGCGTGAGCTTCTATTTTTCAACAGAAGAGTTGAGTTTGAGCCTCAATTAATAACGGTTTCAATGAGATTGTCATGCTGGTAGAAAGCGGCCATTGATAAGACCTGTTCCAAAAGGAATTTATTAGGAGGAAATGGTAAAAGTTTCAAAAATTCGTTTCAACTGGCAAGAAACTTTGCCACTTGTCAAACTGTTCCTCACCAGTACAACCTCCCATTTCAAGTTTTCAAGGTCAAAAAAAACAAAAACTTTCTGCCTATGTCATACATTTTTGTGGACCGCTCCTGAATATTTTACTTCTTCTAGACTATTTTCAATAGATGTTTGAAATTAGATAGGAAAGCTAATACGACTGGAATCGAATATATACTAGGCTGGAGTTAGCCCTATTTTGGCAAGACGATCTCTCAATGGAACTGGAAAGTTTTCTGGTGAGATTAGATTACCTTTAGACCGGAATTCTATTCATTCCAATCTTACCAAAACGCGGTGAAGCTCAAACTTGCTCCATATTGACATGTTTCATGTCTTTTCTCTACCCCCTAATTCTTGAAAATTGTCCGGGCGTTCGGCAGTGACCTTGGGACTTGGAAAATTTTCAACATCAAATCTCAGCTCTACCCCCTAATTCTTGAAAATTGTCCGGGCGTCCGGCAGTGACCTTGGGACTTGAAAGAATTTTGATCTTTTCTATACCCCTTTATTAGTTAGTATAAGGACTTGAAAGAATTTTGGGTGAGGTAAGGTTAGGTTAAGGACTTGTAAAAAATTTTTTCTCCAGGGCGTCCGGGCGTCCGGCAGTGACCTTGGGACTTGGAAGAATTTTGGTAAAAAAAAAGAAAGAAATAATAAAATAAAAGTAAAAAATAAATAAAAATAAATAAAAAATAGATAAAAAAAATGGAACAAAAAATAGAATAAAAATAATGAATAAAAAATGAATAAAATAAAATGGAATAAAAATAAAAATTAAACTAAATTAGATTAAATTAAATTAAATTGAAAATAAAAATAAATGACTGTGTGGTCATTGAGAAATTTGCGAGTATCATCCTCTCTCTCTCAAAAAAAAAATGATAGAAAAAAATTAAATCAAAAAATAAAATAAAATATAAATAAAATCAAAAATAATTTTGAAAAATCACATCAGCCTGAAATATACTAAAGTAGACTTGTAATGGGCCAAGAAGCGGGACGAACGAGCGGAGCAAGTGAGGCCCAGTAATCTCATAAGCCTGAAATATACTGAAGTAGACTTACACTAGACCAAGAAGGCTCATTAGCCTGAAATATTCCAAAGTAGACTTATACTCCATCAAGCAAGGGCCACGAGTGAGTCCCAGAAAACAGTCAGCCTAAAATACTCTAAAGTAGACTTATACTAGAACAAGAAGCTGGAAATTTCGGAAATTTTTGAACTATGAAGAGCTTAAGACGACTGGCGAAAAGATATGAAACATGACCTTTATGTTTTTGGCAAAGCCAAGAAATCCTTTATCTTTTGTCTCAAGTTCAATCATTTCCAACTTTTTTCAAGTGGGTCGTTGTCACGCTGAAACACTGCTAATTTTAGTCTTACTCGATTTTTCCTAGCCTCAACAGACAGACGTCTAAGTAAAATTCATTTTATTCCATTCTCACTGGAAAGTTGTTAGGCAAAAGTCGGCGGATATTGGTAAAGGAAATCATATTTTGCTGAAACTAGATTCATTCTAGCTTTGCAAGAAAGTCTTTGGAATTGGAACTCATCCCGTTCCCCTCTCACTAAGATTCCGTTAAGATGGAACTTGATTTAATCCCCCCTTCTTAATTGGATATAGTTGTGACGGAACTTGATTCATCTCAGTCTCAATACAAAATTTTCAGACGAGAGATCCAGCTTTACTGAGAAGTTATTGGGCTGAAACTTGATCCAGTCCAGCCCAGAGGTCTGGCCTAAAAAAAAAAGTAGGTATATCGCCGAAATTGGCCGACTTCTTGCCCTAAACGACTTCCTAGTAACACTGCACTGAAATGAATCAAGCTTCAGCCTAGCAACCAAGTTCCACCTCAGTATCTTTTTTAGCTCAGCCAGAAAGCATCGACTTTTATCCCAGCAACTTTTCATTCTGGCGGAAATAGAAATGTATATGGATCAGCCGAGTTCTCATCTTAAACAACTTCCTAGTAACCCTAGTGAGCCGATCTTTAGCTTAGCAACATCTTAGTCAAGTTTCAGCTGAACACTTTCTCAGCTAGAATGAATTCAGTTCTATCCTAACAACTTTCCTCCAGGCAGAATTGTATTTTGGAATTGTCCTCAAAGGGCTTCATCCTTGCAACAAGGGAATGAGCTGAGCCTCAGCGTCGCAACTTTTCTAGAAGATCTTGGCTGAGTTTCAGCTCAACACGTTCTTAGCTATCAAATTCCATATTACCAACTTTCACTCAGGCAAAAATGTTTCTTGGAGTTGTCCTCGAATGACTAGCTTGCAACACTGGAATAAACTGAGCCTCAGCGTCGCAATTTTACACCTTCTTAACTAAGCTGGAATGAATTCAGTTTCTATCTTGCCAACTTTTTTATTCAGGCAGAAATGTGTTTTGAAATTTTGCTCAAACGACTTCTTCGCAACACTGAAATGAACCGAGCCTCAGCGTTGAAACTTTTCTAGAAGGTCTGAGCTGAGTCTTAGTTCAACACTTTTTTTTAGCTGAGCTGGAAAGAATCGAGTACCATCTGACCAACTCCCATTGAGGCCGGAACGGATACTCTAATTGGCCTCAAAAGGCTTCTTAAAAACACTGGAATGAGTTGAGCTTTGGCCTGGCAATTTATTTAGTAAGCCTTGCTTGAGTTTCAGCTCAACACCTTCTTAACTGAGCTGGGACCAATCGATCTATTTAATTAACTTTCATTCAGTCTAGCTGAGAGATCGGTTCTGGACTTAGCCGCATTCTTGCTTGAAACGACTTTCTGGTAACTCTGGAATGAATTGACCTTCAGTCTGGCAATTTTTCTAGAATACGTACTGGCCGAGTTCCAGCTTGACACCTCAGCTAAACTGGAAGTAATTGATTCTTATATCAACAATTACTACTCAGGCTCAAATTGGAACTGAGGCCGGCCGGATTCTGCCGTTGAATGACTTTTTAGTAACACAAGAACAGATCAAACTTCAAAGCAACTTTTCCAGTGAGTTCCAGATCAATACCTTCTTAGCTCAGCGGGAAGGAATCTAGTTCCATCCTAACAACTTTTTATTCGTGCTAAAATGCGTATTGGAATTGACCTAGTTCTTGCCTTAAATGACTTCTCAGTAATACTCAAATGAAGTGAGCTTCAGCCTACCGACTTTTCCAGTAACCGGGGACCGAGTTTCGACTCAACACCCCTTCGGCTAAGTTGGTTTTATCTTGTCAACTTGATATAATTCAGTTGTTGTCTGAGATGGGCGGAGGTCCCAGTCTGAAAATTTTTTCTAGTAGACTGGAAGGAGTTGACCCTCAGCTCTACAACATTCTAATAAGGCTGAAACAGGGGTGGTCATTTCTATTTTCGTACTCGGGTAAGGAGCGGAAGAAGGCGCTCACCAGGCTCGAAAAGTGTTGAGCTGAAATTGAGCTCAGACTAACTGGAAAAGTTGCGACGCTGAGGCTCGGTTCATTCCAATGTTGCTAGGAAGTCGTCTGAGGACAATTCCAAAACATTTTTCTGCCTGAATGAAAGTTGCTGAGATGGAACTCGATTCATTCCAGCTCAACTACGAAAGCGTTGAGCTGAAACTCGGCCAAAACTGGCTAGAAAAGTTGCGACGCTGAAGCTCGGTCCATTCCAATGTTACTAGGAGGTCGTCTGGGGACAATTTCATAACACATTTTTACCTGCATGAAAGTTGGTAAGATAGAACTCGATTCATTTAAGTTTAGCTAAGAAAGTTTTGAGCTCAAACTCAGTCAAAACTGGCTAGAAAAGTTGCGACGCTGAGGCTCGGCCCATGCCAGTGTTATTAGGAAGTCGTCTGGAGACAATTCCAAAACACATTCCTGCCTGCATGAAAGTTGGTAAGATAGAACTCGATTCATTTAAGTTTAGCTAAGAAAGTTTTGAACTCAAACTCAGTCAAAACTGGCTAAAGAAGTTGCGACGCTGAGGCTCGGCCCACGCCAGTGTTATTAGGAAGTCGTCTGGAGACAATTCCAAAACACATTCCTGCCTGCATGGAAGTTGGTAAGATAGAACTCGATTCATTTAAGTTTAGCTAAGAAAGTTTTGAACTGAAACTCAGCCAAAACTGGCTAAAGAAGTTGCGACGCTGAGGCTCGGTTCATTCCGAGGTCGTTGTGCGCTCGTTCAGCACCCGTATACAATCTCTTATTCCGCATGCGCTACCGGATTTTCGGTACTCTAGCCATTCTGAATATTCATCAGACAAAGCAAAAAATTGAAAGTACGGCGTCCTCCAACACAGACGAGGAAAGAGTATCTTCTGCCATAATATTGCTCTTCTACTTGGAAGCCTCTGCGAGGCCATTTGAACGTCAACAACGGACTTGAAGGTCACAAATTCAGAACCAACATCGAGGGTTGAGACAGACTTATGAAGCCTGTCCAACAATTGAGCTCCGTCAATAATGTGGTTGCGCATAAAGAATGAATTGATATCTCTTAGGAAAATAAGACAATTGAGAAGTTTAAGTAGGTGGTAATTCTTGTCTTGATTGTGCACATTGACGATGACACGAAGTCACAATACTGACAGAAAATTCTCATCAAAGCGGATTCACTAATTACTTGAACAACTTGGAGGGAATTTTGAATGAAGTATTGTCAACAATTATGCCGTCATCAAATTGATGTGGTTGCATTGGATAATTTTTCAAGTTCATCAGTATCCTACTTAATCTTCGAATTTAACAACTATGATGATTCAAGGCAATGGGATAGATAAAATTTGGCCGGGGGGGAGGGGGAGGGGAATACATGATTAGACAAAATCACTGCATCGAACGGAAAGACATTGAACAAATTGTGACGGGGGGAGGGGTTAAAACCCTCAAATACCCCCTCATCTACGCCGCGAATCCAAGAAGGCCAGTTTTCTCAAGATGAAATTCCCCGACTTTTCCAGGTTCTTTCAGACCATAATCTTCACTTAAAAAAAAAAACCAAAGAAAAAGCAAAGGAAGGAAGACTTATTGTTTGAGCCATTTTTGACGCAGCTTGAAAAATTCTCCGACCTTGGGCAGAATACACTGACTTTCTGCGATTTTTCCATTAGCGCTTAAATTCCCTGACTTTTCCCGACTTTCCAGAAACTGGTCACCCTGTGACGACCGGAAGAAAAATGTTGGGAAATAAATTCTTATTCTTATCTACGATTTGCCCTCCTATTGCAGGCTTCAGCAGGTACATAAGGTAACAACACTGGCATGAGGACATAAATAATTACAGCTAGAGCGTAAAACTTTCATCCCTTTTTCGTGGGTTTTGTATTCCAAGGAAAATCTTCCATATTTCAAACGTGACTCGACCGACCGAATTAGAACAAAGATGGGAAAAGTAAAGCGCGAATATTCAGAATATCGAGTATTGATAAAGTCCCCCGGGTGAAAGATGTCACTCCGAATAATGGAAAAGTTCAGCTATATAAACTTCTCAAATCACGCGGTAAAATTCGAACGTTCGCGAGTCTATTTATACGTGTACAAAGAAAATGTCGAGCGCATATCCCCCTGACCTAAAGAGAACGCGTAGATGTGCAGATCGATACCAGCGTGCAACAGCGAGTACCATTATTCTATTTTATCATATAAAAAGGTGGCACATATTTTCTTATTCATTTTCCCAAACGTGGTAAGCGCGAGACACCTGTTACTTTTCCAATGATCTGAATTGATCGTCGTTCGAGTAAAACTGAGGGCTCGAAATACCGGGGCGAGACGAGAAGATGTACCGAATGTCGCGTGTCGTAAAGAATGCTGATTTTTATTCTCTTTCTAATAAACTCTCGCAGAAAGCAAGAGTTTCGATAGTGTTACGGCGCGACGCGGAACCCGGAAATAATTTTATACGATTCTCGGCCATCGTAGAATTATACTTGTATTCTCCTTAGATTATAATTAAAAAAAAAGAGGGCTGACCGCCGCAAAATTAATTACGTTGGAACAATCGGAAAACGAACTCACTTTCAAGAAGTAGGTAACTGGCGAAGAAATTTCCAACTTATATCACATTAAGATTACGATACGAATTTAGCGAAGAACGAAAAACCGATGTCGTTCTGATTATTAACATTGGCTCGCGAAAAGAAAGCACTCGTACGTGTAAAAAAAAAAAAAAGAAAAAAGAACTAATTAAATAATTCCTCCGAGCGCGGGCCGACAAACATTAAAGTAATACAGATGAAAGAAAAAGACGACGAGAAAAAGAGACCATGCTTGAAAAGGCGACGGCGAAACTGAAGTCTCCGAAATATACGCTTATAATATTATTGCGGATTTTTTTCTATCTCTAGAAAATCTCGTAATATGCGTGCACGTAGTATAATACGATCGATCGCGACGAGTAAATGGACGATCGGTCATAGAAAAACCGAACTGAGAACCAACATCATTCGCGAGGATCTCCGCTAACGCACTGATTTTAAAATCAAACTGTAACAATTTGGCGGCTTAACGTTCATTAATGAACCTCCTGTAAAAGAGACTCTACGGAATCCTCGACAATGTAAAACCGGTGCCAGCCCCACTACCGTCTTTCACTCGGTCTTTCTTATTCGCTCGCTCGGTACGATAATTCGGAGCTCGCGTGTAGCTCGAGAGACGAAGAAAGTCTTTGGCAGTTTGGCACTCGAGCGACCGATAATCCGCTTAGATAGATCAAGCTTTTACATAAGAAAATATCGAATCAAATTTCAACGATTTTCTTCAGCTTTTACACCCACATTTTACTCGGATTTTGATTGTGACTCCAGCGAGTTAATCGCGAGAGAAAATTAGTGGAGTTCTCTCTCAATCAATTTATGTTTAGTGTTTCCCACTAAATGGAAACAGAAATTGATACATTCGTAATCTTTTTCTTTCTTAATTTATATTATAGTATTAATTTGCAAGTACAATATTTTTCAAGTTCATACCTGGGGTCATCATCGGAAAACAACGAAACTTCATCAAGAGCTACCCGAGAATACATGGTAAAACTCTTAGTTTACTATATCAACAATACTCCACTTCTACTGAGGATTTAAAACTGTCCTCCATAGCTGATGGAATCTTATTTATTTTGTTTAATTGTTCTTCTGACATGGAACAAGCAGAAAAGTCCTCCCTCGCTTACGTCCTTTGTAATATAAGTCAAACCCGGCCTGCAACCTCCTCTTACCCCAACCAAGACACAAAATTTTGGAATTTCTCGATTTTATAATCTAAGGCGAAACAGTGGCACATATTTTAGGTCGAGGTGATTAGATTAAACAGGAGTGGCAATCACGAGCGTAGCATTCAGTTTATTATTGCCTTAGTTTGGTATAGATTTATATTAACTAGGATTGGGATTGTGCACTAGACGTTACAGCAAGGACGTGACGTCACCATAGGATTTTAATTGTAGAGCTGAAGGGGAAAATCGCAGTTCATAGCACCTCTTTCTTAGTATAGTCTAATTCTCCTAAATGTTATAAATCGGCGCTATTCCAATATGCGGTCTACCTGATTTTTACTCTCAAATTTCATTCCAAAATGCGGTCTACCTGATTGAAAGAGTTTAATATGCGGTCTACCTCAAACTGCATCAGTAAAATTATTAGGATGTAATGCTGTCGAGTGTCAACTTCCAGCAAATGAAATCGAGGTGCAATTGAAGAAGCTGATTTGGCACCCCTCGCATTTTCTTCAAGATGCGCACTCTCGCATCCAGCCAAGACCGATCTTTTGCGTGTGAGCTCCCGAAGCCGAATGCACGAAATTCTCTCGGTGATTCACCGTGTCGTACTCGTAACCGAGGGACCTCAAGCATCGGTATGCGAGCCATTCATCTGAATGGATGACAGATTGAGAAGCACATTCATATTGAATAATGGGAATCACAGTGCTCCGGTCGTCTTTCAACCCAAAAATAGCGACAGTCAGATCCCTGTTTGAGCCCGAAGACCCATGAGCCGTCTATTTGTCCACCACGGTTCCTCTTATTCGCTACTTCTGCCTCGCTTCATTTATTTGGATGGGATCAAGATGTGCCTCAACAATCGGAGGACGAGCGCGCACTTTGGCAGAACACACTTTCAGGTAGACTGCATTATTACGTATGTGTTGGGTAGACCGCATATTGGAATAGCACCTATAAATCTAGCAGCCATGGATAGAATGTGCTAAGCAACGACCCAACGCTAAGGAGTGGTCTAACATCTGGAACAGGGTGTAAATGACAAGACCTGTGTGTGTAGAAGCCGGTACCTAACAAAAGGACTGTGGTCCGGGAAAGCTGCTGTACTCATTACTTGTTGAGAGCACTTACTGTAACAAGTGCATTGGCACACTTGAAGACTGTCCTACATTCACCTACACACCCCATCTCTTTGACGATGAATAGCAAATCCAGAGCGCAGCAGAACATGAGAGGCCAAACAGCTATTTCCCAAGTAGGTCTAGGACTCAAGTCCCAAGTAGGCATGTCTTAAATCTTGTCACAAAGTAGGTAACATAGGTAGGGAACCCTGACATGACCCCCAGCCCTCCACAACACTTCTTTTATGCCAAAAAAAATAAGAAGGATCAATGCAACACATTTCTGATCCGGTAATTAAAATCCCTCTAACACAAACCCTAGTCCATAGTCATGCCTGTGCCTTCGAAGTACTTTGAATCAAAAAAGGACTCCTAGTCCTTAAGTGTATAAGTGGAAAAGAAGGCAAGAAAGGTTGATGACAATAACCCACCTCATTGTTCAAAGTACTGACTTGATCAATGTTGTACTCTTAAAGCCGATGTATGATGCTTCAAAAGCTGTGGCCAGGGCCGGTACTTCAATGGAATGCAATGGCCTCAGAGGTACGTTGTCAAACACACACAACACCGTCTGTCACACCGGCCTTGATAATCTAATGAATCTTGTCCTCGTGGCTTGCATAGATGTTTGAACTGTGTGGGCCTAGACTGTGAGTCCCTAACAGTGCACAGTGGCACGAACAGAGGACAAGAATGTTTGTGCTGAACACAAGGACAAAAAGACAGTAGAACTGACAGAAACATTCCGAACATGGTTACACCTCTGCGAGGCATGGTATTGACGGTGAGCGGTAAAGTACTCCACTTTTCAACGTACTGATGGTTTGTAGAGATGAGGCTCATACCGTTACATCTCTGAACAGTGTGCAAAAAGTACAATAAGACGTACCAACACTTTACTGACATGTAAAACTGATGATCCCGTTGTTAACTGTGACTACCTTCACAGGCAAGAACACAGGATGAGGATCGGCCCTTTCGCACTGGTAGATGCGCCACGAGTGCTGGTCGCTCAGGCTGGACCCTGAATCTTAAAAGAGTTGGCAGTCCCTGTTTCTCGCCCCAACCTTAGGTTGAGATAGCAACAGTGACACCAGTAAACAGTAGGGACCTATTTGACCTCTCTCATCCTTTACTCACTCCTCCCCCCCCCCAAAAAAAAAAAAAAATTGGCAAAAAACACTACCAGAGTGATAACTCGTAGGAGAATAAGTATGCAAAATGGAATACAAGGAAAAGTTTTACGGCAGTGAACTCCCAGTCGACTTCGACTTATTCAAAGTTTTTATCAACAGAAAATCGACTGCTCAGTTGGGTCGACTTGTAATCAATGTCTATGACGTGTAGTCGATTACGAGTCACTTCTATTACATTTTAATCAACCTAAAATCCTCACGTCGGTTTGTAGTGCCTTTGTAATGTACGTTAGTCGGCCTCAAAACGAGTCGATCTCGCGTCGAATCCTCTGAATCTTTCATCGATAAACAACGTAATAAGGATTGCTCTGCTGGATCGATTTCAAGTCGATTTATGGTTCTCTGGTAATGTACGCTGGTCGACGTTGAATCAACTTCAAATTATTGATGTTGATGTAGAGTCGATTTCCAGTTAGTCGACTTCTTCAAATTTCTCAAAATCAATTGCCCGGGAGGGGATGGGTCGATTTCACGTTGGTTTGTAATTCACATGCTGGTTGACTTCAAATCTATCTCGATCTAAAGTCAATTTTGAGTCGTCTTCTCCAAAGTTTATATCAGCCCGAACTCAATTCCTCTGTTGGGACGATGTCAAGTCGATTCGAAATTTACATTGTAGTCGAATTCAAACCGATGTCAATCTATAGTCCATTGAACCGACTTTTGACATGTTTCATGTCTTCTATGACACCCTATGCACTTCCGAAAATTTGCGAGTACCACCCCCCCACACCTATTGATGGGCTTGAAAAATTTTTTGTGAATTACCTGGGAGGTTATCCAGAAATCTGCGAGTACCACCCCCTGGGTAAAAATAAAATAAAATAAAATTAAATTAAATAAAATTAAATTAAAATCGAATCGAATTAAAATTAAATTAAATAAAATAAAATAAAAATAAAATAAAATAAAATAAAATAAAAATTGAATTAAATTAAATTAAATTGAATTAAATTAAATTTAATTTAATTTAATTTAATTGGATTGAATTAAAATTAAATTAAATAAAATCAAATTAAATTGAAATAAAATAAAATTAAATAAAATGAAATTAAAATAAAATGAAAATGAATTAAAATAAAATAAAATAAAATAAAATAAAATAAACCTCGAATCACCTGGTAGGTCATCCAGAAATCTGCGAGTACCACCCTCTGGGTAAAAATAAAATAAAAATGAAATAAAATGAAATAAAATTAAATTGAATTAAAATTAAATTAAATTAAAATAAAATAAACTTCGAATCACCTGGGAGGTTATCCAGAAATCTGCGAGTACCACCCTCTGGGTAAAAATAAAATAAAAATAAAATAAAATGGAATAAAATAAAATTAAAATCAAATGAAAATGAAGTAAAATAGAATAAAATAAAATTAAATTAAATTAAATTGAAATGAAATGAAATAAAATTGGATTAGATTGAATTGAATCAAAATAAATTAAATTAAATTAAAATAAATTGAAATAAAATAAAATTAAATTAAATTTAAAAAAAAAATTCACGGGTTCTTTAACGAAGTTAAATGAGGGGATGCAGGGAACCTGTTTTATGAGTTTCACTGTAGGAAAATAATTTTATTTTATCGATTTATCTGGACCGATCAAATATGATTTTCTGTCTCAAAATCATGTGCAAGGGGTACTGGTCGGTTTGTATTGTGTTTTAGTCCGATGAATCTATGTGCCATTTGATATACTTCCTCTATACTTCTTCCGGAGAAGTGTTGTCTGTAATTTGTAATTTGAAAGTATAGCTGATGGGACCCCTCTTTAATCACTTTTGCAATGATGGTCTACGGGCAAGATATGGCAAATGTAAGGAGCCCCTTGATGGTTGGGGTCTCCATGACATGAGATGATCAATGCATCTTGGACGGAATGGGCACGGTTTGGGGAGATGGCTTCCAGCGAGAGTTTTTAACACATCATGGTGACACTATTAAAAACTGCGACATTTCACGCAGCACATAGAGTTTGAAACTTCAATCAAAAGAGAATCATTTGCAAAATTAATTATACGGCAAAGGAATGAAACTCATTGCGTTGACAAATGAAAATTCATCAGAGTTCTAAGTCACAGCGATCGATCAAGTGCATGTGCACGAGAGAAAAAGGTTGGCATTATTAGGCCAAAGGCCTTAGCCCCAAAAAAGTACAATGCAATTAGCAAGTTATAAGAGAGAAGTAAGAGGATTGTTTAGCAATAAAAAATAGTTTAGATATAGAGATGCAAGAGCGACAAAGGGAAGTCAGACATCTGAAATAGACAAAAAGAGTGAAAGCGTCCACTAAAAGGCTTTGGAGAAAAGAGAAGTAATGTTAGGACAGACTGGGACAGCAAAAAATGAACCGGAACAAAGAATATTAGAAAAGTAACTCTTCCAACCTGGAAGAAACAAAAAAAATAAAAACACAACCATTGTGTAGTGGCAACGATTGCAGTGGCACTGATTGCGTAGTGGCCAGAGAATATTAGAAAAGTAACTCTTCCAACCTGGAAGAAACAAAAAAAATAAAAACACAACGATTGTGTAGTGGCAACAATTGTGTAGTGGCGACGTTAGTTTAGTTCGAAAAAGACAAAGAGGAAGATAGAGAAATAGAGAAAGAGAGACAAGAATACGAGGGTAGTAAAATAATAAATAGAAAGGACTATGAGCGTATCAAAAAGGTATCCAATGAGTTGTCCAAGTGCAAATGAGTTGTCCTATCAATAAGACAAAAATACTGCCTACGAGGAATAGCGCCAAGTTTGCCGCCACAAGATAAAATTTTGTGACACTACACGTGTTTGTTGATAAATGCAATAAAGAGCTACAAAACAAAGGCAACAGTAGAAATAATATCTCCAATGAACGAGTAGAAAGGTGGTGAAAACATCACAATGCGCGCCAAACAATGCAAATAGAGGAATAGGTAAAATCGTCAACAGAGGCTGGTCTACGCACACACACACACTCGACATTGCCGAGCAAAGTCTCGCTTGTATAGGCTGATTTTCCACCTACGTCACCAACTATCAATAGCTATTGATAATCCCAAAATAGTCGGAAAGCTTGTTACCTGCGGGTCCTTCATTCTGTGTTTACATTTATTTTACATGTAATTTCCCATAAGCAAAAATAACGTTTCAGAGACTGATGGATTATTCAGAACTAGAGCACAAATAAGGTATGAGAGTTCTTGTTTGATGATCTAGAGGGTTAGCACTTTTGATTTTATAAGCCACAATTCCTTATTTATGCTTTAGTTCTGAAAAATCGATCAGTCTCTGAAATGTTATTTTTGCTTATGGGAAATTACATGTAAAAAAAATGTAAACACAGAATGAAGGACCCGCAGCTAACAAGCTTTCCAATTATTTTGCGATTTTGATCACATGTGACGTAATGGAAAATTGGTCTATGGAATATGCCTAGCAATTTCTATTATCTTCAGTATAACTGGGACCCCTCCTTGTAGTATAGTAGCTTTATAGGAGTAAATGCCTAGCAATCCGTATTATCTTTAATATAAGCTAAAAGTCCTCCTTTATTATACTAGCTATATACTAGTATAACTGGAATCTTTGAGCTATAGATGATAGGAGGGGGAACTAAAAATTTTTCAAGTCCCAAGGTCATAGGTAATTATGGCTGTATAACTGAAAAATATTGATATACCTAGCAATTTGTATTATCTCTAGTATAAGCTAAGACCCCTCCTTGAAGCACAGTAGCTTTATACTAGTATATGATTAAATAGGAGGGGTCTTGGGGGGGGGGAGGTAGAGGGGATGAAAAGAGGGGAGGTCAAAAATTTTTCAAGTTCCAAGGTCATTCTCAAGGTCATAGTTAGGTAAGGAAGTTGCCTCCCGGACGCCGGACACCGGACGCTGGACACTTTTTCTTGAAAGACCCCCTGATAAAACAGGTTCCCTGTTAATAAAATAAAATAAACCTCGAATCACCTGGGAGGTCTTCCAGGAATCTGAAAATTTGCGAGTACCAACCCCCTCCTCCCACCCCCCCCCCTCTGCCTATTAATGGACTTTAAAAATTTTTGGTGAATCACCTGGGAGGTTATCCAGAAATCTGCGAGTACCACCCCCTGGGTAAAATTGAAATAAAATAGAATAAAATAACGAGCGGAGCGAGTGAGTCCCAGTAACCTCATCAGCTTGAAATATACAAAAGTGGACTTGTACTGGACCAAGAATCGGGACGAACGAGCGGAGCGAGTGAGTCCCAGTAATTTCATCAACTTGAAATATACTAAAATAGACATGTACTGGACCATGAAGCGGGACAAACGAGCGGGGCGAGTAAGACCCAGTCTGCTCGTTCATCCCAGGAAACAGTCAGCCTAAAATACTCCAAAGTTGACTTATACTAGAACAAGAAGTTGGAAATTTTGGATATTTTTGAACGATGAAGAGCTTGAGAAGACTGGCGAAAATACATGAAACATGATCTTCATATTTTTGGCAACGCCAAGAAATCCTTCTCACTTTTTTTTATTATAATTATAACAGCTCAAAATCGATTCCTCTGTTGGGTCAATTTGAAGTCGATTTGTATGGTAGTTGACTTCAAATCGATGTCGATTTCGAGTTGCAAACGTTCTACAAGATTTTGACGTCAATTACACTACACAACAAAAAAAAAAAAATTGAAAACCACATGAACGAAATTATACAATTCTAAAAGTATTTTCGACGCTGATCACGATGCCGTTGTCCGTTTTTCAAGTTTTGGCCCGGTTTTTGAGAAATGATCAAATCAAATTCCCGCGCTTTGTTGCGACGCGCGGCGTATGTTACCCAGCTATCGAATTTTGCGAGAACGGGAACATACACTGCGCGTCGCAACAAAGCGCGGGAATTTGATTTGATCATTTCTCGAAAACCGGGCCAAAACTTGAAAAACGGACAACGGCATCGTGATCAGCGTCGAAAATACTTTTAGAATTGTATAATTTCGTTCATGTGGTTTTCAATTTTTTTTTTTTGTTGTGTAGTGTTATGTGAGAGACAACTACAGGGGCGAATCTAGATGATTTTGGGAGGGAAAATCAACGACTTTTTCATTATTTGATACAGAAAGCTTTTATGCTCTTCCCTAAATTCACTTTCCCCTTTCCGTTTTATAATTTCTAGGTTCTTGGGGGGGGGGGGGGAGCAAATGTTCTGAGGGCTACTGCAACTAATCAACTCCCAAAATCAAGCTTTGATGAAGAGAGTCGACAATGAGGCGATGGTAAAAAGGAACGATCTGCTAGCGAAAATGTTAAATCTAGCTGCACAATCTGGCACAAAGGTACCACTCCCATCTCAAAATCCGGTGGACTCGGGACACGGACCTAAAATCCTACGTCAAATCCGAGTGTTGTGTCAGGATATGGCACTCGTCTTATGGTACCATATTCTGCCACTTAATAGATATTGAATTGTTGAAGATTCAAAATACATGGTTCTAGTGCATTTTCAAAACTTCTCTTGCGGTGTTTGATCTTGTCTTGCCTTGACTAGCTCTTTAACGTGGGTGCAAGACCTCACCTGGGTAATACCTGTGACTTGCACTAGTGTATGAGCACCTATTTTCTAAAGACATGATATTGGTCATAAGTCTTCTATTACTCCGGAGGCGGATTATCTTGTTCATGCGTTCGTCCAAACCAGGTTCATGATACAAAATGATTCAAATCTTAGAGCCCACTGTTACCAGAATTGCTGGCTGAGTAGCTGGCCGTCTCGTTAATCTTTAGCTACGCCAGCCAAGCGTAATTCGGCAAAATGAGTTGTTGAACAATTTGTCTAACTATTAATTGTATTGACTGTACCGGTACTGTTTTTTCAATACTCGGCTTTCGGACCTGGGGTGTGTTGTGCTGCTGGCAAGGCAGGCGAAGTCGTCGAGGATTGTGCGGGTCGATTGAAAAAGCTGATTTTCCAGCGTCCGTTCTGTAATACGTTTTACAAGTCATAAAAGGTTTCTGTTCCTTTTATAGGCGTGAATTATTAAAATTAATAAATTCACCGTATCTTGTTTTTACGGTCCCAATGCAATAAATTTTATTTTCAATCATAATTTTTACGTTCCCGACGTACTTTAAAAGGATTAAAAAAAATATTATTTCGAATTTAGGCTATAATATATTAAAAATTTGACGTCTCCTAAAATTAAGGATTTATTCTTTCTGGTAAGAAAAATTTAAAATAATATAAAAAAAAAAAATTAGTGTATTTTTTTATCGCGTTAATTTTTAATTCAGGTTCTTACGAAACTATAAAATATTAGAAATCGATCTCTGAATAAGAATAAATTTTACTGAAAAATTTTCAAAATCGCGGAGAATGAAAATAAAGGACATAACGAATGCATTTCACGTATTCACTGCACAGATTATCCCTATTTCAGTTACCATAGATACGATCTTTAGTAGGTCAGAGGCTTCGAAGTATTTATTCAAAAAATTATGCTCATGCATCAAATGCATATCTCCTTCTTTCGGTATACGATGACGTAGTACGCCAAATTCATCCTCCCGTTCAATTTCTAAAAATGAAAGTCAGACGAGTTGTGCGGTAGTCGATGCCAGTTTCATATTGAATTATGAACTAGCGACGTGACGAATAAATCGACGAGAAATAATACAAAGTAACCCGACCACATCATAAATCCAAACAGAGAAAGGGTGAAAAAACCTATCCTGTCAAACGATACGCGAATTAGCATTTTTCACTATTATTCGGCAATAGATCCACTATAAATGCGCCAGCTATTATCCGTTACGTACGTCGTAAACCGGTTAAAAACGCGAAGAAAAAAATTTTGCAAATTCGTAACATTGAGATTTTCTGAATAAATAAGCGACGTTCTTTCACTCAAACTCTTGTTCAGGTATCGTAAGTCTGTTGTGTTTCCTTCAAAAACTGAATCACGGCGCATAACTTTTGACTCTATTTAAATTTCGCGATGTTCGAAGTGGCTGATATTTGGTTCCAGAAATCGCGGACTGGTGTCGCTCGAAACGATGAATAATTGAACACGAATCTATCGACTGTGTATAGATGATGGAATTACATAAGCCGTGCAGCAAACCAAGAGAGAGAGAGAAAAAAAAGAGCATAATAACGTAAGTTTTGATATAGCTGTAAAAATAATACGACTTAGGAATTTTTATCAGGCAAAAGTATGCCCTGAGACGGGTACACAAGCGTAGTCTCTCAGCGGTTGGTCCAATTGCCTCCATCGTCGTAGAAGTCGCTCGACTCGCGCGCGTGAAGATGGAATCTGCAGAATCTCGACTTAGTTGTTGAGTCAGGACTCGAACAAGCGTATAACTGGATGCTTATCTGGTAGAAAAAAGTAATGAGTTGGTAATTGACATTTAAAAATGTTATGTTCCTGAAGCTTCGATTTAAAAACTCTTCAACACTTACAACGAACAAGGAGAAAAAAGAACACGTACCGAGAGAAAATGTAGGCGATTTATGTCTTAGTCTTAATGAATGAGAAAATTTTTAGAGAAAGTATTTCAACTGTTTGTAACAAATTCCGAGCAATTTATTCATCGTTTCGGGAAGTTTCCGTATGACGGAATGGATAATAGAATAAGTTTATGTCATAAATTCCGAAGTCGGCGTTGTCATTCTCTAGCATTTGTGGGAGAGTAAGCAAGCTCACCCTGATTCCAAGGTCTAAATGACTTTTTTTTTTTTTGGTCTGCTCGTTATATCGACCCATTAAATGCTCTTTTGAGGCGTGAAACCGGAACTTTTTGCGTCCGTTCTCCTCAGACAAACCATCCTGTTTTTCCATCGAGCCAGGGAATGAAGAAGGCAGGATACAACTACATATTTCTCTTCCTCAATATTTTACTTTGGAAGTGAAAAGTTTGTTTGCGTGATCTGAAACCATCTGATCGGAGAAAAGAACCAATCATGAGGTTTGAACTTGGTGAAAATTCTTGGGCTAGGAGAACTGTTTTTGAAAGATCTCCCCTTCATTGCTCAATTTATCAACTTGAATGCATTTTTAATTTCGAAACGAAAGCGACAATATTACAATAGGTGCGAGTTTGTTTTGATAGAACTCTATCGAGATAAAGATCCTGCGAGTCGCCAATACCGAACAGGCTTTGATAATGTCAACAATATTATTTTGCCGCGATACCAGGGTCAAGAACGAAGAGAAGATGAACTGGCAGATTTCAAAACTGCAGAAGCTAGCCTAATTGAATGCTGAGAAAATATATATTTCGAAGTAATGTACGTGTGTGGTTTAAAGGAGATGGAATAAGGGCCTCGAAAAATTACAATCACGAGAGCATGACATTCTTTCAATCTCCTAAAGATTAGGAAAGTAGGAGCAGGAGAGTGTCGACGTCAATTTAGTTCCGCCCTATGTCGATCACAAATTGACCGAAAATGACTGAAAAGTAAACTTGAAGCAAATCGTTCCTTTTTACCATCGACTCCCGGCATCAAGGACTGATTTTGACTGAAAATAAGGTTCCATTCAGGATTCATCAGTCGTAATAGCACATTCACTGGCGAGAAGGACAACTCACCCCCCCCCCCCAGCATAACCTAAAAATTGTAAAACGAGAAGAGGGGAAAAGAATTTAGGGAAGAGAATGAAAGCTTACTGTATCAAATATAGAAAAAGTCGTTGACTTCCCCTCTCAAAACCATCTTCTAAATCCGTTCCTGTAGTTGTCCTTCAAACGATTGACGTCGAAATCTCGTCGAAAGTTAGGAGAAGGCGACTCGAAATCGACATCGATTTGAAGTCTACTAGACTGTGAACTATAAAAATTTACTCCATTGACGCGACAGGGCAATCGACTATAGGCTTATGAAGTGCTCGACTCGAAAACAACTACAGATCAATAATGATTTAAGGTCGATCCAACAGAGCCATCCATTTTATATTCGACTCCATATCGACAACGATTTGGAGTCGACCAATATGTAAATTACGAATCGATTTGAAATCAACCCAACAAGTAAATCGATATCGGGCTGAAATAAAATTTGGAGAAGTCGACTCAAAATTGACTGTACCTCTTCCACTCAGCAACTGCCAAGCTACTTTGGCAACCGCCAAGTTGCAGTGCCCCCCTGGCACGCAGAAAACTTTAGGGCACACAACAATAACACCACCACTATACCTCAGATAATAAACTGGATTGCTGTTCGCTTCTCTTCACCTTCTTCGGGGGGGATCTTCCTCTTCTTCCTGCAAATCTGGATGTTGATGGTACACATGTGTCGAGTAGGCTATAGCGTGGTTCTGAATTTGCTTATTCCATTCCCAGTCCATCTTCTTCTTTTCGAAAAAAGGCGATACTTCTAAAAAAGAAGTAACTGAACGGCAAGGTGAGTGGAGTGATCAAGGGATTGCAGAAGAAGGTAAGGGAGGAGGGACTTGTTATCACTAAGGCCGATAAAGGTAATTCTTTAGTTGTGATGGAGAAGTCTTCTAATGATTCTAAGATGTATGATGCACTTCGGCAGTGTGGGGCAGAAGTGAATGACAGCTTCAGTTTTCCTAAACACGTCCAGGAAGTTCGGGATGTTGTTAATGGGTGTACTGTCATCATTAAGAGTGAGCGAATGAAGAAAGCCATTCCTAATCCTAACCCCCCCCCCCCTTCTCCACGGATTACTTAAGGTCCGTAAAGTAGATATACCCATGAGGCCGGTGGTGTCGTTCATCTCATCTCCTACCTACTCTCTAGCCAGATTTCTGGACCGATAGTTCAAATCCCGTGTCGATTTCGAGTCTCCCTATTCTGTCAGGAATTCGTCCACTTTGGCCAATAGCCTAAAAAATGTGCTTCTCCCTGCAGATACGATCTTTTGTTCTTTCGACGTTGTAGGCCTCTTTCCTAATATTCCTAAAGCTGTCACTATGCAGCGGATGGGTGAACTCCTGGTGAATCTCAATACTCCTCACGAAGAGTTGATTGAGTTTTTTGATCTCTTGAGGTTGTGTTGTACTCCTAATTTCTGCAAGTTTAATGGTCAATTTTATGAGTTTTCAGAGGAGGTGGGTCTTCCTATAGGTTCGCCTTTAGGTTCCCTAATCTCTGAGGTGTTCATGTCTAAGTTCGAATCCGATCTCTTTTCTTCTGGCCATCCTCTTTTAAATAACATCCTTTACTGGCGCAGGTATGTAGATGACGTGCTATGTACGTGGACTGGTCCCCGAGAGCTCTGCTTGGAGTTTCTCACGTGTCTCAATAAGCTATACCCTTCCGTGAAGTTCACTGTGGAAGTGGGAGGCGCCTCCATTAACTTTTTGGATCTTACTGTCTCCAAAAAAGACGGGGTCCACGAGTTTGGAGTGTTTAGAAAAGATACGTCAAACGATGTTTTAGCCCACGGGTCGTCATTCTGCTCTGTTGCCCACAAACATGCTGCTTTTAACAGTTTAGTCCATCGACTTACTGAATTTCCATTGAGCCAAACTGCTTTCAAGAAAGAGTTACTCACCTTAAAATATTTAGCTAGAGTTAATGAGATTCCCTTGGATATTGACGCATTGGTGCGAAGGAAAATTACTAGGAAATGCCTCGACACTACTACCTCCCTCCCACGTACTATCAGCCGTGAGAAATTTCGTTGGATTAGGCTCCCATTTTTGGGGAAGTTCTCTCTTCAATTAGGGCGGGCCCTTCGCCCTTACGGATTTCGACCTGCGTTTTATAACCCCGTCACTGTTAAAGGGTTATTTGTTAGGTTGAAAGATCGAATTCCTAAAGATGAGAAGAGTGGAGTGTATAGGTTAGAATGTAATGATTGTAGGAGTGTTTATATCGGAGAGACTAGTCGCCAGCTCAAGATTAGGGTTGAGGAGCATACGAAAGCCTGGGAAGATAGTAAAGTGGGAAAGTCAGCATTCGCTGACCACCATTGCTGATGGGCACAGCTTCCGACAGGGATCCGAGGTATTCCTCCATAAAGAAAGTTCTTATTTCAAGCGTATTGCCTTGGAGCATATCGAAATCATTCGTCATAAGAACACTGATGGTCTCGTTTTGTTGAACAGTTACATACCGGACGAGGATCTGATCGAGCTTGTTTATGAGTCACAACCCGATGAGTAGTATTCTTTGTTTTTCGTCTTTTCTCGAGGTTGTTTTCGGTCTTTCAAGTCAGTTGCGTTCTTGTCTTTCGCTGATGATGACTTCTTAGTCGATAGATCTTCGAAGGTTTTTAGTATTTTTCTGCGGTTTTTGTATTGAGTCACTTCTTATTTAGAAGTATCGCCTTTTTTCGTATTATGGATAGCCGTACCTTGCAATCTCGCATCAATTCCATCTTCTTCTTCATGAAGGTGGCTGCAAATGCAGACACTCGCTTCCAACTTCTTCGGAATCTAGCTTGGTGGGTACCGGGCCACTCGGAACAAGCTCTTCATCTACCCCAATCTCTTGAGGAGACCGACTAAGCTTGTCTCGCTCACGCCTTCACGCCTCGCACTCAAATAAGGTGTGCTGCGTCCATCATCCCGCCCTTGGTCGCAGGTTTATAATTATAATAGATAGAGACATATTGCTCTGAATTAGCAATGCGTGATTGTTTTCACTTGCTCCAAAGATGAGTTGTGCTAATTTTAACTAGTGAAATTCTTGCACAGAAATCCTAACTCTAATCAGCTATATTAATATTGAACTAAATTTAAGGTACCTTATTGGAAAAACAAAGGATGTCCAAAGGGTAAGATTTAGAATATAGGACATAATTATACAGAGAACACGAAGAAGAGATGGACTTCTAACTTTGCCTAGGCGCGTGACACCCTGCTCTTACTAAAATTGAAGAAGATGTGGAATGGCTGCCGGCTTTCTTCTGATCGTAGAAAAAACCAAACTTATGGTGTTCAGTAGGAAAATTACTCGGCCAATCAAGATTCCAAGAGTCTGAATGTGTCTCAAAGCACTGATAAAATATCTTGAGATTCTGGTTTCACAATGAACTAAGCTAGGAATAAAGTGCATCAAAAGTCGATGAGAATGATACCCAGACTAGTGGCTCTATGCAGCACAACCACAACTACAACTCTACTGCCAGAAGAACGATGCTGAAGAGGCCTATTGGAAATATGTTTGTGCCATATTTGCTCACAGATAAAAGAAACAGGGTGTAGCTAAGTACATAATATTTAATCGAGTACATCAATTCATGCTGTTATGCTATGACAGGGTCAATGGAACAGTCTCACATCGGTTCTGGTCACATAATAGAGTAGATGTGGCGTTGACTGGTTCTGACCCAAGGGAAAGTAAAGATACATTAGGTTTTCTGTAGTAGCGGGAGAGTACGTGTGACTTTATCAAGGGATTGTTGATTTGGAGTAAGAGGCTCCCTCTGCTTCCTTGCTCTCCTCCTCTTATGTATGGATTAGAAACCTGAATTTCTCCCCTCCCTTCCAAGGTCAGATGATTCAAATACGTACAAGCCTCTCTTCTCTTTGTATACGAAGCTTGAAGGTCAAGAGTTTTGCTCCAAGTTCAGCATTGATCTTCTTATTGTATTCTGAGTTTTCTCCCAATTCTTTCTCTCGTAAAGAAGATAAAATCACCCTTAAATCATTATATATATAGATGCACCCGAAAAATAACAAAAAGTAGGTACATATACAAAAAGTACTACAAAAATATTTTCTAAAAATGAATTTAACAGGTTGGTTCAGTACAGCAGTAATAAAATCAAAGATAGGGTACACACAGCGCGAAAAACTTGAAACCTGAAGGCGAAATTTGGTATCTCGAGGGAAATTTAATCTTTATGCGTTTTAATGATATACGTTCTGAAGTTGTCAACTTTTCTCATTTTGACTTTTTACGCTCCCACTCTTTTGTCATCTGAGTCGAGATTTTCATTACGAAAAGTGACCTGCGGCCTCGGCGCAAACGTTATACATAAACACATCGGTGGTGACAATTCCCGTGATGCTATCATTCGCACTGTACATCGTAGCGTTCTCATTTATTTGTGAAGATACATAAGATAATAATTTTGTATGAATTTTGTTTCTACTTGGTTCCTTAGTGGATTATATTCTCCTTACTATATGCTTCTATATGTTTTCTGAAATAATTTCCGAACAATTTCGAAAATAGACTCTAATTCCCTTTCTGAAAGGCTGGAAATTGGTACTCGTGAGAATTAGAGGTATACATTATACATTCATCCAATCCTGAAGTAATTTTCGAACAATTCTAAAAGAAGACTCTAATTTCCTCTCTGAAACGCGCGAGAATAAATGTATATTCGTCCAATTTCTAATAATAATCACAAATACGTCCGCGATGTACTGGTACTGGAACTCTTTGTTCAATAGTTTTCAAAATTAATTTTGCTCGAGAAATGAAGAAAATCAGATTTTCACCACCACCTTACCACACAACATAACTATTGATCTCAGAAGTAGACTATTTTTTCATTTTCCTTTCAGCGATCGCAAATTCTAATTGAGAACGAAGTTATCTCCGAGTAATTTCGCACATTTCTATGAAGGTTAGACTTTTTTCTTCTTTGATTTAATTCCAAAATTGCGTTTTCAAGGCGAACATCGACTTTCACAAATGTGCGATTTAAATGCCGAAAAGAACGTGAAAAATATAGCGAAGTACGATGTTCTCATCAACACTAGAGCCTTGCGAAAATTATCGTGGCAATTACAGCCCAGATTCGAGTCATTTAATCGTTTTCAACGTTCTCAGTTTTGACAATAAAACTATAGGTACTTGTATAGATGATTAGTACAGTAGGTATATCTGGCAATTTACTGGATTATCATTTGACAGTGTTATCAAGAAAGTAAAATATCATCGTTCATCGTGATCGAGCCCTTGAGTTTTTATATTTTATGTTATCGCACCTTCAGTCTCGTAAAATGGCACAATTCGATGGCTAGAAAATGTAAAATCTATTCTTACTCGCTGTCTCTCACAAGTCTATCTAACGTATCTTTGACTTCAAGTTTCATTTTTCAGTCGACTGACTGAATAAAGGAAGGATCGGAAGTTGAGCGACCGTCGCGCGCGTCTGTGGAATGTACGAAAAATACAATAATCAGAAGGTTAGGCTATTATAGCTCCAAATTTGAAGAGGGATTTTCTAACACAAAGTATCTTGTCCCAGTCAGTTCTGTTTTCGTCTTTCAACATCTTATATTTCAATTGGTGCTTCAAGTCGCTTTCCAAACTTGGTTAAATTGTACCAACCTCGAACTTGAATCCAGTTTAACCACGCTCATTCAGACCGTAACTAGAATTAGCAGTTTTTACACAAGCGGACATTAGAATTGATATTTTTCAGAGATGGTTAGCTACAGCTTATAGCTTTTGGGGGTTGGCCGTGGATCGTCAGCTGGACGATCAGCATATTTTAAAGATAGAAGTAGCCACTAACTGGTGTGAATCCAACTTCTTGACGGCTTACGAGTCTAGCTCAATAAGATGTTTGTCTTCAAACAAGTGAAAGTCCTAACAATGAGATTATTATTAATGAAATTATTACAGTAGAAATCGCGAATAACGATATCGCTTTTAGCAATTTACCGTTTACTACAATCAAATTAGCAGTTCCGGCTGTTATGGAAAAAGTTTAATTCTCATCGCTTTTAACGATATATCTGATTTAATGATTGAAATTTTGATCCCCTCACATCGCTAAATCCAATTTCTACTGTATTAATAATCCTGAATATCATATTTGTTTGGTTATAAAATTTTTATAAATTAATCTTCGTATTATATGAATGAAATATTAAAATATAAGTTATTGATGTCATGTTTCTGTGAAAAAAAAAAACCGAATTAATCAACCATAATTGAGATTATAATAAATTATACATGCATTAAAAAATATATCAATGGAATATGAAAAATAATTTATTGAAATAAAAAATCCAATAATGATTTGAGTATATTATTATAATAAATGATCCAATATTTCATATTGAATTTAAATTTGTAGATGTTTTTACTAAAAATATTATTTTCATAAAAATTTCCAATTTATTTTTGTAAATTTAATTTTTGAATTAAAATTCATGTATAAAATAAATATAAGAATTAATAACAAAATTATTATTCAAATAAATTAAAAAAAAAAAAATTTTTGAATGAAATTTTTAAAAAAAATATATGAAGATTATTTATATTTAAATTTAATTATTAAATTAATAAAAATTATTAATTCTAAAAAATAAATTTTGAATTCTTGTTTATTCTTATAATTTGTTATTAAAATAGTAATAGTAAAAATAATTCTTGAAATGTGGATTGATATAATTATCATAAAAATAATTGAATTTTTACATATTAAAATTATCATTAATGGTAACAAAATAATTATTATTCTCAAAGAAAAGATTATTAGATTAGAAAAATTTATTATTAAAATGAATAAAATAATTGATAAATTTATTTTTATTATTAATTAATAATTTTGATGATTCAACAAAATCATATTTAATTTAATCAATTTTATTTTAAAATAATTAATTTCAATTTTCAATATTTTTCTTATTAAAATTAGGTTAGTATTAAATTTAAATATTTATATGTTTAATTATTTATATTTTGATATATTTATTTATTTTGATAAATTTATTTATTTTGATAAATTGAATTCATTATTTATAATTATAATTTTATCAAAAACCATCTTCTGAAAAAGCAATAACTTACAAATGAAAAAAAAAAAAAAAAAAAGAAAGGTGGGGGTCTGCAGACCAAACTGATATTAATAGAAAGATAAAATTTATTTGTTTTGTTTCATTCATTTCCTTTATTATTATCTATTTTTTTATTTTTTATCTCATTTTTTAAAAATTTTTTCTATTTTATTTTTTTCTTTTGTTTTTTTCTTCTTTTTTCTTTATTTATTTTTTGTTCTAGTTTGTCATTATCACTTATTCTTATTTTGTCTTTTAGTTACTTTTTCTTCTTTTATTGTTGTTTGTTATGTTTTGTTAGTTTTTCTTTTCTGTTTCAAGACTCTCTAGTGCAAATGGTTAATAGCTACAAGTTCTGTGGCCTTAGCCGTCGCATTTGAGGGGCTGGATTATTCATTTATTTGTTTATTTAAATTTTATTTTTTATTTTATTTCTATTTCTATTTTTTTTTTTTTTTTTTTTGTGTCAACACTATTATGATGATGATAATAGTAATCCCCACCGCTCTCGCTCAGCATGTTTGTTTATTGAGCATGCGGTGGGTTATTTTCATTTGTCGAACAATAACCTTGTCAATTGGAAAATGGGAAATAAAGATTGATTTGATTTGTTATTAAAATAGTAATAATAAAAATAATTCTTGAAATTTGGATTGATATAATTATTATAAAAATAATTGAATTTTTAAAATAATATTAAAATTATCATTAATGGTAACAAAATAATTATTTAGTTAATAAAAATTACGGCTTTATTTTCCACATTTTTACATGAAATTGAGTTCGACGTTTCGATACATCGCGTATCATCATCAGGAACGAACTGAATGAACAAGATAAAAAGTGTGTAACGAGATAAAAAGTGCGTAACGAAAAAACGGAGAAACACGTCGAGGGATGAAATGAGTCATTGATACGAGGTGATAATAGTAGAATACACGTTGGAAAAGCCACAGGTGTCTGTTTTAAAATTTATCGTATTCTCATCCTTGATAATATTGACGACCTCTAAAATCTTTCGTTTTTTGTCGTTATTTTCTTTACCCAAAACCACAGGCTTGTCAAAGTCAAATTGATGACCAGTGCCAAGAGAGTGGGAGGCTAAAGCAGTACGATCACTACCATTCTTAACATCATTCTTATGCTGGTCTACCCGACGTTTAAGCAACTGACAAGTTTCTCCAACATAAGTACTGGGGCAGCCGGTACAAGGGATAGAGTAGACAACACCAGATCTTTTTAGCACCGGGGTCTTGTCTTTAGTGTGCGAGAAAAATATCTCTCCGCTGGTGTTGCAGTTGCCAAAAGATATACCTAAGTTGGGTTCAAGGGTAAGCAAATGCTTACGAATGATCGTGCTGCTTTTTCCAATGTAAGGTATAGAGAAAAATCTTTTACGTTGGGGTATCCGAGGTGGTTGACCTTCAATGCGGGGCGTTTTAATTACGTTATTAATGAAAGAACGCGGATACCCATTATTTTGAAAAGTAAGCTCTAAATGATTTAAAATTTTATTATGAAAAAGAGGGTCAGAACTAGAGAGAAAATTATTTTTTAAATTCACAGCCGTATTGAATTTAAATTTAAAAGGTTGATTCGAATGAAAATTGATGAACCTGCCCGTGTGGGTAGGTTTTTCAAAATGTTTAAAAATAAATTTGTCATGAAGCTTAATAATGGTAATATCTAAAAAAGTCAAAGTGGAATTAATCTCAGTCTCAAAAGTAAAATTTAAACGGTCATGAAAATTGTTCTTTCATTAATAACGTAATTAAAACGCCCCGCATTGAAGGTCAACCACCTCGGATACCCCAACGTAAAAGATTTTTCTCTATACCTTACATTGGAAAAAGCAGCACGATCATTCGTAAGCATTTGCTTACCCTTGAACCCAACTTAGGTATATCTTTTGGCAACTGCAACACCAGCGGAGAGATATTTTTCTCGCACACTAAAGACAAGACCCCGGTGCTAAAAAGATCTGGTGTTGTCTACTCTATCCCTTGTACCGGCTGCCCCAGTACTTATGTTGGAGAAACTCGTCAGTTGCTTAAACGTCGGGTAGACCAGCATACGAATGATGTTAAGAATGGTAGTGATCGTACTGCTTTAGCCTCCCACTCTCTTGGCACTGGTCATCAATTTGACTTTGACAAGCCTGTGGTTTTGGGTAGAGAAAATAACGACAAAAAACGAAAGATTTTAAAGGTCGTCAATATTATCAAGGATGAGAATACGATAAATTTTAAAACAGACACCTGTGGCTTTTCCAACGTGTATTCTACTATTATCACCTCGTATCAATGACTCATTTCATCCCTCGACGTGTTTCTTCGTTTTTTCGTTACACACTTTTTATCTCGTTACACACTTTTTATCTTGTTCATTCAGTTCGTTCCTGATGATGATACGCGATGTATCGAAACGTCGAACTCAATTTCATGTAAAAATGTGGAAAATAAAGCCGTAATTTTTATTAACTATATAATTTGTTCTTTCCACGGATAAATTTCATTTATCAAAATAATTATTATTCTCAAAGAAAAGATTATTAGATTAGAAAAATTTATTATTAAAATGAATAAAATGATTGATAAATTTATTTTTATAATTAATTAACAATTTTGATGATCCACAAAATCATATTTAATTTAATCAATTTTATTTTAAAATGATTAATTTCAATTTTCAATATTGTTTTTATTAAAATTAGGTTAGTATTAAATTTAAATATTTATATGTTCAATTATTTATATTTTAATAAATTAATTTATTTTGATAAATTTAATTCATTATTTATAATTTATAATTTTATTAATTTTATTCATTTATTACAATTATATTTATTTAAATAATAATAATTATTCTTATCTAATTATAATATTTGCTTATACAATAATTATGTTAATTTCAAATTTATTAATGAAAATTTTTTGATCAGATTTACTAGGTTTAATGTCATTTTTTTTAATTATTCATCATAATAAATATTTATTATTATTATTATTATTATTATAACGATAAGAATTTTAGTTATGTTATTTAATTGATTAGCAGATATTTCAATTTTAATTGTTATTTTTTACTTTTTTTTTATTTTTCAAAAAATAACACTACACAACAAAAAAAAAAAATTGAAAACCACATGAACGAAATTATACAATTCTAAAAGTATTTTCGACGCTGATCACGATGCCGTTGTCCGTTTTTCAAGTTTTGGCCCGGTTTTCGAGAAATGATCAAATTAAATTCCCGCGCTTTGTTGCGACGCGCGGCGTATGTTACCCAGCTATCGAATTTCGCGAGAACGGGAACATACACTGCGCGTCGCAACGAAGCGCGGGAATTTAATTTGATCATTTCTCAAAAACCGGGCCAAAACTTGAAAAACGGACAACGGCATCGTGATCAGCGTCGAAAATACTTTTAGAATTGTATAATTTCGTTCATGTGGTTTTCAATTTTTTTTTTTGTTGTGTAGTGTAATTTATCAAATAATTTCAATTTAAATATTAGTTATTTATATTTCATATTTTGTTTATTTATAAAAAGTTTTTAATTTCCTTTAAATTTATGATTAATTAAAGCTATAATTGCACCTTTACCTATTTCTTCTTTAGTTCATTCTTCAGCTTTAGTTAGAGTGGGAGTTTATTGGATCGGTCAGTGCTGGCATATTGTACAGGGAAAAAACGGGGCAATTGATGGATGGTACAGATGATGGCCATAAGCTTCTTTCAAATTGACTAGAGGTAACTTGTAAGAAATTTTACCCTCCACACTGTTAATTTTTCCGATGAATGGTTCTGTTCTCAAATTATTTCAAGAAAACTTATTCTTGCACTACTATGCATTTCAATCAATATTACTAATTGTTGGCAAGAACTTGACCAAAAATATTGAGAAGGATTTTTTTTTCAATCATCGTTCGTCCTCTAGCAAGATTTTAGCCATTCCCGTAACATGAAAAATGTTGAAAACTACTTTTCCGCAAACTTGTTCCTAGACATCAATAAAATGCTGGGTTATGGACTCGTTACTGCCGAGAATGCAAACTGAACCCATTCTATTTAATTCTGCCCTAGTGACTGGTCCATCATCTATACTAATAAACAAACCAGCAGCTGGACGTGAGAAGTCTGATGAATAGTTGAACATGATTACAGCTTAAGACGCATCTATGCTAGCCAGGAGATTGCCCATACTTCTTTACCCTTTTATTTTCTTCGGTGTTCACAACAAAAACATATTATGGATAAGAAAGCTGGCATTTGTCTCCTTTTTAGAAGAGGTTTGTCAGCATTCTAGATTTCAAATGTTTAGATGTTAGAAATATTTGAATCAGCTATTTTTGGGAAATTGTATCAACAAACACGTAGCTAGCAGCATACCATTTCGGAACTGGTGCATCGTGTTGGTCAAACACTCGATCGGTCCTCACAAACTGATATTTTTCAAATTGTGGCCGGACATATCGAAGGAAGACGTACTCAAAAAAGAGTGAAACGAATAGTATTTTGCTAAGGCCACAGAAATTTCGTAGGTATAGCAAAATGATCCCCGTTTCACTTTTTTTTGAGTCTGTCTCCCTTTGTTCATTTTCGGTATCAAAAGTATATTCTCCTACCACTATAATGTCTTTCTTTCTCAAATGGCTTGTTGGAGCCATAGTTCTGAGAATCCCTCCAATGTTGACTGACTATCCTAAGGCTCATACGTGTACTTTTGAAGGCCTACATGTACTAATGCAGTTACGAGACTGATCTCGTATTAACTGCAACTATTTGATGATTGTGCAATTTTCGCCGTTCAAAGTATCGAGGTACATCACGTCTAATTAATTGTATTCCTGAGGCTAGACGATGCAGCAGAAATAAAGATGAAGAGGTTTTTCCTGCGAGAAGGTAATTTCGGTTCGTCTTACCTACGTATAAATTTTTATGGTACCTTATTTCTATTCGAGATCTAGATTGTGCGCTAGTTTGCTTTATCAACAATATTTAGTTCTGCTCGCATTAGACAGCGTGTATCCGCGGCTCACCTTTTAATAGAATAACTATATATTTTAATAATACAAGCACGTAACATCCTCGTCCATAGATGGAAAGTGAAGTACGCCCACTCACATATGTCGGAGCTTCTCAATTAGTTGGAATTGACTGTGTACTATAGCTAGAGTTAAGGACGTGCTTGAGAACGCGAACAATAACCCGCACACGTGTCAACGACACGAGTCCGCCGTATTAAATTCGTACCTAAAATTTGAAATTTTTTTCGTATTCACGACTGGAGAAGCTTATTAGTTAACCCATTTTACCTAGGTTCCATTTCCTCGTCTCTTTATTTTTCGTTTTCGTTTTTTCTTCTTATCATCGTTTTACGATCGTACTAACGCGAGAGGCTTCGCAATTAAAATGAGACGCTTTTCGATTTATATCGCGCGCCGTGTGCGACACGCCGCGTCTCTCGATATAGGCATACGATTGTACTTATTGTTAATTTGCGTTCCTCGTACTGGCGCTGTCAATTTACGACGAGTTCTCATGTACGCAATACCAGTAAAGTAAAAATTTCGATATGGTATTTAAAACGGGAACCGGTTCTTGTTTAGATCTTTTCACAGAGATGCTCCATTAAGCGTGCTCAGGACTGTACTCCGTTTTTTGACACGCATTTACTCGAACCAAAATCGGTTCCTCATCGCAGAAAATGATGACGAGTTGAACTCGCCTAGCTAATAGCGTGAAGTACCCACCGGTAATGAATATTCCGAACCTTGAAACCTCTTAGCCTTAGCCCTGAGATAGCGACAACGACCACGATGACGATGACATTTTGAGAACGCTGCTGCGAAACGACGATCAATTTTTGTGGATCCAAAAACTGGGTGCGATTACCCCCACGGATTATCGTCCCGCGTGTGTCTAAATTGAATAATTCGAGCAAAAATCGTATTTATCATTTTATACGCAGAGGTCTATAGACGCGTGTATGTCTCAGATTCAGGTCACTTTTCGTTTCATTCGCGGCGAGCCAATTTGTTAAATACAATATACACGATAACGGTTTTGTAACATTCTCACAGAGAAGGATTATTGTATACAATATATTACACGCTGCACAATATTTTAATGGACGTCGTAATGCTGAATTTTTGTAGCGTTTACGTACGCATTATTGTGTGCTGGTACATAACCGGTATCTGAACTGAAACGACGAGAGAAAAAAAGTACATCCGAACTAGCAAAAAACCATGTTGATTATGGTGTTGCTTAAAATATGGAGCAAGGTTATCAAGGCATGCTGAATGCATGAAAATTGAATGAGACGTGGAGAAAAAAAAACAAACTAAAACAAACAATTTTAAAAGATAATGCAGACATCGTTTATTCGTAAAGCCCACGCAGAATCTTCGCAACAATGTTGTCCCCCTCTTCTTAAAAATTCATTTTTCTTCTTCCTTCTATCCGTCGAGAACGACGTTCGAGGCCTTAATGAAGAGACGCTGACGAGCCGACGCGAACGAGAAATTTGTTAAATTTTTCAAATTTCCGAAAGTTACGTGATTATGATTGCGCCATTTCAATGAAGAAAGTTACATCTATATCTGCTCCGTCGCGAGACGTACGAAATTAACATAGACATTTCGTGCGAAAATTGAGTAGACGAGTGTGTCCTTAAATATTCTTGACCTATAGAAAACACGCAGCTCGCTACAGGGAGATTTCATTCATTAAATTAATATGGAGGAATGCAGGAAACTTGTTTTGAGAGCGACGCATCGAAAAATGAAAAATTCGCTGACGAAATAATATGCGACGTCGTTATAGGAGGTTTTTCGAGTCCCTTGTTTAAAAGCCTGACGATAAAAAGTACCAAATTCCTAAGAACCTGTTCCTTGTTGATTTGCACAATTTCGTCAAATCTACTACCACTATCTTCACTTGCAAAGCTTCTCCTTATATGCTTGTTGGATCATGCTGTTTCAGTTCGGGCTGGCCTCAATCTCGAGAATTAAGAGGGTACATCCTACGTCTCGGCATCCTGCCTGAGGCAACTCAACAAACTGCCCCCACCTCCACAAATACAGTCAAAAAGTTGGATTTGGAACTGTTCCATTCTAAAATAGGAACACTTCCAAAGTTCACCAATGAAGACACTATTAATGGAGCTGAAAAGAATGCTGAAATCCTAACAAACTGGATAAGCCAGGCAACAAACGAAGCTAGCAAAGACTTCCCAAAAGTCACTAGCACATACTGGTGGACCACAACACCAAGAGGAAACTGAAGCAAGTCAATAGAACCATTCATAGGTGTAAAAATCCTGATCGGTTAATCACCCTAAAAGAAACTCGGAAGAAAAAAGGAAAAGAATATAAGACTAACATACTAGAAGCCAAAAAAACAACCTGGAGGAAGTTTGTGGACAAATCCAGGCCTTGCGGGAAGCTATATATAAGGTTATAGTCAAAGCCACAAAACTCTCAGACAAGAGCATTCCAAGAATAAAAAAAGCAGATGGGCATCTGACAGAGTCAGTAGAAGAGTCATGCAGAGAACTGCTGCATGCCAAATTCCCTGCCAGCACTATGCAGATGGTCTATGAACCGGCATTCCAACCTGATGTAAACATAGAATACAGTCATCGATGATCGGGAAATGACAAAGATCCTTAAGAAATGCAACAACAGATCCTCTTAAGGTTTGGATGGTGTAAACTACAAGTCAATAAAAATAAAGAACAAAAGACATACCGGTCTCATTCCATGGGTATTGAATCAACTGTTACGATGGACAACCTACCCAAATATATGGAAACTGGTGAAAGTGGTCATGCTCAGAAAAGGGAAGTTAGAAGAAGACAATCCAGGGGAATATAGACCAATAACTCTGCTCCCTACACCTGGAAAAATTTATGAAAGATGCATAGCCAATAGGCTGAATAAAGTCGTGAACCCTTTACTGTTAAATCAGCAGTATGGGTTCCGACAAAAAAGGAGCTGCGAAGATTGCATATATGCAGTATGCCGAAAGATAAGGCAAATGTGTACAGCTTCCAACTATGTACTAGCCCTGTCAGTAGACATTAGTAGCGCCTTTGACCATGTCGATTGGCCCTACCTGGTGAGAGCCATGGAAGCTATGAAAATACCGGATCAAATGATACATAATATAATAAAATCTTATCTGAACAATAGAAAAGTTAGATACGGAACTGTAGAGGTGAACCTACACAAGGAGGAGTACTTAATGCCCTCCTCTGGAATATTGGTTATGACGAGACGTTAAAATGGCTTGAAAAGAGATGGGTGTGTCATACTCATACTCCTAGCCGACGACAACATTGATGACATACAATCAAGAGGAAAACGAGAGCTGAAGAAATTGACTCAGCACTTGAAAGAAGGACCAAATTTGAACGTTAACCAAAATAAAACAGAAGGCCTACTACTTCAGAAGAAAGCTAAAGGGCAAACGAAATACGAGGAGATACCAATGGATAGTGAAATACAAAGAGAGAAATACCTGAAGTACCTTGGAGTAAGAATTGATGAAGAGATGACGTGGGGACCTCACTGCCGGGAAATGGCATTGAAGGCAATGAATCTAGTGATAAAAATAACAGCCGTCTGCCGTAACACCTTCGGCTACAGTACGGCTGTGAGGAAAATAATCCTGGAAGGAACAGTTGGGGCTATGCTAAAATATGCATCCATCGCGTTTGCCCATCGTATGAACTTGAAGAACATAGATAGACACATTGATGCTGCACATCGTAGTATGGTGCTGAAATATGGGAGGCTATATAGCTCAGTCTCATACATTCCAGCTACGGTGATTTGTGGTGTCCATCCTATCAGATTTGACGTACAAACTAGAGCCATAGCTCATGCTAAAAAGAAGAAATTACAGCTCAACTGCGAGAAAATGGCCATCAAACCACCACCAAAAGAAAAAATTGATAAAATGAATATAAAAGAACTAAAAATGGAATTAGACTGAGCTTGGAGCAAACAAGAAATGGCAAGAAGAGTGGTCAAAGTCGGAAAAAGGGAAATGGACGAAGTTCCTGCTCCCAATTATAGATTCAGAACGGACACCGCCGGACTTCTGGCTAGGCCAAGGATTAAGCGGCCATGGAAAATTTGGAGAATACCTCCGAAAAGACCGCCCAAATACACTGGAGCGCACTGGATCTGAACGAGAAACACAAAGATACCTCAGTAAAGTTGTATAGGACTTAGGGACGAAAGAAGTGGGCAAGTGGCAATGCAACGCAAGCATGTAGAGGTATTAACACAACATTCACAGCAAGAAAAGACAAGTCAAAGGAGCAAACTAGCAATAAGCATAAGTCTAAACAACATAGGTTTCTGTATATAAAAATAGTAAATCATCCAGCAACTATAGTTTGTCATATCCATCTGATATCAATAAACATTTAAAACCTTAGCCTCAAGCATAAGAGGAACCTACTACTCCCTTCAATATACTTGTAAGTACGTAGGGGAGTAGTGGCTAGTTACAATAGTTGAAAGGTCATCCCTCCCTGTACTTGTATCCCCGAGTCTTTTAGGTAAGGGGCGGACACGTGTCTCCGAAACGGGCCGTGTCTGAGGGATGCCGGAGAGCAACAAATTAAAAAGAAAAAAAAATTGTATACATCAGTGGTTCCCAAACTTTTTCATACCACGACCCACTTTCAAAAGAAAATAATCTCGCGACCCACTGAGCGGATTTTCGTAATTTAATAGGTAAGTCACGCATCACTATCATTTCTAGCCTAAGGAGAATGCATACCTGAAAGAGAGACATTTTTGCAGGTGTTGTTATGGAAACGCATGACGGTTTTTACAATCTCGGTTCAAGAAACGGCGTATTACCTCAATTGTTCTCGCGTAATCAACTTGCCCCGTGTGCTTCAAATTTCCTAAAGAAGGAGGAAGTCCCAGGAAATATAATTTCTTTACGTAGTGCCAATACAAAGGAATCGTTGGTTGGTGGTCAAGGCTTCCAGAGATGCAGTTGTACTACAAAGTGTAAAACAAATAGGTGTCTCTGTAAAAAACAAAACCTACTATGTAATTCCAGGTGCCATAATTCGTCATCATGCTGCAATAAGTAGAACAAATCAAGTTTATGTTCATTTGTCCACAATTTACCTATATGTGCTTTCAACTTCGGACTTTGTACACCAAATTTTGTACAATATTAATCAAATCTTCAGCTCAGTACAACAGTGTTATACTTTTCGCGAATTGTACGAAAAATTTTGTACCAACTGGACTTCGTACAAATGAAGCGTCGCCATTCGCAGATGGTACAAAAATGGCTGTACAATCCCCGAATTGTACAGTTTCGGGCTTTGCACGTAACATATACATGAACCCGCATATATGTTGCGCCTAATTCGCGCAATTGAAGACTGCGCGCATTAGGCTAAAATTTTGTAGAATGCGCGCAATAGTCATTATTTTGCCAAATGCGCGCATTTTCCAACATTTTCGCCAAATGCGCGCATTGTGTAAATGTTTTTGATTTTGTGACACGGACTATGCAGGTTTTTTCTGGCGAAAGCGCGCAATAGGCAAGACATCAGCGGTGGGTGACGTGCCGGATGTTGCATATTCACTGCGGGAATTAGTCCGTCTCGATTCTGTGGGGAAAGGTCAAGGGTACAGGAAATGCAACTGCCATCAAAAATGTGATTTGCAGAAGTGCTCTTGCAAAAAAGCAGGACTATTATGTAACTCGGATGCTGTGTTTCCACAGCATCGCCAGATTTGTTAAGATTAAAAATCGAAACAAAAGTCGAGTTCCCGAAGGAAAGTCAGGTCAGCTGACTGCACTCGGGAGATGATAAGGAAGAAAGAGGAAAGATATTATATAGCCGGAGCTCGAGACTTTAGGTGCGAGTGGAAGAGTAACGCGAGCGATGTAAAAGAACGTTCACGTTCTTACATGTATTTGTATTTTTAGTACGGTATTTTTACTTGTACCACGTACTGATAGCAGAATTGATGATACGTTTTCATCAAAATGAATTAAACTGTAAAAAATACTTACTTTTTAATTAATCTAGGTACGACCACCCTAAACAAGATCAGATTTCCTTACCTCCTCTGCACTCATTAGGCAACTGCACAAAATCACGGTTCCTGCATAAACTGTTGTTTGGTAAATGCGTGCAATCTGCTGAAAAAGTTTGTTGATTGCGCGCAGTCAGTTTACTTATGCGTATATTTGGTAAAATTGTTGAAAAATGCGCGCATTTGGCAAAATAATGACTATTGCGCGCATTCTACAGAATTTTAGCCTAATGCGCGCAGTCTTCAATTGCGCGAATTAGGCGTAACATATACATGAACGCATCCAACTACGAGCTGGCACTATTGCTACATATCCCCGGCGCATTTGACCATGTTGAAAGGCTGTTTCTAGTAGAGGCAATGGAAGAGATGAACCTGCCAAAGCACCTGATACAAACTATTAAATTGTACTTATACAACAGGAAGGTACAGGAGGGTTCAAAAGTAATGACGCTTGAGCGTGGCCTCCTATGGAATGTGGGCTATAACGGAGTGCTCAAGTGGTTGCAAAGGAGATGAGTACGCCACGTCTGCTATACAAACGACACCCTGATAATCCTTGCTGACAATAATATAAAGAATCTCCGGCTCCGAGCTGAGAAATTACAAACATCAAGAGGCGTCTGAAAGAAAAGCCAAATTTAGATCTGAACACGAAGAAGACAGAAGGGCTCATATTCCACAAGAAAATCAAAGGCCAGAAAAAGTATGATGTACTGGACCTTGATAAAGGAGCAACAAAATGAAGTACCTTGGGTTAACAATTGACAATTAAATGTCGTGAGAGTCCCATTGCAAGGAGACGAGCCTGAAGGCAATGAACATTGTTGCCAAACTAGCTACTATATACAGAAACATCTTTGGATATTGTACCAAAGCGCGCAAAATCATGCTCGAAGGCACCGCCGGTGCTGCCCATAGGATGAATATAGAATCATCAAAGTATGATGCAGTGCTATGGTAGACTGTACATAGAACAGGCTCCTACATTCCCGCCGCTGTCATATGCGGCACCAGACCCATAAAATACAATATCACCACCAGAGCTATAATATTTGCAAAGAAAAAGAACATCACGATTAACTCCTCCTAAGAGGAATATGCGAATGAAAGAGCTAAGACTAGCCCTCGAAGAAAAGGCAACATGAATGGTCAAATATGAAAAACCCAAGGGGGAATGGACAAAAATCCTGCTACCTAAGGTCCACCCAAAACGTGACCCTCACTGCTTCTGGCTCGGACAAGCACTAAGTGGCCATGAGAAGAGAGGACCCAAAATGCAGGTACCGAATGAGCGATGAAACTCTAGCCCACCTATTGCTTGAATACACACTTGACAAAGAAAAACGCCCACTTTTTCTTGATGGAACACCAGCCGAGACACAGAACTACCTTATTGAAGCAGTGAAGGACCTGTGGAGAAAACAGGTGCCCTAAGGGATCACAACTACAGGCGGAAACAGAAATACAGCGAGAAGAAGCAACAGACCCAACATGAGAAACAAAGGAAATTACTCACATAGCCTTGCAATAGCCCCACCTAATGATAATCTTTTTAAGTACCCTCTAAAAACGTTACAAGAACATACGCATAAATACTTTCAATTTTCTCCTCTCGCGCGTTAGTACTCTCAAATATGAAAATAATTGAAGCTAACTATACAATTAGACATTGTGAGTCATTGTTTTAAAATTAGAAATTATGTTCCTTTCAAATATCATGCTTGAAACTCGGTGGATTAGTGAAGCGGAAAGTCCCCGCAATTAAAGTTTATGATTTTATTCATATTATTTGATTTACGATCGAGTAAATTGGTTTTTATTTTCGACTAATTCATCGACTCAACTCGACAATTATCAAGTTTCCCTCATTCTTTGACTTTGACATCGTGAGTCGGACCATTTACAATATAAAAATTAATTTCTCACTCCTCTGAGGAGTGAACGTACCTCGAGTATCCGGATAGATCGCCCAGTCACGCCTCCTGAAAACTGTTTTATGCAAATTGTTCGACATCGCCGATGAAGACATAATAATCATTCGAACTTGACGCCCATAATTATACGCGTATGAAAAATTATGTATTTGTTGGTACTGTTGCACGCGTCCGAACTATAGCCCACAACACGAAGACGAGATTGCAAAACCATGTTCACTGAAAATAAGATAATACGAATTAAAACGGAAAACACTTTCTCTAATTATTATTACACTCCATAATTCATGTTGGTTACAATTAGGATATGATGATAATATTGCAAGCTTTTCGGAAGCATTGGTTACAGTGAAATTGATTTGTAATTTTTCGACAAGACAATATTTACTTAATCATAGTTTTAAAAGTCATTTGAGGTTTCTTACACTGCTCGAATTAAAGTTTTAAATTGATGTAGACGGTCATTTTAGGAAGAGAAAGAGAAAAATTCGCGGGTTCTTTAACGGAGTTGAATGAGGAGACAGGGAACCTATTTTATGGGTACCTTAGTAGAGCGTTCGGTCTCGTGGTGTTTGAAGCGTTGCATATTTGGCTCATTGAAAGATGCTGAGCTAATTGGTGTAGGAAGCATCGCATATCTAGTTAATTGAAGGGGCTACAACGATCTCCAAGCGGTACATAACAGGAGGGAGACAGTGAAAAATTTCGACCTCCGACCTTTTTCGATCGGCTGGACGGCGGACGTTTTTTTCTCCCCCCTCCCCCTTCCCCATAAGACTGGTTTATCTGTGAAATGTCCAGAACAAAGGAGTTAGATGACCTGTTCGAGATATGAATTGAATTGTCAACTACGAACTGTAACGAGGGC
Source organism: Aspidiotus destructor (assembly GCA_035079395.1). Taxonomy (NCBI): domain Eukaryota; kingdom Metazoa; phylum Arthropoda; class Insecta; order Hemiptera; family Diaspididae; genus Aspidiotus; species Aspidiotus destructor. The sequence continues at coordinate 21,941,280 of JAVHKZ010000015.1, read as the reverse complement.
TGGGCTGTTGGTATCAAAAATTGATTGTAGTCACTTCTCTCGCTGCTTGCAGTCTGTCTTTGAAGAAAGGGAAGAATTCTCAGCACTAGTTTCTTCAATAGTCGAGTTCAAATGTGCTCAAGTCCTTATATCTTGAGGTAACGTGGCGGCGATCCAACATAAGAAAAAAGGAGGCAGGAGCTTCAGCTCTATCTTTGTATGGTAGAGTTCAAATTTTACTGAGTCGAGATCATTTAGGTCGTTGTTTAGATTTAGAAGAGCTGGGACCGCCAAGTCTCTCATTAATTATAAAACAGGAATATACAGTTGTATCAAGCTCAGAATCTGCATCTCCGCTTAAGAACCTAAATGATCAGCATTATACCTCTGCGTAGGATACTATAATTATACATCAAGTCTTAGGCACATCTTTTGAAGCTTCTCTCCAAACTTTTTATTCACAAGATATGAAGATTTAAAACAGAAAATAATGCACTGCGTAAGGACCCTAGCCGTCCTATTCAGCATAGTTGGTAAAACGTTGTTGAGCAAACCAAATAGTCGCCAGGAAGAGGAATTTCAGCAGGAGAGATGTACCCAATGCCAACAAGTACAAAAACAGATCTGTAATTTTATAAAAACTTCACTTCACTTGCTTCAGCAAGAGTGATTCAATGTTTGTCATTACCAGCAACATGTGCCACACTTGGATTGCTTCAAGCTGAAATATACTGAAAAAAAGTTGATACATTTGTGCGAATCTATGGCTAGAAATATTTCTCTATGGCACTACAAAAACATACGGATGTTGCTTGAACCGACTGTAAATTTTAACTGGTCGGGATAAATTAGGTTGAACTGTACGAGCACCTCAGAGGTCAAGAAGAAGCCAAGGAATTGCGCAATCACCACTCGCAAACAAATTCAATGAAGACAACAATGGTTGCTGAGAAAGATGTATTGCCGAGTACATTACGAGCTGTCCTCAGTACCACCAATTTAATTCATGTAAATGCCGCAATTTAAAATCCTACAGTTCCTAAGGAATGCAACTACGCCGTTTCAAACCTCTAAAGTATAGCGAAGCTGTGGACCTCATATTTGGATATTCTATCGAGGAAAGACTATATAAGGTGTCGCTGAAGGTTGGCAATATAAACACTCTAATAAACACCCAGTCACTGTTTCAACGCCAAATCTCAAGTCCCGAGGTCAAGGAGGGAGGGACTGCAATGAGTCAATTAAGAAAGGGAACGTTTTAAGAGCCATAGCAGTATTAAGCGCTTTGCCATAACTTTCTTCCCATACGATCGTAGAGTAACTTGCTCCCATTTCGTCTACACCTTCTGCAATCCTCCTAGAAAAGTATACACGTCAAGAAGATGCTTACCTAGAAGTACGGGTGAAAGCAACTGCGTTACCTCTCGTTCAGGTTCTCAAATATCCCGAAGAGACATTTCTCCTAGAGGACAATGACCAGGAAAGCTCTATATAATCAAAGTACAGACTATTGGAACTCACATTGAAAGAAAATCTCTAAGAAGCCGACGCACACAGACATCATCATCCCAAATGACCCCCACCACCACCCCAGGTACAAGTTAGCGGGAATCCAGAACTATACTGCTATCTCGCTTTTTCTGTACTCAAGAACAATGAAGAGAAGAGGAAAGAAATTGAGATAGTAGAGCATATCGCAGAGGCCAATGGCTGCCATAGAGGTGTGATGGAGGGAGTCTTTGGGGAAATGGAAACAAAGTAGGGAACTCATGATAGCACGGTGAGAAAGTACTCTGGATCGATACCATATTCATAGGAAAGTACACAAACAAAGGGATAAAGGAGTTCACTAGCTATGATGTAAATGTGGGTGTCCATAATGACCCGCCGACGGTGAAGAGATTTAGAGCAATGACCAGACGAAAGCAAAGGACAAGGAAAGCGATGAGCAGTGCAAGAGCATCTACATTCGTGAGGCTAAGAGAAAGTTCGAGGTCAAGAAGAAGGAGCACAAAGTGTCGAGGGAGAAAGATTGTGGCAAGTCACTAACAGACTCCGATTGACCGATATAAGCGACTTTGGGCGTAGGCCGCTAGTATGGCGCGCTTGTTTACAATGCGCTGCCTAGGAAGGTTGTGAACAAAGAAATTTTCTTTGTTGAGCTTTTCCAAAAGTGCCCCTGCCTAAAACAACTTTGCCGTTTTTGTTGTGTTGCACATGAAAAGGAACCTAGAAATGGTAGGGAAGTTCTATTTTTCAAAAAAGTAGAACTGTACACTTGGAAAACTTTTTCAAAGGATAGACATTTATTTATTATATGTTTATAGCGTACGCCACGTAGACATTCGAGAACATTATTGTTTGTTTCGTAATCTTCGTTCTTTCGGGGCTTTTTCATTCTGGTGGATACGGGAAAGGAGGAGGGTGGCTACCTAGCCAGTCTAGAGCATGAGTAGCATAGTTCGTTTGGGAAGTCGATGAAGTCTAGCTCTCAGATCGATTATTTTTTTAGATTTTTCACAGGTGAAAAAAGCTGCTCTGTCGCGGCACACTCGGAATTAGTTGCAACAATGGACTGTAAAAAGTTTTGTAAACAGCGTTCGACTTCTTTGTCCGAGGACTCTAAATTTGCTCCTCCAATAGAGATCCCCAACTTCAAGAGGACTTGTCCACCAAAATCGATTTCCGATTCTCCTAGTGCTTTTTCACGGGCATCGTTTCCAAATAGTCGAGTGCCCAACTTTACGTCGCGACTTTTGTTCTTGTCTCGCCTAGGTACTCGTTTCAGCTACGCAAGCTTATTTTGATATCATAAAGTCTGAACCTGCCATTGAGGTCGTGGCACTTCTCTTCTCATGGTATCGCTGAAACTAAATTATGTAACTTTCATTTCTGTATTTTCTTATCAGAGTGGGATCGTTGACCAATTCGTGCGTGCAGCGCCGTTCAACTTCACGTCTTTCGATGGCGTACAAAAACAAAAACACGAATTATTAAGAACCTTGCATTTTTTTTTCTCTTCTTAATTACCTTCAAGTTACAGTATAAATTATTCGCGTAAAAATTCGTGAATATTGTATTATCGAACAGAATGGGAACGCGTACGGCGGAGATAAGTTACGAGTGCGTATAGCCTATTGAACTTTAAGCTCTACCGCACCAACGAAATGACGTCGACGTATTCTTTTTCGACATAGAAACTTTATTGATGTCTCGAGAACGGTCCCGCGTCTTCAAAATAGAACGTCACGTTTATGAGACGCTCGATTTATTTTACGTTTAAATGATGTAATTGAATTTGAATATCACAATTGTATCATGCGAGGTACGAAAGGTGGAATGTGTGCATAAGAAAATGTTCGGATTTTCTACGTAGGTAACTTACGAGAGCAGATAGCAAAAAAGGATAGAGGTGTAAGACATGTGAATTGCAACAGAGGAGCACTTCCGGCTGAAGAAACCATCAAGATACGAGAGAGTAATGCTTTTAAAAAGCGGGCATTGCCAAAGGTAACAAGCGACACAACACGACATAATGGAAAGATGAATCATGGCACGATGTGATTGAAAACACCCTTAAACGTCAAAAAAATTGAGTAGGAAGGAGTTTCCCATCAAAACGAATCACTACGAATTGTTGCGGGAAAACTCCTTCGAGAGAGATTCCATAGACTCCACCATTCAATTCCAAAATTTTGAGCAATGATGACTCACCTAGAAGATCGGAAGCATCAAGTCAGTATTTTATGGTTGATGTCAAGTCTTATCCTCCATTCTCATCAATCTTTCGCGTGGGAGAACGTTTCTAGTCTATATAACAAAAAAATAAAACGTTTAGGTTAGTGACCTAAGAATTTTTCAAAAAATGATTAATATCGCTCGCAATTAAATGCTAACGTCTCAACGTCAAATGACCGGAAGTTGTTTCCAAATAAATGAGGGTAGGATTGACGTAATCCTGTTAACTTTGTACGATAAACAACCGTTTCAATTGGCCGTTAAAATCCAATCAATTATGATCGTGAAAGTTCTACAAAAAGAGTTACACTGGAATCGCACAAAGGGGGATGTAAACGGCGGATAATTACCGGGTGGGAATATCGGTCCTCGTATCTTCTGACATAGGCCTCTGCACACACGCTGTCTCCTTTTTCCTACAAATAGAAATCAAAATCGACCGTTCATTTGACGTCATCCATCGAATACTGGGTATCGAACTTGTTGTCATGACGATGCTCTCGTAATAAGCCGACATCTAAATAAAAATATATTTTGTCTGGTTTTCCGCAATATGTGGCACGCCGCTCTTGGTCATTTGTTCCACGCGAACTTTCAGCCACTTGTCTGGTCATTAAAAATAGAATTCTCATTCTTCCTTCGTAGGACGAAAATCGAGGCGGAGGGATAAAAATAGCGTCCAGAATTACGTTTTTTTTTTTTTTCATTCATCGTCATCTGTTCACGCTTCGAAAAGGAGACAAAGTTAGGATTGAATCGAAAAGCAGAATTTTTGAATGAATAGAAGAGATTGAGACCGTCGCAGTTGAAGCGAGCGAGGAGAATTTTTGGGGAAGCGATTAGGATGTATTGAATTTGTTCGAAAGACTCTATACCGCATTATATTGAGTATGATATCGCTTCAAAACAATTTCAAGTCCTCGGACATTTTTCCAAAAATGATGACGTCACAAAAGTAAATTTTCCAAGTTCGCCTCCTATTATGTACAGTACAAGGGTCGAAATTCTCCACGTCCCACTGATTCCTCCTCATATCATGTACAAACTTCAAAGATGCCGAGATTTTTCCAAGTCCTCCTCTTCACATCATCTCAACAGTCATCCAACATTTTCCAAAGTCCCGTTACCTAACCTAAATTAAGCTGATGACGCCATCAAAGTCGAACGCGCATACACTTGCGAAAATTTCCCAAGAATGTAGAGCTCTCCTCCTTTTTTGGGACCACAATTCGGGTTGATATACGCTTCACAGCTCAGATGTCGAAATTTTTCCGAGTTCCCAAACTAGTTAAGAATCCTCGCCCCCTCCCAATTCAGGACAGAGTATGGTTGACGTTCTTCCTCCCAAAAAAACGTATGAAAAAAATTAACGTGGAGAGTATTATTCAACCTCTAGTCCCATCAAACGGTTCTCTCGTTGAGCTTTGGTGCTTCTGGGCTCATTTCAAGCATTCTTTCATTGCCAGGAAAAGGGTTCTCGATAAGAAAGGAAGAGGAAGTGTGACGAAAAACATCCTGGCCCAAGCGGCGCACTCATCAATATCATTCCTCCGCCCTCCAAGGATTTGCGGCTGTAGTCCAATGGAGAAGCCAATAAATACATACACCTGTAACAGTGTGCGTCTATAACAACCAAATATCTTTCTATCACGAGGTAAAACTTCCATCTGATCGTGAAATATGACGATATGATCATGAAACCTGGTAGCGAAGTAGTTATCTCACTCTTTATGAAATCAAAAGGTCGTGGATTCGTTTCCCGTTCGAACTAGGAGATTTTTTTTTTTGTCATAATTCCTCTGACTTCCTCATCTATGATTGCTAATGGACGGGTGCACTATTCAACATCCTTTAAGACATTGTTCTCTTTTAACATATTTTTGAGTCCAATCTTGAAACCTGACATCATCCCTCTCAACTTTGGTGACGTGTTCACTGCTTACCTCTCTTGAGTAAATTAGTTATCCAAAGAACCGATAGGCCAATTACACCTTCAAACGTATTTCTAAGCATCACATGCAGCAGCGCATTTAGTCCGTCAGTGTTACAGGATCAGCCTATTGTTTAGCGCTCTTCAAATAAACACTCAAGCTAGGCTCCTAACCTGGTTAAGCCCTTTTAACAGTATTTCTATACTGGTATCATGTGGGACAACCTAGTTCAGCACTTTTTGCTAAGTCCAGCCCCTTCTCACTCAAACCGACTTAGGGGGCGTCCATAAATTACGTGAGGCGATTTTCGTGATTTTTCGACCCCCCCCCCCCCCCTAAGTGAGACATCGTGAGATTTTCCTTGACAACCTCCCCCTCCCTCTTATCTCACGTGAGATTTTCCGCAAAAGTGTATTTTTGCTTTGAATATGTTTATCTGTGCTTAATCGCGTTTTTAGCAATATTTTAGAATGTATTTGTGCAAGAAAAAAATTACATGATATTTGTCGGTATCCCCCCTCCCCCTCACGTGAGTTTTGGTGAGACTTGGCTAGACCCCCCCCCCCAAAAAAAAAAAAACAAAAAAACCTCACGTAATCTATGGACGCCTCCTTATCCCTTAGCCCAGTTTAGTCTACTTTCAAAATAATTTCTATACTCCTGTGCTAAAATATATCAATTCAATTTCACTTAAGTTGGATAATATAAAATAATAAATATACCATTCAATCTTTCAATCGGTAGCGCCTTCAAAAACCTGGAGAATCATCAATTTGCAACTAAACAGTAAGCTTTCTTTCTTTTTGCTTGATGAACTCAAAAATTCTTAGACCCTCAGAGAGAATTTTTAAATACGTGACTGCGATCAGTTAATTATATGATATTAAATTTTGTAAACGTCAAGTTTTAATCTAAACACTGTCATTAATTTTCTGAGTTGATCATTATTATTATGAACATCATATTAATATATGATATATTTTTATAAAAGTAATTATTCAGATAATATCGATTATATTGAATACAAATTCAAAACTTCAATCAAATATTTCAATAATTTAATTAAGGAATATTAAATAAATTTTAATGATTAAATTAATTATTATATATAAAATTAAAAATGAAATGAAATTATTTATAATAATATAATTTATGTATAATCATTTGTTATTAGAAAAATTAATTCTTAGAATTTTTGAACAAAATTTTAAATAAAAGAAAAATATCAATTTATTGAATAAAAATTTGAAATTTCAATTTAGTCAATATTATTATATTGAATTTTATTTCAATTCCATTTATATTATTATTCAATTTTAAATGATTAATAATTAAATTATGACTAATAAATTTTATTTTACCAATTTTTTCATTATTTATATTTATTATTTCTTCAATATTAATTAAAATATTAACTAATTTAATCAAATTTTTTATTTTACAAATAATTCTTTCGATAAAATTTTTATTAATTATAATTTTAAATAAATTCATTTATTTAAAATTTAAAATGAATAATTATTCGTTCATTTATCTTATTAATAATAAAAATCGATTTATATCCAATATTCAATTTTATTTCAATTCTATTTATATCAATTTTAAATAAAGAATAATTGAATTATGATTAAGGAATTTCATTACATCAATTTTTTCAATTTTCAATCTTATTTCATCAATTAATTTTTAAAAATTTTGTTTGCAAATTGATATTGATGAATAATTTTTCTATGAATGAATGATTATTATTATAAAAAGTAAAATAATTTTATTTTAATCATTTTCACATGTAAGTACAATAAATTATCAATTCATCAATTCAATTTTCCTATTTAATTATTACATTAGATTTGAAAAATTTAAATACTATGGTAATTTTTTAAAAAATAACTTATAAAATTTTTTCAATGGAAATTAATTAAAATTTTCATATTAATAAAGTACTGTATTTATTCACCTAAATCAACATAAATTTGTCAAATTGAAAATTTAATAAAAGATAAGAAATTATTAACACATCAAGATGATCTTATAAACTTGGAATCATGTACTGTGAGCTAGCTCCTCCAACAGAACTTGATATACTGTATGTTAGGCTAAGCCTTACATTCTTTGTATGAAAAACTTGATGACGTCATCATCCAACAATAATCTAAATTTCAAACATTTAATAAATTAGAAGAATATTATTTCATTTTGTACTATAATTTTATAAAAAATTTTCAATTGGAAATTAAATAAAATTATTTTTGTATTACTAAAAATTTTTTAAAATGTAACCTTACTGACATCATCACTTGTAAGAGTAGAATAGTTTTGTTGTGTTTACAACACAATTATAGTAGTTAAAAAACAGAATTACCATCATATAATAATTTTTCAATCAAGATAAGTACACCCTTAACCCTAATAATAAGATTATGAACTTTTGTGACGTCATCAATGTATCAATGCGTTACATACGTATCTTAATGATAGAGATCCGATCCACTACATCAGGGCACATATTGAATTAAAGGATGTTTTTATTTACTTGATGAGAAATAATATAGAAAATCCAAATTTTTCTTCATTTTTTGTCAAAAAAATGAGGTAAACTTACTTTAATTTAATTTACATACAAGTATTTTATGTGAAAAAATGGCGGGTACCCTCCTCTGGTAAGGTATACGGAGTAGATCCAAGTCAACGCAATAGTCGGAATTTTTCCAACTTCCCCCCCCCCCTCCTCCGCATTCAACCCAACTCGAATATCTCCCAAGTCCTCCTCTTATGTATGGCTTGGAAGGTTCACGTAAATTTTGACGCGGTCATTTTTGGCGTGAAGGTGCAAAAATTTTGCACATACATTGGTGTTGTCTAGAAGACACCACAAGGAAGTCAACTTACTAGTCTCTTACGAATCTGGGGGAACTTCGTCATCATTGTAAGCAACATGATTCTGTATGACTACGTAATTCCGCTTCTTGAGGAGTTGTTCACTACTGCCCCTCGACTTCTAAAAGCGTTAAATGTGAATATCCCAATACGGTATTAAATCGGCGGTAGTTCCCCTAAACTGCGTTGTTTGTGCTGTCGTCGCTATGTACAGTCCTCTCGAAAACATTTGAGCATTCAGCTCGAAATTTAGGTCCTCACCTGCTCAAGAGTTCAGACGCAGACTCCCCTAAAGCGCCAACATTTATTTTGCGCTGACAATTCTAAAAATACCTCGTCGCGCCGAAAATTCCAAACACAAAAGTTCGAATGAGGAAGAAAGGAGTAGGAAGGATTCCGATTATCAAGCGATGTATATCAGGAAAGCGATTTGAATCTATCTCCAAGTAAATTCTACATCACGAATTCTACTCATGTTGGTCGGGGATTCTCTATTCAAGAAGGGGAGGTGGATGGTTGAACCATCTTAAAATCCCATCAATTTAAAATTACATTATACGACATTTTATGACGATTGAAATCAACGTAAGAATCTTTAGAATGGCGAAACAGAGCACCAATATTAAAACCAATTTCAAGGACGGGCGGTTCCTCGAGCCTTAAACTTTCGATGCTTTTACCATCTCAAGAAAAAAATAATAAGTAGGCGCACACTTTTCGCACCAAGCGACTAGCCTCGAGAGCAACGTTCCGACACGTGTTATGGCATGTTCTTTTTTTTTTCACTTCGCACGACGACGAAGCGATGCTGAAGAATAATTTATAGAGCCTTTTGAGAGCAACACGCTTCCGTCACTTTGATTTCCACAATCCGCGAGGACCTTATTGGAAAATGATGTATCGCGCATCGTTCGCGCGAACGGTGCGGGAAATGTCGCTAGGACAACAACTACAGTAAGACGTCGTGAATAATGAATTATCTACCTACGTATTGTACGGCACACTAAATGATTGAAAGGGACTAGGTTACAACAAAATAGAGTAATATAGAGAGCGTGCGCGAGCACGACCCGAGCCGAAAGCGTGGGACCGCGAAAACACTCGTACGCATGTGTTCGAAGGGTTCACTAACCAGCAAGGCGCTACATGAATTCGAATAATTTTCTATTACCTAGTAGAATGCTTCAAAGATGAGGACGGTTCGCGTGGAAAATGTGCTAGTGTTCGATGATACTCGAAATTAATAAAAACAACAAATATCATTTCTCGTATTGAGTGCAATCTCGTATGGCTACCTATATTTAATGTGTACGGTGGAATACATTCCCGGAGTAATTGAGATCCGATCGATTTTCATTTCGTTTCTATAATATGGCTGTGAATTGTGTTGGAGTGATACGATGGTACCGTACCGATGATACCCGTATTTTGCATTTCAATATTGTTTTGCCCACGTAAGTAAGGTTAATATGTATTCGCTTTTATGCAGAATCATTCGCTCTCTGTCTGAAAGAAATAATAACCTTGTTAGACGGTCTTTGGGACGACCAAATTACGAACTCGTCCTCGCGCGAAGGTCTGAAGAAATCGTCTAGACTTTCAAAGTTTTCGTATCCAAAGACAGGACGGTGACTGCAATAATTCTGTAGTCTGAAATTCTATCGACACGCATGTACGCGAGACGCGATAGCCTAGTGGCCCAATTAAAGGGCTGCAACGACGTGAAGGAACGTTCCTAAGAACTTTCCAAACGCAGCGTCGAGTTAACGAGGATTTGGTCGAGCTTCGATCGAAGATGAAAATTGATCCGAATATCGCGTTACAGAATGAGAAAACGTGGACCCACCTTTCGCGAAGAACGCCCCACACAGAAGGGATGTTTTCGAAATGAGAATCTTATTAACTCGAAATGAGTATAGACTCGTCGTATAGGCGTGGGAACGAAGTTTTTTTTTTTTTTTACAAAATCGGAGGCCAAACGAGTATAGAAAGGTTTCAAATTACTCCGCGATAGTGCCGGTATTCGAATTCTGTTTCGAAAGGTGGGTAGGGGAATTCTTGTCGCTATTTTCCTCCAATTTCGCATTCCAAACAGACGAACAGTACAAGCGTATTTTCAATGGCGTTAAAATTTATTTTCTCTTCGGGAAGACGATGACGCCCACACCAGATACCATCAGAAATAATTAGTCGCTTCGAGCATAGAATTTGAATACGCCTAAATTGCGGATCAATAGAAAGAGCTCCTACGGGTTATTCAGAGTCGATATTCATCTTTGCATACGGAATAGTCGAGCTGCTATTGTGTAAGAAATATTTAAGAGGTTTACACGCGATTGGCGAGAGAAATGGAGCTTAAATTTACACGTAACGAAAAGCTTATTGAACGAGATAAAAGAGGTGCTCACTTCACTAGTTGTCTACGAGAGAAAATCTCCTAACTTCAAGTGCTACGTTGACCACCTTTGATTGAATTACAATTCCAAGGCAGTGTCACTAACGCATGTAGCTTCCGTTAACCCCTCTATATTCACACTGGTCGTTAATACTCTCAAAAAGCTTTGTCCTTTTGTGTTCGGTTGAGAATCTTGTTGTTAGGCGCTTCTTGGATTACACTTTCTTTGTATCACCTCCATTTGCTGGCAGCATGTCCGGTGTCTTTTAATGAGAGAAATACAAAAGCGTAATCACAGGTCGAACCTTCAGATAGCAAGCACAACAGAATCTAACTATCGCAAGCACCAGTCAAGATGGTAGGGTACTCCTGCCAGTTCAATTTGAGATCAGTTTCAACCATCGATACGCTATGAAAATTTACTATTTTTGAATCTCGGTGGACTTGGTGAGATAGACATCAGCCAGGGGACTTCCGTACCAAGAAGATATCCGCTACCGTCATCTTTTTTCTGGCTCTTCCATCTTTTGTCTTTGATGAAATCTGAAATTGTGTTTGTTGATGCCTCAGCACTCCCTCACAAATTCTTTGATCTAGGAGGATAAGTCAAGCTTTCGCAATCGCATCAGGTTGTCTCGGAATTTATCAGCTAAATACCCACGACGCGACGGCGACGTCTATGCTGCCCGCAGCCGAGTATTTTTTCCAAACTCGGGCCAAACATTTCTCCTAGTTCTATGATGATATCGCGGAATCAGCTCAAAATTCCTCAAAGTTCCCTTCTACAGTGCAGTGATTAGGTAGAACATTTTTCTCAATCCCACGATGATGTCACGATCCGAACTTGTAATTTTTGTCGAAATTTTCCCAAGTTTTGACTCCTCAGGCAGTTCGACCCAAAATTCTTCCTAGCACCCTGATCACACTGCACCGCGATACAAATTAGTAATTTTTCTCGAGTGTTCCTCTACAGGAGTTCAAAGCTCGAAATGTTTGCCAGTCTCACCTACATAAAAACTCAATCGAAAAATTCGTTCGAGTCTTTTTCTACAGAGATTCAAGCCAAAAAATTCTCGTTTTGATGAAAATCGATCAACCGGATGCGGAAACTCAGAACTTTGATATTCTGAAGGCTTGATGAGGTCTCGTCGTAGTGTTGATATTTTCACTAGAGAATATCCTTTAGAATGAATTTTGACTTCTGTAGAAAAATAGTACTTCCTTAAGTTACATAGTAGCTGGAGTTGGGGGTAATTTTAATGAAAAAGAGAAGAACTTACCGTTTTTTTGTCCATTTTTTGTAGTACATGAATGTACTTCCAATAAGCCTGAAATAAAACGAGCCATTAATGTGTAAAATAACAGTAACTGTACAATGTAAGTTATTTTTAATGTCACTACCTTGACACTTTTTTTGTAAATCCTATTTTTATGGAAGGCGCGGATAGCGATTCCGTCCATCTTATGGAGACTGACTCTCCACATCGATCGACGCACCTTTATATCACGGTGCGCCAATTCGTCCTTCGCATGTTCTGATGTTTGGGTCTGTGTGATGGCTTTTATCACACGCTCAATTAAGTTGTCCACTAAATTCTGGAAAACGTCAAATAGAGAAAAAAAAAATGATTAAAAAATTATCCGAGCACCAAGGAGCCCTGCGAGTGGAAGAAATTGGTTATTAATATGTACTTTATCGGGTGGTGGTGGCGGTGCCTCCACCTTCGCCTCCACACTGTTGTTGTGCAATATTGCGCGGATCAGTCTAAAATTTAGAGGACGCGCCGGCCGTCGTGTGGGCCACCAACGTGGAATCTGAAACATTTACGATGTACGTGTTGTAGTGTTGAATATTATTTATCCAAGGCCCCTGAGAATACTCACTTTTGTCGTATTAGGGACGGGTACCGTTCTCCCCTCGTAGTCGTCCATTGGCCGTTTTGTTGGAGCCTCGAGCCTGACTGGGCTCAAGGACCTCCCGCCGGCGGATTCGATCTTCAAAACTGGGAGAGGTGGCGTTTCGGCGGCACCCGCCAAGCTGAAATCAACTGGCCACGCTTGCAGCTTGCTCGGCTGCCGGTACTTTTGTGAATTTGCCCAGAAGTACATGATGTGTTTGCCTACACGAAACAGAAGTACGGATATGTTGAGACCAGAAATCATCTAGCCGTAACAGGAATGCCGCAAAAAATGTGGTCCAAACGTGATCTGGCTTTTCGAAGGTTATAGGGAAGGAAGAATATCTTATATCTACTCTGGGGTCCAACCATGCCATTTAAAACGAGCCACCATTTTTAGTGTCTTTTCCGTTCAATGCAGTGATTTTGTCTACTTTTTGCGTAAATTGGGAAGATTTTAGGAAATACCCCCCTCCCCCCCTGCCGTGAGAAAATCGTATTTACGCCACTGCCCCGTTGCACAAGGTCGTAGGAGGGTCGCGTTCTCATCTACTTATCAATTTTTTTGTTTATTATAAAAATCTCAATGTCGGTACAAATTAGCAAACCCAGAAACAAGCACAGCTTGAATTGCGGATCATAAACCTTGTATTGCTAATTGACAACGTGATTTACATTTATTCATCCCTACACCCGCACACAGGTCATAATTCCAAGACACTGGAAACGAAAACGACGAAGACAACTAAGACAACGACGAAAAAACTGACTGAAATAGGTTCGGCTAGCAAACTTGCGCCGACCCTAAAAATCAAAGAGGAAAAGTAAAACAAGCATCCTGTTGCACAAGCTCTTAGAAGGGTCGGCCAAAGTATTTATTACATATTTCTAGAGACAGGATATTTCGGTGCGAGAACGGGTAAACTTCGGCACTCAAAGTCGGCAAAATTCGGCATTGATTAAAGAAAATACAAAGGAAAAATAGGCATTCTTCAGCACATCAACTCATTCTTGATGAAAATTATTCAATTTCCGACCAAAATTAATGGATTTTTTAGTGGAGCTAATCAATTGTAAAAGTCAAAATTCATCAATTTTCAATCAAAACTGCCTCATTTGAGCACAAATTTCAATGATTTTTTTCAATCAAAACTACTTTGCTTAAGACCCAAATTTATGAATTCTTTGACAAGAATTAGCTCAATTTTAGCCCGAAATTAAGTTTTTTTCGAACAACATTGACCCGATGTCAGGCAAAATTTTGTAATTTTTAACGAAATCTTCATGATTCAGAGTGAAATTTCTCAATTCTGAAGGTAGACTTAGATTTTCGGTGATTTCGGCAGTTTTTGGCATTTTCATCAATCTCGGCATTGATTCCAATTTTCGGCAGTTTCCTGCAAAATAGAATTTTTTTTCCTGTGCCTCATCTATCATGACTCAAACTTTATTTTGATTTTCAATGATTTCGCCCTTCAGGAGAAGAAGTGACAGATGCCAAGGAATCCGGTCTCTACATATTTCATCTACTCGTCATTTTTTGTTTATTATAAGAATCTCACACTTGTTGAGGGAGGAGGGTAGGGGGGCTCGGAGCAGGAATTCTTCTTAATGTCACGGTCATGGTTGTACGGACGTGCGGACGGACGCAAATTTCGGAATTAAGGTGGGAGGTCAGTGTAAAGACATGAAACATGTCGAAAAAATATACATAATGGAAACAGGGAATCTCCGATCCAAACACTGGTAACAACTCACAAGTGTCAATACAATAGCGTGACAGTCTACTTACGAGTGCGCTGTGGACTATCAAGCCGTCACAAGACACGTGAGCGACTGCGTAAGACCGAGACATAGAAAGAAAAAAACTAGTATTTGAAGGATATTTGAGAGTAAAACGCAACAACAAACGACGCATATAATCACATCATAAATTGAGGACTAGAGCCCACTTCACACGCATGTACAATATTACTCTCTTGTCGTGAGCGACCTTCATTATCCACTGAAATCTTACAAAGAAAGTGATTTCATCAGTGCTGGCCTTTGCAACGCAAGCCAACCCTAACAAAGCAAAAAAAAAAAAGAAGCAAATCTTGATATACACTGTGCAAAGCTAGTGACTGGGCCCGCCAGGCAAACAGCCCAATAAAATATAATACCAAGCTCATACTAGACTAAGAAATTTTGGGTCAACGTCGATAAAATCGATTCAATATGATTCATAAAATCTATAAGATCTATGTCTTACATGATGTATTGCCGATTCATCAACATCATCGATCTGTTTGGGCTAGCAGAGACGAACAACCGAAGCGGGTAAGCTTGTGTGAGTAGGCTCAAGTCGGGCTAAGCAATAATGGGAAAGAGTAGGCAAGTGCAACAGCTACTCAGCCTTTGAGCGTCCGGAGGAAAGTTTGGTTAGAACAGTGTTCTTATATGCTAGAGGCCTGGCCAGCCAGTGAACGAATTTTGTTGATGCCTGGTGTCGTTTTGCGGAAGCGGGGCTGTGACCAAGCCTAGGGACTTACGAAATGTCGATCTTCAAGTTATGCATTTGAGAACAAGAACTCATGAAAATTTTCAATCCCTAGCTACAAAGTCCATATATGAGGAAAGAGAGTCGGAAAAATGATTTAGATGACGAAAGCTAAGAACAATTTCGACTATGGAAGTGTAAAGGCATGTTTCAGGAACGGGATTTGAAGACATTTCTATTCTTAAACTATAAATTATTCAAGCGGAAATTTTTTTCAACTTGGAGCCATATTTGAGTGAGGAAGAGGATTGAGGAAAATTTCGACCTCCGAGTTGTAGAAATACTGTGGGTGGAGGATTCCGACTATAAAATTAGGCGAAAGAAGAAGGGCTAAAAAAGAGAAAGAAGTTCTGGAGTAATTTAAAGGAACAGTGGGTTCCACGCAGCCCTTGCAAAGATGCACAAGCAGAAGTCAATTGATCAAACTGACCTTTGCTTCCTACCCTTCCTCACCCATTGATAAGTCCAATTTTATGCCTACGCTAACGCAAATAGTGGAATACGGGGCGCAGGTTTCCCAGACAGTAATATTATTTCAAGGTCAGTAGCAAACATCTTGAAAAAGGTCTCTACCATATCATAGGAGAAAGCTGTTCACTCCATAAAGTAAAATTATCTATTCCAAGGCATTGATTGTTCAGTAAAATTTTTTTTTGAGGAAGATTACCTCTTTTTTTTTTTTTTAGATGAGCCTCGAGAAACGTCGCCTATATTCCACGCAATTTTGCGAACGATTTAAAAAGAAATTTACGCCACGTCCGATTTTCTCAGAAACGAGGCAAAACGTGAACCGAGCGTACGTGATCTAGAAAGAATATTCTCGCGCGAGTTGGCTCGTCGCACAGGTCTGCAAAAGGCGAAAAGGCCGCAAACTCTAAGTTGGGCGCGAGAAGTAGCGATGAATTACGCAGGAGTAGCAGATTTTAGGTCAGAAGTTGGGAGGTTTATTGAACCCTCTCGCCGTACTACATTTTCCCGTCTTCCTTTGCAGTATTCAACATCCCTTACATGTCAACATTAAAACGAACAAACTGTAATTCTCACAACAGCGCGCAGAACGGCTGCAACTAAAGAAGAGAGAGAGAAAAAAAAACGAAATACCTTACCTGGTATTCATGTCGAATTTTGGCCAACATTTTCGTCGTAGCACACCTGTTCGCACCTGCAAAAAGTACGAAAATTAGGGCGAGAGCTTTTTCCCGGTAACTAATGAATATTTTTAATGCTCATTTAGGACACGATTCCGACTACGCGTACGACGCGAAAATGAAACACGATAAGTAAATTAGATTCCCACGCTATACCGCGTTTTTAATTATTACTCTTTTTAATCAACTCGGCAATAAAAACTGTTGATATGTTCGTTTGGTTTACCCCACACACACGACACCCCCGTACGAGGAAGTTGGTAATTTAAACACGCTTGTTGATGTGGTGTAGAATTTTGTTCCTTTAAATTTTGCGTACCATCCCGTTAATGAGGGTAACGCGAACCCCTTCTCTTTCGATTTCGCAAGTCTTTTCGGGTTCCGTGTATTTATTGCTACCGGATTTGACGTAAATCCATTTATTCCATTTAAATAGCTTTCGCGACCCATATTTGAAAAGATTTAAATCCCGTTGATAAGAACATCACATAACACGGAAAGTAGGCCATCTCTGCGAACGGGCAGAGCGAGAAAAAAGGCTACCGGTAAAGCATAAAACCACCAAATCGATCTAGGCACCTAGATGGGGAAGTACAACTACATCACTTTATACTGTCGCGTTGCACCGATGCCATCGTTCGCCCAATTTGTGTTTTTTTTTTTTGAAGATAAATAATTCTTAATGAATCATCGTAGATCATCCTGTACCCATTTTATTAGGGTCGTATTTCCTTCTTTTATGAACAGGGCTTCTTTGACACATTTTACCGCATCGTATATTACCTCTACATTTTCTCATTCTCAGTACAGCCAATTTTCGCGATCGTATTATTTCTTTTTAGCCACGGTGTATGAAACATTGAGTTCCCTACTTCATTCAACCATAGAACTTCAACTCGAGTTCGAATTTTATTTTAATGATTAAGAACATTATTTCTGAGACTCGGGGTGTGCGTTACAAAAGAGGCGAGATACCTAAATGATAGAATGATTGTTCATAATATTTGCTGTCATTATC
This sequence comes from Aspidiotus destructor, assembly GCA_035079395.1. Classification (NCBI taxonomy): domain Eukaryota; kingdom Metazoa; phylum Arthropoda; class Insecta; order Hemiptera; family Diaspididae; genus Aspidiotus; species Aspidiotus destructor. The sequence goes on along the minus strand of JAVHKZ010000015.1, from coordinate 21,923,757 downwards.
TATTCTACAGTAGAAAAGCTTGATCTAGTCAATGAGCTTTGTTAGGCTTCTACAAGAAGAGAAGTCCGGAAAAATGTCGGCCAGGATTCAAGATAGGTAGTTCTGGGACCGAATCCAGAACATTTGTCTCAGGGGGCCAAATGATTTTAAAAAGAACAACGCCCCTTTTTGGTTAACCCTTCCCGCGCCTTAAGATTCGGGTCTGTATTCTTACATAAAATCCGAGGTGGAGATAAAGTTCGCAGCAAACAAGTTCCCTCGATTAATGATTTTGTTGCGGAGAACCGTCAATCACACTTGTTGAGGGCGTATCCTCAGCACCCGCTCGACAGACTTAAAGTGAAGAGGGATTTAGAAAAGTTGATTTTAGAGCTTTCTCATGAGGAAGGAAATGGACTTGGAAAATTGTCGACCTTGAAACTACATACACGTCTATTGAAAATTTGTATTCTGTAGATCTGTGACCTTCCTCTGTGTTACTTGCGTTCTGTCATCGGTTCGGCACAGATTCTCCTCGATGTTCAACAGTACTTTCCCAATTTCGGTTCGGGCTTCTGGTCTTACGTCGTATTCCATGGTTTGGATCAATTGTTTGCAGCTAATAGCCATACTTTCAAGCTGACACTGGTTCAGACTCTTAGGCTGCACGTACTTAATGCTTTTGCCCAGCAGCCTTCTTCTTCAGTGAAAATGACACTTGATCTATGGTCTGCACGCTGAGCTTGAGTGACTTTTTGATAGAAATTGAGTCGAGTATAATCATAGCGAGTTGGATCAGAATTCCAGAGTCCGTTACAGACCAAATTATCTCATAATGAACCATAAGCCTTCCAACTTAGGAAAATTTCCAGAAGACTTCCCTGAAAGATTATCATTTTTTCTACTTTTGTAAGTTGTGCACCGCTTTTGATATACTGTACAAGGACTTCGAAAAGTTTGCACATTGAAGTATGTATGACAAGGAGGTCTTGAAGAGATTACGATAGAAGAGCGAGTGGAATATGTAAAACTTTGAGAGGTAGGGTTTGGAACTAAGGGAGGGGCTCTTCATAGGCAATGCAAATTTTTCAACAAAAAAAAAAAAAACTCAACGACTGGTAGACTTGGAACACATGGGCCAGGGAAAAAATCTGCAATCAGCGGGTCCACCTTGAAAACGTTCTCTACAATCTCCTCCTTTCATCTAATTTTTCTTATGTATCCAAATCGAGGAAAAGTCCCAGAATGGATCTCGGTATCGAGGTTTGCAGCCAGAAAATTTGAAGTGGAGCAAACTCACATACAAGAAAAACAATGGGAAAGTACTTTTCATCGTCGGCCTTGCAAACCCTACTCGTTGTTTCTCCCGCCTTGTCTTAGTGTATGAGATGATATTATATCTATTATAGGTAGTAATGCAGTTTGGGCTCTGGGTAGCCAAATTGTAAAATTTAGGCCAAGGTCACGGATGTCATTCGTGTGACGCAAAATTCCGACGGATCCACAACTCAAGAACCAATACAAGTCATATTTTTTGCAAAGGCAACGAAGGACCAATTATGTTCGAGCTTGGAAGTCAAAATTGGTCTCCGTCTCGTCCTCACAGACTCAACTGTAAGGTCACACGATTTATTCACAGAGAGAAGAAAAAATCAGAGGCCAATGGCAGCGGGGAACCCGCGACCTCTCGCGATCACGTTGGCGCGAAAATGCCCCCTCAGAAAATGAGTTGGCTGGGCTCTTCTCAGTATTCTGCGTGCTCGGCCTGATATAATGAAGGCTGGAAATGGAAATTTTTCAAGCCCCTTAAGTAGGTCAAGGTCAAGGTCATTGATGACGTCATAAAGCATCCCGTCTAGGAGTTGAAACTTTTACAAGTCCCTAACGTAGGTCAAGGTCATTGATGACGTCATACAGCGCCACACCTCACGTCACGCAATTCGCAGAAACTCCAGGACACGGACGCGGGCGTTTTCTGAGGATGTAATCCCTCTAACAAAATGGATAGCGGGTTCCCCGCTAAAAGACAACGGACCAGACTGTAGACGTATACCAGTTCAGAGTCAAGGACACACCCGCTCCCTCCTCCACAAATAGTTTGATACATTGTCCTCGTCTTCATCTGCCGGAGTATATTCTGCACTTCCGCGTCGTTTTCTTCTATAGCTGCCCTTCAAACAAGTTGAAATATGAGGTCGAAGACCAAAAAGAGACATGAACCATGATCTTCATTTTCCACGCATCGGCCGAAAGTCAATCATAACTCCTTTTCCTTGTATACCTAGGTCCACAGCTCATGAAATTTCTTCATAGCAGGACGCTCTCACTGTTCCCGAAGTGACGCCTCTATGAAGCAGTTCGAGGAGAGGATACCGAACTTATTAGGATACAAAGGATCCACCAAGAATTCAACTTGTGCCTAATGAATCAGTTTAATACCGATATCCTCCTTCTATTCACATATGTACAATATGAGTTGTTATTCTGACACTTTCTTAAAATATTCAATATTTTGCTTTCAGATGCAAACATGAGTTAAATTATTAGCCCAGAAGAAGAAGGGCGGAAAGCCTTAGTTGTGCTATGTCCACTGGTGACGAAGACAGAATAGCAAGATCTGTAGCCTTAGAAAAAACTTACGTTCATGATGTTTACGATCACATGTCCGCCCTTCGATTTCCAGAACGAAATATAACTCCTTGGCCAAAGGTGAAAAAATTTATCAATGACCTCGAGCCAGGTTCCATAGTCTGTGATGTGGGTGAGTACCCAAATATGTCATCAGAAATTTACTCCTGCAATAAACTATTGTTTATCAAAATTGGATTTCTTTACAGGTTGTGGAAACGGAAAGTATTTAAAAGTAAATCCCTCTATATTTAAAATCGGTTCCGATCGATGTTCTCAGCTCACTCGTATAGCAAAACATGACGATAATGAGGTAATTTAAATATACATTAGTTGAAATAATGACTTCTAATTTTGCGCCTTGTTTTCAACTTCCTCTCGATATGATTACGTTCAGGTTCTACTTTGTGATAATTTAACACTGCCATTTCGAGATGAAAGTTTCGATGCTGTTTTATCAATAGCCGTGATACACCATTTCGCTAGCGAAGAACGTAGAATTGATGCTCTTCGAGAATTGGCGCGTGTTCTAAGGATAGGAGGACGTCTCATGATTACCGTCTGGGCATTGGAGCAGAAAGATCGTAAGGTGAGAACATGAGAATCATGAATTACAGAGTCACTTGCTGTTCTCCCTTTCACAACCGCTCTAATTTGGTATCGTATGTTCACAGTTTGAATCTCAGGATGTGCTAGTTCAATGGCACCATCCTAGATTTTGTCTAAGTTCTTCGGCTGAATGTTCGACAAGTACAACCTTCACTCCTGAGGAAGATCCTACAATGTGCCGTTCATTGCGTCCTTACGTCTACGAAGATTCCGACTCGCAGTTTTCAAGATCGTAAGTTGACCTCAAATACTTATGGGAAATACCAGACTTTTCTGGACGTTGTATTTAAAGCTCTTTTTTTTTCGATTCTTCCTAGGAGTAGTTTAAGAAGAGAGGGCAGATCGATACTATCTCGACTACAACCAAATCACCCCTTATCTCCGAGCAGTTCCAGTTTATCGAGTCCGAATGAAACGTGCTATAGCTTCGTCAAAAAAGCTTTACAGGTGAGTAAATTCCGGGAGTATAGACCTTCATTGTAATTTATGGCTTTACACCCCCGGTAATCTTAATTTTTTCAGAAATTGTCTCGAAGTCATAAAAAAGAGAAGCACAATCCGCGAACGTGGTTAACGGACTCATGGGCAGCGTACGGAAAAGATGATCATCTTCCCGCAACTAGATACGATCCAGAAGGTTGTGAAGAAGATAGCAGTATACAAGATTTACCGATAGAATTAAGGCGAATGGAAAAAGCGGACGCACAGCGGCTGGACCAGCCTTTGGCTTCCGCGGGATCATTGACTGTTAGTTGCATTCAAAAGTCGAGAAGTCTGAACGATATAATTTCGCAGTCGCAAGCGCAGCCATCATTGACCGAGCTATCGCCGATAACGAGATCGCGATCCAGTTTGATTACCATCGACGGGCAAAAAGTTAGAATTAAATCCGCCAACCCGGAACACTTAAACGCTGTGGTCGATACGCTAAAACCGAAGTTAGTGAAGCAGAAAAAATCCATCTGCGAAGAAAGGCTAGATCCAGACGAGGATGAGGAACGTGATAAGGCTACCGATATGAAAAAATTAGTCAAAGAGTTACCAATGTTTCCCATATCGCTGGACCGGCCCGAGCGAAATAACGTACTGAAGCAGAAATCGTTGACCGAAGAGATCATGTCGGCGGATAGACTCAGGGAGAAGGAGAAAGTGCGAGAGAATATACAGAAACAAGCTTCGTTGAACGACGATCTCATTTACAGGTAAGTTAACAAACTTGACTGTCAGGCGTAAAGAATCGTATGGGAATTTGGCTTGATATAGCTGAGAAGGCACTAAGTTTTTTAATACTGAAACAAACCAAAATCATGTTTCATATCATACTCGAGTAAAAGTTTTTTTTAATCGAAATTCTTTCAAGGTCCTAATGTAGGTCAAGGTGTCTAGACTCTCTCTCCTCCCAACTTTAATGGTAGAAATATTTCAAAGTCTGTAATGTAGGTCAAGGTCAATTGAAATCAAGAGCGTGACGTCATTTCCTCTGACTATGGGGGGGGGGGGGGGAGATCCCAAGGCTCACTGAAGAAGCTTGGGTCTATTGCTTCTTAGGGTAGTTTGAAATGCAGTTCAAGATCGTTCAAGGTCAGGGCGTGAAATGGGAGTCCATCAGGTCAAGGTCATAAATCTTGGAGGCTTTCCTTCAAGATGTTCCATGTCTTCACTGTACCCCCAACCCCATTTAATTTTGCATGTCTCTAGCGATGAAAACCGGGTTGTGTAAGCATTTGATTTTGTTGCCTTCAGCACTGGGATCGACCCTTTCGGGTATTACTTCAGTGTTGGAAAAACCTCACTCGGCAACTGCCAAGCTACTTTGGCAACCGCCAAGTTGTAGTGCTCCCCCCCCCCCCCACCGGCACACAGAACAGACAACAATAACAACACCACTATCTTAGATACACTGGATTGCTGTTGGCTTCTTTTCAGGGATGATCTTTCCCTTCTTCCTGCACATCTGGATGGTTGATGGTACATAAGTGTCGAGTAGGCCATAGCGTGGTTCTGCATTTTGCCTATTCCATTCCCAGTCCATCTACTTCTTCATGACGGTGGCTGCAAATGCAGAAACCTGGTTCCATGTTTCTTCGGAACCTAGCATGGTGGATACCAGGCTACTCGGAAGAAGCGCTTCATCTACCCCAATCACTTGAAAAGACCGACTAAACTTGTCCGGCTCACGCCTCCACGCCTCGCACTCAAATATAGTGTGCTCTGGTCAATCATCCCGCCCTTGGTTGCAGGTCCTGAACTTCTTGCAAAGGAACTTGTTGAAGCAGCCATGGCCGCTGAAAACGTGCGTCAGGTGAAAGTTCAGCTGACCATGGTGTCGGTCCATCCACTCATCAAGTTCGCATATCAACACACGGATTGTCCCAGCTCATTCTGGGCAGTTCTTGCTTTCCATTTCTTAAGCAAGGAGTGGCTGGCCTCCTGCTTAACCCGTAGAGTCTCACGGTTGGTCGTCGTCTTTTCTCCTCTGATTATCGCCACTCTCTCCTCAGCAAGGAGCTCGATGGGTGGTGAACGTGCTAATACGAAAGGGCCTCCGTCGAGACAGTGCGGTAGGCACTAACATACCTCAGCGCAGCTCTTCGTTGGATCTTTACCATTTCTCTCCTTCGATAGGTATTTTTATTGAGTTGGCCCATACTGGGGCACCATATAGGAGGATCGACATAGCGGTGCGAGTCATGATCCTTCTTCTGGCTTCTCTCGGCCTTCCTCGTTCCTCATAAGGCGGCTTAGGTATCCAACTACCCTGCCTGCCTTTTCCGCTGTCATCAGGAAATGGTGCCTGAGGCTCAGCGTTGAGTCGAACAACATGCCCAGATACTTCATGGTCTTTTTAATTTCGATTTCCCTACCCTGTCGGCGAGAGGTTGGTGGACTGTCTTCGGCGAGTCGTCATTAGTATGGTCTCCGTCCACCTTCTGCAACTTCTAGTCTGGCCGACTCGACCCAACGCGTCATTGCCTCAGGGGCCCGGTTTACCCCGCTCTCCACCGCTACAGTCGTTTCGGCAGTGCATACCACCAGTGTGTCATCCGCATAGCAGATAAGCTCAACACCCGGTGGCAATTACACCTTGAAAATTCCGTTAAATGCGACGCACCACAACAGCGGCCCAAGGACCGAGCCCTGGCGGCAACCCACAAGTAACTGGGCACCGTCTCTGCTTGGATTTCTCGACAGCCAAGATAGCTGCTGATCTTTCTGAGTAGGTATGCGGGCACTTTGGCGTCCTTGAGGGCTGCCAAGATCCTCTCCCAAGGTATCGAATTGAACGCATTTCTTATGTCAAGGCTGACGGCTGCGCAAAACTGACGCGTAGCTATCGCTGACACGGCTATCCTCTTCAGCCGGATCTCAGCATCTGACTACAGCGTCCAGTTTGAAAACCGTACTGGCTACTTGAGATTATATCTCTTTCCTTCAGATCGCTTTCAAGGCGATTGGTTATTACTCTCTCCAAGAGTTTCCCCACATTGTCAAGCAGGCAAAGTGGACGGTAAAAGGATGGCAGGCCGGGTGGTTTATTCTCCTTATCGATCAGCGCTAGTCTGGCTGTTTTCCATCGCACAGGGAGCAGTCCTCCAATAACTGCCGCATTGAATGTATCAACAAGCAGTGCCGGGTCAACTGAATGTATGGCGCTCCTGACGGGATTTGGAATCTCATCCGGGCCCGGAGCCTTCCAATACTCACCCCGCAGTCTATAGACTGCTGAATCAACCTCCTCGGTACCCAGGAGGGATATGCCATCCTCTTCAACTATTGGTAGCGTGACCATTGGTGGTGGCTGCTAGGGGAACAAACCGTCAATGATTCGCCCTACAAAATTGGGCTCTATTCGGCTCATGGCTGAGAGACCCTACAGCTTCTTCAGCACTAACTTGTAAGGCTTGCCAATGGGGCTTCCTCCGCCATTTCACATGGCTCTTTCAAAGCAGCACTCTTGCTGTCTCTTATAGCTCACTTCAGCTTCTTATGAGCCAGCTGGTATTCAGGTGTAACCGCTCGCGCTCTACTACGCTGGTATAGCCGGCGCTGACGGTCAATCAGGACAATAGGCAAAAAGTCAGGGTCCTTCAGGTCACGCTTTTCACTTTCTTCTGTAGATAAGGGTTGGTCAGTTGAGATTAGGGGTGCAAAGTTAGGGTCCTTAAGGAGCACCCTTTTTAGAACGTTTTTGAAGCACTTCGTAATGTAGATCAAGAGCCTTTCCTCTCACCGAGAGCCAATCAATTATCCTATTATTGTCGAAGTCTATCATGCGTTTAAATAGTCTGGTATACGCCTAACAATGGTAGAGCGTAAATCCTATCATCAAGAGTAGGATCATGTATGAATTTGAACAGGGAGAGTCCCAAGTTCATAGATGTACGTCAGCAAATCCAAGAATGAAAGGGGGGCCAAAATAATGACGTGAAATACGAAAGGAACTTCAGAAATTTTAGACGCGTGGTCCAGTCAGAAAGACGAGAGAGGGATTTTGATTGATGATAAATCAATAGGCAAAATTCGATTGGGTTGCCTAAGAAGGGCACTTGCGTGAATGATAGCCATCGTCTCTATCAGGATCACCACTTGCCAGATGAACGGAAGGCCAAATCACAAAAAGCCCGCCCTGATACGATTCTTAACCCTAATTTCATTCCACGTGGTTAAGTAAATTGACGCTCATTCACTTTGTTTCCAATTTTACAGTAGTCGGCAATCGTTAAAAGAAGCATTTTTAGTGAGTTCGTCGAAAAAATTTCAAATGTTCCGTTCCAAATTGAAGAGTTCAACAACGAGCATCGAAAAAGTCACGAGCGCGTCAATAAAGAGCGGTTTTGTGAGAATTTTTCAAGGTTTGACGGGCGGAGAGTCGTCCATGACGGCTGAAGTAGCGCAACAACCCCCTCTCAGTCACCACGGTCTGCGTAAGTCGAGTTCCGAAGATCGCGGTGATGATTTCTTCTTCGAACGACGCTGTTCGCACGAGGAGAATTCAGATTCGTCCAAAGACAATAGTCTCCAAAGCGATACCAGTATCGACTCGGAAGACAGTATTATATCGGTGATAGAGCGAGTGATCGCGAAACCGGACATAGCGACTTCGCCGGGGCCTCACTCGCCGAAGATGACGCTGTCTGGCGGCGTCCTATCGCATCCGTCATCGCCGAAAATTTCTCAAATTATGCAATATCCGAGTGCCAAAGCAAAAGCATTATCGTTACCCGCCTCACCTAGAACCTTGGTGTTGTCCCCTAGTATTAAGCAAACGTTCAAAATACCTTCGGTCGCTCAAATTCCTTCAAACGGCAATGGGCACATAACGATAACCCCTAATGGTAAGGTATACACGAACGGCAGTAATGGTGGTATGTTACCGGCGTTTCTTCGCGAAACGAACGACCTGCCCGTGAAATCCACGGAGCCGATTGTTCAGTTGTCTTCGATGCAACAAGTTACCGCTAATAGATTAAATAGAGCGTTCGGCGATAAGGAACTTTTACTCTTGTCGCAAAAGTTGACAAAACTAGATACGGAGACGGAACCGCGAGGAGTTGACGTATGCGAAGGCAATGACGATAGCCATAAATTGGGTACCGAGTCAACGACGGCATCAAAAGATCGAGTAAAGAAGATTGATCTTCCTCCTCATGTTAGAGGTAAGTCAAACTCTCCAACCCTTGAAATTGTATTCAGTCTCTAGTGACCAGAGTTTCCGTTTCACTATCCTCTTTTCACTTCGAAATTATCAATTCCACCACTTGAAACATTCCTAATCTCCATCCATCATTAATATCTTCCTAAATTTTCAGAGGCCGCGAGTAAATTTACGTCACCCGGAAAAAGATCTCTCGGTTCGTCGCATCAAAAAGGTTTACAATGTTACGAATTGTTCAATCCGGAAACGGAGGACATCGACACTGATTCCAGCGGAGTATCGACTCCCGACTCTGTAGGAAGTGTAATCAGCGTGAAAATGGACAGTTCGAACGGGACTCCGCTGACAGGTATTACCTCAAATTTCTCGCGATTATTTCACTTCGTTCATCGTTCTCACCAGTTTATAACTCCCTTTTCAGAAACGGCTCAAGACGTACCTGGGGAAGAGTTCACGTTTCCAAACGAATCACAATCACAAGAATGCTCAATATCCAGTCTTTCTAACTCACAGTCAAGATCTCATCAAATTTCGTTGGGAGAATCCGCAAGTGCACCCAGTTCACGACAAGGCAGTCAAGAAAAACGTGACTCGTCAACCTATCAATTATCTAAATCGCGATCCGATTCTAACGATTCGGCTGAAAGCAGAGCGATGAAAAAATATCCCTCTCTTTCAAAGTCTCCCGAAAACGAAAACTGGGACAGACAATGTCGACAATATATCGTCGATTTGGCGGCGAACCTCAGCGAACGCTTACTGGCCGAGATCGACAGGTACAAAGAGCGTAGCATCAGCCTCGAACGGGTACCGTCAACGTATTCAGACGATAGCGAAGACCCTTACTTGACCAAATTGAGCGAAGATCTCAGTGACGTCTCGAGATTGTCCAGGGAGATGAGCGCTGATCTAGAGTCGAAAACGACGACCGTATCGCCGGAAACGGAAATTGCAGAAAATGAGCCAGCCGCAGGTGATAGACGCAAGTCGATAACCGGTAGAGATCTATTTGATGTGGAGGAAAAGGAAGAGTCGTCTCCAGAATACGTGGTCAAAGAGGAGAAGAAGATGGCAAGCCTTACTTCGTCGGATCAATCAACCGAAGCGGAAAGTCCAGGTAGTATCAGTGGGTGGCTGGATTCGCGAAGAAACACTATAGAATCTGGTTACTGGAGAGATCGAGAGGAAAACGGCGGAATTACCCGACCCGCTGCCATCACCCTCCCGCAGAAAGCCATACGGAAGCTGAGCTCATCAGAAATGCAGTCTCACACCCGACTCTCGACAGACTCCACGGATACAGAAGATAGTACCAGTACAGGAGTATCGAAGAGAAACACCGCACAAGTAGAAACGAGTAGAGGTTTATCAGCCGAATCTGACTCTTACGATCTGGATAAGAGTGCCGACACGAGCAAGTCGACCGAGTATAGCGGTAGCGGAACTGGAGGATTGGTACGAAACAGCAGCGTGAGACAAGACAGCGGTAATATGAAATATAGTTCCAGCCAGACATCTTTATTACGACCAGGAGAATCTGTAGACTCGAATGATACGTGTGACATTTCTGACCGAACGGGAAGTGATTTCAGCCGACAGAACACCGAATCTAGGTCTGTGAGAACGCAAAGTTCGGCTTCTTTGGCATCGTGGAGCGATTGTAGCAAGGATATATGCTTCGCGGACCGTAGAACTGCCCGCTGTGACGGTCGTTCGTCTTCGGAAGAAACAAATCCTCGAGCTGTGCTTACCAGACAAATGGCAGCAATGGAGCCACCACCCGACGTGAAAATGGGAGTCGATATGCCGTCGAGTGAATCGACATCACAAGATTCGCTCGAAGGGCAAGGTGGCGGTTCAATTATGTATCATCGTTACTACCACGTTTTCCGGGAGGGAGAATTGGACGATCTGATTGATAGGTACGTCGAGAATTTGCACATTATATCATCGTACTATGACCATACCAATTGGTGCATAATCGCTGAGAAAGTACACGTGTGGACAATCTAGTCATCGAAAACGCCTGTTCTCTGGAGTGTACCGAGCTCATAGAAAACGAAGTTCGTTATCGCAAATGGAAATCAAAAATTAGTATTTCATAAGAAACCTCTTTACGTGAGTATGTATGTTTTCTAAATTTGATTATTGTGTATTTATTTACTGCATATCAAAGTTCCGATGGCCCTAAAAAATCATTCACATTCGATGTGCTTTGTTATTCAATTACTTAAAGTATATAATTCGAAAAATGAATGCAGAAGTCTGATCACAACTTTGTAACTCAGCAGAGAGAGAAATGTTGGAAAATCTGAGAGAAATATCCAGGGATCTGATGACGCGCAATTGATGGGAGACGGGAATTCTTAATCAAAAAAATACAATGCTTAACGATTCAGAAAGAAATAACAATATTGGCTACAGTCCATCATTTTGAATGAAAATGGAAATGTTTTTCTTATGACGTCAGCTATATGAATCAATTTAAAATCACAAAATGACAACTTTACTGAAATGTTGCTAGTTGAATTTTAGTACGTAAGCTATTGGTATGTTCCCTATTTCTTGTTTTTGTTACTCATAAGCGCGAAAAAAATAACGCTATACTTGTGAATTTCTAAAAACTGATAAAAATCAATTTAGACTTGAACATACCCTAATACGTGTTAGGTGGGATTTGTATAATTGCCTAATTCATAAAATCTGCAACGGCCTTGCCAAATTCGCGCGTTCAACTTGTCTTCATTTACCTCCAAAGGCGGAAATAATTATACGCTCCAGAAAGACGTTGAAAACCAAGACAAAGAATTTGTAAATTGTTTTCCAGGAATATTCAATCTTTATAACTTTTGAAAAGTTCTGGACCCGTTGACAGCGTCATTTGCAGAACGATTTTTAGAGAAGGAACTGATAATTTATAGGTGAAAAACTCCCTTTTAAAGTCATTTTATACAATTTTATAAGATATTTCTGAGAAAACTTTTGTGACTGTTGACGCTTTTCTAAAAAGTACAATTGAGAGAGGGTTAAAATTCAATTAGGAAAGCTTGAGCTCACAAATTCCGGCAGTACTGTTGCTGATTTATGAATTCCACAAAGAAGCTGCCAATTTCTAGAAATAGGCAATCACACAAATTCCACGTATAATGAACAACAAGTAGGGTGAGAGCTTCTGTTTGATACCCAGTAACTTTTACAGGTATAGAAGCCAAAATTTTGTCAAAAATGCTCGATGATTTCAAAAATATTATGCAGTTTCTGAGCACAAAGATAGCGATATGGTTTCCCAAACATTTGGATACAATATACCTTCATTTACAGTGAATCCTCAGGGTATGTAGACGTTGCTCAGTAATCAAATTGTAGCCTAGTCGGCCTTATTCTGTTCTAGCAAAATTTTGTAATACCTACTATTGAAATAAGACGTCAAACAAAACTTCTCTAACTTATTTGAAACTTAATAATTTTCAAGCAGTACAGAGGCCTACTCTTTTTTCACCAAACAATGACCCTCCTATATATTCATATCAACAATTGTCTGGAAAAATTCCATCAAAATGTATGTAATACTATACCGTCGCTTTGATGAGTTGAAATTGGAAACGATCGAACCAATGAACATAGCCTAATTCTTTGAAAATTTCTTTGATAATAATTGCACTGATAGCTAGTTGTTGGATACTAAGTGTATCTGGAATACGCGCTTCAAGATTTTTCTCTAAAAACGAACACGGAAAAAATACGTTCATACGGGGATGTTACATCTATATTCAAACTTTAACTGGTCATAGACGAGTCCGCAATATAGGAAGTTTATTCATTCATCTTATTACTTTCAATCAGCAATGATTCAATATAAATGTACTTACTCTCAACGTCCAGAAGTTATACCATCGCTGCATTATTCCAATTCTAGTTAGTCTGCCATGATGAGGTACCGACGGTACTTGACAATGTGAAAACTCATCAACAAGTGACAGCTCATCCATAATTCAAAATGCCTTCTGATTTCCTTCAAGCAAAAGTAAAACATGTTAGTCCTAGAACTCATGACTCATTAGATAAGGAGAACGTTCGAGTAGTAGGACTGATTAACTCCTCTTACAGTCTTACTTCTCAAAGAAACACCATCGATAAATTGTTCCTCTAGCCTATCTCCTTAGAACGATATTCTTTTCTTGTGAGCGTTTGGAACTCAGAACATAGATAACTTCCAAATGCTACAGTTCCTTAGCCACAGTTTAAGGATCTGCCACTGGAGGTTGGTGGAAATTGTGGAAATCAATAACAAGCGACTACCTACTGGATTATCATTATTAGTGAAATTATCCGCCATTTTATTTTCAAGAGGTGATAATATGTACAAGTGACACAGAAACGAGAAACGATCTAGATAATTAGATCATCAATCGTACTGCTGGAAAGAAACCTATTTCTCCGGATTTTTCCATAATCGCTTGGGCAATTGCCGTGCCTAAATCAATAATCAGGCAAACTGTATCTTTCAGATGACAATGGGAGTAGATTTCTTCCTGTTCCTGGGCCCCAATAACTACCAATGACAAAAGATTTTTATCACTCGATATCACCCCTGTCGACACCCTCCGACCTCTCGTTATAAGCGTGTTTGTCACCTCTTTATCACGCTTATAAGTCTAGTGCTTTATTATAAGTTATAACGAGTGGTCGGAGGACGTGTCGACAGGGGTGATATTGAGCACGGCCGAGTATTGAGTGATAAATAGGGCTGTGCAAAAAATGCAAATGCATGTTGGTTGTACTATGTCTGTTTGTAAAACTGACTAAAGAATCATCCGAATCAGAAAATTTCCTTTCAAATGAGCCCTACTTGAATTTGCATTTTTTGCATATTTCGGCATAAAATGCATATTTTGTATATATTTTGCCGTTCTTAAGTACATATCGTGCATATTTCCACTTTTTCCGGATTTTAATCGAATTTTGAGTGAAAAAAATCAAAAATTTGATAGGATATTTTTCGTCTCGTCAGGTGGCAACAATTTAATTGATCCCTGAATCGGCGAACGATGATTTTCCAAGCGAACAAGCCGTTCTTCAGTTCGCTCGGTCGCCTTTTCATGTTGGATCAAGAAAAGAGTTCCTCCCTGCCGACATACCTACCGAACGTATTATGTATGGGAAGAGCAATGGCTGCGACTCGTGTTTAATCGGTTTCTGTCTGCTGTTTCAACTTTCATCTTTAAAAATCCGTAGGTATTGACATAAAAAAATCCGTATTTTGACGGAAATCCGTACAAAAATCCGTTTTTTTTTTCTAGACTTCAAAAATCCGTACTTGTACGGATATATCCGTACGTCTGGCATCAAAATTACATCATACGTTTGAAAGTGCGTTAAATTTCCTGCAAAATGATACCCATATTGAATTTGCATATTTCGTACATATTTTTGATGAAAATGCATTTTTTAGTGCATTTTTTGCCGATTAAATGTGCATACTGGAATACATATTTTGGCACTTAATTCAACATATTTTGCACAGCCCTAGTGATAAATTTTTTTTGTCATTGGTCGTATTGGAGCCCAATCGTTGATTTGGAAGTACATCAATAATTCATTAATTCAACTTTGAACGGCTGAATTATTGCATGCGTAGTGGTTTGGATGAAGAGCGCAAAATATTGTATAATCTCCTTCAACTCAATAACAAGTCTTTCTATATGTCCTAATAATGATTTAAGAACTACTGATACTTACATCAAAAATTCAGCTATATGTAGTAACCAAAGAGGAGCGGGGTTACCATATCAAAAGAGATTGAAGAAGCTGCCAGCTGGCGCTTTCTCTGCAAAATTTTCTATCAGTTAGCAAAAAGGCACCACAATAGATTCTACCCAATCAGTTACCAGCAGTATAGGCACCACCATCAGAAAACAAACTTTGTTGATTCTCCTGCCCCCTTCTTCCACAGAATAAAACTTCCGGCGCACCCCTGCATAATAGTTTAACATGGTTGTATTTTTTTCACATGCTGGAGCGTTACTTGCCAACTTTGTAATATTTTTCCAAGTCCAAAACAGCGCCTCCCACACCAATTTTTCAACGTTTTTGATTAGATTATGAATTCCAACTCAAGTAAGAAGAAGAAGAAGCAGCAAATGAGTAAACCCGTTTACAAACGAATATAAATCAATACCTAGCTGTATCTTTTTATTTGTCTCTGAAGATCAGGTCAATTTCAGTTGATTAAACGAGAGCAAAATACAAAACTCTGATGATTAATTCAAGTCTATTTTTTGGATGGACTTGAAAATTTATCAGCATTTATTCTAAAAAAATGAAATACTACTCTCATCATATCCGTATTATGGATGCTTTCTAATTATTACAGAGTTGCGTACGCAAAACTATAAACAATACTCACGATGAGATTTATTAAAAGTCTCCCTCAACGTAATTTAGAATCTGACGTTGAAATACATAAATTATACGCTTGCAATTATATAAGAGAATATCGTATGCATTCATCTTCTGTTCCCTAATCAGGTTCAGCTTATGTACATGAGTATAAAATCAATCATTATACTTACCGTCATATCTAGTTTCTTTACTCATCTTTATCAGACTCATATCCCTTGGTCAAGTTCAGATACCTACTAGTTCAGGGTTATAAAATGGTATTATCAAAAAATCTACCGCCAGAAGTGTGACCCATCTTATACCTATCGAAGATCGATCAATATTCAACTCAATTAAGTACCTATCTATGTAATAAAATAATTTTAATATAAATTCAACGTTACCTAATACGTACGTATTTTATGTAAAAGTCGAACGATGAAATCCCTGTTATTTTCTAAGATACTTATGATCGTTGATTTTTTTTTTATTCTTCTAGAATTTCCAGCGTTATCTCTATAATATTTCTGTATTATCGTTTGTTCTCTTTTTCAACTCGAAAATATAAGTTAATATTTTGCTTATATCATTTTATTATTGTAATTTGAGAAGAAACAAACTCTCGAAAGACTTCTTATTATGTACTTACTCCGTTTTAGAATTTAGAATTTTTGTTCTTTCCTTTTTTCTATACCAGTTTCTATATCTATTTATTCATCCGTTTACTTCGAAGTAAAATGAATAAAGAAGGGTGAAAAAAAAAAAAAAAAACAAAAAACATGTCACGAGTAAGTGAAAATTGAAAAATATTTGTATTTTGTATCAGCAATACAGTTCATTACCCAGAAGATTATTATAAATTACACGAATTGACGCAGATTTCTTGTTTGTTTTTTCTTGGTTTGTACGAAAAATTGACAAAATGATGAAAGAAGAAATTCGAGATTCCTATACTGAAATCGTTGAAAGCTTCGTTGTGCAGTATTTTGCAAAAATAAATCACAATAACTTGGAATAGATTCTGTCACGACAGAAATATCTACAAGATGATCTCGTGAACTCAGTCGTCTCACTTCTGAGTATCGTTTTCCACGATAAGACGCCTCGTGCGAGTATTCGAAATCAAATCCGAAAAACCCAGCTTTAAATAAGTGTTGTAGGTACCTAAAGTTGGACCGAGGAAATCGCGTAAAATTTGAGAAGTCTTAGAACGTAATGTTAGGAACTCAATTTCAATATCCACGATTATACCAACTGAAACCTATAGAACGATCGAAAATGTAGGTATCAGACCATGAATACGAAAATGAGGGCTATTGAAAAGTTCAAAAGACTAATAAGTATATCATTGAATATTCAACAGGAATACATGATCGAGACTTCTATCACTCCTCTCTTTGATTCATGACTTTTTTAGGATTCCTTCAACCCCACTTTCTCAATGCATGATACGGTATATACACATCTAGTGGACCACTACATCTCTTTCCCAATATTTGAATCAGAATCAAGTTTCAAGGAAAATTTTCAATTGAATCGATTCGACTTCGAGGCTACAGTTACACATGTTCAAGGTAGCTCCTGTTTTACCGTACTGCAGAAGAAGGTAGTCTTTCTTGAAAATTTTGTCACAATGATAAACTTTCTACAAAGAATCAGAGCTCTGTAAAACTGAGAACAAGTTATACAATCAAACAATTATATAATTTTTATTTGGAATTGAAATAAGTGATGTGGCTGTTTTACAATCATTATCTCTTCCGTTTTTGTTTTTTAAATTCCTTTCTCCTTTCAATCAGTAAATGTACACAGAAAATAATGAAAACTTACAAACATAGAAAAAAAAAAGAAAGAAAAAAAGAAACACAACACTTGCGCAGAGACGTAAGATATTTTCTAAAATACTAGGTAGGTAATTAATAATAAATGCATCATCTTGTCTATGTAATAAATACGAGATGAAAGTAAAATGGCGAAAACACGATCATGATAACGGTTACGCCGTACAATTTCGCTCCGAAACCGTCCGAACACAACGCTGATTCCAGTTGTTTTGCTTAAATGATACGCACAGAGTGTAATAATACTTCAAATATTACTGTACTTTTTCTTGACTAGAATATGTTTTCTTAAACAGTACAGAAAAATTACTGAACGTGGGAATATGCGCGCGGTAGCGGAGTAATTGTTAGGTAATCCAACAGAGGAGGTCTATCCTTCACTCGTAATTCTAAGGAAGCATAGAGGAACGTAAAGAAGATAACAACGATTATCATCGGAAATACAAGACATAAGTCACTCTCAAGTAATGTAGTCTCAAGACGTAGTGCTCTTCTGTATCGCAGAATTCAACGGCACATCATGAAATTAAGGATAATCTTGAAAAAGATAGAAACCCTGCATTTTCTTCGAAAGATGGGAGTATAATCGAACTTCGGTTACCAAATATTACTAGTAGGTGTCCGAACCATAACCTTGCCTTGTATTTTTAATATTAAGTCTAGGATGAATGGAAAATCAACTTCTATGCCGTGGAAAACCAACAACTAAGAGGAAAATTCTCTATGAAGGTAAAAGTATACGCAAGATCATAATTTAAGTAGGTAGGCCTCCCAGTTTTTACTGGCTTCGACCGCGTACGTCGATGTACTAAAAAAGTTAAAAATAAAAGATAAAATATAGTAAATGTAGAAGAACCTAAAAAACAATAATGCTGACAACGAGAATACTTTTTGAAATAGAACGCACATCGTTGTTTCCAGAATCTGAAAAAAGAAGAAGAAAATACGTGAGAAGAATTAACGTCTATCCGTAGTGAAGTTTTTTCAGGAAATAACTTCAAACGCGAGCCTCTCGGCAGATGGGATGACTTAGTTTCCTAAATTACAAATACACAAGGCAAATTATCAACCATCGTGAAAGAATATTCGAAATAAATGAAACGAGCTCGTGATTAGAAATGAAAATTACTTACTTGTCATACAAAATACGCGGCCAATTGAGACATTTTATCTTTCGGTTGCTTCGCCTTATTTTTCTTAACGTGACGACGATTTTTTGGGCCTCGTCCACCCTGATGGAAAGCTGGCTTCGATGAAACAGCATGTTGCTGCTTAACCAACGAGGATAACCCAGGATGACAGAACATACATTCAGTCATTTCAACACGATCACCAGGTAACTTGGTTTTCTCCTACAAATCGAAGAACGTACATATGGTGGTAGAGAAACTTTTGGTAGGGTTTCAAAGAATAGTAATACGCACTTCTTTATATTCAACTTTGATCAATTGCGCTCCGCATTTGCACGCTTTCTTGTCAACTTTGACTTTTTGAGCATCATCGAAGACCGGCATTATAATATCACATCTGAAACGAAGCGACAGTAGCCAGGTAAAAAATAAGGAGTAGGTTCCATCAAAAACAAAATGAATTCAAACTTTTTAATTTACCTATTGCACAGTACTTTCCATTTCGGACCCGAGGATGGATCCATAACCAGTATACCATCTTCGCAATTTATGCAGCTTGCAATACCCACATTGTAGATAGCCTGCGGGCAAGTGGGATGTATACACATGTTGCAACCTGAATTTTTCTTCATCTCCGGGTACGGTGGGTTGTTGAAACAATGCGGACAGAGCGGGAAACTTTTACCCTTCGAACCCGACGACCAGGTCAGTAATTCAAAGTCGTCGACGGGGCATCGAAGTTCCTAGAAAATGATATCATTCTCACGCTGAATCTAATCTTTTATTTGTATCTTACAACACGTCTTTAAGAAAATGATTACCTTGAATATGCGAATATTTCCATTTTGAGGTAAGTTATAGGTTTCGTTGCACTGGGAGCAATGCAACCTATTGGGTTTTGCTTGAATATATTTCATGTAACGACGACACTTTCCGCATCTAAACATACGAAAAAGTGTTAGCGATTTTCCACCCTCGCCATGAAGATACTCGAAAAACAAAATTTATAAAAAGGCATTCAACCTTGAAAGGGCTTTTCCAGAGTCCGCCAAAGGTGTGAAGGAGACCTCAAACAAACTGTCCATATCTTCGATATTCTTGGTAAAAAATTGATATTTTTTCTTGAATAGCTTGATAACGTCTCCCAATACTTTCTGGAAATCCGCTTCGCCGCGAGCGATTAAATTTAATTGAGCTTCCATTTTTGAACGCGTGGTAGGTTCTACCAGTTCTTTATCGATCTGAGGAAATAAAAACGCTCATTATTCGCGCTATCCCAAGAGGGATAAGTTTGAAAGAGAAATGGCCTTACTTTTTGGTATCCGTGAACAAGCACGATACCCAAGTTGGTAGGAATTAGCCGACGTCCACTGCCGACATTTACGTAATTTCGCTGCGAGATATTATTTATATGCACTGGAATTGATGCATCGGTACCGATGCCATGTTTTTCCATTAACGAGATCAACTCAGATTCGGTTAAATAATCTGGAGGACTAGTTTTGTGGTCTGTCAGCTGAACCTGGTTCAAGTAAGATGAAAAAAATTGATATTTTCTCTACGGTCACAGGTAGAACAGATGAAGAGAACGATGTACGAATTACATACATTGTGAATTGGAACAACATCGCCGACATTGAAACCCGGTGAGATTTTATTCCTAGCCACAGCTTGCCACGGCATAACAGCGGTATAACCTGGATCCGCCACAATATCTCCGACAAATGTGAAAATCTCCGTATCGGCTTCAAAAGTGGTGGTCGTGCTGATATACTTGCAATCACGAGACAACTACAAAAGAAATCATCGTTCAAAGTCCATTCGTTATTTTGAGATTGTGTAAAACTGAATAACATACAGTTCCCAGAAAATGGCGAACGATGTAATCGTAAATCTTCCAATTATCGCCATCTAGTTCATTGGCAGTGGCAGCTTTCATAGGAGTGATAGGCGGGTGATCGCCTACATCGGTTCCCTTCTTCGGTCGATTTATACCTTCGCTCAAAATTTGACTGGCATACTGACCGTACTCGTGATTATTCTTGAATATATGCAATACTTCGCTGTAATACACGAAAGGTCATCAAGGACAGTCAGAAACATATAAAGTACGATACGATAAGCAGAAAATTATTCACCCTAAATCGAAGTTTTCAGAATAACGAGTAGTCTCCGTTCTCGGGTAACTGATGTAACCTTGAGTATACAATCTTTCAGCGACTGACATAGCATGATGAGGCCCGATACCCAAACCGGCACTGGCTGCTCGCATTAACTCAACAGTATTCAACGCTATCGGACGACTCTTTGATTTTTCTTTCGAAGTCACACTAGTAACCCTGAAATTTCAAAAAATCTTTCATCAGAAACCTTCCTACTCATAATGAACGAACGAATTTACAATTGACAGCTTACTTTAATGAAGAATACGTTTTCATTTTCTGCATAATTGCTTTAGCGTTCTCTTTCTCAAAAATTCGCGGATTAGAATAGTTCAACGTTATCTCTCGCTTATCAGTCGTCATAACTGTAACCTGAAACAAAGGTATTCAGAGTATAGGAACTCGAGATAAGTAGTGCAAATTGTAATGTTAACACCTACTTGCAAAACCCAGTAAGGCTCGGGTTTGAAAGTCATGATCTGATCGTGTCTTTCGACGCAAAAGCCTAACGTCGGCGTCTGGCAAGGACCGAATGAAATTAAAGATGAATCCAGGTTACCATACTTTCTCTGCATCAAACATGGAACTTGATAATAAGAAAGGACTCCAATTCGCATTTATGATCTTAGGATGATGAAATACGTACGTGGAAGAACTTGGTTTGGAAACGCGTAAAAGCGCAACCTATTCTGAGATCCAACTCTTGTCGAGCGTCAACACTGAGAGCTTCGTTCTCGTTCGGCTTACCCAAGTTGAACATAGCAGCTTTAACATCTCTTTCGGTAATCGATGAGAATCGAGCCCGCCATACGACCTTAAAACATGAGAAAATGCAAAAATAACATCGGAAGATCGAAGAGTCAAGAACGAAAGCGAATTCAGCAGATACTCACATCGTCCAAGTGAATAGGACGTCTAAGTGATTTTTTCACAGCATCAATCACCTCGAAGCAGATATTTTCGCCTTCTTTATCGCAATCGAGCCATAAAACTAGGTAATCACAACCGCGAGCTTCTTGAGCCAGAAAAGATGAGATTCTTAGTTTAGGAGTGGCTTCTTTTCTCTCAGTGGGGCAGGAAAATAATTCCAACTAATCAAAAAAAATACCAATCAAGCACAATGATCACAGTACGTTCAGTGTTATACGAGTGTATGCTAAATTTACCGGGTCGACGCGATCCCAGTTATTGAATTTGGCATGAAAATCGATAGTTAGAACATGTCCACACACGGATGTCATACGAAAGAGAACAGCTTGACCGAATAACGAACCTTTCCATTCGTGAACGGTACAAACTCCATTAGAACCTGAATATGTAATAGCACAGTAATTAGGTAAGTAATCTTATGGACCATCAGGTTTTCGTTCAGGATGACACTTACCTCGTCTCGATGTACTTTGCCCATTGCTTAAAATATTAGCTAATGAAGCAGCTAACGATGGCTTTTCAGCCACCATAAAAACAATTCTCATGTTGAAAGGAAAATTAACAGTCGGTGTTTTGCTTAACAACTTGAGATTTTCCGCATCACATTATAATAATAAAACGTAAAATTGAAAGAATAATAACCCAATTCAAAAATCCCATAAGGTTCTGGCGTTCCGCCTGCAGTATTGTTATCGAACTCAGAACGCTATGAAACTATCGTGTTTGATGTACACTTTCAAAGTTTCAATGATGGTTTCAATAATCGAGAGGCGTCTGTAGAAAAGGCGTCTCAGTCCGAAGAAAAATACATTGAAGGAACGCCTTTTTTACGGATCCTTCCTCAATTTCAACGTACTATAGTCGCGGAGACTCGCCGTAAGAGAGCGCGTCGCGGATCAGGTGAGCGTGGCCGTGGGTGAGCTGAATCTTACGAAGAATCTGAATTTTATTTTATTGGAACAGTATTTTTCTTTTATAGATCATCGATTTGGACGTGAGTTGATTTAATTGTACGCCAATATAGGTCAAAACTCGGGAAATTATTGTGTCGTGCTGTCGTCAACTCAGTTTGAAGTTACTAAATGCTTTCAATATGTTTAATTTTTAGTCGAAATATTGTAGGTATTTTCATCAACTCGTATAATCAAAAAATATTATATTTTTAATACCGTAACTTAATTTTAATTTATCAAGATACGATAACACGAGAGTATTTATTTTTTTTTGAACGTATCACTTACATTCATAATCAAAGAGGATCAACTCACAAATAATAATAGTTTTACCAACATTTGTTCAGAATTATAAAAATGATAGCTTTTCAGAAGATTCTTCAATAGGTACCCAGGAACCTACTTTTCCGCTCACATGCTAGCGATTTCATCTGCCTTCCGGTGGTGATTATCTCCATGAGACTTTTGCTGTAAACAGATAAAAAAAAAATGAAAACTCGAGATTGCGCATTACTCAGCATTGAAGTAACTCTCTTCCAAGGTAATATCTTTTTAGAATTGAACGCCCTGCTTCTCAACTCTCCTCGTTCAGGAAAATGGAAATTCGATTTTTATTCCACATTCACAATATAACAGGGTGTATCTGTGTAATCATCCTGAAAAAAAAACTATCAACTTCTTTTTCCAATAACTTTAATTTCCAACAATAAGCTGACCAGTCATCAATACCGAATTAGTTTTGAATCCTAACCTTAACTAATTACTAATTAGGCCTATTCTGAATTAAACTTGTTTTTGCCATTCTCTTCAAAATCTTCAAATTTTACTTTCCAGTTTCAGCAATTTCCAAGACCCCTCTTGTCCATCATCAGCCTAATCTGTACCACATATTGTCCAAATTACCCTGTAACTCACTCTAGCGAGACCCCATTTACAAGACCGAGTTGGTAATCAAAAGAAGTGAATGATCTCATGATAACGTTTGTTTTATGAGAGGGAAAGGGGGCGGGTGAATCATTCTCAAATCTTAGTTTTTATTGGACATGCTCAAGTGAAAAAACTGTGATATGCATACAGCCATCATGCCAATACTTGCCAGATTATTTTCAACAATTTCATTCAACGAGTTTTCTTGGAATTGGTTCGTACTCTTATGGAAGTTGGAGAATTTTGAACTTCTGAGCTCTATGTGATGGTGGGGGGGGGGGGGGAGGGAGACTTGAGAAAATTTCAGCTCATGAGCTCAAAGGAGGAGGATTTTGCAGTCAATAGGAATTTAAGAATTTTTTTTTTGCTCTACTTTTTAAAACAAAATGGGCTCCAACGGTAATAAAGTTGGAGCTAGGAAGCCCTGCGGGAGACGTATTAAATTTGTAATTAAAGAGGGAAGAGGTAGGAAAATTCTTCAAGTTTTCCCTTTTGATGCCATGGCACCGAGTTGTAAGTTCTAAAAGAGCTTGAGGATAATTTTTATTCCTTGTAGCTGAGAAGGGTTACCAGAAGACTTTTTAATGTTTTTTGGCTCGATAGAATTGCAATCTTGAATTTCTTATGAGTTCAACAATTTTGTTTTTGCTCTACAAAAGTAAGTATTGTGATTGAGTATGAAAATCGCCGTCTTACGCCAAGCTTCCATATATTATCGCTGGCAGCAAGTCATTTACTATCAACTTCAAATACAAAGACAGCAAATAGTCTAGGATCACAATTTTTCAAATAGCTCGGATGAATTTTGATCAATTTGAATCGACCTCAAAACAATTATTCACGTTGGAAATTGGTACAAAAAAAGTAGGTCAAGGTCATTGATGATATAGAGCATCCTGGCTGGAATTTTCAAATTTTTTCAAGTCCCTAAAGTAGATCAAGGTCATTGATTACGTCATAAAGCGCCACACGTCATGTCACGGCACGCGTTTTCTGAGGATGTACCTAAGCCCCCTAACAAAATGGATAGCGGGTTCCCCGCTAAAAATACTTTAATAACACTAGGAGGGTTGAAATGAGAAATTTTTTGATGTCTTATCTCGGAAATTTTGAGAAATTTATCAATTTTTGGCACATTTTGGTCCATTACTATACTCAAAAAAGTCGCAGAAGCTTCAAATATGGCTCAAATTGAAGATAAAATTGAGATACCGATTTCGTATACGGTATTTGAATCATACGTTCAACGTTTCGCGTTTTCCCGCTAGGACAGATTTAGCGCAAACTCCCATTTGATTAGTAACATCTTTCTGGTAGGGATGTCGTGTTTCTTTCGTTCTAGACTTCAATATATAAAACCTGTCATACGGGCAGATTTTTGGTAAAAACTTTCGCCGTCCCACCGCGAACAAAACCGAACCTACCGTCGAATAATTCAGGGATTTACGAAAACTTCGTGCTCTGTGAACTACGTTGGATGTGGGACTCGGAGAAATTTTCAGCTCAGAGTGAAGGCTCAAAAGAAATTTGTCGTCTGATTCATGTATAGATGATGAGCGACTCTTGGCTAATACCACCCCCTCTAAATGTGTTACTTGGAAAAATTTAATCTCTGAGGCATACCCGTTGTGTAAGATACCGTCACAGTAGAGAACAGAGGAGAATTGTGACGTGCTTGTGACGGTAGTTTGTGACGGCGATCGTCAATTTAAAAAGCACAGTGATCCCTCTTTGTGACCCAATTGTGATGCAAATGTGCGCCGTCACAATCCCGTATCGTGCTTAACGGGCCTATGATGTAAACACAAGAGGTGAAATTTGGAAATGAGTTTTGACCCTATGCAGATGTGAAGCATGAATAAATTTTGAATCTGGAATCCAGATGGGTACATGAGACTCAGAAAAATTCTATTTACCACACATACTTCTTAACCTCTACGGACGTGGTACTCGAACATGGATTGCGACTGAGAAATGACACTTGAATAAGACAGGGATTTTGCAGTCCGCAAAGAATATAAAAATGTTGAAAGATGCAAGCGACGAGTTTCAATGTCGAATGAGAAAAAACACCGAGATTCCAATCGTACATAATAAATAATTTTGGGCGAGTCGTGCGACGCAAGGCGATCGTGCACGCGTCGCAGAGAAGGAAAGAAACTACGTGGGATGACAAAAGGTTGAAAAAGGAGAACGAGAAAAGGACGACGGCAGGCGAACAGGTTCTATAAGTGTGCACATGCGATTCACCGCAAATCCTTATAATTATGAAGATGGCACTTGGGAAAATGTCGACCCCTGAACTTTCAAAAATAAGGGGGTTCTTGACAGACGCCCTTCGTACAAATATCTCCTTAAATATGTACGACATGAGAACTTTTCAACATTTGAGCCATAGATATGAAGAAGAAAACTTGAGAGAATTTACTCTGGAGGAGACTTTGAAAATTTCAAATAAAAAACTCCTACACAGGGGTAAGACTGGAGAAAATTTCAACCTTTGCAAGGCATTTGTATATCTATGAAGAAGGCGCCTTGAAGGAATTTCTGCAGAGGAAAAATGACGTCTTTTCACAAAGACTGAGATGCATTTCACAAACAAGACGTACTATAGGAGGTTGTTTATTATCTTTTTCCTCAGATGAATTGAACGATATTGCATGATGTGTACATATTAAGCACAGTACTTATCGTACTAATTTCATTTTTGCTGGAAATACTTTGTGTACCGGTAACGTCAAGGTTGCACAGCTGAAGATGGATGAGCAGGAATTATAACTGACGACTATGATGAACATTTTTAACGTCGAAGGCGGACCTAATGCACGTAGGCATACGCACATCAAAGGTACGCGTTTACAATGAACATTCGTATGGATGCTAGTAATTGATTTGTTTTCGCTGCATCGTGCTCAGACTATCTCCAGCAGACATTGAATTCACTTTTAAAGGGCAAAATGTAGACTGCCGTCCAGTTCATACATATATGACAGAAAATACATTTGAAAACAAATGTCAGTACGTTGGAATAAAATAATTACGAAATATTCTTAAAACCCGTTGTTGACCGTGGCCTAGTCGCGCCAAAACTAGTTTCTTCGAACGTTATGCCATCGTGAAATCCACCACGCGATACCGCGCGTCATATCACCATCGACGTTCATTATCATGAACCGATTCTGTTCTCGCATACGCCAGCTACAATGCATTTAACCCGTTAATGGAAATCACTACGGATCAGATAACGTCGTTTTCTCAGAGCCCGACGAATATTTATTATTATAATTAATACGAACGCGCGCGATATATTTTTTTCCATCGTTTCGGTGCACGAATATAGGCTGATTTCGCGAGACGAATATTTCGAGACGTGACAAATTTTTATTTATTCATAAATTTTTTTAATTCTTTAAATGCCCTTTTTTACGTGAAGTTTCGATTGGAAAAAAAAAATAATAAATAAATAAATTATTCGCCCCTTACAATTACCCTTATCTTGTCATTGTAATATCCGATACTGGATAATGATATCTATTTTAATTAAAATCACAGATAAAAACTATCGTGTATCACCATCGTATGCGTTCAGTTTTCTAAAATTTAATCTATTTCCATTTTAATTGAGGGGCAAAAAGTGTTCGTGTTATTTTTGTTATCATGTTTTTTATGATTGTTTCGTTATTTTTTACGTGGTTTAGTGCGAGTAGTCAAGAAATTAATTTTACCGTCCCCGGCAATATATATTACGAAGAAAAGCACAATGGTAAGATTAAATCTTTTTAAAATATTATGCATTTAGAAAAAATAGTCAGAACGTCTCTCCAAAGGCTCCACTTCGAACTTTTTGACTCTGAAAATTGCAATACGGGGCTTTTTTGTATTGAAATAAAATACCATGATGTAAGTTATACTCAAGGAGGAAAGTAAAAAACACTGTTACAGTTTTATTGAAAAGGGAATTCTCCTTAGCTTCACATTGGGCAAGCACATCTTAAACCTTGGAGGCGTAAAAGGACTTCTCCATAATAACGACAGCATTACTTTTGTCGGCTTTAGTGTAAACTAACCCTTCATCCTTAATTTCACTCCTCAGACCCTTGCCTACGTCACTCTCAGTATTGCTTATACGAGGGAGGGATGTTAAGGGCCATTTCGGTACATTTTTTCTGGATATTAACACCAGTTACAATCAAATCGGCCCCAACATTAGCCAAAGTCTCTTGATCATTCGTAATCATCGAGGAAATTTGAAGAAACGAAACATATAATTTAAAGAAAAAATCATTGAAGAGGGAAGGGTTGAGCAAAAATGCAAAAGTTGAGTCTTCATTGACAAAAATAGAATCAGTTCTAAATTCACACAGTTTCACCTTCCATGATATTGAGTATTGATATCTTAAAATCGAGCTCTCAACCTACGATCGAAACCTTTTCAAAATTAAATACATCCCTCCTTTCAAAAGATTGTAAGAAGAACAACTGGAGGACCCCAATTTTAAAAAATTAAAGGAATCTTACCTTATGTAAACACCGGGGCAATTCTATACACGCCAAAACTGTAGACAACATCGGAGTTTCTGAGGAGGTGGAAGAAAGGAGGGGAAGTGTCTCCTTCATTTTTGAAAGTAAAGCTTCATAGTAGAGCTTTTTCCAACTTCCCCTGTTCCATATGAATAACTGGAGAACAAAATTCGTCTAAATCAATTCCCTTGTGCAGCTCAATGGACGAAATTTTGCCAAGTTTCTTCCTCCCCCTGAAGGGCGAAAACTTTTCTAGCCTCTCTCAATACATTGGAAGACAGGAAAATTACAGTCACGTAACGGATAACTTTATATTTTACAACACAACATGTTTCTAAGCGACGCATCATCAGGTGTACTGAAATAAATACATACGATGGTACGAAAATACATGCGACAAAGGAGAACGAGAAGAAAATGTAGGAAGAAGGAAGGAGAAAGATCAAATAGAAGTGAAGTCATCGTCTTCGGACGGAACAAGATTATGCATGTGAGAGATAAACGGATTGATGAGGCTGCGAGTATCGTTCAGAAGGAAGTCGCCTGAACGTGAAAGCTTGGCAATAATTTCAACCTCTTCTAACCTATTAAGGAGCCGGCCTCTAGTCACTTTATGGATAAGCTTGAAGGTGAAATGATTGAAACTATGATTTTGCTCAATGCAGTGCCTCGCTATGGCGGATTTTTCCGGATGATGGTTACGGAAAGCGGAGCCATGTTCATTGCAACGATCCTTAAGGGAACGGCCCGTCTGGCCAATATAAACGGCAGAACAGTTAGGGACTGTGCAAGAGGCACGATAAACTCCGCAGCACTGTTCAGGGAGGAGCTTATCTTTCAGCGAAGATAAGTGGCCCAAGGTTAAAAGAGAATAGAAGGCACAACGATAACCATAGGGTTCAAGAATGCGGGCCATTTTATAAGAGTGGTGGCCGAGAAAGGGCAAACGAACCCAGCGCTCACGAATAGGAGAGAGTACGCGCTGAGGAGCGAGGTTGGACTGCATAGCGCGTTGGAGAGATTTCCTCGAGATAACCTTATCAACGTCAAAAGAGATATTATTTAAGCGCGCGAGTTCGGAGATGTGTGCCTTCTCTATGTTGAAATTGCGGGTGGAGAGAGGAATTGCCAGAAGGCGGTGGAAGAAAGCGAATAATGCGGAGTATTTGTGAGAATAATGATGAAAAGAGGAACCGTTGATAAGAATGTCAGTGTTAGAAGGCTTACGATAGATAGCAAACTGAGGAGAGAGGCGGTCGTTTTCGAGGTGAAGGGAAATGGTGAGGTCGAGATAATTGATAGAGAGACCGCCTATTTCGAGGGTGAAATGGATGTGAGAATGAATAGAGTTAAGGTGACAGAAAAGGGCTTCGAGATCGGACGAGGAACCATTCCAAACGCAAAGAATGTCGTCAACGTAGCGAAACCAGCGGAGAATGTGAGGTTGAGAAAGGATGGTGCTGGTGAGGAGATTGGATTCAAGCCTATCCATAGAGACGTCGGCAACGTGAGAAGAGAGAGGCGCACCCATAGGAAGGCCGTCAGGGAATTTGTAAAGAATATCCCTGTAAAAGCAGATGTTATTCTCAAGGCATAAAGAAATCAAGGTGCGGAACTCTGAGATGGTATTAGGGTGAACGTGATTAGAGGTGAGGAGGTCCGACATGTAATCAATACTCTGAGCAACAGGGATATTGGTGTACATGTTGGACGCATCAAAGGAAATGAGTGAAGAATCAGGAGGAAAAGAACAGTCTTCGTTACGGGACTGTAATAATTTTCCTGTCTTCCAATGCAATGTCTCGTAAATACGAGGAGACTTTTTTACTTACTTTCTCAATACATATCAAACTACGAATGAAACTTCTCCAAGTCTTCCTCTTGAAAAGTACAGCTCGTTGGTCAAAATTCATTCGAGTCCCTAATTAGGTCAAGGTAAAGAAACGCCAAACGGCGGATAAATTTCGAAAAAAAAAGAGGCTTTTAAATTGACCTCATTACAAACGAGTTTGACATACAATTCCGAAGATATTAAAAGATCAAGATTTTAGTAAAGTTACTTTTGCAAATGCTTTCGAGTTGAGATGGTGAAAATCTTCTTTTCTTTTTCTTTCTAAATCCACGTAAGGTACGAATTGATTCGCAAATCAAAAATATGAGACATGAGATTGGTTTCTATTGTGGGGGGCGTGAGGAGGAGAAAAGTCAATCGAGATCGTTTGAGACAGTGGAGATTGATTTCATCCGATAGGAGTTTTGAATCGAGGGATAGCGAGAAGCTGGGCTTTCTTTTGTGATTTTTTTTCACAATTTGTGCCAGGAAGTGGAGAACAATCATGGTTTTAAAGTTTCATATTATTTTAGAATTTAGGGACCACAGGGAACTTTCCAGCAGAACAGTCACAAGGATTAATCTGGGCGACTGATTATTTCATCGGCGAACAACTGGAATAATATGTTGAATGAGGGGCGACTAAGGCGCGGGAATTAGATGGTAATTCATCCGTAATTGAGATTGGAAAGTCGGTGGGTGAGTTGAGAGAGACTAGAATAGATGGTCTGAAGTTATGAGTAATTCTCAAAAGGGAGTTAGGTAATGTAACCTCGAAGAAAATAAACCTTGATTTAAGATAGGATCGAGGAATTCCGCCATAATTTCTTCGAAGTAGGTTTTATTGAATACAGTTTCTGATTTTGGTATGTTTCCGAGGTCGAGCATGACGTGGAGGATGAGGCAATCCAACAAATAGACGAGGATGCAGCTGGAGGTCTTGATGAAGATGAGTTTCAAGAAGGAGAAAAACGATGTCACTCTCTTAAAGAACTCTTTCCTTCACTAAAACTGCGCTGCACATCAAGATTCAGACGTGAGCTTCAAGAACGAAAGACGAAAATAGAACACAATATTATGGATCGTAGCAGATTTTCTAGCATTGTTTTTCAAGAACTTTATGACGTCATAGAACAGTTCTCTTCCCCTACCAAATAAAAACCTATTTCAAGAGGCAAATTAAAAGGAGCTGAATCAGAGAGCTAAACTCAAGAGTTTCGATGATGTATAAGAGGTGACTTCCGCTCACGAAAAATTTGAAGTTGATGGATGTTTATTAAAAACGTGACTTTGTAATTTTTTGACGTTCGATTATTTTGATATCAATTGTAATGAAATTCAAACATTTTCTCAAACAAGTATGAAGAGAGAAAAATAGACATTAGTGACTCGTTCATGAGTTCAAGGATATGAAAAAAACCCCAAAAAAATAGAAAAAATTGTCACAAGCAAGAGCGAAGAAAGGTCGAATGGTATTGTTTTTTCAAAATTCTTTTCCTCCTCACATTTGGAAACAAGAACTACAAAGTGTGAGTGCATAACAAAAGAGGACTCTGCCTTCCTGGAGTAGAAGTATACACTCAGCACCCCTCTCGACTTCTTCTCTCTTAATTCTTATTGAAGTGGGTACGTTGATGATGTCCTCTTCTTGTAGTCCGGTCCATCTCCACACATGAAGATTTCCTTTTATCTTGATATCCTCTATTCTTCCATCTACTCCGCTATAAAGATAGGTGGTAAGAGTATCACTTTCCTTGACTTCACTATCTTTGTTGAGAATACGTGAGTCACGATTTTCTTATCTCTAGGAAGGTCATAATTACGGCTATCCTCATCCATGGTCATCATTTTGTCCGTACAGCCACAAATTGGCCACTTTTGATGTTACGTAGAGCCCATCGCCCTCTCAATCTCAGTGATGAGATGAACACCATGAAGCTCCTCGCCTCCACCAATTATGTTAAAGTCGACACCGCGATTGTTTGGTTGACAGAAAATTGATCAGGAGTACGATTACGAACTTCCATAACACGTCACTATATCACAATAGCACCTCGACCTCATCAATCCCTCTTCAGTACACCGGATTCGATGGCCTTTTCAGGCAGCCTTTCCAACAAACTCAATCGTACTTTACGTCCTTATGGTTTTCGACCCGCTCATTGTAACTCTTCTTCCACAAGCAAACTCTTCGTAAACCTTACCCCCATGACCTAATGCAGAAATTGGCGAGATCAATCCCCCCTCCCCCTCTTGACCTGACCAGAAATCCGCGAGTTCGAGTTCTTCAGGCCTAGTGACCCCGCATAGGCTCAAACTAGGCTTAGCTCTGTACTAGGGCTTGAACAAGACCTGCACTTCAAGAACAGTAATCTTTAGGTACAAAAAACGCACAAATCGGCCGCTGAGCGCGTTCGGTTGGACAACCATTTCCGAGGAATATAAAAAAGCGACTGGGACAGCAATATTATACAAGGTCATGACCGAACTAGCGAATCATCGAAATGTGAATCTTTACTCATAGACTCAATCAATCAATCCCTCATCCGGAATGTTCTTGTTCAATACGGTGACGTCCTCATCATTCCAACGTCGAATAACCAATTGTCTCGAGGGCCGTACGTTTAAAGTAGGAATTTCTCCTACGGAGAAGGACTTCGGACCCCAACCTAAAACGATCACTTTTATTAATTAAATGGCTAGCAAATGCTGACAATCCCAACTTGCCTTTCTCTCACGCCTTTTTATGATCAGCCACTCTAATTTGGAGCTGATAGCAACTGGTCATCTTTGTGTAGACTCCAAAGCAATCTCAACAAGCCAACCTATAAACGCCGCTCTTCTAAGCCATCTTTTAAACCCTTAACTGTATTAGAATTGTAGAAAGTTGGCCGAAAACCAGAAGGAATACGATGGAAACTTGTCCAAAAACGGAAGCCCAATCCACCATTTTTTACTATCTTGGTGTGAATTCCGGGGGAGGGAGGTTGTGGAATTGAGACACTTCCTCGTAATTCACTCAGGCAAAGTGGGAAAGTGCTTTATTGTCATCAGTTCTTTGTAAAAAGCGGCCTGACTCAAAGGGATGTGAATAGGTGCTTTTAATTATTATGGATAATACTTTTACAAACATTTATTCAACTAGACCTGCAGTACAATAGAGTACATTAGCCAGTGCTGCCAGGTGATCGCGTTAAAAATCCGTATCCGCCATTTTTTGTAAGACCTAAAAACAGATTTTTACAGATTTTGATTGATTCACTAATTACAATCAGGAGAAAGGTATCTTTCGTATCAATTTAGAAATCTGCTAGTTCGGGAAAGAAGAAAAAATTTTCCGCCAGAGGCAAATAAATGAAAATCATGTTTCATGTGATGATGCGTTGCTCTGTCCGAAGTATACGTCTAATACACCGAGTGCAAGAAGTCGATAAGTCAATTCTTTGGGCATTTTGCATCTTCAAATATACAAGGAGTTGGAGTTTGTCTAATACACTGTATGAAAATATATAGATCTAGTATGGGCCTAGTACGAACGGTCCTTGTACTCCCCCTTCTTGGGTTACTTTAGGTCTGTAGCATACAAGGAGAGGCCACCCTCTTCTTAAGGCACTTCAAGCCTAGTTAGAAATTAAGACGGGAGGTCGGGGAATGGAGCAGAAATTCTTTCAAGTGTCAAGGTCGTGGTTGTAAGGACGTACGGATGGATGCAAAGTTCTGGAGGTCAGAGCAAAGAAATGAAACATGGCAAAAGAGAGGAATGTAATGACGTGACAAAGTAAGGACGTCACGGGTGTTGATGAAGTTACAAGCTGGGTTATGTCACAAGCAGGTCCAAGCTGATGACGTCACGGACGAATGACTTCTCAAGGTGATGTTTCCGCGATCCAAAATCATTTGTTTGGCTCCACCAGAACACTTTTTCTTTCTCCTTCTTGATGTCTCGTTCGTTCATTTCTTTTCCAATATTCTTGATAATAGGCCCCGAAGATCTCGTATTTATCTAGTTTACTAAATACTCGTACTCATTTTTGCGGTTTGCATCTTTGTAATTATTTCAGGTCGTTTAAAAAAATTTGGAAACGTCGGCTCTAAACCGACCTCAGATCTTCGTATTTTGCCCCCAACTCCATCATTTGTTTCAAATTTAACATTACAAACCTTTTGAGGCTACTTGAAATACAATTTTTCATCGTACCACGCTATATGAATATCAACACTTCCATCTTTAATAGCTTCAGTCGGAGTGAAAGTAACGTGGGGTTGCACCATTGAAAATTCGCCCGTCTTCCTACAGCCATCGTCCTTGCCCTCACTCTCTTTATAGTACTTGGTCAATATATTCTTTACCTTCTTTAAGCATTTTGTATTTCTGGTTTTCCACCATTAACTCATTACGAATCAATTGTAATTACCTTCGTTCGGTACTAACTTGATTTCTGATGTTCGTCCGTTGACGACGAGAGAATGTAATTGCATGCCGGTATAAACATCGAGAAGCTATACAGCGTTGAAAACTGTAGGTGTTACGTGAGTACAAACTGCATACTTGTCGTACGGTATTGCGAAGCTCTGAGTATACCCTCGTGCGATCGTGTTGACAATCACGTTCGTCTCTAAACGGCTAATTCGATTTTAAATAATTAGAGTAGAGTCGACTTGAAAACAAAGAACCCTTTAGATGTTCGAGAGCATTTTAACCTCTCTTCGCCTAATAAGAGAGTTTTAAAATTCTACCTTCGTGCAGCATACTGGTCTGTCTCGGAATGCGGCTGCCAAGGTAGATTGGATGCATACACTCGTTCGACGGTGCTTCCAAAGCGAAAATGTTTACACTTTTGGGAAGAAACGGCGATCGAAAACTTCCGAAAATGGCGCCTATCTACCGGCGTCTCAAAAGTACTCAAATAACATACGAAGTGACGTGTACTCTTTATTGGTCACGAAAAATACGAGGTAATGAATGCGTAAAAATCGTGACAACGCTGTCTATACAGCATACTCCTATTTGAAGGACGGAATATACGAGTTGAGTACCCTAAGACAAACATAGCGCATTGGTATATGAATAAAACGTTTTCGCACTTCTCGACGAGTTTAGAATAAATATATGTATCGTCAGGTGTGAGTCAATATTATGAATTAGAGGACCGGGCAATGTTGACGAATACTTTTACAAAATGCAAAGATGCGGACAGTTCATTGTAGGGGTCATACAGACCGTAGAGATAAGATGCTGAAGCGAGACTCGTAACGCATTTTTTTCGTTGTTTATTTTACTGTCGCGTTCTTACAATTATTCGAGTCTTTCAGTTCCAACTTTTTAAAATTCAAAAAGATGATAAATTATGAATTTCTTTCCAGTCTACCTTCGCACTTTCGTGTCTTAAATTTCTTGAACACAGCTTAATAGAATAGGAGGAATCACCTGCCCCCTCTGTACCACCGTCTCACACTAAATTTAATTTTAAAAAATGAGTAAATTCAATTCAAGTTGAGCTTCAGAAGTGCCAAAACCTTCCTGAGCTAATGTAATCAAACTTCATAATACGATAATTCCAACTTGTGCCCGATATAGGCAGAAATTTATTCGAAAAACCTTGACCTGAAAGACCTGAAGTTGAAGCGTTGTGAACTTAGGATATCAAAAATTGACAATACTGTGATTCTATTTTCAAATTTCACTCAAAAGGATCCCTCCCTCTTGATTCTCCACTATTTCTTCTTGGAGGGGGGGGGGGGATTTGTTACCTTGCCGTGTCACTTTGCCTCACAAAGTCTAATTGTCATAGATTCTAGGATGCCAGATCTACGGATTTTTGGTCTTCAAAAAAAGTACGGGTTTTTCTTTTTCTCAGATTTTACGTACAATACGAATTCCTTGAGATCGAGGGAAAGGTACCTTAGACACTCGTACGAGAGATACTTTTCTCCTGTTCGTTATGGGCTGACGGTGCTTCCACAATGTTGAGTCGATCAAGGGAAAAATACCTCAGGGCTCTCATGGAAGATATTTTTCTCTCGATTGTTATGCTAATGAATCAGTCAAAGTCCGTAGAAATTTGTTTTCAAGGCGGATACGGATTTTTGAATCTATCATCTGGCAGCAATGCATATAGATTAAGCCTACTCAAATTTCCATACTTTTCTCTGTTTCAGGATTAAACTTAATCAGCAAATATGCTAGTCAAATTATCAACCAAAATCTTACCGCTGAGAAAACATTTACTCTGCCGAGTATAAAGCTCAGTCTTAGCCAGATTCTGTCTTTCGTACCGACGATCGAGGAATCACTACCAGTACAAAGCTCAAATGAATTGTGTGCCAAACACAGTCGTTTCGTTTTAAGAAGCGCTAATCAACTGGAAATATGGGCACTAAAACGTAAGTACAAAAATTTTTTTACTTGTATATATCTGAAATAGCTCGTTAAAGAGCTATCATGATAGGTTCAACAAGCGTAACTTTTGAACTTTCCCTCAGTTTGAGAAATCCTTTCGGTAGATTGGAATAATGATTGGCTCGTTGTGGAGTATGGAACGTTTAATAATACGAGGGCATGACTTTTCCATAAGAAGATTTGGACGAAACTTCTTAATGAAGCTATGTTAAGATTGGGAAGAGACCAAACAAACCAAAAATTTAATCGATTATATCAATGTCAATGTATCGACTTTTATATTGATGTATCGATCCTAGTAATATTTAGCCTATTTTCCAGTGAGAGGAACTTTGAAACCGGAACCCTGTTTGAAAAGAAAAAAGATACGTCTAGCGTTGGGATGTCAAGAAATGTTCTGGCGTAACCAAATGAATAAAGACCTCATGTTTCATGTCTTTCTCTTTCTCAGAAGTCTAGTATAAGTCTATTTTAAGCTAATATAGCTTTAGGGTAGCTCACTTGCTCAGCTCGTTCGCCTCCATCCTTGATCTAGTACAAGTCCAGCTTAGAATATTTCAAGCTAATACTTTTTGTGGGCAAGTATACGGTTAGTATGAACTTACTACAGTAAACTAGTGTATGAGGGGGAAGGGGGGGGGGATTCAAATACATAGGATGCCTAAACCTGCTAGCATGAACAGACTAGATCCGTTCATACAGTATATTGTATTTTCGATGATTAGCCTACGCCCGGACACCCTATTACAAAGACTAGTAATATCCTAAGGGGGGCTTTACCGTCTATTATGATTTTAGTTCAAGACTGTTAAAATCCTAGTATAAAGCTATCGGAAAGCTAGTATGTTACATTCACTCACGCTAACTATCCTTCAATAACCAGGATGAACTACTTAGGTCCTCCTCAAGACTCGTGCCTGAGCCCTATTTCATTTAATCTATATATCCTTGTTTGCCAGCTACCATACTTTCCTTCGCCAATGACCTGGTTATTCACCACGCTCATTCTCAAGTTGCCACCGCCACTCTACACGTCACTAACGCCTTATCCGTCCTTCAAACCAAACTAGACCAACTACTCTTGAGTTTATCCATTCCCAAATGCGTTTCTGTTCTGTTTTCTTTAAGAGCCTACTGCAACCTCGCGGCCGAGTGTATCTTCCTCGAGGGCGAACAAATTTCAATTTGTTCCTTCTTCAAGTACGTAGGCACCAACCGGGGCAGTCGCCTTACATGGAACATTCATATTTCATTCCTTCGTACCAAATGCTTTCAGGCCATGTACATTCTTCAAGCATTGTCTAGCACCGAATCCCATCATCCTGTCGAGGCCATTATTCGTGGTAAGCCTTTCTCTACGGGTCCACTGCTCCCTCTCGTCTGAATAAACTCGACTTAATTCAAAATCAGGCCCTTCGCCACATTTCAGGTGCTATAAAAACGACACCAATTGCGGCGGTGAAAGCCGAAGCAAAACTTCCTCCCTTACGACTCCGTAGAATGTATCTTGCACAAAAATATTGTACTCGCTGGCCTCTTGGACAAATAGGAAGCTTATTCACTCCTTTTCGAATATTTCTCGTAATTGGCGCTTCATCCCTTCCAAAAACCTTTGTTATGTTGTATTACAAAAAAATATTCAAAACTCTTACACTCGCTCTCATCGATAGATGGCTATCCTTATCACCACCTCACCTATTTCGAAATTTTTCATCGTTGGCCGTTAAAAATCTTCACACCGGAACACAATGTTACCATACTGACACGAATGGTATGATTCGGAGGAAGTTGATTAGAAAGGCCCTTAGGTCGACTACAACTCTTGAGCCTTCCTTCCGTAATACAAAGAAGAGGATGCTCGCCTGACTTCCTTACCTCCCCATCCTAACTTCTCACATTGCAAGTGAGTTGAGAGCCATCAATGTCACACCTATGTTTTACCCCTACCTACAGCTTGGGAGGCTGTGTTCCAAAGGTAAAGATTCAACCCCCCCCCCTCCACCCAATTCCGTATCATATACACCGATGGCTCAAAGATGACTTCTGGTTGCGGTGAGGCCTTTTACGACTCCTTTCCGGGAGTTGTAAAGAACTTCCAAATTTGGCCCGGCTCCTCGTCTTACGATTGCGAAGTTGCTGCTATTTTCATGGCTTGTAACTTCGTACTCCAACTCACCCTTCTTCTTCTTCTCATAACCAAATTCTTATCGCTTTAGACTCTCTCTCGGTCCTACATGCAATTACAGAACCACCCTACAGTCTCAATATCAACCCCACTATCATTAACACTCGCTTCCTTCTTCAACATCTACTTTACTCTATCAACACTAGTACTTCTTTCATGTGGATTCCCAGTCACAAGGGAATTGAGGGTAATGAACGAGTGGATTCGGCAGCTAAAGCCGCTTGCTCCTCACACTCATTCATTATAGTGCTAATTTTCTCTTGGGCGTAGCCAAGAAAACGAAGAAAAAAGGCAAAGGCACTACTTGGGAAACATTCGCCACTCCTCCCAATATTTCCATCTAGAAGACTCAATATTCTCTCATCCCTGGTACATATTGTCAAACTACTTCAACCGAAAATTCACTCTCCCTAAACTCTAATATTCAACGTCCTTTCACTGCGCTCAATCGCCTCCATATCACCAATCTCTCTGTCTTTCTTGCTCTCTACTCTTTCGTAAGTTCTCTCTCTCTCCTGCCCTCACCATCTAATCCACTTTCTTTTTCCTGTCCTACCTCTACTCCTACCCTTATACAATTATGTTAAATTATCGGGCAAAAAGGCTTATCGGTCGAAGCCCCTCTTATAAACCTTTTGCTCTTATGTATTTTTTCTCTCTTTTTCTCTCTTTTTTTCCCTTTTTTCAATAAAAGGTTTCAAAAGAAAAATTTAGAGGCCATTGCAGGTTTGCAATGGCGGCGGAGAACCCACAACCTCCCGCGCTTCGGTGCGAAAATTCCCCCTCAGCAAATGAATTGGCTGGGCTCTTCTCAGTATACTGTATACTAAGCCTGATATAATGAATGCTGGACGTTGAAATTTTTTGAAGTCCCTAAAATAGGTCAAGGTCATTGATGACGTCATAAAGCGTCACACGTCACATCACGTCACGCAGTTTACTCCCGGACGCGGACGCGAACGTTTTCTGAGGATATAATCCCCATAAAAAAATGGATAGCGGGCTCTCCGCTAAAAAAACCTAGTATATAAAGTGGGCAGGTGAACTTGCAAATTTTTGAATCACCAACGGAGTACGGGGGTAAAGAGGGGGGGGGCTAATCGGAAAATTTCAAATTAGGTGTCAGGGTAGAGTAAAGACATGAAACATGTAAAAAATTTGACGCGGAGTCCTCAAAGATAATTATTGTCAAAGTTATAAGATGTTTGAATATTTGCATTAAACTCTTGAAATTTCAAGACATTTGTGGAGCCCCTACGAAGATTCCGCGGAGCATGGTTTGGTAAACGCTACCCCACACTATCTATATTGTGTCTTAGGTCTAGTATGGCCAAGGGCTTAGTATGAAAGTTCAGGATATAAGTCCCAAAGTAGCGAAGTTTGACATTCTTCCAAGTCCTCAAAGTAGGTCAAACTAACTCGCGACGTCATTTTCGTCTCGCAATTTCATGACCCAAATTCGTGACGCAAATTTCAGACAGACTCTTCAGCCTTGAGATACATTCACGTCGAAGTAATAAACATGAAAACGGGTAAAACAATTGAAAACTGTAATTGGAGATACGTAAGGCCAGGACCATGATGGATACTAATGGAAATCAACTTCGAATGTGCGTGGTTTTTTAAAAGTAATCAATTTCTTATTGGAAATAAAGTCACGATAAGCAACATACCTAGATTTCCTCTTGGAAGGATGACGAAATCTTCGGACTCGTCTACTATCGAGCAACAGTATAAAAATTTCTTGAGGAAAATTGATAATAAAAAGAAAGCATACTGTATTCGTCAGGTCCATTTCTTACGCACCATCTTTGTGTTGGTAAAGAATTTAAAAGCTAGGCATTATGTGATGCGATCGTATCGTTACATTTGCATATTACAGTATACTGATACAAAGATCTAAAGGATTTAATCGAAGTCGATAAAAATTGTACATTAATCGCGACAGCTCTTTTCAATGCAAAAAAAAAGAATCTTGAATGGAATGAATGGTGTGGCGAGCTCGCTGTATGGTGGGTGTTCACCTTGAATATTGAGTAGAGGTAGCCGAGTTTCGATCAACTAATTGGCCCGAATACTGGGTGAAAACAGATAAAAACAATCGTAAGTCTACATTATTCGTACAACGAACTAATAATGTGTACGTGCACCGTTTTAATTTCTGTATAAATAGGTAAAACTGTTCCACTGGAAGAAAACTACCATACATCCCTCACGGCTCGCGAATAACCTTCAAAAGAAAGATGTTTCAGTTCAAATCTTAGCGTTCGAGGAGCTCTCCTAGTAATTAAAGAGGATTCGGATGACTTCCTTCAAACTGACTCAGTCTTATACTGCTCTAATCTGATGTCTAACGACGATCGAATATCCATAAAAAGGGGATCACAACGAAAAAATTGTG
Organism: Aspidiotus destructor; assembly: GCA_035079395.1. NCBI lineage: Eukaryota > Metazoa > Arthropoda > Insecta > Hemiptera > Diaspididae > Aspidiotus > Aspidiotus destructor. The sequence goes on along the minus strand of JAVHKZ010000015.1, from coordinate 21,883,223 downwards.
AACGATGATGACTTGCCTACGGGAAAAGAGATTGCGATCAAATTTCTGAAATAATGAAGACAAATTTATTCAAGTCAAGGGCATGCCCAGTATTCATATCGTTAATACTGTATCGTACGCGTCTTTTATTCGACGATTGCACTTTTTCTGATAATTATACATTCTTCCAATCTCGGCAACAGGTTATCTTACGTTAACTCGTTTAAAGTGCACTGGTATCGTTTTGAGCGTAGAATAATATTCATCTACTCACTCATATTCGCAAAAATTAATATCACAATTTGTATGAACTAATTTACCGACGGAATAATTGATAATTTCGTTAATAGACATACGCAGTGAGAGAGACGAAAGTAGCTCGCCTTTGAATGAGAATGCCGGAGTATATATGATAAGGTCGCCTTCTTTCCTTATTTTTTATGGGTTTTTATTCAAGAAACGATGTAGGGTTATCCTGACATGAATACAATAATATGAACATTAAAATGCGCTGAGAAATATTTTAAGCGGGTCTTGGAAAACTTGTACCAGAGACACGATGCATGATCTGTGATTGGGGAGTCAGGAAGACCTTAGCTTGTCCTCTTTGAATGGAAAATGTTTTTGTTGCGATGGAAAGGGAGAGGAACTTGTGATGAACGATGTAACTTTGATGCACACAAGCGATAAACGATTGATTTTTACTCAATCCCATTTGAAATGGACAATTGGGAAGGGTTAAAGTCTTACCAGATCCCTCTCCTCTCTCCCCCCTCTAGCGTATCGAGGAATCTGAAATGCATACAAAAATGAATTTAACATATTCTCTGACGGAATGTTGGGGTAGAAGACTGGCGTTCTGTTGTAATGGGATAAGAGAGGAAGCACTAAAACGTGAAGTGTGGGATGACACTCTTGAGAAATGGTCCAAGAAACGGGGTTGAATTCTTGAATTAGAATTGTACATAATTATATCATTTTCTAATCAAAGTGTGCCTCGTGTGAACTGGACTTGGCCGAAGTAACGCTATTCCTTAGTCTATCTTCGCCTCCTTCCTGTCTTTGAAATAATTTTCCGGTCATTGATCCCATTCCTTCAGTCGTCTCAAATTTCAAAATGATCAAAATGCATGCAGTAATGGGTTTGAGAGACTCGACAAGAATATTGCAGCTACTTCTGAATATAGAAGAATTGATTGATGATACTTGCACAGTGATGCAAAGAAGGTCCAGTGGGTGGTGAAATTTGACAATTACCCAAAAAGGTGATCATTATTCAACAGACATAAAAATTTTAATTATTATTAATAAATTAATTTTTTTTTTTTATTGCTGTAAAACCATCTGAAGGTCTTATATTTCAATATTGTAAATGAACGTATAAGTATTAATTTCATTTATTTTGATTTATATTCAAACATAAGAATTAATAAAATCATTAAATAGAAATTATTAAAATATAAATGATAGAAAAAAATACAAAAAAAAAAGTTTTCATAAAATTTTTATCATAAGAAAGCCCAATCATGAATAATACAAATTCATGAAAATAATAATAAAAATATTAAATTATAAAATTTTTAAAAATTATTCTAAAAAAAAATTGAAATAATGTTAAATTAATCAAAAACATCAATTCTAAATGATCATAAATAAATATTATAAATTGAATTTAGTTGGACTCAATTCTGATAAAAACCTAAAAATGAGTTCAAATTCACTTTTATAAAAATCAAATGGAAGTTGAATAATTATAATAATTAAAATTATTAATCATATTATAAACAAAACAAAATGATTACCTACATTAAAAATATTTGATAAAAATCATTATAAAACTATCTATTAATATTGAATTAAATAAAATTAGAAACTATGAAAAATATTAATATTAAAATTGATAAACTACTTATAAGATAAAAATTATATAATAACTCAAATAAAACCAACCATTATGTAGATTTTTGTACTAAACAAATGAAAAATGGAAAATAATAATTTAATCAATATGAGTAATATAATAATTATAATAAAAATCATTATTAAATTTTTTAATAATCTATATTAAAATCATACAAAAATAATAAATTAATTATTAAAATTTAAATTGAAGAAAAAAGAATGTTCCATTTTTTAGATAAAAATATAAAATGTTCAATATTTGATAACATCCAATAAAATTGTATTAAACCAAATAAATACAACTTTATTGGAACCATAATGAAAGGTATATAAATTTTATTATTTTTCGTTCAATTATTTTTAAAAAATCTAATTTAAATAGTAATTCAAATTTATAATCTAATTTATTATTCTTTAATAGTTGAAAATTTTATTTCGCGGCAGATTGAAATCAGAATTTAATTTAAATATAGTTTTAAATTCAATTTTAAATCTTTATAATCAATTTTTTAATGATTAGGTAGTAATTTCATTTGGAGACTCATTTTTCTTTCGTTCAGGGAGATTTCCGTTTTATTGAGATGCAAAAAAAAAGAAGCACCTCGGGCGAGGTGTTAGGAGGGTCGGCTAAATAAATTCTTTTTTGGAAAACTCGATAAATAAAAACTTGAAAAAAGCTGAATTTGGCTGCAGGTTGGATCACCTCCTCTCCCCTCCCCACAAAAAACCGGAGAATAAACTTTTCACAATACACTTCAGAAGACCATTTAAGATACATTCCAGAGGAAAATCTTTTGCCCTCACTTCTTTCCTTATCCAGAGCATTGTTACCTGGGCTAAAAGGTATACTAGATTCTTTGAAAAACTGAGATGAGCATAACTTTAAATGGCTTCTGTCAGCCGAACGCAGAATTATACATGTGTTTCACGACTGGAGAGGGACATGAAGAACACTTATTTTTATCATACACTGTTCCCACAAAAAACCTGAAGGTCAACTTTTCACAATACACTTTAGGGGAAAAAAAGGGCACAGTGACCAACTGTAGCTTTGTGGGAATATAATAATAATAATAATAATAATAATAATAATAATAGAAGTAACAAAAATCTTACCTCCAGATTCTGCCATATGAAGAAAACAAGAAAAAATCAAAATCAAAATCAAAACAAACAAAATGAACTTGAAATAAGAATAATCAAGAAAACAAGAAGAAAAAAAAAACAAATTCAAAACCAAAAAAAATTGAACTTGAAATAGAAATAATAAAATTACAACCACTAATCTTCTAAATAATCGAAAATAAAACAAAAATAATAAGAAGAACTAATAATAATAAGAATGATAATAATAAGGATGCGAAGAGATAGAGAAGATATGTTCCACACAGATAGTCAAAGAAAATGCGTTTGACAAAAGTAATACATTCTACCAAGAAAGTCAAAAACGCACTGACAAGAATTTTCTCCGCTACCTGAATACTGCAGTTTATAATAGGAAAAGGAAATAAAAAGAAGAAGAAGAAAAAAAAAAATAATAATAAAAAGGGTATTCTCCATTGTGTTGTGTATCTAAGGTAAGATAAGAAGATAAGAAAAGGTAACGGAGAAAACGTGAAGGAGACAAAGGAGGAAACAAGGACGACACTGACGACGACACTGACGACGACGACAAAAAGTGATTGTAATACGGTCGGCTAGCGAAAGCGCGCCGACCCTAAAAAGAAAGCAAATATTTGTAAGTTGGTAAGAAGGGAGAGCCTGCGGAAAATTTTGAACAGTTGGCGATGCTTCCTCATCTTCTTTGTCACTATTGCCTTCATCACTTTGACCAAGTAATTGAAGGAGTAAATCAGTAGCTTCTGACACGTCTCTTCCAGTACTTAGAGTGTTACCAAAATGTGATAGGGCATTAAGGTCAATGTAGTCAGTAGAAATGCAGCAACTTTCGAGGGAAGATCTAATCTCATTGAAAGCACTGTGGGTAGAAGATGTAGCTGCTTCTGAAGCATCATTTCCCCAAATATTGAACCCTGCCTTGGCAAAATATCCTTGAATAGTTTTTGATGGAACCTTTTTACAAGCTTGAGCTAGCCAATTTATCGCATCAAGAACATTGATTTTCTATGTTTTTCCGTCTTGGAAAAGATTCTATACCTTGAAATGTTTTCCGTCTTCCGGCTAGACAGATTCGGTTTTAGTGAGAGTGATTACAATAGAAAATTTATTGGGAGAATGATTTTTTTTTTCCATTATGCAACGATTTCCGGCTTTTTGAGGTTCCGTCTTAGATAGGTTTCACTGTAATACAAATTAAAATAATTGGGAAACAGAAATTTTTCTACGTCCTTTAAAACAAACTTTCAGAAACTAGTCCGTATAAGCTTTTTTACTTACTATAACGAGTAGAATGGAATTCCAAGTTCAGAGTATAGGAAAAGAAAGAATTTTTTATGATGATTTTTTCCTTGTGCGAGTGTGATAGAGCATCCTCATGCGAATGAAATAAGGTATTTTTTAGACTATAGAATTTCAAATTCAATGATCTTCATTCTTTGGAAATGGAGCATAATATTTACTTTGATCAGTCACGTATTAAAAGATATTTCATTAGCCGGACTAAAATTCATCTCTCGATGAGTTATTTTACATTTTTGAAGCCGCTATTGACCCATAAATTCCGCTAGTCGACCCCAAAACCTTGAGTATGAGCGAGAATCCGTGATCTCCAATCTAAACACGTTCTACGTATGATTGTGCCTCGCGATCGCATGCTCTTGGCTTTCTTACCTTGGCCTCGTCTTTCTCGTTAAATCATCTATTTATGCAATTTTCAGTCCATTCCTGATGTGAAGGCTGGAAATTAATGAGATAATACATGAAAATTTTCTTTTTTTAGAATGAAATTAGAAACTAAAAATTTGTAAGGAGTGAAGTTGCACAGTTCAATTTTTCTTCGTTAGGAGTCCTTTCTTGAATACTAAGTATGTTCACATGAAGGAAAGAAGCTTCTTCTCGTTTTTATTCCCGTCTCTCGTTTTCACGTAGGCTTATGTGACGAGAGCCGCGAAAGATGAACTTTCGTCACTCTGTTTACATCTCCATAACTTGTGACCAAAGTATGGACAAAAAGAGCTATGTACGATTCATTTAGGTGTAAATAAAAAATAGAGCGAACGAGAATCGTGTATTTTTTGAGTGCGGGACTTGAACTTACGGTCGTTATTCCATAGGATTTTTGCTAAAATTAAATTCATCGCGACTGATGAGGTGCACGTCCGCATTTCGTGGGTATAATTAAATACCAAAAAAAGAATTGTATTTCGACGCATTCGACGAGGCGACGATAAACAAGAATTTCTTGGTAGGGCTATAAACGGCTATAGGAGATTTCAAGTAACCTACGAATAACCTGAATGATTTGGCCAATCCTTACCACTGATGAAACTGCTTCGCAAGCTTATTTATCATCTAATTATAATAATTGAGCAACATTTTCGGACTGATATAACGTTTTTGAACGCATTATCATGTGACATCTAAATAATTTACATAAATATTTACCAATATATAAATAGTCTTTTCGCTGACATGAAAAAATACCAAAGCCTATAGACGTCTTTTTGACAAAGTAAGCCATAATGGGCCTTTGAGACGATAATAACTAAAACAATGCCATACGAGTCTAATTTCCCCACGACTCAATGCATTCGAGTTAATCTCTAACATTTGAAATAAATATAGAAAAGCATCTAGAAGTCCAGTGATCAGTAGGGAATGATAGGTACAGTACTCACAACTCACTATTTTGCTACTTGAAGATCGAAACGAAAAGAAAAAAATTGTTCTGTGGGAATTTGAGCAGATGGAGGAAATCAGACCTTTTTTCCAAAGTTTATTTCCTCTTCTTCTGCTCCAAATTCACAAATACCTGTGGTAAACCTTCAGAAAATTTTCCCAACTCTCTAAAATACGTCAGAGCCTTCACCCGGCCCTCACGAAGTTTTTCAAGTACCGCTAACTTAGTCTGGACTTTCTATCATCCATTCCAGACATCCTAGAGATAGCTTGAGAGTCAATATCAATTTTAACGGCAAACCTGTTCTATTAGAAAGTCTTTGGAAAAATTGGGCTTCCACCGGAGATCTTTCGTTATCCGCTAAAAAGATACCTATCTCAGGGTAATTAGGCTTTGAGAAAAATCTTTATATAGCGGTATGTTCTATGAGGGGGAAGGATTGAAGAATATGCAGTCCGCCATGTGCTTTGGGTTGAAGGTCAGTTGGAGATTGGTAAGAGGCTATTCATATTGTAGGCTGTTTCTAAGCTCCTGAGATCCGAGGATTTTTCATTCATTTTGCAAATTCTCAGTCCCAACTTTTTCAAGTCCTCGAATTAATTTGGTTTCAGGAAGCTTCAGTTGATAGGAGCTCGGCGTCAATCTGGAAGGTATAAAAACGATGAAGTAGAGAAATTTTTGTCGGTAAAATAATACACATAAAACTTTTTCTTTCCTGCAACTTGATGTGCGAATTTGATACATTTTGAGTGCATGATTACTTACTTCAAATCTCAATTTGACGACTTTGTGAAAGGATGCAAATTGAGAAAATTTACGACCAACCAAATTTCCATGATCTATCATTCGTAATCGAGACTCTTTTCAAGCCAAATACTACAGCGTCAAGATTCGCTACTCTCATTCATGATTTGAACGAGAAAACCAGTCGAACGCCAGGCGCATACATAGATCGCGCACGTGGGCCGAATCATCGCACTGCATAACTTGGTCTAGGTCAGTAACAAATTTAATATACTGTTTGACGAACTGTACATACCTGTAATGGCATTACATAGTACAGCAACTGACTTTCGATTTCAATTTAATGACGCATTCTCAACGCCAACATTTCATCTTGAACGTCTCCTCGCCGAATGATGCGAAGAAATTCTTCTCGTATTTTTACTACCGCAAACGATGTTTATTTAGGATAGGCCTTCCCGTCCTCCATGGCAGAATTTTACGTTTGCATCTCGCTATTTATACATTATTTTTTGACGAACCGATGATCAATAGATATAAAGGCTCATCTTGTACTCGTTTGTCCTTGTTAGGAATCGATTCCGAAGTATTCTACGCTTTCCGTATATCGAGAATCTATAACATTGAAAAAACTACGCATATTCGCGTAATGATGGTATTTGAGGGTGAAGGTTACTTGAACTGTATTTATATAAATGAACAGTCTGGAATCATCTAGGCTCACGAAGGTTGAGTTTCGCTTTCAACAAAATTTAAAATATGTGGGAGAAAATTTTATGTCGTCCCGGATAATTCTCTTTTTATAGCTACAAAATCTTTTCAACAAAATTTCGATTCTGATAGATTCTTACGTACATTTAATAGCCCCCTAACGTCTCCTATCTAGGTAAAAAGTTTTGCTGAAATCAAAAAATTGAGAGTAATACGACAGACAAGGACTTGCAGCATGCTGTCGACGATTCCTTCCCACCATGATACTTGATAGTGCTTTCAAAACTACCAGACAAATGCAATTTATACATTTTGTCCTTGTTTTGTGCTTCATTCGGGTAGGCACTGAGGCAGCTCAAATTTTTCAATTTCTTTTTCAAGATCGCAGTTTCTGGGGCTTGTGTACTTCTATTGTACCCCGTTTAGATGGTCTTAGGGATATAAGGTATTATTTGAGAACAACTTCCACCGGTCCAAGTTGGGTGGTGAGGACTTGGAAGAGGTGATTTGACCATATTTTAATGTCTAACCTAGGAAATTATTTCGTCTGAACGAAGAGAAAGAATTTTGTACCAGTACCTAGTTTTTTTTTTTTTTTTTTGAAATACAGACACGTAGTCTGCCATCAGACGTGATCAAATCCTCTTTTTGACAAAAAATGTTGTTTCAACATTAATAGTTTTCTCAAATAGTCATCATTACGGCAAGCGAAATATATCCCCAATTATTTTCTGGCATTTCATCCTAAAAATGAAAGAAATAATTATGTAATTCTATTTTCATACCTACCTATGAATAAACCATCTGACTCATTAAATAACTTTTTACAGAATTCGGATTTTGAACGTAGTTTTAATGAGCATAAACTTTTGGCGAAGGTTTACTTTTTAAATTCTATACTTAGTATCAGGATACTGAAAAACAATCACAGATACCCAATTTTTTTCCAATTTTGTTGAAAATTTGAACATGATTGCAAAAAATTGTCACCGGAATGTGACTCCAAATCCACTTATCTTCCGTTTTTAAAAGTCGAGAAACAATCTGTGTGAAAATTAAATGAAAATTGTGAACGATTATACAGGTCAATGACATTTAGATCATTTCCTAAATTTTTCTATAGCGTTCATAAATTACTTCGAATTCAATTTCAGTTAATTGTTAAACTAAACGCGACAAATTACACCAAATTTTCCGATCAGGTTCTAAAATTCTATACTACTTTTCGTAAGTAAATAAATTGAAAGTCAACAACTTTATGATGAATGATTCAATTTTCAACTCAAGACATAGAAGAAAAAATGTTTGTTCCTTTGCAATGAAAAAGTAATTTCCTCTTTTGGGTATAGGCCTACAATTAGAAAATTTCTTTCGCAGACAAAATTTCCAATAAAGCTTCACTCACCTACTTCTTATTAATATATCATCGATAATCAAATAATCGATGTATGTTTTGAATAATCAACTCTCGACTCTAATAATGTACTCACTCCCTGCCAATATGGCTTTAGGAAAGGCCGAAACTCTTCACGAGCTCTATCTGACTTACAGCAACAAATTTCTCTCTATCCTATCTTTTTCGATCTCCAATAAGCATCCCCCCGCGTTTGGCGCCATTACATCTGCCAAAAACTATACTAAATAGGTCTCAGGGAGAACTTCCCAGAATTGCTTCGAAGCTTCCTCTACAACAGAACTATTACCGTTAGGATAGAAGATCAACTTCTATTCACCGAGCCATTCAGAATGGCGAATTTTGGAGGGAATAGCGATCAATGATAAGTTTCTTTTTCACTCAACCGGCGCCCCTTCGCGCATGATGACTACAGCATCTCCCTCCTATCTTCAAACCCTTACAGAGCCCCACGCCTGCTTCAAAACATTGCAGATTTGCAATGGCAGCAGGAAACCCGCAACCTCCCGCGCTCACGAACACGGTGGCACGAAAATGCCCCCTCAGAAAATGAGTTAGCTAGGCCCTTCTCAGTATACTGCATGCTAGGCCTGATATAATAAGGGCTGGAAATTGACGTTTTTTCAAGCCCCTAAAGTAGGTCAAAGTTAAGGTCATTGATGACGTCAAAAAGCGCCACACGTCATGTCACGTCACGCAGTTCACAGAAACTACCAGGCACGAAGTGAGGATGTAATCCCCCTAACAAAATGGATAGCGGGTTCCCCGTTAAAACGCAAGGTAATATCGGTTCCTGAGCTTCTGACCGTAGATTTCGTTTCTCTTCAGGTAAGATAGGCATCTTTCGAAAACACTGACGCGCTACAGCTCCACTTCATCCGCTAATTCTCCAAGGCTTCACAATGAACATCCTCTCCTCTTCTAAATTCCTGGGTTTAATCTTCGATCGAAAACTCTCCTGGATACTTCACATAAAGTCACTCAAAGCTAAATGCCTAAACGCTATCAATATCATCGAGTACCTCTTCCCCCTGGAAAGGATGTAACCGCAAACTCCTGCTCCAACCATACAAAAGTCTTATTTGCTCCCAACTCGATTATGATGCTACAATCTACAGCCCATGCAATAAGTTCAAAATCAAACTCCTTGATACCATTCAAGCATCCACCCTACGCATGGCTCTCGGAGCTTTTCAAACTTCTCCCATCTAAACCTTTGCGCAGAAGCAGCAAAACCACCACTACTCTCATACTGACTGCGAACTTCCTCGCTTCGTCTTCTCAAATTCCTGACCTTCTAATCCAAAGATTAATCTTTTTCCTAGTAACTTCCTCCTCTCTTCTTTAAAATCCTATGTTCGATACCTCCCTAAACTCTCACCTTTCTTTCCTATAAAACCATCGAAGCCTCCGTGGCTATTATCCCCCCCCCCCTCCTATCTATCAGAGTCGACCTCGAAATTTTCAATTAGACGGCTTCAGCTTTTGAAGAAGACGCTGATACAAGAAATATAGACTAATGACAAATGAAAACAGATCTGAATGGCTGGACCTTGAATTCATTTGAATGTCACCAGAGAAAAATAATACCTTACCATGGACCTGCCTAGGAGCGAAGTGGCCAGTGGCCAAGAGAAATCCTCTCCATCGCACAGACTGAAGTGGGCCTTTCCTGGACATGGCTGTACCCTCGCTGCGCTGTAATCGCAAATGTTGCGTTTCTCTGCCGCAAGCTCAAAACTACAGAAACTTCCGTCCATTTCATGATACACTGAAGGTCAACTATGGAGATCCTGATCCCAGAGGGGTACAGAGGCTTAAGGTGCACAATGTATTTTTCGTAGCGCTACTATATCTACTGAATTCTCATTTTGAGAATAATTTTCCTACCCTTGCAAAACACTGCCATGCCGTACCATCGCTGTAATGATGATGCATAGACTCCATTTTTAGGCTAGGAACACTGCGCAATAGTCACTGGGCTGTTTGATGGCTGCATTCACTGTGGAGGTAACCCAAGGAAAATCCTAGAAGCATACTAAATGCCCGATAATCAAAAGCTTCGTTTTCTTCGTCTCAGTTCCGACAAGACAGTGAAAGCATTTCTGTAAGTAAGCAAATGATTGAAATCCTATCAACCGTCTGTAAAAGCCCCACCTCCTTTTGATTGCACCGGAGGGAGGTCTGCAGGCATTCGGTGACAATGTGTTAGAATCAGCAGCGTCTGAAGTATACCAAGCAGGAAAAGAATCAAGGGACTGCGACAGAAATCCTTTCGGCATGAGGGACAGATGCAGGCAACTGAGAACGCAAGCCATCGGGTCGCGTTCAATAAGTTTCGCATTGCCATCAGAATGGCGTAGCACTTCCGGATGCATACCCCGCCCGAACTTTTTGTGCTGGAATCGTCGCAACTCAAGGGAAGTAATGGATTGGTGCTCCCATTGGTGGCCGTTTGGCGGTAGAAGCGGGTCTTTGAGTCTTCGGTAGATGAAATAGGGACGGATGAGAACAAATGAAAACAAATTAACGCAAATGAGGAGAGGACTCTCTTTCGAAACAATTATGGTTCGAAAGTTTTATTTCGGGAATTCATGAAGGAGTGTGGGGAACCTGTTCTACGCAATTTATACCGGTGCTATATAACTCTGGAGTCAAGATATTCAAACTACTGAATTAGCAAAGAAATGAAAGCTTCTTAGTTTTTCTTTGTTGTACAAACCCTCGGCTCTCGGCTGGGTCAAAGAGTAGAGAGGAGAAGCGGAGAGGTATATTTTTTAAACAAATCAAATTTTTTCCAAAAAAAAAAAGCTCAAGTTAACGCGGACATTGTTTTCTTGAACTGTAATCTGTCAGTCTCAAAAATATGTATCAAGACCAAGACCCAATTACTGACGACATCAATCTGCTTAGCCTTCGATATCGAAGAGGCTAAAATCGCAAATACCTAAAAATATGTATCAAAAATTTAAAATAAGAAATAGCTGTTGACTGCCAAATAATACTTTTTCTGTAATCTCGATAATCCGGACATTCTCAATGTGATTCGAATGATCTTGACATTTTTATTCCAGCCGGATGACATAGTCGTATTAATTGAAAGCGAAAAATCTTCATCGAGTTATGCGTACCTTGCTTTCTATATTATACTCATCTCTTCCGAATTCTTTCTCGTAACAACATTCCCGATTGCCTACCTGTCTGAAAAGGCATAATTTCAATCGCTTATCGTAATACCATTCATTGTACCGTGCAATTAATTGTCTTCTAACTACTCGCGACCGCCTTCCCATCCGATATTTTCGCAACGATATTGTATTAATTCAGGTATGTTATTGCGCGGGCCAGGCACCGGTGCCACATGGGACTAATAAAGTGTGTGACTCGGCAATGCAATCACGTGGAGCTCGGCGTACGCGTGCAATTTTTACAATAATATTCCGTAAAGCTCGCGATGTAATATTACAAAAAAAGAATCATCTGCGGTTGCTCATACACTCGCTCGGTTCATACTTGTGTTCCGACGTACTCTCCAGAATTACAATTACGTGGACGGATTGTTTATTCTTACATTTGAATTTATTCTAAGGAGAACGGAGGGAATACGACGTTCGAATATCCAGTCATCGTCTTTTGATTAAATGTCATTTTGTTTCTTCTTGTTTTATGACTTATGCGATCGTATAAATATAACTCCACAGCGGTGTTGAAACACGAGTACTTGAGATGTGCCAGCTATATACGAGAGCGAATGGAAAATTAGATACCGCGAAAGTGTGAACAGAGAAACACAACGGCGAAAAGTAATGATAATGTAATTGCTCCACCCATTAGGAATCAAGGAATTTTTTGTAATCGGTAGATTAAAGAGGTTTTTTTTCTTACCATTCAGAAAAGATTTGTGTACGCATAATCGTAGAACGCGGTGAAGACATAAGAGCTCATTTACGATGGCGTCGTACCTCCAGAAGGAATTCTTGGTCGAAATAAGATTAGAGGAGCATTTTGGTTGACTTACAGAAGTGCTTTCACTGTCTCGTCAGAGCTGAGAGGAAGAAAACGAAGCTCGTGAATATCTGGCATTTGGTATGCCTCCAGGATTTTTCTCGGGTTACCTTTACAATGACTGCATCCATCAAACACAGTGACTATTGCGCAATGTTTATAGGCTAAAAATGGAGTCTAAGATGCAGCGATGGCACGGCAGTGCTTTTCAAGGATAGGACGATTACTCTCAAAGTGAGAATCCGGAGGATATAGTAGCGCTATGCAAAATACATTGTACATCTATCCCTCGGGGATCAGGATCTCCATAGTTGACTTTGAGTGTATCTTGTCATGGACGGAAGTTTCTGTAGTTTTGAGCTTGCGGCAGAGAAACGCAACATGTACGATTACAGCGGGGGTACAGCCATATCCAGGGTCGGCCCACTTCAGTTCGTCTGATGGAGAGGATCTCTCTTGGCTACCATCCGTTTCGCTCCTAGGCAGGTCCATGGTAAGGTATGGACGCTTTTAAGCGAAACCCAACCTAGCGACATGGCAACAATCTGGAGAATAGGAGAATAACATTTTGCCCGATCTCCAGATTGTTATCATGTCGCTCGGTTGGGTTTCGCTAAAAAGCGTCCTATTGTCATCTGGTGACTTTCAAACGAATTACAAAGTGATGACTTCGAGGTCCAGGCACTCAACACTCATGAGATTGATCATCACACTAAGTCAATCTCCGCTTTCAAAACCCTTCAATGGCCGGCCTGCGCTCTTTATATAGAGTACATCAGTGGGTACAGTCAGGCACTAATTCAATCCAGGAGAGAACTCCAAGGAGGATATGAACTTCATGTTTTCACTAGTATCTACCCACAGTGTCTTCATTTGTCCTCATCTGTTTTCTTATGTCATTAGTCTTTATTTCTTGTATTAGACTTAATTTGTTCCGTTTACCCAGCGTCTTCTTCAAAAGCTAAAGCCGTCCAAGTTTCGATCTCAAGGGCTCTAGCCTCATCTGAACAGCATAGTATAGTTACTACAACCCAAACAATACCTCAATAAATGTATAGCGCGTAAATATCTTATTTTCAAAGTTTATCAAAATATTTAAAGATTAGTTTTTTGGTAGACTTCGAAGTTATGTGCGTACTTTACAAACTGATAGCAAGACGAAATAATAGAAGGTAATCCATTGTACCCTTTTGTGCAACACTATGAGCTAATGTTTGGTCAAAAAATTATCGAGTTCTTGCGAGAGAGAATCGAATACAGTACTACCTCTTGGTCAATCCATGATCCGGATTTCGTAAGAGCTATTTACGAGATATTGTTAATTAAAGCATCTTGAATAGAAGGAATCGATGGATTAGGACAAACGTAGTCCATTAGTCCATTCATTCAAATACAGTAAAGTATTTTTAAAATTCTTATTAGGTCTTGAACGTGGGAATGTGGCGTCGAACCAATTTGGCACCTTAGGTTGATGAGATTGTCGTTTTGGAACTACATACGTACTTTTCAATGTAGAAATTTTCAATGAATATTAAAATAAATAAAACCTTGCGGCAATGGATGTCAGAAAAAGTTATGCCGGTGGGCAGGTATTTTATACAGAACTATTACCGTATTGTACTAGATCACCTTTTCACGAACGTCACCCAAGTTCCATGCCAATATTTTTCTTATAATTCGAACATTTCTTTTGATTTCCCTTCAAATTCCTCCTATTTTTGCCAATGTAATACGTATAATCATTAATACATTTTTCATAAGATGCTAATATTCTAAGGCGTATTCTCCCCATTTTTTGAACCAACCTCATTAGAGGTAATTATTCTTAGTTTGCGAAAGCAGTCTTTGTTGAAGAAAAATACTGGAGTTTCCTCCCTCTATTAAAAGCCACCAAGTAGAAATTCAAATTCCGTTGGTTTTTGCTAAAAATACATCCTCAAAACAAGCCACGAACGTTTCTGACCCTCCATTTGAAAGCCTAACCCAACCTAATGTAAAGAGTTGATACAAGTGAACGAATGTAGACATGACTAATGCAGAGACGTCAAAAATATCTGGTCGAGATCTGTAGAAGAAGGATGTGGAATCATCAGAGTGACTTCAAAAAATGTAGACTATACTAATCAAAAAGCAGAAGGGAGAGTTAGGCTGAGAGAAAGCATGAAGTCAGCAGAGTGCGCAAGAGTGACATTATTAAGCGGTTTCAACCGCCGAGTAGCAGAGGAGATCAGGAGAAGTCTCGTAGCGTTTTCAGAGTGTGACGTCATCAAAACATTATTTTACCAGGAAGACTTTGTGAAATTTCAATTTAAATGCAAAAGAGTATTCGAGACAGTCATGTCAGCTCTTGACTCTCGTTCGCAAACACGTAGGTCGGCGAGGTAGTGCCGAGGGGAATGGGCTTGATTGTATCTACCGCACAAACTTCAGCAAAAACTTTCAAATATCAAGGCCTACAGAAGAAAAGTTTGAAAACATCTTAACTCAAGAAGGCGAAGAATATTTGATTTAGGTCTCTACCGGGAAAGAGATGTGCGACAAAATCAAAAAGACTAGGATCATTTTGACAGGGGAGTAAAGTAGAATAAGAGATTTTCTGACCTGGAAGGATGAGACGTCAGCAGAGAGGTGAGGAAGTAGAGAAGTCGGAGAGGATCAGTGATCTGTTTGATTTTTTCAGTAATAGGACAATTTTCCGCTGTATAATGAACGAAAGTTCGAAAAAAGAAATCTTTACTGAAGTAAGAGATGAAATTGAAAATTATTTTTAAATATAATTTGATATGTTCTCAATGACTGACAACGCAAAAATGATTGAATGAGTCGGAAAATAGACACAGAATTGGAAAATGTATAGGTATTAAAATTCGAATTTATAATTTAAATTAATATAATGATGGATTAAACAATAAATTTTAATTTTATTGATTTTTTTTTTCATTATTTAATAATTTATTTTTATATAAATCATGTTAAAATTTTATTATCAATCTTTCTAATTCTATTAATAAAAAGATGAATTTAAACTTGATAAAATCACATCAAATCAATCTTTATTCCTCATTTTAAAATTTACAGAGATGAAAGGTTAACAAAAAAAGAAAATAGAAATTATAAATATCAATTGATAAAAAGTATAAATTTAATAAAAAAAATTGTTATGAATTGATATTTACAATTCATCAGAATGAAAATTCTCTATGGTTAATATTTCAAAAAATTAATTTACACGATATAATATAATGTGAATGCTAATTGAAAAAATTGAAAGATTAAAACTAAAACTTATTTTCCATAGAATTCAAATTTTGATTCATAGAGAAATTATATGATAATCATCATTTTTATACTTATTATAGCTGAATTATTATTTTTTTCTGCATTTTTAAATACTTACTATAATTCAGAAAAATATTTTAATTTATTTTTTAATATCATTATTGAATTTAATTATTCTATTATCTTCAAGAACTAATTTTATAATTTAGAATAATTTTGATGGTTGGGATATAATGTTGTTTTATTTGATTGATAATATTTTCTTTTGCCCAAATTTCTAAAGAGGGGGTGTGACAAAATGAGGGAGACTTGAAATACTTCTGATTGAGGAGCAGAGCGGTACAGGAGATTTGAAAAACCTGAAAGAACGATTGTCCTGAAGGGAGGGTTGGAAAATTTTCCACTGCAGAGTCGTGAGTGGGGAGATTGACTGGTCTGATGTATCGGTAGTTTGGAAATATTTTCAAACCCAAGTTCTATAAAGGACCAAAATTTGAAAAAAAATCATACTAAAGAGAGAGAAGAAATTTAAAATTACTCTCAAATTAAATTTTAATGTTAGAATTTTCATGCTGCCCGTCAATTCAAAAATTAATTAATACAACGAAATATGGTGATTAACTTTGATAATTGAAAGTTATAACCTATAACTTAAATTTAGAATTTGATAATAAATAGAACCAACTATAAAAAAAGAATTTATAATAGTTTTTTTCAATAATCAATAATACAATTCATTATCATTTGAGTTCATAATTATTAATTTAAAAAATTACATTTAATTAGTTGACATATTATCAAAAAAATTAATGAAATAAAAAAATCAATATCTACATTTATTATTAAAAAAAATGACTGCGCTGTGATCTTTAATCTTGAAAGAAAAATCTTTTCTGTTTATTATTCATTCAAAATGAAATAGTATATTTTTATACAAGGAATTTGTTAAACGCGTGCGACACCGAGTCGAAGACAAGGTGAGTAAACGCATGAGTATAGCAAATTCTCACTTATAATCCCCTGTATCAGGAATATACTGTATTTTTCTAAAAAAAGTGATGGTAATAAAGATTGCCAACCGTGGGTAAAATCGTATAATTTAGGTTTTGAGCCCCTTCAGATTAAAAGGTCTCGCCCAATTCATTCATCCAAACCCAAATTCTACTTTCTCTCTTCAATCCCGTTCTCTCTCAAGAGCTCGATTTTTCATAAACACTTTCGGAAACCTTCGCACTTGCTCCAACTGAGACGAGACGTACCCAGTCACAGGCCAGCAAATTCGTCGTCTAAATCGTTTGGTCGTTTTCACGTAATATTTACCGTAAGATACGTAGTGCGTACGAGTGAATTTACGTACTCGTGTCGGAGTCAAGAACACGATAAACGAGATCGCAGTTGATGTGCCGGCACGTCACGTTCCACGCGATCGAGAGCTTATTACCACTAATCAAATGATTTATAAACCCTGCGTTACAGACTGATTTCTTTCTGCACTATGAGTAGATAGGCAGAAATGTTGAATATTTTATTCCTCTTCGGATTTGTACAAAATGTATATCCAGTCTCGAATATCGATATCGCGTATTTATCGAAAGCTGAAGTAGTTTTTATCCTTGACAAATTTATTCGTACAGTATAGGCTATATACGAATACCGTGTAGTATAAATATTCTCCATTATATTTAACAAAATGTAGGATTATTCGAACAGAAAGTAAGTCAACGACATTAAAACGTTCCCGTTGACCTTCGAGATCGGTAATTTGTGAAGCCCAACTTCGCCTTGCCATCCTCTCACCGATCATCATATTATCGGTGACTTGTAAATACCTGTAATTTATTTCTGCGTATAATTTACTTTGAAAATAAATAATACGATTTACACGTGACTTTACGCAAGCTTGTAACTAAGGGAAGTCTTGCTTGACTCTGCACTTGGTGATCGAGGAGAGACGGAGGTGGTGCGTATAGAAATACGTGAGTGCTTCTCATATCATCAAGAAAAGCGACGAAAAGATCTTCCGTCTAACGCCAAACTTTCCAACGTATGGGTGAGAATACGATTAGAACGAACTGAGAGATACGCCTCTCATTTTTTTGAGCTTTTTGAGACTTTATTTGCCAAACATCTCACTGCATAAGATTGAAATTCATTTGTAGGTGTGTATATCATCTGGCAGAAGTGACACACCCATCCATTAGCTAGCATCCCCAGCACCTGATTGTAACCTATGTTCCACAATAGCGCACTAATCACACTTCCTCGTGGTGTGTATGCCTGATCGTATGATGGGGAAGAAGATGGATCTGTAATCTTGGATAAGTGGATGGCTTCCTTGGCTGCACGATGAACCTCGTCATGTCCAGGAAGATCGATGTGGCCAGGGATCCAGATGAAAGCTATTGTTGATTTGATAGAAGCAAGAGTTTCGAGAATAACGTGGATGCGTTGAGTTATAGGGTTGTTGAATGGATGCCTTGTATTGTTAAGAGAGAAAAACGAGAATCAAGTAGCAAGATGTGATTGTGTCGTGGGGGACGTTGCGTTAGTTGCGAAAGTTAGGAGTGTATAGCACCAAGTTTAGCAGTAAATATACTGAAGCTGAGTTACGCAGTCGTTTAGCGGTAATGAAGCCGTGGTTAGAGAATGCATAGGCCGTTTTAGATTGGGATTTAGAGCAAATAATTTTTGAGATCATTCTTCGATAGGAATAATTGTCCAATTTCGGGGTATTTGCGAGGTCGAGTCTGATAGATGGAGGGGATAACAGCCACAAAGGCGTCGATGGTTTGATAGGAAAGAGAGGCGAGAGTTTACGGAGGTATTGAAGATCGGATTTTAAGGAGGAGAAGAGAAAGTTACTAGGAGAAAGTATAGATGTATAGATTGGAAAGTCAGGAATTTGAGAAGACGAAGCGAGGAAGCTCGCAGTCAGTATGAGAGTGCGGAAATGTAGTGGTGGTTCTGCATCTGCACAAAGGCTTCGATGGTCGGAAGTTCGAAAAGCTCCGGGAGCCATGTGTAGGGTGGATGCTTGAATAGTATCGTGGAGTTTGATTTTGGACTTACTGCATTGGTTGTAGATTGTAGCACTGTAAACGAGTTGGAAGCGAATAAGACTCTCGTAGGGTTGGAGCAGGAGTTTGCGGTTACATCCTGCCCTAGTGTGGCAGAGGTACTTGATCATATTGACAATGTTTAGGCATTTAGCTTTGAGTGACTTCATGTGAGGCATCCGGGAGAGTTTTGATCAAGGATTGAACCCAGAAATTTATAAAAGGAGAGAATGATGATTGTGAAGCCTGGAAGAATCAACCTCAATTTTCTCAGTTCTCAAGTCCATACTCCGTATTAGTCTAGCTTTAATACGGACTTGCACCCTTAATACGGAGTATGGACTTGAGAGCTCAGAAAATGGAGGTTTCCGTATTAAGGGCCACTCTCCGTATTAGTCTAGCTTTAATACGGACTTGCACTCTTAATACGGAGTATGGACTTGAGAACTGAGAAAATTGAGGTTTCCGTATTAAGGGCCACTCTCCGTATTAGTCTAGCTTTAATACGGACTTGCACCCTTAATACGGAGTATGGACTTGAGAGCTCAGAAAATTGAGGTTTCCGTATTAAGGGCCACTCTCCGTATTGGCCACTCTCCGTATTAGTCTAGCTTTGATACGGACTTGCACTCTTAATACGGAGTATGGACTTGAGAGCTCAGAAAATTGAGGTTTCCGTATTAAGGGCCACTCTCCGTATTAGTCTAGCTTTAATACGGACTTGCACTCTTAATACGGAGTATGGACTTGAAAGCTCAGAAAATTGAGGTTTCCGTATTAAGGGCCACTCTCCGTATTAGTCTAGCTTTAATACGGACTTGCACCCTTAATACGGAGTATGGACTTGAGAGCTCAGAAAATTGAGGTTTCTGTATTAAGGGCCACTCTCCGTATTAGTCTAGCTTTAATACGGACTTGCACCCTTAATACGGAGTATGGACTTGAAAGCTCAGAAAATTGAGGTTTCCGTATTAAGGGCCACTCTCCGTATTAGTCTAGCTTTAATACGGACTTGCACTCTTAATACGGAGTATGGACTTGAGAGCTCAGAAAATTGAGGTTTCTGTATTAAGGGCCACTCTCCGTATTAGTCTAGCTTTAATACGGACTTGCACTCTTAATACGGAGTATGGACTTGAGAACTGAGAAAATTGAGGTTTCCGTATTAAGGGCCACTCTCCGTATTAGTCTAGCTTTAATACGGACTTGCACCCTTAATACGGAGTATGGACTTGAGAGCTCAGAAAATTGAGGTTTCCGTATTAAGGGCCACTCTCCGTATTAGTCTAGCTTTAATACGGACTTGCACCCTTAATACGGAGTATGGACTTGAGAACTGAGAAAATTGAGGTTTCCGTATTAAGGGCCACTCTCCGTATTAGTCTAGCTTTAATACGGACTTTCACCCTTAATACGGAGTATGGACTTGAGAACTGAGAAAATTGAGGTTTCCGTATTAAGGGCCACTCTCCGTATTAGTCTAGCTTTAATACGGACTTGCACCCTTAATACGGAGTATGGACTTGAGAGCTCAGAAAATTGAGGTTTCCGTATTAAGGGCCACTCTCCGTATTAGTCTAGCTTTAATACGGACTTGCACTCTTAATACGGAGTATGGACTTGAGAGCTCAGAAAATTGAGGTTTCCGTATTAAGGGCCACTCTCCGTATTAGTCTAGCTTTAATACGGACTTGCACTCTTAATACGGAGTATGGACTTGAAAGCTCAGAAAATTGAGGTTTCCGTATTAAGGGCCACTCTCCGTATTAGTCTAGCTTTAATACGGACTTGCACCCTTAATACGGAGTATGGACTTGAGAGCTCAGAAAATTGAGGTTTCCGTATTAAGGGCCACTCTCCGTATTAGTCTAGCTTTAATACGGACTTTCACCCTTAATACGGAGTATGGACTTGAGAACTGAGAAAATTGAGGTTTCTGTATTAAGGGCCACTCTCCGTATTAGTCTAGCTTTAATACGGACTTGCACCCTTAATACGGAGTATGGACTTGAGAACTGAGAAAATTGAGGTTTCCGTATTAAGGGCCACTCTCCGTATTAGTCTAGCTTTAATACGGACTTGCACTCTTAATACGGAGTATGGACTTGAAAGCTCAGAAAATTGAGGTTTCCGTATTAAGGGCCACTCTCCGTATTAGTCTAGCTTTAATACGGACTTGCACCCTTAATACGGAGTATGGACTTGAGAGCTCAGAAAATTGAGGTTTCCGTATTAAGGGCCACTCTCCGTATTAGTCTAGCTTTAATACGGACTTTCACCCTTAATACGGAGTATGGACTTGAGAACTGAGAAAATTGAGGTTTCTGTATTAAGGGCCACTCTCCGTATTAGTCTAGCTTTAATACGGACTTGCACTCTTAATACGGAGTATGGACTTGAGAGCTCAGAAAATTGAGGTTTCCGTATTAAGGGCCACTCTCCGTATTAGTCTAGCTTTAATACGGACTTGCACTCTTAATACGGAGTATGGACTTGAGAACTGAGAAAATTGAGGTTTCCGTATTAAGGGCCACTCTCCGTATTAGTCTAGCTTTAATACGGACTTTCACCCTTAATACGGAGTATGGACTTGAGAGCTCAGAAAATTGAGGTTTCCGTATTAAGGGCCACTCTCCGTATTAGTCTAGCTTTAATACGGACTTTCACCCTTAATACGGAGTATGGACTTGAGAGCTCAGAAAATTGAGGTTTCCGTATTAAGGGCCACTCTCCGTATTAGTCTAGCTTTAATACGGACTTTCACCCTTAATACGGAGTATGGACTTGAGAGCTCAGAAAATTGAGGTTTCCGTATTAAGGGCCACTCTCCGTATTAGTCTAGCTTTAATACGGAGTTTCTCTCTTAATACGGAGTATGGACAGGCTTGGACTGATGGGTCGGGAATCGGGAACTTCCCGGTGGGCCACGAGGATTTTGTGCCGGCGGGCTGATCGGTCAAAAGAGGAAAAAAAGTAGAAAGCAATTGCTGTTTTGATAATGTTTGTGATTTTAAAAAGTTAACGTCGAGGGCCGGTCGGTACAAATATTTCCTGAATGCTATTGGACCGTAAGTCCAACCCTGGTTATTCTTTTAGTTCTCAACAGGGTGTGAGAGAAGACCTCAAGCGTGTAAGGGAGATTGATTCATGGTCCGCAAATATTATTTTGAAGTTCTTTTTGTACCTGAGCGCTGCTATGTTAGAAAAATATTCTAATAGTCTTTCAAGGTTTTCAGAGAAACCGGGAACGTGTTATCAAGAAACTTCTAACTGTCAAGAGATCGACCACGTTCGATATGCCGAAAATTATAGGCGTTATACGAGGTAACATAAACACGTTAAAATCGCGTACACAGCACATCGGATAGTGTCGAAAAAGTGATAAAAGCAAATGCAGTATTTCGCAATCGTCAACTAATTACTTGAGACACGCATAATAGTATTTGCCCACAAGATTATTTGTTTTACGCGACACGATAGTCCACAAATACATCTATATTTATATTTGCTGGGAACCATCGTGGTACAGAATGTTTGCTCTAACCGTCGCGTCATTCGACTTTCTCTCGACAAAACTCGGCATTCGATGGAAAATTTATTCGTCATCTAGTCAAATTCAAATAGATTTGATCACCGCGGCGGTCGTAACGAAGGTGCTGTACGTAACTCATATCCTCTCGTCGAGACTAAATAATTTGTTCACGTCTCCAAACTCGAGAACGGGGCTCAGCCTTCAACAAAGAAATTTTTCAAAAGCTTAACTGAGGATTAAGGTTTGAAGGAGGTTATTCGCGGATAAAGATTCTTGAAAGACAGCGGACAGGAAAGTAGAGAAATGATTGTGGAATAGTGAAGTACAATTTTCAGCCCTATAAACAGAAAAGTTAATGAGAAAGAGGGTATCTCCCTCTTCTCCCTCCAAAAAGAAGAAAAAAATATTATGGACTATATAAGCTTACAAGTGAAAGAGAAGATATAAAATCTTCCAACCAGTATGGATTTGGGAACATCGTCTTTCTCGAGAAAGGGGTCCTTGATTCTAAAAGATTTTAATATGTATTTTCAGCTCATATAACCAAAATATATTTTTCAATCTTCATTATACGCGATGGCCTCGAATATGAAATGATAGAAGTAAACGTATACGACGTGCTTTTTTGGAAATAGAGATCGCAAAATGAATCTCGAAACTACCTATATAGTTCACCAGTTTGCTTAGTTCATGTTTTCTCATAATTTTGTTTTTTCATCTTCGAGGATAAGTTTTATTTATAGTTTACTCCGGAAACAATCTCAAAAAATAATAGACGTATGATGTAAACTAGGTGGCCGAGGTAATTCTCATGTGATTTTTGTCGGAAGGACGATATACGCGATGCTGTTATCTGAAAAAGGTCCTATCATTATTTCCATCTGTCGACCAAATAATTGAAGATTTTAATGATGTTCGTATTCCTTCTGCCCATTAAGACAAAATATTATCTAGGTTTTCGTATGGGAACTTATTTGTATCCGACGGTATACGAGCTTCGTCTTTATGGAGGGCGCGTATTTATTTGGTCATGCAGATACATATAAATTTTTTTCCCAGCGATAGTAATTAAGGCGTGCAATGCGTGACTTCGCCACATTATTCTGAACGATTCGCGCGCAGAACGAGGACTCTGCCGTTTCTCATTTGCTCAATTGAATTGAATTTAACATTTAGCTGACTTTCAATGGCGGAATGTTCTGATGAGAGAATAAATCATCGACTAAAAGATGAAGCGAATTGAAGATGATTATACGAGAGGATATTCGAAAGGAGTGCCTTCTAAACTACAATGTCGACTTGAATCGATTTGCGCTATTTCAATCAGACGTCGACTCATTGATTTCAATCGATGTAGTACCATCCAGCCCCGAATGACTGCAGGAAGTCGACTCAAAATTGACCACTGCTTTTTACCATCAATTCCTCGTAGGCGTCGAAATTGAGTCCAATTCCGATATTGTAGATTGATTTCGATCCAGAATTGACGACGATTTTGGGTCGATTTTGCAAGGATTATGCGTCATTCATCGTTACCAGACTTGCACAGCTTAGATTTTAAGTGCACAATCTGCGATAGGGTTTCAGAATCGAGATCAAAATGAATCGACTTTCGCTATCAGATTTTAATACCATGCGGGGACCCAACTTCGCTTAAAATCTCTACAAATCGAGGAAAGTAGCAGGAAAAAGACGGCTTCGCATCCTTTATAGAAGAGAGATTTACAAAAATTGCAGTTTGGTGTTCTTTGAGAAAGGAGATTTCCAAGAGACTGTATAGAAAGAAAAGAAGAATAATATTTGATAGAGGACTAAAAATAGCGTAGATTGCGGATTCCAATAATTTTTCCTGATACTTCATCTTCCCCGACAGTGGTTTGAATTAGCTCGATAAAGATGACGTAATGAACAATATCAATTTTTCGAATATTGTCGAAGATGAGTCGTCCTATTTCTTGACGTAAAAAAAAGTTTCAAAAATTCAGATCAATCGATACGCATCACTAGACAAAAGATTACATAAAAATTATTAAATATATGGCGCGTGGCCACGCTGCTTTTTAAATGTACCAGAATTAATAAACCCTTTTTTTTTTATGATATATTTACCTACGACAACGTATGAATTGCATTTTTCACGAACATCGTTTCGGAGATTAATATTTATTCGTGTGGAACAAAGAAGTCGAGTTCCTGGTCGATCAAAAGAACAGTCAGACCTACATAGCAAAATAAAAGTGAAGCCCATAGTCACAAAATGATGATTCCCCATACACACGTGATTGTTTTGTCGATTTTAATGTACCTGAGATGTTTAATTGTTTTACGTAATTATTTACGCAGCGTGCAGAGGTATCTCTCAAACTGAAATGATTTGACGAAATATTTTCAGTCAACAATATAAAACCAAGCAATCGTTGAGGTATCGTCCCGACCTCTCGGTCTGCTCCATACTGTACTGAACCATGCATGGTAGATGAAACTCCTCTTTAGAGCTGCTAGTATAAGTATTCCCTTTTTTTTTTGTTGCAGTGATAGATTCCAGCGGGAAAATACCCCCGAGCTTGCTTCGGGGCAACATCAATCAGTTGGGCGACTTCGATCAGTGCGTGAGCGTTTCTGGAGTCATGGAAAACAGCAGCAATATTTTCGAGCCATCGGAACCGATCTACGGCAAATATTGTCTGGCTTCCATAGATGTTACCTTGCCATGGTCGATGCGTACTATTAATAGCTTGATGCATTCTCATTACGTTATTCGAAGCCGATTAAACGATGTAAGTGAGCAAGTCTATGACATATTTCATAAATTTGAAGAAAATTAACTTCATATCGTAAACCAGTCACTTCATTCATAAAATCTAGAAAGAGTAATTCTAGCTAAAGCTCGTTTTAATAGCGCATTGTTGAGGAAATGAATGAATGTAGGTATATCGAGTAAAATCATTATCCGCGGTTGGAAGCGGTAAGAACCATTATTTGTATTGTATACATAACCGTATAATAGGATTAGTGTGCGCAGCAGCGTACTTTGTGTAATTACGCGGTAAACCCGTATAGATGCGGTGAAGGCGAGAAATGTGCCGTCATTCATTCAAAATTTTCTCTTCTCGGGAAGTTCGCGCCTTATAGAAAACCACAAAATTGAAACGAGACCGGCGTCGTTTTATTTTTGTGATATGTGAGTCCATGAAGCCAATCCGGGAATGTTCGCGTGCAATGAGATCTGATAAAAGCTGAGGACAAAGAGTGATGAGAGTCAGAGAGTTCTCTTCATTGAAATTTGACAAGGGGGTGAAGATATTGAAACCAATTTCGAGACTATATCGTGTCTTGTTTTTCTTTTATGATGAGTTATCATAGGATTGGTTATGGGGTTCGTGCGTTTGAACAATGTGAAGATATTTTCACGAAATGCTGGAAAAGCTCGCGATCTTTTTGTGAGGCGGCTCATTGTCTTCACTCTCTCCCTATGGATCTACTTATTACATACACATTACATTCTAAGCTTTTGTCGAATCTTTCTACGAAGCCCCTCCATTCCTTGGATTTTCTTGAATTTGAGTTCATCACACCTTTGACCACAATTGACCTTGACCTACATAGGAAGCACCTGGATGACGTCTTAGGCCTGGCTGTCCTTTTCATGCTACCTCGAATGGTTCCGAAGAGCATTAGCGAGAAGGGGGCAAAATAATAATCGTCCCATTGGCGAGGTCAATGATCTTGACCTGAAGTCGTGCCCCCCATCTGGATTGACCTCGACTTGCAGAGACACCACCCACGTGACGTCATAGGCTAGGCAGTATTGAGCCTATTATGCTTGCAAAAATTACAAAAGTCGTAGCTTTCTGTTTTTTGACACGTTTCATGGTTTTACTTTGCCCTTACCCCTGAACTGAAATTTTTCGAGTGCCCCCCTTCATCCTATTTAGCGCGTAACACCCTCCTCACTCTCCTTTCTGCGTGGGTGATTCCAAAATTTGCGAATTCGACTCGCGAGTTCACCTCGGTTAGTTTATACAGCAGGTTTCTACTAGCTTTATAATGGCTTTATACTAGCTTCCCACCCCCCCCGTAGGATTTCACTAGTCTTAAACAGTGATCTGCTCCAAGATAAGGGCGACTAGCAACAAAACGAAAATCTCCCAGGAGGGTGAAAATGGAGTTCAATTGCTAGTGCTGCCAGATCTATGGATTTTTGGTCCTCAAAAGTGAGGATTTTGCGTAAAATAAGAATTTCTTGCGCGGAAGGGAAAAGTACATTAGACAGTTACACGAGAGGTACTCTTCTCCTGATCGTTATAGACTGATTTGGACCAAGGTGTTTGAAAAGAGGTTTGCTCAGTTCGATTGTAAACAAAACGCAACCCGCATGCACATATAAAAATACATGGGACACGGAACCGGAATTAACGTCACCCGGTTCCGTTTTACATTGTTTTAAATGGAGATCAGCTGATGTAGCGCCTTGTTGTTTACATTGAACTGAGCACACCTCTTTTCAAACACTTTGGATTTGGACTACAGGGAGGTACAAAGTTTTATTGAAGAAGCTGTGAAAGTTCTGATTGATGATATGATGTTGGTTTGTTCACATACACTCATACCAGTACTGCCAGGTCTGGGGATCTTTGATCTTCCAAAAAGATACGCATACAGACTTCTTGCGCTCAAGGGAAAAGTACCTTGGCCAATTATATAAGAGATACTTTTCTCCTGCGATCGTTTGATACTGCGGTCCCTGGTACATCGAGTCGATCAAGGGAAGAGTACCTTGGGCAATTATATGAGAGATACTTTTCTTCTGATCGTTATAAGCTGAAACTGCGGTCCCTGTAACATCGAGTCGATCAATGGAAGAGTACCTCAGTTACTCCTACGAGAGATACCTTTCTCCTGATCGGTATTGATAAATATCAGTGAGTACGTCCAAATCTGTTTTTAGGTCTTACGAAAAATGACGCATACGGATTTCTGAAAATATCCGGCAGCAGTGCTACCCTTTCCCCGGAACGGGTACTTGATGCTAATCGCCCTTATTTTGGAACAAGTCACAACTGGGCTCATAATAGGATATCCCCCGGGCGTATTTTCCAGTTTATATACTAGGTTCATACTAATTTGAGATGTACGGACTCCTCAAAAATACGAGACCTGTTCAGAGTAGAGCGGAAAGATTCCCCCGGACGAGTTTTCAATGAAGGTGGGGAGCAAGAGGAATTCAGATGTATCTGGGAAGACATCTAAAAAGAGAAGAATCTTGGAAAAGGGAAGAAGTTTTTCAAGTCAGGCCAAAAAAAAAAAACGAACCAATTTTGCCAAATTTCACCCAAGGGTAACCAATCTGACTTTCTTAGAGTTTTTGCGAGACGAAAGGCATGACTGTCTGGAAAGAAGGCTGGAACATGCACGCACATTGTTGTGTAGAATCGGCCTATGACGACTCTACTTAGCTGTTACCAGATCTGCATGTTCCAGACTTCCTTTGAGACAGCCATGCGAGAGGTCTTTACTGGTTAAAGGTTGGAAATTTGCAATCCCTCCTCCCACAGACGATCACTAATCGTTTTTCCAACTAGTCAATGATGGTCAAGTACAGAAGAGGTCAATAAATGCTCCGAAATCACCATCCCCCGCCGAATTCGTCGCACCCACCGATATTAATTTAGTTTCTGGATCATTTTACTGATGTCCTCTGGATTCTTCTGGAACAATTACTGAGGTATCTACTTCGAACCCTTCTGCTGAAAAATTCATTGCCCTCCTCGAAACGTGTCTTTCCCCCAATATATGTCAATCCATAAACAAAATATGTATATCAATTTTAAGATAGTCTCCTTGAGGGCTCTCCTGCAGCCTCCTCATTTCTGAAAGTTTCCATGAGCTTTCTAAGAAGAAAAATGTTCACCTCCAGATGCATGCTCACTCAGCACGTTGGGCACTGGCACAGATATGTAGACGATGCACTACATCTATGAACCGAGTCAGTAACGCATAGCTACAATATAGACTTCCTTCTATTCCTTAATTCTCTTTATCCTTCCATAAACGTCACGATCGACGCCGGCATTGAATTAATTAATTGTTTAGACCTTTCCATCACTTCACGTGAAGGCAATCAATTTTAGGAAGGTGACCTACATAGATACTGCAATAGGATAGATACCCCCCTCATAGTATGAGCATGTTGCCTATCTTACAATGAATGTTCACCCCTCTCACACCCAAGCCTTCGAAAGAGGGTTCGACGATATCAAGCGCATTTGTAAGATAGGATATAAATAAATTGATACAAAAAGTGATTTCTAGGACTCAAGATGCCAAGACTACTCACAAAAGAGACGCAATCCAGGAGAAAGGAAATGGATACGACCGCATCCTCTACATTGACAAGCTTTCTTCTCACTTATTTCATTCACCGACCTGCCTCATACAATGTTAAACACTTTGAGAAATCACTTTCCTTGATTAGAAGGTCCTGTCCGCCTCGATGACCATTCTTCAGTGCGGCAATCCTACCTTCGTTTATATTGGTCAAAACAGCTAGAGCTCTTAAAACTGGACTCAAAGAGCAGAAGAATGCTTTACTCGCGAGTCGTCCTCGTAATTTTGTAGCCCATCTTCTGGTATCCGGACATTCAAGTTCGCCTCCATACATGAGGAGAGTTCTAGAAACAAACGTGTGGCTCTAGAGTCCGTAGAAATAATCACAAGCAATATTCATAATACTCAAAAATCCTGTCTTCATTCCTTGCTGATACTGCGTTGTGAGGTAATTGTGATTAGGATGGTGTCATCCTCAGGTTTGTATTTATTTGTCTGTACCTCTGAACCATGTTCTTGCCCGAGAATCGGCATCTAGGATACCAGATCAACGGATTTTTGGTTCTCAAAAAAGGTACGGGTTTTTCTTTTTTATGGAATTTACGTACAATACGGATTTCTTGCGATCAAGGGAAAGGTATACCTTAAACGACGGTACGAGAGATACTTTTCTCCTGCTCGTTGGGAGCTGATACTGCGATTTTTCACAATATTGAGCCGATCAAGGGAAAAGTACCTCAGCTACATTTATTAGAGATACCTTTCTCCTGATTGTTATTAATGGATCAATCGAAATTCGTAGAAATCTGTTTTTAGGTCTTACAAACAATGGCGGATACGGATTTTTGGTACTATCACCTGGCAGCACTGATCGGCATTCAATCGTGCGATACAATACAAAAATCTACGACTGACGGGTCGTAAGCTGAAATTAGGAATTAATACTAGCATGATATGCCCAGAATTGCCCAGCCTCTGTATAGTCTTTGTGCAGATCAAGGTCAATCTACATCAAAAGTATGACTTTAGGTCGAGATCATCGGACTCGTTCGTGGGAAGGTAATTATTTTGCCCCCTTGTCGCTGATGGCCTTTGAAAACCTTTGAAGTATAGCGTATAGAAATAACAGCCAGGCCTATGACGTCACTCGGGTACCTCCCATGTAGGTCAAGGTCAATCGTGATCAGAGGTGTGACAGATACGACCGCGTGGATTCAAATTCAAGAATTAAAAGTTGGAAGCCTACAAGTAGACGGGCTTCATAGAAATACAGTGAAAAGATTTAGGATGCGTATGTTCGGAAATAAAGACGATGGAACGTCTCGTAAGAGGCTCTATAGTAGTGAAGAAGCTTGATAAAAGTTGTTTCAGCATTTCCTCACAAATTAGAGCAATCTGGAGCGGTAATTGAGAAAGAAATTTTCCCCAGGCTAGTTAAGAAATAGGAAAATCTTTGTCCAATATCGACGAGAGATACTTCAAGCGCGAGAGGGAGATGGAAACATTGCCCAGTATTCGTACAAATGCGAGGGTAATGAGTTACAATTATTATGATTAAATCTTCAAAGTGTTTCTGGACCATGTCACTAAAATCATCAGAATAAATCATTACAAGGTTGGTCGTTGAGCAGCGTCA
This sequence comes from Aspidiotus destructor, assembly GCA_035079395.1. Taxonomy (NCBI): domain Eukaryota; kingdom Metazoa; phylum Arthropoda; class Insecta; order Hemiptera; family Diaspididae; genus Aspidiotus; species Aspidiotus destructor. The sequence goes on along the minus strand of JAVHKZ010000015.1, from coordinate 21,852,839 downwards.
GATGCTTCGAGACGTTCAACCGACACCTTTTTTTTTTAAAAAAAGAAAGGTCGGACAAATTTTACGACGCGCTCTTTTACCTTCGCGGTATATATTTGGAAGTGTTGGGCAGTTGTAAATTAAGTCTTCGAGTGCAAATATACGTCTTTAATTCAATAAAAATGACTTATCAAAGAGTAATTTTTAGGATGATTCACAATAGGTACGTACACATGCACCTACTACTATATTTGTATCTGCGGTCAAATCAAAGAGAGTATTGCACTCATCGCACTTTTCGTACACGCGAGCTACATGAGTCACGAATAGAACGTGAGCCTCAACTTAATGCAATGATGCGACGACCTTGCGCCAAAAGTGAAACCAAAGCGATACGTCTAATAGAGTAGAGGACACTAATGGTCTCACGTATTACACTTCTCAATGAGAGTTGAAAGTACACCGCGTAGACCGTATCGTCTACCGGTTTCATGAATGTAAAACGACGCGAATCTTGCTTATTAAATGAGTATTTTATAAATATAGTTAGACTGGTCTCTTGATTTTAATTTTGATTTGTTTCAGCCTGGCCACCGTATTCCGAAATTCGCTAGTATGAATTGGGCGCTGTGCGTACCGCACACCTGTACGAACGAAGACGTCAAGGATTTGATAGTCAAACATATGCAGAAATTTGAAATACCGGGTCTCAAGAAAGACGTCTCTGTGGAAGATTTCATGTGTCAGACGAAAAATAGGACCAATCGTGTAACGATTGCAACTGCTCTAACTATGTAATGTTTTTTACAATATTGTGTGATCGTATTTTGTGTCCCCTTAGCGACAATTCAAATTCGTTTAAGATGAATGACGACAAAAAGCTATAGAAATAGCAGATCAATTTAAGATTCAAAAACGTAGAGGGTGCTTCAAATACGAACTGAATTTCAATTGCTACTGGGCAAAATTACAATCAGTGTCGTGGTGGTCCACATTTTTGGGCCGGGTTATTAGCTCGTCAAGCCCCCAAAACTCTTATAGTTGAACTTTCAAGAATTTTCGCGGGCTTTCTTTGGCCGGGGATTCTCAGCCACCCAGCCGAGCCAGCACGACACTGTTTTGAATACAGATTCTAGACAGATTTTAATATGCTCTCGTTTTACTTTTCAGCTCATTATTCTTATTTGTGATCGCGCTGTCTATCATTGGAATTTTCTTTGATGAACAAGACTTGGCTGAAAAATCTGCAAAATGCACTGGTAAGGAAACTTTTTGTATTCATCCTAGTTTGAACGATTTTTTCTCTCGATTCGACCTGTTACATATGAATCTACGATTTTCCTACCCATACCTTATTTCCTGGATGTGGGTTTCCACACCACCATGACTTTGAAACTAGGAAACTCTCCTGATGGAAGATGAGTAAATTTTGTCTCGAGCCAATACATAACTTGGTATACCACTAGCCCGAGAGAAATGTAGTTTTGGCTCCTGACATCACACCCTTGATCCCGATTGATATTCACTTCCCTGATGATGTCACAGTGGAGCTTCTCAGGTTAGGTAGGGCGCATAGTCTTTCAATTGGGGTTTGAACCTAGAACCTCACTTTACTAGTAATTCTCATCTTTTCTTCACCAGCTTCGTCGTTCAACTTTTTCTGCTCTCCCGACCTCATATTTTATTGTTGTATTATTTCTAATTCATATCTATTCATGTAATTACGATACAGACCCGTATACGAAACTGTGGTATACTGCGTTAGAGTCGTTCTCGTTGAAGAAAAATGTCAGATCTTTAATCTCTGTAGCTGCACCTGTTGACGACGTTTCGTGTTTGCATGGCATAAGGGCGATGAATGCAATCGCATTATTGCTTTCTCATAAATGCATGCAATTGTTGTATTACTCGTTCGTCAACCGGACACAAATGTCCGAGGTGAGCTCCACCACTTTTCGCATTTGAGACCATAGACTTCTGAAAGCTGACGAAAGTACTTGTGCTTACAGATCATAAGCTATCCGTATTCGATGTTAGCTCGATCAGCCATCGTTTATACGGATTCGTTTATTCTCATCAGCGGATGCTTGGCGGCGCAGTGCTTCTTGAAGAACTTCGAACGCAAAAGCAGCGGTGTAGTCAAGAATTATGTGAATCGCTTCCTGAGGTAAGTCATTGATTCGCGAGTTTAGTAGATCCAGTTTACGTTTCATCTTACTCGTGTTTTCCTCACAGACTCACTCCGAATTTGCTAGCAATTATATTATTCTGTACTTTCGTATTACCCTTACTCAATTCTGGTCCGCTGTGGAACGCGGTGATCTCAAGGCATTCCGAGCTATGCCAGAAATACTGGTGGAGAAATATTCTTTACATACACAATTATTTCGGTTTTGAGGAAATGGTGAGTAAAGGTCGTGTCGGACGCTGCTCAACGATAAATATCGAAATAATGATTGTTGGATTTCTGTTCCAGTGTCTCACGCATACGCATCAACTCGGTATCGATATGCAACTGTACATAAGTTCACCTGTGTTAATCTACCTGTTGTGGCGTTTTCCTCTCTTAGGAGGTTCACTGTCCTTTATTTTAGCAACGTTGTCGACGTATTTAAGATATCAAGTTACTTTCCAACATAATCTTAGCCCAATTATATACTACGGAGTTTCGTAAGTATAGAAGTGTTATAATGTTCCAAATTTATGAATGATTTTGTAATTGTATTGGTGAATGAGGAAACTTGAGTCAAAGAATAAGAATAGAAAATTTTTTGGCGTAAAAAATTCGAGCCCTTCTACACCCCTCTATTAGCTAGTATAGAGACAGAAAATTTTCAAGCAGAATAGGGACTTGGAAAAATTCGTGACATCGTGATTCTTAAGGGAATTGGAAAAATTCCGGGCTCTTCTATTCCCCTCTATTAGCTAGTATTGAGATTTAGAAAAATTTCAAGCAGTATACGAAGTTGGAAAAATTCGTGACCTTCTTGACTCTTAACACTGGGACTTGGAAAAATTCCGGCCTCTTCTATACCCCTCTATTAGCTAGTATAGGGACTTAGAAAATTTCAAGCTCTTCTATGGGTTGAATCTTCAACCCTGCTCCATGAGCTTGTAGATTTTATTTTCAAGAATCCATATTCGCCATTTTTGCCAAGACCTCGAACAGTTTATCAATAATGATCAGGAGAAAGGTAGCTCTTATACGAGAAACTGAGGTGCTTTTCTCTCGATCGACTCCTGTTAGTGAAGACTGCGATATTAGCTTACAACGATCAGGAGAAAAGTATCTCTCACATGGATGTCTAAGGTACTTTTCCCTTGAGCACAAGAAATCCGTATTTTACGCAAAATCTGTACAAAAATCCATGATATCCTTTTTGAGGACCAAAAATCCGTAGATTTGGCAGCACTGGTTGAGTAACAACCGAATCCATTAAGAGTTAGTGCACTACCAACTACCAATTTTTGCATATCAAACGATGCAATCAAACAATCACTCAAAAAAAGAAATGCTCTTCCTTGCATTCAACAAGTTCTCCTCTTGCTTCCGGACAAATGTAACTTAGATCCTTCGTACTCATATAGACAGTAAGCAGAAGCCCCTTTCTGACATGAATAACTTGGTGCTTAGAATCTTTTAAAGTCAACCTTTTCGGACATATCGCTCGAGAATCAAAATTTCCCCAAATGTCAAAATTTTGACTTATTTTATATCTTTCCTGAAGTTTCCTGAAATCAGCCCCTGATTTCAAACTTTGCAAGTTCGCACCATCCCCGCGAGTTGTCCCCTTAATAATCCTGTGTATTGCATTCCTTCTCTTCCTTTATAATAAACTATGACGTCATCAACCGTGACCCAGAGCCTGATTCTAAAATATGCCCCTTGAACATATTTTGATGTCTCCATCCTGTTGAACAACTTAAGTCTCTGTGGCAAAAACACCCGTATTACGTCCCCATTATGTACGAAAAATATCACCAAACTCCCCAAAATTGACCCAAAATTGACCCATGGAGAAATTTTGAGGACATTTTGAGGACTTTTTGCCATCAAATGTTCAACGGAATGGCAAAAAATGCTCGTGTCATGTCCCCATTATGCATGTAAAATATTCCCTAAATTCCCACAATGGTTCCAAAATGTTCTTATCGGAAAATTTTGGGGGTATTTCGGGGGGAGCTTTTGCCACCAAATGTTCAATGGGGCCAGATCAATCTACCTCCCTCCATACTCATAATCTATAAGTGGCTTAATAGGCTTTTATATTGCTGTATGTTGGGCTTCTATTAGGCCTTATTTCATAAAACCTATTACAAGGCCTCTTATAGTTTAGTATACAGATAGCCCAGTAAAATGGAGGCTAAAAAATTAGAGGCCATTGCAGGTTTGCAAGGGCAGCGGGAAACCCACAACCTCCCGCGCTCGCGATCACGTTGACGCGAAAATGCCCCCTCAGAAAAAGAGTTGGCTGGGCTCTTCTCAGTATACTGCATGCTAAGTCTCATATAATGAAGGCTGGAAATTGAAATTTTTCCAAGTCCCTAAAGTAGGTCAAGGTCAAGATCATTGATGACGTCATAAAGCATCCCGGCTAGAAGTTAAAATTGTTTTGTCCTTTAAGTAGGTCAAGGTCATTGATGACGTCGAACAGCGCCATACGTCACGTCACGTCACGCAGTTCACAGAAACTACCAGACGCGAACGCGGACGTTTTCTGAGGATGTAATCCCCCTAACGAAATGGATAGCGGGTTCCCCGCTAAAAATATCCTGGCGGAGCCAACAAAATAGAGATCATGTTTCATGTAATTCTCTTTTTCAATAGGTACACAAGTATTTTGCTGTTGTGTCAGTATGACCGTCTAAATGGTATATGAAGAATGAATTCTGATGCGCTTTTAACAATTTGTATCATCTGTACTGTACCTCAGTTGATACCTGGGTGGTTGCACTTCTCTCTTGGTCTCGTAGAAGTCCACTTTAGTATATTTAGAGCTTGGTCCAGTTTGAGTCTACTCTCGAATATTTAAGCTCTAATAGCTTTTGAGAGCTCTCTCACTCTGCAAGTTTGCCCCCCTCCTTGATCTAGTATAAGTCTACTATAGCTTATAGTGAGCTCACTCCTTACTCTAATATCAGTCCAGTTTAGAATATTTCAAGCTAATAGCTTTGCTCCGCTCATTGGCGCCCTTCATGGGTTAGTATAAGCTTACTTTGGAATATTTAAAGCTAATAGCTTTTATGTGGCTCCTTGGTTAGTATGAGCCTACATTGAAATATTTCAAGCTAATAGCTTTTGGGGAGCTCACTTGTTCCTCTCATTAGCCCTCCTTCTTGGTCTAGTTCCAGTTTAGGCTAATAGCTTTAGGGAGCTGACTCACCCCTCTCATTAGCCCTTCTCCTTGGTCTAGCTCCAGTTTAGAATAATCTAGCTAGGCCTAGTAAAAGCCTAGTGTATGAAAGGCTAAATCCCGGTATAAGCCTAGTATAATACGTCTACATATTCAACTAATGTACCCGCAAATTTCTGAATCACCTGCCAGGCGTAGGTTTCCACTTATTATTTTGGGGGAGGGTATACTCGTGATTTTCCAATGGTGTAGTGGGTAAGACTAAAAACATGAAACATTGTAAAAGTAGTACCCCAATTTTTGAATCAGCCGGCATGACGTCATCAGCCTTGACTCGGAGGCCTATTACAAGGGAGACTCGAGCAGTATTGTATTGAGTTACTTCTTTTCTTTTTAGAAGTATCGCCTTTTTTTCGTGTTATTATTATTAGGCTCAGTATAATCAAGACTGTTGGGAGGCTTAAGAGCGGAGTGAGCTATGCCGCGAATAGAGGAAAGTAAAGAAGAGAGAGCTCTCAAGCTGATGACGGCACAGGCAGCCGTCACGGCCACTGATAACGACGTCACAGGTTTTCGTTCGCCCCCCGCCCACTAAATAGCCTAACTTACTGTATAATTCAGGAAGCCGGAAAATATTTACGTAAAATATATTGAAAATCAGTAGACAAAAGCCAAACATGATCTTTATTTATTGGCTCTGCCGATCTCATTTTTCACGTCTCACCTCTCCGTTTTGGGACCCCTTTCTATATGACCAGTTTTTCCAACTTCCCCTCCTATCACCTAAGGCTTGAAGTCGAAATTTCCTCCTATCATATAATAATAGTATAAAGCTAGAAGTCGTAGCCTAGTTCAAGTCCAATACATTGCATGTTGATTTCGCTCCTTCAATGAGCAAGATATGCAACGCTTCAAACACCATGAGACTCAAAAAAGGCACTTCCAAAATACCTCATAAAACAGGTTCCTGCCTCCCTTTACTTAACTCTGTAAAAGAACTTGTGAATTTCTAAGAAATATGTTGGTCAAGGAGCTGCGCTAAGCAGTGGCCTCCCTTGTATTTATCCTCGTTAGAAGTACTTCAATTAAGTATTCAAGTATCTTGTCAACCATGTTCACATTCAATGAGTATCAGTATCAGTTTTCTCATCTGCCTCCATCATGTTCCATATAGTTCCTAAGCAACAGAATCGGTTGTTATACCATTTCGTCCTTCTAGCTCTTCATCTGGCTCCCCCCCCCCCTCCCATCTCTTCCGGCTCTCATCCGAGCACGCCTTTCATGCCAGAGTCTCTTTGCAGTGCTTTTGAGGTAGCTTACAATTCTCGCACAATCTATCATCATAAAGGTCGGTCTGCCACTACGAGAGTTCCTGTGTATGCTCAGAACGTAGGTTGCTCGCCCTTGCCACAAGGGCTGGCGGATCTAATTGGTATAGAGAAAGAAGGGACCATACCTAGTCAGCGCCATGAGCAAGAAGAATTCACATTCAACTTCCGTACCAACCTCACGTGGGTCTCTGATCGAGAGTTCATCGCCACAGGTTGAGTCGATTTCTTGTCAATCCTAAATTGCCCGCTAGATTCTGATCCTCTGAGCAAGGTTCAAACACTGTTCAGTTGACTGTCAGATCATCTTTATGCGTTCTCACAATGGCTGTTTTGAAAATGCCCGAGAACATTGGCGTCCAGTTACTTATCACGGAGGCAAGGGTGCGCCTAGGTCTGTCTACGCAAGTCTTGAGCAGGTAATTGCACAATATTGAAAGTATGACCCTATGGAACCGAGGCTACATTGAAACTCCTTTCTCGAAAATTACTGAAATTTTCGCTTTCTGGTTCATCTTTCGGAAGAAACAGACCCTGAACAAACTAAGCATCCTTGACTCTCACGGTCACGCTCTCCTCCTTCCCGTATTATTTTCATTTTTACGTATTAAATTATCCTACTTAGAAAGATCTTGTATCATGGGTGGCGAGATATGACCCTTATGCAGTCGCGAATCTCGAGAAAAAGATTGATGCGTGTTGCGATAAATCACGATAATCATCCGTCCGGCAAAGAATGACCTTATCCTTCTATTTTGTTACAGGGTATCGCAATTATTCAATACGGCAACATTATCGTACATACTACCAACTCATCGTGCTACCGTTTACATAATGGGAATTCTTCTAGGTTATTACTTACATTATAATTCTTCAGTTCCTTTAAAATTAAGTAAAGTAAGTATCCGACGAAGCACCAGAAACTAAATTAACATAATTGTACATGATGCGAGCGATGTAGAGTTCGTGTAGACTGGAAAAATATACTCATGCTAATCTCGTTTGTGGAGAGGACGTGTTATTGAAAATATTTATCTCGTTTTACAGGCTCAAGTCAATATAGGCACGTTCTTTTTTTCGACGTGCGGTTTTCTAGCCATATTTAGTACGTATTGGATGTCGAGTCCTACCTATAAGTATAGTGCTCAAGAAGCTGCTTTGTATATGGCGATTTCGCCCATTGTATGGTGCAGCGCTCTCATATGGGGGATCCTGATCAATGTGCACGGCTACACAGGTAAATACGAAAGATTTACAATTCTTAGCTAGTCGATTAGGCTCAGGGATGAGAAAATGAAATTAGTACACCTTGTGACGAAGGTTTGCAACTTTAAAGTACCTCTATGCCAAAGACCCAAAACACTCTTAGTGTACCGCATTACTCCAAGAATACAAATTGACCTGCTTTCGATGGTTATTGTTTATTTCTCCCGATTGAGCAGAAAAGCCAGGATGAAATTACGGGTCATTGCATCAAACGCAAAAAAGATAATTCAGATACTCGACAGATGCGGATGTCTGAATTGTTCTTTAAATTTTATTAGAAAATAACGAGTATGACTCGTGCGATTAATTTAATAATACATATTCTAAATGCGAAGGTCATTAAAAACAATACCACATAAGTACATCAAATGACTCGACCATATTGCTACATAATTATTCTTTTCCAAGTTTTTTTCGTAGGATATTGCGTGCGACGTACGACAGCTACTCTATAATTAAAATGTTCGTACAGACAAAAATTCGATTCATAGGCCTGCATGGAAGCGTCAATTCAGAGTCAGCAAGATCGACTGCTTTATTCACACGAACAGAAGAACAAAATTGATTTTTCTTTGATTTATTTCATTTTTTAAAAATTTTAAGTTTGACCTACTGACAATATTTAAGCAACTTATTTCCTTGGAAGAATGAACGCCCAGCTGATTGCGGTAGACAAGGTCATTATCTTCTTGCACTAGACAATGATTGTAGTTCTCACGTTATGGTAGGTGGGCAGCCTTTACATTATTATGTGGTCTTCGTTCGTCGTCATAACTAGAAAAAAAATGGTAATCATTAGAGAAACATTGAGGTATTAAATATAACATCAATAACAATGCTACTACGAAAATTGATTAAGGTGATAATCTAACAATTGAATTACATAAAAATACATAGTTAATACATCAAGACCGATAACCTCAACGGTTGTATGCCAATGAAGGGGTAAATGAACTTATAGAAGAGGAAAATGGTGGAGTTACATAACTACTAATTCTCCCTCCCTAACAGGTCTCTCAAAGTTAGGATTATAATAGAGAAGTCCTCGCTAGAAATGACCTACGAAAGTTTGTAAAGGAGCCGAAGACACTCACGTAAAAGTGCGTGAGTGTCTTCGGCTCCTCTACAATGTCAAAACCACGAGGAAACTCTATTTTAGACCTAAGAAACGGTGCCACCAACTGCCTCTTCGCTGATGACTTCAGTATCTCCCTGCTGACCACTTACTCCAATCAAACCTAGGGCTTATCCAACTATGAATTTCAATTTTCATGGCAGAGGCAATATTCCAAAAATGAGACTTACGTCCTATGCCTTTTCTCTCTTCGCATCTACAGAGATTCACCATTCCCATAATTCTTTGCCAAGTTCCTTGGTCCCTATTTTCGACTTTAATACCTCCTGGACCCCCTATTAAAATCTTAGGATGCCTCCCTACCGCTCTTCGACTGTCTCTTAATGCGCTACATATCAGCCTCTCACCTTGCCTGTACGCTCCCGATGATTGAAAGAAAAATTATGAGAGTAGAAAATGACTGCATGGCTTCACAGTAAACGGCGATAGAAGAAATTTGAGAACTGTGTACTATGAAATAAACGATTACAGGTTATTTCATGAAATTCAATCGCCGCTTCAAAGCCCCCTATTCAAAATGCTTCCAAATCCCTTTTGCGTAAGGATTACAGAGAAAATCTTCGAGGCTCCTCATGACGTCACAATCTGCGTTCTAAATTTTTCGAAATCCCCTTGCCATCATATAGAACTCGAAAGTAAAAATTCTTGCTAGTCTCAAGGTGAACAAGACGAGAAGAATGGAGAGAAAGAGAGTAAAGAAGAGATATTTTTGAGCCCTGGACTAGGTCGAGATCAAAAAAAGCCGACCGGTGGAGATGAAACAGACTCCATCTCAATTCTATGAAAAGGAAGGAGAATAAGAGAGCACAGACGAAAAAGAAAAAATGAGAAGGAAGTAAAAGAAGAAGAGGAAGAAAAAATATTACTCCATTACAGACAGTACGAATACCGGTTGCTGTTCCTCGAATATTGTGAGAATCAAGGGAGGTGAACAAAATAAAATCATCAATCGCGAGAAAATTTGAGAAAATATTCCAAGCTAACAGCTTTTGGGGTTCCCTCGCTCCGTCCGTTTGCCTCCCTCCTTGGTCTAGTATAAGTGTTGACATACTATGTACTAGGCTAGGGAGAGAGGGGATGAACTCGGTGGTTTCAGGATTAAAGTAGATTGTAATTCCGGCGGATCTGTCGGAAGAAAACAATACTAGACCTACTCTTGATATGCTGTAGTGTACTCGACGGAAGAGGAAAAGGAGGAAATACTAACCTCCTTTTTTTTTTTTTTTTTTGTAGACCCATTCCGGACGTTCCCGGTGGGGGAAGTTTATTCCCTATACCCCGCTGCTGAGTTACGTGAACAGTGCTCAACAGCGGGTAGAAAAAACTATTATAACTAGCCTCTACTCTTCTGTGTACCTAAGGTTTATCAAGGAGAGCAGAGGGTTCAGAGGGTTCTTCTTATGCTTAAGGCTACTTTGTAAATGGCTATTGTTTGGATGAAATGGGTTACTATTGTGAGATAATGTGAGCTATTGCAGAAACTTATGCGTAAGGCTAGTGGAAACTCTTATGCTGAAGGCTATGGAAGACTAGATGGTAGCTAATCCTTGCTATTTTGGGAGGTTAGGTGAGTTTCAGAGATTAAAGCGATGTCAACTTTCCCTGTTTTGAGACACTCCGTGAGTTCAAATTTGCAAGCTGATAAACCGTCAGCGTTCCATGTCATTATGCATGTGGTTTGACTGAGTTTATTTCGTGCCTGTAGGTTCATGGTACGATTTTTCAATTAATTTAAGCAGGACAGAAAGTATCTGCTTATTTTGTTCAAACATATTTTGTATTTGTTGACACATTGTTTCAAATTGCCCGCACATTTTGACTAGCTTAATATACGTATACTAGGTACACTAGATTCAGTATGGGATACATGATACTAACCCTTATATCCTCTACACGAAGCTAGGGTAGTAGGGTAGGTTGTATACGAGTCAACAGATTTCAGAGTTCTTCATTTTCCTCGCTTTTTGGGCTCACTGGTGTAGTGCCGGTACCAGTCGGCAACAGATCACCAGTCTGCAACACTTTTTTCACCAGTCTGTAACTCTTCAGAAGAGTTGCAGACCAGTGAAAAGTGTTGCAGAGTGGTGATCTGTTGCCAACTGGTACCGGCACATTCACCCCAATTCATGGTCTAGTTAAAGACTAGTATAATCTCAGTATAAAGCTAGTATAAAATTTTCTGGTATAGCCAAATGAGTAAACATTTACGGGTTCTTCAACGGAGTTGAATGAAAGGTGGCAGGGAACCTGTTTTATCAGGGGAGGAGGGGGGGGCTTTCCTTGAAAAAACGGTTCCAAGTCCCTTTCTAATCACCTACAGCTCAAAGGCTGAAAATTTTCCAAATTCCCTCCTATCATACACATATCCGGCTGAGGTCGAAAATTTTTTTCAAGTCCCCCTATCATATGTATTTATACTAGTATACAGCTAGGATAATGAAAGAAGGGGTTCTAGCCTAGTTGAAGTTTAGTATGCTGTATTTCAAGTCCCCTTCCGATCATATACATACAGCCGAAGTCGGTGAGTATCCTGATCAGAACAGCTCCTCTAAGTAACTAGATATGCAATGCTCCAAACACCACCCCTCCAATAAATTACAAGTCCCCTTTGGATCATCTTGCAGCAGGCCTGACAAGAGAAGGAGGGCAACTGGGGATTTTGTTTCCGGGCCCAGCTCTGTTGGGGGCAAAAAAAATTTAGAGACCATTGTACGTTTGCAATGGCAGCAGGGAACCCGCAACCTCCCTGGTACTCCTTCCATCATATATAGCCTAGTTTCCAAGTCTTGAAAATGATGACGTAATAAGTAGAACGCATTCGCGATCACTCGCGATCACGTTGGCGCGAAAATGCCCCCTCTGCAAATGAGTTGGCAGAGCTCTTCTCAGTATATATGTTACGGTAAATGAGTACAATTGGTAAATGTCCTCATTTTACCGGGCACCAAGGAAATAACCAGAAAATTTTGACATTGACCGGTAAATGTAGACATTTACCACTAGCAATCGGTAAATGTTGAAAACGAACAGAACAAAGGTAGTAGAAGCACCATCGGACCTAAAAATGAAGATTTTAAATTTTCTGGCGTAGCCAAATGATGAAAAGATCATGTTTCATGTCTAGCATCCGCTCCTTTGCTCCCAGTTTGGACCTAGTATACTATGACTGTATTGAACCTTATTTTGGACTTCGTCAGGATTGGCTTTGGTTCGGGGTCTCACGCCTAGTATAATGAGAGCTTAGCTTAGTCTAGTATAGAACATACTGTATAGGAAACTGAGCTTTGTTAATACAGACCTAGTCAGTCCCCCTTCCCAGTCTAGTATTGATCTGATGTATGTACCTAGGTATATTAGACCTATATAATGAAAGCTATACCTACTACAGCAGCCTGATTCAGGCCTAGACTGGGTCTAGTAATATGAGGTCTTTCAGTCCGGAAGCACACGCAACGCACGCACTTGAATCATACTAATACAGGCTTGAGAAAAAACGTAAACTGTTCTCGAACAATGAAAGCAGAGAGTTGAAATTGCAAATTGATTACCTAGAATTAGATGTCAAAGTTTTTAATGCGTTCCCTTAGGCCGCGTCGAGACGAGCGTAAGCGAACATACGAGTAAGTATAATGTAATCCAATAGATTGCAGATTGCATTATGCACACGCCTTCACGTTCATTTCGACATTTACCAAATGCAGGTGGTAAATGTCTACATTTGCCAAAAGTAGTTGGTAAATGTAGACATTTACCGGTAAATGCCAACGTGTACACGCTGTTTTCATCATTTACCAATTTCGCAGGTAAATGTCCTCATTTACCGGTAAAGGAGGACATTTACCGAAATTAACTCATTTACTGTAACATATACTGTATACTAGGCCTGATATAATGAAAGCTGTAAGTTCCCTAAAGTAGGTCAAGGTCATTGATGATGTCATAAAGCGTTACACGTCACGTCACGTTACGTCTCACCATGTAACGTCACGTCACGTCACGCAGTTCACAGAAACTCCCAGACGCAAACGTTTTCTGAGGATGTAATCCCCTAGCAAAATGGATAACGGGTTCCCCGCTAAAAATTTGTTGGGGGAGCGCTGTGTTTCTTGCCCTCAACTCAACTGGAGCTCTCGATGGCCCAGTCTTGCAGAACTGATATTCCGATCAAAATAGCTCCTTCAAGTAACTAGATATGCAATACTCCATACACCAATTGGCCTAGCCCCTTCAATCAGTCAGATACACAACATTTTAAACACCATAATACTCATAAAACAGGTTCCTTGCCTCCCTTCCACTCCGTTACAGAACCCGTGATTTTTCTCATGCGAGGTACTTTGAATGTTCCTTTTCTGAGTCTCATAATGTTTGTGGCGTTGCATATCTGGCTCATTGAAGGGGCGGAATCAATATAGCATATTGGACTCGAACTAAGCTAGGACTCCTTGTAGTATGCTAGCTTTACACTAGTATAGATGATAGGAGGGAGACTTGTAAAAATTTTGACCTTTGAGCTGTAGAAGATAGGGAGGGGGACTTGGAAAATGTCAACCTCCAAGCTACAGGTGATAGGAGGGGACTTGGAAAAATTTTGACCTCAAGCTATAGAACTTTTCGACCTCTGCCGGCGGACGTTTTTTCCGGGAGACCCCCCCCCCCCATTCGATAGAACAGGCATGTTTTATGTCTTTCTCATTAGCTAATGGCTTTTGGGGGATCACTCGCTTTTCTCGTTCGTCCGTTTTCTTGGTCTAGTATAAGTCCAGTTTACAAAAATTTCGAGCTAATAGCTTTTGAGGCTCACGCGCATACTATTTCCTGTACTAGAGAACTGTACCTGACGTCCAAATTTTCTAACTCCCAAGGTCATCCGTGTGGACGCCCGGACGCATTTTCGAGATTAAGAGGATAGAGGGAAGACATGAAACATGTCAAAATTACTTATAACTGTTTCTCTATAACTTTCCGTAACTCATAATTCTAGGTACCGGTAGATACATTATCATACCTACTTTAAATAAGAGTTTGCACATGCAAAACCGATGGTAATTACCAGTACCTATATTAGTTATGATATACTTTCTATTCTTGTTATCATCGTTAGCTAAATCTTGAAGTATACTACTGTAATCGGTCTTACCTTCGCATCTTCCAAACAATACAAGTTACATCAATACAGGCGCCTTACCTTATCGCTACCCACAATACGAGCAATCTTCAAACAAATATAATATACATGAATCTCGACCAATCATTAAACTTCATTACATGCGCGCGATACGATCATCTGATTCACGTTAAAATAATCATGAAAAAAAAAAAGATACCTAATCTCTTGTCGTACAACTTAACGCACGAAATGCGCTAAATCCTTAGTGAATAAAGTAGACCCTATATCCATGGCCAAATCTGCGCGAATTGCGTACGAATAAAATATACAAACTTTTCGTCGAGACAACGATCATAATTCATAGTGAAATTATAATATGAATTGATGCTGAAAGTTACGCAAGCTTTATATGTACCCATTGAGCAACACTCTCGAATTTATTAAAACCTTTCCAAACCAATCAATCTTGAAGATTTCAAGGTCACAGAAAATTCTTAAGTCTTTATTAGTTCTCTTTTATACATTCAATCCTCTCCAGTCAAGTTGGATTATTATTATAAAGATTCATAATCTGGAGGGACTTATAAATCTAAATGACAAGAAGTCTATATTTATCATAGAAGTTGTTTGACGGTAACTTTTTCATTTCTTTCAGGTTTCATAGGAGAAGTGTTCAAATGGCCAGGATTTCGAATTTTCACTCGTATAGCTTACGCAGTGTACCTGATACAATTTCCTGTTTATTTTTACAACGTCGGTACCGCCAAAACACCGACTTATTTTACAACTCAAGTGCTGGTAATAATAACAAATTTTTGTACACATTACAGTGTTAAAGTCTCGTGTTTGTGGCTAAATTTCTTATTAGAGCCGACGCTCAACTCATTGTATAAGATACCTACGGTACAGAATTCTTTCGCTTCGCGGTGACTTCAGACGGAACTTGAGACACGCGATCTACATTCTTTTTGAAAATTTAATCTTCAGTGCCCTTAAGGTCTCGATCTTTTAAGATCTTCGAATTCATTTTCCAATAATTCTACATGTTGGGATAAAAAAAAAGTGGATAGATTTTCTTTCAGAGGATGTTCCACGATAGTAATCAGTTCAAAATAAATGACTTATCATTTCAGCCCAGTTCATCATTAATCGTCGTATTTTATATTGTGTACAGTTGAATATTGAAGAATTCGCTGCGATATTTGGCCTGTCGATCATTCTAACGTTGTTGTTCGATTTACCATTTCAAAATATCAGCAAGTTAATCAAATTCAACAAAGTCAAGACAAACGTAGTCACAAATAGTACGCGTAAGTATTGCAATTGATGTAATTAAAAACGTGACGCAGTGTTCGAAGTTAACGTTGTGATGTATTTTCTCGTTTCCATTGTGTAGATCAAATAGTCAAAAAACACAGTGATTGATGATCTATGAGACCGTTTGCAGTATCAGCCAATGAATGAAATTTCGGTTCTATTTTTCTCAATTTGTTATGAAATAATTATTATTACCATTATAAATATATGTTTTCGAAAAAATAATTATTTTTTCTGAGGCTGAGTTATTGGACAGAATATTTCACTTACAAAAAATAATGTCAGTCAAACCCTCATCCTCTACAAAGACGCATGATTTCACTGATTCGGAAAATATCGAATTGGTTTCAAATTCGTTCACTTTCTGGCTTTCTTTGAAGACTTTTTAAAAATTAAACCAGTTTGAATGCAATGCCTATCTTTTTAATTAAAAACTAAACGAAACTAGATACTCTCTCATAAAAACTTTGCAAATTGAAGAAATTCGATTCGGCAGAACCATTATTACCTCCAAATATTCAAAAAAGTTGCGACCTATTTTCCAGATTAATTAGAATAATTATTAAAGCTTAATCTTGAATTTGATATTTTCAGAAAAATTACTATTCGAATTTTTTGTTTGAAATTTTATTGTAAAAATTTAACATCATCTTGTATTTTTAAAATACAACGCTCGAAATGTAAATACTGAACTCACAAGAGATAAACGAAATAATCATTGAAAAATTATCCAAAATAATTTCTTAATTCTCTTGATGAGCGAAATATGTCAATCAAGTGTTTATTGGTGTGGTTCATATTTCAAAATTAATCAGCAAAAAACCACAGAGAGGTTTGATCTGCAACACATACGATTCAGCACAATAGCAATCGTTGGAAGAGCTCATAGGAACTTAATTTTTTCAGGATGTCTGCGACATCTTTCTGCCTGTATCTTTCGAATCGTATTTCAGCGATGGAGGCCATTCGACTGCAACGTTCTATGGAAACATGAAGAGAAACAGAATTAAACACACAACTATAGTTTCTCGTCGAGTAATTAGAAACAGGATAGTCCACAGTAACAGGAGTCATTATTAAATTTGTTGTTCCTACTCTGTACGAATTTTCAAGTTTTGAATTATGACATCACTTACAGTCACATCGAGCGCCAAAACGTCCACCGGTATATCACCCAAAAACGACGCCATATTCGGTTGCGTGCGTCCGAAATCGCCATGAACAAATTCTTTGATGTAGGTTCCAGCTTCAGTTTTCAAATTCAGTTTGAAAATCGTCTGATCTACTCTTGATAAACGCAACGATGAGTAAATCTCCACATCTTACATAGTACTAATACGCAAAGAAAGAAATAAACTGTACCTTTTGGACAGGTAACATTGACACCGTGAGCAGTCAACTTATGAATTACTTTAGATCTCGTCGCTAAAGTTCGCCTATGTAATACCCGTATGGGTGTTTTTTGATGTATGGTGAACTCTTGCGTCGGAATTTTGCTTCGTATTTCTTCGATCGTCATTGGTTTTTCGATTACACACACACAACAATAATTCTTGGTTTTTGTCTCTTCTCCGTCTTTCAAATGGAGCATTTCGGCTCTGAAAGTAAAGAGGCTCCAGGTTGTTGGAAAACTATTCGACATGATTTCTTGCAGAAATTAATTTCTATACGCACTTGCAAACCAACTGTAAATCACGCACGAAAACTAATTTTTCTCCGCATTTATTTATCTCTTTTTCTACATTCCGTACTTTTTCTGGACTGATTTCCGAGACTCGCGGATTGATAAGTTCCACGGCGAACGGACGTCCATTCCCAAGAGTGCGCACGTCTACGTCTTCTCGTCCAGATGAAGAAAACCTAGAATCTAGAATAGACAAACATTTTTCATCTGTGAGTTTTCTTGTTCAGAGACTAGATTGTTCATCAACATTTCATTCCAACATCAATAAGAAGGAAGATTTTAATTAAACGAAATTTTGGAAATCGCTCGTCTTGACTCAGAACCTTGTAACTTCAATTTTTGATTGGGTACAGCTGGCTACTGCGGGCCCGAATCACCAAAAATTGGAGTTACGAGGTTTCGAGTTTAGACCGGCGAGATATTTCTCGTACTCACCACTTGCCTTCATGATTTCTTTCAACTTATTTGAAATGATCTCTTCAACAGATAATGCCATTTTTCTCTCACCATCCGGTAAAATCCAAGGCGTTTGGGATAATTCCCGTGAGTATTTATTATACCTACCTGTAAAATATTTCAAGATTTAACACAATACGATAGCAATTTTCCGAGGATCATGATGACTCTTACCGGCCAAGAAGATGGAATCTCGTTTTATAGAGACGGAATTGACGCGGGCATTTTCATTCGGCACAGCCATGGGAAAAGGGAACAATTTCGCAAAATCCGATTCATTCATCAATTTCATACAACAAGTCACGCCTAATTTGTGTTTTCTCGCTTGTTCTCGAATGACCGGCGTGCTGTGGAGATACCACGTAGAAATATTATATTACATGACGATGGGCAACCGTTGACCTTTATTCTCAACGCAAATCATTACTGACATAGGACTGTAATCTTTCCGATCGTCGACGTAGGTAAATTCAACCTGAATGGTCATTTCAGATTTTACATCCAAGCTTTTTCCAATCAGTTCGGAAATCGCCGGACAATAGAGGTGTCGCCACGATTCTTTCAGGCCAAGCCGGGGTGAATAAGGGCAGTCTTTATAAAGTTCTTGAAACCTTGTTTTCAGAAATACATATGTCGTATGTTCGCGTAACTTGCTACTAATAGGGATCACAAGACCCAACATATACGTCGTGCAGTCGTAATCGCATTTTTGAACCTCCTCCAGAACCTGAGGATGTAAATTAATTACTCAACTTTCAAGATATAACGAACAGATACGAGATTACCAATATTTACACGTTTCTTCGCTTCTTCAACGACTGCAGCTTCGAGTAAGCCGAGGCAAATAACGCAACTGTTACTCTTTTTCATTTTGTTATCATTCGATGAATCTTCGTAACCGTGCTGCACAATCAGGAACGAAAGATAAAAATTGAAACAAAGATGAATACAAACTTTAGTGACGAAATTATTCTCACCGAATCCAGATATTCGTCCGACAAAGACACGAATTCGGCAGTACAGAGAAAGCGATAAGAGCATAATTTGCAAGCTCCACTCTTCCGTAGTTCTTTATAGACTTCTCGATATTCCATTTCCTTTCCTGCGGCCATGTTGATCATGCACTCAAAATAGGAACAAGGGAACAATTTTAGATCAAAATCATAGACGAGTGATGTTTGAAATCGATGTTTAATCGGAGAATTTGAGATACACGAATGGACTTCATGTTTCTTCAACCAGATACCGGGAATTTTCACTCCACCATGACTTAGACCAACTACTGACATGGATGAATTGAGCTAAAAGTTTGCTGATAAGGAACTGAGGTGACAAAACGTCCGCGAGAGAGCGCTGTCAAAATTTGAAAGAATGAAGTATGTGACAAGAGGAAAGAACTTCCTGAACGTGTTCGAAAGATCCTTGTTTCTGGTTTTTTAAATCTCTCTTCAATATTTGGATCAACAGAATAGTATTTCTTTTCGCAGAGCAAGTTTTTGCAATGACCGTATATGCTGTAAACTGCAACCTGCATGCATTACATTGTTGATACGGGAAAAGTTGAGAACTTGAGAAATCATCGTAATTTTTTGTGAATGCTTTTTAATAGCCGTTACGATTGTTGTGATTTGAGAATTTTTCCATCTCAGTCGTTACTGTTTTCAAATATTACTGAATATGGGTCGTGTCAAACTTTCATTGTGAACGATTATGAATTGACAACCCTCGTCATTCAAGTAGAATTTCCTCTTGTCAGCAGCCCCATTCAACTTCTTTTTCGATAGTTTTACTTAGATATCGCAGCAATGCCTCATAAACTAAGTACAGTTCTTTACGGGCATAAGAGCGATGTACGAAGTGTCACAGTCACTCAAGATGGTTGTATAGTATCTTGTTCAAGAGATAAAACAGCGAAATTGTGGACTCCAAACCAGTGAGTAGACCATTGTATCATCATTCCCATTCATAAGACTTACTTGAATTAAAGCATTCCGTCTCATTTTGCAGACACAATGCCGGTTATACTGAAACTCAAACGTTCACTGGACATACGAACTTCGTCATGTGCGTTTGTGTGGTACCAGCTAACGACACTTTTCCACGTAGTGTAATTTTGACAGGCAGTAATGATAACACGATCTTGGCTTTTACACCAGAATCGTCTGAACCTATCTTCAAGCTCAGCGGGCATGAAAATGCAGGTACTAATCGAAAACTGATAGAATTTATCTTCGGCTTTATTGGGTAACGATACGATTACTTTTGTTCTAGTGACTAAAATCGTGAACGGTGTAGAGGAGAATGTTATCTTGAGTGCATCCTGGGATACGACAGTCAGAATGTGGAAACTTTCACAAATGGGTGGGACATGTATTTTGACCATCAAGAAACATGACGCTTCTGTGTGGACAGTCTTGCAACCGAGAAATGATCTTATTGTGACGGGATCTGCAGATAAGACCATCAAATTCTTCCTGCCAAATGGAAATCTGGTAAAAACTTTAACAGGTAGGTCTGAGGTGCACTAGCCTTCTTATTTATATCGTAGACTATGAAATTGAATCCATATTTTTTTGGTAGGCCATTCAGATGTTGTACGAGATATTGCAAAACTAAACGACGATGAAATTCTATCATGCAGTAATGACGCCACAGTTCGTCGATGGTCTTTAAAGTCTGGAGAATGTATCGAAACTTTATACGGACATCCAAATTTTATTTACAAGTTTGTATTGTGCATTTATACGAACAGGATTCGCGTATCGAGTATTATCACTTAAGAAATATTTTTATTCCTCAGCATATTCGCTCGAGATGACAAATTTCTTACTGTCGGCGAAGATCGCTGTGTTTTGCTATGGGCTGATGGTGATCAGGAGAAAATAACGCTGCCAGCGCAGAGCGTTTGGTCGGGAGCTATATTACCGAACAAGGATGTGGTAACGGCGTCTAGCGACGGCGTTGTACGAATATTTACCACATGTTTAGAGCGACAAGCGGATGAAGAAGCATTAGCAGTATTTGACAGCGAAGTAGCCGCACTGCAAAACAAAGCCGAACAACATTTAGGCGGTATCAATGTGTCTGATTTGCCCGGACTCGAAGCTCTGGAAACCCCTGGTACAAAGGAGGGACAAGTTAGACTTGTACGGGAAGAAGGAGGAGTTGTATCATATACTTGGTCGGTGGCGGAGAATAAATGGAATAAGCTAGGAAATGTGGTGAGCGGTAGTGGTGGAACGCAAGAAACCTCTGGAAAAGTTTTATACGACGGAATAGTGAGTGAATTTTCTTGCGCCGTATTTCATATTTAGTTCAATGACTAAATTTTACGTTTTTGTAGGAGTACGATTTCGTGTTCAATGTTGACATTGAAGATGGCAAACCGCCATTGAAGTTGCCCTATAATAAGAACCAGGATCCGTGGCACGTTGCTCAGGCTTTTATTCATAAGCATGACTTACCTCAGGTGTATTTAGAGCAAACCGCTAATTTCATTATTAATAATGCGAAGCAGAATAACGCTCCAATAGTTCCACCCCCTCAAGAGTACACGGATCCTTTTACGGGTTCGTATATCTGAAAATTTTCATAATAATTGGTATGAAAATATTGTGATATGATTGTATATGTCATGCAGGAGGTAATCGTTACGTACCATCCAACAGCACCTCTCATACTGGTGGTAACACTGACCCATTCACAGGAGGCAGCCGGTATGTACCGGGTGTTTCAATGGACGTAACTCCCGGTAAGAATCCTTCTTTATTTTGACAACACTAATGTACACAGACTGAAAATTTTCTTCAGTGGAAAAACTGGGGGATTTTCTCAAGTGCTTTTAATTTCACATTCTTTTTGTCTTTCATTAAAGACATGAGTTTTGTCAACGTTAGCGGGGGAGCTTCAGGGCTCTTTGGGTGCACCGGTTGTTTATAGTGATCTCTATATTTTATTATTGTTAACAGCGTATCAAAGTAATGGTTTCTTCCCACAAACTTCGTACATTAAATTTGATCAAGCAAACGTCAATCAGATAATCGGTAAGTTGATCAGTAATGTCTCTGAAAAAATTCTGGGTTCAAATTCAACTTAATTTGTTGGGTGACTATATCTTATTTAAAAAAATTTATTTCAGTAAAAAAGATTTCTAGTTATGTAAATTACTATCCTCGTTGTTTTTGAATTTCTTACCTAGAACTCTTGATTTTCATGATATGAGTTCATAGAATTTGTGGTCTAAAATATTTTCGTTTTGATAATTACCCATCTTGACATAACGAAATTCTTTGTTTGCAATGAGAATTTGAGGTGATTGTAGAGGTATTTTTAACGCTGAATTAAAATCTGTATTCCGTTATTTGCTATTGCGATGCTGTGAAATATGAACAATTTGTTATTATTCTCAGGACGTATCGTATTACCATGTTGAAAAGAAAAATGATAAGCAGATGAACTAAAAGGAGAATATATATATATTTTTTCGCATGCAAGGTAAAATGCATAACTTAGTCTGAAACGTTACCCATTTAAAATAGAGAAACGTAGAATTCTAGTGCGATAAGAGCTTCATATCTTTTTGTTTCCAAAAGTCGTTTCGTCACAGACCGGAAATTCGATATTCTTTGAACCGGTAACTTGCAATTTTCTGGAACTATTATAATAAAAACACTATCAAAACACAATGTTCCTCAAGATCAAGAGTTGATTCTTTCTAAACATGCGGGGATATTCGTGCTAGATTTTTACATTCGAGTTCATCTGATTATTGATCGTTTTCAACATGATATGATGTTCTGAAATTGTGACGTACTCAAGAAGACGTTAGCAGAATTCGAATTCAGCGTTGATAATACTTCTAGAATCAACTGAAAACTAATAATCTGCAAGATAGCTGTTCAATAGTGTTATTGTTCCATGAAAGGAACTTCTGTTGTAGATTCGATTTTCAAGTAGATTTATTCGAACATGAAGCGATTCGTTGTTTGATTCGAAGAATTTTCATTTCAATGAAACTGAAGCGCTTCCATTTTCTTTCGCGTCTTCGCCAATGTTAATTTTCTTTCGTAATTTTATAGATAAATTGATCTCGTTCAATAACAGCTTGGATAATGAATCGTTGAAATTCCCCGAAAATGAACTCAAAAGTGTAACTAAACTGTGCGATCCTGCGACTACGAACTATTCATCGGATACTGTGGAGACCTTGAAAAAGTTACTCAATTGGCCGAAAGGTTTGTAATGAATAACACTAAAATACTCCAGTACACTTATCGTTCTTTCTTAATCATTGGTATCAATTCTGTTCACAGAGTGCATTTTCCCAGTTTTGGATATTCTTCGCTTGGCTGTCAGGAACGAGGGCGTAAATACCAACATATGTTCCGATAAATTTACTTTCGGTTATTTAAAGGATAATTTGCAATCTGATTCATCTAATGTTAATCAAATGTTAAGTTTGAGAACAATGTCAAATATGTTATCTCATCGTACTGGAGAAGAATTATTACTAAGCCATAAAGATTTTCTTATCGAAACCGTCGGTAATCTCGGTGACTTGTCGAATAAATCGATGCAGGTAAATTCCTATACTTCGGAAGCTCTGATTTGAGAATATTGTCGTTTAATTTTCATTTTCGGTTTTACAGATCGCTCTTGTGACCTTAGCTTTGAATTTATCGACTTTATTCTTGAAGAAAAAAGATTTAGAAAGCCAATCTGTGATGCTGTTGAATATGATCAACGTTTTCCCGCAATTGACCGACTCGGAAGCTATATTCAGAGCTTTAGTTACTTTCGGTACCATTTTCACGCAATCCAATGAATTAGTAAACTGCGTCGACTCCACGCTAAAACAGCTCATTTCCAATTGTTCAAACATCGCATCCGAAAAAGTTCAGAAATGTTCTAAATGCGTTCTATCTTTAATACCTTGATTTTGTTTACCGACGCGAATGAATTCATCTTAACTTTTTGTCACTCTCATTTTGTACCTACACATTGAGTCGGCATGGCTCACCAATTTTGAAAACTGTAACAAAGATAATGTTAAGGGAAAAAAATATCTACTTTTTGTGTGTAGATAATGTATTGTTTTATAAAGTACATTAATTTGATGTTTTATTCAGCTTACATAAAAAAGACAGAAACAAGAATGTGTTTTCGAGTTTTAAAAATTCTTATAAATGAATTTGAAATGCTAGAAAAAGAAGATTAAATGCGTATAAGAATGGGTGTCCCGGTTTATGAAAATACTCAGGTCTGGTGAAAGCTTGAAGCCTACCCTGAAAAAGTACAGCTGTCAATAATGAAATACTGCTAGGCACATTGAAAAGTGGCTTTATCAAAAACAGTCACGAGCAAGTCTTGCAATTATCAAAAAATTCTAGCAATCCGACTTGCCTCAAAGGTGCTGTAAATGCGATTTATCCGCTAAATAAGGATTATTCGGTGCAAATTCAATAGAACTAAGTAAAAAGAAATAAAAGGAGTTGTACAGAAAATAAAATATATTGTAGATGCAAAGGCAATGCTTTCAATACTATCAAAGAAAATACGAGGGTATAAAGCAACTTTTGTTTGCGACATCGAGGAACGTATAGCGCGAGAAGAATAGAGTGACAGCCTAGGTACGCGTTTACTTTTATTATTTTCGAAAGAGGGCAGAAAGAACTGCTGGATCTAGATCGTTTGACGTATGTCCATTACGTCAGATTTGAATTATATTTGTTCAACAGGTATTGGAAACATGGAATCAGTAGGCCTAACCGGTATGTAGGGCTAAAGGATGGTTTGTCATGTTCAGCGACAAATCGATTCTTCGTTGATCTTCGAGTAGGTACTATTCACTTCTATCGCGAGATGAATACAGCGAACGTTATCTGCCGGTTAGGCAATTAAATTTCCTAGAACTGTTGGATGTTGCGGGATTCGATCCTGGTATCGATTCTCCAAGAGTATGCCACTGGGCGACTGGCTTCCGTGCATTATCCAACATATCTAACCAGTGCTCTCTTCCAGTACCTATGTAGCCGGTACCAATACCAACGCATCCCATCGATTCATCAGCGCCGATTCTGAAATTAAATCAGCTCATATTACTGTCTCATCGCTTGATAAAAGAAAAAAATTAAACAACTAAGTAATATTTAAAATAAAAATAATAAAAAAATATATAAGATTTATAGTTTTAGATTTCCAGTCTTCATTTTATATATATTTTTTTCAAGTATTTTGATTCGATGTTTGAGAAACAAAATTTCAATGGAAAAATTGTAGAAATTTACAAAATTGAATTTTATTAATTTTTTTATTTCTCACATGAAGTTAATAAAGAATACTTAGGCGCAATAGAATTTCAATAATTTAAATATTAGAATAAAAAATTAAAAAAAAAATTAAAATCCAGGTACGAGTACTAAAGAAAAAACAAAAAAATCAATTCTATTTTATCTATTTTCATCAATATCTTTCCAATTATTAAGAAAAATTGCTCACAACTTGAGCCACCTATTTGTATAGCCGATTTTTTTTTTGTTTGTTTGTTTTCTTACCCATTCTATGGTAAAATGTACCTTTCTGAAAATTTTACAGTTCTATAGTTTTGGAACGTTTCAAAAAGCTCCTGAACGTGTTATTAACTTTGGCGTCAGGACTAATTTCCCGTAGAAAATATTTTCGACAGAAACCGAAATTGGGCTTAATGAAACGATAGACACGAAGACGTTGATTATTCCTTTCAGCACGGGTCTTTCAATTTTCATTCTTTAAAATCTTCCCGAGAAATGAACGGGCGACGGATAGGCTACTCGGAAATGTAGGTAGGCTAGTCAATTTCAAACCAACAGTCGTAACATTTTCCGTTTGGAGCGAATTTCGACGTTTTTTCCTCGCCTAACGATCGAAATTTGAACAAAAGTCTCGTCAGTGAAACGAAATTCCGACTGTACCTTTCCAGATGTGTTGAAATAACTCTACTGTTAGTTTACCAACACCATATAATTAATGTAAAATAAAGTGAAATACTTTACCTATCGTAATCAACTACTTTGACGATCAAACTAACTTCGTCTACGTTCGTAGAAGGTACGTCGAATGTTAATGCTTCATTGTACACAGGATTCAGAGTTCTCCTTTTCACGCTGGTTCGTTTTTTCCTTATTCGTTTATTTCCACAAATTAAATAAATCTTGACGTACGGATCTGAAAAGACATATAGCGAACAATTTTACTTAAAACGTTTCTTGAAATTTGATCGCGTTATACCGACTCAGGTATACCGGGGTGGATATTTATGTAATCTGTTTTTTTTTTGGCTGCAGCTCTATCCGAGCTTGCATAATTTTTTCTAGCTTAACGTAACATTCGAAGATGCAAAAACTTGCGGTAAAAACGACAGATAATTTGTCGGAGTTAAGGAACCTTATTTATAGCCTATGACTCGTATTTTATTGCTTTCTGTGGTCTGATATAGGACACCATATGCGGCTGAGAAAGAGTGCGTCATCAAAATTTTCTACGTACCTAAGCAGATTTTTCTGAGATGAAGTACTCGGTTTTTACTGTTTATTGTCAAAGCTTTGTTTTATTTTTCCTTCTCGTATTTTTCATGGAGGAAAAAAGCACTCAATTATTTGTTATTCACATTTCTCCTGGAGATACCGTTTTGAATTAACAAAATGATTTTCAAGAAACTTGCGGACTTTAGTTCAGGAAGTCAAATGGGTTACATGGCCTGAGGTTGTGTTCGGGGAAAGGCGGGGGATAAAGCTATACCTACTGCAGCATCCTGATTCAGGCCTAGTACGTATAATGAAGGCTTTAGTAGAGCTGTAGTAGACAAGGTCATTTGACCATTTGGACCTACTATACTGCGTATGGAACCTTGTTTTGAACTTTGTTAGTATAGGCCATGGTCGGGGGGCGAGTGGTGGAATAATGACGAAGGCTTAGCCTAGTATATAGTATGCTGTATATTAGGAAACTGAGCTCGTATGTTAGTGTAGGCCCAGTCAGCCTCTTTTCTTAGTCCAGTATTAGTCTGGCTATATAATGAAGGCTCTACCTACTACAGCAGCCTGATTCAGGGCCAGTATAATAAAGGCTTTAGCCGAATTTAGGTCTAGAATTTCGTTTGCACGAACAGACGGACGGACGAAAATTTCAAAATCAAGGTAGAGATAAGGATTTCAAAATTTTGTCAAGTCCCAAGGTCATTTGCACGGAATCAGGGGTAGGGCTGACGTTTGTCAGGCGGGCGTGGGTAGTCCTTGTAAGAAATAACTGCCTCGCTACCGCCTCTAGTTAAAACTTTTTGAAGAGCAAATAAAAAAATTAGAAAGATAATTTTTAAAATCTCGAAGTACGGTCATGAAAGTCGTCGTAAGGCGCGGAATTAGGACTTGTAACAATGGTGGGACGCTGTAGTTGGTAGTGTGCCTCAGGACTAATCTACATATGTAGATTTTATTGTACGATCAATTACCTGGACAAATTTCGCACAAATTAATAAATTAGCTGAACAGACAAGTCAACCTATAGTAAAAAAATTTAGAGGCAATTGCAGGTTTGCAATGGCAGCAGGGAACTCGCAATCTCCCGCGCTCGCGATCACGTTGGCGCGAAAGCGCCCTCTCAAAAAATGAGTTGGCCGGGCTCTTCTCAGTATACTGTATACTAGGCCTGATATAATGAAGCCTGGAAGTTGAAATTTTTCCGTCCCTGAAGTAGGTCAAGGTCATTGATGACGTCATAAAACGCCCCACGTCACGTCACGCAGTTCATAGAAACTCCCGGATGCGGACGTTTTCTGAGGATGTAATCCCCCTAACAATACTGGGCCTGATATAATGAAGGCTGGAAGTTGAAATTTTTCCAAGTTCCTAAGGTAGGTCAAGGTCATTGATGACGTCAGAAAGCATCTCGACTGGAAGTTCAAATTTTTCCAAGTCCCTAAAAGAAATCAAGGTCATTGCTGACATCATGAAGTGCCAAACGTCACGTCATGTCACGCAGTTCACCGAAACTCCCGGACGCAGAAGTTTTCTGAGTATGTTAATCCCCCTAACAATACTAGGCCTGATATAATGAAGGCTGGCAGTTGAAATTTTTCCAAGTCTCTAAAAGAGGTCAAGGTCATTGCTGACGTCATAAGGCGCCACACGTCGTGTCACATCGCGTCGCGTCACGCAGTTCACAGAAACTCCCGGACGCAGACGCGGATGTTTTCTGAGGATGGTAATCCCCCTAACAATACTAGGCCTGATATAATGAAGGCTGGTAGTTGAAATTTTTCCAAGTCTCTAAAAGAGGTCAAGGTCATTGCTGACGTCATATAGCACTACACGTCACGTCACGTCACGCAGTTCACGGAAACTCTCGGACGCAGACGCGGACGTTTTCTGAGGATGGTAATCCCCCTAACACTACTAGGCCTGATATAATGAAGGATGGGAGTTGAAATTTCTTCAAGTCCTTGAAGTAGGTCTAGGTCATTGATGACGTCATAAAGCATTCCAACTGGAAGGTCAAATTTTTCCAAGTACCAAAAAGAAGCCAATGTTATTGCTGACGTCATAAAGCGCCACAAGTCACGTCACGTCAGGCAGTTCACAAAAGCTCCCGGACGCGGAAGTTTTCTGAGGATATTAATCTCCCAAACAATACTAGGCCTGATATAATGAAGGCTGGAAGTTGATATTCCAAGTTCCTAAGGTAGGTCAAGGTCATTGATGACGTCATAAAGCATCCCGACTGGAAGTTTAAATTTTTCCAAGTCCCTAAAAGAAATCAAGGTCATTGCTGACATCATGAAGTGCCAAACGTCACGTCACATCACGCAGTTCACAGAAACTCCCGGACGCAGAAGTTTTCTGAGTATGTTAATCCCCCTAACAATACTAGGCCTGATATAATGAAGGCTGGCAGTTGAAATTTTTCCAAGTACCAAAAAGAAGTCAAGGTTATTGCTGACGTCATAAAGCGCCACACGTCACGTCACGTCACAGAAATTTCCGGACGTGGACGCGGACGTTTTCTGAGGATGTAATCCCCTTAACAAAATGGATAGCGGGTCACCGCTAGTACATATTGACGGGTATTCTCCCAATTGATTAATTTGTGCAAAATTTGTCGAGCTGATTGATGGTAGGATAAAATCTACGTAGGTCGGTCCAGACGTACGTACACTACCAGCACTTTCATCCAATTCTTAGGGTCCTAGGATCCTTACACCTCCAAATTCCGCGCCTTACTCCTACTCTTATTACCATCCTCTGAAAATTCGAGCAGTGAGAATTATTTTTCATTTAACAATTATGATCGCGATTAACATCAATATTAAATTGTAGAATTTTTGGCTCAGAAAATGATTCTCATCAAACACACCCATCTGCATAGTATCACGAAGTTAATATTTCTCGTAAGTACCAAGATACGGTAGGTACTTACAAGGGAAGAGATAGAGAAGATGATTTGTAAATAATTGATTAGTTTAGCAATCGCTTCAGGTCAATATGCACGTAAGAGGGTTTCTATAATAGAAGAAGAGCAGAGGGGAAAAGATGAATTTTTTATTAAGCAATCGCAAAAAATATAAATTGAAAAGTTTTTGCCCGAGAAAATGGCTTTTATGGAATTCACTTCTCACGGCACATATTATAGTACCGTATCTCGCAGTTGATATTTTTTGTCGGTTCGTGGCTACAGAGCCATCTACGGAGGAGAGTGAAGAGAAATTAATTATTTACCTCGCAATCATAAAGAGACATACTTGAAAAGTTTTTGTCGCAGAAGATAATTTCTACGAAATTTACCTACATATCGTCGTATACAGCGTCGGAGCTAGGCATATTTTAGGTATGAAAGGAAGGTATTTTTATGAGAGCGGATTTTTTCCTTTCAAGCACTGATATTCGAGAAGGGTATTTATAAAATTACCTACGTTCATGAAATTAATTCCTACGAGTTTTATGGTATGTAGCTTTCAATGCGTAGTAACATCGCTAATGTCGGTACAAAGGTTATCAAAGTATCTAAAAAATGAAGAGGTTAAAGGGAGAGACGACGTAATTGAGTAGGAGCAATCGTAAGGTAAAAACTGGACAATTTCTGATCAATAAGCTATTGTTTCTGGGAAGTTCGATTCACTTTTCGACCAATTTGTCGATTGAGTTCTGATAAATCATTTTATATGGATGAGGAAATTTTCTATATTAGATGGCTAGATTTCAATGTTGACTTCAAATCCTCACAACGATTTCAGATCCATTTCACATTACATGCATTTGGGAAAGACCTACAATCTGGGATACTTACGATGGAATCCTCGAATGACAATCACAATTCTGATTTTCATGGATGAAGCATCACGTCTTATAGACTTCCTTCCCATCACAGAAAACGAAAACCTAATTACCATAAAACGATGCCTCAAGTCCTCAGCACTCAGCTAAAATCAAATCCCTACAGTGCAGTGTTTTCACAGAAACTTCACCACGAGCAATCTCACACTTCACCTCCCTCCTAAATAGAATCTTCAACCCATTCAACGAATTTTGTAGTAAAACTACTCAAAGTTACGAGCAGCAGCCTCTCATCAGGCTATGAGCTCGACAGGGCTGAAATTAGATGCGGGAGAGGAAATTTGATTATTGGAGGTAATGAAATGATGTTGAGGATGGAAGGTTAGTCGTCCGATAGTGAGAGTTCAGTAAGAAGTCATGGAGTAAGGCTCGTTTGAGTGAAATTTGAAGTCAGACCAATGAGTGAATCAAATGGAAAAAGGGTTGACTCGTGGGTGATTGGTCATTTTGCTGCTTTGTCGACCTTTCGTTCCCTGGAATGGAACCCAGATAAAGAATAATATAGTGATGGAGTTGGCATAGAAGGCAGTGATGAGTGCTCGAGTACGATTCGTGAGTGGATGAAAAGAGCGTCTCGGAATCGGAGACGATCAAGAATGAATTTCTGGGAAGAAGTGTTTCCCAAGAGCAATTCATCGATCTAATTTGACATAATTGATGCTCAATAATTTCTACTTTCATTTCGAAGTCTTCAAAGAAAACGAGACCAGACAATGGTCCGTGGATTAATGTTTCCATTTGCAGTAAATTTCCAAAAGTATCTAATTTACGAGTCAAATTTCAAATTTGTACATTTTATCTTCAGTTTTTTTTTTTTCAACGCATGAACTCAAGATAATTCGTTTTTCATCCCTAAATTTGTTACAGAGTCAGGACTGCTTCGTTTCATTGCGTGAAAAAAAAATTTGAAAAACTTTCTCGGAGTCTTAGTAAATCGGTTTCCTTATCGGGAAAATGCATTATGCATAGAAAGTTTTATAGCCTCATTTTCGCTGTTTTCGAATGCAGGACGCGATTTTATATTCGTAATTTATCGGCGACATTATCCTTTTCTATATATTTTTTTCTGTTGCGAACTATTTTTGTCGAATTTTGCGCATACCAACCTAGAAAGTTATAAGAGCCAAGTAACTCCACTTATTTCTTCGTCGTAAGTCTCTTTACGTATTAAGTCAAAATTAGTAACTCGCAGATCGGTAAGTAGTCCACGTGGGAAATTTCGAGAGAAAGAGTAAACTCTCGAAGTTTCTCATAGCCACTCGGGACTTATTCTGTAATTTGTCTATCGTCTTCAGAAACTATATAGATAAAGTTTTGAAACGTTTTCAAGAATTATCCTAATTCGAGTATATCTCATTTACCAGCTTCCATTGTTTTATCAACAATATTCACGAGGGGAAAAAAATTAATCGAGGGCGAGGAAACGAAAAAATAACGTTTTATAATTATCGTTTCGTTTACTAAGCGTATCGTACGATATGAAAATAAACCATATTACACAGTACGCGAGCTTTTCGAAAGAACACCAGAAGGAAATGACTTCAATCAAGAGGTAGAAGGAAGGAAAGAAAAAAAAAGACATTCCAATTATGGTTTATCATACGTTCAATATAACAGGCGCAGAAATAGCGAACGCAACACCACGCGCGAAAGAAATAGAATCGAGACAAAAGATAAAGAAAAAAAGGATGAGTTTAAATTATGGTTTATTGCGCGAATAATGCTCGTAAAGTGAACTAAACAAAAGTCGTTTCTTATCCACTTACATTTTCCTTTTTCGCTCGGTAATAGCGCCTGGTAACTGATACAGTTACACTCGGGTAGTTAACCAACATTCTCCAAGTTCCTTACCGGCACACGTGAAGATTAAAGCGTGACGTGGAATATTCTTCATTAACTAATCTCTCATCTGTTGTAAAAACAGTTTTAATACGATATTTTCTCGCTTCTTTGATAAACTTTCATAGACTAAATGTTTCGAAGAAGTATTATGTTGATTAAAAGGAAGCATTATTGAAATCCATTGTTGCGTGATAGTGTCTTTGGAAATGATAACTATATCGGTACTAGAGGACTCCGTGGTAGAATTGTTTTCGTTGTTTTATAGTCTTACCCTCGATGTGATGTAAAATGGCATTCATTAACAGTAAGGGAGAAAGGCAGCTCAATTTATAGAGAAGAATCGACTCTAAAATAGGTGATAGATTAGGAGACTTCAATAGTCTTTTACCAACCATCTACGATATTTTGACATGTTTCATGTCTTCAGTCCTACCTCATCTGAATTTGAAAATCCACCCCCCTCTCCCGTCAAGGAACGGTGATTAAAACATCTGCAAGTACACCCAGAAAAAAAAAATGTTCTGGCGGAGCCAAATAAATAAAGATCATGTTTCATGTCTTTTTCTTTCTTTTTCATTATACAGCAAGTATTTTGCTGTTGAGTGTCAGTAATAACTCAGTATGATCGAGAAAATGGAATACACAGAATGAATACTAATACACTTGGCAATCTATATCATCTGTTCTATACCTTGGTACATACCAGGGTGGTTGCACTTATATGTCCAGTTTAGAATGTTTCAAGATAATATTTTTTTGGGGCATGGTCTCGTATAAGTCTATACTTTGGAATATTTTAAGCTAATATCTTTAGGGTACTTCAAACTACTAGCTTTTGGGTATTTCAAGCTAGTGGCTCTTGGATATAGCTCACTCGCGCTCCCAAGTGCTGTCAGATCTACGGATTTTAAGTCCTCTTCAAATTTTGCGTGCAGTACGGGCTTTTTGTGCTCAAGGGAAGAGTACCTTAGTCGCTAAAATGTACTTTTCTCCTGGCCGTTGTGGGCTGATAACGTCGTCTTGTGTGACATTGAGTCAATCAAGAGAAAAGTACCTAAATCAATCATATGAGAGTTACTTTTCTCCTGATCGTTATTGATGAATTGGTCAGATCCGAGGAAATCCGTTTTCAGGTCTTGAAAAAAAATCGCGGATATGGATTTAAAATAAAAAAGAAAGACACTGACTTTAGGGGGTCTTGGCGCAACCAAAAAGATAATAATCATGTTTCATCTCTTCCAAAATTCTGCCCAATCAGATATGTTGTGGATAATGCGAGACAAAAATATTTGAGAGTCCCCATCTAAGAGATCATTAAAGTATCTTTTATGACATAAGCCTACTTTAGAATATTTTACGCTAAGACTTTAGAGCGGCACACTCGCTTGGTCTAGTATAAGTCTACTTCAGTATATTTCAGATCTTGTAAACGGACCAGGAATGACGCCTTATGACGTCAACAACTTATGAAGTCACCGCCTTTTGACGACTTATGACGTCACGGACCTATGACTTCACCAACTTATGATGCCACCAAATTATATCCTCACTAACTTATGACATCACCAACCTATGACGTCACCAACCTATGACGCTACCAACGTATGATGTCACCAACATATGACGTCACTAACTTATGACATTACTGAATTATAAATCTATGAACCTATGACGTCACCGACCTATGACATCAACAACCTATGACGTCACAACGTCACCGACATACAACATCACCGACATATGACTTCACCAACTTATGACTTCACCAACTTATGACGTCTCCAACTTATGACGTCTCCAACCTATAACCTCACCCACTTATGACGTCACCAACTAATGAGGCTACCAACTTCTGACGTCACTGACTTATGACGTCAACAACTTATGACGTCATGGACTTAAGACAACACCAACTCAAGACGTCACCAACTCAAGATGTCACCAACCTAAGATGTCACCAACCTAAGACGTCACCAACCTAAGACTTCACCAACATATGATGTCACCCACCTATGACATCACCAACTGATGACATCACTGACCTATGACGTCACAAACTAATGACGCTACCAAACTTATGACGTCACAGATTTATCACATCATTGACTTATGACATTACTGACTTATAACGTCATAAACCTATGACGTCACTGACCTATGACGTTATCCACCTATGACATCATGAACCTATGACATTACCAACCTATGACATCACCAACCTATGACGTCACCAACTAATGACCCTACCAACTTGTGACGTCACCAACTTATGACATTACTGACCTATAACGTCACAAACTAATGACGCTACCAACTTATGACGTCACTGACCTATCACATCAGTGACTTTTGACATTACTGACTTTTAACGTCATAAACCTATGACGTCACTGACCTATGACTTCACCAACCAATGACACTACCAACCTATGACGTCACCAACTAATGACGCTACCAACTTGTGACGTCAGTGACTTATGACATTACTGACTTATGACATCACTGACTTATGACGTCACAGACTTAGGACAACACCAACTCAAGACGTCACCAACCTAAGACTTCACCAATATATGATGTCACCCACCTATGACATCACCAATCTTTGACGTCACCAACATGACGTCACCAACCTATGACATCACCAACTTACAACATTACCGACTTATGACATCACTGACCTATGACGTCACAAACTAATGACGTTACCAAACTTATGACGTCACGGACTTATCACATCGGTGACTTATGACATTACTGACTTATAACGTCATCCACCTATGACATCATCAACCTATGACATCACCAACCTTTGACGTCACCGACCTATGACATCACCAACCTTTGACGTCACTGACCTATGATGTCACCAACTAATGACCCTACCAACTTGTGATGTCACCAACTCATGACATCTCTGACCTATGACGTCACAAACTAATGACGCTACCAACTTATGACGTCGATCACCAACCTATCACATCAGTGACTTTTGACATAACTGACTTTCAATGTCATAAACCTATGACGTCACTGACCTATGACGTCACTGACCTATGACGTCACTGACCTATGACGTCACTGACCTATGACGTCACTGACCTATGACGTCACTGACGACGTCACTGACCCATGACGTCACCAACCATTCAACCAATGACACTACCAACCTATGACGTCACCAACTAATGACGCTACCAACTTGTGACGTCAGTGACTTATGACATTACTGACTTATGACGTCACCACTTATGATGTCACCACCTTTTGACGATTTCTGACGTCAGCAAACTTATGGCGTCACAAGCTAATAGCTTCATAATGGCTCTCTGAGTTTTCTTAGCCTAGTATAAATTTAGCCTATGCCTTTTCATTATATTAGGATAAGTTAGAAACTAAAGGGGGGGGGGGGTCTTTGGACTCGGGACTCCCAGGTTTGAGAATCACTGCCAAAGTGAAAATTCTCATAAGGATGAGCCCAGAGCAAAGACATGAAACATGTCAATATCATCTGGCAGCAATGGCTCCCTTCCTTCTTGGTCTAATATAGGTTCAGCTTGGAATATTTTGAGCTAGTGGCTTTTAGCAAGCTCAATCGCTGCCAGCATTTTGGGTGTTTCAAGCTAATAGCTTTTGGGTAGCTCTTTCACTCCGCTCTTTCACCCTCTTTCTCGGTCTAGTATAAGGCCAGCTTAGAATACTTCAAGGGTTCAAGCTGGTAGCTTTTTGGGGGCCTAGTTCAAGTATATGTCTACTTTAGAATATTTCAAGCTAACAGCTTTCGGATGTTGCAAATTAATAGCATTTTGGTAGCTCACTCGGTCCGTTCGTTCAACCCCTTCCTTGCTCTAGTATAACTGTATAAGTCCAGCTCAGGATATTTCAAGCTAATTTGCGTTGTTCAAGCTAATAGCTTTCGCGTGTTTCAAGATAATAGCTTTCGGGTAGCTCGCTCGCTCCGCTGGTTCGTTCCATTCCGTGGTCTAGTATAAGTCCAGTTTATGATATTTCATTAAGCTAATAGCTACTCGTAGCTTTTTTGGAACATGGTCCAATATAACAAAAACTGACTAGCTTTTTTCATAAAGTACTTATACTAGAGTATGCTAGGTTTCGTACTAAACTGACTAGCTCCTTTTTTAAACAAAATACTAGTGTACATAGATGATCGCATTGATACAATATAATTTTGCAAAAGTTTGAAACGTTGTGCTGTGTGATGAGTCTCTCTGTGTTAATACTCAGTGTTCACGCAAGGTTTTATCCTTCCTGATGATCTATTTTAGTTCGTTAGTCTACTCTACTAAGACATTGCTTCTCAGGGCGAAGAGATTCGCGTTCGCGAACAGCCTCTTAGCATATCCTCGACCGTTTCCTCGCGTAAATCAATTTTCCTAACAGGCCTACCTGTTCGTTTCTCACATTTCTAGCAGCACAAACACCTACCGATCTATATCACGATTAATATGCATTTGATTCTCGAACTCGATACAAACGGGGCTTCTAAATTTGATAATGGGCACCGGTAACCTAAATTCGATAGCATCAGAACCAGTTACGTATCAAGAAGCAAAGCTATAAAAAAGAATGGATTTATTTTACACAATTAAGTACAATGGCTAATGATGACATAAGTTCAATTAACAGGAAGCGCTCAGCTGTCTAAATCAGTACGCTATCTTCATATTTCTGGAAAAGATTCAAAAATTGGTAGGTAGTAAAGCTAATCAAAATCTTCAATAAAATATCTTATCAATAACGTCAGTCAGCTAACACAGAGAAAGAGATCGAGTAATACGAATTCACAACCCCACCATAGGATTTCAGTTCATAAAGTCTGACGATCCTTCGATACGTTGAATTATATTCGTGGTTTTAGTTTTTCTCATCGCGAGAGGATTCGTTGTGTAGGTAGTCAATCAGAACTTGATCGGACGCGACTTCCGCTGGAGTTTTCCCACATTGACTTTTAGCTCCAACATCAGCTCCGTGTTCGATTAAATATTTACAAGTTTCGAATTGATCCCAGAAGGCTGCACAATGAAGCGGGGTCCAATTATCGGTCGCTCTCGGAGTATTGATGTCGACGCTTTTTTCACTTATTAAGTAATCAAGCAAACTCATCCTATTGTACATGGCTGCGATGTGCACAAGTTGATCGCCTTTTTCGTCTATCGAGTTTATATTCGCACCATATTCTATGAAAAGTTTGCATGCCTCGATTACCTTTTTCTTTTCTGAGTCAAATTCAGATTCTTCCGATAATTTCTTCAATACAATATCGAAAGGAGTTTTACCCTCCTTGTTTTTTTGATTAACGTTAGCACCGTGTTCGCACAGATTCTTAGATATTTCTAATCCAAATCCGCTGGACCCATCAGGAACTGCCAAATGTAATGCGGTATCGCCATTAACGTCCTGCTTTCCTACATCAGCACCACACTTAATCAGAAATTCAATTATTTCGCAAGAAGATTTATTCTTTTCTTCAGCCGCATAATGCATAGGAGTTCTTTCTTTTTCTCCGGCAGGAACGTCAAAATCTGCATTTTTTTCTTCAACTAGGTAACGAAGAATATCTGTCTCATTGTGCGAAAACCAAGCCCAGACAATTACATGCACCAACGAATAACCATTCTTGTTCCTCCAGTTGATGTCGATGTTGGCTCTTCTCTCATCGAGAATATACTTCACGAGATCTAAATTTCCTTTTCGAATAGCTGCATAGAGAATATTTTCGTTCTGGTCGTCAATCACAGTCAGATCAGCCTTTTGCTCTTCAATAAGATAGGTGATGATATCCTTACGTTTATAGTTCACCGCGTCGAACAATAATGGATGGAATCTTTTATGAAACAATGGCCTACCCTTTACCGGCGCTTTATTGACGTCTACATTTTTTTCTTCGATAAAATATTTCAATATATTCAAGCGACCATGAACAATGGACCAATTTACAGCTGTATATCTATCATGAAATACCTCGTATATGTCTGCATCGTGATTCTCCACAAGATATTTAACAACTTCCAGATGCCCGTGTTCAATTGCCATGTCCAGAGGAGTACAAGGCCCTTGTATAAAGCTGGCACAATACTCGTGGGTTAAAAGTAAAGGATCTTTTTCTAGCAGATATTTCAACATATCCACGTAACCCTTCTGGATAGCGATGTGACCGAGCGTCATTCTTGGGAATGTTGCATCATTCCGGATTGACGGCGATATTCCTCCTTTTTTGATACACATTTTCACTTTTTCGAGGTTATTGCAGTTAGCTGCTTCAAGCAACAAATACAAGAAGTGAAGACTATCTTTGTTGTTTCTACAATGGTATTTCTTGACGCGAAGACTGTGTCTATAAATAACACGATTCCACTCGTCACATGTGTTTTTCTTGTTAAACAACAAACGACTACCGGTGATCTCGCCGCGTACAAACGACACCACAAGATGTGGGGCGGCCACACGTACTACTTCGCGTAATTAGCGCTATGATGGACCATCATCTTGATGGCAGAAAACATAAACACGAGAATAGTAAACACCATCCATAAGAGCCAATCTTGAATTTAAATACCTAAATTCGTGATTTTTAATGAAGGATAACTCGAGATTGGCTCAATAGATTTTTTTGATGCAGCCCTCGTTGGAAAAAGAATTTTATGAACAAGATATCCTGTCTCCAATTGTTTAATGGTAGCATTTTTTAGGAGTCTTTCCGCGCAACAAGTCGTGATATTATGAGGACTGCGATAGTGTGTATAAAACGACCGATAAAAGCGTCTAGTACCACATGTTATCAGAGCTGACAAGCCAAAGCTGATGAACGGCTTAGCAGCAGCAGCAGCCAGGAGACAAAATTCAGAATGACGTCGAATCGCACCAAATACGCACAATCCCTGGAGCGTTTGGCAACCGAAATATTGACTCCCATAAGAATAAAACAGGGAGCAATGATCATCATGCTACTAAATGAAAATAATGGACTTTTTAATAACTAAAAGTTGATAAACAAACACTGAGAACCTTATAGATTCTAAATATATATACAAGGTGGGGCAGAAAAATGTTACCAGTCAACCGGGGAGCTCCACGAAATTCTCGCGGAATCCTCGCGGAATCCTCGCGGAGTTTTTCGTTCAAGTGGTAACATCTTTCTGCCCCACCCTATATATCTGATCTCTTAATTTTATTCCTCATTATGTCTCATGTAATATTTAATCTTTGCTCCTCGTGTTATTCTTACGGGAGTCAATTTTTATGCTGCCATACCTTGGGTAGTTTTGCCACCAAAATCAATCACATGCTCCGGAGATGGCGCGGATTTGGCGTAGTTTAACATCATCAGAATGCTGTCTATTAAGCAGTTCATTAGCCTTTTACAGTTTTGGAAGAAAGCCACTTAGCAGCCATTTGCCGTTCCTGGGCCCCAATTACAACCGACAACAAAAAATGCTCATCACCTCTATATCACCCCTATTGACGCTCTCCAACCACTTTGTTAAGGCTGACAAAGAGGGGGAAAAAAACGTGACGTTGGTTGTAATTGGTGCCCTGAATGGTTGCTTTTCACTTTTCCTTTTTTTCAGTTTTTCATTTCTCTTTTTCTCCAGAGACCAAAGAACCGGACGAGATTAAATTTTTTCACTTTCTCTGCAAGCTTGTTGCTTGTGGCTTTGACGCTTCAGTTTTCTCAATTTTTTTCTTTCTGCCATACCCCATGCGCCAGTGAAAAGGTCTATTCTTAATCCTCCATGAAATGTGCGAAAGAGGCATGCATATTTTTATTTAAAAAGGCAACCAAAAACCAAATTACGCCGACCAAACATAACAAAAATGGCGTGCAACTGTGCTAGTGCTTTGTAAATAGTACATAATTTGAAATTTTGACATGTTCATGTCTTTTCTCTACCCTCTAAATCTCGAAAATGCGTCCGGCCATGACCTTGGGACTTGAAAAATTTTCAACGTCGAACCTCAGCCCTACTCCTGATTCCAGAATTTGCGTCCTATCCGGGCGTCCGGGCATCTGTACAATTCTCTAGTATAATTAATAGTATTATGCAATTCGTGAATGGTATCATACTATCATAAAGACTGGAGGTGAACTAGATGAGGACCCCTCGTATTGTACTAGTTTTATACTACCTTTGAACTAGGATTATACTAGTTTCGAACTAGACATGCTTTATACTAGGTTTAGGAATCCTGTATACTGTATCAAAGCAATTAGGCCCCCTTCTTGGTCTAGTGCAAGTCTAATTTAGAATAGAATCCAAAAAAATTGGTTTATAGTAGCTTTATGATAGTCACTCTGCCCTTGAACTAGACATAATAGACATAAAAGACCCCCCTCTCTTTCCCAGTTTATATACTAGGTTTATACTAGCTTTATGTTGGCTCCGCCCCTTCAATGAGCTACATATGAAACGCTTCAATTCTCTAGTATAATAAATAGTATTAAACAGCTTGTGACCTATACTAGGAACATACTAGTCTTGAACTAGACTCACACTAGACCAAGAAGGGGGTGAAAATACCCTAAAGTAGACTTATACCAGACCATGAAGAGGGCGAACGTGCGGAGCGAGTGAGTCCCCCGAAAGCAATTAGCCTAAAACACTCTAAAGTAGAAATATACTAGACCAAAAGCTATCAGCCTAGAGCAGACTTATACACTGAGCCCTCCAAAAGCCATTAGCCAAAAATATTCTAAAGTAGGCTTACACTAGACCACGAAGGGGGCGAACGAGCGGAGCATGCTACCTTATAGAAGACATGAAACATGATCTTCATTAATTTGGCTACGCCAGAAAATCTTTTTTTTCATTCGACCATTGCCATGGTGCTGATGGCATGCAATAATAATGAAAAGTTAAAATTCAACAACTGTACCAAACGCAAACAACTTGTAATCAACTAATGTTATAAACTTAAATCATGGGAAAATGATACTTCAATACTCCCTGCAAATTAAATTGACATACAACTTGCAAATTAAGCCGTTAGCCATTTGCCAAAAATGTTAAGCAACTGTTGAAATTATGAAAATGCCAATTTAAAGCCAATCGAAATTGCAAGCGGCTTACAAGCCAAGGGCAGAGGCTTAAGCCAATGGCAAACGGCTTGTGAGCACTGACTGCTTGTTATTACGCCGAATGGGGATGCCTGAAAATGTGTTTCAATTATAGACCAATTCCCTGGTGACGTCCAAACACTGATGAGCAAAATTATTTCCAGTCCTGCCGTCGTGCCTTTTTTGTGTAGTTCAATTAGCATTTTGTCTAGTTTCTTTTCATCATTTGCCATTATTACTACATCATCAGCAAATCGAGATTGCTTAGCCAGAATCCATTTATATTTATTCCTTCTTTCTCCCACTTCATCTTTTTGAAAACCTTCCCTAGCGCAATATTGAAAAAAGTGGATGGCAGTGGATCACCCTGCCTCTCCGTATTACGCAGAGCAAAAAATATCATGCCTACCACCACTGATATCAGAAGAAGTCCTTGCGTGGTCAAATGTGGTCTGTTACAGCGAATTGTACTCGCTGATTCAAATTTGAGTGAGGACTTGTTCGCTTGCATAGAAACAGAAGAGGAACAGGCGAATTGCCTCAGTATTTGTAGAACTACAACATGCTCGAACGCGCGTACGAATATCATACAAGCACCTTTACATTTGGAAATTTCTCCGCACACGAGCGGCTTCGTGAATAATTATTTTTATGGTACGTCGACGCGTAATTAAGGACGTGAGAGGAAGATTATAGAAGGTGATTCGCTTAATAAATGAAAATAACATCGATTGCGTCACAGTTCACAGAATTAGCATCGCACATAATATGCCTTTAGGTTAGCGTAAACCGTGAACCGTGAACGGTTTTTGAGGCGACGTTCCGATACTTAATCGTGTTAATAGTTTTGCATACTTACGCGCCGTATATATTAGACGTTCGTGATCCCCTATAACCCTTATATTTTGCAAGGCCCAATTTTTGTTCATTGCGCGCAAAATACTAAAAATTTTTCATCTCTTTTTGGATTCGCGTTTCAACGAGAAACAACAATACGATTCGAATACGATAATGTAACAAATTATGTAAAAAAGACTAACGTGTATTTCGCATGACGTTCGCCAAAAACGATCAATATTGTTCTCTTTTGAACAGAAAATTTTACGCGAGTTACAAATAAGAAAAAATCGACGCAAAAGAAAATTATAGAAAGGGCATATACGAGGTGGAATATAAAATAAAAGAAGAGCGGGAATGCTTTACAGGATACTTTGTTTACTCACCGGAAGATCCTGTGATATCCATCGCTTTCAAATGCCTTGCTTTCACGACGGTGACCGTTAATCGTCCAGCAGTAGGTAAATAGCACAACGACAACATGATCTCTCCTAAATGCAATTTATCCTGGCGCCAAAAAATAAAAAAGAAAATTACTTCTTGAAGGATATACGTACGGCGAAAACACGCTGCGCCTTTGTATTCGCGCGCGTTCGTAATAAAATGTGTAATACGCTTACTTGCGCTGGATACAGAATTTTCATATTGTATTCGATTTCGTCTCTCAGATCTTTACCGTTCAATAAATTCTTCATGACTACTTGACCGATTAGATCGTGTCTCGAAAATCTATCGAAGTCGTATACGGAAAACTGAAGCGATCTCTTTTTGAGACTGTCGTAATTGACGCTTTAAACACAAAGAAAATGTACAATAAAACATTCGCAACGCGGAGTTTATTCGCGCCAAAGGGGATCGTCAAAAAAATATTTTACGACGATTTTCAGTTCGAATGTTGAAGATTATAAAGTTCTTATTTTATAGTCCATTCGAACGTAAAATTCCGACGAGATTACAGCTTTACGACAGATCGTATTAGAGGTGCTTTTGTAATCACCGTTCTTCGACTAGTGTCGTATACTAAAATTGACAATAATTGAACTGAAAGTTGAAAGTTCACGCAAAAGAATGGTTTTGCTTAAGGCAACTACTATCTTCTTATGATTTATAACGTTCCTAAAAATGAGAGAAAATTGACCCATACAAGAGAGGCCTGCGCAAAGACTGACGCACCTTTATACCAAGAATCTATGAGAATGTGAATTTATTCTTAGAAGTGGCAAACTGAAAAAATTTAACAAGTCATCAAAATTTTGTGAATAGATGTTCAACGAACTAAAGTTTATTTTTAGGTTTCAGACCGAGCGTCATTCTCTAAACTAACATAAAACCCAAGATATGGTAGCGACTAGCGCAGAATTCAATATTATCATGAACGCGAAGGTTACACAGCATAAGGATTTGTTTTGATCTACTTTTTTCGTGAATATGATGATCCCTTCTTCCTTCCTTTATTTTAACGAGCTGAACAATTAAGAGATTTTTAACTCGACTGTACAGAATTACGGAAACTTAATTATAGTGGGTACACACCCACATAATTGAAGTTATTTGAACTGACGAGGTTGTGAATAGGAACTAAAAAACTTGTGGCTCATTTCGTTCGTTAACAGGATCCCTTTTATTATTTACGTTAATTGAGGCGAGCAAAGAACCTCCCTCTCCTCATTATCCTATTTCAGACCATCTGCGAATTTTTCCGAGTCTCACGAATAACACAGTGACAAAATGTATAGTTAGTTGTTTTTTCTATTGGAATTTAGGGTACCGAGCCTTGCAAAATTACACCGCAAAAAA
The DNA here is from genome assembly GCA_035079395.1 of Aspidiotus destructor. Classification (NCBI taxonomy): domain Eukaryota; kingdom Metazoa; phylum Arthropoda; class Insecta; order Hemiptera; family Diaspididae; genus Aspidiotus; species Aspidiotus destructor. Next base: position 21,809,296 of record JAVHKZ010000015.1, on the reverse strand, counting down.
AAGTGAATGTGCCTTCCGTTCCTCGCGGTCCTCTCTCTCGTTGTGTAATACAGCACCACCGAACCTGCAGGGCACCGCCCATCAACGGAAAAAATGTCGAGTATCAAGCACCCGTACTTATCCGAAGAAAGATTGAAAGAAAATCCTATTTTTTAGGATTTGGAAAAATTCCAATTATCCAGTCATAAGAAAGGGGATTTGAAAACACATTTTGACCAAATAATCGACACAAATCAATTATTGGAATCAAAATATTATGACTTTTAATAGAACTCCTTCATCCTGGAATGAGAACAGATAAGATTAAGGGCGCGACCGGTACTTTCCAATCGTCCTAAGAGACGAGACGGCTACATATCAATGCACGTGGTCGGATTTATAGTCCTTCACTAACAAACAACATTAGTTAGGTACATGTTTACTCCGGTCCGTGTTATTTTTTTGCAAACAATTGTCTGAAAAGACTCATTGCTTGCCCCGGTTTTCAACAGAAACATAATTATTTTATAGGAGATAAAATTAAGGAAAAATACGGGCTACCGAGCAGGCTGATGCCGTCCAGCAAAGTGTGGGACTAGAAAAAACTTCCATATACAAAGGAAAACTTGGAAAATTTTTTAATTTCAAGCTATAAACAGTATGATGGGAGAGGGGATCCTCAAACAAAATTTGAACATAGAGTTTTATCTGATAGGACGAACTTAAAAAAATAGCAAAGGTATAATCAGAGAATCCTCATAGAGAAGACCTCCTTTTTGCCTCAATTAACACTGTTAATAAAGGAAATCTCGAGCAGCTAACAAGGTATGCCTTGATATATTTGCATTTTGTGTGAATTATCATTCCTGGAAAAAAATCACTGAGCAGCTGCTGGTCGAATATAGTGAACAATAACGTAACGGCTTCAGCTGTGAAGAAGTTAACTGGTTGGTTTTGGAGCAGGCGAGAAATGGTGTTCAAAAGTTCTAGGAAATTGCTCAAGATTTAAACAATTTTACAAAAATGTCTAGATGGAAATTGTCTACTCAAACAATTCTTAAAAAGGGTTGAATTCGTTCAATATTCAAAACAATTGTCAAAATGTTTAACAATTCTAAGAAGTTGTCAAAAGTTCAAGGCAATGCTAGGAAATTGTCTGAAATGGTCTAAATTTCTTACAATTCTATGAACTTTCCAAGATTTGAACAATTCTCAAAACTGCCTAAAATATGAACAATTCTAGAAAATTGTCAAAAAATTCAACAATTTTAAGGAATTGTTTACGGTCTGAAACATTCCAAAAAGATTTGAACCATTCTACAAAATTGTCAAAATGTTTGACAACTCTAAAAAGCTGTCCAAAATTTAAACAATTTTATGAATTGTCTAAGATTTGAACAATTCCACTACATTGTACAAGATTCAAACAATTCTACAAAATTGTCAAAATATTCAACAACTTCGAGAAATTCCAAGATTTAAACAATTCTAAGAAATTGTCAAACTGTTTGATAACTCTAAAGCATTGTCCCAATATTGAAACCATTCTTTTGACAATTCTAAAAAATTGTCCAAGATTTAAACAATTGGACAAAATTTGCAAAATGGACAATTTTACAAAATTGACTAACATCTTAACAATATTATAAAAGATTGTCCAAATCAAAATATTCAACAACTACAAGAAATTCCGAGATTTAAACAATTCTAAAAAATTCTCAGAATGTTTGACAATTTTACAGAATTGACTAGAATTTAAACAATTCTAAAAAATTGTCCACATTTTTGACAATTCTACAAAATTGTCAAAATGTTCAACAACTCCAAGAAATTGTCCAAGATTTAAAGAATTCTAAAAAATTCTCAGAATGTTTTACAATTTAACAAAATTTACTAGGATTTGAACAATTCTAAAAAATTGTTCAAATTTTTGACAATTCTTAAAGATTGTCCAATTTTTCGACAGTTCTACAAAATTGTCAAAATGTTCAACAACTCTTGATAACTCTAAAGAATTATCCCAAGATTGAAACAATTCTTCTGACAATTTTACCAAAATTTATATTTTTCTACAAAATTGTTAATGTTTGACAATAAAAAATTAACCAGAATTTATTGTCAAACATTTCAATAATTTTGTCCAATAGTTTGAATCTTGGACAATTTTATAGAACTGTAACTTGGAGAATTCTTTAGAATTATATTTTGGACAATTTTTCATAGTTGTTGAACATTTTGATAATTTTATAGAACTGTCAGAATTGTCAAAAATTTGAACAAGTTTTTAGAATTGTTTCAATCCTAGTCAATTTTATTGAAGTCTAAAAAATTTTGAGAATTTTTTAGAATTGTTTAAATCTTGGACAATTTCTTGGAGTTGTTGAATATTTTGACAATTTTGTAGAATTGTCAAACATTTTGAGAATTTTTCAGAATAGTTTAAATCTTGGAATTTCTTGCAGTTGTTGAATATTTTGACAATCAAAAATTTGGATGATCTATTAGAATTGTCAAAAATTTAGACAATTTTTTAGAATCGTTTAAATCGTAGTCAATTTTGTTAAATTGTAAAAAATTTTGAGAATTTTTTAGAATTGTTTAAATCTTGGATAATTTCTCGAAGTTGTTGAATATTTTGTAGAATTACAATTTTTCAGAATATTGTTCAAATCCTGGTCAATATTTTAGAATTGTCAAACATTTTGAGTACTTTTTAGGATTTTTTGAATTTTGAAATTTCTTAGACTTGTTGAATATTTTGACAATTTATTTTGTAGAATAGTCAAAAATTTGGACAATTTTTTAAAATTAATAAAGTGTTGGTAAATTTTGTAAATTGCGGCCCAAAAAATATGTGAAGTGACCCAGATTGCGGCCTAAAAAAAATTTTTTGCGACCATATTGCGGCCAAGAAGACGAAAAATTTCGACCACATTGCGGTTGTTTCTTGTACACGGCAAGAAAAGATACACTCATGTACCGCTCGTCTACTTCCTAAATATTATACGTAAGTAGTTGGAGACCGTACAAAGCCAGCGTAATTCATTCGAAATGCGATGGGCCAGTTGGAGCACGATGAGATTGATAAGAGGGAATTTGTGAAGATTCTATCCCGTAAATATTTACATAAATAATAGTAGTAGTACTCGTCCGGTTTTTTATATTCGTAATTTTAGTTTCGTAATGTGTACATTTTCGTGGTATGATGTGTAGGTACGATACACTGTTACTCATAAATTTCTTTGAAAACATTGTGAAAAAAAAATTTTGGGCCGCAAATTGGTAGCCTCGGGGGCCGCAAACTGGTTCCCCGGTTGGCCGCAATGTGGATGACTTTCAATTTTCCTTGGGCCGCAATCTGGTTCACCCACGGGACGCAATCTGGATGGTTTTCAGGTTTTGGGCCGCAATCTGGATACAGCCGGTCAAACATTTTGTAAATATTGTAGAATTGTTTAAATCTTGGACAATTTTGTAAAATTGTCAGAAGAATTCATTTAATCTTGGGACAATTCTTCAGAATTATCAAATCGATGGTGACGTGCACAAAGGATCTGAGTGACATTTTTATCAAAAATGAGTTAAGGGCAAAAACGGGTCAACAAGCACATGGACTATCGACCTGCATCGAAAAAAGGGGAAAAAAGTCCACCATTTAGCCCCCAGGGTCAATGTAAAAATGTAGTAAGTGACAGGAATCATATTTCTGTTGGGCCAATTGTTGTAAGTGAAAAAACACCGCACTTACAACAAAATATTTTGTCACTTACAACAAATGGCTCGTCACAAAGGTGTACTTAGTGACAAAATACCGCAGTTACGACAAAATATTTTGACAAAATATTTCGTTACTTACAACAAATGGCTTGTATCAAAGATGTACTTAATACAAATGGCTTCTACCAGAGTACTTTATTGATGCCAAATGTAGTAAGTGCATCTTTGATTCAAGCCAAATGTCGTACGTGACTTCAAAATTTAAGAATCAGGTCATAGACTGCCACAAAATTGATAGATTTTTTTCCATTTTTGGAGACACATTCTTCATAGGTAGTTTGCTAGTCTCATCCCCCAATTTTCAAATAATTCCAACCAATATTGTAGCGGGCAGGGCAAATGAAAGTTCCAAAAATTTTCAAATCGCTCTCCTGAAAAATATTGTTTTTGTTACTTAGATCCTTTGTGCACGTCACTATTGAAATATTTTAACAATTTTGTAGAATTGTATTTTGGATAATTTTTTAAAGTTTTTGAACGCTTTGACAATTTTGTAGAAATGTCAAAAAATTGCACAGTCGTTGAGAATAGTCAAAAATTTGAACAATTTTTTAGAATTGTTCAAATCCTAGTCAATTTTGTCCAAGTGTCAAACATTTTGAGAATTTTTCAGAATTGCTTAAATCTTTGACAAATTCTTGGAGTTGTTGAACATTTTGACAATTTTGTAAAATTGTCAAAACTTTAAACTATTTTTTAGAATTGTTTAAATCCTAGTCAATTTTTTAGAACTGTCAAACATTTTGAGAATTTTTTAGAATTGTGTAAATCTTGGAATTTCTTGGAGTTGTTGAATATTTTGATGATTTTGTAGGATTGTTAAACATTTAGCAAATTTTGTAGAGTTGTTTAAACCTTGGACAATTTTTTAGAATTGTCTTACATGTTAACAATTTTGTAGAAGAATGAAAATTTTTGACAATTTTGTAAAGTATTGTCAAAAGAATTGTTTCAATCTTGAGACAATTCCTTAGAGCTATCAAACATTTTGACAATTTTGTAGAATTGTCAAAATCTTGAAAAAGAGTCCAACATTCAAACAATTTCATAAATTGTCCCGGATTTAAACAACATATTCTTTAATTCAGTGGTTCCCAACCTGAGGTCCGCAGAAGGTCTGAAAATAATTTCCATAATTTTTGTTTGAGAAAAAAATTGTTCTGGAAGGCGTTTTGAACAAAATTACATGATATTTTAGGGCAAATTCTTCAACTCTGGGGCGGGGGGGTTGGTCCTTGATTCCCTCTTCTGTAAATAGGCCACTGATTAGTTCTGCTTCATTCCTGTAATATTTTTTCGTAGGGGGTCCGCAAAAAAAGGCCAAAGCATTGAAGGGGTCCGCCATCTCCAAAAGGTTAAGAACCACTGCTTTAATTTGTCCACAATCTCAACAACTTGTCCAAATGTTCAGCAATTTTATAAAATTGTCCAAGATTTAAACAATTCTGTATTTTGTCAACAATCTAAACAATTCTACAAACTTGTAAAAATGTTCGACAACTCTGAAAAATTATCAAAATACTCGACAGCAATTATACAAAATTGTCTATGATCTAAACAATTCAATGTATTGTTTAAAATTTAAACAATTCTACAAAATTGTCCAAATATTTTCAACGCTAAACAAAGTCCAAAATTTGAGCGATTCTAGGAAATTGTCAAAATGTTCAACAAACCTAGGAAATTTTATGATTTGTTCAAAATTTATCCAATTCTACAAAATTGTGAAAATATGACCCACAAAAATTATAAAGAGGCAGAATAATAAAAATTTGAAATCATTACAAAAAGTTGACTCCTAAATAATTAGTCCTGAACGCGGGGCACCAACCTTGTACTCTCCTCTACTAGGAGGAAAATATTTCAAATCACATTTCCCAGCTTTCCAATTCAAAATAATCTAGGAATATTCAGACAATGCTTTGTAAAAATTTGTTTTGCCCTAATTTATACATTTTCGAATACGGAATAGAAATCAGGGCCAGACAGATAATCGTCATTATTAAAGAAAGGAGTACTCGTATTTATTTTGAACCAATTCACTTTCCAGAAATTGTAAAATTGACTTTTTCAATACAACAGTGAAAGGGCAGCATAAAATATCCTTCTTTGCTACGGGAATGGGGTACCTACTATCAAAAATTTGAATAATACTTTTAAAAAATCAATCAATCGCTGAAGATGTGTCACATGAATATAAAGTATGACTTGCTCGCTCTCTAGAATTTATAATATTTTACAATCCACGCGAATAATGCCAGCAAGGAAAATTTTCTCCCATTCTCGTTGGAAATTTAATTTACGACTATAAGTATTCTCGTCGACGCTGTGAAAATTTTCGAGGTCAAGTTGACCTTAATAGTTCTCGTATATTCGAGCGCAGAAAGATACCTAGAAGAAAATGTACTTGTATCTAATATGAATGGAGAGTGCTCTCTCAAACGGGGAAATAGTCGGATAAACATCTGTTGCGTCTGGCAGACAAAGAACGGGAAAAGTTATATTGTGGTGCTTGCGTCTTACCTGATGGAGAAACTCTCATTGAATACAGGGTTCAAGTTTTTTCGATGAACTTTCGTCTGAAATTTTTTCTTTCTATCTGGTAATAGGAAAACTTTAACGTACGGATCGCTGCTACCTGTCATATCTTTTACCGGTAAATCGTGAGCTTGTATAATCTGAAATGAAATGAAGTAAATAATAGCGGGTTAGTTATACGGCACTCGCAACGCTTTATTTACACGGAGCCGCGCTTTTAAGAGCCACTCTTTACAGAAGTTGCGTTCTTACTTTTATCATAAGAGTATTTTTATTAAAGTCGTATTTTAGACTAAAGCGTAATTTTCCGCAGTACTGCGTATTGTCCGGGTGGTCAGCGTTTTCCGAATCTTGTTTTTGAAGTTCTTCCGAATATAGTTCAGGCTGCAAAAAGAGACAATATATATGTTAGAAGTAACTTTTGGAACAGAATGTTCGAAGTTGAAAGTAGGCTGAAGATAATACTGGTGAAGAAGAAAAATTTCAGTCACGAATTAGCCGACGCAATTTCATTAAAAGAGAAGAAACAAAAAGCGGAGTCGTACATTGGATACCAAGAGTTGAAGAACGACTTGACCCAGAAATACCAAAAACTGTTGAGAAATGTCTAGCAAGAAAACAATGTTTTGGTAAAGGAGCTTGTGAAATATCAAAAAGTCAACCCTGATTAATGGTACAAAAGAGTACACAAACCAGGTGTCCTATATCATGGTGGAAAAGAATAAACAACGACCAGACGGAAGAAAAGAGCAACAGGCACAGACTCAACAGTTACGAACAGTGCAAAGACATCTACCTAGGAATATTTGAGGTCATACAATCATGTAGAAAGTTGTCTGAGGAGAAGATAATTCTGGGAACAGATTGAGATAGCTAAAGCAAAGAGGACAAGAAATGCAAGTCACTTGAACAATGTAATCAAATTTCACAAGAAAAGATTATTCCTATTAATAATTAAACACGACTGAGATTTTTTGATATCCAGTGCACTACTTACACTTCATCATACTCAAAATGAATTTTAAAGAGAATCCTACGGAATTATAGATGGTTGTCTATCCAAAATTGACCTCGATTTTCGACTTTGAGTCGATTATACCGCATTCAACGGTAAGATACTTGCAATTGACTGTGGAATGCATGCGTTCTAAGTATGCAATCTGATAGCTTTACAGAATTATTGAGGTGCGAAGTAAGTCCATCCATGGTATCACATGTTAATGCCCACTGAAAATCTTTTGATGTTCCCTCACGATGTCCTCCATATTGAAGTTTTTTGTACTGTGAGCCTCATAGGAGTCTCATATGATTTTGTTCTCGTCATATACAGTCATATTATACCAAATAGAAACAGTAATACACCTCTTTATTAGTGTGTATTTCAAACTAGAAGCTGCAGAGCCTCTTTGGGGGAGCAGTGGAAGTTGTAATTGATCATGTGATCTTGTACTGCTCAGCCATGGTCATAGTACGGGATAAGAACAGTAATACACCTACATCTTATCCCTTATTATGACCGAACACTTTGTCTACAAGTAAAGAAGTCACCAAACCCACAGCACGCTTCAAGTGAGTGAGTGTGCATAGACTCCAAATCGATGTCGATTTGAGGTCGATTCCAAGTCGACCAGTACACATTCCTAGAAGAAAATTGACTATTCGACGCAAGAGAGCAGTCAATTTTAGGTCGATAAGGAAATTTTTTCCATGGATTCTCTTTATAATTACATATAACATGTCATTCTATCCGCGAGTAGTAGAAGAGCCACCAAACAGACAGAAACAAGGGTATGACAATACATGGACTCCAAATGAACATTGATTTGAGGTCGCCTAGCATTCATTGCCGAGGCGCTACAAATCAAATTGAAGTTGACCCAACAAAACAGTCGATTTCAGCTCGATAAAAATGTTTGAAAAAGTCAACTCAAGAGAAGGTCGCAATGAAATGGACCAGCGTGCACTGCCAGAAAACTACAAATTGACTTGAAATAGATTCAACAGAGCGGTTTATTTGAGGTCGATACAGGAAAATCAGTGAAAAGCGACCAGCGCATATTACAAGCAAACTTCAAATCAATTTGAAATCGACCTTACAGAGCACTCGATTTCAGGTCGATAGAAAAGTTTGAGGAAGTCAACTTGAAATCAACGTTGATTTTCAGGTCGATTCAAAGTCGACCCCTCTTGCACCATATCGACCGTCGATTTAGGGTCGATTTCGAGTCAGAGGCAATGTCGACTCGAAATCGACAGAATTTCTACGTCAATTTTCACCGAAGTCCATCAAATTGCAGTCGATTTTGAAGGTGTATATCGATTCCATGACGACGTCGATCTGAAGTCAAATTATCGTCAACTCAGAAAACATTTTGTTCGATGTCATTTTGACTGCATTTTAACGTCGACTCCTAGGCTACCAAAAATGTGATTGATATGAGAAAAATATGAACAATTTGTACACCGGATGTCGTCGGCAACAAATGGTCGATTTTCGGTTGACTACAAAATTTTTATTGTTGACTTGAAATCGACTTGGAATCGAAGTCGATTTCGAGTCATTCTAGTTTGCCCCTGATGTTGACCGAAAATCGACTGGAGGTAGACTCATTGTTGTCGTCGAGATTGAGTCAACTTCTGGTCGATGAAAAATTCGAAAAGGTCGATTTAAAATCGATGTTGATTTTTGGTCGACAAAAAATGTGAGCTTTGTCAAATAACGTCGACTTAATTCGACTTCATATTCACGTTAGTAAGGAGTTTATTCTTGGTAGATCACGGAGCTGAGAGTGTTTACTCGGAATTGACTCAAAATCGACGTAAATTCTTAGTCTACAAAAAATTTGAACTCCGTTTAATGATGTCGACTCGATTTCGACTCCATACTGAACTGTTTCTTTCTGTAACTTCAACACTCGCAGATCAGTTATGCATTCAGAGTTACTTAGGGAGGATTTAAAGTACTAAATTTTTGAGAAGCAGGCTTCAGGTTAAAACGGTCGAGCAACGAAATCGACCTCATACTGACGTCGAATGTACAGCAAACAAAATCTCACGTACTTCAAATCGACTATATTTTCACGTCAATTCAAAGTAGGCATGAAACTATCTACTCACTCAAAATTGACTTCATTGCAGGACGAGCGAAATTTATAATTAGATATTCATTTTAGATGTTGATATGGGGCATATGTACAAGAATCGTTTACTTTGAATCGACGTCAAACATCAAAAGGTTATCCAATTCTGTCGACTTGATTTCTACGTCGATTGCAGGACTTCGGTTGAAATGAATAAGTCGATTTTACGTCGATTTGCAGGATCGATTGTGGTCGGTTTCTGGTCGACATACCCCAGAACTATTTCGACGGTAAAGCGACGTCGAATTTGTGTCGAATACTTATTGAAATAATGGGTCGACGGGAGGAGATCGACGTCGGTTTTTAGTCGATATGGTTCAACGTACCCGGGGACACTTTTATGGAGATACAAATCAACTTGAAATTGAACCAACAGAGAAGTCAATTTCAGGTCAAGGTATTTTGGAAAGTCGACTTAAAATTGGATGTAGATCGAAGTCCATTAGACGGCGATTCGAAGTCGACCAGCTTGCATTACCAATCAAATACAAATCGACCTGAATTTGATTCGACGGAGCACCTGGTTGATTTTAGTTCGATAGAAAAGTTGAAAAAGTCGACTCAAGATCGACGTCGATTTGAGGTCGATTTAATTAGTCCAACCAAGCTTGACCAGCGTACATTACCCGAAAACTACAATTCGGCTTGAAAAGGTAGGGTCTCGCAAAATTTTAACCCCTTGGAGAACAGTTTGAGTTCAGGTTGAAAATAAATTTAACCTTCCCCGACCAAATGATCGATCTATGACCAAAATTAAAATCGCTACTAATCAATTACCTATCAAAATTGACACAATCAAATAGTCTGGAAAAGAAAAAATCCCACCTTGTCTCGATCTACGTAGTTAATGAAAGAAAATCGCAAACGCATTCTTCATACGAAATAACGTCAGGTTGACGACCTCTAAAACATTACCAGCCCTACCGCGGTGAAGTTTGCGCTCTCGCAATTTCATAAAGGAAATTTTAATTCCCTATTATAACTCGAATTTATCATCAGCTCTGCGTTGTTGATTACAAATACTTAATAGAATTCTACCGAGGGTAAATGTTTCATTCTACTCGATGAAATTAACAACGAAATTGAAGTTTTTATAAGAATCTGCGGAAAAATTCAAATGGTGAAAATATCGTAATATAATAAGTTCGAGAACCTAACGGACCGCCGCTGTTTGCACATTGCTGCTCGACTTGTTTACCATTAATAATTTTGTCTCTCGCGTAATATTTTTGTCAGCCGCTTTTCACGTGGAAACGATCTCATCAAAACTTTTATACGTATTCCCTCTCTCAATATATATAGACGGTAAGTCTACCTAATGGTTCGTGCATATAACCTACATTCATTTTCTATTCCGATAACTTTTCAATATCAATTCATCTCTCCAATCACGTGACGTTCTCTCGTCAAGGGAAGTGCTGTTTTGAAATTCAAAATATACGTATCTCACTACGTAAAAGATCAGTTCAAAATACACGTCTTATGGGGACGGTGAAGAACCGAAATGATTATTATGCATGATTGTGTTATCCTATACATGCTCATGATATGTAGTATTCAGAGACTAGAGTAATCGAAAAAGCAGAAAATGAGAACATCTTATGCAAATTTTTCCACAAAACAATAAATCCTTTCCGGCAGTATGAAATCCGCACGAACTTAAAATAATATAGTGCCAAATAGGCTAATACGTACTTTGAATTCGCCTATGGAATTTTGATTCCTCGGTTTGGCTTTGCAAACTTTGAATTCGATGCCATCGAATTCTAATCGACGCGATAGTTGTCTTTGAAAAGTTTGATGTCTTATGGGAACGGACGGCATGGTAATTTGGCGTAAGACCTGTAAAGAAAGATGAAGTTTATCCTTCTATACTGCGGGTTAGGTACGACCGGTATCAAATTGTGTTATTTGACGCAATTTCCGCCGCGTACACGGTGGTCGGAAATACAGCACCCGGTTTATAATTTCTTATTCAAAATGATGCAAAACTCATTATACGTAAGATTTGAATTCGTGCAGTCACGAAGGAAAGACGCGGCGAAGACAATAGCACGGATTTTGATGAGTTTAATGGCTATTAAATTATTCGTCAAATGTTATGGTTCTGCACCTTCGTTTTCTCTACTTCATTGTTCTCCTCTACCCTTCTCAATTTCTTCTCTTTTTCTGGCATGAAATACGCTCACTTGCGACGGGAGTGAGTTGTTTTCGTGAAATGAAAAGCTCAACAGACTTGTGATTTCTATAACTTCCCTCATCCGACATTCATGTAATTTCATACTGGAATAAGTGATCCTTTTAAATACAGATTCAGCTATCTGAAAATAGGATTTAAAATTCGACTGCTGTAAGCAGTCTGGGCGTAGGAAATTGCTGCCGCCTTCTTACATGCCCATGGAGTCTTTCGCACCGATAAACTTTGATTCAAATGTCTCATAAAGTTTCAAATGAAAATCCTTTTCGTGCAAGGAAACACTATTATTTGGCTCTGCCCGCACATGAGAAACAATAAGTGAATCACTTGCTGATTCTTTTGTGCGCGCAGAGCCAAATAAATTGAATGTCAGATAAAGTTTGAATCTGCTCTTCAAAATTACGTGACAAGTAGGTGGGAAGTGAAACTTTTGCAATGCACTACTCCAAACTTGGAACCAGAAAATAAAAAACCCGTTATATAGAGGAGGGAGGGGTAATTTGAAAAATTTTACGTCCGTCATCTGGCGAGGACTGACCAACCTTGGATCAATGAAGCACTATAAGAAGAGAAGAAGTTTGAAGTTTGAACAGTAAACCTGTTTTATCGGGGGGGGGGGGGGGTCTGTCTTTCTGGCAAAAACGTCCGCCATCGGGGAGGCGATTTCTCAATAACGATCATAAGAATGGTATCTCTCATACTCTTAACTGAGGTACTTTCTCCTTGAACGACTAAATGTTACAGAAAAGCAGTATTAGTCTGTGAAGACTCGGAGAAAAGTATTTCTCATATAAGCGACTGTGGTACTTTTCCCTGGAGCTTAAGAAATCCGCATTTTACGCAAAATCCGTCGAAAAATCCCAATTTTTTCGGGGTTTGAAAATCCGTAGATCTGGCAGCACTGATATCCCGATTAAAATATAGCTCCTTCAAGTAACTAGATATGCAATACTCCATTCACCAATTGGGCTAGCCCCTTCGATGAGCCAGATATACAATGATTCAAACACCATAAGACTCATAAAAGAGGTTCCCCGCCTCCCCTCATTCAACTCCGTTAAAGAACCCGTGAGTTTTTCTCTGACAGAGCCAAATAAATATGAAGGTCATGTTTCTTGTTAACTAGAAAATGACCTGATTTAATATGAAGCTGCTCCTGTTTTGTGATGAAACTATAGTCCAGCTTGTGAATTATTCTAGAGCCAGGCGTGGTGTACTGTAAGATAAATTTTATAGTTATTAACATTGGTGACATCATTAACTCGTGACACCATAGAGATCCACGCTGATTGCCTGTGACGTCATCAACATTTATAACGCAATTAGCTTGGGCTCTCTCTCTCTTCTTTACTCTCATCTAATCTCTCGGGATCACTTCTTGAGTTACGTTATGAATTCTGATCACGTCACAGAGAATTAGCATGGATGGTTATGACGTCACGAGTTAATTACGTCATCGGTTTGACCGCTCTCTCTTTCTCCACTTCTCAGGGTCACTCACTCTGCTCGTAAGCGTCCTGACGGTATCCATTATTCTTGGCCTAATGGTAATACTGCTCGAGTCTCCCTCATACTACCACTCTGGGTCATAACTGATGACGTCATACATGTGCATTTCAGAATTAGGGTCCTCAGCGAGAAAGGTTGAAGGCACAGAGCACGTAACAAAGAGACATTAATGATTTAGTGGGAAACCCGTTATCCATTTTGTTAGGGGATTACATCCTCAGAAAATATCCGCGTCCGGAAGTTTCTGTGAACTGCGTGACGTGACGTGACGTTTGAAGCTTAATGACGTCATCAATGACCTTGACCAGGGACTTTGAAAAAATATTTCAACTTCCAGCCGGTATGCTTCATGAGGTCATCAATGACCTTGACCTTGACCTACTTTAAGGACTTGAAAAAATTTCAATTTCCAGCCAGGATGCTTTATGAAATCATCAGTGGCATTGACCTTGACCTACTTTAGGGACTTGGGAAAATTTCAATTCCCAGCCTTCATTATATCAAGCCTAGCATTGTTAAGGGGGATTACATCCTCAGAAAGCGTACACATCCGGGAGTTTTTGTGAACGGCGTGACGTGACGTGTGGCGCTTTATGACGTCATCAATGACATTGACCTACTTTAGGGGCTTTGCACAATTTCAACTTTCCATTTTGTTTGGGGGATTACATGCTCAGAAAACGGCTACGTCCGCGTCTGGGAGTTTCTGTAAACTGCGTGACGTGACGTGGGGCGCTTCATGACGTCATCAATGACCTTGACCTACTTAACCTCCAGGCCTCATTATAGCAGGTCTAGCTTGCAGTATACTGAGAAAAGCCCGGCCAACTCATTTTCTGAGGGGGCATTTTTGCGTCAACGTCATCGCGAGTGCGGGAGGTTGCGGGTTCCCCGCTGCCTCTATTTTTCATTTCACATTTTCTGACACATTTTCTTGATTTATTGGAAGTGTCTGACTTTTTGATTCGACAGTCCTACTATGCCCGGATGTTACAATTTGCGAGTACCTCCTTTGCCTCCTCCTCCAAATTTAGGGACTAATTTTTATTTTGAGCGGGGAACCAACTATTGGGGGATTACGTCCTCAATGAACATCCGCGTCTGGGAGTTTCTGTAAACTACGTGACGTACCGTGCTGGGCTGTGCAGTGACGTTTGACACGTGACGCTCCATGACATCATTAATGGCCTTGACCTACTTCAGGGACTTGAAAAATTTTGTTTTATTTTGTTTACTTCGGTCGTCTGATTTTCTAAGATGGTTTACAAAATTTTGACATCGAGGATTTGAGACCATCATTTTCTTTCTTTAGTTACGTGCTTTGTGCCTTCAAACTTTCTCATTATTATCGTTCGCGTGTTTGAGGCTAGTATTCTTCTACTCATTAACCTCCATTGTACTCGGCTATACATGGGTCTTCATGAAATCATGCCAGACATACAGCAGTATAAAAACCTAAACACTTACAGATTACAAAAATGAAGAAAGGTGGATAAACTCGCGAATTTCAAATCAGGCTCGGGTCACGGTTGATGACGTAATATTTGGGAGGAGGCCACAGGGTCACGGCTGGTGACGTCATGGTTTCTTAATGAAGGTAGAGAAGAGAAACAGAATACAAAATTATTTGTGCGCGGAGTGGTGTGAACTCACAAATTATAGAATTAGGGGCCAGGTTTCAGGACTCGTGTAACTCGCAGATTCTCAGAATCAAGTACGTTCTTTCTGAAGAGTGGGAGGAGGAGTGGTTTCTTAGCCCCTCAAAATTTAAATGAAGGCAGTCCTCTGCAGTACGGTTTTTGTTCAACATCTTCCAGCTTTTATGTGACAGTATGGCCCCCGTTTCCAATTTCTTAAAGTTCTCCCGTTTGAAGAGATTAGGAACTCGAAATTTTTCAAATATCTTCTCTGCAGGGATTGAAGTGAAAATTTCACCAGACCACTGATAATGTTATAATACGAAATGGAAACTCTTCTCAGAATCTTCCCTCTGAAAATTTATCTTTGTAAATGTGGTGGTGACGTCATACTCTAAGCTCGGAATTTTTCTGGTTAGGGGAGAAAGGAGGTAACGAAACAATGAAGAAGTAAGAATTCATACAAATTTCTAGTCGTTGCGGAATAATTTATCGACCCTGACATAGGTGAGACGTCTAGGATTCAAGCCCCACTAGGAAGGAGTCAAGTTTCATGATGCTCTCCTCCCTTAAAACGAGTTATTGTTTCGAACAGTTGGTATCTATAAATATGATCTTCACGTTTACCTACAGAGTTTTTAAGGGAAGATTCTCAATCAAGTCCAATATTTCCTGTAGTGCAACACTATTAGTAGGATTCTGAAAACCTTAGCCAATGTGATCGTTGATTTTCTGACTCAATAAGATGACAAATTGTGCAAATCGCAAATTCTCTTACTTTTCTTCCTTCCTTGGGATCAGGTGGCTCATTCACTGGTGGTTTGGTTGGATCGAGACTTAAATCGGGCAAAGAATGACTTATTCGTATCGTTGGTTGTTCCACACCGGCCTCATCTTCGTTCGGATCATCATCTCCTTCCAATTTTAATGCCCACGATCGAATCCATCTCCATGTAGAAATGCATTGCTTTTCGAATGTCGCCAATAAAACTAGAAAGAAAAATAAATTATTATATAGGTTTAATCGTAAATTGTCCCCGTAAGACATGAGAAAGATGCAGTTGAGAAGTTGGAAGATAACATTAGCGAGTGAAGAAGAGGTTCTTCTGTTTCAGAACAAAGGCTGAGATGAAGACCCCGTGGGCCATTCTCAGTGCTGATTACTGGTATACAGTTGGAGGAGATAAGGGAATGGGTATTCAAGACTCAGCGGCGTTTCGCTTTAGAAGATTTCACCCAGATCATGAAAATACTCACGGAAAGTCTTTTCTTCTGACAGCAAAAAACGTTGTATACTTCTTGAGCGTAACGAATTTCTCTATACGACAAATACATTAAATTTTTAGCATAAAATCTTCACCCAGGTTTTTCCATTTTGTTGCTCACGCTCTTCTTCATTACTCATTCCATGGCGATAAACTAACTACGATTGAAATGCACGAAAATTGTAACTTAAGAACTCCCATTCTTTCGCATCTTTAACTAATTCCTTCTGTACGTTCGTAATTGAAATCAAGAGTGAGAAATCTGAGACAAGAGTAACTGTTTATATTAACGCTGCGCGGGTAGATGAGGACAGTGTTCTCGCATTAACACCAACAAATTTTGAAATGCGAGCGAATTATCGATATAATGCTGTATATTTTCAACTAATATAAATCTCTTGTTATTTCAGAAAATAACCCTTTTCTATTGTTTCTTTCGAGTCGGCAGATCCGCGCGAAGCATACGTTTACCCATTGTTGAAACCACAACGATGGCGAAAAGATAAGACCGCGTAAACTGTACAGTATTTATGTAGCACTGCTAGTCTGGTTGAGGAAAGTTAGCAGCCAGAGATTGTAGCTGTCAAGGTTTATCTTTACGGTTAATCGAGCGTGACAACCCTTTCTTTCATTCGCTTTTGTATGGCGTTGAAAATTGTTTTCGAACACCAGTAACAAATTTCTCGACTAAAAATGTGTAGTATAAACTTTTTGTAGTGTAAAATTTCAGATGCTCGTACGTCAACGTGATTCAATTCGAAATCTTTCGGGTAGGAATTTAGTTCAAGACGTGTGTGCAATCGACGAGTCAGATGTTGTTTCGAAGAAGAGTGAGTCTCCTATATGTATAACGAAATTTATTATCATGTCATATTTAATGTTGAAAAAGAGATACTTGAATGCTCGAGGTGTGAATTTTCATCGTCTTTTTTACCGTGCTATTCTTATGACCGCCCAACTGGAAGAGCAGGGGTAAGAAAAAAACGTGAATCGTAATTTTTTTCCTCCCTTTCATCAGTTACTCAGAAGAATGATTGAAAAATCCTCATCCACTATGAGAATTGAATAGGCAAACCTCGAACGTGGTGAATTGGAATTCGAACTCACCGTAACTCAAGTTCTAGTTCAGTATAATTCCTTCACAGGTGGTGTCTATCACAATAGTGAACTAAAAATCCGGGACTTTTTCAGGACCCCCACAAAAATTGTTTTCTCTTTTCTCATAATTCAGCAAGGAACAGATCCCACTACATCTACATCGAATTTTCTTGCCATATTTTGTAAGATTGAGACGAAAGCTTCATGAAACAATATTGCAAGAGAACAACATGCCAGACGTCGAGAGGCGGTAGCAACAAAGTTGAAAGGGCTTTTAAAACGCCACCAAGACAGCAAGTTGAAAGACTTGATTTCAGACTGGGCTAGATACGTAGATGATTATCCTAATTGAGTGGCAGGGCACTAATAGAAAGGTAGATGATTCCTTTTGGAAATAAATGTGTTGAACGAGAGCATCAAATTTACAATGGAAGAGAGCAATGAGACGATCAAGAATTTGGACATAATACTCACCCTGATGAACAACAGCATAGAATATGAGATCTACAGAAAGGCAAAGCACAAAGACACTGTCACCCTGAATCCCTACAACCACTTTGAGCATAAGTTGGCGGCGATTCATAAATACTGATGCCGAAGAAATTCCATCTTGAGAAAAAATGAAGAGAAAAGCAAGAAATGTCAATAGTAAAGCAGATTGCAGAAGAGTCATTGGGAAAACGGAAGCAAAGCTAGAAGGACTCCAGGTCAAGGCATTACATAAGAATGTATACAAACAAGGTGATAAAGGCGCTCAAAGGCTATGATGTGACGGTTGGCATCCCTCACAACACACCATTGGGAAGAGAATAAGGGACGACCAGGAAGAAGAAAAGACACCGAAGAAAAGAACACGGGGAACTAGAGTGGAGTATACAAACTCACTTGCAAACAGAGTGGTTGGACCGGGAGAAAGTTAAACATCAGAAAAAAGGAGCGCGGAAAATGAAGCCGAAGAAGTCTTCGTTCGACAAACATAGGTGGAATATTAAAAAGCACTGGGGGAAAAAAAAGTTGCACAAGAAATGAAGAACAGGAAAACAAAATAAATGACCAAGTTTTAAAAGTGATTGACAAGAATCGCTAAGGCACAAGATATTAACAGATTTCCCCGGGAAAATTATAAGGCAGAACTACTTTGTCTGTAACTAAGAAACTAGGTAGGAGATCAAGAGTCAGCTGGTTTTTGTCTGTCTATTGTTGGAACTAACTGTAACTCGACTGTAACTCCTAGGTTTTATTGGAGCAAACAATTTTTTCCTGGCCATCAGTGCGGTAGTTGATCTAATCTCATAAATTAATCTATCTATATATTAAAAAGTATTGTAAAATCGTTTCCGAGTTCGTTTGGGCGTTCTACTCAACCGATTTGCTTCTTTTTTTTTTTTAAATGAAAGGTTTTGATGCCTAGATGACGCAAGGACCATTCAATTTCATCAATTTTTTGTATTTCTCAAATCATATTCAAAAATGCTGTTTTGCGTGTCTTTTGTAAGTGTCTGCATACACACTTTTCCTCATAACTTCAGTTCTAATTGAGTTAGAGAATTGGTTTTGGTCTACGAACACTCAGTGGATCAAGACCTTTCAATTGAGTCATTACAATTTTAAATTGGATGCACTAGAGTGGAGCTAGGCGCGAACATTCAACTTCAGTTGCTGTTTTGAGTGTCTTTTGGTAAGTGTCTTTATACATTCTTTTCCTCATAAGTCCGGTTCTAATTGAGTCAGGGAATTGGTTTTGGTCTAAGAACACTCAGTAGATCAAGACCTTTCCATTGAGCTATTACGATTTGAAATTCGATGCACTAGAACGAAACTAGGCGCGGACATTCAACTTCAGTTGCTGTTTTAAGTGTCTTTCAGTAAGAGTCTTCATACATTCTTTTCCTCATAAGTCGGGTTCTAATTGAGTTAAAGAATTGGTTTTGGTCTAAGAATACTCAGTAGATCAAGACCTTTCAATTGAGTCATTACAATTTTGAATTGGATGCAATACAGCGGAGCTGTTTTCATTACAATCATCACTCCCTGCATTCCTATTGGTTCTTGCCCTTTCAACCAATCACAAACAAACATATAAATCTAAGTATGAACAGAGAACAGCATGTTAGAATAATAGGCCTATCGCTATCCATATTTTAAAAAATGATGAAATGTTTTCAATGTAGCTCAATGCGAAAAGTCGTCGGGGGTTGGGAACCGTACCCCCTTCAAAAAATATGTTACAACTTTATCAAACAATCATAAACCATCAATTAGTACCAAGGCCAGACATGTTTGGTTAGGTTAGGTACGGTTTTTGATTATTTCTCATAAATTTCACTAAAAATGACTAATCCTATGTTTGAATATTAGACTTTGTGAAAAACAAAACCCAATATCCTCTAATATGATCAAACACAGCTCACATTTTATTATTGCTGCGGAGCAGCCCTGGTCCTCTAGTTAAATTATTATGTAGTACTATTTTTTTTTTTTTTTTTTTTTTTTTTTTTGTAGACAATTGAATTAAACAATTATATAATACTATATAATAGTGAATGAAAAATTTCATTTTTTTTTGAAATATTATAATTTAATTAAATTTTATTAGGGTAAGAAAGAATATTTTTTACTTTAATTAAATTTACAAATTACTATAAGGGTAACAGGATAATTAAATAAAGGATTTTAGTTTATTACCGGGATGTTGAATTATAAAATTGAATCAAAATCTTTACTTTCTCAACATAATTATCATTAAAATTGAATTATTAAAAATATAATTGATATAAAATATAATTTTGTAAAATTAAAATTAATAAAAAAATATACTTACTTATTCATTAGTTGAATTAGTATGATTTGAATTATTTTTTATACTAAATTTAATAATTTTTGTTATAATAAAAAAATTTTTAATTGATCAATATTAATACTAATTGATAATTAGTTGAATTTATGAGACATACAATTGAGATCAATTTTTATAACAATTTTATTATTTTTTGTGACATTATAAAGATTCTTTATTGATCAATAATTGATATTATTTATCAGTTGAATTTATAAAATATATATGTTCTGAATTATTTTTTATACTAAGTTTAATAACTTTTGTTAAAATGGAAAAAAAAATTATTGGTCAATATCAATAATAATTATCATGGAAATAAAAGATTCACTAGACGGAATTTATCAGGTATTTATGAAATTAATTGCACTGCCGTCTTTACGGCAGTGCAATTAATTTCATAAATACCTAATAATTATCATGATTAATAAATAATCCAATTATTTTATAATATTTTTATTAAATGGATCAAATATTATTAAATAATTCAAATGATATTTTGATAAGTTTTTGAATCTTCTTGTGAGGAATGATATTGTTTTATAGGTATATTCTGATGACATGTCTCTTGAATTATAATAATATGTCAAACATCTTTTCCCACTCATCTTTGCAACTTTTTTGCTGAGGAAAATTCATTTTCAGGGTCATTATTTTAAAATTCTGCTATGTCACTTTATTTTATAAAATTATAATTGATAAATAAAAAAATTATATTCATTAGTTGAATTGATAAGATGTATGATTTGAATTATTTTTTATACTAAATTGAATAATTTTTGTTATAATAAAAAAAACTTTTCATTGATCAATATTAATAATATTACTAATATTCATCAGTTGAATTTTATAACATATATGATTGAGTTATTTTTTATACTGAATTTAAAAATTTTTATTTAAAAAAAAAATTATTGATCAATATTAATAATAATATGATTAATACATATAATCAATTAATCATTTTATAATTTTTTTATTAAATGGATCAAATATATCAAATAATTTAAATGATATTTTAATAATTTTGAAATTTTTTTCCTGTGCACGCTCATCTTGTGAGGAATGATATTATTTCGAGGGTATACATATTCTAATGACGTGTGCCTATTAATTTCTCTTGGATTTTAATAACATGTCAGAAATTTTCTTCCTCTCATCTTTGATATTTTTTTCCTGAGGAGAATTTATTTTCAGGGTCTTTATTTTAAAATACTGCTACGTCACTTTCATTATCTCGTGCTTCCCATCATTTTTCTCGGGCCGATAAATGGGTCCCTAAACATAGCAGGCAGTGCAAAAAAGCACAAAGGTGAAATAATATTTGAGGTCGTACATGTAAAAAATTGAACGAGAGGGAGACTTTGGGAACAATTAATGGAGGTTACATAGGCAAAAAATAATGAAGCCAACCTCAAGTTTGACAGTGAGAGATTATTCAATTTAGTGATTGGGCGAGAGAGGACGAGCAGAACTGACAAATGACAGCAGGTACCTAGAAAAACCTCCTCACACAGATTGAAAAGTAAACAAATTACAATGTAGCCTTGCTGTAGCCAATAATGTCACGGTGTTATAACTATAACATTTGAGGCCTTATTTTTCAGTGACTGATGATGGGATGACACCAAAAGGACACTCGTGAGCTAACTCAGGAAGTAAAATAATACTCTCGGGATTTTTTTATAGGCCTATCCGGTGGCCTACTTAGATCTCATCATTTTCAAAATGAGAGGTATTTCGATGAGTTCGGGAAAATCCCGGTGGACCATATACACTCCAAATTACTACTGATTGTGACCAAAAGTCAACTCAATATCAATTAGGAGTCGATTCAGCTCCGTCCAATGCAATGTCGACTGCCAATCTAGCAAAAATGATTGAAAATTGACCCAAAATCGACCGCCTTTTCTTTACCATTGTCGACGTTGAAGATGTCGGCTCGAGTCGATCATAAACTTGCAATCGAAGTCTACATAATTGCGTTAATTTCAAGCGCATACTCTGATAGGACCTCCGAATCGAGGCCTAAAATCAGCCGACTTCTGGTATCTGAATTTAAAGCTGGCTCAAAATCGTCGTTCAAATTGCGTCGATTCGACCATCGCCTAGTGACGAAGTCAAAAGACCATCACCGTCACTAGATCGACGTCGATAGCAAAATGTGAGGATATTGATTCAAAATCGACTCCAGATTGACGTAGAATTGAAATCGTTTATTGTCGAATAACGCGCACAACCAGAGAAGTACAAATCAACTTGAAATCAACCCCACAGAGGTCGATGAAAATTTGGAGAATTCGACTCAAAATTAATCTGAAATCGACGTGGCAAATGAGTCACAGTACAATCGACATTTACCAACCCCACATCGATCTGATATCTACGTCAACGTGAGGTCGATTTGATAATTTCATTTGAGACATAAATCTCGGTCAATTTAACGTTTTTAAGTCGATTCAGCTCCATTGAATGTCGCCCGCAAATCGACCCAAATCCACTGGAAGTCGACTCAAAATCAAGGGCTTTGAACTATCTGCGGCCTCCAAGAGGTAGAGAGCTTCGACCAAGTGAAACTTCCGGTTTCTAGAGGGGTTTGAGAAACATCCAACTTTCCCAGCTGTTCTTTCGGGAAATTGTGGTCGCGAGGAAAGTGTTGATGACAGAAAGAATTTGCATCATTTTATGATTTCCAAAAAAACTCCTTGTAATCAAATCTGATCAGCAATATCTCAACAATTTTCCAATCATAAAGAAATCACCTTTGCACTGCCTTCCTCATTAGGACCGTACACAAAGAGGAATTTCTTCTATCATCACTGGTACTTTCGAGCTTTCAAGAAAGTTTTTACATTATTCAAATTTATATAAAATTAAATTTGAAAGTCCGAAACTGGAAAATCACTCCCCCCCCCCTTCAGGATAAAACCTGCAAGTTCTTCCTTCGACCAATATTTTTCTGTGTCATTCTCTCTCTCTCTCTCTCTCTCTCTCTCTTACCTCCGCAATAAGTTCGACTTTCCTACAACAGGACCACCGCTCTTATCATCTCGTGTTTCTCCATCAGACACCCTTTATTATATTCAAAGTTTTCTAATAACTCTTATGAATCTATATAGCTATATGGCTAGCAAATAAACTAGAAAAAAAAAATGTTTCATAAAATAATTAAGAATCTGGCGAGCTGTTCCCTTCCCTTTGAAACTTCTTTTTTGTTCGCACGCAGAAACTCTCGGAAGAATTTTCTGTTACAAGTAGGTCATAGGAAACACTATTATATAGTGGCGTTTTTCTTTAGTTATTCTTCACTAAGAATAAAAGCGCTGAAAAATCGACTGTTTTTTGAAGCAGTGAACTCGAAATTTACAAAATCGAGCAACGACGTAGCTCTATTCTCGTTGGTTGTGGTTTCTGTAAGGGTCGAATAGATTACACATAATATGTAAATACCGTCGAAAAATAAAACAAACATACATTTTGTAGAATGTTGATTAATTTCCACGTCTGATCAAAGTATCGAAAAGTAATAATTATAGCTAGCTCTAATTGACAAATATAGAGTGAATTTGAAATTTACGTGTTTTCTACCCTTATAAATTAATATTTAACGATGTCTGCGGCGAACGTTAAATTATTTCGAATTAATGTTTTAAATATCAGTCCGTGGAAAACTTTTTTATTCGACATAATTCATAATAGCGTGGTGAAAGCTGCGAGTAAATGAGCGATAAAGAACAATGAATTACATGGGCAGAAATTATTGCGCAACAAAAAAAAAAAAAAATTGCATGAGAATGAGCAGTAAAATTTTTCCAATTGCGCTTTTCAGATTTTCGAAGGATGAAAAAGATAATATCCGAAAATTTTTTTTATGATTGAAGCAAAAAATTTAAAAATTCATCAAAATATTTTAGGTTTTGTAAAAAAACGGAGAGAATGGAATGCTTTTATCGAAAGGCAGAGGACGTCAACACATGAAACATAAAATTAAAAATTATGAAAGAATGTAAAAGAGAGAGAAAGGAGTATCGAGGGTATAACAGTTCCTAAATAATTTTTTTACTCTGTAACGCATTAGTAAATCATTCATAATTAAGAGCAAAGAAATACGGATAGTAATGAAAAAGGACAATGAAACAAGAGATTGTAATAAAAAAAAATATGATAAAGAAATTAAGCAGAGAGAAAAAAAGGATGTAATTGAAAGAAAAAAGAGCGAAGGAAACGAATGATTAAACTGAGATGATAGAGTTGAAGAGCGATGTAATTTATACTTGTAGGATAAAAACGTAAAAAAATCAGTGAGAGTCCAAAAATAAGAGAGAGGAAAAATTTTAAAAACTTGAAACAGTGAGTTTAACGATTGAAACAAAAAGTAGAAGTGAAAATTGGGAATTGTGAGACAACGTCATTGACTACGTTAATTGAGGAAAACAGAAAACTGTTTTTTAAATAACGAGGGAGAACAACATCTTGCACCTATATCATATTTTGCAACGCAAATTTGAAAAAAGAGAAAAAGGAAATGAGAGAGAAGGAGAAAAGAGGAGAATTCCCATTTTTTTCATGTTTCACTAATTGTAGATGTAGTCAAGACCAGATCTCTATAAGTGAGTCCCCCGTTCTTAGTTATGTCGAGCTTCAAAACTTACACAAAGTTTACCTCGAAAGAAGTTTAGAACTCCTTTTTACAACTACAACTCGATGGTCGAAATCTTTCCAAGTTTCTTTTTTCTTGTGTCTTTGACTCGAAAGTCGATATTTTTCTACGTGCCCCTCATACATTTAGCACGATAGTCGCCCAAGTTGGTTCTAGTACATCTTGCCGAATTTTTTAGTGCGACAGATTATCTTACAGTAAAGGAAGAAGAAACCCAGTTTCTGAGGCGGATGGCAACCAAAATGTGATCAAATTTCATTTTAGTAGGAGGTCTATCGAATTCGACGAACAAGTAGAGGTGAAATAAAAGTAGAAATTGAAAATTTATGAGCGATCACGAGGATGCTGTCAGACGTAAAAATTAAAAGTTCATAAACAAACAGTCGAACATCTCGTAGAAATGCTGAGAAGAAGTCGTCGTCATGTTTCCTCATCGCCTGCCAGCACACAAGGTCAAGATGTGACTGTAAATGCTGTTCAGGTACTCCCCGCATTTTCTTCGGTATTTTAAAAGAGCCGTGAACGTTCGATACCCTGAGTATGAGCCCCAGAGTCAGGGTCTACGAAATTTTCTTGATGGTGCACAGGGTAATGCAGAAAACCAAGAGAGTTGAGATACCTATCAGCGGACCATGCATGAAAAAGAATAACAGACCCCAGTGCAAATGCACGCTAGATGATGGGAAGGAGAGTACTCGTAGCCTCATCGCGACGTTGTACCCAGAAGTACCTCCAATCTTTCCCTTCCTTCAACCCAAACACCAAAGGTCCGTCGATGCGCTGACCGTGGTTCCTAGCGTTGGTTACCTCTACGAATGCATATGAGAGCCCCAAAAACGAAAAAATGAAGTTTCTTACCCAAAAGTACAGGTTCACATTACTCAACATACATATTTAAGATTTGCAAGCTCTCTTGTTTGAGATTTACATTCAGCCAAATATTTTTCAAATTTCTTTACGGATTTGGCGAATTTCATTTTTGCATAGCTTTACAATTATTACACTTTTTGTCATTATGTCTCAATTTTTTCAGTTGTCTGTTATTATTTCTATAGTTTTTGGTATCACGGTGTGATTTTTTTTTATGTCTCATAGTTGCTGCTGTGTAGGGTTGGGGACCCTTATAATATTACGATTATTTTGTCGGAAATCTGAAATTCTTGCAAGGAAAAATTTTCTGGCACAGCCGAGTGGATAACGATCATGTTTCATACCTCTCTCGGAAGCTAGTGGCTGTTGGAGGCTCACTCGCTCCGCTCGCACGCCTCTCTCCTAGATCTAAAGTCGGTCCAATTCAGGTGATTCGAAATTAGTAGCTTTTGAGGAGCTCACTCGCTCCGATTATTTGCCCCCTTCCTTGGTCTAGTATGAGTATACTTTAGAAAATGTCAAGCTAAGAGCTTTTGGGGGGCTTCATGGTATAGTTTTCGTATGCGGCGATGCAAAGTAGGCACCCTGTTGAAATTTCAATTTTTGACATGTTTCATGTCTTTGCTCTGGGCTCATCCTTATGGTAATTTCTCCCAGTGGCAATGATTTTCAAATCTGCGAGTCCGAGTCCGATGCCCCCCCCTCCTTCCTCGAAAGGGACTTATTTCGAAATCTGCGAGTCCGAGTCGGTAGTTTCTAGCTTATCCTGATATAATGAAATAATCAAGGCGTAGGCTAGATTTATACTAGGCTAAGAAAACTCCGAGAGCCATTATGAGGCTAATAGCTTGTGACGTCATAAGTCGTCAATCCTGGTCCGCTTACAACATTAAGAGCAATCTCCCAAGTCCAAGCCTCCCCCCCCCCGCAGTAGTTTCTAGCTTAGCCTAATATGCGGGGCGAACGAGCGGAGCTAGTGAGCCCCCTAAAGTCATCAGCTTGAAATATTCTAAGGTAGACTTATACTGGACCAAGAAGCCCCGAGTGAGCCTCCCCTAAAGGCATTAGCCTAAAATATTCCAAAATAGACTGTACTATACTAGACCAAGTGAGTGTGCCGCCCTAAAGCCTTAGCCTAAAATATCCTAAAGGAGACTTATTTATTCTAGCTTTACTAGGATTACACTAGTCTTCAACTAGATTTATACTAGACCAAGGAGAGAGGCAGAGCAAGTAAGCCCCCCAAAAGTTACTAGCTACTAAAAAAAGATATGAAACATGATCTTTATTCATTTATTGGCTCTGCCAGAAAATATTTTCTTCCTTCATTTTATTTTTTATGTATAAAAAAATGATAAAAAAATCCTCTTACCACTTTCCTGTAGTCTTCAATATGGACAAAGATACAGTCCATTTTAGTTTCATACATGTTTATGGCATCATTGCCGCATCACCTTTCAAGGCACGACTCTAGTGCTACCTACATTTGCATCCTCATGCGATTAAGTCTAGTTCACAATATTTTAGGCTACCAGCTTCCGAGGGCTGACTCGCTTCGCTCGTTGTCCTCCTCCTTAGTCTAGTACACTGTATATTAGGCCTATATGATGAAAACTAAACCCCAACTATAGCAGCCTAGTTTGGGCCCACCTCTTGGTGTCTGCTCTTAAACCTTTATTTCACTGGACCTGATATACAGTACACCAGGTTTGTGGTAGCTAAGCTGTAGCCTAGTAAAAAGGAGGCTTAAGAAGCGATACGAGCGGCCATGATACAGTATACAGGATTCTTGGATCTAGTATGGAGCTAGTGTGTTAGTTACGAGAGATCTAGCACGGACGCACGCATATTTTCAAAATTCACGGGTTCTTTAACGAAGTCGAATGAGGGAAAATAGGAAACCTTTTTTATGGGGTATTCCAGCTAGGATGCCAGATCCAGGGATTTTTGGTCCTCAAGAAAGATACGGGTTTTTCCTTCTTTTAAAATAGATTTTACGTACAATATGGATTTCTTGCGATCAAGGGAGAGGTACCTTAAACATTGATACGAGAGATACTTTTCTCCTGCTCGTTATAAGGTGACACTGCAACGTTCCGTTAAATTGAGCCGATCAAGGAAAAAGTACCTCAGCTACACTTGTGACAGATACCATTCTCATAATTGTTATTAATGAATTAATCAAAATCCGTAGGAATCTGTTTTTAGGTTCTTACAAAAAATGGCGGGTACGGATTTTTGATGCTATCACCTGGCAGCACTGTATTTCAGGAAGGTCTTCTGAGTCGTGTGGTGTTTGGAGCGTTGCATATCCGGCTCATCGAAGAGGCTTGTTTGAAGAATTCCATATCTGTATTAGAGCAAATTGAAGGCACTGCCGTCATTAATTTATCTAATACAACCAAACAAAAGGATCGATACCTATCCGTCAAGTTGAAATTTTTTGTTCTTTTTTTGCATATCTGCTTTATCGGAAGGGCCCAGCCTATTGGTGTATGAAGCATTGTGTATCAAGTTACTTGAAGGAGCTATTCCATATACTGTGTAATGAAATACATTTCCTATACTAGAGAACTGTACAGACGCCCAGACGCAGGGACGCAAATTCTGGAATTAGGGGTAAGGCTGAGATTCGACGTCAAAAATGTCATTAGTGCTAAGGTCATCCGTGCGGGCGCATTTCAAAAAGGAACTTGTTTTATCGAGGAGTCTCCCGGAAAAAATGTCCGCTGTTCGGGAGGCAACATGACCTTCGGACTTGAAAAATTTCCCAAGTTCCATCATATATATCTGAGAGATGTCAAAAATTTCCTGTCTCTTCCTAACACCTATAGCTCGAAGGCTGGAAATTTTTAAAGTCCCTCCCATCATACACATATCCGGGTGAGGTCAAAAATTTTTTCAAAGTCCCTCTCCTGTCATACACACTAAAGGCTAAGGCGCTAGAGGTATTCTCACTCACTGATGTGAACAAACATCGAGGGATGTTCCCGTCCGAAAAATGAAGAGGAATTTACACATTAAGTTCACTTAATTTTTCGGATGGGAACATACCATGATGTTTGTTCACAGTGAGTGAGAATACCTCTAGCGCCTTAATATAATAGTATACAGCTAGGATAATGAAACAAGGAGAGGTTCTAGCCTAGTTCAAGTCCAGTATACTGTATTTCAAGTCCCTTTCCCGTCATATGTATAGCTTGGAAGTCGGTGAGTATAGCCTGACCAAAACAGCTCCTCCAAACAACTCGATATGCGCCTCATACACCAATTTGCTTAGCGTCAAACATGCAATGCTTCAAACACCACCGCTTCAATAGATTCCAAGTCATCTTTGTATCATCTTGCAGCACTGATAGACTGATTAAAATAGCTCCTTCAAATAACGAGATATGCAATAGTCCATACACCAACTGTCCTAGCCCCTTCAATGAGCCAGATATACAACGTTTAAAACAACATATGACTCATAAAATCAGGTTCTCTGTCTCCCCTCATTCAACTCCGTTAAAGAACCCGCAAGTATTCGAGATTGAAGGGGTAAAGAAAAGACAATATGAAACATGTCAAAGGGAATCAAACATTCAAAGGTCTAGATCTGAGCAGTGGCGTATTTACGGGTGGGGGGTTACTTTCAGGTCCGACTCCCCCCTCCCTCCTCCCCGAGAGATACATTGAGACGTACGTTTGTCAAGCCTGAAAGTCAATTACAGTGAACTTTTCCCTTAGTGGTACTTCGTCTTTGAAAATTTTAAGACACCTCCCCCCCCCCCGAAAAATTTTTTAAACACGCCACTGGATCCGAATGGAACAAGATACAAATCTTTTGAGCTTCTGATCTTGGTAGAAAAAAGCATCAGATCTTTTCTTTTTTGTCATAAAAAACAAAGAAAAATAGAAAAATGGATTTTTGTCATCTTACAGTCAAAGGAAAGAAAAACGAAAGACCACGATACCGAAGGCATTTTTTTCGGAATCGGCGTCAACAATTTTTCAGAATTTTGGCAAATTGGTCAATTTTTGGCACATTCTGGTTGATAAATCGGCTCACAAAAGTCGTAGAAAGTTGGGTAGGGACGAAAATTGAAGATAAAATTGAGATACAAATTTTGTACATTTCAAGTATACATCTAACGTTTCGCGTTTTCACGCTAAAAAAGATTCAGGACGAACTCCCATTTCTTTGGTGACATCTTTTTGGTCCACAGGGTGAACGTGATCGAATACAAGATATTGAACTTTTTTATTGATAAAAAACTTGCCATCGCAGTCTCACTGAAAAAATCCTCATTTTTTTCAGTCAAATATCAAATCTTTATGGGCCTTTCAAGAAGATTTGGATTAGCCTACCTTATACGTCGATTTCATAATTTTAGAGTGAAGATGATAGTACGACAAATTGTGTAAAAAATATTTTAAAAAGCAAGAAAATAGAATTTTCTCATTTTGTATCGAACAAAACTACCTATTGCATGTTTGAACACTGATCTCAATTTTAAGATCTTATAATGGATTTTTGGGAAGTTTATATAAATAGATACTCATAAATTATGACGATTTTTCTCGCTTTGCCAAACGATTTAAAAGAAGAAGAAGAACACAACTAGAAAAGCTCATCATTACCAAAGAAACCTCATCTTCTACTTTCAATTACCGGTAGTCAATGAACAAAACGCATCTCAGAAAATTGGGAGGCTGAGTGAGACCTCATCATCGGCTGCGAAATAAATTCGAAATCTTACGTGCATTAGAAGAGCTTAAAAACCGAGAAAACAGTTCAATAAAAACTTTTTTCTCAGTGTAGGATTTAATTGCAATTGAATCGAGATTCGATAAAGTGATCACGTGAAAGCACTTCGAATTTTCTACCCCGAAGCCATCAATATTTCACTAGTTAAAGTGTAACGCAATTTCTGAACAATTGAACCGCCTATCGACTTGTTCTTTTCCCTGCCGAATGTCAGATTTCCATCAGCCTTTCGAGAGCATTTCAATTACCTTTCACCGATTTCACAATTTTATAGTAAAACCGTATAGCTTTAAAAGTTTTCTCTCGAAAAAAAAAAAAAGCTTCAATATCATTCCTCTCTAGAACTCGAATAAAGCTTTCGAGGATATAATTCGACGCAATTTGAATACCATGCAAAGTAAAAAATATACGCCACACGCTTCAACATTTTTCAAAAGCAGGTACTTCTATATACGAATACCGCACTGTTTACAGGTGTGAGTTACCCACTTTTATTTTTTTTTATGAACATGGCGGTTGAGTTTGTAGAGAAAAAACACACACAAAAAGAGAAAATGTAATTTTTTTCGTTAATATTGATCATGAAACACGAGGAATAGGCTCTCGATGTAATAACAACAGGTGACTGACTGTTGATTTTACAAGCGAAGAAGTTTATAGCCGAGTTATCGCGAAACTCTACGCTTTATTTATTAATCAACGCATTCCTTCCGACGAGAAAATAACGTACCCGCGGTAAGTGTTCGGTTAAAATATGAAAAAATAATCGACGAACGTAAAAAGAAAAACAGAATTTAAAAAATCGCTAATTCATAATATTTTTACGTATAACTCACCTTCCCTCGGATTAACCACATGCGCATTTTGCGGGCTGCTTCCGCTACGATTATTCGATTCGGACAGACGAGAAGTCATCGCGAAATTATTATCGCAATTATTAATTTTACTATTATCGAAAAGCACGTCTCGATCACGCGAAACTAAGCTGTTGGTACTCCGAAGTACGCCCATGACGAATAAGGTACTTACGCGTCGCCATTCGGATCAAAACTGAGCGCGAAATATCGTAACCCCGAAATACGCTGCTACTCCAGTAAACAGAATCGCCACCTCTCGTCGGTGATACTCATTTGCCCTGCTTATTTCTTGTAGGGGTACATTCCACGAGACGTGCTTACGCAACATTATATTGTATATATTTCGCGCGTGTGGTCTGAATTTGCGCATCGATCCGTAGAGCAGGAGGTGAAGAAAGACTTTTTCTCCTAGCCCGGCCTTATAATTGTCAACTTATTAAAGCCGTTTAAATTTTTCAAGTACAATATCTGCACCTGAACGAACGTGCGTTATGTTTCGGGAATGACACTCGCTTCAGGGTAAAGGTAGTCTCGTTAGGGCCGTTTCCTCTGACCTCGTTCTTATTGTAGGGTGAAAAATACGTAATATCGTATATCTTTGCCATCTCGGTCGTGCAGAGGAATTCACGAAGAGACGAATTAATCTAATTTGACGGAAATAATTAAGTCCGGATGGGGGAAAAAAATGAAAGTTGGTCGAACTCGTACGTGCTCGATAATCGCCGAAAAATCAAAGGATAGAGGTGAGGCGATTTTTTTAACGAGCCATTTGGCTTAGCGTTATCTCGGTTTAGTATTGAAGTCAATGGGAAAGGTTAGTTTCTTATTGGCTTTGATAGGTTGGCAAACAAATCGGGAATGATTGCACTCCCCCGGCAATTTTCATTAATTTTTCTCCAAAACTCTGAAATATTGAAGAAGTTCAACAAAATAACGCCCACCTGACATTAAATCTGAAAAATCAAAAATTAACCAAAACTTTTGTAGGTGTAAGATAAAAAATGTTCTCGCGGAGTCAAATAAATGAAAATCATTTCTAATGTCCTTTCATAGTTGCTCGATTCAATTACCAGTCAAGCCAAAAATTAAAGGCTAAACAAAGAAAGTAGAGGACCTGTTCTATGGGTCTAATTGGTTTTGATAATAAATAAATTCAAAATAATGGTCCAGAAGAGTCCAAATTTCTCGGAGCTCTTTCCTATCATACATGTAGCTTATGTTTTATGAAATATTACTTCCAAAATTTTTTATTAAGTAATGATTAGAGCTAGGATTTTTCGGCGTTAGAAAATGGAAATTCGGTTTTTAAAAAGGCAATTTCGGTTTTATTCGGCAAAAACAAAAATTACATGATAAAAATGGTAAAAAGACCAAAAATCGAAAAAAATTACAATAAAATTGATTGGTTAGAAAAAACGCTCAACAATTTACCCGACCATGTATATGTGTACACGTTCAGACTTGCACATCTACCCGCCGATAATATGTTGATTCATGCATTCAGCATGACTAAATCGAAACATTTCCTCATTCTTTTTTTCTTCTACAATTACTAACTTGTTGCTCATATTTCAATTATTTATAGTCAATTCTCATTATCCACTGTGTTTTTGAGCATTTTTGAGCATTTTCGGTTTTTATGCATGTTTTCGGCTTTTATAACCCGTTTCGGCATTTATAGCCATTTTCGTTTTTTTTCGGCAAAATAAAAATTTTTTTCTGGGTTCCTACCCCTGCGAAACGTACTCCTATTTGATTTCTACTGATCTGCCCTTAAGCAAACTCATTCGACAAAAACCGAGGAATCCTAGCTCTAGTAATGATCTTCAATGAGACGGGATTTTCACAAGTTTCAAGTCCCATCCTTTTGCATTCATGAGCAGTTTTCTGCGCCAAATTTTGGATTGAAATCATATTTCCTCTTTAGTGCTTGAGCTTTCATCTCAATTAGGGTATAGTAGAAGTCATATTTTTCATTAGGAACGGGGGAGGGGATGAATTGAAAAAAAATTACAGGCGCCGGTCGCCGTCTGGCACACTTAGGACCCAGGAAAAGGCACTGTCTGGCAGAAAGTAGGGCTTCTGACCTCCGAACTATAGGTGATAAAAGGGGGACTTGGAAAACTGTTGACCTCCGAAGTATAGGTGATAAGAGGGGGAATTAGAAAAACGTCTACCTCAAAGCTGCAGGGGATGAAAATGGCACTTCGAGAAATGTCGACTCTGGAGCTATATATTATGGCAAAGGAACTTCTATACGTGATAGTAGGGGGATTTGGAGAAATTTTGGACTTCCAAGCTATAGGTGATGGGATGGGGATTTGGAAAAATCTCTACCTTCAAACTACAAATGATGGGAAGGAACTTGGAAAAATTTTGAACTAAAAATTTTGACTCTACAGGGAACCCATTTCATGGGAGCAGCAGACGCTGGACTTTGATAAGGGCGCCGTTTGGCAAAACGTGGGACCTCTGAAAAATTACAGCCCTTTGAGCTATAGAAATTTGAAAGAGAGGGGACTTGGAAAAATTTCCACTTTTAATATACATAATATGATGGGAAAGGAACTTGGAAAATTTCGATCTCCAAGTTATAAGTGACAGCAGGGGGAATTAAAAAAATTTTGAAGAGTGGTGAGGAACAAAGTTCAAGCTTCATTAGATAAAGTTAACAAGATTAACCCTGCACGCTTACGACTCCACAACGATAATGAAAGCAACCCCATGCAGCGGGTCCCGTTTAATTTAGCGCGGCCATTTGGGCGCGAACTCCCATAAAGCTCAACTGAGCGCCGCTGGGAAAACTGTCACCACTGAAGAATGTAAGCTTGTCAGCGTAACCCAAAAGACACCTGGATCGTGGAGGTCAGCTTACAACATCTTCCATCCACAAAACATGCGAGAGTTTTGCTTCGTCAAAATTCATTCTCAAAACACACTCACGCACAACACACACTCATTCACAACACAAATTCATACAGAGGCGACTATGTAGGTAAATTGTGAGCTACCGCTCCTAAATACTCTATAGGGTCCCTTTTGTCGTACTTAATGAGCAATGTATGCAGGCGCTCGTCACATCTCTGGTACTCCAACTCCTTCGTCGGTGGCTCTACATTTTCTTCTAATTGGTCGTA
This sequence comes from Aspidiotus destructor, assembly GCA_035079395.1. Classification (NCBI taxonomy): domain Eukaryota; kingdom Metazoa; phylum Arthropoda; class Insecta; order Hemiptera; family Diaspididae; genus Aspidiotus; species Aspidiotus destructor. Next base: position 21,775,046 of record JAVHKZ010000015.1, on the reverse strand, counting down.
ATCGACGTCTCTTGTTTTCTGGTATCGTCGAATTTTATCGATGAACTTACCAACAGTAGGATGGGAATACCCGAAGTCACACTGGAGTCGCCGGTGCACTGCCCCAGCGGGATTATTAGTCCGCGGCCTAGTCTGCAAGGTTCTGAAAATTTTTGGTAACAAAAAATACTTCGGCGCCCAGATGAACCCGTCCCCAAGCAGCTCAATTAATAAGCTGCGATTTTTTTTTTTTTTTAACATGGGAATAATGTCGGGTGTCTTCTGCGGGCCGTTTGGCAACCTAACCTAGGAAAAAACGAAACCTAACTTGACCACAGAAAAAGGACTTCAAAAAGTCATTTTCCTATTATATTAAGGCTTGGAAGTTGAAATTTTCCCAATCCCTCCTCCTATTATATATGACAAGCTAATAGCCTGTTCCATCTTCCTGTCTGTTCCTCAACACCTACTTCTTTCCAAATTTCCAATTAGATTCCAGGACAATCTTTTTTCAAAAACTTTTATCTCAATAAATCTTCTTATGTACATCTGTAGAGGTTCTCGAATGTTTGATTTGCTTGCGACTTTCAGGATAAATAACCTTTACTCATCAATTCTATCTTCAAAGTAGATGGCGCTTGCTTCTTTATGAGCGAGTATTGCTGCAACACTATTGGCAAGGATTTTTTCTCTTCTTAGGAGCCAGAAGGTGAGAAACTTCTCAAATTATGTTCCTTGAAAACTTTGCGGCTTACAGTCTGAGCAAAATCCAGTCTAAGGTTTAAGCATACTAGCCTATCTGGTTTACAATGTTTTGCCTTCCAATTATTGGTCTATAGCTTCCCACTTTCCAATTTGTCCTTTTCCAGTTGACTGTCTTCATGTCCTACAGCTGTTTGCATCAATTTGTAAAAACAAATCTTCTGGATAGTCTAGTTAGAACTTTTTAATACAAAAAATTCAGAGTTACATAGAAATGCAAGCTGGCTGTCTGTTTTTAGAATAGTATATTATCATCATCTTCACATACTTATTCTACATCACACAGACAGCAGCTCTCACTTCATTTTTCTGTAAGATAGTGTTGCTCAAACGTATATCTTTTCATGACGTCATCAACAACAGTCGAATCTGCTGGTGACGTCATCAGAATACTTGGACTGAAGAACTCAAACTTGCAGAATTTTGGATCAGGTCAACGCTTGGGGGGTTGAACTTGGAGTTGGAAAGGTATTACAAAAGACAAAAAATCATGTCTCTGGCGCTAAATTCAGCTTTATGGTCAACGTAGTCTAGCTCCGCCATCTCTACTTCTCAACTTAACTTTCCTCAAGAATTTTTCATAAAATTTTCAGGCTCATGAACTAGGTCAAGGTCCTCATATGATACATATCTTCAAGAGAATTCTATGTGGACTAATATGGTACCAATATCTCCCAGGAGTAATTAGGCTAGTGAATTAACATCCTAGTATGCTTTTCTGAGTTAGATGTTGACAAAAGAAGAGGAAGAAGACAAGGGCTGATACTGAACGAAACTGACATACATAGATAAGGAAGGAGGAGCGTACAGACTAGGAAATTTTTTTGTCACACTTCCTCCTCCTCAGGATATTGCAGCGAAAGAAGACAAATCAGAAACCACGTGGTCCAGCTAACCTGAAAATAAAATCTATCATCAAACCTAACCTAAATTTAAAAATTTTCAATAGTGGCTGGCTCAGAATGGCACAACGTCATACAGTCAGACGATAATTTCAAAAATCCGTACCTGAATTTTTTTCAAGGATATCAAACGCACGCGAAGAATTTTTTTGCAAGCGCCCATGCCCGCTACCCGCGGGCAGTGAAAATCCATAATTTTGTCTGAATACAAATACACCCTAGCACTCATACATGTTTTCTGTTGTAGTGATGGGTGCCTGCGGGCGTTCTCTACTGCCCGCCGGTGATATGCTCGCGGGCAATTTGGACATGGACTCTGGGCGATAGGCAGTACTTTTTGTTTGCCTGAGGACGCGGGTGTGGGAGTCTGCAAAATTAGAATTTCACGTTCATTGAAAAGACAGCCAGAAACCGTTAAGCCCACAAGCAAGAGTGAGCATTGCATAGGAGCATGAGCAGACTAAAGCACGCGGGTACGGCGGTCGACGTTCGGCACATAGGTGCGGCCACACACATTACCCGTTTAAATAAGATGTCTTTTGCAAGTGCGGGCGCCCGCGTCCGCCAGATTTTTTGCGGGAAGTTAGTTGCGGGCGCTAGCACCCACGCCCACGCGATTTGTTCAAACTGCGGGCAGTTACTATCCTTGCTTTTTTTCTACCCCTCAAAACAGATTCCTTACGATCTATCAATAACGATCAGGAGAAAGGTAACTGTCGACATAGGGACTCGGGTACTTTTCCATTGATCGACTCAATGTTACAGACCACTGCGGCATCAGCCTACAAAGACAATGAGAAAAGTATCTCTCGTATGAGTGCTTAAGGTACTTTTCCCTTAAGCACAAGAAATCCGCATTTCACGCAAAATCTGAAGAAAAATTTCGAGGAACAAAAATCCGTAAATCTGGCAGTACTGACGTCATAATGCATAACACGCAGAGTATTGCAGCTAGCCAGAAACCAAATCTAGCCAAATTTTTTCTCATAGAAGCTTGAAACTAGTATTCACACCTTCAGACGTCAAAAGCCGGGAGGAGCTAAATTTTTCAGGAAGAGTCAGAGTTTTTTTCCTTCAGTCTGTGTTTACTTTTTAGAAACATGTAATTTTCTATATCAAGTAAAAATGACGTCCTGGAAACAATGAGTATTCAATAACTAGAATATAATTAAGGTACAAAAGCTATTGTTCGATAATCTAGATAATTTTTACTTCAACAAAAATGATTTATAATTTTTTATTTTGAAATATGGGCTTTTAGAATATTACATGTCCCTTTTTTTTTAATGAGCAGACGCAGATTGAAGAATGAACAGTTAAACGAAATATCCCTGTTCCACATTTTCAAACATTTATTTAATTATTTTTGATTCCCGGAAAAATATTGTGTAATACGTCTTTAAAAACGTTCAAATTGCTCGAGTGTTTGACTTTCAGCACAGTATACAAGAATACAATCGTTTAGCATTGCAGCCCACAGTCGTCCAATCAATCTGATTGAGAGAAACACAATCTGAAAAAATGGTACATTCGACAATGCTAACAAAAGCCCAATGCTCTTGATCGATAACGATGGTTAGCCAAATATCCCCAAAAGCCAGAAGCTGAAATTTTTGGCTGCTACTTTTTGGAGACACGTGACCAATCTTGAGGATACAATCCTCTTTCAATCTCAGCTTGAAGATACAAAAAGGAAAAGGGAATCCCCGTTTTCCGGCTCTTGCAGCCGTCTGCCTTGTATTAGTTTTTAGTTTTCCCCTCTATTCCAAGTTTTCCCTCAGTAATAAAGTCCAAATTTTTTGAAAGTCTTTTTCTTTTGTAGGTATTTCTAAGATGAAATTTTTCCAGGTCTCTCAGAATAGATCGGCAATGCCTTCTCCTCGATCACTTAGCAATCATTAATTTTTAAAATCTCTTTGATGACGTCACGACCTTATTTTGTTACATCTTACCTATGCAGGAATTCAGGTAACCTTCTTCAGGATGTCAACCATTTCTCTAGCATGTTCAGCTAAAGATCATTGATAACGTCATGTTTTCTTGGGATCAAATCCACCTGTCTGTGTTTTCAGGCAGATTCCCCCTTACAGGTCTCTATAAACGTAAAATCCTTTTCTGATGAAGTCACAACCTCATAAAGCTTCCCATGACTAAATTACTTCTCGTCTGTAGAAACTTTGTCCCTCATCCTCATTTATCAAAAATTCCTTCCCTCTATTAAGTTCGAAGCTCTATTTTCAATAAGTCCTCTAGAAGATACACCATCAACAAGAACAATTGCTAAACCTTTAATTTCAGTCTGTAATATTTCCATGTCACTATAGAGTTTCAACTTGAAATTTTTCCATGCCTGCTTCACAGACGTTTAGAACTTGACATGTTTCCACATTCGAAGCTTGTGATTTCCTGAAAACTCGCACCAGAGTTTGAAATTCATTTTTTTACGTCACCTTTCCTTCATATAGCTCGAGACTTGAAATTTTCCCTACTCCCACTCTTCATATTGTGCTGCGACAGAGTCGACATACTTTGAAGTAGCTCTCCTTTATCGAAAATTCAGAGCTTAAAATTATCCCGAGTATCTAAGCGAGACTTGAGTCGTATTTTGCCGTCCGCAAAGAATTGACACGGTTCCTCTTGTTGGCCCGGTCGGCCATTCCGTCTTCTTTTTTTTTGTTTCTTCGACCTTGGAACTTATTGAAGAAATTACATCCTGCAATTGATATGAGAGTGGAACTTCCAAAAAAATCCGAACCTCCAGTTACGTGTATGAAAGATTAAGAGGAGAAGAGGATTGAAAAATTTTCGACTACTGAGAGGGGCACTAGGAAAATTTTTGACTTCTAATTTATGCGTAAGAAAGAAGGAGCTAAAAAGAGGAAATTTTCTTACGACTTTGCTTGTATGATCCGGAAATATTGAAGAGAGGACATTGTCTTTACAAATCATGCTATAAATAATTTATAAGTTAATACATTTACAGAAACGTATTTAATTAATTTTTCTTCGAGTCATACACAAAGGAAGACAAACGAAGAGAAATTTTTGATCATCGAGCTGACGATTGTTACTGGCTCACATTTTGTAGGCCGGGTAACCAGCGCGTCGAGCCCCCAAAATAACTTTTGGGGGTATAGTTACTGCAATTTTTTTTTGTGCGCGCGGTCAAATTTTCAAGAATTTTCTCGCGGGTCTTTTTTGGCCGGGGATCCCCGGTCGCCGGGCCGAGCCAGCACGACACTAGACAACCTCCATATCCAGGCTCGTGCTCAATTTATTCCCCGACTCCACTAAACAGGAGACGATCATGTATTGAGTCTTGGCTCGATGCATGAATGGCTTACGAGAATTGTATCGCTGTCCCTGATGCTGAAATATAGTCGACGAGAAACGCATAACACCTCTTCATCCCAAAGTCTCTTGTGTGTTCGAAATTTGACATTAAAAATTGATGGGACTGCCGTGGTAAATTATTCACACGAAACTTGAGGAATAGAGACAGCCAGAGAGCTAAGAGAGAATGAAGGAATTAGCGAGGACGTCATACCTATCAAAATTATTTACTGCAACATCAGTACTCAGAGGCTCGAAGTTTCGTCGCGCTTCATTCTCAAAAACATAATCTCTAGCGAGATGAAAAAAAAAAAAAAAATCGATAAATTCGGTAGGTAACTTATACAAATATCATCAGCCGATTACGAAATAGCATGTATAGGTCGGTACAAAACAAACATAGAATGATGATACCTCGTTGAATAAAAAAATAAAACTTTCATTTCGAATATAATATTTCTCGCTATTCAGACATCTCAATGACAGAACTCCAATTTGTCTCTGAAAGAAAATTCGAAAAAAAAAACTTTCATATACAAAATCAGAAATTGCAAGAAACGAATTTGTATTCCCCAGGCTGAAATCAATTAAGGTGAAAATTCGAACGTAAATCACGTAGGTATTGGAAGACAATTTACACTTTCAGATGCAAAATGCAATAACCGCGCGGGTGATTTCATTTCGCAAGATTGTGAGATTTGAAATAACGAATTATTACTATAAATGAGAATAAAATTCCCCGAGAATTGATCAAATTTTCGTAAACAACCTGTACGATATATAACAATCGTTATATTATGCTGGAAAATAAAGAAGTTGATGTATATTCAACACGCGAAAGCCTCGCACCCCTCATATCAAAGTAGGACATCTAGCTAAAATGTATGCAACGAGCACAGGTACGTCGCACCTTTCGTTAACGTTTTCTGTTCCGTGAGTATAACGCGTCAAAGTCACTAGTTGCTTCTGGCCCATCTTCTCGCGTATATGAAAACGTCGGTTTCTGGATGAAGCTTTCAATTCAATTCTGTTTTTGCAGGCTGCGTTTTCACGAGAATAAAAATCGATGACTTGAGTGTGCCTACATCTTATAGTTTTTGTTTTTACTTCACTTGTAAACAGAAATCCGCTCGGCGAACACTTCTGACGTGGCTAGGAAAATTTCCAGACGGAAAATGACTATAGTTGTGAAGTTGCGACCATTACCGATGAACCATATCGACCGTGAATTCCCGGTCAATGTCGACCGAAAATCGACCAAGAATATATTTTTTCAAACTGTTGGTCGAGATCGCGTCGATACCTATATTGTTGAAATCGACTTAATTTCAAGTTGATATCGAGTCGACGCGACATCCCTAGACTTTAGTCAACCTGAAATCGACTGCTATGTTGGGTCGATTTCGAGTCGATTTGTAGTTTTTTGGTCACAGTCGATTATGGGTCGAAATGGGTGGAACTAAATCGATTCAAAATCGACGTCAATTTGGTCGACATAACGGGTCAATTTTGAGTCGATTTGAAGTCAACATGGTGCAAAGGGGTGAGAGCTTGGAAAAATTTTCCGACATTCAGACTACAGAAAATTAGAGGGAGGATTGAAACTTTTGTGACCATCTAGCTGTGCGGAATCGGAAAAATTCCTTCTTCGGAGCTGGAAGAAAGACATGAAATATTGAGACAACAGGAAGAGAATTATTTTTCTCGTACAAGGACTTAAAATAGTTCCGGCCATCGGTTTGTAAAGGCGTAACAAATTTAGTAAGGACAATAAGCGTCAGAAATGAGGCGGATTTTGTCATGTTTGATAGAAGTGTGAAATTTGGTATAAGTAATAAGTATCTTACCGACAATAATTGAGTTCGACTGGGAGACATTTGCAGACCCCCGAAACCCCCTCGAGGGAACAATTTACTCCCAAAATTTCAATTTGACGCGAATGCGATAAACATACTTCAGTTCAAAATTTTCCGTAGGCTACATTAGAACTATCGAATTTGACAAACGAAGATCCTTGGCGAAGGGTTTTCAAATTTGACTTCTCCAATCTCCCTCTAAAACTTATTCTGTCATTTTCAAGAAAACAAATCCTACCCCTACTATCCAACCTTTTAATTTTACAAAATTTTCAAATTCCATCTCTTAACCACGGACAACTCCTCGGACTCGTCTCAGTTTATGCCTGCTCTAGTACGGTCGCGTGTTACGAGATAAATTTCTCAATAGTTTTTCTGCTTTGCAAAAACAAAGTGCATCGAACAAACCGAGCCGATTCAAACCAACTTGGACAAGTTGTAAAGTAACTTCACGGTTACCGGGTGAAACCCATCTCAGCGAGCGGCTTACTGCCCTGCTGATAAAACTTCATCATAGCCATGTCTACCAATTAAAATCCTAAAAGCCAAACGCACACGCACTCTCAATAATATAAAACTCATTTCCCACCCCTCCAAAGGGTCTAACAGAAAACTATTCCTTCAACTATATAAAAGTATAATCCACTCAAGACTAGAGTACGCCACCTCAATATATGCCTTGGCCAATAAATCCCCCCTTGCTTTACTCGACCCCATCCGAACCTTTGCCCTCAGAATAGTCTTAGATGCTTACCGTACCAGCCTCAAACTCAACTTATATGCAGAAGCTGCTGAACCCCCACTCCACTTTTGTAGGCTCATCCTAACCTGCCACTTGTTGTTCTCTGTCTCCTAATTTCCACAAAATGACCTGCGTTCAACAAATCAAAAAAACTCACGGGTTCTTTAACGGAGTCCAATGAGTAGAGGCAGTTATGAGTCTTAAGGTGTTTGAAACCTTGTGTATCTGGCTCATTGAAGGAGCTAGGACAATTGGTGTATGTAGTACTGCAATCAGGCTATCAGTGCTTCAAGATGATGCGAAGGGACAGTATTTATTGAAGGGGTGGTGTTTGGAGCATTGCATATCTAATTACTTGGACGAGCTGCTTTGATTAGGCTACACTAACTGACTTCCGGGACCTTGTTATGAATTCAAGAATACCCTGACCAAATTCTTTGCCTCACCAATGGATCTGAATCACCCAATGAATCTAACGGGTAAATACAGCTCATTGCATCCATAATATAGCCTCTGTATTCACAGCTAAACTCATGGCCATATATGTATACTTGTCTCTCCCACCTTTACCCCCCCCCCCTCGCTGGGTTGGTATCATTTAGGCGCGGACGATTAGGTGCGGACAATTTGGCGCGAAGAACTGAAAAATCAAGTAGGCGCCCATTCAAGAAGACGCAAGGGCGCGAATCAATTTTTTTAAAATTAAAATGAAACAATTTTTAAAAATCAATTGAGCTATTTTATCATTACCAGTATTAGCAAGGGGAATCACAATAACTCTGACTGATATTAATTTTAAAAGAATATTTTTCAACCCCAGAGGTAATGGAAACCCTATTATATTCCAACATTTATTCTGATTTTTTGGTCATCCTGAAGTTTATATTTTAATTTCATCAGGATTTGGAATTATATCACAAATTATAAATCAAGAAACTAATAAAATAAAAAATTTTAGTAAAATGATCATTATTTAATAATAAAATTTTTAAGGAAATCAATTCATAATTAATTTTAAAAAATTAATACTTTAAATCTAATGTACTTGAAAAAAGAAAAAAAAATTAATTAATTGATAGATAATAAAATTATATTATTAAATTTAATTCAAGTTTATTAATAATGAAAAATTAATTTAATTATTCTATTAATGAGCTCTGGCATCTCCTGTGCATAGAGGCGTAATTATCCTCTCCAGGGAGTCAAAAAGAAGTTTACATTCAACATCCTACAAAAAACCCCCGTGGATAAATAAAAAAGCTCACATTCAACCCTCTTATCAAACACCAACCCAAGTACCCGTAGACTTGCGAACTTATTTTGGCCATCCATCTTTCCCCAAGAAAATTAAAAAATATTTACTTGAAACTCAATTTGTAAAACAATAGCACTAATTTGAAAAGGGTGAGGGGTTAACGGGATCTAAGCTGATAAGCAGATAAAATGATCAAATATTCCTTTTATTTTATCTTATTTCTTTCTTTTATTTTCTTTTATTTATTTATTTATTTATTTATTTTATTTTATTTCTTCAACCAAGTAGGTTGAAAAGGCCTCAATGTGGGAATAGCTAGGTAACAGCCTGTGTTGTGGCCTTTGCTTTAGTACCCGGGGGTCTGAATATTATATTATTTTATTTATTAATCATTTTTTTTTACTTATCTACTTTTCAATTTTTCTTTGCTTTAGTTCATCTTTGTTGTTTCTTTTTCCTTTTCCTTTTCATTATTATTATTACTATTATTATTATCATTATTGTTTTTCCATTTTTTTATTTTTTTATTTCTTTTTCCATTTTTATTTAAAGAGGTTTTTATTTTATTTCATTTGTTTTTTACTTTTATTTTTATTTTATTTATTTATTTATTTTTATTTTATTTTATTATTATTTTTTTTTTCATCCCCGCCGCTCTCGCTCAAAATGTTCTACTAAATTGAGCATGCGGTGGGTTATTTCTGTGAAGACATTGTTTTGTTCCTTTTGAAAAATATGAAATAAAGATTGATTTGATTTGATTAATAAAAATTCAATATTAATATTTATATTTTGTTTGAATATAATTTTGAAAATTTCATTTATTTATTTATTTTTCTTTAATGTTTTTAAATAAGTTATTATAATTATAATTTAAATTAAAAATTTATTCAATTACTTTCAATTAATATAATTTAGAAATATTATTTATAACTGAATAAATAAATTTTCTGTATTAAATTGATATTTATTTAAATAATTTTATAGATAAATTTTTTATTCCAAAGGGAACAGGGTTTAGGCAAACCAAGTTACAAAAATACGTCAGGACGTCTGAATGATTGTTGCGCCTAATTGTCGGCGCCTATATACCCGTAACCCCCCCCCCCCTCTATGACCATACTTCCTCCTCTCAGACTCACTTTCCTCTCTTCACTCTTTCTCAGAATCGAACAACTCCAACCCACTCAGACAACGCATACTCCTCACATTACTCACTTTGAACTCAATAGACACCCAAATAACGTTTGTTAGATTCCGACACGACGTTGTTAACCAAGCTGCTAAACTTTCTACTTCCTTCAAAACAATAACCGATGACTCCTGGCTTCCCACTTCCACTACCATACTCTTACTACACAAAAATGGTACACATTCTGAAAAGATCAAATAATGCTTGATTAACTCTTCTTTATTAAAAAAATCTCCATCGCCTGGTCATCCTCCTATAGAAACTCGCGACGAGAGGAAGACATCCTCATCCAACTTAGAATTGGTCACACAAGAATTACCCACCTTCACCTAACCAATCCCTACATGCTCACTTCCTCATCTCCCCTTGCCACGTGGTACATTTAACAGTTGTTCATTTTTTCTCCTGTCCGCAACTCCTACGGTTTCGTACTGCTACTAATACCTCGTCCTCCCTCACCAAAGCACTCAGAATAAGTCCGATGCCATTTCCTGCACCTTACAATACCTCTCTTCTTCTTCCTGTCATCAGTCAATCCTGACCATTGTGACCCGATTCTGAATGAAGGGATCTTTGCCATTCATTCCGATCCTGCGCTGCTTCCAATGCCTGTACCATGGTTCCGAACCTCGATCTTATTTGGTCCGTCCACCGAGAGGGTGATTTGCCTCTTGCTCTAGTTCGTATAGTTCGACCAAGCAGTATCCCTTCTCCACTTTCAGCCCACCGCGCTTTACTACGTGACCAAAGAACTCGAACGCGCGACGCTCGCACGTTACCACCAGTCTCTCCGGTTCATCGACTTCCTCCACCACTGACTGGTTGGTTCTGCGTTTGACCCGGGATTCGCAGTATCCTCCTCCATACCCAGAACGTTGGGAATTGGGGTTTGAGAAATGTGTAAGACGGAAGCTAAGTAAAGTCGACGACAAAGTACAAAGAAATAACCTGATTCAGTGACTAGACTATGGTGCGAGGGCTCGTTCGAAATGTGCCCGTGCAAATGCAAATGACGGAATTTTGGACTGTGTCTAGAAGTGAGAGTCCATTTATACAGGGAATCCCTTTCGAACAAGGATATGGTAGAGGGGAAGTGAAATTTTGCGGTTGCAATCGGTGAAAGGACGGGATAGGTATTTGAAGACGTTTAAAGCTCTGACGATATAAGAGAAGGCTTAGGAGTAACGCCAGTGGGAAGAAATGGAAAAAGCACGTTGAGCGAATGGAAAACCACCGTTCCCCAAGGATGGTTCTACAGTGTACGCCGACGGAAAAAAGACCTCAGGGAAGACCTAGGAAGAGGTTGATGGACACGTCCGATTCATCCGAGGGTAATACACCAACGCAGACAGACCACCCTCAAGCCTAATCGCGATACGGAAAACAAGAAAATGTGTCAGCCATGAGTGTTTAAAGTTGAAGCGGAGGCCGAGAACTTTCATTGTGTCATTGAATGCGATAATGATGGTGATGAGAGAGGAGAGGAGGAGGGGAGTAAATGGGGTTCCAGCATGTATTTTGTCGAAAATTTCGATACAAGACTTGGAACGTCAGGATAATGCGAATCAATGAATAAAAGCCAGTTAAGGATAGACAAGATGGGATTTCGTTGGATTCTGTGTGTGCGCAGTTGATTAATTGTTTGCATATTGATGCTCAGGTCATCGGCTTATAAAATTGGTTTCACGGGAAAGTGATGTTACCCATATATCGCGTTCAAGAAAGTATTCTACTAAGGGGTGACCCTTGTAGGACTGCAGCGGATTAGATGTGAATAGAAGAGAGTTGATTTGACTTGTAAGGAACATACTGTATGCTGGCTTAGCTCCTTCAGTGAGCCAGATATGCACGTTTTAAATACGATGAGACTCAGAGAAGGTCTTTCCAAAATACCCCATGGAACAGGTTTCCAACCTTCTCTCGTTTAACTCCGATAAAGAACCCGTGAATCAATTTACCGGGGCTTGATACTATTTTCAAGTTCTCTCTCGTTCCTTTCACATGTGTAGAAAATTTTCAACAGTTTACTATCTCTTATATTTCAACAAGTTCTACCTCATGAACTCGCCATCTCTCGAAACCTCTTACACGGAAGTAAGGATAGATAAACGTAACTTCATTAGTCGTTTTCTTCACTGCTTTCTATTCAAAGAATTACTCATTACACTCGATAATGCGCAGTACATTAAGTTTCACGTTTCACACCTTCTCCATCTTGTGAACCGCTACGCTTCTTTGTTTATCAAAGGAAAACACGGCGGAATACCCACGAGACGACCAAAAATGTGTGAACGTTGTTTGCTCTTGTTTTCAAAGTAATAATATGAAGGTGAAAACATGGAACAACCCTCCAGAGGGGGCGCTGGCGCTGCCCTTATTTGCTAGTGAAGTTCATATCTTACATTTAGATTGGAAAAACAGGATGTTTATTCGACAGGCTCGACGAAAATTTGCGATTATTAATTTTGATTTCGGCGCGGCTGAAGGATGCAGACGCGCGTGTGGAAGTTTCTTGGAAAACGATTTTCGCCGCTAAATTTGATTAGAGACTTTCAACTTTGTGCGTGTTCAAAACAACGCGATTTCGAGAGCCATTAAATAATACTAAATAGAATTATCGGAGGCGGAAGCTGGAATAAATTTAATTTTTCAACGGTTCGTTTACCTTTATTCATCTCAAAGAGCGAAACGTATACCTACGCCCGCCCCCGACACAGAGTATTAATTTTATTTCAATTTTTATTTACGGAATTTTTAAAAGGTCTCACTGTCGATCGTAAAAACAGCTTATTTGAGATGAATGAATGACCTTCCGCGCGCTCGTAGAAATTACAACTTCGACAAAGTCAAATACGATTTTACAACGTGCGTGTTTTTATTTGTTTTGTATTTTTGATAAGTACCTAAACTAACACGTATTTATCGATCGTGTAGTAGGCCTGCGCGATATTTATCCAGTAAGTAAAAATAAAATTCTCGTACCGGTACGTGGACTTTTTAAGTTGTAAGGCTTTTATTTTGAATTCGAGAAAAGTTTAACGGTGCGATTTCTACTACTACGAGGCCCTCCTTTCCTTTTATGAGATACGTGGAAAGTTTACGCAAATTTCTTTTATACATGGTGATGCATGTTGTATTCGTAGACAAGAGATAATATTCTGTACGCTGCCGTACAACTTTTTTTTTTCTTCTTTTTTCAAGATTTTTTGACGTCACGTTACTATGGTAGCGGGCGAACTTTTGCAGTTTATTTTCTCAATGTTTGTCTTACGTTTTAATTTGTTATTACCTTTGTCTCTTTTTTTTTTTTTTTTTTCTTTTCTATTATCATTATTCATTTTTCTTTTGATATCGTATACGAGTATGCGTTATTATTTTCACAGGAAAATGAAACCAGCCAACTTTATCGTTCCGTATTAATTATTTATACGATAGTCCGACGTCGTTTACAAACACAGAACAGCGACGAAAAGTCGAGTCCAATTTTTTTTTTCGAGAGAGAGCGTCCTTCTAGCCCGATTAACTGTTGAATGCTCGAGTCATTATAATGTCATACAGCCACTCGTTTCCGTGACGTCAGAGCAAAAAATTATTTTACTGCACACATAGAGTGTTGTTAAATACGCTCTACGATCTTGTTGTCGAACTTTACAGCCCTTCATGCAGTAAAATACCCTATATAGCGCGACATTAACTAAAAACATTTATTTCGATTTAGTTCGTTTTACACGCGTTTTGCGAAATTTTGTAATCGTTAGCAAAATTCGTATTTCGCATTATTCCTCTTTTTTTCGCATTAAATTAACGAGCCTTGCAGCTATACCCAGAATTATGAGCTCGGAGTGGGGTGATGAGTACAAGACGGATGAATATGAAATAAGTGGTGGTGTAAAAATACTTGGTTTTTCGGGCTAATGATTTTTTTATGATTGTTTGAGAGCGAGAGACAGAATGGTGAAGCTGGTTTTCGAGAGGTGGGCAAGAGAAGGAGTGTTGAACAAATTCAGGTTTGAAGGAGGCGAGAGAGTGGGTGAGACGGGCAAAGTCCACAAAAGATTGATTCTTCAATTTTACGGAATGTAAGGAGGAAAAAGGAAATAGGAACTTAGTAGAAGAGCGTTTATTCAATTCACTCGGTGACATTTCAATCAACTTGTGATCTTCCTCCGGATGAATTGATTCAGAAAACAACAAAAGAAACATCATTGAACTGCGTTATGCAAAAGCTGTCCTGGCGGCACTCTTGTCATTCTGCGGAAGAGTTTTCTAAATGCGTTGAGCAGGAGCTGTCCAAGCGTGCCTGTTCCCCTGATCAAAAAATTGTCTCTTGGATGGCATTTGTAAAATGTAGTTCATTTTAATATTTCAACATTCATTTGATTTCCATGAAAGTGAATCTGAACTTATTTCTAGATTCAATTTAGAATTAGGTTCTATATCAACTCGAAGGGAGGAAAAGTACAGACACGCAAAAGTATAAATTTTATTTCAACCTTCTCAGGTTCATCATCAGGCGTAAATTTTGATATGTGCGTTTCTGTACTTTTCATCCCTCATGTTGCAAAGCATACTTTATCAGTTTAATTGAATTCATGATTTTATCTATAACAAAATATTTAATATTTGGATATAATTTTTAAAAATAATTCAACATTTATATTCATAATATTTTTTTTAATAATTTATTAAAATTTTATAAATGAACATTTTTATTGTCATTTCTGTGGTTTTGTATATTCATTACAAAAATATTCAAAATTATCTTGTGCAGAGAAAAGTAAGTATATGTATACAAATAAAGGGGAAAAAGTTGTTTGCACAATAAATTACACAAAGATAAATGTCAAACAAGTATATTATTCTTTTGACGTATCATTGCTCTTGAACGTTTCCTTTAAAGATTACATAAATTATATGAAAACAAATATTTATTTTACTATTTATATTTGTATCATTTTCTAAATTATCATCTTTTGAACACAAATATTATTATGAAATAATTTGCAAGTTTTTTTTTCCAAATGATAAAGTTCTTAAGGTGATTTTTAACAAATGAAGGAAATCAAAATTATCAACGTAATTGAAATATTTATAGAATAGAAATTTTTAAATATATGAATCAGTTTTTGATTTTTTAGGAATTTATGGTGAATTTTAATTCTAAAAATAATCCCAATTATCTTCCTTTAATAGAAGATTGAATTGAAAATGAAAAATGTACATTGATAAGAAAATTTTCTATTAAAATTTTTATTAATTTGTATAAAATATAGTCTGAACTTAATTAATATTCAAATACAAAATTATAAAAAATTTCAAGTATTTTTAAAATTTCAAATATTTACATTATCAAGTTGACTTATAATATTCAATCGAAATTATTATTTGAATTTAAGATATCTGATAAAATACATATTATCAATGATATAAAAAATGATTAAATGAATAAAAAAGTTGAAAAAAAATTGATTATTATCGATGGTCTCATGCACACTTTACGTAAGTAACAAAAACCTGATTTTACAGGAGAGCGTTTTAAAGTTTTACAGGAGAGCGTTTTAAAGTTTTACGTGAGTTTCACATAAGTTTCACGCTTCCTGTGGCCTTCATATCGCTCCAATTTATAATCTAAGGATCTTAATCCAAACTGTCAACATTCAGGAACCTGTTTGATGTAAAAATTTTTTTTTTCAAAATTGTTTCGATCGTAAATTCATTATTTCTTGGATCATGTACGCACTTATAACCTTTGTGCGTGCGGATTTCTTTGAAACTTATGCACTTAGTACCTTTGGCTTGTGAAAATACCTGAAACGAATGCACTTAACTCCAGTGGGCACCAAGAGTATTCTCGTTCTTTTGTCTTCTTTACCTTTTTTTTTTTCTCTCTAATTTGTTGTGGTCTACCTTTTTAGTAAGTATGAATAGCGGATAGCCGATGGTGAACAATGCATGGAAATCATTCTAAAGAAAGGTCAGGCCTCGTACAAAAAAATGAAAAAAAAATGAAAAAAAAAGGGACACGTTGTATAGACCTGCAGTTTCTTACATTCGACGGAAGAAGATACACTAAAGGAAGAAGTTGTACCTCTGAAGAACGTGTACCTATACCTATTTCGTGTACCTATACCTATTTCGTGTACCTATTTCAATTGATGTATTATCGAATTGGACTCATTTTGACATTCTAAAAAGAGCGAAAGGAGAAAAAGGATGGTGACGGAGCGGGAGAAGGTATGATGGATGAACAAGGATGAGAAAGAAAGTCTGGTAACGAGGGATTACTTTTTATAATTATCACGACGTATTTAAGGAGGGAACTGCAATACTTTTTTTCTACGAAATGTTGAATAGGGCCATTTTTTCTTACTAGCATATAAATTTGAAAACGAGTGAAAGTAGAACAATTAATTCATACATCAGAAATAGTTCGGTACTGTCAATTTTTCAAGATGGTTTGAAATCTCTTCGGTTTCATTAATTTTTTTTGGAAGCTCAGAAGATATAGCGTTATCTCATTTAACTTACCTACAACGAGGGGCTTAGGAGCAGGTAGGTTTAGGTTTGAGGTTATAAACCCCTCTGATTGTTTGAAGTCTCTAGTCAAACTCAAGGCCGCTCTCTCTCGTCATAGCACGATATGTTTTGCCTTGGCGACGATACAAAAATGAGCGACTGTGGCGATTGAAATGTTACTTGAGATCAGGGCTGGGCACGGATTGTGAAAATTTGATCCGAATTGCGGATCTCGAATCATCGGTCTCACAGCGGATCGGATCAAGAATCGTGCCTTGGAAGTTATCGGAATCACGGATCACGGGCAAGGTACATTTTATCGCAATTCCGTTGATCAATCAACTGTTGATTAAAACATTTGATCCGTTATTCGGGAATCATTGATCCGCGATCCGCGAATGTGGCTTCCAATTTTTAAATTCTGATTTCTAAATCCCTGATCACAAATCGCGGCTTGGAGAAAAATATTTCTCTCTCATGTACAAAAGGCTCATTTCCACAAGTGAAGGTTCGTAATACACGTTAATTATTATCTGTACGACAGATCGGATTCGCGAGCCGCGCAGATCAATTCAAATGATTCGGATAACACCAACCATGAACAAAACAATAATCCAAATTCATCTCGCATCATAAAGCGCAGGGAGATGATGATTCAAATACGGATCGCGGATCTTTAATTTTTATGCCGTGACCCGCGATGCGATCCGTGCTCAGCCTTGCTTGGGATACGAGTTGTCAATGTTATACATATTATACGACTTGAACTAAAGATAAACTACACACGTCCTACCTGCTCCATGTTATGTTCTCCCCCTATAGATTTCGAAACTGACTCACTTTTTGTTCTTCCCGTTTCAATTATTTTTTACTCGTACGAGGTCTTGGACCTTTCAATCAATCCAAGATTATAGCAATGAAGCTGGACTGGCCACTGTTACAAACATCAGATAAAGAAAAAATTGTGCCTTGTCTAGTTTCAAATATGAAGTTGTCAAAGCTCGAAAGATTTGTACAACAACGTCGTTATGTTCCGTCGTTATGTTCGGTGTTTAGAAGACAAAGTAACACAGTGGTATGAGGTATACAGGATGAAAAAAAAAAAAAAAGAAAAAAAGTTGAAAAAAAAAAGGTTCTTTCGTCGCCACTTCACCCTCTCGGCAGGTATTCAGCCGATCACCTTTTCACGCGCCAGGTATGACTAATTTCTTCCGTGCCGATAGTCGTAAGTGCGCTTAGCTCCTCTGTGCACGAGAAACTTATTGAAACTTATTGAAACTGTACTTATGACCTATGTGCACTAGCTCTCCCACGGGGGCAGGATTGAAAAATTGAAAATTTTTTCGACGTAGTCCGATAATTTACATTCTTCAGAACCCATTTCTGCTCTTAACTCATTTTCGAAAAAAAGTCACTTACGTAAAGTGTGCAGGAAGCCATCGATTGAAATATTTATAGTAAATCATAAATTATACAATATAGTCTAAACTTAATCAATATTTAAATAAAAAATTATAAAAATTTCAAGTATTTTTAAAATTTTAAATATTTAAATTATTAACTTGACTTATATTCAATCAACATTATTATTCAAATTCAAGGGATTTGATATAATACATATCAATGATATAAAAAATGATTAAATGAGTAAAAAAGTTGAACAAAATTGATTATTCAAAATGTTTATAATAAATAAATTTTCTCTAATTTGATATAACATTAAACTATTACCAATAAAAGGAATTACAGTAATAAAATTAGTACCTAATAACTATTCTTACTCCCTAAAATACTTGTAGGTATATCTATAACTTGATACAAATAAATAACCAAGAAAATGAATTATTATTGATAAAATTAATATTATTAATTTAGAATTTCATATTTTATTTATATACAATTTTTATAGAAGATTTATTCTTCTTCATAAATAAATAAAAGTTGAACTTGAAAAAAAATTTTTTGGCAATGCCAAACAGTTAGGGGTTATACATTCTTAGTCTAGTATACTCTAAACAAGGCTGGCTAGCTCCCGAGAAAGTCTGAATAGTTCAATATAGGCCTCATTAACCATGATACAGAACATTGACTGTGGGCTCACAAAGTCCCTAATATAAGCTCAGAGAGCAAATGTGAGGCTAACTATTTATAGCCTGATTCAAACTTTGTAAAACCCAAGTACATAGGGCTAGTGCTGAAAACAACATTTTTCAAATCCCAAAGTTGCGCGTCTGCGCGCACAAGCATGTGAATTTTGGAAGTAGGGGAAGGTTAAAATTTTACCACATGATTTGAGTTTAGATCAATGTAAATTAAATGATATTATATTGATTAATTCAATTGATTATTTTAAAATGTATTATCTAAATATTATAAATTCATTATTAAAAATTTCATTTTAATAATATTATCTAATTTTATTTCAATTTTATTTATTGTAACAGATAATTTTAAGTGAGGAATAATTGAGTAATAGATATGAAACATGCCAAAATTATTTAAGTCACATTACTACATAAAAACTAATTATTCAATCATAATTCAAATGATAATAAATTATTTAAGAATTAAGGAACATACCAATAGAATAAAAATGCATTTTATTGAAAGATATTATAACAAAAATATTGTAATTAGTGATTTCATATTAGATAATTAAATTTGTAGATGTTTTTTCTAAAAATAGTTTCATAAATTTATATTTTTCAAAATTTAATGCTTGAATTAGAAGTTATAAATTCAATATCAGAATCAAGAGTAATAAATTAATAATAAATTTAATATTGATAAGTAATACATTTTTTATAAAATATCTTCAAGTTAGGTACTTTTTTTTTTATAAAAATTAAAATCAAAGATATTTTTATGACATTTTTTTTTTTTTTTTTCTTTTTGGTACCTATTTAAAATGAATAATTTTATTATTGAAATTGTAATAAGTAATGAAAATAATTTAAATCACTATCAATAATATTATAAGAAAAATCTAATTTTTAAATGAAGAATAGGTTCCATTTTTGTTGAAAAACGTGCAATTTAATGAAGATCGGCTACAATGAAGACGACTGTTTCATTTTTGCATGAACGGTGAAATCATTTTCAAATAAAACTAAGTAGTCCATTAAGCGAGGTTCAAATAACGTCTTACATAAAAGGTATTAAAGATTCCCACACAGAGTTGTATCGAGAGGGGGGAGCTGATACTGTTTTTCAAGTCACTCATATTGATTACAAAGAGAAGAACACTTCATCTCTTTACTTCGGAAGACAATTTTTTGAATTCTACCAGGGCATACTTGGATGCCTCTACAAAGAAGAGTGTGCCCCAAATATTGGCCGAATATTTCCACTGTCCATCAAGTTATGAATATCCATCAAAGTTTAAACTTTTTTCCAGCATCTTTTTCTGAAATACGAAAAAAAAGAAACTGATTAATAGACACAATGGTAAAAATGATACACACGATTTTAAAACCCTGCACAGTGATTGATGGCGATTAAGAAGACAGGAACACTCCATACTTCCCCCTGGTTGAGATGATAATTCTTTCAATTTTACCCGAGGGATACTTGAATGCCTCCATACAATAGAGAGAGTCCCATTTAATGACCGAATATTTCCACGGTGCTAATGTCCATCAAAGTATCAACTTTCTGCTAAATGGAAGCATCGTTTCCTAAAATACCTGAAAAATAAAAGACTAATTAACAGACAAAGTAGTGAAAATAATGTCCTTGGTTTTAGAAATCGTGTTCCTACCTTGCATAGTCATCCATATAGCTCCCTAGCTCTACACAGTGGAAATAGTCGATATTCCCCCTCGCGCTTACATTTTTCAAAATCTTATCATAAGTACTCCTCGAAATCACCCACCAAATAGCTAGAATGTCTCCATAACCTATATTACGATTAACTACCTTACAAGGTGATCTATATTGGGGTGGAAGAAGGGAAGGGCTTTGCATAAGGACGTCAAACGTCCGGGTCCGGGCAAGAATTGGAGTTCCGAGAAAGACAGAGGCTCTAATCTGGTTCAAGGAGTTGACAAAATGTTTGAAAGTGACTCAGAAGAAAGGACTTCAACTTAGTTTTTCGACTTGGGAGAATTTCTCTGATGAGGTAAATAATTGACCAGTAGTATTTGGAGGAAATTCTACATCTTATCAAATTAAAAATCGAAAATCTTTTCTTTCTAACTGTTACTAAGAGAGACCTGGGAGTAGTACATGCAAGTAAGGGCCTGTGATTTTTTTTATTTCAAGATTTAGCAAAATGTTGACTTTTACGAAATAGTAGAATACCTATTTTAAAACCAAACAGCTCACCAATTCATAAAGACAAGAGTCCCGAGTCCAACAAATGCAGCAAGCGTGGCTGCTGTCGAAAATATAATCTTCATCCATCTATTCTCACCAAAGTTGTCAAAGTGCGCATTTATATCTTCAAGTAGCGTTGATTCTATAGTTGGAAGGTGGAAAGTTGTATATCCTCCTCCTGCTCTTGACAGCTCGATTATCGGACTTCTTCCAGGTCCCACTCCATTGCGGAAAGTCAAAATTTTCCGAGGCTTTCTAATCAATAGACAAGAATAGATGGCAAGATCTCTTAATTTTCTTGCGATAAGTCTTCAACCACAAATATTTCATGGACCGAGCATACGTTTAAGAATTTGAACCCGAACATTGCATGTTAGGAGAAGTTTAAAATACGTACCTTTGTCCTCGGGCGTCACCGCGGTATCGGGCAAAGCTTGTCTGTGAGAAAAACGGATGGTACGTTTTTCGAACATTTCCTGTCTGACATTGCTCAGTGCACGAAATATGTATGGTCAAAGCTATCGGTACACAATTTGGTGGTCAAACTATTCCCAAAGGACCTCTCTTGTCTAACTCAACTGTCAAAATTCATTAGGTCACATCTCTGTTCAAAAATTCTTGCCGTAAATTTTTCTATCTACCTTAAAACCCAAGCACTTTTCCCATTTTGCCCCCTTTTTTTGCCGTACGTGGGAATTTTATTTCCAGGCTGCGTCACTGCACAGAAGACCGAATCGTAGATAATCTTCAAAGTACTAGAGAGAAACTTCATTGACCTGTTTTTCCATAAAATTTGAAGCGTTGAAAAGATGCTAGTTACTCTACGCAATATACTATCGTACCAATTTATTTCATCTTCAGCAAGAAAACGAGAATTACATCAATCATTCGTGTTCTTCTCACATGGTATCTTTGCTTCTTGAACTTGACCAGATGATGAACTAGATGAATCACAATACGGTATGAAACGAGATTTTCTCAAGTCCGTAAACGCCGGTAAGTTACCATAATTAAGCATCCGCAACGGTAATTCAATTCATATTCGAAAAACGTCTAGGCTACTGATTTCCGGTCTTCATCTCGTTTAACGGTAAAATTATGATTCATGACTTCATTCCTATGCTGGTTGAAAGTAAACAATATCGGTAACATCACGCACGCGTTTATTACTGTATCTAGTATTACAATACTCTATTTCGAAGAAGTACCTACTGTTCGAAGAAGTATCAAAATAAAAAATCGACGGTTATTTTACTGCTTAAATTCTAAACCACCTCTATAAAAAGTTCGAAACGAGAATTTGTAATCTTATCGGAGAAAAATAATTATATAATGTTACAAATTTCAGATTTTTACGAATAAGTTATATTATAGGTAACAAAAAACCGTACAGTAGGTATATTATGGAAGAAGATTCGTACAAAAGTAACAAAAAATGAATGGGAAGGTAGTCTACGAAGATTGGATTTTACAAATGAGAAGAATGTGAACATCAATAAGAGCTGAATTCCAGTGCACTTTTCAGCTTTGGGCTGTTATAATCCCAACGAGTCCAGAGCTCTCGCGTCGTGTCATGAGACAAGATTTTGCATCTATTTAGCAAAGCTTTGATTTCAGCAAAAAACTCAAATTTTAATGGACGTGGACCAAAAATTTCTCACTCGCGTAACTGCGGTGATACAAAGAGTGTTGCTGTGAAATACAACACCACACTTGACAGATGATTCAGCGCCAATCTTAGGAATCTTCAGAGTAAATCTGCAGACACTTGACCATTTTATTAATTACCTACATCAATTTCACAGCCTACGCTATTGCTGACAATATTTTGAAAATTTTTCCAATTTCTAAATAGATTTAGAAATTTTAGGATTCGGTTACTATTTTTCACGAAGCAAAGCAATCGAGAACTTGTTTCAGGTGAAGATATTGATACAGGCTTCACTTTCATTCGTCATATCAGCCACCCTGCCACCCCCTTCAGTACACATTCGGAGATACTGCGGTCAGATTTGATAGAAGTATCATTCAATTAACTATTGAGGAAGGAGGTTATACGAAAGCACGTAACAGTAACGTGTCTTTGTATAACCTCCTTCTTCAATGTTATGGTTCGTACATTGAAGGACACCGTTACCTCAATTTCTGTAACTACCAAGGTAGCCTATAAAACTGATTTAATAATTTGTTATGAGAAAATAAGGGGAACCTTTCATTACTGTTGTTGAGAAGACGTTGGAAACATCACCTAACCTAATGTACGGATGAAAAAAGGAAGCGAGAATTATTAAAGTTTTGATCTATTCAAGGTAAGGAGCAAAGACGATTGCTAATCTCATATTATCAGAATATGGCGTTATCGTCGGTACTTATGATAATTCCATGAACAGCAGAGAATAATACGAATGATCTCATTAAACGAGAAGAGGAAATTGAAACAATTCTCCAGTGAACCACCATATCGCCCGAAAATGTACTTCTTTCAAAGGATTAGTGATGGGCGATAGTCGATAGTTTCATGCTATCGATAGTCTCGATATTTTTTCCAAGGTACCATCGGGACCGATAGTATGGTAAAACTATCGATAGTTTGAATGAAAAACGTCGATCAGGAGAAAAGTACCTATGCTATTTGTAAGATGGATACCTTTCTCCTGATCGTTATTTCTCCAAAAAGCCCGTCAAAAGATGTACGTATTTCAATTTTATAGCACCGATAGTTTTTGGTAAAACTATCGATAGTTTGGATAAAAAACGTCGATCAGGAGAAAAGTACCTATACTACCCGTAAGATAGATACCTTCCTCATGATCGCTGTTTTTCTAAAAGGCTCGTCAAAAAATGAATTTTAGGGTTACCAGATGATGGGCGCGACTAAGAAATACCATAAAAACGTGATACCACACCCGTTGCACAGCTGATACCGCCTGACTGATCTTAATTCATTAAATTGAGGCACATTTTCAATTTCCACTTCCGATTTCTGAAAGCCAAAATGGCGCTATTTGACATTCCGGTTCCGTTCTCTTTCTTTCAAATGTGTTATCAGTAAATTCCCTTCAATTTTGTGTTATTGATAAGAAAAAGAAAAATTATTTCCTACAACTATCGATAGTTCCCGATACTACAAAGTATACTGTTGAAATCGATCTCACATCGATATCGATATGGGATCGATGAATGTCGACTCAATTTTGACCCATTTGATACGTCGATTTCAAGTCGATTTCGAATCGACTTCTCTGAATTGGCTGTCGATTTTTCAAATCGATCCGTTGGTTGCATTTAAATCGACCTCAAATCGACATCGATTTCAAAACGACTTCTCCAAATTTACCTATCAACCTTGAATCGACTGCTTTGTCTGTTTGATTTTAATTTGATTAGCAGTTCTCTGGTAATGTACACTAGTGGCGGGGCCAGAATATTTCCAAAGGAGAGGCGAACAAAATGTTAGGCCATACTTCACTTGGATTGTATTTTGGAGGAAATTTTTGGGAGGTTTGGACTCCTCTGCCCCCTCATGTCTGGCGAAACGCCACTCGTGTTGATCTAGAGTCGACTTCGAGTCGACTTCTGCAAACTTTTCTATCGCTTGGGAATCGACTGCTCTCTTGCGTCAATTAGCAGTCGATTCTTAGTTTTCTGGGAATGTAGATACGCAGATCAATTTCAAATCGACCTCAAATAGACATCGGTCTGGTATCGATCTCAAGTTGACTTCTCCAAAAGTTTTGATCTGAGATCGACTGCTCTGTCTGATCGATCTCAAATCGATATTGTCTGAAGTCGATTGCGAATCGACTTCTCCAGATATTTCTGTCAACCCAAGCGGTCGCGGCCTTTCTGTTGAGTCGACCAACAATCGATCATTTGTTTTCTAGGAATGTTTGCTGTTCACTTTTCAAGAGAACTTAAATCGAGATCGATCAAGACTCGATGTACAGTCACCCCCCCCCCCGTGCAGCATTCGGTCTGTTTGGTTACATCACTACTCGCACTTAGAATGTGCAGTCGCGCATAATTATGAAATGAGGGCCGTTGCAACTCTTGATTACGTTCGACCAGTGCAGCAATGGTCGAATCAACGCAATTTCAACGTCGATCCTCAGTTGGCATTGAAATCTGATACCAGAGGTCGACTCATTTTCGTCCTCGATTCTGAAACCCTATCAGATCGTGCACTTGAAATCAACGCCAAGTTTTTTGGAATGGACTGCAAGTAATTACGGATAAATGGCGTATAATCGATTCCAAGTCGACATGAATTTCGACTTTGAGTTGACATAAATCTATAATAGCGAGAGATGAAACAATTATGACGAAGACTATGAGCAAATGGTAAAAACGAGAGATTAATTTTTAGCGGTCGAAATTGGGTAAGCCAATTCAAAACGGTGATCGCGATAGAAATGGAATTTGAGAATCTGCCAGAAGAATTGAGCCGAAACCTAACACTGCAATGAAACCAAAGTCAAAGAAGTGGAAGCAAAATACTTCTAAAAGGCGGGTAAATTTTCTATGCAACAGCCAAGATTTTTTTCTTCAACTGAAATTCTAGTTCTTCCTTCAAGTTTAATTGCCTAGCGATAAAAAATTTTGAATCGAGGGCTCCCTTCCAAAAGCAAAGAAGCAATTTTGTTAGTTTTTTCCATCGGTTGTACTCGTTTGGAGAATATGGCCACTATGCTTCTTCACGATCGTCTAATAAAAGAAAAATGAAGCTTGAAAGAAGTAATGATGGTTTACAAGCCTACTGGAAGGAGCAATGATGTTCGAAGCAAAGGTGAAAACAGGGCTGTAGGGGTCATGCAGGTGGCCAGGTGCTCTTTGCGATAGAAAGGAAAGAGCATTGCATAGAAAGAAGTAGGTGAATGAAAAAGCATGTTGAGACGCAAACTAAATGCATAGATGAACTGAGGACCAGCGTCAGCAGGTGTAGAGTGGCCAGGAGTAAGATGAGAAGATGGAAACCTACCGAAAGTTCGACTTAACAATTGAGGGCGGGATGATGGACAAGAGCACATGTCAAGAAGGTGTTGAGATGTGATCAGAGCAAACTAGAGCGGTCTTTGAACGTGAATGAGATAGGTGAAGAGAATGTTTGGTTCGAGTGCCCTGAGGCTCACCATGCTGAGGTCAGCAGACGCATGAACTCAGGCGTCAACATTTGTAAAGAACAAGACAGATAAATAATTGGCTGGGCTATAGCCTAATCGACATCAGTGTACGATTTCAAGGTGCTAGAAGAAAGAGCAGTTGCAAGTGGGACATCAGACGCATGATACTGAGTTCTAAATGAATAGGTTTTAGATTTCGGTGATGGAAATAGTGATAACGATTAGTATTGTATTGTTACCATCCTTGTTGCTTTTATGCTCAAGGATCTTGAGGCATGCTCACCAATGAATACAAACATGGTGGGTGAAATGGGTTCGAGAAAGTTGAACCGATTCCTCAAGCTTGCAAAACTGCTTCACTCGCCATACTCGGTGATACCAGCGCCCTGCGATTCCACAGCGCTGTCCTCAAATCATCGAAAGTAGACTTTGTCTGGTGCCATCACTAATGTAATTCCCGAAAGGTAATCGATACCAGTAAGGCGGAAATAGAATGAATGCATGCACAGTTTGCACCCACCTCATAATGGAAGCTGAAGGGCAACAGCAAATATCAAAAACGAGAGATCTGCGAGCTAATTTCATCACCTTTTCTCGAGACAGAATTACGTATACAGTTTCCACTCTAATAAGACTATTTTGTCACCTCTCTTTACGCTCGAGGTGAAGACGCTAAAGCCCGACTACCTGGGACTTCAAACATAGCAGTCAAGCTGGCGTGCGAACCAAATTCAGCTCACTATTCTCGTAATCTAATTTTCGTTGACTATAACGGGTAGAAGATGTACAACTACAATATAAAAATATAAATAGAATAGAAAAACGTTTGCATTTAAATAAAAAGAAAGAAAAAGAGAAGAGCGCTGAAGAGAAGGCATACACGAAAAAATAATAGTATTACGCGTCGTTACGGAGAAGAACGCCGCCTTTGGAGTAGAATAAATCACATACTAGCGAATTAACAGGCGTAGCACTTTATCAGACCGACTTCGTCGCAGTTCATGCATTTGAGCGGCACCAATTCACTGAAGTTCGGACGACGAGCCGATTTCTTGCTTCCGTTACACACGTTACATGGTAACAGACGATACCCACCGCACACCTGACAAGTATTCAGTGCATCAGCGCTCTGCAAAAAGAGAGAACAACAAACGACGAAGTGAATAAGAGAGCAAAAAAAGCACGCGACAGTATTGGAACTTTTAAGCATACAATAAATACAGAATCGCATTTTTCACTCGAGAGTGAGTAAGAGAGACGGGGAAAAAACGTACACACGATGCCATAAAAAAAACGTCGCGTACGCGTCAAAATGACTACAGCAGCGTATTTAAAAACAAATTCTTTAAATAATGTATGTCGGATTGAAAGAATTCCTCTCGTCGTAATACGCGAGTAATTATCAGGGCTCGAGAGGTAAGTTCTCTGACGGATTCGATCTATTTTTTTCTTCTTTTTCTTTCGTTTCTTTTACTTTTAATATTTAATAATTAAGCGTCTGCACGACCCACTTTTTTCTGTCGATCGCGATCTGTACGCTCGGTTTTCATTCGAGCGTTTTTATTTTTTGTAATCATTATACTCGGGTATGTAATGTTAATTAACGCGACAAAAAAAAGAAGAGAGGGAAGACGCGAGTCGAAAATATCATTTCTCCATCTCGAATTGTACATAGGGATAACAAAAATTCGATTTCTTTTTTTTTTCTCGTCGGTTCTAGAAAATATTATGGGTATATCGCAATTTTATTCCGTGACCCATTTTCATCTTTCGTGCTGCAGTATCTAGTACGACGGCCACGGCTTAGAAGATTTAGAAGCTAAAGTTGTGCGGCGCAAAACTTCGTAGAGGTCAAAGTCAAAGGAGACAAGCATACTGCTGACAACAGAGCATTGTATTCAGGATAGTGTACCAGAAATAGAGTAATGTACAGTCAGTATGAATGGCTTCAAACGAACGAGTTTGAAAAGATGGATGATGTGTAGAGAAAAAAAAAAAAACATCGTCTTTTATTACGGATGAAAACGACAAGGCATGTAGTATGGTATTGTACTAACGAGCTCTTTAAAAAGAATAATAAGAATTTCGAAAAGCAAAACTTTCAGATTCCTTTTTACGCTTTCATTGTGCTGTACAGCCATTAAAAATAGACGCAAGAACTATAACCATTATTTCGGCATTCTAAGGTCGCAGAAGATCAACAAGTGCTACTGCGCAAAAGAGATTTTATGAAAATTACAAAAATTGGAAAAATTTATTATTTTTCATCCATATAAGAGTCGTCTGTTGGTTTGAATGTTATAATCGCCCATTCTTTACATATTACTTCCAAAAATTTTTAGGAAATAGTGATCGTCAATGAGACGTGACAAAGATAAATCAGAGTTTTCACATACCTGTTTCAAGTTTCATCCCTTTGCAATCATGAGCAGTTTTCTGGGTCAAACTTTGGAAGTACTTGGAGCTATCACCTCAATTAGGGTGTAGGGAAAGTGATATTTTTCAACAGGGAACCTGTCATATGGAGGGGGGTATGATATCAGGCACCGGACGCCGTCCAGCAGATTTGAGTCTCAGAAAAAGGCACTGTCTAGCAAAAAGTAGGACTTGAAAAAATTTCGACCTCCGAGCTATAGGTGATGGGAGGGGGACTTCGAAACATTTCAACCTCCAAGCTATTTGTTATAGGGAGGGGTGCTTGAAAAAATTTTGACTCTGGAGCGGTTAACCCTGCACCTTCATGACTCCTATAAGATAGGTCCTTGTTTGCCTCAATGAACAACGTTATTGAAGGCAACCCCGAGCAGCTCAGTCAGCGGGCTGCGAGTTTCTGTTTTTGTTAGGGCACAGATTTCGAATACAAAAGTGCTGGAGCAGGCAAAATGTGAGCCAACTTTGATGATTGGGACATGTTTAAAGAATGGAAGACAGGAGACATATAGGGCGAGCTAGACCAGGGTTGCAGGTCCTAAGAAAAACGGACTCAGCGAGATATCTAAAGAACGTCAAGGTAACCCATGACTAGGAGAAACTCTGTGCGGACCAAGACGCAATCCTTTACCAAAGTGGCAGAATCTTCAATGAGCAACGACAAACAATATCAGTTACCTACCTGATCTGTCAGTTCAATCGCGGATTGGACTAATGAGCAATATGATGACACATAGAAAAATGACGGGCAGATACAATGCCGGAGAAGGACGACAAAAAGACTGACGTGAAGTTCATCCTACGCGATGTTGAGTATAATTTTGCTGTAGTAGTCCAAGAATTTACTACCCCATATACAACGATGAATTCGGAGAACATTAGCCACATCCTCCCTGAAATTTGGCACCGTGACCCGACTAAATAATTTTCCAGCTAATTTGAAACCCCTCTCTCCTCACCAATGTTGCCAGATCCACGGATTTTTGGTCCTCGAGAAAATACGGATTTTGCGTAAAATACAAATTTATTGTGCTCAAGAGAAAAGTACCTTAGTCACTCTTATGAGAGATACTTTTCTCCTGATCGGTATAGGCTGATATTGCCGTCTCCCGTAACCTTGATTCGATCAAGTGAAAAGCACCTTAGTCTAGAGTACGACAGATACGTTTTTCTTGATCGTTATTATTGGATTACAGGTGGTCTATCGATAGTTCCCAACACTAGCTTGTAATAATAACTAAAGCGACCTTAATTTCATCTTCTGAAGACGCATTTCAATTCGGCAAACTTACTGCCGACGTACACATAGATCTAGAATGATGTACACTGGGCACCTGATGATTCTTCATGAGACTTCATTTGACTTGGAACAAATCTGGCAGAGTGGACGACCGAGGTCAAAAATAAGGCGAGCATATCATTTTTGGATAGAGGCATGAAATCGGATGTTGTAGTTTTCTATGTTAGAAGACAACTTTGGGGACCCCCGAAAGCATCTCATTTTCATTTTTTCGAAATGTTGGGAGAAACGGGAAATGCAGAGAGAGTAAAAATACTTCGGTTCGAAATCATTTAACGTGAGATTACCGAAATTTTACAGAACTTTTCTATTTTGACCAACTAGAAGCCCTTATCAAAGAGTTTCCAAATTTGACTTTTAGCACCCTTCGATGTTATGTATCGATTTTGTCGTTCATACTCATATCAAATCGATTTTACGTATAATATCGACTTCCAAGAGGATGGGGGTCTTTTTGAAAATTTCGACAGCCGGAGTCAGACAAAAACTGGCCTATGACGTCGTCTGATCGAGACATCACAGGGTGAAAAGTCGGAAATTTTTCACATTTTCTTTCTCGTCATATTTATAATACGAGTACGGCTAAAAAGTTGAAATTTTTCCCACCTCCACGTTACGAACTTGGAAAAATTCTGACTTTCAAACCATGGGATGGCAGGAGAAGGACCTGGGCAAATTTCGACTCTCAGCTCTATGACCAGACGACGTGACAGAAAGTGAGGAGAAAATGATCCATTTTTGGCTAGATAGCCTAAAGCACCTTTTGAGGCGCTATTCTTAGGTTAGGTTTAGGTTACGTTAGGTTTAATTTTCTGAAGCATCAAATTTGTTTCACGCTCAACACTTCACGCGTGTTTCACGCTCTGCGCGTGTTTCACGTCTCACGCTCAACGCGTAGAGCGTGTTTTACGCCTCACGCTTCACGCCTTGCGCGTCTTTTACGCTTGAAGATGAAATTGTAATATTTTGTACCAAAAAGCAGAGTTGGAAAGCCAATAAATAGAACTTCAGCTTTTGGCTTCTAGCTTTCATTCTAATACAAAACTTTAAGCTTTCAACTTTTAAACATTTTTACTATAAAACTTGCCCTTTTTTAGTGCAGTTCTGTCTTTTGACTATCTACTTTCAACTTTTCCCCTTCAATTCTCCGGCTTTCGGCTTTCATACTGCTCAAAAGACGATGAGCTAGTACGGTGAAGAGAAAATAGTATCAATACTTTTAGTAAAATGTAAAATTCTCCAAAATTGTAGCGATTGGCAAACGCAATAACGACTAAATCGCTCATCTTGTTGTTTGCAAATATTTAGTCGTTCTTAAATTTTCGTCGTTGATTCTCACAATGATGTGGTTGGGGTCTTTGAGGGTCTTGCGGTGACGGAAGCTCCAAGCACTTACAAAGCTGGAGATGAACCTGGTATGTACCGTCTCTCAAGTGACCTTGTCCTACAATTTATTACCATGGGAGCACCACTTCCACCTCCTTTGCTACTGTTTATAGGTTTTTAACAGAGGAGTTAGAAGTAACTTTTCCACGAGTATGGCAAATAAGACTGAAGCGATCTCGGAAACACATTCCACGTCATACTTTCCTTCGCATAGCCTATTCATAAATGTGAGCCATAAGTTCACGTTATTTCGAGGCTACCTGTCCTCATTGACCAATTTGCCTTCTAGACAACAAGGACAAATTTCTAGAAAGTGTGATGACTGGAGAGCTTTTTAAAGAAAGAGATATAATCCTAAGTACTTTGACGGCCTTCAAACTAGACGCTGGATATCAGATGCTGAAATCAGGTTAAAGAATAGCCGAGTCAGCAATGTATACGAGTTAGTTTTACGCAGTCACCCGCCTCGACATGAGAGGTGCGTTGGACTCAATACCGTAGAGGGGATATTGGAGGCCCTCATGGACGCAGAAGTGTCTGCATACCTACTCAGGATGATCAGCAGCTATCTAACGTAACTACTGGCGGGTTCAAACTCCCCCAGAGCTTCCACAGTTAATGAGTATTTTGTAATTTTCAAGATTCATTATATATATTTTGGCATTTGTAGCTTCCTCATACTTTTATCCCCCCCGAAACTTCTTAGTTACGCTACTGGCTGTCGAGAAATCCAGACACTGACCCCTGGTACAGTAAAGCTCCCAGTTACTTGGGCTCTGTCGCAGGGATCTTGTGATGCTTAATATTTAACGGGATCTTCAAGATAAAGCTGCCACAGGCGCTGAACTTATCTGCTACGCAGATGATATGCTGATGCGGTGCGCACTGGAGAGTAGGGGAAACCAGACACGAGAAGCAGTGACGAGTTGAATCGAGTCCGCAAGATTAGAACTCGCAATAGGAAAGACGGAAGCCACATTGATCACGTCCCGTCGAAAGGGCAGTCCATCCACCTTTCGCCTGTAAGGTGGGGGAATTACGATCAAGAAGGTGAAGAAATATCTATAGGTGTCTGATTTCATTCAGAGATATGCTCCAACCACCATTTCCTGATGGAGGTGGAAGAAGCGGGCAGGGTAGTAATCTACGTAAGCCACCTGATGACAAAACTAGGAGGGTCGAGGGTAGCAAGGAGAATGAGCGCCGCCTTCATGATCCTCTCACATAGCACCTCCATGCATGGGCCAACTCCAAGGTAGAGTATAAAAGAAAAGAGATGGAAAAGATCCATTTCTCGAAGGGACTTTGAGTATTAGTAGGTTCACCACCAATCGAGTTCCGTGCTAAGGAGAAAGCGGTGGTGTTCACGGAGAAGAAAAGGACAAATACAGATCAAGAAGCATTACAGGTCAAGCAGGAGGTCAGACACTCTTTGCTTGAGAAATGGAAAGCGAGCATTGCTCAGAGCGAGCAAGGGACACGGACGATCCGTAGGCATGGAAGGATGAACCGAGACCATGGTCAGCTGAACTTTCACCTGACTCATGTGTTGAGCGGCCATGACTGCTTCGACAAATACCTTAGTCGAGTAGGCAATGTGTTTGTCTCGCGATCAAAGACGGGATGATGGGCCGCTGCAAACCTTATTCAAGTGTGAGACATAGGGTCGCGAGCGCGGCAAGCTTAGTCGGCTTTTCAAAAGATGAGAGTGGTGAAGCGCTCACTCCGATTGGCAGCCACTAAGCTGAATTCCGAAGAAGCGAGGAACCAGGTGTCTGCATTTGCAGTTGTTGTCATGAAGAAGACGTTGAAGGTGGAACACGAATTGAAATAGACACGTTATAGATTTCTGAACACCTGGGTACATCCACATACTGCACTCAACATGTAAAATATCAAACATAGGGACATGAAGAAAGAAGAAATTTTAATTTAGCTCTAAGGTATGTTTGACATGTGTGTGTTTGAGTTAGTCGGCCGTTGTCAAGAAGATGAGGTCTCGCACGCTGAAGTTATACTCGAAATGCTCCATATTGGTGTTGGAGGATTCAAGATCAATGCATACGATACTCACACCCACTCATCAATGGAGGACGGGCGGCTGCACAAGAGACACAAAGCGATTTCTAACTTCATACATCGATGAATCAGTTTCGCCGCATTTTTCGATTAATATAGTCGAGTAATCTACCATTTCATATTTTTCATACACATGACGAAAAGTCCGTACGAAATTATGAAACGCTCGAAAAGATTCTCGAATTACCCCACAACGTTGTGCGCTAGCAATTTTCAAACGAAAAGAAACTATTATGTGAAAGACGAAGTTACGATACCTCGAGACCGCCTGAATAAGGAAGATGTACATAGGAGCTCTCGTTCGTAATGAAGAACTCTTGCGAAAAGGAGTACAAGTATTACGAAGGAGAAAAATAAGCCATCGCATATTATACGGTATACATATTTCTAGAAGCAGAATTTCGTCATCATCACCATTCGTCAGTGCGGTACAACATAACATCGTGCGTGACTTCATGTATACGCTTTCAGTTCCCAATTCTCACCGCGATCGCACGTTGAACTAGGCCTTATACTCTTCTTCGAGGAACATCGCATCTACCGCAATATATCGGTATTTTTGAATGGCCACTTCTGCCGTCAGAAGAAAAGGGAATTTATTATAATTATTTCGTAATGAGGTATAGGGAATCTTATATACAGAACGTACACGGTGTAAGTGGCACGGCCCGATGATGTGATTACCCAATATAAGAAAACACCGCGAAAGTGAAACTGACCGCAAAAGATAGCGATAATATACTTTGTACCGGAGTTCTAACGTCGTATACGCGATATTTTATCGCTGATCGACAATGATAAAGGCCGGTGAGAAAACGACAGCGCAAAAGAAGCGGGTCTCTAGGGTTTTATTGTACCTGCATTACGGGTACGTCTCATAAGAGCGAAAATGGGCGCTAAAATATCAAGAAGAGGTCGTCATAACCCGGAAACGCGACTCCAAGATGCGACTCGTAGACGACAAAAGTATACATCACGAGACACGAAGAACTTAGCAACTTCCCACTGAAGGCGATAAAGATATCAAATTAGAAGAGCCCGAGACCTAGGACGGGCACACGTCTTCGCGGCAATACTGCGTACGTAAGTATTTTCTAACCGTAAGTTAGTTTTTACTCGTAATTCATTAACGTTGTGTATTTCGAAAAATTATAGCCTACTCAGTTCGCGTTTATTTCACACTGGCCGCTATACCGTTACTCATTATAAAAGTAGATTAACCCTTTTAAATGGAATCACGACGTGTGTAATTATCTATGAAATGTAGTTCAAAGCTCTATAGTACTGATTGCATTGCTTCGAGTTTACGGATTGCAGTTTTCTGGTTTAATATGTAGTCTCGTACATATAGTTTGCCTCGCGCTTTTTAAACTAGTCATAAATCTTTATGAGTTACGGTATAGGAGTTCGGTTGAATACGATTTTGTATCCTTATATTCGGTTGTTTATTTCAATTAAGTGTTACTACGCATACTGCAAGCTGTTGCAAAGAAAATGCTGAAGGTTATGCTCATCTCAACCCCGTATGTATGGAGGAGGTAACAAGGACGTTACGTCTACTCGACTTACGAATATTTTACATTTCCAAAGTATGCACTGTAAAACTTTTATAGTGCATTTGTGGGTGGATCAAAACTGTCGCATAAAATCTTTAGTACGTCCTCTATAAACATTGTAAGAAAGAAGGCCGAACGCGAAAACCCTTTGATTTGAGAATCACGAACTGTAACTAAGCCAATCGTGCAGGCCTGATGATAGGATTATGAGAGATGCGATTTTAAAATGGGTAAAGGTTGAGGCGGTACGGTGGAGAGTTTTTAGAGGTATAATTTATGCTTTTCTAGAATGACGATATTATAGCAAGAAACGAGAGTTGCGAGGAGGGTACAAAGAGGAATATTAAAATTTAGGAGGAGAGGAGGCGGCGAGATACTAGTGGTATTAAGGAAAATTGCATTGCCTTTTTTTCTCATTAACGAGCTGCTGTACAATGACTAAGATTACGAGCTTTTTTCTTAGGTCGTCATTCGAGAAATTTCTTTCTTTTGAACAAAGAGATCCAACCTTCTACCACCTCATTCACACGTTGATTGGAAAAATCAATTCCACTATAGCATTTAAATGCGATTTTCGGACATTATGGTTTATCATCGTATTTCTAGGTGAAACCATGCGGTAAGTCTCAGGTATTCTGATGGTTACTGAGTTCGATGAAACAAAAGATAGTAGCGTTATGGATAAATTTCGACCTCTAATCGCATGTGTTTTTTTACCGGTATTGTTCCCGACACAGTTGTGGCAGATGAGCCCGGGAATGAATTTTCTCGACGTTTTAGATGTCTTAAGATCACTGTGAGACTAATTTAAAAAATTTACATTTTGAAGGCATGTTTCAACTATCGGTGTCAAAAGAATGTTCATCAATTTGTCCAAAAAATTATTTTGATGTTATACCCATTTTCCGAGAACTACCGTGGACAGTATTCCTCAACAATATAAATTAGCTTTTTTGCAATGTAAGGAAAATGACTTTCAACCCTCTTAATAAAAAAA
The DNA here is from genome assembly GCA_035079395.1 of Aspidiotus destructor. NCBI lineage: Eukaryota > Metazoa > Arthropoda > Insecta > Hemiptera > Diaspididae > Aspidiotus > Aspidiotus destructor. Next base: position 21,739,324 of record JAVHKZ010000015.1, on the reverse strand, counting down.
GGATAGCTACTAATAAACACAGATTGACTGTTTGTGTCAACTTCATTTCAATTCATTAGTCACCTGGATTTTAAGGCGTCTGCTACAATAAACGAAATGAGCAACGGGCAACGAGCAACCTGATCAAAATCTTTTGTTTCGGTTGCTCAGGTGATAACATCGCTGAATTTCGTGAATGGTTGTTTCAGATTGCTCGTTGCCCGTTGCTCATTTTCGTTTATTGTAAGACAGCCCTAAATCAACATAAATTTGGAATGAATTCCTGGTTGCCCTCTTAGTGTCTTCTGCGTGTTAAATGACCTCACTAGTCATAGATCTGTAAAATCTGTATAATTTGTAAAATCTGTAAATTCTGTATAATCTGTAAATTTTGTATAATCTGTAAAATTTGTAAAATCTGTAAGTTTTGTATAATTTGTAAATTCTGTAAAATTTATTAACTTTGTATAATCTGTAAATTCTGTATGATTTGTAAAACCTGTATACAGTAATTTGTAAATTTTGTATAATCTGTAAAATCTGTAAACTTGTGACCCCGCGTACAGAAACCCGGTTAAGCATGCACAAAAATCCCGTAAGGCTTAACTGGGTTTCTGTATGCTGGGTCACATTTAGTAAAATTTGTATAATATTTTAACTCTGTATAATCTGTAAATTCTGTATAATCTGTAAAATTTGTAAATTTTATAAAATTTATATAATCTGTAAGATTTGTAAATTCTGTCAAATCTGTATAATCTGTAAAATCCTACACTGCTGTCACAATATTCTATTTTAAGTCCTAAGAAAATGAAGAACTTCAATCATTGATAATCCCGTGAAGCAAAGTTTCTTGTGTTTGAAGTCTTAAGGTTTTGCTCCGGATTTTGATGATAATTTTCCGAGAGTAATCCCAACCTTATAAGTATACAAAATGCTAAAAGTCAAATTTGGAAACACTTTGATAAGGGCTTCTAGTTGGTCAAAATAGACTATAAAATTTTGGTAATTTCACGTCAAATGATTTTGAACCGAAGTGCTTTTACTCTCTCTGCATTTCCCGTTTCTCCCAACATTTCAAAAAATGAAAATTTTGGGAGAAAATCATCTCCCTGAGATGCTCTTGGGGGTCCCCAAAATTGTCTTTGAACATAAGGAACTACAACATCATCCAAAAATGCCATGCTCGCCTTATTCTTGACCTCGGTCGTCCACACTGCCAGATTTGTTCCAAGTCAAATGAAGTCTCATGAAGTATCATCAGGGGTCCAGTGTCCATCATTCTAGATCTAGGTGTATGTCGGCAGTAAGTTTGCCGGATTGAGATGCGTCTTCAGAACATGAAACTAAGGTCGCTTTAGTTGATATTACAATCTAGTGTTGGGAACTATCGATAGACTACCTGGTAATCCAACAATAACGATCAGGAAAAACGTATCTCTCGTACTCTAGACTGAGGTGCCTTTCCCTTGATCGACTCGAAGTTACGAGGGACCGCAATATCATTTTATACCGATCAGGAGAAAAGTATCTCTCGTAAGAGTGACTAAGGTTGATTGCAGACAATAGTATTAAAGCACTTGAAAATAAGGTAATAATAGAACTGAACAACTTGGAGAAATATCTGAAAGACAAACCTGGCCTAAGTATGAATAAGTCTAAAACTGTGAGTCTCCTTTTTCAAAGAAAAGGACGTGGCCACGAAAAATTATATAAGTTGGCTATTGATAACTTGATACAAAGAGGCAGCACCATGAAGTACCTTGGCGTCTTGCTCGATGAAAATCTATCCTGGAAACCTCACTTCAAAGAAACCTGTACAAAAGCCATAAACACAGCCGCCAAAATAAGCATAATCTGCCGAAATACTTTTGGATATAATAACAAGGCACGGAAAACAATGATAAACGGCACGGCTGGTGAAATGTTGAAATATGCAGCTACTGTGTTTGCCCACAGGATGTGCGTCAAGGATGTGAGTAAATACATTGACCGTGCACATAGGTGCATGCTACAATGCTGTGGACGTCTTTATAGAACTGTGTCCTACATACCTACCACAGTCATATGCGGAGAGATACCTATGCGATTACAAATCACCATGAGAGCAGCAATGACTGCCCGCAAAAAATCAAGATATCTATCTAACCTATTGATAGACTCTCCAGACTACTCCCTGAGTAAAAAGGAATTTAGGACAGAACTGGAAAATAGAGCAATAAGCATATGGCAGACGGAGTGGTCCAATAGCAATAAGGGAGACTGGACAAAGCAACTTCTTCCTAATGTAAGTGCCGCACGGCAACCAACCAGTTTTTGGACTTCTCAGGGCCTAAGCGGACATGGGTCTTTCCGAAAATACCTTAGACGCATCGACCCGACATGCAGATGTGGTAAAAGCGAGGAGACTCCTGCCCATATTTTTAAAGAGTGCGACTTATATACTAAAAACCGCCCAGCTATCCTGGATGGGGACAACCATGAAACCCTGAAGTATTTGCGGGACGTTGTAAAAGACCTGTGGGACAGAGAGATTGCTCAACAAAGGAAAAAGATTGAATAGGTTATCAGAAAGCCAAATACAAAATAGACAAAAAAAAAAAAACAAAAAAACAAAAACAAAAACAAAAACAAAAAAAAAAAAAAAAAAAAAAAAAATTACCACAACCCCAGCAAAGTAGCCCTAAGCATAAGATAATCTTCCACTAGCCTTCAGCATAAGAGTAGAATACAATAGAATAAACGACTAAACATGATTAGCAATACACATGGTAAACTTAGCCTTAAGCATAAGAAAGACCCCTTGCTCTCCCTTCGAAAAATCGTAAGGTACGTAAGCGGAGTGCAGGGCTAGTATTGTAATAGTTTATTCAAATAAAGATGTCCCTCCCCCCCTATATAATATGTATCCCTATGTGGTAAGGGGCGGACGCGTGTCTCCGAAAGGGGCCGTGTCTGAGGGATGCCGGAGGGCATCATTATAAAAAAAAAAAAAAAAAAAAAAAGAGTGACTAAGGTACTTTTCCCTAGAGCACAATAAAGTTGTATTTTGCGCAGAATCCGTATTTCTTCGAGGACACAAACTCCGTAGATTTGGCAACACTGGTGAGGAGAGAGGTGTTTCAAATTATTAGCTGGAAAATTATTTAGTCGTGTCACGGTGACAAATTTTAGGGAGGGTGTGGGCAATGTTCTCTGAATTCATCGTTGAATATGGGGTAGTAAATTCTTGGATAACTACAGCAAGATTATAAAGATGAACTTCATACCAGTATTTTCGTCGTCCCTCTTTGGCATTGTATCTATCCGTCATTTTCAGTCTCCATGTATTACCATATGGCTCATAAGTCCAATCCGTGATCAAACTGGCCGACAGGGTAGGTAACTGATACTCTTTGACGTTGCTAATTGAAGATTCTGCCACTCAAGCGAAAGATTGCTGCCCGCACAAAGTTTCTCCTAGTGATGGCTTACCTTGACGTTCTTTAGAGTTGGATCATATCTCTTTATCGCTTGGTCCGTTTTCCTTGAGACCTCCGGCCCTGGTCTAGCTCGCCGTTATGTGTGCGTGGGTATCCTTTTGTCGTACATTCATTAAACTCGTCCCAATGATCAAAGTTTGCTCACATTTTGTCTGCTCCAGTACTTTTGTACTTGAAATCTGTGCCCGAACAAAAACAGAAACTCGCAGCCCGCTGACGGAGCTGCTCGGGGTTGCCTTCAATAACGGAGGCAAATCCTGCCCGTTTTATAGGAGTCATGAACGTGCAGGGTTAACCGCTCCAGGGTCGAAATTTTTCCAAGCGCCCTATTCATCACCTACAGCTTGGAGGTAGAAAATTCTCCAATTCCTCTTCCTGTAACAAATAGCCTGGAGGTCAAAAATTTTCCGAGTCCCACTTTTTGCTAGACAGTGCCTTTTTCTGAGACTCAAGTCTGCCGGACGGCGCCCGATGCCTGATATTATCTCCCCCCCCCCACCATCATAAGACAGGTTCCCTTTTGAAAAATATCTTTTCTCCTATACCCTAATTGAGGTGACAGCTCAAGTACTAAATAGCAAATATGATCTCAATCCAAAGCTCGGCGCAGAAAACTGCTCATGATTGCAAGGTTGGGAGAAAATCATCTCCCTGAGATACTTTTGGGGGTCCGCAAACTTGTCTTTTAACATAAGAAACTACAACATCCGATTTCATGCCTCTATCCAAAAATGCCATGCTCGCCTTATTTTTGACCTCGGTCGTCCACACTGCCAGATTTGTTCCAAGTCAAATGAAATCTCATGAAGCATCATCAGGTGTCCAGTGTCCTTACACCATATAGTAACATAGACCGCCGAAGCAGTACGTAGACGACGTAATCAGTTGTCGGAAGACTGGAGGCAAGAAATAAGGTTTTTGGGTCCAGCGTAGACGTTTCGGTTACCGACGGAGTGAAGACAATTACAGACCACGCCCATTGATACATTTAACGCTGCAGGACCCAAAAATCTTATTTCGTCTCCAGTGTTCCGACGTACTTCTCATCACTTTTGGCACTATATGGTCTAAGCCAGTGTCCATCATTCTAGATCTATGTGTTTGTCGGCAATAAGTTTGCCGAATTGAAATGCGTCTTCAGAACATGAAATTAAGGTCGCTTTAGTTAATATTACAATCACAAAGAAAGAAAGGAAAAGAAAAAGGCAAAAATTGACGATATTATACTCTTAATTGTGATTTTCGCAGGAAAATGAAGCGAAAGAAAATTTCACTGATATTCTTCTGATCGTCTGATAAAAAGAGAAGTTCCTTTCTTGATCTCATTAAGAACACATTCATGTTGGTACAATAGGTGTTGAAAATTATCCGAAACTCGCTAAATTACGAAAGCAACAGATGCTCTACAACAGATTATTTATTGGTAATTACTATTCCCTTTCATCAACCAGACGAATATGAGAATATTGAAACTTTCTCACGCGACTCGTTCGTAATTCGAGAATGAAACCGAATGATATAGTGAGAACAAGAAAAGAACTTACAAAAAAAAAAGACGTTCTCAATGTCTCACAAAGAGTAAGCAGACTTATTCCATTCTTTCATAGGCAGGTCCTATGTGATCTCATGAAAATGAAATAAAGTCCATTACACGCTATCCACACTCTTGTGCATATTTTATTCAGTTCAAAAATCACGAATTCGACTGCACTGTTTACTTTCTATAGGACTAATTTTATCGTCTCGCAGATATTGTTTGTTAGTTTTTTCATCGTGGACTTTTTAGATTTTCTAACGGTATAATATTTATTTAATAAAATCTACGCGTACTTTATATTTCGTTCTTGAAATTTAAAATGAAAATCACCAAGTTAGACTCGTGTTAGACGAGTGAAAATAGAAAGGCATGGCATCCGTATAATGATGGGCAGTTTTATACGCGCGGAGAACACGATTGTCTCTCTCCGAGTTGTGGAAATACAAATTTTAAATTTTACGAACTAACCCAAATTCTCGACTATCAGCTTTCAAAATATTACGTTTGATCGAATTATCGCAATCCAGTAGCATAAACGCGTCGTCGTCGTTAAATTCTGTCGCGCGAAAAATGACAAGGCTGCCGTTGAGAGGACAAATGTTCTCTCTCTCTCGCTTACATACACACACTCCCACGCGACCATTCGGGTGTGAATTAAAGTTATTAAAAATTCTCGTTCTCGTGTCAACTCCGCTAACAAAGGATACAATTTTTCCGACGACAATCTTGAGTGACTTGGACACACGCGACGATATAAATTTTTAAACCTAGAAGTATTACTATTCTTTTTGCTTTGTTTTCAAAGGATTGAAAAGATTCGCTCGTAATAAGTTCCAAGGCGGCAGGGCAGATTTTTTCGAAGAGGCCGCAGGCCACGAGACAGAAGTTAATGAGTTGTCTACGGACTTTCAATGTTAGTTATCGTATAAATCATTCATTCGCTGCAGCGTAAAGTATTTTTTTCTTCTTCCTAATTCTGCACAATTTTCAATCAATTGATTCAAAATTCGATAAGAAAAAATAGACCTATACTTTCTGTTTCTGTCTATAACCAAAAATTTAATATTCTTTACATCGCGCTGAGAAAAGAAAAGAACGCCTCGGAGAAGTTTCCCTCGAGATTTCTAAAAAATTATTCTTTTTATTTGACTAAGAAATTTTTGAAGCCGGAAAGCGAATTTATAATCCAAAAAGAAATGTATCGAATAACCGATGACAATTTTCGTTCGATAATAAATAAGAATATTTTTATGATTGCCTTTGTTCAAGACGAATTTAGCCGGAGAAAATATTCTTATGAAGTCTGATTATGAGAATGAAATTTTTTTCCTGTACAGGGTCTCTCATATTTCTTCGAGCGACCCACGCGCATTCGACGCGATAATAATGAATTCTTTTATTGCACAAAAGGAAAAGGAAGAAAAGAAAATAGCAATAATAAAAAGAATCCTACGTTACGAAATTACTACTTATTACGATTTTTTTTTTTTTCGGAGAGAAGTGTTAATCAGAAGTTACACTGTGGGTCCGTTTGGCCTTTCGAGTAAACTCTAACTTCCAATTTAAGCAGGCATCGGATATATGCACGTTTCGAGAAAAAAGAATTTCTTTTTCAAGGTACGCGTAGAAGTATAAAAAATCTCAATTTTACATTTCTTTCTCCATTATTTTCGAAGCTGGCTCGCGAAAAAACGTGCACAATGAACGAATGTGAATATCGAGTCTCGTGAAAATTAAAAATAAGCTCAACTTTAATTCTCCGCCTTGAATGAATGGTTGAATGATCAATATCGCGAAAATTACCTAACTTCATTTCCATGATTGTAATAACATGGCTGTTGTTCCAAAAGTCAATTAAATACGGTACAGGAATATAATTAGAAAATACGAATTCGCGTTTCGTATCGTTGTTCTGCCTCCAGGCTCTGAGACTAGAACTACGGTAATTAAAAAGTAAAAAGTGTTTCGCAAATGAGTACACGAAATATTAGACGCAATTGTTCTCTTCCAAGCCCAAGGATTCGCTTTTAGGAGTACCCTTTTTTTGATGAAGTAAAGATGCGATTTTGTATTCAGTTCTTCTTTTGTCGCTTCCACACTTTCAACCGTACAATCTCTAGAAGAGGACTCACATATTTGTGTACAGTGGTCCAGAGTTGAGTGTCCAACTTCCAATTTGTTCGTGAGCGTCTTTCAAGTTTGAGACTTGAGCAGGGCTAGCTCTCCATGTATATTTTGAGCACCACCTTGGTCCCTGTTTTCGATTCCTTAAAGTAGTTCTCAACCACCCATTTAATGAAATTCAGTGCTCTATTCACACTTCATCGCACTCAAAATGAGTTCCGATGATGACACACCAACTATCGTCTACGAGGTTTTCGTTCCTCAAGACCGAGGCCGAACTGAGAGTCACTCATATGAAGATTCGATTTACCATTGGATGCAAAAGACAAGGTATTATCCCCAAGTAGGCAACTAGGCTACCAGGAAGCAGTATGCAGCAATGAAACGCACCAAAATACAAACCGAAAGATTGACAGAGGGAAAAAAACGAATGAACAGAAAGATTACCACGTTGAATGGTTCACGTATATTTCCATCTGAGCTAGAGCAAGTCATTTTTTGAAGGAAAGGTGTTCAACAGAGGAGAAGAATAGGCAAAAAATCGAGTGAAAGTCCAAACCAAATGGATTAAGAAGACACTGGCCCAACTGACCCGAAACGAAAAAGAAAGAGTCAGCAACACCAAAGCACAACTTTACTCCTACTATCGAGGACCTATCAAGCGTCACTGAAACACGATAAAGCGAAATATAAAAGGATTACATCTCGTACGGGATTGAGTCTCCAGCTGATGGCTGCACTTACGTTCAAGTTGTACAGGATATAGTGACGTCATCACAGTACAGAATAATGAACGTAATGAAACCAAAGACTTGATCCTATACAAGACAGAGTATCATCATATCTCTCAAGAAGAAGGGAGACTTCTCAAGAGAGGCATCGAGTACGACCAGCCAGAGAAATTGACACAGTTCAAGCTCGAGTATGGCCATATTAGCTGCAAGGACGTAAGTCAAAACTTGATTATGCTTGGCCAGCAAAACAATGGTCGAAATGGTGTGACGTTGACATTGATTTTTAGGCGGAATTAACGGAATACCAGGCGCAGATCCAGAACATGATTATCGAGGGAGGGGAGGGGGGAGACTCACGCCAACGATTCCGCGCGAAAACAATTTTGCCCCTCCTTATCTCGCGAGACCTTTCCCAACCCTCTAAATTCCCGGTGCATCATCATAAGGGTATCAAAATAGTGGATTTTTAAAAATATAATTTAGGAATGGGAGGGGGGAATTCCCCCCCCCCCTCCCCCGGATCCACGACTGAAATACTAACGTCGATTGCAAATCAACAGCGTAGCCATTAGCTGCAAAAAAGAAACCAAAACATGAAATATGACGTGAGAACAGAAGCCCGAACCAGAATTGGGAAAGTATCGCTGAACATCAAGGAGAATATTTTGTGCCGAACTAATGGGGTTGGTATCATTTAGGCGTGGACAATCAGGCGCGAAGAACTGAAAAATCAAGTAGGCGCCCATTCAAGTAGACGCAAGAACAATTGGGCGCTTAAGCCGGCGAATTAATTTCAAACAATTTTTAAAAATTAATTGAGCTATTTTATCATCACCAGTATCAGCAAGGGGAATCACAATAACTCTAACTGATATTAATTTTAAAACCATATGTTTCAACCCTAGAGGTAAAGGAAACCCTATTATATTCTAACGGTTATTCTGATTTTAATACAGGTTGAATAAAATATTAACAATAATTTAATTATTTAAAATAATATTTATTGATAAAATTTTGAAGGAAATTAATTCATAATCAATATAAAAAATTAATACTTCAAATCTAAGTTACTTAAAAAAAAAAAATTTCAATTAATTGATAGATTAATAATAATAAAATTAATTCATCAATTGAATTCAAGTTTAATAATAATGAAAAATTAATTCAATTATTTTATTTTTGATATTTCTTTAATTGATAAAAATTTAATATTAATATTTATATTTTTTAGAATTATTTATTTCTATATTAATTTGTTTAGATATAGTTTTGAAAATAATGTTTTTTTTAAATTTTTTTTTCAATAAATCATATAATCATAATTTAATTAAAAATTTATTAATTTAATTTAAAAATATTTATAATTAGATAAATAGGTTTTTTTTATTAAATTAATATTTATTTAAATAATTTTAAAATTCAGACGAACCAAATTACAAAAAATACGTCACGGCGTCCAAATGAATGCGGCATCTGAATGATTATTGCGCCTAAATGACCGTAGCCCAACTAATGATAGAACGGAAAAACTGCAAAGGAAGGTCACAAATCTACAGAAGAAGATCCGACAGAACAACCTGATCTTGATAAAGGCGGGCAAAGGCAACACGCTAATAGAAATGGAAAAAGACTGATACAGACAAAAAACCTGCAGATTCTTCAACGGAGTTAAATGAGGGGAGGCAGGGAACCTGTTTTATGAAGTATTTTAGAAGGACCCTACGTCTGATGGTGTTCGAAGCGTTGCATACCTGGCCTAATGAAGGGGCAATGTTTGAAGCATTGCATATCTGACTCATTGAAGATAGGATGCCAGATCTACGGATTTGTGGTCCTCAAAAAAGCGGGTTTTTCTTCTTTTATAGATTTCACGTTCTTGCGATCAAGGGAAAGGCACCTTAAACATCAGTACAAGAGATACCTTTCTCCTGCTCGTTATAGGCTGACACTGCAACGTTCTGTAATTTTGAGTCGATCAAGGGAAAAGTATTTCAGCTACATCTATGAGAGATACCTTTCTCCTGATTGTTATTGGTGAATCAATCAAAATCCGTGGAAATCTGTTTTTAGGTCTTACAAAAACTGGCGGATACGGATTTTTGACACGATCACCTGACAACACTGCATTGAAGGAGCTCAACCAATAGGTGTATGAAGCATTGCATACCTAATAAGTACTTGAAGGAGCTGCAACATATATTGTAGGAGGGGGGCCTAAAAAAAGTCTAATACTAACAACCAGACAAACAAAACTCAACGGAGTTGAATGGAGGGGAGGCAGGCAGTGTTGCCAGATGATATTTTCAAAAATCATATCTGCCATTTTTCTAAGACCGAAAAATAAATTTCTAAGGACTTCAACCATGGCCGTCTCTAGTTTCAGGCCGGAATATTAAAGCTGGCAACGTCGCGGTGACGAAAAATACGGGGCCGAGTTTTATACACGCTCTTATGCAAAATTTTCAAAAAACACGTTAATTGTTGATTTGCGAATAGTATTCGATTCCGAAGGGAAAAAGCTTATACATACATCGAAAGAGTAAACGATCCTCGATTTTTTGAGCCATGTTTTCTTAAGATTGATCAACTACGAAGCGAGTTATTCGCGTTTTAAAAAAAAAAGTCAGACAGAGGGCGAAGTGCAGTACATGTACCGCGCTTCGCCCTCTGTCTGACTTTTTTTTTTAAACGCGAATAACTCGCTTCGTAGTTGATCAATCTTAACGAAACGTGGCTCAAAAAATCGAGAATCGTTGGTTCTTTAAATCACGTTCTCTTCATTTTTCTCAAAAACTTCACCGCATTTGTGTCAGAGAGTGTTTTTTGATGTTCTCCCATAAGAGACTGTACAAATGTCAGCCCCGTGCAATGTTGTCGAGTTTAGAATATTCCGGCCTGAAACTAGAGACGGCCATGCTTCAACCGTTTCACCAATAACGATCAGGAGAAAAGCATTTCTTATATGGGCATCGAAGGTACTTTTCCCTTGAACACAAGAAAGACGTATTTTACGCAAAATCCGTAGAAAAATCCGTACCTTTTGTTGATCTGGCAGCACTGGAGGCAGGGAACCTGTTTCACAATGTCTTACAATGTTTGAAACGTAGTGTATCTGGCTCATTGAAGGAGCCAGGCCAATTAGTGTACGGAGTATTGCATATCTAGTTACTTGAAGGAGTTATTTTAATCAGGCTAGCAGTGCTGCAAGATGATACAAATTACAAAGGGGACTTGGAATTTATTGAAGGGGTGGGGTTTGAAGCATTGCACATCTGGCTCATTGAAGGGGTCAAGTGAATTAATGTATGAAGCATTCCATAACTAGTTACTTGAAGGAGCTTTTTTGATCAGAAGGAGACGTGAAGTATAGTATACTGGTCTTAAACTAGGCCAGAATCCTAGCTTTATACTAGTGTATATAAATATATTATGTGATAGGAGAGGGACTTGGGAAAATTTTTCGACCTCAGCCGGATATGTATATGATAGGAGGGGACTTGGAAAATTTTCAGCCTTCGAGCCATAGGTGATAAGAGGGGGACTTGGAAAAATTTATACTAGGCTAACGCCTAACATACACTATACTGGATTTGAAAATTTCAGAGGACGGATACCAAGAGCTGCAGAAATACCGGAACCAGCTGAAAACCATGTTGAAGAGAACAATGCATCTGGTGATGGGGGGATGTTTGAGATGAACCCAGTAGCACCGAAATCTAAGGGGCTTATAGAACTCCGCAAAGCAAATCAGTCCACCCTACTTTTCGCCAGCAAGGTGTGGCAATCGAGATCAAGCCTTCAATGACTACCTAGGCATCTGGATTGATTCAAATCTGAGCTCCAGGCACCATTTCCTGACGACAGCGGAAAAGGCGGGTGGGGTTTTACATACTTAGGCCGTCTGATGAGAAACCTAAGCGAGCCAAGAAAAGCAAAAAGAAGGATCAGGATGAGTACCGTTCTGTCGATCTTTCAGAATGAGTCGACTCCAGGAAGATACCATACAAAAGGAGAGAGAGAGAGGGTAAAGATCCAACGAAGAGCTGCATTCTTTGCGTATTAGCATGTTCACGACCACTCGAGCTCTTTGCTGAGGAGAAAGCGCGGCGTTCAATGTAAAAAAAAGACAACGATCGAGGCTCTACGGATCGAGTAGGAGGGTAGGCGCTCCTTGCTTGAGGATGAAGAGCGAGAATTTTTAAAGCGAACTAGGAATATAACGACCCGCATATTCACACTTGACCTTGGTGAGTGGATAAGTCGAGACGATGGTCAGTTGAAATTCCACCTGACGTAGGTCTTGAGCGGCCATAGTTGTTTCAGCAAGTACCTTCATGAGAACTTGAGGAAAGTTGAGCAGGCATCAACGTGTTTGGACTGCGATCAAAGGAGGGATGATGTACTACAACACCCGAGGGAGGAAATTTAGCTGGTGTCGATTAAGCGCTTTCTCCAGGAGCCTGGTAGCCATCATACTAAGCTACAAAGAAGCCTGGAACCAGGTATCTGCATTTGCAGCAGCGATTACGAAGAAGAAGATAGACACGGAATGAAGAATAGGCATATGCAGAGCCACGCAATGGCCTACTCAAAAACTGTGCACCATACACATACAGGAGACACACTGCAGGAAGAAAATAAATGTGAAATGTAGCACGCGAAGGAAGAAGGAGAGAGACCCGAGCAGCGAGACTTGGTCCAGAGTTGTGCCCGGTTTGTGGGTTGAAGTTTGAAGGCGTGGGATACTGCAGCTTGGTGGTTGCTTTATAGACGGGGTTTTGCCGAAGGTTGGAGGAAACAAAATGAGGAATACGCATCTGGAGAATGAGCGGTTGCACATGCGACAGTGACATGAAACTGGATTCTATGCTCTAATAGATGTCTTCCCCGTACAAAAATCTAATGAACGCGCGAGGTTTTTCCCGAATCCTCATCCTAGAAATGACGCAAATTAAGAATATGGCATAAACCAACCCAACATCAAACGGGAAAAGTTTCCCACAAAACCAGCGAACGATGACTGATAGCCTCGACAAAAATGATTCTCGTATCTGCCGCTGCAATTTTCTTTTCATAAATTGAACTTTTCCTTTTTTACGAGTCATTCTTTCAGTAATTTTCTTTTTTCGATAACGCGTACCACCCCTCTTATCTACGAACTTTCTTATCGTCGTCGTCTCTGACAGAGATACAACAAATACAACGAACCTACAAACATGAAATATTAAAATTCGTGTACGCTAGCTGTATTATAAGATATGCTAACTTGACTTCGTTATACTGATGCGGTTCCAGTCTATGGCTGACTAAAATAGGTATTCAATATCTTATTTACTGTCACCTCGTAACGTCGAAACTCTAATAGACTATAATGGAAATTAGTTTCGTAGGATTCATCTTATCATGTCGCTGCTAACGGAAACAGCTTTCAAAAATTCGGAAATGCTCGCTGACAGAGTTCAACAAAAACATCTTTGTCAGTATTGTTCAGACTCGCACGCGATATATACGTGTAGACGAGCCAACCTCACTAATTTAATGGCGAAGAAATAACGTATTCGTCGTGCATATTCAAAATTTCTTGCAAATACATTCTGTTCGTTTACGTAATTTAACATTTTCACACAACGAACGATATATATGGGTATTCGTGACATGATGCACTCTGGATTGTTTTTTTGGATACGCCAGTGTACGTTTTCTAATAATAATGGAACTCGTATAGTTTAGCATAATTTTGTAAACTGGAATACGAAAACGTAGTGGATGCCAACGAGGCTAAGAGTTCTCATTCGACGATAGATCTACAAAAGAAGGAGACAAAAGAATGAGGTAAAAGACAGTTTTCTTTCAATGGATTTGATGAGAGAAGAGCCTTGAACCGACCTCGAGACTCGAACGATAGAATTAGTGGGTGACTAAGGAATATGAAGTACTGAAGCAGCATCATTTAATTATGATTATTGTTCCTCTATCATGTAACTAGGGCAAATCAGTGAAAAAATGACTAGCGAGTGTAGGCGTAGTGAGGACATCTCACATGAAGGGCGAATTTATTTAAACTTTGGCTGAGGACAAACGCTTTCCACATTGCTGACTGCTTATTTGAGTTTTTCTCCTTTCCTGTCGGTATGCCCCTGATCAGAATATGCAAGAGCCTTGTAACGCCAAGTATCTTGTCTCAGATTAGAAGGAGACGAAGTATGAACCGAAATACCGTTCGAAACGATAATAAATATTACAGCGAAAACGATTTTATACTCATTCGAAAGCAGTTCTCTAAAATTACCAATAAGCTTCAACATGATTCGTTATTGAGTATTCATTTAATGAATCAATACTTACTTTATATGGTTTCAGTATTTTTCTTAATTCGCCAGATTCGTTCAGTCTCTCAATGGTTTCTGCATCCTGAAATAGAAAAATACCGCGATAAAGTGACAAATATAGAAGATCTTTTGATTATACATGCGACTATTCCCATAAAATTCAGGGAATTAATTGAACATTTTTTCAAAACGAAATAAATTCTTTAGTTTTTTTTTTTTTTTTTATAAATTTCAAAAAATAATTTAAAGTTATTTCGGTAGTCGGATCCACCCAGATGTGAGGCTTTATTTTTATTAGCGTCGGCAAACATTCTAAGAACTGACGGAAATAATATTTTTGAAAATTCTAATTTCAATATTGGTAGTTACAGAGGCGATTCTTAAACGTATTTCACGTCGAGAGGATTAGATTCTTTTTTTAGACATACAGAAATCAAGTCTTCCAACAAAAGCCCTTTTAGGGTGCAGAGTTCGAAAATTTTTTTGCTAAAAGATTTCAAGCAATTCGGTTTTAATTGGGAATTCAGGAACTTTACAAACCTTTTATTCGTCTTCGAGACTCGGATCTCAAAGTTTCTCATTCAAATTTCTTCTCCATTCAGAAAAATTTGCCATTTTTTCTTTCTTCCGGGAAGAGTTTTGCTTTGCCTATAAAACTTGAGATTCCAAACTTTCTCTTTTTTCCATTGACGTAAAAAAATCAGTCGCCTATATTGATAAACTATCACATAAAGCCCGGAGATCGAAATTTTTCCAAATTTTTTTCTCATCCCTTCAGCTTGGAGGTCAAAGTTTTCCAAGTCCTCTTCCTATATAGTCCGGAGTTCGAGATTTTTCCAAGTCCCCCTCCTATCAACTATAGCTCCGTGATCGAAATTGTTCCAAATCCCACGTTTTGCCAGACGACCCCTTTTTCAAAGTCCCAAGTCTGCCATTTCTCTTAAAACAAGTTCTTTGTTAAAAAATTATGGGGCATTTAATCGAATGCAATGACCGTAAGTAGCCCATGATTGTTCATCAAGTCAGAGAACTCTGCTTCAGTCTTTTTGTTTTGGCCTTGAGACGGAATTTTTTCCAGTTTTCCTCCTTTATAGCTCAAGTATGTCACATGACAGCGAGTGCCCTGATGACATTATACGGCCAAAGAATGGTACGTTCTGTTAACACCAGGTCAGCGATCTTCTCTCTCCGATCTTCAGCCAGAATTCTCGACGTCAAGCCTTTCCGTTAGAGGAATTTTGACCAAAATTCTCTCCAAGTTGCTAGATTAGGTAATACCTGATGAACCACGTTAACGTCAAATTGATCGAGAATCTCTTTCTTCGAATGTCTTGATCAAACTTGGGTCGGTCTCACGTTGACGTCGATATCAGGTCGGAAGTGGATTGGTCGATTCCATTTCGCCTTCGTTAGCCGAGTCGACTTCTCAAAATTTTCGACCAAAAATCGGGTCGACTTCAAGTCTATTAGAAGTTCTCTGGTAATGTGCGCAAAAGGCGTCGCTGCAGCGGAAAGTTTTCGAGAGGAAGAAGGGTTTCAACCAGCAAATTTTCAAGGGAAGGGTTTTGAGCAAAATTCTATGCAATAATTTTCCATTTCCTGTAAATTGAATGGATTTAAAGGTAAATGTGACCTGTTCCAAGATAAGGGCAACTAGCAGCGAACCGCAAATCTCCCAGGAGAGCGAAAACAGAGTTCAATTACTACCCTTCAGTGCTGCCAAAGTAAGGATTTTGTAAAATACAAATTTCTTGCGTTCAAGGGAAAAGCACCTTAGACTTTAACATGAGAGATACTTTTTTCCTGGTCGTTATGGACTGATTTTGCGGTCTTCCACAAACATCCAGTCGATCAAGGGAAAAGTACCTCATTTAGCTGTATGAGGGATACCTTTCTCCTGATCGGTGTTGATAAATCGGTCAAAGTCTGTCAAAATCTGTTCTTAGATCGAAAAATGACGGCTACTACTCTCTCCCTGGAACAGTTACTTGATGCTAATAGCCCTTATCTTGGAACAGGTCACAAAATTTGGATTTTGAAAAAAGTTACGACCCCCCCCCCCCTCTCCCGCCAAAGATGTACGCCGAACCACTTCAAGTCGACGTCAATCTGGAGTCGATTTCAAGGGGCAAATGCTCTTCATTTTCTTTCGACCTGATGTCGACTACTTTGTTGGGTCGATTTGAAGTCACTTTGCAGTTCTGGGTGCTAGTCGAGTTCAAATTGACGTCAACCTGAGTCCATATGAAGTGACTTCTCCAAATTTTTCCATTGACCTGAAGCCGACTACTGCGTCAGGTCGATTGCAAGCCAACGTCTCCATTATTCTCCCATCGCATTAAAATCGACTGCTTCGTTGCGTTGATTTTAGGGAGTCGACTTCCAATCGACGTCCAATGTCCATAGTCAAATTCTTCCATCGAACTGAAATCGATTGTCCGCAGAATCAATTTAAAAGTCGATTTCTAATTCTGTACGCTTGTCTCCCTCGAATCACCTCTGATTTTCAGTCAACGTTCCCAAATTTTTCCGTCGATCTCAGATCGACTACAGTGTAAGGTCGATTTCAAGTCTTGTTATTTTGTATGCTAGTCTACCCCAACTCAAAGCCGATCTAGAGACAATTTGAAGTCTTTCTGGTCAATCTGAAATCAACCACCTTCTTGGATCGATTTTGAAGTCTATTTGTCATTTTTTGAAATACACGCTGGTGGAACTCAAACCGGACTTCGAGCGGTGACTTCACCAAATTTTCCTATCGACCTGAAATCGACTATTGCGTCGAGTCGATTAATTAAAATCGACTGCTTTGTTGGGTTGATTTCAGGTCGATTTAGATGAGTGCAAGCCGACTTCAAATCGACGTCAATCTGGAGTCGATTTCAAATCAAATTCTTTCATCAACCTGAAATCGACCGCTCTGTCGGATTAATTTTAAAGTCAATTGGAAATTTTGCATACTGGTCTTCCTCAAATCGACGTCGACGGAGAGTCGATTTTGAGTCAACATCTCCAAGTTTTCCGTCGACCTCAGATTGTCTGGAATGTTGCGTTGATTTCAAGTTTGATTGCTACGCCAAATTAACGTCTATCTGGAGACCATTTCAAGCCTCATTTTTCATTAACCTGAAATCGAGTGCGTCTTTGAATCGATTTCAAAGTCCATGGTGATGTACGCTGGTCGAATTGAAATCGACCACAAACCAACATCGATCTAGAGTCGAATTCGAGTCCAACTAAAATCGACTGCTTTGTTGGGTTGACTTCAAGTCGATTTGTTTGTGTGCTGCTCAACTTCAAATCGACGTTGATCACACTACCCAACAAATTGAATTATTTTTGAAAAGCTCCGGTCCCGTAATAATTGATTCTTGAAGTATTTTTATGCTGAAAATGATGATATATTCAGTTTCTTGAGATTGCCTCGATTTTTTAGCAGGGAACCCACTATCCATTTTGTTAGGGGGATTACATTCTCAGAAAACGTCCGCGTCCGGGAGTTTCTGAGAACTGCGTGACGTGACGTGCGTTGCGCTTTATGACGTCATCAATACTTTGACCTTGACCTACTTTAGGGACTTGAAAAAATTTCAATTTCCAGCCGGAATGCTTTATGACGTCATCAATGACATTGACCTTGACCTACTTTAGGGACTTGGAAAAATATCAGGCCTAGCATGCAGTATACTGGGAAGAGCCCAGCCAACTCATTTTCTGAAGGGGCATTGGTTCATGTATACATTTGGTTCAAGTATACATTTGGTTTATGTATGCAATTGGTTCATGCTATGCAATACTCCATAGACCAATTGGCCTAGCCCTCTGAATGAGCCAGATATACAACATTTCAAAGACCATGAGACTCATGGAACAGGTTCCATGCCTCCTCTCCTTTAACTCTGTTGAAGAACCGGGGAGTTCCTCTAAGCTAAAACAAAAGTTTCAACGTCTCTTCTGTAGTGTATGTATCTTTCAGGCTCTATAAATTTTTTTTATCCGGGCAATACATTTCATAGGCGTGTAAATTTTGTTTCCTTGGCGTATTGTCGATAAGCGATCAATTTCATTTTTGAGGCGTGCAATTAAAGGTATGCCAAAATAATTCCTACTTTATTGGTTCTACAAGGCTTTAATTCCACCCCTTGAAACAATTGTAAAAAGGAACCAACGGCAATGCGTGGGATACAAGTGACACTCAACTTCTAAGGCAGCCACTTTATACGGTGAGCTTGGGTATGGCAGAAGATTATCTGGAGAACAGTGGAAACGCGGTAGAGACCAACGACACTGAATTTCAAGGATAATGGGAGTAGATTTGCAAAGGATAGAATCTGGTAATCTAGGACTACAGAGAAACGGAGTCTGGATAGCGCGGACTGAATGTGATACATGCAGCAGAATCGTCACATCAGAAAATGGCATGATCTCGCATCTCAATGAGAAAATGTAGGAGCAATAGTCTTTTACAACTGGCTGAAGAAGGAAAAGAGAGGACAAAATAATTGCGAGAAAGTAGCAATTCATAAATTCAAGTCATCGAAACCCACTTACGCCAATATGCAATCCTTCGACGAACACTTGAGGAACGATGATTTCGTCCATTTTCATTCGTTCGCGTATTTCCTTCTGCACCTCGCGGCTCATGAAGACGTCCTTCTCTTCAAATTTGACTAAATGTGTTTTGAGTATCTGTCTGACTTTTAAACACCTATGATAGGTCTCGCGAATGATACCCATCGTCGTCGTATACACGATCACTTTGCCAGCTTCCTTATCTTGCCAAGTCTGAAATAATGTAAAAAAAAGATGCAATACGTCAATATAAATTCAATTGGTATGAAAAAAAAAAGAGAAAGAAAAAACAAAAACTATACACGAGAACGTGAATTTAAAACGAAGTGCGCGTAAATTTATTCTCGATGTGAAAAAGGTCACGCAGTCACGTACAGCATTTTCCGTGACGTATTTCTCTATTTCGCGAAACGAGGTAACTTATTGCTGGAGAAAATTGCTACATTCAATTTTATTTTCATGAAGCTGTATCGAAATGAAATAACGCGCGCAAATAGGGAATATATACAGCTTTCGTAAGTCGAAAACTGAAGCTTCCAAAAAGTTTGCTCGAGTCTCGGGCGTCGTATACGTAATTCATACGTATGCTTCAGACGTACAAGGTTCACAGGTGATCTGTCATTGTGGTGCACGGTTTTCAATACGAGGTAACTATACGTCTCATGGAGTGTATTAAGAATTTTAGAAACAAATGACTCTCAGTCGAGATTTAATTACTTCGCTCGGTTGTCAAGTTTCACGAGGCTTTTGTTCTCACCGCGAGTATCATGTCACCTTTCCTAGTACATAAGTTACAAACACGAAAGTGGAGCAGAATTACTACTCCATCGATATTTAATCTCATATAGCGTTAATAAGAAAAGAAGAGGAAAGCAGATGTATCGAAAACAATAACAAAACTTTCATAAATCAAAAGTAAGTTTCAAGATTGGGAGGGGGACGCGGCCGAGAGTGGTTATCTTATTTACTGATTCATCTATGGCAACATACTGCGCTAGTGCAGTATATAAAATATCATCGATATCGAGATGATGAAAGTAGAAAGACTTGTGCGAACGCAATCTTTGTATACGATATTTTTATTTATTTTCTCTCGCCGGAGCCGAAGCATCTCGACAATAATAATGAACCATAGTATAGTAGAAAATTTACTATTTTTCAGCAAAAAACAAACACACGAGCAAAAGAAGCGAAGTTGTACCTTTTATTACGAAGATTATTATTGTGTTTGTAACAATACCCCGAGATGATGTACGACGAAAGTGTAAAGGGTTGCAAGTGCGACGCCGCGATACGTACGATCGCTTGATACCACGGTATGGCTTTTTGATGATTAGCCTCGAGCACGAGAAATGTAATCAAGTTCACCGCGTGCTCATCGACGTGAAATTAATGCCCCACAGTCGAGGAATTCGTGTTGTGGCTGTTACGATAACTTGCGACGCGAACGTTTGTTGCATCGTTCCAGATGGTGCGCTTCCGGCGTTAAGGGCTTTTGTCACCTATAGCCCGGTTCGAATTACGCTAAATTGGACTCAGCGTGGAAGAAGGTGTAATCGAAGGTTGAATCCTGCTGGCATTTTTGATGTTGAACAAGGAAAACATTTTTCCACGATAGTTTTCATATGTGAGACGAAAATAAATACGAGGATCACGATGGCAGTTTGAGTTTCGTCTGACTTTAACAATTTAATGAGTAGTCAAAAAGGAACGAATGTTGCATCTTGGACGTCGAAAGACCATCGATATCCAAAAGCAAAATTTTTGACACACCAAACATACCATAAATAGAAGATAGCTGAAAAGAGCTATTTTTCGGACGAATAGGCTCCGTTTGCATAGTACCAATTGTGGTGAGATTTTGAATGTCACCTCCTAACCCCGTGCCTCCTCCTCCCTAAGCTATAAGAGGAGAACATTCCTAATAGGCTAATGGTGTCTTTCCTCTCGTCTTCTGTTTTTACACTATCCTAATTCCTCGATCAACGGTTACAGTCGTCAGTGAATTGTCGGTTTTCTATCAAGAACTTCGGTGAGTTAGTGCTATATTCATCCTCTCGCTTCTTGTCTTTTTAATGTTAAAAATATGTCTCCATGATCTCGATTATTTCAAGATTCTCCTTATATCCTCATGTACCGACCCCGATTCTTGATCATTTCATGTGCTCTTCTCCCAATTTCTGCCAATTTCAACTCCTTATGACCTCTCTATTTCCATTAATGGTAGTGAGCATAGTTTTGGGACCTTCGTAAAAATACCTGCACGGATATAAATATTCATGCCTCTTCTTTGTATCCTCCCTTCCATGAGCTCGCTCGCTGCCTTCAATAGCCTCATTCACCTTCTCACTTCCAAAGATTTGGCTCCACACTTTCTCTCCCTCGGAGTGCGACTCCCTCTAAAAGGGAAGTAAAAGGGATCCATTTATCATACTGCAAGGAAACTTTCCTCTAAGTCGCTCTGCGTTTTATTACCCCAACACTATCCGAAGCTTATTTTCTAGATTGAAAGGTCTCATTCCCATTATGGAGGAAAGTGAGGGCCATGAGCCCCAATGTTCCGGTATTCCGGCTGTTCCTATAAGGAAAGCGAACCGGCAGCTTTGTACTAGGGCTCAAAAGCATCTCGATGAAGTTACTTCTGTCGCCTCCGAAAACGCTCAGCTTTTGCAAAGAACCTCTCGGCTTCTGATTACAAATTTGATTTTCATCAAAGCGTCTTGCTCCATTTTGAGAATTCTCTCCGTCGACGGTTGACCCTTAAGCACATGGAGATCGTTTACCATTTAGGTTGTCATACTTTTAAATCGTATATTCTTTCCAAAATGATTTAATCGAGAAGTTCTACATTCTCTCTCCTTCTTCTAGCGACTCTGAATCAATCTAACGTCCTGTGATCTATTGGTGTAGTTCAGGTTTCTCCTCTTTCATCTTTCATTTCTTTTTTTTTTTTTTTTTTTCGTAGCTCAGTCAGTTCTATTCTGTGTGTCGTTTGATAATGTCTATTTAGCCACAAATAATCACAATTTTCTGCAATTTTTTGCATTTTTGATTCTTGAAAAATTTTTTCAAGTTATGTAATTGTATACGGTTTGTAAAAAAAAAAAAACAAATTTGCCAAGCTCATAGCCCTGAAGGCAGGCTGCAAGCAGCTCGTAAATTGAAATAAAATAAAATGAAAAAAATAATTTTAAAAATTTGAATTTTCGAATTTTTGATTGGTGTAAAGTGTTGCGAAAGATGAAGATAATCAGCCAGGTCGAGTCGGATATCTGGGTGAGAGGTCAGCTATAGAGAAGTGGATGATAAGATGAGAGGGAAATTTCAGGTGTTTTAATACTTTAGATTAAAGAGGATGGAGGAGAGAATTATGTCGGCAGAGCGCGGGTGCGTTGATTGGAAGCTGAGTGGATTGATCAGTGGATGCAAGAAAATTGGCAGTGAGAATTAGAAAGCGGTGCAGAGGTTGGTGCGGCAAGGTCGGTGAGCGCCAAGGGCTTGAGTTACTTGAAAAGCGAATATATTGACAGACAGAAAGAGTTGTATGGTTTATTAAAAAAGAAGAACAGATCATAAATTTGTTGAGTTTTGGCGTGGTATACTGAACACTAAATGGAAGAGGCATATCAAGAAAGAATGACCATTGACGGGATTCGATCCTCTGTAGATAAATTCATTTTTTGGTGAGTAAAGAGTCACGGGGACAAGTAGGACGTGGACGATTATGAACAAAATTGAGAATGTATCTATGTTGCTGTGGAAGTGTTTGATTTTCATAGATCAGGTGAGTTGAGAAAGTTTCTTACGGCGGGGTATCAATCACAGCACATACACAATAAGCATCGAGGATGAAAATATGTAGTAAATTGGTAATGTAAGTAGAAATGAATAAAATAAAATTATATAATTTAATATCTTTTTCAAGTGATCGACTCTTAATATGAAAAAAAAAAAAAAAAAAACACTACTTGATTTTTAAAAAGAAAACAAGGGGGAAATATTCATTATTTAGAATAATCTTCAGTAATTTTATTAATTAAATTTGAACATAATTTTTTTTTGAAAATTTTTTATAAAGATTTTGTATGTATCAAAATTTTTTTTTATAGAATATAATTTTATCAATAATATTTAATAAATTTTACCACAAATAAAACATTTTTTTTCACAAAAATTTCAATATATTTTATTAATTCAATCATTATTTTTTTCATCTACTTCATCTAATTGGGATTATTAATTTTTTTTTAGTATTATATATTTTATAAAATTCAAATCCATTTTTAGTAATCATTTTATATATTGATTTATCAATTTAGAATTTGAATATTAGATCTCAATTCATGATCATTATATTGATTGATAAGACAACTAATTGGTAAAATTAAAAAAAGAAGAATCATTTTATAAAAGAAAACAAAAATGAAACATGCATCTTCGAGGAGTAATAATCTTCATTAATTTTATTGATTAAATTTAGATATAAATTTTTTTTCGAAAAAATTTTATAAAAAATTTATATGTATCAACATTATTTTATTATATAATATATTTCATCAATAATATTTAATAAATTTTACCAGAAATCAACATTTTTTTCCACAAAAATCTCAAGATACTTCATCAATTCAATTATTATTTTTTTATCTTATTCATTTAATCAAAATTATTAATTTTTTTTAGTACATATTATAATATTTCATGAAAATAATTCATATCAATTTTTAGTAATTATTTTATACATTAATTCATAAATTTAGAATTTGAATATTAGATCTAAATTCATTATTATTATATTGACTGATAAGAAGATTAATCAGTAAAATTAAAAAAATATATAAAATTATATTTTATAAAAGAAAACAAAAATGAAATATTCATCTTTCAAAAATAATAATCTTCATTAATTTATTAATTAAATATGGACATAAATTTCTTTTTGGAAAAATTTTCTTGAAAATCTATAAGTATCAACATTATTTTATTATATAATATATTTTATTATAAAGTATATTTTATCAATAATATTTAATAAATTTTACCAGAAATGAAATATTTTTTCCACAAAAATTTGAATATTTTTCATTCATTGTGTTAAAAATTTATATTATGTATTATATAATAGAGTAAAATAAAGGCGTTATTGAAATTGATTAAAATTATTATTTTTTGGGAAATATTAAAGTGCACGCGACTAAAATAATATTGAACGGGAAGGACGAGGGCGGGAAAATAATTGAAAGGGGCGTGATCTTAATTGAAATTCCCGCCATTACTGAGCACAACTTTTCAACTGGTCAGAACAAGAAAATAAAAGATTTTTATTTCATGCACCTAAATTTAAAATACTTAGTTTTAAAATTATTTTATTAAGTTCTTAAAATTTTCAATATTTTAATTATCAACTTGACTTCATAATTTTTTTAATTATAATTCAATTATAAATTTTTTTAAATTAATTTAAATTTTTTTTAAAAAAAATATTTATAAATAAATGAATAAATTTTCGTAATTATAAATAAAAACTTTAATTTATCTAAATAAATTAATATTTATTAAAATATGAATAATTAAATATATAAATATTTAAATTAAATGCTAATTTAATTTCAATTATTAAAATTATTATAATAAAGAAAAGATATTATTAAAATTTCAAGTCTTCAAGTTTATAATAAATGAATTATTCAAAATTTTAATTAATAAAAAATTCATTGATAGAATTATTTGTAGAATAGAAAATTCAATTAAATCAATTAATATTTTAATTGATATTAAAGAAATAATAAATATAAATATTTCAATAAAGATTCAAATTAATTATAAATTATTTGAATTAATTAATAAATAAAGTAATCCTCTAATTATAAATAAAAAATAATGATCTAAACCTATTAAGAAAATTTATGAGAATAAATATTGTATTTTCTTAAAATTTTATTTATTATCAACATTAATAAAGAAAAATTTAATATTATGCCACTGGTTTTTTATTTTTCCGTTTGATTTTAATTACAAGTCGTGCATCTTATATTTTTCTTGTGTTCTCATTTTTTTTGGCGTCTTACATTAATGAAAACGTGCAAACATTTTTCTTCCCTGGAAATTACTACAATTTTCCCGTGATTTTCTTTTATTTTCGCGGACCAATAAATGCATCCCTTATTTTTTGATTTGATTCATTTAATTAGCATCAATAATTTTTTTTAGTATTTTTTTATTTTTATTTTTTTGATAAAAATAATTCATATTAGTAATTTATTTTATATATCAAGTTATCGATTTATAATTTGAATATTGAATCTAAAACATTCATTATTATTATATTATTTTAAGGTGGGAGAATTTTGATTCAGTTTTTATTCCTCCCCTCTAAATCCGTATCTAATGGGAAAGGTATTATTTTACTTTGTAAAAGGTGGACCAAAGACGTGTTCCACGTCAAAAAAAATATTGAAGTGATGGAAAGGGTTTCTCAAGGAGAGACAGAGATTAGAGAAGAGATAGGGTAGAACAGTTGAGAATGAGCACGTAGTTTGAAAAGTAAAGGGGAATCGTCGAACAGTCCATTTCAGGTCGATAGAAGAATTTGAAAAAGTTGACTCGAAATTGAGGTTCATTTAGAGTCGACCAGCTTAGATTACCAGAGAACTACAAATCGCCTTGAAATCGATCTAATAGAGTAATCTAATTGAGATCGATTGGAGAATTTGGAGAAATTGACTTGAGATCGACTCCCATTTCAATGTCGATTTCAGGTAGATTTGAAGTCGGCCAGCGTTGATCACCAGAAAACTAAAATTCAGCTATCAATTGATGCAAATTAGCTGTCGATTTCGAATTGATAAAAAAATTTGGGAAGTCGACTAGAAACCGACAACGCAGATCAACGTCGATTTTGAGGTTGAATTGAAGCAGACCGACTTAGATTACCACAGAACTACGCATCGACTTGATATCCACTCAATCGAGCAGTCCATTTTAGGACACTAGAAGAGTTCAAAAAAGTCGACTCTAGATTCATATCGATTCAAAAACGATCATTCGGAGAAGTCGACTTGAAATCGACCCATTAGCCCATAGAGCAGTCAATTTTAGATTGATGGAAGAATTTAAAAGAAGTTGACTCAAGATCGACTCTAGTTTCACGTCAATTAATTTCTGAAAAGTCGACTCAAAATTGACCTGGTCGACGGGGCAAATGAGTCGAAATGCAGTCGACTAATGTCGAGCCAATATCAACCTGATATCGATATCGACATGAAGTCGATACAAGACTCTAAAATAGAAGAAATGAGTTTTCTGTCAATTTGACGGTAATTTCCGGTCGACTCATGATCCATCTAGACGTCAGTATTTGAAAAATTATAACAACATAATTATGATCTTACTGTCTTGAAAAAGATAAAACACTCCCATTCGAAGTCAAATAAATTAGAAGGTACTACCTAGCTGTGTATCGTCAAAATGATGCGATTTTGTACCGTACACCACTCGCAGTATGCGGGCTCCGAGTGCAAATTCTAAGATATTCTATACCTTTTTCCGGCGAACTTGAGCGACCTACTGTCAGATAATCATTCATCTGTGCCGCGTCGCGAGCAGCGTGCCGGGTGCCGGGTGCATTTGCAAATAGGTGTACATTTATATACACGCATGCAGTGCAATCTCGCAGAAAGTTCGCAGAATATCAGCATATCTGTCGCACGGTATTATACTGAGGCTGTATACTTCTGTCTATTCGCTCGACTACCGCATTCATTTAGAAGTTACTTTATTTGTTTTCGACTTTCGACACGCGATACGGAGTCTCTTCCAGTTTGATGATTTTCTTCTCGCCGCGTCGCTTTCTTCTCGCTCGTTCTCCGTATAGATTTGTAATAGTCGCGAGTAAACGGGGTTATTACTCGACCTTCACACGCAACCTGGTCGATCATACCGATAACGTCGATGTAGTCTGCCGTTCACATACGAAGCCCGTTCGCATACATCACACCAAAAACGAGCTCGTTCGCGCATACCTTCCGTCTAACCTATCGACTTTTTCCCGATAAAAAGTTGAAATTACCGCCAGCGACACACAATTTTTTCCCATTTTTCGAAAAGGAAGAAAGCGCCGACCAGAGACCCCCAGAGTGATCCTATCAGCGAAACTCGTCTGTCATAACATACGCGAGGTGGTAGGTTCCAAATCAATTGACATTGACCCGTCTTCGGGTCAATGTGAACTCAACATTTGTGCGGAGATGATTTCAATTTTGGCTTCTGCGGCATGAACGGTGGATCATTTATAATCATCACTCGATTAAGTAGGTAAGCAAATTGTCGAACGGCGCACTCTTGGGTACGTCTACTTTCGGAACCGGTACTCGTAGGCGAGGCACTTGGTTCAAAACCGATTAGCCGTACGTGGTAAAAGTTCACGGTATATTCTTTCGCGTCTCTAAGAGACTCGTTGAAGATTGCGAATGAGATACGGATATTTCATTTTTTGTTATTATAATTTAATGGTTATTGACCTTCCAGTAACCGTTTGCTTGATATCTAGTGAAATGACTTGGAATTTGTACTTACGAAGAGAAAAAGAATGTATTATTGTGAGATCTTGTGTGTGCGTTTTGACTTATTCACTCAACATGCAAGTTTTCTCCATAACGTTGCCTCTTCGCTAGAATCAACCCTAGCTAGATTTGTTGTAAACATCACCCATCAAAACTCAGACGAGTGTCGTAATTTTCTTTCGCTTTCATTACACAATTACATTATTGGGAAGGAAAAACAATTTTTCTCTAGAGAGAAAAAAAAATAAGAGAGATTATTTTGGGTTTTTTCTTATCTCAAATCTCACGTCTCGTCGAGATAACACATCGAAAGTTTCGCTACATTTCTAAATAAGCGAATTTCGCGCAAATGATGATTTTATTCATGAATTAGAATCGCTTTGAGCGTTGAAGCCAAGAGTGCGGAAAATTTCGTTGCTTGTATTATCAAAGGAAATTAAGACAAAGTCTACATAGTCCCATCGCTTACGATTGACGTGCACACATCGTACGTAGATGAAGCTCATTGAAACGCTTACGAAAGCCTCTTTACGACTGTATGGACCACGAGTGTATGAGGGTTTTGAAACTTATTCATGCAAAAATGATGCCTTGATCTGATGAGAAGAGCTTTTTTGATGGAGAGAATTCCACATGGAAGAAAGAACGCGGAGAATTTTTGGAATTACAGCATTTTCCGCAGAAATTGTAGCTTACTCGAGCATACTACAACTTGAAGCAGGGCTGAATTGTTCGAACAGGAGATGATTTTACCAGAGTATCTATAAAGAAGTATTTATACTTTATTTTCGACAGAATTATCGAGATTTTTGGCAAAGCAATTTAGGAAGTTTTCATCAAACTTTTTGCGAATGGTTTGACGATGTTATTTTGCTTTCTTTGGTAGGTAGTCCTCATTTTTTAATTTGTACTAGAGAGCGCCTGTCATGAGTTTTTCTGAATCGATGAAATTTTCTATAAAATCATGGAGAAAGGTGAAGTCAGACGGTAGGTAACGAGAAGCTGCGGTCATCTTTTGCGAGGCTGATATTGGATATGTGACCCGCCGAATGGATTGAAAGAATGAAATTTGGTCAATACTTTTTCACCACATATTAAATGAGACAAGGCCCACCTCTCTTCATTCAATATTCGCCTCATAATTTGCTTTAAGGGTGTGCTTCGCACGTTGGCGAACTCCGAAACGGTGTACGATGAGTTGCATATACATCCCCAAATACCCTGCAAGGTTCGGCATACCTGCGGTCACCACGCGAGGCTCGTCGGACGTGCGTGGGTAGTCCTTGAATGACTTCACAAAAAAGTTTCTCAAAGCTCCATTTTCCGAATTTTTTCGATCTCCGGAAATGTTGTGCAAACAGGTTTAATGGAAGGCGATATCGAAGCAGAAATCCGAATTTTCGCTCCAAAAAATTGTATGACGTCCAAAAACAGGAGAATTTTCGCCAACTTCAACATCTAATCAAAAAAGTATACAAAAAATTTTCAAAATTCTGGTTCCATACCGCCTCTAGTTGAACCTTCCAGAAGATCATATCAAAAAATTGGAAAGATTCATAGAAAATTAGAGCAGTGAAAAACTTTTTCCAGTACCTTGTTTTTGGTATTCGTTTTTACAAATGAAGCACACCCTTAAAATAGGGACTTTATCACGCTCTTACACATGGAAAATATTTGTACTATGGGGTTTTGTTATTGAGAATTCAAATTGAAATCTTGAAATTTCTCAAGTCTTCCCGAGCCCCCCTCATCCTGGTATAAGTGAAACGAAGAATTTTTCCAAGTCCCATTCCTGTCTATCATATATATGTGACCTGTTCCAAGGTAAGGGCTATTTGCATCAAGTACCTGTTCCAGGGAAAGGGTAGCAGTGCCTTTAGATATTTTCAAAAATCCGTATTCATCATTTTTCGTAAGACCTGAAAACAGATTTCGACTAATTCATCAATACCGATCAGGAGAAAGGTATCTCTCATAGAGGTAACTGAGGTACTTTTCCCTCGATCGACTCGATTTTTACGGAAGACTGCAGTATCAGCTCATAACGACCAAGAGAAAAGTATTTCTCATGTAAGTTTCTAAGGCACTTTTCCCTTGAGCGCAAGAAATTTGTATTTTACTTAGTAACAAAACTCCGTTTCCGCTCTCCTGGTCCTACATATCAAGTCCAATTAAAACTATATATGATAGGAGAGGGACTTACACCATTTTTACCGAAAATTTAAAACTGGGAACATCAAGTTTTTGACCGGCCCTCACATGGCGAACGGCAAAATTGTCGAAAAAACCCCCATAGTAGAGGTTTTTGGCTAAAAAAGTTCTGTTGGAGCCAAATAAATAAAAATAATTGAAATCGATCTTCATTTTATCGATATCACTGCTGTCAGATGATATTTTCAAAAATTCGTATACGCCCTTCTTCCTTAGACCTAATACCGGATTTCTACGGAGTTTCACTGATACAACAATAACGATCAGGAGAAAAGTATCTCTTACACGTGTGAGTGAACTACTTTTCCCTTGATCGACTCAATGTAACAGAAAACTGCAATATCAGTCTATAACAACCCAGAAAAAAGTATTCCTCATACAGTGACTAAAGTTAATCGACTCAATCTAACGGAAGACTGCGATATCAGTTTATAACAACCAAGAGAAAAGTATCTCTCATACAGTAACTAAGGTTTTCCTTGAGCACAAGAAATCTGTATTTTAGGCAAAATTCGCAGAAAAATCCGTATTTATTTTCGAGGTTTAAAAATCCGTAGATCTGGCAGCACTGATTGGCATATCGATCGTATTAGGCTGCTTCTACTCGATCGTACCGTACCCATCCTTATTCTAGTTCACTCAACTTCGGGCTATTTTAGGCCTAGTTTAATGCTAGCACAGCCTAATTTACTGTGCGTTACAACTTCTCAAGAACTACTTGTCCTTTCAAGTTTGATGAAGAATAAAATTGGCCAAGTTTCAGTGGTTGGGTAGAGGGTGAGTCTTCAAAAACATCCACGTCTGACCTCTGTGATGTCAGACATCATGTGAGTAATGAACTTATGTAGGGACTTGGAAAAATTCAGATCCTATATGGATGAAGAGGGGGGGGGGGAGTTGGACCTCTCTACACATCAGCCTAGAAGAAGGTTGAACTTGAAGCCTTTGAGTTAGGCTATAAATATGACGGCTTGAACTGAATTTCTCCTCTGGACATGAAAGCTAGGCTACGAGTAACATAAGCCAGGCTGAATGGAGGATTACGACAGTTGAAACTCTCTTTCTCAACATGAGTCAGGTTCAAGCTTAGTCAATTCCGTTTTTTTCCTCTCTGAAATAACAAGACTTTCAACTACCTTTTGGGTTATGACTCGGGGTGGGCAGATGGGAACAATAAGTTTAAAGATGATATTGAACTCTCTGATCCTATATGGATGGAGGGTGGGAGTTGGACCTCTCTAGACATCGGCCTAGAAGAAGTTTGAGCTTGAATCCTTTAAGCTAGGCTATAACTATGAAGCCTTAAGCTGAATTTCCCCTCTGGACATGAAAGCTAGGCTATAACTAAAATAACCCAGGCTCAACGGAGGATTAGGACTCTTCCAGTTGAAAATCTCTTTCCCAATATGAGTCAGGTTCAAAGCTTAGTCGATTACCTTCCCTAACATTATCAAGCTACTTTTGGGGTTATTACTCGGGGTGGACAGATGAGAACAATAAATTTAAAGAGGAATTATTGTACTCAAATGAATAGCAGATTACAAAAAGAAATACAGACACAGCCGCCGAACGCCATCGGTTAAACCACCACCTTCAAAGCATGCACGAAAGAAAGCAGCGAATTAGATAAATAGTGTTGCTCGTGCTAATTTTTTTCTCATTATGATCGTTTGAGAGGGACTTGATGATGCAAGGAGAACCAGAATGGTGAAGCCTGATATTTTCGAGAGCTGGACGAGAGAAAAAGTGTTGAATGGATAGATATTTGGCATTGCAGTAAAAGCATCAAGCGAGTGAGAAGCGTGAAAAGAGAGAAGAATGGGTGACACCAGGGATCCGGAGCAGCGGATCACGCGACCCGAGGGGTATGATGATGTGAAAGATCAGATTGTTAGCTCCCACGCTGCAACAACTCGAATGCTGATGAGGTTTCAGATTCTGCTTCGGACGCAGTTGTGTGTCAGATGTCACGTAACCCGCTACTCCGGATCCCTCTGAGCTGAAGCTGGTACAGCCTGTTCTAAATGGCTGAGAATAGCGCCTTCTCGTCGAGAAGAGCGGTTCAAGGTGGACCCAAGTAATGGAGGGCGAAACTTAATGGAGGATGAAGAGGACCGAAAATGCCTGGAGGGGAGTTTGAACTGTAATCGGTTCAACTCCACCTCTTTGAATAGTCTTTTTGATATAATTCTTTTTTATTACGTTTCAAATTTGTCCAACCTAACTCAGCGTACCCCCCCCCCTCTCCCACGCGAATCAAGCAACGAAGTTCCGATGTTTGTTTTTAGAAATAATATGGTTTTGAGATCGAGAAGCCAACTTCTGAATATTTCAATGAAAAACTTGTAGTTTTATACTGTACCAACCTAATCGAAAAAGCTTCCTTTCAGTGTTGCCAGATCTACGGATTTTGCGTCCTCGAAACAATACGGAATTTGCGTAAAATACAAATTTCTTTTGCTCTAGGGAAAAGTACCTTCGTCACTCTTATGAGTGATACTTTTCTCCGGATCGGTATAGGCTGACATTGCGGTCCCTCGTAACATTGAGTCGATCAAGGGAAAAGCACCTTAGTCTGGAGTACGAGAGATACATTTTTCCTGATCGTTATTGTTAGATTACCGTTAGTCCGTTGAAGTCCGTTTTCAGGTCTTAGAAAAGATGACGGATACGGATTTTTGAAAACATCATCTGGCAGCAGTGGAACCTTTCGTACACCTTGCAGACTTGCAAAATTCAGACATGCAGGTAAATTTGATGTTCGCGATTTGGTAGTATCGATATATTATTAAAAAATGCCGCTTTTAATACGACAACTTGTGATCCCGCGCGTATAGGGACGAAAGCTCTAAAATTTTCGGCGCGGCACTTGAAAAAAATTCGATTTTAGGATCAGGAAATACTTTTAAGCTTATTCCTGTTAGATTACATCGGTTCACTCGAATGGTGTGTACATGAAGAATTACGTCTCACCTGTTCAAGAAACTTAAACTTTCCTCACCTCTTATTCAAGGAAGATAAGAACTCTTATTAAAATTCTAAACTCGCAGACAGGTTATCAGTCAAAAACTTTACGACTAACAATTTCTGCGTCAATTTAAAATTCAAAACTGCTCATACTTCAGAGACCAAGACTTACGAACGATAGCCCCACTTTTGAAAGTGAACGAAAAAAAAAAAAGGAGTTCGTTTAAAAGGAAAACATTTGGTTACACGACGGCCAAGCCAAACATTTTAATATTTAGAGCGCGAACGCTTTCGGTAGAGATATCGTATTATCCGGCGTGTGAAAAGGTTTGCAAAAAAATATGAATTTTTTGCTTTTAAAAGGTCCAGTCTAAAATATTCTGAGAACGTTCCACAATAAGGCTAGCGGAGATAACGTACAAGTATATATCACACTGTTCATAGACGAAGTGTACAAAGGTATACCGATTTCCGTCGATGGCTCTCATTGTAAGTGAGAATTCGGTCCTGCATGTGGCACATTTTACAACATCGGCGAGAAGAAAAAATCGCTCAGAATTGCGCCAGCAGACACACAATAATATACAGTTCCAGAAAAAGAAACGACGTTCTGGAAAGCATCTCTTTACTATGTATAGCTGTCAATAAATCGAAGCTACCTGACGCACATCTTTATCACATTTTCTGATGAGTGTCGCAGAATACTCGAGCTGCTTTCCACGTTTCGTCATTCGCCCTATTCTGCGTTAGACATTTTATAACATTTCTTCCCTTCACGCTGTGCAATGTTGGATGCTATATAAGGAGAACCGGCATTTGAAGTGATGACGACGTCGACAACGATGTTAATAAATAAATAATTGCGAGGCTAAGGTACAGTTTGTACCCTGTATATGGATTATTTCCAGGTCTTCTTTTCCGTTTCTTTTTAATTCCATATAACTCGCATACGCGTATTACATAAATATACTGTAAGCAGAATGCGAGTACACACATATGTACTCTCATTGCACTGTGCCATACTGTATCTTTGGTACGCAGACTCATGTTAATTTTACGGAGCTCTCGTATGAACCGTTCTTCCTAACGGAAGTCAGTTTTTCCATCTAACATATAAATGAAATCATATTCCTCTATACCGTATAGCCGAATGTCCACATCATTTTCCCTCGAACTAGATTATATTCTCTTCCTTCCTCTCCTTTTCTATGGCGAAGTCTTCGCGGAATAGAGAATGTTCGAGTCAACATGAACGTTAAGACTGAGATTGGAAGTTCTTTCGCGTCCGTAACACTAACGACAAAATATCGACATTCTATCATGCTTAGAAAGATGTCGGCGAGTTTATTTAGTTTAAGGCTATACGTGAAATAAACTCGTTCTTGAAAATTCAGAACTCACTTATTGAATAATGATATAGGTATAGCTCCACTTGAATGCATAGATCTTTATGCGGCCACTCGATCAACGGAAATGAGGAATAGTGATAACACTCGAGTCTGGAGTATAGATATTAGAATAAGCTGTTAGCATCTATTACGCGGAGAAAACGTCAACTTGGATATGTAAATGAATACGATGAGTGAAACTAGATTTTGAATTTCTAAAAACGCGTTCGATTGGAAAATCATTTTCAAATTATCATAAAAGAGTTGTTCTCGATACGAGGGGATTCCTCGGAATCGAATATCGAAAATTATGCATTACAGAGCAGAGCAGAGACCACGCTGTAACCAAATGAAACTTTTAAAGCAGAAATCACTACCTGAAATCCTCAATTTGAGAAGGGAATTACTGAAACTCTCTACATTCTTCCTGGATGTGCGAAAAAAAGTTCCGTAGACCCATAAGTTAGAGAGTATACATTTTTTTTCGCAGTGAACCCGCTAGATGTTTTGTTGAGGAACGTTCTTAGGGAATTTCCGCGAGGGCGCTCGCGTCCGATTTTGATGGCGTCATCAATCTAAGTCTGGTTAGGTTACGGGACTTAGAAGTAGGGTAGGAGGAGGGATCAGTGGAATTTGGGAAATTACAACTGTCAAGCTAAGTATGTTGATGGGAGAGGAATTTCAAAACTTTCGACCTTCGTACTATACATAATAGAAAGGAACTTGAACAAATTTTGACTCTCGAGCTGATGCGAGCTCATCTGCGTCTGATTTTGGACCAAGGGAAATTGGAAAATTTCAACCCTCGACCTATCTAACTTTTGTGACGTCATGATTTTCGACAAAATATTCGGATCCGAACATCCAGCTATTCTCATATATGAGAAGGAACTTGAGAACAGGACTCAGGAAGGACGTAATCATTTTAAAACTAAATTTAACGAGATTTTTGACATGTTTCATGTCTGTGTACCCCATTTGAAAATCCGCGAGTGCACCCTTCCCCCCTCCCTCCCTAAATAACGGACTCGGAATATTTTCAGGAAAAATTTTTCTCGGCCTACATGATTGAAAAATAATCCTATACCCTGTAGATGATTCATGAATTTGCGAATATCCCTCAAAACCTCCTAGAATCTCGACAAAACCTTTAAAAAAAGGGTTGGTACTCAAATGAGTAACTCATGACAAAAAACTGCAGAAATCGACAAAAATACGAAGCGTTTTCGACTAAAATAGTCATCCTCAGCAAAGACACATGAACACAACTGACTTAACAAACAAAACACCCTCACCAACCTCGAGAATGACGGAACAAGGAGGAGACTAATCATCGAGTCAGCAGTATTTTTATGACAAATGATTTCGATATGCTCCAAGGCAGCACGCTTAAGATACGAACTCTCTTCGTGGAGAAGCACCTCAGAACCCTTCCGGAAACTGTGACCATTAGCAATTAGATGGTCAGGCGATTCTCCCACTTCACCCTCCTACCAAGCTGCCTTGTGCTCGTCGACTCTAATTTTCAACTGGCGACCGTTCTCCCCAATATAAACACCCTTACAATCTTCAGGGATTCGATCTTTCAACCTAACAAGGAACCCTTTGACAGTGACAGGTTTGTAGAACGCAGGTCGAAATCCGAAGGGCCCGGCCTAATTGAAGAGAAAACATCTTCAAAAATGGGAGCCTAATCCATTGCAGTTTCTCGCAGCTGATGGTACGGGGGAGGGAGGTAGTAGCGTCGAGGCATTTCCTAGTAATCTTCTTACGCACCAACGCGTTTATGTCCAAGTGAATCGTGAATCTCATTCAGTAACTCCTTTCTGAAAGTAGTTTGACTTGAAGGAATGTCGGTCAATCTAGGAACAAAGCTCTTGATAGCAGCATACTGGTGGGAAACAGAGCAGAATGACGACCCGTGGACTAAAACATCGTTCGATGTATCTTTCTATGAATCTCAAACTCATGGACACCGTCTTTTTCAAAGACATTAAGATCCAAGAAGTTAATCAAGGAGCCTCGAACTTCCAAAGTAAACTTCATGGATGGGTACAGTTCATCAGATTAGGTTTTGGACTTGTAAGATACGTGAGAAACTCCAAGCAAAGATCTTGGGTACCAGGCCACGTACATAGCACGTCATCTGCACAATAGAGGGTATTATTCAATAAAGCAAGGCCAGAGGAGAATAGGTCAGATTATTCCTCGGACGTAGACATCTCAGATATGAGGGAACCTGAAGGAAAACCCATAGGATTACCCACCTCCTCAAGGAAATCAGAGAATTTACCATTCAATTTGCAGAAATTAGGTGATCGACAAAGTCACTCAACTCTTCCAAGTTCACAAGGAGTTCGCCCGTCCGTAGCATAGTGACAGCCGTAGGGCAGGCCTACGATGTCGAAAGAACAACGAGTCGAGCCTGGAGGAACGAGCTCATTTTTTAGGCTATTGGCCAGAGTAGAAGAATTCTTGACAGAGTGGGGAGACTTAAACTCGACACGCGATTAAATATTTAGCAGGGAAGTAGGTAGGAGAAGAGATGAAAGACACAACGGGCCGCATCGGCATATTCTCCTTATGAACCTTAAGTAAACCGTAGAGGAGGGGAGGTGTGAGGTTAGGAGTTAGATGGCTGATAACCATAGTTCTATTGATGACACTTCGAACCTTTGTACTATCCGCCGCGAGAAACTGCGATGGATTAGGCTCCCATTTTTGGGGAAGTTTTTTCTTCAATTAGCCCGGGTCCTTCGTTCCTTCTGATTTCAAACTGCGTTCTACAACCCTGTCACTGTGCACTGTCGAAAAGATACGTCGACCGATGTTTTAGTCCACGGGTCGTCATTCTGCTCTGTTGCCCACAAGTATGCTGCTTTCAACAGCTTAGTTCACAGACTTCCTGACATTCCTAACTACCTTCAGAAAGGGGCTACTGACCATAGAACATCTGGCCAGAGTGAATGAGATTCACTTGGATATAGACGTGGTGGTGCGTAGGAAGTTTACTAGGAAATGCCTCGACGCTACTACCCTCCTCCCCCGTAACTGATCCCTGCCCTCCCACTCAGTTTGACCTTGAATTATATTATTTCTCCATCATCCCCTCCTTCCGGCAGTTCTCGTCCTCTTTATCCTCCAATAATACACTGATCTACTAAAAATCTCCAATTCCTTGGTCTACTTCAAACCGCCCTTCCAAACGAGAAGTCATATTAACTCGCCTCAGAATGGGCCATGGCTATTCCTATCGACTCTTTTCACTTTTTAGGTTTCTCACCCGTTCTAAGCCTACACTACAATGATAATAATCCCCCCCCCCCCCTACCCCGCTAAAACTTGACCAATTAAAATTTTCATCAGCGAATGAAACTTGAAAAAAAAATTCAAACCCTGCATCGTTCGAAAAAGAGTTTGAAACAGTTCATCGATGAAAATTTACTTGGAAGAATATAAAAATGGCAAAATACGAAGAAGAAAGAAAAGTAAAAATTCTGACATAGAACCTACCAGAAGGGCAAAATCAGATTCATTCTATTTATTTAACGAGCGTCACAGCCCCTTTCATTGATCTTTCTTAATCTCCAAGAGGATTTTTCTGGGGTTTGGAGGTCGTAAATTGTTCGAATTCGAAATCCGAGTGAATCCCCCAAACGTACTACAGAGTTATTTCTACGACAGAAACTTAAAAACTCAACCTCCCCCCTCAATCCAGTGGGAAATTATGTCTCTCACGGTGAAGCTTCCCGTCTTTTCCTGATAGTAGTCAAAGACATCACTAGATGCGTCGAGTTCTCAATCACACAACGACTTTGATGAGATCTTTTTATCCACGCATAGAGCCCACTGACTTCTACAAGAAACACTCAACTCTCTTCCATTCAACCTCCTACTTCTAGAAAATTTTGAAATCCTGACTCGCCACTCTACAAAACCCCTTGGACTTCAATTCGACCAGAAACTCTAAATATTAAAATTCTCAAAGCTAAACGCATTAGAGCGATAGGTGTGATAAAATACCTATCGCATCCGTCAAAAGGATGTATGTAGCTGAAAACCCCCTCCGCAACTCTAAAATTCTCTCACATTCTTTACTGGACATTGGAGCCTCGGTCTACAACCCGGCTTCGAAATCAGTCCTCAAATTTCTAAACCTCATATTAGCCCTCTGTGCCTTCCGCATCAGACCCGTGGCTTGTGTGCGGACGGCGCGGAACCCCATTTGTTTTATAGAAGACTCATTCTAATTTCCAACATATCCTCACCGCCTTGGCTGCTTATCCATAACTCTGTCTTTCTCACGCACGTAAGTCACCAAGCTGTCCTCTCAGAAAAACAAATCCACTTCAATTTCGGGCGATCTACCCAACAAATCTTTTTCAGCGAATCCTTTACAAGCCATCCTCTCGCTCTTCCCAGCAAATTTCGAGTTTTTTGAGGTGATTCAACGGATGCACTTTGAATCAAAAGTCGCGCCTCTCAAACTGGAGTAGGCCAGGAGCTATTTGTTACAAATTAAGGTTCATGAGTGTTTCAACCCTTGGACATGCGAAGCCTAAGCAACAAACGAAGCTCAAATTCTCCTTTTCATCAAAATCCTCTGAAAGGAGGACCATAGCTCGTTAAGACCTATAATTTTCAAGTCTTAGGCATACCTAAAGCCCAAGCAGCAGACACAAACAAAGGTCCATTCTGTCTAACATATTCGAGCTCGCCCAAACAAATCCTGGAGAAATTTCACTTCTTCGTCCAAATTACTTTCGAGCGTTCAAAGCTATGTGACCGATCAGAAGGAAATAAACTGTTTCCACTCTCTCGTAAGCGGAAAGCAGCCCTGCCTTCCTCAAAATCGAAAGAAACTGCACTTTTACACCATTTCGTGTGAATTCGTACGTGCATTTTTGCTTAATTACGCGAACTGTCTTCAGGCTACTGAACAAGAAGCCTGGGTAGCGAAGCCTGCATCGATATGAATAAATGAAAAAAACTCTACATTAATAAGTCTTTTTTATGTTTTTCCGTCATCAAAGGTACAGCTGTATGAATGTAGTTACGTTCATACGAGACGTAATGGTGGACACTAGGCTACTTCCTGTTCTCATAACCGTAGCAACTGCAACTATCGCTAAAGGCGTAATAATCTACGGATTACTGAACGTATACTTTTGAGTAGATTTTATCTGAAAAGTTTTTTCGTTCAACATGAAAATACTATTTGGGAAAAAATATTTCACTTCCCTCCGCACTTTCGGCCCACGTCGGAGAAGTATTTTTCCATCCAATTTCTGATTAAATTTCAAAATTAGACGATCAAACGTTTCCGAACAGTCTTTTCCATCGCTTTTCCACGTTTCGGAGAAGGTAATACAAATATTTTATGACCCGAGGTGCATCGCCAGTGACCGGAAACTACGAGTGTATGCGCTCGTTCTAATCTGATAAAATTTAACATTCTTCGCCGATTCGGTGTTTATAATATCTTACAATTTGCGCGCAAAAATTAATTTCGAAGTCAACACAGGAAGGTGAAATTATATAAAGCTATATGGATGGCTAGGTCTTATATATATACGGTATTTCTGTCAACTTAGTATATACAGGCACGAAGTAAATGAGAAGGTCGTAATAAACCTTCGTGTTCAATTTGCTATAATACTTTTTTATTTTGTTAAGCCCGGCGGGAAAATGGGCTAATAAAAAAAAATAACTTATCGACTCACGAAATCAAGACTGGCGATCAAAGTCTCCAAATCACTGTAAGAATGAAATGGCAAATTTTTAAGACATACTCGTAGGCACAAACGAGTGCTATACTCGAGGAAAGCCGGGGCGAAATGTATTTTCGCGGAGAAATTTTTATTTTTCAACGCCGCAGCAATAATTTTAAACATGTTCGCAAATTTACGATTTTTTGTTTTCTTTTTCTTCGTTACGTAGAGCGAGAAAAATACAGAATCAACAAAATTAGACGCATAATGGTCGGCTATTACAGTGCAGAATCTCACAAATTTTAAAGAGCTGTTCTGTAAGTCGTAAAAAAAACGATGGATGAGAATGTGTTTCTCTCCGCAGGCAACAACTCTCAAATAATGCGAACATCGATACGAGAATAATGTATGTTGGAAAAAAAACTGCACTGACGGTACGATTCAAGATTATGATAGATTACCCGGATTATTACCGAAACACGCGTACCCGAAAGGAACACTGAAGAGCAAAAACTTATTTTTCTGGATGAAGAATAAAAAAAAAAAAAAACGCACATAAATTGTACCTACGCGCAATACGAAGTATAAATGGGTTGAGCAGAACTTCTGTGTATGTATAGGCCGCCCTTGCGATATTGGACAAGGCCAGGATTAAATTTGAAGAAGGAGTATGATCTTGGATTAGAGATGAATCTAAAGAGTTTGAATGAAGTTTCGTTGATTTGATAGGATAAAGATTCCAACCGGATCATAAATGAAGGTATTTAATTGGTCAATATATGTGCGTGTGGACTCATTAACCTCAATTTGTTCGTGAATTTATTGAATACGCGAGGTAATCAATCGAAAGATGTGATTATAGAACTAATTCGATCGAGTTGACTCTAATGTTCGACAAAGAAGAGAGATTTTTAAGATCATGCGTTTCATTGAATTAATACGAGATTCCAAGTTACGGATGATACTTGTGTCTTCGCTGAGGATGAATGTTCAGTCGTAAGCGCTTTTCATCATGTTTCATGTCTACTTCCAAGTGAGCTAATTCATATTTTAAGGCCACGCCTGGTTTGTGATGAATCATGGCCCAGTTTGTGAATTTCAATACAGGCGTCGAGTATTGTAAGATAAGCTATCCAGGTCAGGGAAGCTCACTCGCTCTGTCCGTTCACTCTCCGATCTTGGCCTACTACATCTCGAAAGGTCGCGAAGGAGTCGCTCTTCTTGGATTCATGTGGACGTGGTGAACTATTAGTGGAAAAGTCTAGTCCACGAAGGGAGGAAGGGGGGGGGGTTGAATTTGCTCCGCTCTTTCGACCCTTATGAACATTAGTGACGTGGTCATCCAAGATGGCTGCCTTTGACTTCATCAGCAGAACTTAGCCTCTCTCTTCTCTAATCTCTTACTATTTTTGAGATCACTCGCCTCACTCTTCAGCCTCACAAAAGTCTCTATTATTCAAGCCCTATCTCTAATACTGCTCCAGTCTCCCTCCCTTATAACAGTGGTTCCCAACCTGGGGTCCGCGAAGCCAAGCCCGGGGGTCCGTAGAAGTTGGCGGGAGACCCGCCATCCGTTTAGTTACTGGGGGTCATCACAGAAATTTGGTCTGCCCACGGGGCAAAACGTCGAAAGCGTTGGGCGTCATATATGCATTTTTCTGGGAGAAAGCACGTTGGGGGTCATATATGGAATTCTCTATTGAGGGACTTAAAAAAATTTCGAGCTCTTTTATACATGGTCATATAGGGAATTCTTTATTAAGGACTTAAAAAAAATTCGAGCTCTTTTATACATCAGTAAAGAGCTCTTCTGTACCCTTTATTGGCTAGTGTAGGGACTTGAAAAAATTTTAAGTTTCTATGCCCATCTCACGTCGAAAAGCGTTGGGGGTCATATTTGGAATTCTCTATTGGGGGACTTAGAAAAATTTCGAGCTCATTTATACATGGTTATATAGGGAATTCTCTATCGATTGAAAAAGTATTTTCAAATGTACAATTCTACTTCAATAGTTGCTTTTACAAACGTACTTTCGGGTGTTATCCCATCATCAGTTGTGTCGCAACTGAAGAAAAGGCCTTAAACAAGAATTTTTATAGTATAACACTGTGATCTTATTGGCTGTAACAATGCTGTGCTGTGATTGGTTCACTCAGAGACTTATTCTTACACTATTGCAGCAAAATGCACTAAAATACAAGCCGAAAAACTGAGGGTAAAGAACGAAATAAATGAACTCTACAGGAAAATCACCTCTTTGAATGGTTTATTGTATGATCAACATTTCCATTTGGTCAACTCACTCCACCCTTTGGAATTTGAAGAACTTGTTGCTAGAAGAGGAGATGACAAAAAAGGAGAAGGCTACGTGGATAAACGAGTGGATGCCCAAACAAAACAGATTAAGAAGAAGCTTGCTGAATTGACCCGGAAGAAAGAAGGAAAAGAAAGAGAGACCGAAAAAGCTACGCACAAATTTGCTCCCAGAACCGAGAACCTTTCAAGCGTTACTTTCACGGTGGAAGAAAAAAGACTGCTGGACAAAGGCATTAAATACGTGAAACCAGAAAGGCTGAACCAGCGCCAGCTTGAAAGTATGGCCATTAGCTGCGAACAAGTGATCCAAACCATGAAATACGATGTGAGGCAAGAAGCTCGAACCAGAATTGGGAAAGTACTGTTGGACATTAAAGAGAATCTGTGCCGAACCGATGTCAGAACGCAAGTAATGCATAGGAAGTTCACAGATCTCCAAAAGAAGATCCGACAGAACAACCTGATTTTGACGAAGGCGGACAAAGGCAGCACGGTAGTGTTGATGGATAAGGATGACTACACCCAGAAAGTGGAGTCGTACATTGCAGTCACTGGATACAAAGAGCTGACAAAGGACCCAACACAGAAATACCAAGAGGACCTGAAAGCTGTGTTGAAACGGAACAATGTATCTGATAATGGCAGGACGCTTGAAATGAACCCGGTAGCACCAAGACTCAAGGGGCTTGTAAAACTCCAAAAAGCAAACCGTCCAATGAGACCCCTGGTCAACAGCATCCAATCACCCTGCTACAAGATAGCAAAGATTGTAGCCACATTCTTGAAAGAAAACTACCAGTTTGCTACGAGAAAGAGCATCAGGAACAACGGAGAACTGATGGAGCAACTGGAAAAGTTGGAAATCAAGAGTAACGACAAGCTGATATCCTTTGATGTGACTAACATGTTTGGAACCATACCGAAGGAGGAACTTCTCACTTTGCTCAAAAAGAATAAATATCATGGGAATCCTGATGGACTAAAGTACGCCAATATAGTGGAAGAGATCTTGAGCCAGAACTACTGCCGCTTCAATAACAAATTCTACAACCAGGAGAGGGGACTTGCGATGGGATCACCGTTGTCAC
The DNA here is from genome assembly GCA_035079395.1 of Aspidiotus destructor. Classification (NCBI taxonomy): domain Eukaryota; kingdom Metazoa; phylum Arthropoda; class Insecta; order Hemiptera; family Diaspididae; genus Aspidiotus; species Aspidiotus destructor. The sequence goes on along the minus strand of JAVHKZ010000015.1, from coordinate 21,696,324 downwards.
TAATCCTGGCAGAGATATTCATGAACGACATGGAAAACAAGATATTGAAGGGCAGCAACTTCAGAAACACAATCAAGCACTGGGCCAGATATGTAGATGATATCCTGATTGTGTGGACAGGCACTAACAGACAGGTGGACTTGTTGCTTTTGGAAATGAATGCGATGAATGACAGCATCAAATTCACAGTGGAAAAAAGATATGAGACCATCAACTATTTGGACCTTACACTCACACTAGATAGTAATAGGATAGAGTACAAAATCTACAGGAAGCCAACGCACACAGACACCATCATCCCAAATGACTCCTACCACCACCCTAAGCACAAGCTAGCGGCAATTCAGAACTACTGCCATCGAGCTATTTCTGTACTAAAGAACAATGAAGAGAAGAGGAAAGAAATAGAGGTAGTAAAGCAGATCGCAAAAACCAATGGCTACCGTAGTGGTGTGGTGGAGGCAATCTTTAGGAAAATGGAAACTAAAAAGGGAACCCATGAAAGCACGCTGAGAAAGTACTCCGGATCAATACCATACATAGGAAAGTATACAAATAAAGTGATAAAGGCGTTCAATGGCTATGAAGTAAATGTGGGTATCCAGAATAACCTACCCATGGTGAAAAGAATTAGCGACGGAAGCCAAGGACGAGGGGAGCTTGAGTGGAGTTTACAGGCTCAGTTGTGACCAGTGCGAGGGCATGAGGGCATACACATTGGTGAGACTGGGAGAAAGTTTGAAACCAGGAAGAAGGAGCACGAAAAGTCAAAGGAGAAAGAAGATGGCAAATCACTGTTTGGCAAACACTGTAATGAGGAACACCACAATGGAGATGGGATATTTGAAATCATACGTGTAGAGAATCGCTTGAAAAGAAGAAAGCTCTGGGAGCAAATTGAGATTGCAAAAGCCAAGAGGAAGAAAGCCTTCCTCTTGAACAATGTAGTCACATTCGACAGCGAAAAATTATTCGGCCTGGTGATTGGACGAGAGAAGAAGAACAGAGTTGACCAATAAGATGGCAGGAAGCCAGTTAGCCATTAGGAACACCGTATTTAGCTTTAGAATGAGAACCAATCACTAAGCACTAAGCAGCATGTTTTAGCCAATAAGAACGCATTGTCTAAATAGTTTAAGAATAAGTCTCTGAGTGAACCAATCACAGGACAGCATTGTTACAGCCAATAAGATCACAGTGTTATACCATAAAAACTCTTGTTTAAGGCCTTTTCTTCAGTTGCGACACAACTGATGATGGGATAACACCCGAAAGTACTTTTGTAAAAGCAACTATTAAAGTAGAATTGTACATTTGAAAAGACTTTTTCAATTTTAAACGCTCTACTTACACCTTTTTCCACTCAATATGAGTTTCAATAAGATTTTATGATATTTTAGGACAATTTTCCTAGCTCTGGAGGGCTGGTCCCCAAATCCCCCTCATAAATACGCCAATCTAGGATACCAGATCTACGGATTTTCGGTCCTCCGAAAAGATACGGGTTCTACTTTTCTATAGATTCTATTTATGTACAATACGGATTTCTTGCGATTAAGGGAAAGGTACCTTAGACACTATTACGAGAGATACTTTTCCCCTGCTCGTTATGAGCTACTACTGCATTGTACTGTAATATTGAGTCGATCAAGGGAAAAGCACCTCAGTCACTCTTATGAAAGATACCTTTCTCCTGATTGTTATCAATGGATCGATCAATTCCGTAGAAATCTGCTTTTAGGTCTTACAAGAAACGGCGGGTACGGATTTTTGAAACTATCATCTGGCAGCACTGTTTAACATTTTTTGTTGGGGGTCCGCAAAAAAAGGCCAGAGCATTGGAGGGGTCCGACATCTCCAAAAGGGGAGCCTTTGCCTTATACTGAGTCTCCAGGTCACGGCTGATGTCATACTTCAAGATTCCATAATTGGGGCACTAATCCTTAGCCTGAATACTAAACCAGTGGTTTCCAAACTTTTTTGTACCACAACCCACTTTTAACTGAAAATAATCTCGTGACCCACTGACAATCAGACATACTTTGAAGAGTAAAAAATTTTCACAGAATGCACCCATATCTTCAAGAACTCATCAAAAGATTTGGGCATTGTGCCATCGAAGCTAGAAAGTTCACAAGGCAGTGAGTTGGTAACGGAGGAGAGGAACACTGCCTCAGCGCACAAGCTATGATGCACTGAGGGCAAGTCGACGCCTAGAAGATTGATTTGCAAACAGTCTGCTTCAGGACCGGCGTATGAGCCGCAGGTTGGGTCCGAATGAGATGTCCATGTACGCTCGTATCGGTACGGCGGACATTACGGTGGTTGCCAGAGAACAACAAAGTAAGATTACCATCCGCGTCTGAGCGTAGTCGCGAACCCATCATCAGTTCCTAATTGATCTCAAATTGAGTACGAAATTTTTACAAAATCAGATCAGCTATAGGCATCGCTAGAACGTGTACCTAATTTTATGCGTTCCGTATTGTTGCTGAAAATTAACTAGAATAATAGGTTGCACAATGTAGGCTTACAATACTACCTGTTAGCACGTGCTGCTCAAAAATTCGATGGAATGTACACGTTTATCGGAAGAACGATAGAAGTGAAAAGGAAAATAGAGAAAGAGAAGAAAAAAAAATTGAAATAGAAAAAAAAAACGTACGTATGAGTAGAACGTATATGTATACGTTAGGATATTGACACCTTTCACTTCTTGCTCGTATTACAATAGCCCGGATATTTTCGGTTGACATATTTATAAAGGTATATAAGAAATGAAATTGCGTGTAATACAGCGCATTATTTATATTGGTTAATCATGTGAGCAACCGATCAACCGTGTTGCTTTCCTATTTTAATGCTCTTAACAAACACGCGTGTACAGATATATAGAAACAGAGAGAGAGACAGGGACCACCAGTCATAGAAATAGAGAGGGAGGACAGACAGTTAGACCGACGGAGAGGAATTGAGAGAGAAAAAGGCTTCATATGCTACTTCAAAAACACTACATGACAAATCTATGCCCATTTATAAATTTCAATGGGTGTTACGGCTACTAAATAGTATCGACACGGGTATTCGAATGCTCAGAATTGTTGAATAATAATAATGATTAATTTTATCATTATTATTTTTCAAAACCTAGCGATGACGATGATAATAATAATAATGTACTTTTCATTGTTTCACGAAAATCCACACGATACTTTCTCTTTTCAATATTGTCACGAGTTCGATCGTTTGTCAATATCCTAATATTTCAATCCGCCGCGATAATTAAATGAAATCCCTACGTCGACGTACAAGTTAAACTTCTCTTCTACTTCGCCGATGATGGAAGATCAACGCGTTCCGTAATAACGCTAAGGTCCGAAGTTTAGTTTTAATGAAAAACAAATCATTCAAACTGATGGAAAAACGTTAAAATGTCGCTTTTATTGGCAGTTTATGCTCGCATTAATTTCTCAAAGGATTCGTAATTCATTCTGTATATCTCTCTAAAAAGTTTCCGAACACTGACTCGGAACGACTGATACGTATAGGAAATAATCGACGTTTTATTGAGTTTCGAAATGGCGTAGCGATATAATACGGAATTTTTTTTTGCCAGCGTTCCGAAAATTTTGCAATAAAAAGAGCTGAATTTTTACCATAACATAAAAATTGGATTTTCATCTGTTTGCGTTTCTTGAACGTTACGTATTTTTCGGTCCGTGAAAAACAGAAACAGACCGTCTGGGACAGTGTAATAGACGAGCCACTAAATATATAAAAGCCGGGCTTTAAAAAAAAATCTGTAACGCCTCGTGGGTCTTGATTCGAAAACGGAAAATCGGTGGTCAGTAGCGGTATTTTTAACGCTGAATTTCATGCACTTGATCAAAGTAGCCTAAATGGGGTCATTCTTTAGCCTATAGAATAGCCTAAAGGTTTCGCCAAGTCAAGTCCCAAGGTCAAAACGCACGGACATGACGCTCGAAAGCACCCGGACAAAAGGGTCAATTTCACGCTTCTAACCCAGCCTAGAGACTTGAAACATGTCAACAAAAAATTATTTCGACGATACATATTTTCAAAAACTTCTCATTAATAATTAAAGACGGAATTTGAGGCAGATACAATTTTTGATGGTCGAACATGTAGAAATTTGTGGGCAACTTAGAAGGCTGGGACGGTACGTGGAGAAATTTTTGTATTCGAGCTACACAGAGCTCGGAAAGATTTTCATTTTTGAGCTATTCATTATGAGTGAAGGTGCGAACTCGGAAGAACTTTTTCCATCCAAGTATATGAGTGTAGGGAGGGGGAGGGTGAGTCGACAATACCAGCGATTGTAGAACGATTTTTACGTGCAAGGAGATCAAGTATTAAATAAGTAAAAACAAAGCGCTTTTCATAATAACATAAATCTGGCGCCAGAAGACTCTATAATATAAATCCCTAGACGCGAGACGTTACTTGCACCTTCACTACTCGCAGATGATCAGGGTAGCATGAGCTTCATATACAACAAACCTATAATGAACGGTTGAACGATGGGCGTCATTCAAATTCTCTATTCTTGAGTCAAGATCGAACAAACGGAAAGACTGATATGGTAAACAATCGCAATCACCCTAATCTTACATTCATTTTTCTCTGTTTGGAAAGATTAAGAATTGAGAATTTTATAACTTATTTCTTGTTACTAAGAAATGAGAACGTCAGCTTGGAAAATGGTATCTTGAGTCGGAACACGTCTTTTTGAGCGATAAATGAGTTGGATATTGCTTAAGGCTGAGAGTTATTCTGAAATTTGCGAGATAAAATTGTGAGATGAAGATGAAGTCTTTGTTGATGACGTCATGAGTGACCTTGACCTACTTCAGGGAATTTTACCTATAGTATACTTTTTTCCAAAGAACTCCCTGGTAGATCATATTCCCTGTTAGAAGCAAAAGCTCAATGAGATCAAGAAATCTGCAATTTTTTTTTGTAAAATTACTTCTTCACTTTAACGTTGAGGGACAGAGGATGAAATGCCTCGCTCCTACATTTGTATAGTCCTCAAAACATTTTGTATTTCATCAGTCGCCTAAAAACCAGCGATAGAACAAAGAAGACTACAGAAGAACAACAGACTGTGCTCTTGAACTCACGTCGTAGCACATGCGCTGGATAGAATGACAAAGCATTGGCTTCTCTGATAGACAATTTCATACTGTACTCTTGATGTTAATGCATTGTTGCGCATGCGCAGAATAGAGTAACAAAAACAACACGGATAATTCTCTATCCTGTTGTTCTTTTTCGTTCTGACACTGACTGTGTTCTTGATCTTGCATCATTGCCCCTGTACTGGACAGAATGACACAAATGATTTGTTTGTTTCTAATAATTCTCTATCCTATTCTTTGTTCTTCGCCTTCCTTTAAATCAAGAGATGTAATCAGCAGGGCATGGCGGGACTAGCTTACTTCAGGGCCCCTGGCAAAAGCGGCGCCCGAGGCCTTGGTCAACTTTTGACCCCTCCCCTTCCAATATCTGGTACATTTTATCCGGGCCCCTGGCGATCGCCGGTCATCCACCTCGGCCAGTCTGGCTATGGAAGAACATAACTGTTGATGAGAGCTTCTCATCTTAGAGGGAAACCCGCTATCCATTTTCTTAGGGAGATTACATCCTCAGAAAACGTCCGCGTCCGGGAGTTTCTGTGAACTACGTGAGTGACGTGTGGCGTTTTATGACGTCATCAATGACCTTGACCTTGACCTACTTTAGGGACTTTCTGAGGGGGCATTTTCGCGCCAAAGTGATCGCGAGCGCGGGAGGTTGCGGGTTCCCCGCTGCCATTGCAAACCTACAATGGCCTCTAATTTTTATTTATGGCTCAAAAGTCATTCCAGAATAAGACAAATACGTGGCCTAATTTGTTACTATCCAACAAATGTACTGGCTCAAATCAGAACTAGGGCCAAATTATTTAATTTTTTTTTACCAATTTCGGCCTGGAAACCTATACCATGGGGTGAAGGGAAAAAAGGGAATCTTATAAACCGTCAATTTCTCTAAATTTTATTCCAATAGGGGATTTTGGTAGAATTTCAATGTTCAAGCTAGACAACATGTGCATGAGGGAAGGGAGAATGTCTACAGAAGATAAGCTTGGAAAAATTTGAACTTTCAAATTATACAGCTCTCTCTCTGATTTTGAGTCAAGATTCCATGATGACGTAATATCCGGATGACGCCATACCCACTTTGAAATTATGTATTCATCTCTCCCAATCATAATTCCCATGAGAGAGGTTCCTTTGCTTTACTTGAAATTTTTTTCGCAGTCCGCCTCTTGATAATTGTAGATAGCTTGCAAATTGAAATGTTCAAGTTCCTCCTCCCCCTCCTCTCGATTCGTACAGTTGGATAGTAGATATTTTTCGAACACAGTGATAAAAAAAGGGGATAAAACTCGCAGCCTAATCCATTCGTCGCTTGGGGCTGCGTCTATCAACGGCGTCAGTTAGAACGAACAGTGAATATGAACTTGGTCTTCTTTTTCTTTCCTCTTATTTTTTCAACCTATTTGCAAGAAGATACAAAGTAGGTGCCCTCTATAGAAACTGCAGGGGTCATTTTTGGAAGCTGCCTGAAAAGGTGATATTTCAGAAAGTTGTTGAAATCTTAATTCTTTTTTCTTTCAAGTTTTCTATGTATGAAAATGATGAGGAAAGCCCCTACCTCACTTCTGTATTTTTCAATATTGATAAATATACAGCCCATTTCAGTTTCATACGTGTTTATGGCTTTTTTGCCGAATCACTTTTTCAGGCGCGACTCTAGTGCTACCTACATTTGCATCCTTTTGCGTATGTCCGATGTCCATGGACAAGGGAACATGTTTTCAAGTCCCCAAAACATGTAAAACCCTTCACCCCGCAAAATTTCCGAAGTCCTTTCGCCTAGACTTTCCTAACATTTAACCTGAAAATGCCAGACGTGTAAAATATTTGCTGTGACCCCGACACATTACGGTACCTTTGGCACAACGCGCCCTGTAAGAGCAGAAACAATATGACGACCATTATCAATCACGCCCAATCTTCATGAAGCTCAACTGTATCTGGATAGAGTCTGTTGCACAATGGTCAAGTCAACTCAATCACTAGGTACAGTGTTTCTCAGATGAGTTGAATTTGTGACCCCAAGTAGCAACATAAGGTCACTCACTATATGGTCACATGGGAGGAACTCTTTCGTATCTTACGTGTCATTTCAATTCGCAGGAAAAGTACGGAGCCTCAGCATTCAGCCGGCTAAGGAGGAGGTGTCGTCTTGGTATGAAGACGATAAGGTAAGTGACGTACAGAGAAAGATCCGTTGAAATATTGTAAGATACTCAAAAGAGTAACGAAATAAAAATTTACAGATACCGCAGATAAACAAAGGAAGACGCGAGATCTTTCGGTTAAAGAACCATCATCGGGCATAGATAGAAAGCCACTGACCCAGAATGTGAGATGTAAACAGGATATCGACGAAGACGAAGTTCAAGAAAGAATGAGCTAGCCCTCGGAAGGTGACTCAGTCTCGTAAATCAAATCAATGAAACCTTCGTCAGGAATATACCTGTTGAGGACAGTAACATCATCACTGTTCAGATGTCGTACTATCTCGATATTCTCCAATGCAATGCGTTTTCGGTAAGAGTTTTCTCTATGGAGGAGGGTGGCTGACTCCTCATTAAAACTATGACCATTGGAGATGAGATGGTCCGCAAAGGCAGACTCACCCAATTTTCCTTTCTCCAAGGGCTTGAGGAGCTCCTCCACTCGAATTTTGAGCTGGCGACTCGTCTCGCCTATGTAAACGCTGTTGCAATCCCCACACGTCAGACTGTACACTCCACTCCTCTCCCTCCGTGGTATAGGGTCCTTAAGCCTGACAAACAACCCCCTTACGGTAGTGAGATTATAAAACGCAGGCTTGAAGCCGAAGGGGCGAGGGATCCGAGTCAGCTTAGATGAAAATTCACCCAAATACGGGAGCCTGATCCAGCGCAATTTTTTATTGTTGTAAATACTCGCATCGCGAGGGAGAGAGGAGGTAGAATCAAGGCTCCTCCTTGTAAGCTTTTTCTGGACCATACGGTCAATGTCCAAGTTGACACCATTCACGAAGGCCAAGTGCTTAATGGTCGCAAGTTCCTTATTAAAAGCTGGCTGACTCAGCGGAATGCTGGTCAATCGATGAATGTAGCTGTTAAAAGCAGCCATCTTATGAGAGAATGGACAAAAGGACGAACCATGGATAAGAGTATCGGTCGCTGTATGTTTTCTGAATATAGTAAAATCATGGTTCCCATCTCTATTAGAGATATTGAGATCCAGAAAATTTATAGAGGAACCTTTAATTTCTAGAGTAAACTTTATGGAGGGATATATTTTATTCAGATATTCAAGAAACTCACCAAGGAGTTCTTGAGGACCGGTCCAAGTTACATTTGCAACTCAAGTTTACCTAAAAATTCCCTCTATGTTACCCAGAAGTCACTAGTTCGACGTTGAAAAGTGTCCTCCGTTTTCTGCCTTCTGATTGGCTGACACCCCCCCCCCCGAAACGACCGGGTCACATTTTAAGGTTATACGGGTAAGACAGCTTGGTCACGCACTCTCCCTATTGTGATTTCACTTTGCAAGTAGCTCGTAAATCGACACCAATTTTTTTGAAGTCCTTCTCCTCTACTGGCGCTAAGAAAGGTTCGACAAATTCGACGTAGATAAAACAAAGCTCTTTGCAAAGTTTGAATACGCAACTCTAGAGCCATGGAGTTAACTACCAAACGTCAAAAAGAGACGATCGAATCACAAAAAGAAAAACAATACGCGGAAATACGGGCACGAGTACACAAAATGCAAAATATTTCCACTCACCTTCGTGACGTTATTGTTGAGAAAGGTCGCGATTCCAGCACGTACTCGATTCTTCACCCCTCTGACCGTGCCTCTGGCACTCTGAATGGTCGTCACGGGATTATTCTTCTCAACCAGCGATTTGAAACCAGCGAACGAGTCATCCTCAGCCTGATCTCGCGCAGCATCCTCATCTCCGAAGTTCTTCTCGTTCAAATGAAAATGGAGGTACTTATCCGTATTCTCTTCGAGATCGTTACCGTATGATCCTGCGCAACCCACCTCCGGCCGTCTATTCTCGTCGTTGACGACATAATCCTGATGTCGCTCAGCGGATATAGGGCAAGCGGAATGTTGAGCGTTCTCTTCGAATATCGTTCTGGACGAGGGTAAACTGCCGCGAGCGTTGTCGCTGCATTTTAATATAGCCGCCGATATTACAGGCAACGTATTCTCATTCTCGCCATTGTATTCGCTGCTGTTGATCGAATCGCAACTAGCATTGTCTTCGTCCTCGCTGTCTACTCCGATGCCAGAACTATTCAAACTCCCGGAACGTTGGTGTTGCGGCAGCAGAGGCGATATCTTCGAGCTCGGTTTCTTCCTAATACTAAAATAAGGTTGCGGCGGCTGCGGTGGCGGTGACGGACCCGTGTCGACGTCGCTGCAAGTGCCACTATCTAAATTATCACTAGGCGAAGATTGCCCACTCGGTATACTATTTGCGTAAAAATAACCTTGCACATTACCGTTGGCGTTCAGGTACCTGGTCGAGATATTCGATTTCGTCACATTCGCACTAAACGTGTCGATAATATTCTTATTTTGCGCGATCACATTACTCGAAAAATCGTTATCGTTAATAACATTATTATGATTCTGATAAATAAACTTATTATTACGAGTCTTGTTACTGGTATTATTATTATCGTTATTATTACTACTAGTATTATTGTTACAATTATTACACGCGGCCGCAGCGAGGAGCATATCGGGAGACTGATTCTCCGGACCGCTAGTACCGTTAATATTAATCTTCATACCACTTCCGTTGGACTGACTAGTTGACCCGAGCACTGTCCGGCAGTTATTTCTAGAAACTGGATTTTTCGGATTGATTTGTATCTTGACGCGCATACCGTTCGTTTGTATTAGAGCGCCACCGGTTACAGAAGTTGCCGGATGATGGTAACCATTCTCGTAAATGTTCTCCTTTTGGTATACGGGACTCGCGACTGACGTCGATTTATGATGTTTCGGTGGCACAGGAGGTGGTATTTTTGTCTTTTGGTAACTTTCCATCGCACGTCGCTGATTCAATTTGAGCCCTATCACGAACTTCTAAGCTGCCGCATAATTGGCCGCGCGGTAATTCACAGACTGCGATCTACAATAAGAAAAAGAAAAAAAAGAAACACTTCATTAATTTGCAGTCAAATTCCAGCGAACAAAAATAAAAACTAGTTTTACATTCTTGGGCATTACCAGACCAGATATGAAAGAATACAGTACGCATATAAGCCCTCAAAGGAAAGAAGAAGCGCATTCGCATGGAATTATTACAGTACAGCGTGTACCGTATTAAGAACCTTGAACCATGTGTGCTGATCACGTTGCTCGAGTGTAGAAGAAAATCTACCGTGTACGTATTAGTAGTTTTTTTGTTTGAACTCAGGAAATATTGAACCGATTTAGATTATATGGGGGAAAGAAAAAAGTATAAAAAATAACCGTCGCTTAGGAAATATTCCGAATTTTACGTGCGTGGAACTACAATGCCGATGAAAGAAAGTGCGAGGATATGAGAACGAACCGAAAAAATGGAAAAGGAAAAAATAACATTGATCCTAATTTATAATATTGTACAGAAAATAAAGCGAAACACCATCGGCGTATATCCAAAATGAATACTGTACTCGTATATGTAGGTCTCTCCTACCTAAAGCGCTAATAATGCCTAGTTATAAAAAGACGTACAGAGACAAAGTGAGGTTGCAACAAAACGTGTAGCACCGCACACGTGTGGAAAATCTTGCCTTCTTAGAGAGAGGAAAAAAAAAAAATTGGAGAAAACTCACGGCACGATTACTTTGGTAGGCAATTGGCATAGTTCACTGTCCATTAGGGACTCGTAATATTTGAAACAATTTTTCACGATTGTACCACACGCTTACAGCTATGACTGGAATATGTGACGACTTGTAAAAAAAGAAAGAAAAAGGGCAGTCCGATAGGCCGGATCGAACTCGAGTAAGGCGTGTAGAACGTAAGAAAGGAGAAATGTTTTCTTGGAACTAAATTCGAAGATAAATTTTTCAGGAAGTTTATTTTCGGAAGACGTGACTAAAATTCGATTGCCAAAAGTTGAACTAAAGTATCGATACAGTGACAGCAGGTAACATATTCGAAACGCCTGTAGTTATTTCTTAGTTTCACATTTCACTTATCAAGCGCCTTTCTTGTTCTTATAACTTTTCGCGTGTTTTTTTGTCCGCCTTTTCCTAACGTCTATCTCTTGAAGAAAAAGAACTTGGGCCATATCGTCATACTAATGCGTGCGTTTCAATGAGTAATTGCAGGATAAGGGACGTCAAAATTAATTTTTAAAATCATTCACCCTTGATTTGAGCAAGACATGATCTTGAGAACTCACATCGAAAGCTCACAGCGATCTTATTCACGACAAGAAACTCTCGAGCTTCGTTGATCAGAGATGAGAGTTGGAGCCAATGTTTCGTCTTCAAGAATCCAAAGCTAGCTATTAGCCTTGTTGTCATTAGCCGTCATGACTCAAGACTGACACTCGAGACTTGGACTCAGGGTTGAGACTTAAGACTGAGACTCGAGATTGAGACTCGCTTTTGAGGCTCAAGACTGACTTTTGAGCCCAAAACTCGAGTGTCATTCTCATGTCTCAAGCTTCAGTGTCAGTCTCGAGTCTTAAGCGCGAGTCTTAGGCTCAAAAGCCAGTCTCGAGCTTGAAGCTCGAGTCTCAAATATCAGTCTCGAGTCTCGAGCTCTTGTCTCAGTTTCGAGTATCAAGTTCCAGTGTCAGTCTCAAGTCTCAGTCTTGAGTCCCAAGCTCCAGTGTCAATCTCAAGTGTCAGTTCCTAGTTTCAGTCTTGAGTCTCAATCTCGAGTATCAAGTTTGAGTCTCAGTCTCCTCGAGTATCAGTCTTGAGTCTCAGGCTAAAATCTCGAGCTCTAGTCTCAGTCTCGAGTCTAAAGCTCCAGTCCCAGTCTCAAGTCTCAGTTTCTAGTTTCAGTCTTGAGTCTCAGGCTCGAGCCTCAGTCTCGAGTGTCATCCTCAAGTCTCAAACTTCAGTGTCACTCTCGAGTCTCAAGTCCCGAGGGTCAGTCTCGAGTCTCAAGCGTGAGTCTCAGGCTCGAAAGTCAGTCTCGAGTCCCAATCTCGAGTCTCAGTCTCGAGTCTTACATCATGAGTTTTGTTTACCTAGATAGACAGGGCAGTATTCACCATGACAGTCCAGACCAGCACAACATCCACCTGAACAAGTCTTCCAGATGCTGCTCTGTTTTAGTATGCGACCTAATAATGGATAGATGATTAAATGTAGTTCTTCTAGCAAGAGCTGAATAATAATTGATGAGCAACAGGTTTGATCATTTTGAGTGATGGAGATTGATGATTATGCTTGATAATGGCATGATGCTCAATGATTTGAGCTTGAATGATGGCTCATAGGTGTTTTTGAAGGGCGAACTCAACGTGCGAGTGGTCGGGTGCCATGGAGTTACGCAGGATGCATTATAAATCGGCGGAAAGGTAATGCAACTTAAAAAAGGAGTCGTTTTAATATGAAAAAATCAATAATGTGACTTGTTCCGAAATAAGGGCTATTAGAATCAAGTACTTGTTTCGTTAGACCTTATCAATACCGATCAGGAGAAAGGTATCTCTTGTAGGAGTAACTGAGGTACTTTTCCCTTGATCGACTCTGTGTTACAGAGATCGCAGTATCAGCCTATAACAATCAGGAGAAAAGTATCTCTTATATAACTGCCCAAGGTACTTTTCCCTTGAGCGCAGGAAATCCGTATGCGTATCTTTTTCGAGGATCAAAAATCCCCAGACCTGGCAGTACTGGTATGAGTGTATGAGAACAAGCCAACATCAAATCATCAATTAGAACTTTTATAGCTGCTCCAATAAAACTTTGCGGCTCCCTGTAGTCCAAATCAGCCTATAACGATCCGGAGAAGAGTACCTCTCGTGTAACTGTCTAATGTACTTTTCCCTTGACCGTAAGAAATTCGTATTTTACGCAAAATCAACATTTTTGAGGACCAAAAATCCATTGCAATTGAACTCCGTTTTCGCCCTCTTGGGAGATTTGCGTTTTGTTGCTAGTTGCGCACCCGGAAAATTTCAAATTAGGGGTCAGGGCAGAGTGAAGACATGGAACATGTCAGAAAGGGTTGATACTCAGAGAGTAACTAAGCTCCGGCAGCTATATTTGAGCTAAACACGGCAGGCCCGTCGAAAGCTTCAGTCGGGTCTGGAGCAAGGAACATAGCGGCCCACACCCCAAAAAAATTTTTTTTACTCCCTCCACAAGTAAACCGGGCGCCAAAAAGAGTCGGACCCGGGGGAAAAATCCCCAGTTTCCCCCTCCTCTCGTCAGGCTTGAAACGCGGACTTGAGAATAGGAAAAAAAAACGTTAATTCTAAATTTTCTCATTTTGAACAACGGGATTCAACGTTTCAGCCTATCATGATAATATTCAAATACAAGAACTCTCCAGCCGCTTCATTTTTTGTAAATTTGACTAGTGTTCAATAATGAGAACTCGACTGAAAAAGTTTCATTGGTATTCACCTCATGTTTTCCTCATTACTCCTCCTCATCCCGTCATAAAAAATTGATAAAACTATAAAATTCACGATTCATCTCTATTTACGTAAAATGTGCCAACTTAAAGTTAAAGTAGATTTTTTCAAGCCCTTCTAAACTTTATAAAGTATTTATTTTTCTTCATCTTCGTCCACGACATTTCGTTTCGAGTGGAAGAATTCATCAATCTTCGACGTATAAATCTTAATTTAGCCGACATTTTTGGCGGTATGAAATAAATTTCTATCCAGCATTGCTTTTCGAGAAGTGACACGAATAATATAATTTGTTATCACAAAGATTGACTTCGTGCTCCGTAATAATTAATTATTCGACTGAATTTTCTCGGTAGATACAATAATCGTTCTTTTTTTTCTCGTGTTCCAAACTAACGGAATTCGTAATAATTGAAGCCGCCTCCGTTAAAGCAGAAAAAAAAAAAGAAACCAAGAGCGAATATGAGAACAAAAAGGAGGAGGGAAAAACCTAACTGTACCGCAGTAAGTTAAGCTTGTTTTGCATATTAAAGCGCCAGAATAACAGTCTGACTGTCAATTCGTCCAAATCGTCATCATTCGTGGGCAAAAAGTGAGAGTGAAGCATAATCATCGTTTTGCAATGAGGCGATTTAATTCAACCGAATATTTCCAGTCAATTGAGATCAGCGTAACTCTAAAGCGTTTCCATTAATCGCTTCATTAGTCGTGTGATTACGACGATTTTGTTCAGGCACGGGGCGAAATAAAATACGACCGACTTACGCCTCACTTGGCTGTGCAAACAAGCTCGTGTTATGAGGAGGAATATATGCACGCGCTCTACACTCTTTGTCGAAGTAGAAGATGAAGATTATAGTGGTCGTTTATGAACATCTGCGAAGCTTTCTGATTTTATCGCAAAATACAATACTTAATCCCGCGATTATAGATTTTTGCTCGAAGAATATAAATTCGAGAGGAGGATGTAAGCGATTGAAGACGGTATTGAGATGGGTACATTAGGAGTGTAGAGGAAAAAGTACAATAGTACTGAGATCCGACGAAGATGAGAGAACGACTGAATATAAAGCAGACGATGAAAGGTGGAGGCATGAAGCAGGATGTTGGCGGAGGGGTTGAGGGAAAAACAATATTCCCATGGCAGGGTGTCTACCAGATTCGAAAATGAAAAATATCGGACTTTTATTGGACCGCCTTTTTTTTCTGCTTCTTTCATTAGTGCATAGCAGTAGCCAGTAGTATTACTTTAGGGTTACACAAAATATCCACAAAATGGACTGGGGTATCGCATTTCAAGGACTGATCAAATAAATTCACAAGCCTGTTAATTTGAACATCAAAAAAAAAGGAACTTCAAAAAATAATGCGAACTCAGATAAATTTTCATGGCTCTCTGAACTTTTCCAACTTCCCACCATCTAAGCCTTTGTGCAGAAGCAGCAAAACCGCCACTACAATTTCGCACTCTCAGACTGACTGCAAACTTCCTCGCTTCGTCTACTTATATTCCTGACCTTCCAATCTATACATCTATCCTTTCTCCTGGCAACTTCCTCAAACAATCGACACCTTCGTGGCTATTATCCTCCCTCCCCCCGGTCTATCAGCCTATACCTCACAAATACCCCAAAATTGGACAATTATTCCTATCGAAGACTAATCTCAGAAATTATCGCAGAGTACCCAAATCAGAAAATCTGCCTCACTGATGGCTCTAAATCTCATGAGTTTAAGACACGAGACTAGACTCGTGACTGACACTCGAGATTGAGACAAGAGACCGAGACTCGAATTGAGACTCGCGTTTGAGACTCGACCTTAAAGCTCGAGACTGTCTTTCGAGCCTAAGACTCGCGCTTGATACTTGAGACTGGGACTCGAGACTGACACTTGAGATTGAGACTCGAGACTTAGAATTCAGCTTGAGACTTGAGACTGAGACTTGAGGAACTGGGACTCGGGACTGATACTTGAGCCTGAGACTCGAGCTAGAAACTCAAGATTGAGATTCGCGTTTGAGACTCCAGCTTGAAAGTCGAGCTTGAGGGTCGAGAATGACTTTCGAGCCTAAGATCCGTGCTTCAGATATGAGACTGACACTGAAGCTGGAGACTTGAGAATGACACTCGAGACTGAGATGGAAACTAGAAACTGAGACTTGAGTATGAGACTGGAATTTGAGACTCGAGCCTGAGACTGAAGACTGACACTCGAGACTGATAGTTGAGACTTAATATTGAGACTCGAGATTGAGACTCGCGTTTGAGACTCGAGCTAGAGGCTCGAGACTGACTTTTGAGCCTAAGACTCACGCTTGAGACTTGAGACTGACCCTCGGGACTTGAGACTCGAGAGTGACACAGAAGTTTGAGACTTGAGAATGACACTCGAGACTGAGGCTCGAGCCTGAGACTCGAAACTGAAACTAGAAACTGAAACTTGAGACTGAGACTGGAGCTCGAGATTTTAGCCTGAGACTCAAGACTGATACTCGAGACTTAGATTCCATCTTGAGACTTAAGACTGAGACTCGAACTTGAGACTCGAACTTGAGACTCGAGATTGAGACTCAAGACTGAAACTAGGAACTGACACTTGAGACTGACACTGAAACTTGAGACTCAAGACTGAAACTAGAAACTGAGACTTGAGACTGAGACTGGAACTTGAGACTCGAGACTGAGACTCGGGACGGATATTTGAGACTCGAGTTTCAAGCTCAAGACTGGCTTTTGAGCCTAGGACTCGCGCTTGAAACCTGAGACTGACACTCGAGATTTGAGACTTGAGGCTGACACTGAAGCTTGAGACTTGAGAATGACACTCGAGTATTGGGCTCAAAAGTCAGTCTCGAGCCTCAATCTCAAGTCTCAGTCTGAAGTCTCAACCTTGAGTCCAAGTCTCGAGTGTCAGTCTTGAGTCTCGAGCTCTAGTCTCAGTTTCTAGACTCGAGACTAAGACTGGAGCTTGAGACTCAAGGCTGACACTCGAGATTGAGACTCAAGATTGAAAGTAGAAAGTGAGACTCGAGACTGACACTGAAGCTTGAGACTTGAGAATGACACTCGAGACTGAGACTCGAGCCTGAGACTCAAGACTAAAACTAGAAACTGAGACTTGAGACTGGGGCTTGAGACTCAAGACTGAGACTAGGAACTGACACTTGAGACTGACACTGGAGCTTGAGACTCAAGACTGAAACTAGAAACTGAGACTTGAGACTGAGATTGGAACTTGATACTCGAGACTGAGACAAGAGCTCGAGACTCGAGCCTGAGACTCGAGACTGATATTTGAGACTGATATTTGAGACTCGAGGTTTAGATACTGAAGCTTCAAGCTCGAAACTGGCTTTTAAGCCTAGGACTCGCGTTTGAGACTTGAGACTGACACTCGGGATTTGAGACTCGAGGCTGACACTGAAGCTTGAGACTTGAGAATGACACTCGAGTATTGGGCTCAAAAGTCAGTCTCGAGCCTCAATCTCAAGTCTCAGTCTGAAGTCTCAACCTTGAGTCCAAGTCTCGAGTGTCAGTCTTGAGTCTCGAGCTCTAGTCTCAGTTTCTAGACTCGAGACTAAGACTGGAGCTTGAGACTCAAGGCTGACACTCGAGATTGAGACTCAAGATTGAAAGTAGAAAGTGAGACTCGAGACTGACACTGAAGCTTGAGACTTGAGAATGACACTCGAGACTGAGACTCGAGCCTGAGACTCAAGACTAAAACTAGAAACTGAGACTTGAGACTGGGGCTTGAGACTCAAGACTGAGACTAGGAACTGACACTTGAGACTGACACTGGAGCTTGAGACTCAAGACTGAAACTAGAAACTGAGACTTGAGACTGAGATTGGAACTTGATACTCGAGACTGAGACAAGAGCTTGAGACTCGAGCCTGAGACTCGAGACTGATATTTGAGACTCGAGGTTTAGATACTGAAGCTCCAAGCTCGAAACTGGCTTTTAAGCCTAGGACTCGCGTTTGAGACTTGAGACTGACACTCGGGATTTGAGACTCGAGGCTGACACTGAAGCTTGAGACTTGAGGATGACACTCGAGTCTTGGGCTCAAAAGTCAATCTCGAGCCTCAAACTCGAGTCTCAAACTCGAGTCTCAAACGCGAGTCTGAATCTCGAGTCTCAGTCTTCTCGAGTCTCAGTCTCAAGTCTCAACCTTGAGTCCAAGTCTCGATTGTCAGTCTTGAGTCTCGAGCTCTAGTCTCAGTTTCTAGACCCGAGACTGATACTGGAGCTTGAGACTCGAGATTTAGACTTAATATTGAAACTAGAAAGTGAGACTCAAGGCTGACACTCGAGACTGAGACTCGAGACTGAGACTCGAGCCTGAGACTCAAGACTGAAACTAGAAACTGAGTTTTGAGACTGGAGGTTGAGACTCGATAGTGAGACTAGATCTCAAGACTCGAGCTTGAGACTCAAGACTGAGACTCAAGACTGAAACTAGGAACTGACATTTGGGACTGACACTAGAGCTTGAGACTCAAGACTGACACTCGAGATTGAGACTCAAGATTGAAACTAGAAAGTGAGACTCGAGACTGACACTGAAGCTTGAGACTCGAGCCTGAGACTCAAGACTGAAATTAGAAACTCAGACTTGAGACTGGAGCTTGAGACTCAAGACTGAGGCTCAAGACTGAAACTAGAAACTGAGATTTGAGACTGAGACTCAAGACTGACACTCTAGATTTAGACTCCAGCTTGAGACTTGAAACTGAGACTTGAGGAGACTGACACTCGAGATTGAGACTCAGGATTGAAACTAGAAAGTGAGACTCGAGACTGACACTGAATCTTAAGACTCGAGCCTGAGACTCAAGACTGAAATTAGAAACTCAGACTTGAGACTGGAGCTTGAGACTCAAGACTGAGGCTCAAGACTGAAACTAGAAACTGAGATTTGAGACTGAGACTCAAGACTGACACTCTAGATTTAGACTCCAGCTTGAGACTTAAAACTGAGACTTGAGGAGACTGAGACTCGAGCTTGAGACTCAAAACTGAGGATCGAGATTGAAACTCGCACTTGAGACTTGATACTGACACTCGAGCCATAGTAGGAGGGCTAGTATGGCCTATAGTATACTATATGCTAGGCCACATTATCCCGAACTTGATTCGGCATATTTCTGGACCAGGTCAAGGGTACGTCCATCAACAGAGAAGCGGGAAGCCTAGCATAATCTAGTGTCGAGCCTAGTTAAAGCTTATTATCAGCGATTATTACTCTAGGCCATTGTCAGTACTAAAGCTAGCATAGCCTAATATACTGAAAACTGGGACTGAGAAGCTCGAACTCGGGTTGTAGATTTCCGGATCAGGTCGAGGGTTCGAGGATTTTATACCCAGCAATGGGAGGGGGCAACTCGGACACGCGGATTTCCAATAGAGGGATGAGGTGCTGGTAAGAAAAATAAAAATGTCAAAAAAAAATTGAAAATGAAAGAACTTTCCATTATAGGTGGTTCCCATCAGCTAAATAGAGAAAAGATGAACCATTTCGACCGACAATTTGACGTCGATCATCAACGTTTACTTTTTTCAAAGCCTTGGTCGAAATTGCACTAATATGCTGTTTCAATTGACCTCTTCTTAATTTCGATATGGAGTCGAAAATTGACGACACCATCGCGCCACATTTACCACGTCGATTTTGAGTCGACTTTTGCAAATTTTTCATCGACTTGAATTCCACTACTCTGTCGGGTTAACAAATTGATTTGTGAGTCTTTTTAGGACGATCTCTATCTGAAATCAAAGTACAGTCACCCCTTACCCTTCTCTCCCACATTGAGCGCAATGTTCCTTCGCTTCACCTCTGCCCAAAACTCAGAGATAATTGCAAAGTTCAAACCAGATGCTCGAAAGGACTATTTTCCTCTTCCAAAAAAACAACATCATTAACGGATGAGCAATTCGCGATTCCTTCAGTTTAATATTTCGTAAGCGAATTTGTTCAAGACGAATGAATTCGATATAGAGAGCGTGTATCTCTTCTTTTTTCTCCGTTTTATGCTACCATCAGCATTTAAAGCATTTTAATCATCGATTACGTTATATAGACAAATACGCCCGCTATAAGTTTATCAATACTTAATGAGCGCCTCACCCGACTCGAGTTATGGATAATTTATAGCTGAAGAATGAATGGCACTGTATTTTGTAATGTTTTGAGATACGCTTCATTCTTACAATTCTACGCGAAACCAGTTTATCGAGTTAAATATATTTTGTTCAATGAACCTTAGCAAAAGAGCAACGAACATAATACACGTATACGTTTGTTTATCTTATTTCTTGTTACTTGCATCAGTGCACCAAAGTACTACATTTTTCCTTAGCACACATACCTACGTACGTATAAGTGAAACGAATAATATGTAAAAGTGTACGAATTAATTTAAATTCATTCGGTGACGTACCAGTCTTCAAATCTTTTCGCAAGATTGAGACGAAATGTGTGTGTACGACGATTATTTCGAGAACCAGTCATGGGTCTTCTAGATACTTGAAAACCGCGTCTAATTGAGGCGGTTTTACGATAAATCCGAACACATTCCACGTTCGTGTATATTTTTCTCTCGGTAAACTTGCGCATCCCCGCAGTACTATTCCGTACCGTCGACAATGATAGCTTTAGAATTGAACCGCGCCTTTCTCGAATTGAAATATACACAAAACAACTCGCCTGGAGTTTCATTCTGACGTCGGTATCGATGCACAATATCGTAATGACGAATTCGTGATTTCCTCTCAATACGATTCTTTGAAAAGGTGATAGCCCTCTCGCGTATTGTCAAGATTTCTCCGACTATACGCTGAATATTATGCACTGTCAGCGTGTTTTCTTACAAGCACCATCTCAGTCGATATCGTGTTTTCTCTCGTTAGCACGTGTTCGTGCGTTCGAGAGTGGCTCGGAAGTCCTTTTACGTAAATTTTCAACACAATCGTATAGACTGGCCGTATTATTTCCGAATGCTGTAATCATTAGTTTCCAACTTTTACACTTTCCGCACACTAGAAAGGAAAAAGCGAGGTGGACGGAATATTCTTTGAAATTCGTTGATACATAAAAATTTGTTACTGGTTCGGAAGAATTGGCAACTTACTGTTCTTAGCATCGAACTGCCATTACAAAAATTCTATTCAGTTTCCCACAGAGGCTCCTTGATTGCAACCCTCGAAGTTCTCTCTCTCGATCATCTTCACTCGCACATCGTTCAATCAATCAGAAATTTCCAACGAAAGATCCTTACACTCTTGGTACCATAAATGGTATCCTTTTCCACGATTTTATCCCACCCAGTTTTGACGGAAAAGAACAACCTTTATAGAGACGTTCATGAGTGGACGATTCAAGATGCGTCGGTTAAGTCCGTGACATAGTTGTGAGGTCTGATACTGGTGTAGCTATTTCATTATCAATTACAGCTATTGACGAAATCTGATCACGAAAATCTATTACTTTAATTAGTTTCGTCCGGGTAAGTTTGACGTGATTTCGGGAATTGAAAAATGTCGAGCTCGGATGACAGAATATGGAAAGAGATTGGCGGTCGGTCGTTGGAAATTTTTGAAGCTCATTTCTTTAGCTATTCGAAACGAGCTGAGAACCTATTTTATTAGAAAACTAAACTGTCTTCCATCCTGCGTCATTTTACTTCTTCTCCTTCCATTTCTTTTTCACTTGGGTCAATTTTTGGAAAATTTTCCGAGCCGTTGAACTAGGTCACTGCCCTCGCCTCTACGCAATTTTCCCAATTTCCCTCAACTAGCCTGAACTTTCCTATCATCTAATTCCGATAGACACCTCAGCACGGAGGTCGATTCAAATTTCAGCATTTTGTATGCTTATAAGACAGGCACCTACGGCATCATCAATTGAAAAGTCACGTCATTGATGACGTCACTAATGACTTCGACCGAAAGGGTGTTACATATTTAGAGTGGATATTCACGAGGATTTTATAGGTTGGAAAAGAAGAGGAAATAAGACGAAAAATCTCCTAGTCCGAGCGGAACTTACGATTCCTCGTCTTCATGAAGAGTACGATAACCACTACACTATCAGGCACTGAGATTAGGTTATCATATTATTTCATCTTCAGATGGAATTTCTGTCTTGTGATAAATCGGGTAGAAAAATCACAGTGCATTAGGCTGTTGTAAACGCGAGTCAAAAATTCTTGGAGGAGGGCACCTAATTAAGGAGCTTGGAAATTTTATTTGTTTATAAAATCCACTATAAGAAATTGTTACGAGGAATACTCACGGTTTTGTGACTATGACGTCATCTATTGGTAAGATATGTTATCAATGACCTTGAACAAATTAAGGGACTAGAGAAAATTCTACCTAGGATCACGTTTGAGAAAAATGCGCGGATTCTTTGACGGAGTTGAAGGAGGGTGGCAGGGAACCTATTTTGAGGGGTACCTTAATTGAAGCGTTGCATAGCTGGCTCTTTAAAGGCGCTTTCATTTGTCTGAAACGCATCGCATATCTACCTAACTGAAGAGGCTGCACAACCTCCGAGCTATATACGTGATAGGGAACTCGGAACGTTGCATATCTGCTTCATTGAAGGGGCTAAGCAGATTGGTGGATGAAGCATTGCATATCTACTTCTACCTTTGTGCTTTGCCAGACGGCGGACGTTTTTTTCGAGAAGAGAAAGAAAGATAAAACAGGTTTTTTACGAACTAGCCGATGATTTCAATACAAAGCAGGCGTGGCCTTGAAATATCAATGAGGTCACTTACTAGTGGACCTAAAACATGATCTTTTTTTGTTTGGCTCTACCATAAAATTTTTATAATAGGAAAGAGACACTGAAACATTCTGACTTTTTCTCTTGTAGACATCTCCTCTCCTTCTCCTGTACCATTCGAATATGAGATATCTATGGCTGGACGAAAACATTTCATGAGAGGTACACGAGAAACGCGATGAACGTAACCAGCAAAATTTCATTAGGTTATAGCTCAAGTAATAGGAAAACCATGTTGGAAGACACCGCTAATGCTGTCCTCAAGTACTCGTCCGCTGTTTATGCACACAGGATGGATGTGGTTGCTCTTTATGAACTTATTGATAGGGCACGTAGGAGCGCAATTCAATGTTACGGTCGGCTTTCCCGGCGTGTAATCTATGACACCCATCTAGTAAGATAAGATATTGTGATAAAGCCATAATCAAGAAAAATATCCTGCAATGATGAATAGAGTCTTGTTATCATAAAGAATAAATTTTAGAAAGGAGAATGGAAAGCTCGTACAGACAGTGGGTAAAAGAACTTATAAACTTGCCAAGACTGTCTCTTGAATTGGTGAGGGACTAAGTGGTCAAGGGGTCTTTCAGGTGCATCGCCAGGATAGCACGCATGGCAGAACCCAACTTGCCTCTGCAGACTATGCCCTGAAACCCTTTGTAACGTATTCCGAGAATGCGCGGACGGACGAACGATTGTCGGAAGTACGAGGAGACGACCGAGACGCGCTGGCTTGAAAGCTGAGGGAAAGAGAGAAAGTGAGGATCGTGCTTTTCAGATCTTTTATATTCTCTTCTTTTTTTTCTCTCTTCGACTCTCGAAACCAGTGTCATCGTACCCCTAGCTCAAGTTTAAAATTTTGAAATTCCTCCGAAGGCCATTCGAGATAGAAAGTCGTTACGTTGATTTTCACACGCCGTTCCATGAAGCAGATTCTTGTTGAAATTCATTCATGAGTAAAATTAGATGCGAATGGATCAAACTAAGCTTATACTAAATCTAGAAAAAATCTACTTTTTTCACTACTTCTGCTAATAGCTCCTATACCATCGCTTCTTTCTCAGGTGTTTTGGAAACATACCGGTGTACATTTTTCTACCTTCATTCATATACGTGTGTACGAAAGATGAAATATTATAGGATCATAAGTATCTCATGTCAAGAACGACCTCAATCTAGTGAAAACTGTGACCCATACGAAAACGAATATTTTCGCGTGCGGTACACGTTGTAAACTTATATGCCTGGTACAAATTATCATGGGTTAGTAATGAAAACCGCGAGATTTCTCTTGAATTCAATACAGTACAAAGGTGAATTAGCTCACACGAGTACATTATACTGTCTAGATATACAAGTATGCATGTACAGCAGCATACAGAATGATGCGAATACGTGCGCAATGACGTTGTATCAAAGATTGAGATACACGCAGGCAGTCTCGACGACGTCTTAGCTTTCTTCGGTTTTTATGGAGCTTTCTTCCCCTTTGAAGAAAAATTAAATAATGTACAAGAGAAAATCGAGTAAAATGGAAAAATATTATACGGACGGAGAAAGCAATCGCGGTGCGTGCCCGAATTCATTATTGGCCGGTACCGTCCGCGAAGATTACGAAAATAAAATTACATCCCGTAAAACGAATTTGCGCAGAAAAACTAAAAATACGTTTGAGATCGGGTTTTTCGACTTATATAAATGCGTGTAAAAGTGAACGAAATTTCGCATTTAGGTCGATCGCTATACGAAAAATAATCCGAAATTACCCGGTTACGATATACTTATGAAGTCGAAGCGTACTCCCAAGATTATGAGAGAACGTGAAGGTATTGTATTTTGAAAGATGGGTAGCCAAATGTACGTTCATACACAGTGTATTATTGTGGGTACGCGAAAGACGAAAGTAAAATAATGAAAGGAAGAAGGCGTACACGCGGGCAGCGGTGTACGCACGAAATGTAGGCTATAATATAATCATCTTTGTGTACCAATCATTATTTGAAACATACATCACAAACAATAAAAATGTGGCATCGATATTAATTAATAAATTTCTGCACGTAGAATACCGCGGCTTATTTGTTTAGTGTCGCATATGCATTATGCATAAAGCAGACATTTCCCTCTGCACTCGATCTACAAGGAAACAAAAAGCGTTTTTAAAATATGAATATTTATCTGATAGAAAGCCGTCATAATAAAACTGATTAGTAAATTGCCTTCATGTTTTTGACACCAGAAAGACGAGATTTTTTCGAAGGTACATCGACGATATGAATATTAACAGACATTTCGATATTGGACCTTATCCATCTTCGGTGACCTGCTCCATTTCAAAGGAATGACTTTCGTTTCAGAGATTCATCAGCGTGCGCTGTTTCTTGAGGTGAAAAACTGACCTCACTACATTTGACGAAACTTGAATAATGGATAACTCGGAGGATTGTTGAAACGAAGGGAACACGCATTAGAAGAAGGAGAAAAAATAAGTCCAAGAATTGAATCCACGCGAAGCTCAAGTGAACGCAATGAACACTGACGTGAAGGTTGCCAAATTTTTTTCCAGAGAGTGAAGTAATTCAATCATACAACCGCAAAATAGAACAATAGGAAGGAAGGAAGAGAGAAAAAACCAAGTATTTCGAGACAGGAAAAATTGAAGGACCAACTTGGAAGTAAAAATTCTAAATCTTGGCTCAAAGGAATGTTCTGGCGCAATTTATTTCTATCTTAGTTTTTCTCGTAATTTTTGTCTCTCATCTTGATTCAAGACTTCTGAAGTCTCCTTCCGGTAGAGATAGCCTCTTTCTAGGATGCCAGATCTACGTATTTGTGGTCTTTAAAAAGATGCAGAGTTTTCTTTTCTCTAGATTCTACGTACAATGCGGATTTCTTGCGATCAAGGGAAAGGTACCTTAGACTCGGGTACGAGGGATACTTTTCTCCTGATCGTTATAGGCTAATACTGCAGTTTCCTGTAATATTGAGTCGATCAAGAGAAAAGTATCTCAGTTACTCCTCAGAGAGATACCTTTCTCCTGATTGTTATTAATGGATCAATCAAAGTCCGTAGAAGTCTGTTTTTAGGTCTTACAAAATATGGAAGATACGGATTTTTGAAACTATCATCTGGGAACGCTTTGGAGGATAAATTTTTCCGAGGCCCATTCCACCAGATCGCAGATAAATTGAAATTCTCCCGAGTCTCGAACTGGGTCAAGGTCATTCGGACGGTGATCTTTTCAAGTCTCCCTCTTTGTCGTTCCTCCAAAAAATTGTTGTTCTCAAGGGGCAGGGGGTAATGGCTGTAGCCTAATCAAGTGATTTGAGAAAACTTCTTAAGGCTGACTATAGACCTTTGAGGACCTCGAGAGGAAGAGTCAAGAGGAGGTGTCGGTTATGACTTACTTCAGATACTGGAAGAACTTTTAAAGCTTGACCATGAATATCTAACGACTTTCAGAAGAAAAAGAAAGGATGGAATAGGAGAAGAAGGAGAAATAGTAAAGGTGAGGGAAAAGACTTTTAATTCAACATCTTGATGTACGTATCTTGGTCATAATAGTAACGTCCCTCCATCAGTAATTCTTGGCTTAGTATAAACTTGATAATTTTTGAACGAGAACTCGTGAATTTTTAATGGAGATCATGTTCTTGAAAAACCTGGAAAAGTCAGGGATTTTCATCTTGAAAGAAAATTTCCATTCATAAACCAACCTCAAGAAGAATGTGCCATCAAACCAAAGAAATCACAAGGATATTCAAGAAATGCAGAAACCTATTCTCGCATGGCCCAGTCAAAGAGACAAATAGAAAGCATCCCGGAATCATCCCATACTTATTCAATTGCATTCTTCAGTGGGCAGTCTTTCATGGTAATTCGGCAATGTTGAGGAAAGGTAAACATGATGCTGATATCCATGGGGAATAAAGACTCCTCTTTTTATTGTCTACAGCAGGGAGACTGCACCAGAGCGGAGAAAATAGCTGACTCTAAGACGTTCTGATGACAAGTAGTAACCTCATCCTCTTGGGTCAAGGTGGTTCATTCTTGCATGAATTGAACTTAAACTACGCTCATGCAGGCCTAAGCCTAATTAGGAATATACTGGAATGATGGAATATCTTTATGCCAGGTCTAGGCGTCCTCCGTTCTATGCGCAGTATACTACTTCACTGCGAACTTTATTTTAGGCTTATACTGGGCCTGGGGTTCTTCACTTGACTTATAATAAGTCCAGGCCCCCCTCCAGAATACTAGAATCATCTATACAAACTTGATACAAAGCCGCGTACTTTACACAGAAAATTTCAAGCTAATTTTTTTTTAGTGAATCTTCATCAGGAAGATTTTGTACTCTATCGGCACGGCTTCAAAGGGGGTATACAGCGCTCTAGCGCATTCCTATAGCGTTTACGACTTAGATGCACTTTGAACTGCCCATAGCGTGTCAAATAATTGCATTACCTCTAATATAGGTTATGAATGAATTCATGACCGAATTATGTTCACGGGTCGTAATTAATAATACGTTGCAATAAAAATAAGCGTAAATCAGATCACAACTTTAAAACATAGGTTCATATCTTGAGACACGCACCATGTCATAGTTCAGCGAATTAAAATTGAAGTTATTATCATTGGCCTTATTACCACCTCGAATGTGACAGTGAAACATCTAAAGTTTCCGCTCAAGAATTAAAAGGACGTCTAATGAAGACGAGAGAGCAAAAAATGCGAAGTAGAGAAGATTATTGCAAGAAATTTATCGCGAAAGTTGAGGACCACGATCGGACTGAAAATCAGCCGTAAATTTCAGAAGTCACCAAGCTACGCACTGAAGAGATACGGGATTTTTTAGACGGGAATTTATTTGATGAAGGTTAGGATAGTTCGTGATCGATGAAAAAATTGCTGCTTCTTCTGCATTCTTCTAGAAATTGTGGAATTGAAGTATTTTCTCGAAAGCTTCTGAGTTCTCAAATGTAAGCTGAACGATTTTTGTATGCACACGGATTCCTGCACCTGAAAATCTATAATATTTGTCATACATATTTCAATCGATTTGTTCGTTACATCCTTTTATGCTTTTACTAGATATCAAATCTCTCTACATTTACATGAATATAAGAAGCCGAATAAGCGTACCTAGTATTCGAGCTGTTCCTCAAAGTAGGTCTGTACACTCGCACCTTCAATACGGGTGATAAACGTACCAGCAATCTAAGGCCCTTTCGTACTATATATCGTAATTAAATACAAACATGTGAAATATTTTATTATAATTATGAAAAAAAATTAACAAACGAATCAGTCAACCTTCTAACCCAATTACTTCAAGATTACACTTCGCAAAATAGAGGATACGGGATTGAAGCTACGTAGATGTAAGAATATCTACTCTAAATCTCACTCAACACACACTGTTCAGTGGATGATGACACCTGCGTAATGTCAATTCAAGTTTTTTTTAAACGTGCATGTAAATTGCAAGATTATAAATTCGCGACCTGTTCCGGTATGAAGGCGTGTGCCATAGACAGGCGGAAATGCAACTAAAAAGGAAGAAATAGCTCAAATCAGCAAGAATGGGCAGAAGGAGACTGAGAGGAGGGAGAGGGATAGAGTTCTCTCAAGAGAATTACAGAAAGTGAAAGAGGGTAGCTGGCTGCTACGAGTTCTAACTCTTCGAGCTTTTTCGTGCATGAATGAACCTGGCGATTGAGAGATCCACGGCGAGACTTGTTCCGAGTAGGTGCTCTGCGACAGCCGAAGAGAATCCCCTGTTGAAGCCTCTGCCACTCTGATCGATGTTTATGGCGTCACATGAGCCGCAAGAGATTTCGTAGATTCCAAGGAGAACTAATTCCCGCAGGGTGTTTTGGAATGACACTCGCGCCCTTCCGGAGGAGCTTAGCTTCTTCTAAGCGTTCACAAGTTGCGTATGAAAGTGATGAGGGGACTGGCTGTCCTTATGATCGGATAATTCTTTGGATACACTGGTGCTGGATGAACGGAGATTTTGGAGTTTCTTGTACTTCCGCTCTCTAGATTTCCTCTCGTGGTCTTCCTTTTCCTCTGTTCTCTTCTGGAGGAACTCATCTAACATAACGGATGCGGTGAATCCGGCGACACTGAGGTGAGAATAATAAAGTAGTTTGGTGGATCGGTTGAGGCACCCGCAACGTCGTCTCAGCTTGAGTTGGAGCCACTTCTTAGTGATGAACCTCTTACGTCACTTCTCAACAAATACAGAGTCACGGTACAAACGGAACTGAACAAATTTAGGAGTTGATCTCAAAGATGTGCGACGAATACGATACTATTTTCAGTCAGAGTTTTTTAAAAGAAACCATTAAGTAGATCGGTAATTAGCAGTTTTAACTGACCGCTAATTATTTTCTTGCTTATGACATCCGGCCAAATTTGGAATCATCTACGCAGTCCCCTCCTTTTCGCGGAAGCTTCGAGTGGCATCGGATACACTTACGTCTTACGTGTATACTTTATCCAACGGTCAATTTATAATTCGTAGATCACACATTTCTCTACGGGCAAACGCAAGTTCTTCAGGGTGAAAAAATGAGTTAGATTCCACATCGAGGTTCATCAAGATGGTAGTTAGACAGAGAGAAGGTAGCATTGGCTCTTCTTTGTGCAATAAGGAACCAGACATGAAGATCGAGAGGAAAAACTCGACGAGGCCCTGTCAACACTGAAGTTGAATTCGTTTTCATGAAATAACCATTGATCGTGCGACCCCTCAAAATCTTCTTTCTTCATAGAAATCGAGTGAAGCTAGGACGCCAGAACTACGGATTTTGGTCCTCAAAAAAAAACGGGTTTTTCCTCTTTCATAGATTTTACGTATAATATGGATTTCTTGCGATCAAGGGAAAGGTACCTTGAACCCTAGTGCGAGAAATACTTTTTTCCTGCTCGTTATAGACTGATATTGCAATATTCCGTAATTTTTATCGATCAAGGGAAAAGTATCTCAGCCAGATTCATGAGAGATACCTTTCTCCTGATTGTTTTTCATGTCTCAATCGAAATCCGTAGAAATCGGTTTTTAGGTCTTACAAAAAATTGCAGATACGGATTTTTGATGCTATTACCTGGCAGCATTGGAGTAGAGGCAGTGTACCATGGCGTTGAACATTGCGAGTCGATCCGTTGATTAAGACGCCAGACTTGTGTTTTCATACTAAATTTCGGGAGGAAGTGATCACACCGAGGAGACGGTGAGGTCCAAGCAACTCAGGACCCAATGATCAAGTTTCAAGGTGAATTCGATAGAGGGAAAAATATTTATTTATAAGCTCTGGCAGAAGATGGAGATTGGTGGAAGAATCTCCCGGTAGCAAAAATCGGCATCTACGGGACTAGTCTACTGAGGAATTTGCGCCATCAGTAGCGTCAGTTGAAACCAGTAGCGGATTTAACTATCATTAAAGTTCGTTTAAAACTTCCTTCGGCTTAATTCTCCCAAGAAAATCATCTCGTTCAAAACCCCTTCCTTGACAATTTTTACGATATGATGCTCATCAAGATAAAACATCTTCTCGATTTTTGAGACCATCTTTCCGTGAAATAGGTTCCACTCGTGAGCTTCGTACAGGAAACTTTCTGTCCCAAAAATCGGATCGTAAATATTATAATAATGAAGCTGAGCTTATTCGAAACACCGCACATTCGTACAATTTCGGTGTAGACGTCAAAATAATTCTTCGTTATTGAATTTTGAAGAAATGAAGTTTTTGAAACAGGGATCTCGTTTTTAATTCTTATTAAATTTTCTGCCAAGAAGTCAACTTTGACAGGCCCAAAGAACCAAAGAACTCGTACGCCGTTGCGAAGATATCGTTTCAAGAGAATAAAGACCATTATAATATTATTTTAATGAATAATACGAAGAAGGGATGCTAAAGAATCTTTCTCATCACTTCCAAAATTTCCATTACTTTTTAATAAAATTCCATCGGCCTACCTATTAGGAAAGTTACAAGAACTGCGAATCTGCGTCACTCGAGCTCCAAGAAGTCGGATAGGTGACATCAACTGACATTACAAAAATCGATGGCACCGTTCCTCAAAATATCTACCGTCGATGCATGATGAACGCTAAATTTATTCCTTCGCATTTTAATCTACAATTAAATATTCGAAACTTCGCGTGCAAACCTCGTTCGAGTCTTTTCGTATTTTCGAGAAGTACAAACATTCGAGATGAACAGAAGAGGAACAGCGCGCAAATGTATTCAGCAGCTATACAGTATAGGTAAGATTTCGACGAGAACAGAACACCGTTTATTCGTCTAAATTTATACCAAAAATACATAAAAGTCCAAAAATATGAAGCGCACTCAAAACCGAGAGTGAAATTTCGTTGAAAGTTTTCTTGGATCTTTATATGACGTCATACTGTACTACCTATTTCGTATTCCTTTGTGTCTTACCAACGAAATTATTCCGAGAATTTCATTCGCGGGATCTATTTAGAACTTTGTACCAACTAACTTCGTCGAGGTCCTACTTTAACAAACTCGTAATTTTTTTTGGCCTTTCTCGAAATTTTAAATTCCATAATTTGACACAGTCGCGTCAATGCAGTGACGATGCAGAGGAATGTAAATTTTCTGCAAGAAACGTAGCCCAAGGCTGTCAAAACATGAAATAAGATTAAGCAGTAAACTTTTTCATCGTGATGGTGAGTGCGCGCGAAAGCTAGCGCTTGAAAATTTTCTTATTACCAGGCGAAAGTTGATCAGACAAACAGAGATCGAACTTTTGATTGCGATATTGCGGCCAATTAAGCGGAGAGAAAGAAGACTAGATGATGATTGATGGGCCCCAGAACCCAGAGGTAGGAGACTGGTATTGAGATGGGTGGTAGTGTCAGCATTGAATTGAGGATCCTACTTATCCGAGAGAGATGAGAGTGAAACAGTGATTGCAGTAATTTGATTTGAGGCGTATAAGGAGAGTGGGATGAGAAAGAGAAGGGTATATGAAGTTTAGTTCGGCAGAGAAGATGGGAACTAAAATTTCATTGTTCATGCTGCCTTGGATCAACTATGCGAATCCAGCTGTCGATCTAGACTGGGATTTGTTGGTAAAGCAGAGCTGGGCATTCGGTAGAGACAATCCCGTTGAACCATGTCGACCGTCGATTTAGGGTCGATTTCGAGTCATAGGCAATATCGACTCCAAATCGACTGTAATTCGACGTCTAATCGACATCTTTACTGAAGGCCATAACATTACGGTCGATTTCAAAGGTAAATCGACTGCTTGACTACGTCGATTTGGAGTGGAAATATCGTCGACTTAGATAACATTTGGGTCAATATCATGTCGACTGTATTTCCACGTCGACTCTCGGTTACCAAAAATGTGAACAATTTGTGCACCCGATGTCGACGGCAACAATCAGTCGATTTTCGGTCGACTATTCTCACTGTTGACTTGAAATCGACTTAGAATCGAAGTCGATTTTGAGTCAATTTAGTTTGGCCCTAATGTTGACCGAAAATCGACTGGAGGTAGACTCGTTGTCGGCGTCGAAATTGAGTCGATTCCTGGTCGATAAAAAATTTGAAAAGGTCGACTCGACATCGACGTCGATTTTTGGTCGACAATAAAATGTGAACTTTGTCAAATAACGTAGACTTGACAGTTAATAAGGAGTCTATTCTCGGTCGATCACGGAACTGAGAAAGTTTACTCGGAATTGACTTGAAATCGACGTAAATTCTTAGTCTACAAAAATTTAGAGCTCCGTTTAATGATGTCGACTTGATTTCGACTTCATATCGACCTGTTTTTTTTTTTTTGGAACTTCACTACTCGCAAATAAGTTATGCATTGATAGTTACTTTAGGAGGAATCAACCTACTATATTTTTGAGAAGCACGCTACCGATTAAAACGGTCAAGCAAGGAAATCGACTTCATATCGACGTCTATTGCGGGTCAATTTTTAGCCGTAGAAAAAGGCTCACCTCAAATCGATTGAATAACGACGTCGGTTTTGAGCAGTATAACAGATTGTCAACCCAAAATCGACTTGATAACGACGTCGACTTCGAGTCATACATTGAAACCAACAAGTCGATTTGACGTCGATTTGCAGTCGATTGCGGTCGATTCAAGGTCGACATACCCCGGAACTATTTCGACTGGAAATCGACGTCGAATTTGTGTCGATTACTGATCAAAATAATGGGTCCATTTGACCTCACGTCGATGTCAATTTAGAGTCGACATGGTTCAACGGGAGATGTTTCGATTATGCTGATCGACTTTAGATAGTTGCGACATCATTCCTCCCGCCTTAGTAATATTTGGGCTGTTTGGTGACTGCTCTACTCGCAGATCAAAACCGTAGTCATAATCATAGAATGATTCGAATCCCGATTACGAGATTTCACTAGCGCAACGATGCTCAAATCAGTCAAAATAATAATCCACCTGGAGTTGACTCATTTTTGACCCCAATTTGGAATATCAAGAAGATCTCAATTGTACCATTCTACTTTATTCGTTAGTTTACTGACCCGTTGAACCATGTCGGCTCTTAATCAACGTCGATGTGACGTCAAATCGACGTCATATCGACCCATTATTTTGATAAGTAATCGACACAAATTTGACGTCGATTTCCAGTCAAAATAGTTCCGTCGATTTCCAGTCGAAATAGTTCCGGGGTATGTCGACCGTAAATCAACCGCAATCGACTGCAAATCGACGTCAAATCGACTTGTTGGTTTCAATGTATGACTCGAAGTCGACGTCGTTATCAAGTCGATTTAAGGTAAGCGGTTTTCTAGGATTCAAGATCGACGTCATTATCAAGTCGATTTTGGGTGGACAATCTGCAACACTGCTCAAAATCGACGTCGTTATTGAGTCGATTTGAGGTGGACGGTGGCCTTTGACCCGAAATCGACTCACTATCGACGTCGTTATGAAGTCGATTCTGGACGAATGGTCTCTTATACTGCTCATATTTGACGTTGTTATTGAGTCAATTTGAGGTGGACGGTGGTTTTCGACCCAAAATCAACTCCCTATCGACGTCGTCATCAAGTCGATTTGAGGTGAGCCTTGTTCTACGACCAAAAATCGACCTGCAATCGACGTCGATATGAAGTCGATTTCCTTGCTTGACCGTTTTAATCGGTAGCGTGCTTCTCAAAAATATAGTAGGTTGATTCCTCCTAAAGTAACTATCAATGCATAACTTATTTGCGAGTAGTGAAGTTCCAAAAAAAAAAAAACAGGTCGATATGAAGTCGAAATCAAGTCGACATCATTAAACGGAGCTCAAATTTTTTGTAGACCAAGAATTTACGTCGATTTTAAGTCAATTCCGAGTAAACTTCCTCAGTTCCGTGATCGACCGAGAATAGACTCCTTATTAACTGTCAAGTCCACGTTATTTGACAAAGTTCACATTTTATTGTCGACCAAATCGACGTCGATTTCGAGTCGACCTTTTCAAATTTTTTAACGACCAGGAGTCGACTCATTTTCGACGCCGACAATGAGTCTACCTCCAGTCGATTTTTGGTCAACATTAGGGCCAAACTAAATTGACTCAAAATCGACTTCGATTCTAAGTCGATTTCGAGTCAACGATGAAAATATTGTAGTCGACCGAAAATCGACTGATTGTTGCCGTCGACATCGGGTGCACAAATTGTTCACATTTTTTGTAGCCTGAGAGTCGACGTCGAAAAACAGTCGACATGATATTGAACAAAATGTTATCTACGTCGACGATATTTCCACTCCAAATCGACGTAGTCAAGCAGTCGATTTACCTTCAAAATCGACCGTAATGTTAAGGCCTTCAGTAGAGATGTTGATTTGACGTCGAATTACAGTCGATTTGGAGTCGACATTGCCTATGACTCAAAATCGACTCTAAATCGACGGACGACATGCTGGTTCAACGGGGAAGTACTTTCCTGTGTTGGACTATCATCAGTTGTACTGCTACTGAAGAACAAGGCCTTGAAAATCAGTTCTTACAATAAAACACTGTAATTAGCTAAAACAATGCTGCGTCGTGATTGGTTCACTCTTCCACCGAAGTGCTGCGTTTCCATTGGCTATCGGGTCTACTATCATCTTATTGGTCGGTTCCGTTCTTCCACTCCAGTTCATTCATGAGCTGAATGATCTTTCGCTTTCAAAAGTGACTACATTTCTTCAAAGGCTGTCTTTCCTCCTCTTTGGATTTCATGAGGTCAGTAATCGTGTCCAAAAAGTGCGTTCAGTTTGTACTTCATTTCCTCAGTTATTCCTGGATCGATCTTGAGGGAGTTGGTAAGCATTTTGCTTTAGCCCTATCAAAAATTCAAGTACAAAGACAGCACGGTCTATTTACACAAATTTCCGGAGAATAGGATGTACCTTCCTTTCCAAAATTGATCCTTATGGTAAATGTGAGAACAATGCACAGAAACGTTGAAACTTGCAATCATGAAAAACAACAGTTGTATTTCTACAACTCTCTCAAGGTTGAGGAATAACGAGTTAGGGAATGGAACGCAAGTTACCCTACATAGAATCACCAATTTTTGACATCTTTATCAACCTCATAATAATTGAATCTGCAAAGAAGAGGGCGTTTCTGTAGCCTCAAAATCGATTTTGAGAATGGACCCTATCTGAGCATCCAACCGAATTATTTTTTAGCAGAGGATGTATTCCATCAAGGGGGGGGGGATCTCATGTCTATCCAAAATTTTGTCTTATTCTCTCTTTTTGTCCACTTTTTTCCTGTTTTTAAGATGTTTGTATACTTGGAAAATTAATGGTTTGAGGAACATGAGGATTATTTGAGAATTTTTAGAATTTTGTGCTTCTTCCTTTCTCATCGTGTACTCTTTTTCAAGATGTTAGTGCTTGAAA
Organism: Aspidiotus destructor; assembly: GCA_035079395.1. Taxonomy (NCBI): domain Eukaryota; kingdom Metazoa; phylum Arthropoda; class Insecta; order Hemiptera; family Diaspididae; genus Aspidiotus; species Aspidiotus destructor. The sequence continues at coordinate 21,660,857 of JAVHKZ010000015.1, read as the reverse complement.
AATGGAAGTTTGAGGTACGCATGAATAGTTATCTGTCAAGAGGCCACCCGATTAATTCAATTTTATCGAACGGATGCCATTTTGACAGATGACTCCTCATATACTGTTCGTGAGCGATTAGTTGGTGGTTGGCGCATCCCGACATTCATACACGATTGTAAATGACAAACGAGAAGGTAACCGCATTCTCAAAAGCCGCCAGCTAATCACTTATGGATAATATTGGGGTGTGAGGAAAGAGAATTTCGACTCAAACTATAAGAGAAATGAGAACATGGAAAAGTGTCGACTTTTGAGGTGTATTTTGAAAGAGTAAGAACTTCGATGAATATCAACTCCGGAACTATCCTGTATATTGAAGGATGATGACTATTGAAAATTTTGATCTTCATGCAGTAAGATTTAGAACTGCGACTACTAGGGGTATCGATTCCCATGGAACAGGTTTTCGGCTCTACTCATTGACTCCCATCACCTAGATGTTCAGTTTTTCGTGAATTGGATATACGCCTCTTGTTTTTATTATCTGATCGTTACTTTTCCATGAAATATTTCTTCGACATCCTCATTCCCTCTTTTTTCTTCTCTCGAGTCCGAAACTGGCGAGGTTGATTGCTCGACTGAAGACTACAGCTTGTCATAGTATTTTTGCACCCAGTGCCTATAAAATGGTCTGTTTACATCTCAAGTTCTCCAACGTTTAGTTCAAGATCAACGTTTCTAGTGGACGGGACAATTTGTGAACGTGATATTCCTTTCAAAGCTCTTCCCCACGTTTCTATTTTGTGTTCACGTTAAAATTAGTAATCGTCCACTAATGACATCAAATTATCCACTTCGTTCATTTTCTGGCCTGCGAACCATGTACTAGGCACACTAATCATCTACAGGTGAAGGTGGGCGAATTTCTACATTCTCAGTCTCGCATCACCAAAATCCAAATAGCATTAATATACGTAGTATGCATGAGCGTCTAGCGCCATATCACAATATTATACCTACGCCTATTATGATACACCTCGACAAATTGTATCGCAAATAAAATTGATGAATGACGAGGCGTGTATCAGGTAACATAATTATGAAATGTATAATAATTCCAAACTTTTCAATCGAACAGTTGTATAGGCAAAAACATCTACCCTACTCAATGGGAGTGAATGCTTCATGTATGTGAAGCTGAGACAGTCCAGTACTACAAAGTACAAAAGAAATACAATAGTCGATAATTTGGAAACAAATTGTCATAAAATATAGGACAGGCTATAGAGTGTGTAGACATATCGTTTTACCCCAGAGATAGTTTTAAATAAAGGCCGATACGATTCTCGAATAGAAAGAGCACTACAACGTCTGAAATGTTTACTTAGTACATAAGTTCTACGTACCTCACCTAATGACTTTCTCATTTATAAAATTAAATGCAAACATCAACTCCGTGAAAAGATTGCCGCGCTTCCGGGAATACTAAAAATTTTGTGAATTAAGCAACGAGCCGAATATAATGCAGTATTCGACTCAGTTCGTTCGATTTACTTTCTTAACTGAAAACAAAGCGTATCATTCGAGCGCATTGCCCTATTTTTTCGGAAATGGAAGAAAATTGAGAAACGAGTTGAATGACAAAAGAGTATAATATTGTAGGACCTAGTTAGGTCGACGCCACTCGACTAATTCGCGTATGCCTAGGTACTATAGACATCGTGCTTCGCATATTTTCATCGCCTTCGATATTCTATAGTTCATTAGGTATTATTGTGTTTTTCCCTGACAGTGTTATGGCACCTCACGCAAATCATACTTTGTGGAGAGTGAAAAAAAAAAAATACGTGTACGCACCTTTTCCGGCGTTAAAAAGTCGCTCGTTATAAATTGGCACCTAAATTGAGCGAAGGTGGAGCGGCCGGCAATAATCAAGGCGGCGTTCGCGAGATATTGGCCAATGTCTCCGCGCTTTCCACGCGAGAAATTTCGTAACGCATGAAGTGAGGACAAAAAGATCATTGTTGTCCTAAACACTTGACTGTTTGTTTAGGAAATATTTCGACTAGAGACCTTAAAAAATTCAATCGTCAAAATAACGATATAGTGTATTGTGGAATTTTTTTCGTTGTTGAAGTCTCGGCTGATCCAAAAAAGCTCATTAACCTCAGAAGATGACAGTCCCAGATGAAGCATTTGAACACATCTACATCTCCAAATTTGAGTATAAATTTCGTCGTTAATCTTCAGGCAAATTCAATTGATTTTTGACACAGTGATAAGAATGACATGTATAGGGAATTTATACGGTTATTTATCTCGATTTCAGCAACCAACTATTGTACAAGAAACTCCTACAGCGCCCCAATATACAGTAAATCTAGTAAAGTTTGCCGGATATCATTAGGCACAATGCAATGCAATCGTCGGCGTTGAGGTTAGCCCTCACGTAACGGAAAATTTGAAGACGTCGACTCTACATCGATTCCTGATCAACGTTGAGTTAAGGTCGGTCTAAAATCGACCAACACACATTCCTAAAAGACTAAAAATTGTCTCTTCATAAACGCAACAGAGAAGTTGATTTTAGGTCGATAAAAATTTCGAGATGTCGACGTCGATGTAGAGTTGACCGGCATGTTTTTCCTGAAAACTGAAATTCGACTCCTCATCAACGTAACAGAGCAATTGATCAGAAAATTTTGAGACGTCGACTCTACGTAGATCACATTACATTCCTACAGAATTACAAATTCGATGCTGATGTCAGGTGGACATAAAATTTAGAGAAGTTGACTTGAAATCGATGAGGCAAGTGAGTTGAGTAGGAGGGAGATAGGTGGTGAGCGAGGGGAAGGGAAGCCATCGGGCCAGGAGGTAGGGTGGAAGTGGAGGAGGAAGGCGGCTTCTGATAGACCGAGAGGAGTAGGTATAGGGCTGCCCTTGCCAACTTCCAAAGCAGCCGGCCTGCAAGTGACGCACTGCGTACAGATAAGGGAAGTCAGGCTGGGCCAGTTCTGCCAGATGATAGTTTCAAAAATTCGTATCCTCTATTTTTTGTAAGACCTAAAAACAGATGTCTACGGATTTTGATTGATCCTTTAATAACAATCAGGAGAGAGGTATCTCTCTTAAGAGTAACTGAGGTACTTTTCCCTTGATCGACTCAATATTACGGAAAACTGCAGTATTAACCTATAACGATCAGGAGAAAAGTATCTCTCGTACAAGTGTCCCAGGTACCTTTCCCTTGATCGCAAGAAATCCGCATTGTACGTCAAGTCTAGAGAAAAGAAAACCCTGTATCTTTTCAATGACCGAAATCCGTAGACCTGGCATCCTAGCTAAAAACAGATTTCTACAGACTTCGATTGATCCATTAATAACAATCAGGAAAAAGGTACCTCTCCTAGTGAAAACTGAGGTACTTTTCTCTTGATCGACTCAATATTACAAGACACCGCAGTATTAGCCCATAACAATCAGGAGAAAAGTATTTCTCGTATTGGTGTCTAAGGTATCTTTTCCTTGATCGCAAGAATTTCGCATTGTACGTAAAATCTAGAAAAGAAAACCCCGTATTTTTTTCAAGACCAAAAATCCATAGATCTGGCATCCTAGGGCTGGGCTCAGGTGAGGGTAGTCTAGGGGGAGGGCTCCCCACCTTTGGGCAATGCTGCCAGATGGTATTTTCAAAAATCCGTATCCATCATTTTTTCTAAGACCTAAGAACAGATTTTTACCTATCTATCAATAACAATCAGGAAAAGGGAGGAAAAGGGTCTCTCTCATACGCGTGGCTCAGGTACTTTTCCCTTGATCCTTTTAATGTTACGGGAGCTGCGGTATCAGTCTAAAACGACCAGGAGAAAAGTGACTTTCTCAGTGACTAAGGTGCTCTCCTTGAGCACAAGAGAAAAAATCTATTTTTTTTTTTAGGAGCAAAAATCCGTAGATCTGGCAGCACAGCCTTTGAGACGGTTTGGCCCGCTGGGCGAGCCTGAGGGCAATGAAGTGGGAGGAGCAATGAATCCAGCCGGCAAGTGGCGCTAAGCGTACAGAGAAGGAAGTCTGGAGTTAGGGAAGTATTTGGAGCATCCGCAATTTTGTAGAAGGATAGGGCTGGAGACAAAGGAGGAGCCAGTAAAGAGGAAGGAGATAACTCAGATAGGATGAGAGGCCAAGAACTATGCAAGTGGCGCACGGCGTACAAGAAACGAAAGGGCTTGGCTGAACTGACCAATTCCTCCTTTCCGCCCAAAGGAGAGACCAGGACATGAATGCAACAACCTAGGAAAAACCTAGTCTGCGGCTCAGCTGGTGCAGAAATCTGACACTTGCATTCATCCCTTCGAATGACCAGCCCCCTAGCGATACGTACAAGATCCCCTTCAGTCGGTTGCAATGAGTCTTCATGGTAAGGCAACGGACAGTCTTGGCAATTGGGGAAAGTGGTAGGGACACAGGTGTAACGAACCTTGCATTAGCCGGGACTGGCCAAACGCATGCATCACAGAATGGTTAGTCAGTGATTGGTATTTTTGCAACCCAATCAGCTTGGACATTGACCCCCCGGTTGAGGGGGATGGCCGTGGAAGGGAGAAGGAAAGACTTGCTGGGCTGGCGAGCTTGGCGGAAGGAAGGAAGTTTTAGGTAGGTAAAAGGCTGAACCCGCCCACCCAAGAGGCTTTGGCTGGATGTAGAAAGTAGGCACTCCATAAACCAGGCCGAGCTGAAAGCTTGAATTCATACAAGAACACACGCAGTTCTCACAAGGGCAGCTGGTAGGCAGGCTGTTGGAACGCAGTTTGAAGCGAGCGGTTGCCTGAACTCCGGCTCCAGGAGAGGACTCAGTCAAATGACGGTGCTGCTAGGGCTGACGAGGGCCGGGAACAATCCTGATGGGCTTGAGGAGTATCGCGCCACTTGTGGCCCGTACGCGACTCAGGGGAAGGTAGTTGAAGGGAGCGACCGTCTAATTGGCGCTAAGTCTGGGGAAATTACCTCGAAGCCCAAGAAGATGCGACACCTGGAGCTGGGTGAGGTTGCGTTGGCACTTGGTGCGCAAGATAAGGTTAGGTTAGGAGCCGAGTCTCGGAGGTTTTAATGGTGTAGTGCCTCTTTCCTCCGTGCGCAAGGAAAAAGAAGTGAGTCGATCATGCGGACGTCGATGTATAGTCGATTTCAACAATGCCGACTCAGATGTAGATTTCCAGTCAAATTTGGGTTGAAACAATCGACGCGACGTATGGCCGACGGTCGATATCCCATATAAGAAATGGACGGTCATGAATTGTATCCTTGAACACCTTTTAAACTCCAATCTTTCCTCTGATACGCGTGTCAATGATCGCTCGGTTAGTAATTTTCCGCCGTCAACTCAATGAATTCTTATTTTCAATCGGAGGTACTTAGAACACGCAATTTTCCAGATATCGTTATGTTCGAGTTCCTTATCTCAGACTTTTTAATGACTCAGATGATTGCTGGACGGTTCTCCTTAGCCCCCCTTCCTTCTGTCCGCAGTGTAACTCACTATTCTCTTCTCGATCGATCGTCTTCGCTAATTCTCAATTTCATTATCAAAGATTTCCGTAATTTGCAAATAAAACGTTAGTCACTCAAAAGAACCCATCGAACGTAATATACCTACTATTATTCTAGCATTTCTTGACCGTATTGTGCTAACGAAAAGATCTCTTCTTAAGAGTAGAAAAACTGCCTAAGCTTTATTTCTGCTCACTCGTAAAAATGAAAGATAAATACCGTCTAGTTATATTCAGGTCACTTATTTCCTTCTATGTATTTAAATTTAGGTAGTAAAAACTTTTATACTCGCGCAGACGACGACAGATAATTAAATAATGAATCGTTTACTTCCCTAGACTCTCGTTTTATATCAGATACCTAGGTACTCATTTCCGGATAAACATTCTTAAAATTTAATCGTTCATCTCCTAGAATACGCTGTAATTTTCGAGACTATGTCGAAGTATGATTTACGGAACTGGACTAATTTTACTTTCCACAAGGTAGGTATACGGTGACGGCTAAGCTCGTTATCTCTCGATCAGGTCGTATATATGTATGAATGCAGAGATTACGACGTCGCGCGACATAAAGTTGATAAAATTTCTTTCTTCTGTTGATTAAGTTATATACTGTCGCACGCAGATAGTAAAAGAGACTTATATTTTAGAGAAACTTTTCCGATTTAGCGTTTGACTCGTATGACGCGCACAGGTTGTTCCAAAAACGGGCACAACGTTACGAATGTCATTTCAGCCAAACATTAAAATTCACGAAGTTTTTGAAATACGTCTCTTTTAACTTCGTCAGAGTAAATTGGTATCGTTTAGTGTAATAAAGACTTTGAGTGACTGTATGAGGGTGAGGCCTCGGAATTCACGCTTTCCACGAGTGTTGTAAGAGCAGAAACTAATCTCCGACGCAAATCTTCTTCCTGCTATAGAACGCAATAGTTTTCTTCTCTCGATTAAACAAAACTTAGTCTTACCCTTATTATTTGAATTTGCCTCCTTCAGAATACTAAGCATCAAACAACATTCTTCTCCTTCCTTTTCAAGTTCTTATGGTTTAAATATTTTTAAAATCTTTTCATAAATACTTCGCAAAATGGAAAACGGAAACTTAGCCCGCACAGGGCTTTTATACTTTTTTTGAAGGTCGATTTCTGTCAGACAGAATCTCTGTACTCTACTGCCCCTGACTGCGAGAGTAGAGAACAGAACACCAAGAGTAAAGGTGCATTATCCCACTGATTAAGAGAAATCACGAGGAGGACCAGTAACTTCAAACGTGGGTACCGAGCTGTATAACTTCATTACGGGCTGTAACAGTTCTGAATTTTCACTTTTGGTATTCGAATAGACAACAAGCGCTACGTAAGACTAAACTGCTGTAGACACAGCTAAAATTATTGAAAAAAAAAAAAGAATTTTTTCAATTTTAAAAAATATCCAAAATAAGTTTTTTATAGATAGGCCTATGAGTTAAAAGAATTTTTCAGGCGGTCTTTATCAAGAACAAAGGCAAATTGAAAAAAGAAAGAAAAACGACAGACTGTTGCGGAAGTACTCGTATTTTAAAGACTCAAAATTCAGATTCTAGAATTTTAAGACGAACCTACAGCATCATCAATGACGAAAAAAATACAAAATACTTCTTTGTACAAAAACGATGAGATAATCAGTTGAATTTTTGGACATTGCTTATGATTTTGAGTTGAATTTTGGACCTAAGTATTTTTCACTATTTATGTTATCGTTCAATTCTTTCGCTTCGTATATTAGAAGCAATGAGAGGCTCTTTTTCGCGGATTTTTTCTACTTTTCACGCAGAAAATTAAGTTCCTAGTTTAGGCTCATACTATTATCTCAGTTTCAAAAGGCTCAAACATGTACACTAGTTGATATTTCATCATTCGAAAGATTACACAAGAAGCTTCAGGAGAATCCGAACTTTCGAACTTTTCAAGAAAAGAAAGAACCACCTCTTCTATGATGAAAAAAAAAACGTGCGTCCGAGTGTGATTACTTCTACGTCTTTCGCACTTTCTCGACTCACGAGGCTCAATCTTTCCTCTTCAAGACACGAAGTTAGACTTATTTCTGACAGAATATAGATACATAAAAGGTATTTCAACTAAACGAAGACGTTTCTTACCCACACGCTGAAAAATCTGAATGCTTTCAACGCCTCAGCTTGGAAAAATCGCACTGGATGCACTCACGAACACTTCTTTATCAAAACTAAACATTCGTAGAATCGAGATAAAAGCCACAGTCAATCCTTAAACCGTCGAAGCCAAACCATACAACACGAAATCGATATCAATGAAATTATCAAAAATATCATAAACTACAGAATAATTATATATTATTAATAATTTTTCATTAATAGTACGTCGGCGAGTATACGGAGACGCGTCGAGGACCGGTTCGCGCAGCGTACGCGGACAGTAGTCGTTGCACACAAGTTTTCGTATTCGTAAACCAGGAGAGACGCGATCGCACACCGCACTAGGTCAACACGAAACGATCGATAAATGCGAACTGAGCATTGAACTGGATGTCTCCGGTGCCGTTGCCCATCTCGTCTCACGTATAAGCATACAGGTGAGTTCAGCAGCAGGTAAAAGTACCGGTACACTTGCGGACTCAGGTAGAAACACGTAGTAGACGGGTACGGCATCGGCGTGAGCGATGCCGGTACGCGGATTCCACTTTCGTTGTCGTATCGGCGCACAGGAATGTTGGCGGTGCGCTGCGTAACCGGGCTATGGAGGTTCGAGGAAAAGGATTATAGTGCGAGCCAACTACCTAACTGAACAGCTGAGTCATCCCCTTGATTGCACACGCCTCGGATCTTATCCAAATGGACGCTATAAATGAAAGCTGACGCCTTACGAAAAGTGACTGCAGTTCATACTAAATCCAACAATCAAATCATCCAAGTCGTAAAGTGGCTTCGGCACCTGAGTACTCAACTCACTTCTATTTCTCCCGGGATCTTTTAAAGAATTATAAACTAGTCGTTCTATTGTGAGCTCAACAGTCAAGGTGCTAAGCACGATTGGAACTTCGACAAATAAGGCGGCAACAATGGAAGAAATAGGGAGTCTTCTGTTCACGGCGTGTGCTCAAGAAACGAAAACCAGGTTTACCACAAAACGTACTTACCAGATGTAGAGAATCATGGCTCCATTATGTATTTTTGAATTCAATACACTACAGGTACCATAAGTTTGAAGTTCTCCACGTTGAAACTCATTCTCTCGATTTTGTGATAAGCACCTCGCTCCTCATAGAGCTCGTTCAACTTCTACAGAAGTAGGCACCAGTACCGTGCTGCAAAATCGCGAACCAATACAGTTTGTTTTTTAAAACTCTGTAAAATTTTACTCAGTATAATATTTCAGTGATGATCATCATCAAAAATAGGAATAGAAATAAATTGAAGAAAATTATCCTGATACGGCCTTCGTATATTCAGTTTCGGTTTGTTCTAATCGCCAACCTTTCTTTCTAGCCCACAATTCTTCATTTTTTCAATTCACTAATGATTTCCTTTTCTTTATTTTGTAGGTGTGAAACCTGAAACAAAAAGCGCACATTAGTAGAACCTCAAGATGGAGAAACTAGGTTAGGTTTTTCTCAGAGTTTCATATTCTCGTCCTTGATTATATAACTGAGAAGAACTAAATCTTACGCTATGCGGAAATTGGATTTCCATCCGGTTAGACTCTGTGGTTACTAAGGTCCTGTGCAAGCCAAAGACAAAACGCTTCAGCTTTTGCATTGACTACAAGGACAGCTCTTTAGTTCATTTCCCAGGATCGCATCTATCCCATTAACGCTGTCATGATGATAAGGGTCCTTATGCAGCTGCTCGCTGAGCTTCTTCGAAATGAGTTTCGATATCGGACAATCTATCAAGATGGTGTTCTCTGCCAAGACAATTTTCTTCATGTATTGCTATTTTGAGTATTGATAGAATACTCGTGGCTAGGATATGCGATACTGAACGGTGAAGACGCTTTTGACAGAAGAGCCTTCTCGGACAGGCCCTATCAATATACTCCGCTTCGACGTCAAATCTTGACTGGTGGACGAAAGCGGTGGATACGAGAGTAAACAAACGTGTTCCTGCAGATGTTGGTCATCCTTTGGATCATTTTTACAGCTCGAATGGATGCCTGTCGACAGTGTGGGATCCAACTCAGTTTCGAGTCCAGCCACATGTTAAAATGCTTCATCTCTCATACTTGTGTCAATTTAAAATTCAAGCGGAGGTGAGTATTGTCTGCGTTTATAGGTTCAAAAAGCAGGATCTCTGTCTGACCCTCATTTAAATGAACACCCACCGTGGATGTTGACCTAATCTTGAGGAATTCACGTATATTTCGATTCCATTCCCGAGAGAGTAGGGAACCATCACCTAGTACGTATGAGAAAGGTGTCATTTGCGTATACATAATGAGATATTCACTTCCTTTGTAATGCAATTATATTCAATAATTCCAGATAGCTGAGAAAATTTCATTCATTAGGTGCATCCACTCCCCGTGGTCAAATGCACCATTTATATCTGACGGTCAAAAACCTAATTTTTTGTCGAAGTCTTTGTGAGTATGAAGAATGCAATCTTCACAGCCTCACTTAATGAGTAATTCACAGTGCCAGTTGCACGGGGAGAAAAAAAAATTAGAGGCCGTTGCAGGTTTGCAATGGCAGCGGGGAACCCGCAACCTCCCGCGCTCGCGATGACGTTGGCGCGGAAATGCCCCCTCAGAAAAAGAGTTGGGCTGGGCTCGTCTAAGTATACTGCATGCTAGACCTGATATCATGAAGGCTGGAAATTGAAATTTTCGTAAGTCCCTAAAATAGGTCAAGGTAGATATCATTGATGACGTCATAAAGCATCCCGGCTGGACGATGAAATTTTTTCAAGTCCCTAAAGTAGGTCAAGGTAGATGTCATTGATGACGTCTTAAAGCGTCACACGTCACGTCACGCAGTTTACAGAAACTCCCGGCTGGAAATGAAATTTTCCCAAATCTCTAAAGTAGGTCAAGGTCATTGATGACGTCATGAAGCGTCACACGTCACGTCACGCAGTTTACAGAAACTCCCGGCTGGAAATGAAATTTTCCCAAATCTCTAAAGTAGGTCAAGGTCATTGATGACGTCATGAAGCGTCACACGTCACGTCACGCAGTTTACAGAAACTCCCGGCTGGAAATGAAATTTTCCCAAATCTCTAAAGTAGGTCAAGGTCATTGATGACGTCATAAAGCGTCACACGTCACGTCACGCAGTTCACAGAAACTCTCAGCTGGAAATGAAATTCTCTCAAGTCTCTAAAGTAGATCAAGGTCAAGGTCATTGATGACGTCATAAAGCGTCACACGTCACGTCACGCAGTTCACAGAAACTCCCAGCTGGAAATGAAATTTTCTCAAGTCTCCAAAGTAGATCAAGGTCAAGGTCATTGATGACGTCATAAAGCGTCACAGGTTACGTGATGTCACGCAGTTCACAGAAACTCCCGGATGCGGACGTTTTCTGAGAATGTAACCCCCCAAACAAAAAGGATAGCGGGTCCGAAATTGTGGAAATCAAGTTTTTCTGTTTTTTGGTCACTTTGGACCTGTTTTAGGTCAGATTTGACTAACTACTAGACTTTACAGTCAAACTTTAGAATATTTCAGAGTGATTCAGACTAATGAATTTAAGGAGGGCTCACTTGCTCCACTCGTTTGCCCCGCTTCTTGGTCTAGTATAAGTTCACTTCAGAATATCTTAGGCTAATGACTTTAGGCCTAGTATAATGAAAGCTTCAGAGACCCAAGGTCAATTGTACGGACGGACGGACGGCCTCTTTTCTTGCTCTAGTATCAGTCGAGTTCAGGATATTTTAAGCTAGGTAATAGCTTTTGGCAGCTCAGTTGCAAATTCCAAGAATTAAAATATACCAGACCTAGTAAAATGAAAGCTTCAGGACCCAAGGTCAATTTTACGGACGGATGAACGTACGTACACAAATTTCAGGGCTCTTTCCCTCTTCCTCTTCCTCTCTCTCTCACTCGCTAATGACTTTATAGTGGCTCTCGGAGTTTTCTTAGCTTAGTATGAATTCAGTCACCTATTTTATTAAATTAGGCTAAGCTAGAAACTACTGCGGAGAGGGGGGAGCTCGGACTTTGGAGAAGTTTGCTCTTAATGATATGATATTAGATAAAAGAACGGCTTTGCCTGCACAAAATTGCAAAGGACGTTTCGACTGAACCAGCAGTCTTCATCGGAATGCGGACCATGGATTGACGACTTATGACGTCACAAGCTAATAGCTTCATGACTTTAGGGGGGCGAACGTGTGGAGCGAGTGAGCCACACATATATTAGGCTAAGCTAGAAATTAATGCGGAGGGGGCGCGGGCTCGGACTTTGGAGAAGTTTGCTCTTAATGTTGTAAGCGGACGAGGATTGACGACTTATGACGTCACGAGCTAATAGCTTCATAATGGCTCTCGGAGTTTTCTCAGCCTAGTATAAATCTAGCACACGCCTTGTATATCATTTCATTATATTAGGATAAGCTAGAAACTACCGAGGGGATAGGGGGGACCCCCTCGAACTCGGATTCGCAGATCATACCACGAAATACACCGATATCAGGCACCCAACTGTAAATGTTCCATCAAAACTACTCGCGAGTTTCATAATCCCGTCTCAAAAAAAAGACTCATCATCAGAAGGTATTTATTTGGAAACAGCTTTGTTAATATCACTCAAACAAATGAAATGTTCACCACCAACAGAAGATACAAGTTTTTTATTAGGTACATCTTTGGAAAATCGATCATATTATGCTAGCTTAAAAAATAAGTATTCGTAGAATTTCTTGATACCGTGATGATAGATGCGATATTTTTCCGAGTATCCTTTAGATTGACTTTCCGAATTGATCGACAACATCTTCGCACATTTGAGAAGAGGAAAGAACTGGATTTGAAAGTCAAAACTTACTTACGCTTTTGTATTTCTGTAGAACGCAACTCCATGGTAAAAATTCTCTTCTCTCTTTCTTCCACTCTTTGAATTGTTCTTCATCTTACTCAAAAAGTCAAAGGAAGCGATAACTTCACTTTGTTTTCCTGACTATGGAGGTGGTTTCTGTAGCGTGAGTAATAAAGTAACAATAATATGAAACATTAACCCAGAGCTACTTATTTGACTGCTTTGAATCTACATATCCTAAAAAATAACATATAACTTATGTCATTTACTAACAGATGAAACTCCCTACAACGAAACACTCAGTGCAATCTTAATAATTAGTAAAAGAGATTTGGCTAGATATAATTTTTCCCTATTACAATACTGATTGTAATCCAAACTTAGGTATTAACAATAAATGCAAAAATTAATGGTCAAAAAGAAACTTCAGAAAAAATAGGAGACAAAAGAAGACAGACGTGTAAATAAGATCTATAAAGATACGTATAAAATGTGGACTCCGTACGGTTTGATCCTCAGCCACAGTGGTAAAGAATTTGATTTCAACATTGATCAATTCATTGTTTTTGGAAAGTGAAACAGGAGAAGCGACTTTCGAGGGTCGGTATTACACCATGTACTCTTTATTGCGGGTAAGGAACCATACTCTCATGGGCTCCGATTTCCCTTTCATGGTCACCAATCCACGTTCCTGGAAATTGAATAAGGGATCCCAGTTTTCTGCATCGTTCAAGCATCTGGAAATGAATACAAGAAAGAATAAATGAATAGTACAATGAGTGAGATCATATCCCAGTATCCTAGGAAGTTTGATGCGAGCTTCACTGGTTAGAATTAATTCTATAACTACGCTCGCTGTTCATTACGCATAAAATTTTCGAATTGTTTCTTCTCTTTCTTTCCTTATTTTAAAGTCAATAATTGAAGGAAGAAAAAACAAAGGATCAACGGCAATGACCGCCTTAAATCTGTATGTATAGCTTATACGTAGGTATATTTCGAAACATAACGCGAGAAGCCTACAGCTCATAAGTTATATAGCCCACGATTGTTCCCTTTTCGTACACCTTTGTCGTTTATTAAGATATACAAAGCGTACTTTTGTAGGTATAATATTCAGAAACCGCGATTCTACTCAACGTCCGTCGATAGGTTTGTAATGAAATCCAAAAGAAGCAACCATAAAAATGAGTTTCCTGTTGAAACATCCTAGAAGAAACGGCGATCTAAGTACCTGCTGTAAGGTTTCCTTCGTTTCGTATCGGCTTATATCGAATAATCAAACTTCTAAAGCATTAATACTCGGTTGTTTTCTTATCACGTGTTATTAAATTATACATTTTAGAGTGACTTGATAAAATATTCTTGATAAAATTTAAGAAGAAAAAATCAACGAAATGTGTCGAAAATGGTGGTATTTTACAATTGTCGGGAAAAACGAATACAATGTTGGTTAAAACGAACGATTTGTCTATAATCTCTCGCTTGTCGATTTCGGTATTCTTTTTTTGTTTTCTCGTAAGTTTGTAAACTATTATTATGTCGTTGAAGTGGTTTTTGAACGATATATTTGCGAGTTTGGATCGCGGGTTCCTGCTGGAAAGTAAATCTCGCCAACAAATGGTACAATATTTTAATGCGATTATAGAGCAGTTTCGAAGTAAGCAGACGAATAATACCGGCAAAGAAGAATGTAAATTAGTGAGTAATAGTTGGAAATTATGAATTAATTAATATTGATTCTCGTTCTCATCGAAGTTGTCTGTCCCGGTCCGATAAATTTTTCGTGGCTTAGTTTCTCGAAGGTGTTGAAGTCTCCTCAAGACTTGAGCTTCTTCTCACACTTCATATACGCTAGCCGAACATCTTCTTTATAGAGCCTCCCGAAAATATTGCTCTACTCGAATTACAAACTCTCTCATGATGAGTATCTCTTTGCATTCGATTTTTTTCTCATGAATTACAAATCAAAAACAAATCTGTTATAATCCTCAAGAAGTACACCGACAGTAAAAATAATTCATTCATCGAACTAGCTGAGATCGCAAGCTTTCACAGTAAACTTACCCACGATCAGTGGTACAAAACTAGAGTAGAAGGCAACATATCAAAAATTTAAACATTTGAGGCGCAGTCAAACAAATCTAACCCTAACAGAGTCAGAAAATTTTTTTATGCAAACTTCAACTTTCAAAAGCCCGTTCGACACGTTATAGGAGCTTCTCAATCAATCTAGTAATAGTATTTTCAACGAGCTTCCTAGTGAGCTTATTCTCAGATCGTAAAACTGTTTCTAAAATGTCGAGCAGACCTTCAAAAGTAACTCTTATTCGAAATTCAATTTTTTTTATTTATTTTTTATTTTTTCTTGAATCAAATCTCCAACAACAGCCTAAATTTAAATTCCTTCTTCCTATCGGATCATCCGTTCATCTGTAGTTCTTTATTCTCCCTACTGCCAGGCTTGACCTCGTAAAAGTACCCAGGGCCGTCTTTACCAAATTTGCCGCCCCAGGTGAACGATTTCATGTTAGGTTAGGTTAACAAGTTAAGACATGGACATGTCAACTAGTCAGCACAGAGCACATACTTTTGTGATCAATCTCACTTCTTGCGCAAGTCTTTGTTTCTTTAAATTGATTTCGTTCTTGTTTTTTCAACAAAAAAAATTGTTTCGAAATCCTTGGCCACCCCTAAAATTTTCGCCCATTGGTAAAATCTGGCCCGAAAGTACCTAAACAAATAACGCTCGCTACCAAAGACTAATTTCTGCCATTATCGCAGAATTTCTCAATCGCAAAATTATAATATGTTTCACAGGCCGGCTTCAAAATAAAAGATAAAAAAAGCTTACGCAGCCGCGTAAGCAACACATGACTTTTCACCCTCGCCTGAAACTAAGCATTGTGCTTAAATCCTAACTTCAGAACTCCAACTTATTCTACAAATTATTCCCTTTATGAGACTCAGATATTCTTACTATCCCTCGTCCCCTCATTCATTATTGATCATCACCGATTCTCTATAAGCTGTTAAATTCACGCTCTAATTGCTTTCTTCTATTTCAACTCCTTTTATTTAATATTCTTCAATTGCATATCTGGCCACAAGAGCATCCCAAAGGACAAAAAGATTGGACAACCAAACAGGCAACCAACAACTCATCAGCCAGCTCTCCAAACCACATTCACAAATACATCATCAATGCCTGGTTCAATCATTGGTCTAACCTCAAATCACCTCCAAACTAGCTATTCAACTATAACAATATTCCAATCCCTTGAGACTCCTTGAATCAACTCACTCGCAGAGGAGAAATAATCATCACTAGCCTCAGAATTAGTCATTCTAGATATTGTGTTTTACAATCATTATGTCCCGCAACGTATTCCAGCAATTGACTCAGATTCAGTCATTCTAAACTCACACTCACCCCTCTCGTCCCGTATCCTTTCCTGCAACCCTCATTGGACTTCGTTTAAGAAACTGTGAGTTTTTCAAGTATAGACCAGTAAGTGGGGCGCTACTTTGATCCCGCCTTTCCTCCAGCAAATTTCATATGATGAGGGAAATTATGATCGATATAAAGAATAGAAATTCCATCTGATGACGTCGTATGGTGAGCAGTTCTGTCGTCATCAAAGAGACTTTTGAATGATCGTAGAGTAAACGTTTTCTTCTTCCAATCTGAAGCCTTGGAAAAATTTCGAATTCTGACAATGAGCTACACAATAAATATATATTAGGCTGTGTATGACCTCATCGAGGAAGGCAGTCGCTTCTATGAATGTTGCAATTTTTCCTGTACTATTTACGATAATACTAGCCTACAGTTCGGCACTTCATATCCAGGGCGACATAATTGATTTAAAAAAATGAAATTAGATCAGAAGGTTGATTTAGAGCTAGAGGCCTTGATAAGTTGGCTAATGTGGTCAACTTTCTCGACTCTACAATTACCAAAAGTCATCAATTTAAAAAAAAAAAAAAATAGGCCAGAATATTATTTTCTGGTCTTTTTGCCCTACAAATATTTAATACTGAATTACAATCTGGAATGAAAAAACTTCCGCACTTGCCGAAAATATAGCTGCTACTTCATCGTTTCACATCTGCCTGCAGTCGAGCATTGAGCTTAAATCCTATTTTCAGAACTCCAACTCATTCTATAAATCGTTCTCTCAATAAGACTCACATATTCTCACCATCTCTCGCTCCTTTAATTCATTCTTGATCATTCATCACTGATTCTCTAGCATCAGTCGATGTTATCCTCAGCCACTCCTCTCTTTATTTACGCACGAGCTGTTGAATGCACGCTCTAATCGCTTTCTTCTATTCCAAGTCCATTTTAATATTCTTCATCTGCATACCTGGCCAGAAGAACATCTCAAGAAACGAAAATACCGGAAAATCAGCCAAACAGGTGAAAAATCATCAGTCACCTCTCCAATCACGTTTACAAATACATTATCCATGTCTGGTTCAATCATTGGTCTAACCTCAAGTCTTTTCAAACAAGCTATTCAAAATTAAAAATATTCCAGTTCCCTCAGACTCCTTAAATTAAGTCACTAGCAGAGAAGAAATATAATCATCACTAACCTCAGAATCAATCATTCTAGACTTATACAAGGAAACCTGAAATTTTTTTAATGACGTAGTGATGATCTACAACCTATGAAACGTCGAGAAAGTTTATTTCCCCCTCTTTTTGCCACAATTGTGACGGGTGTAATACTCGCTTTTCTGCGAAAAGTCGGTAAAAGGGTTATAAAATGGTGATCAAGAATATGGCTAAATGTTCAACAAATTTAGCGTCTCTATTCACTCCTGTCTCGCACATTTACTTAGCGCCCTTCCTCATTCTCATCTTTACACAACCCCATCACATCACTCTCTGTACCCTAACAGCCATCCAATCATTTAGCAGGACTACGGGTCACATCGGCCACCCTGCCCTGTACAAAAAATTGATCGCGAAGCTAGAAACTCCACTTTCTCCTTTACAATCACCGAGTACACCTTCACCAGCCTATCATGACCTTGACAACTGATCCTTAATCTCAACGTCTTGGCATCACCTATGAGAAAAGCAACCCTACAACAAACCTTATTAAAAGTAAATCATTCTCTCTCGCCTCAGGATTAGCCACGTTCAACTCACCTAATCTCTCCTTTTCCTTGATCTTCATGACCCTCCGGATATTTGACAGGCTATCATCTTCTCTCATGTCCTGCTCCCTCAAAGCAACTTACTTCCTACAATATGTTCTCACTTACCGGTATCCCGTTGACCCGTTGAACCATGTCGACTCTTAATCGACGTCGATGTGACGTCAAATCGACCCATTATTTTGATAGGTAATCGACACAAATTCGACGTCGATTTCCAGTCGAAATAGTTCCGGGGTATGTCGACCTTGAATCAACCGCATTCGACTGCAAATCGACTAGTTGGTTTCCAATGTATGACTCGAAGTCGACGTCGTTATCAAGTCAATTTAAGGTAAGCGGTTTTCTAGGATTCAAGATCGACGTCATTATCAAGTCGATTTTGGGTAGACAATCTGCTACACTGCTCAAAATCGACGTCGTTATTGAGTCGATTTGAGGTGAGCCTTTTTCTACGACTAAAAATCGACCTGCAATCGACGTCGATATGAAGTCGATTTCGTTGCTTGACCGTTTTAACCGGTAGCGTGCTTCTTAAAAATATAGTAGGTTGATTCCTCCTTAAGTAACTATCAATGCATAACTTATCTGCGAGTAGTGAAGTTCCAGAAAAAAACAGGACGATATGGAGTCGAAATCAAGTCGACACCATTAAACGGAGCTCAAATTTTTTGTAGACTAAGAATTTACGTCGATTTTTAAATCAATTTCGAGTAAACTTCCTCAGTTCCGTGATCGACCGAGAATAGACTCCTTATTAACTGTCAAGTCTAAGTTATTTGACAAAGTTCACATTTTCTGTCGATCAAAAATCGACGTCGATTTCGAGTCGACCTTTTCAATTTTTTATCGACCAGGAGTCGACTCAATTTCGACGCCGACAACGAGTCTACCTCCAGTCGATTTTCGGTCAACATTAGGGCCAAACTAAATTGACTCAAAATCGACTTCGATTCTAAGTCGATTTCAAGTCAACAATGAGAATAGTCGACCGAAAATCGACTGATTGTTGCCGTCGACATCGGGTGCACAAATTGTTCACATTTTTGGTAGCCTGAGAGTCGACGTCGAAATACAGTCGACATGATTCAATTGAACAAAATGTTATCTACGTCGACGATATTTCCACTCCAAATCGACGTAGTCAAGCAGTCGATTTACCTTCAAAATCGACCGTAATGTTATGGCCTTCAGTAGAGATGTTGATTTGACGTCGAATTACAGTCGATTTGGAGTCGACATTGCCTATGACTCGAAATCGACCTTAAATCGACGGTCGACATGGTTCAACGGGACCTTCCACCCGACGTAAGGGCTCTGAAACAGTATCTAACTCCTTCAACTACCTCCGTCCCACTTACTTCTTACCATATCTATTTCGAAGTATTATAATTCGGCTGTATATTGACAGGGAACCTGATTTATCGTGGGGGGGGGGGGTGGGGTGGGGGGGGTGAAAAAACGTCCGCGGCCGGCAATGCTCGGAGGTCGAAAATTTCCCAAGTCCTCCTCGGAGACCGGTGCAGCACCTTTAAATGACTACATATTCAATGTTTCACATACCAATTGGCTCAGCCCCTTCAATGAACCAGATATGCAACGCTTCAAACACCTTAAGACTCAGAACACTCTTCTAAGGTACCCCTTAAATTGGGTTCTTGCCTCCTTTTGTTCAACTCCGATAAAGAACCCGCGAATTTTTGGTAATCATTCGAGCTGATGACCTTGATGTAATAATCGCATTGATTGTTAATAAGAAGAAAACAAATACTACGTACTGAATAGAATGAACATTGAGATGGCGTCACCGAGGAGTTCTTCGAGACAAATAAGTATTTCAAGGAATCACGCTGAGGTAGAGAGGTATATTCGTCCAAGAGAACTCAGTATTCTGTAGTATTTTTAACAGGGAACCTGTTTTATCGGGGAGTCTTTCCGGAAAAAAACGTCCGGTGTCCGCCGTCAAGAAGGCAACCTAACCTAACCATGACCATGGGACTAGGATAAATTTTTGTTTTCGTTCTATCGCTTATGGCTTGAAGGATGAAATTTTTCTATTGTTTTTTCAGATTTTGAAAATCCGTAGATCTGACAGCACTGATAGCCACATTAAAATAGCTCCTTCAAGTAACTAGATATGCAATACTCCATACACCAATGGGCCCAGCCCCTTCCACGAGCACAGATATACAACGTTTCAAACACCATAAGAATCATAAAACAGGTTCCTTGCCTCCTCTCATTTAACTCCGTGAAAGAATCCGTAAGTTTTTTTCAAGAAGTATTTCACTCAATTTTTCGAGAGGCATTGAATGTATTTAGCGCGGCAGACTAGAAGACCTTCGAATAGAAATGATAGTTTAGAGAAGAGAACATCGGTAGAAAGACGCATAAGAGTAAAATGAATTTTGTAGACCCATAAATAGAGACAGAAGAGGCTGGCTTGTGAATTTTCATACTAAGGTGAATACTTTTGAGACTGAAAAGGCAGACTTCAAGATGGGAACTTTTGATCCATCAAAATAGGTCTAAACAAAGGAAACACTACTCATGACTTCAACCTTATCATTGGATCTGTATAGTCTATTTAAGGTATACAAGCGTTTTTTCGGGCGTTATAACAACCCAGCAATTTTGTCCATCTGTTGTTCGATCTTAGGTACTCGTTTCCTTGTTTCTACAGGTATAGTGCCACGAATAAATCTTTCGGGAATTGATAACGTGATTAAAACCCACAACTTCCTCACGATACACACATCGAAATCTCTATATATCTGATTACCCGCATTTTCTGGTTTCAGGTCGTTCTAGCAGCAATAGAGTTCCACGAAAAAGCTAAATCAGGCAACGAGAACATTTGTTTATGCGGAAAGTACCACAATATTCTATACGTCGCGGCCAAACTATGTCATCAATGGCACCTACAGGACACGGATGTAGTCTGTTCACTGCTCACTTGCATTTACAATTGCGAAAAGAGCTTCGAGAAATTTTTCGAATGTTCGATATTCGGAACTAAAGTGACTCAGCTCATTTCGGGTTGGCGTAGCGACTACCTCACTCACGACGAGAACGTGAGCGCTTCAACCTATTTTCTCAAGCACGCGATAGACGGTAGACTCGAGTTCGTATACGACAATAATATATGTAACTTCATAGACGTTCCGATGCATTCGTACGAAAAAATGTCCCCCCTAAAAATGGCTGTGAAAGCTGAAAAATGGGATCTAGTAATGCTAATGATAAAATACGGAGCGGTTACGCATTTGTCCAGGTCCGCAGGGTATCAAGAAATCTACCGGTACTCCTTGTTCGATCTATTTGTTCAGAAATTGGAGAAATATCACAATCTATGCTATTACCAATCAACCTTAATGCTCGCTTTCAAGCTTTTTGTCAGCACGATTTCGTCGTTATCTGCCGCATGGACGTTGGAGAACGAGGGGGATGAAGATGCCCGTACCTGGCCGGAAGTGATAAGCCTATTCCACGAGATTGGGATAGAAAACAAACGCGAGCCGAGGAGTTTGAAACACCTAGCTAGATGCGCTGCTCGAGAACACTTAGCCCAGAATCATCAACTACCAGCTCAACACAAAGAACTAGGCATACCGAAGATTTTAGAATCTTATCTCAATTTGAATTTTTACTGAATAAAATTTAGTTTCTGTTTGGACGAGATACCTGTATGCATCTTCCGAAACGTTGATTTTTCCAAGTTCTCCAGTCGTTTCGGTTCTACTCGTCAAATTCACCGTGTTGCCAAATAAACAATATCGCGGCATCCGTTGACCTATGACACCGGTAACAACTTCTCCAGAATGTATACCGATAGTTATTCGCTGTCACGGATTATAAAAATATTTGAACGAGCGAAATTAGTCATCGGAACATCGTCGTAAACTAGGTTTATAATTATACATGCATGAGAAAATTTAAATTACCACCGGCTTATCATCTACGATGACTTCTTTACACAGATCCATCATATCAAGCGCCAGGCGCGCGATACATCTAGCGTGTTGCTGGCACGGCTCCGGTAGCCCACTCACCGCCATATATTTGTCTCCTACTGTTTCAACCTGGAATTGAATTATAGGAAACACATTATCATGCGAGTCTTTCGACAAGATTCGCCTCGTATCTTTGTATTGATATGCATACTTTGAATACGTTAGGATTTTTCTTCGGGTCGGTTAGGGTGTCGAAGGCGGTATACAGCTGATTTAGCATGCGTACGATCTTCATGGCTCCGTTCGAGTCCGAATTTTCGGCACAGTAACTGCTAAAGCCGACGATTCCTGAAAATAGTAGGGTAACGCAATCGAATCGTTTGGGTGGAACTGGTCTTTGATGTCGAAGCTCGTTCGCCACGCTTATAGGTAACACCGAATACAACAAACTGTAAAAAATAATATAAAAATGCGAAATTTTAAACAGTTTACGAAAATAAAAATGCCTTTTTTTTTCAACATAACGACCACGCTAAGATCTTAATAAGGAAAAGATCGTTCTTTCTATACAATGAACGATAAATTTGATAAGTTGGTCAATTTTTTTTTTTGGACTACCTGAAGAAAATTTCGATAGAATGTTTTTTTCCCATTACGAGTCATTCATGGAGTTTAATGAGGTCGACCGGAGGGAGTTTTGTGTTAAAAATTGATCTTGAGCGGTTGGAAAGATAGACAGGAAATGATTTTCTGAGGTTAAGAAAGGAGACAGATGACCACAGCATGGCAGTATTGATATGAGAATAGAGCAGAAAACCCAATGAGAAAGAAGGAATTGGTTGAGCGGGCGTGCCCGATTGTCAAATGTGCTATGACGTATTTCTACATGGCAAGAGAAACGTATTCAGGAAAACCGAGGTTCGAAAAATTTTCAATTAAACGAAGTTTATCGTAAGTTTATCGCGGAGTTGAAACGACTTATACGATGATGAGATGATTCGAGGACAATAGTCAGACTGCAAGTCGTAGGCCGGAGAAGGGAAGGGATCAGTGATTGAGGACAATAGCAAGACTTGCTTAGTCCCTGGGTTCACTGCGTCGTATGCCGGAGGGTCGATAAGGAATCCAGAGGAAAGCAATCAAAGATACAGATCATGTTCAAGTAAGCGGGAGGATGAGAATGCGCAGAACAATAAAATTGGCAAAAAGAAAGATAGCCCCAAAGGAGGGATGATTCACGGGTAGGGAAGAGAAACAAGAGATGAGTAAGACAGGAACAAATGGCAAACACTTCAGCAGCGTAATAGAGGAGCAAATTTTTCCATACATGAGCAAAACTTTTCCATCAATAGAGAAGGCACGTTCAGGTTTGGAACCCGATTTGGATCTACCTGTTAGGTAAAGCACAGGTTGCGAGAGGGATTTTCATGTAACTATTGAGGAAAATGATGAAGGCTTTATGGGCACATACCGTTGAATGCTGATAAAATGAAGATAAGTGGCCAGTAGTAAGATCTCACCGAGGTCAAGAGGGTCGCCAGAGGCACCGTTACCATTTTCTGTCGCCCAAGCCCAATCCACAGCCTACACGCGGCGACTCTGTTAAGCCAAGCAACATAGTCGGGTGGCGGCTAATGTAGATGGATGTAGGAGAAGGATAACTCCGAAATCAAAACCTATTTAGGAGAAGTAAACTCCGATCAAGAAACCTAGCCGAAGCCACTATGACAAAAGTTTTCACTTCACCTCATTGCAAGTCCGGGTATCGATGAAGCAGAGGAGCTGAGATATAGCAATGGAGAAAGTAGGTCACAGACTGCTGCCCTGCAGTGGAAGTTGGTTCTTCAAAAGCTACGGGAAGTATAACCCTGACAGAAATAGAAAGACAAAAAAGTGGGTGAGATGAGTACGGTCTATTTTGAGGTGGGTCAGGATGACCTTTTTCAAGTCGGAGAGAACGGTTTGAAGTAGGCTATGGAATTGAAGATTTTTCAACAGATCGAAGCGTATTGGGAGGGAAATCAAGCCATGAGGAGAGGATGAGAGAACAGTAATATAATATGACATCTTACGGGGAGCAGGGGAGGGGTCAATCATAGAAGGTGAACGCAGTGACTGCTTTGCGGCGGAGTCAATCAACCACGACATGTTCTTTACAGGGGCGTTCCGAGAGGAAATTATTGAGGGAGGTGAAAACGCAATATTTTGCCAAGTGACTAGGAGCTTCAGTCTGCGCTCAAGAGAATTGGTGAAGTTTGAAAATCAACATTTGCCGACCGGCTATAGATTTGCTGACTGACCGCAAAGTCAGGGGGGTCTCACACCCCCTACACCCCGCTCCTGGTTCTTTAAGGCCCATGTTGTCCCAGAGATATGGGATAAGGAAGAATTTAACGACAGTATACGGATGAAGATTCGTCAGAGGATAGGATTGGTAGAATGAAGATCTTGGATACCAAACAAGTATGAGAGAGAATCGGATAAAATATAACCAATTTGCGAGAAGGAGAGAAGCGCATGCGAAGAGGGAGACAGGTAAATGTAGCGATGAATTCGGCAGTGAATATGGACATGGAGCTTCTGATGAGGAAAGATGAATGTTATCCTGAATGAAGAGTGCTTATCCCGTTCTGGTTCCCGCCGTTGACCCATCCGTATAGCAAAGAAGGTGCGAGGAGAATCCTGCATAACTAATTTTGTTGATGTGTCGTTTGTACATAGATTTTTTTGGAGATTTCAGCAAGATCAAGCGAAAGTCGGGATAAGGCTTAAAACCCAGAGTATGCCGACAAGGGATTGAAACGACAGAATGATTGAACTATACCTGGACTGAGAGACCAGAAAGTTAGCAGTGAGTGAAAAAATGAGAACCTTCTTTAGCGCAAAAGCCAGTCAAAGCCGGAAGACTGAATGGAGTCCAGCTTATTTTGAAGAACCGCAATCAAATTGGGAACGAATTGGACTGTAATTTGCAGGAAGTGTTTGCGGTTACGGCGTTGAAGTCTGTTTCTCCTAAGATTTTAATACGAGAGGTCTACGAGATTTTGGAGTAGGAATTTACGGCTTAGAAAATTCAAAAAAGTAATAGAAAGATGCGACACATCATATCTTTCAGGAGCATGTTATAGAGTTTACAGGAAATTAAAAATCTGTTCATCACCTATCGGTTTTCTTCTTTTCGCTATCCAATTCACGATACGTTTGTTGAAGTTTATCCGTAAGAAATTCTAAATTTCTCGTCAGTTTGTAATCCGCCTCGAACTGCTCGGACATGAGAACAAGTTCTCTGGTTGCATCGTGCAAAGGAATATCGCTAATGAATAAATTTCGCCTGGAAAGAGAATCACAAAAAATAAGCGTTAGTAAAAATATCCGTTCTCATTGATCATAACTGGAGACCAGATTTTTCAGCAAGAACATGGGCAATATTCAGTAAGTCTACTTATAAAAAGGCGGATAAAATTCGCGTTTTTTAGAACATTCTTCCATTCTCAATAAGAATAATTCAATTTCCGACCTCCTGATTCTTTACCAGAACTAATCAATTTTGGAAGTCAAAATTTCCAAGTATCAAATGAGAGCTGCTTCATTTGGAACAGTGCTGCCAGATCTACGGATTTTTGTAGCTCGAAAAAGATACGGATTTTGCGTAAAATGTGACCTGTTCCGAGATAAGAGCAACTAGCAATAAAACGCAAATCTCCCAGGAGGGCAAAAACGGAGTTCAATTGCTACCTTTCGGTGCTGCTAGATCTACGGATTTTTGGTCCTCAAAAGTAAGGATTTTGCGTAAAATACAAATTTCTTGCGCTCAAGGGAAAAGTACCTTGAACACTTACATGAGAGATACTTTTCTCCTGGTCGTTATGAGATGATACTGCAGTCTTCCGTAAAAATCGAGTCGATCAAGGGAAAAGTACCTCAGTTACCTTTATGAGAGAAACCTTTCTCCTGATCAGTATTGATAAATTGGTCGAAAATACAAATTTCTTGCGCTCAAGGGAAAAGTACCTCAGGCAGTTACATGAGAGATACTTTTCTCCTGGTCTTTATGAGAGATACCTTTCTCCTGATCAGTATTGATAAATTAGTCGATAATACAAATTTCTTGCGCTCAAGGGAAAAGTACCTCAGACAGTTACATGAGAGATCCTTTTCTCCTGGTCCTTCTAGGCTGATACTGCAGTCTTCCGCGAACATCGAGTCGATCAAGGGAAAAGTACCTCAGTTACTTCTATGAGAGATACCTTTCTCCTGATCGGTATTGATAAAGTCCGTCAAAATCAGTTTTTAGGTCGTACAAAAAATGACGGTTACGGATTTTTGAAAATATAGGGTGCGCCAAAAAGATGTTAACAGTCAACCGAGGAACTCCACAAAATTGTCGCGGAGTCCTCTCGGAGTTTTTCGTTCATCTGTTAACATCTTTTTGGCGCACCCTGTATATGGCTGCACTGCTATCCTTTCCCTGGAACAGGTACTTGATGCTAATAGCCCTTATTTCAGAACAAGTCACAAATACGGATTTCTTATGCTCAAGGTAAAAGTATACCTTAGTCACGCATATAAGAGATACTTATCTCCTGGTCGTCATAGGCTGCACATTGCAGTCTTTCGTAAGATTGGGTCGATCAAGGGAAAAGTACCTCAGTTACTAGAATGAAAGATACCTTTCTCTTGATCGTCGAGATGAAATAGTCTTGGAAAAAATGGCAATACGGATTTTCGACCATTTCATCTGGCAGCACTGATTTGGAAGTCAATTTTGATGATAAACAAAATTACGTCGCTTCAGACTCAAATTTATGAATTCATAGACAGAAACTAGCCTAATTTTATATTTCATTCCGCACCAAAATCGATTATTATCTCATCAATTCTATTTTAGGCCAAACTTGAAAACTGTTCTGGCAAAAGTCACTCAATTTTTTGCTAAAAATTACCTACTTCTATAGACGACGTTCAACCTTCGAAATTTATCCAGTTTTCGGTACTTTTCTGGAAAATATTTGTTTCCCAGGCTTCACTATCATTGAGACACGCTATTATTCATTTTTAAAACTTCCCGTTCACACCAAAATGATCCGCTGTATGCCAAAGAATGCGAACTCCACTTATAACTACTAAAAATTCAGCGAGACTTACCTGGTCAAATCATCTAAATTGACAACACTAGGATAACATAGGAATAATATCAGATCGTCCTCTGGAAGATACAACATTTGGCCCTAGAAAAATTAAAGGAATATTGTAATTCAGAAATTATAATCGAATCCAAAGAAAATAGACACATAAATATTGAATTGTCCCCGGCTCTAGAGACAAGCGAAGAGGGGCAGCTGCATTATTAGTCAAAATCATTGAGGCTGTTGTCCTTGGAAAAGAGTGGTTGAAACTAGGTCAGCCTTGCGCCGGGGCTGATTGGATTTAATTGCAACTAGTTAGACAGTCACCTACTTTCGGATCTCTTTCGTTTCTTTCCTCGAATGGGGACAAATGAAGAAAAAAAATCTTTGAAAAGAGAGGTCAAATAGAGAAATGTCATAACTTTAGATCGATTAGTCAGATGATATTCCCAATACTTACACGATTACGATTCCCATCCTTTGCGAAATATGTTGACCAAAAATTTGAAAAAAAAAAACAATCAACTTCGGAAAAAAGGAGCTTCTGAGTCAAAATTATGAAGAATAAAAAAGATTTGTCTAAGTCTTGAAAATACTAACAGACAGGCATTCCGAAAGCAAACAGTACAGGTTCTAATCCAGATCAATACAATTGGGAACAAGTTTGGGGAAAAAATCCCGCCTACTCTATTGATGGAAAAGTCTTGCTCCCGTAGGAAAAACTCCGCCTCCATAAATTATTCTGCCATCTACTTATTCCTGTCTTACTCATCTTTTGCGGCTCTTTCCTGCCCGTGGATTACTTCCCCTCTGGGACTCTTTTTCCTCTCACAGACCCTTCTGTTTTGCGCATTCTCATCCTCTTGCACTTTTGAACATGTTCCTTAGCTATCTTTAAGGTGATATGAAAAGCAATATTTCTCCAGGGTTTGCCCTTCTTTCCTTCTTCAATTCCCAATCTTTCAAAATACAGTAAGTGTCGACCGAAAGTTCGATACTACCCAGCTTACCCCCCCCCCCCCCACAGTAGCTGTCGAAGCTGTCGAAAAACTATCAAAACGCATTCCTGGCAAAATCTACCAAGGGAAATTTTTTGACATGTTTCATGTCTTTGTTCTGGGCTCATCCCTATGGGAATTTTTCCCTGTGGCAGTGATTCTTAAATCTGCGAGTCCGAGTTCGAGTTTCTAGCTTATCCCAAGATAATGAAAAGGCGTAGGCTAGATTTATACTAGGCTAAGAAAACTCCGAGAGCCATTATGAAGCTATTAGCTTGTGACGTCATAGGTCGGTGACGTCATAAGTTTGGTGACGACATGAGTTCGGTGACGTCATAAGTTCAATAACATCATAAATACGGAGACGTCATAAGTTTGGTAACGTCATAAGTTCGGTAATGTCATGAGTTTTGTGACGTCATAAACTTGATGACTTCACCTCATAAGTTTCATGACGTCATGACTTTGGTGACGTCATACGTTCGGTGACGTCATAAATTCAATGACGTCACAAGTTCAGTGACGTCATAGGTTTGATGACGTCACCTCATAAGTTCGATGACGTCTTAACTTTGGTAACGTCATAAGTTTGGTGACGTCATAAGTTTGGTGACGTTATAGGCTCGATGACGTCACCTCATGAGTTTGATGACGTCATAAGTTTGGTAGCATCATAAGTTTGATGACGTCGTAACTTTGGTGACGTCATAAGTTCAATGACATCAAAAGCTCGATGACGTCATGAGTTTGGTGACGTCATAAGTTCAATAATAACATCATAAATATGGGAACGTCATAAGCTTGATGACGTCACCTTATAAATTTGATGACGTCATAAGTTTGGTAACGTCATAAGTTTGGTAACGTCATAAGTTTGGTGATGTCATGAGTTTCGTGACGTCATAAGCTTGATGACGTCACCTTATGAGTTCGATGACGTCACCTCTTAAGTTTTATGACGTCATAACTTTGTTACCGTCATAAGTTCGGTGAGACAATCTCAAGCCTTTCAACTTCTGTCGAAATGAGCAAAAGTCGACACTTTTCCCATTGCTCCTTAGTCGCGCTGTACTCACGCCGACTGTCGAAAAAGTGTCGAACACCTATTCAAATAGAATAGTGTCAGGGTCGAAAGAGTGTCTCACTCGACAGATTGGATTTCTCTCCTCAATTCGAGCCCAACAGCGCTAGCTTCACATCTGAGTACTTTTGCCAGCCTGGGGATGACGCTTGGGAGTCGAAACGTCCCCTTCTTTCAATGTTATCGAAAATAAAAAGGGGGCCTAGTGCCTTTTTCACTCCTTGAGTAATAAATGATATGGGTATTGTAAACTTAAACTGGGACTACTTTCATAAAATTTCAATAAATTCCTATAATAAATGCCTTATTTTAGATATTTCATCATCTCCAAATTTTGTCCTTCTGATTTTTATAAAATCACTTGATTTTAATGACATTTTCAAACCGAAAAAATTCATCTCTTCTTCACTTGTACTTCTACAAGATCTATGAAATTTCCACCTGAACTGAAATAATTTTTCTAACCGCAATCTCCCCATATTCACCTACCCGTTTATTCTTTTTTCTCCCCTCTTCCTCCCTCTTTCTTCGACTCTCAAAGCTAAACCTTCATTTCTTCATCATCACTTGATACCGTGTTTCTCAAACTGAGGGCTAAACCCCAAAGTCCTCTTTAAATCCAGGTAATAATTTTTTCAAGTTTCTTATCAAGGGAGAGAAAAAAAAGCGATAGAAACATTAAATTGTTTTCTAAATAGCACAAAGTCCATGATTTCTAACTGCAGGCTAAAATCTGTCAACTTCCCCCGCAATCATACATTCGATTCACATTTTCGCAATAAAAATTCCGCCTAAAGCCGAAACCGGACTCACGATATTCGATATTGAGTAATAGGTTAACGTACGGTATTCTCATCACTCATTATTACATCAAATGGCATTTTCTTAATTTCGCTTCATCAAGATACGAGGTCTAATTACGATAAAACAAAGTACCTACATATATTATTCTTACTTTTAAACGTAACGTCGCGAATTCATCGTTGGCGTGTGTCCGCATGAGGCCGGGCTTCGTACGCAGCACATAAACGGTGTTAATGTGAGCGAGAATATTGTTAAAGGTCAAGTCCAAATGCGGTCTAACCTGAAAATTGAATCGCGCTAATTAAAGATTCTTAACCTAATAGAAACCTACTTCTGTATAGCATGTAACTTAGAATTATAGACCATTTTCAGTCGTAATTTCAAGTTCGTAATATAATCGATATATCAGTCCACGGTGCAGTGTCCGGCAACATACGTCGTTTTGCCACGAACGCTGTTTTGTAATAACACGTATATAAAATTATGGATCTACGCTCGGTCTACATTTTAATCCACAGAAGAAGAAAAATCTACGATGCTTACCGCGTTCAAGATATCGGTAAGTTTGCAGTTGTGCGAGCCGGCAAGCGGAATTACTCTACTTATGGCCGAACCTGTCTGTAGAATGTTTAAGTGTTTGTCGAACATTAAATGAAATGGAAATACTTTACAGAATGTTTCTGGACTGATTTTTGGCTCTATAATCCGAGGAAAAAAACAAGAAATATATAAAGATAGTAGACAACGATAACTCGTTAAGTGAGACCAAGTAGAAAATCAATACTAGGATGCATTTTTGTACACTTTCGAACCTTGAGACAATATTTCAACTTCGGTGATCTGTTGGTCTTGTTCTTGCTTCTGATTCGATTGCTCGGTTATGAGGAACTGTACATGGTCGCAATCTTTTTTAGTCTTCACTATTTCCACTTCTACCTCGGTGTTGTGTAGTTTACTCGCGACAGCCTGAAAAATTATTAGTTCCGGTATCATCCGCAGTCTCGGCTATTGAAAATTGTCTGATTTACTTACTTTTACAATCCCGATGACAATATATTCGAGACCTGGTCTGTCTGAGTAGTAGTGAAGTAGAAGCGCTTTATCTCCTGGTCGTTCGGTGCATCGGAATGATGGAGCTTTCATACCCGGATATAGAGTGCCCAAATGATCGTGAAGCGCATCTAAATTCTGAAAGAAAAATTAAAAAAGATGAGAACAAAATGTCGACAGTGAAAATGTCTTGCTTTTCCTTAATTTTGTCACTCGCTCTCTCTCATCATTCTTTTTACGACAACCTCTTGTGTTTTTGATCCTAATCTTCCCTCGTTACTGCCATTCTTTTTCGTACTAAGCTCGCCTTCTGTTTTCTCTAGAGTGATTATCGCTGTTGTGCTTTATATTAACGATTTACCTGTAGGAAATCCCGCGGCGTGGCTCCGAGCACTTGCAGGATTTTATCGTAGCCAGAATCTTGGCAAAATTCGAAAAACATCTTCCCGAAAAGTTCGAGAATTGCGTTCGCTTGCATGTCTGCGTAAACAAAGGACGACGTATATTATTTCGCCTTCGTGGACGCAATTTTCGACAAGGTGAATAATAATTCGAAGGACTCACTTAATACTTCGACAGCAGCTCCAACTATGTTGTACGTCATTTCGTCGTCGTATATTTGGCGCACTAGAAACTGCCCATCCATCGTAACTTCGGCGCTTTTCCTTAACAACGAAATAAAATTGAAGAAATACACATATGGAACACTCGAATAGGAAGTTAGGTATGTACTTAAAAACGATGCAAAATTTTAAAATCGAATCAAACCTAAGCTAAGCTAAAGTTTTAATTTTTATACTGATCGGCAAATCATTTTTATTATATATTTTTACCGGGAGCTATTCAACCACACAGGAGGTTATTAGCGCAGGAATAAGTATTGGAGTTGAATGGATTTACATGATATGCGAACCAGAGGATGTTTGAGAGTCTTACTAATTGGTTCTTAGTTGTTGGAGATGGTAGAGGAGGCTAAAGAATTGACAGAATATAAAATGAACTGCGTTATGCAAATGCCGTCCAAACGACACTCTGTCATTCTGCGTAAGGGTTCTTTGAATGCGTTAAGTAAAACCCATCCAAGCGTAAAAAATTGTCACTTGGATGGCTTTTGCATAACGCAGTTCAAATGATAGGTGGATAATTAGAGAGCCTGAGGAATACTTGAGTTCGTAGAGCCTAAGGAGAAGGAAAAAGTGGGTTAAACGTTGTGCCCTTTTCTTTTAGTCGTGTTATGACCATTTTTCCATAACGTGAGAAACGCATTGAAGAAAACCGGGGCTCGGCGATAATCAAGTTCATTGTGAGGTTGAGAAGACCAAAGGTTGTACCATGATGAGAGAATTGGAGAACGATCGTCAGATTCTAAGTCATCTAGGCGGGAAGGATCAGTGATTGAGGAGGAGAACCCTACTAGGTCCACTTCGTTGTATTTCGAGAGACCGATATGACCAGGAATCCAGAGGAAGACAATCACAAATGAAGATGGAAGAGGTGTACAGAAAGGAGAGAATGCGTTGAACGATAGGGTTGGAAGAGAAGCGATCTTGCTTGGCTCAAAAAAAGGGAAGAAAGTCGGAAAAGAGTAGAAATTCAAGGATAGGGGAGGGGTCAGGCAGCAAAAGATGCCAGATAATTCGAGAGCAGCATCATTCGGAAGAGCCATATCTCTCCATAGACAGAAGAGGCGTAGCCAGTTTTGGAGCTCATTTTGGACCAATCTGTGAAGCACAGCTCGTGAGAGGAAGAATCATTACTCATCAGCAATAATGACTTTGATGAGTCTCGTGTAGATTACGTATGGCGGTAAGTTATGGTCGAGTCGAATATGAGGTGCCAGGTACGCCCATGGAGGATTGGATGAGTAGATAGGCAGAAGAGGCTTAGCTTAGAAGGGATTCTAATAAAAGAAGTGTATAGTGTTGAGAGCGGAGGGAGGGGAGATAGATAGGGAGTTAGGGAATTCAGTTATAGACGCAAGAAAGTAGGAGTTAAGCGATCTAGAGGAGGAATACCAGTCTCAGCACCTAGGCTGAGTGTGAGGCTAGTGCACATGGCACTGAGCCAGCAGATTGTGTTGCATCCAATGATTTTAGGGACGATTACATCATCATCTTGGGGACTCATATTCCAGTTGAGAGAAAATTAAAAACTTGTACAGCTGAAGGAGGAGCTTGTGACTGCGATCAGTACGAGTGGGCGAAAGATACTTAAAGACATTCAGTAAAAGTTTGGCCGTGGAAAATCCAGGAGTTTTTGGAATTGAGAGCGAGACCAAAAAATTCAGAGGAGGATCGAAGGCTGATCTTGAAGTTTTGGAGTGGGAGTATAGGAGGAGGGGAAAGACGTAAGTGACTTATGGAATATACCTAAGTAAAATGGTTTTGATGAATTACTGTTGGATATTGAAAGATGATGAAAAATTTCTCAGAGGAGATTTATACTATCGTTATTACAGTTTACGGAAAAAATTATATTTTTGACGTTCATTCTTCCTCGAAAACTCATTGACGTCATGGGATAAATGCTCACGACTTTTTGTACGCAACACCGATTATCGCATTTGCTTCATAACCGACTTCTGACGAAGGGGCACGACACTTCTGATTCTTTTTCACAGACAAGTAAGTTTACCAAGAAAAATCATCTCTAATCGATAGAAAATTTAGTTGCCGTTTCAAATTCAAAATCATTCGCGCCTCATATGGAAATATTTTAAGGTTTTTTGCGATCTAATCAACACCTGAAGACTCCTGGCTTCTGGATGTGCTTGACTGAGAAAAAGACTGTCACATGAGGACTATTTTAAGAATTACAAGCGCCACTAGAGAAGAAAGTATAACCAAAGCAATAAATTATGAAGATTGAAGATTTGCCTATAGGAACGTTCAAAAGGGGAATCGAACTCTTTCCGACCGGACAATATTTTGTGCAACGTTCATGAAAAAATCTGCCATTGAGAAAAAAAAAATCTAAAAAAATTGCTCAATTCTTGGTTGAGTGGAATTGATAAGTGAAAATGAGTGAGAGCGGAGTTTGTCAACTTTTATAATAATGAAATGATGTACTTCACAACTTTTTCTTTAATTTTGCAAGTTGGAAGACATGGCACTGATCAGTAACCATAACATAATACCAAAATTATCAGCTGTAAAATTGGTTGATAGACTTGAAATTTTCAAATCTAAACAAATGTACAAATCGAGTGAGCATGGAAAAGATTTAGAATATGTTTCAGCTCTGAATCATGAGTTATTGAGCGGAAGACTGAATCAATTTAATATGAGGTCATTCTTGGTCAAGCTGGCTGCAATATTTCTGAATTTTTCATGATAGGGACGTACTTAGCATAATGTTAGAACTATTTTGTATTTGATTGATTTTGACTATTCTTCACACATTCAAGCAAACATGACCCAAAAGCCAGGCGTAAGAACAAATGGAAGGCCTGGAGTATTGAATTTCAATCAGAGAACTACACTCATGAGACAGTATTATATTTTTACTCGTCCAGAGTTGGCCATGCGCCGAAACGCATCGCTTCAAATTTTATTATAGGGCGAAGTAAAGATGATCTTGCTTACCTATATACCTTGACTAGGATAAGATCACTGATGACGTCTCACTACGCAACGGGCAAGCAATTTTTTGTAATAGTGAAGGACGGAGGTTCAAAGTTCGAGTCTAGAATACTGCATGTTAAGCCTTGTACAGCTCAGTATACTTTACTTTATGCCTGTTATAGTAGGGGCTTTAGTAATACAGCCTAGCATACTGTAGATTAGACCTAATGTAGCCCAGTATACAGTATGTGAGCCTAGACGTAGTATAGTGAAGGCTAAGGTTACAGGTCTCGAAGTTCGAAACATTTCCAAGTCTCTAGGGCAGTAAAGCCTAATATACTGTGTAGCCCAGAATATGGGATTGAAGGGTAAGTATAATGAAAGTTAAGGATTTAAAAATCAAGGCCATTGATGACTTCACAAAGGTGAAATTCCCCCCCCCCACCCCTCCAACAAAACATGTGGGGAGTTTGCATTAAAAAAAAAAAGATGAAGGAGCAAAAGGAATATCCAGAACTATGATTGTTAAATCCTACAAATTGATTCGATATTTCGACCAAAAGTAAAAATCAATTTAGTTTCTACCAACTCGAGCGCAAATCAAGTCGACTCAAAATCGATTGCTCCTTTTTATCCACAAGCCAACGTCGAGAATCGACTGGATTGATAATGATTGAACAGTACATCACACATTGGCAAAAGACCAGCAGACGACATCGTCATCCTGTTGATTTCAAGAGTACAGTCTGATAAAATTTCAGAATTGCGGTAAAAACAGAGTCGACTTCTGATACCAGATTTGAATTGCTGACTGAAAATCGACGTCCAAATTGCGTTAATTTGACCGCATAACAACACTGGTCAAGCATAATCAAGATTTTCAACCACCCCTCACTATATGAGTATGACGGCACATACGGTCTGCGAGTAGCGAAGTCACCCAACTGACAGAATGCTACAAGGGTGTGACTGTGAATCGACTCTAGACAAACGTTGATCTGAAGTCGACCGGTATACATTCTCAAAAAAATAAGAATCGACGAGCAATCGATAAAACAGAACAGTATTATTTCAGATCTAAAAAAAGAGAAGTCCACTCAAAATCGACTCATTTATAAATTATGAGGATTGAAGATTTGCCTACAGGAACATTCGAAAGGGGAACCGAAGACGCTATGATGACAGAGGAATATGATGCTATTATTGCATACTCAATTCCCCTTCCATAAGAATAAAGTAAACAATGTTCCATTACAACATGAATCAGGCAAACAAGTATGCAGAGGGAGAGCCCGATAGGCACTTATACCACGGCTAGCGTTTGTGCTCTACTAAAATTGTATAATTTAGAAGGACTCCTTTTAATTAGGAGCCGACTCATCAAGTGTGGATGTCAACTCGACTTGGTCATCTTATTTGACAAATGGACAGCCTACCTATCATTAGAAACTGAGGGCTACCGACACTTATAATTCAATTATAAGCAAAGTTATATTGACCCTAAAACGGGCACCTACATGCAAGGCATTGTAAGGTCATGGCTCGATGCCAAAAATACAATTCTGAAGCCCTCATCTTGGCCATTACTGATAGTGATAGCAGATGAAGAGAAAGGATACTCTGGACCAATATTGCGCTTTCCTTGGTGAGGTTAGACTCGCATGATAATTGCAATTTGAAAGAGAAGTTACTGACTGTAGTGATTCCGATGAATTTTTGAAGATTACAAGAGCCGACCTCCTCGTGGTGTCTCTTGGATAACGAACAGAGGCTCCTGAACAGCAGGGCACGCTGCCTACTGCTGTACTCGTAAAGCGCGGCATTTCAAGCTGGCAGCAACGACTCAATATGGCAATCGATTTCAAGTCGATAGAAAAATTTGGAGAAGGGGACTCGAAATTGACATTAGATCGACGTCGATTTGAAGTCGACTTGCCAGAAAACTACAAACAGGCTTGAAATCGAATCAACAGAGCAGTCAATTTCAAGTCGATGAAAAATTTGGAGAACTCGACTCAAATTTTACCAGAAATCGACGGACCATTGAGTCGAAATGGAGTCGACACCCTGGCGACCACCATATTGGCCTGATATCATCGTTGACAGGTGATCGATTTCTACAATATATCGACGCAATTTCACATGAGTAATAATTTTCTGTCGATTTGATGTCGATTTCCGGTCGAAGCTGGGTGTCGACAGAAAATAGGTGTGAAATGGACTTTCCGCATGATTCATCGAGAACCGTCTAATCGAAAAGAATGTATTTGTAACAAGTTTACTGTATTACAGGTATTTGTTCGTGGTTTCACGAGTAAGCGAAAAATGGGCGCCGTCATTTGAGCGCAGGGTTCATCAGGGCGCCAAAGGGTTTTTTAACGCCAAATATCTTCGCCTTCATCTTATATCATATGCAATATTAATGACATATAGATTTTTGAACATCTTTTCGCCTTCTCCTCACTCGATCTGCAATATTCGACATGTTCGATTATCTCGAAGACAACTATATAGGTCGCCGAATTCGACAAGGACGGAAACAGCCATGCTTCCCTCAAGCATGGTGGAACGTCTACACTAGAACTTTGCAGACTAGGCTGGCCGCGGGCTAATTATCACGCTGAGGCAGGGCACTGGCGACTTTAGTGTAACTTTGGCTACTCCCAACCCGCGTTCAGAAAACGCGAGGCGTTTCGGAAGGGTGTGTCGAGCCTCAGGCTACGGAGTTGAGATGTGACAAACGCCTCTACACATTGATAATTGAGTACAACGAAAAGGAGCCTATAGAGTACTTGAGAGCGGTAGCTCACAATTTACCTAAATACATAGTCGCCTCAGAATGAATTTGTATTGTGGATTTATTTTGACGAAGCAAAGTTTCATGTTTTGTGGATGGAAGACGTTGTAAGCTGACCTCCACGTGATGTCTTCTGGTTTACGCGAACAAGCTTACATTCCTTAGTGGTGACAGTGCTTTCAACATTTTGTTTCTGCTTTTTCACTTCGCCGTCCACTTGGGCTTTAAGGGGGATTCGTGGCCGAATGGCGGTCGAAAAATACACTATCCCCGAAAAATGAAGACGTTTCGTCGCTCAAGCGTCATCATTTTTCGTTTCAACAAGTCTGCAAGAAAAACGATTCGACCCAAAATCCGAAAAAAAATATCATTCTGACTAAAATAATCACTAAAGAGAAACTCTGGAAATGCATAATCCTCGATCATTCGGCCGGAAGGAAAACGGTCATTACAATTTTAGAATGGGGTAAAGAAAATATGATAGTCAAAAAATGCCGATTCTTATAGAAGATGACCGAACAACGCGTAATAAG
Source organism: Aspidiotus destructor (assembly GCA_035079395.1). Lineage (NCBI taxonomy): Eukaryota > Metazoa > Arthropoda > Insecta > Hemiptera > Diaspididae > Aspidiotus > Aspidiotus destructor. The sequence continues at coordinate 21,623,253 of JAVHKZ010000015.1, read as the reverse complement.
AAGTTCATCGAGAAGAATGGGAAAAGTTTCTATTTCATAGCACCTCGACAAATTTTCACATCACTACCAATTTATATTATCTCATAGAAGAACCGCCGGAAGATTGCAATGAAGGGAGTCATTTTTCCCTCCCGTCAATAACAAGCAAAGTCGAAAGCACAATAACTCGAAGTTCATGAAATCATCATCTTAAGATTCTAAAACTTACTTTATTCGCTCCCATGTTTCTTCACCAAATGTTTTCAAAACGAGCAACTCCAAAGCGTAGTTCACAAATCCATACTGCCAACATACAGAATCATTCAATTACCGATAAGACAAATTACAGATGGCAAAAGATTGAAAAAAGGATCGTCTCTACCATAGAACTTTTATAAAAATCGGTAAGAATACGTGATTACGGTTGACTAAGTGCGAGTTTGCAGGAAAAGATCCAAGTAAGAAAAACCAAGTCCCAATAATTTGGAAGAACCAAACGAAAAAAACACCGTCTCGTTTCCCATTTTCGAACTTCAAAATTGATTTATCCCGAGATTTAAGATCGTTAAAAACTACCCTCGTAAGTTCATTTCGAGAAGTTTTTAGCAATCAAAAAAAACATCGTATACTCGATACGACGAAAAACATCTTCAAGTGGTTCTCGTTAAGACTTCGAAACGGGTAAATAGGTTTAAGCGTGTAATTTCGAAATGATAAAACTTTCTACAAGCGAAGCCGAATACAAACGTGTTACAAAATTACGATTCTAGAAAATTTAATTACAAAAACACTCTCGAAGGTGCGAACGAAAGAAAAAGGTTTTGAAAATATCTTACCATATTTCTGGAGCGGCAGAAAAATGACAACAGCAGGCATTCAGCATTCCGGGGGCGAAATGTTTACTGCGGTAGCACACCTGAAGTGTTCGCATTCTAGCCCAGCGCAAAATTCACGGAGCACGCATGCGTTTCGCGTAGCCTACATTCGAAAAAACGTACGTAATTTTAGTAGAACTCCAGCAGAATGCAGCATGAGAAGCAGATTTTTCCGAGGAGAAAAAGCTCGACGGCAGCTTTTAGCGTTTCAACTGGATGAATAAAGCGAATACGCTCGTCGATTCCTACAACGATACTTATAATGCAGTTTAAGACTTTGGTTTCGTACAAGAAAGCTTTTCACCCCCTCTCTCCGTCCGCTCGTCGCCCATCCTTTTCCTTCGGCGTTTTTATCGAAGTATTTCCGCAGATGTCGAGAAGTAGCTTACTCTCCATCATTCTCATCACAAACAGTCTGAAAACTTTTCATTTTATTATTTTTTTTTCCCTCTCGTCCTATTCTCTCACGTAAACCGCACCTTCTACTCTTTCGTCGTTTTCATTTCTCGTCGCTATCTTCGACAACGTACCGGCAGTACTTTATTTAGGTACAATCTGACGCGAAAATAATACCATAAGTTAGGTCTAAATAAATAACAGAAGAGCAAAAAAAAAACAAACAGAAAATTGTTGTAGAAAACGAGCCATGTGTCGTCGTTCCTTTTTTTTAAAACGAATTTTTTTCACGCTCCCGCGGCACGAGAAAAGCGGAACGGGACGAATAAAAAATTTACGCTAAATTCGCGTTTCGCACGATGATGAAGCCTCGGTCGTGATATTTGAAAGCGAGATCGAGGAGGAAATTTCATTTCGTTACGTAAGGCGTAATTTTAGCGTCGAGCTGCCCTTTGTAGAAACGATGGATTATTCCGGTCACACGCAAGATTAATGGGGTCAAGTTGTTTAAAGGAGCAGCTCGACTTCAGACGATTGTCCATCTCTGTTCTAGTAGACTGCCAGTTTTTGCGATAAGCGCTCCCAACTTCTTCGCCTTTTCATCCTTTCAAAATACAATTATTGGACGAAAGCCCAAAATTTCTTATACTGTATATACGAATAAATTTCTTTTCAATCGGATAAATAGGCGTATAAAGCGATCGCAGTGAGCGCATTTACAACATAAAAGAGTACCCGAAAATGAAAAAAGGAGATACGCTTCTAAGCTTTTGGTAAAATTTATACGCGTTGGGCCGCGTGTTGTATGGACGATAGAAAAGGAAAATTTTTATCTTCGTTCTCGTACACCTTAATGATAATGACGCAACATTAACTAGAATTTGTAAGTTTCTATGTATGATTTACATAATATAATCCACCACCACCCTGTTGCCGTTATCTGTGCAAAAGATTTTTCACGTCTTTTCCTGTATTGCTTCTGCATCAAAGACCTAAAATATGAGGCTCTTTTCACTTCGCGCATTGAATTATACAAAGGAGATTAAAAAATAAAAATTGCAGAAAACCCGAGAGAATGAAGTGTAAGGAAGCGCTGAGAATGATAGACGCGGAAAATATATCCACTGCTCGCAAAAAGATATGAAGTAAGATTGATGGATTCGTGTCAGTCGGATCTGTCATCCATCTATCAATTACACAGTACACTTCAACAATTGTCATATCATCACTCCAAACCAGGAGTAAGTAAGTAGACAGATTTCTAAAAGCTGCGCACGCTTACCTACCAATTCATTAGGATGGTAAATAAGAAACACAGTACGAAAAAAGGCGATACTTCTAAAAAAGAAAAGAAGTAACTCAATACAAGGTTTTTGTATTGAGTTACTTCTTTTCTTTTGTAGAAGTATCGCCTTTTTTCGTATTATGGATAGCCGTACCTTGCAATCTCGCATCAATTCAAGGAACACAGTATTTTGTGAGCTTGCAAAAAGTGAACCATGAGGCAGAAAATTGGTAAGTCAATTTTGTAGTCAGGCAGTGGCACTCGGAGCTAACCTTCGACTGCTTAACTGCAAATATGTGCTGAATGTACAAAACAAAGTTCAAATATCACTAGAAGCTGCAGCTACCAAGCGCACTCCCTCTTTCAACAAAGAACCTGCTCTATAGTGGTTCTTTTTGAGCAACGTTCTGCCATTTCGATATCGTAGAACGAATACCTCGTAAGCCACAAAAAATTGACTTTTTTTTTCTGTGATTTTTGAATTGTGGAGTACGAGAAACGTGTAAAATAGCAGTTATCTCAATTTTTTTTGTGGCTTACGAGGTATTCGTTCTACGGTATCGATTTGCTGTCAGGCAAGAACTATGACTTATTCTGAAAACAAAGTTGGAGAAGAAGGTAATTCTCTAACAGACAAACCATCATTTGTCTCAAAGAACTTGAACTTGCCTTCCAAGCTACCCTGACAATGCAGTTGGACTGAGGAAATCAACGGTCTCCTCAAAAAAGTTGAAAAAGGAACACAGGGAACCTGTTCTATAGGTCAAATTGTGTTTGGTATTGAGATTTGAATACGGAATTGGAGCCTTGTGAAGTCCTCTTTCTATGAACCACAAGCTAACGGCTCGCTCTAATTCTCTAGCTTTTTAGCACCTTCGACTTCTTTTGAAGTTTCCAATTTGATTGCGTAACGAAATAATTTTTTCAAACATTTTCCTCCCGATAAAATGTTTTTGTGTAAACCTAGAGAAGTTCTTGAAGCGCTTGTTTCTTTCTGGGCAAGTACTGCTGCATTACTATTGGTAAGGATTTTGACGTGGATACCTTACACCTGTACTGCCCCTATTCCTCAAGAAAAGCCTGCAGAGTGAAACGCTTTTCAAATTATAGTCCATACAAACTTTGTGACTTACAATCTGCGTGTTTACATTTTAAGCGTATTCATCTGGTTTAGTTTTCTGCATTAGCGGGGAACCCGCTATCCATTTTGTTAGAGGGATTACATCCTCAGAAAACGTCCGCGTCCGAGAGTTTCTGGGAACTGCGTGACGTCACGTGACGTGACGTGTGACGCTTTATGACGTCATCAATGACCTTGACCTACTTTAGGGGAAAATTCCAATTTCCAGTCGGGATGCTTTAGGACGTCATCAATGTCATTGGCCTTGACCTACTTACTACTTTAGGGACTTGATCATTGTATCAGGTCTAGCATCCAGTATACTGAGAAGAGCCCAGCCAACTCATTTTCTAAGGGGGAATTTTTGCGCCAACGTCATCGCAAGCGCGGGAGGTTGCGGGTTCCCCGCTGCCATTGCAAACCTGCAATCTAATTTTTGGCTTTTCAATTTATAAGTTGCCACCTTCCAGTTGAAATTCTTGCATCTCCCACAGATTTTTGCATCAATTTGTAAAAACAAATCCTCTGTATTATATAGTCAAAACTTTCCTGTACAAAATTTTGGGAGTTGGGTGTGCTGCAGACTGCTTTTGTAATGTATTATCCTCTTTTACTTATTCTATCTTGTAGAGACGCAACAGCTCTTACTTCATTTTCTGCGAGTATTGCTCAAACGCTACCGTCAAATATTACAAAATTCCTCAAAGATATGGGGAGTAGAATTGTTTTACAGGTTACTCATTTTTTCTGAGGATTATTTGAGATAATGATTATATTTATTTGAAACTGCATATAGCTTCAACAAAGAGAGTTGAAAGATCCCAAAAAGAATATTGTAAGCAGAGTGATGAAAGAGATCTTGGAGGAACGTTTTTTTAGCTGATCAAAGGCCAAAGAAAATCAAAATCTTTTTCATAAAGAGAAAATGACCAAAATCTTGGGAATGAGGTAATGGAGATCACGTGTATCAAAAGACGGTTACAAAAAGACAGTGAATTAAATTTGTACAATTATCCAGAGTACACAGCCATTGCGCATGATCATGCAAACTCGCCTATCCACCAATACATTCACAAAAAAAAATTGACTATTATGACAAGCGGGGTTTTTCCAAGGCAAATATTTAGCTTTGAAGGCAGTCAAAATTCCATTTGGCAGTGTACGCAACCCTCAAAAGGAGAGTCATAAAAGGTATGAAATTACTTCTAAGGTTCATTTTGTTCAAAATTGAAGTAGATATTATTAAATATTGGGATCCATTTATTGGCCCAAGCAAAATAATAGAAAGCTCGAGATAATGAAAGTGACTAAGCAGAATTTCAAAACGATGTCCATGAAAATAAATTTTCCACAGAAAAAAAAAATTGACAACATATCATTATAATCCTCGAGATTTCAACTTGCACGTGACATTAGAATATATTTTATACCTATAAAACAATATTGATTCTCACAAGATGAGCGCGCACAAAAAAAAAAAAAAAAATCACAAAACTCATTAGAATATCATTTAATTTATTTAATCTATTTGATAAAAATATCAGCATTAATTATTTATTAATCATAAATTAATCCTAATAATTATTATTATAGATTATGATTATTCATCAATTGAAAATTTATTTATTATAACAAAAATTAATAAATTTAATATTTAAAAAAAAAAAAAAAATTATATGTGTTTTATAGATTTGATTAATATATATATATTTTTCATTAATGTAAATTTTATTTTATATCAATTTAATTTTTATTAATTAAACTTTAACAAAAATTCAAAAAGTTATAACTAATTTTATGAAAAAATAAAGATCTTTACTAATTTAATAACGAGGTAATAAACTGAGATCATAAAGTACTTTTAAATTAAATTAAAACAAAAAGAAAATTATTTCATATCACCCCGATAGAATGAAAATACAAAAATTCTATTTTCAAGGAAAAAAAAGTTCATCACTGTGAGAAATTCATATTTTTATTTGACCGAGTATTCGGATGAAATACCGGTTAACCGGTGCCCCAACAATGTCTGACCCATTACTGGAAAACCAACCTGGTCCGTCATGAACCGATCAGCGAAGTAGATGCTTTCCTATACCTAAGAACCTATTTTTCTGATTTGATAGAGAGTAGCGGGCAGTGACTTGGAGCGTCTAAACTGCAAGGCTGCTAGCCTGCAACTTGCGCGTTTTGACTCTTGGCGTTTATTTTTGACGTTCTTTTGTTTAAATCGTTCTTTATCTTTTAGCGGGGAACCCGCTGTCCATTTTGTTAGGGAGATTACATCCTCAGAAAACGTCCGCGTCCGTATCCGCGAGTTTCTGTGAACTGCATGACGTAACGTGACGTGATGTATGGCGCTTTATGATGTCATCAATGAGCTTGACCTTGACCTACTTTAGGGAATTCGAAAAATTTCAATTTCCGCCGCGAGTTTCTGTGAACTGCTTGACGTGACGTATGACGCTTTATGACGTCATCAATGACATTGATCTTGACCTGCTTTAGGGGCTTGGGAAAATTTCAATTTCCAGCTTTTATTATATCACGCCTAGCATGCAATATACTGAGGAGAGCTCAGTCAACTCTTTTTCTGAGAGGGCATTCTCGCGCGAACGTGATTGCGAGCGCGGGAGGTTGCGGGTTCTCCGCTGCCATTGCAAACCTGCAATGGCCTTTAATTCTCTTTTTTGTCATCTTGTTGCTTGAAGTGAAAAAGTCGAGAGCACGACCACAAGTCCACGAGACACAAGTTCATTACGCTCCAAAGCCAGTTCATTACGCCCCAGAACCGCTATGGAGCCACGCTTTTAGCGCTCCTTGTGGCAAAAATATAAAATTTTTGAACTCCCGTTAAAATCCAGTTTAACCGGTTCTTTCACAGCTCAAAAGACCGGTATACCGGTTTTATTAATTATTTGAAAATACCGGTTTTTTACCACCACCACCATCACTACACCCCCTCTCCCCCTCCAATCACCTTGAACGGTATTTCGCGAGCATTTTGTTTGAGGGACGGCAAAAAGAATTTTGTACTGGGCGGCAGCAGACTTAAATCCGGCTCTGGCTCCAATGGGGCCAGAAGAAAGTCTATCTTCGAACTAGAACCAAATGTACAAGTAATAATAATAAATTTTATTTGCTTCAGTCACACGTGCAGCACTGCCCTTCTTCATGGTGAAATGGGTGCGAGTTGTGTATGCATTTGATTTTATTTGATTTTGTTTCCTCCAACACTGGAATCAACCCTTTTGGGTGAACCCCCTCTTCCGTGCCGAGTTGCAGTGCCCCCAAGCACGCAAAACATAAGGGCACAAAACAACAACACCATCCCTCTTTAGGTATACATGATTGCTATTGGAATCTCGTCACCTCTTTCTTTCTTCAGGGATGATCCTCCCCTTCTTCCTACACATGTGGATGTGGATGGTGCACAGGTGTCTAGTAGACTATAGCGTGGTTCTGCCAACGTCTCCTGGTCCATCTTCTTCTTTATGACGGTGGTTGCAAATGCAGACACCTGGCTCCATGCTTCGTTGAACATGAAACTGGGTAATAGCGGTAATGAAAGTTTTCAATAGTAAAACCTCCCTCAGTAGACACCTCCAAATAATGGACCTTTTTTCGGGAACGGGAACATTTTAACCTGTTTTATGTGGGGAATCCTCTAAATACATTTTTTGGGGATTTTTCCTCTTTTTTATGCTCAATTTTCCGACTCAAATGAATAAATTATCATTTAATTCCTGTGTTTACAATGCAATTCATTTTTGAACAATGTGTCAGCAGAAAGATGTTGCTTCTATCGTCAATAATATGTACTGTAGATAAGATTCGAATGCTATTTTCTTCGCCTGTACAGATGGAAACAGATCTATTCCAGGAGTTAAGAATAAAATGCCATCAGAGCGGCCGTTAGGAAACTTTGACCGACTATTTCCGCCGCAAATCATAAATTTATACTGCAACATTCATCAGTTCATACGTAATGTACAACAATTTCTTTGCTTTTTTTTTTTTGTCTCCTCTGAATACCGGACACCTCTAAATACCGGACAAATTTTAGGCAACCGCGAGTGTCCGCTAATCGGAGGTTTTACTGCTAACAGAAACAAGTAACTGGTGTACAGCTTTCCACAGAAAAGATCGAGCAGCTTATCCATCGTTGTAAATAGCCTGCAATGAGAAACTCAACATTCGAGAGGAATCTCACAATGATTGCCTTTACTTCCGCGGGACCATGAAGTTTCACAGTTCAGAAGTTGTACGTGAAATCTATCAAACCAAACACGTGATAAGAGATATACAATACATCAGACAGTGGAAGAGAGACACATAAAAGCGAGAAAAAAGTCTCGGGCCACCACCGGTCAAGACAAAACATATGATTAGTTTACAATTGTCAGAGAGAGAGAGAGAGAGAGAGAGAGAGAGAGAGAGAGACAGACAGAGAGAGGAAGAGCCGCGTTGATGGTAGCTTCCGAACACAAAAGCTGAAGCAACTATGACTAAGGGCAAAGACATTTTTTGGGCAACAAGAAAGTCATGTAAAGGCCACAAATAAAATGATGAAGTTAAGCCAGCGACTCAATCATGATTTTTATGAAGAAGAAAGCGGAAAAAACCTACCCTGATCAAAAGAACCTCACTAAGCGACATTCACTAAACACCAATCACAGTAAAATCTGGAAGACTCTCCTCCGATGGAGGTACCCAGACAAGCCACAGAACGGATCAAGAATGACGACACAAACTGGGCATAATTTTTACAGCCGGACACATCCTCGAATAAAGAGAAGGTAATTGCACACGTTGACACCCTGTTATCAAGTCAATCTTGATGAGAGACAGAGCATAAGACTCCGTACTGATACTGTTTATATTTCACACCCACTCATTCGATAGTCGAGCTAAGAATTCATTTCCTCTTAACATGTGACTACTTCACTTTCATTTCTCTTCCAAGTTCATCTACAGTTCAGCGTCTCCAAAAACGATGCCACACTGATACCTTCAACATATGCACTGTTGTCGGTTCTGTCACCATAATTTGTGATTCCAAGAGCATGTTGCCAATTTCGTTCTTTATTCCGGTCACACGCAAGATTAATGGGGTCGAGAAGCTCGATTTCGGACGATTGTCCAACTCTGTTCTACGATAAGAGCCTGTAACTTCTTGCCTTCTATCCCTTTTAAAATACAATTATCGGATGAAAGCTCCAAGTTTCCTGTACCACATACGAATAAATTTCTTTTCAATCGGATAAATAGGCGCACTAAGCGATCGAGTGAGCCAGCGCATTTACAGCATAAAGGCCAGAGGTACGTAAAAATGAGAAAGAGGATACGCGCGTAAGCTTTTGGAGAAAATTTATACGCGGTGGGTCGCGCCGTACAAAACGACACGAAGGATAATTTTTATTTTTCGTTACACACCTTAAAAATACATAGACGCAATAACAAAAAGCTCATTTATAACTGTATACGTTTGACCCGGTAAAGTTTTGTCCCGAGGGGAGCGTAATAGTTTCGACGGTATGTGTTCTCATATTATACAGCATGGTCGCGTGGAAGTAAGAGATAGTGCAGGACTGGCCCTTCCGCGGTGCCCAAATTCGCGAACATTATCTTTAATAAAGCAGATGTATATAATGAGGATAGCAGTCTACAGTCCCAGTGTACAACTATACATAATACCTTTCATACTGTATTGTGCTCGGCACGAAGGGTGTACAGTTGTATATTCTGTATGGGCGTTCACTATACCGAATATGATGGCTACATAAAATATTATCGAAGGTGTACGATTGTACATTGACGGTTTTTTTCTTTTTCCTTCTCGTTTTCTTCAAACGAAAAAAAAAAACGGAGGGAGGTAAAATTTTCAGAGCAATGAAGGTTCCACACAAATCGATAGCCCCATTAGGGACGGAGTTAGAAATTCCTTATTCTCCGGAGAACTCTCAAAATCTTGCATGAATATATAATATGAAGGTATATATGTTATATATGTTTTATGGTTTAACTAAGTTTCAGCCCCCAGTGAAAACGCCATCTCATCGAAATGAAAAACAAAGAGAATGGAATTTTTAGCAGTCAGTTCGCAGTTTTTTTTTCCTTTAGCACGTTCTTAATACCGTATTCTTGGAGGAGGATTGATGCTTAATGTACAGCATTGTCCAGCGGAAAAGGAAGCGTAGAAAATTAACGAGTGCTGTACAGGCCTACTTAAGAAACCCTTCATCCTTTAAGTAGTCGCGAGAGCACTTTTAACCCCATAAAATTGTGATCTGGCGCGATTCCCAAATAATATTTCAGCTTTCGCTATGAATTCTTCGCCAACTTATTTCAAGGCGACTAGACGCGATGTAAGTAAGTAATGATTCGAATAACTCGCGAGTAAAGAGGGTTTAAATATGTGACGTCGAAACGTTAAATTAAGACAAAGCCTTTCTGAAGACTTTATTAAATCCTCGTAAATATTTCGACGTATTGCGAAATATTCTGCAACGAGAAAAGACCACGGGCTAAGATTTTCTTCGTATGGGAAGGTGACTGGTTCAGGAAATTATGATATTAGGATTCGAGATATTCTTTGGCGTACTGACAATGGTTGAAATCCGCACCTTCTTTCTCCAAGTTAGAGAGGTTTACAAGCTACGGGTTGGAAGCTAAGATTCGACAATAATTATCAAAAATACATGAACGTGCAACTTGACATAAATACATTGAAAAGGCGTATCCCGGACTTATAATGTATGCAGGCTAGGGCAAGAATTTACCCTCGAGCGAGGGCGAAGATCCTTGTTATCGTCGATCTCCGGAAAAATTGTTACAGATGAGCGAAATTCGCAAAGTTTTTTGACCTTTGAAAAGTAAGTAATTAGTAAAAATTAACTTCAAATTGAAAAACTTCGGGTTTTCGAAAATTCATTCACTCTTAGGAAAAACTTTTACAGAAGATGAAATGAACTTCTTCTTATATCTTCGGACAAACGAACATCGACTAAAAGCAACAAAGGATATTTCTATTGATTTCCTAAATTCTTCATAGTGAGGTCGGAAAAAAAATTCGTTGGCAAACTATCAAATACTCAACCACCGCACCTTTTCTTAAAAAGGCGTATGCCAATTTGTTTATTCAAGTGATACGATTCAAAAGTTTTAATGTTGAACTTGATACTTTTTCACCTAAACATATTTCATCCCGTAAAGCACAATCATATACAAGTAGTATAGGAAATGGGTTTATATTTACCTCCCTCTTCTAAATGGAATTTTTCAGTTCTTTCTTTCGTTTGTCTCACACTCTTTCACTCGGACTTTGAAGTAAAAGCTACTGATATTTGAGCATTTCTTTACACTATTTTGGTACCAAACGGCGGGTTCCTTTCTTTCGTCAACTTCAGTACTGATCAAATTTTCCAACAGTGGAATCTCTCCACTGGCTGATCCATTTTCCATCCAACACCACTCACTATGTTAATTTTCCTGATGATTTCTCACCTCGTCATACTTTGTTCACTTATGCCGACCTCTTCTGGATTTCTTCCATTTGGATACTAGGTTCTATTGGTGTCTAAAAAAATAGAGCCATCGACCAGGCTTCCACTTCGTCTGATCTCAAAAATCTGATACGCTAAACCATCAATAGCGAATGATACAGAGAATGGGCTCGCTTCAGAACAAATTTACAGCAATGAAACTTAAACTGCTCAAATGACCAATTTTTTCAGCCTTCCATCTCTCTTTTTATGAGATCGAGCTCCAAGTTGAAAATTTTACAAATCCCCTAATGTAGGTTAAACTTATTCAAAGGCAAGAATGTGCGGAAAAACAGCCGTATGAGACGCGTATTTCGGAATGAAAGCCAGGAGTCGAATTTAGAGGACGAAATTTTCATTCACAAAAATGTACGACTGTTAGGACCCAAACGCGTCAGACACAAGATCTGAGGGAGTAGAGTAACAACCTATAAGCTGAAATTTATCCCTAATGTGAAAAGCAACGTTTTACCTAACAAAATGGAAAGTTGAAATTGTTTCAAGTCGTTAAAGTAGGTCAAGGTCATTGATGACGTCACAAAGCGCAACACATTACGTCACGTCACGCAGTTCACAGAAACTCCCGGACGCGTACGCGGACGTTTTCTGAAGATATAATGCCCCTAACAATACTAGGCATGATATGATGAAGGCTGGAAGTTGAAATTTTTCCAGGTCCCTAAAGTACCTCAAGGTCATTGATGACGTCATAAAGCATCCCGACTAGAAGTTCAAATTTTTCCAAGTCCTTAAAATAAGTCAAGGTCATTGCTGACGTCATAAATGGCCAGACGTCACTTAACGTCACGTCACGCAGTTCACAGAAACTTCTGGGCGCGGTCGCCGACGTTTTCTGAGGATGTAATCCCCCTGACAAAATGGATAGCGGGTTCCCCGCTAAAGTATCTGATGACTGGAATGGAAATGGAGAACCATTCCTTGTCAATTTACACACCGTTATCACGTCGTCCAACCTGAAATTTCCACCTAGGCGCCACAGTGCACCTAACAGTACAAAAATAAGATTCAAGTTATACCTGGAGTTACCTAGTTAGAATTCAACTATGTGATACGGAAGACTGTCTAAATCATATTCTGAACTATTCGCTAATTGTTTCAAAATCTCGTTTGAGCATACCTAAAAGATGCTCCTATCTACTAAGTACATGCATCATAAGGGCAGGCAGAATGAGTATAAAATGTAAGACTCCAACTCTAAATTGAGGACCAGGACCAACTTTCCGTATTAGTTGAACAACTGCCTGACTGCTCAATACTTTTTTATGGAACATATGAAATAACAGATAGTGCTTTTGACAACTGTCCGACCCCAAAATAATTTTTCATTGAACATTCGAAATAACAGATCCCCGCCAGCACTCCTCACCACAAAGCTACGGTAACGAGATCTCAGTGCTTTCCTCGAACTAAGCTTCTTCTCTACCACCGCAACGAGAGGTTGATCAGCCAACTTTTTTGGATTTGTAAGACCAACTTCAGGAATTCCCGAATCGGTATCGCCATGAGTCTGCCAAGCACCGCGACCTGGGCCCCAAAAAGGTTTGGTTACCACAGGTAAGCCTCCGCTCAGTGGCGTCCTGTTTCCTCTTCAAGTTGCAGCCCTAAAGATTTACAACTCTGCCATGGTCTGCGGCCACTCGAAGGCGCTACCCAAAACAATTATCCGGGTCCTACGCTTAGGCAACAACAAGATCCACATCGCCAAGTCATCCTCAATGTCCTTAACACACATCTCATCATATGTGAGATCTCCTCCTAACCGAAGCCCCGCACAGTCTACACTAGCTGATTGCTTTCAGGTTAGCTAAGTGTACGTCACAACTGCACCATCTTCATCTCAACATTGATCAAAGGGCTGGTAGGGGCTGCTCTTGAGATTAATTCTTCTAACTCTCGTGTAAACTCACAAAAAGTGATTGACTGACACTAACTCATCTCTTGCAAGTGAAGCATCAACGAGTGAATCGGAGTGACCGTTCGAGGCATCAAAGTTCTGGTCAACTAATTTTTCTAAGCACTTCTAACTCAACCACTTTGAAGAGTTCTTCGTAGAGAAGTAGCGTGTCATTTCAGCCTTAATTGAGAATAAGTTGACACACAGGCTTATAACAAGAAAGAAAACTAGCTCCAAAATTTTAGTAGTTTTCTTTTCTCGCCTGATGATAGTCGTCTCGGAACCGGTTCAGAATTGTATCTGTTAATTTCGACCTCCAGTCATTTTAATCCTGCTTTTTTAGCGGGGAATCCGCTCTCCATTTTGTTAAGGTGATCACATCCTCAAAAAACGTCCGCGTCCGGGAGTATCTGTGAACTGCGTGACGTGACGTGACGTGTGGCGCTTTATGACGTCATCAATGACCTTGACCTACTTTAGGGAATTGGAAAAATTTAAACTTCCAGCCGGGATGCTTTATGACGTCATCAGTGACCTTGACCTTGACCTACTTTAGGGACTTGCAAAAAAATTCAATTTCCAGACTTCAATATATTAGGCCTAGCATGCAGTATACTGAGAAGAGCCCAGCCAACTCATTTTCTGAGGGGGCATTTTCGCGCCAACGTGATCGCAAGCGCGGGAGGTTGCGGGTTCCCCGTTGCCATTGCAAACCTGCATTGGCCTCTAATTTTTCAGCGGGAAACCCACTTTCCCTTTTGTTGGGGTACTCCCAGGAATATTTTGCGAGCGCGAGCGCGTCTGCGAAGGTTGATGACGTCACGGAGAGGGACTTAGAAAAATTTCGACACTCTAGCCATATATGATATGAAGTGGACTTGAAAAAATTCCTACCTCCGAGCTATATATGTGATAGAAGGGGGACTTAGAAGAATTTCGAATCTCGAGTTCTCCCCCCGATCTCGCGCTCGCGAGGTTGACGATGTGACGGAAGGGGATTTAGAAAATTTCAACTCTTTAGAGCTTGATCAGAAGAGCGAGGTCGACCAGGGACCTGTAAGACTTGAGCGCTCATCTGAAATTGTCTCTGATCAGGTGGGTCCAAATTTCAAGGTAAATCATGTACAGTGATGGTTGGGAGTCTCGTGAAGAACTTATGAAGGGTGGATTCAAATGTGATAATCTATTTGAAGGTCGAATTCTGGAGTGACTCCTTCGTGTTGGTGGAGAACGGCTACAAAATGAGAACACAGGGTGAGGCAAAATGATGTTAGAGTTTTCGCTAAATCTGTCGTAGCGCAAAAATATAAAACGATAGACGCATACTTAACAACTACGGAATTGGCATTTCAATTTTATCTTCAATTTGCGCCCTCACCCAACTTTCTACAACTTTTCTGAGCCGAGTTATGGACCAAAATGTACCAAAAATTGATCAATGTGCCAAGATTTCAAAATCCCCGCCTACTTCCAAGCTTCATAGGGTTACTTAGGTATCTTTTTTTTTCAGAATCAGCGTTTTTCATTTTCAAATCAGATAAAATATGAAAGTTTGAACAGTAAGTTTTAATTTGTGAGAATTTCGGTCAATTTTTGGCAAATTTTGGTCCATAACTCCGCTCAAAAAAATCGTAGAAATTTGGATAGGAGCGCAAATTGTTGATAAAAATGAGTTACAAATTCCGTACATTTGAAGTATGCATCTATCGTTTAGCGTGTTGGCGCTACAACAGATATAACGCAAACTGCCATTTAACTGGTAATGGCTCATACCTTTGAAGATTCAATCTTTCAAATTATTCTAGCCTTTCGGAGGTTCTCCACAATGGATTATTGGAGACAGAATTGGGCAACCTTTTGACTAGTTTGTCATCGTCAGGTCTAACCCTTACTGCTGACTTCTGCACATCTTCTCATGACTAAGTACTCCACACATTCAGGATAGGTAACAAAATAGTCTGACAACGGACTGCCCATCAAAGGCGCGGATGGACAAGTAACTTCTTTGCTCACTCTTTCGATGATTGGTCTAGGCTGACCGAATCAGCTATAGCAGGATAAAGGACGTGGATCTTGTCACTTGAGCCACATCCTATAACAATGTTGGTCAATTCGTTGGCAAGACACCTAGAACAATAAAGTTGCGATCAATGAACACCGACTTTTATTCCCTCAAGTACCCTCGTATTCATTCGAAGCAAAGAAAATGATCGGAATTGGTACAGATTCCCTACTCAAATACTCCCCAGAGAAGAAGGAATCCAGTAGATCTGGAATTCAACACGAATCACAAGGCGAATGACGGCGTAAACAAGCTGCCTAGCTTTAAAAAGATCTCAAAAAACCAGCAAAATGTCGTTACCGGTCTTCGGGAAATCGCAAATGTATATCGGAAATACGAACCATTCCCAACCACGAACGATCGGTGGTAAAAACGACGTTGACCAAACGACCACCATAATTTACGAGTGCCTATAAAGAATAATATTTCGTGTTCTATCCGATTTTATTCTCCTTAAATATTACACCACGGGCCTATAATACGTTTCGAAGTATAAATCAATAAGATTTTTTTTGGCCTTCTTCCATCTGGCATACCTTTAAAACGCTGTTTACCTTGTTCGATGGACTAACTAGCTTCATTTGAAAATTACTTCACCGTTCACGCAAAACGGTCGTCTTCATTGTAGCCGATCTTCATTAATTACTATTCACAAAAACACGTATCCGCTACTTCCACGATTGCATTTTAATGCGTACGTTTTTCCACAAATGGAACCTAAGGGAGATAACAGTTAAATTAAAACCACATCGTCGGGCGCCCATCTACAGAGATCGCACGTGGCTTTATTTTTATTTTAAAAAATATATATATATATGAAATATTTATACCGCGAACTTAATTATTGTAATACGCAATTCGTTTTCAAATACCTGAAGAAACGAAATTCTATAGGTATGCAGAAAGAAGAGAAAAAGAACAAAAAAAAAAAGCTCACTAGAGGTAAAACTTGTGAGTAATTTTAATGCAAAACGACCCCAGTTGAGTCCGCTTCACATTAACCGATATTTTTTACTTGAGTTTAAACACGTACGGAGCTTTCCGGTCTCTGAAAATGATTTTGTAATCAGTAATACGCGGCGTTGTATACGTTTCCTGAACGCGAAACTCGTGTCGATCTAATATCGAATGCAAAACGAAATAATAATATTGAAATAGTGCAACTACCGAGCGTGCTCGCTCTTTTCTCATTGAACGACCGACGTTAGTTTAAGAATATGACTGCGTGAATAAACTAGGAGCATAATTCCTTAGCGAATCGAGTATGAATAAGCCCGACCGAGCAGAAAATGATTAATTCTCTAGGGTGTCAAAAAGTCTCCATCCGAGCCATATGTGGGAAAAAACTAACAAGGAGGTTAAGACATTCGAAAAACTTGATTAGTTCTCCCAATAGCGCATGTTTACTTACTGAAGTCATACAATCTTCACAAACCTCTTAGATCGACGAAACTTTACATCCTGAAGTCAATTATTGCAAAGACTGAAATCAAGAACCCATCACTAGTGAAAACAACCAGCAATGGCACGAGAGAGGAGAACATTGAAGTGCCGATCTGGGCCTCAAATGGCAAAAAGGTCAACTTAGATATTTTAGAACGTCGTCGACTCTTCAAATGGTACTTCTTTGCCCACGATCTATGGAAGCTCCTCAAAACAAGAACCTTGATATCTAGGTATGTGATGATTAAGGTATGTACTTCAAAACATCACCGGTTGCCTCAGTAGCTTATCTTTGCTCATGCTGAAGTCAGGCAATCTTCACCAGCTCTTGAAAATACAGGAATCAAGAACAAATCATCAATGGTGAAAACAACGACCAATGGCCAAAAAGAGAAGGACAAGAGAGTCTACGGTTCAGACCCTGAACTGATGAAATGCGGTTCATATGGGAAAACAAGAGAGAAAATTCAGCGCCAGAAAGAAAGAGCGTCAAAGGTCCAAGATCAGAGTTGACCAGCCATAATTTTGTAAAGACTGTCAGAGGGGAAAAACCGATCCAGTCAGAATAAAGAACAACACGAAAAGAAGGAAACTAGAGGAGCAGATGGAAAGAGAACGAAGGAAGAAAAAATCCGACATGTATTAATTGGTGGAAGTAACAAAGATAAGCTAAAAACAGAAGAAGAGAGAGCCTGGAAAACCAGAGTAAGCCAAAGAGAATGAAGGACGCTCCTCCATTTACACGTTCTGAGATTTTGGTACTGACCATAATCTTGTTCAGTTGAAAGCCGAATCCTTTTTGTCCTGATGCAAATCATCATAGCAGCCCAGTTATTCTAAAATTTAATCTTTTAAGATCGATGTATCCACACATTTATAGTCATCTCTGAACTCCATTCCAAATTCTTAGATTTACGCCCGTTGATACCATAAGCGTTCCTAGGCAAATAAAAAAATTAGATGTCTGCTCGCATAGGACCAAAAAAGAATTTATCTTTCAATTGGGACCAAATTTTATAACAAAGATAACCAATAAGAGGAGATGTGAGCTTCAACAGGACACCCGTCAACTAAGAATCTGTAACCATTCGCAGAGGTCCAAGCCTATTTGGAGCCTTTACGTGGTGGTACTGTCGAACCAAGCAACATTGTTGAGCGGCAACTAGCGAAGATCGACATAAGAGGAGGCAGCCGGCTAGAGAAGGACATATCAAATAAATAAACCCAGCCCCAGTCGTCATCTGGTCCAAATCTTAGCAATGAAAGGTTGGAGAGAAGAAGGAAAACTTGACATAAAACCTCGGTAGTAGCCTAATAAAACCTGTTATACCAACAGGAATAAGTAGCTATTAGTACAACTCAATTAAACTCCAAAGTAGGACAGCTCTCTAAAAAAAAAGAGACCGACAAGTTTATCCATAGATGCAGGTAGCCTGTGGAAAGAAACCTAGCAATTAAGAGAAATAGCACTACTGCTTTTACTTACATGGAACCATGAAGTCTTGAAGACTGCGTGCAAAATTAGTCGAACCTTAAACCTGGACCTCAGGCAATGTCATAACCAGCAGCCGGAAAAGGATGCTGGAAAAGATTAGTGAGCCGAGAATGAGACAGATAATGCCACCTGGCATTATCTGTGAGGCAATTTAAGCCGCCTTGACCTGAGACAAAGGTTGACAAGAAACACGCATCGAACAAGGACCCCTGAAACTGCTGTCTCATAGATTAGCAAGGGAACCAACAGAGGAAGAAAGAAATTTTAACGAACAGATACTGAAATATGGATGATGGATATCTACAGAAAGTCTGTTATTATCAATACACGAAGCCTGAACAAGAAATTCCTCAATCAAGAAGTCCATTTTTGTGTAGTAAATTATCTAGAATGAAAGCAACCGAGGTTCTCGTGATCCATAATGCTTTGTGAAGAACCCACAATAGTGGAACGAAGAAATGCCCGCAAATCAGGGCAGCAGTATTGAAGAAAACTTCCGAAGAAGAGAGGCACTCTAACCTCCTCAAGGTAGTCCACCAGAAGAAATCACCAGCGGACTTTGATCTGACGCATTGCAAAAAGTGAGATGATCATTGAGTTGGAAAAGGCAGACCTTAACAGCACGGTGAAGCAACAGGAAGCACTGGCTTACTGAAAATACAATCCTAATGACAGTCAGATCTTCTAATTTTTCGTTGTCAATTTTGTTTGATTTCAAAGGCCTCTTCCCGAGTGTTCCTCATGAGCTTAACTACGAGTGCATCAAAGAACTTTGAGATGAGTCAGCGGTCCCTCTTGACTTTATTGAAGAATTCTTCCGGCTTCTTTAGAGCTTCCCCCCCCCCACATTTGCCGCTTCAAAGAGGTAATTTATAGCTTACCTCGAAGTATTAGTATCTCTATTGGATCACTTTTAGGTTTCCTTTTTTTTCTAAGGTCTTCATGGCAAGACTGGGGTTGGAAATCTTGTGTGACCAGATATTCGGGTCCGAAATGCTCTCCCGCTTTCCCCAACCGTACACAACTGGACAATCTCGATATTTCAGGAGGTAGACACCAGACTTAGACAGAAGAGAAAGGGATCATTGTTATTGGACAATAACCTGCCAGTTTGGAGGTGAGGGTAAAAGGTCGGTTTCAGATTATTCACTTTAAGGAAGCTGATGAGGACATTAGGAGAGGGGGGAGGGAGGTACGGAAGAATAGCAGTTCTCGTTTACTTTTGGAAAGATCAGAGTCGATGGAACCCAGCAATGTAGAGACAGTACGGAGGGACTTCTTGATTATTTTCTTCCCAGCTATCTTATTAATTTCAACTTGGATTTCGTTCTCAACAGCCTATTGTTTAATGATTGCCAGCTCTTCCTTGTGAGCTGGGGGATATAAATTAAACGACGAACCATTAAAAGCTTACTCCACATCAAGACTGGAGTCGAAAATCTTCAACTTGCTCCCCCACGTTGTCTTCTGGCGCCGACACACTGATGACGTTTTGCGCGTATGGTGGGCCCCTTTGAACTCATCTCGGATTTTCTTGCTTTCCTTGACGGTTTCTACTATTGAGGTCGTAGGTGATCGTCTCAATTTCCTTGACCTTGAGATCACGATCAACGGAGGTGAACATGGCTGTCAAACGGTTCAGTTTCAACTGACGATACTCAAAGAGGGGAAGTTGAAGATTGACTAGAGTATCTTGAGAGTAGTCTTCTTGAAGAGGAGAAGCACGTAGCCAAGGTGCAACGAAAGTCTCCCATACTTGCCACATGTATCGAAAGCATCGAAACAGGATACAGTAGTAAATATAGCAGCAAAGGTCATAAGATCCGTAACTGTTTTGTCAGGAATCTATGAGCTATAATATGTAGAGCCATGTCGAACAACGTGACACAGGCCATAGGATGCTTCAGCGTTGCGCAGGATACAAGAAGAAACGGACAGCCAATACTTTCATACACGACCGCTCAACTTCCTACAAATTGACTTGCAGAATTGTAGAACTGCGCAAGATCTTCCATCGAAGTTTGTGACGGAGACAGGCAATGTAGTGTCGCATACAAAGTCGTAAGGAGAAATACGCAGTCTTTACAATAGTACTTCCTCGGTTTTCTCCCGATTTTAAAGCCTAAAATCATCTACCAAATCGATCAATCAGACTTCGAGTTTACTTAAAAACGACATCACTTTCATTAGGAACAACTCGGTAATTAATCATCCCACTTCAAGTTCATCAAGCTATCCATAAATATTATAATAAGTGACTGAAATTTATCAGTGCCTTTTAAGAAAATAGATTTTATTCGCTTTTCAACATCAGTTTCAAACCTACCTATCGTAGGAACCAAAAGCTAAATACAAATCACTATGATTGTTTCGTGTTTGTATCGTGGGGGCATTGCCGCATTGTTTATTCATTTCATTGATATCGCATTTCTAATTTTCAACCGAATTTCACTTCTGATTTCTCCTTCATTTTCCCCTATTTCTACATCGTCTTAAATATTATAATTTGTCTTCTATATTTGCTTGACTCAAAAACCCGCGAGCAATATCCAAAATGAAACGTCGCGTGCATGATTACTTATGCAAAACTAACGAATTGGATTATCATGTTTTTATTTGTCACATATAGATGTTTAAATCGTATCGTCCCACATTTACTGCGAACTTGCTCCTATACAGAAAGTATGTGAAGTTTTACCGCACAAAAACGATGTACAAACTTTGGAAACTTTTATTTCCTGATGGAAGAAAATTATCCTTTTCCAGGATCACCAACTTCTTCCAATTTTTCACCCATATGTGCATGAAAAAATTGAAAAGCGTCGAGATTTTTTTCCTATTTTTAGTTTTTAAATGCTATTTCCAAACCATTAAACTAAATTGATCTCATAAGGATGAAGAGGAGAAGATTGTTGAAAACTATAACACTTAGTACTTTCATCGGAGGAACGCGATGAAACGTTTAGCGTTGTGCTACGTAAGGTGAAATTTCTCGCGCTTGGCTCAAAACATGTAAGTAAGTACAGTTAAATATCACTCGAAAACTTCTACCACAGACATTATTACAACATTCGAATCGTTTTACTGAAGACGATTATTCGAAATATTCATCGATTTCATAACACTGCTTCTTTCCCCGAAGGAGAAAAGCAATTCACGATGCTATCTTAATCTTTGCGCCTGAGTTTTCCCACAAGTTGATAATATTGAAGTCATTATATCTTCATAAAGTCCCGTATAGCTAGGTATTATGTCGTTCCCTGATTGAATTTATATTTTTTGTAATCTATTTACGAGCCATACCCAATGAAAAAGTAATTGAAGATAGAGATATCGTAAAAAAGAAAATGTAGGAGGAGGAGGAATGTGGGCTGTAGTTTATAGTTGAGGCAACTCGTGTCAGTCGACGAAGCAATTGTCGGGTGATTAAAATGGAAATTGTAGACGATCCTATCGAGAGCAAAAAGGCAGGGCAGTAAAGGAACATGAGCTAAATAAATATAATGGCATCTACAATAAAGTAAAGGGATTTTGGAAAACTCCGACTTCCGAACTACACTATCGAAATAGAAAGATCGATTATTGCAGAGTCGTTCTTCTGTAGATGAGTTTTCAGTATACTAGCAATATACCTCCGAAGTTTCTTCTGGTGGGCAGTTGAACAACTGGACCCATAACACGGAACTGCATGGCGATACTACACAAACGTGATTCTCATACCTTTTACCCAGCACATGCTTCGTTGACAAAGCCACGGATTTCTCCCTTCTTTGCGTTTGCTTCCTCAAATAAAACTATTTTCAATTTTGGAGAAAAACGTCTTTCTCTTCCAATCCAGGCAAATACCACAAGGGACACAACTCACTGTCGTCGCTCTGATTGACGCTGGTAAATCTTCGTGGTTACCCCTATGTAAGCTCTCAATTGCTCCCCCGAAAAAGAAAATCTCCGCCTACTAAGTACATATTCGACTTTCTATTTTCGACATTCGTTGCATGTTATATACACGACCCGCGAGATTTTCTAAAAAGTTTTTGCAGCACGAGAGGTCTCCAATTCATCGAACTTTTTCAATAGTGCCGAAATTTCGCTCACTTCTACCAAGAAACGAGGACAAGAACTCACTCTCATTTGCACAAATCTGAGTTTGAAAAAAGAAAATCGTATTCCGTTTCTAAACCGCGCATTCTTGAAGGAGGAAAAATTATAATTACAGGGTTAAAGGTGAGAATGCATGAAGTTTGATAGGCGCATACGAGAAGAGCTGTTTGGACTATACGTGCGCTGAATAATTAAAAGTTCGGATTAACAAAACTCAGTTACAATTGGGCTACAAAAATTAGTGCGTCAAAAACGTGACTGTTGTATTTAAACGTACGGAAGCCATACCGTATACATTCACGTCGGTAGTATACTTTTTTCTCATTTCGGAACTTTTTGAACTTGACTCATCCTTATGAACACCACTAAAAAATAGGGTAGATTATGTTGACAGATTTTAAATCATATTCTACTCGTATATAGAAAACGGGTTTCGGACGAAGTGTTTCAGCTCTGCAGCCGGAACTGTGGCTTAAAAGATGGCAGAGAAAAGTTTTTAAAGCGATGACACAACGAAGGGTCGAAAATGTAACCAATCAAAGAGTTAGTTGTAGTAAGTTTGAAAGAAGACGTACTTCTCAAACTCTCACACGAGTCTACCTTGGATAGTTACATCAATAAGCTTGAGGGTTAAAGAAATCCGGTCAAGGCAGGACTGAGAACCGGAATCGGTACCAGTTCTAGAATTGGCATTTTTGATTCCAAAAACAGGAATTAAAAAGAACCGCTTCCCTTCATCTTGAGGTATGAGAACCGGAACTGAAAAGAACCATTACAAAATAGTATAAGGTTTCAATTTCAGTGTCAGTTTCTTTTTTCAAAGGCCGATAAGTGGAACCAGAACCTGTTCAAATCAATATTCTCGGTTCCATCAACCGTCGTGAGGCCATTTTAAAGAAAACGATTTCTTGTATTTGTTTTAGGAGACCCTTATGATTTTTTTTTGAAGAGAAAATTAAAGTTTGAAAGAAGTTTTTCATTGGACCAATGGGGTTTCGACACCCCTGAACCAGAACCAAAATGAACCGCTTACATTCAAATTGTTTTAGGAACTACACGAAAAAGAAGGGACGGGTTCAAATGGGCGCCAAAGGTTTTTTTTTTCGAAGAGGACGGGAAGAGCCACGCTTCCCTCGAGCATGGTGGAATGTCTAAACTAAAACGTTGCGGACTAGGCCGCGGACTAACAATCACGCTGAGGCAGGGCACCGGCGACTTCAAAGGGACTTTGGCTACTCCCACTCTACTTTGGGTAAATTTAATACGACGCTGTCAGAAAACGCGAAACGTCGATTACGACCAATTGGAAGGGGGTGTAGAGCCTCAGACTAAAAAGTTGAAGTACCAAAAGTGTGACGAGCGCCTCTATTCATTGATAACTAAGCACAAAGTAAGGGAGCCTATAGAGTACTTGAGAGCGATGGCTCACAATTTACCTAAATAGTAACCATTAAATGCGCTTTGTGGATGAATTTTGATGAAGCAAAGCTCTATGTTTTGTGGATGAATTTTGGCAATTAAGCTCTACGAGGGTTCGCGCCCAAAGGCCGGGGCGGCACCTATATGAACGGGACCCTTAAAAGTACTTTCCTTCATTAGCTAAAGAAGCCGGAAGTGAAACAAATCATCAAAAAATAATAGAGTTCTATCTGTGCAGGGTTAGTTTCTTTTCTCAGAGGTTGAGAACTGGAGCGAGAATCGGGTCAACCCGATATTCCCGGTTCCATCAACCGGAATTGAAAAGAAAAAACGCATGTTTTAATTTGTTCCAGGAATTGGAACCAGAAAGAACCGCTTCCCTCCATTTCCTATGAGAACCAGAATTGAAAAGAACCATTAAAAAATAATAAAATTCCGACTTTCCATGGTCAGTTCCTTTTATTAAGTGCTAAGAACCGGAATTAGAACCGGTATTCTCGGTTTCATCAACTAGAGTCGAAAAGAACCGATTGTCTTCATTTTCTATGGGAACCATAAATGAAAGGAACCATTAAAAAATAATGGAGTTTCGACTTTCCATAGTCAATTTCTGTTGTCAAATGCTGAGAACCGGAGTTAGAACCGGTTCGAACCAATATTCTAAAAAACTGTTTCCCTTCATTTGCTAGGGGAACCGGTACTGACAAAAGGACCAGTAATAAATAATAAAGGGTCAATTTCTTTTCTTGGAGCTGAGAACTGGAACCAAAACCGGTTTGAACCTCTATTCTCGGAAGAACGGCTTTGCTTGACTTCCTTCAAGACCCAGAGTTGTAAAGAGCAGCAGTGCTTTGGCGACCCGAACGAAAAAGAACCGGTTCCATTCATTTGATTCAAGAACCGAAAAGAAAGGCAATAGAGGTTTTGAGCCCCTGGTTATAATCTGTTTCACTGGATTAGATGTTTGACGACAGCGGTAGAAAGAGCATCACCTGCCTTCCTTGTATGCTCAAATGTTCTTAAATTCCTTTGCCGATCTGTCCAACGTAAATAATATTGCAAGAGCTGCAGCGAATTTTACAGATATCACACTCCTCTTCTGAAGCACCTAATCCTCTACTGTTGAAAGATAGCTACGCAGGACAAAATTCCTTTTCGGCATGATTACGAATAAAAAGGAAGAAGTTTTTCCCAGGAACAACTTTGCACGGTCTCCTCCTTGTGTTCAGAGGAGCAAGACACGTGGATTGAGCCAACGAAGCCTAAAGAGGTTTTTGGAATGCATATGTTTTTGGGCTAGGGATCAGTCGGAAACTCGCAAGGCGTTATTTTGCGAGACGCACGACGTCATCGATGACATCATTGATGACCTTGACCTAATTTAGGAATTTGGAAAATTTTTGCAAAAGATCCGCATAGCGATCTTGACCTACTTCAGAGATAGCTATGCCGGCCTAGGTCAAAAGCATAAGTCAGCATATAATATAGTTGCCAAGACTAGGCTGGAAAATATCGGGGAGCAAGTTAGCTAGTTAAGCGAGCACACTCCGGACGCGTCCTAATTAAATTTTCCTAGAAACTAAAGTATGGAGTATATTCTTTCTCATGACGGCAATGCAAATTCCAGACGCGAACCAGGACAGGGAGTTTGAAGACAAATACATGATCCCATATTTTTCACGAAGGGAGAAATTCGTTTTCACATCCCCTCCCCCCCCCCTCTCTCAACCGAGGGAAATTCCAATGGAAAGCTTAAATTTTGCTTAAATCAGCTGATGGTCCGGTCGACGTTCATCATTCTTATAGAGTCTTGGTGACACAATTTGCATCCTCAAAATCTTCTTCGTCTTTGAGAATCGAACAGAGGTGGTATATCATAGAGAGGAAAACTGAGAGTTTATGGTTCAAGTTATAGATAAGAGCACTCAAAAAAGAAAAGAAAGATGTTCACACGGAATATTAGTGGTAGATATCTTCTGTCCTGCTAGATACGAGGTTTGAGCCACGTACTTCTGAATCAGAAGTCCAGAGTTTGTGGTAATCCTCTGAATGTACCAGGAAATTGAGGACTTGATTGCCCTGAAGAGGAAGGAAGGGAACCTAATATTTGAGGAGTCCTTTTGTTTCACTTGATTGCCTAGTTTCAACGTTGGATAGAAATGGGCAACGTAGATCAGCAAGAAAACCTTAGCCCCGATCTCTTCTCACCTATTCTTCTACTTTCTAGAATTTTATTTTCGACCTCTTCTCCTTTCTTGGCTCTCCAAATCAGTTACTTCTTCTTATTCTTCACTTCGTCCTCAAATCGGTTCTTTCTCCGCCTGTTAAGAACACACCTGCTCGTATTGACGCCCATTCTTTCTCTTACATGTGTTACCTCCACCAGAATGAAAAATTGCTGCTACTTGTTACACAACAGTACTAAAACCTCCCCAAATAGTTAGAATAGGCGTTGCCTCATTTCACCAAAACTCGCAGGTAGAGCGCGGAGAAACAGTTGACTTAATTGTACGGAATGTGTATGGTACATGGGTGACTCATGAAGATCGAGCACTCGAGATTTTCGTTGGAGTAGAATTGCAATGTTGAAGAAGGTGAAGGCGTTTCCGCAGCAAGTAGCAGTCGCACCTGGACACATGTTCTAAGACACATATTTCAGAACTCAGAATTTCGAAAATATTTCGAACTTGAACTTGTGACGACTTTGTTTCGGCAATTGTTGGGCTATGAACCAGTTCGCTTCCTCGTCGTGAAGCTCGAGTAATGCTAAATGAATTAAAAATCCCTTGGATCACATATTCTCACGGTAGATTGTAGCACTAAAAATGTAAACCCGACGTGAACGAAGCTACCTTTTCTGCTGATATTTTCCACCATTCTCTCGCTTCTCTTATTCGTGGAATTATAGAAAACACAACATTCGTCGAACAACACCTGACTTTTCCCACAGATCTTCATCACTTTCATTCTGTCCCTCATTATTCATGGTAATTATTTCAAATATTTACAAATAATTCCTGATCCGCTATTATCCTTCATTATCCCAAACGCTAGTATCTAATTGCATATTAGTGTATAATAGAGTTAGCGAATTTAATAGCCCTGAGAGTAGCTGCGAACGCTCGTGAAAATGAAAATAAATAGATATTTCATCTATTCTGGTGAGCGCGTTATTGAGTTATAGTTACAAAAGCAATTAGGTGGGTACAAATTTATCGAATACCGGCGCTCGCGAGTTCAGAATTCGCGTTTTTATCCTCGCGTTCCTCCGACGCCCTCCACGAATTATCTTTTTTTCTCTCTCTCTCTTTCTCTCCCTGGTTTACATCGAAAAAAACGAATTTGCGTGTCTAATGTATACGAGCGTCCGCGAAATCGCACTATTTTAATAATAACCTAAAAGCTGTTCACCGCGAGGGCGTTAACGTATGACTGTTCGGACAGCGCGCCGCGCCGAAACCAACGCCAAACATACGAATCTACTTATCTCAACGACCGACCGACCGTACGTTCTATTCTGCGACCAACAACGAGGAGGTGCTTCGCGTCGCCGGCGCTTATTGATCAATAGATTTTAGAAAATTTTCTAGTAATTTTCTAATCGAATGGAGTGGAACGAATCCACGAACGAGTCGAAAAAATCTGTCGCGGTTGCCCAAGATCTCGATGGATAATGCATGAGATATATCAAATTAGCGCGCACGGATCAGTATTGCATTATCAACACACAAGAGGACCTTTGTAGCAAAGGTTTCTGAACACGCGCGTGTATCGTAACAATAAGGAGTGCTTGAGTGCGCGAAGTAAAGGCGAGAAGAAAAAGACATCGACAACTTCGATTCCTGGTTACAAGGCGTTCTTTTTTTTTTATATTCATTTCTAGTTCGGCATCGTGGCAACAATAATGAAGTTCAGACAGCTTTTTTTATTATACACTACGTATAGCCGTTATATGTAATATTAGGAAAAGGCGTTCGTGGAGATGGCTAAAAGTTTTTTCTTTTGCATCTCTTCGATCACACTTGAGGTAAAGACTCGGGACAGCGAAACTTTGCAAAAGACCATTTTTTCGAACGCATTCGAATTGATCGAGCGATAAAATATCGTGTACAGTAGTAGTCGTATGGAGACGATAAAAGTCGTGGAGAAAGCGTTGAGATGGCGAGAAGCTTCGCGTCGTTAACGTTATATAACGGGGTAAAGAATTTCTTTTTCGCGCTGCTGGGTTCTCTCATCACGAATTTTTCGCGAGAAAATAAGGACCGAAATTGAGAGAACCTTCATTTAGCAGACCGAAGGAGAAGCAACAGAGCAGAATTAAGTTTCACAATTCGAACATTCAACGTTAGAAACACGAGAGACCATAAATCAACAACTTAAACCCATCCTTAATCCATCAGAAGACGTGGAACTTTCACACACACGCCCTTTAAAAGTGATGACGTTGGATCAATTTAACAAAATTGAAGTACTGCAGTTTTACGGATCTACAAGTGCAGTTAGATTCTACTGATTGAAGTGTGACCGGTTTCGATTTCGGCGTCCTCAGTTATTATTCCGAGCACCTATATTCCTATCTACGGGTAGTTTTTGGAATTCTTTGGATGGCACGGTTGGGTGGAGCAGCTCAAGCAATTATGGTGATTAGTCAGCTTCCACCGCTAATGATGGACTAAATAAAGCAGAACCCACGCAGCAAGAAAACTTCGGAAATTCCGAAAGACAATAACTTTTTGAAGTACAGTATCTTTGTCGCTGGAAATTTTTTCTAAATCGAAAAAAAAAATTGGTACTTTCTACGAATTTTAATTTTTCGTGAGCGTTTCTTGTCGCTATTTTATTGTAGCGTATAGTCTTCAGGCACCCAATGATGCAAGTGAAATATGCAGAGGTCCTAAGAACAGAGGAATCTCTCGCGCAAGACTCCCGCATCTCGAATTTCATTCCAACAAAAATCATGAGTCATGATCGACTTCGTCAGTATACCTAATCTATGAGCTACAGTCTTCTCTGATATGCGTATTTTCCATCTCGGAAAATTGAAGCTGACAGCTTGTATGTGCGTACATCGCCCCGGTTCCGGCCGAGTGAAAATCTTTTCAACCGCTTCGCGAGCTTTGCTTACGAATTTTGCCGAGTGTCGCACTTGAGGGAGGGAGGGGGATGTTACACTGCTCATACACCCCCCGCGGAGTACCTGAAGACGTTCAACACCGAGGGAGAACTTGTCACTGATCAGTAGTGGAATTAACCAACGACCACAGAAATGCCACCGCAAAGAAATTAAATCACAGTCAAAACATTGCCCAGCAAGACAAGTACAACCATCTGACCACCAAAGTCTGCTTCCAATTGCATTGCAGACCCGGCCATGGCGGCCAAGGGTCTGATGTAACATTTTGATCCAACTGAGTTCTGGTTGGCTGGAGAAAGTCGATGAGCTGGCTGTTATTTACACGTGGCCGAAGAACTATCTAACGTCCCCAGGGTATGGTTTTAAAGGCTTTATACAACTATCGTACATCACTTTGAAGCTTCGCGAGAGGTACTTTACGCCTTCTTCATGCTTTTAGAAAATTACATTCATTGTATTGAGTATTTTCAAAGTAATCCAGGGAGAGTGCATCCGTTTCGGAACCCGAGGAAAGTTGAGGCAATATCGCAATTCCATCAAACAGTAGTGAAATTTTCATCAAGCCATGTTTGACTCGGCATTTTGTGGTAAGCAAGCCTGAGATTGAGGGTATGCCCGGGTGGGCCCAGCCCTCCCAAAACATCTTTTAGTGGGAGCGATGAGAGGGGGAGGAGGCGAAGAATATTGAGGGCATACCCGAAAACTCAGGCCTGGTGGTAAGTTTTGTCTTCTGGCTTTTTGCATGGGCGTCTTATTCACATTGCATTAGTTGCATCGGTACTCCTGGCTGGGAGGAGGAACGAACACGATTTATTCAATGTCAAGACAAATGGAAATGTGGCACATTATTTGGACAAAAAACTTGCATCTATTAAGAAAAAACCAGTCACAAAGAAAACAGTACAGAGATGGGTCATGAGAAGAGAATTCTTCAACTTGCATCGAAAAAGAGCGGTCAATCTAGTCAGAATCATCAGAAATGTTAAAAGGTACGATTTTCTACTTACTGGACAATAATAGATTTTTCAATTCGAAAAACAGCCTACATTTCCTGATCCAACAACGAGAACGTCAAAATTTTCCCGAGAATATTTTTTGGAACTCAATTACTAAAAAAAAAATATATCTTGGACATGTTCAAGAATTTAAGGTCTGTTCCACGAGAGTTTACCGAAATTGCCTCACGATTCTTGCGCATTGCCGCCAGTTGCAGACGTCCGCGTAGGATCTGTTCGCCTCAAACCAACACGGTCGTCACGTTTGGCAAACTCTCGTGCAACGAACTTTATTGAAAAACCAATTATCCTTCAGAGTTGGTCGTTATCCACTCGAGTTCACAACTCAAAAGAAATATTAGAAGCGTATAATCGAACTTCCGCATCGTCGAATATCAATAAGGCGGACCGTCAGTGCATGTAAATTCATAAACATATGCATTGACGCAATAGCTTCGGAGTGCGTTTTTGTGAACGATGACCCACTGCGTTGGAAAAGTTTAAAAATCCCCAAAAAGCAAGATACCGAAATTGGAAAAGAGAAGTAAACGCGCCGGAAAAAAATTCATGCAAGTGGAGTCGGGACGACTGGTATGGGTGAATTAACCAATCTTTGTAGATGGAGACAAGTTATATGGAGATCTGGCTCATTAATCCTAACTTGCGTGTCCACGTTTAGAAGGTACTGTCAAAGAAGAGGGTAATACTTAAATGCTGAAGTTGACGACGCGCTGTAACTTCACACGAGCAATTAACCGCAGATTGATAATCGATTACCAAAACTACAAGTCTGATCTCAAGACTTTGATGTTGAAAAAAACTTCACCGTCTTACATCAAAGCAAAAAAGGGGAAATTCTAGATAAATTAGCGGAAGGGGGCATCGTTAACACGTGACCTGTTCTATCGAGGGGGGGGGGAGGCAATCTAACCTAACCCAACTTGACCATGCCCATGGGACTTGGAAAAATTTTTGTTTTCGTCCTGTCGCTTATAGCTTGGAGGATGAAACAGGTCAAAATTATTCTAAGTCGCCCACCTATTGCCGAAGTTCAAAGGTAAAAATTCTTTTCGACTTTCTCCTCCTTTTTTGAAATCCCTCTCCAATAGCTCGGCCTCCTATCATATAGTATGAAGCTAGTATAATGGAAGGAGGAGTCTAAGCCTAGTTCAAGTCCAGTATACTGTATTTTAGTGAATGATTTCTCAATAACGATCATAAGAATGGTATCTCTCGCACTTTTAACTGAGGTACTTTTCCCTTGAACGACTCAATGTTACAGAAGAGCAGTACTAGCCTGTAATGACCCGGAGAAAAGTATTTCTCACACAAGCGACTGCGGTACTTTTTCCTCGAGCCCTAGAAATCCGCATTTTACGCAAAATCCGTGGAAGAATCCCAATTTTTTCGGGGATTGAAAATCGGTAGATCTGGCAGCACTGATAGCCCGATTAAAATAGCTCCTTCAAGTGACTAGATATGCAATACTCCATTGACGAATTGGCCTAGCCCCTTCAATGAGCCAGATATACAACGTTTCAAATACCATGAGACTCATAAAACAGGTTCCTTGCCTCCTCTCATTTCACTCCGTTAAAGAACCCGGGAGTTTTAACAAGGAATCTATTGCATGGGAGGAGGGAAGTATCAGGCACAAGAATTATACATGGTTGAACGATGTTACCTTCACTGACACAAATTTTATAATGTCACGCACCTTCATGATTGGGTACAGTATTGCGCTGCTATCAGCCGTGATATAAGAAATGCGTTCAACTTAAGATTATAAAAGAAGATATTGGAAGCTCTTATAGAGGCAAAAGTGCTGGTGTACCTCCTCAGGATGATCAGAAGCTTTCTAAACTGTCGAAAAATTCGAGCAGAGACGTCTGTTGGGACAGTGAAGCGCCCAGTAGTTTGTGTATTTGCTGCAGAGGTCAGTTAATAGACCGACAATATACTAGGTAAAGTTGCCTTGTCGCGTTGACCAGCGAACGCGCGCCAACTCTAAAAAAGAGATCAGTTAAAAACCCTTACAGACAGATACATAGGAATTGAAGAAAAGTAAACAAATCTTATTGAGCAATGTGGCGTCGGTTAGCAAATGCGTCCTACTCTAAAAAGTGAGATCAATTAAAGTGTTCTATCAAAAAGTACATACAGAGTGACAGAGAAAACAAAAACTTTTGTTAGGTGATGTAACGTCGACTAGCGAACGTGCGCCGACCCTAAAAAGTAAGATCAGTTCAACAGCCTAATCAAGAGATACACAGGGATTGACTGAAAGTAAAGAAACTTTCTTAGGCAATGGGGCGTCGGTTAGCAAATGCGCGCCGACCCTCAACAAAGAGAAGGTCGATTAAAGAGCTCTATCAAAAGGTATATGTATAGGGGACCGATCCGGGCAACGATCCGGGCAACGTTCTGGGCGATCCGGACAACGTTTTGGGATCGATCCAGGCAACGATCCGGGCAACGATCCGGGCAACAATCTGGGCAACGTTTCTAAAATATACGGTGTGTATTCTATGTTTAATAAGGCTGCTCGTTGTCGATATTATCAAGCAAACACGCGAGTTATAAAGAAAGGCTCCCCGTGAGACATTAAACGGCCGCGACGTGTATACGAGCCTAAAAACAATAGACTTTACTACGAGTGAGAGAAGATCAATTAAAGTGTTCTATCAAAAAGTACATACAGATTGACAGAGAAAACAAAAACTTTTGTTAGGTGATGTAACGTCGACTAGCGAACGTGCGCCGACCCTAAAAAGTAAGATCAGTTCAACAGCCTAATCAAGAGATACACAGGGATTGACTGAAAGTAAAGAAACTTTCTTAGGCAATGTGGCGTCGGTTAGCAAATGCGCGCCGACCCTCAACAAAGAGAAGGTCGATTAAAGAGCTTTATCAAAAGGTATATGTACAGGAATTTTTAAAAAAAGAACTTTCTTAGGCAGTGTAGCGTCGAATAGCAAACGCGCGCCGACCCTAAAAGTGGGATCAGTTGATGAGCCCCATTAACAGATACATAGGAATTGACTAAAAGTAAACAAACTTTCTTGGGTCATGTAGCGTCGACAAGTAAACAGAAGCTCTCATCTGTTACAAAGATGATACGCCAGTGGTGGAAAGCAGGGTGAATCAGGCCGTAGGGGTAGCGAAGCGTTGAATCGAATCGACCAGACTAGTACTTGCAGTGGAAGACGAAGGCCATGTTATTCACAATCTTTTGAAAGTAGAAGAATTGTTGATCCTTTTACCTGCTAGGTGAGGAAATCACAGTATCCTAAGCTTCTCATTTGACTTGGAGCTGAGCTTCAGGTATCCTTTCTTGATGTCGAGACCAACCAAAGCCGCCTAATAAAAGTTGAGGAAAGGAAGAAGAGCGATAATGGTGAGCATGTCGAGGATGGAGTATTTCATTGATGGGAAGGCCTAGTGTGTAATGTTCCTATAAGGGGGTTCTCCTTTTCTTTGGAGGGTGGGGGGATCAGTCAGTTGGACCACAGTATGGACCAACTTTAAGAACATGGATAAAAATAAGATGAAAAAGATCCAAGAAAGAGATGCGCTAAGCTGTATTAGTGCCTACCGCACATGGGTCCAGTAGGGACCAGATGATTCTTGAAATGGAAAGCGAGAAAGGCTCAGAGTGGGCTGGTTAGGTTGGACGACTCGTGTTGAAACACGACCTTGATGAGCCGATGAACCGAAATCATTGCCAGCTGAACTTTCACCTGACGTAGGTGTTAGGCGGTCATGGCTGCTTCAACGAGTGCCATCATGAGAATTTGAAGGAAGTTGTGCAGGTAGTGTATTCGCATTGCGATCAAGGACGATACAAGGATCTATCTGCCGTGTTATCATCAAAATGTTTTCCACATGGGACGTTGAACGGACGAGGTCCTCTTATGATGGACCACAACACACCTTATTAGAATTTCAGGCACAAAAGTATAAACCGGGAGTGTTTAGTCGATCTTTTCAAGAGAGAATGGTCGAAACAGCGCTAACTTCAAGTGGCATGGTGGTCACTAGACCACGTTCATAAGAAGAATGAAACTGGGTGTCTGCATTTTCAGCCGCAATTTAAAGGAGAGAATGGTTACGAAATAAAACAGGCAAATTCAGCACCAGTACCATCTAGACACAGAAGACACTCTGCAGGTAGAATATGAAAATGAAGCGTAGCTCTCGAAGAAAGAAGAAGTAGAGATTGTGCCAGCGACTCAGTTGTAATTTCTGTCAGTGTGCTAAAGTTTGCGTCCCGGAGGAGGGGGGGGGGGGTATGGCAGTCCGTAGAAGAGGTTTCGCTAAAGTTATACCCGAAAGTGTCCAATCAAGATAAACGCGAATCACAGATCACACGCATCTACAATGATACACCCTTTTTGGCATTCTCGTAAACTTTTGTCGATATTTCTGCCACCTCTCTCTTCTGGTGAATAATGAAAAGCCAGAAGGATACAGAAAAGAATTGAGAAATCGGTTCAGTAGAAGTTAAGATCTCACTTTCAACAGTTTCCAAAGTTTGGAGCAAAAAAAAATCGCAAATGCACACCACTCG
Source organism: Aspidiotus destructor (assembly GCA_035079395.1). Taxonomy (NCBI): domain Eukaryota; kingdom Metazoa; phylum Arthropoda; class Insecta; order Hemiptera; family Diaspididae; genus Aspidiotus; species Aspidiotus destructor. Next base: position 21,588,920 of record JAVHKZ010000015.1, on the reverse strand, counting down.
AGTTATAAACTTTATACTCGGGATTCCAGAAGTAAGCACACATAGAAAAACAATAGGTTTAGTAGACCTCACGGGCAACGGCTTTATTCACTCAGTTTTTCAATACATAGATTAAGAATTTCAACAAAATTTCGGTTTTTGCCGAAAGATGTTTTTTCTTTATAGTTTAACATCGATCGTGGCAACAATTAAGAAGTTTAGACAGCTTTTTTCATTATACACTATGTATATAGACATGTTATTAGGGAAAAACGTTCGCGGAGGTGGCTGAAAGTTTTTCCCTCTTTTTTTTTTATTTCTTCTTTTTCCCCCATTTTTTCGGTATCTCCTCGATCACAGTTAAGGTAAAGACTTGAAACTGCGAAACTTCGCGGAAGACTATTTTTCCAAACGCATTCGAATTGATCGAGCGATAAAATATCGTATACAGTAGTAGTTGAAAGGAGACGATAAAAGTTGAGGAAGAAGAAGCGTTGAGATGGCGAGAGGCTTCGCGTCGTTAACGTTATATAACGGCGTAAAGAAGTTTCCTTTCGCCGAGTTTTGCCCGCGCTTTTTTCCCGTGCAACAGAGTGCACGCGCGCCACGACACCGATAAGAAAATTTCCACTCGACTCGAAAATTATACGCCGCGATATACACAAGTCGAACGAAAAAGTTTGAAAAAATTATGTACAAGTAGGAAGAAAAAAATAAGAAAAAAAAAACTACCACTTTCGCTGCGAAAATAACTAGTAATGCGCGGTAATTAAAACGACTGCTTTTCCCGGAGAGACCGCATCGCCCGTAAATACTTTAGGATCGTTAATATAATTTTGCGACGTTTAAAAGGACTTAAGGTTGGAAGAGCGAGCGAGAAAGAAGAATGATGCGCTCCTACGTGTTCAGTAGCCGACAAAATTCTTACCATTTAAACAAATTTTTTATTTACGACGAAATTGAGAAAATTACCGGACTTACCGGCGAGCCATAAATTTTTAACATATTTCTTCTTTTTTTTTTTTTTTTTAACAAGGAATTGATTGTACGTACTCGTAATATTCGTTGAGCCTACCTGTTACGATGAATGCCGTGTATTTGCAAACATTGGAAAGTGTATCGCTGCGCATGTGTCCTCATGATTATACGTACAGAAGAGGGTATCTTTTAAAGCGTGGATCTCTCAGTGCGGCTTCAATATCGTTATCGGGTTGTACGTGTACGTGAAATTCGACTCTGGACGGAAACGCTTTTCTGTTTTTCTTTCGAAACGTATAGATATCGTTCTTTATTTTATTGAAAATAAAACGGAAAACTCGATGAGATTTTTTTTTAGAACCATTACAACGTATAGGTTTACACTTTCTTTTCAAACACACTGACGAGAATCGATCGTCGCGTTCAACTAAAAATACTTCGCTATCGACCAGGTGAGTAAAATTTTTTATTTGCGATCTTAAATAGGTAAATTATAGGCACTGTTAAGTACCCGGTCGTAATGATCGAACGTTTCTCAAGCCGACGCAGGAGTCATAATACACCTTGTTGACCGTATTCGAAAAGACCTGTGGTTCTCGTTCGATGACACCTCTCCCACTCGGACCCTCTCCCTTCGAGCTTATCCTTTGGTAATTCGTTTTAGATTACAGCCAGAAAAGCGTGGCGGAACAACGCGCTATTAATCTGGGATGACTCTTGGAACATACCGAATTTCGCGGGAAAAAAGAGGAAAAAAATTTCTATTCAACGCTCGCGTAATATGTCAATACTGTGCCGAGCACGTATGCAGGCACACAACCGTCGAACACGTACCAAGAAAATAAATTAGCTCGTCGAATGATGAATTTTTATACAGAATTGACGTGCTCGTATATAGGAAGCAGCGTACCAGCGCAGGAGTGGAAGGGCTCTTGTAAGAAATCACGTAATTGTTCACCTCCCATAAATTACGATTTTTTAATCTATCACCACACATGGATGCTGGTTGAAAAATGAACCTAACTTAAGCTGGAATGTTCGTGCGGAAGTGTCGACGTACACTAATCGAAAACCCAATACGTCGACTTTTGTAGGGAAAAGGGACAAGTTCGGCAGCACGAACGTACAGAATTATATACGAAAATGCGGTCTTCGGAATATTTCGAATTTATAACTTCAATAATTCTCACTCAACGACCTTCCGTTCGCCGCGAAACCGCTAATTACGATGATGGAAGTATTCGATTTCAACACGTGTGCTAGAAATTAATTTAGAGAACGAGGTTTTATTGAACTTTGGAACAGCTCGTGAAGAAGGGCCAAGAAACATGAAGACTGAAGAGTTGTAAGACGATAGACTGACAGGAGCGTGCAGGCATATGAAGCATCGAAGACAGGCTGCGGTTTAGTAGGTTAGCAGTCGGTGTTCAAAAGGAATACGTGTACAGGCAGAGCTGAGGGTCGTACACCACAATCGTCAGACGAAAACACGTCAATTTTCACAATGTACTTCTTACAAAGCGAAGGAGCGTTGCGGGTTCTAAAAGAGAAAGGGATTAGGCAAAAAAAGAAAAGCGACAACTCGACCCAAAAAGAATAAGCAATGATGAGGCACATGGACTTACACGTGTAATAAAACCTCACTTAGACGGAACCTATGCAAGACGGACCCGAGTGATAGTTCTCTTATGTGGACTTGACCACTATAAGACTGAAACCCTCGATTCTCAAGGACAATAACGCGTCAATCATATGATGAGTTGTACCGATTTATGTATGTTATTGCGAGTCATTCTTTTCATCTACATACCTTCGACGAGTCCCTGATCATAAAGAGGAAGGAACAAAACAGGCCATCGAAATGCTTGCCAAGAAAGAAGAACTAGAGAGAAAGGATGAAAAGTTTTGCCGCAAGCTCTTGTAGAATTCTCCAGTCTTGACGCCACTTGAACAACATGAGGGTTTAAAGTCACGTGACCTCATTGAACTGTGGATCAATTGATTTGGTGCATCAACGGTGGCTCAACCTTGAACGATGATCGTAAAACTGACTCGTAGGCGCTATTTTCAGTTGAGCGCTCAATGGATGGATTTTTGATTTTTGATCTTATTGACCTTCGAAGAATCACAAGTTCAAGACTATCTACCTCGCTACTTGAAATAGAAAGGAGGATCGGCTGTGATCACACCAACTTTTCCATTTCTCTCTTATACATTCTAGCTACACAATGATGGTATCATTTAAAAATATCGAAAATTCTATATTCGCTCATTTTTCCATTTGTTTTTCTTCAACGCAGTTCATCGAGTTGTATACAAGTTTATCAATATTTTAGAACGAACACCCAAAGGTACATAGGATTTGACTGAAAATAAATGAACTTTCTTAGGCACCATAACGTTGACTAGCGAGCGCGCGCCGACCCTGAAAAGTAATATTATCTAATGAAGAGCGTCATCAAAAGGTACATAGGATTGACTGAGAAGAAAAAAACGTTGTTGGGCAAGGAAACGTCGACTAGCAAACGCGCGCTGACCCTGAAAAGTGAGATCAGTTAAACAGCCTTATTGAGGGATACAAACTGATTGACTGAGAATAAACAAACTTTCTTAGGCAACGTAGCATTGACCAACAAATGTGCGCTGATCCTGAATAAAAAGTAAGGAGCCTCATTAACAGATATATAGGAATTGACTGAAAGTAAATGAACTTCCTAAGGCAATGTGATGTCGGTTAGCAAATGCGCACTGACTGTGAAAACAGAACTTTGTTAGGCAATGTAACGTCGACTGGCAAACGCGCGCCGACCCTAAAAAGTGAGAGAATCAGTTGAACAGCCTTATTGAGAGATACACACTGATTGACTGAGAATAAACAAACTTTCTTAGGCAATGTAGCATTGACCAACAAATAGGCGCCAACCCCCCCAAAAAAACCTTAGTTAAGGATCTATATTGACAGATATGTAGAAATTGACTAAAAGTAAATGAACTTCCTAGGCAATGTGGTGTCGGTTAGTAAATGCGCACTGACTGTAAAAACAGAGAAGATTGATTGCAGAGTTTCATCAAAAAGTACACATTGACTGAGAAAAAAGAACTTTGTTAGGCAATGTAACATTGACTGGCGAACGCGCGCCGACCCTGAAAAGTGAGAATATCGATTGAAGGGCTTCATAAAAAGGTACATAAGATTGACTGAGGAGAAAAAACGTTGTTAGGCAATGAAACGTCAACTAGCAAACGCACGCTGAACCTAAAAAGTGAGAAGATCAGTTGAACAGCCTTGATGAGAGGTACACACTGATTGATTGAGAAAAAACAAACTTTCCTAGGCAATGTAGTATTAACTAACAAACGCGCGCCAAAGAGGCCTTATTGACAGATATGTAGGAATTGACTAAAAGTAAATGAACTTTCTTAGGCAATGTGATGTTGGTTAGCAAATGCGCACCGACTGTGAAAAAAGAGAAGATTGATTGGAGAGTTTCATCAAAAAGTACATACACATTGACTGAGAAAAAAGAACTTTGTTAGGCAATATAACATTGACTGGCGAACGCGCGCCGACCCTGAAAAGTAAGAATATCGATTGAAGGGCTTCATAAAAAGGTACATAAGATTGACTGAGGAGAAAAAACGTTGTTAGGCAATGAAACGTCAACTAGCAAACGCGCGCCGACCCTAAAAAGTGAGAAGATCAGTTGAACAGCCTTGATGAGAGGTGCACACTGATTGATTGAGAAAAAACAAACTTTCCTAGGCAATGTAGTATTGACTAACAAACGCGCGCCAACCCCCTATAAAAAGCTGTCAAGAAGCATTATTGACAGATATGTAGGAATCGACTAAAAGTAAATGAACTTTCTCAGGCAATGTGATGTTGGTTAGCAAATGCGCACCGACTGTGAAAAAAGAGAAGAGTTTCATCAAAAAGTATGTACGTACAAATTGACTGAGAAAAAAAAAACTTTGTTAGGCAATGTAACATCGACTGGCGAACGCGCGCCAACCCTGAAAAGTAATATTATCGATTAAAACGCTTCATCAAAAGGTACATAGGATTTACAGAGAAAGAAGAACATTGTTCGGCAATGTAGCGTTGCCTAGAAAACGCGCGCCCACCCTAAAAAAGAGATCGGTTAAAAAACCTTATTGACAGCTACATAAGAAATGATTGAAAGTAAACAAACTTTGTCGGTTAGCAAATGCGCACCAACTCTCAAAAGTGAGAAGATCAATTAAAGTATTTTATCAAAAAGTGTACACAGATTGACAAAAAAAAAGAAACTTTGTTAGGCGATGTAACGTCGACTAGCGAACGTGCGCCGACCCAGATCACTTCAACAGCCTTATCAGAAGATACACAGGGACTGATTGAAAGTAAACAAACTTTCTTAGGCAATGTGGTGTCGGTTAGCAAATGCGCACCGACCCTCAACAGTGAGAAGATTGGTTAAAGAGCTTTATCAATAGGTACATAAAAATTGACTGAGGAAAAAGAACCTTCTTAGGCAATGTAGCGTCGACTAGCAAACGCGCACCGACCCTGAAAAAGAGATCAGTTGGTGAACCTCATCAACAGATACATAGAAATTGACTGAATGTAAACAAACTTTTTTAGGTAATGTAGCGTCGACAGGCAGACGGGCGGGCGTCGACCCTAAAAAGTGAGAAGATTGATTAAAAAGCATCATTAAGAGGTACAGTAGATTTCATGAAAGATGGCAAGGCATTTATGTGGACAGCGGAATAGTAATTTGAAGCCAGCGGGAATAGGGACGCGGACGTTTTCCCGTCACCTACATAAATGCGTCGCCATTTTGCTGATCTTATAAATAAGGTACATGTTACGTAGGAATTGACCGGGAACTTACCGGGAACAAAAGAACTTTCTTAGGCGTCGTTTAGGGGAATAAATAGGCAAGATTTTAAATTCAAAGTAGGTGAAAATGGTCTGGCGAAGGAGGGAGGGGAACTATCATGAATAATGGGGAAGATGGACAACCTCGATCTATTCCTACGCTCGATAACCATTTGCGTAACTCAATCCAGTTTGTTTTTGGTTGCTATAAGTGTGATTGAATATCGAGTTTACAATCGAAGATAGGTAATCTGGCAAGAGTGAGTACAGGGTCAGAAGTTTCATGGAAGAGAAGGGAATCTTTGACAGGATGGTCAAGTGGTCGATGTGGTCTAGCAATAATCTCCTGGACCTTCTTTATTTCTTTTGTCCACTCTGCTGGGCCATCAGTGCCGCTCCATGGAAGGATTGCAGTACTCCTAAGTGTTGAGGTGGATGATAGTGTTTGCAGGAGTAAATGAATGCGTCCTATTTCGGGAGCTAGAAAAGATTAAAATGAAACAGTCAACGTTAGGAATTTAGACGAGAAAGACGAGAGTATACGGCGATCAATTCAGCGGTGAAAATGGGAAGCAGAATTTCTGAATCAGAATGATTATGACACCTTGGATCGAGTATACGTATCCAGTTTTGGGTGCAGATTTGAATCCGATTACCATTGTTGATCATTGATCAGCTAATCTGGCTGTGTGTGCTCTGTTCCAATTCTTTTCACATTCTTCTCATCTCTCGTGCTAGCATGCTAGCACGTCCAACAAATCAATTCCGTATTTGTTTGGTCAAAAATTGCGTAGAGGTGGGTAGTGTTGAAGAGGTGAAGTCAAAATGAGCGATTCATCAACATAACTAAAGCTATGAAGATAGAAATATGAAAGAGTTCGCAACAACAAAACACCTCTTTAACTGGTTTTTTGATCATCTCCCTCTTCTCTACCACCGTCTTTTCCCCACCAGGTTGAAGTCCTCATACAAAGGCAAATATTCCCGCAAGAGACTCATTGATGTTTCTATCTATCTCTCTGTGTAATCCTTTCACATTCCGGGGGCGGGCTTGACTTGAAAAGTTACCCTATTTTCCTCAGTGTACAGTATTTAACCTCAGCTTTCTCGGATAAATTTTTCGCTTCGATAAAATTGTATTGCATTATTTTGGGAATCCGGAGTTTTTCTTTATTTTCAATTATATTTTCAAACGAGAGCCATCATATGCGGACAATACAGTCGAACACACCGAACCTTGTATCATTATTTTATAAGATATGCGATGGCTGAATTCGAGAAAAAGACTCAAATATCGTAAAAAAAAAAGAAAAACGAGCAGCACAGCACTGAAGTAAAATGAATTTCAGGACAAATACACATCGGAAACATCTGAATTCGTAAATGTTGCAGGCATTATTGTATAATATGCCTTCGCGTATAATGTTCGTGATCGTAAAACTTAATAGTGAAGAATCGTCGTCTACTTCCCAATAGATGCCATTAATGATAATTGTATCGCAGACGGACCTCTTAAGTACACTGTTCTCTCATTTTTTCCAGTAAAACCTTTTCCCAGCAAGTGTCGTAAAAAATCCTACTCATCCTCGATAAATGAGGACGAATGAATTTTTTCCATCTTGCGAAATAGCATCCGCCGCTACACTAAAATAATATAAGACAAGTCACTATGTGCAGAAGTCTTTAGACCTTTCAAACGTTACTTGGTTTCGATAGAATTTCACCTCTTATTTCTAAAATTAGAACTTTTGATAGAAATCGGTTGAATGTCGTTTTCTATTTGAAGTTATATTAAGAAATGAAGATACTGTGGTCAGTATTAGCAAAATTATCACGCTTCTTGGGATAATTTTGACAGAAAATGTGACGTTGAGGAAACACAGCGAGACTAACGCAGATGGTCTCACGACAAGGGTACGCTAAGGCGTTTGCGAAGCTAGATCCTGACTTCACAGTTCTGGTTCTGATTGACCTTAGTCTATATTGGCGACTATCACGGAACACGAACTTCATGCAGCAGGAGGACAAGCTAATGATCGAAACCTAGAGGATCCTGACTTCGCATCTCTGACCTCGATTGATCTTGACCTACATTTGGGACTAACTTCGAACGCGATCTGAATACGGTAGGCGGGGACGTGACTCAGCTCAGTTTCAGTCTCCTGAATGGATACTGCTATCCAAATCCATCGACAATACAACCTGTCGTACTCTTGCAGAGATGTCGATTGTGACAGACCGTGGTCGATTCCGCCTCTCCATTACAAATGCAGCGGAAGTTTCTAAAATTTGTTTGAGCACACATGCAATTCATTTTGATCTGACCTACCTAACTCAAGGTCACACGCGCATCCATCCTTACACTGTTCCTTCATGCTCCGTTCTCTCGTCTTGATGCAACTTGGGGCCATAGGCCGGCTGTCATATTAGTAGAACACTTTCTGATCGCTTATCCAAGTAAGGTTGAATCCTCATCAGCCTCTTAATAGCAGCCTGATAGTTGAAGGTTCAGCAATACTGCAATTACTCGGCGGCTTCTAGGCACCTCGGATTTATGCGACACCTAAGTCAGTCAGTACCCCACCACTATCTCCAATCACAACAGAATTTTCACGTCATGAGACCTCCTCTCGGGAGACTTCTCAGATGACCGTCTCTACCTTGAAGTACACCTCAGGAGTTTTGACTTCACGTCTTCTGGCCTTTGCAATGTGTCGTCATTAAAGAAACCTCAGCTCCAGAGCTCGCCAAGGGAGTGGACTAGACTCGCATCACTCAACATATCCATAGGTCAGCAAGCACAGCCCGTCTGCTGTCTTGGGTCTCAGCTAATTACCCAGGCTTCAACTTTTGCAGTCACTGCAGGACTGATCCATTGACCCATTTTGCTCGCGCACGTCTTTGTCCACAGACAAATATCACTTTCTGGTAAATGCTTTAAAACTTTTTAGCTGTAGAATAACACAAGCCACTACAGCCAACTCTCAAAAATTTCCCTAAAATTCAGAACTTGATGTTGTACAAACTCGACCACAAGTTCTGTACTCCATATGAGGCTTAGTATCAAAAGCAAGAATTGAATTCCTGAGCATTCTCTAATTTCAATATCACTTGGCTGACCTCGCAAAATAAAGTAGGAAATTTTCGATTGATTCACTTAGATCGTGTCACTTGAAGACAAGAGGATTTCAGGCTAGAATAATTTCGGTTGGTCGGCAAATCCAATCAATTACTAGAAATTAACATCACCTTACAAGTGTTTGTCCGTGCTCCCAACAAGATATCCATAATTTTTCCTCAAACATGAACTCAACCGATTCAAGTAGGTGAACTCGTGACCGAACTCGTTTAATGTGAATGATGGTCTCGAGCTCGTACCTCATTCGCTGTCAATTCCACGACTCCGAATACACGATGGTTTATCAAGCTCGCCTCTGGCTTCGAGTGCGTACTTCGTAAGCTCACTCTCAGAATTACGAATGAGCGCGGCGGCGGTGGCTGTCATTAAATTCAAATGATTTATCACGCAGAATATTTGAACACGACAATGAAGTAGATTGTCGCCTTCTACCTTTGCTCCGCCGCGGTGCTTACGTCGATGTCGCGTCGATGCCTACTCCGTTGTGTCTCTCATTAATTCACTTAAATATCGCTTCGCTTTAGATTAATTTATCCTTAGAGAAGTTTGAAGGATGGATTCCGCGCGAACGAGTGCCACTGTCTTAAAAGGCATTCATCAACGCTTAATTTCGGAGCTTTCGTGAGAATACGATATTAAATTTCAATATGCTGGAGGGTGTGAAACGAGAAACGCAAACGAGACGCTGCGCCGCTGTTGAATACGAACGAATACGCCTTGAATGATTTAAATGAGCCAACATCCATAGTCTACGCGTTAACCAATTTAGCGTAATAATTTAATAGTTGAAATAGAGAAAATTGTAGGCCCATATCAAACCGTGTGACGTTGGCAAAATTTTCTTCGACTATGTAAAACGCCAAAATTTTCGAGCACTCACCCGAGTCGGCCCTTAATTGAAGTCCGCGAAGAACCCCGAATGACTTTCGCGGTTGCTACATTTTCGCGAATTATTTGTTGCCGTGATAAAGGGCGCGCCTCTTATCAAAAAGATGACTCGACTGTCATAACAAATTCTCCTTTATTGGCCGAGATTGTTGAGGCGTCGTGGAAACTGACGCGGAAAGGAAGGAAAGTATGACGTTTCAAAGAAATAAAGATAGCGTGTGTCAGTAGCGGGGCACATTCCGCGAGCTTTTCAATTAACAAAATTATTTCCATCTCTAATCATTAATGAAAGTGCTTGGAATGTTCGCAGAAGAACCATTCTTTTGGAAAGGGCGCGACAGAGTGTAATTTGCCTTGCCATCTATAGGAGATTTACAACAAACAAGAAGACGAATAGACGAGAGGAGAACTACTTTTTAGCAAAATAATGATGATGTACCGATCCCTTCTTTTTTAATACCAATTCATAGATAGAATCGCGGCTAAAAGTAGCGCCTACTTCAGTTTTCATCTCTGAATTCTCAATCTTCTTCAATGATAAAACCTATGTAATATATGCGAACAGCCCTCTTGAGGATTGCCGGTATGACGATAACGTCGAGTACTTCTTTTTCTCGACAGCGCGAAGTAAAATTTTTCGCTTGCAGCGCGTGAACGGAGGAGAGGACTTATTTTTTCACATTGTATAAATCGTATTTAAGTATTCTACGTTTCGCGGGCTTTATTTACAAACCACAATAACTTGATCGAGTTACCTTTAGTCGCTTCTTCGATGCCTTCGCACAAGTTGGATTTTTCAAACTCCGCTGCATCGGCTCGTTAAGAATGACAGAGAAACGACTTTCAGTTAGGAATAAAGGTAAAGTCAGTTAGACAGCGTCGCATAAACTTTCGACGGTTTTCTTTTTTCCTTGCTTTTATACAATAGCAACATCGAATGATTATTATCTCGGGCAATACACGCGAATAAAACGACAAAACTAAACTTTATGCTGAATAAGGACGGGGAAAAAATGACGCTAAGAGCTCACTTTTCCTCATTTTCTCCCGATTTAAAAAAAAATACGTCTTTTTTTTTGTCGTATTCGCGATAGGTAAGCATTGCCGTTCAAACGACATTGCCCCTTTATACGTGTAACTTTCAATTGGCAATCTACTCCGCAGAGGCAGATAAGAAGGCACTGCGCTACCTTCTGGAACATTATCGTCGATCACTATTCTCTCATTTTTTTACGATACAAAGGTGTGAGCTGAACTCGTGCTCCCTTTGCTAGAAACATCTTTTTCATTCTCCGTATGTACAACCTATATGTTTTCCAGTGGAAAATTGCGACATTCAAAGGGCTAAAACGATTTGCGACATCGTGTTTTGCGACCCAATCTGTTCGAAGAAAGAAAAGAAACGAAAACGTTTACATTCCGTTGATCGCTATAATCATCGTCAATATTCGAAAGTTTTTCACCCATTTCGAAATACACCGAGGGCAAAAATTCATTCGTTTTTTCCTATAAAGTTGAAAGACGCACAAACTTTCGCTATAAAGAAACAAACAGCGCGATTCTAATAGACGAACCTCGTCCGAAATATACGGCAGAAAAAGAAAGTAATCGAATAGAGATGATATTTCAAAAAATACCCAGTGGTTTCGTTGTCAGCCGAAATCGGATTCTCGTTTTACGTTTTTTTCTTTCTCTTTCTTGTATTGTAAGCAGTAAAACGTAAAATGTTTGTCCATTTTCCTCTCTTTTCCTGTTCCTATTGTATTATAATTTAGAAGGCGGTATAGTGGCACACCTTTTGCGTGCAGGTCCCTACCTCGACAAATAACAGTATTATAAGAACGTCCATTATATATGGTTGGCGTTCTGCTCGCAGAATGGGCCCTGAGGGTGTACTAAAAAAGATAGACTAGAAGAAAACCCATGTGAAAGAGCGTATGTTAGAACGAATAAAGTAGGATTTTCGCGACTGAAAGTGGACAGCAGTCTTGCGGACCAAAATACAAACAGACAGCGAATATCATAAGGTACATTCTTTCTCAATCATGCGGGAAGACGTGTCAAGTTTTCCTTTTCACGTACCGAGCAACGATATTTTATTCTAAAAGAAAGAAAGCTTCTCAAATGTGCATAATTTGATAGAATTCAAAGAAAGTACAGTGGCTACAAAGTATACCAGATTTTTAACAAAGGTTAAATATAGAATGTAGATTTTTACAGCACACGGAGCCGCTGAGTACGCCTTGCAATCTTTACGTCAGATTTTACAGTCAAGAGCTTGAGCGTAATATTTTTCATTTACAGTCCTTCATTTTCGCTAACCTAGCGGACCAGTAACAAGGCCTTTAACGTAGAACAAACTCGAACCCTCGCTTCGCAGATGATTATAGTATATCAAATATCACAGTACATGGCTTGAAGGTGTTTGTTTGAATAAGACGAGGTGAAATGTCCGAGAGATGTGAACACATTTTCGAGTTACGTCGCGTAAATTATTCTTGCGATACATGTAACTTTAATAAAGAGAAGGAAACTCAGTAAACATACTTCTCTGTGATTATGCATCTTGAAAAAATCGTTCTATAAGCACTCAACTGCAAATTCTAATACATATTTTGAAATGTTTTAAAAATACCTACAAATTTTATGCATGAGTATTAAATCCAATAAATTCATTTTTATAATTTTTTGTTCATCAAAATACACTCAAACACGACGTTTTTCTCGCATTCAAACACAAATTATAGTAAAAAATTTAGAGGGCATCGCAAACCTCCCTGGTCCTCCTCCTATCATATAATATAGCCTAGTTTCCAAATCTTGGAAATGATGACGTAATAGGTTGAACGCGCTCGCAATCACGTTGGCGCGAAAGGCTCCCTCAGCAAATGAGTTAACGGGGCTCTTTTCTCAGTATACTGTATACTAGGCCTGATATAATGAAGGCTGGAAATTGAATTTTTGGATGTCCCTAAAGTAGGTCCAGGTCATTGATGATGTCATAAAGCGTCACACGTCACGTCACGTCACATAGTTCACAGAAACTCCCAGACGCGGACGTTTTCTGAGGATGTAATCCCCCTAACAAAATGGATAGCGGGTTCCTTGCCAAAAGAGAATTGATAAGGGAAAACGTTAGTTTCTCTTTTGCCTATTTTGTTACCTCTTCTAGCAATGAGGAATGATAAGGCGTTTAATTGCAAGGTAGCACATACTTGAACATAGAACAAACGATATTCTAAGTTGAGAGTCGGTCCTGCAAGCTACCCACAAATAAAGCAATCCCCTGCGACCACATGCCTGAATTGCCCTATTTGGAGCTCTGCAATGCCGTAGTATCATGGAATCTCATTGGTCCACGGAGTACAAGAATAGGTGTACAGGATGTTTCACCTCCATACACATCTTCAATCCGCTCGGAGGACCACATCCGTAGCATATGCGGAATACAATTCTGACTTCTATCGCCGGTTGCGAGAATGTACCCGTGAGCAGGCACTAATCGACCGGTCACCGAAAGCCTCGCAGAATTTTACCAACGCCGGGCGGAATGGATAGCAAGCGGCAGTGTCGGAGGGGGAGATTCCTATGCGTCAACAAGGACAGGTGAAGTAGTAAATTGACCAAGCAAGGTTGGGCTGAGAGAGTGCCATATGCCCGAATAATAAAAGCCCTGAACTGGGAACCAGTAGATACGCGCAAACGCCGCTGAAAAGTTTGAGAACGGCGAAATTCGCGCATTGTACGCTGTTGAACCTTTTCATTATGTCTTCTCAACCTGGGCGAACTCAGGCCTCGAAGAGCGACTACATCATGTCCACAGGTCTTGAGAAGGAAGAGACGGGTGTCATGGCTACCGAGCGTATACTACATCGATGTGCAATAACCACAGATGCTAGCCAGCCCCTCATCATGGGGGAATATGCGGACTTTAATACCCAATACAGCAAGCAGGCCTAAGCCATGCTCTTCGAGCAGTTCGCCAAAGAGGGAGAGCGTATAGGTCGTCATCCGGACTGGATAGCATGTGAAATTCAACCTACATGGCGTCTTGTTACGGCATTCCATGCGTGTGGCAGGTTCAGCAAAGTATGTTTTCAGGCACCCGTGGAACCCTGCTGAACCATGCTCACTTTGACATTGCACACGACTCGACTGTTTGTTTGAAATAACTGGAATGCGTCTGCCAGCACTGTATCGCACCCACCAGGATGACGAAGTATGGGCATCATTAACCGCACCACACCGATGTGCAGCCATATATTATGAATCATATGGGATTGGTTACTCAGATCAGTAAACAGAAGTTTGGACGTGCTTTTGGCGAGTATTTGCGGCTACTAGATTACCACGGCAAAGCCAGAGGCTACCCAGTTCACGCCCTTGTGAACATGGTGTTAATAGGAAGTTCAAAGCCCATTGTATCAGGGGCCATCCAAAATGATGAGCTCCAATTTTGACACTTCGGGCTCATTAGCCCGTAAAGAAAGAAAAAAAAAAGGTCAAGTGTCGGTTCGTCAGGATTTGAAAATTTTGCTTTAATGACCATAGAGAAGGAATTCAATTACGTAAAAGAGTCTCCCCATAATTACAAGACATTACAATGTATGAGAGGAAATCACAATCACGTAAAACTTGGTCGTGTTTGTAAATAATAAAACTTCGTTACGTGATTGTAATTTCCTCTCATACATACAAGGAATTCAATTGATACAATAAAATGATGAAAATTTTCTCTAAGATCCAAATTTTTTGCAAGTCGTAACGATCAGGTTGGTTGGTTGGGATGAGAACAAGTCGAATATGGTACTACTAAACGCGTACGATTAGTACGACGCGATGTGTTTGAATAAAAAATACACAAATACGTATGCTGATTTATCGCGCGAAGTTAATTATTATTTTCTTTCGACAGTGAGAGTGACCGTCGGTTCGATCCGCGAGAAACAACTCTATTATTATTTTGATCATGGTACTATCTTGTATATCAAATGTTTTGCTAGAAATTAGATTATGGCACGTTTTCTATTGAGTTGTAAAATTCTCAATCTTATTAAGTGCGTGAGATTGGAATTATGACAATATACGTGATACCGATCGTAATCAAGATCTCGACAATACACACGCGTTCAAGATTATGAACATATGTACGTGTGCATACGATTAAGAAATTATGTGCATGAGGTTCGGCCTGACTTTGTTGCGCAGGCACTGGTGACCATTTCCAGCGTCACACAAGTCGATCTTACAATGATGTAAGTGATAATGAAAATCACTCTCCCCAACAGCGATATAATTTTTGCCACTTCAACTGGGATAAGAGGCCACCAAACAAATCGAAACCGACAAAAGTTATATCCAGCTCCCAACATAGGCCTATTATCCAGTATGATAGATATAGCTGCTATTAAGAGTTGAATGAGGGGAGGCAAGGACGTGTGTCTTATGGTGTTTGAATCATTGCATTTCTGGCTCATTGAAGGGGCGGTGTCTGAAGCATTGCATACCTAGTGACTTACAGGAGCTATTTTTAATCAGACTCTAAACATCGACTGCCAAGCTACACATATGTGTGGTAGTAGGGAAAAAAATATAATACTATCAAAAACTACAGTATTATAATAAACTAATGTAACATACGGCATACTGGACTTGAACTTGGCTAGGACCACTCCTTGTATTATACTAGCTCTGTACTGGCATATATGATAGGAGGAGACGCGGAAAATTTTCAACCTTTCAGGTTTGCCGGCCGGACGGCGGACACCGGACGTTTTTTCTGGATGGCTGATAAAACAGGTCCCCTGTTAAAATAGAAGATTGGAGTCAATTTACAGAGAAATAAGTTAGAGGGTCTCCTTGTAATTATAAGACATCAAACATAAGAGGAAGATTTACAGTCACATAACTCACCATGATTTTTGTTGTCTTCCCAAAAGAATGTGTACCCAACTTCACTACCTATCTCAGACCTGAAAAAGGAAAAAAGATTTGTCAATGATGTCACAAAACATAAAAATCCTTCAGACAATGCTCACTACTATCGAAAGACTTACCTATAGTTATGAATGAGGCGAAAAACAACAGCTGGTCTGAAAGAAAAAAAAAAGTTAATAATAATAAATGAAGCGTGATGATTATTAAGTATTCTTGGTATTCCTAAAGATGGCCTATATTTACCAACACTCTCAACTGGTCTTCATTATTATTCAGAATATTTAATCATGCGCTGCACTTACCTGTTGGTGCGATTTTTGGAAGAGAGAAAAAATAGAGCGATACCATTCTTTGTACTCCAGTTGTGATCTTCAATTCTAGTCTCAAGTTTGCATACAATTATTGAGTAATGTCGGTAATGTTGAAATAATGGAAGCACTGTCCCAACTCTCGCTCTCATCAGTGTTACCACTATTCAAATATGAATGCTTTATTGACAGTAAACTGTTCCACTTTTATTGAGAAATTATACTACGTTTTATTTTTATTCAACTGCATCATAATGATGTGCTCACACTCCACTCTCAAATAAAGAATAATTAAAGTTTTCTCACGTTTCAATAATACAAATACAAAATTGGATTATAAATTACAAAAAAAAAACATTAAAAAATCAGATCTAATTATTATAATATGGATCTTACCCACAAGGATACTGTTAAACTAATACTTTTCCCATTTCATACCACTGTAGGCTTTTCATCCTGTTTCTGCAGACGGGCCAACGCTTTTATGATTCTGCAACTCTGTATGTTCCATCTTCTTAAATTGATCAAAAGTGTAAAACATATGTCAATGATAATTTAATTATGGGACTGACATTACAATGTATCAAGTGGTTTTTTCTTGGACCATAATTATGAATTAAAACAACCTTTGTGATGTCATATAGTTTTGCATAACATAATGATGCTGGAGCACTTCCTTAATTTTATGCTTTTCTAATAATAACACCATCCTTGTACCTTGAATCTCGTTCACATTGCCATTGTTTGGTCTGAAAAGAAAAGTCGACAAGACTTTTGATATCAAAATTCTCATATCCATCTTAATGATCAATCTTTCTACCGCAAAATATCAATCTAAACAAAAATTATATAATCAATTGCTCAAGTGCTTCAAAATTGGGACACAACTACTAAGCCTTTTTTGAATACTTTGTAGCATCTAGCTCGACTGAATTTAACGGGTTACAGAATAGGAATTTTTTCCCGTACAACAAAAGTAGTTCCTCCCACATTGATAAGAATATTTTCAACGATTACCAAAGCAAGTATCACCTGCTATTGAAGTTGCCGTTTAGTTATTGTAAGGCGCTACGAGCCCTTCGTCGACTTCACTGTAATCGTGTAAACAATTATATTTCAAACAATGCAACTAGGCCTAATCAATCACTTGATATAAAATTTATTGAATCGATACGATTCTTCAAATTATGACCGGACAACCGAAAGAGGGATACTCGAAACGAGTGAAGACAAGGAAATAGAAATAAATTACGATCACGTAACATGAGAGTAAATTTTTCTTCATGGAAAATATTTCTCTTTAAGAAGCACTAATTTCTGGCGCTACTCCTTCGAACTTGAGTTACGACACGTATATTCGTAATACAAGAAGTACGATGAACTCCTTCAATTTCATTCCACAGGACGAGAAACACTGCAACGCCGTTTTAGTTATGAAAGCTCTTCTCGAATTCTTCTCATTTACCATTGAACGGCCAGCTTAAAACACACAAGCCAAATCGGTCGTTGCTTTCTACTGCCTCCAGTTTCTCACCTCTGACCTTGCTTCAAAATTGAAAAACTCACCCTTTCCTTCTTTTTTTCTCATATCTTTTGGTGTTTCTAGCTTATACCAATATCACAACAGCCCTGAGTATTAATTACATGATGGATCATTTCACTTCAAACAACGTTCATGCTGACACTTTTGCCGAGTTCCAGGCCCTTGTTCCTCTCTATCTTGGTGATAACATCTGTCTCTATCATAAAGTACTTCACGCGAATTTCTCGATTGCCTTACGACGGGTGCGTCTCTTTCCAATCCTCGCCAACGTTTCTATGGATAAACTTGAATCTGATTTTCTAAACAGCACTCTTCTTCCTCGCCCGGTTTCAACGTCATTCTTTGTGTTTGGAATGGTTCCTCAAATCCCCTCAGATCCAATTCACTCTCGAAACAGACTGCTCTTCTATCAATCACTTGATTCTCATCATCTCTCTCCACCTCAAGAACAACCGCCTTTCTCCTTGTTTCTCAATCTTTCATAAGCCCTTCAATACCGGAGTTCTCATCAATGGCGCTTTTTTCCATCACTTTTCTCGTAAATCCTCTGTCTTATTTGCCTTTATTCGCCGTCTTCTTGCTACTCCTTTCTCATTTCGTGATTTTAATAAAGAGAAAGCCCACAACAGCGAGCAAGTGCGCCCCAATGACATCTCCATCGATATCGAGAAAATCTCTGAAACGCACTCTGCAATCTACTTTTTCCTCCCTGCGTAACCATTTTCTCCGTCGCTCACCTCCTGGGTTCGTCTACCCCTCCACGACCATAACTCTTATGTAATGGCTCGCAGACTCGAGTCCTTTGAGTATCGCTGTGCATTGGGCACTTATCCTCTCTCAACGATAAACTCCTTCCTCAAGAGTAAAGTTGAATTTATCGCGCCAGCTGCACAGCTCCATTAATAGGCCAAAGTGGTCGCACCCTGCGCGAATGATCTTCCGAATACCGATCTGCTTTCTGTCGTCAACTTCCGGAAACACTGTATCGATGCTAGCCATCGCGAATTAGTTTCGATATTGAAAATTGAATCCAAACTTGGAGATTTAAAGAGTCAACATTTTTCTGAGTCCTTCCTATCATATATAGCTCGAAATTTTTCGAAGTCTCTCTCTCTCCTGAAAATCGGAACTCCTTCATTACGGTGGGTTAGTTTTTGGCGAACGGTAAAGACCCTCCTCCTGAAAAAGAGTGTGACCCTGAAATTCGCGCTGAATTTATAACAGGTCAGATGATTTTCAGAAGATTATTTACTGTAATTTCAGTGGTAAACGTCAGCGTCAATTTTCTACCCACTAAAAAGTCATGATAAATTATAACAATTAATACCAATTGAAAAAACAAGAACCGCGCACCATCATTCAACACCTCATTTTCCGTAGACGATCAAAATAATACATGAAAAACCAATATTGATGTAGTAGGCTGCAAGATCAACAAATAACAGGAACGATTTGGGAACATAATATTTACCTCGACCAATTTTCCGGGTAACATTGATACCATTTTCAACTTTGTATTTGCTCAGTCTTCTTGTCAAAAACTTCTCAAGTTTCTGAAAAACGATTACAATGGGGATTTCACAGTTACAACGACCTGGAAAAGAAGAAAACAAAAAACTTCAACTGCTAATTCATGTATCTTGAATACGGGTAATCAATTTGCAGTTGAGCGTCGCTCGAGCAACGATGAATTTCAAAATTAAAAGTTTCTCAGTTTAAATAAGTTAGAGGTAGCATCTTTTTGTTTTTCTTTGCTAATAACTTGAAAGAAAGTTTCGGCCGCGTTCGTCGAATTGTTTTCTTTTTTTTCCCGACTACTTCCGTAGAATTTAATTTTTATTTCTCATATCGACGAAGGTGTTCCCTTTCATTCAACTTTTATAACTATCCCGGCAATTACCTATTGCCTTTTCCGCTTCGAACCCTCGTATTACTCTATCGTAATTACATCTAGTCACGACACAAAATACCTGTTTGATTAAATATACTCGAATGTAGAGCTCGTCTGCCCCTGTGTAAGTAAAATTATCTGTCAATTGTTGATTGGCTTACATTATTCTATTACCTTTGCGCCAACTCTTCCTCGTACCTTGTTTGTTGTCTCAGCAACAGCAGTGAGATTTTGCCGTTTCTCATGACATCATTCACAATTTTCGAGTACCTACGTTTTCGTTCGTCTAAAACGTTAGCGTTCTAGCGGAATGTAGAATTATTGTCATTCGTATACGAATTTATGAAGCATATTAAACCGGCGTAATAATAAAATACATTACGGCGTACACAAATTTGCGACGAAATGAGTGGATAGCGTGGCCTCCGCGGCAGACTTGAGAATACAAAATTTGAATTTGTACGAAATTCGGCTGCACTGGCGTTACGAGGCGTCAAATTATGTCACGTATCCAATTTTCAGATCAATGCGACCACAATGTGACCTGTCGATGGGAGGGGGGGAATCGACCTACACGTCCGAAACGTAATTATGGCGTGGTTTACTTCAGAAACTTTTTATGGCCCTAAAGTTTCCTGATGATACGTAAAAGAGCTCGGTTTCTTCAACCAGGAACCTCAACAATCTGAAATAATCGATTTTCTCGAAACTCCCGACATTCGAGGCTTTTTGAACTACCGTGGAACGAACGACCTCTCTCCAGCGTATAATTAAAAAGAAATCTCGATATGCTCGAATTACAGGGACGATTGAAGATAACAGATGGTACTCGCACGAGTTCCCATCTCGTAAGCTCCCATCATTCTAGCTTTATCATTGTCAATAGTAAAGCGAATCTTTCAATCCATTTGATGATTTGTGCACGATGTACATTTTTCAACTGTAAATATTTGAGGAATTGCAGTTGAATAAATCGTCTGCTTGATTTGGAATGATTTTACGTTTTTTTTTTCTCTCCCTTTAGAAGGGAGATCGTGCGTACTAGCGGGTGGTGATAAAACTACAAAATAGGATGGAATGGAATAGTTTTTCCGCGAGTTTAATTATTCAAATTGCAAAAAGCTGAAAGGTTGACGTAACGTTTCGGTGGGTACCGTTTTTAGAACGTAACGAAATAGAGACAGTTGAACACTCGACCGTTGGCCACTGAAGAGAAAAATACGAACGAGAAAGAGATAGGCCTTAAACGGCGTTGTAAATCGTCGCATACGATTTTCTTTATAAACTTCGAAGAGATTTTCAGTAACGGAAATCTTTCCTACTGGGTACTCTACTCCTGGTTCGAGTAGTAAAGGTTCCGAGTTGATATTCAGGCGAAATGAGATACAGAAATACAGTCCAGTCTATGTAGAATTCACATCTCAAAGAGGTACATCTGTCACAGCCAATATTCAGCCGAAACTCACGAACACTTTTGATCTCTAAGTAGAAGGAGAGATATGACGATATCTTCGAAGTTTAAATTCTAGACCAATATTTTGTAAGAAGTATAGAATTCTCCGAAGTACGAGCCATATTAATGAGGAGCCTTGTGCTCCTCTCCCTTCTTGGTCCTAAAAAGTGGCTACTTTTTCACCATCTCTTCGTAGGAAGGGGTGACATCATTTCGCTTTACCCTATGTAATACCCGTAATTGCAAAGAAGAGGAGAAGACTCGCGAATTGCCAAAACAGTCCCTTTGAACCACTGTCGATTTGAAATCGACGTCGATTCGACGTCAAATTGACTCGCAATCAACGTCGATTCTGAGTTGATTTAGTTCTGTCCATTCCGACCCAAAGTCAACCGCATATTGACCAGAAATCGACAGAAAATCGACCGCTTGTTTTCATCAAAATTGAGTCGACTCAAAGTCAACTCTAGATCTACGTCGATTTTAGGTCGCCAAAAAATTTGAGGATATCGACGTCGAAGTGAGGTGGATTTTAACAATTATATCAACGCGATGTCGACCAAGACTTGAAAATAATTCTCGGTCGATTTTTGGTCGATTTTTGGTCGATTTTCGGTCGACACTGTTGTTGACCGGAAAACAACCTGAAATCGTCGGTCGACATGGTTCATCGAGGTTGGGCGTTCAAAATGGTGACTACAGATTTGGAATTGTTGGCTCTACTAGAGGAACGTAGGAAACGGACACGCTGAAAATAAAAATTCGTCTCCCTACTCCATCTATGTCGAGCTGAAGTACCAAAAATTTGTTTATTACTTTGATCAAAACTCAAAAATTTTGAGGTACGAGCAAAATTGTCGTCAGAAAGGTTTTTCAAAGTTCTGAGCCTTTTATCGTCGCGATTTGGTCATCACAACTTTACTGAGTTCTCAAAGCTATACTTCATTTAGGCTCACGAGAGCGCTTCCACGAGAGCCTATCATCATATTCATATCATTATTTGTAAATCCGAACTATGTAGAACTACACGAGCACTCGATAAAGTTGTTATGACTAAGGTTAGCTTTGCTCTACCTTCATCTCGTTTGCTCATCATGAATGTAAACAGATGATCTTTGTCAACTCCATTTTACCAGGAATCATTTTTGTCCGATGTTGACCACAAATCAACTGCTTCTTTTCACCATCTAGTCATCGTCGTCATTGAAATCGATTTGACTCTCGGTGTCATAGATCGAGGTCAAGTAGAGACGACGTCGGTTTTAGGCCGATTAAACATCATCACCCATGAGCCAAAGACTAGCAATCGATGTAGAAACTTCATAGATTTGAAGTACACAATTTGATTGGGTTTCAGAATAAATTAGAAAAGAACTGCGACCGATTTCTGAGGTACCGCTCAATCAACACGAAACTAAGCTTTGAAAATCCGGTCTAAACTTTGCCTTACTTTCTACATCTATAAACTATCCCAGCTCAAAGCAATCGTAGCTCCTGATCTTCTTCCTGGAATCGGGGACGACGCACGGTTTTACTCTGAAGAAGCAAGATCAATTGGTATTCACCTACATTTTTCGGTTCCTATCGATAAATCCCTCCATCTCCACCATCTTGAATCTGTAAAACTCAAGCTTTGCCAGCATAGCCAAAGCGGACAAGGACGCTGCTCACGTGATCATTCATTTGGATGTTTACGAAGAAAAAATTCGCCATTTTCTGGCCGCCTCGGCAGTCACATCGTTTAAATTCAGTTTCAATCAGTGTACTCGTAAAGTTCGAAAAACTATTCTTAGTTCCTCTCTCGTTTTCCCAAATTTTAAGGGCGCAAGAGTCAACTACGAATGAACCCACCTATCTTAAAAGTTTGTTGAAAACGCACGAGGAAAGTGCCCCGATCAGATCATGGTCGCGTTCTATATACCGATTCTTCAGGCAAGGTGGAAAAATCCTTGAGGAAAGGGTTCCGCTTCCATACTTCATTCTTTTCCGAACACTCTCAGGATTTTGCGAACCTCATCAAAGATACCTATCCATCTACCCAAACAATTCATTTTAGGTATCCTTCAACGTTTCTAGTATGTTGAGCCTGATCCCTACGACTAAGGCTATTGACCACAGAAACCAGGGCATCCATCATAACCTGATTCAGGAATTTCAGAAACTCAATTTTCCTTTGCTTAAACAGTCTACTAATTGCCTGACGACTTTCCTATGGGGAACCAACGGTCTCCGATTCTCGCGGATGTTTTCAAGAGCCGTTTTCAGAGTGACTTCCTCCTCGACCAGAACCTGTCAACCTGCGTCTTATACGTGATACGATGACGAGGTTTCCTGTGTGCGGGGAGGATCCTTCTCCAGACTAGATTCCTTAATCAAAAACCTCAACGATGCGAATCCGGCCAAAGAGTTTGCAAGACGTTCTAATCTAATTGGATCTCAACGTAACTCCGGAAACTGCTGACAATGATCAGCTTGAACCTCCGACTTCCTCATCCATGGTTTGTAGCTGCAGCACCACATACGATAATTTACTGCCTTCCACTCAATGGTCAACTGACTGTACGCTCTCTCCTTTCAAACCTTTCAAAAGAGCCTCCATATGGTCACTTGCACAGAAAAACGAAATTAAGCTGAACATTGACAAGATGAGTAAAGGAAGGAGTTGAATGCTCCTTCCGTCTCTCCTCCTCTCTCCCTCGCACAGTTTCGTCTAGATTTCAATGGGTTCGTATGCCCTCTCTCAGCCTCCAATATAAGCGGCTTGCTCGTATTTTGAAACACTATGGATTTCACACTGCTTTCTACACTCTGTGGTCCGTAGACCAACTTTCATACCCCCCGCCTTAGAGATGAATCAGCGGTCTACGAAGTAAGCTGTGGCTCCTGAAATTCCATCTACATCGGCTAGCCGAGCCATGGTATCCACAAAAGACTCAAAGAACATCTTAGCGTTCTCTCTACCGTCGCTGAGCACTTATTGGATTCTTGCCATAGCACAGACCTAGTTAAAATCAGGCTCATTCATGCAGCTACTAAGAGTAGGCTCTTGAATCAGCTTGAAGAACAAGAGGTAGTCTCGGCGTCTCAACGTGAACATGTCACTCTCCTTGATCTTATTTCCTTTGTCGCTTTCATTTCGTTCAACTACGAACTTCAATTTCCTTCTTTTCTTCCTTCCTCCCTTTTATTCTTCCATCTTCTTCTTCGCGTTAAGACCCTTTTCTTCTAGTTTGAAGTTTCTTATTCAATCGCCCCTGCCCGTCGATGAATCGCAAGCTCGACTCGAAACCGGTCGCAGTTCCTTTCCAATTGCTTTACGCGTCTGTAATCTTTTCAATAAATTTTTAAGATCGTTATGTACTATGATTACGCTGTCAACCTGCGAGCAGCGCACTTACCAAACACACAAACAGCTTCAAGAGAGTAACTGAACATCGATGACTCCAGATTGACGTCGATGTGAGGTCGCGATTTGAAATCGACAACTAGCATACATCCTTCATAAAGCTGAGAATCAATCTTTGATCAATTTAATAAAGCAGTCAAGATTTCAGGTCGCGCGAAAACATTTAAAGAAGTCGACTCAAAATCTAGGATGCCATTTCTACGGATTTTTGGTCCTCAAAAAAGTTACGGGTTTTTCTTTTCCTATAGATTTTACGTACAATACAGATTTCTTGCGATCAAGGGAAAGGTACCTTAGACACGAATATGAGAGATGCCTTTCTCCTGCTCGTTATAGGCTGATACAGTGTTCCGTGATATTGAGTCAATCAAGGGGAAAGCACCTCAGCTCGTCTTATGAAAGATACCTTTCTCCTGATTGTTATTAATAGATCAATCACCCTGTTTACAAAAAATGGCGGATACGGATTTTTGAAACTTTCATCGGGCAACACTACTCAAAATCCTCTCCAGATTGACCTTGATTCAGGGTCGATTTGAAATCATCCAGGGTAAATTACCGCAGAACTATCCACAGAAATCGATTGGAAATCGACCCAAGACGAAACAGGTACGCTGAAATTCTTTCAGGTCCTTAGCTTAAACTTGGAAATTTGAAGATGAAAGAGCTTGCAAAAAGGAAACTTTGGATCACTCAGAGCTCATTTTCACAATCTGAAACAAGAAACGATATTTTCGATAAGAATATTTGCAGGTCAAAAACTCGTCAAAAACTTCGAACTGCGCCGGCCACGACCTACGATTACCTCAAAAATTTTCCAAATCAAAAAAATCTACAGCAACGTCAACACGAGGCTCTGACTCAGTCACTTATCCGAGTTATTCGCACACTCACTCACTGTCACTCTCTCCCTTCCTTTCCCTTGGGCCACACTTGGTCTCATAATCAAATATTTGGAGCAGTGATCATCGATATTTCTAAAACTATTAAATCTATCGAGTTACTACCAATTTAATAAATGACAACCACCACGCGACGAGCAAACAAAAAAAGCAACTTTTTTTTCTCTCTCTCTCGTTTTTACAATCTCCAGCTCTCTTAAAAATGAGTTTTCGTACTATCAAGTGCACATATATTGGATTAAATTCTCACTCGAATAAACTTAATTTTGTTACAGGGACAGATAAAAGAAGATATGGGAAGAACGTTGACATGAATCGCTTACGATGTCTGCTTGTTGTCCATTCAGCGTTGGAAACGCTCGAGTACCCAGCTTCCAAGAAAGACACAGACAGAGTTCGGTGCAACTAGCTTCAGAAATCGAAGATATATCAACGTTAAATCTAAAGCATTTAAGCGAGGCAATAGCTATTTTAACGAACCCGCCGGTAAGTTTAACTTCGAAATAATACGCTGTGTAGCCGTATATACTTATATATCCTAGACATAAAACGTTTCTCCGTCGACTCCCCGGAGATTTGCACGAATTAATGACGGTAAATAGACCAACTTTGCACCGCCCGTCCGACAAAAACTCCGAACAAAGCCTATTGGAAAAGCCAGCCGTCATCTTTTCGCATCAAAAATCATTTTCCTATATAACAATCTTCTTACCAAGTTTATAATTGCCTAAGAAGGAAATATTATATAAGTCTCGAGTATCCGTTCGAAAAAAAAAAAAAAATGATAATTTTAAGCTGAATTGGTTTTTCATTCGCCGCAAACCGACCTCAAAATTGTTGAAACACTTTCGCTCGGCTATTTTCATTCAATCCTATAAAATTACGGGCGAGAGAGGCTACAACGTTATTACTCGCTCAATACAGCCTGCGCGCGTATAATTTATTGGACTTTTTTCTTTCTTTTTTTCTCTCGCACAAATATTGATGTAAAGAAGACCACGAGATGGTCTAGGCCTTGTCTGTACCACTCCGATTACGAATTTCGAACCTATTCGTGTAGCAAATACTCCAATTTGTAAAACTACTGCTTTTTCCTCCGACATAAGTTCATTAAATTAGCGCGTATACTACGCGTGTAATTTATTGAGGAAGAAACGTATACAGTTTTCCTCTCAGCGAAAAACAAAGTTCAACTTGATTCATTATTCATTAGCGAGCGGCAAACTGTTTCAGAAATGTAATAAAATGTGGAGAAGTTGGTCTTAAACGTAATCCGTTAATCCAGTTTTGAGAGTTCTATCTTCGCAGCCTAAACCTGTCCTCGTTTTCGTTGATACATCAGGCTAGTCAAAAAGAGCCTTTGCCACCTTTTCAAGGATTTTTCTTCGACTCGATCCACCCCTCCGATTTGGGCTACGTATATTTGTTATAAATGTTCTCGGTTAGACGAGCAGTCATATTATACAAAAAGCAAAACCTGTGTGGAACCATTTACACTCGTTCTATCTTTCAAAGCAGTAGACGTGGGCAAAAGTCTTCGCTTGTTCAGTTACCGCCTTCTCGTAGATTTCGCAAGCGATAATAATTCGAGAATGTACCGACATTTCATTATGTACGATAACAGATGATTTTAGTATTCGCATTCCTTCTTCTTAATTCATCTGCACGTTCATTCACTTTCTTAGTACATGCTTATGCTTGATTTCCGATTCGGGCAGAGTGGATTGTCCTTCATCGCTTTCGCAGTCGCAATTCGCTCAATATCGATGACACTTATCTTCCACATGATCAACTTCTGCAAAGAATAACAGTAGAGAGGTGATTAGCGGGACGGATTAATTGTTTTTGAATTTAGTGTGCAACTTTACGTATCAACCTCTCTCAGTTGAAGGAATTTTACCTCATGCTTCCTCGCACCCTCAACAT
Organism: Aspidiotus destructor; assembly: GCA_035079395.1. Classification (NCBI taxonomy): domain Eukaryota; kingdom Metazoa; phylum Arthropoda; class Insecta; order Hemiptera; family Diaspididae; genus Aspidiotus; species Aspidiotus destructor. Next base: position 21,561,706 of record JAVHKZ010000015.1, on the reverse strand, counting down.
TCTGAGGAGGACAAGAGTAAGTGAGTATCGTCGAGAGCTCATTTCCATAAGGGAGGCCCAAAAAGTATGCTGGCCAATTGCTGAGCCTTGTAGAGCCTTAGGCAGAGTGTCGAAGAATGAAGAAAAAGTTTTTCATATGTACAATTCTTTTTTATTAGTTACTTTTACAAGAGTACTTAGGGTTTTATCCAGTGCTGCCAGATGTTACTATCGAAAATCCGTAGCCGCCATTTTTTCCAAGACCTAAAAACAAATTTTCTACGAACTTCAATCGATCCATCAATAGCGATCAGGAGAAAGGTATCTCTCATGCAGGTAGTTGAAGTGCTTTTCCCTTGATCACTCAATATTATGGTAGACTGCGGTATCCGCATTTAACGACCAGGAGAAAAGGTACTTTTCCCATTGAGCACTAGAAATCCGCATTTTACGCTAAATTTGTAGAAAAATCCAACTTTTTCAAGGAACAAAAATCTGTAGATCTGGCAGCACTGGTTTCATCCCATCATCAAATGTGTCGCAACTGGAGAACAAGGCCTGAAACATGAGTTCTTATAGTACAATACTGTGATCTCATTGAATATAACATGCTGTCTTGGGATTGGTTCATTCCTAAATTTTATTCTTACAATAATATTACTCTGTGTTCTTATTGGCTCTGACGTGCTACTCAGTGATTGGCCCATCTTTTGAGCTAAAGGCTGCGTTTCTATTGGCTATCTGATTTCCTACCATCTTACAGTTCTGTTCTTTTTCTCTCGTTCAATCAACATTCTCCCAGTCTCGCCAGTGTAGATACCCTCGCACTGCTTACAACTGAGTTTGTACACTCCGCTCACACTTTCTTTGTCCTTTGCTTCTGTCTCGTCCTTGCTGATTCTCTTCACCATGGGTGGGTTGTTATGAATACCCACATTTACATCATAGCCATATGTATGATATCGATCCGGAGTACTTTCTCATTGTGCTATCATGAGTTCCCTTTTTCGTTTCCACCTTCCCAAAGACTCCCTCCACCACACCTCTATGGTAGCCATTGGATTCTGCAATCTGCTTTACTACCTCGATTTCTCTCATCTTCTCTTCATTGTTCTTGAGAACAGGAATAGCTCGATAGCAGTAGTTTTGGTTTGCTGCCAACTTGTGCCTGGGGAAGTGGTGGGAGTCATTTGGGATGAGGGTGTCTGTGTGCGTCGGCTTGCTGCAAATTATGTATTCTATCCTATTGTACTCTAGTGCAAGAGTAAGTTCCAAAAGTTGGCGGTCTCATTGCCTTTTTCCACTGTGAATTTGATGTTCTCATTCATCGCATTCATTTCAAAAAGCAATAGGTCCACCTGTCCATTATTGCCTGACCACACAATCAGGATATCTTCTACATATCTGGCCCAGTGTCTGGTCGAGTTTCTGAACTTCCTGCCCTTCAATATCATGTTTTCCGTATCATTCATGAATATCCCTGTCAGTATTGGTGACAGCGGAGATTCCATCGCAAGTCCCTTTTGCTGGCTATAGAATTTGTCATTGAACCGGCAGTAGTTCTGGCTCAAAATCTCTTCCACTATGTTGGCGTACTTTGACCCATCAGGGTTCCCATGATATCTATTCTTTTCGAGCACACATGCAACTTGCAATTGAACTTTCAAACACAATTTGGGGATAGTTACGAAAATATGACTTCAAAGTTACGATGACATCTCGGTGGCTCGCAGGGGGGGGGGATGAGTACCAAGTATTCCCAAATAGGAATTTTCTAGCTCTATTCTTTTTGAGCAAAGTGAGAAGTTCCCTCTTTGGTATGGTAGCAAACATGTTTGTCACATCAAAAGATACCAGCTTGTCGTTACTCTTGATTTCCCACTTGTCAGGTTGCTCAATACCCAAGCTTACCGTTGCTTCTGATGCTTTGTCTGGGTGCAAACTGTAGCTTTCTTTCAAGAATGTGGCCAAGATCTTTGCTATCTTGTAGCATGGTGATTGAATACTGTTAACCAAGGGTCACATTGGATGGTTTGCTTCGTGGAGTTTTACAAGACCCTTGAATTTTAGTACTACCGGGTTCATCTCAAGCGTCCTTCCACTTCCAGGTACATCGTTCCATTTCAACAAAGCTTTCAGGTCATCTTGGTATCTCTGGGTTGGATCCTTTGTCAGCTCTTGGTATCCACTCTCTGCGATAAACGATTCCTCTTTTTGAGTGCAGTCTTCCTTTTCCATTACCACTACCAAGTTGCCTTTGTCAAAATCAGGTTGTTCTGTCGGATCTTCTTTTGTAGATGAGTTCCAATAGTAGAGGAATAGCTCAGTGAAAATACGGAGGATGACTAAATGCACACCTAATCTTTCTTGGTGCCGTCCAGTGCCCATTTCCAACAGGATGGCCCATGAAGTAAGCGAGCTAATTGCTAAGAAACGTCTTCCTGGTAGTGTCCTGTAGAGTCTAATGAGCGCGGAGGAATAGCTCGGTGAAAATACGGAGGATGACTAAATACGCAGCTCATCTTCCTTAGTGTCGTCGGGTGTTACCATAAAGTAAACTGGGAATTCAAAAAATCTTCTGGCAGAGCCAAATAGAAAAAGGCCATGTTTCATGTCAAGTCCAGTATGGACCTATATAATCAACCAGCCTAGTTTAGGCCTTATACTTGCTCATTCGCGGTGGTCAAATTTCACGCATTTCATAGACTCAGAGTACAAACAGAAATTAAATATATCTTCGGGCGTTTGCAAGGAAATTCAAAGTAAAGATCACTTATATCAATCTCGATTATATCGATTTATCAATCTCGATAATATCGATATATCAATCCCGATGGTATCATTGTATTGATATCGATTATATCGATTACTGATCTCGATTGTATCGAAATATCGATTCTATATTCGGCTTCAACAACTAGTATACTGTATATTAGGTCTAGTATAATGAAGGCTCAAAGCTGGAATATAGCTAGAATAAACCTAGTTTCTACTGGGCAAGGTGAACTCGCGGGATGAACTCGCAAATTTTCAAATCACCTACGGAGAGACGAGGGTGAAGGGGGGGGGGCACTCGGAAAATTTCAAATTAGGGGTCAGGGCAGAGTAAAGACATGAAACATGTCAAAAGGCTAATTGCTAAGATACGTCTTCCGAGTAGTGCCCTGTAGAGTACTAGGCCGGGTATGGAGGAATAGCTCAGTAAAAATACGCGAAATAAATAAATGTCTTTGGATTTCGATATGATTTTCGAAAAGAACAAGACCTTAGAATAATATCTTCAACTACCAAAAGCTGTAATACCTCAAATGGAACACCCACCCATAATTCAAGATAGAATGGTGAAATCACTTAGAAATGTAACTATAATGCTTTTAAAAGAGTCGGGCGTTCACTTGAGGATAATTTCACTACCTCGTTACATACTTCAACTTTTCATTTCTGCTTTTCTTCTCAATTTCTTCTATTCAAGTTTCGTTAGTATACGTTAATCGTTTCCCAAATAAGAATCTCTCTAGCGTTCATCTTTTCCTTTTACAGGCACTAGAACAGTGAAATTTTGGCAAGAAAAATAAGTACTTTTACACTTCCTTTTCGAAGCTTATTTCCCATCCCCGACCACAATTAACTCTTTATTTTTAAATTGATGAAACTCGACCGAATAATCGGGACCAATGGCACTCAACTTCCAGTCTTCAAGTAGATCAGCAACCACACTCGAGCCTTCCAATATTTAAAATCTACTTTCCTTTCCTTTTTTTTTTCAGAGGGCGCTTTGCTATGTTAAGAACTTCAGCATCTTTTGTCTACTCTTCTCGAACGCTTTTCTTCGCCAATTTTTAGTACCGTCTTGAATTTTATCACCTATAAGAATTTTCAATTCTCGAACAATATCGGCGAAAAAACGAAAAAACTAGCCCACAATTGCGACTATGGTTTCAGTTATCGAATTAGGCTTTGTACAAAAAACATTAAAGTCACATCGGTGTTGTATGAGTTGTCATAATTTCCTGCAGATTTGGGAGCAGCAAACACGATGTTCTTTTTTTCCCCCTTCTTTTTCCGACAGTAACGATAATTTTAAACCGGAAATTCATTCAGTCTTCAGGTCTCGTGAGCAAACATTTAGAGCTTAAAACGTTGCTTTCTTCTAGACGCAAAAAACACGAAACCACCATTTTTTTCTTCGCAGTAACGGTCGTTTTTGAAATTCCGGAAGATTCTTCATCAATTTAAGACTACTGTATACAATCGTTTTATCCTAAGAAACCCGAAAATCTTACCATCCGTACAAACCACAAGAACAACAAAACATAGCGGTCGAACGAACAAGAAAAAAATATTATCTCAAAATAAAGACGGAGGCTGTCTGGATTACTTTCTTGTAATCTGCTTACAGCGAAATGTTTTTGAACAGTGAGCGTTAGGCTATCTACTAGCTATACGGGATTCAGACCTCGCCTATGGAAAAATAGTACGATCGAAGAATAACATATACCATAACAACCCAGAAATAATTACAAAATAGCAAAATAAGTAGTGTCCGAAAATAAATGAAACACTATCCATTTTATTTTTTGAAAATGCCCTGCAATAAACGAGAGATAGAACATTTCTTTATGAGAAATGAAACAGCTATACCAAGTAGTTAAAAATAATGTTACCAGTTGACAGGGCATTCGGGCTAAATTTACTCCAGCTCAAAAGCTTGAAACGTTAGATGTACATACTGCCATGTATTTGGCACTGCCTTTCACAACAATTGAAAAAATAAATAATATGAAATAATATGTACTTCAAATTTTGTAAAATTTTTGCAACTCAATTTCAATTTGCGACCCTGCCCAACTTTCTACGGCTTTTCTGAGCAGAGTTATAGACCAAAACGTGTCAGCTTCATAGGGGTTAGTTAGGTACTATTTTTCGGAATCAGCATTAAATTTCACTTTCAAAACAGATAAAAATATAGAAGTTTGTACTTTTCAATTTCTAAGAATTTTGACACATTTTTTTAGTAGGGTGACAAATTATAAATAAAAATGAGATACAAATTTTGTACATTTGAACAATGCGTTTTTGCGCTACAACGGATTCAGCCCAAACTCCTATCCAACTTATGAAATAATTTTGAATTACCTTGTTATAGCAGTTAGCTTCCTCAAAATAATTAAATCATTTTTGTCTGTATTACAGAATGAATTACTTCAAACTGCTTTGAAGCTAGTTGTTCAAAGAGAGGACTACAAGAGATACCAACGAATTTTGTAAGTAGTGCACGTTTTATTATCCTAGTTCAATTCCAGTTTAAATTATAATGATAAAAATACTGTAGAGCAAACCACAATAGCCTTAGTAATGAAGAACGTTCAATGAATTTCAAAATATTAAATGACACCAGCCAAAATCAGACCAGCATGATTCTAAACTGCACTCTTTCCTCGCCCAAGAAGCGGGAAATTTTCAATGTAGGAGGTGTTGAATAACGATATCGGAACATCAACGAAAAGGAAGAAGAACGTCTTTAAACTTGTATCGAAACATGGTATGAATTTTTTTGAAGTCCCAAGAAAATCCAATTTCTCATTCAACTGAAGTGGGCGGACTCGAATTATTAGATCACAATAAGTGAGATTTGAGGCTAGTTTCAGGGTTAACTAACAATTTCATCCATTTGAAAAAATAATGGAACCCACCATACACTGAGAAATTGATCTCACAATTCAAAAAATGGGCCATAAGACAGACGGATCCATCTTTTTTTGGATTGACGAGAGGGGGGGGCAAGTTTCAGCGAAGAAAAGCAGAGGGCTTCCCGTTCAGCCGGGCGATGAGTACTTTGAACCTGGTGATGATAGCGAAAAAAGGAGAGGGCGGGTCCGAGAAGGATGCAATCAGGAAATGGCAACGGGAGTGGGTAGCCTCCAAGAACGGCCGCGACTTCAAGTCACTCCTTTTCACATCCAGGAGCGAGTGAATGCCACGTGGCTAGTCGCGAGCAAGTACATGCTTGGTCAAGGGCTCTGGAGTGCTTATCTTGGGCGATTTGGCCCATGCTGCGCGACATCGTGCCCGTGTGGTTCGACGACCCACACGGCTCAACACGTCCTCTGGCACTACCCAAAGGTAGCTGCCGAGAAGATTCCAGCGTAGGGAGAGCTAAAGCGATTGATTGATGATGTCAGACGGAGGGTAGTTAGTCTAACGCTGACTGGTTTGCAAGCCGAGAAGCCTATCGCGCTCTCGTTAAGCTCACGAGGGCTATTGGCAGCTACTGCCGGCAGCCAAGCTACGTTGAGGAAGGGAGAACGCAGAACCTTCCTTTGGTGCACGATCAAGACTACGAATGGTTTCTAGGGGAAAAAACAGGTTTGACGCTCGTCACCTAGCACGAGCAAAAAGGAGGTGTTAGTGGGGTAATAAGCCCGACAACTCGGTTTTTAAAGGCAAGCGGACGCGTGTCGCCACAGGCCAAAATTAGGGAGAAGAGAACGGAGAAATGTTTAAGAATTAAGTTCAGTGAGGGCATCGCGGAAAGGCTAGGAGGGTCTGTTTAAGGACATATTTAAACCTGTGTCTAGTAGCAATAGCGTAGCCTTGCTGGCTACCTTATATACAGAGGCTCCGCATTCTAGCCAGGGTGGTACAAGACTTTCATGCAAATTCAGGAGTAATTTTCGGTTGCATCCTGTTCGATACTGAGAGACGTACTTGAAACATTGTGACGATCGAAAATTGAGTCAACTTGTATATTCTCGGAACCGCCAGCTCAAAGCTGCAACGTAGAATGAATAATGGTAATTCACTTCCCAAATCTACGATACCTCGTGGTCATTTAGTTGAAGAATATCATTTTTCTTCCTTTACGAAAACTTTGCACACAAATATTTATTACAATACGCACCTATTGGTTTATACTGGTATGTATTTTCCCCACCGTACCGCACCATATATCGGTATATTGTTTCTAATTACGTACATCATTGTCGCACACTCATTTTACTGGACAGTTAACCGAGCGAATAAAAAGTATTACCACGTAAAATCATTCGTGTTCGTAACATCTGACGTGGTTTCGACTGAAGGAAATTGGCGCGATTATTTAGAAAAAGAAATAAATTAATTCACGATCGAAGATTCGACAAATTCGTGTCTTTTTATTCTCGACAGTCGACCTAAACACCGCGTCTTCCGCGCCGTCGACAGATTGTTCACGACATCTTCTGAATGCCTCTCATAAAGTCACTCAAGGCTAAATGCCTAAACGCTATCAATATCATCAAGTACCTCTCCCGTACCCGGACAGGATGTAACCGCAAACTCTTGCTCCAACTGTACAGAAGTCTTATTCGCTCCCAACTCGATTACGGTGCTATAATCTACAGCCAATGTAGTAAGTCCAAAATCCAACTCCTCGATACTATTGGAGCATCCACCCTAGGCATGGCTCTCGGAGCTTTTCGAACTTCCCCCATCTAAGCCTTTGTGCAGAAACAGCAAAACGCCCACTATATTTCCGCACTCTCATACTGGCTGCGAAATTCCTCGCCTCGTCTTCTCAATTCTCCGACCTTCCGATTTATACATCTAACTTTCTCCTAATAACTTCCTCCTCTTCTCTTTAAAATCCGATCTTCAACACCTCGCTAAACTCTTTCCTCTCCTTACTATAGACCCCCCCCTTCTCTCTCTATCAGACTCAACCTCGCAAATACCCCGAAATTAGACAGTTATTCCTATCAAAGACTAATCTCAGAAATTATTGCCGAATACCAAAATCATGAAATCTGCTACACTGATAGCTCTAAATTTCAATCTATAAAAGAGCTTATGCATTCTCTATCCACAGCTCAATTATCGCTAAACGACTCCGTCACTCAACTTCAGTATTTACTGCTCGACCGAATGCTATCCACTCTTGCCTTTTGTCCTCACGACACAATTACATCTCACTAACTAATTCTCTTTCTTCTATTTTAATAATACAAGACATCCATCCAACAAACCCTATAACTCAACGCATCCACGTTATTCCCGAAACTCTTGCTTCCATCAAATCATCAATAACTTTCATCTGGATCCCTGGCCATATCGGTCTCCGTGGACACGACGAGGTTGAGCGTGCAGCAAAGGAAGCCACCCGGCAAAGATTACAGATCCATCTTCCCCATCATACGATCTAAAAAACTATTATTTTGAATGCCTGGCATCATCTTTGAGCTCTCCTACCACACAACAAGCTCCGATCTATAAAAACCTCACCTACTTCTTGGTCCTCCTCAAACAGAATTTCCCGTCATGAAGAAATCATTCTCTCCCGCCTCAGAATTGGCCACATCCGACCAACGCATTCTCACCTCTAACTAAATCTCTTCCCTACATCTTGCAACTACTGTCAAACAGATAACCCAACAGTACAACACCTATTCTCACTGAGAGTAGAAAACTAAACGAATTACACTTTCCGTATAGAAATTTATTAAGGTAACTGCAAACGTTTTCGGCTTACGTCATCATCACAAGCAGACAAAATACGGTACAAATTGATTGAAAAGAGATGCGTTCTTAAAGGTAAAAGCTAAAACTGTTCGTATACGAAAACTTACACGTTGGAAGTTGTGTACATTGGTGACCTCATATAGACTAGACTAATGATTAATTCTTCATTCTTAACACGATTTAACACTACATAACGATGGCATACATCATACTTCGCTATTTCAATTGATTCGAGGGCTACTCTTCATTCATACTTCTGCTCGAAATGCAGTAGAGTTTCCTCTTTCGCGATGTGTTTCTCCTCCAGGAGATGCCGTGCGAACGCCGACTTCAGAGGATTGCCGTTTTCGAAAGCATCGACATGGTCATTGATGCGGGTTCGGAAGGACCTCCCGCATTCTCCAATGTAGACGGCCGGGCAATCTCTGCATTCTAAAAGGTAGACACCACATTTTGATAAGGGGGGGGGGGGGAGGGAGACTGTCTTTGCCATTAGATAACAACCTACCGATTTGGAAGTAAGAGTAGAAAACTGGTTTCAGACTGTTTGCCCTGAGGAGGTTAGCCAAAACATCGGTGAGGGGTGGGAGGTAAGGAAGGGGGACTATTCTAGAGACTTGTACGAGATCCGCCTTTAGAATCACATGTAATACGAGTGGGGCTTGAAAAATTATACGAGCTAAATCTCAAGCAACATTATTTGAAGGAGATGACTTCATGGGTGGAGGTGGAAGTTCTCAGCTTTGGAAAAATTATTCCCAACAATGAGAGTTGAGTCGTAATTATCTCTTCATTGATAAATTTCCATTTGTGTTCAATAAGTGCTGAATGCTGATTTTGATTAGATGCTTCCTTTCTTAGTTTGAAAAATTTTCGTCCTTCGAGTTATGTACATGACATCGAAATTTCAACTTTTAGAGCACATATTAGGGGAAAATTTCATCTTTTTAATGAATGTATTGCAATTCAGTCTCCTGGAGCCACACTTTTTGTTTGATTTGACCTTTGATAAGAAAACGTAAGAGCTCTTGAAAAAACAGTGATTTTGACTGAATTAGATCAAAACTCCTCTATAAATGACAAGACTCCTAATGGCCTGTTTTTTTCTGCGACTTGTATGAAGTTGTAAATATACTTATTCTTTAAGATGAGTTTATCAGGTTCTGGACTTGAATACCTCCAAAATGAGGGAGCTCTGAAGCACTGCTGCCAGATGATATTTTCAAAAATCCATACCCGCCATTTTTTCCAAGACTCGAGAACGGATTTCAATTCAACAATAATGATCAGGAGAAAAGTATCTTTCATACTCGTGACCTAGATACTTTTTCCTAGATCGACTCAGTGTAACGGAAGACCACGATATCAGCCTATAACGACCAAGAGGAAGGTATGTTTCATAGGAGTGTCTTCGTTACTGTTCCCTTGAGCACAATAAATCCGTATATTACGCAAAATTCATAGAAAAATCCATAAATCGAAGACCAAAAATTCGTAGATCTAGGAGCCTTGCTCTAAGGGAAACCGATAGGGATACAAAAAATTTGCGGAAATGGGAGGAGCAGCAAACATTAATTAGATTCAGAAATTCCTCCAACTCTTCATGAGGAATATTCTATTTAAATAGCAGCAGTAGTCTCGGGGTGTTCGGTAATGGACGGATAACATCGAATGAGCAAAGGGTCGAACCCAGATCTCCAAGCTCATCAGTCTTAGAAGTTGAGTTTTTTACAAAGCAAGAAGACTCGAACTCGTTATGGGATTGAAGCCAAAGACCCAAAAATTTCGCGAAGGAGTAGGTGATCTTTTTTTGCACCTTAGGCATCCCGTACAAGAGAGGAGCACGGGGTTGGGTTGAAGGTGGGCTCTTCTCACCGATATTTCCCTTAAAACGTTTTCAATTGATTTCAATTATAGAAATTTTCGACCAATCCTGTCAAAGCTGTAAGGGAATTTCAATTTTCTCGTCCGATTTTCATACAGTTCGAACAAAAAAAATTTCCAAGAGTTTCTTCCTACAGTTCACCATATTTTTCCCCTACCGAAGGAAGACGTTGAATGAAAAGAATTATTATTTTTCACCAACTAATTAGAGAACGAAGATCGAAAAGTTGGTCGCGCGCAATGTACGAAACCATCATAGAAACAAATTTTAAAATGTGAAAGTTGATACTACATGAAATAAAAGACTCTTTCCGCGCATAATACTCGCTTTATATTCTGAATGAAAGTTCGCAATCTTTATCGGCCATTCCCTCTTTCAGGAGAAATTCCAGGTTAGCACCATTTACGAATTCGAAAAAATTTTAGCATACATAAATACGACTATGTGTTTTCGGATTAAAATTACTCATTCGGAAAGTTTCGCTCAACTATAGTGATATTATTCTTCCGTCCCGAATCAAACGATGCAATTTGAAAAAACTGAGCGAAGAAAGCTTTCGCGTAGATGTAAAAATAATCCGAGTGTTTCGGTCACGGTGTCGATAAATTTATCAGCATTTGCAAAAGAATGATCGCTTCCTACGTGCATAAATTTTATCCACGATTACCTTAATCTAAATCTGATGGCAATAGGTGCTTCAATCTCAAGCTCCGACGTGCTGTTTCTAACATGTCCTGCCCTTCTAAATTATGAATACACGCGTAAAAAAAAAAAGGTAGTATAAGTGACCGCAACTTTCCAGACGGAAGACAAAAATCTACGCTACGAACATACATTGTTTTCGAGCAATTTAAAGCGTGGAAAAATTTCCGTGCTATCGCGCGGTTTTTAATGAGCCGCGTTTTAATTTTTATGGCAGCCAATTTAGGTAACGTGGATGAGAAAAAGGACGGCAGCTTACCCCTGGAAAATACACGGAAACGAATTAAAAACTACTCGCTATTCTACGGCACGGAAGAACGGGAAGAATAAAGGGCGGGAAATGGTGAGAGGAAAATGTACGTAGGATGATATAGGCCTCGAGCGAGCTCATCAATCACACATGTGGCTCCTGGTTGTGTAAACCGACATTCCAAAAAGACACGAATCATTTCATTTTTCAAATAAGATGTCGGAGCGCGCGGCTTGAGGAATTGATAATAGCATATAGAAAAAATAACAAGATAACTCTACGCGTTTTTATGGTTTACGATTTGTCATATTGAGTATTTACACAGATAGAGATATCACGCCTTTCAATACCAAAAAGTCTATATAATTTTCTAAAGAAACTGATAAATACGTTTTTACACATCTCTTCAAATTGTATATTGTATGGTATGAAAGTAGGACACATTATAGCTTTCAACTCGGGCTTTGCGAGACGCTGTGGTTTTTTTCCCCCTTTCTTGCTGACTTTTTTTTTTTCGCTCGCCGTTAGACCTATCAATACGTTTCTATATTTTCTTTGCCTCTCTCTTTCTCGTAATCGCGACAATATTGCTCGACCTTTCTTCAATCTACTCCTTCAATTTCCGAAATCATTCGTATCGCATTTCCTCACCAGTACACTTACGAGCGAGTCCGCTCACGCTCGCACTATTCTTTCATGAATATAAGCATCTCGACTACGTAACGGAATTGTTTTGCGTCAATATTTGCGAATAAACATTGCCGCCGTTATCGTCATATTATTAGGGCGCGTAGAGGTAATGGTGTTGATATTTCACTGTCGTTTTTGTTGTTATTTCAAGCATCCTACGGAAAAGCAAAGCTGCCGTATCAAAAAAACTTTGCATTTATTTTATTCGCGTAACGAAATTTTATTCGAATAGTTTAAGCTCGGTCGCTGGGCAGACAATTTACATCCTGGAAGAATGAAAAATTCACGAACGTTCGCTCGAATGTAACACGCTACCGTTGATTCTGAATACGTTGAGCGCAGGAGATATTCCATACGTATCAATTTAAATTACAGCAGTGATCACTGAATTTTTGGAAGACGAGATGTAGGAGGAGAAATTGGTAGAGTAAATTGAATCAGTCACGTCACTCTGGCTTTAACTCATAAAATCGCGAAGGAAAAGAACTACATAGAATTAATCGGTACTGACGTAATGGACTGCCTTCTTTATGACATTAATTTCGAACGAAGAGCTTTACAACTAATATTAACCAAGACAAAAAGGCAACTGAGTTTCGATAACTTGAACCTCTATATATGTGGAGGGACATTAAGAACTTATCAGGAAAAACTTCTTTTCACCGAATCAACCACATTGAAATGAACAACATAGTCTTCATTTATTTTTCTTTTTAGTTATTTTTATGCTATTCGACTACTCTCTGGATCATCAGCTCGCGAACAAGTATTGTAGGTTTTTAGAGGAGTGGAAAGTAGTAGGTAGAGAGTTAGTAACTGTTTCTGAGTTGTTGCATAAGGCGGAGGATAAGGAGGGAGAGACGATGAAAGTTAGTAGTTGGTTTCAAAGGGTTGGACATAAGAATAGGTATTACTAAATTGTTCTCGTAGATTACGGTACATTTTATTGATAGTAGAAAACTAAACAAATTACACTTTCCGTATAGAAATTTATTAAGGTAACTGCAAACGTTTTTGGCTTACGCCATCATCACAAGCAGACAAAATACGGTACAAACTGATTGAAAAGAGATGCGTTCTTAAAGGTAAAAGCTAAAACTGTTCGTATACGAAAACTTACACGTTGGAAGTTGTGTACATTGGTGACCTCATATAGACTAGACTAATGATTAATTCTTCATTCTTAACACGATTTAACACTACATAACGATGGCATACAGCATACTTCGCTATTTCAATTGATTCGAGGGCTACTCTTCGTTCATACTTCTGCTCGAAATGCAGTAGAGTTTCCTCTTTCGCGATGTGTTTCTCCTCCAGGAGATGCCGTGCGACCCACTTTCCCTGAGGCTTGAATTTAAAAAAACTCAATTTTTTCTACCTCCCCGAGAATATAACAAGTTTCTCTGACTGACCAAGCCTGTGAAGACCTTCCGAGACTGAAAATTAGGAAAAGACAGTCATAGAGATTCTTAGAAAGTTTCCAAAAGGATTGACTGCTAAGAAAATTGGAGGCCATTGTAGGTTTGCAATGCCAGCGGGGAACCCGCAACCTCTCGCCCTCGCGATGACGTTGGCGCAAAAATGTCCCCTCAGAAAATGAGTTGGCTGGGCTCCTCTCAGTACACTGCATGCTAGGTCTGATATAATGAAAGCTGGAAATTGAAATTCTTCCAAGTCCCTCAAGTAGGTCAAGGTCAAGGTCATTCATGACGTCAAAAAGCATACCGGCTGGAAGTTGAAATTTCCCAAGTCCCTAACGTAGGTCAAGGTCATTGATGACGTCATAAAACGTCACACGTCACGTCATGCAGTTCACAAAAACTGCAGGACGCGGACGTAATCCCCCTATTAATTGTCCAAATCTCCAAAGTAGTTCATGGTTATTGATGATGTCATAAAGCGTCACACGTCACGTCACGTCACTTCACGCAGTTCACAAAGCTCCCGGATGCGGAAATTTTCTCAGGATGTAATCCTCCTAACAATTTCCCAAGTCCCTAACATAGGTCAAGGTCATTGATGACGTTATAAAGCATTACACGTCACGTCACGCAGTTCACAAAAACTCCCGGATGCGGACGTTTTCTGCGGATGTAATGCCTTTATTAATTTTCCAAGTCCCCAAAGTAAGTCAAGGTTATTGATGATGTCATAAAGCGTCACACGGCACGTCATGTCACGTCCCGCAGTTCACAAAAACTCCCGGACGCGGAAGTTTTCTCAGGATGTAATCCCCTATTAATTGTCCAAGTCTACGAAGTAGGTCAAGGTTATTGATGATGTCATAAAGCGTCACACGTCATGTCACGTCACGCAGTTCACAAAAACTCCCGGATGCGAACGTTTTCTGAGGATGTAATCCCCCTATTAATTTTCCAAGTCCCCAAAGTAGGTCAAGGTTATTGACGATGTCATAAAGCGTCACACGTCACGTCACGTCACGTCACATCACGTCACGCAGTTCACAAAAACTCCCGGATGCGGAAGTTTTCTCAGGATGTAGTCCGCTAAATGATTTTCCAAGTCCCTAAAGTAGGTCAAGGTCATTGATGACGTCACAAAGCGTCACACGTCACGCAGTTCAAAAAAACTCTCAGACGCGGACGTTTTCTGAGGATTTAATCCCCCTAACAAAAGGGATAGCGGGTTCCCTGCTAAAAAAAACGAATCTCGTATCGTTCTCAAGTCCCTGCAGTAGGTCAAGGGCACTCACTAGATCATGACGTCATCAGCTTTTGACTCGGTCTGAGTTTTGTATTACAAATTTCCTCACCAAATTCCACCACACAAGATTTCGAATAAATCCTAGCCTCAAGATAATATATAAGATAATTATAATTTATATCAAAAAAGAGTCCAGCAAAATAGAGTGTAGAAACAAAGTTGCAGAAGCTTACTTTAGGAATACGGAAGTATAATTGTTAGATTTAATCTTACTACTCGATGAAAAAACAAGATTTTCGTCTCCTTAGTACATGCAATACCAGATTCAAGGATCATTTCCTATCACAAAAAGAAAAAGAACCAGACAGGCACACAAAGTTTGATACTTCAATGATAAATTTACAACTGTGATGAAACTTTTTGCAATTAGTAGGACAAACTCAGACTGAAAATATCATTTTATAATTTAAGAATTAATAGTGTTTCAGGTTCCACAATACTGATTCATTGAAATTGCTCGTTTTTTTTTTTGTTTTCAGAGAAAACTTACCAGACGATGTTTCCGATCCTAAATACAACTTTTTAGAAGATATAAACGATGTTACCACTACATTTGGTAAGTCATTCAAACTTTCGTACGATACAATCCATTTTCTCAGGACCAGTTTCACCACGTTACGCCCAAAGTCACGTGACAGGTTGAGCAACTATTCAGCCAATAAAGCGCCTGATTTGGGCGACTAGAGCTAGGAATCGACGGTTATCACTTTGGTGAAACTGGCCCTCATTGATAATACAGTAGTAGAATACGTAGCCGAAGGGGAAGGGAGACAAAATTCAAGACACCTAAATGAATTCATCTTACCAACGAATTTCTCAGGGGATACTTTAGCCTAACAGCTTGCTCGATTCGTCACTTTCGGGAGACCTCTGGAGATCTCTTTCTCCAACCACTCCAAAGAATTTTCGATTCCGATAATCAATTTTAATAAATTATTTCGAATTAGATAGTCGATGATAATCGATTCATTTTCCGTGTTCGATCTCAAACTTTTTTTTTAAAGCCTTATTAAATTTATTTAGCGCGTCAATATAATTCTTGAAAGTTCCACAATTTCCCAAAATTCAATATGCAGCTCACAAATCAAACTTTTTCCATTTCTTCTTTTCATCACACTTATCTGGGTCGTCAACAAGATTTTTTCAAGTCTTTCTATTCCTAAATAGAATACAATTCAAAAGTAAAAATTCTCCCGAGTACTGGTTTAGGTGATCAACATTTTGTCCGAACGAATTGAAGGTCAAGATTTCTACACGTCTCTTAACTAGGTCAGAGCTCTGCCCTTCTTGGAACCATGGTTTGCCAAACGGACGGTGAATCGCGACTCCTTTTTCCAAAAAATCCTGTGCTCTAGTATTACAGAATGAAGGAAGGTTTCTGTTCGCTTTAGTTTAAAGTTTAAGTGTCTCTCTTCGCAGCATACCCAAAAAATTATCGAGTAATATCACAGGTTTCCAATGATCCATACGCCCATTTCCTTCTTTCAACGAGAAGAACACTCAGCTCGCGGAACAAATGAACTGACCCAATTAATCTGAGAACGAGATTTTCAGAGGTTGGAAAGACGTTCTCACAATTACGTCATCACACTCCTCTTAATGTTGTAGAAAGTTTATCGAGCCCGACCACTCGGAATCTACGCAATCTTTCTAATCTCTTCGCCATGTAAACGGGTACCATACTGTCAACTCTCGAATCGCTGTCTCATCAATTCAAATTTCCTCATTCAAACGAACTTTTTTAAACAAAATTAATCAACCCGACATACATTTCATAAGTCGACGGATTTGTACCCACCACATCAAAACGAACAAAATCTTTCTACCATTCGGATTCGCGAATGTGAACATCGATCCGACGGAAAATTTATAGCACTCGTGGTTCGCCATAGAAACTTTCTGGTCCGTTACAAGGATTTACTAATTACGCATTTTCATAACGAGTCACTCAACCAAAAACTTTACTCATTTTCAGAGAGCGATGCGACCGAATTGCTCCGGCAAATAGGTACGGTTTTAATTCACGACTGCACCGACGAAAGACTTATCAGAGCATTCAAATCGCTAGGCGGCACTTTCCACGACTTTCTTACCACATTAGACGGTGTTCACGATGCTATCAAAGGGCAAGCGGAAAATTCCACATCAGATCAAGTAAGATGTCATAACCTTATTTTTGTAATGTCGATGTTTTTCTACATTTTTGTGTAAGAACATAAATCGTGATTCTCAAAAATCTTGACACGCAACAATGAATCATTTCAAGTGTTACCTATAAGTGAAGCTGCTAAATCTGCGGTTTAAAGGTGAGAGCTAGAGAGCCGATCCTTTGCGGTAAACCGTTATTTATTATTCATGTCTTGCTCGCACTTTGTACGTGGCCGATTGTGAACTTTCACTGCTTACCGCTTCATTCGTTTGGGTGTGTAGGTATACCTATCCGGTATTAGAGCCTATCTTCATGAATTTTCTCGATAATCCTATTCGCCATCCAGACCTGTGTGGGCAGACAAAGTGTCGATGAATGTAGCAATGCGGTATTCATGTCCCAGGTAGAAATAAATTTGCGTACGTATTTGTCCTGTTTAGAAGCCCTCTTTATTCAATTGACAAGTACGTACTTATTCGGTCGAAGATTGCATTCGTGTAATTCACTCTAATTCCGAACGACGAGGGGGCTTTCTAATTTTCCGCCAAATACGGCTAGAATATCCCGAGTTTCGTACACGTCGATTTGATTGTATCGATACCTTTCAATATCTTAATCTCTACCTCGCATAAGAGAAATTTGTATTGTAAGCAAAACCATCGCAATATAGTAATTTTCTGGAATGAAGTTCGAAATGAATAATGATTGGGTATTTCGCTACTCTAGCAATATTTGTGTTCATATCTTGATTCAAAATCAATCGCTCATAAAGTACCGGTACCTACAGAATTAATCAAGTAAAAGGTTTTCTGTTTTCATACGATTGTGGGCTGAATCTTCCATCTAGTCCTTTCTTCTATCCATCGATATTAAATAAATATAGCAAAACTTCGCTCGCAATTTCAAAAAACAGGAATTTTCCACGAATGAGCGCTTCAAACTCAGTATAATGAGTTATATGACTTTTTCATGCCATCAAATCATAAACCTTCTAATAAATTGCTGCTCGCTGTTGCAGCAATGCCCCCTTCCCTTGACTCCAAACTATGTGAATCAACAAAATACAAAAAAAGAATTTTGTATTTGAATTCCTATGAAGAGTTTCGTGAAACTTCTCCTATCAGGAAAAAAGAAGGGATTAAACGAGCTCAATCATAGTAATTTCTATCAAATCGATACATCGACTTCTACATCGATATATCGACTTTAATATCGAAAAATCGATTTATAGGCCAAATTCAACCAAAAACGTACTTCTCCATAAGCGAAGTAAGAATTAAGAAGGGACCAAACAAGCCGCAAATTTTATCGATCATCAACATTATCGAATAATATTTATATTAGGTATAGAAGAATCGGATTAACGCATTCCGTTTTGCCGATCTTAACTCAAAATAGATAAATCAATTGACACTCGGCCATCATTTTAAATCACAGTATCCTACAGGAACCAAAACTGCCTACTTCATCTGCAAGTGCCAGCGTGCAAGGATATGCAAGCATATTCTTACATTGATCCATTGAATTCTCGACCTCTCCCTTTCTTCCATGTGATATAGAACCTAGATGGAGGTCATTTTACAAGTTGGAAGGAGTAACAAATTTTTTCAAGTCTTTGAAGTAGGTTGAGGCTATACTCATGACGTCATCTTCATCTTAAGAATCACGTCACGGAAATTCTAGGTAGACTCCCCACCTCAAGATATATCCATGTTGGATTTCTTATGTCAGAAAAAGAAAGCGAGAAAGAAACATGTCTTTGGAAAAGTCATCAGCTAGGAGTGCTACAATTGGCAACATTGAAAACGGAATCAAAACAATTTCTCCATTCAAGTGTGGATTGAGTGATCTCAAAATCACTCAAGAACAAAGCAATTCAGGGGAAATTTTAAAAGAACAAAATTTGTAAAGCGTAGAAATTATCTTCTTGCAAAAAAATTGATTCAGAGTGATTTAAGGAAACCTTCCGCTCATCACCCGCACCATTCATCAATTTTCTGTTTCTGTTTTGCACTATCCAGACCAAATTTCATGTTTGCTCTAGGTTTTTGGACCAGGCAAATTATAGGGTCATTAACATCGTTTGATAAGGGAGGGGGTTATGATTATATCATCTGAATGAGTATGGCATCATCAGAAATCTATATACGCAGCAAAAAGATTAAGAAATAGTATTACAATATTGCGCTGTACAAAAGGGAGTTCACCAGGGATGTCCACTATCCCCAAAATTGTTGAATGTCGATGCGAAAGAAATCACGCGGCACAAATCTTTCAAAAATTCTGGGCTCAAAATCAATGGCAAACAACCCAATAAAACAAGCTACGCTGACAATAAGATGCTTATAGAGGAGACGCAGCAACAATTTCAGAGGGTTGTAACAAGGTTAGACAAGGATAAAGCAGAAAGTACGGAGTAAAAATCAACATTGATAAAACAAAAATAATGATGACTGAGAGAGAAGAAAGCAACAAACAAGTAAGAATTAAAATTGGAAACAAATTTTCTTAAACAAATGGAAAAATTCAAATACCTTGGGACTAGAATATCGAGTGATGGACAAGATGTTGAAGAAACAAGAACAAGAATAGGAATGGCATAAAGCGCCTCCAATAATCTAGAGAGAGCCTTTGAGATAAAAGTCTAAGAGACTTGAGAAAGGTTATTCTACAGTGCTATCTATATCTGGTCAATTGCAAGCTATGTGTCAGAAACCTGAACAATCATTGCGGATATAAGAATGAAACAAATAAGAAGGATGGTAAAGTAACAAACAAAGAAGTATTGAAGAGAAGGAAGATAACACCTGTCTGACAAGCTTGGCAGTTCAGCACTGCCAAACTGCCAAAATTCTGCCAAAATGTACGGCACTTTGACACGCTCCTCCCACTTCTAGTAAGGTTAAACTTTGATCTCGGGGCCACTCTCAGAAAAAAATAATTTTTAAAATAAAAAAATGGTTGAATTGTTTGGAAAATGAATTAAAAAATTTTTCTGATAGAAAAATGTAGAAAAATTGTTCAAAAAATCAGTTGTGGTCGGGTTTGAAGGTCAATATATATTGTTTTATGCCTTATCTTCTCAAAGAACAACTGGACAAGGGGTCAGAGGCGCTATCAGCCTTGTTGGTTGAGCACTTTGGCAGCGTCTTGGCAGTGGTTACTGCTGAGACATTGCTGTTTTTTTGCCGGAATGCTGTTGGACCATGATAGAACGTTCTGCTCTGATTGGTTGAAGCTTTTGTCGGACTGCTGCCAAACCTGTGCCAACAGGAGCAAATCTCAGCTCTGCCAAAATGCTGTTGCAATTTGTCAGACAGGCAGGAACAGTACTCCTGAAGAACAGTTTCATTAAGAATAACATAGTTTTAGTTACAAACATAATAAAATGATGGAAAAATTTGTAGGCAGGTATTGAACTGATTTTTTGGCTGGGACAAATAAATAACAATTGTGTTCTATATCAGCTTCTTCTGTCTCAACAAAACTACTTGAGTAAAATTTTTTTGTTAGAGTTTGAAGATTATACATAACTTTTATTAAAATAAAAATATAATTTTTACTTAGTCAAAATCATAGTTAGAAATCCCACACTGAGATGATGTCATATCTACAAAATTTTGACACTTCTTCTCCACAAGATGATATACTTAATACAGTCTCAGTATTAAAATCAGCGTTATAATTACACAACTCAACAAATTGAAAAAAACAAGAACGAGATAATTTGATTCTAGAATTATTTTTGACGCTGATCACAATGCCGTTGTCTGTTTCTGAAAATTGACTCCGGTTTTTGAGAAATTATCAAATCAAATTCCCGCAATTTGTTGCAACACGCAGTGTATGTTTCTGTATTGCAAAATTTGATAGCTGGGTAACATACACTGCGCGTTGCAACAAATTGCGGGAATTTGATTTGATCATTTCTCAAAAACCGGAGTCAATTTTGAGAAACAGACAACAGCATTGTGGTCAGCGTTGAAAATACTTCTAGAATTGTATTACTTATCTTGTTGTTTTTTTTATTTTTATTTTTTTTTGAGTTGTGTTTTCATCAGTGTCAGTGTCAGTATCAGTATCAGTATCAGTATCAGTATCAGTATCAGTGTCAGTGTCAGTGTCAGTAACAGTATCAGTATCATCAGTGTCAGTGTCAGTATCAGTATCAGTATCAGTATCAGTATCAGTATCAGTATCAGTATCAGTATCAGTATCAGTATCAGTATCAGTATCAGTATCAGTATCAGTATCAGTATCAGTATCAGTATCAGTATCAGTATCAGTATCAGTATCAGTATCAGTATCAGTATCAGTATCAGTATCAGTATCAGTATCAGTATCAGTATCAGTATCAGTATCAGTATCAGTATCAGTATCAGTATCAGTACCAGTATCAATTTAGTGTTAGTACCTGCATTATAATAATCATTATCCTCTTAGTATCAGCCATTCTAGCAAGCCCAACAGCACAACAGTGTTGCACAGCAAAAATTTATAGAAATTTGACACGCTCCATCCCTATTTAACTTCAAAATTCAATCATGTTGTTCTTTTACTAAAAATCTATTGTGCAGGTGATATTAGGTCATAACAACAAAAATCAATGATATACCATTTAGTGCCCAGTTCTCTTGCAGATTAGGAGACCAAGTGGTCTGAGGCACTTCCAGTGACACTCCAAACAACACTCCAACAGCATTCTGACAGAAATCCAATAATTAATCCCGCTCTGCACCTAGCACTGTTTTTTTTTGTCAGGATGGTGTTGGATTGTGACAGAGCATTCTGATTGGTTGGAGCTTTGGTCAAACTTGTCAGAATTACTGTCATAGTGAACAGATTTTGACACTGTTGGAAAATTGTCAGCGTTTGCCAGACAGGAGTCTCAATGTAGTTTTAAGACTGCGTTCTCAGTCTCCTACCAGGTATGAGTTTTGACCAATACCTAATATAAGCCTAGTATAACACATATGGCCTCAAAGAGGGGGATGTATTTGCAGATTTCTGAATCAACTGCTAGGTCTATATCTACACCTAGTATAAGTCTAGTATAATAGTACACAGAAGAACTAAATCCTAGCATAGATGTAGTACAATATTTACCTATAAGGGAAAGGGGAAAGGGTGTACTTGCAAATTTCTCAATTGCCTTCTAGGTAAAGAAAAATGTTCTCCAAAAATTTTTCAAGTTCATTATTTTGGGAGGGGAGGGGGGAAATGTGTACTTATGGATTTTAAAATTGGGGTACAGTGAGACAAAAGGCATAAAACATGTTGAAAGTTTTCTAAATGACAAAAAAATATGAGTTTATGTCCATGTCTATGGGTGCTAGCATGAAAATAGAATAGAGAGAATCCTAGGCTCTTCCTTGTCTGGCCAACAGCAGGACTTTCAAAGATCTCATTTTAAAAACATCAGACTACATCTCTTAGTCTAATATCTACCATGATTACTGTCCATACTAGAAGTATTATGCTCACTCGCTTGGCTCATTCCCTCCTCTTCTGTGGTATTCCTTAGCCTAGTACACGCCTTGAATACTAAATATCAGACTAAGCTTTCAGCCTAGGTACATGGATCAGCGAAGATCGAGATTTTTGCAGATCCCTGAAATGAATCAAAGTTGAGCGTCTCGCGGAGTTCTAATTGACCCTCCATCAAAAGATATATAAAACGTAAAAACTGGATTGTTCAGACGACCAATGGTTGAAAAACAGTCGATTTTCAAGATCCTACGGAAACTATTTCCATCACTCCAGCTAACAATTGTTGGGAAATGGGAAAAAGTGTTCGGATTTTCATTCTTCACCCAGACCTCAGTATGCAAGACATGACTTATGGCATTACAGGAAATCGGCGCAAGAATAAATGACTTACACAGCTCTCTCAAGATACTCGACGAAATATCCATTGGACGAATATTAACGACACCAAAGAAAACTTCAATCGCTTTCATTAATTCCATTACCCCGTACTTATTTTCGGTCGTTTAATACTCTCATATATTTTTATTTATCAGTTTTTCTTAATTTTCTGCTCAGTCTACTCGTTTTCCCTAGTTCTGTAACAATGTTTTATTGCTCATATTTCCAGTACCCACCTCGTCACTTCTCCAGTGTCGTTAGATTTCATGGCAGCTTCCCAACATTGAAGCCAGTACTTAAGCAGCGTAATTTCATTTTTACTTCTTATCTGCTCTCTGAATGTACCATTTGGTTTTCCTATTCTTTAGTTTTCAAATTTTACTTCCGACTTCTCTTATTGCAGTAGTACTCTTCTACTTTTTTTCATGTTTTACATTCGCCACTTTTACTATCGCATACGTTCCAGTTTGTAGCTTCCCGCGTCCTCATGGGCATGAATTTGTATTAAAGTTAGGTTTACGTCGCTTCGATATAATTTTATTTTTGAATAGGAAGGGTTCCTCTTTCCTGCCCGCAACTTATTCTTCATTATTTTTTCTTCGACATCAGTCTTCACTCGAGTTCAAATTCTCAACGTTCGTAATGGATGATGTTCCTAAATATGCGTCGGTAAAATTAATCCAGGCACAGCGCTACGGAATTTCGTACCTAAAAAATGAGCAACAAGCGGAAATTCAGACCTACAACCTATCCAGATCTGTTTGCAAAATAAATGTATTTCTCTCGTTATTTTTCCTCAGAACACACCATGAAGTTCTATTAGCGTGACCACCGCTACTAAAATTAGAAAAACACCTCTCCAGTTTTCCTTACGACTAAACAGTGCTTCTTCAAAATGGAATTTTGATGTACCAACCAATTGATCTCGACATAAACTATAATCTGACAAATGAATAATTACACTGCCCGCTTTTCGATGCTGCGCTGTACTCTTTTTACCACAATAGTGCACAATTACTTAATTGGAAATTCAATCAATGCGAAACTTCTTTTGCTCGGGTAACGACACATTCTTGTCTTAATCAGCAAAATTTCTGAAATAGGTTTTCCTTGTTTTACAAACACATCACGACTATTATAGCGAACATTTTTGCGAATCAGTCGTTTTCCCTTGTTCCTAAGATTTGGAACCTTTTTTTCTCTTAATCTTCTCTTTTTCTATCTTTTTTCTTTTTCTCTTTTTGTTCTTTTCGCTCTCCTCTTTCTCACGCAATAAATTTGTTTCTCTTCTCACCCTCTGTTTTTACGCTAAAGATTTTTCCAAGCAACGGTAAAATATTTCTTTGGTTATGAAATTTTCGCTCTTTTGTTTACTTTTTTCTTTCCCATTATTTTAACTATTTTTTTTCTTCCTCTCCGTTTCTTCTTTCTTTACAAAACTAATTCTCATTTAAATTGAAATTAAGTCCCTTATAAAATGAAGAAGAAAAAAAAAGATTATAAATTCAGGGGAACAACTTTGTCGTGTCAAGTAACTCAAGCGCGTAACGTTTGGCTGGTTAAGGAAATCTAATCATTAGACGAAGAAATCGCTGTTCTTTTCAACCAAGTCCATTGAAGTCAGGCGTCTACTAAAATTACAAACTATGGAAAGAAGAAAAAAAAAATCTTTCGAAACGTACATTTTGAATGTCTTGTCGTTTGCTCACGAAGACGCGAACTGATTAACTTTCGAAAGTCGTCAGTTTATTTTCATGCTCCTCCCAGAAGTGAATAAGAATGAGTCAATATAGCAGCCTCTCTGCCAAAAATAGTCTAAAAGAACGGAGGAACGACGTCGGAATAACGACGATGGAGGATACATGACTATATCGACAAAAAAAGGCGTGGGTATGACCCGTTGAAGAGAATGATGAGAGGAGGGCTTTCGAAGATAATCCCTAATCGAATAGCTTTCGACCATTAAAAAATTGAAATGATGGGGTGAAGTAATACGACGATATGAACCAGCTGAGACCAACAGCCTTGACTAAATATAAGACGATATTCTTCCATCTAGGTATATACGACGTTCTTCAGATTAGGTCCATTTTCGAGCGGACGAAGTCTCCTCGATCGTACGCCGAAGTTAATTTCTTCATTCATTTTCTCCTTCTCGCTTTTTACGGTTCTACAGAGACAAAAAAGGTCCAGATTAATTTTTTCGCTCGTCTCATTCAACGTAGAAGGATGAAGACTATTAATTTTGACAGAAATTGATACATAATTAACGACGTTATAAATTCATACATTTTTTATTTAATTTATTTCAACAAGGAAAAACCATTTTTGCGCTAAGCAAAAAAGTTTCGCGTAAGTTGTTCATGTTAAGATGAAATATGTAGAAAATTTTTGAAAAATTTCGGATCATCGTGTTTCTTTATTCTGCTATATTATTATAGTTGTTTGTAGGTCCGCATTAGGAATGGAGAAAAATAATAGATGGGAGTCGTTTATTGATGAAAAAGAATCTCAAACTGCGCTACTCTCTTAAGTTTAAAAGCAATAATGCGCAAATTTGAAATAAGTTTTTTTATGGATTTATGTACGCGTACATTCATCGCTATTCACGAGTTTATCCACTCGAGTAATTCTATATGGAAGAAATAACACCTGGGAAAGTTGTTAAATAGACTCAACAATAAGAAATTTTCTCTTTAGTTTTGCACGCTCCAACTTATAAGAGTTATTCCGTCTGCGGAGAAAGATGCTTGTACAGCCATGAAAAACTCTTTGAAATTATGAACGAAAATATTCGCATAGTTTTTGATATAACGCGTACGAACTCTTTTTTCGAGAGAAAAAATCTGATCTCTAAATGATGCACATTAGAATTGAAACGCATTCCTTGTGGAAGCCATCTTAGGTTTCATGAGGTGGGGATAAGGACAATACCGACTCTTTGAAAGCAGTGCCGGATTTAGGTAGCCTATGCAAAATTTTTCTTATCATGACATTATTCAGCCTCCCCAATAGGGGAGATCGTTTTCCTCTTTTCCTTCTCTTCTATCATAATCGAGTAGAGTTTGTAGAACCTGAGCAGAACCCGGGGTTTTCTGACTATATTCGGGTCACCCTTTCTCCCATTGAAACCCGTTTCATATTTCTTAGAGTAGCATACCAACACTGACTCCAGCAACGGAAATCTACTAGTTAAAAGTTTTGAAGGAAGATAAATTATTCTACCACTCAAAAAACAAAAAATTTTCTACCAGAGCCAAATAAATGAAGATCATTTTTCATGTACTCAACGTTTATCTCTGCGGACGCACGTTAGAACAATTTTATTTTATTTTACTGTATTTCATTTTGTTTGGTATGCTTCTTGGTCTAGTAAAAGTCCACTGTAGAATCTTCGCTCTTTCGTCCCGCTTCTTTGTCTGGTATAAGTCTACTTTAGTACATTCCAGACTGATGAGATTACGGGGCCTCACTCGCTCCGCTCGTTCCTTCCGCTCCTTGGTCTGGTACAAGTCTTACTTTAGTATATTTCAGGCTGATGAGAATACGGGGCCTCACTCGCTCCGCTCGTTCGTCCTGCTCCTTGGTCAAGTATAAGTCTACTTTAGTATATTTCAAGCTGATGAGATTAGGGGTCCTCACTCGCTCCGCTCGTTCTTCCTGCTTCTTGGTCACGTATAAATCTATTGTAGAATATTTTAGGCTAATGGCTTAGGACTCATTTGCTCCGTTCTTTCATTTTACTGAACCTGATATACTGTATACTAGGTTTATAGTAGCTAAGTTGTAGCCTAGTATAAAGGACGCTTCAGGACCCAGTATGAAGCTTGTGTGTTAATTTACAGTATAGATCAAAGGGAGACCTAGTTAGTTTGTCCCCCTTCTCCCTTTAATATAAGTCTAACTAGTAAAACCCCAGGGAACTAGCCTTATGAGATATTCTGGAAGTGCCTTATGAGTCATATGGTGTTTGAAGCGTTGCATATCTGGTCCATTGAAGGAACCCAAGATACAGTATATTGGACGAACGAGGTTAGGAATCCTATAGCTTTATACTAAGGGCCTTGAATAGTTGATAGGAGGGAGACTTGGGAAGTAGCTTCATAACTGTCTTACAAGCAGAAGAAAGATCGGTCGCTCCCCTGCTAGACCCACTTCAGGTTTAGTATAATGAAGCTTAGCCTAGTAGAATAGTTAATAGGAGGGGAACTTGGAAGCTAGTTTTAAAAAACTGTCTTACGAGTCAAAGAAAGATATTATGGAACCTCGTATAGGATACAGTATACAGGATTCCTAGACCTAGTATGAAGCTTGTGTGTTAGTTTATCTGGTCTATTGAAGAAACGGAGCCAACATACAGTATATTGGACGAACTAGGCTAGGAATCCTAGCTTTATACTTGATAGGAGGGAGACTTGGAAGCTAGTTTTATACTAGCAAGGACTGTCTTACGAGTCAAAGAACCCTTCTAGAGCCCCTCCAGGTTCAGTATAATGAAGCTTAGCATAGTATACTGTATATTAGCCCTAGTATAATGAAGGCCTGCATCCTATACCGTTTATTCAGCCTTAACAGTATAATCCTAGTATACTGTATATTAGTATACAGCAGAGGCAAGATGGACGTACGGACGCAAATTTCAGAATTAGGGTACGAAGTCAGGGGGGAAGTCTAGAGCAGAAATCTTCCAAGTGTCAAGGTCATGGTTGTATGGACTCACGGACGCAAATTTCGGAATTAGGGGATGGGGTCAGGCCAGAGCAAAGACATGAAAAATGTCAAAAACACCTATTTATTTCCCGCGAGACCGTCATCAGGCGCACATGAGATAAGTTCACTTTTCAAGTGGTAGTAAGTGGTAGAAAAACTCATCTTTAGCTGGTATAGCCAAATGAATAAAGATCATGTTTCATGTCTTTATTAGTAGCTAGTGTCTTTTCGGGAGCTCACTCGCGGATCTAGTATAGGAAGACAGGAAAATTACAGTCACGTAACGGATAACTTTATTGGGCCACTTATCTTCTCTGAAAGATAAGCTCCTGCCTGAACAGTGCTGCGGAGTTTATCGTGCCTCTTGCACAGTCCCTAACTGTTCTGCCGTTTATATTGGCCAGACGGGCCGTTCCTTTAAGGATCGTTGCGATGAACATGGCTCCGCTTTCCGTAACCATCATCCGGAAAAATCCGCCATAGCGAGGCACTGCATTGAGCAAAATCATAGTTTCAATCATTTCACCTTCAAGCTTATCCATAAAGCGACGAAAGGCCGGCTCCTTAATAGGTTAGAAGAGGTTGAAATTATTGCCGAGCTTTTTCTGAACGATACTCGTAGCCTCATCAATCCGTTTATCTCTCACATGCATAATCTTGTTCCGTCCGAAGACTATGACTTCACTTCTACTTGATCTTTCTCCTTCTTTCTTCCTACATTTTTCTTCTCGTTCTCCTTTGTCGCATGAATTTTTGTACCATCGTATGTATTTATTTCAGTACACCTGATGATGCGTCGCTTAGACGTCGCGAAACATGTTGTGTTGTAAAATATAAAGTTATCCGTTACGTGACTGTAATTTTCCTGTTTTCCAATGCAATGTCTCGTAAATACGAGGAGACTCGTTTACTTATTGAATCTAGTATAGGTCCAGTTTGGAAGATTTCAAGATGATAGCTTTTGGAAAGCTCACTCGCTCCGCTCGTTTGCTCCTCTCCTTGATCTAGTATAGTGTAAGTCGACGGCCTCGTGCACAATTGAGATATCTGTAAGAAACCATTTTTTTCAGGAGAGCGTTTTGAAAATTTTTCAATTTTTCAGCCCTTCTGAGACGTCCACAATTACGTTTGAGGCATAAATAAGCGGGGGGTTGAAATTTGACAAGTATCAGGAATAGTATGTCACAAAAAAAAATTCCAAAAAGTAACCGGCGCGGTTCACAGAGGCTGTAACTGCGACTGGGTATGCACTTAGCCCATTTGACGTCTCCAATTATTGTACTTGGATCAATTGTGCAAAGAGAAAGATGGTACTTAGCTCATTTTGCATAGGAAGCTTGTTACTTGGTTCATTTGAATCCTACGTAATTGAGCTGAGTGGTATCTAGCTGCTGATTTGTGTCGCGCAAAATGGGCCAAGTGTGAAGTTGCAATTGATACAGGCTTCACTTAGACCATTTATGCATTAGAAAAAGCTGCTTGGTCACTTGGCTCAGTCAGTTTTTGCCCTCTAGTGAGCTTAAAAATTGGTTTTTGCAATTTTTATCAGCGTAGACGGATAGAGGGCATAAAAATCTACAAGAATATGTATCAAACTCATTTTTGATAAAATTGTTAGTTATCTCAATTGTGCACGAGGCCGTCGAGTCTACTTCAAAAAATTTCAAGTTAATAGCTTTTGGGGGCCGCTAGTAGCTTTTAGGGGGCTCACTCGCGGATGTCCAGTTAAGAATATTTCAAGACTAGTATAATTCTCGTATAAAAATAT
The DNA here is from genome assembly GCA_035079395.1 of Aspidiotus destructor. Taxonomy (NCBI): domain Eukaryota; kingdom Metazoa; phylum Arthropoda; class Insecta; order Hemiptera; family Diaspididae; genus Aspidiotus; species Aspidiotus destructor. Next base: position 21,532,482 of record JAVHKZ010000015.1, on the reverse strand, counting down.
GTTTACCACTTACGTGCATTCATTACACCATGATCCGGGGAGCCCAGCGGACTCTTTGCGTAGGAGGAAGCATCAGTAGGACCCTCTATCTTTCAAATTGTTGGTGTCCCCATTCAAACGATGCGTTTCATAATGCATGAGGACTTTCCTCTGTTATACACATTTTATAGGCCAACACCCGAGGCACTAAATTTTATGTATGTGCATACTTTCCAGTACTGGCTCCAGTGGTTGCTTCACGTCACTAGAGGGGAACAAAACAAGATCATATAAAATATAAAAAAATCATAATGATATTGAAAAAATCATATATTAAAAAAAAAAGAAAAATATTTTCTGTCGTAGCCAAATAAATAAAGATCATGTTTCATGTCTTCTGTAAGGTAGCATGCTTCGCTCGTTCACCCCCCTCCCTTCTTGGTCTAGTACAGGTCTATTTTACAATATGTCAGGCTGATGGCTTTCGGAGGGTTCTTACGCGGCGGTATAAGTTTATTTATACCTACTGCAGCATCCTGATTCGGCTTTAGCCTAGTAGAGGTCTAGCAGGGGACGGGTTCAATAAGGCGCGACCATTAGGGCGCGGGGTTGATCCGGGCGCCAAAGTGATTTTTGTAACTAAACATTTCAATCACGCTGAGGCAGGGCACCGGCGACTCCAGCGTGACTTCGGGTACTCCCACCCTACTGTTGGTAAGTTTATCGATAAAATTAGACGATGCCAGAAAACGAGAGACGTCAATTACGACCAACTAGAAGGAGGTGTAGAGCCACCGGCGAAGGAGTTGAAGTACGAGCTGCAAAGAGCACCTGTATACATTGCGCTTTGCTCATTGAGTACGACGAAAGGGAGCCTATAGAGTACTTGCGAGCGGTAGCTCACAATTCACCTACATAGTCGCTTCTGTATGAATTTGTGTTGTGAATGAATGTGTGTTTTGCGTGAATGTGTTTTGAGAATGAATTGTGACGAAGCAAAGCCTTATGTTTTGTGGATGGAAGACGTTGTAAGCTGACCTCCACATGGTGTCTTTTGGGTTACGCTGCCAAGCTTACACTCTTCAGTGGTGACAGTTTTCCCAGCGGCGTCCATTTGAGCTTTATGGGGGTTCGCGCCTAATTGAACGGGACCCATCAAGTAAATAAGGTCATTTGGCCGCTTGGACCTAGTATACTATGTATGAAACCTTGTTTTGAACTTTGTCAGTATAGGCCATGGTCGAGGCGAGCGGTAGAATAATGAAGGCTCAGCCTAGTATAAAGTATACAGTATATTAGAAAACTGAGCTATGTTAGTATCAGCCTCCCTTCTTAGTCTATTATTACGTAGTCTGGTTATATAATGAAGGCTTTAGCCGACGATTAGGAAAGAGGCTCAATAAATCAACAATTAACGTACTGGCGAGCTGATACACCCTTTTAAAAACGAACAAGCCTAGAGCCTAGACTGGATGACTTGCATTATTCACGAATACGAGTCGCAACTCTGTTAAGCATCCGTCTATCTCTGTCTGTCTCCACGTTTCGAACATTAATTTCATCATCATTTTTTTCGTGTAAATCGTTACTTTCGTGCAACATTCCCAACATACTGCGAAGGATCTATTCTCGATATCAAACTTCTTATTCGTTTCCGAGGGATTGAAAAATGATAAACCCAGCCTAAGAAGTGAAATGGGTTACAACATTTGATTGAGTGTAGCCTAGTTTTCCATCTTATTATACATTCAGCTTCTTTTTTCGAGATGTACGGACTCCTCAAAAATACGAGACATTGTTCAGAAGTAGAGAGTATAAATACAGTAACATCTGTTTGCACCAGGGCGTCCATTATCAATTTCCAGATGGCCTTCCCATGGGCGCTCCTCTTTCTTCTTTGGTCGCTGATGTATTCATGGACAGATTCGAATCCAACCTCCTCGACAGTTCTTATCTTCTTCATCCTCATATTATCACTTGGCTGAGATACGTTGACGACATTCTATGTGTGTGGAATGGCCCCTCGTCCGACCTCAATTCTCTTCTTTCTCATCTCAACTCCATCCATCACAATTTCAATTTCACCCTTGAAATAGGGGGAAAATCTATCAACTTCCTCGACCTCACTATATCTCTTCACCCAGAAGATAACTATCTCGTTCCTCGTTTCTCTATTTTTCGCAAGTCCTATCCTCATTAATGGTTTTTCTTTCCATCATCACACGCACAAATCTTCTGCTCTTCTCGCTTTCATTCACCGCCTCCTTACCATTCCCCTCTCTCATCTTGACTTCGAAACTGAAAAATCTCACATCATTCATCTTGTCCGTGTCAACAATCTTCCTCACGACATCGAGAAACTTATCTCTCGCAAATCTTTTCAACTCACTCTTCGTTCTACCTCAACTCCTCTTCGTTGGATTCGTCTTCCGTTCTTGGGTCATCATACCTACAAAATCGCGCGTATTCTTGAATCGTACGGTTACAAATGCGGCTTTTATTCTCTCCTCACTACTGGTCATCTATCGTCTCTCAAAGATAACCTCCTGATGAGTGTTGTGGCGTCTACAAAGCTTCTTGTAATGCCCCTGGCTGCTCTGACTTCTATATAGGTCAGACTGTCCGCACTCTCTCTGAGCGATCTGCCGAGCATCTTTCAGCTCTTAACAATAATCTACCTAAAAAATCCGCCATTACCAAACACTGTTTAGAGAAGAGTCATAACATTGATCAGATTAGCTTCAAACTGCCTTTATAGAGCCACTAAAGGCCGACTCCTTAATCGGCTGGAGGAATTCGAAATCGTAGCCGCTTCTTATTTTTCGAGGGATAATCTTATGAACGAAACGAAGTTTGATCTCAACAATCCGTTCATCTATTACTTCTTTCATGGTGATTCATCTGAGCACGTCGCAACCTAACTTCCATCTCTTCATCTTCTCCTATTTCCTCTCTTGCACTCACTTGTTTCATTCTATATCGTTCAGTATACCTGATGATGTGTAGCCGAGTCTACATGAAACCTTGGTTGTATTTTTCTTAATTAAAACTTTTCAAGGCTTCATCCGATTTCGTTGTTTTGTCGAGTGTTGTTCTTCTTTTGTTCTAATTTTGAGAATTATGTTATAAACCCAATTGCGGATACATTCCTCCTGGAATCACAGAATGGTTTCCGAAGTGGCCGTTCATGTACTGACGCTGCATATACAGGTAAAACTGCTTATTGAAAAGAGAGTTGAGTTCAACCTGGAAACGCACCTGTGTTTCATTGATTTTGAGAAAGCGTACGACCGCGTTGAAAGAGGAAAGTTAATTGAAATACTGCTTGAACAAGAAATACCAAAGCCAACAATCGCCCTGTTAAGAACCATGTACAGTGACACCGAAATTTGTGTACGACTAGAGAACCAGGTGTCAGATTATACAAAAGTCAACCAAGGTGTAAGACAAGGATGCCCTGCCTCTTGTGTCCTATTTAATATATACATGGACCAAATACTGAAGGAATGGTACAAGACGCAACCAAAGGGCGTAAAAATTGAGGGAAAAAACGAATGGAAACGGTCTTGTTTGCTGATGACCAAGTTATATTGGCTGAGACAGAGGATGAACTACAGCGAGCAGTATATAATCTGGCAGTAACAGCACAACGGTACAACATGAAAATATCAACCGGGAAAACCAAAGTGATGGCTTTCCGAGGAAAGGACCCGGTTAGATCAAAAATTGTCATAGACGAGCACATAATAGAACAAGTTAACAGTTTTAAGTACCTTGGAAGTGATGTGTCGTACCAGGGTGAAGTTGACGTAAACAGTAAAATCTCTAAGTTTCTGAAGGTAGCCGGCCTCATAAACCGAGTGGTAGCAGGAAACAATCCCCGACGCGAAACAAGGCTAAAAATCTATAATACTTTTGCCATACCCATGTTGAAGTATGGATGCGAAGCTTGGGCCCTGAGGAAGGCAGATAAGAAACGGATTACAGCTGTGGAAATGCGGTTCATGAGGAGAACGGCTGGGTATACGCTGCACGATAGGAAGAGAAATGTTGACATCATGACCGAACTCCAAACAACACCAGTGATATCAAAGATTAAAGCTTATCGTAAGAAATGGAGGGAACACGTTGACCGTATGGACGAGGAACGATCACCAAAACAGATACTCCAATACACACCAGTTGGAAAGAGATTGCACGGGAGACCGAGGAAGAGGCTGGTGGATACGTCAGATTCGTCATCGGGGGCATCAACGCCACAGCAGACAGGCCAATAGGCCTACCGCTTACAAGGCAACGACGAAAATTAGTTACGTGACTGTATTACTCTCTACTTCTTTTTTCGATGTAAGCTCGATACAAAATGAGGAAGTCTTTCCCGGTCGTTATTGGCTGATACCGCAGCCGTTATGGAAAAAGTACCTTAGTCACCTGTATGAAAGGTACTTTTCTCCTAATCGGTACTCACGGATACCACAACGTCTGTTAGGTAACGTCAAGTCGATCACGGGAAAAGTACCTTACTCCCTATTGTGAGAAGTACTTCTCCTGATCGTGATTGAAGGATTTGTCAAAATTTGTGGCAATCCGTTTTCAGGTCTTAAAAAAAAATGGCGGATACAGATTTTTGAAGATAGTATCGGGCAGCGCTGCCTTCAAGCTATGTATTGTAGGATGGGGATTGTAATTATATGACAGAGGGGCGTTCTGAGTCTTATGTTGTTTGAAGCTTTGGATATCTGGCTCATTGAAGGAGCTAAACCAATCAGTGTATGGAGCATTGCATATCTACTTACTTGAAGGAGCTGTTTTAACTTTCAGGATACAGCAACCTTCGAAGTATACATGACAGGACTTGAAAAATTGTCGACCTTCGAGCTTTGTCAGCCGGCCGGCCGTTGGACGCCCCCCCCCCCGCCCGAATAATAAAGATTTCCTGTTAAAATGGTGAAGAAGTCTCCCGTACAACAGCCAAGTATTTTATTATTTTTCGAAAATTCTCACGTAAATAATCTTTAATTGGGCGTTCTATATTGAAAATTGGCAGCGGGGAATTTAGCGTAAGAAATACGTTCAAGGTCAGCTTTTTCCGCTTAAGTAATTTCTTTGAAAAATGGGAGGGGGCACATCGTAATTTTTCGGAGCGTTGAAATTGAGGCTGGTCTTTCTCATAATGAAACCATTAATCTAAGTTTTACTAGCGCAGGTACGAGGTGAGCTATTGGGTGGAACTGGAGTGATGATAGTAAGTAGGCTACCGCCATCGAAGCAGCAATTCCGAAAAAAATGACGGTTTAATAACGAATAAATTTTATTTGTCAGCCTTTCATTTACGTGTCACGCTAGCATTAGCAAACGGCGGGAAAAATAACTCGCGCAAATTTGTATATATTTATACACAGTGTAGCACGGGATTTTCCATTTACAGAATTACAGTTCTACGCCCTACAGATATAATTTACAAGATAATAAATTCCTGCGCGTTTATTCTGTCCAAAACGCGATGAAAGTTTGCCGTTAATAATGCTCAGCATTGTTCACGACGCGAATAATTTTTTTCATTTTACCATCGCTACTTCGAACATGGAATATTTCAATTTAATTTTCTTCCGAATTAAGCAGAGTGCGCATTTTCAAAAAAGATCTTTTATTTACGCACTGGTCGATTCGCTTTCACCTCATTACATTTTTTTTTTCCTCCAGAGAATACCTCCCATCTTTTCAATTAGAATAATTAAAACATATCTAACCGCAAAAAAATTATTAAACAAGCACAATACAAAATAGATAATCCCGCGAAGGGGTGTAAAGGATTATGCATTTTCACATTATTTTTACGGTGCGAACGTACAATATACGAGTTGAGCCTATCTCGTGGTACAATATTGTCTGCATCCGACTTCAAAGTACGTAATTTCTTTAATATATTCTTGTTCCGTTCTCAACCTGCTACGATTTAAGTTATGCATTTATGAAACAGATGTACTGCATGACTACGATGTACCGGGAAAATTTTCATTTGCACGGTTCAACGACAAAAATAATATAATTTTTGGCACGAGATAAGTGTGTACGTAATTCATAATATAAGAGTTTTCGTGAGAAAGAGAACAGTCGTACTAGAGAGCTTTTGAAAGCAGAACAAAACTTTACTCAACTCTGCAGCGGTATACTATCCGTTGCTTGGAAACGAGAAGCTAAGATCATGGTAGACTCTCGTTTGGTACTCGCGAAGTGCATTAAATGAATAAATAGAAGAGAGAGAAAAAAAATTAAACTATACATGTGAAACAATAATTTTTGTAAGTTCACGTATAGCCTATTGAGTCGATGAGTTCTGCACGTTAGTTTTAATCTTCCCGGGTAATCAGAGACGCGAGTTTTAAGAAGTTCTAAGAAATACTCGATGCACGTCAAGAAAGGTAATTATCTTCTATCTGCGCGACGTATCCAGAGCCATAAATCCATCGTACTTGCGTTAAGGCAGAGTAAATGAACGATACAGTATTGTTCGAATTGGCGAACGACGATATCAGCGAAGTGAAAATCAGCAGAAAAAAGGAAGAAATAATGCAATTATCTTCCTGTGTTTGTCGACTGTTACGTGAGAGTTCACGAAATTTAGTTCAAATAATATCATCAGCGAAGAAAAAGGAAAAAAATCTGAGAGCTTTAACGCGGTATTCTCTTCGATTTGAGCGTATATAAATCAGAAGTCTCGAAGAATTCGATCGTGATGTTATTCCTCAGGGAGCGAATCCGATGATACGTGTATCATGAGTTGTCTTGTACCCGTAATTTTGATTTCCTTTCAACTATGAAGGTAAACTCTTACGAGTCTCAAGTTCCATCGAAGATATTTGACAGGTTGATAAAGCCGATGAGAAGATTTAAGATTTCATTTTGTTAGTACAAAATTTGATTGATCCATACATGTAAGAAGCCTCCATGAAATTTTTTCTGCTCGTTTTTGCTTATTCTGCGTTCACGGATCTACAAAGTATTATTCTTCTTAACCGAGTATTTGGTCAATTTTCAACATTTTCAGCCCTGTCTGGACGTTCTTTGGTCAAATTAGGTTTTGGGGGAAAGAGTGAGTCAGACGTTTATGGCCTATCCTGAGTCGGGTTTAATGAAGGATGTTTTGCAGTAGTGAGTAGACCAAGTAATTTCAATACATCAAAAAGGACTATAAAACAAGCCAGCAGCAGAGCACGAGAGAGCAGTCATAAGATTGAAGATGATGAAGAGTAAGAGGGGAAAGGATCAATCATTGAAGGTGAACATGGCGACTGCTTTGCGACAAGGTCAACTGCGTCACGTTCTCCCAGGCGGTCGATGCGCCCCAACATCCATAGAAAAGAGATGGAAGATGAGAAAGAACTCAATGAGTGTGCGAGAATGAGGATCCGATGGATGATATAGAATCAGTAGAATAAGGATCATAGATATATCAAGTAAGGATGAGAGAGAGAGTCGAATAGTATAAGGATTTTGTGGGCAGAGGAGATGCGATAGGGAGGAGAGAGGCAGGTGAATATAGCGGTAAATATGAAAGTGGAGACAGGACTGGTCCAGGGTCCCGTCAATCCATTTAACAGAAAAGATTGAAGGGAAGTTTTGAAGAAATTATTTTACCAACGTGTAGTTCTATTGAGATCGAGACGGATGTCCAGGATAGTGATTACGAGGGAGTGTACAAGGATGTAGAAAAAATTAGAGGCCGTTGCAGGCTTGAAATGGCAATCTCCCGCGCTCGCGATGACGTTGGCGCAAAAATGCGCCCTTAGAAAATGAGTTGGCTGGGCTCAACTCAGTATACTGCATGCTAGGTCTGATATAATGAGGGCTGGGAATTGAAATTTTCAGTCCCTAAAGTAGGTCAAGGTCATTGATGACGTCGTAAAGAATCCTGGCTGGAAATTGAAACTTTTCCAAGTCACGAAAGTAGGTCAAGGTCGAGGTCATTGATGACGTCATAAAGAATCCCGGCTGGATATTGAAACTTTTCAAAGTCCTGAAAGTAGGTCAAGGTCATTGATGACGTCATAAGGCGCCACACGTCACTTAGTTCACAGAAACTCCCGGACGCGGACGTTTTCTGAGGATGTAATCCCCTTAACAAAATGAATAGCGGGTTCCCCGCTAAAAATGGCCTATGTTTTAGACGAGTACCGGAATAGGATCAAAACGACCGAATGGGTGAATTACCTAGCTCGAGAGTACTTGAGAAGTTCAGATTTGGGTATTGTGCTCTTGAAGCCAGAAAGTTTTAATAAAGAAAGGAAAAGCGCGGTAACAGCGAGTAGGAGCACTTGCCTAAGAGCTTAGGCTGAGTGGAGAGATGGTGCGACGTGTGTCAAGAGCTAGTCGAAGCTAGGAGGAATGAATTAAATCCAGCAATTCGTAAGGTTACTTTGTTCGAGTGAATGTGAGTTGAAGAACCGAAATTCCAATGGAAACGGACTAGATTATTGTGGGGAGTTCCCGGCTAAAGCCGGCACGGAAATGTATGTAAGAACGCTATACCGTTCTCACGAACTTTGGTGTAGGTAGCGTCGCATCAATACTCGCAGTCAAAGTTAGGACTTGCATATCTTATAAGATAAAGGATAGTAGAAGAAGATGGTCAGTTGATCCACGTTTAATACGTGCAGTTAAGATGGGCAAACGGAATGCTTTATACAGTAAACGATCACCCATTCTTACATGTATATAAGAAGAGTTCACGCATTTCGCTCCAAAAATATTTGGAGGGTTCGGAGTCGATGGTGAGACCAAGAAACTTGGCAAAAGGATGGATCATAATAGTGAAGTCCTGCAGACGCATAGAGAGAAGGAGCGTAGGGCGTGCGGATCATTTTCAGAATACATTTGCCTTGAGTCGTGCAATTCCGGCGAAAACTGACATTTGAACTTGAAAAAATTTCAACTTTCAAGCCATAATATACGCTATGGCAGCAGAGGGACTTCGAATTCTCGATACCAAAACCAATTTGATCCATAGAACAAGTTCTCTGCGATCCTCGTTCAGCTTTAAGGAAGCCGTCGCGTCGTTTTTTCTTGTGCGAAAGTCGAGATCAAGATTCAAATGACCTTGCAGCGGGGATGGAGGGGGGGGGGTTAGGTAGAGATAATAAATTCATCCTCAAATTCTTAAGGAGACGTTTGACGCTGTTTAACGAATCAGTCATAGCGACTAAGAAGAGAGGAAGACTCCATTGTGTACTTATCTCTGGAAACACCGTCTTGGATGGATTGATGGGAAGAGTATTGACCTAGAATTCTAAGCGTGAGAGCTCGGGTTGATTGCTTTGAATTCCAGTTTCTTATAATCTGGAGCAGAAGTAGAGAGGTCAGACAGAGGGAAAAAGTTTCCTTACGGTTGGAGAAAAAGGTGTACAGATTTGAGTTTGAGGGGAGAACTTTCTCGATTCAAAAGTCAAGTCAGACATGTCTTGAAGAATGTTACGAACGTATGACGCGATAAACCAGTAAAAGAATGTGGAAACGTCTCATAAGGACGATACAGATTTCAATAATCATGATCTACAGCGGACTCTCTTTTTCTAAAATGAATTCTTCGTTTCTACTTCAGAAAAAAATCCAATAATTTGAATACTTATTCCATGCGCGAAATCAATAACGAACAAAATTGAACTACTCGCACCTATTCTCAACATTCATGAAGACGAAGAAGGAAAAAAATTGAACATACCACGAGTAAGTGAGTGTACGGAATAGTATACGGAACAGGGATATTAAAAAAAATTTTCAAAGAGCGTGTAAGAATTTCCCTCAACAAATTCACATCCAACCGATGTCTTTCCACTTTGTACACACGGAAAATAGCAGGTTTACAAAAAAAGAAACTTATGTCTTGAACAGAGGTAATGACCGGAAGGTTCCAACATAAAAATAAATCAAGATTTTCCTGAAGCCAATTTCAAAAACGTTACATTTATTTTTTATACATCGGGAAAATGGTGGACAAGCAAGAATCGTACATCATCTCTCTCAAATGGAGAAAAAATAATTTACATATTATTGTATAGGAAGATTCAAAGAGAAATAATTGACGGTAGAATAACTTCGGAATAGTGCGCGATACGCTTTTATCGAAATTTTTTTCCCCCGAGATGGTTTTGAAAGGCGCATTAGAATGTTGAAGGACCTCGTGAGATGCTGGATTATTATGATTTCAAAAATTATACATCCATTACGTTCTCGACAGAGTACTTCTGTCGAAAAAAAAGGAAAGATTGAAATACAAAAGAGGTAAATAAATAAAAAGGAAATAATAGTCTAATTTTTTGAAGAGGAAATGAAAGGAACGATTGCCTGAATAATCTTTTGGTCATTCGTCAGTTCGAATTTCAAACAGGACTCTTATGATAATTATACTTTCTCAAGACGATGCGACGTTCTATTTTCCGTCACCTGGTATGATAACGTAATCGTCTCTCGACAATACGCCGAAGCTTAAGATACGTGATATCATCTTACAAAAGTTTTCCATCTTATTCTTATTTGGAGTTCCGTCATTCGTACTACGAATATCACGTTCTAACTCTCGTGCACCCCGTTATCACCCAATTGCGACAGATTATTAGTCGCGGCGGCAAATCTCAAAATGCTTCTCATTTCTTTCCACCCTTATACGCGCGTTCCAGTCGCATGAATTAATCCTATTATAACAGCAAAATAAGCCTAATGCGTCTAATAGAATTTTCCGTCAAGAATCTCGCGTGTAACGAACTGTCTGCCTAAATTAATTTTACTCCTTTCTGCCTTGCTTTGTTCCAGATTTCTTCCGCATTCGTATGCACGGTTGAAAATGCCAGCTCAAGAATGGTCGATTCCGCTTGGCCCCAAGTCAATCACTGCGAACCTAGTGCTCAAGGCGAAACGCAATTAATTAGTATAGAATTATTTTACACGACCCTCAGACCTTGCGTGGCCGAGTTGATGGTCGGTATCTTGAAGGCAATCGCTACAAAATTCTACAAATCCGTAATAACTATCGATGTTAGCAAAGAAGACGAATATTTATACAGGTGAGGAAATCTGGTTATGAAATAGCTATAGTCGGAGTGGTGATTTACAATGATCCGATAGTTCGTCTTTTGGAGACCAAGGTGTGGTAAATTGCGTCGTCAACAAGTCGACCTGTTTCTTGTTCCGCCGTGTGAAAAATTGAAAGGGTCGATACAAAAGTTCACATTTCAATCCCTTCATCAAAACAACCTAGTCTACTCATCACCATCAGAAATCAGCAAAAACCCTTCATTCAGCTCAAACAACGCAAGCTCAGAATACCTCCATAGACTCATCTCTTACAAACTCTTTCACTCCACTACAACAAACCAGTCATCGAAAACGAAGTTATCCTCACCATCTCCCGCTGCTCTAGAAAATCAGCTCACGGTCTTGACCAAAATTATTACTCCCGCACTATGCTGCACAAACTTCATCATATCGCTATCTCACATCTCACCTCACTTCTAGACCAAATTTTCACCTCCTTCCCCAATTACTGGAAAACAACGCTGATCATCTCAATCCTGAAACCTCTCGAAGATCCTTCAAACCCACTTTCTTACCGACTCATATCACTACTAAACACTCTTAGCAAATTATCAATGATAGACTCTCCTGGTTTCTTGATTCCGACGACATACTAAGTGACATGCAATATGGTTGCCGCAAAGGGCGATCAGTTCAAATGGCCCTTGCTGACCTCGATTCCCAAATCTATGATGCCTATGCACACGGAGCAAACCTTTACTCAATATTTTCCGACATGGAGAACGCCTGAGTGTGAAAGCACTGCATATGCGTCATCCTCCACCAATTCGGACTTCGTAGACCCTTCTCTCTCCTACTTCAGAAACTTCAGGTTTATCTAAAAAATCGATCATTTAGAGTCCGGGTGAGAGATCAGTATTACTCCAACTTACTCCCGAGAAAATAGAATCCCCCAAAGATCCTCACTTAAAGGGCACCCTCTTCCTTATCACCAACAACAACAGGACAAAAATCACACAATTTCCAATTCAAACCTTACTTTTCTCTGGTGACCTAAGCATTCAATCACGTTCCAGTAGCACAGCACGCGTCCCCCGTATACTTCAAGAAACAATAAATAAAATACCATTTTGGCTTTCCACCCGAGAATTTCGCATTTTCTATCCCAAAACAAAACTCATTGTCTTCCAAAAGCCCCGTCAGGAAGCCATCAAATGTCCTCCTCTCACAATTGCTAACTACCCCACCCCGCAAGTGAACACCACAAAAGTTCTTGGCCACAACCGTCACTCTTGGATCCCCCACATAAAACTAACAAAATCAAAATGCATTCGAGTACTCAACGTCCTGAAATTCCTTTCCCACCCCAAAGAAGGTTGTAACCTGAATATCCTCCCCCACCTCTACCAAAACTTAATCCGATCCATTCTTGATTACGGCTCACTCATTTTCGGTTTCGCATTCCTTTCTAACTTACAACTACTCGACACTGCCCAAAATTGAGCACTCAGATTTGCTACTGGAGCATGACGCCTCAAACTAACAACCAACTTCCTCACAACTATCCGCATTATCTTCAAATTCCCGTCCATCAATGCATATCCCAACCTCACCACAACCAAAACTCCGTGACTAACCAACGTTCCAATCTCGAACTCCAATAAACACGCTCTTTCAAGTTCCACCGCCTCAACCAAATCGTTCCCTCAACCCCTTCGTGGCCCTTCACTCTATCCAAAATAATTCGCGACCTCACACGCCTTCCTCGTCTACCAACCTCTTCCGCAGAATACTAGATACAGTTCAACAAAATTCTGAACACCTTACACAACCCCACATTACGTTAAACTGACGGTTCTAAATACCAAAATGAAACCGGCTTCGCGTACTCAATGGGTCACATCACAATCTCTCACCGACGCCGCAACAACGTATCAATCTTCACCAAATCCTCACCTACCGACTCCCTCTCTTCCCCTCAATCCATTCTTGGTCATTCCGACTCCCTTCCAGCTGCACCTTCTCCCACCCACTCATAAATTATATTCACACTCTCATTGCTACCCTCCACACCATCTTATCCCATTATTTATCATCATGGTACCTGGTCACAAGAATATCCGCGACTAAGCAGCCAACCTAGCTACCCAACATCCATAGGTCAACCGCTCTTTCCACCCCTCATGCTCCAATCTCTCAGAACTTATCAACAAATTCATCACTCAAGCACATGGTTACAAGCTAGCCCAAATTCAAAATATTTCCATCCCGAGGGTCTCTTCAAATCTGTCGACCGCCAAAAGGAAACAGTCATCATCCGTCTCAGAATCACCCACACCAGACTCACGTACACCCATCTCATCCCTCTTCTTATGCCTCTCTCATGCCCTCCTTACAAATCTGACCCCTCTCTCCTATCCGTTCAACACATACAATCACACACAGTGCTGCCAGATCTACGAAATTTTAGTCCTTGAAACAAAAATTCGGGGTTTTGTGTAAAATACGGATTTCTTGTGTTCAAGGGAAACATACCTCAGTCACGCTTGTGAGAGACACTTTTTTCTTGATCGTTGTAGGTTGACATGGCAGTCTTCCATTATGTTGATTCGATAAAGGGAAAAGTACCTCAGTCACGCCTGTGAGAGATACTTTTCTCTTGATCGTTGTAGGTTGACATGACAGTCTTCCATTATGTTGATTCGATAAAGGGAAAAGTACCTCAGTCACGCCTGTGAGAGATACTTTTCTCTTGATCTTTGTAGGTTGATATTACAGTCTCCTATTATGTTGATTCGATCAAGGGAGCGTTATAGGTTGATATTGCAGTCTCCCATTATGTTGATTCGATCAAGGGAAAAGTACCTCAGTCACGCCTGTGAGAGATACTTTTTTCTTAATCGTTGTAGGTTGACATGGCAGTCTTCCATTATGTTGATTCGATAAAGGGAAAAGTACCTCAGTCACGCCTGTGAGAGATACTTTTCTCTTGATCGTTGTAGGTTGATATTACAGTCTCCTATTATGTTGATTCGATCAAGGGAGCGTTATAGGTTGATATTGCAGTCTCCCATTATGTTGATTCGATCAAGGGAAAAGTACCTCAGTCACGCCTGTGAGAGATACTTTTTTCTTGATCGTTGTAGGTTGACATGGCAGTCTTCCATTATGTTGATTCGATAAAGGGAAAAGTACCTCAGTCACGCCTGTGAGAGATACTTTTCTCTTGATCGTTGTAGGTTGATATTACAGTCTCCTATTATGTTGATTCGATCAAGGGAGCGTTATAGGTTGATATGGCAGTCTTCCATTATGTTGATTCGATCAAGGGAAAAGTACCTCAGTCACGCCTGTGAGAGATACTTTTCTCTTGATCGTTGTAGGTTGATATTGCAGTCTCCCATCATGTCGATTCGATCAAGGGAAAAGTACGTCAGTTAAGAATATGAGAGATACGTTTCTCTTGATCCTTATTGTTGAATCAGTGAAAATTCGTAGAAATCCGTCTTCCGGTCTTGATAAAAATGGTGGCTGGCAGCAGTTATCACACAGAGGCACTATCATACCAGCCCCCCCCCTCCACATCTCCAACATATTCAACTTACTACATCAAGCTAACTTCCTCTCACGCATTTGAACACAATTTTGCTGAGCACATAGCCCTAAAGGCAGGCTGCTAGCAGCTTGTAAATTAAAATGGAAAGAAAATCTCTACGGTCCAAGTTTTTATTGTCAATCTGAACTTAATTTTCTCAGACGGATTCTAAGGACAAAGAGTTGAAAACTGATAAGGAAGGAAAGGCGAGAAGAGACAATTCTCGCTATAAACATCGAGAATCCGATAAGAGGTGAGGTGGGAGAGAACAAGGAACATCCAAAGAATCATTCGCAGCTGTGTCAAGGTATGTTGAGGGTATCTGTCTGGACGGGCTACACTCTTTATCATACTTTGATTAATACCTCAGTCAAAGAATTTTCCGATCAGAATCCTGATGGAGGTAATTAGAATTTTCAAGACTCAATATCATCCAACACAACCGGATCTGATCTCGGTTTCGCAGTCTCATACCTAGCTCAACTTCAAGGTGACCCTGGGTCAATCATCACGAACTCCTGAAAGATACTTGCATTGACTTCGTTGCTGACCGTTTCCCGTGCTAGAGAAGCACCCATAAGAAAGATCATCTTGAAACAAATAAAGTTTCGAAGCTCGTTGATTCCATTTACAAATTTCGAACTTTTCATTGTTGTAACTGACCACTCACACTTTGCAAACATTTTCCATCAAGTTTTCCGAAAAAAATAATCAAATTCTTTTCAATACACGATCAGGTATTGGATAACGTCGAAACGGGTCGACTCGCCAACCGACGAAAACGAGAACGACGACGGAGGCGAAAACTTCATCTCCGATGAAGAGACGATAACGAGCGACAATGACAATCTATCCGACGTAACGTCCCGCGTAGAACGACTGAAATTGAAAATCAGTCGTTCTTTGTCGAAAAAGCCTGCCGATCTGAAGATTTCGATACCGAGTTTCTGCAAAGCGTTTCCTTGGCACTTTCTCACCGACAGCAATCTAGAAATCGTGCAGCTGGGGATCGGTTTTACGAAATTATTCGGCCGACAAATGAAGTCTTCGGGTACGTAGAGAAATATTTTGTATGAATTTTGCGCGGACAACATTACATTCTTCATCTACGGCATTTCGATCTTTAAAGCAAACGGAAGAAAATAGATGGTGCGAAATTAGAATAATACTCGCTCTTTCTTTTCACCCGAAACGTTGAAAGGAGAAACAAATTGATGGAACGAGGAGGTTTCTGTACCAAATTACGAGAAATGGTGAGAACGAGTGAGGAAAACGAGAAAAAAAAAAACTTTTAAAACGATTCATAAATGTGTAAGTCTGTATCTTTAGTGTACTTTGGGCCGGAGTGAGAAAGAACATAAAAAAGGAAAAAAAGAAGAAAAAGGATGGAAACCAGAGAGGAAAAAATATGGGAAAAGAGATTCACGAGTTCTTATTATTACTCGTAGAGTATATCATTTTTTCTTTTCTCCGCCACGTGAATTCTTCCTTTGCAGCGCTATTGTTGTTAACGTGCTCTTGCGTTCTGTGCTATTTTCTTTCACCACAATATTGTCGTCGTTTTCGTTATCATCATCATCATCATCATAATCAATATTCCATCACCATCTTCAACGTAGTGCTTGTAGTGCTTTCTTCGTGTAATTAGAAAAAAAAAAAGAAAAAAAGAAAAAAAGAGGTCACTCTGTTGCAGGTTATTTCATGGGCACGTATTTCGAGATTAGTAAGCCTAACGGAGTCAAAATGTGTTTCAAAGATATATTGAAGAGAACGAATTCGTCCTTTCTACTCACGTTGAGACTGCCTACTCCTTTACAAAATGCTCCTGTTCAGGTAAGTAGTCGTATTCGTAGAATTTTAACGAACAGTATACAAGACGAGGAAGTTGGATGAACTTGGGCTATTTTTCACGTCTGTCTGCGATAAGTCAAGAAAATGGATAGAGAAGAACCGTGTGCGTATATATCTTCTTCAGGACATCTCTGATGATACGATAGACCCACATATACGAGCAGAAGACGGGCGAAATTAAACTTCAAAATAACGTAAATTTACAGCCCACATCCACCCTCCCCGAAGATTTTAAAACGTATTTCACCGCGACGCATTCAGGGCTGAAAAATGTACCTACGGCACGCTACGATATTTCACGTGATAGCGATATCCATATTTTAACGTTACGCTGGGGCTGAAGAAGAATTCGGAAATTACGAGCTACTCTCCAATACATTTTTGTTAGTTTTCGAAATCTCTTCTTCCACGTTCTACGGTGCGACGACCTATCGAACACGTAACTTTCTATCCTCATTGCACGATAAAGACCAGCCTCGTAATGCGCGTCGGGGGAAACTTTTGGCGAAATGAACATCTGTGTTTAAAAGAGCGTTATTAAAATTCCAATTGATGAGAGAACCCGAATTAGATGACGATTTGGAGTGAAATCTTTCTCGTCCGCTATAGAAAGCTTTGTTCTGCGGGGTCTGTCGAACGAAATCGCATCATCCTCGCTCATACACAACGATATCCAATGAACACAGCAGAAGTCAAGTGCCCAAAATTTTAATAATAAGTACTGTACATAAGGTCCTGTTCAAGGGAGGATCTCTCGGAAATGTATCGGGAATGCGGTTCGGGAAACTGGCTTTCAGGGAAGTGGATTCGGGGAAAAATTATTCGGGAAATGAACTATTCGAGAACATGGCTTCGGGAAAATGGATGAGAACCGTATGAGTATTTTCGGAGAAGTCTTCCTTTGTCAATCATTTACCGGTAGATTTTCACAAAACATGACGAAAATTGTGTTTCATGAGAAAACGAATCATCAGCCGAGAAAAAACGGTTCATAAAACACGACTAGTATAGGCGATAGGGGAATGAAGTTTGCATTTTGGGGGGGGGGGGGGACAAGCAGTGATTGATGAAAATTGTAGAGTCAGGTGCTGGGAACAACATATCAAAAATCCCACCCCCTAAACCTTGTAAAAAATTTTCTGTGGCACGTTTTAACCCCCAAATTTGGTTTTTTGTCAATATCTCGAAAAGTTGAAGCGATAGAGAAAAATTTTTCAATCCAAAAATGTTCCTCGTAAAATTCTACATAAGATACCATATTCGATCATCATCCTAGGCCTATTTTTTGGCCTCAAAAGTTCGCGAGAAGTGCTCAATTTTCAAAAAATTCCATGTTTTTTGCTTGTAACACGGAAATGAAGACTTCTAGAGAAAATTAATATGTCACGAAGACAATTTGCAATGAATTTTCGTGTCTAGAAATTGCACCCCCACGTTGCAGCTCCCTATTTGATGTTTCGCGATTATATCAGAAAGGCTAACCTGGAGAACAGAAATTTTGAATCCAGAAATACTCCTCGTGAATTTGTACATGAAATAGTACCCATATATTGAAACAACAAAAATGCAAATTTCCAAAAAAATTTTTACAAGTTTGGCATCATTGCTTCGTCACTGTCAGTATTGGAACTGTCGCCCAGGGCCTCCAGATCGTTGACAACAAAGGCATCGCCTAGAATCTTCTCTTCCAATTTTTCGTCCTCCTCCATGGACAAGTCGGCCAAGGGCTTCCGCCAAATAACTACCCTCCTCCTTCTCGGCAAGTCCAATACTCCGTCAAGAGAAGCCATTTTCCCCCTAACTTGTAATATAAGCTGGCGGAAAATGAGAGGGTGACCAAATCAAACAGTAGGAAGGCCCCTGGGAACTTCGACCTCTATTTAGACTCTTTAATAGACATCATACTACCCCCAAATATCTTCAAAATGGCCTCATGAAGGTGTTGAAAACAGATTCAGGATGCATCATGCATGAGTCATCTCTCAGTCGTTGGGGTTTGTGACTATGAATTATGACTGTCTTCAAAAAATGAATCAATTACTATTTACAGCTTACGTTAAGTGCAGTTTGGGGAGAGAGGGGAAGTTATTGGATGTCATTGTCGATAAATAGCATAGATTTTGAAAGTATTAGAAATTGGCCGAGCAAATTGTTGGGACGTAGACAATAAGAGCTGATAACTGAAACAGAAAATGAAGTCTAGTTTCACTAAAAACAAAAAACATTGTAATGACGTCTACTAGATCCCCAAGGTTCATTTTGTCCCGCACTTGATTTTTCAGAGCGTCAGTTTGGCGATTCAATTCCTCGCATTCGATAGAACGAAGAGACTCTAGTTTATCTTGATCTCAAGAAAATTCTAGGTCGTTATCATACGCCACCTTCACTCGACTCGAATTTTCTGGCTTTTGTCTCACATCCCTGATTTTGTTCCAGAGGGAGAATAATCAAGTGTCAAATCGGTGCTTGAAAGGCACTACTCAGAGAGGGGGAATGATTGACAGTTTAAATTCATGGCAGGCTTGAGCATGCTGAAGCTCGTGAGCCATATGCGGTCGATAAGGGGTGCTCCGTACGGCCCGTGGAGAGGAAAATAAAACTTGAGCAAAACACCTTTCTATGATGAATCACAACCTACGGGAATCGAAATACAACCAAGCTAGATAGTCACATAATTTGACTGAAAAAAAGAATTTATTCAACGAGATTTCTGCGTTTGAGTGACAGTACTCCAAGTAGTATTATCTGGTAGAAAATTTGTAACCTTTAACTGAAATGCAGCATAAAGGTACTCGTCAGTCAGATTCCTATGCGATGTTTTGAATGCTGTAATCATCGAGAAAGTGTGCTCACATAGAGAGGTGGAACTGCCTTCCTGCACTCCTGGATGTGGATAAGGCATAGGTTTCGAGTAGGTATAGGCCATAGCGTGGTCCTGCATTTGCTCATAGTCTATCTTCTTCTTCATGACGGCGGCTGCTAATGCAGACACTTAAAAAAGCTTCTTGATTAGTTATCTTCTGCAATAAAGTCTGTCGGTGGTGAACGGGCTAATATGCAAAGAGCCTCTTCAGCGGAGCTCTTCGTTGAATATTGAGCATCTCTCTCCTTCTATAAGGTATTCATGTTGAGTCAGCTTTTACTCGGGCTCGCATATAGGAAGATTGAGGGTGGTGCTCATCATGATCTTCCGTTTTGCTTCACTTGGCCCTCTCACACAAGTCTTTTACCGATGAAGGACCTGTGATCAACGGAAAATCGACGACGTTGACATCAGTGAGTAGGATGGATAATGTGGTACTCATCATGATCCTTTTCCTTGTGTCCCTTAGCCCTACCAGGTCCCTCATCTGAACCCTTCGGTACACATCTACCCCACCCGGCTTCCTTTTACGCCGAGCGGTGCTCATCATGATCGTTCTTCTTGCTTCTCTTGGCCTTTCCAGGTTCCTCATCAGGTGGCTTAGGTATGCATCTGCCATTCCTGCCTTTTTCGCTGTCATCAAGAAATGGTGCCTGAAGCTCAGCGTTGAATCAAACTAGATGCCAAGGTACTTCATCACATTTTTGGTCTTGATTTCCACTCATTCCAGGCGAAAGGTGGGTGGACTGAACTTTCGAAGGGTCGTGAATAATATGGTCTCCCTTTTACTTGCTACAAGGTCTAGTCCAGCTGACTCCATCCAACGGGTTACTTCCTCTAAGGCCCGATTGCCTGCTGTTCACCGCTACATTTGTCTCACCAAGGCATACCACCAGTGTCTCATCTGCATACTGAATAAGCTCAACACCCGGTCGCAGCTTCATCTTTTAAATACCGTTGAATGAAACTCACTACAGAGGTGGCCATAGGACCACTTCTCCATGAGGGCATCCAATATTCTCTCTCACAGAATTGAGTTGAACGCATTCCTTATGTCCAGGCTGAGGGCTGCGCAAAACTGACCTCTTGCTATTGCTAACTTGGTTATCCTCTTCAGCCCAATTCCAGCATCTGATGTACAGCGTACAATCTGAAGACCGTCCTAACTACGAGAGATTATAAAGTTTATTGAACTACCAGAGTGCAAACCATGAATAGACGTTGGATGGCACAACGCTGACGCGTAAATAAGAATTTGTAAACGTATATTTTCGTTTACCGGTTGCTATCTCATGAATACCTGACGGGAGCTACTTTTAAAAGAGATAATCATTTACAGTTTTCAGATGTTCAGCCTATTGGAAGTGTAGTCTAAATTATGGAGTAAGAAAATTTGGTACGAATAATTTTTATAGCGTATAAGTTTTCTGCAAAAGTCTTCATTTCCGTGTTACAGGCAAAAAACATGGAAATTTTTGAAAATTGAGCACTTCTCGCGAACTTTTGAGGCCAAAAAAGAGGCCTAAGATGATGTTCGCATATGGTATCTTGTGTAGAATTTCACGAGGAACAATTTTGGATTGGAAAATTTTTTTCTATCGCTCCAACTTTTCGAGATATTGACAAAAAACCAAATTTGTGGGGCGAAAACGTGCCACAGAAAATTTTGCACAAGGTTTAGGGGGTGGGATTTTTGATATATTGTTCCCAGCACCTGACTCTACAATTTTCATCAATCACTGCTTCTCCCCCCCAAAATGTAAACTTTGGTATTTTTTTTCACTCTATCGCCTATACTAGACTAGAATTAATAACCCAACTGAGAGATGCGACATTAGACTATACCTCTTAGAGGTCGTGTCCCTGACAGAGTTGTTTGTTTGTCATCCATATGTCACCTCCTATCGGAATAAATTTGTAAATAATGAACAATAATATCAATGATGCAATCAAAATAAAAAAATTGTCAACTCATAGATTAAATACTTATATAAACTTAAGGAGGATGTAGCCTTCTCAGTTAAGAAAGAATAATAAATAATACCAAAATTTGTATTCTTCTTTATGAGGAGGAAACGAGAATCTCCCAATCACTTGCACCATCAATGTCATCGAAATCGCGGTATTCTTCCTTTGATTAAGAGTAAAAGACGCGTCAATCTAGAGGGGGAAGGGGTTGCAAGGTTAAATCCCTGAATGACATAAGATATTGTTAAATACATCCGTAAGAATACGGAAATTCCTTTTCCCGACAGTACAAATATCTTGAAATGAAACTTGACCTCCTCTGACCTTTCTACGGCCACCGATTAAACCAAACTTCACGTCAACCAAAATCACATATTTGACCATATAGGTATTTACCCTCTTGAAGCACCCTCGGGAACTCCCTTCTCAATAAGCTGAAGTTAGTCAAGTTGAAAATTTATACGGACTCTATGAGTTCGATGAATTTCTTCAAATAAGGAATTCTACCTCATCACTTTTCTGGACACTATTTCAAAGAAGTCGAGAATTCGGATTCGACGCGGTGAAAACATTGATTCTAGAAATACTCGAGATGATTCATTATTCACGTACAGACGGGCTGGTCTTTCCAGTCAAAAGAAAATACTATTAAAAATATTTTATCGGAAATTATTCATTAAAAGGAAACTAAAGAATAAATAAATAAGATATCATTATGATCACCCGACCATTCACCAATTAGTCAGCGATCCAGTAAAATCTTTATCGAAAAGTTTCTACCAGCGATAGTCGCAATTTAGGTCTACAAAGTATCGCTTTTCAAAATAATGATTATACAGGGTAGACATCAAAGGTTATTATGGCGTTAAAATCTTCGAATTAAATTCCGAACCCGTAAACACCTTTCCATCAGCGATTTATAATTAATGAACTGAACTATCAAACTCGCAACAGTGAAGTACACGGAAACTATAGACCAAACATAATTGTTTCTTCTTTTTCAACAACAAGAAGAAACAATATTCTCACGTAAAACGCTTCTCCTTTCTTCCCTTTCATCCATTACCAAACAATACCTAATTAATTCACAGTATTGGTAACTGAAAACACCCTCGGGACGAAAAGAATAAACCAAACAAGAAACAGAATCTCCAAATAAACATAGAATATTAATAGAAATAGGAAATATGTAGAAAAAAAAAAAACAGATTTTTTACGGTACCAGTATATGAAATTTGATCTCGGTTTTCAGACACATTCCAATATAAAAGCTGCAGTAATATTATATTGATTCGCGAGAGCACAATGCATAAATATAGCGGTTCAATATTCTGGTAACCCAATAATTGATGTAGGTACATCGCAGAAGCTCACCCGCGAATGCGGGAGACTATTTTTCATAATACTGTGTCTCGTACAAAAATATTTACTCTTCATACATTGCAAGGAATTTAATAATAGAGAAAGTTGATAATACTCGTATTGCAGAAGATCGGAAATTTTCTTCTTCTTGCGAACCAATTTAAATACGGGTATGTGCCACAAGGGGTCACGAATACGAAGTTCCACGAGAATAAATGACAGCGAATTTTCAATCGCGAAATGAGTTGACTGTCGTTCGAGGAGAATGAAATGGGTGGAGGGTAGTTACAGAATAGACACACGCGAGGACACAAGTTTGAATTATTATTCCAAGTTCGAGATTTAAATTGCGGGATGGTGTTTCCTCGTTTCTTCAAAAATTGATGAAGGGAGTAAGAGAAAGAAATTTAAGAAACTTTATCAATATTTAATGAAGTAAGAAAAAGTACCTACGAAAGTTTGTAGATATACGCGACATTGTATTTGACAAACTCCATCAAAAATTTCATAGAATGAAAAATAGTATACCTATTCCAGTCCAAGAAAATTAAAAGAATTTGTTGAACGAATGCGAAATTCTACGATCCTGGTCTAAAACGAGTTGAGTGAACGAATAAATTTCCCAACTTGTATTTTAACTTCGTTTAGAATCGAGAATTTTCAAAATTCACGGAGCAAGGGATGAATATTAAAAATTCAAAATATTCGAATGAAAAATATCAAAAAATTTGGAAGGCCTGTACCGTACTGTCATTCCCTCAAATTGAATTCAACGCTCATGCGATACGTAAGATATCTTACTCTTATATCCGCGTAGCGTTGAACAATATTCATTATGTATGAAACAAGAAAAACGCGTAAATATTAGTTCAGTTTTTTTTCTCTCCGTCCAACGACAAGCAAAATGAATTAGATATTATCCTCCCTATCTAATTTTGTAGAAGTTTGCAACACTGGCGAAGTTGAACAATCAAGAGCAGAATACTACGCAAGGATTTTCAAAAAATTCTACGCTGAGAATATCAATGACTTACGTTTCGTATTTTTTCCATAGAATTGACATTAGTGGCCTAAAATCATAATTCAACGTGACATAAGCCGAGCAAATTTCAGTTCCTCAATAGGCTACAACCCTACTTATTGTACCTTAAAATCTACGAGAAAATGATGTTCGCGATAAGAGAACTACTCGAGGACTTGACAGCAAACGAGTCGCTGTAGGTGGCAATGTATGAGAGCTTGGCCCAAGAAGGTGATTGTGATATTATATCACGATGACAAAAATTTCGAACTCACGAGAAATTCAAGATCGCGGTATCGAGCCGAAAATCATTCGGATGTCTTGTGGTAACCTTCAGCTAGAAGCAAGCTTCCTCATAACTGATAACTCAACTTGATTGAAATTTTCTCGATTTCATTTTCTACATCTAAGTTAATGTAATTAGGAATTCAAATTGCATTATCACCTTCTTGGTACATAGCTACTAACCTGTCAATTACAACTAGGTACTAATACCTAGGGAGCTAGCGCGCAATCACTGTCAAGTGCAAATAATCGTTTTCGTTGAATGACGTGGGCGATCTTTCCAGGATATGCAGATTTTAACGATTGATAATGTAGGCCAAATTACTTACGTACGTAACAAAGGTACATTACAAATTTACACGTAGGTTCCCATGACTGATTAAGAAACATCAATAGGTAATGGTTCAAAACTCACTTACGTTTTGTTAATAAGAACATCTTCTCAGTCTATATCACGTTCAATCGGTAGCTTCAGTCAGAAAATCTTGAACAGCCATTGAGCATCACGACAATAGTACAACAACTGCATGCCAGTATTCAATTACAGTTCATATCATTGGCAAAATTTTGTTGATCTAATGAGCGTCTACTTTGATGACACATTTGTCCAACACTGTAACCAATGTAATCAAACTAGGATTCCTGAATCAAACAAATTTTGAATCAGAAGATTGACTCATTGCTACTTACAAGTCAAGGAGCAGTATCAAATAATACAGAACTACTTTGCTATAAATTCAACTGTAAGAACACATACTATTCTCTTCTTTTGATAATTAATAGTAGGTTCCTTCCCAAATATTTCAAGGAACATGATGACGCGGTCAGCTCAATTCACATCTTGATAGATGTTTTCTTTCACATAAGGTACTTGGTACCTATACAAATAATGATGTACGCAATGTAACCAGATGGCTGAAAATGAAAATTAATACTACTCAAGTGCTATACAATGGAAGATGATGCATCAAAGTATCCTATACTTGAACAATAATTGAAGATCTTAAGGGATATGACAATAATGAACACTCAGCACCTGTAATATTCAGGGACTAATATATGCAAAAATAATAGAAGAACGCTGCACAACAGTTTTGGTTTCATCATAAAACTGAAGAATTTCTCTGTTAATAAAGAGCTCAAGCAATGGACTTCATCATTATTCATAATTCATACAATCATTCCATGGAATTTTGCTGACAGTAAACAAGGCTCCTGTAGTAAGGCGCTAGAGGTATTCTCGCTCAATGTAAACAAACATCGCAGTGGAGTGCGCGGGTTGGTGCGCGGGATGTTCCCATCCCAAAATCCGAAAAATGAAGTGGAATTTATATGTAAAAAGTCCACTTCATTTTTTCGTTTCTCGGATGGGAACATCCCGCGATGTTTGTTTACATTGAGCGAGAATACCTCTAGCGCCTTACTGTAGCTGTGTTGAGAAAGAAATCCACATTATCCGCTATCATCCATCTTCAAAATTGCAAAATAGGTACTTCCATTAGAGGATAAGAGCACTTTTTTCCTGGATCGAGAATATTGTGATCTCATATCTTGTCAGTACCGAGCCGGAATATCAATCACCATTCTAGAATTGTACAGAATCACAAAATGAGAACTATGCAAAGAGGGAACCAGGGTCATTTTGTCAGGCTTTCTTCCTTACTTTAACACGGCAGAAGAACAGTGACAAAACAAGATGGGGATAATAGATGTGGCATAATAGAATGGAATTAACTGCGTGCTGCATATTATCAATGTCAACAATCTGCAGAATGAGATCTTTGGCATGATTAAAGTGTCGGTGTGTGCAAGCCAATTTGCCAAAACGTTCAAACATCCTAATATAAAACAATCTGTAGGGGCGCTGTTGTTGATTTTAAGAAGGTGATCATGGATGGTGTTTTTTACCATGACACAGCACGTACAGTTGGCCATGCTCAGCACAATAATTAGCAGAATCAACTGTAGCCAACCCTCTCAAATATTATTTTTGTGAAAATTACATAGAACAAAAATTGTAAGTAGTCCTCTTATTTTCTTGTTGAGAGAAAATAATTTCAAATGCTCCAATGAAATTTTCAAGATCGTCACTTTTTTGTAGAGCTTCTGCAAATTTTAATGACCGTCACAGAAAACAAAGAGAGCCTATTTATTTTCAAATTTGAAGGTAACTATTTCTTTTTCACATATTTTATAGTACTGATTTTGCATGTAACTCTTCTTTTCCATTATAATCCATTAAGCTTCCTTCAGTGTGATTCAGATCTAATAGTAAAAACTAATATTCAAGGTAAAGAAGAATGATTCTTTCCATACAAGAAAAAAAAAAAATAAAAGAATAGTAGGCCTAGCCAAATAAAATTTTCAACAAGCATCAAATTCTGTAAACATCAAATATTTTACCAAAGGTAAATCTTCTAGTTGAAGTCAAGATCAATGTTATTGACATCTTTATGACTGTATGCATACCAATTTTCTTTGTCTAGATTGTCTTTCTAGATCTTACTTGGATATCATGATGCTTTATCTCGAGTTCATGCTTTACATTCAATTTATTGTCTCATTCTACGGTAACTAATGAAAAAGGTAGCCGAGTAAATTATTTGCTTTTTGCCTGAAAATAAAAAGTTAGAACGGTCGTTTCTAGTATGCCTAAAAATTACGACAGTTAAACTATAATAATGATAAATGTGGTAGCTTACAGAATAGACGCAAATATTATAGGATGTACATTTCCCGCAGCTATTATTAATTGCAATATTAATAGTTGAAATAAAATCCTATTAGTTTGTGGGCAGTGGCTATTCAGGAGATATAGAGAAGAGAAAAAAAAGTGGCATGGCGCACATTCGTTTCTAAGTAAATTTTTGGAAATTGATGAACGTGAACGAAGCTTGAAAGAGCGTTGAAAATTTTCAACCTACGCCCATCAATAAATTTAATTAAAATGACTACTTTTAATGATCTAACCGCATATTTTGCGCAGAATATTAAGCCTGTTTGTCCGAAATTTTATAATAAACTAGTCGCGATGATAACAATATGGAAATCTGTCGAACTTTCGAGAAAAGTAGAAGCGATGGCGTGTATTATGCTCTTTGCGAATGTGATTATTTGTGCTCGGATTTTAATTAAAAGCCTAGAAACAAAACAAACGGAATGGGGAAGCATCTAGAGCTCGATATTTCGGGTCATAGGTTTATTTTCCATTAATTTTTCATCAATGTCATCATCGTCAACCGCTACTTTATCGTCGCGTCATCGTCGCTTTCGTATCGTGCGTTTAATTCCGTTCAATTTGGCGGAAAGGATAGAATTGAGAAAATATGGGAAACCACGCGATTATCTTTCTTTGTTGCGAAATCAAGTATATTGACACGAATGAAATAAATCCTGGCGCAGTCGATGCGCGCGGTAGAGAGGGCGCGATTGTTTGTTCCAGGAAAAATTCGCGAGACTAACGTCGAGAAATCTCAAACTCTGAGCGATAAACAGTTTTTCGAACTTTTTCTCATGTTACACAAAACGTTCCAAGTCGAACTGCCTCAATGAATAACTCTTTCCTTTTTATGTAAATAAGTAACTAAAATCTCAAGAAAACTCGTAATTCTTAAGTTTCTTCTTTCAATCCACTTGAACTCAAAATCATTATCAAATATCTACGCTTGAGTGATGATTTTTTCGATAGGTAACCAATGTCTTGAATTTTAGTAACACATCGACTACATTTAACCTCATCTTAAACCTGATGAATGTCTTTTTTTTTTAACCTTCTGATGAAATCTGACGACTTTAAGATAACAATTTGAAAATAAAAATGTTTCTGGTGTCAACAACAAGAAAAAAAAAAAAGAAAAACAAGAGCGTAATTTAAGAGATTTATGTTCGCTCCACACTCCTCAACGGAATTACTTCTCAGTTAAATTAATTATTATAATGTATTAATTCAAATGATCGAATGATTGACAAGTCTCAAGAATAATCATTTGCATGAAACAAAAATTGTTCTAAGGTTTAGTCACATTATAGGCTATTACACTGTATTCATCTCATGAAAAATACTTCGAGTGAATGATGAGATGTAACAAATTGGGAAATTTGAACATCGTCTTTGGATGATTCGTTATGTTCTCTTCTCGCACAAAAGGCGGATGCGTCTCTTGTTTGAGATAGGTAGAGAAAAAAAAACTGAGAACAGTATAGGGGCGAGTTTATGATTATGATCACAAAACAGAAGCTGGTGTACATTAAATCAAGTTTTAAAAACTTTATATGTACTAGTTAATTCTACCTCGAATTCTTAATCTTCTGTTTACTTTAAAAAAAGAGATATTATTGTGGTTGGATGTGATGTAGAGTGTTGAAGAGTGATGGATTAACGAGGAAGTGAGGAAACGAAACGTAGGTAGATGAATCTTGATCATTCTTGTATGTAAAGGTGACTAGCATGGTCGAAACGTCGTTCAATACCTAATAAAAATAGTGCGGAAAGAGCCTCTTTTTCATTCTTTCAAAATTTACATCTCCTTGCTTTGATTTCTTTTTTCTACTTATTTTCTTCAGAAAGAGGGAAAACAGAATCAGTGGCAAGAGAAAACAAACCCCGTAGATAAGATATTTCCATGTTTTTTTTTTCTTAAATCCTCCCTTAATTTTAACTTCGAGAATTACCATGTTCACTACTTTCAATAAAATATGTCAAGCTTAATTGCGATTCTGGTGATTTCAGCGACCAAAACTTTAATGGGAGTCTTTCTCACCTTCCACCAAACCTCCAGAAGGAATACCCATTTTTCACGTGTAAAAAAACTCAGAATCTTTGTTCCAATTGAACTTTCTAAACTGAGTATCTCTTTCTAGCACATAAGTACCCAATAGATGCGTAATATAAATAAATCTCTAGCTAAGATTGCTATTCTTGTTAATTTCACTCGCAAAAAGTTGACGAGAAAAGTCACTTCCACCCCCGCTCGATTTCGATGAGCCACCAAGATTCTTGTTCCAATTTAACTGTACAAGTTGTAATCATTTTTTCTTTTTGTGTATTTTTAATAGGGGCTACAGTTCAAAGGACAAATGGTATTCTGCGCGGAGTCGAATAGCTTAATGTTCTTAGGCACTCCCGCTCTCGATGGATTAGAGAGTTTAACGAGCCGAGGCCTTTTTATCTCCGACATTCCGTTACACGATGCCACGAGAGATGTTATATTGGTCGGCGAACAAGCGAGAGCGCAGGTAATTATCGTACTAAGAGCGTAATTAACGAGGTAGAATTTCTCGTCTCGCGAGCATATGTCAACACGAAAACACTCGACAGAACTTCTTGTTAATCGAACTTTACACGCTAAGAAACTTACTCCAGTTATGGTAACATTCTAAAGTAAAAGTTAAGTCTATTGGTTTTGCCCAAAAACAGTACAAACTACTGAACAAAATACGAAATGCACGTCAAACCGACGAGGGTAACTAGTTACTGCTCGTATAAAGAAGGATAACGACGTATACGAGACGACGATTTTGAAAATCCTTTCAGAAACGAACGGAAATTCTCAGACACCCTACATTTCGTTCGCGTTTCAGAATTATACGACAATACGATATTTTGTTGCACGCGTGTGAAAACAAACACAACTACCCCCTTGCTGGTATTTTTCGAGCAGATAGTAATATCAAATGGATCAGAATTCCACGTTTATATTACACACATTTTGTGACCGGACAACGTCTTAAGCGTGGTCCAGGAAAGAATGAAAAATGATGATAATAACGGAATGATACGTTCTGTCAGAAAGAACAGAAAAGGGTAAAAACAGACTCTCTAACCGAATTCGCTACCAGGAATACTGATGAAGAGAAGCTGCGTGCGTAATTTATGATACAAGTGCGTCTGTCTCTCTCCATTTTTTTTTCTCTCAATTTTATCTTCAGTTTCTTTGAAAAACCTTTGCCGTTTATTCCTGTCGCAATCGAAATCTACTATTCTTTTTAAATGACTTCATTTAAAAGGAATATTCGTTCTAAGAGGCTACGCTTAAGGGAAGTCGGAAATCAAATTTGATTCTTTATTACTCAACAGCCAGCGCCCATTTCGACCGACTTCGATATTGGTATGCTTTTCTTTTGGCATCTCCTTTGATACCCTTTATACTTCATTTTCGCTCCTCTCGCAAAACCCACGTTCTTCATTTTTTTTTTCTTAGAGTAAAGGACGGAGGAAAGGTTAAATGGCGTCTCGTAGCGCGTGTCTAGTTTTCTTGAACGTTTCTCAAGAGTAAAGCGTTCGAGATAGTATTTTAGACGAACCGTAGACGTAGATTACACTCTTTGATGACATGGAATGCTCAAAATATAACAATGCAACTAAGCTCTTTTTCCAGGACTTTTAATTGAATTTCTCGAGTAAGTTTTTCATTTTATTTTTCTCTTTGATTTTAGGATGGTTTAAGACGTCGTATGGACAAGCTTCGTAGTTCGATAGAGGAAGCGAGTCAAGCCGTAGATAAAGAACGAGAAACGAATGTCAGCCTTTTGCACACAATATTCCCTCCTGATATCGCTAAAAGACTTTGGTTAGGTAAATTGCAATTTTTTTTTATACAACCTTCTATGTGCACTCATGTACAATAAAGAGAGATAGAAGCTGTACGTAGAGAGATTTAATATCGCATTACGAGAACAACGTATAGTGCGCACTTCCGCGTAAGGCGAGCATCATTAGCCCGACACACATAAAAAAAGAATGAGACCTAGAGCGTACACGAGCTTGCATTAGCATCCGAAGTGATACTGTACAAACGACATTTTGAAAGAAAAAAAAAGGGCGATCCGACTTGAATTCATCATTAGGCAAGTAGCTTTTGCCTCAGGCACAAGATTTTTCAAAAGTTTAAATCTCGAACCTTGGTTCTCCATTTATCAGAGTACATTCAGTTCGAACAGGCTGTGAATTCAACACAGGCAGTCGTGTACATGTCGAAACCGAGAGCGGTACTGGTGGGTACAAAATCAATCAAACAGAGAATGAAAAAGTATCTTTACATTCTCAAAAACAATTCATCGCGTTTTTTTTTTTTTGTTCATTAATCGCAAACAATCTAGTCAATCGTACTGAATATCTTTGGAAGAAGCTAGGAAAAATTTACTCTGCTGAGTGGAGTACGAAAACAAAATCCGCGATAAAACTTTCGGACGTAAAATTAAATTGAATACATTCATAAATGTCGACTTCGTTTGGTCGATTAATTTGAGTAATTAAACGAAAAGGATATGACTTTGAATAAGTTATCATTGTACAACTTGAGAGGAGTGACTAACAATTTCAGAATGCACATACGAAATTGAATTCGTTCTATAGGGGCGAGTCCCTTCCTTTTTTGTGTCCTGAACTAGGTGAAGATGGGAGGTTTCGATTGAACTTCGTTCCTCACCACCCTTGGAAAAGTCCCCTCTTATCAGCTATAGTTTAAAAATCGATAATTTTCTAAATTCCTCTCCTGTCGAAATCTTTCAAGTCCCCCCCTCCCCCTCCTATCACCCACCCAGGTCGACATTTTTGAACGTCTTCTTTTCTGTCAGACAGTACATTTTTCTGAGTCTCAAGTCAGCCGGATGACGTCCAGCACCCGCCATTTTAACAGGAACCTGTTTAATTGAGGGAGGGGGTCTCCCAGAAAGAATGTCCACCGTCCGGGAGGCAACATGACCTTGGGACTTGAAAAATTTTTCTGTTTTTCTCCTATCGCCTATAGCTTGGAGGATGAAATTTCCTATCATCATAGCTAGTATAAAGCGAGTATACTACAAGGGGAGTCCTAGCCAAGTTTAGGTTCAGATATTGAAAATCCAGAGATCAGGCAGCAATGATAGCCTGATTAAAATAGCTCCTTCAAGTTACTAGATATGCAATACTCCATGCACCAATTGGCCTAGCCCCTATAATGAGCCAGATATACAACGTTTCAAACACGATAAGATTCACAAAACAGGTTCCCTGCCTCCAATCATTCAACTCTGTTAAAGAACCCGTGAGTTTTTCCAAATACCCTTCTTATCACCTATAGTTCGAAGGCTGATGAAAATTTCCCAAGTCTCTTCCTATCATATACATATCCAGCTGAGGTCCAAAATTTCTTCCAAGTCTCTCTTCTATCATGTATACAGCTTGGAAGTCGGTGACTATAGCCTGATCAAAACGGTTCCTCCAAGTAACTAGATATGCAATATTTCAAACACCAATTTGTTTAGTCCCTTCAATGAGCCAGATATGCAATTTCTCAAACACCATCCTTCAATAAATTTCAAGTCCTCTAGTCCCCTTCTTATCATCTTGCAGCACTGATAGCCCGATTAAAATAGCTCGTTCAAGGGACCAGATCTGCAATACTCCATACACCAACCAGCCTAGCCCCTCCAATGAGCTAGATATACGACGTTTCAAACACCGTAAGACTTATAAAATAGGTTCCCTGCCTCTTATCATTTAACTCCATTTAAGAACTCGTGAGTTTTTCTTCGGTTTTACTATCCTCCTCCTCCCCCCCCCTTCCCAACATAAAACAGGTTTCCGGTTAAAATGAGACGGACTCGTGTATATACAATCTTGAAATTATCGTTAAAGGCCTGTTTACACGGTACGTTTTACTTGACAAGTCTGGCATGTTTAGCCGACTGCTCATGCCCGGCATGACGTGTAGACATGTTCTTCAGTGTTGGCACATCAAGTTTCAAAATTGATGAACAATTTGATGGAAGTTCAACTATAACTGAACGTTCGTTTTTCGTGTTCATTCGTCCACACGGTGTTGTGCCGTGTGGACATTTCACTCAGTCGGCATGACAGTTTTCCCTAGCATGTCATGCCATCGTCAAGCCAGACTTGTCAAGTAAAACGTACCGTGTAAACCGGCCTTAAGATTGAGTTCGACAATCAAAACATTCTCCCAGTAAATTCTTTTCATCTACTTAAATGATAAATATGAAAATGGATGAGCATTTCCGCTAATTTTCTTGCAACGTTGTCAGATATTTATGCTTAGCCCTCTTTACCAGAAAGAATGACACAATCGTGCTTTGAGATTTTATTTATTTTACCAGGCTTCAAAACTGCAAGTCCATTAGTTCGACGGTATGACATGATATGAAAATATATGAAAGATAGGGAGGAAGAGACGAATGGAGAAGGGATTAGGACGAACGGTTAGGTTTATTTAGATATTGAGTAAAAGTCACTTAATTGTAAGTATTGAAGAGTATCACGAATGGTTTTGGGATTGTTTTTGAGTGCTTAAACGAAGGAGGAAGGCGTGTGGATGAAAGAACGAAGAGGTAAAATTTGAGGCCAGGAGAGAAAAGGGCTGACTGTTAAATTGTCTTGTTGACAGTAGAGGCAGGATGGAGGAGTTATGATGTGAGGATTGGTTATATGAGAGCGAGTAATTTTCGTGCGACCAATTCTTAGACGGGAAAGAATCACTTCTTCTCGTCTTGTGACTCCAACAGAAAATAACCAGGGGAGTTTTTTTTTTTTTCTTAATTGGGAAGAGTTTGTTGTCAGATTGATTTTGCTAATGTGTGTTCCATGATTGGGTGATGAGTGAAGAGTAGTAATTTTTATCGTCTAGGGACGATACAGGGTAATTATGAGGTACCTTGTTTGGTGGCTTAATCAACGGCGTCATGTTTAGAGAGGCCTGCATTATTTGACTATTGATTGAGTTGAGACTATAAAGTGTGAGGAGAATGCTTGCATGATCGGATAGGAGTTGTATGGGTTCATTATGAAATAAAGTGAAGAGAGGAAGTCAGTGAAAAGAAGACTTTAAGATTTGTGACCCCCAAATATTAGCCAATTATCGACTTGAAAGAAACATATCTTCGATCCCAGGAAGAAGACCTTCAGTAACGCGCTTAGAGAAAAAAATAGGACCACAATGAAAGTTCGTCAGTCAGATGTCCCCAAAGTACGACAGGTAAGTCCATCTTCTTTAGTTCATTCGTTTTTCGCCTAAAGATTATACAGGTGAGGCCGGCAGTAAGGGAGTGAGATAATATTTTTGGAGATTGTTTGGTACGTTATTGTTCTCCGCTCTGTGTTTGATGATTCGTCCCTACGATTAGCCCTGCCCCTGTCCAACGCTCGTACGGTCTCATTCATTGTTCTGAGGCACGCCAATCTCATTATCAAGGCGCCAAACAAATGATTATTCGAAAGCGACCACTTCATAATGTCTTCTTTCCTTCCTCTATACCTACCGTATTGAAGTTCAGTGGCATATCCAAATTTCAGGTGAAACTATCGAAGCGAAAACGCATGAAGAAGTGACAATGCTGTTCAGTGATATTGTCGGTTTCACGTCGATTTGCAGTACTGCTACTCCGTTCATGGTTGTAAACATGCTGCAGAATTTGTACACAAAATTCGACAAATTTTGTGGCCAGTTGGATATTTATAAGGTAAGTCTGCTTTGATTTGATTAGTATTCATACTCGTAATCTTTTTTAAGTCTCTCATAGCTTAAAACTTTTCCAAGTTGATCCTCTAAAGAAAGTTGTTCGAAAATTTCTCTCAGGCCCCTCGATGACGACGTAACCCGATCTCAAAGTTCATGAAAGAGTTCCCCTCGACCCTCAAGAAAATTTGGCGTTCAATTCTTCCTCAAATCGTAAGCGTATTCCTAGTGAGCGTGTAGTAACCAAATACTCGCCCTCCTTGGTAAACATGAGCGTGACTTTCCAGCGGAAAAGACGGAAAAGAGTCCTTGGAGTGAAAAATCATTTCTAGGAGAAACGATTTCCCAGAAAGTGTTCAACTTTTGAGAGCAAATTTTGGAATGAGTATTGGATATGAGAGGCTGGGTCGGGTCTCATTTCTTTCACTCCAAGGGCCCTATCCAATTGGAAGGTTACTTATTCTCTCGAGTGAATCGTCCCTTTTATGTAGAATATCCGACGGTGGGAACGCTGTCGACAAACATATCCAGTAAGTTTCCTCAATTCATAACTTGAGAGCGAGTGAGAGCTTCTTTGTTGCTGACCTCATGAATATTTTACAAAATTGATTATGGAAGTATCCAAAGAATACAACTTGTCTAGATTATCAAGAAAGCGAGGGGTGAGAATTTCCAAAAATGAAATCAAGAGGGAATTCTATATGGGATAAACTGTCTTCATGAAAGTTTGAGATTTAGTTTAGAAGGACCACGATTTCATATGATATTGAGCGATTTGAAGAATCTTCGTTATTATTGACTCATCCTTCGGAAGGTTCTTCATTCCCTTAAAGACTGACTTGAAAGTTGTCTCATCTCAAGGTTTTGAGTGATCCGTTTTGACAACTCCTATATTCTTGAATTCCCACCAGCTTATCAATATGACCTCAAAAACCATTTACATTTCTCTGATCCTAGATTCTAAATAAACTTGACTTCAGAATAATCTTTCGATAATGGAGCTCGTTTTTGTTCCGAAACCGGCCGAGTTATATTGAATCATTTCATTCACATATCTGTGATGTTATTTGGGCGTAGCCCACTAAGTCAATTTAACTGGAGATTCAAGAAAGTTTGAGAAGCCTAATTATTCTCTACCTCCTTTTCAATTCGTTCAGTGTAATAGTGATTTTTTATTCATCCAAGTTGTACTTTCGGCTACAGGGCTTACGAAATTGATGAACCGACTTATTCCCCCCCCCTCCGCTACGTTCCTGAATGCAATCTACCGGTGCAGTTACTGTTCTCTTATGTGGATGAGGATCTAAAACAAGTATACATGTGCTTAAAACGTCCGAATCCCCATTTTTCCTAATGACCAAATTCCATAAATCAAGGTCTTCAATGTAGGTCAAGGGAGTATACAGCGTCTGGCAAAATAATGTGAACAATCAACCGGGGAACTCCTCGAAATTGTCGCGGAGTCCTCCCGGAGTTTTTCGTTCAACTGTTCACATCATTTTGCCGGACCCTGTATACTACGTAGATTAGAAGACGAGGGATAAAAAATACATGAAATTGGTATGTTGAAGTTGCATGAAGACTGATCTGTCGTCGAGAATGTTTTTTACACAGATTTCTGATGATGAGATTTTAGGTCGACAAAAAATTCGCGGATGTCGACCCAAAATCGACCGAGAATTTCATTTTTTTCAAATTCTTGGTCGAAATCGTGTCGATATATTGTTGAAATATGTCGACTCATTTACCACATCGATTTTAGGTCGATTTCGAGTCAATTTGTAGTTTTCTGGTTATTTACCTGGTAGACCTTAAATCAACCTCAAATCGACGTTGATCTGGAGTCGACTTTGAGTCGACTCATTTTCGGTGAAAAGAAGCGGTCGATTTTGAGTCGACTTCTGGTTGATATGCGGTCGACTTTGGGTCGAAATAAGTGGGACTAAATCAACTCAAAATCGACGTCGATTTCGAGTCGACATGGTTCAACGGGTTCTCAATTCATGTGCGGAATTTTTACGGTCAGAAGAGCTACACATTTTCATCTCTTAAGAGCGCTGAGTTTTGTATTTTGCTTTAGCATTTAGAGTAGTTGTCCTTTCATTATTTTCAAACCGTGATGAACTCTCATGGCGGGCCACGTCCTCACTCGTATTCATATAACTCTACTTTTCCCTGTTGCGTTGCTTTAATCTCTCTTCTCCTTTACACGACACAATGTATAACTCCACGCGAGCTAATGACTCAGTTGAGCAACACTAAAAACAAAATAAAAACTTTGAACATTTTGAGGCATTCGTTACTTCGCGCGGTCATATTTTTACGATTGCGTGCGAAGAACTCGTGCCCAAAAAAAAATGTTGCGTCAGTTGAAAAAAGATGAATTTAATTCACCAGACTCTACTGAGAGAAAAATATCATTAACGATAAATGCACGTACTTCATTCTAATAAAACTTCTCCGAATTTGTTTTCAAACTTCTAAAATTAAGATAGATTGAACGTCAGCGTGTTTTTATTTTTTAAATTTCAGACGAAAGCTGTCTCATTCCACTTATTTCCTTGTATTTTTAGCGTTTGTATTTTTTTTTTCTCCTTACTTAGGGACTTTTTCTTCAGTGGAACTGTCGCTGTTACGCTCGCACAACGTCACCTTCCGACTTCGTCGTCTCCCGTGGCCGTTCTTCTGGTTTATTATTTCTAAGAAAGAATTCTCGAAAATTGCTAACCACTCGCGAGCTTTTTGTGTATTGTATTCGGCTTCCTTCCTCTTACCTGGAAACTATTATGAAATTCGAGTACGACTGAGCGAATGATAAAGCAATTCTGAATCGGACTAACGCGGGAACGACTGGAAAGGGAAGAAAAAACGCGAGTATTTACACGCCAAACACACAAATTATTTTTCTCGGGTTTTCGTTCCTTTTCCGCATAAATGACGTCCAATTTAACACTACCTTGTCGCTTTTCAAGTCTCGTTCGCGTAATACTCAATAAAACTCGATTACAATGATATTACGCTATATTCGAAACAGAAAAAGACTACGCGAACGGAGAGGGGATGAGATAGGAAGAAAAGCGTGGGAAATTATCCGAAGATTACTAAGAAGAAAAGCAAATATTTTTATGGAAATTCGGATTTTCGGTTCGAGTATCGTTTTACGATCTAGGTCGAGAATAAAATATTACTGTTTCTTGACTAACGAAAAATAATACAAAAAATGTGAAAAGGCGCGTATCTCGAAAAATAAGGAAATTTCTAGGTGCATTATATTCGCGTGCGTTGAAAAAATATGATATACGGTTGTATTTTTCCGCTGGGAATCGTCAAGACGATTATGCAGTTAATTTCTTTCGGCAGACGCGCCTATTGAACGTTCTGAAAAATATGCCCGTCCGGAAGCGTCTTATTTCACGGCGAATCGAGCAGGCAATTTATTCAGCGTATTCGCCTGACTAGCTCCGGGCACGTCTTATTAGTAGTCAGTCAATCAAAGGAAACATTTTCTATTTTCGGTTTACGGAATATTGACCGAAAAACTATTTGCAAATGCTGCTAGCTACACCATTTTCGCTCGTTATAAATACGTTTACGTAAACGGAATTTCAGGCAAATAGTGGAGTCTCCTAGCCCGAGGAAGGAAACAAACGATGACAGTGCATAAAGGCAAATAAATAATGATGGACCTAATTTTTTTTTTTTCTTTTTTTTTTTTTCAGGTCGAAACAATCGGTGACGCTTACTGCGTAGCTTGCGGCTTACACAAATATAGCTCAACGCACGCTCAGCAAATAGCCTGGATGGCTTTGAAGATGATAAAGACATGCAATACTCACTACACTCACGATGGGAAGCCTATAGAGGTATTTTTCTTCTTTTTTTACTCATACGATGCTATATTGGCGCGTAGTACTGAAGTATTCAAGCGCGTTGTTTACTTTGACCAGCTGAAATGTCATTTAATTGAGTGGTATGGTATCCCTGGAGTGAAAATTCACCCTCCTGTTTGCACCCAAAGAGATTACGAGTTAATTACGAATGAAAAAATATTTCGACAGATTTTATACGGGCAAAACTCGAATGAAACTACGACTAAACGATGGTATTTCGTGTACGCGAGTCTGTTTTAGGAAAAGATTGAAGGCGTCTGGAACATTGGGAAAGAGTAAATAAAATCCTTGTATTAGGAGTTTCTCTCATTGACATAACATTGAGGCGAGAGGGAAACGAGCACTTACATTAGATGCATCCTGTATACGTTGAGACCGATGCAGCATCGCTATTTCGTTGATCCCACAACGATTCCGGAAATATCCATACTCCAAGTATTTTTAGTAATGGGTTACCGTTCAGAAGGAACCTGAAAGCATTTCAAAAGATGTTATCACAATATCTACTTTTGCACACGAAGAAATCGACTACATATAAAATTTTTCGATTTCAAAATTATCAATGAATTTTCATCGCACGATCGATTATTTCGAGAAGACGAGATTTGGTGCTACCATCCATGTGAATGTACATCGCTCCATTGCTTCCTCAATTTTTTTACGTCGCACTTCTTACTACAACCTGTTGACAATATTTTTAGTTAGAGGTCCTCACGGAAGGAGAAAGAGTGGAAGCATTTTTTAACGTCGCATAACTCTTATTAGTTTTTCGGTCAAGGTATGTTACGTCTCACGCCCCAAGATTGTAGCTGTCATCGTTTACGGTCAGAACTAGAGAGTTATATGATCGCTTTCAAACTTTTAACTGTTCTTGATCAGATGAGAACATACTAGAAAAATGCTTTCGCAGGTTGATCAGTTGTCTTCTTTCTCTTTCCCTTCTTCTATACCATTATCATGTCAGGATAAAACATGTTGACCGTCGATTTAACTTTTATTTCCGGTAAGGTTTGGTCGAAATTGAACCGATATATTTTCGAAATCGTCGATTCGTCGATATCAGGTGTCGACATCATTTCGGTTTATTTGCCACGTCGATTTCAGGTCGATTTCTTTATTGACCAAAAATTGACTGCTCCGTTGTGTTGATTTCAAGTCAATTTTTCATGCTCTACAAATTTACGCTGGTCGACTTCAAATCGACCACTAACGTATGTCGATTTCAGGTCGATTAAGAGTCGATTCCTTCAAGTTTGTCTATGGATCTTGATCCGACTGCTCTGCGAGGGGTCAATTTCAAGTCAATTTGTAGTTCTCAAATAAAGAACGCCGGTCGACTTAGAATCGACCTCGAATCGACGTCAATCTGGAGTTGATTTTCAGTCGACTTCTCCAAATTTTTTATAAACCTGAATTCAAATGTTTGGAAGGGTTGCTTTCTTGTCGATTTGTAGTTCTCTGGTGAAATACGCGAGTTGACTTCAAATACACGTCAATCTAAAGCACGATTTCGAGTCGACTTCTCCAAATTTTCCTCCCAACCTAAAATCGAATGCCCTGCGGGGTAGATTCTAAGCTAGTGCTCTGGTGATGCTCTTATACTTGAATTCAACCCGAAATCGATATCGAATTAACGCCTCTTTGATCAACTCGACTTGAAATTCACTGCTCGGAGGGATCGATTTCGTCGTTTTCTGATGATACTCGCTGCTCGACTCTAAATTTACCCCAAATTGACGTCGATTTGTTGAGCTCTGGTAATGCACTCTGCTCGAATTCAAATTGACCATAAATCGACGTCAATCTAGAATCGATTTCGAGTCGAGTTTTTCAAATTCTTCCAACGACCTGGAATCGACTGTTCTATTGAATCGATTTCGAGTCAAAGGCTATTGAGAATCTTAATCATACACGACCTAATGTCGACTGATTTCTGATCAGATTTTAAAAACCTATCAAATTTTTTATATATTCAAAATCTGCGAAATAACAACGGCGATCGCTTGTCCTATGCCGATAAATGACGGATAATCGACTCAGAAACGATGTCGATTTGTAATCATCGCATCAATCTCCTCCTCCTATCTTATGTGTATAGCCAAGTTTCCGAGTCTTGAAAATGATCAAATAATAAGTTGAACGTGCTCGCAATCACGTTGGCGCAAAAATGCCCCCTCAACAAATGAGTTGGCGGGGCTCTTCTCAATATAGTGTATACTAGGCCGATATAATGAAGGCAGGAAGTTGAAATTTTTCCGAGTCCCTAAAGTAGGTCAAGGTCATTGATGATGTGATAAAGTGTCACCCGTCACGTCACGTTGTGTCACATCACATCACATCACATCACATCACGTCACGTCATGTCATGTCACGTTAAATTATGTCACGTTACGTCACATCACACCACATCACATCACGTCACGTCACGTCACGTCACGTCATGCCACGTTACATTACGCCACGTTACGTCACATCACGTGAAACACAGAAGCTTCCGGACGCGGCCGTTTCCTGAGGATGTAATCCCCCTAACAAAATCTATAGTGAGTTCCCCGCCAAAAATTCTCTGGCAGAGCCAAAAAAAAATATCATATTTCATGTATTCCTCTTTCTCAGCATCCAAGTATCTTCCTGTCGAGTGTCAGTAAGACCGTGTGAATGAGAATATTTCAAGCTGATAGCTTTTGGGGAGCTCATTTGCTCCGCACGTTCGCCCCCTCCTCAGTCCATAGTAAGAGTCCACTTTGAACTGTTTCAAGCTAATAGCTTTTAGAGAACTCTCTTTGGTGTAGTATAATTCCAGTTAGGGTATTTTGAACTAATAGCTTTTGGGTAGCTCACTGGGTAAGCATTTCGAGCTGATAGCTTTAGAGGAGCTTTGCTATGAGTCCAGTTTAGAATATTTTAATTTGATAGTATTTGGGTAGCTCACGCACTTTGCTCGTTCTCCACCTCCTTGGGTTAGTACAAGTCTACTTTGAAATATTTTAACTCCTCGATGTAGTATAATTCCAGTTTAGATTATTTTTAAGTTGATGAGGGGAAAGGAAGGGAGGTTCAGAGTAACTTCAAATCTAGTATAATGAAGGCTAAACTAATTCTCTGTTACTGCATAGGTCAAAGTGATATCTAGCCAATTCAGGTCTAGAACAACGATAGTATAAAGAGAGCGGTAGCCTCCCTACCAGGGCCACTTCAGGTCTAGTATAATGAAGGCTGACCTTAGTTTACTGCATATTGAGCCACGTCAGTAAAAGCCTAGTAAACTGTACATTAGTAAACAAGGGAAGGCTAGATGAACGTACGGACGCAAATTTTGGAATTAGGGTGGGGGAGTCAGAGCAAAGACATGAAACATAACAAAAAGATCGATCAATTTTGAGTAAACTTCCAGTCAATTTGAGTCAATTTTTGGTCGACAATGGGTAAAAATTAATCTACTCTAGATTGACATCAATTTTTGGACTTTTGGAGTCGATTGAGAAAGTACTCGGTACATCGGGTCTGATATACCAGCTTCGCTCTCTTTTCCTCAAACCAGTTGATCTTCTTCTACTCATCTTCTTTGTCCTCAAATGTCCTCTTCCCTCTCAATTCTTACCTCAGTCAGAAATCAATTACTAAGGATCAATCGCTTAAAAAACGAAAGACTGCTGATTAGAATCCTGCTAAGGTAAACTAAATTTTCCGTATGACTTTTCGTTTACCAAAAACTCTCCATTTGCAACCTTCTAGAAAATTTTCCTCTCTTCCTATTGCTATGGTATAATAGGTAGGGTTGGATTGGAAGAAGACAATTAATCAAATTCGCTCGGAACATGTGACACTCTCCCCTTGCCCCTTGCTCTTCTCAAAATTAATTTGGTCCAAGCGAGTCATTCGAACAATATTTGATAGGCTATCATCATCGGTCCTCGTACTTCATGGCTGAAGCCTCGGCGATCCATCAACCAATTTTCTTTACCACCATTTCCCAGTCTTTCCGATCGTCCGCTCTATGTAAAGCCCTTTCCAGTGGCTGGCTCGAAATATCCGTTTTAGTGAGCGGTCTGTACCCTATAATAAATTCTTAAGTAAATTATTGAGAAAAATATTTAGAATTCAACTTTTACAATTAGAACGCTATCACTGTAAAATATAAATTGCATCCAGTACTCATATCGTGTTTTGCATGAAAAGAAAAGCTTCTGTGCAGTGAGAAAGCTATTCGAAAATGAATTAATCTCAAATTGCAACCACGATACCTTCTACATGTACATATATCTTATTATCATAAGGTACCTACATAATTTTTATTTTTTATTCCGTTTCCATCGAAAAACGTACACCGTACGATGCTAATGTGCCAATAGTTCGCAATACCTACGTTTTTTCTCACAAATGGAAATTCAGGTCATAACTTCTTCAATAAACAGAATTTCTGAAGCGCTATTATAGTTCCCCCTTTTTCATCTTGGAATGTTTGCGAGCAGTAAAAAATATCACGCGTCAGACGAAAGAGGGTTAAAATATGCAAATGAGGGTGTATTTCTCAGTTGTATCATCGTGATATAGTTCGTCAAAGTTAATCAAATGCTAATTTCCTGACCTTCATTCGTTTTTCAGATGCGAATTGGAATTCATACTGGTTCGGTTTTAGCTGGAGTGGTCGGCGTGAAAATGCCTCGGTATTGTATGTTCGGTCATAACGTAACAATCGCAAATAAATTCGAATCCGGCAGCGAACCGCTGAAAATAAACATCAGCCCTACAACGTATCAGTGCGTAAACATTCGTGTTAATGGTTAAATATTCATATGTCAACTACAGGCGCGGAATAGGTTTTGGAAAAGGGCGTCGGATAATTTTAAACT
Source organism: Aspidiotus destructor (assembly GCA_035079395.1). Taxonomy (NCBI): domain Eukaryota; kingdom Metazoa; phylum Arthropoda; class Insecta; order Hemiptera; family Diaspididae; genus Aspidiotus; species Aspidiotus destructor. The sequence goes on along the minus strand of JAVHKZ010000015.1, from coordinate 21,489,339 downwards.
TCTAACACTGCACTGTCTTCTCACAATATTGCGTTATCATTTGATCCATCCTTCCAAGAGTAACTACGTACGTTAAATGAGGCGAGCGGGGACCTGTGTTACGTGCTTGTGTATTTAACCCAATCTGTATACGTGGCTCGTAATCTAAAAGATTTAATTTAATACATAGGGAGTTGTCAGCTCGAGAAGAAATATTATGGAATAGCATGAGGACCAAAGGAAGTTCAGAAAGTTAGAAATAGATTTCGAGTTGTTCGAAAGGTTAAAGAGGGAACAGAAAACGATTTTTTTTCAAGTTTATGAGTCAGCATAAAAGCGAAAGGAGTGAGTCAGGCTCAATTCTTAGTTGAGCTATGTCTATCCCATCATGGCGTGAGGAACGAAAAGAAGGAGGTCACAGGCTCGGGGATTTTTCTTGTGACTGAACCTGTGCCACGACATGATGATTCCAAGTCATAGAACGGAGCATGGGTAGGGTCAGTGATTGAAGAGGAGAGGAGAGCTTGCTTGGCTGCTAGGTCCACTTTGTCATGTTCCGAAAGGTCGATGTGACCAGAAATCTAGAGGAAGGTAATTAAACGAGAAAGCCCTGAACGATGGGGTTGGAAGATTAGGAGTCTTGCATGACATGGAGAGAGTCGAAATAGAGGAGCAACTTATGAGAATTGAAAAGAAGGTAGGAAGAAAGAACTTACATGTGAGATGATTGCCTGGAAGGGATTCTAATGAGAGTAGAGGAGTAAGTTGGAAAACTGGGCTGTTGACACAAGATAGTTGGCAGTAAGCGATAATGAACGGAATTGTAGGGTAGAGATGTCAGCCTCAGTTCGTAGGCTGAGGGCACGGCTAAACATAGGCCAGCAGACGGTTTTTTCAACGATTTTAGATTTATCAGCCTGTCTCTCGATTGCGGGCCTGTGGTCTACTGGAGAGCGAATTAGAGAATTGTACAGGTGAAGGGGGAGCTTGCGACTGCAACTAGTGCGGATATGGGCTAGATATGTAAGGACATTCGATGAGTTGAAGCATTTGGCTTTCGAAGTTTTGATGAGAAAGGTCCATTTTGTAGAGGATTGAAGGCTGGTCTGGTAGATCTGGAGAAGGAACGAGGAAGAGAGGAAAGTGTGGAATGTAACGAGAATATGTTTTTCTTTACTAGAAAAACAGAAGCCACGATCCGGGCCCATGAGAAGACCTTATCGAGGGTAAGTTGGAGAAGACGAGCAGCTTGTTCGTGATTTGTCAAAGCGAGAGAGACATTAAAAATCGTTTGCAAAAAATTGTTTGAGGAAAAGAACGGGTCCCAGCCGATCATGGCAATCAGGAAGAGGAATCCTCCAAATCTTATCCTCTGGGCCTCTCTTCTGAGCGGAGGGAAGGGAAGAGTAGAGATTATGAATTCATTCTAATATGGATCTGTCATGAAGAAACGATTGAAAAAGAAAGGGTAAATTGCTACGGAAGCCTATTTCGAATAATTCAGAGGAATGTAGCGTTAGTGAAGGAACGCTTCCTGTAAATTGAAGAATATGGTGTAAATTTGGTAGCTTTTACACCTACGAATAGATTAAACTTGAAGGTTGATGCCGAGAGGGGCTTGGAGGGATCACCTCCAGCTCGGACTATCACGTATAGTTCGAAGGTCAAAATTCTGTTCGATTTCCTTCTTCTTTTTCTAAATCTCTCTCCAATAGCTCGGCCTCCTATCATATATACTAGTATAAAACTAGTATAATACAAGGAGGAGTCCAAGCCTAGTTCAAGTCCAGTACACTGTATGTTGGTGAATGTTTTCTCAAGAACGATCATAAGAATGGTGTCTCTCATACTCTCAACTGAGGTACTTTTCCCTTGAACGACTCGATGTTACAGAAGGGCAGTATTAGCCTGTAATGACCCGGAGAAACATATTTTAACAGGGAACCTATTTTATCAGGGGGTCTTTCGAGAAAAAACGTCCGGCGTCCGGGAGGCAACTTCCTTTCCTAACTATGACCTTGAGAATGACCTTGGGACTTGGAAAATTTTTGACCTCCCCTTCTTTCCTATTCCTTCTTCCTTAAGGTCATTTTCTCCTACAAGCCACTGCGGTAATTTTCCCTCGAGCCCAAGGAATCCGCATTTTACGCAAAATCCGTAGAAAAATCTCAATTTTTTTCGAGGATTGAAAATCCGCAGATCTGGCAGCACTGATAGCCCGATTAAAATAGCTCCTTCAAGTAACTAGATATGCAATACTCCATTCATCAATTAGCCTAGCCCCTTCAATGAGCCAGATGTACAACGTTTCAAACACCATAAGACTAATAAAACAGGTTCCCCGCCTCCCCTCATTCAACTCAGTTCAAAAGCTTCATACACCAATTTACTGAGCCCCTTCAATGAGCCAGATATGCAATGCTTCAAACATCACTCCTTCAATAAATTCCAAGTCCCCTTCTTATCATCTGGCAGCACTGATAGCCTGATTAAAATAGCTCCTTTAAGTAACTAGAGATGCAACGCTTCATACACCAATTTATTTAGCCCCTTCCATGAGCCAGATATGCAATGCTTCAAGCATCACCCCTTCAATACCCAATTCCTTCTGGCAGCACTTATAGCCTGATTAAAATGGCTCCTTCAAGTAACTAGATATGCAACGCTTCATACACCAATTTATTTAGCCCCTTCCATGAGCCAGATATGCAACGCTTCAAGCATCACCCCTTCAATAAATTTCAATTCCCCTTTGTATCATCTGGCAGCACTGATAGCTTGATTAAAATAGCTCCTTCAAGTAACTAGATATGCTATGCCACCATAAGACGTGTGAAACAGGTTCCCTGTCTCCCCTCATTTAACTCCGTTGAAGAACCCGTGAGTTTTGTGGGTAGTGGAATTGAGTTCAAACGGGGTGATAGAAAGATTATAGGAAAGAGAAGTGAGGTCAGTGTCGAAGGATTAGAGGAGAGCCAAGATTGAGAAGTCAGCTGACACTGCTGAGGAATGGGAAACACAAAGTTCAGAAATAATCTCGAGATAAACGGTAGTGGAGTCAGATTCGGATTCAGTGTGTTGAATAGCTACTCATGAAGTTATCACCAATATATTCCTCTCGAGCAAAAATCCACCCCTGATGGTCTGCAATAAGAACTGCAATATTCTTAAATTCTCTTATTCGATGGTTATTTCAAGTCAGTGTGCACTTAATTGGTCACCCAAAAAAGAATCTTAGTTCAAGTGAATATTTTTTTTACAGATGTTTGAAGTCTGATGAAGGATTCTATTTCGAAGAACGCAGCCGTTCTTGTTTACCACAAGGATTTCCTTCGGATATACCTGGTACATGTTACTTCCTGAAACAGTACCGCCATCCATCGTTACCAGAGAGCGCATCTTTGGATGAACACATCGAAAAGGCGATGTCCAACATCATCATTCAAGATCCAGAGGAGTGAAAACGGACCCACGAGAAATGATTTTTTCGAAGGACTAGCAGTCTACAGATGTACTATTTTGTTCTATCTACGGAATATCTATTATATGTACCCTCAAGTGTTACTTTATCTATCAATCTTTATTTTCATTTCTTTTTACACGTTCATTAAATACTAATTTTACAGTTAATTAATTGTTACGATCATCATAATAAGATTAATATTATTTTTTAAATCCCGGAAAAATAACTATCGAAATAATCAATATAAAAGCTCGGTGTATCAGTCAAAAAGAACTAAAGGCGAAACGTGATTTTGAAAACGATGATCCTGCAGCAATATTGTGGGAGCGTCTTTTTATACAACAATTTTTTAGGTTCTTGATACTCGAAGTCTCTTCATTTCTATTTCTCTGTCTCTGTCTCTCTTCCGTTTTTGTATCTCTTGCACCAAAGTATTACGATGGACCATTTTACCATAAGCCATTATAAAACGTGTAGTTTTGGAAACCTCTCTCCTACATTTAAAAGAATTGGATCTATATTAGATAGTCACCAACATTCGCCAGGGGTGCCGTGATCCTCTTGATTCAATGAAGAAACCATTTACGAACAATCATCTTCATGAAAATGGCTTCACAGCACCCCTGCGAAACACTTTTTTGACTGGTAATTTATCTTTAGATGCAGTTCAATGAGGATTGAAAAGCTTTCTTCCGCATTGAACTGGACGACACAGCAGCTAGATACACAATTCTTAGAAAAACCTAAATTGACTTACAGTGAATTCGCTAAAATGGTGTAGTAGAAGCAAAGAGTTTCAGTATCGATTTGAAAAATTGTAAAGCATTCCGCAAAGAGAAAAATTACTTGCAGGACCATTTCATCTCAAATCAAGGCCAATAACTTTTAAAATCTACAGTAGTTCAATATAATCCTTCGTACATCTTTGTTTCTTCCTTGTTTCTCATGAAAAAATCTCTGTAGTTAATTCATAGTTTTTTTCTAGTGTAGATATTCCTATAATGAGCCAAATTAAATCCATGCGTTAACGATGTTTTTTCTTTGTACCGACGCGCACACGAACCTGAATATGCTTCACCTCGTGTTGACTGTAGGAAAAGATTTATCTGCAAAAGCAATCGAAGAATGAGATTTGAGGCTTTCGACCGAGAAAGCTTACAAAACACTTGCTTCGCCGTTTACATTATATAGTGATGGAGTGATAAAGATAAATTCTGACGGAGAGCGTGCATGCGGGTTTTCGAGCTCTTTGTCATTTTCATTAATTCTACCATCGCGAAAGCATCTAACGATGCACGTTGGGCAGACGAATGAACAATTTAGATTCTATCCCCTACTCAGGAAAGAAAGAGAAGGAATCAGAGAAGTACGTAACAAAAAATAGCTCGCTTTTGTTGTGCTCTTTAGGGTGAATTCAAAAATACGTATTTTCTGCTTGGTTTCTCCACTCGTACTTCAACATTGATACCTAAAATACGAGTAGGCGTATTCGTATTTGCACGAAAGGCCGCTCCATCTCTACCTACGAATATGGTGGGCTCTTACTCACTTTTCAAAATCGAAATTTTAACTTGTTTGTGCGGCGAGATTCTCGATAAATAATGTTACATGAATGGTTCGAAGCTGATAAAATAACCGTGAAAAATATTAGAAACGTTCAACGAACAATTCTCACACATCAGTTGGACCACATTGATAAGCTATGAAAGGAAAGAATGAATGTACGGTATGAATTCAATATAGTATTATTTCCATCGTAAAAGCTGGAAAGTTTTCTTATAAGAAGGATACGCATCGAAAAATTTTAGGCAAGACATATCCGCTCTTTTCTACAAGCCCAAAGTCACGCATGGACGCAAATTTATAGCAGGAGAGGGAAGGCTTGAGCAAAATAAAGATATGAAGGATGTGAATAAGATTAAATTTATCACAGGTTTTAAATTTACTTCGACTTTTTCGATGGTTTGTTTTATTTATTCTTGTTTGTATCGAGAGCGCGATAAAACTTGATTTTATGTCATTCGCGCTGTAATCCAGGAAGGCGCGATTGTCTCAAACGGAGTTCTTCCTTGCGAGTTCATGGAGACTAACACGTTGCATCGCTCATATTGCAGATGCAATAGCCTCGGGTTCCCGTCGTCATCGAAGAGGACGTGGTTGCCTTGCATTATTCAGAACCCACGCGCTCTCTGTTCCCACTGACTTTTCATTCGTAATTGTAAACTCCACTTTCTGTAACAGACATGTGCCTCATGGCATACGTCGGGCATGATAGCAAAGTTTGACTCGATGAATACCAAAATCGATTCATTGTACGAGCCAAGTTGAGTTCTCTCCATAGGGGATGCAATTGGCCCCGATACTATAAGCTTATGAGGTGATATTCAAGTTTTTCAAAAGCGAATTATTTTTTACAGGGAAGACACTCGTTTTGACATCAAATTGGAGCTTATCGAAAGGAATTTTTCAATATTTTTCTTACTTATAGGATTCACCCGTTGAGGCCCGCAACTATCCCGAATTCCCTACGTTTTTGTTGTCATTATATATTCCGTTTTCGTTTCACTATGATGATTTACCGGCGCTTGGCGTACATAGAAATAGAAAAGAAGAAAACTGGTTATATCATACAAATATTCATTGCTATAATATTTTGAAATACATATTCATGGAAAATATCGCAATTTCAGATGCAAATTTAGCGTATCAACGTACAAAAAATAATTGACGTACATTACGAATTGTAATTCGTAGAAATAGGCGTTTTGTTCACGGGAGAAAGGTATCTTTCTCCAATGTGCAATTCGTGATTCACTTTGTACGGCAGCGTAGTGTACTACAGATTTTCTGCGCAAAAGTGTTCACTTGGTGTTAGAATTTCAGGCGTAATTTTCCAAAATCTTTCTCCAAAACTATATGTACAGTCAATCTCTCAACAGAAATATGGCATAAATGCTATTAAGCCTAATCATACGTAAGTCTTAGTCATGAGAGGGAAACCAGCCGCATGGACTTCAATACGTTCAGAGGAGGATACCATAAAACTATAACGTCAAAAACTTTAATCACACAAACACGTTCGTCGATGCCTATTTTGTTTCACGGTACTTATAAATCATTAAAACTTTTTGAATAAACGCAAAAAAAAAATTCCTCATTAACCCAACGACTTTTCGCTGATGACTTCAACATCTCCATCTGTTCCTCTAACCCCCTACGAGCTCACAGAATTCTTCGAAAAACTTGACTCAATACCTACTTGGATCTCGAAAACCGGCTACAAATTTTCTCTCTCCAAAACCTACTCGGTTGTTTTCGAAAAAGAAACCCCATACCATCACTCCAACCCGTATATCTCCGAAATTTCGAAATTCCCTTTCGCAATTCCGGCAAACTTCTCGGTCTCCACTTCGATCAAAACTTACATGGACTCCCCATATCAAAATTTCAATCCCACTCTTCTAAAGACTGCAACAGAAAACTGCTCTTACTCATCTACAAAAGTCTTATCCGTTCAAAATTAAATTATGGTTCCCCAATCTACACTCTTGTCAGCAAAACTGTCCTCTTTTCAATTTACACTATGCAAAATTCCGCCTTTAGGATGGCCCTGGGGGTACCTACTGCACAAGCCCTAAATTAAGTTTGTGCGCAAAATCCGGTGAACCTCCCCTTTCCTATCGTGGACTCATCCTAACTTCCAATTTTTCATCATCCGTATCTCGAGACCCTGACCTACCAATTTTTGACTCTACCTCCCATCAATATCCTATCTTTCCATCGGCTTCCAATAAACATATCCTCCTCCAATCCAATAACTCCCTCGGCATCCCTTTCAATGCAAACCCCTTACCTCCCATAAACATCATCACTCCTCCTTGGATCTTGCCACCACAAAATATACGACTCGATCTCACTGAATTGCCCAAAACCAACAACTCTATCATCATCCAAAATATCAATCTCTTAATCAGGAAATACCCCAATTCTTCTATTTGCTTTTCGGACGGGTCTAAATCTAACAACCGAGTATCTTATGCATTCTCCGTAAATAGTTCCGTGACTTCCCACCGTATTCACAACATCGCATCAATATTCACTGCTGAACTCATAAGGATATTTTTGACATGTTTCATGTCTTCACTCTGACCTGACCCTAATTTGAAATTTTCCGAGTGCCCTCCCTTCACCCCCGCCTCTCCGGGGTTGATTCGAAGATTTGCGAGTTCATCCCGCGAGTTCACCTTGCCCAGTTTATATACTAGGTTTATGCTAGCTTTCTGATCGCTATATTCGAACTTTGAGCCTTCATTATATACTAGACCTAATATATAGTACACTAGTTGTGGAAGCCAAATATAGAATCGATATTTCCATACAATCGAGATCAGTAATCGATAATCGATATCAATGTATTGATATAATCGAGATTGATCTATCAATATAATCAAGATCGATCTATCGATGTTATCGAGATCGATCTATCGATATCATCGAGATTAATATATCGATATTATAGAGTTTGATATATCAATATTATCGAGATTAATACATTGATATCATCGAGATCAATAAGTCGATATTATCTATATTGATATATCGATACCGTAGAGATTAATATATCGATATTATAGAGATTGATATATCGATATTATCGAGATTGATCTATCGATATTATCGAGATTGATCTATCGATATTATCGAAATTGATATATCGATATTATAGAGTTTGATATATCGATATTATCGAGATTAATATATCGATATTATCGAGATTAATATATCGATATTATCGAGATTGATATATCGATATTATCGAGATTGATATATCGATATTATCGAGATTGATGTAAGTGATCTTTACTTTGAATTTCCTTGCAAACGACCGAAGACATACATAATTCCTGTTTGTACTTTGAGTCTATAAGTTGCGTGAAATTTGACCACCGCGAATGAGCAGGTATTATGCCTAAAGTAGGCTGCTTGATTACATGGTTCTATTCTGGGCTTGACATGAAACATGACCTTTTTCTATTCGGCTCCGCCAGAAGATTCTCATTATATTAGGATAAGCTAGAAACTACAGAAAGGGAGGGGGGGCTCGGACTCGCACTCGCAGATTTCAGAATCACTCCTGAGAAGATCTCGAAATTTTTCTTGTCTATCCCACCTTTCACAACTTCCCCCAAATAAAAACTTTCTTCTCCTGACTGACTTTCTTGCTTCACTCCACTCCATCTCCGACCTTCACAACTCACACCCTCTCGCCCAACGCATTCAATTCACGCTTGTCACCCTCCGCTCCATAAGCTCTCACACCCATTCATCTGGATTCCCGGACACATCAATTATCCTGATCACGAAAAAGTTGACCTCGCTGCAAAACAAGCCTGTTCCCTTCCTAGCATTACCGATAAATCCCCTATATCTGCTTTAGATTACAAAATTCACTCCCTGATTCTTGATAAATGGAAATCTCACTAGAAACTCCAAACTCTAAATAAACTTTTCTCCAGTACCCCCTGGTCCACCTCCCTTAGACGGGAAGAAGTCATTCTCGCCCGACTAAGAAATTGGTCACACGCAAATCACCCACTCCCACCTTATAAACCTCAACATTCTAGTACCTCCATACCCCCTTTTTCTCTTGTTGTACAATTTCTGTTAACTATGACTTTTATGAGGCCTACATTTTTTACAGTCTGGATATCCGTCGTGAGCCCTTTATTATAAATTTAAAAACTTACATGAGTCATTTTTTTATTTTACAACACCACTCATAGACCATAATCATGAAATTTACTGGGAAAACCTTCAACAACCTCTTGATTGAGAAAAGGTAGACAAAAGATTAATAAATGGATCTAGAATGAATAATCGGATAATTAAATCAACGCGATTTTTTTGTGTAATATAGTTTTTAGCGGCTATATTAGGCTTCTGTTATAGCATGCCTCTCATCACCGAAGGTATTGCTCCCGCTCCCTATTGATGTCGCAGTTGAGGGTAAAAGTGATATTTCTTAACGTTTCAAGGTGTGAGAATTGCGAAAAAAAATATATTTTTAGCTCACGATATAAGTCCCCTCTCTTCGTCAACGTCGTAAATGTGAAACATAAGGCATAATCATCACCTCCAAAATTAGCATAATTCATAATTAGCGATGAAATGGAAGAGCCATAATCGAAATAGGTTCCTGTAATGAAGATCAAAGCCGCTCACCCTTTTGAAACCCGAATTTTTACGGAAAGAAAACGAACGGTGGACAACTGACATTCCTCCTAGGTATCTCCTCCTTGCAATAACCTCATACTCGATGCCATGCGTTCACAAATTTCAGAAATTCTGGGCGAATTTCTGATTCGGCACCTGAAGCCTAGGCTTGCCGTGTTGACGAACTAATCGGGCACTGCTCACACTTTTTGCCACAGATGCATCATCATTGAAAAGGGAATTTCGGACTCCCTGCCCTGATTATAAGATTACTCTAAATCCATGAGGGTCGTCTACATATTCAAGATATCCGATTGACATTAAACTATAGACGTATAGCGTATCGCATACGTTGAGCATGCTGGCGAAGTTCGTATGATGAGCTTGTACACATTCGAATTCTCATATAGGACATGCGACTTGTCCTGATTTACGAGGGTGAGACAAATCTACAAAGAAAGACTGGTTTTTAAATTATTCTGAAGACCACGGGTGTCATTCCCCAGTTAGTACGTACAGACCTACATGGTGTAGAGCGTTTTTGCTGATGATCCAGTCACTGCAAAAATATACCGCATTGAAAGCTGGTGTTACTTACCGGTTTTTTGCGTGGAGGTGGTCACTTGTCGGCGCAGAATTTCTCACTCGTTATGACGGTTTGACAAATCTTTTCGTGGTAGCGTTTTTATACTAACAAAATAATAAAAGTTTCATTGATTTCTTTTCGTGCTGACACCAAGCAGAGGTTGTGATTGAGAGGAAAGATGTCAGCCATCTCAGGAGGAGATTCCATTAACGTGAACGAAGAAGAAACGAAACAGAAACCTAATCTGAAAGATGATAAATTCAATGTGTTTTTGTTAATTTACATGCACTTGTTACGAGCTTTACCAAAGGGTCTCACTTCGGCTCTTCCACTCGTTCTACAAAACCGGAAAGTTTCGTATGCAGATCAGGTAACCGTAATTTTTACAAAGGATGTTGGTATCAGTGATGCTTGAACCACTTCGTGTATTCTACTTCACTTCTTTTAAGGCTGTTTTCAGCCTGGCCGATAGTCCCGCCTCGTTCAAAATATTTTGGGCGCCGATCATCGACTGCCTATACTGGGAAAACATTGGAAGACGTAAATCATGGTTAATCCCGACGCAGTTACTGACGGGTAGGTCAGCAAGATAATGAATTTTACGAGTTCTTTTTAAAAATAAAACTTCCGTCGTATAATAGGTATCACACTTCTGACACTCTCAACCAAACTCGATGACTGGATAGGAAGCGAGGATGGTACACGTAAACCTAAAATAGGTACCCTGGTAGTAGTGTATTTTCTGTTCAACATGTGTAGCTCTTCGCAAGAATTGGCAGTCAAAGGATGGGGACTAACGATGTTAAAAAAGTTAGTAGGCACATGATATTCAATTTTCATGAACTATAAGTTGATATAAAATTCTCCAGGGTACTTAAAAACGTTCGAAATTTGGTACTATTTTCAACAGAAAGCATGAAACTCTTTTAACCGGTAATTGTTAGGAACAGATTATCTAAGGAGACTAAGATGTGTTTCAACCTTTGAAAAGTGCTCAAAAAAACTGAAAATGATTCATTGGAGTTACAGGAAGAACGTTGGATATGCGGCATCAGCCTCTTTAGTCGGATTTATGGGAGGTGAATTTATTGGCAAACAGCTGTTCATACTCTTAGAATCGAGCGAATTTTGTAATTTTTTTCGATCCAAACCTCGCAATCACGGTTTTGTTAGTTTCTCTGGTAAGTTTTCCATTCATAAAAATACGTGATTGGCGAGATAATTGCTAATAGATTCTTATTTTCTATTGTTTGATTCCCAGATTTTATGTTTTTTTGGTCTATCATCTTTCTGGTGTCGGCTATTCTAATATTTAAATTCAAAAAAGAAAAGAATTTAAGTCACGATGAGTTTAAGGACAATTATGGCTTGAAAGAGACTTATCTTCGCTGTTGGAAAATTATCAAGCTGAAACCTGTCTGGGAGATATGTGTCTTAGCCATTACGTGTTTTGTAAGTACCTCTCACAAGCAGGTGGTTCAACGTAACAAAAAGTGATGAATTTTCGTATACGTGTGGTATCAGAGGTGTAGAACCCGAATTCTTAAACGCTTGAGGGTGTGCTTTACTTGTGAAAACAAACATTAAAAACATGGTGCCAGAGAAAGATTCTCACTGCTCGAGTTTTCCCAATTTTTGGATATGTTTTTCAGAAAGGTTCAACGTGAGACGGTATCGAAGCAGAATTCCAAAATTTCCTTTCACACGCTTTTTATTTCAATTCAAATTTACCGAAAATTCGTCCACTTTCTGACGTAAAATTTTTTCGGAGTGAAAATTCGTATTTCTACTTCAATACCGCCTCAAGTTGAACCTTTCTGTACAACATTTCTGAAGATCGAAAGAAATTTTTTACGAATTCCTCACGCGTGACAAGCGCCACCTTAAGACCGCTGGTATGCCGAACCTTGCAGGGTATTTAGGGAAGAATACGTAACTTATTGTAAACCGTTTCGAAGTTTCCAAACGGGTAAAGCACACCCTTGAAACGCGTTTCCTCCTCTTCAAACGATAAGTAATTGAATCTATTATTCTCACCTTTATCAGATTTTCTTTGGGCCCATTAATGGTGTTGCTAATTTGAAGTTGTTGGACGCTGGTATTTCTCGAAGCAAAATCGCTTTGTTTGCTACTCTATTGACACCAGTACTCTTTATCGTACCTTTATTATTTGGCCGCTTCACATCCAAACACAGGTCATTGCAAGCCCTTCTTGGCCTCTTTTTATTCAGGTGAGTTATGTAAGTATACAAATCTCAAGAACTTTTTTCGCGTTTTATTCTATATCTAACCTTCGAATATGATTTATAGGTTATTATATGACTTATTTTACGTCGCTCTTATTTACTTTACGCCGGGCTTCAAACAGGATGATGGCAGTTTTTCCATGGGATACTATGGATCTCTGTTCTTCGTTTACGGCATTGATTACGTAAGACTGCGTTCTTGATTATTTCTACTCGGAAGAGTTTGTGTATCCTAAACTCGATGCAGTCTCACTTGGAGAAGCACATTTTTACCTCATTTCTCTCTAGGCAGAGCTTGAAGAATCGTTTTCTGAAGAAATAAAAAAATACGAAGAGTTCTCATCTACCAACGGTGGCCTATGAGATATAATTCTACAGACAGACTTTGACTTTAAATGATCTCTTTTCTTCTTTGCTTCCTAATACAGGTTTTAGACGAGTTGATGTGGTTATGTTTCGGCATTTTCTTCTGTCATATTGCTGATTCTCGATTTGGAGCTATTTACATGTGCTTGGCCCACACCACGACGGTAACGGGGTATCAGTGGTCCAAAACAATAAGCCAGCGGCTTGTGAACGTATTAACTATAACATCATGTGACACAACTAATGTGAGTCTACATAGTGAGGATAGTTGGGCAAAGATTTTGATTCTACAAATACAATTGTCCATCTTTTACACAACTATATTAAGAATGAATGAGAAGAACATAAAAATGAAAGAATTTTTAAATTTTTTTTTGGAAGAACATACTTTATTCATTTTTATAAGTATTACTACCGGTATTAGCCTTACGTTTTGCATTCCATCCGTGTGAACACCTGCACCTCCGAGCAATCCGAGCAAATAGCCGCTGTAATTAAAATCGCTCTCTTCGCTGTACGCCACTGCTGTTAGTCAATTTAGAACTTGTTTTTTTCTTTTACAGGAAATGACAACGTGCCAAACAAAGTTGGATGGATTTTACGTAGAAATTGGTCTGTACACTTTGGCTGGCTTTGTTTACTGGCAGTATTGGATGAAAAAACAAGCCATCAAACTAGGAGGTACGGATGAATCCGCATTTAAGCTGAAGGAAAATATATTCCTCGATCAAGAATTACCACTACAAGAAATGAAATAACGAGCTGAGATCTGTATAAATTTTTAAAAATGTTCTTTTGAGTCATTACTTTATTTTCCCGTACCAATCATAGATCATTAGTCATGACCTATACCATGGGGCTTTGTTGAGTATTTTATGATTATTTGTTGATTGCAGAGAAAAATAGATAGAAAATGATTGAAATGGAGCTTGAAGTTTTTCTCTGTAATACATTTTTTGTTAACTATGACTTCTATGAGGAGCTCTGTTGAAAAACTAAAATCTGCTTTTCATTTGGACCAATTAATAGCCAGGATTGCTGCAATAGTTTTCAACAAAATTGGTACGGAAAGTGGAAATTAAATTTTTTAGAGCTACTAGCCATAGCGATATAGCTTTTAGCCAATGAGCATTGGCTACTCAGCCCTGTCCCATACGGCCATACTGTAGTTTGCTTCAAGTTACGCGTTTTTCGCCCACAGACAGCGCCACATTCTCTATTGAAATTGTACAGACAGTGAGCGCCAATGCGCAACGGAAGGGGGAAGCAATACATTTCTTACGGCAATGAAGCGCTTCTAGTGAGCGGCAAACGCGTAACTTGAAGCAAGCTGTCCTATTCAAGCCTCGAGTTAGCCATCATTCTCTTCTCCAGTGTATTGCAGCCAGCCAAAAGCCAAAAGCTGAAAGCCAAATCCAGCCAAATTTCTACTGATAAGAAAAAAGCCAAAAGCCAGCTTCAAGCGCATCTCTGGAGGCCAAAAGCTCTATTCAGCTGAGTTTTTTTGACTAGCTTTTGGCGTTCTCTGAATTCTGAAAAGTTTGTGCCAAGCCTGAGGAGCCGGAGCCGGCTTGAGGAGCTGGAGCTAGGAGCTGGAGCCATAATTCTTGAAAAGAGCCAAAAACTCCGCTCTTCTAGTCAGCTCCTCAGCCCTTTGGAAGTGGCTCCGCTCTTTCCTATTTCAAGGAACTCAGGAGCTGCTCTTTCAGTCAAGATGACAAAAAAAAAAACTGAATAATAAAAAATATTTAATTGTTTTTTTGTTGAAGTCTGAACTATTTCATATTCATTGATAATGATAAAAGAAGGCTGACAATGGCGTGATGTGGGCAAAATTTATAATATTAGCTCTGCTTGTTTTTTTTTTCTCCTTGACGCTCCGCTCAGAAGATCAAGAGCTCCAGCTAGCTCCGGCTTTGCTGCAAAAATCCAACTCTTTGTCTCCGCTCCGCTCTTTGAGAAACTGGAGCCAGGAGCTGGAGCCGGAGCCAGAAATCACTGGCTCCCCAGGCTTGGTTTGTGCAAAAACATGTTTTTATTTGAGAAAAAAAAAAGAAAAACCAGTAAAGCAGTTCTTTTTTTTAGAGTTCAGAGAGGAGAGAAAGTGAGGAAGAGGAACACGATACAGTTTCAAAAAAATCCATTCTATAAAAATCAAGGAATGTACATTTTTTTGTAAATTATAATTTTAATTGTAAAGGCTAGGTGGCTAGGTTCAAATTTGTACCCTCAACAGAGATCCTTTTCTCCTGTTTGTGTCAGATTTTTCTAATAATTCTATTGAAAAGCGGAAAATCAGCTGAAAAAAAAAACAAAAGCTAGCCAAATTTTTAAAAATTTTTTTGAACAGCGAACAACTTAAGCCAAAGCTATATTTTTCAAGGTCAAAAGATTGAGCCGAAGCTGAATCTTTCAGCTACATTACACTGCTCTTTTCAATTTCGCTATCAAGTTGTAAAAATAATCGTAATAATAATATTATAATCTTGAAGAACACTAGCGTTTCTCGTGGACTCCGATGAAATTCATCTTTTTGGCTTTTGCCCCGTATTCCCCTATCAGCTGCAACAAATCAACGTTCGTCGTTGTCGATGATTGTGTGATACGTACATAGTGCAGGTAAGGAGCTCGAGAAACATTGCATTAAAGAAAATTTTTAAATTTAAAGTGCTGTATCTTTCTACCAATGCAATATTTGCGCAAATTGAAGACAATTCCGCTTCCAGCATTCATTATTTAAGGGTAATCGAGCTTTAAATCAGGTTAGTATTACTAGTACCGAAGTAATCGTATGAGTCATTCTGAGAATTATTTATTTTTCATGATTGGCCTAAATCTCATTCGAGAGAATTTTTTTCAAATCATTGAGGTTACAATTTATTTTTCTTGTTTCACAGTTCGATAAATCATTGAGAAGAGTTGGAATCTGTAGAGTGAATTTCTCTCATCTGGGTACGTGATAATGCAGCTCATGCTGTATTACTTATTCAAGATAGTTTACCTTACTTTCATTGCAGAGTAATTATGTAGACCATGTTGAACTGAACTTTGATCAAAATATCGGGTTCAATTCTATTATGACATTTAAAATATTACCATGCCCTACATTCGCGGTTGAATAACCTAGATTACGTAATACGTGCTCATCGATTCTTCGAACACTATTTCCTATGCTATCGATTGTAACCTCGTCACTGTACTATTCCAGAAACCAAAAAGAGATTTATCGTTCAAAAATGGCGGATACAGGATCATCTCAACGGCCCAGTGCAGGCCTAGATGCAATGAAAGAACACGCACTTACTCATAAATTAGACGTGAGTATGTGGGCTATTCGAGGTGCTGCGATTTTATTCACGTTTGCGTATTTCATTCCAATTATTGGGTAAGTATTGTGCAGTTGAAATAAGCTGGCATTGTTATCTTACAATCATTTAAATGTAAATTAGAAGGAAATATTCATGGTTTTCTGTAATTGAAACCATTTTAATCTTTTTCACACGCTTTTATTTTTGTCCTGATTTTAATACGCTTATATTTTACAAACCGAATCATTATTATCATGATTTTGGTTATTCCAAAATTTCGCAAATCCCTATCATCGTATGAAAGAGAAATAAGACTTTTTAAAAGTCCCTCGAACGAACGACAGCCACGAGTTTTTAAAGCAACTGGTTTCGTTACTAGATGACCTTGCCGTTGCCTTCCTAATGATCTAACATTGTGAGTTTTACCAGCGCTAATAACTTCATAACGTTATTTTTTTCCCATACTCGACGAGTTTTTCGAAGCACAAAATACCGTGCGGTATATTGATATTGTAGACGGCTCAGAGTGTGAAGAAAAAAAAAAAATTCAAAGTTGTAATTATTTTCATGTTCTAAAATATTTTGCAGAAACCCATACAGCGCCTACTACCGTGTTTTATTGGCAAATGCAGCGGTCAGCGCAGTCCGTCTACATCAAAGATTACCAGCGCCAACAATTAGTAAAGAATACCTGTTGTTATTATTCTCCGAAGATAGTTGCCACTATTTGTTTTATTCGTTGATATTCTTATACGTCACGCCTGTATCACGTATCCTTTACACAAACACTTTGTAGGGTTTTCATGTACCGATAATGGACTTTGCTTTGGAATGATATTCCGATTGTTTCCCAGTAGAATTTCGTAAAGGAAGATGATAGTAAAAACGAACCTTGTTATTACAACACCGTTCGATTTCGAATGAATCGTACGAAATTCGAAGGTGTTTGTTTATGTACCGATCATAAAAAGGAGATAAAGTTGTTTTGGTCGATAATGTACCAGTCATGAAAGTTGTTCTCTCAGGTTGCAATTGTGTTATTTTTTCCAAGAACTTCTATGTATGTTCTTTCAAATGTTCGGGACTCGGTTATCCTAATCTCAAAATCTTTGAAAAATAATTACGTTGGAATGATCATGCATATGTTCACCAAAAGGTTAATATAAAATAAAAACTCCTGAAAAATACGTCTCCGTTTAAGACCAAAAAAGTTGGGAAGTCGACCGCTGTATTTCATGAAGACATCCCAACTCCTCCATCCTGCCTCAACTTACACTTCTTCGTTCTTTCACTAATACGCCCTCCTCCTTAATCCGTGTACTCTTCAATATTTGCTATTAACTGACTTCTGCTCTACTATCTAAACAAACCTGACTGTCCGTACTAATTCCTCTTCACATTAATCTCTTCCTCCTTATCTTTCATCTATTTTTGTACTATCGAAGCTCGTTAAAATAAAATTAAAAGAATTGAACGAAATTATTGAAAAATCAACTATCCTCTTACGTTCAAAAATTGGTACAACTTCTGTGAAAATAAAAAGTGAGAGATAGTCGTGGAAGAGTTACGGTTACGAGTTCAGTTCTCTGACTAAATCGAAAACTCGAGATGTTGTCCAATTCAACAGTTTCAACTGAGATATTGCTAGAATTGATATCCTGACGCTTGTTAAAAACAAATGATATATCTCAAAGCCTTAGTTAGTCCTAAATATCTTACTTTTGTCTGAATTACGATAGATTCCTTAATTTAGAACTTACAGTTGTACTTTTACCAGCGTTCCTGTTCTCGCTTATTCATTTTGCGAGTTACTCGCTGACTCTCTTAGACGTAAGTATTGCTTAAAAATTCCTATGTTTTAACTTATGTGACCTCATTCTTTGTAACTTATTCGCTCATGTTTTTTGCAGCTTCTTGGACAAAATTCGTGGTGGGGCGCCAGAATCATGATTTCCTTAGTCGAGTTCCAGACGCGTAACATACTGAGACTTATCGCTTTCACGGAAATTTTCTTGATGCCATTCGTCGTTATGTTATTATTTTTGGGACGAGCTGGTCTATTTACTCCGCTTCTGTATTTCCACTTCTTATCGTTGCGATACTCGTCACGCCGTAATCCGCATACTCGTAATATGTTCCGTGAATTGCGTTTAATGACGGAATCGGTTGCGAGCAAACCGTCCGTTCCTGCACCACTAAGGAATTTTGTCCTAACCGTCATTGGCTTCATCTCCCGATTAGCGCCACAACTTCAAGCACAACCTGCTCAGGGACAATAAAGCTCATGCGGATGAAGTCACTAAACGAAAGAAGCGGCTGTTCTGAAGAAATTCATCATATTTCTTGTTTCTTTTTTTCTTGTATCGTAGTTGAGTTACTTGAAAAACTTTTTTAGTTCGGTTACATTACTTCACATTTTTTTTTTTTTTTTTGGCGAAAGAAGCAACTCTTATTTTGGTTTTAATGATGATATTTATTAATACTATTAATAGGTGTGGTAAAACCTCGTTATATTTAATTGGGTTGATTTGATTACGTGTAATACAATATTATCTTATTGTATATATTTATATGTAAAATTGTGTAATTTTTTTTTTTCGTAGAATCGAATTTTACAAACGTAATGTAACTATTTTCGAACGTACAATGAAATTATTGATTCGTTTTTTTTTTTCCTTCTTCTTTTTCATCTTTATTTCTTATGTTCTATTATAGTTCTTTAATGGTGGAATTGGTGTATCAGAAAATCTTATTACTATGTATCTTCAATTTGCATTTTTCGAATGCATTTTATTTTATTGCGAATAATATTGTAAAAAGAAATGTCGGGCGATCATGCCTTCGTTTTTCTTATGATGTATTTTGATTGCGTGTTCTCCGTTTCTTTTTTTGCCGATTCACCAACTCGTTTTCACCTTTTTATCTTTTGGTATTCTATTCATAAATATTCCTTATCATTCTATTGATGTATCTTCTTTAACGATATTACACCGGTCAAAATGAGGAGAATTGTAATACATTTTTCGTAAGTGACAATACTGTGTTATTTCAACCTATAAAAGAAGTAACCTATTTCCTCAAATTATCTGATGGAATGGTGTAATCATGATTGAACTAATTTCGAACGTTGATCCGCATAATATAATTGACAAAATCAGGAAAACATGAATAAACGATGGGGAGCGCAAAATTTTTTTAAATTATCAGGGGATATTTATTTATGTAGATATTGAATTACTCACAATCACGAGTGAATACCACTTCTCTTCTTGTACTGATAGTTTTTAATTTTTTTTTCTTTTCCTGTCCAGTAAAATACTTATTTCAATATCATTTAAATCGATGCGAACTTTTCATCTTATTTTGTACCAATTGTTTTATCATCTTAACACGTAAGTATTGTTAATTAATTTCAAAATGTCACTTGAATACTGTACAAGATAATTTATAAGTACTATGTAATAAACAAAGGAAGGTGTGAAGTCAACTAGTGATTGTATTTCTCGAAAGCTGTCCAAAAGAAACTCAGCCAGTGATCACGGAACTCTTCTCAAAAGTATTAAATTCGTCTTCTTTCAGAGCGAGGGATTCTGAGGAAAAAAAGTGAAGAGATTTGGCGATCCTGGACTGTACCGGTAGCTAAATAATCAGCCGTTAGTCGGATTTTTCAAAGTTCATAAGCGTCAGTAATCTTGAGCGCGTATCCGAATGGATAAAGAAAGAAGAGAAACAAGTTTCACTCCTTCACAATTATTTTTCGCCCTGAATGCAATCGTATTTGACTGCTCTTCTCTTTTTTCAAGAACTCAAATTTTTGACATTGCTCTTACACAAAGAAGAATTTTTAATAATAATAATAATACATATAAAATACATCCACGATCTTCTGAAATTAATTTCCTCCTCATTAATGAGCGTGAATATGAGTACTTTTTTCACTTCAAAAGTTTTCATAATTCATTCAGCCATGAGAAAGGAAATTGAATGGCTATTCTATAAAGAAGCACCGACTATCCTCATGTCAAACATTCAAAATGAGTAAATTCAATGATTTAAAATCAAAAACTAAGAATTAGGTAGGAGTTATTTATGTTTTTTCTCTAACATTCGATACTTGAACTGAGATAAAATTCCAGGTTTTGCTATTATGTTTGTCGTTCAATCCATCGTTCACACTTTACTTCTAAGTAAGAATTTGACGAATTCCTTCTCCTAGGAACCTATCATTCATAATATTGATATTAAAAGTGAGCTTAATTTTATACCCGAACAATCAGAACGAAACTAAATATTCCCCAATGAAGGCAACATTGAACTATGTATCAAATTTATAGGGTTTGAAAGTAGAAGGGCACGGACAAGTAATGAAATTACTCCGGAATAATAACATTTTTCTCAGCAATGATGCCAAGCCTATCTCTGGCGGCGACAAGGAGCAAAGAAAAGAAAATTCGTCGGGATATTTCATAGGCTATACAGCCTACTACCAATACATACGATAAAAGACTAGAACATGGTTTGTATCTGATGTATCATTGAAATCTTTTTCACGTCATGCTCATAGGAAAATAATAAAAAGAAATCATTTCCGCACCAGGACAATGATATTTTAATCCAATCGCAAAAAATCAGAAAATGAATAACTTGTATTGTAAGATGAACCTCCCACATTGGCGTAGTTTTCAAAGTTGTAAGAAATATAATTATTTTGAGAGATAATTAATACCTAATAATACTTTGAAATAGAGGCTATAATATGATAACAGGAATGATTTGAAAAATATTTCGTATGACAATGAAATTATAGCCTCAACAAGCACGCCATATTACTTGAGTATGATGAATGAAATTATTCATTCATCCAGAAATGTCAATTTAAATTCCTAGAGGATCTATATTTTTGAATTCTCATATCTGGACAACACCTTCTGAAAATTCTAAAATTTGAATATTCAATGATCAAAAGCTCGAAGAGAAGGAAAGAAAGTTGATCGCAAAAATAATAATTTTTCGTGAAGAGGACGTATCTGGCAAACGGGCGTCCGCTCAATGTATTTCTCATAGAACGTACGCCCTTCTGCCAGAACCCTTCTTAGTTGCGAATGAGAAGTACTGAAGTAGAGCAGCCATGAGCCAATAGCTGGACAGGTGACACAAGAATGAACGAAAGGATATAATTAGGGCGACAAATCAATCAGGAGAAAAGATATCACTCCTCCCGGGCAGCACGTTCTTTTATGGCTATTTACTTTCAGAATGAACATCCCGTTTTCACATAGTTTTGTCTGTCAATCCATTATCAGAGATTGTCAGAATGCAGAGAAGGGGGATTGCTAATATTATTATTTCGGTACTTCAGTTTCGTCAAAGCTCTTCTGAATTCGAATGTATCATTAATTTAGTTCATGTCGTCTTCGTCGTGTGTTTACTGTGTATTCAAAATCTCGACAAAAAAATTTTCTCGTCGATCATGAAAATGAAGTATCGAATCGAGTGATGTGTTGACAATCAATGACAAAATTGCAACTTCAAAATGATAACGTGAAAACGTTGACTCGTTAAACGTTCGAGCGTTCTTTGTGATAATAATTATATTTAACTGTACCCGATGATTTTGAAAAATAATCATTCAAGTAGATAATCTAATTTTATTTTAAAATGAATCAGTGATCAGAGTTGTTCGTTTGATTTTTCTATGTTCGTGTCCAATAGTCATAAGAGTCTTTATAGTAGTTTGCACCAGTTATAGCGTCTAGAATCATGAAGTCCATCCTTATTCTGCTCTTCGGTCTCACCGTATCGTTGCTCGTTATTCGTAATGCCGCCGAAAATGCTCCAAAAGCTCCCGATGAGGAGGGCAATCAGTTCCAGTCGGATAAGGTACGAATGATTTATTCTTGTATGACAAATATTAGTTACATTGACAGTTATACATATAACTAAAATTACTTCCATCAAGAACGTGTCTTCTTTGTGTGGAGAAAATAGAAACTTCATTTCTGCTGGTAATTAACTCGAGGCGAGGATTATTCAAGTCCCAAGATTGGGACCGAAACACCGAGTGCTAGTGTGTGTCTGTGGATTACAACAATTCTTGAAAATGATAACGATGCTTGACCTACTCGTGGTGAAGATTGCATGAATTGCCAGACTTTTAGAAGAAGATGATAACTCGATCGAGTTTTTAGTTTTATTCTGATCAGTCCAAATGTAATTGAAGATGGTGGGGAAATGTACGTCTACTTTAGGGTGCTGTTGTAGCTAGAATTTCAGTCGTTTTCCATCGTTACACCGCCCTACGAAGGTCGTCACCTCGTTGGAAAAATCATGTTTCGTACACGCGTACCTTATCTTGACGACTTTTTCTTATCTTCTTCTATACGGAAAGTAGCACATATTGAAAATAATAATCCGAAATGTAGAACGACCTGCGTTTTGAACGTTGGAATTGGTGCTTATTTCTCTTACCTAAACCGTCTATTAAACTTTTAAACGCACTCCACCCCTTTTCTCATTCGTAGACTGTCTCGACGAAGAAATAACGACGAGTAGACGTCGAAGTAGTCTACTTTTCTCTCTATCTTTCTCTTGTTTCCTTCCCTTTTATTGAACCTACAGTTCCACGATACAGGAAACACTTCCGGAATCGAGGATAAGGAAAGCTTGTCTTCGTTACGTCAGATTGATTTATTATACTGGACGGGTCGATAAGACTTGACTTGAATTATTATGTCTTAGGCTCCACGCCGTACCGCCATTCGAAAAGAGATTTAGGTAACTTCAAAAATTCTTTGACGCAGTTGATTGTTCAAGTGTATGCTTATACGCAAAAGTAATTGTTAACATTCCGTCAATAATGAAAGGATGTAAATCATACCTATTTGACGGCAAATATTTGCGAAAATGAAGCAGATGACGTCACATGATGAGGTGAAAGATAAACTGGAGGGCAAATGACGTGGAGATCAATTACTACTAGGAAACCTGAGAAACAGTTTCATTCCTGTGCTCCTATACTCTAACCAATTCTAGCAAGAAATGGATGAGATTTATCGGAACCTTTGTAAATACTGTGAATAAATGTGAGCACGTTTAGTATACTTGTATCTAACTCGAATGGTGACGAAACTTGATCTATCGTTAATGGTACACGGGAATGAGATACAGAGGCCAACGGAAGTCGGCAGTTTAGCTGCTACAATCTTGAAGTTTTGGCCCAGCGACGTGTGGAGGATTCAGGTAACTGGGTCATAAAAGTGATTCAACATGCAAATTGTGGGTGGGGTTCACCTCGTGTAATATTTGGCTCTGAAGCCAGACTTCAACTTGAAGGACATTAGGATAGTTTCAGACGTCGAAAACTAAATGATTCGAAGTTCAGTTCTTCCTTCGACTGTATTTCAGTTCATGGCCAAAGTGCTCAATAATGCGGATTTCCTCTCCCGAAAATCTTATACTTTTTGTACTTCTTATCTTCCCCATCAAAGAACAACAAAAACTTCGATCATATTTGCGTCGGTGAACTTGCCAAAGAGACAAAGAATTGTTTATTCTTGCCATGATAAGCTCATTCAATATTTCAAGTTTCAATCTTTCCGCTCTCGCGCCAATTTAAACTGTCATCCAATGATGGGAGTGATAATCAAATTCTACTCAATTCTTCGAGCGAAACCGAGTCATATTCAAAACATTCTCCGACCTCGTTGAGGTACATTGAATATGTAAAAGTTCTTCATTCTGCATGCTGTGATTCTTATTTTACAAAAATACATATTTTTTCTTTCGGAACCTAAAGAAGTGCCTCATTTACGAGTACGGGTTTTGTACAAAGTATAGAAAAACGACGAACCTGACAGTGGTCGTTAGCTGTTTCAGAGAGAAGTTTCATGACCTACGTTGAATGGCATAAAGGTTTATTACCTATTTCGTATGGAAGCGAATGATTGATTTGAATTTGAAAAGACGCGAAGAAAACACCGACGAAGACTGGTGCAGAATTTTCACGCGTCATACTGCCTTGATGCGTTTGGGAAGACAAAGAGGGGAGAAGATAGTTTCGATAACACAAATACTCTAGATTTTTATTCGATGATAACGTGAAACTCGCACATTTTTTCTGATTAGACTACCTATTGCAAAGTGCGAAGATGAAATGTCAATCAAAATATTGTAGCGCAGAATTTTCGAAAAATTTCACTTACAGAGTCGGTTGAGAAAGTTATTTTTATCCAGGCGAGTTTCAGAACCTGCGTGTTGTCAAATCGACTTTTTCAGATTCAAAATGATTGATTTTGAAGTTATAAAACGTAATTTCTACTCCATGGTGCTTCAGGCGAGCCAAGTGAGTTGTTTTTGATTTGACGTAAAATAACAGGGATATTACCATGGGTGTGGACCAGGAAAGAGGATAATTTATTCGCGGATGGTGAAAAAGATAGTAAGAATTGTTAGTTTAGAATGGTATATCAACGTCCTCTTCAAATAATATTCGAAGTCAGCTTTTAAATTTGGACAGTGACCGATGACGCAAGAAACTTGTTTTACGTTTGCTATCCACGAGCCTTTAGACAGAGTGTGGTTTGAGGAAAGGCTATCTGACTTACTTTAGGAACCAAAACAAAACTCTTGATCAAGGTATGTTGGAGTAAGAGAAGAGGGCCTTCAAAAAATTTCGAAATCCAATCTATGTGAAAGAAGTAGGAGGCTTGGAAACATGATTTTTGTGCTACATGTGTATCAGGTTGGGGACTTGGAAACATTCCGATTGCCGGTTTATATTGATCGAGAGGGGGATAAAGAGGTCCCCTGTCCGCCTCAATGAGCGTAGTTCAGTAAAGGAACCTTAGGAGTTTCAAGTGGTGGCTCCTAGAAAAAAAGTTTGGGAAAGAAGCAATATTTAGCCGTACAACTTGGAATTCTAATAGCACCAGGATGACGTATGAGAAAAACTCACAAATACTTCACATTCTTCTGAGAGAAGGATTCCTGGCAGACCTATGATCAGAGTTAATTTGTAGTGGGGCCCTTAGGAAAATTGGGGCCAAGCAGACTATCCTCAATTTGTATTTCTGGCTTCCTCTTCCTCCTCGAGCCTGCAGAAAGACAGCTGAAAAATTCCCACTTGTCCAACGACATAGAAACCTCTCAAGACTTTATTATGATCGTGTAAATTCGAATTATCGCGAGGTTGAGGTTTGAAAAATTTACGTGTTCGTTTTTTTTTTACGTCTTTTATTTTTTCATTCAACAAATTCGTCAATGTTGAGAATGCGCGTAGAAATGGAGAATTACATAGTTGAATTATTGCAGAATTTTTTCAACTTAGAAAGGATGATAATTATTTTGCATCAGCATAATTTTGTACGCGTGTTGTTTACACAATTAAGGAACAATACAGAGTTCATTGTTAAAAGACCGATGTTTCTAATTGAAAACCATAGGATGCGGCGTCGAAGTTAGGCTTGCGATTGCTTTCCTAATTGATTTGTTGGTAAATTATGGTTCTATTTGATAAGACCGTACGAAGTACGAGTGATATCGATAGTGAGATCTATGACTTTTCATTTTTTAAATGCGTATTAGTTGAAGAAGAATGCTTCCTGTTTATCTCGAGTGTTGCGCAAAAACTTCGATAAAATTTAGAAAGTCGGGGACAGCAATAATTTGAGGGAATTGGTACGGCAAAAAATATGTTGAGGAAATTTCGAGTTTTTCAGACTGTGAGAAGAACCGGAATTGTTTTTTCCAGAAGGATCGTGGGAAGAGCGTCGAGTTTTTGGCGGTGTAGTCGACGTCTTTATGCTGAGGGTGACTAATATGACCTAGAATCCAGATAAAGGTAACTGATGATTTCGTGTCGTGAGTGAGCTGGGTGATGGGGTTTGTAAGAGTATGAGGGAGAAAAGTGAGTCTGATAGTAGGGTCTAGTCGAGTCCGGAGGACGCTGAGTAAGATTTGAAAGGTAAGAGCGAATAACGCTCAACTCAGCAGTAAAAACGGAGGCTGAGTTCCCTAGACAACAGCTCGTGATTTTGTATTCCTCTCTTATAATGACAGCAGTGCTGAAAAATTGTAATTATGAACATTTATTTAACGGCCGTACAGAAGTGCAAAGTAGATTTAGTCCAATTTCCGCTGCTATGCTGAATGAAATGAATGATTTATAGAAGAGATGTGTGAAATTGTGTAGATTGATAGCTGGAGTTCAAGTGATGGAGAGTATGCTGGCGGAACTAAGTATTTCACACAAAGGCAAAGGGAAAAGTATACTCCTTCTCCCTTCTCATAAGCATTTTCCTTCACTATAATGCCTCATTTCGTTTCTAAGAACCTTTTGTATGAAGTTTTTGGAGAAGAAATGGACGTAATCGGTTGGACTTCTGTGGCTATAAGCATAAAAGGGGCTTCATCGCCCTGTCCTCTCCAAATAGTAATTGGAAGATGCGTGATGATTCGTCCAGTTAAAAAGTATGGTGTTGAATGAAATTCAAAATAACTGATCGAAGTAGCTCTTGCCCAGGGTTAAGGAAAATTAAGTCACAGATTTTCTGTTGAATACCTTGTAGTGAGAAATGTAGGAGACCTGGCTTGTAGTCGTGATCTGGAGAAATCATCCAGAAGATCTAACTGACCGAAATTCATGACCAAGCTGTTTAAAGTTCGCGGCTGGACGCCAAAATTAAACTATTGAAAAGAATGACAGGTGTTCCAATGTTAACCTTTCAGCCTCATCTAGATGACTGTTGCTGCCGGATGTACAAACGCAATAAATTTGACTTATTCCTTGCCAGAAGACTTGCAAGTTACCTACCCCTGACTCTTCATTAAAACTTCACAAGACTGTGACTTACAACAGTTGCTTTCTTTTGGAAGACAATGTAAGTTGGCCTCTCATCTTCTGGGTAATGCTATACGGAGCGCATCACGTACATTCATAAAGCGCGTAATGCATCCTTTGAATGTTCACGTTCCAGAAGCCAGTAGAGTTTGCCTCCTGATTATTAGCTGTGTATCTTCATCTGTCTTTGAATGTCGCTTCCCTCCCTGAGAATAACTTGTGTTTCTCTTGTTACAGATGATGAACGCAACAAAGAATACAAATGTACCGGAAAATCCACTCAATTTCGCCCAAGCATTTATCAAGACGTTCTTAGTGATCGTTATATCAGAAATAGGCGATAAAACGTTTTTCATAGCAGCCATAATGGCGATGAAGCATCCACGTATGATGGTATTTTTTGGCGCAATTAGCGCGCTGGCATTTATGACGGTTATCTCAGGTAAGTGTCCGGATAATCACGGGTCTATTATCAATCCTTCACGGTACTCCACATCGTCAATACTTTTTGTCACCCGAGATAGTCGAATTTATGATAGCAGTAAAAGACAGAAATTCTGTTACAAACAGCTATTCTAACAATGGAACTACTTAAGCTTGAAACTAAACGCACATATTTTCCTCTATTTTGAATTGACAGTGCAGTGTTTGTTTTCTTTCAGTATTATGTGGTTACGCTTTTTCCATCATTCCAAAAATATACACGTATTACGGATCGGTGATATTGTTCTTAGCGTTTGGTTTGAAAATGATCTACGATGGTCTGAAGATGTCACCTAATGAAGCTCAAGAGGAATACGATGAGGTCCAAGCTGAGCTGAGAAAACGAGAAGAAGAGGTGAGTGAGAGTAGTACTGGTTTAATAGCTTTGGAATCGTGTGTTCTGATGCGCTTTCATCATTCATTCTCGCATCCATCATTTTGTGTACATTTCATAAATTAGCTCATTGAAAATTTTTAGGGGTCCGCGTATTGGTTATTTTTTTTTCATAGAAATGTATTGGAGACGAAGAGTTCTCCTGTATTTGTATTGTGGTTTGGGAAATTTGGTGGAACGGTAATTTTCGGTGTGCGTCTTTGAATGTGTGGGATGGTCGGCCCTGAGTTTTCTAGAATCTGGATTGTAATGAGCCTTTTGTTTTGCAACTATGTGGAAATGAGATTAGAATATGCATCTTCTCTACAAGGATGAAAAGGAAAGAGAGCAGGGTCGCTCTGGGATCGGTAGAATGCCGATGTTTGTCGTGGTTGAGGACTTTTTATTAGACACCGTTCACTGAGAAAAAATTCAGAAATTCCATTCTATTGTAACCAAGAGTTCATAGCATTATTTAAAGCCACTTGGAAGGTTTTCCATGTTCCCTTTTGTCTAAATCGTATTACTAGTTTATATGGTGTGAAAATTGATATCGATGTTGTAGTTGATGTTCGATATCATCGTGTTTGATAAAATCAAAGACTTTTCTGTCCCTCTCAACCTAACTAAGCTTATATCATGAAGTTTTGATTTAGACAGACACATCCATGAGACCATGGCAAAGTTCTAGTCTGGCCAACTTGATCCAAGAGCCTGGTTCACTTTGTTCGCCACCCTACAATTGTTTCAGTCGTGCATACCATCAGTGTGCCACCTGCTTAGTAAGTACGCTTAACGGTTGGTACATCCAAGGAGCGACCCCTGCGGCACGTTGTTTCGGCTGACGTCTCTGCTTGGAAAAACTGATATTCTTGAGCAGGTATGCAGACACTTCCACATCTATTGGAGCTTCCAATATCCTCTCTTATGGTATTGAGTTCATCGCAGTTCTTATATGACGACTGCGCAGAACTGACTCGGCTGTCTTCTTCAGCCTGATTCCAGTATCTGATGAGCAGTTTCCTGTTTCAAAACCGTTCTGACTGCTTGAAATAAAGTCTCCTCACTTTAGATAGCTCTCAAGTCGATTGGTTATCTTATTCTAGAGTTGATTTATCTTTTTTGTGGCACACAGAGAACAGTCTATGCACTGATTATATTTGCGCCCCAGACTGGATTCGGAGTTTTTTCCGGACCCAAAACTTCCAATATTCATCCCGCAGTCTATTGACTGCTGCGTATCGTTCCTCGGTACCCTGGTGGAATATATCATCCTCTTCTTCTATTGGTAGCGTCACCATTGATAGTGGCTGCTGTGGAACAGGCTGTCAATGACTCGTTCCAAAGCATCCGGCCCCATTTTGCCTCCAGATCGTACAGTACTACCTTTAGGATTTGCCGAACAAGTCCTCCTCGGTCATTTTAACCAGCTCTTTTCACGAAGCATCCTTGCTATCTTTTATGGCTTTCTTCTTACGAGCCAGCTGATATTCATATGCAACCACCTGTGCTTCTTCGCGGCCTTCTTTATGCTGACGGTTGCTTCGTCCTCTTAACTGAGCAGTTGTCCACCCACCTCCTTCCTCGGTGCACTCTTACAATAATGGCTCACAACGTCTTCGTCGAGTTTGGAAGCTGTCTCTCCTTTTCTTCGTTTCTTGTTTCTTTCTTCATCGTCTATTTATAAAGCCTTAATATTGCCAGCTGAACCGGCAAAACTCGCTCAAGCAATACAACAAAATGGTACTGTCATTGATCTTATGATGCGAAATCAATTTTAGTATTGAAATTCTTCTTGATTTCATTGTTGTATAATCATCTAGAATCCTTCATTCTCTCTTTCGGGTGTCACGCCGAGTTTACACATCATCGTTTAGCGGCTCAAGTTCATCTCAGCTCCAACCATAAACGTTCTTCTTATCGTAGTGTCTTGATTCTGAAGCTTGCAAGTATCTCCGTAAGAGGTCCACTTTCTCAACATCAGAAATAAGCTGTCTAGTTTTCTCTATCAAGTTATTTTTCAAAACTTTTCCTACTCAGAACGACTGTCCCGCCCTTCGATAATTTTCTATTTCTGTCCGCAATCTCGCCGTCGAATATATTTATCGCGGTTTTCTTGTCGCATCCGTTTGTGTCTTAGCGTATAAAATTTGAATATTCCTAATAGCCTTCCGACATTTTCATTCAGAATACGATCTTTAAAATTGGGTATGTGCATGTTGACAAATTTTCTTCGAGTAAGAACGAAGAAGATGGGGAAGAAATGAACAGAAATCGTTCAACTTTTCTTGTGCTTCTTTTTATGAAGGCAACAGTCTGTTACTACTAACAAAATATGGCAGCCAAAGTTTACCAATAACAATTTTTTTCTGGCAGCGTTCATCATTTCATGAGAAACATCTTCATTTGCGTGTAGGCTCCCACAGTCAAATTCAAAACAATATTGACTTTTTAAGAAAGTCGTAAAATATTAAACTTGGGTCGAGTTTTATTTCGCTGCACCATGTCCGCGTATTCTATTATTTTTTATCAATACTAGAAATAACTGGCTTTTCAATTTCCCGTTTTCATTGTGTTCTCTTCATCTTCTTGCGACACAAAAAAAAAGGCTAGCGTGTTCACAAAGAATTTACATCGTCGTATCAATAATGATGATTAACATTGACATTGACCCTCTCGTCGATTGGTTAGAGATGAAATGAACGGTAGAGTATTGTTAGGTGTTTTATAATAATAGCGCAGGTACACGGTTATGAATTTCTTAATTAAAAAAAACTATACTGTCGATGAGAACTTCATCTATTGTGAACATTATCCTAATTTTTCGCTCATCATCGTGTCGTATGCTGGTGATTTGTCAAAGTCTGATTTATAAAAACGGAACACATGATCGGTTTCAAAGTTTCTTCCCATTGCCCGCTCTCAATCAAAGAAGAAACGACGTCAATGTATTTCTCTGTTATCCTCCTGTCTTAATATTTTTGGCACGAAATTATCTATCGCTTTTTTGTCCGCTATTGTCAATTTTTGTGCGTGTAACTCGGATGTAATTTTCGTGTGGCTCAAAGCAACTTTGATTATTAACATAATGCGAAATTAGGAAGTTCTAATGATTCGTGAAGGAATTTTGGGGCATTGAATGATCTATTAATAGTATTTACGCTTCCTTCGAATAATGAGTGAACGATGGTACCGGTACCAGGAAAAATGAGATTTAAGTTTGTTAAATTGAACAAATTTATTGATGAGGGTGAATTCATCTTTTTGTAGGGCATTCACAAAAGGATCAGTTGGAAAGTAGCCCACTCGATCCATCTTCTCATCGATCGTAAGAAAATTTTCAAAGTTGAATTCTGCGGGCTGCCAGAGTGTTAATGTGTGGTGAAAAGGAAGGATGAGAAGGTGTCCGTGTATATTTTCTTTCTCCTCCTTCCTTTTCATGTACATGCCATCTCCTATCGTTGTAACTCATGTTTAGTTACCGCGGTATGTTGCGACGCGTAACGTATCTTATCGAGCTATCAAATTTCAACTTGGCAAAATGTATACATGCCTGTCGCAATGAAGCGCCGGAACTGAACATGAGTAGGTTTGGAAGGGATTGCAAATGAGCTAAATTTTCTTACCGAGGGTTTTCTAAGTTCGCCAAAATTTGTTTAAATAAGATCATATTAAGTTGGTAGAAAATGTTTTTGAATGGTTTGGAGGTCATTTTATGGGATTCTGCATGACTGGAAATCCATAATGAAGCTTACTTGTTTTGCATCAGTGTCGGTAAAAGAGTGTAGTTTTAGGTGGATGCGTTCAACTAGACAAGTCTCTTAGATTGTATACAAAGACGACAAGTGTATTGGAAGGTTGTTAATGATTCTAAAATGGAGGAAGATGATCTCAAGTTCGGCGGTTAAGAAAGAAAAAATGTTTGGGTATCGATCCGAAAAGGTTTGGTCTCCCATAAAGCACGCAAAGCCACTTTTTGATCCGTTGCTGTCCATGTACCCAGCTCACTCTGGGCAATTCTTACTTTCCATTTCTTAAGCAAGGAGCGCCTGGCCTCCTGCTTAACCCGTAGAGTTTCACGGTCTGTCGTCGTCTTCTTTTTTGCGCTCAACACCACAGCTTTCTCCTCAGCAAGGATCTCAACTGGTGGTGAATGTGATAAAACGCAAAGAGCTTCTGTTGAGACAGAGCGGTAGGCGCCTGAGCGCGATCTCCTCCATCTCTCCTCTTCATTGAAGGATCTTCATTGAGTCGGCCCATACTGAAGCACCTATCATATAGGAGAATCGACAAGGCGGTGGCTTCTCTCCGTCTAAGTTCCTCATCAAGCGGCTTAGGTATGCAACTACCTTGCCTGCCTTTTCCGCTGTCATCAAGAAATAGTGCCTAAAGCTCACCGTTGAGTCAGATCAGATGCCCAGGTACTTTATCTTCTGCTTGATCTTGATTTCCACACCGTTCAGGCGAAAGGTGGGTTGACACATTTCAAATATACCGTTGAATGCGACGCACCACAACAGCGGCCCAAGGACCGACCTCTAATGAAAGGTTATGAGCGATGTTAGAGAGAAGCTTCGCAAAGAGAAAAAAACTTGGAAAAGATCATGGGTGATGGACAGCTTCTGTACAGAGGCTGAGCGCTGCTTTGTTTGGGATACACTTGGAGCGAGATGAAGGCTCGACTTGTGTCTAATATTTTGAGATGTGATGGTTTGGTGAGAGACTGGAGCTCCGTACTCGAGAATGGATCAAATGAGGATCGTGAGTGTGCTTCTTTTTGCACTTTAGGTTGGTACCACCTGAAGAGGTGAAGGAAGAGTGCAATGAAGTTGCTAATATTTTCCCTGTAATAATCGTCCCCATATTCTGGATCAAGATATCAGCTCTGGTTTGTCGTTCTGACTTTTTGAGCTCCATCAGCTGGATTTCGTTACAGTTTTATTAAAATGGTTTCTTCTTTCGGAAACAAATGCTACGAAAGGGTTGGAAATTTTCTTGATGATATAACTGTGAATACACAATTACATATCTCTTTGTTCTGTTCTAAGAGGTTTGTAATGCACTCCGAAGTCTTTTTCAAGCCGAAGATCTTCCAAATTTGGTTGAAAGGGCATGGGGATGATTCAAAGGCCTCCCCGCATTAAACTATAAGTCAATGCTATCTTCCCTCGGAGAAAACTAAGATTTAGCTGGGGTGAACTATTCATATACGTAGCCAACTTGTATGAATTTCATGGTCCCTTCAAATAGCTACATTCACTCTCGAGAATTTTTCCATCTTCCAAAAGTATATGAGAGTTCCCCCCCCCCCCTCACAAAAAACCATAAATTATTCAGCGAAGTTCCCCTGTTTGAAAGTACTGGGTTCAATTGAAGAGGATTCAGAAAAGAAACTAACTTCTCACTTTTTTTCAAGAAGAAAAACATGATCTCGTGAATTGTTTTTCAAGGAAAAATTTTTTGGTCCAAAAATCTTTTTTTTCTAGAAGACTCTAATCTGTCGTTAAAAAGAAGAGAACGCTACTTCATGGAAGTAAAGCTCAAACAAATAATCATGAAACTGTGGAGAGACGATTATGTTGTTAGAAGAAATTGGACAAATTGTTAATAACGCGCCTTTTAGAAAGGCGGTCTCGAGAGAAGTTCAGGACGAGATATGGCTATAGAAGAAAACAGATGTAATTTTCAACATTGAGTTTTCCTGGTCTTCTGAATGGCGTACCTACGTGTTCAGAACCGCTTGGATACGCTGACAGCTTCAAACCATTTCCTAAATCTGCTTATGATTCCACAACAGAAAAAACGCTGGTCTCATTTTGAAGGGCTCACTCGTGATATCGCCTCTATTTTATGAACCTGAAGTTTGTGAAGGATGGAATTGACGACAAGGATCCAAATTTTGTGGGACTACGGCTATCAATTTTTCCTGTCGATAAAGTATTGTTGTAAGAGTCAGGAGAGGTAGATGCCTCCCCCTAATCTCTCCCTCTCTAGTTACGCCACTGCTATTTTAACTATTCTAACTCAACTTTCGGCCCTATTGCTTTTTACAATATCACTTACAACTGTTTGTTCCAAATTGATCTAACAATTTATTGCACGAGCTTGACAGACGGCATCACTCGACGAAACTTTGATGTAAAAATATTTCCCAACTGAAAAATATTGCAGTCTTCTCCGATGTATTGAAAATTCTAATTTACCGTTATGTTCTACAAAATAGTACGATTAAGGTCATGTTATCGCGTATTAATTAAATAGTGGCTTCAATTATTTTGAAATCGTATCTTTTTGGTTTACGTCATGTTACATTGTTGTTCATGTGCTGCATGCTCGTAATCCTTATGACTAAAACACTCCTATCGATACAAAGTATCTAAAACGCTGGAAACTGTGTAACACATCTTTTTTCATTCGCTTCGTTAAATGTATTTTTTGACGTTATGTATCGTATATTTTCTTTTATTTATTGGTTGTGGGAACGATTCGGTAGCACGCTAAACGATTAAAGAAATTCGCTAAACCCAGAAAGGAAGCTGTTGTTCCTCCCGTAGCTGAAACAGATATGGCAATGAACATGCCTGACGGTATAAATGAGTATGATGGCAACAACGTTGTTGGTGTTAATGGTTCTTTAAATGGTACGAGTTTGAGGACGGCCCCATCAACTGAGCGGAGGCAGAATGAAGCGTTACAGGTAAGGTCAAAAAGTACAAAATAAGAGCCTCACACTGCTTTAGACAAATTCCTGTATCGCTATCATCATTTTGCCCTTTTGTCGTATACTTAAATAGTTTTGAATACATTTTGTAAGAATCTGTAGAGTACGCGTTCTACTGTATTGGTTTCGCACCTAACTTCGTAATGAGTTGACGGGAATAGAAATTCGAGGTAAATTCTCGATGGGTTAATACGTATTTTGTTGGTTCATTGTGATGAAGTGGTCAGAAAAGAAGGATCTGTCGTGGAAACCAGTTGATCACGCTCGATGTAAGACTATGAGTGAGCGAAAAAAGAATGTACACCTTGAAATACTCAGTTAGCGTGATGAAATCACCATCCAATTCTCGAAGGATGTCGACGAGAGAGGTCTTTGCAGCCTGTGATTTAAACGATCTTTGATGTGAAAAAACTCTTCCGTCATGATTTTTCTTTCGGTTTACTACCAATGAAACGAGACCTTCGGAGGTCAATAAAAGTAAAGCGGTGAATGTTGTCACACAGCCACGTACTCGATGAGTGGCATTCGTAACACGTGAAGTTTAAA
Organism: Aspidiotus destructor; assembly: GCA_035079395.1. Classification (NCBI taxonomy): domain Eukaryota; kingdom Metazoa; phylum Arthropoda; class Insecta; order Hemiptera; family Diaspididae; genus Aspidiotus; species Aspidiotus destructor. The sequence goes on along the minus strand of JAVHKZ010000015.1, from coordinate 21,454,218 downwards.
CAAGACGTGTCGCTTAGATGTGGCTTAGTGAAGATCGCGTGAAGAGTCTTTGAAGCTGCAATCTGCGATGATATTCGCAATTACAGTTCTCTCTGTAAGAAGAACTCGAGCAAATAATGAAATCATTCAAAATTATAGGTTTGACTTCGTCGGTTTTAATTTCACTCTCAAATGATAGTAAGACGCTATGTCGCGAGATATAATCGATCTCCATCTGGTATGGCTGCTTTTGCATTCAAGTTCTGCGTTTTTGGTGTAGAAATGTACAGAAAAATGACGCAGATCATACCTAGATGGACTGCCTGTACTTGTTTTCGTGCATGCTCTTGTGACTGCTGTTTAAATTTTTATGTTCTTAGTGTTCAGAATCACTTCACATTGTATGTTCTTTGTTGATGAGCTGATTATTAGTTGTAGACCTTCTTCAAAATCTGTTTTCAATTTGAGCAATCTTCATTTTATTCTGTGTATTGGGTTCTTTATTTATTATTTTTTTCGCATGCCTCGTTTTTTATACATGTAGTACATTGCCTTCGGATGTGTTTGGTGTGTTTATTATTTTATTCGGTGTAATGGGTGTATTTTTCTTTTGGGTTCCCAAGTAGCAAAATCTCTCAGTGGCGTAGTCAGGAAGAGGGAATATAGAAAATGAGAACAAGAAAAACTTCCCCAATCGCTGAATTCTACCACCTTATTTTCCAAAACTTTCTCAGCTACGCCTCTGGAATATCTTTATGGTTTTTTTCGGCTGATACCTATTTAGACGCTTCCATCTTGAGCTCAAAACTTGTAAATTATGATAAAACTGCATAGATTTATATTTTTTTCTTCAATTGAATTCGCACTTTTCGTTTCCGGGTAGAAACGTTGCTTGAGAAAGTAACGAGAGTAGATGACAGTAATTTTACTTGCTGATGCTACCTGACGCAAACTTTCATCTGGGGATCCAAGATTCACCCAGGGAAGACTAATACTCATATCATTGAAAACACCAAGAGAATATATAAGCGGATACCGTTTCGTACTCTTCTAGGCGATCTAGAATCCTGCCTTTGGTAGCCGAGTGCAGGATAGTATTACTTCTACGGTGTCAAAGTTGTAATTCGAGTTCAAGTAATGTTTTGCAGTCGAGGAGTTTTGGAAGTTATTTGTAGTGAAAGCTTACGTCTAAGCGTTTCTCTATAGAGCGGCCAGTATAAGGCTCCGCATAGGCACTGCAGTCTGTAGACCGCGCATCTTTGGAGGCGGAGTACGATATCCTTGATATTTGAAACATGTTTGATTGATATCAAAGAAAACGCTATTCGGTATCTGTGTCGGTTCAAGACATGAGCGATTCTGTGAGAGGAGCCCAAACCTCAACTTCGACACCATAGAAGTGAATATTCTGCACTCAGCTACCAGAACTAGGTTTTTTAGATCGCCTAGAAGAATACGAAACCATATCCGCTCGCTGTAATGATCTTCTCGGTGTTTCAAATGATATGGGTCAAACCCTTACGAATTGTTTTACTGTATTTCTCCTTTTGAAGATGTTCAGCGTTGTCTGTTCGAAACTATAGTCACGGTGATCATAAAAATTCTAATTTACGTGCCTGAACCGTTTTATTTCTTTCGCACTATGTCGGCTCCTACCATAAGAAGATCGCCTTCCTCTTGAAACTTTAGAGTGTTAGTAATAGATCCAGGGTTGTTGCCGAGGACAGATAATTTGGATTTAGGAGGTATGAACAGAAGTGGAAATGGGAGCTGGATTATGCCTCAGCTCGGCAGAATTGGAAAGAGATTAGAGCGGTGAGCCCAAAGAGGAGGAGGTAGTGGCTTAGGTGGGTGTGCCTAATTCTTAGTCGCGCTGTGGCTTTTTCTTTATGGCGTGAGCAAAGAATTGAAGAGGACCAGAAGTAGGAGATTTCTTAAGTGAGATTCAGAGAACCGAAGGTTGTATTATGATGAGATGATCAGAAAGTACCATCCTAAGTCATAGGCTGAAGGGAGGGGGAACAGTGATTGAAGAGAAGAGCAGGGCTTGCCTGATAGTTCCATCCAGAGGAAGCAAACAGAGAAGATGTTAAGGCGTGCAGAAAGATGAGAATGCGCTGAATGACAGGGTTGGTAGAGTAGGAGTCTTGCATGACTTGGAGAAAGAAAAGAGATGAAGAAAGTAGTGAGGCAGAAATACATGACAGATAGTTCAGGTATAGAGGAGCGCAACTCGGCTATAACCTGCAGTTTTGAAAGTCGAGTCGAACCAATCTGTTTCGAACAGATTATGGGACGAGAAAACCATTAGCAATAATGGTTCTGAATTTTCTGTTGTAGATTACATTAAACGATTTCGGTAATTTAACCAGGTCTTGGCGAATATGATGGATCGTGGATATCCAGAGAAAAAAATGAGTGGATAAAAGAAGATGAGGCCTAAATTTGACATAATTGTCTACGTGGGATTCTAATGAAAGAAGTAGTGAGTTTTGAGAAGGGAGGTTTTGAAAAAAGATAGTCAGAGAAACTGGGTTATAGACGCAAGAAAGTTGTCGGTAAGGGATAATGAGAGGTCTTCTGCTGGACACCGGGGGCTGAACGCAGTAGATTGTGTGATTTCAGGGCGATTTATTTGCCTGTCTGTAGATCGAGGACCCGTATATTGTAGTTGAAAGCTAACTAGAGAAATGTGTGACTGAAGGAGGAGCTTGCGATTGCAACCAGGGTGAGTGTGGTATAAGTGTGAAAGGAGTATTTTGAATCGAAAATGAGGCCAAGGAAATTGGTGAAGGATCAAAAGGTGATCTGGAAGTTCTGGCGCAGTGGCTTAGATAGGCGGAGGGGTTGAGTGGATATATCCCTCCCTACGTAATTTTTCAGTGTCTTTCTTCCGTGCAATGCAAAGATTTTGTCTACTTTTTGCGTAAATTGAGAAAAATTCTAGGGAATCCCCCCCCCTCCATGGAACTCCCCTCCCCATGAGAAAATCCTCTTTGCCACTGTTCTGGAGGAAGATTTGAGGAGAGGAGAAAAGACGTAAGTGACTTACGTAATATAAAGGGAGGGAGGCCCAACGAAATGATCTAAATTTTTCACTTGAGTTTTTCGTTCACCTACAACCTCCCTCCTCTAATATTACCCTCTCCAGTAAGAAAAGTGTCTCTCTTATGTAATATAAGTAGTACTCACGATTTGAAACCTGAGATGCTTAGCATCATGTACCCGATGTGAGAAAATGATGTTTGGCATCAATCCGTGAACTTCTGATTGGTTGTTCAAAGCCATTGATGCCAAGCATCTTTTTCACGCAGCAGGTCACATCCGTAACCGCCATTTTCCAAAGACCTGACACAATTCTACCGATGTATGAATAACGATCAAGAGAAAGGTATCTCTCGTACGTGTAACTGAGGTACTTTTCCCTTGATCGACTCAATGTTATAAAAGATCGTATTATTCCCCCCTAACGACCAGGAGAAAAGTATCTCTCAAGTCCGTGAGTTGAGTGCTTTTCTCTTAAGCACAAGAAATCCGTACTTGACTGAAAATTCGTAGAAAAATCTGTATTTTTTTCGAGGAGCGAAAATCCGTAGATCTGACAGCACTGCAGTAGCTAGGGACGTTGCGAAGGCTATACTATAGAAGATTGCCAACAATGGCCAGCTGCCCAAATTTTTTGCCCCATGATTGCCAGTTCTAGTATCTGGTAAGTAGAGGAGAGGAAGTTTCCCTGTTCTGGTTGATCTGGATTTTCCAAACTTTCCTCTTAATATTAGACATGTTTCGTTTCTTCACTAACTCACTCACCCCGATTCAACTATTCGCCAGTTCTAGATTTTCTATGACGCTACTTTCATTCCAGTTTCAATACGACGCCTCAATTTGCTATAAATTAGATAAATATCGTTTATTCTCGTTCTTGAAATCACGTTGTAAATATATTCTTTGTAAACGCAATGATGCCGATAGGTAGTTTATGTTGCTGCTTTTATACAATTGCACAATTCTACAAATTTGTAAAGCGTGAGTTGAAACCTCCTTTGTGTAAATAACGTGATGAGAAGTCGAAAAGTTGAATCTGATCTGGGTAATGTATAGAAGAATTCACGTCCGATTAGAAGTATGAATATGAAAATTCAAATTGATGACTGATCATTAGTGTGGTTAACAATAATCTTCACTTGCGTGGATTTAACTTTTCAGTTCCTCATTCCCATGATTGAGTCTTAAGTTTCTTTTCCTCGAATGAATCTGATTCACTAAGTTGAATGTCGTCGTCAGATTTCTTTTCTTCATTGTATTTCATTAGGCTAGAGCAGCGCATTTTTCAAGCAGCTACCATTTTTTAACGATAATTGAACTGAATTTAATTTTTTGTCTATGTAAGGTGCCGGCGGCATCTCTTACATGTTTGTCCGTACTCCGTCATCCCAATTCCATGGTTTTGTTTAAAAACGCGAATTAGTGATTACTGATCTCATAAAAAAGGCGATAGCGAAAATGCAAGTCGACAGATTCCACAAAATTCGTAACCACCATTCATCACCCGATAAGTCATTAATGATGACGAGAAATATAATGATTAATGACTCATTATGCTTCTCGCGTATGTTCCATCAAAAGCAGGCACATGCCAAGCTGCTGTCATCATTTCCGTGGTATCTTGATTTCGATTCCTCTTGCATGACAACATCGATGTACGCTGAAACGTTAACATCAAGTCTATTCCTTGTCAGATTATATAAGGTTCTATCACCGATTTCTCACTTCCCTGTCTCTCATTTCTGTGACACTTGCTCTTCTTTACATCCACGGAAATGAGGTTCTAGAACTCGAAAATGATATAATTTGACCAAAACTCACAAGAAGCAGATATTTGAGCAATGACGACGTAAAAAGTAGATAGCAGAGCGTTTGCGAGGAAAAAATTGTTATGATCCTGCCATAGATAATGGAGAACAATAATTTTTTTGATTCCCACATTATTGCGCTAGATGAATATGAAATACCAAAATTTTCTATTTTCCAAACTTATTTTCTACTTCGATAGTATACCGATTTTTCTTTCTTTTTAGCTCAAGTTCAGAAATTTCAGTTGTTTTCTCATTCTTACGCTACTCATTCCCATCAACTTTCATTCCCGTATCACACTTCTCAAAAAAAAAGGGTCTGTACATCAAAAACAAGAAATTTCTTAAAGATGGCATAGTGCGCAGTTTTTGACATGTTTCATGTCTTTTCTGACTCCTTATACACTATTGAAAATTCGTGAGTACCACTCTCCCTCTCTCTCTCTCTCTTTCTCTTTCTCTTTCATAAAGGACTTGGAAAATCCTCATCCTCGAGAAACACCTGGGAGGAGGTGATTGAGAAATCTGCGAGTACCACTCTCCCTTTCTTCTTGAAAATAAAAAAATTGAATCAAATTGAAAAAAAAATAATGAATAAATACCTGGGAGGTGATTGAGAAATCTGCGACTACCACCTTTACTTTTTTTTTGAAAATGAAAAAAATGAAATAAAAAAAAAATAATAATAAAAAGAAAAAAAAAAATGTAAAAAATATCTGGGAGGTGATCGAGAAATCTGCGAGTACCACCTTTACTCTTTTTCTGAAAAAAAAAAAATAAAGAATGATAATTAAATCATAAAAATGAAGCAAAATAGAAAAATAATAATAATAAAAAAGAAAATACCTGGGAGGTGATTTAGAAATCTGCGAGTACCACCTCTACTCTTTTTCTGAAAAAAAAAAAAAAATATTTATATAAAAATGAAAAAAAAAAAATGAAAGATGAAAAATACCTGGGAGGTGATTAAGGAATCTGCGAGTACCACCCTTACTCTTTTTCTGAAAGAAAAAAAAATAATAATAAATAAAATGAAAAAAAAATTAAAAAAATAAAAAAATTAAATGAAAAAAAAATTAAAAAATACCTGGGAGGTGATTAAGAAATCTGCGAGTACCACCATTACTCTTTTCCTGAAAGAAAAAAAAATGATAATAAATGAAATGAAAAAAAAATTAAAAAATACCTGGGAGGTGATTGAGAAATCTGCGAGTACCACCATTACTCCTTTCCTGAAAGAAAAAAAAATGATAATAAATAAAATGAAAAAAAAATAATAATAATAAAAAAATAAAATTAAAAAAAAAAAAAATGCCTGGGAGGTGATTAAGAAATCTGCGAGTACCACCATTACTCTTTTCCTGAAAGAAAAAAAATTATAATAAATGAAATGAAAAAAAAATAAAATAAATAAAAAAATAAAATGAAAAAAAGATTAAAAAATACCTGGGAGGTGATTAAAAAATCTGTGAGTACCATCCTTACTCTTTTCCTGAAAGAAAAAAAATGATGATAAATAGAATGAAAAAGAATAAATAAATAAAAAAATACAATGAAAAAAAGATTAAAAAATACCTGGGAGGTGATTAAGAAATCTGCGAGTACCACCTTTAAGTACTCTTTTTCTGAAAAAGAAAAAATGAAAATGAAATGAAAAAAAAAAAGAAATGAAAAAGTAGAATAAAATAAAATAAAAAATACCTGGGAGGTGATTGAGAAATTTGCGAGTACCATCCTTCTCATACTATCTGTAGTACATTTGTAATGGACTTGGAAAAATTTTGGGTGAGGTTAGGTTTAAAGACTTGTAAAAAATTATTATACCTGGTGGGTGATTGAAAAATCTTCGTACTACCCCTTTACTCTTCTTCTTTATACTAGGTGTCTTTATAATATAGTTTGTAAAACACTATAAAGTAGCCCTTCATATATTTTCATGGCTTATCTTAATATAATGAAAAGGCGGAAGCTAGATTCGTACCTTGCTAAGAGAACTCTGAGGGCCATTTAGCTTGTGACGTCATAGGTTCGGTGACGTCATAAGTCGTTAATCCTGGTCCGCTTACAACATCTGAAACATACCGAGGCCCAGTAATCTCATCAGCCTGAAATATACTGAAGTAGACTTACACTAGACCAAGAAGGCTCATTAGCCTGAAATATTCCAAAGTAGACTTATACTACATCAAGCGAGTGTGCCGCTCTAAAGACTTAGCCTAGAACTCTCAAATATTTATGTCTCGCATTATCCACAACATATCTGATCGGGCAAAATTTCAATAACTTTTTCCCCTGTTTATATACTGGGTTTATACTGGCTTTATGATAGCTATATACTATCTTTCCGAGTGCCCCCCCCTTCACCCTAGGTAGACTTATACTAGACCAAGAAACGGTCCCAGAAAGCAGTCAGCTTAAAATACTCCAAAGTAGACTTATTCTAGAACAAGAAGCTGGGAATTTTCGAAATTTTCGAACGATGAAGAGCTTAAGACGACTGACGAAAAGACGTGAATTATGACCTTTATATTTTTGGCATCGCCAAGGAATCCTTCCTCTTTTCTTCATTCGTTTCAAAAATATTCGAGATGGTTTGTTTTTGATGTGAAAATTCAATTTTCGATTACTCACAACAATATTATTCGCCTTGAAAAAGAAGAAGGAAATTTCAGATAGATCCCCTTCTTCTTCTCTCGTTGTGAAGTTTGGGTTTAAATTTCTAGTTTTGTCGTAATCGGAAAACTTCCCTGAAACAAATAGAGACGTAGTTCATTTTTCACGATCATAAAAGTTGTTCCATTCGTCTATCAAAGAGTATTTTCCTATAGAGCCGAGTGTCGGCTCAGAAGTTTCTCGGAGTAGGGGTAAAGGAGTTGATAAACTTTTCAAACTGGAATCCTGTTCCAAAGAAAGCGGTTTGCTGTAGTTCGTGCCTCAAAACGTGTGGTCAATTTCATTATTACTTGTATGAAAACTTTAAAGAAAAGTCGTCTGAATCGGTGAAAAAGCTTCTCAAGGTTGTTCACTCTTCTCGTAAGTACGTCACTCGATCTTATTGTTGTTTGTAACTCGAGCTCTTATTCTGATATCCCGCTTTGAGCACAAATCTTCAATACTAGCTCAACAACGGAAATTACGCGAGACAAGGCTACCTAATTTCATCTTTCGCCCCTTCTCTTCCCTTAAGCGGATTGTAAATGACTCACCAGCTCGAATTTTCGAGAAATACGAGAATTTAAATTTTATTCGTGTGATTTAGAAGAAAAAACTGATGGGAATCATTGGACCATTTGATTTTTCTATGTAAATAAGTACACTTCTTTATTTAAGTATTATGAAAATAATCGTATCCTCGCCATCGTGAAACCGCACTATTCGTTATTGACTGCGTCAGTAAAATACGTACGTACTTCATTAAGATATTTTATTTTCTACGGAGGTTTGATTATTTTTATTTATTTACAGTTTGAAAAGGAAATCTTGACAAGGGACGTCGAAACAGGTGGTTACATGAGTAAAAATTCGAAAAGGAGAGTACTACAAATGCTGTCGCACATCATCGTACAGGCCTTCACATTGACGTTTTTGGCTGAATGGGGAGACCGATCTCAAATCTCTACTATGGCTTTAGCTATCAAAGATGTAAGTAATCCGTGTATATTATTTTTCTTCCCGCAGAATAGTAAAGAATGAGAAGGAGAAGAAAAAATCAAAATACGATACCAGTGCTTATCTGTTTTCTCTTCAAACAAAATGTAACATGCACAACTCTTCATATAATGAAGCTGTACGAGTGCTGAGGAGTCGAAAAAAATCGTAGCCTAATTCGGATACCGAATCTGAAAAATTATAAAACTAAGAAATCGAACAGTAATTCTACTAGTAGTAGAATTTCTCTATCGTTCTTGTTCTTAAAATCCTGCAGGCCTACTAAATAAGGTTTTTACGTTATAATTCTACGAAGATACTCTCAACTTTGATTTCGATAATGATGACAACGAGAAGAATGAATTCAAACGGAAAATTTTAGAGGTTATTAATGTTAAAACGGATAGAAATCACTTCTCGCTATTGCTAATCTCTTTTTCTTCCCAGTTTTTGCTTGCTTACGTTTACGATTTTATAACTTACGACTCGTATTTGTATTCTTGTAATCTTCGTACGTCAATAAGATCAGTTCATATTCTGTTTGCTCGATAATGGTATCGACGAATACTGAAAGCTTGCGAATTATAAACTAATCAATTATTCTGGTAGAAAGGCGTCTCTGTTCAATTCCTCCATAAGAAGTTAGGTAGCAAAGTCGATTAAAGGTTGAAACTTTCTTCGAAGACTTTGCGAACTCCTTGTGCTTTTAAAGTTGATTGAAAGGATCCTTTGGTGAAACGCTTTGTTAAACAATTCATCGTCATTGAATGACTTGACGCAATGCAATCAGAAGATTGCGTTCGAGAAACTGCACTAGAGCGAACTTAGAAGTGTAAATGATTTTTGCTCTGATTGGAAAACGGTCAAAGTAATTATTTGTTCTGGCGAGCTAAGATTGAAATTCGCTAGTTTATACGGATAAAGTTTAATACTGCCTCATCTCAATAGTAAATATTTTCAGAATCTCGTTTACAATATTCTTCAAATTATGTTCGTTTTCCCTCTGTGTAAAAGATCTTGAGAAGCAAAAATTGGAACCATTGAACTTTGAAACGTATTCTCGACATCGAAGTAAACAAATATAAGTGCAAGCACTCGAAGAGAATCGTCGGACTCACGTACCGCGGATATACGAGTGTTCTGGCCCGTAGTTCGGTATCTTGAAGGCAGATTGCATCGCACTAGGGTATTAAGAAATAATAATCTTCATGTTTTGAATCTTTCGTTTTCTTTGTCTCGTTCTGAATCAATTCGACTGTTGTAATTTTTAGGAGAATGCGTGCTAAGTTCTTGTCTGAGATGATGAGTGCCTCTCACTCGTTTATGAGCTCTCGACTGTAAATACAGGCCTGCCAACTGATCACACTTCTAGTGCCTCGGTCCTCATCTTTTTACTCTTGAGTTAATTTTGAGAATTCGCAATCTTCCTGAGTCACCTTCTTCTCCACCAGCGATAAATTATCACAACTCTCGCCTATCCTCGAAATTTTTCGAAGTTTCTCCTGCGTATGGGTTAAGAGCTAGAAAATTTTACCTCCCTTCTCTAAGGCGTCCGGAATACAATACTTCTCCGAGTCCCATCAGCAGCCTTTGTCCTTCACTCCGAAAAACTTTTGTGATCTTGAGCTGATATTTCTTGTCATTGCTCTCACGCCTATAGATAATGATATAAATATGCGATGCTCTCCTCCAACTAGACTCGGAATCGCCTTCTTCTGGTAGTGCGCAGATATAGAAGTCAGTGACTGGGATTTTAATGTAAAATTCTGTCGTCTGGTCCACCAATCCTTCGAGATGAATTACGACGCTGTTGGGAAATAATCAACCGCTCATTTTGTAGAGAATTGCGGGATCGTAAAATCAGAACTTTTCCCCTGGAAGATAGACTGAATTATTAGGTAGAGGCATTACCGTTCCTTTTCTTTTTTCCTTCAGAGAAAAGAAATACAAATCATTATTTGAAAAGGCAAGCCGTCGAGTGTGAAAATTATTGTAGAAGCGAATGGATTCGTCGGAGAAACCTGAAGCCGTGTGTATGTTTTTATCAGATTTGAAGAGTTTTTCTTCGTTATAAAACAAGTTTCTTCGACAGAATCAAGGAAACCCAGTACGCATTCACGTAGGTTAAAAATAAGCATGTACACGTGTCTTCGTTCATAATCGTATTGATAATATTATCGATATCAGTTTGCTGTTAAGAAAACTCAAGTTCAAGATGAACTTGTGCTCTTTATTTCGATAAAGTTGAAGACATCAAATTATAAAGCAGATGAATGTACATCCTCTCATTAGACTGCCGTACCACGGCTCATTATTCGTCACCTCCGCGCATACGTCCTCAATTTTTCCCCGAAAATCAAGGAAATCGAAATTCACTTGCTACGATTATGTAAAAATTTTGCTTGCTAATGTGGAAATTTTAAATTATTCTTCTTTATTTGTTCGCAGGACAAACTGGGTATCACAATAGGTGGTATTGCTGGTCATAGTATTTGTACAGGAGTGGCTGTGATAGGCGGTAGATTTATCGCCCAAAAAATTTCCGTGAAAACAGGTTCGTTAAATTTACTATCCACTCTTGGCATTAATCTGCTTGCATAATATGAGGGGGGGAATCCTGGAAGTTTCAACTTGTTCAAAAATCATCAACTGGTAACACCAGATTATATAATTGATAAAGCTGATAGATTATTACGTGAAGATGCAAAGGAGCCTGTGAAAAAGAAGAGGGGGTGGATTTTAGACTTTTTCTATACGAAAACTTTGTTAGGAAGTAGAGAATGTAAGATGTTCTGATTTTCTTGGAGAGAGTTGTTATAAAAGTGGATGTGAGGATGTTGAAGAAGGAGGAGAATGAAAGCTTGAGACGATTCTAAGACGCGACTATGAGTGGCTTGTGGTACATGTTTCTGGTTAGAGTTCTTTTTTCGCGACTATATTAGTGAGGTTGAGAATGACCAAAGAAGACAAGAATTTACTCTTCGATGTTTTCGAAAATGAGTTCCATGAGTTTCGCTTAACCAAGTCGATCTCCTTGTTATGTCTTCTGAGCAACCGCCCAAACAGCCGCGCCGAGATGTGTGAACTTTTGTGACGAGGATGAAACAGCGCTAGACGATAGTTCAAAGAGTACAGGTCTTTTGTAGATTAGAGAGAGGAAAGGAGAACGAATTTACAGGAGAGGAAAATAAAGAGGTAAGTGAGGCAAGAGTTTTTGGCAGATAATTAGAGGCCGAGCTTTCCACACGGACGAACGTAGTTTCTCCATTAATAAAGAAGGTGGGCCTAGCCAGTTTTGGTACTCGATACTTGTTACGGAAGGGAAAATCGTTAGCGATGATGGACTTGATATGTCTAATGTAGATTAGGTTTAGGCGTCGTGGAAATCCATGGTAAAGAAGAGAAGATAGGAAGATGAGACGTAAATTTGATATGGTCGTCTCCATAGGATTCTAATGAAAGAAGTAGTGGATTTTGAGAACGGAGGGAGGAAAGAAAGATAGAGAATGAGGTGAGTGGGTTATAGACGCAAGGAAGTTGTCGGTAAGCGATAATCAGCGGTTGAGAAAAAATCCTGTTCTTTTTTGATCGGTTGTAGGCTTTTTTTGTTGCGTATTTTACCCCTATGTCCAAGATTTGGATTCATCTGAGGGAACATTTGGAGCTTCTGTGAATCCTCGAACCTCGTTGTCCTATGTTCATACCCGTGAATTTTCCGAAAAAACCCAAGATATAATTTCCTTCTTTCAATCCTCAGTTAGTGTTGGCTAGTTTATCCTACAGTTTTATCTGGTGGCCATCGGCAATCATCAAATCCAAGTACACATTGAGGTTTATTACTATACGAACCTATCATCACGGACACCCTCGACATCTTCCAACTCCTTATCCTACAAACTTGGACAAGAAAAATCTAAAATATCATTCGATACCCAACTGGAAGAACTGCTCCCCTATAATCTCCCTATAACTAAACAAGAACTCCAATCCACCATCAAGAAAAATCTAAAAAATGCTGCTCCTAGATCCGACAGCATCCACGCAGCCGCATGCTCAAAAATCTTCATCCCAATTCGTTTCCCTGCCTCCTTTTGCTTTTCAACTCCATCTTCTCTCTCAACTTCTACCCGCCTTCCTGGAAGACCGTCATCATCCACCCCATCCTAAAATATAACGCGGACCCCCCCTTCCCGCCTCCTACCGCCCTGTAGCCTTATCAAGTGTCCTCGGCAAACTTTTCCAAAAATTTTAAACAAGAGACCTCTCTGGTACCTTGAATCCAATAACCTCATTTCACCCTTCCAATACGGCTTCAGAAAAGGACGAAAAACCTCCCGACCATTTCTCGAGCACCAATCACTAACTAAATACTCGTATCTACTCAAATTTTCCCTGTACTTCATCTTTTTTGACCTTCAGGAAGTCCGTATCCAAAACACTACCTCCTCTCCTCTCCCAGTTCAAAACGGTGTCCTCCGAGGAGAAGTCTTCAGCGTTGTACTCTTCATTTTAGCCATTAATGACGTAACTAAACTAGTCAAATTCCCCTTCATCCAAAGATTTAAACTCAATAACTACTTGGACATCGAAAACCAACTTCAAATTTTCTCCTAAAACCTACTTGGTCCTTTTCGAAAAAGAAACCTCATACCATCACTCCAACCCTTATATCTCCTAAATTTTCTCGGTCTCCACTTCGATCGAAAACTTACATGGACTCCCCATATCAAAATTCAAGCAAAATGCACTCAAGCCCTAAACATAATAAAATTTCTATCTCACTCTTTCAAAGGCTGCAACAGAAAACTCCTCTTACTCATCTACAAAAGTCTTATCCGTTCAAGATCATGGTTCCCCAATCTACAATCTTGCCAGCAAAACTGTCCTCACTTCAAATTTACACTATACAAACTTCCGCCCTCAGGATGGCCCTGGGTGCCTACCACACAAGCCCAAAATTGAATTTGGGCGCAGAATCCAGTGAACCTCCCCTTTCCTATCGTAGACTCATCCTAACCTCCAATTTTTTATAATCCGTATCTCAAGACCCTGACCTACCAATTTTCTACTCTATCTCCCATCAATATCCCACCTCTTCATTGGCTTCCAATGAACATATCCTCCTCCAATTCAATAACTCCCTGGAAATCCCTTTCAATGCAAACCCCTTACCCCCCATAAACATCACCACTCCTCCTTGGACTTGCCACCACCAAACATACGACTCGATCCCACTGGATTGCCCAAACCAGAACTCTATCATCATCCAAAATATCAATCTTTTAATCAGGGATCACCTCAATTCTTCTATTTGCTTTTCGAACGGGTCTAAATCTAACAACCGAGCATCTTATGCATTCTTCGTAAATGGTTCCATGACTTCCCACCGTATTCACAACATCGCATCGATATTCACTGCTGAACTCATGGGTATATTTTCTTGTCCATCCCACCTCACACATTTTCACCCAAATAACAACTTTTTCCTCCTGACCGACTCTCTTACTTCACTCCACTCCATCTCCGATCTTCACAACTTACACTCTCTCATACAACGGATCCAACTCACGCTTCTCATTCTCCGATTTATCAACTCTCGCACCACTTTCATCTGGATTCCCGGTCACATCAATTATCCTGATCACGATAAAGTTGACCTAGCTACAAAACAAGCCTGTTCCCTTCCAAGAATTACAGATAAGTCCCCTATACCTGCTTCAGATTACAAAATTCACTTTCGCTCCCTGATTCTTGACAAATGGAAACCTCACTGGAAACTCCAAACCCTAAATAAACTTTTGTCCATGTAATAATCCCCAGTCCCCTGGTCCACCTCCAACAGACCCCTCAGACGGGAAGAATTCATTCTCACCCGACTAAGAATTGGTCGCACGCGAATCACCCACTTCCACCTTATATACCCCAACATTCTACTACCTCCATCCTGCCCTTACTGCCACGATCCCTAAACTGTCCAACATTCTTTTTCATGCCCCCAACTTTCATCTCGCCGTTCTTTCTTTAACGTCCTCTCTTCCTATAACCAGGCTCTAAAGAACAACCATGAGACCGCATCCTTGTCCCTTCAATATTTACGACAAACTCATTTCTATCGACACATCTAAACTCTTTATACTCTGTTTACGAAGTCAATCCTTATCTCTAATATACGTATCCTTGATTCTGTTTCTAATTGTAAGATGTTCACCAAATTTTAATTAATACCAAACTGTACTGTTCCGTCGAGCACATCGCCCTCAGATTAGCTAAACTGCTCGTAAATAAATAGAAAAATAAGAACCTTGTGTTTTTCGTAAGCTATTCTATGAAATATCTACACGAAATGTATTCATGATTTGTTTCGATTCTGTTACAGTTACCATTATCGGAGGATTTGTATTCATTTTATTCGCCTTAATTACATTATTTTTGGAGAGCAGCCAAGTACCGAGCGTGTGATAAGAAAGTGCAGTATATTTGAAACAAATTATATTATATATTAATGCATAAGCGGTATTTCGTTGCCGTTGCTGTTGTCTTTTTATTTTCTCTCTATCTCGATGTTTTTATTGTTGTCGTCATTGTTCGTCTCTCCGCGGTAATACGATCGTTTTCAACTTACAAAGTTTGATTTGTTTTTATACCTATATAAGAGAACAATACACTTTGTTCGGATACCTCCTAATTATAATTTCATTAGAGCTTTCATAGAAGTAAGTTATACATTGTACAAATTTTCTAAATTTTCATGATCGAATGATGTGGCGAGCGAAGTTATACAAATAGCAATTTTTCAGCGATGAATGTTCGTCGACAGGATTCTTAAGGTACCTATTTAAATTTTATGGTTCTGTCGTGAAGCTCTGATACGCTCTCAGGTATCGTGTAAACTACAATTCGTTTTATTTAAGGAACAATCTTCAGATAAGTTACGATAATGGTACTTATTAAACATTTAAGTCTAGGCAAAATAATTTGTATTAGATTTTTTCGTCACCACAAGATTATGTACAATTGTGAGTCTTCATCGTTTATTCGTCTATTTATTTAATTTTCGATTCTATGGTAAGAAAATGATAAGAGGTACTTCGAATTTTTGTGCCATTTTCGTTTTTTTTTTTTGAATTCTCACTAAAGGATTTTCCGTCTCATTTGTGCTTAGTCGAACGTACTATTTGGAGGCTCTATTTTGTAACGAATTGTCATTGTCAATAAAGAATCAACTTTTTTGTTTTATTTATATTTATGTGTATACTGTATATGTAAATTTGTGCAAACTCAGTTGTCTCTCTTTTCTACGGTTGTGCAAGAGCCTATCAGAACTGATGTTAGATGAAATAATTTTAAAATTCTGTATAAAGTCTTAGTGACTGAAATATCATTTTTAGCGACGTATGATAATAATCTGGATGGAAAAAATAATCGAAGGATTTCAGAATTTTAAAATGATATTGATCTTCTGCGGTCAACTGTTGATGTTAGACCAAAGTATTTTTCCAAAATATCTGACAAATTTATATTTGTCTCATCGCTTATAGTCATGCTTGTTCCTTCCACAGTTTTTTTTTTCTATGTACTACAATAAAAGAAGACAAATGATTTATAAAATGAAACTCAGTACGAAGAATCAAGAATAATCAAACAAAGCTTGTACCAATTAATCGATGAGCTGATACTAAAACTCACAACTTATGGATTAACTTCATTGATTTTATATCATTTTAGTGCCTTGTAATCTTGAGTAAAAACACCGATTAGGCAAATCTGCAAACAAACTATAGTTAAAGAAGTGTATTCTGTATCAACGATCTTCTTTGTTTTCTTTTTATTTTATTATAAATGAAGTAGTTACATAAATGCTAGGTGATCGGAAGAGATCCTAGGTAAATAGTACGATGAAAAAGAAAAACAAACTATTTTAATAGAGGATGGTACGGAAAGGACATAAACACTTAAACAAATGTTATTTGAACCAAGAGAAATCATACAAAAATTCAATAAATTATTAAAATTGAATAATAATATTTCCCCTGACGAAAAAGTTGATGGGCACACGATGCATAGGTAGATAATTGAAATTCTGTGCCAGAATAACAGGAACTTCATTTTGTCCTCTCCGATTTTAGAACATGGAATTACTGAATAATTAATTCATCATGAAGATCAACAATTACAAATTAAAAGGTGATTAGACAGTTTTGCTTGAAATTCTGTTTATTGATTGAGAACTACGGTTCCATCTGATAGGTATTTTAATTCTTGAGTTTACCAACTAAATTCTCGTGGAATTAGTTATTGTCTCTTCCGTCTTCTGCTAGAAAAATTTGAATGTTTGGTAATTACATATTGGTCATCGAAAATTCTTTCGGTCGCGAATTATACATGAGAAGTTGTATTGGCGAAAAATTCGATTTCAATGATCTCTAGGAACAAATTAAAAAAAAAAAGAAAGGTAATCAGCGTCCATTTTTCGGGACATCAATATCAATCTGTTAAATTAGATAGAGAAGTCTCACCTCTGAACGTAAGATTAATTCTATTTCGTTCCGGAATATTTAGCGAAAAGAAGATCCTTCCAAAACAAGTATCTATCGTAGAATAACTTTTCTTCCATGACGTCTTTATCGGTTTTTATGCGTAAATATTCAAACTTTTCGGGTGTAAATGGCTTCCAAACTTTCGTCTCTCCGTTTGGATCCCTGCGGAAAGCAAATGACTAATATTAAAAAAAGAAACACGAACACGTGGGGCATTCCACTGTAGGCTCAACGCAAAATCTAGGTGAACAAAAATCAAAAAATGACAAAACAAAAAAAAAATTTTTCTGGCGAAGCCAAATAAATAAAGATCATGTTTCATGTCCTCTATAAGGTAGCAAGCTCCACTCGTTCGGCCCCCTTCTTTGTCAAGTATGTCTCCTGAAGAATAGTTTACGCTGATGGCTTTAGAGGAAGTATTAGTCCAGTATGCCAGAGATCTAGCCTAGCTATAAACTCCAAAGCTTCTTCTTGGGATAAGCCTATGGTATAAAGGAGCTTATTATAGCTTCGGCCTGAAGTATACAGGGTTCCTAAACCTAGTATAAAGCTACTATAAGCCTAGTTTACCAGTAGTTGATCAAGATAGGGTCAGAACGCACGCGCACACGCACGCAAATTTTCAAAAAAAGGTAGGGCTCAGAGGGTAACCGATAGAAAAAAAGTCCCAAGGTCATCTGCACGCACGCGTTACGTGTTACACGCACGCAAATTTTCAAATGAGGGTAGGGTCAGAACAAAGACATGAAACAATAGCCAAATGAATAAAGATCATGTTTTATGTCTTTCTTAGTAGCTAATGGCGTTTGGGGCACTCACTCGCTCCTCTCGCTCACCACTTTCCTTTGTCTAGTATAGGAAATTATGGCCTCACGAACTTATGACGAAATCAAACTTATGAGGTCATCAACCTATGACGTCACCAAGCTTATGACGTCGCCAACTTATAACGTCATCAACTTATGACGTTATCGACTTATAACGTCACCAAACCTATGACGTCATCGACTCATGATGTTACCAAACTTATGACCTCATTGACCCATGACGTCACCAAACTTATGACGTCATCAACTTATAACGTCACCAAAACCTATGACGTTACTAAACTTATGACGTCTCAAACTTACAAAGTCACCAAACCTACGACGTCATCAAACTTATGACGTCATCAATTTATGACGTTATTGACTTCTGACTAATGACGTTATTGACTTATAACATCACCAAACCTATGACGTCACCAAACTCATGACGTCATTGACCAATGATATCACCAAACTCATGATGTGATTGACCTATGACGTCACCAAACTTACAAAGTCACCAAACTTATGACGCCATCGACTTATGACGTCACCAAACTCATGATGTGATTGACCTATGACGTCACCAAACTTACAAAGTCACCAAACTTATGACGCCATCGACTTATGACGTCACCAAACTTATGACGTCATCAATTTATGACGTTATCAACTTCTGACTCATGACGTTATTGACTTATAACATCACCAAACCTATGACGTCACCAAACTCATGATGTCATTGACCTATGACGTCACCAAACGTATAACACCATCGACTTATGACGTCACCAAACCTATGATGTCATCAAACCTATAATGTCATCAAACCTATGACGTCATCAATCTATGACATCATTAATCTATGATGTCACCAAACGTATGACGTCATCAACCTATGACGTCCCCAAACTAATTGTGTCATCAAACCTATGACGTCACCAAAATTATGACGTCATCAACTTATGACGTTATCGACCATTGACCAATGACGTTATCGACTTATGACGTCACCAAATCTAGGACGTCATTGTCTCATGACGTCACCAAACTTATGACGTCATCGACCCATGATGTCATTGACTTATGACGTCAAAAAACTTACAAAGTCACCAAACTTATGACGTCATCAACCTATGACGTTATTGATTTATGACGTTATTGACCATTGACTTATGACGTTATTGACTCATGACGTCATCAGACTTATGACGTTGCCGAACTTATTACATCACCAAACTTATGACATCACCAAATTAGGACGTCAACAAACTTATGACGATACTAGACCTAAAAAAATGTGAAATTTATACATGATATTGTTTGAATAAAAAAGAAGAAAAATTCGGCTCTAAATATCACTAGTTTATTGATGATGAAAGAGACCGACGTTTTGTTGCTCACGCAACTAGGACATGACGTCACAAGCTAATAGCTTCATGATGGTTCTCAGCCTTTTCAAGCCTAGTATAAATCTAGCCTAGGCCTTTTCATTATAATAGGATAAGATAGAAACTACGGAGGAGGAGGGGGCTCCTTGGACTCGGACTTGCAGATTTCAGAATCACTCCTGAGAAAGCCAAGCTAAACTACCAAGCCTCGGACTCAGACTCAAACTCGCAAATTTCAGAATCACTCCTGTGAAAATTTTCAAGTCCCTTTCGAGAAGGGAGGGGGGGATTCCTTGGAGTCGGACTCACAGATTTGAGAATCATTGCTACAGTGAAAATTCTCATAAGGATGAGACCAGAGCAAAGACATGAAACTTGTCAGAAAACGTCCGCCGCTCAGCAAAACTCAGAGGTCAAACCTATCATACATAGCTTGGAGGTCGGTGTAGCCCCTCTAGTAACCTAGATAATTGAGCAATTCTTCAATTGGTGTAGCCCCTTCACTGAGCCACATGTGCAACTCTTCAAACACCATAAGACTCCAAACACTCGCAAGGTATCCCCATGAAACAGGTTCCCCGCCTTCTTTCGTTTGAGTCCGTTAAAAAACCTGTGAATGTTTTTTTGGTGTTAAGAATTCAAGAGGCCTCCATCTAGTGAAAGTCCTGACCTGTGACGTCACGATCTGATGACGTCATTTTGGCCGGGCGGTAGACAGCACACGGAAATTTTTGAGCCTCCCCCATAGAACAGGTTTCCTGTTTAAGTTTTAACCTCTGACCTTGAAACGTTACGATCCGATGACGTTATTTTGGCCAGACGGCGTACGGCACATTTTTTGAAAAACCGTTCATAGAACTGTTTCTCCCAAGCAGTAGATGGAGTGTGCTTTACTCTCACTTAGAAACGCGAGAATTGATTCATGGTTAGCCTTCTCCACCTAGGTAGCGCGAGAAGGTACGTTTCCGCTACCGGCAGCCCGCCGCTAACAAACCGTGTTTCTCCCCAATGAGCCCAACTAGGGGTGCTGTGAGGCCATTTTCATGGAGACGATTCTTCGTATTAGTTTTAAGGGGAAGGGGGAGGGAAGAGAAGACATACAAATTTTTACGACTGTTTCAGCGGAGACCGTTTTCCATTTTGTTATGGGGATTACATCCTCGGAGAACGTCCGCGTCCGGGAGTTTCTGTGAACTATGTGACGTGACGTGACGTGTGGCGCTTTATGACGTTATTAATGACCTTGAACTTGGCCTACTTTAGGGACTTGAAAAAATTTCAACTTCCAGCCTTCATTATATCAGGCCTAGTATACAGTACACTGAGAAGAGTCCAGCCAAATCATTTTCTGAGGGGGCATTTTTGCGCCAACGTCATCGCGAGGGCGGGAGGTTGTGGGTTCCCCGCTGCCATTGCAAACCGGCAATGGCCTCTAATTTTTTATTCCAAGCTTCGAGAAATTGGAATTTGGGGTGGGTTTCTTCATTGAACCAAAGGGATCACGGCACCCCTGTCAACGTACCCCCCATACTACTCTTGGATACAAAGACTCATACTAAGGCTTTCTACAGCAGAAATAGATATAGATGGCGACTTGAATCAAAACGAGACACCAATTTTACAGCCAAAACATGTTTCTGCCGTATGAAAGCATATACCAAATAATACATGAGAAATTTGACAATAAAAACTCCTACAATGCTCTAGGATGATACTTTCCTTGACTCATGAAACCAATCGTAGTTTCTCCTTACAAAAATTTTCAAGTATCACGTGGTGCATCAAATTACTCTTACTTGATAGAAACTTGAATACAGTAAGAAACTCTCCTGCTTTTTCTGAGTCATTTCCTCAAAGGTTGATTGTTCTCCACTTATTAGATAACAAACCTCTGATTCAAGGGATTGATTTTACGCACCCATTTTTAGCAAAATTCACCCAATAATCGATCATTCTTTTAGAGACAACGAAATCTGGACCTTCTACGAGCGCAGGAAACCCCAGAGCCACTCGGAATAAAATTAACATTTCATCTCCATGGCAGGTACCTGAAATGATGAAAAATTGCAACTTTGTTTTTTGTAAGTATGAAGTTTCCAACGCTGAAATAAAATTACGAGTATGGGTTCAACTTACCATTTTGCCTCGGCAAATTCCCAAAAATTCTTTGCAAACTTGATTTAAGCTGATGATCAAACAGATAGAAGAATACTTCGCTCTTATGCCGACGAGCTGCCTCTAAACTGCTTGCTCCGAAATGGGCGTCTGTGAATATCTGAAAAACGGCGATTGAATGATGTTATGTAAAAACAAACAGATCTGAGACTCCATCTAGGTGAGTCTAAAAATCTGTTAGGCTGGAAATATGAAAGCAGACAGCACACAACTCACGTCTACAAAATTTTTTCTAGTTTCCATGCCTATTGGTTGGTCCTTGAAGTAAAATTTTTTCATCAGTGTGGAGATGTTTAAGGAGTCTTTCGGTTCGGTGATATCAAAGTAGCCAAAAGCGTAAGGAAACACTCGCTCGTAATGATCCATCCACTCTTTCAACACCGTTGGTTTCGAAAGTATACCTGAGTAAAAAAATCAATAAATGAATTGCATAGTAAAAATTCATAACGTCGTGTAAAATTTCAAAAAAACGCACGTACGATGAGCTATAAACATTCCCTCATCTGCATTGACACCAGCAAGCAATGGTAGGTCATGAATTTCAGATTGCTGCCATGGGTTTTTCAACAGAAATGCATCTTTTACGGTACTGGGCTCCACTACAGGGCCAAAAAGAATCACTGGAGACGTATCTAAAAACTTACAATTTTGCAATGAACGACAAATTTCAATCCCATTCTGATAAATGACGCATCATTACAAAGAGTTCAACTTACGAAAAAATTTTTATACGCCAAAGCCATTTCCTTTGCTGGTACTTTTCTTAGACATTCTACAAGAGCCTTGGTCTCTAGTGATGGGCATTTGAATTGTTTTCCTAGATCTAGGGCACGTTCTTTTGCTGTATGCGGTTTAATTGTAGTTAAGGGCGATAAAGCTGTTCCACTTTGACATATAACTCGATGAAATAATCCTTAATGCGAAGTAAATTTGATTGTAAGAAAGAAAAAAAGACGGAAGCAATTAAGAATATGGGTTTCTTGATGTATACCTGTATTCAAAGGTGAATGCGTATGCAAGTGTGTACTAATACCACCGGCGCTTGAACCCAAGATTGTGACTCGTTTGGGATCTCCCCCAAATACTTCGATATTTTTCTGTACCCACTTCAATGCTGCCGTCTGATCTTTCAGTCCATAATTACCTGGTAGTACTTCATCCGCTGCGCTCAAGAATCCTTGAAAAAAATCGAAAAATATTACAACACAATGAACAGTCAACTCTATCGAGAAAACCTGCATAATTATTTGAATAAATATCATTCAACTCAATTTCTCAACAACTCAAATTTTCCGCTCTGGTCGATGTTTGCTCTTCTTCTTCTTTCATCTTGCTTAAAACTTAGCGAGAGGAAGAGGTAGCAAAAGAGAGCTACAATCGAGTACACAGATTTCGAAAGGTTTCTGCCTTGGAACTTGACCTACCTAAGGCGAGAGGAGGGCATCACGCTCACATATCCTATCGTTCCTTTGCAGTTTTGGGTAAAAATAATAATTGAACTCACTAGAAGGGCGTTGTGGTCGCTCACTCTCCTTCCGCTAAATAAATGCCATCCAGGATGAGGGGCATGACGTCAAGTCTCTCAAGCGGAAGACATCGAATTCAAAATTCTTCTATTCCCACCATATACGCAGCTCCGGCGCTGGAAAAAAGCGAAGCAAGCAGTTATTTGTAGCGTTAATTTCATTTTAAAAATTACTAAGAAGATTACTTTTGAAAGTTAAAAGACCTTTTGTCTTTGGGGAAAGGTGGAAAAATTATGTTTTGCTTGCAGCGCCCCTCGCGCCGGGCTGGTATACAGGTCAATGTGAATGAGAGGCGTGAATTGAGGGTTTTTGGGTTGAGATCATAGGACGTATAGTCCCTAAAACTGTAGATCAAGATCATTTAGACTGGGAGAGTGACATCAGTCATCCAAATAAACGCTCTCAGGCTCAACGGCCCTCCTTTAGTCGATTGAGATCGGAGGGAGCGAAGTGACAAGACCATTGGACTAATCTGCGCGCTGAAGTGTGTTTTGGGGCAGTACATAAAAAAGTAGATCGACGTTATTTGAGATCAAGCTTGTGATTTGTTTGATGCTCCGTAGTCAAGATCATAATCATGATACACAGAAGTACTACTACTTTGTGGTCATTTATGGTGTTCGAGCCCTCCATAAAGTTCCTCTACCCGGAACCTCGCTCTCAATTATTATGATTCGCGATTTATTCACTCTATGTTGCCTCTGCTACACCTTTGTCTACCAATATGTCCGCGAAGTCGTCTCTTTCCTCACTTTTCAGGGTCGGCCCGGTTCTACGAGGCCGACCGTATTGCAATCACTTTTTTCTTGTTCAGTTGCCTCTAAATAAATTTGATTGAATGTTCAAACTGTAAAATTATTTTCTACCGATGAATAACTGTTCATGAAGTTTTGGTATCTACCTAGGTAGTTTGCTTTTATAGAATAGAAGAAAAGTGATGAGAGATGAGTTCTTGAAATTGGTCCAAACAATTTGAATGAAAGTTGTGTTGAAGCGGTATAACAGAATAAATCAATGATTGCTGAGTATTGTGATCTAAGCATATAATATAATCGTTATCAAGCTGCAATGAACCAATTTTGACCAGACTCAATATATATGCTCCATACAGATGCCCAAAGAACATTCATAGGTTAGTTAGAGCCTCATCCCCCCCCCCATGGGGGAGCATAATAAGATTAATGCAATTTTGTTATGGACCTAATAAAGTTCTATTTATTGGTTTATTACAATTTTTATTAGATATAATTAAATTATTAATTAAAGAACATTTATATTTTTATTTAATAAAATCAAATTATTCATTTTAATCAATTTTAATTTTATTGATTGGTTTTTATTTTCGAATATTAATTAATTTTAATTATTGATTATTGATAAATAGATAATGATTTTTTATCATCATAATATTATTTATATTAATTAAATTATTATTTTTAATTTTTTTATTATTATCAGTACAAAAAATCAATATATGTACAAATTAGTTTTATTCAAGCTATTATTCAATTTTTATCTAATGATATTTTATTAATGTTGATATTAATATTTTTTTATTGTAATATTATAATATTCAGATTTAATATTAATTATTTTATTGATAGAATTACTTTGTTTACCATTTGATTTTTATGAAAGGAAATCTGAGCTTATTTCTAGTTTCAATTTGAAACTATGATCAATTAAATTTGTCATCTTCTTTATCATAGAATGTTTAGATCTGATTTTTTAGAATAATCTAACAATTTTATTATTTTTTTAAAATGATTTTTTGAAATATTTTTATAATTTAATATTTTTATTATTAATTTTTATGAATTCAAATGTTTATTATTTGTTTTCATTATGATCTGATAATGAAATTTATATGAAAAAAATTTTTTTTCTATTTATTATTTATATTTTATTAATTTTTATTTTATCATTTCATTAATATTCATATTTTTTGAAAATAAATTATAATAAATATTAAAAAATAAATGATTATAGGTCTATTTACAATCATAATATTCTAAGGTCTTTTGGATGGTTTAGATCCAATAAAAGAAATTGAAATTATAATTATCATTAAAATATAAATAAAAATTATTCTAATTAAAATATATTCATTATTAAAAATGTTTAATTCATTTAAATTTGGTAAAAAAAAATGAGATAGTAATTGATTTAATTGTTATTAATAATCCTAATAATTTATCATTAATTGAAGGTAAAATTGAATAGAAAAATAGAAAATATCATTCTGGTTCAATATGATTTAGAGTTTTAAATATTAATATTTGATTAAAATTATCTTTATTATTTATTTTCAATGGTAAAATTATATTAATTATTGGAAAAATATAAAAAAATAATAATATTAATATCTTTGAAAATAAATGAAGGATTTAAATTAATTTGATCAATATTATTATTTAAATCTCAAAGATTAGAAGATTCATTAATATGTAAAATAATAAGATGAATAAAAGAAATTATTATAATTATTATTGCTGAATTAAAATGAATTGAAAAAATTTGATTAATTAAAATATTATTAATAAATCGATTTCCTCAAATTAAAAATATAAGTTTATTTCCATTTGGAGGCCTAAATATGAACCAATTTTGACCAGACTCAATATATATCTTCCATACAGATGCCCAAACAATGTTCATAGGTTAGAGCCTCCTCCCCTGTCCTCGGAAGGGGGAGTGCGCGTTTGAAGCTCTAAATATGAACTTAATTGTGACCGAACTCAACGCATGTGACCCAGTCTACAGAAACCCGGCTCAATCAATATTTCACTAATCATCAGAAACGTATCTACTTGATTCAACTTGAGAGCTGCCCACAACCTGTGACGCTTGCATTACAAGACGGAAGGGAAGTTTTATTAAATACATACAACTTCCCTTCCGTCGTGTAATGCGAGCATTCCAAGTTGTGGATAGCTTATAAGTTGGATCAATCATAGTTAAGTTTCTTTCTTCTTTGGATCAGTTGAATGCTCACGCGTCATGTCCCGGATGTCATGTACAGTAGTCCACAGCGCTGAAATTGGTGATAACGATGTTTCTAAGGGAAAACAAAATCTAAGTACTATGTCACCCGCGACATAGCTTATTTATGTAGTGACAGTGCCTGATTTAAGGGCGCTACTCTAAATTTTGCCATTTGAAATCTAGGAATCGAAAATAGATCTCTGCCTCCACCAGTCCGGGAGAGATTCAAAAAAAATAATGTTTTCTGATAGTTTTTATTCCTTAGAGGGAGAATTTTGCTAAATAAATAATTTTATTATTTAATGAGAAGTTTCACTCGAAATCCTTGTAGACTTCCAAACTGAAGTATTTTTATAGTGTCTGTGTTATTTTTCACGACTTTTTTCGATAAAGATTGCTCCAGTCTGATACAGTTGTGGGAGTTTCTGAACGCGCTCAATAAGTATGAGGATTTCCGTACAGTATTTTTATTTTTTAAAATCGTAGGGTATCGTACATCTGCTTATTGCGTTTATGACAAAATGTTATGTGTCGAAAAGAAAACGTTGTAATTTTCAAATTACATTTAATAACTGTCGAAAGAAAATATTTACCTGTCTCACAGAACAAGTCGCGAAAAAAAACTTATGTCCTTTGTCATTATAATATTATGAGAATTGATCATTCGCACTACCCGGTATGGAAAGAAGGCTCGTGTATAATTAAAAATTAATTTTAAATGACTTGACAAAATGAATATCATAGGCCTACTTCACCTTTTCTCGATTTGTGTGACAACAAAATCCGTTAATTACTGTATTAAAACAGCAACGTCCTTCTAATTGTTGACATGCAACTCGAAAACTATTGAGCAAATTCATTTCACAAGATGTCGCGGAGCCGAATCACAGAAGATAATTTTCACATCAGAGCCAACATCATAGGAAAAAAGTCCTATACATACGTAGGTGATACAATCTAATTCTTTTATTCAAAAATCTTAATAAAAACCTCTGTATGATGAAAAGCTTCCCACTAATCTAAGAGCAAAATTGCTATCATAAGAATAAAAAGGAACGCTCAAATAATCATGGAATGCATTGAATGGGTGCTTTAACAATTTTCAATTTGGAGAAACACCAAACAAGCTGTCAACACAGAGGATCTTATCCAGCCTGATTCATTGTTTGTCAAATCATGACTTTAAAAAAAAAAAAATTCATTTTACAAGCTTTTCACTGCTGCCGGGTTGTGAGCTTGATGGTGAATCGATTCCAGAAGCTTTCGTTGTAATTTGCTGCTTGTAGCTATAAGAGATGATGTCTGGATGGATGGGAGGTCATCAGCAAACGTTGTTTCGATGGATGGTGAAATTTGGTGGGTATTAGCTGAACATAGGCAAAAAGTGAGGAGAGGGTCAAGACTACAATGTAGAGCTTAGAAAATGAGTGAGTCGCATGTGACCGGTTCGGAGAATGAAAGGAAGATATCGTGACGGCGAGGTCCTTGGTGTGATGAAGCTCACGCGAATGGTACTGTTTTTATTTGCGAATATAAGATGGAAGAAGGTGCTCTATATCTTCTCCGTGACAGTCATTTGCGAAGGCTTGTCGAAAAGATGATGATCTTAGAAAATCCATCTAAGACATTTGAAATCATATTCACTCGACTAGAATTTAAGAGAACTACAATTTTTGTTCCACACTCATTTCCCTAAAAAACTGATATTTGAGGAGGTACTGTCGATTTTATCAATGTGCTGTGTCATGATGAAAAAACGCCGCGATCACTCCCACAACATCAACTACAGCGCCCCTATAGATCTTTTTACATGCGAATTGAGTTAGTTTGTTTGGTGATATTCGATTCTGCCAGAGTGTGATCATTTGTCCTCAATTTTAAAGTGGGTGGTGTTGGAGAGATCATTTTTAGTGGTAAGAAGACCGACGTTTTTTGGCGATTTTCCCTGAATTTCTTCTCTCATTTCTCTGCTTCTCTCATCAAGCCAATCAAGTCGGCCGTAGAACCATAAGCGCCCGATTTCGGTGACGTCAACCTCAGCTTAATCGGTGATCTTGGCTGAAACGGCGTTTAGTCGAGTTGGTAAAAGTAGCCCTAAAAGAGAGCTGTTGCCTACTCAGCTCCAGATGAAAAATATCTAGGTCATATTAAGTTGAAGAACATTAGTGGTAGGGGACCTTGACGTCATCATATTTTATTTACTTAACGACAGAAACTCATTTGGTGAATGCTTTTTTGAACTTCATCGCGATCACTTATGTTTCATGTCTTTTCTCTACCTCCTGAATCTCGAAAATGCGTC
This sequence comes from Aspidiotus destructor, assembly GCA_035079395.1. Lineage (NCBI taxonomy): Eukaryota > Metazoa > Arthropoda > Insecta > Hemiptera > Diaspididae > Aspidiotus > Aspidiotus destructor. Next base: position 21,426,016 of record JAVHKZ010000015.1, on the reverse strand, counting down.
CGGGCGTCCGCACGGATGACCTTGCGACTTGAAAAATTTTTAACGTCGAACAGCCCTACCCCTGATTAGTGCTGCCGGATGATATTATCAAAAATTCAAATCCGCCATAAGGATATCTAAACACTTCCACCGATTCATAAGTAACGATCAGGAGAAAGGTATCTTTCATACATGTGACTAAGGTACTTTTCCCTTGAGCACAAGAAATCCATATTTCACGCAGAATTACGGATGTCTGTACAGTTCTGTGGTATAAAAAATGCTATTATACTATCATAAAGATGTATATACAATATACTGGAGATGGCCAGGCTAGCGCTGATCGATAAGAAGGATAAACCACCTGGCCTACCATCCTCTTATCGGCCACTTTGTCTGCTGGACAATGTTGGTAAACTCCTGGAAAGAGTGATAGCCAATCGACAGGAGAGCTATCTGGAGGAAAGAGATATAATCTCCAGTAGCCAGTATGGTTTTCAAACTGGACGCTGTACATCAGATGCTGGGATCCGGCTGAAGAAGATAGCCGAGTCAGCGATAGCTAAGCGTCAGTTTTGCGCAGCCGTCAGCCTCGACATAAGAAATGCGTTCAACTCGATCCCATGGGAGAGGATACTAGAAGCCTTTGTGGACGTAGAAATGCCCGCATACCTGCTCAAGATGATCAGCAGCTATCTTAGCTGTCGTGAAATCCAAGCAGAGACGTTTGCTGGTACTGTAAAGCGCCCGGTTATTTGTGGGGTGCCGCAGGGGTCGATCCTTGGGCCGCTTTTGTGGTGCGTTGCATTTAACGGGATATTTAAGGTGAAGCTGCCGCCGGGGGTTAGGCTTATCTGCTATGCCGATGACAGTCTGGTGGTATGTACCTCTGATACAACTGCAGTCGTGGAGAGTAGGGTAAACCGGGCCCTAGAGGTAGTGACGCGTTGGATCGAGTCGGCTGGACTCGAACTTGCAGCTAATAAGACGAAAGCCATTTTATTCACAACCCGTCGGAAGTTCAGGCCACCCACCTTTCGCCTGCAAGGTGAGGAAATCGAGACTAAGAAGAAGATGGAGTACCTGGCCATCTGGTTTGACTCGACGCGACGCCAAGCTTCAAACATGATTTCCTGATGGCAGTGGAAAAGGCAGGCCGGGTATTTGGATACCCAAGCCACCCGATGAGGAACCTAGGAGGACCGAGAGAAGCAAGAAGAAGGATTATGATGAGCACCGCCTAGTCGATCTTCCTTTATGGTGCACCAGTATGGGCCGACTCCATGAAGATACCATACAGAAGACATAAAATGGTAAAGATACAACGAAGAGCTGCGCTGAGGTGTGTTAGGGCCTACCGCACTGTCTCGACGGAGGCTCTTTGTGTATTAGCACGTTTACCACCAATCGACCTCTTTTCTGAGGAGAGAGCGGTGGTCTTCAGAGCAAAAAAGACGACAACGACTAACCGTGAGGCTCTGCGGGTTAAGCAGGAGGCCAGGCGCTCCTTGCTTGAGAAATGGAGCAAGGGGACAACCCGTGTGTTAATACGCGACCTTGACGAGTAGATGAACCGACACCATGGCCGACTAAACTTTCGCCTGACGCAGGTGTTAAGTGGCCATGGCTGCTTCAACAAGTACCTTCATGAGAAGTCAAGGAAAGTTGAGCAGGCAACGTGTTCGCACTGCGACCAAGGGCGGGATGATGGACCAGAGCACACCATATTTGAGTGCGAGGTGTGGAGGCGTGAGCGGGACAAGCTTAGTCGGTCTCTTCAAGAGATCGGGGTAGGTGAAGCGCTTGTCCCGAGTAGCCTGGTACCCACCATGCAAGCTTGCTAGGTTCCGAAGAAGCATGGAACCAGGTGTCTGCATTTGCGGCCACCGTCATGAAGAGGAAGATGGACCAGGAATGGAATAGGTAAATACAGAACCGCGCGATGGCCTACTCGACACCTGTGTACCGTCAACACCCAGATTCGCAGGAAGAAGAGGAAGACAATCTTCCCTGAAGATAGAAGAAGATGAAGAAACCTCAACAGCAATTTACAATATCTTAAGGTGATTTTGTTGTGTTCTATGTTTCGAGCTTTTTTAATGACGAAAGAAACAACTAGACCGCGGGAAAGTTTCATCAGTCAAATAACTCCTGGGATTTTTGCATTATTGCACTGGTTCAAGGATTTAGTTCCGTCAGTAACGAATTTTGGTACTGCACTAGTATTCTTAATATATTTCCTACTGCTACTTATATGGTAACATACTAGAAAGTAATGTTTTATTATGGTCATACCTAAAATACCAAGTCGATATTGAATAAAAACCATGACAATAGGATGATCCATGAAGTAGTCCGGTCCAAATACGGAACAGGAGGCAGAATGGAAAGCGCCCGAATGTATGTGAAACATCACAGGCATTAAGGCTGAAGGTTTAACCTGAGCGGGTATAATAAATGTTGTCTAGTTATTCCACCAAGCAGTTATTGAATAAATGATAACATACTTACATTGGGCGTGAACACATTCAAATAAAGACAATCCTCTGAACCAATGACCAATCCTTTGAGACTCATACTTAAAGAAAAAAGATCTTCCTGAATGCAAGCATTAGGTTGTTGTGTTGCATCTCTTACGCCTTTCCATGGTTCAGCTTCTTGAGGAGGCTGAAATCATAACTCGGCTGTATATAATGATGGAATTAAACTGCACATAATTGTATCGTATACAATACATATCGTAGTTATTATAAAATAAGATGACATCTAAAACTTACAGCGAACCTCAGCTCTCCGATCGGTGGTTTAGCGAAAGGAATCCCCAAGAAAGAAAGATATTTTGTCTTGTTTCGAGATAGGGATTCGAGTCCTTCTAGCGTACCTTGTTTCGTCTCGAGTTTGACAGCTACGGCCGATCCACAAAATAACAATAGCAAAAGCGATGATATCGATAAAGGTAGCATATTTCTAATGCTACCTATTGCTAAAAAGAAATTTAAAAAATGATCGAATTCCAATTTGCTCACATTAACAGACGGCTGAGATAACGACGCAACGCGTGAAAAAATAACTCTGAAACTGACCTTACAAAACACACTCTTGATTGACATGATTATGGACATCCGTCAAATTACTATAATACCTATGAATGATGAACACCTATCATTATCTAATTATTAAATTAGCAGGTCGGCGCGCCTATTCATCAGCTTCTGTCTTCGTTATAACATGAATTTTTTTGCTTCAGTAGAAATAATTTCTGAGGTAAGGTGCGAATGCTTTCTTGTGCAATGATGGTCGTCGAATTTTAAATCTACTTAATGTTGTTGACGCGATTGAATATTATACAGGCATATTTGTTAGGCTCAATGGTCGAAAATGGCTAGTAGCCCAAGAAAAGTTGAAAATGTCTTCTATATGCTAAAAAATTGAGGAACCCAAAATGGCACCATCAGGAGAGCAGAAACGACGAGTAGCCAGGTTAACGATGCGTTCTAGCATTTAGGAATTTCTAGTACGCCTTCTATACGATTTATTCCGTTGAAGGAGGGCCAAAATCGAGAAAAATGTAGGAAGAGGACCAACATTTTAGATTCTATCGAGATGGAATAAGTTTAATCAGCTAAGCAAGATCAAGCGCCAAAGATTGGCACGTTCTGAAACCAAAACTTCAACCAGTCGACGTCAGAACAAAGGTTGATCGAGGACGTATTGCACTGAGAAGTATTCTGGCGGTCGTCACCAGTCAGAGCGATACAGACTCGACGCTTGGGAAGATATCCTATCACCTGCCTGATGAGTAAGGCTCCTTCGCTACGTTGACTCAAAATCAATATCAATTTAGTCCCGCCTAATGCCTACCGTAAATCCTACCGTAAATTGAGCAAAAATGACCAGAAAATGACTTAGAATCGACCGCTCCTTCCAACAGGGAGCCTGATTTATGCGCGAGAGGAGAGGACGATTGAAAGAAACCAGGTCGATAGAAAACTCTGAAAAAGTCGAGTCAAAATCGATTCCATATCAACATCGATTCGATGTCGATTTTCAATCAACCAGCATACAAATCCTAGAAAAATGAAAATCAACTGTCAAATCGACGCATCAGAGCAATCGATTTGAAGTAGATAAAAAATCTGTGAAAGTTGACTAAAAATCGACCCGAGATCGACTCCAAATCGACGTCAATTTGAGGTCAATTTAAACGCGACCAGCAAGCATTTCCAGAAAACTAAAAATCGACTGGCAATTGACACCACAGAGCAGTTGATTTCAAAGTCGACTCAAAATTGACTCCGGATTGACATCTCTGCGGACGACACCATCAATATCGAGTTTGACAGAATTCACTTGGGCAATATACTTGATGATGTTCATTTCATTGCGAAAAACATGAGGGGTGAAAGAAATAGCGAGAAGGCGGTGAATCATGCTGTTGTAAGCGGTATGCTCGGGAGTCGTGGGGCAACAAGAAGTCCAATCAATAGTGAAGTCAGTTGCGTATAGGCTTGCGAAATACAGAAAACTCATATCTTTCTCTCTACAGAAATAAACAATACCAAAAAAACTATAGCACTTCTTCCTAACCCAAATGAGGAAAATGAAGAAATTCGGGAGGAGGGGTGAAGAGCCTTTCCAAAGGCGAACATTGTCTTCTACATACCTATATCAGTAAACTAGGGACTGGGGCAACGCGTTGCCAGAGGAAAACAGGACACTCTCCAGCAAATCTATACAAATCTCAGACAGAAGAGGGATCTTCTGGGGATCCCAATGCCATTGGAGAAAACGGATATTTTCTCGTTGAATTTACAGAAATTAGGGGTCAAACAGTAGTTCAATAGGAGGAGAAACTCGTCAACAAAGAAAGTAGGAATTCGAGGGTATTGCAATTTCTATTTTATCCTCGCGAGAGTGGACTGCAGAGGTATATGAGGGAACGAGACCGTGACATGAAAGGTTGCCGAGACGGAGCCGGGAGTCGAAGTTATCGCCTTAATCTTCTCAAATAGGTTAGAAGAGTTCTCAATGGAGTACGGGGATAAGAAATCAACGAAGGACTTGAACCAATAATCCAGAAACCTGGCTAGATAATAGGTGGGAGATGAAAAGAAGGAAGCTACCGGATGTAACATCTCCGCCAACTTTGTGAGTTTTGGGTAACCCATACAATCGCGGTGGGACCAGATTAGGCACTAGTATTGATTTCTTGAAGGCGGGCTTATTGTTCAGAAGCTTGCTATCATTAACAATCTTACAAAGTTTACCAACATACACTGAAAAATTGAAGTTTGCCCTCAAAGCGTTGCTTGAATAGAAGAAATCTCTAGACTTCAGAGTTGTAGTCCCCAAGTTCCATTACAGTGACAGCGTTTCTTTTATCTGCCTTGGAGATCACTAAGTCATGGTCTCTGACCTTCTTCTTAATGCTATATAAAACAATTCTTGTTACTTATATCACCAATTTGGCGGGTACCAATGCACATTTTCCTTTTGGATCACTGTTACCTCTCAACTGATAAGTCAAATCTGCAATAGGACAGTCCGTAGCCCTCCTTCAATGAATACGTGGAAGAGAATGACTCAGATCTTTTCCTAGCTCGTCACTTCGATTGAATCTAACACCTCTCAGGTTGACCTATCTAGGATGAAAGTTGTGTTAAACTATCATGTTGGAAGGCGCCGGCCATTCACTCACAAGAAAAGGACATTCCAAGAAACTTGAAAATTAACAGTGAATCGACGCAACAGAGCAGACAACTCCAGATTAATGTAGATTGTAGATTTTTAGATTTAAAGTCAACCAATATTATCAGAAAACCAAAACTTGACTGCACGTCAATTGACGCAACAGAGCAGTCAATTTCAATTTATTCACTATGGCAGCGGGGAACCTGTAACCTTCCTGATTTCAAATGAGTTGGCTGGGCTCTTCTCAGTATACTGTATACTAGGCCTGGTATAATGGAGGCTGGAAGTTGAAATTTTTCAAAGTCCCTGAAGTAGGTCAAGGTTGATGACGTCATAAAGCGTCACAGGTCACGTCATGTCATGTCACGCCACGTCACGCAGTTCACAGAACCTCCCGGACGCGGACCCGCATGTTTTCAAGGGCTGTAATCCCCTAAAAAAATGGATAGCGGGTTTCCCGCTAAAATTTGTACTGCTAAGAATATCCCCCAGATTTATATTACTTCAAACTTTATTCAAAAATTGACTAGCATGAGAACTTAACAGTCAATCAACACACTAGAGCAGTCGAATTCATTTTGATGAAAAAATCTAAGAAAGTTGACTTGAAATTGACTCCAGATTGATATAATAGTGACTTGTCACAAAGAAATCAACCTTAGGAGGTTCATATCACAGGTAAATTTCTGCAGTATGAATGATTCAGTACTGCAGAAATGAAGCTCTACTGCATGAATCTTATAAGGTCAATTTTTTGTGCAAATTTCCAGAAAACTGAAAATTGACTGCGCATCAATTGATGCAACGGAGCAGTCGCAAATTTATGGAAAAATATAAAAAATTTGACTCAAAATTGACTCCAGAATGGAGTACTGTAGGTACGTAAATTTAAATTCAGTTCAAAGTTAACCCGCTTTGAATTGATCAAAGAATTTAAAAAAGTCGACTCCAATTCTCGACTCAAGATTGATGCCAATTTGAGATCGATTTAAAGTAAACAAATTACATCACCATGAAACTACAGTTCGATTCAAAATTGATGCAAAAAAGAGGTCGATAAATACCTAAATTTTTTAGTTTTAAAAATATCATAATTTCCAATATAAAATTTAATTGATATCTTTATTTTTTAAAAATAATGTGTTGAGTTTTTAAATAATTTTAAAACTTGATTTAAAAAAGTCAAATTGATATAAAATAAAAATTTATGAAATGAAAATTGATAAAATACCGGTATATCATTAAAGATAAATAATCTAGATAATATTTTTAATAAAAAAAATAATAGTATTCAAAACTCAAAATAATGTTGAACCAGAATGATGATAATTATATATATATTTTTTCAATTTTACGTTCAATTAATAATAAATTACCAGGGTTATTAATATTAGGTAATAAATGAAATGATTGAAAAACTATTTATAAAGATTTGAAATTAAATTTAAAGTTATAATTAAATAGCGTTATCAGTAACGCATGCTTTTCATACGTAACTGATAACGCTTAATGCGGGTTTCCGTAGACCAGGTCACATATGTACATAATTATAGTCCATCAATTTGAAATTATTGAATAAGTCGAAACAAAGTTATTGAAGTGGAAAATTCTATTGTTATAATATGAGCCTTAGTTTTGTACGGCAGTGAATTTGTTTGTCATTCTACATTTTGCTTATAACGCAGAATTTTGGGTTTTTTTGAATACTTTTTGACATATTTCATGTTTTTACTCTGACCTAACCCCTAATTTTAAATTTTACGAGTGCTCCTCCCTCCTCTCTCCTTCACCCTGATTACTCCGTGGAAGTTTCAAAAATTTGCGAGTTCGCCCCGCGAGTTCACCTTGCCCGGTTTATATACTAGCTTTATACTAGCTTTATACTAGGATTTAACCAATTGTAAACTAGCGCTCTTGAAAAATTTTCAACGTCGAACCTCAGCACTATCCTGATCCCGGAATCTGCGTCCAGGCGTCTGGGCATCTGTACAGTTCTTTAGTATTACAGTTCTCTAGTATAGTGAATGGTATTATACTATCATAAGGATGTATTTAGTATACTGGAGGTGAATTAAAGGAGGACCGCTTGTATTGTACTAGTTTTTATACTAGCCTTATACCAGGATTATACTAGTCTTGAACTAGACTTACACTAGACCAAGAGAAAGCGAATGAGCCCCCAAAGTAGACTTATACTAGACCAAGAAAGGAATTGACTAAAAACTATCAGCCTACAGCAGACTTATAGTGAGCCCTCCTAGAGCCATTAGCCAAATATATTCTAAAGTAGGCTTTACTAGACCAAGAGGGCAAACGAGCGGAGCATGCTACCCTATAGAAGACATACCATAAATACTTCATTAGAGTTAACAACTTGCAAATTCCAATAATCGGCAGAATTTTCAAGCATTCGTTCATTAAGAAATAATACTTCTCCATTTTCAAGATAGAAAGTGAAATCACGTCATTATTAGGCATTTCAAATGAATGAATTGATTTATTGAAAGAAGATTTGGCACTACCCCTCAATAATTAATATCCTTGCTCTCTGTCTAGCTGTCCTCTAGTCTGGAGTAATTGGAGTGAGTGTTCAACCACAGGTTCTTCGTAGCTTGTACATACATGTGCAATATATCTCCTACTCGATAATAAATAATAATTAATTGATAAATGCAGCACGATGACTGGAAATTTCAACTATCTTAAGCGTCGTAATAGATGGCTTGCTGTGTGCCGTGTAAAATGATCCTGATTTATATACGGTATAGAAGAGTTTCGACAGTGGGCGTTAATGCAACCTCCTTCACTTGCCGATCGCATCCGACCGCAGGTACAAGCATCACGCCGTTTTAAAAGAGCGCTACCTTTCGAACTACAGACAATGAAAGCGCCTATCAATCGGGATAATCTCTTTTTTCCTCTCCTCGTGTACCGGTATGTAAAGCAGAAGATACAAACGATCATTTTCTGTTTTTCTCAATCGAAACACAACACCGGGACTCTTATTTCTACTCGCTTGGTAAAGGGTTGAAGTTTTATTTCCAAATCGTTGGTAAACCTTCTTTTCTTTTTTTTTTTATCATCTCTAAACCCTTTTTGATTCTCTACGCGCGGGTGTTAACAAGTCTAACTCGAGTCACATCCAGCCTAACTTTGTTATTTTCTGATAGTTTTCGCATCTGGTGTAATAATAAGTTCCTTCGTTCTATACGACAGGAAAAGGTACTCGAAACAAAATTGAACCGTGTTTGGAAATTATGGTCGAATACAACTGACGTTAGTTTGTGTATCTCGCTGAAGTATCTGAAAAAGATATTTGAAGATGATTATCTCGGACATAAATTCGTCAATGGTCAATTGTGCGTACGCAGAGGCGCATGATCCGCAACACAACATAAGAGTCTCTTCATTCCTTTCTTATCTTCATCATATTTGAAAATTAATGTGTAAAATACCGAAAGGACTTACGAATTGGAACGTGCGCTGGAATGCTTGTCCGCCGCAAAACACTCTCATTATAAATTGTTTTCTGGTAATATTTTCGTCACGATCTTTTTCCATGGCAATGTCGTAATGGTGACACAAAATTTCTGAGCATCGACACACTAATTGAGTGATGATTATCGACAGATTGTGACAGTCAATCGGCTTGAAAAAGGACTGAGACAGCGATGTACTCGAACAACGAGATTTCAATTCCTAACGCCTTCATCCACTGTAGGTAGGTAACTTTTTTTACCCTGACGGCGCAATGCAGTGCTTCATACGCTTATACTAAATCAAAAATATTATATGAAGTTGGTAATTGTCCGCAAAGTTTTCAAGTCTTTTTTCTGTTTTCTCAGAACCACGATTAGCCGAAGGGACGGTATCAGCAGAAGTACCCGCAAGTAATTAAACTAACGCCTCTAATGAAATGTTCCACCTTCTATACATGATATGCAAAGTAATACAGATTACTTCGATGGTATATTTCGAGTTATATTGTATTTTCAGTTATATATTTACATACATACGCTTAAGATCTAGAATTAATTCTGCAAGCCAACACACTGCAGTAAATCATGAACGTCCTATCTCTATTATTTTAAAATTTCGAAAATAGCATTATACTCCAACAATTTGACAAATGGCTCTGAAAGAAAGAAGTTGACAATTACAGTTTATTGAACTATTGAAGGCTTTGTGCATTAGCCAATAAAATAATAAACAAAATATTTGATGAACTTACAATGCACCATTTGAATTTGAGTAATTTTTTCAGTTCTGAAGTTTCTGACGAAGAGCCTCTATATATCGAGGAGTTACATTCACGCGATATTTACCTGGTGTTGCTTTTTTAACCGCTTCATCGACAGCTTCAAGGACTAGAATCATATTATTTTATTTCCGATACAGATTTCAATCAGATTGTATTATTGTACCGAGAAGTTGATTTATAATATTATAGGCCTGCTATAGCTATTTTAATTAAAGCGGTAGGAAAATATTTTCCGCTCGCCATTCAGAAGCCTTCAGAAATGAGAGACTTTCCACGCAAGATGCTGGCATGGGAAAATTGGTAGGTGAACTTCAAAATTTTTGGAATGAACATGAACTACCTGTCGAAGGTATCTCTAGAAGTATTGTCGACGCCGAATAAGATACCATTTGCTTCTTTACCGACCATGGAAGGTATTGCACCCGGTCGGATCTTAAGAAGATTCAGAACCAAGGCGTTTGGTCGAAAAATAGGTTTCAATTATTTATCAATAAGTTGAAAATAATGCTTCTAGCAAAAAATCTAAAAGAAAATAATTTTTTCACTAAAAATTTCCTTTCAAACGAGGGTAATGTCGAAAAAATTTATCGAAATCTCGAGTTATCCGTCATTGAAAAATACTTTAGGAACTCAACCCTTTGAAGGAGTTGAACTCCGAATTCTGAATATCAAGCTATTTTTAACTTGAAAAAGATTCAACTTTTGGACTGTATGTCATGGAAGGGAGCTTGAAAACAAATTTCAAATTCAAGCCACCTGGTGTACAATATTTTAGAAAGAACGCCCCGAGAAAATTTTGAAGATCCGATAACATAATGGTAGAAAAGAAACTCGGAAAAATTATATATTAAGCTATCCATGACAGGATCGAGACTTGGACAAATTTCAACCATCAAAGGAATTAGACATTAAATTTTGTGTATTAAGCTATTATGTACAATTAACCACAGTGTAGTATTGCTGTTGTCGGGGTAAAGCAGGGGGGATAATCTTGTTCGACCATAGGGCGCTATATTAATAAAATCAATATTTGTACTCATGCACTGAAAGTAGATCATTTCAGTCTTGTAAACGGTGACAAAGGCAGCCGATTCCACAACGCTATCTACTTTCTGAACGGCGTTCAGAAAGTGACGAAGTAGCGTGCAGAAAGTAAAATTGCGTGCTGAAAAGAGGGAAAAGGCGTGCAGAAAGTAAATTCAAAATTGATAAGTGTTGAATCCTTGTTATTTTCTCTTCTGGAACATATTGTACAAAAAATTATGTACGTAACGGAAACTTACAAGCGAGCAATCCACACTCATCTCAGTGCAAGCGCACTTGCAAGCTCGTGCGCGGCCTCCGGCTGCACTGACATTTGTGCTGGAATTGCTCGCTTTCAGTTCCCATTACATAAATAACTATTTATAATACATGCAGCGAAAGTGCCGCGTATTGTGTTTGTTTTTTGAGACAAAACTCGCCATTATCAGAACCGTGGCAAAAATGTTTTTCCTGTGGCGAAAGTGTTTTACCCCTAAGGAAAATCGCGTCAGTGGTGCCATTTAAACAATAATTGAACATTAAAACTAAAATAAATTCTACTTTTGAGAGTCTAATTTTGCTTCATGTATTATAAAAAGTACTGTTCGTAATTCGTGTCGAAAAACAATATTCTAACTCGCTCACTATCCCCACTTGCTTTGCTCGTTCCGATATTGCTTGTTTTTGCCGCTTGATACAAAATGGCTATTTATAGTACATGTTTTGTAGATGAGTCTTTACACAACAAGTACATACGTTTGCGAAACGAGCGCAGCCAGTGAAGTAATGTATGTACGAGTTGTGTAAAGACACCTACAAAACCAGTACTGTACAATGCTTTTCAACACAAATTAAAAAAAGAACAAAAAAAAACCAAAGTATAAGTTCTTGGACATGCGTGAGTTCAAACCGTGTTGTAAAGACCAAAAACCGTTGTGTAAAGACCCTCGCTTTGCTTTTTTGCAACGGTTTGTAGTGTTGCTGAAAAGCGCCACCTACGCCACAGAAATTTGTTTTTGTAAAGACCTACTTACAACGCATGCGTGTTGAAATGTACTATTTACCATTTAAAATACCTAATTGTTTTGCGCAAAAAATGCAAAGAGCGTAAGTTGTAGCTGCGTCATTTTGATTTTCTTTCAGTTGATTTCCAGGTTACTTGAGTAACTTTTCTGAAACTGCCCCCTTGAAACAAACTTCCACAGTTTATTGTTACAGTGAATTTAGAGAACACCTCCTTTTTGTTTAAATTCAAATTCCAACTCTTAAGGGGAACTTGAAAAAATTCAACCATTGAATGAGTTGAATGCAAATTATCTAAATAATACTAATTTACCAAATAAAAATTGAAAATTTCAATTTAATATTTTAATATTTAATTTTATTTCAATTCCATTTATAATAATGCTTTAAAATTTGATGATTAATAATTAAATTGTGATTAATAAATTTTATTTCATCTTTTTTCAATTTTTGATTTATTAAATCTATTTTTTTTAATAGAAATTTTTTCTTTTTCAAAATTTAATAATTAATTTTTCTATAAATAAATTATAAATCTCTGCTTATTATTCAGCTTAGATCCCATTAACCCCTCACACTTTTCTAATTAGCGTTATTGTTTTCCTTGAGTATCAAATAGATATTTTTTGATTTTTGTGGAGAAAAATGAATTTTAATTGATCAGCATAACAATAATAATTATAATGATATTAATTGAATTAAAACAAATAAAATTGAATAATATTGTCATCATAAAAAAATTAATTGAATTGATGATTAATATAAAATATCAAGGTGATTAATTAGTGTGGACATAACATTATTATTTAATGTAATCTTTGAAATACAATTTATTGACATATAATAATTTTATTTATTTATTCAGTAAGTTTATAAGATTATATTAATGTGAGAAACTAATTTTTTGGTCATTTTTTATTAAATTTTTCAACTTGACAAATTGTTAATTTTAATTAAATAAATAGATTGAAGTTTTATTATTTCAACTAATTATATTTAATTTTCAATTAAAAAGTTTATCAAAATGAAAAATCATTCTAATTATCAAAATTTTGGATCATTTCAATTATATTGAATTATTTAAGGAAGGAAAATTGAATTATTCAATTAATGATATTATTACAAGTAATAATTAATAAAATGAAATTATCTAATTCGATATCATTAAATAATCTTTAAATATTCTTTTTAATTTTTTCTAATTTTTTGTTTGTTTTTTTTTTTTCTTCAACCTAGCAGGTTGAAAAGGCTTCCATGTTGGAATGGCTAGGTAGCAGCCTGTCTTATAGCCTTTGCTTCAGTACCTGGGGGGGGGGGGTCTGGATATCATTTTATTTTATTTATTTTATATTATTAATATTTTTTTCTTTTCTCATTTTTGTTATCAAGCATTCAAAATTCTTTTCTCACTCGTTTCTCATCACTTTTCTCTTCATTTTATCTTTACAATCATTTGCATGTATTTATTCATTTATTTTATTTTTAATTTTTAGTTTCTACTGTTTATTTATTATTATTATTGTTATTATTTTTTTGTTTTTTATGTTTGTTTTTTGTTTTAATCATTTTATCCTTCTTCTTTATAATTATGATGATGATGATAGCAATCCCCACCGCTCTTGCTCAGCGAGCTGTGCTCTTGAGCATGCGGTGGGTCATTATATTTTTGTTGAAGTTGTATGTTTGTAATTTAAAAAAAAAAAAAATGAGAAATAGAGAGTGATTGATTGATTTAACTTTCCTTTCTTAAATAATTCAATATAATTGAAATTCCAAAATTTTGATGAATAGAATTATTTTTTACTAAATATAATTACTTAGTTGAAATAATAAAATTGTAATCCATTTTTTTAATTAAATCGACATTTGTCAAGTTGAAAATTTAATAAATCATCAAAAAGTTTGTTTCCTACATTAATATAATCCTACAAACTTACTAAATAAATAAATAAAATTATTATTATATCGAAATAAATTTTATTTCAAAGATTAAATTAAATAATATAATGTTATGTATATACTAATAAATCACCTTGACATTTCATATTAATTAACAATTCAATCAATTTTATTTTTCTGATAATATTATTCCATTTCATATTTTTTAATTTAATTAATCAGACCTTATTAACTGTATATAAATTAAGAAATATGTATATGTATATTGGACGCTAAAAGCCAATTGGGTTGATGCGTCATTAAATAAATCCTTTAAACCTAATTTAATTAATATTATTATAACTTAATTATTATTGTTATGTTGATCAATTAAAATTTTAATTCTAATATTTATTAAAATTTAATCTGTATGACAGAACCCGTCACCCAAGTAGAAAGAATCTTGACGAGTTCCTCAGAATTTTCAACTTCTAAAATGTTACCTACAAATATTACTGGCCACCAAATCAAAACTGAAGAGTTCAGTCTATAAAAGCAGGTGCACGGCATTCTTGCAAATATCGTATGCGGAAGTTCCGCAAAAATCACTGCTCTCTCTCTCTCTCTCTCTCTCTCTCTCCGCGAAAATCGCGGGTCTACCTTTTTGCAAAAGTTGCCCAGACAGAAATCTTCTCGTCGTCCTTCAAACTTTCTATTCTCCCTCTACAAGGGCAAACTCTCCTTCAAATACTTCCGCCGTTGCGTCTTATGTGCACTGTGTATCCGTGGCTTAGTTTCCAACTTCAAAACATATGATGAGATGGGAATTTGCAAACAGGAGTTGGACTAATGATTTCAAATATCAAGCTACACGTATTAAAATAGTTCCCTGCGCCCTTCATTGCAACAGGGAAGTGTACCTTCTAGGGCATCGAAATTTTGAAGCTTAATAAGATGCATTACGCGTTGCAACAAAACGCGGCAACTGAACCTGAGTTTTACATAATGATGAGAAAAGATATTGAAAAACGATCAATATCATTGTATTCAGCGTCAAAAATACCTCTCAAAATTCCTCCTAATTCGCGATAGTTGACGTTCATCCCAAAAGTTTGAAAGCTCATGTGTGTAATTTACATTATAGGCAAGAAGATTTTGTATTTTCTCTTCATCTTCCACAACTTCAATCTTATAACTTCCTCTTCAAGCCTTAAATTTTGTTGGCATGAAAGTACACCTGTCAAATTTTCAATATCAAACAGATACGCGCTTACTTTCTTTAGCCTCTGTTTTTCTTCCCTTTTTGAGAAATTCTTCACCTAAAAGAATCCAACAATCTACGCAAACCATTTTCAGAGAAGATTCGTTACCGAGATCAGCGTCTAGATCTTCTAAAACTGAATAGAAACGAGATGTTTTAGATTTCAAGAGTACCCGAACAATTTGCGGCGCGCTTCTAAATTAGGATGCATCACATTATTCACCTTTCTTTGCCTCATCCAATCTTCCGAGTGTTCTTAATTCATATTGTAATGAAATTCGATACACCTCGTTGGATGGATTTTTTTCTATTCCTTTCCGGAAGTAAAATAGTGCGTTTTCGGTGTCACCCATTTTTTCCAAATAATACCCTCGAAGCCAAACATATTCAGCATCATCGGGATACTTTTTCTGGAATACGAAAAAAAAACTTCGTCATACGTACAACAACACAAAAATAGCTACAATTCTAAAGGGTAGGGCATTTAGCCTTACAGTCATTTCGTCGAGGCAGAAAAAAGTATCTTCAAATTTTTCTTTCTTGAACAATTCAGACAAAAGTACTTTAACGTGCTCCTTATGTTCCAGAGACTGGAATTCTAAAGCAAACAGATCATTGTTAACAATATATTATCATTATTTGTAGATTGTAGAATCCTCTCTCAAGAACAATTATGTAGGCCTACACATGAACATCGATAAAGCTCTGCCAGTCATCCGAACCACTTTTCCAGATTGGTAGAAAACTAGAAAGTATCAAGATTTTATTCCTTGGCAAAATCTTTCCTCACTTCAAACCGGATACATTCCTTTCACCGTTGGCCATCACGTCGTGAGGACCCTTCCCCCCAGTATGGAGAGATACGAAGTCTATGTTTTGCGATGTGAGGATTGTCTTGCCCACTAGCCAAACAAGCAGTAGGTCCTGGAGCGGCTGGAAGAGTTTCCGTTCGGCGTTGCGTGTTCCATAATCCAGCTCCTAAACGTCAAGCTTTTGCCAAACGTTTTCTTAGCGCCTGTACCTCTCTACTCTTCCACCAAACGGAAAAAGTAAGGTACTCCTCGTTTCACATTTCGAGTATGTATTCATCTGGAGGGGGAGGGGGGGGTGTAATGGAATTAAATTGAAAAGGTTCTCATAGCTTTTACTTCTATTACAGCCCAACTCCTGTGATTCATTACAAATAACATTCTCAAATCATTTCATCTCTTTTACTCCATACAATCTTCACGAAGTAGGATTTTTTCTATTGGCCTCTGTTCCGTCATTGTTCCCTACAATCATGTCGCGTAAGCCCGCAAGAATGTTATCAACCTCATTTATCAACATACCGTAATTTTCAAAAACGAAATCTCCGCGAAAAATTGAGAATTTTTGTTACTTTTCTTTGCTTCGTTCGATTTTCCAGAAATAAATAGCCCTACGATATAAAAAACTTCTTTTGAATTATCAACTAAATCTGGCCAACGCAGTTTTTGAAATTTCTCCGCTTCTTCGAAATCAGAGATAGCAGAATTTTCATCTCCCATTTTCATGTTGCAATAGCCTCGCGCTACATGACTTTTTTCTTTGTTGGCAATAAGCTCCGAGTATTTTTCCTGGAAAAAGAATTCATTTCATTGAGAAGTACCCAAAATTAATCAATATTGGAGCAACCATAACTCACTAGCAGAGTGGCATACAACCCGAGAGCTATCTTGAATTCTTTTGCAGAACACCATTCATCTGCTAACTTCAATCGATCTTCAAAACGGGGCAATTGCTCTAATAATCGAGAGAGTTCTTGAAATGATAAAATTTCAAATACCACATTAGTGACTTCTGTAAGTATATTTTCTCGGGCTTTTTTCGTGATTCGCAATTTATACAGATGGACGAACGATTCGCTAGTAATATACCATTCGAGTGCTTCAAAAATTTGAATTATAAAAACTTGAAACTTCATAAACAAGAAGACACGGGAATTTCACCAAGTTTATCATCCTCTAAAATGAGTTTTCAATCAGTTGCCCGTCGGAGCTTGGGACTTCGTTTACCATCTATACTGTATAATCAGATCCTAAAACTTCCTCTGCTCTAACCAATCCTCATTTTTCGTGAAGCTCTTAAATAAATTTTGACGATAACGGAGAATTCATGCCACAATCCTGTCTTCAATTTAAAAATAGTTTAATGTGGCTCCTACGTAGGACGGGAAAAACAATCACCCGAATCCCATCATTCATGGAATACTTCAACAGTAGAATTGATTCGTTGCAGAATCGCTGATGCACCTTTTTCAGCTTCGTCAACTTTTTGTGATCGAAACAAAAGTTGCGCTAAAAGTTGTCTGTCTGAACAATTCAGATACGTCAACTCCGACGCTTTTCGCAGATCTTGCAAAGCTTCATCGTTTTTGCCAACTTCCAGGCGACATTTTCCTCGCATCAAAAAATACCAGCCGTCGGATTCATCGGTTTTCTGAAATCAATCATTCGCATTAATCGCAATCCGTATGAATTGGATATTTGTGCAGCTGTTTCTCAGTCGAATAAATTCGAAAATCAACTATGCGCTCTTGTAACGCCATAGGAGCAGAGGGAGACAGGGTGAGCGACCTCTTTCGGTGATTGTTTGGTAGTAAAGGAATGAAAGAGTTCGTCAAAGATACAGGGAGAATTCAGTTGGGGTACTTCTAGCTTGTTGTTTGAGTTGAGTGGAAGGTGAGTCATAGTTGAAAATGATATCGCTGACATTAGACTGTTTTGATAGAGGGATTGGGAAAAGAACTACTCTACATGGAAGAGCAAAACGCAGGCAAGTTCAATATCCAGGCAAAAGAGTTCCAGCTCCATTTCTTGGCCGAACGAAATAGAAATCTGCCCTGAAGTCGTGGTCTTTAGTGATTAATGGGGTCTGATACATAAATTAAGGGCTTTGTCGCGACCTTTTGATTTCGGGGAATTACGCTGGACAGAATGATTTCTTTACAGAGATAAGGTTTTTGGAATACTAAGATGATGAACTCAGTGAAGAAGATAACATCTGCATCTATTGACTTGCAAGAAAAGAAGAGTTCGGTATTGGCGATGAGACTAGTGACGAGGAGTCAATCGGCCGTAAATAAGGGTGAGTGTAAGGAATCTTGACCTATCAGTATGAGACAATGTTCACTATCACGTAGGTTTATGCGTTATTGTACATCGACAACTGAGGAAGGTCTATTGTCTGCGATTTATACGAATTAAGTATGTAGTAGATTAGGTTCGTCGTCAAGGAAGCCATCAAAGACGTTAGGTACCTGTTAGAGCCTGATAAAGGGCTACGTAATTGGATAATATTGTCTTGAGGTGGGAGCGGAGATGTATTCCTCGGAGGCAAATGAATCGATAGATGAAAAAGTGAAATGAGGTATGGGAGTTCAGATCGCCTTTTGGGACAACCGTTCCTTTCATTGTAAGCAGATGATTTTCATATCAGGTATTGAGAGGATCCTACCTATATTTATAGATCTGATGACCGAGCAATTAATTCAAGTATTAATTCCATGTTGATACACATTAGAAATGTGCTTGGGGACTTATTTTCCAAAAGATTGAGAATGGAACCTGCTCATATAAGTACATTATGACTTACGATAAGTTCGTCGAAAATTTTCATCGCCTCACCGAATTTTCCTTCATCGAATAACTTCCCAGCCACTGAAGCAGACGGCTCACCTTCAAAAATAAAATTAAACAATTTTTTAATCGATTGGTGCGCAAGGGCAAATGGCATGTCCGACAATAGAGTTGGACAAGAGATGGATGTGAGTGATTTTGGTGTATTCCTAAATCTCACTTCGTCCCCAATTGAACAGCTTTCCCAATCTTTTTGAAGTTGTAGTATTTTGACCTCCGCCACAATAACCATATCCAGCACCACTAAGCATGAAAACGGAATATGCTAAACAAATGAAAATCATCTCGAGTAGCCGGGAAATATCACGTATAGGTACGTATTCTGGTTCATTCGAATAACAGTTTAATATACTCAAAAAGGCTTCATTCACATGAAACTATATTCCAATATTGAACAAACGATGTTGTAATAAAATTAATATTTGCCATATCTATCGCACGTCACGTCTATTCAATCCCTGAGAAAGTTTAATTTCACGAAACACACCAAAACTATGCTGGTAATGGAATACACCATTCTGAGATTATAGGTACCCCGTTAAATTTTCAACCGAAAATCGCTTCCGTTGAATCCAACTCTTTAGATTTTTATCACTGTTTTACCATTTGTACTTCTTCTGATTCAGAATCTACATTTTTGATTTGTGTAGTCGATAATGATAATTTTTCACGCGATACTGCCAAATATACTCAGTTGCTGGTAAAACTGATGCTTTCTTGTACCCTCGCTCAACTTCGCTAAGAAACCAGTGAGTCTCATTGGTATAATGTCTAAGAACAAAGGTTGGTACAATACCCTTTCATTCATTGGAAATTCAAAACGCCTGCGTTGTATTTTATAATGAAGCTTTAATTGAATGAATAAGAATTACAATAAACATGTACAACTCTTATTTTATTGAACAAGAAAAACACTTATTCTATGATGAAGAAATACTATTAATATCGTAAAAATGTAAAGCTCCCAAAATTTCATACTATCATTATCGTCAAAACTTTAGGTCAAAACACATTGATATTATTTTAAGAGGGTGAAGCATCAAGCAACAACTCTGTTATTTTTGCACCTAATATACTTCGATTTTTGGGATTTTCCATCATACTCATGTGATGACCACTAGTAGAAATCACATTTACACTCACTGATGGATGAAAAACCTCCCAGCCTAGTTTGGGCATGGAAAAATATTGTTTTTGAATTTTTATCTCCTCCTGAAATTTATTCTCTAAATTAATGTTGTAATCGAAAGAGGTGTCGAATTCGCTAGCTCTAAATAAGCTCATCGTAAGTGGCAAGGGATCTATCGTGTATTCTTCGCACATTTTCTGATAGTGGTGGATTTGTTTCCACATTGAAGTTTCTTTTTCAAAATCCATATCGAGACTTGTAAAACCTGAACATATATTTCTTATCTCCTCGATTGCTTCGTCCATATTCAAGTTACTAATACGATTCCAACACGCCTCATCATTCAACGCCCTCAAATAAACACTTCTACAAGTTATGAAATTCAAATAAGATTCAGTCGCACTTAATGCATTCTTATAATCTGGTGGATACGTATCAATCAAGCCTAAGAAAACGACCGGAGACCGATCATTCCGATCACGTATGAGTTGTTTAGTTACTTCATAGCCAAGCAGCCCCCCTGAAGAATAACCAGCAATAGAGAAAGGCCCATCAGGTTGAACTTCTTTCATCATTGAAATCATTCGTTTGGCCATTTCTTCCAGAGACCGGGGTTGAGTTTCATCCCGCGAAGGCCATGGCAAGACGTAAATAGGAAAATGGTTGTCGATCGTATGGGCTAAGGAGAAACCATAAGAGTGGTTTCCAATGCCTGATGGTAATAAAAAGAGCGGTGTTTTATCACCAGAGCTGCGAGCTGGGATGGGACAATTAGAACGCAAACTACCACATCGGTCGGCTACAGCGATTGCTAGATCTCTCAATATCGGATACATGAATAATTCACGAGTTCGTATTCGTAAACCTACAAGTTTAGCCCGGCTAATAAACTCTACACCGAAAACGGAATTGCCACCAAGCTCGAAGAAATTGTCATACCGACTGATACGTTCGATTCTTAAGAGGACGCCCCAGAGGGACGCTATCTTTTCTTCTATTTCACCCTGTGGAGCCTCGTACATTTGACGGGCGAAAGATTGATCATCTGGATCTGGAAGAGCTCTACGGTCTAGCTTGCCACTAGAAGTGAGAGGCAGGGACGGGATACACACATAAGCAACGGGAATCATATATTCGGGTAGTAAATTAATTAAATGTTGACGTAAGCCCGGAACTATATTATCATTCCAGTCCGACACTACGTACGCCACTAAGCAATCTTCTAAACCAATGTTTTTAGGAAGCACAACAGCTTCTTGCACAGCAGGGAATTCTAACAATTTAGCCTCTATCTCACCAGGTTCGATTCGAAAACCACGAAGTTTGATTTGATGATCTAAACGCCCCAAATAGATGAGATTTCCGTCAAGATCATAGCGAGCTTTGTCACCAGTACGATACATTCGGGAGCCTTTGACATTGAAAGGGTCCATGGAAAAACATTTTGCTGTAAGTTCTGACTGGTTTAGATAACCGCGAGATACCCCAGGCCCACTGATACAGATCTCTCCTTCAGCTCCTATGGGCACCGGCTCACCACTGGATTCCAATAAATAAATACGCAAATCAAGCAGAGGACGCCCAATTAAACTACCATCTTCAGAAGGACCAACTTTATGGAAAGTAGCATGGACTGTCGTTTCTGTTGTGCCATACATATTAAATAGTTTCGTTGGACTATCCGCATACGTATCATACCATCGACGAATTATAGACGTATCCAAAGCTTCACCTCCTAGTATCACACACCGTAGATTATCAGTATACAAGCTCTCCTTTTTAGCCTGAATGAGAGCTTTTAATGCGGATGGTGTTTGATTGAGTACAGTTATGTTTGACAAACAAATCCAATCATAGAAATCATGTGCTGCTCGACACGTATCGTAGGGTACTACTTTCAACTGACCACCATAAAATAATGGACCCCATATCTCCCAAACCGAAAAATCAAATGAGACAGAGTGGAACAAGCACCATTTATCCTGTTTACTAAAACCATAGTTCAGGTGTGTGACATCAAAAAGTCGTGTTACCTGCTGATGTTCAACCATTACTCCTTTAGGAACTCCAGTAGAACCTGAAGTATAAATGATATAGGCCATATTTGATGGCATCACTTGAGTTTCATTTGTTGGAGGGTTGTAGTTTGGTAGACCAACTGGTAGCTCATCTAAATCGATCATTGGTACCTCATGGGTACCTAACGCTGTTTTACCAGTAGCATCTTTCAGCAGAAACATTGGGGAAGCGTCATTCAAGATATGTTTCAGCCTTTGTCCTGAAAATACTGGATCGAGAGGAACGTACGCCGCGCCAGCTTTCAATATACCCAGGATACCAATTATGAGGGATTTCCCTCGATTCATACACAAAGCTATTTGGGTCTCTGGTTTGACACCTTGTCTAATGAGATAATGCGCCAGTTCGTTTGCTCTAGTATTTAGTTCTTTATAGCTTAAAACATTATCTTCAAACTGAACTGCCGGCGAATTCTTGGACTGGTTAACCTGCGTCTCAAATATTTCATGAACGCAAGCTTCGGATACTTTGTAGTTTATTGTGGACTCGTTCCAAGTTTCTGTAAGTAACTCACGTTCAGAGAAAGGCACTACTGGAAGGCTACATGTAGGCAAATTAGGTTCATTCTCTAATGCATTAACAAGCGAAGTAAGAGTTTGATGTATGTAGCCACATACTTTATCAGCTGACAATGGCTGTACAACCTGTACAGTTAACCCCAAACTATCACTATTATCTTCAATTGATAATGTTAGCGGATAATTCGTGCGCTCTTCGCTTTCGAGGATTGTAACCCCGGGAAGCGGAGAACCTGTAGAGGGCCTATTGTGTCTGTAATTGAGTAGTGCACTGAATAGTGGAAGAGAAGGGGGTACATTGCTACAACGCTGCGCTGTGGAAAGTAGAGCATGTTCGTGAGCTAATAAAGCACTGAGGTTGGAGTGTGTTATATGTACAGCGTTATTAACTGGAGTAGAATCTATGTCCAGCCGCAGAGGCAATGTGTTGATCCACAAACCCAAGGCTCTATCATTTCTTTCACCGTCCTGTAGTCGACCAAATAACACAGTTCCAAAAACTACACTTGTTCGGCCACTACAAGATGCAAGAAACCGGGCAAAAGCTAAATGACATAAAGAAGCTAGACTAACCCTCAGGAGCTTAGCCTGCGTACGTAAAGCGGTATTCAATGTCGGAGGCAAAATAGTGATAGCTTCACTAACTTCGAAGCCGTCTAAATGGACTTCATGAAGCGCAAAAGGTAGGGTCGGTTCATCAATATCGGCAAGCATTTCATCAAAGAATTTTACATGCTCTGCTGCAATTACATCATTTTGAGCAAGAGCAACCATATTTCGGAAGGGAAGAGGAGATGGTAGCTCATCTTCTTTTTCAGACATGATAAAATGCATTTCTTCTTGTATTTTTTCGAGAGTAAAATGATCCGTTATTAAATGGTGCATAAGTTGGATACTTGATCGTCCACCGTTTGATTCTTGCGCAACAATCAAACGAAGTAAAGGAGCTAAAGTAATGTCCATCCGATAACGTCGCGGATCATATCGCGCTTTTAGTTCGTCCAATACAGCTCCTTGTGTAATGTTTAGCGTTACTTCAGTCAGAACTGACGGTGCGGTACGCCACACAACTTGGGCAGGTTTACTAAGGCCTTCCCAGATGAATGAGGTTCGAAGTACGTCATGTCGTTGAATAACTTTCTGAAGACCTGTTACGTATTTATCAAGCATGATACAGTCCGAGAAATGTAAATACACTCCAGTCAAATAAGGGTCACCAGTTTTTGCCATCAAGTGGTGGAATAGAATACCATGTTGTAAGGGAGCTAAACTGTAGATGTCCTGAATATTAGATACGCCTCCCGGAATCTGTGAGACAATGACGTCAATGTCATTTTGAGAAAGACTAATAAGAGGTAACATTTGCGGTGTTATTATCGTACTAGATGACTCTATTAGATTTGACGGAATATGCACTTCTTGGTAATGTTCTATTGTCTCTGCAAGAGCGGCGAGAGTAGGGGTATCAAACACTGCTTGAACAGAAGTGTTCAAATGAGACTGACGTAACAAAGACAACATTTTCACGACCAATAACGAATGACCACCAAGTGCAAAAAAATTATCATGGCGGCTAATCTGGCTGATACCTAGCAATGAACTCCAGACAGTTGCTAGCTTTTCTTCAGTTTTACCCTGCGGTATTTCAAACGATTGAAGGGCAAAGTCGTGCTCTGTCGGAGCTGGTAAGGCGTCACGATCGAGTTTTCCATTGGCAGTAAGGGGAAGGGCAGGGACATTAACGAAAGCAGCGGGAACCATGTAGTCTGGTAAAACATCGATCAAATAATTCCGCAGATTTTGAGGTAAATTTTCATTAATATGGGTGACTACATAAGCAACCAGACGTTTTTCCAAACTATCACCTATAGCCAACACCACTGCCTCTTTTATGTTAGGATGCTCAAGCAACTTAGCCTCTATTTCCGCGGGCTCAATACGGAAACCTCGTATTTTCAATTGATGGTCTACACGCCCAAGATAAATGAGATTTCCATCTGGTTGATAGCATGCTTTGTCTCCCGTTCGATACATCCTCGCTTGTGAATGTTTGCTGAATGGATCAAAAATGAAATATTTGGCAGTGAGTTCTGGATGATTGATATAACCGCGAGCTACTCCAGCACCACCAATATAAATCTCTCCCTCTGCTCCTAGAGGCACAGGTTCACCTTGCGAGTCCAACAAATAAATTTTAACATCGGATAGAGGACGACCAATGAGATTATTTTTTATTACAGGCCTAATTTTGTAGTCAGTAGCAAACAAAGTGGTTTCTGTTGGGCCATATAAATTATAAAGCACAGTTGATTTTTCCGATTCAGTTTCATACCATTTTTTCAAAGAGTGAAGGTCTAAAGCTTCGCCGCCAAAAATAATACAGCGCAATTTATCTCGCTTAGAACATTCATTTTTGGCTTGCATGAATAATTTAAAGGCAGTGGGAGTTTGAGTGAGCACAGTTATAGTAGAGTCGCAAACCCACTTGTGAAAACTATGAGCATCACGAGCTGTATTGTACGAGACTATTGATAACTGGCAACCAGAAGAAAATGCTCCCCATATTTCCCAAACGGAGATGTCAAATGAAATAGAATGAAATAGGCACCATTTATCACTGCGGTAGAAATTATACTTTTCTTTTGAAACATCAAACAGTCTCGTCAATTGCTGGTGTTCGACCATCACCCCCTTGGGTATACCAGTTGAACCAGAAGTATAAATCACATAGGCGAGATTTGACGCTGTTAGATTGGGAATTCTTGGATTGTCATTTCGTAGATTTTTGGGTAAGTCTTGATCAAGATTAATTGTGGGAACATTATGAGAACCAAGTGCTGCGTTACTCATGGTATCTGTAAGTAGTAGCATGGGCGATGCATCATTCAAAATATATTTTAATCTTTGTCCTGGATAAACTGGGTCTAGTGGAATATACGCGCCTCCAGCCTTCAGAATCCCTAACAGTGCGACAGCGAGATTCACTCCTCGATTCACACAAAGAGCTACTTTTGACTCAGGCTTTACATTTTGTTGGATTAAATAATGAGCCAACTTGTTTGCGCGTGAATTCAGTTCCCTGTAGCTTATTTTTTCGTTTTCAAATTCTATTGCTGTAGCATCACCATTTTGTTTGACTTGAGTCTCAAATACTCCATGAATGCAGCCATCGGATCTTTGACTAGTAATTGTGGACTGATTCCATGTCTCTAGAAGTAATTTACGTTCAGACTTTGGAACTATGCATAAGGTGCGTATCGACTGAGAAGATTTATGTTCTAGGGCATCAGCTAACGAAAATAACGCTTGCTGCATATAATTACAAACTCTTTCTGCTGAGATTGGATTCACGACCTGTGCAGTTAATCCCAAGCTATCACCATTATCCTCTACAGATAAAGTTAATGGATAGTTTGAACGCTCTCCACCGCCAATAGCTCTAACGCCAGGAATTGACATATGTGAAATTTTTATGTTGTGTCTATAATTGAGCAAAGCGCTGAAAAGGGGTAGAGATATAGGCACATTGCTACAACGCTGAACCTCGGAAAGTGAGGCATATTGATGTACCAATAGGCTACTGAGTTTGGAATGCGTATCACGGACCGACTCCTCAACTGATGTCGTATCTATGATCAGCCGTAGCGGTAAGGTGTTTATCCACAGTCCCAATGCTCGATCATCTCGCTCTCCGTCTTGAGAATGACCGAATAATACTGTTCCGAAAATAACGTCTTCTCGCCCACTGGCACTAGCAAGGACTTTCGCAAAGGCGAGATGGCATAGTGTAGCTAAGCCTACCTGTAAATTTCTAGCCAATTTACGTAAACTGTCATTCAATACCTTGGGAACAAGGCAAGTCTCTTCTTTAATGAGCCCACCATCTAGGTGGACGTTGGAAAGGCCAAAAGGTAAGGTTGGCTCATTAATGTCACTCAACATATTTTTGAAGAAATGGGTGTGATTATCAACATTCGCGTCATTTACAGAGATGGCAACGAGATTTCGGAAAGGCAGCGGAGTCCTTAGATTTTTCTCATCGCGAGAAATTATCAAAAATAGCTCCTCTTGTAATCGCTCCAATGTAAAATGATCAATAATCAAGTGGTGCATCAGCTGGAGACCTAATTTACAGTCAGATTCTTCTTTAGCTAAGATCAAACGGAATAAAGGAGCTTGAGTTATGTCCATTCGATAAAATTGTGGGTCAAATTGAGCTGTAAGCTGTTCTAATGTAGTTTCTCCTGGCGAATCCAATGATACCTCACACAATACTGACGGAGCATCTCGCCATACAACTTGAGCTGCTTCACTAAGACCCGCCCAAAAGAATGAGGTTCGAAGGATATCATGACGTTTGGTTACTTTTTGCAGTGCTGCGACATAACTATCAAATGAGAGGTGATCAGAGAAGTGCACATACAACGAAGATAGATAAGGGTCACCTTTTTTAGTCATCAAATGATGGAATAAGATTCCCTGTTGTAATGGAGCCAAACTGTAGACGTCCTGAATATTTGAAACGCCACCCGGAACTTGAGAAACAATTATATCAATATCAGATTGAGAGAGTTTAATCAGTGGAAGCATATCTGGCGTTAACTTTGAACAATTTGTCGGAATAAGATTGGGTGGAATTTTTATTGCCTGATAATGTGTAATTGTTTTGGCAAGTGCACTTAGACTTGATGAGTCAAAAATTGCTCGAACCGATGTATCTAAATTTATTTGGCGCAATCGCGATAGTAGCTGGACAACCAGTAATGAGTGTCCTCCAAGGGCGAAGAAATTATCTTGTCTACTTATTTGTTCAATGCCCAAAAGTGTTTTCCATATTGAAGCTAATTTCTCTTCAACTTCACCTTGTGGTTCTTCAAACGCTTGACGCGCGAGAGATTGCTCCTCTGGGTCGGGAAGTGCCTTACGATCAAGTTTACCATTCGCAGTTAGTGGGAAGGTTGGGATATCAACGAATGCAGAGGGAATCATATACTCAGGCAACAATTCAACTAGGAAGCTGCGCAGATTATGAGCTGATGCTTCATCACTTTTCGACACGACATACGCTATGAGACGTTTTTCGGAACCACTACCATGTACAACTACCACGGCTCCTTCTACAGTGGGGTGGTCCATCAATTTAGCCTCAATTTCTCCAGGCTCGACACGGAAACCGCGTATCTTTATTTGATCATCAAACCGTCCCAGATATATTAGGTTTCCATTCTCGTTAAATTTAGCTTTATCGCCTGTGCGGTACATTCGATTTTCCGGATCTTGGGTGAATGGGTCGCGTAGAAAATGTTTTGTCGTCAAATCCGTTTGGTTGAGGTAGCCTCGAGATACTCCCACGCCACTGATGTAAATCTCTCCCTCCGCTCCTATAGGCACTGGCTCACATTCAGACTCGAGTAAATAGATTTTCAAATCAGCGTGCGGTTGTCCGATAACATTGAGATCATTCAACGTTCTTATTTCATGGCACGCGGCATGGACTGTGGTCTCTGTAGTACCATACATGTTGAAAAGTTTCGTAGAACTATCATTATACCTTTCAAACCATTCCTTCAGAGTTGAGGAATCCAATGCTTCTCCTTGAAGCATCAGACATCGAAGTCTATCAATCTGTGAGCTGTTATTTTTCGCCTGAATGAACGCTTTGAAAGCAGATGGTGTTTGATTGAGTATAGTTACATTAGACATACAAATCCAGTCATAGAAATCGCTGGCTACTCGACAGATATCATAAGGTACAACAGCTACCTGACCTCCATTATAGAATGCTCCCCATATTTCCCATACAGAAACATCAAATGAGAAAGAATGGAACAAACACCATTTATCATCTTTTCTGAAACACAATACACCTTGTGTAACGTCGAAGAGTCGTGTAATTTGTCTGTGCTCGACCATAACTCCCTTGGGAAGGCCGGTCGATCCTGAAGTATAAATGATGTAAGCCAGATTGGTCAATGATAATCCATGTCGAATCGACTCAGGGTTGTGAGTTGGTAAACTTTCAGGCAATGGTTTATCAAGGTCAATAATTGGAACTTCATGCGTACCCAGGGCTTTCTTACCCTCAGCATCTGTTATGAGCAACAATGGTGAAGAATCACTCAGAATATGTTTTAATCTTTGTCCAGAATAAACTGGATCAAGAGGTACATACGCTCCACCTGATTTCAGTACTGCTACAAGCGCCACTATAAGAGACGTCCCACGACTCAAACATACAGCTACTTTAGTTTCTGGTTTCACACCTTTTCGAATAAGGAGGTGAGCGAGTTTGTTAGCCCGCATATTCAATTCTTTATAGGATAGTGTTGTACCCTCGAATTCTACTGCAGTAGATTCTCTACATTTTTCTACCTGATCCTCAAATACTCTATGAATGCAACACTTGGACGTTTTGTATTCTATACTGGGCAAATTGAATGTTTTAAGAAGTTGTATTCTTTCTGTCCCACCCACCACAGGCAATGTGCAGATAGGTTGAGTAGGAGCACATTCCAATGCGTCTGCCAACGATGATAATGTTTGCTGCACATATCCACATATTTTAATGGCTGATATTGATTGTACAACTTGTGCAGTTAATCCCAAACTGTCGCCATAGTCCTCTACTGATAATGTTAGTGGATAATTTGATCGCTCCACCCCATCAAGGTATTCTATTCCTGGCAATGGTAAACTGGCAGTTGGCCGGTTGTGTCTGTAATTGAATAATGCGCTGAAAAGCGGTAGGATGAAGGTATATTGCTGCATCTCTGAGCCAATGACAGTAATGCATGTTCATGAGCCAAGAGGCCGCTGAGATTGACAAGCGTTTTGTGTGCTGCTTTAACGACAGGTGTAGCGTCAATATCTAGACGGATAGGAAGAGTGTTTATCCAAAGTCCCAACGCTCCATCATTTCTTTCACCATCCTGGAGTCGACCAAATAACACCGTTCCAAATACAACATTTTTCTGCTTGCATGCAGCCGCGAGGAATCGAGCAAATGCCAGGTGGCACAGAGTTGCTAAACTCACCCTTAATTGTTTACAAAGGGCACGCAATTTATCATTCAGCACTTGAGGTAATAAAACTGTAGTTTCGCCGATTTCATATTCAACTGACATAATATCTCCCAAACCAAAAGGTAGCGTAGGCTCTTCAATATCGGCAAGCATCTTGGTGAAGAAGGCAGCATGTTCTTCATCAGTCAAACCAAATTGCGTCAGAGCTACCAAATTACGAAAAGGAACCGGTGTAATTAGTTCATCCTCTTGTTTATCAATTATTGCATGAACCTCTTGGCTCAGTCGTTCCAATGTAGAATGGTCTATTATCAAATGGTGACCAAGTTGGACTCCTGCCCAACCACCATTTTTTTCAGGTGCAACAATTAAACGCAATAGTGGGGCTTGAGATAAATCCATTTTATAGCTATAGGGACTGTACATTTGCTTGAGTCGCTCCAACACCATTTCATCATCAAAATCATCGATGCTGTAGGTCACCAATGATGGCACCTTACGCCACACAACTTGAGTAGGTTCACTCAGCTTCTCCCAAAAGAATGAAGTTCGAAGTATATCATGGCGTTCAATTACTCGCTGAAGAGCAGCTGCATATGAATCAAGTACAGCTTGCTTCGAAAAATGCATATTTGTGACCAAAAGATAGGGATCCCCCTGATTCGCCATCAAATGATGAAACAGTATACCATGTTGTAACGGAGCTAAACGGTAGATATCTTGAATATTCGACACACCACCGTGAATCTGGTTGATGATTGTATCAATATCAGCTTGAGTGAGAGAACATAAAGGTAGCATGTCGGGAGTTATTTTTGTAGCACCTGATCTGATCAAATTAGGTGGAATACAAACTGCTTGATAATATTCTACTGATTCTGCTAACACAGCGAGTGTTGACGATTCAAATACTGCTTGTACGGTGGTATTTAGGTGAGATTGACGCAACTGAGATAATAATTGAACAACTAATAAGGAATGTCCTCCAAGTGCAAAGAAATTGTCATATCGACCAACTTTTTCAATGCCCAGAAGTGCTCCCCAAATGGTTGCTAGTTTTTCTTCAATCTCACCTAGAGGTTCTTCAAATATCTGATGGGCATGAGCTTGGTCATCAGGGGCCGGCAATGCTTCTCGATCGAGTTTGCCGCTCGGAGTCAGGGGGAACTCTGACAAGCTCACAAATGCAGTTGGAACCATGTATTCCGGCAACAGATCTAGTAAATGTTGTTGTAAAATTTGAGCTAGATGTGGATGTTCTTCACATATAACATAGGCTACAAGAGATTTCTCTGTACCAATATTCTTGGGAATCACGACAGCATCGTGTACGTCAGGATATTCCATTAGTTTAGCCTCTATTTCACCTGGTTCAACCCGGAAACCTCGTATTTTTACTTGATGATCAAATCGGCCAAGATAAACCAGGTTTCCGTCATTTTGATAGCGAGCCTTATCACCAGTGCGGTACATCTTGGCGCTTTGTCTCTCGTCGAAGGGGTCATTGAGGAAACTTTTTACAGTGAGTTCCGGTCGATTGAAGTAGCCGCGAGCTACTCCAGACCCACTGATATAAATTTCTCCCTCTGCTTCAAGGGGTACTGGCTCTCCATGCATATCAAGGAGATAAATTTTAAGATCAGCAAGAGGGTATCCAATTACAGAGCAATTGTCAAAAGGATTTATTCTATGAAGCGTGGAATATACTGTGGTTTCAGTAGGACCGTACATGTTGATGAGCATTGGTGGTTTATTAGCATACCTTCCATACCATTGGTCCATCACTGATATGTCTAAAGCTTCTCCGGCAAGAATTAAAATGCGTAATTCATCAACTTGTGAGCAATTGGTTTTAGCATGAACAAGCGCTTTGAAAGCAGATGGAGTCTGATGGAGTATTGTTATTTCACGAGAGCAAATCCAGTCATATAAATTATCTGCTGCTCTGCAAGTATTATAAGATGGAACAGCTAACTGACCACCAGTGGAGAATGCCGCCCATATCTCCTGTACGGAAACATCAAAAGAGACTGAATGGAACAAACAAAATTTATCCTCATGTACATATCCTAATTCTTCTTGTACCATATCAAGGAGGCGCGTTACTTGTTGATGCTCAACCATCACCCCTTTAGGGACACCAGTTGAACCTGAAGTATAAATGACGTACGCTAGACTTGCTGGGCTCAGTTGAAGTTCAATAGTTGTGAGATCATTCTTTGGTAAATTATTGTCTAAAGGATCATCGAGATTAATTACTGGTACTTTATGGTCACCCAAGGCCAGCTTACCAATTGTATCACACAGCAGAAGCAATGGCGATGCGTCATTCAAGATATGTTTTATTCGTTGCCCTGAAAAAACGGGATCAAGTGGAACATATGCGCCACCAGCTTTTAATATGCCAACCAGACCAATAATCAGAGATACTCCACGGCTCACACAAAGTGCTACTCTTGTTTCTGGTTTGACTCCTCGCTGAACAAGGTAGTGAGCTAGCTGGTTGGCTCGGGTATTCAGTTCTTTGTAGGTCAACAACCGACCCTCAAATTCTATTGCAACAGCATTTCCATTTTGTTTCGCCCGTGATTCAAGTATTTCATGAATACAGCAACTCGACATTTGACGCATTGTTGCACACAAGTCCCATCTCCCTGGAAGTCGCTTACATTCAGAGACAGGCAATACATTCAGTGATTGTATAGGCTGATTAGGGGTGTGGTCTAAAGCATCAACCAATGATGATAGAGCTTGACGCACATAGGTGCATATTCTGTCCGATGAAATTGGATGCAAAACTTGTACAGTTAATCCCAAATTATCGCCATAATCTTCGACCGATAATGTTAGAGGGTAATTTGTGCGCTCTGCACTTCCAAGAATTTCAACTCCAGGAATATACGTCTCCTCAATTGTCTTGTTATGTCGGTAGTTGAGTATTGCACTGAAGAGAGGTAGCGAAGCTGACACATTGCTACAACGCATAGCCAATGAGAGTAGAGCGTGTTCATGGGTCACTAAGCCACTTAGTCGACTGTGCGTTTCATGTACCGCTTTCTCGACTGGTGTCTCATCAATATCAAGACGTAGGGGCAAGGTGTTTATCCAGAGACCCAACGCTCTGTTATTTTGCTCTCCTTCCACATGATGTCCGAATAAAACTGTACCAAACACTACTTTTTCTTGTCCGGTCGAGGACGCGAGAAACCGAGCAAATGCCAAATGGCAGAGAGAGGCCAAACTCACCTGCAAACGTCTGGCCAACCTACGTAAATTGTCATTTATTGATTGAGTAACTAGGCACGCGGTTTCATTTATACGAGCACCATCAAGATGAACGTCATCAAGACCAAATGGTAGGGTAGGCTCATCAACGTCATTCAACATTTTTTCGAGAAAGGCGATGTGTTGCTCCGTACTCACACTGTTCCGAGCAATAGCCACGAGATTTCGATACGGAAGAGGGGTCATCAATTTCTCTTCTTCTTGGTTAATTATTAAGCGCATCTCTTCGTGCAATCTCTCAAGAGTGATATGATCTATAACTAAATGATGCATAAGTTGGAGACCTAACCACACGTTGATTTGCTCTTGCGCAACAACAAACTGCACTAAGGGAGCTTGAGTTATATCCATACGATAGCGTTGGGGGTCGAAGCGATTTTTCAAATGCTCAACAGCAGTTTCCTTCGTGAGGTCGACAGATACATCAATCCGCACAGGTGGAACTTCACGCCAAACAACCTGAGCTGGTTCACTAAGCCCCTCCCAAATGAATGATGTTCGAAGTATATCGTGACGTTGAATCACTTTATCCAGAGCTGCTACATAGTTATCAAGTGATACCTGATCATGAAATCGTAACTCCGCCCTCGACAGGTAAGGGTCCACCATTTTAGCTAGATGATGAAACAGAATACCGTGTTGTAATGGTGCCAAACTGTAAATATCCTGAATATTTGAGACACCGCCTGGTATTCGAGCAACAATTTTATCAATATCAGCCTGACGAAGCGTGATCAATGGGAGCATATCTGGGTTTATCTTCGTGCTATTTGGTTGAATTACGTTGGGTGGAATGTGGAAGGACTTATAATGCTCAATAGTTTTTGCCAGAGCACTAAGTGTTGGAGCATCAA
Source organism: Aspidiotus destructor (assembly GCA_035079395.1). Lineage (NCBI taxonomy): Eukaryota > Metazoa > Arthropoda > Insecta > Hemiptera > Diaspididae > Aspidiotus > Aspidiotus destructor. Next base: position 21,392,354 of record JAVHKZ010000015.1, on the reverse strand, counting down.
ACACCGCTTGAACAGAAGTGTTCAAACAAGATTGACGCAGTTGAGATAGTAACTGAACAACCAACAATGAGTGCCCTCCGAGAGCAAAGAAATTATCATGACGACTAATTTTCTCAACGCCTAAGAGTGTTCTCCAAATAGCTGCTATTTTTTCTTCAATTTCACCTTGAGGTGCCTCAAAAGTCTGATGTACGAAAAACTGCTCATCAGGAGCAGGTAATGCTTTCCGATCAAGTTTACCATTTGGGGTGAGTGGAAATGTTTCTAGTCGGACAAAGGCAGCAGGAACCATGTATTCGGGTAACACATTCATCAAATGAGATTGTAGATTCTGTGGCACGGCTTCAATAGGGTCTGCCAAAACATACGCGACTAGACGCTTCTTCAGGCCATCACCCACAACCAGCACTATTGCCTCTCGAACATCAGGATGTTCAACCAACTTGGACTCTATTTCACCTGGTTCAACGCGGAAGCCCCGTATTTTTATTTGATGGTCCAAACGGCCAAGATAGATCAGGTTTCCATCATGTTGATAGAAGCCCTTATCACCAGTACGGTACATTTGAACTCCTTGTACAAATGGGTCATGCAAAAAGTGTTTATCAGTAAGTTCTGACCGATTGAGATAACCGCGGGCTACTCCCGCTCCACTAATATAAATTTCTCCGGCTGAACCTAGAGGTACAGGCTCCCCATTCTCATCTAGTATGTAAATGCCCAAGTCCAAAAGAGAGCGTCCGATTATACTACCATCTTCTAGGGGACTGGTTTCATGGAATGTAGCATGAACTGTCGTCTCTGTGGTACCATACATGTTGAATAGTTTAGTTGAACTATCTGCATACATCTCATACCACCGACGAATTATAGACGCATCTGAGGCTTCACCTTCAAGTATTACACACCGTAGATGATCAGTACCTGAACTCTCTTTTTTAGCTTGAATAAGAGCTTTCAAAGCAGATGGAGTTTGATTGAGCACCGTTATGTTTGACAGACAAATCCAGTCGTAAAAGTCAAGCGCTGCCCTACAGATATTATGAGATACAATTGCTAACTGACCACCATAAAACAAAGCACCCCATATCTCCCATACAGAAACATCAAATGAAAACGAATGGAATAAGCACCATTTATCCTTTTCATCAAAACTGAAGTTTTCGTGGGTAACATCGAATAGTCGTACCACATTACCATGCTCTACCATTACACCCTTAGGAATTCCGGTTGAACCGGAGGTGTAAATGACATAAGCTAGGTTCTTAGGAGTTAGTTGAAGTTTTGTAGTTTGAGGATTGCAGACTGGAAGACCAGCTGGTAAAATCTCGTCCACATCAATGACTGGAACAGAAAGAGAACCTAAGATTGCCTTGCCTTTTGCATCTGCAAGAAGTAATAAGGGAGAAGCATCGTCTAGAATACTCCTCAATCGTTGTCCCGTATAAACTGGATCAAGTGGAACATAGGCTCCCCCAGCTTTCAAAACACTCAGGATAGCGACAATAAGACGAGGCCTACGAGTCACACAGATTGCGATGCGAGATTCTGGTTTCACTCCTCGCTGAATCAAATAATGAGCAAGCCTGTTGGCTTGAATGTTCAATTCTCTATAACTCAAAGAAGTTCCTTCAAACTCTAATGAAATTGCTTCACCATTGCGTTCTACCTGGGCTTCAAACATCTCTTGAATGCAATAATGAGGTTTTCCAAGGGTAATTGTATGCTGATTCCATACTTCTAGAGAAAGATTGCGCTCAGACTCCGGTACCACAGACAAAGTGCAAACTGGCTGATGGGGCTCATGATCCAAAGTATTAGCAAGCGATGTTAAAGTTTGTTGCATATAGTTGCATATTCGATCTGCTGAAATGGGGTATGCAACCATAGCCGTCAATTCTAAGCTGTCACCGAAATCTTCCACTGATAATGTTAGCGGATAATTTGTGCGCTCTGCACCATCTAAAATGTCTACACCAGGAATAGATAAGTCCGCAGTTCTTTTGTTGTGTCTGTAATTAAATAATGCACTAAAAAGCGGAAGCGATGTAGGCACAAGGCTGCAACGTTGAGCTAACGACAATAAGGCATGTTCATGGGCTAGTAAACCACTAAGGGTAGTATGTGTTTTATGTACTGCTGTTTCAATCGGCGTTGTATCTATGTCTACGCGCACAGGTAGAGTGTTCATCCAGAGACCCAATGCTCTATCATTTTCATCACCATCTTGCAGATGGCCGAGTAATACAGTTCCAAATACTACATTCTTACATCCGCTGGCTGAAGCGAGAAATCGAGCAAATGCGAGGTGGCAAAGTGTAGCCAGACCTACTTGTAAGCGTCTAGCGAGCCTACGCAAATCATTATTCAATGTCTGGGGCAATGAAAGAGATGCGTCATTTATTTGGGCACCGTCTAAATGGACATCAGATAAATTGAAAGGCAAAGTAGGCTCATCAATATCAGCTAATAATTCTTTGAAAAAATGGGTATGTTGGTCAATACTCATACCACTTTTTGATAGAGCTACTAAATTGCGGAAAGGAAGGGGGGTCGTCAGACTTGCCTCATTTTCAGAAAGTACTGAGCACATCAATTCTTCTCGTATTCTCTCCAAAGTGAAGTGGTCAATAATCAAATGGTGCATAAGTTGGAGGCCATACCAACCGCTTTCATCTTTTGCTACAACCAAATGTATTAGAGGAGCAGAGGTTACATCAATGCGATAAGTTTGAGGGTCGAATCGTGCTTTGATCTGTTCTAAAGCACTTTTTGTGGACTTGCGAATACCTTGTGGCATATCAGTTACCACTGAAAACACCTTACGCCACACAACCTGAGCTGGTTCGGTCAGTCCTTCCCAAAAGAAAGAAGTTCGAAGTATGTCGTGACGTTTGATTACTTTATGGAAGGCAGAAGCATACTTCTCGCATGTATCTTGACTTGAAAATTGCAAGTACTCCCCAGATAAGTAGGGATCAACATGTTTTGTCATCAAGTGATGGAATAAGATTCCTTGCTGTAATGGGGCAAGACTATAGATGTCCTGAATATTTGATACACCTCCAGGGATCTGAGTGACAATTGTGTCTATATCTGCTTGAGACAGATTAATCAACGGCAGCATTTCCGGAGTCAAATTAGTACAATTGGTGGGAATAAGATTAGGCGGAATTTGTAATGCCTGGTAATGTTTAATTGATTTAGCAAGTGCACTCAGGGTTGGCGAGTCAAAAACTGCTCGAACAGATGTGTCCAGGTTAATTAGACGCAATCGCGATAGAAATTGCACGACCAATAAAGAGTGTCCACCGAGGGAAAAGAAATTATCGTGCCTACTTATTTGTTCAATGTTCAATAGTGTTTTCCATGTTGAAGCTAATTTCTCTTCAATTTCACCTTGTGGTTCTTCGAATGCTTGACGCGCAAGAGATTGCTCCTCTGGATCGGGTAGTGCCTTACGATCGAGTTTGCCGTTGGCAGTGAGTGGGAAAGCTGGAATATTAACGAATGCAGAGGGAATCATGTACTCGGGCAGTAAATTAATTAGATAACTGCGCAGAGTCTGGGCCGATATTTCATCACCACTGGATACTATGTAAGCTACAAGTCGTTTTTCTGAAACACTGCCCTTCACAAGTACCACGGCTCCTTCTACAGCGGGATGATCCATCAATTTAGCCTCAATTTCTCCAGGCTCGACACGGAAACCGCGTATCTTTATTTGATCATCAAAACGTCCAAGATATATTAGGTTTCCATTTTCGTTAAATTTGGCTTTATCGCCTGTGCGGTACATGCGATTTTCCGGATCTTGAGTAAACGGGTCGCGCAGAAAATGTTTCGTCGTTAAATCTACGTGGTTAAGGTAGCCTCGAGATACTCCCACGCCACTGATGTAAATCTCTCCCTCCGCTCCTATAGGCACTGGCTCATATTCAGATTCAAGTAAATAGATTTTCAAATCAGCGTGCGGTTGTCCAATAACATTGAGATCATTCAACGTCCTTATTTCATGACACGCGGCATGGACTGTGGTCTCTGTAGTACCGTACATGTTGAAAAGTTTTGTAGGACTATCATTATACTTTTCGAGCCATTCTTTCAGTGTTGAGGAATCCAATGCTTCTCCTTGGAGCATCAGACATCGAAGCCTATCAATCTGTGAGCTGTTATTTTTCGCCTGAATGAACGCTTTGAAAGCAGATGGTGTTTGATTGAGTATAGTTACATTAGATTTACAAATCCAATCATAGAAATCGCTGGCTACTCGACAGATATCATAAGGTACAACAGCTACCCGACCTCCATTATAGAAAGCTCCCCATATTTCCCATACAGAAACATCAAATGAGAAAGAATGGAACAAACACCATTTATCATCTTTTCTGAAACTTAATACACTTTGTGTAACGTCGAAGAGTCGTGTAATTTGTCTGTGCTCGACCATAACACCCTTGGGAAGGCCGGTCGATCCTGAAGTATAAATGATGTAAGCCAGATTGGTCAATGATAATCCATGTCGAATCGACTCAGGGTTGTGAGTTGGTAAACTTTCAGGCAATGGTTTATCAAGGTCAATAATTGGAACTTCATGCGTACCCAGGGCTTTCTTACCCTCAGCATCTGTTATGAGCAACAATGGGGAAGCGTCACTCAGAATATATTTTAATCTTTGTCCAGAATAAACTGGATCAAGAGGTACATACGCTCCACCTGATTTCAGAACGGCTACAAGCGCCACTATGAGGGATGTCCCACGACTCAAACATACAGCTACTTTAGTTTCAGGTTTCACACCTTTTTGAATAAGGAAATGAGCAAGTTTGTTAGCCCGCTTATTCAATTTATTGTAGGATAGTGTAGTACTCTCAAATTCCACTGCAGTAGATTCTCCACATTTTTCCACCTGATCCTCAAATACTCGGTAAATGCAACAATTAGACGTTTTGTACTCAATAGTAGGCAAATTGAAAGATTCTAGAAGACGGATTCTTTCGGAACCACCTACTACAGGTAATGTGCGAATCGGTTGATTAGGGCTCTTCTCCAATGCTCTGGATAGAGATGATAATGCTTGTTGCATGTAGCAACACACTTGGTACGCGGATACTGGTTTTATAACCAACGCTGTCAATCCCAAACTATCACCATAGTCCTCTACTGATAATGATAGTGGATAGTTTGTGCGTTCTCCTCCATCAAGAACTCTCACCCCAGGCAGGTTCGAACTTGCAGTCGGCCTATTGTGTCTGTAATTTAGTAATGCGCTAAAGAGTGGCTCTGATGTAGGTACATTACTGCAACGTTGAGCCAATGAGAGCATGGCATGCTCATGTCCCAATAAGCTACTGAGTCGAGTATGCGTCTTGTAAACAGCTTCCTCAACTGATGTTTCATTAATATCTAGACGGAACGGAAGAGTGTTGATCCACAGACCCAGTGCTCTATCAGTCCGTCCTCCATCTTGTAGACGACCGAATAAAACTGTTCCAAATACCACTTTTTCTTGTCCGCTTGAAGAAGCCAAAAATCGAGCAAAAGCTAGATGGCAGAGAGTGGCTAAGCTCACCTGAAGGCGCCTCGCCTGGAAACGTAATGCGTCATTCAATTTTTGTGAGATCATTAAAGTTGTCGGATCGATTTCACTGTCATACAGGTGAACATCACTAAAACCAAAAGGTAATGTCGGTTCGTCGATATCAGAAAGCATTTCAGAGAAATATTCCGTGTGTTCTGCTGCAGTAAGTCCAAACTTAGCTGTTGCTATTAAATTGCGGAAAGGAACAGGGGTCGCAAGAGTCTCCTCTTGCTTGTTAATTATTGCTCGAACCTCTTCTTCTAAAGTTTCGATTGTAGAATGGTCGACGATCAAGTGATGGGCAAGCATAACCCCAACAAAGGATTCACCTTGAAATGGCGCAACAACCAGCCGGAGAAGAGGAGCTTTACTCAAATCCAGTTTAAAATGATACGGATTAAAGTCAGCCTTAAGTTTCTCCAAATTGCTTTCACTAGTTTCACTAAGCAAGTATGGAACCTTTCGCCATACAACTTGAGCTGGTTCGCTGAGTCTTTCCCAAAAGAGAGACGATCGAAGTATATCGTGACGTTCAATGACTTTTTGAAGAGCATGTGCATAGCTGTCGCATACTAATTTGTTAGAAAAATGTAAATAGTTCAGTAGGAGATAAGGGTCCCCTTTATTAGCCATCAAATGATGGAATAGGATACCGTGTTGCAAAGGAGCGAGACCATAAATATCTTGAATATTTGAGATACCTCCCGGAATTTGGGAGACGATTATGTCTATATCCTCTTGGTAAAGTGTAACTAATGGTAACATGTCTGGTGTAATAGTTTTACTACCCGGCTTGATCAAGTTTGCTGGGATATTTATAGCTTGGTAATGCTGTACGGTCTCTGCCAGCGCTGTCAGAGTAGGTGAATCAAAGATTGCTTGAACAGTAGTGCTTAAATTACACTGACGCAATTGCGATAGCATTTGAACGACGAGTAATGAATGACCTCCCAGAGCGAAAAAGTTATCATTGCGCCCAATTTTTTCAATACCTAATAATTCACTCCAGATTTTAGCCAATTTTTCTTCTGTTTCACCTTCCGGCTCTACATACGACTGAATGTCGAAATCGTCAATTCCAGGCTCCGGAAGAGCTTTATAGTCTGGTTTTCCATTTGGAGCAAGAGGAATACCCGATATTCGAACGTAGGCAACGGGTATCATATGTTGAGGTAATAGGACTAATAGGTGACTACGCAACTCCTTAACAAGAGGTGCATCTGAGTCAGATACAACATAGGCTACAAGACGTGTTACTTGTCCATCGCTCTTAGCTTGCACTAATGCCATTTTTACAAATGGGTGTTCTAACAAAGCATTCTCTATCTCAGCTGGTTCGATACGAAAACCACGAATCTTCATTTGTTTGTCAACACGTCCTGAATACATGAAATCTCCATTATACAAGAAGCGAGCTGTATCGCCAGTTCGATACATTCGTGTGCCGGACACTTTGCTAAAATGATCGATGAGAAAGTGCTTTTCATTGAGATCGTCTCTATTGAGATAGCCACGAACCACTCCTGCTCCTCCGATATAAATTTCCCCACTAGCACCTAAAGGAACGGGGATGCCTTTCGCATCAAGTAAATAAATAGTCAGGTCAAGTAGTGGTCGACCTATCGAGTTGCTACACTCCACAGGATTTAGTTGAGAGTAGGTAGCAAATACAGTTGTTTCTGTTGTTCCATAGACATTAAACAGTGCAGCCTCACTTTCGGGACTTACTTCATACCATTCTTGAATAGTTGATACGTCTAATGCTTCTCCCCCCAAGATAATCAAACGAAGTGATGATGCAATTCTCAAACCATCTTTTTTAGCTTGAACAAACATCTTGAAAGCAGAAGGTGTCTGTCCAAGCACAGAAATGTTGGAGTCAAAGACCCAATCGCAGAAAATACCCGCTGATTTACTCATATTCTCCGGCACCACAAATAACTGACCACCATAACAGAAAGCTCCCCACATTTCCAATACAGCAAAGTCGAACGAGAATGAATGAAACATACTGCACTTATCATTTTGTTCATAGCAAAATTTTGTTTGGACCATATCAAAAAATCTTGTTAATTGCTGATGTTCGACCATAACCCCCTTGGGAACTCCTGTCGAACCTGAAGTGTAAATCACGTACATCAGATGATTTACAGTCAATTGTAACATTTCATTTGGCAAGTTGGAACTCTTTAGATCTTCAGGTAGAGGCTGATTAAGGTCTACTATTGGCACTTGATGCAGACCCATTGCTAATTTTCCAGCTTCATCTACAAGCAACAGTGACGGAGATGAGTCAGTAAGTATCTGTTTTAACCGTTTTCCTGAATAAATTGGGTCAAGTGGAACGTATGCCCCTCCAGCCTTAAGTATTGCTAGCAAAGCTACAATAAGATTTATTCCACGACTAGCACAGAGTGCTACTCTCGTCTCTGGTTTCACTCCTTTTTTCACTAGATAATGGGCTAATTTGTTTGCCCGCTCATTCAGTTCTGTATACGTTAGCGTTTTCCCCTCAAATTCCAATGCAAGGGCCTCGCCATTTCGCTCAACCTGTGCCTCGAACATCTGATGAATACAACAATTAGATATTTGGAACGTGATAGCGGCATGCGTCCAAGTTTCCATAACCAGTTTCTGCTCAGAAGGTGGAGTCACGCACAATGTTTGTATTGACTGATTCGGTCTTTGTTCTAAAGCATGAGCTAGTGACAGTAACGACTGTCGCATATAGCCGCATATTCGTTCTGCAGACATGGGTGAAATAACCTGTGCGGTTAATCCAAGGCTATTATCATTGTTTTCTACGGACAAAACCAGCGGGTAGTTTGTCCGCTCCTCACTACCAAGAAAACTGACGCCTTCAAGAGATAAACTTTCGGATTTCTTATTATGTCTGTAGTTAAGCAACGCGCTAAACAGCGGCGAAGATGCTGGAACATTACTACAACGTTGAGCCAATGATAATAAAGCATGTTCATGTGTTAATAAACTACTAAGTCGAGCATGTGTTTTATGGACCGCGTTCTCTACTGAAGTTTCATCAATGTCTAAACGCAAAGGTAATGTATTAATCCAAAGTCCTAGAGCCCCTTCATTTTGCTCTCCATTCTGCGAACGACCAAACAATACAGTTCCGAAAACAACATTCTTCTGTCCACTGGAACTTGCAAGAAATTGAGCAAAAGCCAAATGACATAAGGACGCAAGACTCACTTGAAATTGTCTAGCTTGTCTACGTAATGTGTCATTCAGTTCTTGGGGCAACAAGCAATTAGCTTGATTAACTGAAGTTCCTTCCAGATGCACGTTACCGAATCCAAAAGGTAGAGTGGGCTCGTCAATGTCTTCTAACATCTGACAGAAAAACTTTTTGTGTTCTTCTTCTGTGATACCGAACAGAGTAAGAGCAACCAGATTACGGAAAGGGGTCGGCGTTATTAGATGATTTTCTTGATTATGTACTACCGCATAAATTTCGTCATGTAGTCTCTCAAGCGCAGTGTGGTCAATGATCAAATGATGAGAAAGCTGGATACCAATAAAGTCGTTATTTGTTCCAGACGTAATCTTTATACGCAATAACGGGGCCTGCGTCAAGTCTAGTTTATAATAATTTGGACTGAAAGGAGTTTCTTGCTGCTGTGAAACATCATCATTTTCAGCCATATAAGTGATCACAGATGGAACCTCATTCCAAACAACTTGAGCTGGTTTACTCAATTTTTCCCAAAAGAATGACGTTCTCAGAATGTCATGACGTTTAATAACTTTCTGTAGAGCGGCTGCATAACTGTCACAAGCATTCTGGTCTGAAAAGTGGATTTTTGTAACAAGTAAATAAGGATCACCCTGATTGGCCATTAAATGATGGAATAGGATACCATGCTGTAAGGGGGCGAGACTGTAGATATCCTGAATATTTTGCACACCACCAGGGACCTGGGTAATGATTCTATCAATGTCGGCTTGAGTAAGGTTGATCAATGGTAGCATATCTGGCGTAATATTTCTAATTCCTGGCCTGATTAAATTCGGAGGAATACGTACAGTCTGGTGGTAGTTCATTGTTTCCGCAAGTGCTGACAATGTAGGAGAATCAAAGACGGCCTGAACAGTAGTATTCAAATTGGACTGACGTAAGTGAGAAAGCATTTGAACAACAAGCAATGAATGACCTCCCAGAGCAAAGAAATTATCATTTCGCCCAATTTTTTCGATACCCAAAAGTCCACTCCAGATTGTAGCCAATCTTTCTTCCTTTTCACCCTCTGGCTCTGCATATAATTGAACATCGAAATCCTTAAGTTCAGGCTCGGGAAGCGCTTTTTGATCAAGCTTGCCATTTGGAGTAAGAGGGATACCAGGTATCTGAACATAGGCAACAGGTATCATATGTTGGGGCAATAGCACTGATAAGTGGTTACGTAATTCCTTCGCAATGTTTTCAATTGAATCACATACCACATACGCTACGAGACGTGAATCAACGCCATCGCTCTTTCCTACCACTACGGCCATTCTTATACGAGGATGTTCTAATAGAGCATTTTCTATTTCAGCTGGTTCGATTCGGAAACCACGAATTTTAATTTGAAGATCTATTCGTCCTGAGTACATGAACTCACCATTAGGCAAGAAAGAAGCCGTGTCTCCAGTTCGATACATGCGGGATTCTGCTTTTCTGCTAAACGGATCAGCAAGGAAGCGTTGTTCAGTTATATCGGGTCTGTTTAGGTAGCCACGAGCAACTCCAGCCCCGGCTATATAAATTTCTCCACTAGCACCTAACGGTACTGGCTCGCCATTCGGGTCCAGTAAATAAATAGGAAGGTCAGGTAAAGGTCGACCTATTGAATTGCTACAGTCAGCCGGATTAAGTTGACAGTATGTGGCGAATACTGTTGTTTCTGTGGTTCCATAGACATTAAACAAAGCAGCTTTACTATCAGGACACACTTCATACCATTCATGAATAGTGGATGTATCCAATGCTTCTCCTCCTAAGATGATTACACGAAGTAAATCCAATTTCGAATTGCTCCTCCTAGCTTGCACAAACATCTTAAAAGCCGAAGGAGTCTGCCCAAGCACTGTGATATTGGAGTCACAGACCCAATCACAAAGGCTACTGGCTGATTTGGTCACGTTGTATGGAACTAATGCTACCTCACCACCATAAAATAACGCTCCCCACATTTCTAGCACAGCAAAGTCAAAGGAGTAAGAATGAAACATGCTACATTTATCCTTTCTAGTGTACAAGAATTTGGCATGTGTCATATCGAAAAAACGAGTAATATGTCGATGTTCAACCATGACTCCCTTTGGAGCTCCAGTTGACCCTGAAGTGTATATGATATACGCCAAGTGGTTTATCGTCAATTGAAGAGATTCTTTTTGTGGATTAGAGGAGGGTAAATCCATGGATAACACCTGGTCAAAATCAATGAGTGGCACTTGGTGAGAACCTAGTGCTACTTTACCAGCTGTATCCGTAAGAACTAGCAATGGTGAAGCGTCACTCAAAGTTTGTTTTAGTCTTTGTCCGGGGTAGACGGGATCGAGTGGAATGTATGCACCGCCAGCTTTCAAAATAGCTAAGAGGGCCACAATGAGAGATGGTCCCCGACTCATACTGAGTGCTACTCTCGTATCTGGCCTCACACCATTCAAGATGAGATAGTGAGCTAATTTATTTGATCGCTCATTCAATTCTCCATAACTCAAATGCTCATCTTCAAACTCTACCGCTGGAGCCTTGCCATCACAACATGCTACCTGTTTCTCAAATACCTCATGCACGCAGTAATCATAAGTGGCGTATACAATTTCCGTATGATGCCAAGCATCTAGAAGTAGTTTTCGCTCAGAAGATGGCACGACACGCAATGTTTGGACAGGTTGGTTTGGTCTATGTTCTAGAGAATCAACTAAAGATAAAAGAGTTTGCTGCATATAGCCACATATATTGTCCGCAGACAATGGCGGGATAACCTGTGCAGTTAATTCTATGTTATCACCTGTGTCTTCTATCGACAAGGTTACAGGGTAATGAGTCCATTCACTAAACTTTACAATTTTAATATTTTCGGGAAGTTCATCTCCTTGACATTTTGGTTTACTATGCACATAGTTTAATAACGCTGTGAATAAAGGTTGAGAAGGCGGAATGCTACTACAACGTTGCGCCAACGCAAGAGGAGCGTATTCGTGTCCTAATAACGCGCTCAATTTCTGATGAGTGCTTTGTACTGCGTCCTCAACTTCTGCTTCATTCAAATCTAGACGCAATGGCAGAGTGTTTACCAGCAGTCCCATGATACAATTTTTCCCTCTTCCAGTTTTGGAGCAACCTAGTAGAGTTGTTCCAAATACTACTGTATCTCGCCCACTAGTCGAAGAAAGGAGCCGAGCCCAAGCTAGATGGCATAAACTTGCCAATGAAACTTTCAAATGACGAGCTTGCTTACGTAAAACCTCATTCAAATACGGGGATAATCGGTAATGCGATTCATTCACTTCTGTGTCACTCCACTGAAGTTCACTCAAACCAAAAGGGGTAGTAGGTACATCAATATCAGCGAGCATATTTTTGAAAAACTGAGAATGTTCGGTCATATTGTCCTCAAGTCTTGCATGCGCAACGATATCACGGAAAGAATCTGAAGGTGGAAGAGAGTTTCCTTGCCCAATCACTGTTGCCCGTACTTCTGCTTTCAGCCTCTCATGCGCGGAATGGTCAATAATCAAATGATGCATAAGTTCTAAGCCAACAAACTCTCCATTAAGCGTCGGAGCAACCCTCAATTGTATGAGTGGACCTTTAGTCAAGTCCATACGATAGCAACGTGGATTAAATTTTTGCATCAATTGTTCAAGTACCGTCTTATTACTGTTATCTAAAACGACCTCTTCTAATACACATGGAATTTTACGCAAAACAACCTGGGCTGGTTCTTCCAGTCCTTCCCAAAAAAATACAGTACGTAAAATATCGTGTCGTTGCATCACATATTGAAGGGATTTGGCATAACACTCGAGGGCTGACCTATTGGAAAAATGTAACTGAGTCACTACTATATACGGGTCACCTATCTTTGACTTGAGATTTTGGAACAAGATTCCATACTGCAGAGGCAACAACCCATAGATATCTTGGATATTGGATACACCTTCTGGCACCTGCTGTATGATTGCATTGATATCAGCTTGAGTAAGTGAAATGAGTGGTAACATATCTGGGGTAATGAGGGTAGAATTGGGCGTGATCACATTCGGTGGTATGGTAATTTTCTCGTGATCACCTGCAGTAGCTGCTAAGTCTGCTAAAGATTCTGTGTCAAAAATGGCTTGTACACTAATATTCAATCCAGCCCTAATTACCTCATCTTTCAACTGGACAGCTAGTAAAGAATGTCCTCCCAGCGCAAAAAAATTATCATGACGACTAATTTGTTCGATGCCTAGAAGCTCACTCCAGATAACTGCTAGCTTCTTTTCTTTCATACCTTGAGGTGCTTCAAACGTCTTACGAGCAAGATCCTGTACTTCGGGATCGGGAAGCGCTTTATGATCAAGTTTACCATTGGGAGTAAGAGGGAGAGCTCGAAGATTAACAAACGCTGTTGGGATCATATAATCAGGCAGAAAAGTAATTAGGTAAGAGCGCAAAGTATGACCTATCGCCTCCTTCAAATCGGTGACTACGTACGCTACGAGATATTTTCCTTCATCATTGTCCCTAGCCAACACTACTGCCTCCCGAACTTCAGGATGCCCTAATAGTCTTGTTTCAATTTCTCCAGGTTCTATTCGGAATCCACGAATTTTTATCTGTTGATCTATACGTCCTAGATACATCAAATTCCCATCAGGAGAATAATGAGCCTTATCACCAGTACGGTACATTCGAGCTCCAGGTTTTTCACTGAACGGATCTAGAAGAAAATGCTTCTCAGTGAGTTGTGCTCTATGAAGGTAACCCCGGGCAACACCTGAACCGCCGATATAAATTTCTCCTGCAGAACCTAATGCCACTGGCTCTCCCTCCGGGTCTAGTAAGTAAACCATCAAGTCAGCAAGAGGTTTTCCAATCGTGATATCATCTCTTAGAGGATCAATTTTATGATATGTAACATGCACAGTTGTTTCTGTAATGCCATACATGTTGAAATAAACTCTCGACTGATTTTTCTCGCGCGTTTCCTTCATTTTCCTCAAAACTGATACATCTAATGCCTCTCCTCCAAATATCACACATCGTACATTATTCGCTTCCAAGCTATCATTTTCAACTTGGAAAAATCTTTTAAAAGCCGAGGGAGTTTGATTCAGAATCGTAATGCCAGTATAACAGACCCAATCATAGAAATCATGGGTAGATCTACTGATTTTGTATGGAACAATAGACAATTGACCCCCATGACGTAAAGCTCCCCATATTTCCCACACAGAAAAATCAAACGAGAACGAATGGAATAGACACCATCTATCCTCATTATTGAAATCGTATATCTTATCTGTAGCGTCGAATAATCGCGTTATTTGTCTATGTTCAACCATTACACCTTTAGGAATTCCAGTCGAACCTGAAGTGTAAATTATGTAAGCTAAATGTGCAGGGCTCAATCCCAACTCATCTGGGATCGGATTTCCAACGGGTAAATCATTGGGTAATTGCCTTTCTAGATCTATCACTGATACTTTATGATTCTTGAGCGCTGCTTGACCGGTAGCATCGGCTAGTAAATATCGAGGGGTTGCATCTTCAAGAATGTCACTGAGTCGTTGTCCAGAATAGGACGGGTCTAAAGGTACGTACGCGCCACCTGCTTTCAGTATAGCTAGCAACCCTACAATTAGATTTGGAGCACGGTTAGCACACAGAGCGACTCGTGTCTCAGGTTGTACACCTTGTTGAATCAGATAATGGGCGAGCTTGTTTGCACGATAGTTTAACTCTTTATACGTTAATGTCTCACCCAAATACTCAAGAGCAGTCTTATGACTATTAAATTCTACTTGTTCTTCGAAAATTTGGTGAATGAAGGTGATACCAGACGGATAGGTGACTGCAGTTTGATTCCATGTGGTCAACAAGAGTTCGCGGTTCAATTTGGCTTTATTCTGTGTGAATCTAAAAAGAAACTTTCTTTCATTTCCCCCTGTCTTTTGGAGAGGATTTACTTCATAGTTACAGAAAATTGATTTCGTTTTACCTGGGTGTGACGTACGCATAATGATCAACCATAGCGGCGACATGGAACTGCAAAATCTTCACATCCTTAGCGGAGTCGCACGTCTTTGTACCGCTTCTCTTCTTTTTCAGCACTTTGGTGTTGTACTTCTTAATTTTTTCTATTTTATCATCCAAATATTTCTAGAATAGAATAATTATCAGTCAGGTTTACTCCTAGTGTACTCAGAATATGCAATACTATAATATTCATTAAAACGCACCTGCATTCTGTTCGTGATTCTTTGTGGAGAAAATAGGGGAACTGGTAATACCGTCAAAATCATCCAATTGGGTTTTGCTACATATGGTTCAAACCCCAAAATGATACCATCTTCCACAGAAATACGATCTAGTATTTCATAGACATGCTCAGCGCTCAAGGTTATTTTCCTATCGTAGGAGTTTTTATCTACATCCAACCATTCGGCAATGATCTCCAAACCCATACAAGTGAATCTTGGTTGATAATGAGTGCAACTACCGAGGCTACGGTTCATCAGCTGAAATTAAAAAAGTACAATTATATCCATATTGAATAAAGTAGTAATTTTCTCTTATCATGAATTCATCGTTTAGTTGGACAGAGTGGAAGATTGTTGCTTGTATGAGAAGTCTGAATATTAGTTGAGAAAAAAGGCCAAAAGCGCTCGCGACACTCTTCTGTAAGAATATACGGAGATTGTAATTTTAGTTTTTTAGTTATAAAAAAATACAGAAATACAAAAAAAAATGTTGTTTTCTTAATAATTTTTATTATTAAATTAGGTATTATTGAAATCATAACAAAAACAAAAGATGAATAGAAATATTATTGAAAAAATTAAATCATGAATCAGTTCTGAAAAATTATGATAAAAAAATATTAAAATATTTCACGTTGGGAATGGACAGACGTTAAATTGTTAGAAGCTGAAACCGCATTATAATCAAACAGATTTTTCGGCGTAGCCAAAGTAATAAAGATCTTGTGTGCTGTAACTCCTCCAAATTGTAATTTAAGTTCAATGTAAACCATATAAGTGTGGTACTACAATTAAATAAGGCCGGGTCATAGCTAGTCAGATTTGACTGCATTTGATTTCTGCCAATAAGGTGGTAGATTTCTACCGGTATGGTCGTAGATTTGAATTAGAACATTCTAATTCTATTAGGTACATCACTGATCCCGGGCAGTGAGACGCTGGTAAACACATATGTGGCTGGCACACATGATCATTTATTTTTGAAGTGGTGCCTCTCAAAAGCTCTCTCGGGAGGTGCCCAATTCATTGAAAGTTGACATGAGCAACGTCTTTGAATACTTTTTATTGTTGTAATGGACTGTGTTATTGTGACGTCATTCATTTGGCAAGAGTACTCATTCTGCAAGACATCCGTCCAACGAGCAATTTGGCTCCTATAAGAAATACATGCAGAGTAAAGATCATCAGGTTACCAATTTATTAGAAAAGATGGTACAGGAAATATTATTTTATATTTCAAATCTGTCAGGTTTTCGCTGTCAATCTGGGAAAAAAAATCTTTGCCATAATATCATTTTTCATACTTAGTTGCTTAGTGATCTTTGCTCCGCATGTGTTTCTTATGGGAGCCAAGATGCTTGTTGGCCGGATTTCCTGCAGAATGAGTACTCTTGCCAAACAAATCGATCTCAATCGATATTCTTGTTATCATAAATAACACAGTCCATTTGTAGGCATTTTCTTAATCCGCCGACAAGCAAGAAAATCTGACAACCCTGAATTTGGCATAACAGTTATAACCGTTTTACCGAAATGTTGAAACGGTTATAACGGTTACGGTCAATCAAATTTTCTCGAAAACGGTTACGGTCACAACGGTTAACGGAAAAAATTTCATTTTGGTTATCGGTTATAACAGTCATATAACTGTTATATTTCAAGCCCGATGAAAAAGTCGTAGTTCTACGTTTCAGTTTTTTGTTATCGACATGTTTTTGCAAGAGATTTATCTGTAGACATGTTCCTAGCGCAAAAACATGTCGATAACAAAAGACTGAAATGTAGACCTACGACTTTTGTTTTTGTGCGAAAATTTTTATGTGACATTCCTCCTTTTTTCCATGTGCCCTTCAATTGATATGGTTTCTAAAGGCACTGGTGTTGTCATAGGGGAGATATCGATTTATTTGTTCTTTTAGTAGCATTGAGCCCAGTATGGACGAACACATTCTTCGAAACCACAAATTGATGAGCAGGCAGAGAAAGTATGAGATTAGGAAAGACTTAAAACATGCCAAATGAACAAAATAATGTTCTTATAGCTCACGCGATCAGTAGAAACAGCTTTCCTGTTTGCGTCAATTAACAATGTTAATCTCAGAGATTCTATCCTCAATAAAATTACGGATCATATTCAAGAGCAATGAGTTTACGAAAATTACATTCACCGTATATAAAATATACGGTGAATGTAATTTTCGTAAACTCATTGCTCTTTAATGTTAATCTCAATTGACAATGTTAATGAAGGCGACCTCGAGTGAGCTGCGAGTTTTTTTCGATATTCCGAAGGTTCAGATCTTTTCTAGCCTGAAATAAAATATAATTCAGGTTTCCTTAATGCATTATGGGTACTCCGAATCTGATATCGATTGATGTGATGGTGATAGACTTTATGAACTGAATTCCTTGTTGATTCTACAAATATCATATCTTGCTTCATTGATAGGTGATCAGTGTTTGGATAGCAGATATGTACCGGCCTTGAAATCGTTGACAATACAGTTACCAAGAATGCCTCGCAAGCCTTTCGTGACCGAAACGGCTCATAGACGATCATGAAAAATACAAGCTTGAGGAAGAAATTGTGAAAATATTTTTGTAGGTTGTTTCACATCAACTGCACTTCAAGTCTATTGGCCTTTCAAATACCTCACATTGTGAAGAACAAGAACGATACGTAGGTACGGAAGCATTACTCTGTTTTAGAATAAACTGTATAGGTAGTCAAAATAAAAAATTTGGAAGGATCTCTTTTAAAAATAATAGAATTTACCTCACATGGATTATTGTGGCCAGCACCAGAATTCGTCACCTCTGAGTCACGACACTCGCACATTTTATTATCTTTACATAGGTCGTACATGAATGCCAAGCGTTGACGAGGGCGACCTTCCGTTTTCAGCAAAATTTCTTTCACTTTAGGATGATTCTGTAATTGAGTAAAATTTGTGTGAATCATAAAAAATCATATTGGATTCATAGTTGAGATCACAACTTATTCTTACAGATTTTACAAGCAGCTGCGAGCAATAAAAGCACACGCATCCAAGAATCTTTACAGTTTCAGTCAAGTATCCAACGTGGAATAAGGGTGTAGCAAGTTCTAGGTGTCCAAAACGACCAGAACTGCCTCCGATCGTATTTTCTGGAAATAAAAATTATTATCGATCTCATTCAAGATATTAATTAGGCATATTTTTGGGAGCAAACCGCAAGAATTCATAACTATACCGGTACGTAAATCTGTGTATGTAACGTGGCGTTTTTCCCTACGCTGTAGATACGCAAAACACAGATAGAACCTGTTCGTGTACCGTATCGACCCTCTCATATGGTGTATCTCAAATAAATAAAAAGAGGCGAACCATAGTGGATTCAAACACGTGCAACTATTGCTGTTCGCACTTGTCGCTCGAAATTCTTTTCCTGATAGTTAAAATTAATTCACCCTTGTTCATTTCGATAAAAACCTTGACATATACATGCACCAGCCCGTTTTGTCGAATCTTTATAAAGAGAAAAAGAGAAAATGATAATACTTTTAGTCTTGGTTTCTAATAGACACATCTTTACACTGCAACAGTTTTTATTACTTCTTAAAGATCTTCTTTACTACAAAATAGACCTCAATGACTCCTCAGCGGGAGTTAGACAGTATCAATGCTAATAGTACAGGCGATAAAAACACTCGTCTGAACATTTTGGGGGTAACAGGGGGATATTGCTGAAAAATGTGAGGTTGGGTCCCAGAAACAACATATCGAACATCCCGCCCCATGGAAAGTGGTTTTACGCCACATGTTAGCCCCCAACTTTGGTTTTTTGGATATATCTCGCAAAATATGGGCTTTAGGAAAAGATAATCAAGAGACAAAAAATATTCCTCATCAAATTTAGTATCAAATAGACTACCTGCATTCTAGCCTAGCTCTACAAGTTAGCCTAAAAATTTACATTAAAGTTCACCTATTTTGTAATTTTCCGTAATTATTGCTATTTCCCTGTGATTTTGACATGTTTAATGGCTTTGCTCTAGCCCGACCCCACGCCCTAATTCCAAAATTTGAGTCCGTACGTCCATCTAGCCTCTACTGTATACCAATATACAGTATATTAGGCTTCATTGAACTAAACCTGAAGTGGCTCTAGGAGGGGGCGATCGATTTTTCTTTGACTCGTAAGACAGTCTATCTCAGTATAAAGCTAGTTTAAGTCCCCTTCCTATCAACTATTCAGGGCCCCTCCTATCTTATATTTTTAGTATAAACCTAGGAGTCTAGCCTAGTTCGTCCAATATACTGCCCCTGACCTCGTACCCTAATTCCAAAATTTGCATCCGTACGTCCATCTGGCCTCTGCTGTATACTAATAATATAGGTATACAGTATACTAGGCTTATAATGTCAAGACTGAATACACGGTATACAATGTTCCGTAATAGACAGTATATGTATAAACCTTCATTATACTAGGGCTAATATACAATTTACGAGGTTCCATAATATACAGTATAGTAGGCTACGCCTCCATTATACGAAACCTGAAGTATCTCTAGAAGGAGGGCGAACGATCTCTCTTTGACTTGTAAAACAGTTCTAATTTCCGATGGCAGATAGGAAGGTTTTATATTAGGCGTATACTATCCCTTATAATAAAAGAAGGCAGCTTTGTTTACATCTTTGTTTTGAACGTCAACCCAACCGTGGGTCGACCGTCGACCGATTCATTGGCACTCAAAGTCAGCGTTCATTGGTTCATAGCATAAACGGCCAGGCCAGGCCATCTGATTGGTGGAAGCGAGCAAAGCGAGCACTTTGCAAAACTGCTAATGACAGTGCATTTTTTTGAAACAAACCGTTTGACGTCTGTCCGTTCCATTGTAATTAAAGCTTTTAATAATTTGTATTATTCTTTAAGGTTAATCTTTTTGAAACAAACCGTCTGACGTCTGTGCGTTCCATCGTAATTAAGGTTTTCAATTTGTATTTGTCAATGTTCAAACACTTCTTGGGTTTGATAAATTTGGATATTGTTGGAGATCTAAGTAGGCTAATTGCACTCCTTTATTCTTTCATATATATTTATTTACAGTGCAGAAATATAGTGTGTTTCATTTCAATAGGAAGGGTAGAAATTTCACAAAGTTAAAGGTAAGCACTATATAGAGTCCAAGTTTTGGAGAAGGTGATACGCTGGGATTACTTAATGAGTTACCAGAAAGCAGAAGTACATCGCATTTGCCGCTAACACTCAAAGATAAAGTAATTAATACAACGTTTCAATTTCTGTACGTTAATGATTTGTGTCCTATGTACTGATTCAACATATGTTTGCGCAGCCGTTAGTCCAAGTTTTGGAGAAGGTAATACGCTAGGATTACTACTATTGAGTTACCAGAGTGCAAGTTTTGGAGAGGGTGGTACGCTGGGATTACTTATTGAGTTACCAAAAAGCAGAAGTACATCGCATTTGCCACTAACACTCAAAGATAAAGTAAGATACAACCCTACAACTTCTGTAAATGATATGTGTCCTATGTACCGGTACTGAAACCAAAATTCAACATATTATGTTTGCGCAGCCGTTGATCAAGTTGAAAAATCATTTTGTACTACAAAGAGAAGGATTACCTAGCCGAATCTTATTATTTTTTGGAAAAAAATGTGTTTGCGACAATTCTGTTGATTCTATGACACAAAGTACTCCCAAGTTTTGCGAGTAAGTACAGTGTGTGAAGTTTATATTGTAAGGTAGATTTTGAGTACATCCTAAAGAAAATTTAGGTTCATCATCGATCTCAAGAAATGAAAAGAATAATGATTCTGTGAGGACAAAGACCGTCAATTCATGTCCATTTCTTGAATAATTTCAATTATTTTTCTACAATTGTCGAAAAGCGTTTCCTGTAGAGATAATCATAGTATTGCTTTCTCCATAGATTTTGTGAAATTTTGAGACTGCACAACTTTTCTCTCTCTCTGTCTGTAAGAATAGACATTGATTTTTGTAGTTAATCTTCAGATAAATTAATTTGTTTGTTTGTTCTTTTGTTTCAGATAGAGAAGAGATTCAACATTTGTTTATCCCAGAAGAATTTTTTTTTTTTCTTATACCGTACCTATTATTAATTTTAAATGAAATTTTGTTCTTAAGTATACTCTGTACTTCAGTTTTACATTGAAGAGAGAAAGAACTTTTTTGTGAATTTTCAGTGTTGTACATTATTATTTTCAGGAGAAAGTTTGACTTCTGCTGTCAAAAAAAGCTTAGCATTTTTTGAAGAGTTTTTGCATTGAATTTTTGGAAGAAAGTTTAACATCTTCTGTCCTTTGAAAAAAAAGCTTGGCATTTTTTTGAAGGAATATCCCATTGAAAAGGAAGAAAGTGTGACATCCTACCAAATCAATGGAAAATAAAATTAAGAATGGATATTGATTTTAAACAGTCATACTTAGTAAAGAATGAAAAACAGGAATGGTTCGAAGCCAATTGCCTGTACCTGGAAATGGAAATTGTTTTTTCCACTCCATTTCATATTTTACAAAGGAGAATCATACACTGATAAGACGCAAATGTGTTGATTTGATAAAAAAAGAAAGAATTTTTTTTTGCAAATTTTGTAACAAACAGGAACATTGATGAATACATAAAAAATATGTCCAAATAGTATACTTTTGCCGAGCATATAGAAATCCTTTGTGTAAGTCGACTATACAATTTGAATATTTGTTTGCACGTTGTTGACGAGGCTTTAGCAAATGTGAGTTTATTGGAGAACTATCATAGCGACAAAGGCATCCAAACAATTGATTTAATGTATTATGAAAGACTTTACTATGGGCCTCTAATCAAAATAACCACCAATGATTCATTGGAGTCATCATTACTCGATATAGAAAATACCAATAATGATGAAGATTTATTTTGTAAAAAAAGTTGGTCTGTACTTTCCACAGAAGCATATAACGCCAAATCAGCGCGAGATATTCGACTGGAAAAGAAAAGAATAGCATACAGAAAGAACTTAAAATGGAAGAAACTCCGGAAGCACGAGAAATACGATCCTTAAAAAAATACGAGAATATAATCGGAAACGTAGAGATAATATGAAACGTAAACATGAAGATAATGTTTTGTCGAGATCATTAGAACGAGAAGCAATGAGCATGGAATAAATCAATCTGAAGAGAAATTTGATGGTAGAAGAAATATTACTAATTACAATGAAATAATTGACAACATTAGTGAAGAAATTGACAACTTCAGAGAGTGTTACGATGAATGTATTGAAAGCACCAATGATTTATTAGAGTCATTATTGCTCGATTCAGAAAATACCAACAATGATGAAGATTTTTCTTGTGAAAGAAGGAAGTCTGTAGTTTTTACAGAAGAATATAACGCCAAATCAGCGCGAGATATTCTACTGGAAAAGAAAAGAATAGCGTACAGAAAGAAAAAAGGGGAAGAAACTCCAGAAGCACGAGAAATACGTCTTGAAAAAAGACGAGAATATATTCGGAAACGCAGAGATGATATAAAACATACTTAGATATGAAAATAGCGTTTTGTTAGGATTATTGGAAAAAGAATGTGGTGAGCATGAAATATTAATAAGAAATATTAATATTAACGATGAAATAATTGACAACATTGTCGAAGAGGTTCGCAACTTCAGTGACTGTCATGATGAAAACATTAATCATGACAAATACGTCTGTGAGAGAAACAGTTTACTAAATTGTTTAGAAAGATACAACAGTGAATTATCAACAACAGAAACACTTGTTGAACAAGGTGTTCAACTACAAACAAAAAGAATACCTTACAGAAAAAGAAAAACAGAAGAAGAAGCAGAAGAAATTCGACTGCAAAAAAATAGATTATATCGAAAGAAAAAACTGATAGAAGAAACCCCGGAAGCTTGGGAAATACGACTCCAAAAGCGGTTTGGTTAAAGTTTAGCAATATACTTTTTTTTTAGAAATGCTACCAAAGTAGAACTCATTTTATAGTAGGGTTTGGTTAAAGTTTAGCAATACAGGGTGCGCCAAAAAGATGTTAACAGTTGAACGAAAAACTCCAGGAGGACTCCGCGACAATTTCGTGGAGTTCCCCAGTTGGCTGTTAACATCTTTTTGGCGCACCCTATATGCTTTTTTTAGGGTCGGCGCGCTTTTGCTAGCCGACCGTATTACAATCACTTTTGTCGTCATCGTCGTTGTCGTCGTCTTCGTCAGTGTTGTCCTCCTTTCCTCCTTTGTCTCCTTCACGTTTTCTCCGTTACCTTTTCTTATCTTCTTATCTTACCTTAGATACACAACACAATGGAGAATACCCTTTTTATTATTATTATTATTATTATTATTATTATTTATTTTTTTTTTTCTTCTTTTTATTTCCTTTTCCTATTATAAACTGCAGTATTCAGGTAGCGGGGAAATTTCTTGACTTTCTTGGTAGAATGTATTACTTCTGTCAAACGCATTTTCTTTGACTATCTGTGTGGAACATATTTTCCCTATCTCTTCGCATCCTTATTATTATCATTCTTATTATTATTAGTTCTTCTTATTATTTTTTTTGTTTTATTTTCGATTATTTAGAAGATTAGTGGTTGTAATTTTATTATTTCTATTTCAAGTTCATTTTGTTTGTTTTGATTTTGATTTTTTCTTGTTTTCTTCATATGGCAGAATCTGGAGGTAAGATTATTGTTATTTCTATTATTATTATTATTATATTCCCGCAAAGCTACAGTTGGTCACGGTGCCTTTTTTTCCCCTAAAGTGTATTGTGAAAAGTTTACCTTCAGGTTTTTTTGTGGGAACAGTGTATGATAAAAATAAGTGTTCTTCATGTCCCTTTCCAGTCGTGAAACACATGTATAATTCTGCGTTCAGCTGACAGAAGCCATTTAAAGTTATGCTCATCTCAGTTTTTCAAAGAATCTAGTATACCTAGCTTTTAGCCCAGGTAACAATGCTCTGGATAAGGAAAAAAGTGAGGGCAAAAGATTTTCCTCTGGAATGTATCTTAAATGGTCTTCTGAAACGTGTATTGTGAAAAGTTTATTCTCCGGTTTTTTGTGGGGAGGGGAGAGGAGGTGATTCAACCTGCAGCCAAATTCAGTTTTTTTCAAGTTTTTATTTATTGAGTTTTCCAAAAAAGAATTCATTTAGCCGACCCTCCTAACACCTCGCCCGAGGTGCTTGTTTTAGAAATGCTACCAAAGTAGAACTCATTTTATAGTAGGGTTTGGTTAAAGTTTAGCAATATGCTTTTTTTAGAAATGCTTCCAAAGTAGAACTTATTTTATAGTTGGGTTTGGTTAAAGTTTAGTAATATGCTCAATATGCCTATGAAGACCATTTCTTTTCCGCCATTTGTGAACAGATGGGAACTTGTACACCTCCCAGTGCCCATTGATGTGGACAAAAATTAAATGTGAAGAAACTCAAACTGTTTGAAAAATAGGGAAGTTTCAGTGATTATTTTTCTAAAGAAAATAAATTTAGTATATCCACAAAACAGAATAGACCTATATTTCTTAATAGGAGCAGTTATTTTCCTCTTTTACCAATAATAAAAAATAGTTCCTTTTCTGTTTGTGTTAGTGAATTGTCAAAGTTCCAAGTCACTTTTTTTGAAGAAATTTTTAAAAGTAAAAAAATCAGTTTCTAATTCCAAAATTGGTACTCGCCTGGCTAGCGGCTGTCGTCGACGCGGAGCAACGACGCAACAGACGCTAGTAGGAAATATACTATTATACTAGGTGTAGGTATACACCTGGTAGGTGATTGAAAAATTTGTGAGTACACCCTTCCCGTAGATATTATACCAACTTATACTAGGATTTTGCTCTTTCATATACTATTATACTAGGTCTATTCAAGAAGCGAGGTGACCGAGCGGAGCGAGTGAGTCCCCTAAAGCAATTAACCTAAAATTTTCTGAAGTAGACTTATACTAGACCGCGAGTGAGCCCCCAAAAGCAATCAGACTATAAAGTTTTCTAAAATAGACTTATACTAGACCAAGAAGCGGAGCTAGTGAGCTCCCCACAAGCTGCTAGCCTAAAATGTTATTCCAAAGTAGACTTATACCAGACCAGGGAGGGGTGGACGAGCGGAGCATCCTATAAAAGACAAGAAACATGATCTTTATTTATTTGGCTCTAGTAGAAAATTTAACCTAGTGCAAGTCTAGTATATCGTAGGTATGCTATTTTTTGAGACCTTCGCCTCTGAAACAGTAAAACCGGACCCTGTATAACGCGAAAACCTGCCAATACAAAAAAAAATCAAAGTCCCGAACGTTCCCGCATGTAAAATCCCTTGTATAAGACGGAAACTGCGTAACGCGGAAACGGAATCAATTTTCAGTCCCCTCAAAGCTTTAAAACGAAAAATTTATTCCACAAAATAGGAAAAAGAGAGCGATGACCGGTTCACCCAGCGATGAGAGAGAGAGAAGTAAGATCTAACGTGCTCCGAACGGATAAATCTATTCATGGGCTCAGTGTGCCTCAGCGTATTACTCATCAACTTTTCAACGCGGGTCACGACAATTTTGATAATATTGGTCAGTATTATCAATTTTACCACACTTTGATTTTTTCCTTTTTTCTTTTTTCCCTCTTTTTTTTTTTTTTTTTTTTTTTTAATCTGTATAAGCCGGAAACCTGCCAATACGGAAAAAAGTTCAGTCCGAGTGAGTTCCGTCTTAGACAGGTTTTACTGTAATTGTGCGGGATAGTTTTCGTGGTACTAATTAGTCCGGGAATTATAGGGTTTTGAACTAAAAAAATTGCTATCAAGGATTTTATTGCTGGAAGTTGTTCAGTAGGTTCTCCTCTTACCCAGAAAAAAACCTACCGCCGCCACCCCCTGCGAACCCATTTTTTGGGGGATGAAAGGTGTAAAATTACGGTTTTTCGTGATTTTTGATGGGAAAAATGCATTATTTTCGAAAATGTCAGGAGATCAAAAATATTCTACATTAAATTTTCTATAAAAAAGGTTCTTACATAATTTTACATGCGACTCATCTAACACGAGATATGGACCCTCGAAGTTGCGCCTATTTCGAGCATTATACTAATTTAGCGGAATACGCACGTACGTGAAACGCCAACTCGCGTTGTTTTTGTCGTATTACTTTTTGTAATAAAGGTAGAAACTGTTGCCTGGTTTTTACAACTAGTAGAGTTGAATTGAAGATCTGGCTACCTGTCCTGCCAAGAAAAGTACACCAAATAAAAATTCTCTATTTGAACCATTACTACTTGTCTTGTGAAGCTATAGGAACAATACTTCTCAACATGGTCACTGACATCACTGATGAAGAGAAGCAAGAAATTATCAACTGCTTCGAGGACTCATCTCTCAACATTGATGAAAATACAGAAAAATGACAGTTAGACGAATTTTTGAAAAATTACAAGTGACCATGAATGATGTGTTCAACAAAGGGCCTACTGCTCGACTTTGGCTGCAATATTTTAGAATAGTGACGCTCATAAAACATTTCCTAAAAGCAGAGCGCACAGGCGATTGGCACCTGCATTTACATTGCGTGATGAACATGATTCCGTACTTTTATTCAGCGGGGCATTTTCCATAATTATGCTAAATGTGCGCATCTCTATCTTCAATCAGTGATTTCTCTGTCAGAAAAAATGCCACCTGAAGAATTCGAAAAATTCACGACCCAAGGTTACTTCACTATTCGCCAAACTGATAAATTTTGGTCCGGCTTATCTAGCGACCAAGGTATTGAGACAACGTTGATGAAGAATTTAAAATCCATTGGTGGAATCACACGTGGTCGTAGTACAACAGAAAGCGTGAAAACGCAATGGATTTTAGGAGCAGCCACTGGAGCTGAGATGTCTCATCAACTTTAAAAGTTTTGCGAACTTGAAACTTCAGGGGGTGAACAACATGTTGATTGGCGAGAGGCCCGTCAGCTACGAGATGCTGCGGACGTCCAAGTGTTGATAAACTGGTTTGAAAGGCACAGGCCCTTTGAAGAAAGGGAAAGTATCGTATCTAGAGCAACAGGTATAGTAGGCAATCCAAACAAAGTCCGATGCTTCAAGGCATATGAAGTTGGCGACATACTAATGCATAAGGTGGCTGGTAGAAAATACACAGATATTAAACTGAAGAGAAGGGAAACCGTCGCCCCGTTAGCAACACTCACCAGCTCTATTAAAGTGGGTCCTAAGAAACATGATATGCCAATTGACCCTCTTGGTATTTTCCAAAGAATTTGTATATTACCGCTCAGCAAGGTGACTTTGAAAGGATATATTTCCAACTTTGAATTGGCACCATACCCTCTGGCATTGTTTGACAATGCAGGAATGCGAAAGACTACCAAGTCCGATTTATATGCACTCTTGGAAACCTACAATGAGCCACTGTCTCGGGAGTACAAGTTTATCATTGATGGTGGCTTCCTCATGCAGTAGGGAGTAAAGGTAAAACGTTCTCTGAAATTGCAACACAGTACCTGCATTATGTAGAGAAGAACTTTGGTGCCCACAGTCATGTAGTATTTTACGGCTATAAGAAAGTGGGCTGAAAAGTGCCGAACATTCACGGCGCTATCGAAGACAAGCACCTGATGTCATAGTTGATGAGAATACAGCTGTAATGGTACCGCAAGACCTGTTCTTGGCCAATCCGGTCAATAAGAGTCGATTGATTGAACTGCTGTGCACAAAATTTCATGAAGGTGGAATAAAAACATCAGTTGCAGACGGAGATGCAGATCCACTTATTGTTGCAACAGCAGTTCAGACAATCTCTGAAGAAGGTAGAACAGTTGTTTTGGTCGGAGAAGATATAGATCTTCTAGTGATTGCCATTACAACGTGCAATGTCAACAAACCATTGCTTTTCGTGAAGCCAGGAAAAGGTGGTAAAGCAAGTGAAATGTACGATGTAGCACACTTGGCCTCTGATGATGACTTCAGGAAAGGGATAATGTTTGTCCATGCATTTACAGGTTGTGATGCTACATCGGCTATATTTTCAAAAAGGGAAAAACTCGGTTTTGGAAATTGCTGCTCCAGATAATAATTCAAAATATTCTTCTTCATTAAAAAATGAGTCTGAAAACCTTCTTTGACAATTTCTGTCTCAACTACAATGAGTTATACAAAGGTGACAACGCGAGTTGGCGTTTCACGTGCGTGCGTACTCCGCTAAATTAGTATACGCTCAAAATAGGCGCAACTTCGAGGGTCCATATCTTGTTGTAGATGGGTCGTATGGGAAATTATGTATGAACCTTGTTTATGGAAAATTTAGTGTAAAATATTTTTGATCTCTTGACATTTTCGAAAATAATGCATTTTTCCCATCAAAAATCACGAAAAACCGTAATTTTACCCCTTTCATCCCCCAAAAAAAGGAGTTCGCAGGGGGGTGGTGGCGGTGGGTTTCTTTCTGGGTAAGAGGAGAACCTACTGAACCACTTCCAGCAATAAAATCTTTGATAGCAATTTTTTTAGTTTTACCCCCATATTTCATCTATAATTCCCGGACTATAATATAACGGTAGCTTCTGCACCTGATGTCGAAAATGTAATTTCAAT
The DNA here is from genome assembly GCA_035079395.1 of Aspidiotus destructor. Classification (NCBI taxonomy): domain Eukaryota; kingdom Metazoa; phylum Arthropoda; class Insecta; order Hemiptera; family Diaspididae; genus Aspidiotus; species Aspidiotus destructor. The sequence goes on along the minus strand of JAVHKZ010000015.1, from coordinate 21,363,681 downwards.
AGAACGACGTATTATGGTTGATATTGCGTCCATAACTACAGAGTTTCAGCGCAAACTTCTCGCACTTCGACTTCTGCGCTTATTTAAATAGAAAAGACGAAGAAATTTTTCCGTAAAATTTTTGAATTTGAAAAGCCAAATTATTAACGAACAAGTCGAGTAAAAATTTCAATTACGCAACTGTTCATCTTCGCTGCTACTTTCAATTGCTTCAGTGTCCATGAGATCTTCGATGCTGGTTTCATAATCCTCGATCACGTTATTTAAATAAGCACGGAAGTCGAAGTACGAGAAGTTTGCGCTGAAACTCTGTAGTTATGGACGCAATATCAACCATAAAATCACAGTGAAATAGCAATAATTACGGAAAATTACAAAATAGGTGAACTTTAATGTAAATTTGTAGGCTAACTTGTAGAGCTAGGCTAGAAAGCAGGTAGTCTATTTGATACTAAATTTGATGAGGAATATTTTTTGTCTCTTGATTTTTTTTCCTAAAGCCCATATTGTGCGAGATATATCCAAAAAATCAAAATTGGGGGGCTAACATGTGGCGCAAAACTCTTTTCCATGAAAGTGAAGGGACGGGATTTTTGATATGTTGTTTCTGGGACCCAACCCCACATTTTTCGGCAAAATCCCCCCGTTACCCCCAAAATGTTCAGATAAGTGTTTTTATTGTCTTTATCGCGCGCCTGTAATAATATAGATGTTCTAACTCCACCATTGCCGGCACAATTGATAGACACAGTTGAAAAGTTGGGACGATTGTGTCGTCTCTTTGAAAAGTCAGTCCGTATCCGACAATGCTATTGTATAGCACGCGTTCTCTCTGATAATTTATATGATGTATCACTCGTAAATGCTGTATGCCGATGGAAATCTCTCATAAATTGAAATTCTTCCAAGTTTCCGAGATTAAATTTTACACATTTTAAAACTCATGGGTCGTTTCTTGAAGTCGTTATAAATCGAGTGCCACTATATATTAAAATCCGAATTTGAAATTTTTCCGTTTGTGTCGCATTCGATGTTTTTTATTTTGAAGTGATGGTTTGTAAATCAACCATGTCCAGCTAATCAGTTGTGGAGACGCACAACCAGTGCGGGTGCCCACGACCCCAAAATGCGTCAATCCATCCACTCACCGTCATCGTCCGTCAATACACCAATTTTACACATAACGTTATTATTCTAATTATGTCATTCATACATACATGGTTTTTTGTCAGTTTTGATCATATACGATGGCCATTGATAAGAAAGTTTTTCATTTGTGATCCACGAGCAATATCGATGTGTATCATATTTTTTTGATAATTTAATAATTTCCCGGAGGTGCAGTCTTTCCTATTCGAAATTACATTTATTCGATTTTATCTAATTTTATTGGGAATGTCCCTTAATACGAATTTTTATTCGTCTAATTCATTTTTTTTTTTTTTCAGTCGATTAAGGGGAGGAGGCTAGGAAGCCCTGATGTACCCAAAAGTAACGCTGAAAAACGTGATGGCGTTAATCGCACTTGATATTATCTAGGTATACAATACCTTTATTACACTGTCCCAATCCATTAGTGATTGATTTATTAAGGCGGGTTACCGGTTCGATTGCGAGATGCACAATCGCGGGTCTTGCCTCTTGGGTCATATTTTCTTTTTTTTTCTTCTTATTTGAGGAGATCGCTCATCCCCCTGGGCCAGGGTGAGCGAATAGGATCGTCACTTTAGTTGGTGAATTAATATATCGACAGGTTGAACGGCTTCGGCGGGCTAATTCGTGTACCCATTAAGGAATAAGGGCCTATTAAAAATCCCACCCCCCCCCTATTTCCTTATTCTTGATATATACAAGTTATAAATATACTTACCTCAATGAATATATGCATCGAATATATCATATATCGTCGTCCCTGATTTTTTCCGGTGTCGCGCCACACCACCGGTATGTGTTTGACAGCGGACCTTCCTTTCTTTCTTTCTTTTTCTTTTTTCTATCCACCGGCTTGTACCATCATATCTCGCTCCCCAGAGCACCTAGAGTCTTGATTTTTTTTTTGTTGGATTCGTCTTTGAACGTAGAGTGTCATAGGCTTTGGAATGATAAAATTTGAAGCATATTTCGTCGAGAAATTACACAAATTCGTCTGCGTGTATTCACCGGTACAAAGAAAATATCAGTGCACGTTGAGCTACGCGGTGTGTTTTGTCGTATTACATTACCTACCACCACACTCCTGTAACTAACTCCTCCCACTTCGCATTGCCGATTGAATGCTGCTGCACTTCACGTGCGGGAAGGTGTTACAAGGCATACAATCTTATGTGTGTTCTCGTGTTTCTTTTTAGACTTCAATTAGAGGAAATATTTTTGACAAAATAAATCCGGGTCGGTGAATATTCACAAAATAGAAAATATTAGTCACCACTCACCATGAACCAACGCGCGCCGCGAGTGCAAAGCACAAGCCTGTAAAACCTCTAAAAATGACAATTGTCACCTAACCAAAAAAAATTCAAATAAAATATTTAAAAAAAAAAAAAGATCCGGTGTTGCTGGGAAAAAGAATATTGAACTAAAAAGAATAAAACTAGATTTTAAATTGAAGAAATCTCTGTTGTAACCAAACAGAATTCTAATATACTATTTTATTTATGTAACTGACTGAAGCTGAAAAAAAAAAATACATAATAGTGGAATTAATTGTACTGCAACACTGCTGTCATCCAGATTCTGATCTTTATCATGCATAAGTAGTAATTTGTAACTCAGTAAATCTGTACATTAACAAATGAAGAAGAAACAGCCCCTTGATAAATTCATGATGGATACAGCAGTGTTGCAGTACAATTAATTCCACTATTATGTATTTTTTTTTTCCAGCTTCAGTCAGTTACATAAATAAAATAGTATATTAGAATTCTGTTTGGTTACAACAGAGATTTCTTCAATTTAAAATCTAGTTTTATTCTTTTTAGTTCAATATTCTTTTTCCCAGCAACACCGGATCTTTTTTTTTAAAAAAATATTTTATATTAGAAATTTTTACAATTCCCAAGCTCCATTTTGAGGGCTTTCAGCTTAGAAACCTGAAGTCCTTTGTGAGCAATGTCACAGGTACCTGGACTTTTGTCTAATCAGCTCAAAAAAAGACATCCCAAGCTCTTTATTACGACAGTAAATAAACATAAAAAATTCGTTTCGAGAGCAACAAGAAAAAAAAAAGAAAAAAAAACAAGGAAAATAGTTGTTTTGAAACCGCTCTTAGAATCTTTTTAATAGGTATTGTCATTGAAATACAGAGATATAAACTTGTCCAATGGAAGAAAATAGAAACATTCAACGAGTTTTTTTTTTTTTTTTAAATTCAATTTTCAAGAATGGATACTCACCAGAGCAAGTGACATTAGACCAAACTCGATCAGTACCCTTTTGATTCAAATTTACAAATTTGATCTGTTCAGAGCTATCTTTCTCCTTAAGTTGTCGCATCTCAAATTTTTGGGAACTGATGTCCATAACCGAGAAATGTCGCTGAAAGTTTGAGAATAAATATGTAAACTTGACAATGATGAGTATACATTTGGATAAATTAAGACTTTTTCTCAGATTCTACTACTCGTGATGTTTTATAAACGTACTAAAAATTGATTACCCAATCTGAATGAAGGCCAATACTTACTATTTCGTCTGGAGACAATACGCCAAACGACGTTTGCTCCATAATTTCTGATGATAGAATTTTTGAAAATGCCATCATATCTCATTGATATACGTACTCACAAGCTAGAAAACTTTATATGCAAATACCAACCTTCGCGAGTAGATTGGTAAAATAATGTGATGTTTTACTCCATCGCTTCTTGTATTTCTAGAGTTTTCTCCTATCAAGAGCTGATAAGTAGGTTTATCAACCTATCTGCTACACTTTTTTCTACAAACCGTTAAGTCTTGGATAATGCGTACACAGCTCCTTTCTTACATTGTTTTATTTTTTTCGTCTTCCTTTCATCTTATCGCAACGAAATATCGTTTTGACTAGCTCTTTTTCACGAAATGTATAATCGCAACTAGGATAACATAGGTTACATGTTCAAATAGTACAGTGGCAGACTGCAAAAAAGTGGCTATTGATGATAGAAGCATGAAAATTGGTATGGTGGGTAATGATACCAAAAGAAAATTTTAGAGATGGGGAGCCTTCTTTCGTCCAAAAATAAATGCATCACTATTGGCTGTGAGAATTTTTCATTACAAACTGTACATGATTGACAAAGTCAACTTTTAGATACGTGTAGCGCGTAAGCCATGGTATTGAATAAATAGCCGCGTATATTTTATAATTCTCGCCTGATTCGTATTCTCGTTTATTATTTTTTTTTTGTTCCAACATCAAGAAGCTAAATTATTTGAGAGAGATTCATATGAATGAAAATTTCATTGTAAGCAGATGATTTTCATATCAGGTATTGAGAGGATCCTACATTCAGGGGGAGGATAGTATGGAGAACAGAAGGAGTCATATTTATAAATCTGGGCAATTAATTTAAGGGTTAATTTCATGTTGATACACTTTAGAAATGTGCTTAGGGACTTACTCTCCATAGGATAATATGAAGAATAAGTATATTACTTTAGAATGGAACATGCTCATATAAGTACATATTATGACTTACGATAAGTTCGTCGTAAATTTTGATCGCCTCACCAAATTTTCCTTCATTAAATAACTTCCCAGCCACTGAACCACCTTCAAAAATGAAATTAAACATTTTTCTAATCGATTGGTGCGCACGGGCAAATGGCATGTCCGACAACAGAGTTGGGCAAGAGATGAATGTGAGTGATTTTGGTGTATTCTTAAATCTCACTTCGTCCCCAATTGAACAACTTTCTGAATCTCTTTGAAGTTGTAGTATTTTGACCTCCGCCACAATAGCCATATTCAGCACCACTAAGAATGAAAACGGAGTATGCTAAACAAATGAAAATCATCTCGAATAGCCGAGAAATATCACGTATGATGGGTACGTATTCCGGCTCATTCGAATAACAGTTTAATACACTCGAAAAGACTTCCTTCACATGAAACTATTTCCCAATTGAACAAACGATGTTGTGATAAAATTAATATTTACCATATCTATCGCACGTCACGTCTATTCAATCCCTGAGAAAGTTTTTCATGAAAAACACCAAGACTATATGCTGGTAATGGAATACACCATTCTGAGATTAAATCAGTTCTGTTGAATCCAACTCTCTAGATTTCTATCACTGGTTTACGATATGTACTTCTTCTGTATCAGAATATACATTTTTGATTTGTGCAGTCGCTGATGATAATTTTGCACGCGATACTGCCAAATATACTCAGTTGCTGGCCTATAGATAAGGAGAGGGAGGATGTTGGAAGGATGAAAAATCGGACAAATTCCTGCACATACCGGGTGGGGTTTGAGCCTCAGGAAACTTTTGAAGACGATTTATGCTATCAATGTGAGGAGGAGCCCCAACCTAATCCTGGAAGCTTGAACTCTATTTATTAGATTGAAATAAAATTTTGGCATTACTACCACCATGAAACGTGATGTCACCGAATGCCATTAGAGTAGATTGCAGTCTTAAGAATAAGGTACGTGATAAAATCATTAAGAGTGGAGTTGATAGCGTCGCGGCTTGATGACATGAGAAAAGTGTATACGTTTTGACAGGGAACCTGTTTTATCGAGGAGGGGGTTCAGAAAAAACAACTGCAGTCCAGCTGGCCAACAAAACTCCGAATCCCCTTCCTATCATATATAGCTCGGAGGTCGGTATATATAGCTTGAAAGTTATACGTTGCTTAGCCCTTTCAATAAACCATATATGCAACGCTTTAAGCACCGTAAGATTCAGAACGGCCTTCTTGTCACATATAGTATGGAAATACCCCATAAAACAGGTTCCCTGCCACCCCTCTTTGAACTTGTGACGTCGCCAAGTTTTTCATACAAGAAATGTAACCCTTGGTGCTCAGCTACATAGGCGGCGACCTACGACTAGCTGCAACTACCTTGCAATTTGTGTTGCGTCCGAGAGGCCCCCCTACAATGATCGCATATGATCGCAAGCAATGTCCTTGGAAGTCGCCAAGTTGTTGGCAACCAAAACGAAAATTTTGTTTTCGTTGCAAGCAACTGTGATTGCAGCTAGTCGCCGGTCGCTCGTCGCCAAGTTTCCGCTAATGTAGCTGCCGACTTAATTTAATTTACAGTACACTGCAACTGGATACTGTTGAGGGAGGGTTCAAACTATAGATTGGCTCACTATTATGTAGTATATCAAGGTAGAAACAACGTTGAAGGGGGACTAAATTTGGCTAGAAGGGCGGTCTAAACCAAGAGAGGTGGCTTCAGGAGGATAGCCGGGTACTAGAGTGTGGAGCATGTATGCTATAGAAGGCTGAATGCGCAGCCCAACACAAGGTTTAGAAATACTGTCGTAGGGATACTTGGCTGCCGGTTGTTTTGGTAACTAATTTTCTTTAGAAATGCACATCCCCACCATAGATGATTACGTCCAAGGTTCGAGAGGATGGCTTCACGGGTAGCCGACTTCACAAAAGATGGAGATGTCTTGAAGGAGAATAGCAACTAAGACATACATATGAAATAGCTGAGATGATAAAAATCGAGAGATAAGAACGTGGTAATATCAACATAAATTGTTGGACAGCGAATGATCTCTCTACTGAAACCGATACAAAGAATATCAACGTTCGTGTATTCAAAATTTCTTAGAAAATTGACAATACGTACAGGTCTATACAATACAGGACTCCGAACTTTGTCTCGGAGGAGCCGGGTAACAATAATAGTTCCAACAATACAATGTTTCAATGTTCACACCTCCGCGACATAGTGATATGAAAGTACCTGACGAACTTACCGTGTGCTACCTACATAATAATATTATGATGCGAAGAATTTCCAGATTCAAGTTTTTCACGTAGGGTCTCTATCAATGTGGGAACTACATTCACGTAACGATCATCTGGAGTAGCTCTTGCGAGTGCATTATCAACAGCTTGAAGAACTAAATCGGCAATATAATTTTAGATCTAGTCTCGAGAAAATGAGTATAAAAATTCCTTCGACAACGAGTACAATGCCAACAAATTTATATTGTCTGAACGTCACGTCGCCTCTGCTAATCAGATACTGATAGTGATTTGAAACCCAAATAGATTTAAGTAATAGGTACTTCTTTTGTATCCTCATAATCATTCTTGTTTCATGCGAGATTTCTCTTTTCCAACCTTGGAGTTATAAGTTTATTTTTCTAGTCTTCAATTTTGTCGGTATATACTCGTGTCACAATTAGGTACAATTTTTAATGTTGAATAAACAATCGTACTTTCTTTAGCTTCACTTTTTCGTCCCTTCCTGAGGAAATCTTCTCCCAATTTAATCCAACAATTTACGCAAACCATTCTTCGGGAGGATTCATGACCGAGATCAGCGTCTAGATCTTCTAAAACTGAGCACGAAGGAGGTGTTTATAGATTTTCATGATTACGCGAATTTAAAATATTCCCTCTGCATAGTAAAAATTTAATAAAAATATAGGCTACTCTATGTTACGAGCATATTGTGAAATCCATCATTTAATGAAGTCATGTAATCACATGTCCAAACAAACAAATTATTTTCCGATATTTAATAAAATGCTTTTGTTATTCAATAGAATGATGAGTCATTTCATCAAAGGATGACGTTATTTGACGAGTGATCTACTCTTGGAAAATCAGAATGCTGTCGCAAAATTCTTTGCCGTCTCATCTGATAGGTAAACAAGAGCACAGAATTCGCTACGGTTTGCAGTAGAGTCTAAGTAGCAGAAGCCACACAGCTTGTATTTCGAGGAATCGACATTGAAAGCGCAGCACCTACTTGAATGGTTCTATAAGCCGACTTATCAAAGGCTTCCTTCATTGTGTGAATATAGATTTTACGTGCAGTGTGGATTTTTTGTGATCAAGGGAAAGGTACCTTAAACACTTGTACAAGAGATACTTTTTTCCTGCTCGTTAAAGGCAATGTTCCATAATATTAAGCCATTCAAGAAGAAAGTACCTCAGCTACATTTATGAGAGATACCTTTCTTCTGATTGTTATTAATGGATCAATCAAAATCCGTAGAAATCTGTTATGAGGTCTTACAAAAAATGGCGGATACGGATTTTTGATACAATCACCCGGCAACACTGGGCGCTTATCACTTGCTTCAGGTGAAAGTTTAATTGACATGGTGTCGGTTCATGCACTCATCAAGGTCGCGTATTAACACACGGGTTGCCCATGTGCCTAGCTCACTCCGTGCAATTCTTACTTTCCATTTCTTAAGCAAGGTGCGCTTGGTTTCCTGCTTAACCCGTAGAGTCTCTTGGTCGGTTGTCGGTTGTCTTCTTTGCTCTGAACACCACCGCTCTCTTCTTAACAAGAAGCTTGATTCGTGAATATCGTGCTAATACGCGAAGAGCCTCTGCTGAGACACTGCGGAAGGCACTAACACACCTCAGCGAAGCTCTTTCCTGGATCTTTACCATCTCTTTTCTTCGGTAAGGCATTTTCATTGAGTCAGCCCATACTGGGGCACCATATAGGAGGATCGACAAGGCGGTACTCATCATAATCCTTCCTCTGGCTTCTTTCAGCCCTCCTAGGTTCCTCATCAGGCGGCATAGGTATCCAACTACCCTGCCTGACTTTTCTGCTACTATCAGGAAATGATGCCTGAAGCTCAGTGTTGAGTCAAATCAGATGCCCAGGTACTTCATTTTCTTCTCGGTCTTGATTTCCACACCTTGCAGGCGAAAGGTGGGTTAACTGAACTTCCGACGAGTCGTGAATAATATGGCCTCTGTCTTACCTACTGCAAGTTCTAATCCAGCCGACTCGATCCAGTGCTTCACCACCTCTAGGGCCCGGTTCACCCTGCTCTCCACCGCTATAATCCTTTCAGCGGTTCATACCACCAGTGTGTCACACACAGCGGCAGTTTGGACTTCAAAATCCGTTAAATGCGAAGCATCACAACAGAGGCCTAAAGATCGACCCCTGTGGCACCCCATATGTAACCGGGCGCTTCACTATACCAGCAGACCTCTCTGCTTGGATTTCTCAACAGCTAAGATAGCTGCTGATCATCCTGAGCAAGTATGCGGGCACTTCTGCGTCCATGCGGGCTTCCAGTATTCTCTCTCATGGGATGAGTCAAACGCATTTCTAATGTCGAGGCTGACGGCTGCGCAAAACTGACGCGAAGGTATCGCTGACTCGGCTATCCTCCTCAGCCGGATCCCGGCCCCGGATGTACAGCGACCAGTTTGAAACCCGTATTGGCTACTGGAGATTATATCTCTTTCCCTCAGATAGCCCTCAAGTCAACTGCCTATCTCTCTCTCCAGGTTTTTTCCAACTTTGTTCAACAGACAAAGTGGTCGATAAGAGAATGATAGGCCAGGTGGTTTATTCTTCTCATCGATCAGCACTAGCCTAGCTTTCTACCATCGCACAGAGAATAGTCCCCCAGCAAAATAATAATAAATCACTTAATACTACAAAAAATAATATAAAATTTTCATCACCTAAGAGTGATTGAATGAATTGTAAAATATTAGAATATTAAATCGATTTTTAATATCATTAATTAACCTTTTCTTGCCTCGTCCAATCTTCCGAGCTCTCGTAATCTGTATTCCAATAATATTCGATACAGCTTGTTGGTAGGATTTTTTTCTATTCCTTTTTGGAAGTAAATTAATGCGTTTTCGATATCACCCTTTTGTGCCAAATAATGCCCTCGAAGCCAAAAATAGTCACCATTGTCGGGACACGTTTTCTGGAATACGAATAAAATTTTCTATGATCCATGATAGCTAGCATTTTCGGTACGTGGGCATGTTGTCTTACAATCTTTTCGTCGAGACAGAGAAAGATTTCGTCAAATTTTCTTTGTGCAAACAATTCCCATAAAAATATTCTGATCTGTTCGGTATCCTCCAGGGCCAGAAACTCTTTCAGAAACAGATGATCGCGAACATGAATAATTTGTGAAATACTCACCCTCGAGAACAATGAAGACGCGCTCATTGATAAACTTGTGCATTTAAAAATCCTTCGCTGGTCACCCAAACTCACCTCCTTTAGTCCTATAGATTCTCCTAAAACTAAAAACTGTCGGGATATTTTTCCTTGGCAAAACCTTTATTACTTCTCAAGGACCACTTCTCCAGTGTGGAGAAGAGCAACGTGAGACTTCTCCTGCTTTCTACGTCAGCCAAAAAGAAAGATCGAAACGAGAACGTCTCAAGAAGCACCGTTCAACTTTCCGCAATCGAGCTCCTGGACTTTTAGCATTTGCCAATCAACTTCTTAGCACTAATTATACTACCCTTCTTTTTCACCAGGCTACGAACAATAGATCATTTAATAAAATTGAGGAGATTTTTACTACTTCTACAGTACCGACCTAGATTTATCATCGATCAACAACATCAACAATTACCACCTTCGTCCCTCCCGTGCGCGCGTGATGCTCACTTGAAACTAGAATCGGTCTCAGTACTTTTGGTTCCTTACTCTCGAAGATTCCTTCAACCTCAAATATTACCTTACTTTTCTTTGCCTCGTCCGATTTTCCAGAAACAAATAGTCCTACAATAAACAAAATTTCTCCTAAATTGTCAATATAATCTGGCGAACGCCGTTTACGGATTTTCTGCGCTTTTTCGAAATCAGAGATAGCAGCATTCTGGTCTCCCATTTTCATATTGCAATAGCCTCGTGCTATATGACTTATTGCTGTGAGTTCACTGGGTTCCGAGTCCTAGAGAAAGAATTGAATTCCAAAATTAATCCACGTTGGAACATCGAACGAATTGCATCTCTCCAATGTATTTACTCACAAGCAGAAAGGCATACATTGCGAGAGCTATCTTGGAAAATTCTTTCGTGCACCATTCATCTGCTAACTTCAACTGGTCTCCAAAGGACAATTCTTTTAATACTCGAATAAGTTCTTGAAATAAGGAAATTTCAAACACCACGTTAGTAACTTCGGTACATTTTCTTGGACCTTCTTCAAGTTTCGTAATTTAGTCTGATGAATGAAGAATTCCAGTAAAATAAGTCCTTTAAAAATTTAAACTATGAATTGGTCAGGCGAAATTTCTGAGAGATTTCACCAGTTCATCATCCTAAAAGATGAGTTTTCAATCAGACTGCGCACTGATGCAGGAGTTAAATACTCATTATCCTTCTGCTCTAAACAATCCTCTTGATCAAATTTTGATTAATAACGGACAACAATGACGGGGGAATTTGTGCAGCGATCCTGAGTTAAAAAATAGTTCAGTGTGGCCATTGCCTTTTAAGAGGGGAAAAAACTTCAATCGCACTCTTTTTGGAATACTTCGATAGTGGAACAAATTTGTTGTAGAATTGCTAATGCACCTTTTTCAGCTTCGTCAAATTTTTGTAATCCAGCTAAAGATCGCGCTAAAAGTTCTCTTTCCGAAGAATCCATAAACCTTGACTTCGATGCCAATTGGAAATCTTTTAATGCTTCATCATTTCCGCCAACTTCTATACGACATTTTCCTCGCATCAAGAAATACCGGCCCCTTTGTAATGGATCAGTTTTCTGAAAAAAAATATATATATATTCGCATCAAGTACATACCTATTTGTATCTGTTCAGTTGAAATCCGTATGGATCGAATATTTGAACAGCTATTTCTCGATCTAATAAATAGATTTGAAAGAAAATGAATTGAGCGAAGGTTGAAATTAAACCTTAAATATCGCATTCTAAATTTGTCAGTAATAAATAGGGTAGAGTTTTGAAAGGTTTCTAGAATTTTGTTGAAATGTGCTTGGTAGATTGAGAAAGTGATTGATATTCGAGGAAGGCGTGTAAAATCGCGATTTTTTGTTATGGGGCAGTATGAAGAACCACGTGAGGGTTGAAAGAGTGGTGACATTAGGACATTGGACCTTCGAGGGGCGAGATGATTGATTTCGAGAGGTTAGATGTGAATTTTTAGCCAGAGTCAAAAAGGAATATGCGTTTCGTGGATTTGAGGACATTATGATGGTCGTAAAGAAGTTGGTGGTTAGTTTGGTAATGGAGTAAGGGTATCAGAGGCTGCCGGCAAGACTGACCGAATATTCTGTGCACTGAATATTGGACTGTTTGTGAAGTTCCAAGTGACTAGTGGGAAAAAGAAGCTGGACTGTAAATAAGTGAGCTGTAATTGAGAGTAGAGCGGATTACAGTCAGGTAGAGGGGAAGTAGGGTACTGCGATTACAACCGTCTTCAGGGTATAAAAGGAATTTTAGGATTGTAAGAGACAGAGACATTCAAAAACTCACTGACATGGCTTTTGAAAGTCCTTGAATTTCGTTTTGAAATACAATATAAGGAAAACTGAGGGCCAGTTGTACAATCAACGTTCAGCTCGTTGAACTGCAGTTCAACTCGTTGATCTCGCGATTTCGGCCAGTCAAATCTCTTGATCCGCAGATCAACGGTCACGTGATCTCACGTTTTTCGATTGTACAACTGGCCCTGAGAGGGAAAGCCAGGGGTGTAGTGTATCGATTTTTTCTTAGAGAGGAAGAGGGTGCGCGTTGTGTTACTAGAGCGTTAATGAATACTTCAGTCAGTAAGGTTTGCATTGGAGCTTGCACGATTTTTGTAAGGTTATTGATGACGATGAGAAAATAGGTTCAAAAACATCAAACAATTTGGATGATCGGATGAGGAGTACTGATCGCTCACACGGACTTTGAATGACCGATTCTTGAAATGATCTTAGAGTGAAAAAAGAAGAGGGAACGGCCCGCGAAGTCCTCGTTATTAGAGGATGACGCATATGCTGTGTGTCAGGCGTCTTCCATGTCAAAAAAAATTGAGTAACGGTTGGCACCATTGGTGAATGAATCTAGGTCGTTGAAAGCCATTAAAACTGATAGACAATTTAAGGGAACTGTATCGGCTTTTACTAAGTATTTTGTTAGAATCTAGAAACGAAAAGAGTCTATCATTCTTTTTCTGATATTTCACCAAGGGTGCTGGTAGTGATGTGAGGCGTGAAGCACAGTAGGACTAATTTGGCCTAAACCAATTAGGACAGACGGAAATGGTGTGAGTAACTTTGCTCTCGGTAATTGGTTGTTAGTGAAAGAATTTGTAAAAGATTTAGGGAGAATTCAATCGGGTACTTCCAGCTTGTAAAGATCATAGTTGGTGTTGGCTGAATTTGAAAATCACTCTTCGCGAGAACATCGCTGATTTCTGACGGTGATTGGATTGATTATTTTGATAAAAGAGTTGAAAAAATAACTTCTGATATTTGACATGAAGGAGCAAGAACTAAACTGAAGTTTCATATTTGTTTTGCGGTGGAACTAGATAGACATCTGGTCACGACTCGTAGACTTTAGTGATTGGGTAATGAAATCGCAGATTTTCTGGAAGTATTGAGGGCTTTGTTGCGGTCTTTTAACGCGATTGAGACCACCGATATTTCTGGGGGGTTAGATGAACTCATAGAAGAACGTATGATATCTGCACCTATTGATTCGGAAGAGGAAATGAGTTCTCGGCGACCGTCGATTTAGGGTCGATTTCGAGTCATAGGCAATGTCGACTCAAAGTCGACAGAATTTCTACGTCAATTCGACATCTTCACCAAAGTCCATCAGAATACAGCCGATATTGAAGGTATATCGACTGCGTGACGACGTCGATCTGAAGTCGAATTATCGTCAACTTAAGAAACATTTTGTTCGATATTATTTTGACTGTATTTCGACGTCAACTCTTAGGCTACCTACCAAAAATGTAATTGATATGATAAAAATATTAACAATTTGTACACCCGATGTCGTCGGCAACAAATGGTCGATTTTCGGTCGACTACAACATTTTTAATGTTGACTCGAAATCGACTTGGAATCGAAGACCATTTAGAGTCACTTGACCCTAATGTTGACCGAAAATCGACTGGAGGTAAACTCATTAAATTGAGTCAACTTCTCGTCGATGAAACATTCGAAAAGGTCGACTTGAAATCGATGTCGATTTTTGGTCGACAAGAAATTTGAATTCCGTTTCATCATGTCGACTCGATTTTGACTCCATATCGAACTGTTTTTTTCTGTAACTTCACTACTCGCAGATAAGTTATGCAGAATTTAACGTACTATATTTTTGAGAAGCAGGCTTCAGGTTAAAACGGTCGAGCAACGAAATCGACCTCATATCGACGTCGAGTGTACAGCGAACGAGATCTCATGTACTTCAAATCGACTATATTTTGTCGTCAATTCAAAGTAGGCATAAAAACTGTCTACTCTTTGACTTCATTTTGGGACGAGCGAAATTTATATTCATTTTCGATGATGATATAGGGCATATATGTACAAGGATCATTCACTCCAAATCGACTTCTTGTCGACGTCAAATATCAAAAGTTAATTAAATTCTGTTTACTCATAATCGACTTGATTTCTACGTCGATTGCAGGACTTCGGTACAAACAAATGAGTCGATATGCAGTCGATTGTGGTCGATTTCTGGTCGACATACCCCGGAACTATTCCGACAGTAAGTCGACGTCGAATTTGTATCGAATACTCATTGGAATAAGGGATCGATTTGACGTCAGATCGACTTTGATTTTTAGTCGACATGGTTCAACGGGGTATAAGCGATGAGACTGGTAGAGAGGAGCCAATCATCGGTTTCATCTAAGGTCTACTCTCAAGTGGGTGACTGTGAGGAATGCTGGAAATGTTCGCATGACATAGGTCTGCATGCGTTGTCCAAAAGATTAGGAAAAAGAGTGCTGTAGAACATAAGATTAGATCGATAATTTAGAAAAATTATGCACGATAAGTAGGAATTACTTCAGAATGAAATAATATACTCCAATACGTACATAATATTATGACTCACGATTAGTTTGTCGTACATTTCTATCGCCTCAGCAAAATTTCCTTCTTCAAATAATTCCACTGCCACTTGTTCAGATGGCTGACCTTCAAAAAAAAAAAAAGTAAACATTTCTTCAATCAAATCGTATCTACTGAAACGCTATCGCCAAATTGTCTTCTTCACCCAGAATAGACTAAGAGAAAGAATACTGCACTGTTGACTTGGAATTTGATATTGTATTCGGTGGTGCAAGAGAAACGGCATGTCCGACATGAAGAGTCCGAGAAGAGATGGGAATTGAAGAATGATTCTCGTGAGAACAGATCTTAAGAGCGAAGTAATTATTTTCTGGTATGACAATATTCAATTCGATTCTGATAATATCTAATGAGCGGCTGGGAGCTTAATTTTATTGATCCCAAATCAAAATTATTACGTTTTTGTTGTAGAAATGGAGGCTGACAGTCGGATGTTTCAATCTAAATTACAAAATAGAACCTCTTTTCTGTGTTTCAACACAATAAGACAAAATGGGCGGTAGCTCAGGATGGAGATTCTTATGCTCTAATGACGTCCAATTGTTCGTTTCATTCAAGTCAATTGAAAAGCTCGGAAAATAAGACTAAAGGGAAGGACACATCATTGAACTTGGGGTTGATCAAATGACGAAAAGAAATTCTTTTTCAAACCTGTTATGGTTACCTATTACTTGTAAGTTTCGTAGTACGTTTTTCCAATATTGAGGATACGCAGGGTTAGAAGGAGGAGTACCCAAGCTAAACGATTTGAAGAAACGGTTACTTCTCAGGGGTGCAAGAGATCTGATTATTAAGATCGTTCGTTTCGGACATTCGTCTTTTCCCCAGTACCCTTCAAATAGGAATTGATTAGGCTATCATTCAAATAATTTAGGTACCGAAGATGGGCCAAGATCGTTGCCTAAGTGTTGAACTATTTTCATTCTAAATACTTTAATTTAGGTGGCCCGTCTTCGACAACTTTTGTATAATCGTCTAGAAATATTTTCAAGTCTCACTTTGTCCCCGATTGAAAGTCTTTTCACGTCCTTTTGAAGTTTCAGTATCTCCACCTCCGGTACAACTGCTATATCTAGCATCGTTGAGAATTAAAACGAAACATGCTAACCATTTAAAAATCATGTTAAACCGCTGAGAATTACTAACAACTACTTGACAAATGAATAGAATCACCAGGAGCTTTACACGCACAAGAATATTCTCCAATTGAACAAACGATGTTGTAATAAAATTAATATTTGCTACACCTGTCTGTCGTCGAAAAAGTTTTCAAACGAATTAAAAACGCATTTAGTGTGAAATACCATGCCGACAATGGAATCCACCCACTACAAATTATAATTCGTTCAATTTCCCATTTGAAAATCGATTCCCTTAGAATTCAATTCTCACGCGATATATGCAAATTACTTATCTGCTGGCGAATAGGAGAATGATGAAAATCATAAAAAAATTGCGCAAATTTCTACTTCTTTCTAGTGAGGTTTGAATCTGAGATTTCTAAAGTCAATAATAAGGCAATTGCGGAATCAGTTCAATGATGAAAAATGTATGGAATGTGCAGAAATTTTCGATAGCAATTTCAGCTACCCGTAGGAAGGGCGAGGGATCCAGACCTAGTCCTAGTAGCTTGCACTTTACAATAAGTATTATTTGAGAAAGAATGCCATTTGTGGATACTAATCATCCACCGAGGTGGAGATCAATTTCAAAGAGAAGGGGAATGAATAAATTATTAAGGTATCAATTCAATGGATTTCGTCTCGCCCTTTCCAACGCAATACAGTTGAATATTTTGTATTAATCTCTTTGTCTGTTTTTATTGTCGCAAAAATGTTACTCATTTTTCATAAAGGTAATTTTTATCAAAAATTAAACATCATTAAAATTAGAGCACGTTTCCCCAAGTAAATGAAATGGATTATGTCTCTCACGTAGAAACATTTGAGCACCCATAGACTGCGTCTCATTTAGTCTACACCTCTAAAGAACCATCATTGAGAGAGCTGTAATTCTGAATCAAAGGTCTGCGGATCACTGGTAGTCCACGAGTTGGATTGTGTGAGGTACGCAACCTCTCAGTCACTACGTCTACAACACCTATTTCTTGTCTCAGTTCCTAGAATGTAGTCAGGGGTCCGTAGAATTCTCGCCGTCAATTCGTAAAGGTTGGGAATCTTTGGAATAATAGAAACAGATGAAGGAGTCAATGCCTCTAACTCCTAGGCTAGTTTGTATTTAGCCAATTTACAAGCATGGCATACGGCAATTACTGAGAGTGAACATGTTTACAGGTGCGTGGCTAATGAAGGGACGAAATGATTATTTCTGGTGAAGTTTGAGTTTAAAGATTCCTAGGCTCCAGGCGGTTGCTAGAACTTGCCAAAACTATTTCACCCTTGAGGCGTGCTCTGGAAGGGAAGAGAAATTCTGCTGTTCCATAACTCCCCCCCCCCCTCTACCGGTATTGACGGAAGGAAAAAAAGAAGATAAATAAGAATGGGCATACTTCACCCTACCCCTTCCCACGCTAAGGTAGTACTCAGGCATGGAATATGTGAAAGAATTTTTCAAGTCCCCAACTCATTGTACCACGGACATTACGCAAGTTTTGATAGAAGGTTAAATCGTTCGGTGAAGACATGAAATACGCCAGAAACAACTCTAATTTAGGTGTATTTTGGAATTTGAGTGATTAATTTTTTCTCTTTCATAAATAATTATGCTTCGAAACTATAGGCTTTCAAACCTAATACTCAAGTTCTAGTAAAAATTGGTAAATGACTAGCTAATCGAAAAATCGATCATACTGCCTCCTGTATCATCATCCAATCCGTATCTATGCTCGCAACCGATGTACCATCGCCCAAACAGTTCAGTCATGCGTCATAAATAACCGTACAAAGCCGAGGCGAATTTTGAAACCGAGTTCCCGGATTGGTCGACTCGAACTGGTGAATTCTTCGTGCATCAAACGATTCACAGTAACCATTGAGTTTCAAATCATGCAGTTTACCCAACTGTATTGTAGTCATTCTTCCTTTAAACCGCTCACGATGGAAACGAAGAGCGCGACGTATTATATGTATTTTAATATATTTGAATAATTGTAAGAATGCTTCTTTCAACAGCGACGGCTTGCAACAAAAGAGAGGAAATTTTTTTGTTCATAGGTCTTTCGAAGGGTACGAGTTGTTCTCTGCAGTGAATATGTATGTGAGTCATAAGTATTTTACAATGTCACTCGACAACGACCACTGAGTTTCTTATTTTAATTTCTATCGGGCCGAGAGAAACTACAGCATTTTCAATACGAGGACCATACTATTGTGTACACGCAATGGCTGGAAATTGAATTGCTACGACGGAAATGAGAGAGGAAAAGAGATTGACAAAATTTTTTAAATATACGCTTGCGTGAAATGACATTAAAAAGAGTACTTTTGTTTAGGGTTCGAAATAATTAGACCAAAGTACTCTTGCTCATTAAAAGATTGAAAACTGTTGGAATTCCACCCTCGAATAAAAGCAAATCACGCGATATCATCATCTTCTTTACACAAATTTCAGAAACGATCAATCGGACTTGGGAGCATTCGACCAACTTACGTTGATCACATGTATGTAAGTTAGCGTAATTTCAATCTCAGGTGTTTAGAAAAATACGTGTCTCGGATACTTTTCTTCAATCCATCCAAGTTCGTTTTTGGCTGCACGATCAATTTTCTCATGTTGTGGGCAGTCAATGTGACTCGGGATCCGAATAAAGAATACTGATGGTCAGATGGAGAATAATGAGGACACGTTGCGAGATGGAGTTATGTAGAGGTAGGATAGAGGAAAGTGAGTCAGATGTTAAGATGTAGTTCAGTCCGCATGGGCGCCGGGTAAATTGAGAAAAACAGAATTGAATCGCACTTGGTTCATTCGTGAGTTTCTTAAGCGATTAGCTGTTAATTGAGTCATGAATTGAATATTAATTAGCATTTCCCTGACATGACAGGCGTTGACCTTCGAGGTAGATACAGACATAAATGACCAGTCATGTAATTAGGAGTAGAGACTGTTACAATTATGTTGTATATTTTTTATACAATTTGGTGCGAGCGCTTCCGGTTTAATAACCATCGACAGGTGAGAACGTAGTGATCTACCCGTGAGAAAAAGAAGAACGGAACATACAATGATTCACAATACAAATACTACATCAATTACCTATAAGTATAAACTCCCAATTTTTCGTAAACAATATCAGCGAGGTGTGATGAGGGAAGTATCTCGTTCGCTACAGGGGAGAAATTACGAACAGCTTTGTATATTTCTACTGTCTCCAATGCAACGCGTTTATTTCTGGAGCTTTTCTTATGAAAGAGACAGACATTTTCGGAGCTTGGAAACGAATGTCCGGACGCCAGAAGATGGGCAGCTGAATTCGATTTGTTGGGTTGACTCGTCCTTTGAGGATCCTCATACTCCTTGAGCCTAGTTTTTAGGGCCCGGCCTGCGTGCTCTATGTAGGTGAAAGGACAGTCATTGCAGTGGCGTTTGTGAACTCTACTCTTACTCTCAGTAAGAGTGGGGGTCTTTAGTACGGGAAAAGTTCTTCTTAGTGATGTTCAAGTCATAGAAAGCTGGCTTCAGATGCAGAGGGTTGAGTGAACGAGATGTATGAGACGAGAGCTCGCCGAGGTTTTAACAATTTGTATAAAAATTTCTACGACATTTGTAAGAGTCTCTACTCTTAATTGAAGTGTGTCGTAACATTAAAAACCGTCTTGATGATGTTCAATTATTATGTATTTTAATCCTTTTTCTGCCTCTGGTGCGCTTCCTCAGAAGTATTTCCGGATGCGTGACCTGTTTTATTTTGTATTTTGAAGTCACAGGAGTAGCATATCGCAAGGTAAGGGAATTCGCGATAGTTTCAGGATTAGTTTTGGCAGAGAGTGTTATCTTGCTCAAGTATACGCCCTAGGTCAAGTTCAAGGGTACGAAGAATGGATAGCCACGGAAAATGGATGATTAGATGGAAAAGAGAGGTCAATTTTTGTGAGCTGGTGGAAATGGTAATTCAAGAAAATTAAGTAAAGTGTTATGGGAAGATAGAGAAGTGGAAATTGGGCTCATTACCAAGATATTGATAGTTGACTATCACGAGCACAAATAAATGACAGGAGCTGCTGCTTCAGCGCAAAAACTGGGATAAAGAGGGTCGATGATTAGACAGTGTTTCATTCGATTGGAGGAATAGCTTACGGTTACATCCTACGCTAGAGTGGGATAGGTTAGATCAAAGAAAAAAAAATCAACATTGTCTTCCAGGACCACTCCAACGGAAGATTACGAAACAGTGATTAAACCTTGAAAGCCACCAGGAATCGCGCTGCTCCTGGATTCGATTAGTAAAAAGAGCTAAAAAATGATGAGAAGGAACATCCTGGGCTGATACTATGGCTGTCCAATAGTTGCATTTGCTGGGCCCACTTTCCGATAGGGTGCAGAAAGAGAAAGAAACCTAAGGATGATGTAGAGAATATCGTCCTCTTACCCTTCTCCCCACTTTGGGAAAACTGTCGAAGGAATACTTGATTATGAAAAAAAGGAAGCATACAAAACCACTCCAGTCGAACCGACAGTTGTATGGGTTCCGCAAGGACCGAGGTTGTGAAGATTCCATTTTTTAGATTTGCAAAGACGTCACAAAATGAAGTCCTCGTCCAAATATGTGGTTGCAGTTTCGCTACGTGTAGTGGACCTACTTAATTAATGAACTTGTCTCAACTTATGTTTCCAACTATCTGATTGACAAGAGAAAGTCTTACTTCACCAATCGTCAATTAAGATGGAGGGCGTCCATAAATTACGTGAGGCATTTTGGGCAGGATGGGGTTCAGCCAAGTCTCACCAAAACTCACGTGAGAAGGAGGAGGAGGAGGAGGAGGAGGGGGGGTACCGACAAATATCACGTAATTTTCTTGAACAAATACATTCTAAAATATTGCTAACACGTATTTAAAGCAAAAATACATATTTTGGAAAATCTTACGCGAGATAAGAGGGAGGGAGGTCGAAAAATCACAGAAATCACCTCACGTAATTTGTGGACGCCCCCATACGGTTATCTAGCATTACGCTCAAGCATGGTACGGCCTAGGGGTAGTGCAGTTGGAGCCCTTTTGTGGAATATTGAATATAATCGCATTCTTGAAGATTATAAAGAAAATGGGTAAGTCATGATGTTTTTGCAGATGACACACTTATCCCACCTTATCTTACAAGGAGATGATTCCCCAACCTCTCTGGTGAAAAAGATTGAAAACATACTTGGACTCCTTGAGAGCATATTATATTGTATGTTTTCATCCAAATGAAGGTAAAAAGAAATGCGCAAACAGTATACTCTTCTATACTTAAATTTCGAGTTCATACAAGTGTGGGAGTAGAAGCATCTTCAGAGTGGCTGGACTCAACACTGAGTACACCTCCAAGTTGTAGAAGTTGACCAACGTTAGCAGGGACACGTTCACTTACTCTAGTAACGCAAGACAAATTATGCTGGAAGGCGGCCAAGGCAATCTTACGGTATCCATCCTTTTCCGCAACCCATTGGTTGAAAGTGGGAGGCAAGGTATGTCGACAGGGCCTATCGAAGAATGCTTATCTGTCAAAAGCGTCTTTACCGTACAATACCATACATCCCTGCAACAATTCTATGCGGTGAAGATAATAACGAAAGTTTTACAAGGGTAACTGTTTTAATATAAAGGACCTTATTAAATGCCAAACAAAGGGTATAAGTATATTTGAAACACTAAATTCTATGATACCTTGTAAAAATATGAAATATTAGCGGGGAACCCTAAGGTACTATAGAGGGGGGGGGGCGTGTATGGCAATACGCCAATTCAGTAGCAAAAAGAAGTGTCTAACGCACGAGTGCGTATCACACACGAACGTAACCGATGTTGCCCGGCCCTGCCGAATATTCCGCGACACTGCGCGAACGCGTTCGTGCTTGAGAGGCTTCTTTTTGCTGCTAAAACGGCGTATTGCCATACCTCCCTCTATAGTACCCTAGGGTTCCCCACTATCCATTTTGTTGGAGGGATTACATCCTCAGAAAAGTCCGCGTCCGGGAGTTTCTGTGAACTACGTGACGTGACGTGTGGCGCTTTATGACTATTAATTAATTAGATAAAAGAACGGCTTTGCCTGCACAAAATTGCAAAGAGTATATTTATGACGTCATCAATGACCTTAACTTACTTTAGGGACTTGGAAAAATTTCAACTTCCAGCTGGGATGCTTTATGACGTCATTAATGACCTTGACCTTGACCTACTTTAGGGACTTGGAAAAATTTCCCCGCTGCCATTGCAAACCTGCAATGGGCTCTAATTTTTGTTGTAATAACGTTGAACGCGTTCGCGATCACGTTGGCGGGAAAATGCCCCCTCAGTGAATGAGTTCTTCTCAGTATACTGTATACTAGGCCTGATATAGGTATAATGAAGGCTGGAAGTTGAAATTTTTTCAAGTCTCTGAAGTAGGTCAAGGTCATTGACGATGTCATAAAGCGTCACACGTCACGTCACGTGACTTCACGCAGTTCACAGAAACTCCTGGAAGCGGACGTTTTCTGAGGATGTAATCCCCCTGAAAAAAATGGATAGCGGAGTCCTCGCTAACGACATAGCGAGATTACAAAATAAGAAGAAAAATGCTAAGCAAGACTATGAGCAATTGCCAGGGAAAAGGAAACAAAATCCGGCTGTAATTGGTCATTGGACTGTTGTTGGCACCACTTGAAACTAAACAATATTAAATAAAATAAATAAATAAAATTAGCTTCATAATCAGAAGGTAAAAACGGGTTACGGTCATATAGGCGCGGACGATTAGGCGCCGACAATTAGGCGCAACAATCATTCAGACGCCGCATTTATTTGGACGCTGTGACGTATGTTTTGTAACTTGGTTCGCCTGAATCCTGTTCCTTCTGTAATAAAAAATTGATTTATAAAATTATTTAAATAAAATATATTAATTTAATAAAGAAAATCCATTTATTTAATTATAAATATTTGTATTGAATTATTTAAAATAAATTTAATAAATTTTTAATTAAATTTTAATTATAATGATTTATAAAAAAAATTGAAAAAAAAAACAATAAAATTTTCAAAACTTTATCTAAACAAAATATAAAAATGAATAATTCTAAAAAATATAATAATATTAATATTAAATTTTAATTAATTGAAAGAAATATCAAAAATGAAATAATTAAATCAACTTTTTATTATTATTAAACCTAAATTAAATTGATTAATCAATTTTATTATTAATAAAAATATTAATAATCTATTCATTAATCTAAAAATAATATATATTTATTTTTAAGTAACTTAAATTCATAGTATTAATTTTTAAAATTAATTATGAATTAATTTCCTCGAAATTTTATCAATAAATAATATTTTAATTAATTAAATTATTGTCAATAATTTATTCAATCTGTATTAAAATCAGAATAAATGTTGGAATATAATAGGGTTTCCATTACCTCTACGGTTGAAAAATATTGTTTTAAAATTAATATCAGTTTGAGTTATTGTGATTTCCCTTGCTAATACTGGTAATGATAAAATACCTCAATTAATTTTTTTAAATTTTTTCATTTTAATAAAAAAAATTAATCCGCGCCTAAGCGCCCAATTGTTCTTGCGTCTACTTGAATGGGCGCCTACTTGATTTTTCAGTTCTTCGCGCCTAATTGTCCGCGCCTAAATGATACCAACCCGTAAAAACACTGGAAATTCTTGAAAAAGAAAAATTAACAACCTCGTCACTGGGACACTCTCATACTAATCAGCCGTTGCGAGAGTATGAGGGTCCCAAGTATATCATAGGTAACATAGAAAGGTCAAGGGCGCCTCGAGAGGAAATTATTGAGGGGGTGAAAACAATATTTTGCCAAGTGTCTAGGAGCTTCAGTCTGCACTTCAGAGAATTGGTGAAGTTCGAATGTCAACATTTGCTGACTGGCAATAAATTTGCCGACTGACTCAAAAACCTGGGGGATTTCACACGACCCCCTACCGGAAAGCCCCTGAGAATGGTTGTGGCGTTTAGGCATTTTGCTTCAAAACATCTTATGTGAAAGATCCAAATTGGTCTTAGGAATTCATACGGATTAAAAGTGGTAGAGAAATCTTGAAAGAGTAGAGAGAGAACCGAAGTATATTCAGAAGATGACGAGTGCTGTTCTATCCGAAGAGAAAGCCCACTTCATTTGTTGAATCTAGAAAAGAAAAAGAGAGTTTTGAGGCCTCTACCTAAATTTCGAAGACCAAGAAAATGTTCAAGCCCTCCTTGATGACGTAATACCCTCCTCCGGCTGCCACTTCTAAGGCTCGTTCAAGTCTCCTTCTCCACAGCTAGAATCAAAACTCAAAATATTTCTCAAGTTTAACGTAGGTCAATGCATTCAGACTGAAAATCTAGTCTTGTAGCATTCCTAAAAACTGTTACTATGTAGTCTTCGGACGAAAATAAAGCAAATTTAATACGTTGAATACGATATGTGCAAGACCTAAAGAAGAATTTCTTACAGTAAAGATACCTAGAATACATCTAACAAAATTATTCTGAATTCCGTATAGCCCAGCAAGTCTTTAATTACATCTCGCGTTTTTTTTTTTCTAAAATAAGTACCCACATAATTTTTTTGGCCATAGTACCTGCTTTTTACAGGATGTCGCTCTATAATGATGATCGATGAGTAAAAAAAAGGAAGCATGGTTCTCATTAGAATCCGGAATAAAATCAAAAATTAGATGATCACGCGCGAACTTGGTTAGGTACGAATAAGTCGAAAGAAAATCTCCTATCCTGCGTCAATTTATACAATTGCTTTTCAATCGAACATTACTTTCAACGCGAACGACCTACGATGATAATCAGCAGTGAAGAATGATCCGAGAAGCGGTGCGACGGTACACAGTAATAAGATAATTTTTCGGTATGCGTTAAAGCGTTTCAACTTCACTTCACAGGATGGTTTTATTGATGCTGATTTTCCTTTTCTTCTAGCACGCGCTCCATCATCTTAAGCGTCGTTAAGTACAAGCCGCTTCGGAATCGAGGTTTAAAAACCATCAAAATACGTACGTAGATAGATCCGATACGATATCTAAAAAGTTGATTTGAACGAGTAGGATTGTTGAAGCGTGAATGAATTAACAGCCGACCGCAAAAGGGCACAAGGTCGACAATTTAGGAAGAAGAGAAGAAATCTCAGCTCGCTACTTTGATGTGGTCTGTCGCGAGAACCCGACGATATTTCCGTAAATGCCGCATTCGTAGACTATACGGTCGTCACTATACTACTGACTAATCGTCGTCAGAAAAGGTAAGCTATAATTTACATCGCAAATAGTGGTACTGGTATATACGAGTGGTCTACTTAAATGCAGTCTTCGAATACGACTTAAGTCATTGTTACGGTTATAGAACAACTTCAGTGCCCCTTACAAATACGCTTCGCATCAGATGATCCGCTCATTTTGCTGCATTATAAATCGGAACGTTTCCGTTTCAGAGGCCCTAGGTGTTATGATCTAGAAAAGGATCCCATTCGATTTTCGCTATAACCATAAAAAATAATATAACTCCTCCCAGGCCATCGAGAAACAAATGTGATTGCTTACGTAAAACGTTCGAAGAGAATGATGTGATATGAAAATTATATTCGATCATTATGAACAGACGAGAATCTGATAACCATTCTAAAAATTTGCGGCTAAGCAGTAGTTAGCTACCGCTTTTTCTCGTTCAAACGGCACAATATTTTCCAGCCATAAATTCAGACGAGGACTAGACGCACAAGAGGAGACAGCGCTCATTATCGTGATAGCGACAGACTGGACCGGGCAATAACACTCTTTATCAGCGGTGTTGTTCTCGCTTATCTCAATTAGCCTAACGCCACCAAATCTGATTAAAGATACTGTCGCCACAAGTCTGAATAGGACGCCATCACAAGCTTTTGAAAAGTAGAGAGAAGACCGACTCTTTTTGTACATTCGATGTTTCGTCAATACTTTACGAAGAAATGAAAAAAAGAGAAGAATGGATACCGGTTGACGTAGAAAATTTTCCTGCCTCGTGATAAAATAATGTGGGTACTCAATAAGTACGCGATTATTATTCTCATTTTTTTTTCACGTGTTGGTACAGTCGCGGCAGATGTTTCAAATTGGAATATACGTCGAAAAAACATAAAAATTCAGGCGACTTATTTCGAAGAAAAATATCACGATGGCACGAGTCAATGACGGCTCGAAGTAGGTAACGGGTAAACGATTTAATTTTAGCACAATTAATTCGTACACGTATGCCTTGTGTGTCCAAGTTCGATTTCTCGTCTTCAATGTATAGGTATTTTACAGACAATCGCCAACTTACTGTCTTACAGGTTGATTCGTTGACGCAATCAGAAGGTAGATGGTTAAATCTTCCTCCTTCATCATTAGATTTTAACTAAGCTAGAAACTGAAGAATTTTTTTACCGTTGTGAGGTAAGATGTTACGTTCAATGTAAATATGTTGAAGCCTTTACAATCGATAGCATTCAGCCGTATGGTGCCTCATTCGGTCCGAATTAAAAATATCTTCTACAAAATTACAGAGTCTTCGCATGAGACTTTAATGTCCAACACCCTCCTCTTGACCAACAGCTATCAAAAAATCAAATATTATTGACTTCCATGATCTATCTCATCAAGGATTGGAAATTAAAACGGAGGAGTCAAAACTGTCACAACATTTCCAATCGATATTTCTTGTTTTACTAAAAATCACTCCCCCTTCCCCCTCCTCGAGGTACGCCATAGGTAATCACAGATTTTCACTGAGGCTATCACTCGAAGAAATAGAATCTTCAAGGATCATTGACCTTGAACCCAATTATTTTGTCATCAGACACCTACGACTCGTTTCCGGGTCTGAAAATTCGATCACCTTTTCCAGTAAACGAAACGGTGGACTACAAAGCTGCTTGCCAGAGATCGAATGAGCGAATTATTCATGAACACCCCATAAACTGGAGGAGACAGGGGCCACTCATAGGTAGACTACCCAGAAACCACATATGATAGTCTACAGACCCACGGAGACAAAACTCTTGAACTCGGAGACGGTATCTGGAAGAACACTGACATCATTCAGTATGTTGCACATGTACTCGATGGACTCTTTCAACAATATACAGCCCATGATACCAAATGAGATCAGCTTAGAGGGAAACTGCTCATCGTTCAATTTTTCTAGTAGGTCATACAAATTCTTTACTGAGCTCCAGAGCAGAGCCCGTGGTTTGCACAAACTAGTAGGAGGTATGTGGGACCAGCCCCGAACAAAACCACGGGCTGACAGAGCAGTCTTTTTTATGAATCAACTAATCCGTGCACTCCTGCGATAAGGTATAATTACATGTATTCTTGACTTCAACAGTCTCTCTTATAGATACCTCCTAGAAGAAGACATTCTCAGAAAATCCTCGCGTTCAACTTCGATAAGGTCATCAACATTTGACGTCATCAACCTAAGTTAGATTAGGTTATCGGCCCCTTACCCTTCTGTCAGCAGTTGACAAGGTGTATGAGAGGGTGTTGAACCGAAAAATTGTGGAATTCTATGAAGAACACCATCCTCTCCACAACAGACGGTGTGGCCTCCGCAAGAACACCGGATCAGAGCAAGCAATCCACTGCGCAGTGGGCATGTTCTCTGATATAGTAAGTGAAAACCAACTCACAACCGCCATCTTGCTCGACATCAAGGGAACATTTGACCATGAGGAATGAGGATGGATACTCCGCAGTCTCCAGACAACGGATCCTACTTCACCAATAGAAAGGTCCCCAATGCTGATGAGCATGTAACCCTTGAACCAGGTTGCCCACAGGGCTCAGTCTCAAGACTCTCCCTGTGGAATATCCTCCATGATGGCACTGTCGACGGAAGATACCCATGAGTTTGTGTCTATGCTGACGATACACTTGTCATCATTGAAGCGTATACGATCCCCAAATTATACAAAGGAGTACAGGACTGTATCAAATTTATTCAAAAGCTCCTTTTCCAGGTAGGACTGCTGCTAAATGTCGGAAAAACGGAGATCCTTTTGCGCAACCGACTTCCGCCCCGTGTCCGAGCAGAAATGCAGGAAATCACCTTCAGAATTAGTGATCATGAAATCAAACCACTAGATGCCATAAAGTACTAAGAAATCATGTTGGATCTCGAAACAGAACTTCCAAGCGCATCTCGACTATCTAAAAGACAACTGTGCACGGCGGATCCCACTGCTACAGAACCTGACGCACGGATACGAATTCTCTGCCCAGAAGTCTATTTTCTGCGGCTATACCGAGACTTTATTGTGGGGGTGGCAACTTTGCTGCCAGCCCACTACTCCACCTCCGCAAGACATCCAAGGGAATTCGCTGGTTGCTCCAGCATGGGTGGAATCAACCGATTGGGGCCACCTCTCCACCATTGAAACAGACCCCGAAGGAGGTTTCACTCACAATGGGCAACCTGTTTTAATGCCTGAAATAAAGAAAATGTGGAGGCGAGCTGACATAACAAAGTGGAACCTCGAATGAGAACAGAATGATGAAGGGGCATGAACCCACGAAGTGTACTCACTGTCCAATCTCTGCTTGTCCTCGATATGACGCCCTCATCATGGAGCAGCCAGTCATCAAGTGCACACGGCGTGTTCCAGGAGTACCTCAGAGGCAGGGGACGGCTAGCCGGTGGATGTGGCCCTGCAACACACCCCACCATCACCACAAACAGCTGAGCATGTGTTCCTCGACTGCCCACACCACATCAAGACTAGAAGGAAATTACTATTTATCACATCGACTACATGGAGGCCACTGTGAAGAAGCCTTGGGCATAGGAAAACCTGCTCTTTTGTGAGGTGTAGATAATGTATATATGGTAAGAATGTAAGAAGAATACCTAGATCACCCAAACCATCAATGTACCTCGTCTTAAGGACACACAATACGTTGTCTGGGTGGAGAGGCTGGATCAGGAAATCAACGATATTTCAGCCAGTCTCTCTTCCCGAAGCACAACATGAATTGAACAATTGTAAATAAGTTTGTGAACACCCCAGTTCCGGGTCAATACCCAGTACTGGGCTAAGAAGTTATAATATTGTTCACTTCCGCGGAATAAACTAGCCCTACCGGGTACATCAGGACTCCAGAACCTGTACGAAGACGAAGAAATAGGTCAAGTTATGAGGCCTAGAGGAGGACATTTTCAGAAAACTCACGCGTTTGACTTCGATAATTTCATCAACATGTGACCTCATCAACTTAAGTTAGGTTAGGTTATGTTGCATAGAAGGGTACGTCCTCAAAAAATTCTTGCATTTGACTGGGATAACGTCATCAACTTGAGACGTAATCAACCCAAGTTAGGTCAAGTTATGATGCATAGAAGGGTACGTCCTCAGAAAACGCTCGCGTTTGACCTAAACGACAGGGTTGCCAATACGTGGCCACTTTTCAAACGACCCAGCCGCTTTTGAAAGCTCGGAGCAAATTGCCACTTTTGAGTACCAAAAAGTCGGTTTTGTGACTCAAAATAGTTTGAAGAAAATTTATGATATTTACGGTACGCCCTCACGTTCAATAGTGTGACGTATCATCAGGTGACAAAAGAAAAAGTAAAGTCTTCGGCCGTTTTTTCAAATTTGAAAACTTGGCAACCCTGTATGATGACGTCATCAACCTTAGCTAGGTTAGTTTACGTTGCGTTCAGAAACTTGTCTAGGTTGGATAGGATTTTTTCTGGGCCAGATTGTAAAAAAATTTAGGTTTGCCAAAAAGTAAGGCCTATTTCACAACTTAGAATATTTTTGAGATTCAACATGCGTTTCTGAGGAGGGAAACAGAAGAAAGATGAAACAGATCAAGAGCTTGAAGAAGAAGTGTTCCAAACTGTGGTGATTAAAAACGTGCATATTTTTAGACTAGCTGATTTTTAGAGAGTGGTGAAGCTTAGAGGTTCCCTGCTAGTTTGCATTGGCCTCTATATTTTCCTGGTCAATATAAGTATTTATTTATTTATTTATTAGCTTTCAATGTACAATAATTTATAATCCTATATTAAATTATTTATGCATAAGTATACTTGTTACCCTTTCGGGTGAAAGCTGACCTCAACCTTGCCCATTCTGGTCGGCATTGCGCAATTTGATGGAACATTTTGTGGGTTAGTAAGGCCTCAAACTCATCAGCCCATCTTATTTTCTGTCTCCCCTTATTTCGTTTTTTGTATCTTAAGAACCAAAACGTTGTTTTCTCTACCCAGCTTTTACCCTCCCTTCTAGCCAAATGTCCCGCCCAATCCCATTTCTTTTGCAAACATTCTTCAACTAGGTTTTTGTTATATTTCAGTATATTTTTTACTTTTTTTGTTCTGATTCTCACGTTTTGCTTTATTCCCAGCAGCCCCTTTTCCATCCTGTTCTGTGTTGTTTGGAGTCTATTTCTATGGTTTTCTTTTAATGCCCAGGTTTGAGCACCGTAGCTCATTGCAGGAATGACACAGGTGTTAAATACTTTCGATTTTATTTTTATTGGTAGGTTTGTTTTGAAAATTCTTTTTAGCATCCAATATTTATTCCAGCCTATTTTTATTCTTCGTTTTACTTCTTTTTCGTGTCTATTTTTAGTGCTAATTGTTTGACCTAGATATATGACGTCTTCCACTATTTTTATTGTTTCGTTTTTGTGTAATTTTACGGCAGTGTTGTCATCATCAGTGTTTGTTATTATATTCGTTTTTTCTATATTTATTTTTAATCCTGCTTCTAGACTTTTTTCATTTAGCTGTTTCAACATTTGAGTCAATTCTTTTTTGCTATTTGCTAGTATCACCACATCATCAGCAAACCGAAGATTGTTAAGCCATGCCCCGTTTATATTTATTCCCTTATCCTTCCAGTTGATCTCTCGGAAGATTTCTTCCAGAGCTATATTAAATAGTGTCGAAGATAAAGGGTCACCTTGCCTAACTCCTTTTTTTATTTCAAATTTCTCCCCCTCCTCATCAGTAATTATCATTGCTTTTGCTCTGATATACATTTCTCTTATTATTTCTATTGCATCTTTATTGTATCCCTGATTTCTCATGGCTTGAAATAAATATGAGTGTTTTACATTGTCAAATGCTTTTGTGTAATCAACAAATGCCATATACAGATCCAAGTTGTATTCCTTGCTTTTTTCGATTATTTGATTTATTATATGTAAATTAGTTATTGTTGAGTAACCTGTTCTAAACCCCGCTTGCTCTTCTGGTTGCGTATAGTTGTAGTGTTTTTTGATTCTATCATTAATGACTTTGGCAAATACTTTGGATATATTAGAGGTTATACTCAAAGGTCTGTAATTCTCAATTCTGTGTTTATCACCTTTCTTATGAATCAAGATTATTTTGGCTACTTTCCACTTTTCTGGGACTTTTTTAATTTCAAGTACTTTATTAAATAATTGGGTTAATGCCTTTATGAATTCGTCACCTGCATATTTTATTTCTTCGTTTGTGATCCCATCTATCCCTGCTGCTTTATTGTTTTTAAGGTTTTTTAATATTTTCTCAACTTCACACTCTAGGATGACTGGCTCTAGTTCATAAAATTCTTCATTCACTACTTCTGTGGATAAATTTATGTTTAATTCTTCGTTTTCGCTGTATAGGTCTTCATAGAACTTTGTTACCACTCTGTTTATACTTCTCCTTTCGTATATTCTCTCTCCCTCGCTTATCATGTAACTCATCCATTTGTGACCCAGCCTAAGATTTTTGTTAATCTTTTTTATGCTCATCGAATCTTCTAGTATTTTTTCTATCATACTGTCCTCTTTTTCTCTGTAGTGTTCCCTTCTTTTTATTTTTATCATTTTATTTAAGTTTACCAACTCTATCCTGTCTTTTCTTGTGTTTATGTCTTTGTTAATTATTTTTTGCCTATGTTTATATAATTCTTTCAGAGGATTTTCATCCTTCGTCTTTTTTGTCTCTTCTTCCTCGTTTATTTTGCTCGCAGCTTCTTTCAGGGTTCTTACTATCTGTTCATTCCATTCCTCTACATTGTTCTTTAGCCATTTCTTTTCTCTCATTGTTTGACTTACTATCAGTTGATAATTGTTCTTGTATTTTTTTATTTTTTCGTTCAAGTCTGCTATTTTGGGAAGGTTTTTTCTCCTACCACCAAGCTCTACACACTCTAATTCCAGTAATATCAGTCTATGGTCGGTATCGCAATTGAATTTCTTCAAAGTTCCACAATCCTTAATGCTTTTACTATTTCTGTCCATTAGAACATAATCTATTTGATTTTTTGTTTTCATATTTGGAGATATCCAGGTCCACCTCCTATTATATTTCTTCTTAAACATTGTATTTACGATTTTCAGATGATTCTCATTGCAAAATTTTATCAGACGCTCCCCATTCTCATTCCTTTCTCCATAGTGGTAAGGGCCTATTATCTTTTCTTCCTCTGGTTCACCTTTACCTACTTGACTGTTTAGGTCACCCATAATTATTATTTCATTTTGCTTGTCCATTCTGTTTTTGTTTATTGTATTATTCAGTATTCGATAAAATTCCTCAATTTCTTGAATTTCTGTCCCCATAATAGGTGCGTGAACCTGGATAATTGTGTAGATATATTTACTTATTTCTAATTTTATAGTTGCAATTCTATCACTGACGGCAGTAAACTCTTTAATTTTTTTCTTCAAGTTATTGTTAACTAGAAATCCTACTCCTCTATGACCGTCTGAGTCAGTGTGAAACCATATATTTCCTTCTTTTGTCTCAATTATTGCTTCCTTTCTCCTCCTGACTTCAGCGATTCCTAATATATCTATTTTGTTATTTTTAAATTCTTTTTCTAATTCTAAAAATTTGTGTTCGTCCTTCAACGACCTAACATTAATTGTTCCTAACCTGAGTATTGTTTTTCTTCTCCTTATCTTACTTTTTGATCTATTGGTATCATTTATTATTTTTTTAGTTTTGGTATATAATTTCTCCCTATTCTCATTCCTATATTGTCTGTCATTCCCACTTTTCTCTTTAAATGGTTGAGTTTTCGGCCTTACTTGCCCATGTTGGCCATGCTTACCAGGGCAAGGAGAGGTGCAGCTTACCTATTTTACATTCTTGGTCGCATTCCTAGTAACCATCCGGTTCTTTGCATTCTTCGCTGAGTTGTCTGCTGACATCATTCTATCAAACACTGAACTGCCTTTTGGTCGTTGGTATGTAGATTTCCCGTCTTTATCTTCTGCTTGATCGTTGGTTGGTACTGTTTCGTTGGAACTCCTTTCACCACTGTTCTTTGCGCCTTCACCTTCGATATCTTCGTCAGATAATTCGCTTTCTTGTTTTTTTTGCAACGCTGTTTTTTCTTCATTCTTCCACCCAAGCTTCATTAGGCTCTGTATGTTGACTACTTGTTTTGCTTCCTCACCCTCGCTTCTTCTTACCATTATTTTACTTCCTGAAGTCCACACGTATTTTACAACTTCTTCCCGCTTCAGTTCCAATGCTTCTTTTAGCAATCTAAACTTGAATGGTGTTAGCTGGTGTGTGATGAAGATACCTTTGAGACGATATTGCTTGGATGCGGCAATCAATTCTTCTTTTTTCCATCTGTTTACTAATCTGACTATGACTGGTGGCGGAAAATTTCTGCTTTTTGACGGTAAACGGTGGGTCGTACTGATATCGTTTTTATTCAACTCCGTTTTCAACTTTTTCGCAACATCTATCACCTTCAATATAAGTTCATCTTCCATTTCTTCTTCATTGTACGCTATACCCCTTATTATGACGTTTTCGTGTCTCGAATACTCTTCCGTTTTATGTATTCTGACCCAGAGGTTGTTTATTTCAGTTCTCACTTCATTATTGACTCGCGCTTGGTCTTCTACAACATCTTTGATTTCTTCTCGAATAACTTCAATTTTTTCTTCAAATTTTTCCTCAAATATTTTCGTCATCTCTACCTTTAGTTCCTTCATCAGTTCTTTCACCGTGGAGCGAAATTCTTCTTTGATAATTTCTTTCATTTCTTTCGCATCCATTGTTTTAGCTTTCCGGTGATTTTACTGACAAAAACTTGCGTACGAGTTGATCTGAGTTGAAGAAATTTCTTTATTCGTTGGCACTTTTCACTAGGAAACCGGTTATGATTTGCTTCGTTTATCGCACTTTGAACAATCGACACTTATCGCATGAACATTAAACGCGTGAACACACGACTCTTCACTCGAAAGTAACCGCATATCACCCCAATATAAGTATAGAGCCACACAACTACACGCAGCAAAGAAGGGTACACAAAAATCATCGTCTCCATCTATTTTGACCACCAAACCCCAATGAAAGGCTACGTCCTAAATTTGCCAACTCCTTCTCTATCCGAGATCACCGAATGGCTCAATCCTAGATCTAATATTTTATCACGCTACAGCAATCAGAAGTATCCAAATACCAAACCATCTAATGAGCATACATTACATTGGTTTGTCTAAGCTCGCGTTGAAATTCTGAATCCTCTACCGATAAGCGTGAAAAGAAGTTCGTGCGCCCCAGAAGAAGTCGAATTAATCAGACGACATACGACTCGACGTACTATGCGGACAAATTAGAGAAAATTTCTCATCCCTAATGATATGTTTAACCCGAAATCCGTTCCAACTGACCGAGTTGTCTCTTTTTTCACAAAAATGCAGCGTACTTTTATTTTTTGTTACGACTCATCGCTCGTAGGGTAATTAAAAAGATACAATACAAACGTACGCAATCCAAACACCTTCGATAAATGAAATAGAAAATAGCAAGTCGGGCTCGAGATGAATACGAAAAGAAGTTATACGTGATAGAAGAGGTCTCGGTTTAAGCAGCAGCTATAAGCTAACGTGTTATTAATTGGTTCGAAGTTTGAACCTTCGAAAATACACCTGCTTATGTACGCTAAAGCCGCAACCTGCTTGATAAGAATTAGGAATAAAGAAAAAAAGAGAAAAAAAACACAAGAAGAAGGAAATAAAGATGCGAGCGAAGAAAAAAAACTTCCAGGCGACATTCTCAGAATGCGTTTTATATCAATATCATAATAATACCGTATCAACGCTCTATTGTAGAAAGAGACCGACATTACCCATATCACCTTGTTATGACCCGTCTCAAGATGATTAAGAAGTTTTTGACGACGGTTGCTTATTGTGTGTACGCACCGTCTACATTACAAGAAATTTACGTGAAAAAGTATACTTTCTCTTCTCCAATCGTAAGTCCATTCGTAAAGGGCAAAGAAAAGTTTCTTCATGGATGCTGTCTCATCGGACCACATCGGAAGGATGTTGCGAAATTATTGTTGTTGTACAATGATTCCGACTGAAAGGACATTTTAGGATCAGTACTATGGATACGTTAATCCAAGTGCCAGACTAATTAGAAATGAAAAGATGGGCCTTATAATTTTCGTTCATAATTTTTACTCAAAGCCTAAGTGATATTCTGAGTCCATAGACAACAATTTTAGGAATTACTTTTCTCACGCACTATCAACTTTCTATGGAGTCGGGAGCACATACTCCCTGTAGACCACTCCCCCGTTGAACCATGTCGACTTCAAATCGACTCGAAATCGACCCGTTAGGTCGACTAAATCGACGTCGATTTCGAGTTGATTCAGTTCCGCCCATTTCGACCTAAAATCGACTGCTTCCTTTCACCACTACCAGAAAACTACAAATCGACTTGTAATCGACCCAACAGAGCAGTCGATTTAAGGTTGACAAAAATTTGGGGATGTCGACTCGATATCGACCGGATATCGACGTCGACGTCAGGTCGATTTCAACAAGATATCGACGCGATCTCGACCAAGACTTTGAAAAAAATAGATTCTCGGTCGATTTTCGAATGTCGACCGAAAATCGATGTGAAATCGGCGGTTGACAGGGTTCATCGAGCTTCAGCATTCTACAGTCGAAGATTCATCCTTCTCGACTTCGAAATCGCAAAATTTGTTAGCCCAAGACTAAACTTTTACTTGTCACAGTTGGCGTCCGTTTTCTAGAGACCCAGATTTACATTCGTTTCGCTGGTATACATATCGTAAGCCTTTGACTTTCTCTCGATGATTGTAAAAACAAGATACATTTTCTACTCGTATTATAAAATAGTGAATAGGTACACAACACGGTCCATAACTTAAATAAATCCGATTTTCCAAATTAAACGGTTGAACACATCAATGGGAGGGAAAAGTTATCTACTTCTCTATAAGACTTGAAGCGTCCAA
The DNA here is from genome assembly GCA_035079395.1 of Aspidiotus destructor. NCBI lineage: Eukaryota > Metazoa > Arthropoda > Insecta > Hemiptera > Diaspididae > Aspidiotus > Aspidiotus destructor. The sequence goes on along the minus strand of JAVHKZ010000015.1, from coordinate 21,327,233 downwards.
AAAATGTTTTAGCGGAGTCAAGTAAGTAAAGATTACTTCAATCAAGATGAAATAATTTTAGATGGCGGACAAAAGCGCGGTAAGGACAATATTCAACTTGAACCTCTTTGCGACATCCGTATCGTCATTTGTTCGAGACGTCATCAGCTCGTGGCAGCCTGTGAGTGACGTCATCAAATTAGAAACTTACTATTCCTTCTCTCCTCTTTTCCCTCTCGGATTCTGGATTAGGTCGAGGATTCTAAGTCCATCAACAGAAAGAAAATAAAAGCCTGGTATAATCGAGTAATTGTAGGCTAAGCCTACTTTACGCCGGGTATAGCCTAGTATCAGAATCGCTCACCATAAGCATGTATGCTAAATCTAGTTTGAAGCTAGTGTAGCTTGATTAAGCCTGGCTAGAGCTGAGAAGAAATCATTTTTCCGATCCATAAAAAAACATTTCGATTGTATACCAGGCTACTTCCATTCGTTCGTCTCCATTCTTAGTCTGGTATGACAAATTAAGTATTCTGGATCAAGGGGAGGATTCCGCACAAATTTTCTGGGGGGAAGGGGGGGGGGAGAGATCAACCAGGACCTTGGATTGGCAGATTTCCAATAGAGGTCTAGGTTGAATAGAGGAAACCCAGTTCCAAACTTGCGCATTCTCGATGAAATCAACCAGTTTAAACCTCCTTGTGACGTCATCAACATTCTTCTCTTTCTCACTTTGATAGTAGCAGATTTCTGGATTACGATGCATGCTACGCCTTTTTTAAGTCTAGTGTCGCTAAAAAAACTATAATAAGATAGGTATGCGCAAATGATAAGAATAGGTCCGTCACCAAGTTGATGAAGTCGAAGGAGGAGCAATGCAAGTAGTACTTTGAGGGAATCATAAACATCAAACATTAATCGAAGAATTCTCACACCTAAAATGAAGTGAAACTCACTCAGGTTTATTTTTCCGTTCCTGCTGATATAATCTTCCTATGCAACCGAACTTTGATATTTGATATTTAAATTTCTCTCACGGTACTCTTGGAACCTCCTGAAGGTTGGCATTGCTCCTCCTTTGGTTTTATCAACATGGTGACATAGCCTGGTATATCATATGCTAGGCCTGAAGAACTCAAACTCAAAGTGGGATAAACTCGGATCTTGACATGCAGATTTCTAAAAAAAAAAAGTCAAATATTTATACATGAGCTATTGTGGCCAAAAGATAGGTTTTTCAGTCCCTCGATACCGCCAGTAATTACTCAAAAATAACCCAGAAATTCTGTAGAGAAGCATGACGTCAGTTGAGCATTTGAAAAAAATTTCACTGGAGAACAGAAGGGTAAGACAACCAATGTGACGTTACCGGAACTTGAAGCCTTGGGAAAATCGATTTCCCAGTGAAGCTGAGCAGAAGTCAACATGTCTTTACCATGGCTCCTTTAGAGACACATAGTGTAGAATTTTACGTGCTTGCTTCCCACACTTCAATGTGATATATCGATTTTATCGACCGTATTGAATCGATTCTCTTGTACCAAATGAAATGGAAGTTGATGATATTCAATCCATTATATATTCAATATATCGATATAGTCTAGTCATAAGAACTTGGAAAAATATGGACTTTTGCAACTTTAGGGCCTACCTCCATAGCCTTTATTATACAAAACCGATTCTATTTCAGCGCCGTCGCCAGACTCTTTGAGGTCTGAAGCAAAATTTTTACATGAGGCCTTTTTTCAATTTAGACAATTTTAAGCGAGGCCTGAAGTAACGCGAGGCTTGAAGCGGGAATACCTACTCACCATTATCCTGGTGACAGCCCTGCTCGAGCATGAGACTTGAATTTGAGACTTAAGACTGACACTCGAGCCTAAGACTCAAGATTGACACTTGAGACTCACACTCGAGCTTGAGACTCGAGACTAAGACTCGACACCGAGTCCGGGACTGAGACCGAGACTCAGACTGATACTCGAGACTGTGACTTGAGTTTGAGACTCGAGACTGACACTCAAGACTGACACTCGAGACTAAGACCCGAGACTGAGACTCGGGGGTGAGACTCGAGATTACACTTGAGTCTGAGACTTGGGACTGAGACTCGAGCTAAAGACTCGAGACTGAGCCTCAAGACTGAGACTTGAAACTGAAACTTGAGACTGAGACTCAAGCTCAGGGTCGTCGTCAGACTTTTTGAGACCTACAAAAAAGTTTTCACATGAGTCCTTTTTTCAATGTGGACAATTTCAATTTTTGACATGTTTCATGTCTCTGGTCTCATCCACATGGAAATTTTCACTGTGGCAAAGATTCTTAAATATGTGAGTCCGAGTCCGAGCCCCCACCCCCCCCCCCTCCTCGAAAGGGACTTGAAAGACTCCGTAGTTTCTAGCTTATCCTAATATAATGAAAAAGCGTAGGCTAGATTCATACTAGGTAGGCTAAGAAAACTTCGAGAGCCATTATGAAGCTACAAGCTTTTGACGTCATAGGTTCGGTGATGTCATAAGTTGGTAAGTCGTCAATCCTGGTCCGCTTACAACATTAAATATACTGAAGTAGACTTACAGTAGACCAAGAAGCGGGACGAACGAGCAGAGTGAGTGAGGTCCCCTAATCTTATCAGCCCGAAATATACTAAAGTAGATTTACTCTCCAAGAAGACTCATTAGTCTGAAATACTCCAAAGTAGACTTATAATAGACCAAGCGAGTGTGCCGCTCTAAAGCCTTAGCCTAAAATATTCTAAAGTAGGCTTATGTCATAAAAGACACTTTAATGATCTCTTAAACGAAAACTCAATTATACTTTTTCTACCAGACAGTGTTTTTTTCTGAGTCCCAAGTATACCGGACGGCACCAGTCATCTCTCTCCACATTACCCTCCTCCTCCCCCCCCAAAAAAAACGGTTCCCGAGTAAAAACTTCCAGGTCCCGACCAATCGAGAACAAGGGTATCACATCACGTCTCACGTAAATTCTAGATTCAAGGATAGGAATCAGGGTAGAACAGAGGACAAGAAACAAGTACTCGTACACTTCAAAACAGAGTGGTGGAGAGGCTGAGCCAAACATTACTGGTTCCCGCTCCAGTTCGATCGCTTTATGTAGGGTTATGTCATTGTCTATTGATGGTCTTCGTCTCGAGAGCACTCATGTGTATTCTGAATGGCTGTAAATCATGTAAATATTCAACGAGTAAGTTTCATCGAATGAAAAAACCTCGAGAAAATGAGCCATCAAATATGTCGAATTGTACTTGTCGAAAGCTCGGCAAAAACTATTCGTAGGATGGAAAACGTGTACCAACATTTCATGTTTTTCTAACGTGATGATACTAATTATACAGCACGAGTTTGATTTAATTTTCATGATGGTGAGCTCGAGCAGAGAGCTACCGGTATTAGCGTAATACACCGATGAAGTTGTTCCATACCACAGACCCAACATTGTAGACTTTTAGTAGTAACGCGACGGCACGCCACACTCCAAACGCCAAATAATAAGCGTTAAACCATGTTGGAGATGGTGGCCACGTGCTACACGCGCGTCCGTCGAGCACTGGTCCAGGTTTATACCATTAATACACGAACGATGTATGTGCATACTTCAGTAATCTCGTATGTCGTACATACGTATGCACCCGTCTGCAGCTGTAGACCTGTCACTGCGGAAATAACTACACGTATTGCATCTTAAAGGCAGCAAAGCGCTATTAGTACGCAGATTGTGTCTTCGGATTTTGATGTTGGTGACTTAATTGCTCTCTTGATATAATCATTACATCGTAACCTCGGGCAGGTCTATGCAAAAACTCTACTACCGCATTGTTTTAGTTAAATTCGATTGTCTGTCTGTTTTTATTTACTCCATCGCAATCAAAATACCCGAAAAACAGGTTGAGTTACGACATTCGAGATATGTAGGACCCCCATCATTATTGCTATTACGGAGAAAAAAAATGAAAAAGAAGTCATTTTCTCCTCTCACTAAAGATACACAATTCAAAAATGATTCACTCTTATAATTTTCTGAAAATAGTTCCTGGAGGGTAGTTGTGTACCACGATGATGACTTACATCCACCTCTCTGAAAGTACTTCTGAGTGTCAAATGTACGAAAAAATTCCCAATGATATCTTCAGAATGTTTCAATCAATATGCTCTCTATTACAACGAAGGAGAGCGTAAAAATGAAAAACAGATCGACTGACTGGATCTCAAACCTGTATACAGAGGAAGAATGAAGATCCACGAAAATCAGATGACAAGAACGTTCTCGTCTCTGGCAAACAATTATCAATAAAAATTCCGGGAGCTGCCTTCTTCCATCGCGTGGCACGATTGAATCTCCAATTTTCGCATGTCCCAAATTTTAGTGCATTTTCGGCTGTAAGACAATTATGACTTTTGATTACGCCATTCGTCAATTTCGATCTGTTTTCCCCGCCTTAAATGAGAAAAACGAAATCATTAGCCAAAAATCAGGTATTAAAGGAGTGAAAACGGATGAGAAAGGTAGAAATTATATGGAATGGACCAATACTGGAGGGCCGCCCGTCCGAGTGGCATATTTCACTTACTCGCTTGCATGTCTCACAGCACGACTGCACAACCAGAAAGACCTTCGATATCTTTCCTTTGTTAAACATTTAAAATACGGATGTGTCAACCGGGTAGATTGGGCACGGGATCTCCTACTCAGATCATTTGTTTGTAAGGCGGCTTGCCGTCATCCTTTGACTAAGAATCCGTGCGCGATGTTCTTGGAAAAAAAGAAAACAAAAATTGATCAGGTAGTTATGATGTTTTCGATCTTGAAATATTTTCAGAGATTTTTTCGGAAAATTTTCCAAAATTATAAAAAACAAGCAAGTCTGAAAATATTACTGAAGTTTGGAATATTTTTTGAGTACAAACACACGATATGTATGAACTTGGAATTCTTGAGACTCTTTCCTGAAATTTTTTTTCTACTCCAAAAATATTGTAATTGAAAAATATTTCCAACGCTTGCTCGTTTTTATGATCAAAATCCTGTACACTTCTAAATACTCTAGTCGTTTTTTCAAACAAAATTAAGTTCAAAAAATCTAATAGTGTTACCACGTTCACTCGTTTCTGACCTCAACAGCCTTATACCCAAGTCATAAAATCTTCATGTTTTTTTTCTGTTTTTTCCCCATTTTATTTTCACGAGCAATGGAGCAACACTAAGGGCTACGATATTTGCGCACATTATCGACCCTCTTAAATAGAAACCACGTAAGTCGTGAAATGGTAATTTTTCAGGAGACAAGAACATGGTTTAAAACTTCAGTTTTGTTCATTAAAATATTTTGGAGAGGCTCGCAGACTATTCCAACTTTATTTTGACCAATTACACTCCGCAGTAGTAAAGTGGAATTGGTCAAGCTACTCAGCCCAATCTACGAGTACAATATACTAGACCGATACTAGGCTAAGAATAATGTGTAGGAAAATAAAAAGTAGTCATCGAGCTCTTTTATTTACCGACATTTTTCAGTTAGAAAAGAGAGGTATTACAATCCGTAGCAAGGTTGACAGGAAAAGGAAAGGACTACTGAAGGAATTTTTCTTCTCTAAAACTTGCAAGAATTATACTATTATAGTGTCATATTTGAAAATGTGCACCTGCAATTTAGGATCGGAGAGTCGATTTGGGGTGTTTCAAGAAATGGAAATATTATTATTTTCAATTTCGACTGACACTAGCTTCTTGAGTGAGATTTGAGGTGAGACCCGTGAGTTAATAAGATTTGGGTTGAGTGTACTTGTTTGTTGGTGTATCTGGAGAATTCGGAGCGTGAGGGATGGAATGATGAAGAGTTGACTGATTGATGATTTGATGCTTGTTTTGCTTCAATATTAATTCTTTTAGGATTGTCTTTGTAGCTGAATTTTCAGATGAAGAATATTGACATGGAGTTTGCGGAAAATGGTAGTGATGAAAAACAATTTACGAGCGGATGAAAAACAGTATACTAGACCAATACTAGGCTAAGAATATCGGGCAGAAAGAAGTTATTGCGGAGCTCTTTTTTTTGTGCCGACTTTTCTAGCTGAAAGAGTGAGGTATTAAATCCATAGCAAGTTTGACAAGGGGACGGAGAAGAGAACTTTCTCGACGTTTTGATTCCGTACAAATTTTAGGTTTCCTTATATAACTATAATAGTTAGGCCTATATTTAATTTTATAAGATTTGTTTATCGGCGGATCTCCTTAAAAACTGCTAGATGGATTTTTTTTACTGACTTTTCAAGACTTAAGTAAGTTATAATCTCACATCTGAAGATGTGCGCCACAAAAAATGATTCATGGGTGTGTTCCAATCACTTCTAGCTTAAATTGAAATAAAATTCGAGTTTCCCTGAATAAATATTGAAATAAAAATTATTAATTAAAATTTCTATGAAAATATTTTTAGTAAAAATATCTACAAATTTAATATGAAATATTGGATCATTAATTATAATAACAATATTTATTAAAATCATGATTGGATTTTTTATTTCAATTATCTTTTTTATTTATTTTTAAAGATATATTGATATTTATAATTTTTTAAATTTTTTTAATAATTAATATAATTTTACCATTAAAAATAAATAATTCAGATGATTTTAATCAAATAATAATATTTAAAACTCCTCATCATATTGAACCAATGATATTTTTCATTTTTTTATTACGTTCAATTGATAATAAATTATTAGGATTATTAATAACAATTCAATTCAATTATAATTTCATTTTCCTTACCTGATTTGAACAAATCGAAAATTTTTAATAATAAATTTATATTTTTTGAAAAATTAATTTTTATAATCATTTTAATTATAATTATAATTTAAATTTCTTTTATTGGTTCAAAACCATCAAAAGAATTTTATATTATAATTGTAAATAAACTTATAATTACTTATTGTTTAATATTTTTTAAAATTCATTTTCAAAGAGTAATAATAATTATTATTGATAAAATTATTGAATAAAAATTAATAGAATAATATTAATAATAAATATAAAAATGGGGGAAAAATCATTTGTTTTCATATAACTTTTATTTTTAATCATAACAAAAACAAATCATAAATACTTATTCGAATTCATTAAAAACATTAACAAGAACATTAAATTATATGATTCTCAAAAATTATTTGAAAAAAAATATTAAAATTGTTAAATAATTTTAAAAAAGTCATATTCAATAATATTCTATTATAAATAAAATAATAAATTTAATTGATTTTGATTCTAAATCAAACCTAGAAATAAGTTCAGATACAAATCAAATGGTAAATGTAATAACTCTATTAATAAAATTATTAATCATACAAATAGAAAAAAAAAAAATTATAATATATTGAAAACTTAGATATTTTTGGTAAATTAATTATAAAATTATTAATATTAAATCTAAATATAATTACAATTAGAAATATTAATATTAAAATTAAAAAAATATCATAAGATAAAAATTGAATAATAGCCCAAATAAAACTAATTTGTACATATTGATTTTTGTACTAACAAATAAAAAATAAAAAATAATAATGTAATTGATACTAATAATATTATAATAATAAAAAAATTATTATTTATTAATAATCAATAATTAAAATTAATTAATATTCAAAAATAAAAACTAGTCAATAAAATTAAAATTAAATAAAATAAATATTTTGATTTTATTAAATAAAAAAATAATATAAATGTTCTTTAATCAATAATTTAATTAAACCTAATAAAAATTGTAATGAACTAATAAATAAAACTTTATTTGGACCATAACGAAATTGAATCAATCTTATTATTTTACGTTCAAATAATGAAAAAAAAATCCTATTTTAATAATTATTAATAAAATTACAATCAATAATTTAATTTATTATTGTTTCTATTTAAATTCTAAATTTAAATCATAATAATATTAAATTTTCTAATTACGTTTTTTGTGTTGTTCTACATTGGAAAATGAATTGTGAAAAACTCGTATCTGGAACACGGACAATGAAATTTAGACGAAAACCTCGTTACTCCTCAAAATTATTCAAGAAAATAACTTGGTTCATGACAGCTCACTTCCCGCAGGCCAGGAGAGGTATAGAATAACCTACATTGTGAATATGGCGCCTTCTTCAGTCAATCCTTTCATTTTCTCACGTTTTTTGTGTCTCCTGTAAAAGTTTTGTAAGTGGATTTACGAGGTTTTCTCTTTGACTATATATTATGTGGACTGCGCTAACGTGTATAAAATGAGCGAAAAGCGCGTCCACAGATCTGATAAGCCAGACGGGAAAAACCACGACCATTTAAAATACACACGTCGCACCTTTCTCCTCGCCGCATTCGTGGTGTGTTCCGTTTGCTCCTCATATACGTACGCCGTAAGCGTAACACAGTCGCACCACTCCCCTCACTGTAGATATTGAACCGTAGTTTTTAATGCTTAGCGCAGTCCATATAATATATAGTCAAAGGGTTTTCTAAGTAGACCGTTGTAATAAATGATAGGAGGGGACTTGAGAAAATGTTGACCTTCGAGTTATACGGGATAGGAGGGGGGCTTAGAAAAATTTAGACCCCCAAAATGTAGGTGATAAGACGGGAACTTGGAAAAATTCTTCGACCTCTGCCGGCCGCTGGACGTTTTTTCCGAAGGCCCTCCAATAAAACGTGTTCCCTGTTGGAAAAATTCATAATTGCTGTTTGAAAATTTTCAGGCAAAATCTCTGAAAATTTTAGCATTTTGTGCGCCTATAAGCACAAAAAACGCCATGAGGTTTCTGACGTTCTCTCAACAGGAAGATTGTCACAAAAAACCGTTTTGTCACGCTTGATGACTTATCAGTAAGCTTGACCTCCTTAGGATCTGAAAAAATTTCGGCCTTCGCTACTTCAAAAACCTGTATCCTTTAACCTTCGGTATTCTGGGCTTAATATACAATATACTAGAGACTTCATGTTCTGTATGTTAGGGTATCTAATTCCTCCCGCTCCCTATATACTGGGCTAACTCTAGACCAAACCCACGGTTCATTTTAGCGACTTAAGAAAAATTTTGACCTTTGCTCGTTGACTTTCAAAATACTAAACCGAACTGAGCCCAGCTACTTAGACTCTCATACCGCTGGTGTGCAGCAAATTAGGATCAGGGAAGAAGAAGGCGGAGCATAGTATGACATCATAGGCTTATGCTGGGTTGTTTGAACAAGCAAGTGAGTGGTCAGCCTTTACTAAACTAAAGAAGAGCCCGAAAACCACTCGGCGTGAAAGACAATATACTAAACTTATACTAGGCCAAATATAAGGGCGAACAAGCGAAGCAAAGCCCCTGGGTCACTCATTCTAACTGTGAACAGTATATTAGATCTGTACTAAGCTAAGAACGTGGGCAAACGTGTGGAGTGAGTGAGCCCGTCTTCTAGGTAGCCCAAAATACAGAATGCTACACTCATACTAAGCCAATTAGGTTATTAAGATTATTGAGACATATTGTCCTGACGTCATTCTGACCGAAATAGACGTATAAAAAGTTATTACATAATCGGTCGAATCGATACATTAAATCCAAGTGTAAACTCAACTATACTTTAGACAAGAGAGAGGCTCATACGTTGAGAACTAAGGGCGATAAAAGGATATTCCTTTTCAAAGAGCGACATATTCAGGGACATAAATTATTTCATCGCGGAGTACGAAGTTCGTAAGGAGTACAAAAGGGACAGCCCAGAAAACAATTTTGGCGCAGCATATTTTATTTAGTCAATCTAATTTTCAATCTCACTCGATCTTTAACTAGGATTTTTTTTTGAAAGACCTGATCTTTCAAACGACGTCGAATAACCAAGTCTGTACCATCCCAACTGATAATCAAGAATAATATTTAAAAATCTTTAATTTCCCACATTAGAAATAGGCTATTGAAATTCAATACCATTACCTACAGTAACATTTCCGAATCGAAACATTTTGAAAAAGTTTCCCAATTGTTTGAAGGAGAGAAATCATTTCCAGGTCCGTTGATAAATAAAGAATAGGTATACCGTAACTAAAATTCAGTTTTCGCCCCAAACTATCGACGTACGAGTATGTGTATATAATTGTGCATCTGGGGAGGTTCGTTGTATGCATTGATGATTCCTTTTTATAACAAAAACTATCATTTTACCGGAACAAACAAATTCAACCGAAAACAAACGGAGACACGAAATATATGACAAAGCCATCTTTTACATGATGTTGCTGCTCAGAATCCCTGCTCGGATACGTACATCTAACAGTCCTTTCTTTTCTTTTTTTTTTTTCCTTCTCTCTTTATTCGTAATAATATGAAGAAAGAAGATACCTAGAAACGAAGGTATACTCCAGACAATTCTCAAGAGCTTCGTCTGTATTCCAAAGAAGAATGTCTCCCTTTCATAGGTTGCTACACGCTGATTTTATGACTTTATTCGGACCAAGAGAAGTCACCATACTCAAAGATAAAAACAGTAGGCCTACATAATGAGAATAGATTCTCGATGATATCGCTTGTCGCCAGAATCAGTAATTCGTTTCATCATCTCCCAGACTCGACTAATAGATACAGTTTTTCCGTGCACAAAATTTGAATTTTAATTGAAAAGATTTTAATTTCATCCGACTGGACTCGATTTTTTTTTCTTTCTTTCCAAGCTGTAAAATTTCTAATTTAAATGTAATTTTGTCTCAGATTATTTTATCGATGACATTTATAGACCGTTTACGACAGTTTCGGCTTGTTCCTTACGAAGTAAAATTATAGCGATACTCCAAGCTAATAATGTGTCAGCCTATAATCTGTGATCGTGGCAGGTCTTTTTTGGTGCTTATCACTTATTTTAAAATCATGTCGTATTATAGACGATCGAGTTCACATTTTATGCGAATAATTTCTCGCAAAATGGTTGAGTTGGTTGAATCATTTTTTAAAAAGTTAAATAGACGTTGATAAATTAGAAATAATAACACATTAAATAATGACTAGGCTATATTTTCAATTTCTTTTTTACGCCAGTCATTTAGTCTATAGCAACCAAACGATGTGTATCTAGTCTGCTTATTGATCTGGTTTGATCCGCGTAAAAATTAATTAAAACAAATAATATAATATTAATAATGGGGAAAGATGATGATAAAAAAAAAAAAGGAGCAAGAATGATGGGCAATTACAGCCTGTATTCTTACAGATAATATCAGATGTGAATAGGCTAGACACTTCTTTAACAAGGCGTGCATAATTTCTTGTTTGTTTTCTCACATCAAAGCATGATTTTTTTTCAACTTAGAATCTAATGAATTCTCCTTAGACACATGCCCTACGTCTTACGATGGATAGGTAGAAAATTGATTCTTTTTTTCATATAGAAGGTGGCTCCTAGTTCGGAGGGCCACGGTGATAGTGAATTTAAAATTTACTGAAAAAATCAGAGAAACATGGCATTGTTCATGAATGGATGAATTTACAGAAAAAATGAAATTTCATTCCAAGAAACTTTTTTCTTCTCTTTTTCAGGTGGGATCAGAATCTCGTGATTAATGAGAAGAGAAGGAAACTCTCAACGTCATGAATCTGAAATCTTGGTGAAACTAACTAATATGAATTGCGTTGTAAAAAAGTTTCCCACCCTCCTTTCATGAACAAGCACTGCTTCTCTTCACATAATTCACCTCTCTAGCCTCCAGAACAAAGATTGATATTATTAGGCTCGTAGAGTGCGCGACTTTGACACAGAGACAATGGTTTACAGGAGACTATCCCGACCCTCATGCTTCACCTCAGTCCTCCCCTCACAGGACAAAAATTAATATTCGTTCACTGTTTGCCTGATCTCTGGTGCCACGCTTTCAACAATTCAAAAAAGTCCCTCATCCAGAGTTTGAGATTCTTAGTCTTAGCATACAGTATATTAGTCTATACTAGCTGTAGACTAGGCTAAAAGTAGACCTAAATTAGCCTTCATTGAGTTATACTAGCTCAAAAAAAGGCCTAGCGCACGCTGCCTAAACAAGGCCTAGCATACAATATACTAGACTATATTAGACTTATACTAGGCCTACTACGGCTTACCATACAGAATACCAGCCCTGTACTAGGCCTCTGCTATGCTATAATAATGTTGGGTTGAATTTGAGTTTCCCAGTCCTAGAATAAGGGGAGTATTAAAAATCACAGGGGGAAAATTAGATGCCATTGCAGTAATGCAATGGCAGTGGGGAACCCGATGTCCCGCTGTCCCGAGTCCATTAGACCAGCAGATTTCTCAATCACCAGCAAGGAACAGAAATTTTTCTCGAAAATTTTTCAAGTCCATTATCAAGGGGAGAACTCGAGATTCGAAATTCTTCCAAGTCCCCCTTCTATCATATATAGCTCGGAGGTAGGAATTTTTCCGAGTCCCTCTCCGTGACGTCATCAACCTCGCTCGCGCTCGCGCACGAAAAATTCCTGGGAGTACCCTCAACAGAAGGGATAGCGGGTCCCTCGCTAAAAAAGGTTGCGGGAAAACAAAATAAATGACCTAATTTCAAAAAGAGAATGAGAAGGATCGCTCATAAACGGGACATGAACAGAGTTTCCCGGGAAAAGTATAATGCAGAACTAATTTGTAACTGTAACGGGGTGTAACGGTGAAACTAAGTGAGGAGGTAGGTGATGTGTGATCAATAGAGTCCGGAAGTGCGTCCGTCTAAAATCGTCATTTGTGCAAAGAAAAGTGGAAAAATGCAGTTTTCGTGAATCTGACACCGCGTAAAACAATGCGACCTCTAGAGTGCCCCACCGTGTTCTTTCACGATTTTACGAATTCATTCAACCCGTGGACTGTCGCAAGACTTGAAGACATTTATTACTGAAAAGTAAAACGACAGGTTGACGAAACCGAATGCCATCTTGGATTCAATGCAACAACCAGGTATGCCAGAACCTCTAAAATCAAAGCTCTGCACTTTTTTAGCACCATATCGCTTATGTCGCATGTGCAGCGCTACCCCGTCCTTCATGGTGGAGTGGATGCAGGTTGCTTATGTATTTGATTTTGTTTCTTCCAGTACGGGAAACGACCCTTTCGGGTATAACTTCAGTGTTGGCAGAATATCCTCGACAACTGCCAAGCTACTTCTAGCACGCAGAAAACACAAGAACACACTTCAACAACAACACCACCACTATCTTAGATAATAAACTGTATTGCTGTTGGCTCCTCATCATCTTCTTCCTTCTTCAGGGATGATCTTCCTCTTCTTCCTGCACATCTGGATGTTGATGGTACACAGGTGTCGAGTAGGCCATCGCGTGGTTCTGCATTTGCCTATTACCTTCCCAGCCCATCTTCTTCTTCATGGCGGTGGCTACAAATGTAGATACTTCGTTCCATGCTTCTTCAGAAGCTTGCATGGTGGGTACCAGGCTACTCGGGACAAGCGCTCTATCTACCCCAATCTCTGGAAGAGACCGACTAAGCTTCCGCTCACGCCTCCTCACCTTGCACTCGAATAAGGTGTGCTGTGGTCCATCATCCCGCCCTTGGTCGCAGTGCGAACACGTTGCCTGCTCAACTTTCCTTATACTTGTTGAAGCAGCCATGGCCGCTTAACACCTGGGTCAGGTGAAAGTTTAGTTGGCCATGGTGTCGGTTCATCCATTCATCAAGGTCGCGTATTAACACACGGGTCGTCCATTTGCACAACTCATTCTGGGCAATTCTTACTTTCCATTAGTCAAGCAAGGAGCGCCTGGCCTCCTGCTTAACCCGTAGAGTCTCACGGTTGGTCTTCGTCGTCCTTTTTGCTCTGAACACCACCGCTCAAGGAGCTCGATTGGCGGTGAGCGTGCTAATACGCAAAGGGTCTCCGTCAAGACAAAGTGATAGGCACTAACACACCTCATCGCAGCTCTTCGCTGGATCTTCACCATCTCCCTTCTTCGGTAAGGTATTTTCATTGAGTCGGCCAATACTGGGGCACCATATACGAGGATTGACAAGGTGGTGCTCATCATGATCCTTCTCCTTGCTTCTCTCGGTCCTCCTAGGTTCGTCATCAGGCGGTATAGGTATCCAACTACCCGGCCTGCCTTTTCTGCCATCAGGAAATGGTGCCTGAAGCTCAGCGTCGAGTCAAACCAGATGCCCAGGTACTTCATCTTCTTCTCAGCCTCAATTTCCACACCTTGCAGGCAAAAGGTGGGTGGACTGAACTTCCGACGGGTCGTGAATAAAATGGCCTCCGTCTTACTAGCTGCAATTTCGAGTCCAGTCGTTACGATCCAACGCGTCATTACCTCTAGAGCCCGTTTTACCCTGCTCTCCACCGCTGCAATCGTCTCGGCAGTGCATACCACCAGTGTATCATCCGCATAGCAGATAAGTTCAACACCCGGCGGCAGCCTCACCTTAAATATCCCGTTAAATGCGATGTATCACAACAGCGGCCCAAGGACCGACCCCTGCGGCACCCTACAAGTAACTGAGCGCTTCCTTGTACCAGTAGACGTCTCTGCTTGGATTCTGGCAGCTAAGATAGCTGCTGATCATCCTAGGCAGGTATGCAGGCATTTCTGCGTCCTTGAGGGCTTCCAAGATCCTCTCCCAAGGAATCGAATTGAACGCATTTCTAATGTCGAGGCTGACGGCTGCGCAAAACTGACGCGTAGCATTCGCTCCACCCTCTCCCTCAAAAAAGAACCCAGATAAACGTCGCCATACATCGCTTACTATTCCGACCTTTTTGAAAAGATGCACGTTCAGCAGAAAGTCGTATCATCGAAGACATTTCTCGTCAGGGCGGACTCAACGTGACCATTCCTATGATGATAAAACAAAAAAGATTGCGGTTACTGTTAGCTGAACCTGAAGCCAATTCCAATTCCAGAGCCAATCTTACCTACCTTCTCCAAAAGCGTTGATCAGGTATATATAGGCTGTTTTGCTGGGAATGTGACGCAATCAAACAGATCGCACGTTTATGAAATGGCTGGGTGAGCATTGAACCGCCCACAACCAGCAGAAATCTTACAGGACTCCGCTTTGTCCAAGCATTGTATCGAACGCGAACATGATTTCGGCAAAGTAGTTCGCAATTTTGTTTATCCTTGCAGTAAAGATAATTTCATGAATAAAGTTGAAGAAACTGAAACGATATCTGCATTGAAAGCTAATGGTAATAACGTCCTGAACGACCTCGGAGCCAGGTTCCTCTCTCCTATCACGCAATTCATTCTCAGCTTCAAACCTATCGATGACGCACCATCTGTAACATGAATTATTCCGAAGATAATTACTTTCAGGCTCGTCTCTTTTCATTTAAGTTGTATTCCACCATATCTGATGAGGGTCGTCTCGATAGTGCTGTGAAAGTTTTTAGTCTCTTTCTTGTTACCTCGAAATCTCAGTTCCTATTTCTATTCCTTCCTCCCATATATTTTATATTTTATTTTTATTTCATTTTATTTATTTTGATATTTTTTGAGAATTTTCATCTTAACATTGCAATTTTATTTGAGACCATCATTTTTTTCATTTGTTACGTCCTTTGTGCCTCACTCCCTCCTCATTACTATGGCTCGTACTTTGGAGGATTCCATACTTCTTAGACTCGAATGATATGACGGCTCGCACTTTCAAGGATTCTATTCTTCTTATTGGTGTCTAAGGCTTTTCCAGTATTTAAATTACATACTTATTTCCTACCTATTATCAAGTTGGTAGTGTTTCTAACATTGCTCTCATGGAAAACTGCTACAGGGAGAATATATGCAATGTAGCAGCACCTATTGGATCTACCAACTCGATAAGACGTAGGGGAATAAGTATGCAATTTGAAATACTGGAAAGGCCTTATGGTTTTTTACTCTTATCCAGTGGATGTCACTGCTATTTTTGTACTCCATCGTCCTGAATCCTTCCGAATACTATCTTGCCTGAATATAGCCAACAGAGGTACTTCAGGGCATCATACCTTCTTACACAACATTTCAGGGATGATTGATTTTAGCTTAATATTCTTTTTCACAGAATTAGAAATTATCGCCTACCTGATAAATATAATTTTGCGTATTTCCCCAAGCAAATCATCAAACAGGTTGAAATTCAAGATTCTGACTAAAAATAACTATCATTCACTTGAGAAGAGAAATGGATTCGTGGAGGGTCGTTTAATGACAACTTTTTGTGACGTCTTCCTTCTGTTCAATTTTTAACGGAAAGTACATACCTATACGGCTTGAAACTGCGAGGTTGCGATACAGGATCTTTTCAACTCGCTTCCCAGCGTACCTTGAATTTCGACTCAGTGCGAAACTATAAATCATCACACTGGACCTGACCAGGGTTAAGCGCGAAGAATTTAAATTTACGACTACCTATACTATACCAGCAGAAGAATTCAACATTACTAGGAGAAAACGTATTGAATCAAACTAAGGGTGAATGAAAGAAATCTAAAGCGTCATCGAGGGTGCTTAGGCTCCATAGTTGTTATGATATTAATTCATAGATTTTTTGAATCATTTTTCCTTTACTTCTACGGGATCGTTTCTTACCTGATCAAAAACTATACAAAAAGAAGAAAAATAGCTCCTTTCTTGAATGTGCTCCTGTTTCGTTTTGTTTAGCGAGCACGTGTGAACGAAAAAGTAACTGTTCGTATGCGCCGAAAGAAATCGCAGAATGAATTTTTTCTTTAATAAATATATATTTCAAAAGAATATTACCTTCTCAATTTTCCCAGCGGATTTAACTTTCAACTTCGAGGTCCATTAAGATGAAACTTTTTCTCTACTTCTACATCGATGATATTACGAGCCTATGCTGATGTCGCTTCATGAATACAAAATAATAGTCATATTTTGCTACCACATTTTTCTAGTACTCGCATTCATATTTTTCTTTCATGACGATCGTTGTGGTCCACCCTCTTGCGCTCCATCTCTCTCACTCGCTCACTCTGACTCTCTTTCTCGGGCTCGCGCGCGCCGCATACGTAAGCACACCTATCGTCGTATTCACTCTTCTTGAATGTACATATTTTTTTCCCTGACAGAATCTGAGTGTGTATACGACTTTGCCTACGCATTGAAAAAGATTTAGGTACAAAATTTAATACGCGCAAAGAGGGGAAGAATTCGAAGCCTGCGGCTTGGTGGTTCACGTGTATTATTCAACAGTTTGAAGAGAAAGAAAGAACGAACAAGGGTACGTGAGTGAAGAACCAGTTCTAGTCGCGCTTACCCCATATCGAATCACCCTTTTTAGACTCCGCGTTTTACGAACTAATAGAAGTCTGACCTGATTCCCCCTCTCTTACCTTGACTTGGCGCAGCGTTCAAACGTGTACACAATCATTAGATCCTTTTGCACAAAAACTAATTCTCATATTCCAAATGCGATAGAAGGCTTCGCAATTTTTACTACCTTGTTTTTGAAATTGGTGTCACTTGTCTAAGTGAAGTTACTGCATGTAACATTGCATAAGACATGCTGTACATTTTAAAAATAAATCGTTAGCGTAGACAAGTCATGTTCAGCCATGAAATACGAGTAACGAGCCCATAAGAGTAGCGTTTCTTACATGTTTGGAAACCCCTAACTAACGTACAAAAATCCTGCCTTTGATATACGAGAAGCAATGAAGAACATACAATTACATTACGGTATGATCCGGCCATCCGACATTTGAAGCACGTCAGATTTGACGATCAGGCAGCACTTCACTACAGCATAGAGCACACGGTATATGCATGCATACAAAATATACACACGTACGAAAAAAAAGTATCGGATATCAGCGAAAACGGAAAGGTCGAGAACACCTCGTTCTTGCTCACAAGTGATTCAGATAGCTTATATGAGTTTGCCGATCAACTATATCAAAAAAGATGGTCACCAGTATAGGTATAGACAAGAGACTTGTCGCATATATGATGAACTTTTTGAACTCCTTTTGTATGCTTCCGCTGACTTTTGGGTTGCTTTTCTCCCTTTTTGTTACAGATATCAACGTCAAGTGAGAGAAACTGTTGACTTGATTAGGACTGGAATTAATGCCGATAGAAATCTATGATTTATACAAACTGAATCTATACAGAATTTGCAGTGCATAATTGTTTAGAATTTACACCTGTATTGCTCGTATTTGTAAACGAGTATAGCCCATTAAGAAGGTTCATCTGCCTTCAGCGGCAGATTCCACCGGAACCTATACTATCTGATAGACCTTCCTGACCAACTTCTCCTCTGGAATTTTCAGCCCCCCACCTCAACTCTTAGCCGTTCTGGAGCTGTACTGTGACTTTGCTTTGGGATTTTGTTGCAATGAGATGTCTGTAATTTATGGTGTTTCTAGATGATCATCAAAAAGATCTACCAAAATTTTTTCAGAATTTTTCCGTCATATCAAGTCCTGTTCTCGGCATATTTAAAAATTCAAACGTCAGGTTCCTTATGAAGGTATTTTGATGGCGATTTGAAATCACTGTGAAAAGAGGCTGGACATTCCCAAAATTTGAAAAAAAAAATTCAAGGAAATCGGAGTGGGGGAAGATAGGTGAATAATGAAACAAACAAATGAAAACCCACAACCTCCCGCGCTTGCGATCACGTTGGCGCGAAAATGCCCCGCTCAGAAAATGAGTTGGCTGGGCTCTTCTCAGTATACTGCATGCTAGGCCTGATATAATGAAGGCTGGGAATTGAAATTTTTTTGTCCCCGAAGTAGGTCAAGGTCAAGGTCATTGATGACGTCATGAAGCGCCACACGTCACGTCACGTCACGCAGTTCACAGAAACTCCCGGACACGGACGCGGATGTTTTCTGAGGATATAATCCACGTAACAAAATGGATAGCGGATTCCCTGCCAATATCATTGAGGCGGTTTTCTATATTACAACACATTTTATTAATAAATAAGAGCAGTATACAAAATGGCGTCGACGTATTGATGAAATACTGAAAGAGGCATCTATTTCACCCCCCCACCCCCCCCCCCCCCCGCTGCCGAGGAATCTGTTTTGCTCCTCAAAGCGTGTCTCAACTTTCTCGACCTCTCCATCACCCTCAATGATAGAAAACATACTGTCAAAATCTTCAGGAAGCCTACTTATTCTGGTATCACAATAGATGGTTACTCTTACTAGACTCTTACTGTCCCTCCTCCCACAAGTATGCAGCTTTTCTTACTATGATCCATCGTTTAGTGTCTGCCTCCCTCACGCCTTAAGCATTTAAGTAAGAAGTAGGCACTATCAAGCTTGTAGCAGAGGACAATCATGTGAAATTGGATATCGATTAAATAAGTCACAAGAAACTTACTTCTAGAGCTTTCAATGCCACCACCTTTCATCTTAGAGACACAAGTTGTGAAAAAGAAAAATGGATTCGCCTCCCTTTCTTTGGCAAGCTCTCCTCCCATGTATCTCCTTTACCAAAACCTCTGCATGTTGAGTTAGCTTTCATAACTCAAACACCACGTAGGAAAACTTTTGCGGTACCAAAGACCCCACTCCTACTGAGAGTGAAAGTGGAATTTACAGATTCCAGTGCAATGTCTGCCCCTTTACCTACATAGAGCACGCAGGCTGGGCTCTAAAAACTAGGCTCAAGGAGCATGAGGATGCTCAAAGGACGATGCAACCCAACAAATCCAATTACTACCCATCTTCTATTCAAGCTCTGAAAACTTCTATCTCTTGCATGAGAGAAGCTCTAGAAATAAACGCGTTGCATTGGAGACAGTAGAAAAATCAAAGCTGTTTGTAAATTCTCCCCTGTAGTAAACAAGATACTTCCCTCATCACAGCTTGCTGATACTGTCTAGGGAAGATTGTAAGTTCAGACTTAGTTGATTGACGTAATTGTATTGTGATTCATTGTATGTTTGATCTCCTTTTTTCAAATGGGTATATATGTAAGAATATTTCATATTCTTGCACGCTGGCACTTGCAGACAGAATTGGTAGTCACGATGATATAAGCAAAAGATAAGGTATAGCAAGTGCTAGTTGATTCACGTTTAATACGTGCAGTTAAGATGGGCAAACGGAATGCTTTATACAGTAAACAATCACCCATTCTTACATATATGCGTCTTTATTTATGAAAACTAAAAAATATTATTACTTATATTCTGATAAGACTGCAGCGGTTGAGTGGTCAGAACGTCAGCTTCCTACGCAGGTGAAGGGAGTTCAAATCCTGGCGGCAACCCACAGCGCAAAATAGTAAAATAGGGTGTGGGGAAATACTTCCTACATGTGAGTAGGTCCAGAAAGTGGTTTCTGGGCCATATCAAAGAACACTCTCTTTGGACAGCAAACATTTACGCGGGAAGATCTTCTTTGCAACAATCTCACACTAGAAGTATTTCTACAGGTCAATATTTTACTTGACTCATGTACTACAAATAAGCAAAAAATAATATCTATATGTGCAATTAAACTTTAGTTGCTCTACATTTCTATTAAATGTAATTATATACATAGTAGGCTTTCTATTCATCAAAACTGTTGAACTTCCAAGAAGCTGCGGACTCCCAATTGAAAAAATACCTCAATATTTTTGATGTGTGATATTTTTAGCCTGTGATGAGAAGGAAATTTTGGTCCTGTGGACTGTCTTGGAAAAAACCATACAAGTGGTCACAATTATTAAAAGTGTATAGGTGTGGATTTTGTGAATTACTGAGGAGGTATCTCTAAGAAAAGAGTCCACTCTTTGTATTTCTTACGAGGCAAACATCCTTTCTACAGAAACTACCTCAGTTGTAACTATTTATACAATTTTTTATTTCATATATGTTCATGTCTATTGAACTATGAGTACCTAACTTATATTATTATGACCTTTCTCTGTTCTCTTCACTATGGAATAAGTAAGAACTTTTAAAAAAGTTAACCACGCCCCTATAAGGCTGGACCAGGTTATATAATTATGTACCAACAGTAATATATGGATTTTTTGTATAAGACACTGATTTCTCGCACTCAAGGGAAAAGCATTTTGGTTGCTTGTATGAGAGATACCTTTCTTTTGATTTTTATTGATGAATTGGTTGAAGTCTATAGAAATCTGTTTTCAGGTCTTAGAAAAAATAGCAAATACAGAGTTTTGAAAATATCATCTAGCAGCACTGTGTATTAGCCTAGAATTGCACCCATCACTGCCAGATCAACAGATTTTTGGTATTTTTGGTCCTCAAAAAAGATACAGATTTTAGCAGGGAACATGTTATCCATTTTAATAGAGGGATTACATCCTCAGAAAACATCTGCACCCATTAAGTAGGTGGAATGACAGATATTTGCCAACTGATAACGTATGCGGATGCCGTTAACAAAAACGGTGCACTTTGCACGAGTATAAATAATCCCAAAATTGAGTCCACGAGCAATTTCTGTTTCATTTATTTCTCATTTCAAAGGACATACTGACTTTGAATAAAAAAAGCTTGAATTGATTTCAAAAAAGTGAAAAATCTTTTGTATGAGTGAGTGAAGTGCACTGTTTTTGTTAACGGCATCCGCATGCGCTATCAGTTGGCAAATACCTGTCTTTTCACCTCCTTAGCGCCCAGGAATTCCTACAAACTGTGTGACGTGTTGTGCCGTGCTGTGATGTATGATGCTTTATAACATCACCAATGACCTTGACCTACTTTAGGGACTTGAAAAAACTTCAACTTCCAGCCTTCATCATATCAGGCCTAGTATACAGTATACTGAGAATAGCCATTTGCTGAGGGGACATTTTCGCGCCAACTTGAAAGCAAGCGCGTTCAACTTTTTACGTCATCATTTTCACAACTTGGAAACCAGGCTATACCAATATGATAAGAAGAGGATCATCGAGGTTGCAGGTTTCTCGCTGCCATTGTTTCTACAAATTTTGCATAAAATATGGATTTCTTGAGGCAAGGTCCTTGGTCACTCATATGAGAAATACTTTTCTCCTGGTTGTTATTGATAAATCGCTGGAAATCTGTTTTCAGATGTAGAAAAAATGGCGGATACGGATTTTTGAAATCATAATCTCTGGCAGCACTGATCGTACATATGAGGCTAAACCAGGTGAGACACCAACCTAAAGACATACCCATCAGATGGGACCAGGTTTACCACTTGAACAACAGATCCATAAAACTGGATCGGTTCATATACCAACCATACAACGTACGCAGAAGGTAGGACAAGCTCTAGTTCATAAACAAACCTTATGACAAATCATAAGAGTGGATTGAGTCATGGAACAGCATAATAGCATACCGAGAAAGCTGAACCGAATGAGGCACTAGCCTAGAAAAAAAAATTGATTCATATATCAATTTAACAACAAACCCTGAAAGCTGGATCAGGCACTAGCCAAACGAATTACTCATTAGGCTGGACAAGGTACAGCACCAGTAAAGGAAGGCGATCACTGTGAAAAAAGAGACGACAATCGCCGTACTTATGACCCGTCTCGATCTTAGAGTTTTTCTCACAAGTTTCAGTTTTGACTACATTGATGTACAGCAATTCTTTACCTCACGAGTACACGTTGAACTCACTCGCATGTTTAATCACACCGATTTCTATGAATATCAATAGTCCTCAGTCTGTGAAAATGAGAGTGAAAAACGTTCAATGCACGGGACTCAACTCGGCCAAGTCTATAAGCTAGGGCCGCAAACTCCGAGACTCAACTCAAACATCAAAGTTCAGGTACCTGGATTTCATTAGGACTCAACTCGGATATGTGCATTAATTAGAGCCGCAAACTCCGGAACTCATCTTGGTGTAAAAACAGGGTTTGGGATTCAACTCGGAGTCCTCGAAAAATTTTGGGAGCGAAATTCAAAGTAAGAGCTCCAATTTGATTTAGCGACTTGCACGGAAATTTCGAAGTCGAAAAGAATCGTCAAAATCGAAACTGACAGATTCTCTGCTCGCCTCAACCAACGTAGTTGATGAAAAAGACTCTGCGAGCACACAAAGTCAGCTGCAAGTACTATTTTTTCCCTTCCATAGGAACAGATAAATTCTTTAATTGAAATCTTCTACGTTGCAGCTTTTTTTTCTTCAAAAATGGCCAAGCTATACGCATGAAATCACACAGAATTCTCTGCAGATAGGTTGCTCAAACGATTTTACTATCAGCGTTTCACTATACTGAAAAAAGAAATTATTATATTATCGGTAACTGATCGTTAAAGTACCCTGTACAAAGACAGGTAACCTGTTACCGATGTTGCGAATAAATTACATCTCGGTAGGTACCGGTAGGTCATTTGTAGTGTAATTATTGACGCTTCGAGTGTAAATAGTCGAAGAAAAAAAAATGCAATTTATTGAAACTGTTAATAACTAGTTTGCACGCTTTGCACGCTACGTTTGTACAAATGCACGAATACTACTGTAACACCAAAAATACTGGTTCCTATTATTGCACCCGTGAATTGTAAGTCTATATTATAAACAATAGTCAAACCTTGCCAATACGGTATTAATTTAGTGATCAAAAATTTAATTTCGCGGACAATTCAATCGAGCGTCGGCTATCATAAATTTCTTATCGACTCGATTTTAGGCTACCATAATATTGTTTTTGGGAAGATACGAGGCCCGCGCTCAAGAAGTCAATAGTCATAAATTTATACTTCAGTACTTATTCTCTAATTTCTTCATTTCTCGCCTGCACGTACCGGAAGATAAAGATCTCGTATCTTTCAATTAATAATATACGTATTTTTTATTTATACTTGCGCTAGGAAACCGGTATTTAAATGTGTTTATGATGTGTCAGATAGTCATACGCGCACATACCGAAGAGTAAAAAAAAAAGTGTAAGGATAATTGTCCGAAAAATAGCTGCAGAAGAACTTGCTCCTCTCTTGCAGCACGCGCATAAAATTTAATTAATGAAGCCTAATAATCGTTCGATGCTGCCAAATTTGAAATGCGAATTTCTCGGCGCGCTATTTAGAAGAAATTTACAGTTCATTCGACAATAAATTTGCATATTCAAATAGTTCCAACTTAGTTATACATCCCTGAAAATAGTCAAAAATTAATAAAGAAATTCAGAAGAAGGCCTAGCAGTCGGACTGTAATTTATTTCTTGTCTTCTTCCTATTTCGTTCAACTAATTTATTTACGCCCCGTCAACTTTCTTTACATCGCCGTGAAATGACTGCGACGACCGAGCAGAGCGTGTCTGGTCCACCTCAACAGATCTAGATTATAATTTTTACTTACATCATCACCTCGTGGTATAAGATCCGTACAGCCGGGTACATCGTGTAGAGCTAATTAATTTACTGTCGCGGTCAAATGAAAAGGAGATATTAGCGGAACGCCGCTGAAGTGGTTGCCGAGATAATTTTTTATCAAGTGGCTAGCCGGTGGGTCTCATAAATTTTATGGGAGAGTCAGTTTTTTTGTAGGATATTGATGGATTAACATACGAGATTATCATAAGGCAGTAGGCTTACTTTGTAGAAACAATTTAATTCATCGAAAACTTACTTCCACATGCATTCCGCGATGAAGGCTGGAAAATTTTTTCAGAACTGTCTCCTTCGTTGTAGATACTCGGAGGTACTGGTCAAGGTTTAGCGAATTATGGAAAATCCTGAAATTTCATTCAATGACCCGTCCACTGTAACAGTTGCGGAATAAGGTGGTCGCCATTGAAGATTTGCGACCTCCTCTCAGACAGTCGGAAATCGCAGATTCTGCCCTTCTCGACTATCAAAATTTTGACAACCTCAAGTGCCAAAAGACCGAGTATTGGCAGAGGGTGAAGGGCAGGCCAAATCAGAAGAAAGGCGCTTGAGGTGCCATCTGAGATAGGATCGCAAATTGTCCCGCTAGTAGCATAAATTAGAAAAGAGACGTTTGCGATTACTTTTACGATGGAAGCACAAATAGTCCCGCAAATAACACGAATTAGACAAAAGATATATGCGGTGACTTTCGTGGCAGGGTCGTAAACAGCACATAAAAATGTCCATGATTGCCCATGATTAGGCCATCCGGAAATGCATTGCCGCAGAACATACATTGTGTTCGAAGCATACGGTAATCAGTAAAGTGAAATTGTTGATAGCCTCAGGCATTCCGCAATGGAATAATTCTCTCGTAAGGGATGGCGGACTCGACCGGGATGACGGTATACAAATTGACGATCAGTATTTACAGGACGATCTTGTTAGCGAATGCAAGAAATGATTGCCTTTTCGGTGACGTCACATGGGGATTTCAATTTTCAAAATTTGCCACCTCAAGAATTTTAATAGGAACCTGTTTTATATAGGGGTTTTTTGGAAAAAATATCTGCCCTCCAGCAAGCCCGCAAACCTCGGAGGTTGAAATTTTTCAAGTCCTTCTCCTATCATACATGCTAGTATAATACAAGCATTTATCTTTACATTGATTTTCCAATGGTAAACATTTTTACTTTGCTGAACTTTTAAATCCAACAAGTTTTTAGTATTTGCAGCACATTCTTGTCGGTCCAGCACTCCCGCTTAGCTCAAAATCTCCTTTGGCAAAGAGTGGGTGAAATGGGGGTTGATGTTGTCATTTGGAGCGAGCCTTCCAAAGTGGATGGAATTGGGGGATGGCATACAGGCCATACTGGCTGGGCGGCTATAGGTGTGTGCCCTGACGTCTAATTGCAGCAGGACGAGTAGAAAAAGGGGAAAGGTAAGTGGCTGTGGTACTGGAAAATATCTCAGTCTACAGTTGCTACTTTTCCCCAAATCGACTGCTAGAGGAGTTTGAGGACTACCTGATCCTGCTAGATGATAGTCTATCCAGGAGATGCGGAGAGAAATGCATAGCGGCCGGAGACTTCAAGCCTGATCAGAGGAGTGGCGGAGCGGCCGTACGAACCACAGAGGATATGGCCTTGGGAAATGGATTGCCGACAAAGGACTACAAGTGATGAATGTTGGCACCACTCTCACTCGATTCCACCAGGGCTATGGGTCCCACGTGGATGTCACCTTCGCGTCAGAAGGCAAGGGCTGGGAAGTACTGGATGACGAGTCAGGGAGCGACCATCGGTACATCAGCTTCTTCCTCCACCGGGAAGCTGAGGTCGCTGCTCCAGCAAATCAATGTTGGTAAGCAGATGGGCAGCCAGGAAGCTAGATAAAGATCGATCACAGGCTAGCTTCCCGGGCCACACCTGGGATAAACAAGAAGAAGAAGAAGAAGAAGAACCAAACACAGAGGTGGCAGTGGAAACATTGATCCGCACAACAATGCGGGCTTGTGACGCTGCCATGCCTAGAAGTGGTCCACCAAAGAAGAAAAGACCTGTGTACTGGTGGACCCACCAAATTGCCCAACTTTGCCGGGAGAGCAACCATCAGCGAGAGATATAATAGCGTAGTAGAGGCCGCAAAGTGGCGCAGATGGTTGCCGAGCAATACCAGCAGGCGGAAAGGACTAAAGGCTGCGATAAAACTGAGCAAGAAGAGAAAATGGGATGAGCTCTGCAGCCTTGCGGATGAAGACCCCTAGGGGAAACCCTAGAGAATTGTAATGGAGAAGTTAGAGGGGTCCATCCGCAACATTCCGATTGGAGCCAGAGGCAGTGGGAAGAGTAATCGATACACTCTTTCCACAAAGCCTGCCACTGAATGGTTACGCCACTCGAAGTGGAGGAGAACGTGCCTCTCCTGAGTACCGAGGATATTAATGCAGCTGTTCAAAGGCTGTGTAGCAAATAACGGAGAGCTCCAGGACTAGACGAGATACCCAACGCGGTGAGGAGCTCTCTCTACGTAGAGGATCCCTCTCTGCCGCAAAATGCTTTTAACAAGGCTTTAGCAGAGGAGGTGTACCCCACACGTTGGAAAAAGGCCAGGTTGGCACTAATTGAGAAGAAGGACAAACCATTTGGGCGGCCTTCCTCTTACCGACCGCTCTGCCTGCTTGACAATGTCGGCAAGCTTTTTAAGCGGGCAGTAGTAACGCGGTTGGAGGACCACTTAGTGTCCAAGAAAATGATCTCTGGAAGTCAGTACGGTTTCCGAGCTAGACGCTGTACTTCAGACGCCGCGCATGACCCTTGCTACGTGCTAAGGATCATCTGCAGCTACCTAAACTGCAGAGAGGTCCAAGCAGACACGTCTGCAGGCACAGTGAAATGAAACATGACTTGCGGTATTCCGCAGGGCTCTGTTCTGGGTCCTACATTATGGAACACCGCATTCAACGGCTTATTCAAAATAAAGCTGCCACCAGGGGTGCAGCTTATATGCGATGCCGACGATACTCTGGTGGTTGGCTCTGCCGAAACTGTTGCCGAGGTGGAGACCAAGGTGAACCAGGCGCTAGAGACTGTGATCCGTTGGATCAAGTCGGCCGGATTAGGCTTGGCAGTAGAAAAGCCGGAGGTCATTATATTCACGACCCGTCGAAAGTTTAATCCACCCATCTTTCGCTCGGTATACCTAGCCTGATTAAAATAGCTCCTCCCAGTAAGTTGATAGATATGCAATTCTTTAAACACCAATTGGCTTAGCTCCTTCAAAAAGCCAGGTATGCAACGCTTTGAACACCACAAGACTCAGAAGGCCTTTGACAGGCTCCAGCCTCTTCTCATTGAACTCTGTTGAAAAACTTGTGAGTTTTAACAGGGAATCTGTTTTATGAGGAAGGGGACGAGGTGAATCGAAGAAAAATCTTGGATGCCGAGCGCTGTCCGACAGGACTCAGAAAAAGACACTGTCTGTCAGAAAGTGGGACTTGACAAAGTTTCGACTTCCAAGCTATAGTTGATGGAAGGGGACTAGGAAAAATTTGCTCTAAGCTATAGGTGATATGAGAAAAATTTTGACCCCCAAGCTATAGGCGATAGGAGGAAGACTTGTTAAAATTTTGATCTCCATGGGGAGGGGATTTGGAAAAATTTCCACTTTCAAGCCACATATGATGGGAAAGGAAGTAAGAAAAATTTCAACCGGAAAATGCTATATACGAGTATGATGGGGAAGGAACTTGGAAAAATAGGTGATAAGAAGGAGACCTAGAAAAATTTCTAAGGGTAGTGAGGAACAAAGTACAAGCTTTAATAAATAACGCACTGCACGCTCATGACTCCCATAAAATAGCTTCCGTGCTAGCCTCAAATAACAACATGAATGAAGGTAATTCCAAGCAGCTCAGACGAAGAGCTGCGAGTTTTTTTTTTTCTATCGACCTGAAATTGACAGCTACCTTGCTTCGATGAAGAGTCAATTTGTAGTTTTCTAAGAATAGATGCTGGTCGACTTTAGATGGTAAATCGACCTGAAATACGCGTAGCTCAAAAGTCGATTTCCAATCACCCCTTGTAACAACCTGTCTCTTAGACGATTTCGCTATTCGCAGATGGAATGCGTAGCCGTAATCATTTATTGAGACTCATTAAGAGTCAACATCCAGTCATTATGGGCTGAATTGTGGTCGATATCGGCGGGCTCAAATTTACTCAAAATACTCAAAATCCACGTCGATTTTTGGTCGAAGTGACGAGTCCAGTTGAGGTCGATAAGGTTCATCGGATTGCTTCAGAAGTAGTTTAGCAAGGTACCTACGCAAAATGACTGATGTAAACTGAAATCACTTGAGAACTCGTACGATCAATTTCTTCTTCCTCACATTCCTTCTTTTCTGTATATTCTCGTATTTTTTCCGACCCATTTCAAGTGAGTCCTAAAACTTCTCTCTACCTTATCCATTTCTCTCCTTCCTTTTTTTTCTCGCGTTCTTTCGGAAAAAACTTCTTTCGACAAATTTACTCACCCTCTCTCTTTATCTATGCTTCTTTTTGCTGTGTTTTCCCCCCTTACAGACGAAACCCTCTATCGTATTTACAAACCAAATCTTTTCCGTTCCACGAAACATTGTCACGTGAACGGAATCTTAACAATCTACGAAGTACGCAACCCTTAGCATACATACCTAACTTGAATCGCAACATTTTTTCGAATTTCAATTGAAATCAAAAGCCAGTAAACACGTCTTACGGAATAAGTTATTACCGAAAATATTTGGTCGCAATCTATCGCGGGATAAGAACTTTTCTCCGCCGGGCAAGTTACAAAACGACGACATTAAGTACGGAATATGGGTACATAATGAAGAAGATGCTTTGGAACCCTAATTCAAGCTTAGCAAAACCTGCGAAGCACCTGGTCGACATTTCTATTCCAACCACGTCAGTTTTTATGAGGGCAAAAAAGAAGTACAGCACAATATTCTAATGTAAACCAGTCTTACTCGGGGAGGCCCATAGCACCAAAAAAATAAAAGAAAAAAAAAACGGTTTCAGTTTTTTAAAAATTTACCACTACTTATCTTCTTCACCTAATATCAGCCCTTCACTAGTTACGTGGTTTCTACACTTGTATTCTTTCTTATTAGCGCAAAATCCATTCGAATACATGAATAATAATTAATAACGAACAGTAACAAAAACAACGCATCGGAAGAAATCCCGATTTGCCCCTTTTAAACCCTCTGTTAATAAATTTAATTTATTCGGCAAAATAATATATAATTTTCAGGTACATTTTTCGTACGCAGCCTCTACCCATACCCGTAGTGACGAAGGTAAAAGTATTTTGGATGAATAATGAGACTGGCGTTCGTATTGTAATTAGAGTATAGCGCAAAATTTACAGTCCGTGCCTGCGCGAAAAAGTCATCGTTAAGTGAGCAAGAAAACTATTATTATTACTTTATTACGCCGCTATTCTAACACATGTACGTGTACTCAAGTTGTTGCTGAAACTCACTCCAACTTGTATGATATTTTTGTTATTGCTGCATTCACGGCGAACGAGTCTGCCAATCACTCACTAGTTTTTGCCAATGATGGCACATGTCAGCTGCTTCAACTTTTTTTTTTTTATTCCCGCACTAGTCAAACAACCATGGCGGACACGAATATCCGGAAATTTAAGCAAGCAAATGATTTAAAAGCCTCCGGTATTACAATATTACATACATTTAACACTTTTTAATCGGTATTATGTAGTGAAGAATTAGCGGTGCTAATTACACGCTTTCATATGATAAGGATGATGGTTGTATTTATCCGCCTTCCTCAAAATTCATTTTTTGGCGCAACCGTACGCACAGGTAACGAATATTATATTTTTGACGCATTCGATTGAAACGAATCTAACTCGAAATTCATATTATTACTTTATTTGAAGTGAAAGTTGGAAGAAAATTTTCTATTTCGTGAGTATTCATATCGAATTTGGCGTTCAAACTTTACCAATAATTCGACACTTATGACTTATTCGATAGCTGTTTAGAAGTCTTTGTAACGCCTGTTGAATGTAGGAAATACAAATTTTACAGACACGCCCGTTGGACATTTGATGGCAAAAATTTTCCCATTATGTCCCCAAAATTTCCCCATGGGAAAACATTTTGGGTATTTTGGGAATATTTTACACACATAATGGGGACATCACATGTTCAACTGGAGAGACCTCTATGATTTCCGTATACTGGCAGCTTCTTATTTCTTCAACAGGAAATCGGACATCGATAGAAATTTACAACATTGAAAATTTTGCGGGGATCAGGTGAAATATTTCTTGGAGTTTAGATTATAGAGGCGAGTAAACGTAAGGTTTTTAAGATAAGTATGACTTTTTTTAAAAGACTTCAAAAGAAGAGGCATGATCTGGAAAATTTCAATTTTGTTTTCATTGAAAATCTTTCAAATTTTTTTATTACAAAGAACACACCATCGGTATATCGACTTTGCTATCCACTGGGAAGTTGAGGTTGCTGCACCACAAAAGCTGGTGAAAAAATGGGCAGTTAGGAAGCTGAATAGCGACCGTTCGAAGGCTCGCTACCTTGCTCTTACATGGGACCAGGGAGACGAACAAGAATGAAACGCAGAGGTAGCAGCAGAAAGGATGATTAAGACTGTCACCAAGCATGCAATGCAGCCATGTCCAGGCAAGATCCACCGAAGAAGAGGAGAGCCGTTCACTGGTGGACCAATAATATTGCCGAGTTAGGAAATGAGTGCAACCGTCAGCGCCGGATATAAAAGCGTAGTAGAGGCCGTGAAGAGGCGTGAGCGGGTTGTACCTGAATACCAGCTGGCTCGTAAGAGGCTGAAGAAAGCCATCAAAGACAGCAAAAGTGCTGTCTGGAAAGAGTTGTGTGAAATGGTAAAGGAGGACCTATTTGGCAAGCCTTATAAGATTGTGCCCAAGAAGATGAAGAGCCACTCAGTAATGATCCAAATGGAGCAGGATGTTGTGACGGCTTGTTCTAAGAGCAGTTACCACCAATGAAAACGCCACCAATCGTAGAAGAGGATTGTATATCTCTCCTACGTACCGAGGAGGTGGATGCAGCATGGGGGAAGTATTGGAAGCCTAAGGGCCCGGATGAGATTCCAAATCCAGTTTTTCAGTCTGGAGCGCCATACATTCAGATGACCCAGTACTGCTTGTTGATACATTCAATGCGGGAACTGTTCCCTGTGCGATGGGAAAAAGCCAGTCTAGCGTCCGACTCGATCCCATGGGAGAGGATAGTGGACGCAGAAGTGCCCGCATACCTGCTCAGGATGATCAGCAGCTATCTTAGCTGTTGAGAAATCCGTACAGTGAAGTGCCCTGTCACTTGTAGGATGCTGCAGGGGTCAGTCCTTGGGCCGCTATTGTTGAGGTGAAATTGCCACCGGGTGTTAAGCTCATCTGCTATGCGGATGACACACTGGTGGTATGCACTGCCAGAACGATTGTAGCAATGGAGAACAGGGTAAAACGGGTTCTAGAGGAAGTGACGCGCTGGATCGAGTTAACCAGACTAGAACTTGCAGTAGGTAAGACCAGTGCTGCCAGATCTACGGATTTTTGGTCCTCGAAGAAAATACGGATTTTTCTACGGATTTCGAGTAAACACGTATTTTTGTGCTCAAAAGAAATGTACCTTAATCACTAATATGAGAGATACTTTCTTCTTGGTCGTTGTAGGCTGATATCGCAGTCCTCTGTAACATTGAGTCGAACAAAAGAAAAGCTCCTTAGTCACTCCTTTGGGAGATACGTTTCTCCTGATCGTCATTGTTAGATTATTGAAACTTCACAGACTTAGAAAAAATGGCGGGTGCGGATTTTTGAAAATATCATCTGGCAGCAGTAGTAAGATGGAGGCGATATTATTCACAACCCGTCGGAAATTCGGTCAACCCACCTTTCACTTGCAAGGTATGGAAATTGAAATTAAGAAGAAGATGAATTACCAGAGCTTCTGGTTTGACTCAACGCTGAGCTTCTGATGACAGTGGAAAAGGCAGGCAGGGTAGTTGCCTGAACCTAGGAGGACCGAGAGAAGTCAGAAGAAGGATCATGATGAGTACCGCATTGTCGATCCTCCTATATGGTGCCCCAGTATGGACCGACTCAATGAAAATACCTTACCAAAGAAGGGAGAAGCAAGAAGCTGCGTGGAGGTGTGTTAGTGCCCACCGCACTGTCTTGACGGAAGCTCTTTGCGTATTAGCACGTTTACCATCAATCAAGCTCCTTGCTGAAGAGAGAGCGGTGGTGTTCGGAGCAAAAAAGAAGGCAACGACCAACCAAGAGACTCTACGGATCAAGTAGGAGGCCAGGCGCTCCTTTTTTAAGAAATGGATGCAAGAATCGCCCAGAGTGAGCTGGGCACATGGACAGCCCCTGTGCTAATATACGACCTAGATGAGTGGAGGAACCGACACCATGGTCAACTGAACTTCCACCTGACACAGGTGCTAAGCGACCAGGGCTGCTTCAACAAGTACCTCTGCGAGAAGTTTAGAAAGTTGAGCAGGCGACGTATTCCCACTGCGACCGAGGGCGGGACGATGGACCAGAGCACACCTTATTTGAGTGCGAGGCGTACAGGCGTGAGCGAGACAAGCTTAGTCGGTCTCTTCAAGACATCAAGGTAAATGAAGGGCTTGTCCCGAGTAGCCTAGTACCCACGATGCAAGCTTTTGAAGAAGCATGGAACGAGGTGTCTGCATTTGCAGCCACCGCCATGAAGAAGAAGATGGACTGGGAATGGAATAGGCAAATGCAGAACCACGTGATGGCCTACTCGACACCTGTGTACCATCCACATACAGATACAGATGATCAAAAAGAAGAGGAAGGTCATTCCTGAAGAAGTTGAAGAGACTCCAACACCAATCTTGTATTCCAAGATAGTTGTGTTGCTGTGTGTTCTAGTGTTTTCTGCGTATCAGGGGAGGTACTGCAACTTGGCGGTTGCCAAAGTAGCTTGGCCGTTGCCGAGTAGAAGAAGAGGTTCGCCAAGGAGATTCTTCCAACACTAAAGTTATCTCCGGAAGGGTCGATCCCGGTGTTCGAGGAAACAGAATCAAATGCTTACGCAGCCACCATGGAGGAAGGGCGGCGCTGCACAAGCGACAGAAGCGATTACAAAGAAAGCACTGCCATCGCCAGACTTTTTGAGGCCCAAAGCAAAATTCTCACATGAGGCCTTTTTTCAAGTTAGATGATTTTAATTCCCCTCCCCCCTCCTCACCGGCGCCAGTCCTACAGTAGCGCGAGGCCTGAAGTGGTAATACCAACATTCCACCCTGTGGCAACGGCCCTGCTTGAGCCTGAGACTCGAGCTTGAGATGCGAGACTGAGACTCGAAATTGAGACTCAAGAGTGAGACTCCAGATTGAGACTTGCGCTTAAAACTCGAGCTTGAGAATCGAGGTTGAGACTTCAAACTGACACTCGAGACTGAGACTCGAGACTTAACCTCGAGCTCAGCGCCGTCGCCATACTTTTTGAGACCTAAAGCAAAATTTTCACATCAGTCCTTTTTTCAATTTGGATAATTTTAATTATTTTCGCCTGGCCGGCGCGAGGCCTACCGTAGCGCGAGGCCTGAAGCGGTCATACCTACTCGCCACCCCTCGGCGACGGCTCTGAAAGAAAGAGTTTTCTTGAAAGAAAGCAAGAAAAAAAAAAAGTCGACTTCCTCAACGGAGAAAAACGGGGAATGCAAATGTAGCTTGAAGGCCCAAGTTTTTTTCAATCTTGACAAACATTCAAAAAGTTTCAAGTCGGGTAGAGGTGTCGTGATCCCTTTGGTCTGATGAAGAACCCCCCCAAACGAATTCGAAGAATCGTCTTCATGAAATGGTCTCACGACACTCCTGCGGCTTGCTTCATGTACAGCTTGAAGATCGGAAGTTACTCGTTCGCCTGAACAGTCTAGAAGTGGTCTATGACGTCATACTACACTCCGCCTTCTTCCTATCTGGCTCTGAGTATGTTGGACTAAGTAGCGAAGTCTACAAATGTAGCCTAGTATATTAAAGGCTGACTTATAAAGTAGCAAAGGTCGAAATTTCTTCAAAACCCGTGAGTGAAAGCCTAGAATAATATGTGAGGCCTGGTAGGTGGCTAGAAGTGTCAAACTACCGTATCCATTTTCTTCAATTTCCACTAACAGTCGTAGCTGTCGCTGTATTTTGCACGTTTGCCAGGACTTTTTACATACTAGAATCCGGATTTCGCGATGTACTGGTATGAGAGCCTATCTGAAAATGTCGAAACCGAGCCAAAATGGATCCATTTGAAAGCTTTTGGGAATGCATACTTATCAACGCCATAAGGTTGAACAAAGGGAAATGTCTCACATACAAACACGTATTTTTCAATTTTTCAAAATCTTCTGAAAACAAAGAAAATATGTTGAAATATTTTGCAGACTTTTGAAGAGGTTTTCTCGTGACAACTCACAACAATCAGTCACGAAAAGACCTTGCAAGATTTTGGTAATGAATTGAAACATTTTCTTTCTCACGATCACTTTGCTAGACTCTTAATGGGTTTGCTTGTGACAAGTCACAGTTGATACTAGTCACAATTAAATACTTTTAAGATCCTTATTCGTGAGTCCATTTCTAATATAAATACTGAAATTCGCACTCTGTATCCATCTCGAAATATCCCGTATTCAAATCGAGATAACATTTTTAGGTTTGGAGCCCGAGGGAGAAGAACGAAGAACGCATATACTTTTATTTAAGTCAAAGGACCTCAATTATATTTTCATATTTCCCAGTGAAAGGGAGAATATCGATTCAATAAAATACGCTCGTGGGCTGTTTATCCTATTCTGTACCCCCTAGATAACGCCGCGTAATTTATTAAGATGAACCGAATATACCATATAACTAATCGATCTCTCGGAATAGGATTCTAATTTGAAAAACATCATTTATTACCAGCCGAAGACTTCTATGTTTTGAGAAAGGGTAAGGGGTGTAACGCGTGTCCGTTTCCATTCCAGTTTTTAAGGCTCAATTAATTATTACTTAGCAGCAGGTAGGAAGATAATAGAAAGCTGAGTATAAGTCATAAGTCCCGACGATAATGATAACGAAAGTGAAATGATCTCTCATATTGGAGTATATAGATTTTAAAAACTGACTGATCGCGTCTACGATACCGTATCGTAACGTGGTGTGCACGTGCCTATTGGGTTCTAGTAATTAAATTAATGAACGAAGAGCTTGTGCTGGTGAGGCGTGGGTAAACTAAACATTAATCCGTGCAATGCAGACAGAAGAAAGTCTAGCACAGTATTTGTTTTGGTTTGTTTTACTTGTAACAGATTTTGCAAAATCTCACGGACTGCGCATATCAAAACGGTACCTAACTTCGGTAATAACTATACCAATAAAGTAGCTCGCCTGCAGTTCAGTTGAGAAGACGAAAAAAAAAACGAGACGAAAGTTTTTATGGCTCAAATAATCGCCAAGAATATTTCGGTTAAATGCAGTGCGTATTAGAGGAGGAAAATAAGACGACAGGTAATACTGAAATTGTTTTCGACAAAAACCTTGATGCAGTCCTCTTTATACGTGTGCTCGGAGTACTATACTCTAACCCTGTGATTCGTATACAAATACATGTTCCCGTATTATTTTTCTCGTACAATCCGTCTGCATCGTTATAAAGTCTGCTGTGTCGGAGTGCCTTTTCTCGCGCTACCTCGCTCATTTGTAATGGTACTGCCTGCCGCCAGAAAACACCTGGCCCCTCGGGCTTAGAGCGGACCCCGGATTTACCGTGTGTATTCGTATACGCTATATGCTATACCTTTCACCCTGCGTACATTCAGAACGAGACGCGTGGCCGACGCGTGGTATTCAACATAATACGAAACGCCGGCAACCGATATAAGGGCAGAAACGGCAGCAGCATTTTAACAGCAACCTGACCATAAAAGAAGAACCGATCACGTCGAACGTATATAACCACCTACGTATTGTGGCAGGTCGAAAATTTTATTCTCGTAGACGACGCGCGCTACTTATTCGACGATACGGTCGGGAAATTTTCGACCGAGGTTTAGAAGATGGAGACGAATCTACAAACGGGGACCAGCACGTTCCTCGTAGACGCGATAATCGTTAGTAATTTATAGCTATGTGTACCTTTGGCTAGGTAGATTACGCGGAGACCGTCCCGTAGGCAATCATTCCCTTCGTCAACTTCATTCCGAATTCCGAAGTGTTCGCATCGGTTAAATAAAATCTTTAAAACTGTGATTTATTCGGATCGAATCCGCGTTCATTGTTTTCGAATCGCGTACCCCCAAATTAGTACCACAAAATGAAGAAGAATTCGATTATGAATATTAATTGACTGAAATAAATTAACCGAGCATCAGGTGGTTGAAATGCCAGTGGAATTTTATAGGTTAATAGTCATTCGCCAGGGGGGAACTTGCAGCTGCTTCCAACTTTGTAGCGAATATAATAAGCCTGCGCAGTGATACGATCGAGTTCGAGCTCCAACAAAGGGTCATCTCTGGTCCTCGTAAGGAAACACGTTCTCTTGCCGAAATGAAAAGCTTATTCAAAAAACAGGACGTGGTTCATGGAAACCCTTTCGATGCTCGTGGATGTACTTTTCTCTGTTGAACAACTCCTATCAAATTTTAATTTGGTACTTTAATTACCCTCTAATCGTCTCCCATTAATAAAATTTATAGACTTTATTTATTTTCAACGAGTCATTAAAACGGGATATCAATCGACAGTAAAATGTTGATCGCATCGATCTGGGAATATTTTATGGCGAAGAAGTGAAATAAACATCATTCGTTTTGCTCTCCATTTTATTTGAGACACTTCAAAGAAAGATGAGAAGGATAAGTCGAGTGCACTCATATACACAAGAAATAAGAACGGGCATAAAGGATCTTACAAGCAACCTGTATGACGGGAAAGGTGTGCTTGTTGACGAAGCAAGGTACGAAAATAACCTACGAAGGGATGAACTTTCGACCTCATGTATGTTTGTCGAAATAGTCACCTTCTCCTTCTATGCCTTACGCTTACATCGCTTGAGCGACCATTCATCCTCAACTATCGATATTCATCCTGTATATAATCACTACCTCATCGCTCAGCACCATTGCCTGATGTAAGGCCCCACTCTCTTCCTACTTACAGTCTATTTTGTTGAGGAGATTCTGCGTATCTTATGTTTGATATAGGGACTCTTCTTAACTTTGAGGCCCGTTAAAAAATTCTCCAGAGCTATCTGAAAGACCCGTTCCAAGTATAGGTTGAACAACATCGGCGACAATATACAGCCTCCCAAGTCTCGGTTGTTAAGTTGTTACCCGGCCGGATTTCTGCAAATTTATCTCTGTACAGGTTACTTATTATTCTCAGGTCTTTCGCATCTATACCCGCTTCCTCAAAAGAATCCATGAGCCTGCCACGCTTGATTGTGTCAAAGGCCTTACGATAGTCCGTGAAACATATAAAGAGGTTCCTCCTCATATCGTAGCATTTCTGCATACACATTCTCATCGCGAAGATTGCTTCACGGAAGCTAAGACCCTTCTTGAAACCGAGCTGCGTGTCTCCAATGATTGCTTCCCAATCTTGCAGGCAGGATCAGTTTCAAGACATGACTCATTGAGCTGATAAATCTATAGTCGTCCCCTGATTTCGAGGTCTTTTTCTTCGTTAACATTATAGAAGTCCATTTGAACTAATCTTCTGGTATTACTACGGAGCAATAGATCTTATTGAATAGTTTTGTAATGGTTTTCACGTCTATACATGTAATAAGATCCGCAGTGGTCTGGTCATCGCTAGGAGCCTTCCTATTCCTCATTGACTGAAGGGCTTTCGTTACCTCCTCTTCCATGATTTCTAGCCCGGTTGTTAGACCCTTAATTCTCGCTTGAAAGACACTTGGTGCATCTTCAAACAATTTTTCGGCCTAGATGCAGTATTTGAGAGGAAGTTCTCGCACTGGCTGAGAATAGGGTTAGAACGCAGAGAACCGCGGGCCAAACTCAGTGAATTGTATCTTTATTAGCTTGAATGTTCATTCAGGTACCGTAGTCTAGTTGACAAATAATTACGCTTTTTTTTCAGTTGGAGAGGAAGTTCACAACTACAGACAGAGCAAGAGTGCCGTTGGTGCTTCAGGATGTTGATAAAATTAAAACATTTTACCTTTAGTAACTTGATGTGTGAGGTCCAAAGTAGGGGAAGAAACCATATTGGGCGTAAAATATTTTCCAGAATACGCAGTATTACCAGAATTGTTTCAGATTCCGAGAAACGAAAACCCCACACACAGACCTGTGAAGAAATTTTATCTAAATTTTCCAGCAAGAGCCTCTTTGGCTCATTGAAAAACTCGAGCAGGCGACTCGAGACCAAGACCGACTGAAGACTGAGACCCGAGCTTGAGACTCAAGATTGAGACTCGAAATTAAGAATTGTGGCTGACACTCGAGACTAACACTCGAGACTTACACTTGAGACTGAGACTCGAGGCTGACACTCGATACCGACACTTAGGACTGCGACTCGAGACTAGGACTCGAGCTTGAAAATCAAGACTGACACTCGAGAATGTGACTTAAAACTGAGAATTGAATTTGAGAATCGAGGCTGAGACTCGAGAATGACACTTGAGACTGAGAGTCGAGATTGAGCCTCGAGACCGTGACTGGAGCTTGAGACTCAAGACTGAGACGTGAGCTTGCAACATGAAACTGACACTTGGGACCGAGACTCAAGACTGACACGCGAAACTGACACGCAAGACTGAGACTCGTGACTGAGACTCAAGACTGACACTCAAAACTGAGAATTGAATTTGACAATCGAGGCTGAGACTCGAGACTGACACTTCAGACTGAGAGTCGAGATTGAGACTCGAGTTTGAGAGTCAAAATTGAGCCTCGAGACTGTGACTGGAGCTTCAGACTCAAGACTGAGACTTGAGCTTGCAACTTGAGACTGACGCTTGGGACCGAGACTGAGACTCGAGCTTGAGACTTGAGACTTACTTGAGACTCGAAACTGAGACTCAAGACTAAGACTCGGAGCTGAGAGTTGAGCTTGAGAGTCGAGAATGAGACTCAAGATTAGGACTCGAAATTAGGACTTGTGACTGACACTTGAGACTGAGACTTGAGCTTGAGACTCGAGGATGAGACTCAGGACTGGGAATTGAATTTGAGAATCGAGGCTAGACTCGAGAATGACCCTTGAGACTGAGAGTCGAGATTGAGACTCGAGTTTGAGAGTCAAAATTGAGCCTCGAGACTTTGACTGGAGCTTGAGACTCAAGACTGAGACTCGGGGCTGAGAGTTGAGCTTGAGAGTCGAGGATGAGACTCAGGACTGAGAATTGAATTTGAGAATCGAGGCTGAGACTCGAGAATGACACTTGAGACTGAGAGTAGAGATTGAGACTCGGGTTTGAGAGTCAAAATTGAGCCTAGAGACTGTGACTGGAGCTTGAGACTCAAGACTGAGACTCGAGCTTGCAACTTGAGACTGACACGCGAGACTGAGACTCGAGCTTGAGACTTAAGATTGAGGCTCGAGACTGACACTCGAGCTAGAGACTTGAGACTAAGACTCAAGCTCGAAAATCAGGACTGACACTCGAGACTGCGACTCAAAACTGAGAATCAAATTTGGGAATCGAGACTGAGTCTGAAGACTCAGACTCGAGACAGAGAGTCGAGCTTGAGACTCGAGTTTGAAACTTGAGATTGCGACTCAAGATTGAGACTCAAAATTAAGAATTGTGGCTTACACTCAAGACTGACACTCGAGACTGAAACTCGAGCTTGAGACTCAAGCTAGAGACCCGAGGCTGACACTCAATGCCGACACTTGGGACTGAGACTTGAGACTAAGACTCGAGCTTGAAAATCAAGAATGACACTTGAGACTGAGAGTCGAGATTGAGACTCGAGTTTGAGAGTCAAAATTAAGCCTCAAGACTGTGACTGGAGCTTGAGACTCGAGACAGAGACTTGAGCTTGCATCTTGAGACTGACACTTGGGACTATGACTCAAGACTGACACGCGAGACTGACACGTAAGACTGAGACTCAAGCTTGAGAATCGAGGCTGAGGCTCGAGACTGAGACTCGGGGCTGAGAGTCGAGCTTGAGACTCGAAAATGAGACTCAAGATTAGGACTCGAAATTAGGACTTCTGACACTCAAGACTGACACTCGAGACTGACACTCGAGACTGACACTCGAGACTGACACTTGAATCTGACGCTCGAGACATACACTTGAGACTGAGACTCGAGACTGAAACTCGATCTTGAGACGCGCGATTAAGACTCGAGATTGGGATTCAAGCTTGAGATTCGAGGCCGGTACTCGATACTGTCACCTGGGGCTGAGACTCGACACTAATACTCGAGCTTGAAAATCAAGCCTGACACTAAAGACTGAAACTCCAAACTGAGAATCAAATTTGAGACTCGAGACTTACATTCAAGCTTGATATTTGAGACTCACTTGAGACTCGAGATTCAGACTCGAGCTTGCGACTTGAGACTGACTCTTGGGACCGAGACTGAAGACTGACACGCGAGACTGAGACTCGAGACTGACACTCAAGTTTGAGATTCAAAATTGAGGAAAAAAATTAATTCTATTGAGACTTGAGGCTGACACTTGAGACTTACACTTGAGAC
The DNA here is from genome assembly GCA_035079395.1 of Aspidiotus destructor. NCBI lineage: Eukaryota > Metazoa > Arthropoda > Insecta > Hemiptera > Diaspididae > Aspidiotus > Aspidiotus destructor. The sequence goes on along the minus strand of JAVHKZ010000015.1, from coordinate 21,286,185 downwards.
TGAGACTCGAAACTAAGAATCGAATTTGAGAATCGAGGCTGAGACTGAAGACTGACACTCGAGCTTGTGATTTGAGACTCACTTGAGACTCGAGATTCAGACTCGAAAGTCTAGACTGAGACTCGAGACTGAGAGTCGAGATTGAGACCCGAGTTCAATAGTCAAAATTGAGACTCGAGACTGGGACTGGAGCTTGAGATTTGAGACTCACTTGAGACTCGAGATCCAGACTCGAGAGTCAAGACTGAGACTCGAGACTGAGAGTCGAGATTGAGACTCGAGACTGTGACTGGAGCTTACGACTTGAGACTGACTCTTGGGACCGAGACGCAAGACTGACACGCCAGACTGAGACTCGAGCTTGAGACTCGAGACTGACACTCAAGTTTGACACTCAAGTTTGACACTCAAGTTTGAGACTCAAGAATGAGACTCGAATATGAGAAAAAAAATCAATTCCATTGAGACTTGAGACTTACACTTGAGACTGAGACTCAAGCTTGAGAATCAAGGATGAGACTCGATACTGACACTCGAGACTGAGACTCGAAACTGAAACTCGAGGCTGAGACTCAAGCTTGAGAATCAAGGATGAGACTCGATACTGACACTCGAGACTGAGACTCGAGACTGAGACTCGAAACTGAGACTCCAAGCTGAAACTCAAGACTGACACTCGAGCTTGAGACTTGAGACTCACGAAATTCGAGGTTCAGACTGGAGACTCAAGACTGAGACTCGAGTTTGAGAATCAAAATTGAGACTCAAGACTGAGACTTGAGGCTGACACTCAGGACTGACTTTCGAGACTGACACTTGAGACTGACACTTGAGACTGACACTTGAGACTGACACTTGAGACTTACACTTGAGACTCGAGATTGAGACTTTAGCTCAGCGTCATTGCCAGCCTTTTTGAGACCTAAAGCAAAATTTTCACATGATTTAATTTTTTTCCTCTCGCCGGTGCGAGGCTTAGAGTAGCGAGAGGCCTGAAGCGGTAATACCTACTTGCCACCCCCTTGCGACGGCTCTGGACCGTGGATCAAGTTTTTGGGAGGAGTTCAGCTAGTGGGAATTTGAAGGTTGTAAGTGATTGAGATGCCATCGATATCAAAAGAGATAGGTTCTTATTTCTGCATAGGTTGGGAGTAATTTTTCTAGACCCCTCGAGTAGCTTCAACATCTCCTCTTTCGCCCTTCTATTGAAATTTCATTCGTACTCAGTAGACGTCATACCCTCTTTCAGGTTGCATATTTTTCTCCTTTGTTCCTCAAATAAAATTCCACTCATTCTAATGATATCACGTCCTCCTCGAGGTCAGCTTTTTCTCCTTTTGTTCTTCAGCCATGATGTTTTTCAATCTTCTTGATTTTGTCAGGCCTTCTTTGTACGAGGACGCAAAACAATTACCTCTTTCCGGTAGCGTATAATTTTGCATCGTACCTATGAGGATACTTTCAAACTAATTTTCTCAAAACTATCAAATGATCATCTTCCTCGTCGTGTTTATCAGGCTTTGAATTCTTCTGATGGAGCTTTGGATCAAAACGTCCTTTTAAGCGTCCTGTCAATGTCACACTCTCTTGCAGGTTGCCATCTTTCCCAGACTTTACTTCCTTTCTATTTTTGAAGCAAGATCTTCAGATCTTTTCTGAGTCTTCGACTTTTTCGCATTTCAAAAGAAGATAACAGAACGACCCTCTTCCTTTTCCTCCTCTTCAGCACACATTCCTTAACTTATTTCTATTTACATGATTATTATTGTGTACCAGAAATTACGTAACTCGTAATAATAATAGAAATTCTTCGAAAAAAAAATAAATCTCCGGTCTACAAAAATACTAACCAATCTATTTCTCTTACAAGATCCCCAAAAAAATTTATTTTCGCCGATTACAATCGTACACCGCTCGCTTTAAAGACCCAGCGAAAATAAATTGATTTTTCGCATATTTGCAGTTTATACTCTCGTACACGCTTCACCGAATTCGATAGTACAGGTAGGCCCATTCTTTAAAATACGAGTACGAAGCTATTTTACTACCAGACATTAAAGTGTAATACCTACCAAAAAAAAAGAAAGAGAAACGAAATGGCTTCAGCGCAGATGTGTTTGTAAACAAGTTCGACTTCTCAATATTCAGTCGAAACTGGAAGGCGCGAGCAAGAAAAAGAAAAGTAAATAGCGAAGAAGGAGCGAGAAAAAGAAAAAAGGGAAAAAATAATAAATAAAGATAGAAAAAATATATAACTTTTGGGAACGGACACGAGCCAGGCAGCTGCTCTTTGGAATCGGCTCGCGCGACTGATAAAACATTGTATTACGCTTGTAACCTAAGCTGTTTTTGCTGCTGACCAGAAATTGAATTAATAATAATGAAAGAAAGGAAAAGGAGGAAAAAAAAAAAAATATGTAGAAAAATATGAGAACAAATTATCTTGTACGGCCTATAGTTTTTGTAGAACTACCAACTAAGCTGCATAATTTATAAAATATAGGAATAAGAGAAGTCGTATCGAAAATTACTCATCTTCTCGACTGATCGTTTCTTCTTTCTCAGTTAATGTTTCCATGCATATTCAGGCTGATTTCGTAGGTGATGAATGGATTTACAGGAGTAGATGAGATCCAAATAAAATGACTCGCGGTTCTAAGGTGCATTGAATGTGCGTTGGTAAAAGACGCAGTAGTTTTTGTAAAGCTGCACCTGCTTCTCGGATATTATATATTTGTACCTTGCGCTCTTTGTAAAAATAAGCAAATTCTTGACGATTCATTTTGCTAGCCTATTTTTATTGAAGCGGAAATATTATCTCAATTAGGAAAACTGTTAACGAAACTGTGAAATCTTGCTAATAATCAGTGCAGTGTAGGGTAATTCTCTAGTGGAGGTATATTTCTTTTTCCTCATTTCGTTCCAGTCACTCGAGCCTTTTACAATTTCCGGGATAATGAGATTCTCGTCATTGTTTGCTTTTGTGAGATGAAGTGTTTACATGATACGTGTGATGATAGAAGATTTGTGAGCTAGTTAAGAGCGAGAATTTTCTGTTGATGAGTTTTAAGAATTTCTTCAGCCTCCAGATGGACTTCGATATCATTTTTTTCTGGGTGGGTATGACCGTTCAGGTAAAGGTGACAGAGTGATACTTTTTGCTCAATTTCCTCCTTAGTAGAATATAACACCCGGCCAGACTTTCAACGACAGCCAAAGTCTAACCAGGTCAACAGAAGTGTAATCATTGACAGATTCACTCATTCAGTTTTCTCGATTCCTGCAACTGACACTCGTGAACAACTTCAATCATTTCACCATCTAACGACGAGGTCATATTCCATTAATCCAAAATATTGCATCGAGAAATTTTCTTACGGTATTTATTCTGTAAAATCCAGTACTTTCATCAACTTCTTCATCTAAATCTTGTGATTGTATAACGTCAAATCCTGTATCGTTATCCACAGTTTGTTCTTAGCAAATTAGCGCGATTCATCTTTTCTGTGGACAGTGTTCTCGAAAGCATCTTCCTAGCCGCGGCTGTACCACTTTATCTCTTGGAAACGCAGAAAATATAATATAAGTTAATCAATATAAACTTCGTTATTATTGTTACTAGTACTAATACAATTTTTGGGTTATCCATTACCTACAGTCTTTCTGGACTAATGGTCAATTCTTGTCAAAGTTGCAGGTTTTAATTTTCAAACACGCTTTTTCTTGATTAAAATGATTTCGAAACGTACCGAGGCGGCGTGAACATAATACTTCAAATATTTCGATATCAATATTGATAATGGAGGAATGCGATTATTACTCACTGTGTCTAGCGTTTTATTTCCTTCTACACGTGATTTATTTTCTCAATTTTGTTTATTCCATATTCATAGCTTTATCTTCAATTAATGGTCCATCAATCGCTAAAAACGAGTATAATAAACATTTTAGAAACGTATAATGTTTGCCATAAAGTATCTAGGCATTTACATACTTTTGATCCAATTCGAAAAATACGAGGCCTATGATTGAGCACGAGTGAAACATTTCATATTCTACAATAATATCTGCAAAAACTGTATCTCGCGGGTGGCAGCCTACCCAGGGTCACACCACAACTCGCTGATAGCAGAGATGAAGATCAAGCTAAAGAAAATAAGTCGAAGGATTCTAAGCGAAAAAATCGTAGTGGATAAATTGCAAAATGAGGGAACTAAGAAGTAGTTCTCCATGGTGCTAAGGAAGAATCTAGGAACCTGCGGAAGCAGTGGGTCAGTCATTAGCACAGAGTTCAAGGAAGAATGGCGGCAGCTGAAGGAATCACTGATAAGCGCGGCAGAAGAAACCTTAGGACACAGTAAACTCAAACCATTGAGGCCATGGATGAGTACGGAGATTAGCTAGGCCAAGACAAAAGGCGAACTGAATCAATAAAGAATGCTGCACACCTCAATACGAAGGAAAAAGCGAAACAGAGCTGGATTGAGGAGGAATGCAGGAAGTCCAAGGTGATGCTACGACTACATGACTCGTTTCTTAGCCACAAAAAGCTGAAACAGACAACTGGCTCTGGTAGAAGGCGTATTCACATTCTAAGAAACGACAAATGTCCACTACTGCAGCTGGTCAGTGGTCATGCTGGGACGAATCGAGGGAAAGCGCGGATCTGGAAGAAAGTAGTTCTGCTTGTTAAGAAACATCAGGCAAGGGTGCCGAGTCGATGACGTAGAGATGGATGCCGATGGTTTACTTGGAGGAAGATTGGTCGCCCAGGCGCTGTAAGCGTAAGGCATAAAAGAAAAGAAGAAAACTTGACAGAGATAATAAGCTTTCTCTGAGAAACTCTCAACTCTGAGGGTAGTTCTCGCCTGATATATTGTATTTGATTTCGTGATTCGTACATGTATACATGTCGAAGAAAGAGATTGAAGACATTCGAAAATATTATTTTCAGAACCTATAAGTACCACAGGAGGAGGGAAGGGGCAAGAGAGGCGGTGAGGAGGATGGCTGAATTGATTAGGCGTTCACAGTATTACCTCTGAGTAGCTGGTCGATGAAATAAAGAACCAAAATAAACCGTAAAAATCGACATTCAAGGATTATAAGACAAGCTATCAAATTTCAGTCAGTTACAGATTTTGGTCATTTACTTCTGTCTCAGAAATCGATCATTTTCGATCATTTACTTCAAGATTTGGAGCAATTTTCCTTCTTGAGCTCTACGAGAGACATTTTAGGTTTCAGCCCATGTAGAAATTTTTATCTTTAAGCCATAATAAAAGTTGAAAATTTTGAGCTTTTCGGTTTTCCATAGAGGTCGTGAGCTTAACTATCAAACTTTCTAAACTACGTTTGTTCACCCTCTTCTATACTACGCCTTTACATCTTCACACGAATAAGTAAACACTTATAAAAACTTCGTAGCCATCAATTTGTATCGTTAACCATGTATCCGTTCAATTATATCTAATTTCGAGTGGTTTTGGCCATTTAAAAAGTCATAAAATGAATTAGCCGGTGGTTTTGAAGCCAAGAGGAGTTCAATAATATTTGAATCTATAAAATAACAAGGGGTAAACAAAAACAATGGTGTTTACCCGAATTACTTTTTTTATTATTGTAAGTTGACTCGTAATTACCATCATGATCCTCGTCGTCGTCAACGTCTTGGAATCCTGTAGATAAAAAAAAAACTTTATAGCTCCGAATAAAGTAATCTAGTTCTTCTTTCTTCTCTTCGTGCTATCTGCCTAGCTGTCTTTCGCCTTTAATGAAGACGCTAAAAAGGAACGAAAAAAGAGTATCAAAACCTGTTAACTACTATAGTATTTAATTACTTATACATGTAGTCTAGGTCTACCTGTTTTTTTTCCCCGTTCAGTGTTTCTTTTGTTTCTTGTTTCGGTACCTTTTTGGAAATTAAATCTTCTCGATTGTTAGGTCCACTTCTAGAACACCTATATACAAAAGAAAAAAAATATATTAGTACAGTCGAAATATATCACATATGATGGTGGCCAGTTTTGAGAAAGCATCATAATGCTAATTGTGAGCACATAAATGAACTTATTTACAGGTTTGAAATCTTTTTCCCAAGTAGAAAGGTCTCGTGTATCATCCTGGAAAGAATATCATTCTCATTCACGGAAATAGTAAATCTAACATTCAAGAGCAGGGTGGCAATCTGTGTAACAGCTGTAAACCTGTCATCAGCATACGGAGTAAATTTTGCTGTGCACGTGTGGTAGCATAAACACACTTACTTTGCATCGCACGAAACCGCAAAGACGCTGATAGGAGAGGCTCAATGGGAACTCTCCTTTGATCGGTGTATGAATTACAGGAAAATTTGCGAATGTCAGTAGCGAATGAGATGATCGGTATCGAATTAACCGAAATTCAAAAATACGCTTACCGTAAAATCTCGTAGATATTGCGCACCCCAAAAATACCAGAATAAGAGGAGGTTTGTGCATATGCGCACCATATTATTTTCAACCTTGAATTCTCGTAAAGTTACAGAGTGATTTTACTTACTACAGCTGATCAACGGTTTCTGGTAAGACATCACCGATATCGCTTGAATTATCATCATTTTGATCATCATGATAGACGTCGCCGTCGTCATCCTCGTCCAAGTTAGTTTCTCCTCTCTATTGCTGTATTTACCTTGTGACCATTTGTCCGCTTAAATATGATATGCACACCTAGACATGTTAAAAGAAGCATCTCTTATCTTCCAACCACTCCCTGAAATGTCTCTTTCTGTTCCTCTCTTCATTTACAAATTCATTGGAAAAATAATGTGCTCGTGTATGACAATTCTCTGCAATTTTTTACATTTTTCGATTTCTTCTTTCTCGATCTTTATAATTTTCAATTTTACGATTTTTGATTTTTCTTCTCTTGTCTTAAATAGATCACAGAAACAAACAAAGTTTCTATCGGGGAACTAGTTTCATGACTAATAATTCAGGTGAAAAATTCGTCGCATCGAATGGTACCGAGCAAGGGGGCGGAGAATTCGATTTTTGATCTACTGGAAAATTGACTTCTAAGCTATACGCAAAAGAGGAGGGGGGGAGGGGACCAAAAAATTTGTCTACCTCTGAACTATATATACACATGAGGAAGAGAATTTGGAAAATTTTGACTATCGAACTATAAATCTGAGGAGTATAGAGGAGTTACAAAGTCTAACCACCGAGCTACTCATACTATGCAGGGAGAAGGACTTCGAGAAGTTTTTACCAATGAGATATACCCAAAGTAAAATATAATAAACTTGAAAAATTCCGAACATGGAGCTATATGTGAGGAGAGGAGGAGTGGACACTTCAAGTTTGACGTGATTGAGGAACATCTGATATTCCACGAGCGACGGTCAATATGCTCCTGTAGTGTTCAAGTTATAAAAACGTGTCGCGTAAATTCGTCAAACAACCAGCAAACCTTACCGGTAAGAAAAGAATGAAGACTCTACCCCTGCTGTCTCTCTCTCTCTCTCTCTCTCTCTCTCTCTCTTTGTTTTTCAAAAAATGACGAACTTGGAAGAACCACTTCCCTTCTTGCCTTCATTTCTATCAACAAAAGTCGGAAAGCTCGTAGATTTCCAATCCTTGAATAGACTTCTGAAGTCCTAAGCTGAATGCGATGAAGTCTCCAATTGGTGGCTTAAGCTGTAAATCTCTTACGTTAGTCGTGAGAATGACGCAAATAACTCGAGGTCGACCACGTTAAAAAGAAGTCGCAACTAAAATATTGCGATCCAAAATTCTCCAGATTACCGTGGACGAAAGATAGGTGGTAATGAACGCAAGTCGTTTCATTTTCTCGTTCTTTTTAGCGAAAAACCCACTATCCTTTTTGTTAGGGGTACTCCCGGGAATTTTTCGTCCGCGAGCGCGAGCGAGGTTGATGACGTCACGAAGAGCAACTTGGAAAAATTCCTACCTCCGAGCTATACAGTATATGATAGAAGAGGGACTTCGAAAATTTCAACCCTTCAGCCATATATGTTTGGGACAGATTTCTACGGACTTCGATCGATCTTCAATGACGATCAGAAGAAAAGTATCTCTCATAGAAGTAGCTGAGGTACTTTTCTTCTGATCGACTCAATATTGCGGGAGATCGCATGGTCAGTCTGTAATGAGCAGGAGAAAAATACTTTTCCCTTGAGCGCAAGACATTCGTCTTGTATGTAAAATCTGTAGAAAAGAAAAACCTGTATCTTTTTCGAGGACCAAAAATCTAGAGATCTGGCAGCACCACTATCAGAAACAACTTCAACTAACAACCAAGTCATGAACTAGAGTGTCTTCGTCAGACAAGTCACGAACTCTTGATAAATATTACTCATCTTGATTTTCATTTCCAAGTATTAGCAGGGCCGCCGAATGCGCTGCATATCTGGCTCCATGAAGGGGCTAAGCCAATTGGTGTATGAAGCATATCTAGTTATTTGAAGGGGCTATTTTAATCAGGCTATAAAAAACCACCTCCAAGCAGCGCTGCCAGATGATATTTTCAAAATTTTGTATCCACCATTTATTCTGAGACCTAAAAACAGGTTTCTACGGACTTTCACCCATTCATCAAAAACGATCAGGAGAAAGGTGCCCTTCATTCTGAGGTACTTTTCTCTTGATCGACTCAATGTTACGGGGGACTGCCGTGCTAGTCCATAACAACCAAAATAAAGGTATCTCTCTTACAAGTGACTAAGGTACTTTTCCCTTGAGCACAAGAAATTCGTATTTTATACATAATCTGTAGAAGAATCCGTATTTTTTTTTGAAGACCGCGAACCTGTAGGTCTAGCAGCGTTGCCTCCGTGCAGTGCTGCCAAATCTATAAATTTTTGTTTCTCGAAAAAAATCCGGATTCTTCAACAGATTTTGCATTAACTACGAATTTCTTGTGCTCAAGATAGAAATGCTTTAGTCACGCATACAAGGGATTCTTTTCTCCTGGTCGTTAGGAGCTAATATCGCGGTCTTTCGTCCCCATTGAGCCGATCAAGGGAAAAGTACCTCAGTTTCTTCTGTGAGAGATACCTTTCTTCTGATCGTTTGAACTAGACTAGGACCCCTTCTTATATTACACTAGAGGAGGAGGGCTTGAAAAGTAGGAGATAAAACTTGGGGTTCCAAGCGTTGGCAGCTTTGCGTAATGAAAAGGTGATCATGTACAATTTACCATTGCACAACAGCAAAATTCATTTTTTCTTTGCAGCAGTAGCTGCAGCAGTAGCAGCAGCAGTAGCAGCAGCAGCAGTAGCAGCAGCAGCAGTAGCAGCAGCAGCAGTAGCAGCAGCAGCAGTAGCAGCAGCAGCAGTAGCAGCAGCAGCAGCAGCAGCAGTTGCAGCAGCAGCAGCAGTAGCAGCATGGAGGATAGTACATGTAGAAATGAGAGGCCGTAAAGTAACTCTACATCTGGAGCGCCTTTTTTCTTCATTACCTTAGCGGCAAATGTAGGTATTGCATGGTTCCATGTCTCCGTTATTCTGAGCAAGTATGGAACCAGATTACTTGGGGTGAGTTTTTCATCTTGCAGATAGAGAAGATGTCAGGGTGTGTAGGAAGATGAGAATTCGCATAACGATAAGGTTGCAAGTGTAGAGGTCATGCATGGCTTGGAGACAGGAAAAAGAGGGGGGAAAGAAAGAGGTGTGTAAGTGAAAGTTCAGCAAAAGGCTGAGTTGTGTACACTGAAGGGCGGGACTTCTTCGACTGAGAAGTCGTAGTTAATTTTGGAACCCGATTACAATTCATCTGAGGGGAAATTATTAGCAATAATGGCACGTTGATTATGTTGGATGATTTAGGTAAGGCGAATGAGTAGATAGGGAGAAAGGGTTTAAATTTGAGATAAGTATTAAGTTTCGAGAGCGAAGGGAGAGGAAACAAACAGGGAGTCGGGCCGTAGACGGGAGAAAGTTGGCGATGAGCAATATAATTGGCAAAATTGTAGAGGAGGAACACCACCAAAGGATAAACACAGGGTAGCAGATTGCGTAGTATCTAGTGGCATTATCATATACTTTAGAATCTATCGGAAATGTGAGCAGCAGATGGGGCACATCCAGTTTGGTTTTTGGAACGGAGTCAGCACAAGAGAAGCTCTACTAGCCATAAATGTTCTCACCCAGAGATGCCGGGTTTTGAATGTGGACGTGCACGCCTGTTTTATCGATTACAGGAAGGCGTTTGCCATGGTAAAACATGATAAGATGATTGAAATTCTTTCAACTCTTGAGGTAGTTGAAGGGATTCCTCATAATTACGAGATATCTTAATAGTAGAACATCTACGTGTCATTGTGGAATTGTGTAGGGACCAAACTGCGGAGGTCAGGGTAAACAACGCAAATTCAGAACAAGTTGGTACAGTAAAACCTCCGATTAGCGGACACTCGCGGTCGCCTAAAATTTGTCCGGTATTTAGAGGTGTCCGGTATTCAGAGGAGACAAAAAAAACTAAAAAAAAGAAAAAAAAAAAAAAGCAAAGAAATTGTTGTACATTACGTATGTACTGATGAATGTTGCAGTATAAATTTATGATTCGCGACGGAAATAGTCAGTCAAAGTTTCCTAACGGCCGCCCTGATGGCATTTTATACTTCACTCATGGAATAAATCTGTTTCCAGCTGTACAGGCGAAGAAAATAGCATTCAAATTTTATCTACAGTACATATTATTGACAATAGAAGCAACATCTTTCTGCTGACACATTGTTCAAAAATGAATTGCATTGTATACACCGGAATTAAATGATAATTTATTCATTTGAGTCGGAAAATTGACCATGAAAAAGAGGAAAAATCCCCAAAAAATGTCAAAAAGTTCAAAAAAAGTGTCCGGTATTTAGAGTGTCCGGTATTTAGAGGATTCCCCATATAAAACAGGTTAAAATGTTCCCGTTCCCGAAAAAGTGTCCGTTATTTGGAGGTGTCCGGTATTTAGAGGTGTCCACTAAGGGAGGTTTTACTGTATAAGACGCGGCGTTTGAGAAGGTTGTGTTTGCCCCCCAAATGGCCAAATTGTGGATCAGGTATCCAACTTCAGATACTTAGGTACCAACCGAGGAAACACAAAGACGGAAATTGAACAGGCAAGGGGAGCCTTCCTTGACATGAAAAACCTGTTCACAGGACGGGATCTGAGCATAAACTTGCGAATGAAAATGCTCCGGTGTTCTATCTTCTCGACTCTTTATGTATGGCTGTGAAAACTGTACCATGGATGCGAGCACGGAGAAAAAGATACAAGCGCTAGAGCTACATACTCGCCTCGAGAGCGTAATTGATCTTGACTTGAATTACCTTGGTCTACTTTGGGGATTCTGTCACTGAAGAATACTCAGGTCATCAGGGAGGGAGGAATTGGAACCTCTAGTCTCTCATCTTGAGTTGTAGGACGTTGAAAAATTTTGAATTCTCATTACCTATATGTACCTATAGGTACAACCTGCATAAGACCTCTGCAATTCAGTCAACGTTGAAAGCAGACCTACAAATGAAAATTTTTAAAAGGACTAGAGGCTTTTCCCGCGCATATAACGTTTCGACCAAGCTGGTGGTCTTTATCGAGTACCGAAACAAACTGAGGAAAAAAGATATCGAGAACAGTAGCTTGGAAGAAATTTAGCGGAAATATAATTTCTTTATTTTTCTTTAGGCACCATCTCCACAGCAGAGGATTCTTCACACAGCGAACCATAATGAATCAATCAACAAACACCCGAACCAGCGTCTCAAGTCTTCCATCTAGGAATTTTTGTCTCCTTCCGATGGATCATTTCTCGCTATTCTCCCCTGTCTCAGTAGTCTCAGAATTCCATATTTCTCTCCTCGTGGTACATGACCTAGATAACCCCGCTTCTGTTCCTAGCTGAAGCGCAGGAATTTCACAGGTGCTTCTCCTCTCGATTAAGGACTTCGAGACTTTCTGTGTCCATGAAAATCTAAAAATTTTCCGCCTAAATCCCTGTAAAAACGAAAAGTGGTCTCGACAGAGCGTGACGTTTTTATGAGAACTTGAAAAATGTGGAATGAAGAGCAGGGTTCAGATAACAGGGAGTCTTTAATATTACGAGCGACGGGGTAGGAGATGGCTGACCTGGAGAAAGGTGCCGAATTAGTTTACCTGGAGTGAAGCGTGACGTTATCATGAGGAAGTTGAAGAAACGGATGGTTGTTCTATTATCAGGATTTGAAAAAATTTTCTGAGGAAGAGAACTTGGAAGAAAAAATCTTGATCCAAGAAGACAAGGATGACTTTGTCGACTTATTTGAGATATTAGAAGAAATTCAAAGTTGTAAGCTGAATAAAGGAAGAGAGTACGTCAAGAAACAACGAGGAAGTTGGCTAGGTCGTTGCACTTGGTACAATCACTCGTAATTTCTCTTTCGACACCAGAAATACAACTCATGTCGTCGATATTATTATTATAAAAAATTCAAAATTTTCCACAAAAGGACTACCAAATTTATCCTAGCTAGCTTTTTGTCACCTTCGGCGCGGGTGGTCGGGTAACAAAGGTCCATCGCGAATCACGCGGCAGACTGTATAATACATTCAACGGAAAGAATCATCTTTGACATAAGAGATTAAACATTCTGATGACATTAAGACGAACGTGAAGAGAGAGCGCACTGCCATCGAGAACGGACTGGTGTCATACGCACGTAAATATTCCCGAAAACTACAGTGTCTATCGAAGGAATTAAAAAAGAGCTCCTCGTCGGTTCGTACGAAATATCAAACGGGAATGATGTATATATGTATAAAGAAGACATGAAGGGTGTCTACAACGGTTTCGGGAGCATATAAGATGAGATTCGGAAACTTCGGGGGAGGGGGGAATGAGTCGCGTGCCTGGTTTCAAACTGGTATATCCAGATGTTTTGGCGTACGAATGCGCGCGCGAGTTGGTAACCCTGCGATCTTCCCCTTACAAATACGTAAGAAGAAAACTCCAGTATCAAGTAGTGGTGCGATCTCTGCCATTCAACGTAACGACACATTCAGTTTCGAAATCGGTTCGGTTCAGTGCAGTCTGTGATTAGAGTTTCTGCGTCGTGATCACGCAAATAATTTCGATTCGTGTTAATTCATGACTTCTTGGTAAGTGTTTGAAGAACTTTTCTCAGCCTTATATTTTTTCGCTTCCTTCTTTTTTTTACTGTGCGAAGTTATATACGGGTGATGGTTCGATCTTCGGTGATGCTGTTTTGTACATCGTAAGTTATTCTTATCAATTTATATTTTGAAGTGATGTCGCATTTTGAGTGCAACTTAAGTTTCCTTAGGCACCACATTGCTTAAGATTTTGGTTCTGTAGCCTGCGTGTTCAAGCTTGTTAGGGATGTTCAACTTTTGAGAGAAGGAAGACCAAATTCTCACGTTTTCTGTTCGCAGAAACTACTGCAGAAACTCCTTTATGTCGAGTCTACTTTCGCGCGGGGCGGCAGTAGATCACGGGTTCCGCTAGGGTGCTTTTAAAATTCATGTCGGTGGAGTCAAGAGAATATATCGCGAAAATACCATCGGTCGTAGTCCTATGCCTTATTCTCAACCTAGGACAATGCGACCGGATTGTGGTGATCATTTAGAAAATTTCTACCTTTCCTTACTTTGATTATCTCCTCCCTGGTACTTATAGCCCACATTCACAATTAGTATTTTCTCATTCCATATTCTCAAAGCTTTTACCCCATTCGCTTCAACTTCCGCGTGTGAAAATACGCTACTTTTTTACTTATCTTTTGTGTTGGTCTTGCCACTACAATCTGCCTTTTCAACAAAATCCTTTATGTTGGTAGCTAAGATTTCTTCCTCGAATGATCTTCAAAATCTCGTCTTACAAGTTTTAGAGTTCGTTAGCTTTCCACGCCACAATCTGTGAAAAATTTGAGTGCCTCGGAACATTAAATGTGAATTCCTGGGGTACGAAAATGGTTTCAAAGTTTTTGAGGGATGAGTTCTTCGGGCAGGTTGAAGAGAGCGCACGCGCCTTCTCACGAGTCAATTTCACTCAGAAAACAGTGGAATATAAAATCGAGTGCTTGAGGAAGGAAAATGCGTTCGGCTAGGTTTGTAGAATTTTGCTCTGGACTACGAGACTCTCCCTTTATCTGTCTCGCGTAGGATACCCAAAAGAGGAAAAGAGCTAAAATTGGCTCCTCATCCAAAGCCATAGAAACCAAGCGGTCATGAGAATATCGTTTTTTTGGAATGATTACCCTTTGAACTTTCCATTTGCCTAGGTAAAAAAATCAAGCCTCAATTGATCGGCTCGCGTGCCAACTGATGGTAGATAAGGGTAGTTCCGGGCACGGTCGGTGATATTTTGAGGGAGGAAAGAGGGGAGATCCTTCGATTCGGAAGACTGCGCGAAGTCTGGATTTACTCTTCTTTACGTAAGAATTTCGAGACGTCTTCCATTCACATCTATTCAGAAAAATTTTTCATACTCTTTACCTCATTTTCTCTCTGACCCCTTTCCTCCTCACCCCAAGGAATAACAGTCGTGATTTTGGTAGGATCTTTAATCAGAAAAGTTTTCCAAGTATTTCCGTGGCTTTGCGTATCATGGCCCAAGTTGAACTTTTTAAATCGAGTAACTTTACAGCGACTTGGGGGCTTCTTCGTGCTCTCTCCAGACCCCTTTTATGGGCTCACGTTATTCGTTCAAGCTTTGCTTTTCTACCCGCGCAAGTACTTCCCAGCTCCCTCATCAATGCGTATCCAATTCAGATCAAATGCAACCCCGAGTTTTGTCTGCCCTTATCGCAAGACTATAGCGATACAATGGTACCGATTTCGTGCTCCGAGTGTCTAAATTATAGCTTTCGATTGAATAAAGGTTCTTCGTGACGAATCCTCTCTCGGATGCATCATAAAAATTTGAAAGTAGCTGCTTTACGATACACGAACAAATCCAAATTGCCAACTTCCCGGCTCGAATAATGAGGATAAGTTTTCGTATCGTTATTGAAAAAACTGATGTCTTTCCAGAATACGGTACAGATCGATGATGCAGGTCTCGATACTCAATAAAAATGGTATATTACTGTACCTACGGGGCTAATACGCGTTATAAACATATAAAGTACCAATGAATGCACGTCATTTGATCCTGTCTTCAGTATTTGAATTGTGGCAGGAATTTCAGGTTACGCAATCGCGTTCTATTGTCTGCTTTTACACACAGGTAAAATTTTCTCCAAGATGATGCGTTATCACCGCGGGGCATTTTATGCTGTACAAAACGCACTAATATCGTGAACGAAATCCGTAAAATACGCTATAAATCTGGTCTCCAGCTCTGTACTCTGGAGTGTCTATTTACGGAAGACTTTTTCACAAGAGCCTTTCAGGTCGGTCCAGCAGAAGATCAAACAGTTTACTGGGAAAAAATCTTCGATTTCGGGACAGTTTCTACCTTGCATTCGATAAAGTCTCAACTATAATTAAACGCTTAAGGCTAATGCTTAACAACATGCAGCCGAGAGTTCTCGTTTATCCGCGATCTGTATCTACTGATGAAGTCCTATACCGAAAATTCGGTCTTGTACGAAAACTTTGCGCCTGGAGCGATGGAAGAGCGATCTGAAAAATAATATCCGAAAATTTTGCCAACATGAATAGCGATAAAGAGCGGTTACTACAAGATTTTTATCTTATACCAATATAGCCACAAAATTCCTCGAGGATCGTGTCCTTTGAGAAGAATTATTGTTATTATAATATTCGATCTTCGGAAGACATTCAATCAAGTGTTCAAAAACTTGTTAGGGAATGTCAATGTATGTAAAGTAAGATTCTATTCATTTCTTCAAATCAATCATTTTACGCGAAGCGAAGGCTTGAATGAAGCCTGGAAAGACGTACGCGTTCACTTCATTGTTCATTGATTGCCTTTTTCCTCGGTTAAACAGAATTTCAACCCTGATCGAATTTCTTGAGAATACTTCATCTTGGGACGAAATCCAGTGACAAGAGTGAAGAGCGCAAAAATTATTCGAACGAAGAAAAATATTCTGTAAATTTCGTAGGTGGTATCATTCATACTGTGGGAAGAGAGAGCGAGAGCTTCCTCGATTAAAGTGAATACCTCAGCGAGTCCACTGCTGATTTTCATCCGATAGTAAAAGTTCTAGTAGTACTCTGAACAACAGGCAAATTTTCAATTCCACGAAATTGAGTGAAAAAGCTTGGTAACGACAACTTTCTAAGCCCCGGGTTCGGGGCTCGATTTAGTTTCCCACGGTCATCTTTTGGATTGGCTGGCTTTCGAATTTTGGCTCATGAGAAGCGGCTTTCCGAATGCTGAGCATTGAATGTTTTCGATATACCTGTTTTAGGAGGTACGGGGATGTTTTCGATTCTTAAGAAAATTGAGATCTTCCTCTTCGGCCTGATACTCTCATCAGGCAAATATATTTTCACTTACTTTGTCTGTCAATTCTAGAAAAAATGAAGTCGTTAAGCATTGCACGATGTTGCGATTTTCTCGATTAAAATTTCGTCTTCTAATTTATGAGATCGTAAAATGATCGATTAAAAATTCGTTTAAATTTGCGTACTCCCAAAGATGGGAAACGCGATGCGTATTGTCGAAATACGTTACCACGACCGCCAGTTTTCTCCTTCTCAATTGTTTTTCGAATCATTTTAATGAAGAAGACACTTTTATTATCTCATAGAAATGTACACATACGCTCATGCGGGTATTATTACGAAGAACGGAAAAGTATAAAAATCTCGATACTCGCGGGTACTCACATTCGAACAGGATATCGTATAAGGGGGAATGCCCAATGCACGAAATGTAATTATAATTTCCTCTTCGCGGTTTTCAATATTTCTCTTAGTCGCACTCTGGGAGACCATTTGTCTACGTAAGTTCCCCTACTTTGGTCGCTCTCACAGGTACATGGTGGTGACTTGAATATTTTTCACCTCTCGAGGGGATTCTCCTAATGCAGTTCTCGAACAGGCTTTCCGCAACCTAGATCGAGAGAGTAGAAGGATCAGCAATATTATAGCGAAGAGACTTACAGATTAGAGGTTTGCCAACGTCGTCATTTTAAGGGAGGTAAAAACTACGATGGAGAACGAGAATTTCGCATACCTCGCCACGAGTCTTCAGTTCCACAAAACGTGACCGAAGACGAACGTGTCCTGAGGACCCCCGTCATATGGCTAAAGGTGAAACAAAGTTTGCCTCATCAAACTTGGACCCTAACGCCTTGGCTTCAAATGAACCAATTGAGAAGTACCGTATTTTGAATATAAAAAAGGAACGGATTGATGGAATGATCTATGAGGAGTCAGTATAAAAGTTTTCAGCAGGTTTTCTACAATACAAGAGAATAGAGTGGACAACCTATGACTACAGAAGTAGCAAAGGAGGACATAAGGTAGACGGACGAGTGCTCAAAATCACAAAGGATGAGGTTTGTTCGAGCGTGACAAGCCGCCTCAAAGATTTCAATCTTACATTCCCTCACGCATTTCGCGTTTCTCAAGGTAGTCGGACTAACTCACTCATCCCATCTTCACTTATACTGAACGTTGAGAGCGGCCTTCAAATGGCTCATTTTCAAGACGTTTCCAGAATTTTCGCGCAATATAAGAAGAAGACTGTCAAAATGGATCTCGAACAGGATTTCGGTTTTAGTGTTCAAATAACATCGTGTTCCATGCTCTTGCGGTGAAAGTAAATAGTGCCGTCTGTCCATTGACAAATTTCGATTGACACGAGATTGACGCGGGTGTAAACATACCTTTTTCTAACCGTCACATCCTAATGTCGGCACGACCTTTGATTTCCATCGATCTTCACACCAAAGAAGCACGCGGTACACGGCCACAAATAAATTCTTCACCTCGCCTACATCAAACATTCAAGAAATTGCGCAATTTTTTTCTTTCACGTTCTCCCTACGTGTTGTCGAATAAAAAGGGTGGCTAAGAATACTGACTGCGCTAATGGCTACGAGAGATCTGCACAGTCTATTATATTCGTTCCTTAGTCACAGTTAGTTTTAACGAAATACAACTTATACACGAGAGTTATGCGAATGGAATAATAAAACTTTTTTTTTTTATTATTATTTTGAAATATATCAGCGGAACGAGTGGCCATGTAAGCCGGTAGATACGTTGGGTCCGTTAAAGTTGTTCGCCAAATCGTTACCATGGTGACTGTATTTTTCTGTTAATTACGATACCGACGTTCAAGTCTCCGTCCGTTAGGCCGTGTAAAAATGCCCGAACGATAAAGCGTTAGATTATTTCTTCGAAAAATAGGCCCACAGTATCGTAGGTGTTATATTGAAACGATTATCGTTTACATGTACATTTTTTTTTAGTACATATAAATCTACCCCTATCTATAACGCATTCGATAATGTCAGTTTGTTACTCGAATTCAAATATCTGAACATGTTTACGGCCGCTATATAAGCTAGTTCTATTTGCATACCAAAGTGAACGAGGCATACCGACAAACTTTACACTTTTACGCTCGAAAAACTTCTAACGAATAATATTTTCCGATATTTCGTCAGCCGTTCTCGAGATTGTTCAGTTTACGAAACACGCGGTAAATATTGTTTCTAGAGCTGTGTGATGTTTTCATTTTGCAGACTAGGTATAAACGGTGCCAAAGTATTGTACACAATTTAATGTATACGCTATGTGAGTTATGGTCGAATCTTTCAGTAGCAGTTAGGAGCATCGCGCACGTGAAGACGGTCAAAATACTTTAAAAAAAAAAAGAATTGGTCTGGACCACATGTGGTTGCGACAACCCTTACCATACGACCGAGAGTCGAGACAGAGCGTTGTCTTGAATCTAATTTCCGAACTTTCTCCGGAGGGATCCTAGCTCAGGGTCGTGGGCTGCGGCAAAATTAACGGAGAAGCGTCGCAGGATTGTGCAGAGTACAGGACGTGAATCAAATTCTTTCGATGAAGGATAGCAAAGATTGAGAATAGAAAGGTCGAGACAGTGCCGTCGCCATCCTAACAACTCAACGACCACACAGAGTCGAGACAAATACGTTTCCGGTGAAAGATTTACTGCTACCGTATAGGATTTAGATCATCTCCGACTGTAAATCTGTGCAAGTACATGTCCAAGTAGTTCAATTACGTATTTTATAGAGATATTTTTGTGGATTAACGCGAGTGACTACGTCATGCAGTCTTAGTTGGTCAGGATTCGAAAAGAACGGCATTTTAGTTGATATTTGCAATGACTGTTCTTTCAAGACGCTGTCTGGCGGTGTTTTCGAGAGGAGTCAGCGCTTCCGAGAGTGTGGAGTCGATCAACGAGGTACAATCTGGGACCTCAATGCAGTCGGTCGTTCGTGATGTACCATGTAGGCCCCGGGATTTGAGGGACTTTTATGTTCTCGAATGTTGCTATTTGTTACCGATCTCCACGGATGCCTTTTATCCAGATTGGCCTCCGTATCATGACGTAAGGCAACCTTTTGTTCAGCGCGGATCATTCAGTGCATTTTTTGGACTCTCAACTTCAGTCGTTCTCTCTTGGGTCACGTACACTTGCACCGTCTTCCCAGTGTGTCATCAGCTGGCTCAGTCCCAAAAAATTCTATTTGTAAATCTTCCTTGTAAGAAGCTACACTTGATCGAGGCTCCCTCAGAGCTCAATAAATGTACATCGCGCGGAATTCAAAACGCAAATCCTTGCCTTTTTGGCCCTTGAGTGTGAGTCGGCTATGAAAACATTCTCTTACCATGGTACTTCGGTCGTGGAGCTTTTTCGTCCTTTCGTTCAAACCGTATCAACGTAGACGGAAGTGGATCGCAGTTTTTGACGAAATATCAACTCATCAGTCTACCAGACGTATCGGCGGTATCACCATTCGCTAAATAACTTTCCTCGAACCGTGCCTAAGAACCCCCAGAGAGCTACATTCACCATAACAAATGATGTGGACGATTCTTGGAAAAATCGTGTAAAAGTAACCCGTCCGAAAACGAAGAACTGATTGATACTGAAGTTAGATAAAAACTGTGCCACCGTCCCACCCTCTTTACGAAGTCGGTATACATCACAACCTATACGTAACTCGTTCAAGATAATAATGACGATTATTGATGTAGTACGTTCACATTGTGAAACCCTTAATCGCAACCAAAAATAGAAATTCTCCTTATCTCGACTCATTATACACAAAAATTGTACCTTATTTTTTCGAATTGCTGCAACCCAACCCAGTGAAACCGTGAATAATCACACATGCATCACAACTTGCACATTTGGCAATATGAAATGTCTCCAAACTAGGATCACAAGTTCTTAGAAGGATACCTAGGGTGCGAGAGAGAGCGAGAAGAAATTACTTCCATCCGTATGTGTAGATCGTATGTGTAGATCGGAGGAAACGAGCTAATGTAATTTTTAAGTACATAGAGATCTGTCTCCTGTGAATATTCAATCCGCAACGCAACCGAATCTCGTCCGGGTTTGTGTGCGTGTCTTTCTCTCGTCAACTCTTACAATATAATGCATTTTCACTCACCGGTACTGAGCGATTTTGCTGCAACATTAACTGGATATGAAGTGGTTGTCGAGCTATAGAGAACAGGGTTGCATTTCGTCGTCACGTTCCGGTGCATGTTTTCGTCCGTTTTTCGTTCGCGACTAGGGAGAAAAAAAGTGGGAGGGTAAAAAAGAAAAAAATAATAAGTATACCATATGTTGAATTTTACATCAACGACAGGAAGTGTGAGAATACAGAAAACCTCCGTACTGCATTTCTATTCTCCGCGTTATATAACGTGAGCTCCTATTCTACGAACAACATTTTTCGCAATAAAATACCTTGTGTTCAAGAGCCGTTTCTATGGCAAAAATTGAACTCTACGGTCCGGAAATCGCTTCGTTTGTCTCCTTCGGTCGGGTTTTGTCGATCTATTCTCACGCGTTCGCGCGACGATATCAACAACCTGATAAGGTAAACCTTTGATGCGCTTTATACGTACACAATCTGTCGTCATAAAGTTGTAACTGGTTTCCTTATCAGTGACTGTTCGAAAACACCTCGACCGAAACATCGCGCGAGTTCCAAATTCACTCAATTCGGTCTTGTGACGTAGGTACCTGAAAGTATTATACTACCCTGATCCGAGTGACACCTGTTTTGACAATTAGTTTCAATTAGACGGCTCGACTGAGACCCTTTTGTATTCTGTGGGAACGGTCGTGCGACTGCGGTATCGATAAAGAAGGATAGCGCCGAAAAAGGCTCGCAGATAACGAATTTTTGCGGGACGAGTCTTGTTAAAAATTCGAGCCGTATAACTTCCAAAAAAACTTCTCTCTCCAAGTACCCTCACAAAACTACACTTCGTCCATCTGGGATCGTTTAATTATTTCCTTTCTCTCGTCGGAAAGCGCACGGTGCGTAACGGAAATTGAAAATTGGTTGGTTAGATCGAGCCTGCGAAATGGGTTAATCGTGTTCTCTAGTTCACGCACTTTACGAAAGGGTTACTCGGTACCTGTTTCATCTATGCGACTCCGGCCGTTACCGGTAATCGATTTCGGGTAGGGCTCTATAATGCTGCGTGAAAACTTTAGAAAATATTCCAGATCTTACACACAGCGGATCATCATTGTCACCTCTAAAGCGCGTTTATTCATTCATTCACTTTTGGACAAGGTTTTTTAAAGGAACGTCATTCGTGTAAATTATTCATAAATGAGGGCTATTAAAAGTAGTCTAAATTTATACCTATGTAGTGTAATTCATTTTTTCTGCCATTATCGAATGCTCGATTTCAAGGACCTTTACAATAAGAGTTTAATTTATTACTTATGTCTATAGATCTACAATATATCATCGACATTATTTACATATCATACCGATGTCAGTAACTTACTTGTAAGTGAATATGTGGTGCCTACTGTCGTGTACGTGTAGTTGCTGCGGCTGCTGCTCGACTTCTTATGAATACGAGCGTCTATAAACTTTAAGTGATGCGGGTTGATATTTTAATGACGATATCTATCTGTCTCACAACCAACCAATTGAGATCATCTTTATGCGAGGGTACCTTACGTCACCGAAGAATGATAATTATTATACTGTCTTTTCGAAGCGATCGTGCCGCCGGTACCTTTTTTTTCCGTTTGAGTTTTTATCGCTTCATCCCTCCATTGTAACATGGTTAGATGTCGCTTTAGTAAGTCGGCCGACTCGTATCAAAATATTTCCATGTCTTGGTGAAGACGGAATCGAAAGTATTCGTCGTGTTTCGAATGCACATTCATTCGATCGAAAATTGACGACGAATCCTATTTTCGCACCAATTCCTATTGATCTCGACAGCTAGACAGAAGCTTGCAGAAATACCGCGTTTTTCGATGGTTTTTTTTTTGAGAATGCATGTTTGAAAACCAAATAGGACGTCATCTTCGCAGAACTTTCCAGGATTAGGCGCATGTGACTTTGAAAGGGCTCGATGGAGTTTGAAAATGAAGCATCTTATAATTATAGGTCTTTGCACTTTTATCTTATCGCGAGTCCAACAACTCAAATGAACTCTTTGTCTATTCTTGAATCGTGATTATTTCAAATTCTCCTCCTTCGATTCTTACTTCAAATTCTTCCATATACCTGAGGTAGGTCATCAAACTCATCTCAGATAACTTATTTCCTCCTCACTCGAATTTTCTGGAACCTGTTCTCTTCTCTTGATTCAAGATTTTCAAAATCCCTCAATTTTTCCAAGTTTTTGGAATAAGTCGACCATTTCTGCCTTCTATTCTTGGTCGAAATCTTTCCGAGTCCTTCGATAAGGACACTTTTTGATGAAGTCATCTCGTCTCCCGGATTAGCCATCTTCCACCTCGCCCTTCTCAAAGTCCTGTCGATGATGTCGGGCTCGAACTCGCCTTGCCAAAGTTGGACACTTCTCTAGATCAGCTAACTTCCCTTTCAGTAGTTTTGTGGTGAGATTTTCTCAAGTGCTCCAGATGACGTTACTCTCTCTACCATGAGCAGCCTGAAGAGGGCCAATCATATAACTCCATTTATTGAAACAGTTTTCAAGTGTACTTTTCTACTTTATTAATTTGTTACTTTTACAATTCTTCCCCTTCCCCTCCCCCCTCGAAAAATTCCTGGGTACGTCTTCGGTACAAACCAGTTAAACGACAAGTCAACAATCCATAAAATAAGGTCTATCGCATAGGTACAAGAGATCCCTTCCTCCGAACTATGACGACATTATGTAATATAGGATAGAGTCATCAGCATTTGGAAATTCTCCCCCCTCCTCCTCCTCCTCCTCCTCCTCCTCAAAAAATTCCTAGGTACGCCTTCGATAAAAGACAGTCAAACGACAAACAATCCACAAAATAAGGTCTATCGCACAGATACAAGAGATCTCTTTCTCCAAACTTTGACATTATGTGATACGGGTTTGAGTCATCAGCATTTGGAAACCCCCTCCCTCTCCCAATTAATTCCTGGGCACACCTTCGGTAAGAGCCGGTCAAACGACAAGCAAACGATCCACAAAATAAGGCCTATCGCACAGGTACAAGAGATCCCTTCCTCCGAACTATGACGACATTATGTAATATGGGATTGAGTCATCAGTATTTGGAAATCCCCTCCCTTCCCCTCAAGAAATTTCTGGGTACGCCTTCGGTAAAAGCCAGTCAAACGACAAGTAAACAATCCACAAAATAAGGTCTATCGCACAGGTACAAGAGATCCCTTCCTCCAAACTTTGACATTATGTAATACGGGTTTGAGTCATCAGCATTTGGAAACCCCCCTCCCTCTCCCAATTAATTCTTGGGCACGCCTTCGGTAAAAGCCGGTTAAACGACAAGCAAACGATCCACAAAATAAGGCCTATCGCACATGTACCAGAGATCTCTTCCTCCAAACTGTTGACTTGGCGCTTGACCGGCTTCTACAGAACTCGGCTCATTTCTCCTCTCACATTATTTATGACTCGTAGCGTGAAGTGCACTTCATCTCGCATTAATTGAATTTGGTGTGATACTGGAAATTTGCACGATTTGAAAATTCGTAGCTTTCTTCCTAGACTTGTCTACGAGGATCCCGCTAGGTAATGTAATCATAATTTGGGCCCTAAAATCTATGTATCTGACTGGAGGATCAAACCTAAATATTCTCTCCTCATTCCTTCTGCCTTCAAGCGAATTTCGGAAATTGAATTTAAAAAGTTGGACGATAGAATCCAACTACCGACATACCGCGCTTTCAAGCCATACTCTTAACGTTTTCAAGCGATGTGTTACAAAATTCCGTACATCGGTTTATTTCAGCGCTAGTGGCCGAGCGGTCCCAAGTCCTGCAGGTAATGCGCAACAAAATCCAATGCATTGATTTTGAAAATTTTTGAAACCTTTCTCATAACGGCAATGTCTTGTGAACAGATCCGCTCCAATAACCCATGTTTTGCATGTTGTGACACATTCAAGAGTATTGGACGACTTGTAAAGAGCAGTGCGAGCAGATGGAAGTTGGATTCTGTCGTCTTCCTAACTTCTTGAATTTACTTACCATGATTCATTTGACGAGGAGAGAATAATTGGGTTTAGACACAGATTTTAGGGCCTAATTTACGATTACATGACCAAGCGGAATCCTTGTGAAAAAGTCTGCGGGAAGAAAGCAACAGATTTCCAAGTGATATTTTTGAAGCGGATCAGTTTGAGAGAAATTTCCGCTATCTGAAATTTGAAATACATCGATTTTCTGCACCAAGGGGCGAAAGGTCGCCAACGAGTGTGGTCTAAACCTTCTTTCTAGCGGAATAGAAAATTATTCTCGCCCAAATGTTTCTTACTTCAACTCATCCAAACCGATTTTCGCCGGTTGCGGAATTTCCGTTAAGTTTACGAGCTTGTACCTCCAACGACGCGGAGTAATGACCACCGGTAAGACACTACGTATAACGGGACTCCACACTACAAAGGATTAAGTCATCAGTCGATCGATGTACATGTATTCAGAATCCCCGGTTTTTAGCTTAGAAGCCACCGGCCAGAGCCCGCTAGCTACCGAAATGCGTCGGTGTCCGACTTTCTTTAATCGAGTCTAACCTAACGGAATAGAATTCGAATAGAGACTGAAATACGGCCCATATTATCAAATGAATTCGACAAGCCCAGCGAGGAATGACGTCATGGAAGTACAGGAAAATGTTGCAAATTCAATCATCAGATTCCTGTACAACATCATGAAGTCCCAGTATAGAAACGAGTTTCACCCACGCGGCACTTCGGTGTCTTTTTGCACTACGAAGAAATTAACTCAGTACACCATGGCCGATATTCCTTCACATTCATATTTCTACCAATTCTACAGGCTCTTTTTCCACTTCAGTAAAACTATTTCGAGAGAACAGGAATTTTAGCTTGAAGTTGAGGTGTTCCGACGTTTCGTTTCATCCATATTTGGCACTCGAGAGCTGATCACTGCGGCCTTATTAAATATAAAAATTTCAAGGCCATACTATTTTAATCTAACCTATTCTTTACCATTTCTTGTTTACTTTATCAAATGGTATCCTGTGGCCAAAGAAAAGATCCGTACACGACTTGATTGGACCACCCAGTATTCTGACACGTGCATTATACCGCGTACTTTATCTAATCCCTGATCTAAGTTTCCTAATTACATCCCTTACAAATCACTCTTTTGACGCTGTTTCTCATTATAATCAAAAAGCTTGAAAGAGAGGCCGCGTACATCAAGCACAACTTCGACACATTATGTTCACGCAACGACCAGAGTATAACCAGTTCTCGAAATCGTAATTGAAACCATCAATGAGTTCAAATACGAACGTAATACAGTGAGTACGTGAGGCTGCGAGGCAATTGTTAATTGAACGATCTTCTAGTTATTTAGTACCATAACATAGATGCTCATTAAGTACGTATGCTGTGCGTGCAGTGCATGTGCGTTGATAACCACATGTTTCAAAGCGTCGAGAGTGTAGTCAACAGATTGAGCGGGGATGGTGTCATAACATTTCCTGAAGCGATACATCTTATGTACGTCGAAAGTCGAGTACATCAATCATTTTTAATTCATCGGGTAAACGCTAAGCGTAAGAAATTGTCATTTCTTGATGGATGACTACTACACTATTACAAATATCTGCAAAAATGCAGACCGACTTTGGGCTCTGAGATTTCTTCTTATCAGCCTCTCTAAACATCAGATGAAGAATCTACGCTCGTAATCTCTAGTACATATCTCTAGCCAAATTTTTTCTTTTGTAGGTGCGTACTCTTCTTTATCGCCATTAAATCGCAGTCTAGTCTTTTATTTTTAATTTCCGTCGTAATTTATTTGTTTTTTCGATCTTTGGGGAAATTTTTCATGCATTGTAGGAGTATTATTACGTATCATCGTCGTTTTCGACGACCTATATTTTTATTTTTACGAGCTCGGTTTTCACCGAAGAGAGAGAAAACGAATAGCGTACGGCGGGTCAAATAGCTGATTTTTAACAATAATAATTTCCCGTCGCGTCTTATCGCGTCAGTAATTTAGTGTCGGGGTAACAAAGAAGAGAGAACACACTACTGCGCTTATACTCCGTTGAACGGAAGAACTTGAAGAATTCGTTTTTGGCAACGAATGAAATTTACCTATTGTGAGTTGTATAACAATGGTGTAAGGAATACAGTACCCAGAAGGAATAATTCGATGAACTATAAAACGACCCTCCTCTTCTTCTGCATTCGGAATAGGGGTGCATTTTTATTGTACCGTATTCGGTTTTGAAAAGACCGTCCGACCTGTAAAGAAGCATGCGCTGTAAAATGACAAGGATAATTTTGAATGGTAAATTCGTATGAAAATAGGCATAGACTTCCAGTTACGCGTGCATAGAAATTGAGATTCACCTTCCTATAGGCTCAACGATTGATGTACGACTGTGTCGGATGGTCCTATGACTTTTCGAAGCCTACACTCATAACTTTCGTTCGTGATAGGCGTATAAAACGGTACTGCGCGAAATTTACAACCGAATTAAACCGAATGTATACAGTATAGATATATATACGGATGGCCAGGGAATTTTCACGCGTTTTAATGAATTTTCATCGCCACGCCCGCTCCTCGTTCATTCGAAATCTAAAATAAAATAAATGAACCGGAATGTAACGTAGGACGATTATAAGGGACGTGAAACTGAAAGAAGGAAAAAGACATAGCTCAAATATGAAAGACTTCTAATGACTACAACTTGTTGAATCGATGTGCACAAAAGGTGAGCAGAACGTCCCCGCGTCCACGCGTCTAACTTCGACTGCGAAGTGAAATTAAACAAATGGTTGCCAGCTGCACTCGTTAAGAACTTCGGGAAAGTAATTCCCAACTGTAGGATTCTACCCTATTTTGCCTGTGACGTCACAAGGGATGTACAAAGAGTTTTTAAATCTTTGAGAAGGAAATCCTAAATTGTCGGAAAGAGAATTAGTGTCTTCGGATTTGAGTTGAAAGGCCTTGTAATTCTTGCACAAATTTTTTATCATCATATTCGTATTTGGGAGAAATCGGATGTATTTTGTAAAACCAGTGAGGGTTGGTTGAAAGTTGAAAGTGAAATAAAAGATACGGTATGTATCATTGAGCGATTATAGAAGATGTGTAGCTGTAAATTATGAAGCAGTAGACCCATAGCTCGAATTTCGAAAACCTTGAATAATTGGAAATTTCTCTGCTGCTGATCTGAAAGTGACGGTCATAGCCAGGATTTGGAAGAGTTTCTCGTTCATCAATGAGTGGAGGTGAAAATTGTGATCGACGGGAGTGTTAAGTGAGAGGGCGATTAATCTCTAGTTCCTTTTCGATCCACACTTTACAGCATTCTTATTTATGAATCGCGTAGCTGATGAGGTTGAAATTGGCTGATCATAGGCAAAAGCACCCATATTTGTGATCGACAGTATACGATAGAAGCGTTACTAGTGCTGCGATAGTGCTAGAGACCTGGGAGGGGATGGAGGGGAGTACTTGAATTCGAACTCTTGAGTTACCTAAGGAGGAGGATGTAGAAAAACGCGCAGGGTTGGGTGATGATTCAACAGAAAATCTGTTCCATTTTTCGATTCGCCGAGCAACGTTATTCGCCAAAAACTAACCTACCCTACTCGGTGTATTCGAGGATTGCAATTTCCCGCAAGGTTTTCCCTAATTTGATTAGATCGCTAAAAAAATTCATCATATGCTATGAACAGGACCCAATCAACTCTTAGGAACTCGTTCTCGCGATAGGAGGGTGGGGGGGGGACTTTTTGGAAATTCCAGCGTCCCATCGTTCACCATCCGACAAGAACTGGTCCACTCTGAGAGAGGAGTTGGACTTGAGAAAAATTTCGTTTTTCGAGCTCTACACAAGAGAAGAGGTGGTTGCAAACATTTCAACCGTGAAAAGTTGAGGACTTGAAGAAGCTACGGTTTTGTCAGAATAATTGAACAAGCAAGGCGGGCATTTTATTCTCCTTTCCCATGAACTGAACTGGTTCAAGAAATAAGTGAAAGCTGTCCTCTTACTATCTACCGAAAATTGACGAAGTTTGGGCAAAGGTTGAGGCGTCGATATCGAAATTATTTTCAATTTACGTACCTGTACCCTTTTATGCATTAGTTGGAGAATTTTTATGAGGGGAGGGAGAGGGGCAAGAAAAAATGACAGAAAATTCCGACTTTCGACTTTCGAGACACATGAGATAGGAGGTGGACTTGGAAAAATTTCGGCTTCTGAGCTACTACATTGGTAGAGTTTAAAAGTAGGAGGTTGAGAATTTTCTCAGGAACAACTCCTTCATTAAGATAGGTCAGTTCTGAGATATATTTTTTTAATTTGTTTATTCTCTTATTTATATATTTTTTTTTATTAATTCTTATTTTTATCTGATTTTTGTTTTTTTATTCATTATTCTATTTTACTCATTTTTATTTTATTACTTTTTTTTTAATTAAAAATTTTTTCTATCAAAATTTTTTTATTAAAATTTTCTTTTTTATTCGAAATTTGTTTTATTCATAATTTTTTTCTTTATAATTTTTCTAATTTTTCAAGTTGGTTTTTACCGGACGGCGCAGTGCTTGAGAACAGGTTCCCTGTTGAAATTCTATATTGTATCAGACGAGAGGGAACTTGGAAAATTTCGACTATTGAGGTAAGGTGAGAACTATTGAGAGGGGGGGGGGGAGAGGACGTCGAGAAAAGTCCAGCCGGCAAAGTTTTTAGGGTCCGAAAATTTTTCAAGTAGCTCAGAGGTCGGCGTGGCTCCTTCAGTTATCTAGATATGCAATACTTCATTCTACAATTGTGTTAGCCCCTTCAATTAGCCAGATATGCAACGCTTCAAGCACCATAATACTTGGAATCCTCTTCTTAAGCCCACATTTCCTGCCTTCTCTCGTTCAACTCTGTTTAAGAACTTGTGTTTCTAAGTCTACTTCCGATTATGTACAGCTCAAAAGTTGACATCTTCCCAAGTCGCCTTTCTGTCATCAATAGCGAGAGTCGAAATTCTTTGAAACCTTAATTCTTCGATAAGAAATTCTCGGGACTCCAATTTTAAACTCAATTTTCAACATCGAAACCAAAGCTGTCGTTTTTGAAAATTTTGGCGCTCGTCATCCGGTAAGAATTGATCTACCCTAATAAAGAAAGGAGTTGGACCTGGGAAAATTTCGAATATCGAGCTTCATATAACAGAATGGGTGACTCGAAATTCAAACTAGGTAAAACAAGGGTAAAACTGACCAACTTTCGACTTTTGAGCTATGTATTTGATAGGAGGAAAACTTGAAAGAAAGTCGAAATTTTCCCAAGGCTTTTCCTGTCATACATGAATCGGTGTTCGAAATTTCTCCCAAGTCCAACTTCATTGGTGGTTGAGTTTTTCAGGACTCTTTAGTTTGAATTCAATTCTCAATATCAAAACTAATTCGCCCAGAAGCCATCGTTTCTTTTCTCCTCTCTCTTCCACTTTGATATTTTCGGTGGGATTCAAACCATATTAAGTATTGATTCTAGGGTAAGGGAAGGGTTGAGAGAATTATGATTCTGGAGTTACATATTTGACAGGAAGGGGATTGAAAAACAATATGTTGATTCCGAGCTATTGATGGCAGGAGCGGTGGGGACTTTGAAAATTTCAACCATCAGAAGAGTGAAATAATTGACTTTTTCAAATCCTTCTCCTCAAGTAAATAGCTCGGTGATCAACAATTCCCCAAGTCTGCAAATCCGCCCTCCTTACACATATGGCTGGATCGTCGGAATTTTTCGAGGAGCCCCGCTACTGGATCAAATAGCTCGATGGTCGAATGATCAGAATCCAAGGCCCTAGAACAGGTTCAGAGCAGCTACACTTTGGAACGATAATTTGCTGAGTGAACGGCAGACTTTTCTTCCCATGTGTCTTCCTCTCAAACAGTGACCTTCGACCTCTTAAGGAGAAATTTTTGCAAACCCCACCAGATCGTCATATCTCTCACCTTGATGGCACGAATCTTCTTCCTCACGAAAAAACCCTAATACTCTCTACTTAGAATCTCTCCTCATGCCAAACTCATAAAAAAGATGCGCGTGCGCGTACATTAAATTCATCCGTACAACTTTTACATGTTTGGGTCTATCCGATTTTCAAATACTCGAAACAGGATTATTCATGACGAATGTATACTGCAGTTGTTTAATCCTCGAACAACAAACATTGACAAGCATTATTTTTTTTTTTGATCACGTGTGCTTAAGCAAATATTGTGTCCATATTATACCGGTGCAGAGCTGCAGCATTATATCGAATTTGCATACATTTGTTTTGTATTTTTCTGTCCATATCATCGGCAGTACGTCATTGAAGCGCACAAAGTAAACAATATCGGAATAAAACTTTCCTTCTTTTCTTGTACTTATTCGCCCAAGGTATTTGATGTGTATAGAGGGTAGTGTGGATTAACGATACCTTTTCTGCTTTAGTATCTCTCGTCTAGCTATATCCGGGAATTATCGAATTCTTTTTTTCGAGTTCCAAATCGTTTGTATTAAATTTCAACGCATAACCCATAGAGGACGAGGACGGTCTCCGGTTGTCAGAAATTTATATTCGTACGTTCGAAATACAGCGTATAGGCCTCGGTAATGATCGTATAAATAAACATACAAATGCAAAATCAACATTGACATTGACAAAGGGGATAATTTTCATTTCTTTCTAAACGAGATACACGTATCAGGACCTAGGTTTGAATTTAATTACAAAAAAAAAAAAAAGAAACTGGCTAAGAGTTTTCCTACATAGTATGCATACTCTAAAGTCTGCCATTAACTTATTTGTAGTAGACAAGGACGAAAAGTTCGAAGGTCACGCAATAATGCGGGCTGCTCTAGCGATATTATTTCAGCTCACATATAGACCAGAAATTTGCGAGTCGTATAAAATCTACGACTGTCCATTGAATCAAACCGCGTGAATTAATGACTCCATGAAAAAAAAACCAATGATTTTCATAATCTCGGGAGGGAGGCTCAGCTTTGATATACTAGTTTAGAAATACAAAGTATGCGATACAATCGCAGAGTAAATTTGGCCCGTATTAATGAAATTTACGATTATTTAATGAATTGTTCTTCTACTTCCTTAATGCGTATTTTCGTTCAGTTTTTTTCGGGCGGCTTAATCTTTAATAGAATCTTCTCGCGCAGCTGGAGATGAGAGGTCGTTCAAAGTATATTTGCGCACGTGAATTCTATTTTTCGTTTCTACATAGGCCCATTCCCCCAGGATGGAAATTCGAAGGTCAAATGTTCAACACAAATTCTCTCCTGGATGTGGCCCCGTCCCGTGTCTCATCGAAACTTGATTAAAAGGGTAGACCTTAAAATCCCTCATCTCGGATGCAAACAAGTGTATTCACGAACGACGAAAGGAAGTTGCACACAACTGGTTAATGAGCCTAGCAGACACCGCTCTTTTCATTGATTTTGCAATGTTGACCTTTGAATGAAGACTGCAGGTATTTTTTGAATTTTTGACATCCGCTCCGCGAGAGGAAATTTCCTCGTCCCCATACGAGCGCTTCACGCACTTCAACGAGAGATGTTTGTGGGAGTGCAAAGAAAAAATTGAAAAAAGAGCACTTCCTTCTTCGCCTTATTTACCTAATACCTATTCAAGTTGTCGAGGGTATTTTATATTCTGTTATTCCGTTTCCCAGCGTTGCGTCCGTGGTACACGACATAACTACGACAAGATGGAAATCGAGGTCGTAGCCCAAAAATGCGAAGGGTAGGAACCTCTCTATCTTTACAATAGGTGTGCATACATGAGATTATTTCTCGTATAAGAAATTCTTTTCTATTCTTAGAATATATCCTTTTTTTTTCTTTTTTTTTTAATTTCCTTTCTAGTTAGCTCGCTTCTCTCGTTTATCCGTTGTTGGTTTTAATATCCTCTGTACACGTAAAGATCTGTATATAGTTACGGTATCTTTGTGTTGATAGATGATTGTGTTCATGCAGGTATACGCACGCAGACTACTACAGTCTTATATACCTAACCTTTAAAAAAGGGACGATATTTTAAACATTTTTAAGGTGCCGATTGAACTTCGCCACCCTTATAATATGGGAGATTCAAACGAGTATGATAAAATTTAATTTGTGCGTTTGTAATTTTCTCGTAGTTTCGTTTATTTTTCCCATGGAATTGAAAAGAACCAGGATTTCCAGTTTCCTATCAATTTTCGTCGCTTTTAACGGAGAAAAGGAAGGATACGAAGTACAGTGTGAGAACGCTCCCTAAACATGACCTCCATACTGTCACAATTCAGGTCATCGGACGATAGTATTCAATCTTTTCTAAATTGATTCTATAAATCTAACGGATTATTATTATAGAAAGTGGAAAAGGTAAACACCTCGAGATCGCATCAATGAAAAGCGTACCGTTGATGAATATTCACTCTCCTCAAGAAGCATGGGAAAGGCAATATTGTGCAAACTTCCTTCGTGGGTCCTTTCAGCCGAACGCCATTCCACGACCTAGTTTCTAATCCAAATCACTTCGTCTGACTCCATGTTATAAAATAGAGCGCACGTGGGAAAATAGTGTGTTAGTAGTAAGTAGTTATTAAGTCCCGACATCTACGGATTTCGTTCAGCCCAAATGTAGGTAACCAAAATAATATGAAAAATATCCAGTCTCCTTTTTTTTTTTTCTTACTTTCGTTTTTATTTCTCTTTATTGTGCTCTTCGCATTTATTACACAACTTTTTTTTCTCTCTCTTTTCCTACCCGACAAACTCGAAAAATGCGGGTCGGAATTATTTTCTTCAGGTAAGTATTCAAGGTTAGATCTGATATTAGTAAGAAGTCTCCGCATGGTTGTAAAGTTGGAAATCGTCGGGGAGATCGTCTTACGACTTCGTGTCGCAAACCTCGCAGCCGAAATGTGTTGATTGTCTCTTGTGAGAAGGTTCGAAAATTAGTTGTTTATCGCTTCCCTTTGGCGCTATGTTACTGCGCTGCAGATGAAAGAAGAAATTAAAATGCTGTCCTCGCGAGCGTTTGAAGCTCGAAATATCCTCGTAAGTAGTCCGATATCACATTAATGTGTACGGGTTCTTTCACTCAAACCGGTGAATTCGTCACACAAATTCAGGAAGCGTGCGTCGACTGTCTACCGTTGATGGTACAACTCACTTTACTTTTCTCGCCCACCCTTCAATCATCTCAACCCATTCATTAAATCTTAGAGATGACGCTTACTCGACTATCATTATCCGCTGTTTTTTTTCTCTCTCTCTCTCTCGCGCACGGCAAAAATCATTGTGCGGGCCAGGAAGCAGGGGAGAAAATTCTAATCATTTGCAGCCAGAAGAGTGCACGTCACGTATGCATCGACGTGTGTACTCGCATAAACGATTGTATTTTGTGATGGAAAACTTACTTCGGCTGGAGAGTGCCAGTTAAATTCGGACTCATTTTGTGTGAAGTGTGATGTACCCAAGGTTAACCGGTCTACAACGGAAATTATACGGGGCGCGCGATGTCTGGCTTTGTTGTACCGTTTGGTAGTTTAGTTTAAAATTCGAGTAACTCTTTACGTTTAATTTCCACTTAATTTGTACGGTACCGGTATAGTATTCGTTAATTGGTATGCCACCGATGCTCGTTATATGTGGACCGCAATATTTTTAGCCGCTTTGAAATGCGGGGCAAGGGGGAGAAAGGTGAGCAATAAGTTCTTCGCCAATACCCAATAATTTGAAGCTTTCATTACTCGTATTATATATTATGCAAAAAATAATCACGTCTCGAGTGATGATTTTGTACTCCCAGCTGCTGATGCGACGCGTGCTCGAATAGTTATTTCGATAAACCAAAGATCGGCGAGGGTGTGTAAAGGCGCTCGTTCACGAGCAATTAGAAACAAATGCTTCGTAATGGAGGAGAAGTGTAGAAAACATTGAGTTATGGAGTCACGCGCCTGAGATGGCCTTGGAGCTGTCATCGAAACAACAGCTTTCTTTACGACGCAAAACGTAGTGCCTACTAATTATCAATCGGGGATGTTTTGATGTTTTTGAGGATGACGCAATCGCAACATGTTGTTGGGAATTTTGAAAAATCCTTGGAAGAGAAGAAAATAACCAATTTTTTCATCAGATTCTATGTAGACAGAAAAGAAGAGAGAATGAGGAAAGTTGACCCATTAACTCTAGAGCTAGGAGCGGCACGACTAGTAACAAGGGAAGATCTCCCTCAAATCGATTGAAATCCATTTTTGTGAGAATATAATTAGTAGGGCATTTTAGACTCAAAATTTTGTTTATAACTTCGTCCCCAACGCATTTCGGAAACGTTTGAATTTCCATTAGTCGATCACGACGCCATTTTAAACATCGCAGCTTTGCCCTCGGCCCGGAATATTGGTCAGAAGGACATAAGATAATTTAATCATCGCTTGAAAGTAGGAAGATGTCGATTTTGTCAATTGCTGTGCCTTCGGCGGATGACCGTCCCAAGTGTCAACAAGTTGAGGCAATGCTTCGCAACTGATACATCTAGCTTCAGCTCTTAGCTCAAAGAAGTATGAAGAATATGACTGATTTACGAGTCAACCTTGGACTGTTTCTACGGAAAAATCAGCTTTTGGTCTGAGCTCACAACTCCAATGAACGTCCAATAAATCAGTGCAGCATTGCATTCTTCCTTGAATGCAGGTCTAAAAGACGTAAGATTACTCAGTCAATGTTAGTTTAGTAGGAAGATTGGTCTTGTCGATTGCAGCACTCCTAGCGGACAACCAGCCACTACATCAACTTGTTGAAGTAGGCTATAACAACTGAAACCTTTAGCTTCAGCTTTTAGCTCAAACTTACGACTTGGCTCTGATATTATGAAAATTTCAACGTAATCTTTGGCTTTTGGATATTTTTATGGAAAACTGGACTTTTGACTTGAGCTTACGACCCTAGTGAACGTCTATCAAACGGGCGCAGCGTTGCCCTCCACCCTGAATATTGGGCTAGAAGAAGATAAGATTACTCAATCGGCGTTAAAATAGGAAAATTGGCGGTTTGGTCGATTGCAGCGCCCCTAATGGATGACTAGCCCAAATATCAACTTGTTGAAGCAGGTCATTACAGCTGGAACATTGCCTCAGTTTATAGCTTGAACTTGCCTCAGTTTATAGCTTGAACTCACGACTTTGTAAGGGAACGATATGAGGGTTATCAGAGCATAGCAGCCAAAAAAATCAGCTCTGGCTTTTAAATCAAACTTGTGACTTTGAAAATTCAGCTTTTGGATTCCGGAATTTAATCAGCTTTTGGTTTTGGCTCAATTTGGCTGGCTTATATTGACTGGAGATAAGTAATAAGAGCACAAAGGAAACAAACAGCAGAATAGGGGCTTTATTGTACGAATTGATGCGAGATTGCAAGTTACGGCTATCCGGTTTTTTGTATTTAGTTACTTCTTTTCTTTTTAGAAGTATCGCCTTTTTTTTTTTTTTTCGGCTTTATTGTACTTAAAGAAAATATCTATTCTCAAGTTTTTGTTCATCTTTGTTAAGAGACTGCACTGCAGGCCACAGGCTTCCGTGCTGAAAGGCTGACCTTCAAATGTGGAAAAATCAGCTGTGGCATTTAGCTCAAACTTGTGACTTTGAAAATTTGGCTTTTAGATTCCGGAAAAATTTAGTCAGCTTTTGGCTCAATTTGGCTGGCTTATACAGTATTTACATTGGCTGCAGATGAGTAATAAGAGCACAAAGTAAACAAACAAGAGAAAAGGGGCTCTATTATACTTGTGGAAAAAAGTCTATTCTTGAGTTTTTGTCCATCTTTGTTGGAAGACTGCACTACAGGCCACACGCTTCCATGCTGAACGACTGAACTGCAAATGACCAAACTATGATGTGCAAATTATAGGTAGCGCTAGTGTGCAGGTGCTAATCATATGTCTTTCCTTATCACTCACCAATTTATAATACCACATTGATCCACTTTTCCTTATCAATCATCAATTTCAAGTCATTTTACAAAGTTTGTTTACCTACACACTAGCGCTTCCTATAATTTGTACACTCCGAATCTCCAATGCTATTAGTTCAAACCCTGGAGCAGTGAAGACTGCAGTTCTTATTTTCAAATTTCAAAGATTGATCAATAATTCAATTAATTGTGACCTGTTGCAAGATGAGGGCTATCAGCATCAAATACCTGTTCCAGGGAAAGGGTAGCAGTGCCTCCAGATATTTTCAAAAATCCGTAT
Source organism: Aspidiotus destructor (assembly GCA_035079395.1). NCBI lineage: Eukaryota > Metazoa > Arthropoda > Insecta > Hemiptera > Diaspididae > Aspidiotus > Aspidiotus destructor. The sequence continues at coordinate 21,249,327 of JAVHKZ010000015.1, read as the reverse complement.
TCATCTTTTTTTGTAAGACCTGAAAATAGATTTTGACGGATTTCGACTAATATTTATCAATACTGATCAGGAGAAAGGTATCTCTCATAGAGGTAACTGAGGTACTTTTCCCTTGATCGACTCGATTTTTACGGAAGACTGCAGTATCAGCTCATAACGACCAGGAGAAAAGTATCTCTCAAATAAGTGTCTAAAGTACTTTTCCCTTGAGCGCAAGCAATTTGTATTTTACGCAAAATCCTTACTTTTGATGATCAAATTCCATAGATCTGGCAGCACTAGAGGGTAGCAATAAAACTTCGTTTTCGCTCTCCAGGGAGATTTGCGTTCTGCTTCTAGTTGCCCGTATCTTGGAACAGGTATTAATAAATCATATAATCTCGATTTTCATGTTGAGCATATAGAATTCTTCTTAATCTTAGTCCTCTTCTTGATCTATAACTGGTAAAATCTACACTTCTAATTTTCTGGAGGAGTCAATGCTGAGAATTTTTCAAGTCCTCATCTTGATCTAGTCCTGAAGTACAGAACTTTTTCCCAATCTCTCTCTTCTTGAATTTTTTGGACGTTTCCCTTACTTATATCGCTGACATATTTGAATTCTCTTTCGGATACAAATAGCTTACGAAACGAAATTTTCATGACTCTCGACAGTAGGTAAGAGCCCCTGCCTCTCTCGAAAGGCTGGCGGACAGCGGATGGTTCCACCAGAACAGTTTCTTCTCTGTTGACCAAAGTGAGCATTTTATAAAGTCGCATGGTGAAAGCTCCAGCTGTAAAACTGGCCCTTGTTGTTTAAAATATTTGGTTGAAGGATAATCGAAGTCCATGATGACAGTCTCTAGTGTACACAATCATATATACTGGCGTAAGACAGGCCTAATTTGACGGTCAGTTTTATACGGGGGGGGGGGGGGGAGTTTTCACCATGCGACTTATTTAGCGCGCGATTTTCGAAGGAATCGTCTCGCCAAGATGGAAATCACGGAAACCAAGGCGTAGCCAGCGAAGTGGCGAATAAAAACGACCTGAGTTGCAATTCTTTCCTTAGAACGTATTCCGTTCCGACCTCATGGTCGTAAAACGGCTACAATGGAGATATTTGGGACAGTCTCGACCCTATTCGTTACGGTTGCCACTTGAAGAAAGTAGATTCGCATTCACCTTGCTCTCGTAATACATCGTCAATGTTTGTTTACCTGACACGGCAACTGTCACAATTCGAAAAAATGAAATCCACTTACTCGAGTACAATTTCTAAAATTCTAACGTGAATACGATAGAGAAGTCTTCATTGAATATACAGCGAGTGAATCGTCCAAAAACACCAAGTACAAAGTAAAATAAAGATGGTAATTTCTAGTTCAACTTCTTCATGGATGAGAATAGATTGAGTAAGACAATTCCGAAAGAAGGGATCTTTTCGCCAGCACTCGTCAATAGACCGCCATTTTTTCTTTTCAACAAACACCCTCCTAATACAGTAGATAAAAATACTGTCACCGGCAAAACTATGGATAATTTTAATCTCCTATTTATCAACCGTTTTAGACGACATCCATTCCGACCTCATTTCAAGGAGGAGTCAATGGATCATACCTCCACAATCGATTACTCCAAATGTTTCAAAATGTCTTGCGACAATCACTAGACCAGTTTCAGGTGGTTCATTTTCCTAGTTGCGAAATCTTCCATCCGAAAAAAAAAAACTCCAGAGTTTTTCGTATTCTCCAGCCGGTTTGTTTTCAAGCAAATTTATCTCGTCTTTCTCCATTACTTCTCTTTTGATCACGGGATGTCCGATAGGTATATTCATCTTCGACATTAAAACTCTTTAGCGGGATATAATACTAAGAAAGAAATGACCTTGTATGAAATGAATTACACGCGCCACACCGTGCTCGTCTTTAATTAAAAATCGTTCATTCTTCTCATCATTTCTGTTGAAAGATACTTTAGCGTACAAGTAACGCTTTCTAAAGATATTAACGCCGAAATTTAGCCGCGCATAAAAATGTAGACCTATAATTTTATAATTGCGTACCCGGTCCTCGACGGTGATGGACATTCTGGTCCGATAAAAGTGCCAATTTTTCATCCGCGTATGAACGAGAATAAATATCGACCGAAAAAATATTGATGATATAGATAAACCCGGTATAATTTCGGGCGTTACGTGTTGACTGAATTTTTTACATTAGTTACGTGTATTAAATTCGAGATGTTGAAAAGTGAGTTTACTTTCGGCTATATATTAGTCCATCATTAGGATATCGGTATGAGTTCGATAATCGTATATAAAAGCGCATTAACGAGATATATATAGACTGCGACCAGTTACTTTTAATTATATTACGAACATGTGCTTCGTGGTTACAATCCGCAGGTCGTTTTTCTTCTCGCTCTCTACGCTTCTCATCCAATTTTTCCAATTTTGTTTTCTGCTTTCAGGGATTAATAAAACCTACTGATATTGTTAGATTTCGGCGATAGTAACGCGTACGATTTAGACTCCTGTTCGATTATATTTATATTATGTGCTACGAAATGAGTACCGGAGTACAGAAGAATGAACCTCAACAATATGACGGGTTAGAGGACGCTTCCCTCAAACTAGTGTCAACTGCTAGTCTGCCGTCATTCATGACAGCAACGTCGGATTGGACGTGGGACGACCATATCAAACCAGGTAAGAAGATATAAAAACTACAAATATTACTACACAAGTCAGAGGTGAATCGGCGCGGGAGCCAATGTACTTCCTATACAGGCCATATTTACTCTGCTGAGCCTTGGAATTTTTTTCGCTCTAATTCTTTCACATCTCTCTTCATGTTTCCTGACACTTTCTAAGGTGTTGCCTAAATATGAGCCTTCGTCCTAATCCAGAAATCAGCATAAGGCTATTAGCTGTAAACTAGGCTTAAACTAGCCGTAACTGGCAGCTACGATATATTGATACTGGCCTGCAGTATATTTGAGGAGGAAAGGGGGGAGTGTTGGTTAGCGAAAAATTTAGATCACCTCGTCTCGGGACCCAAATCCGAGACCTTTCGCTCTCCAGACGACTGCTCTAACCGCTGAGCTACGACGGCGATGAAATCTTCCGCAAACTCTTCCAAACACTAACAACGAGAACATGTACATTTGGCTATACTAGCTTCACACTATGCTTAATTAAGCTCTACTTTCACACCAGGCCTAGCATATGCCTAGGCAGGCTACGCTATATTTATATTCAAGCTGATGACTCACGAGCTCATGGCCTTACAGATGCGCCTTTATCTGCTATATCGAAAATTATTCTGTCTTAATTGGTAGCTGGACCAAGCAACTGATATTCTTTTATTTGGCTCCGTCAGAACATTCAATATATGTTTAACAGGGAACCTGTTCTATATTGGGGGTAAATCGAAGACAGAAGACTGGCGGCGTTGGGCAGACTTGGGAGTCAGAAAAAAGTAAGGTCTGGCAGAAAGTACGACTTGGAAAAATTTCGACCTCCGAGGGACTTCGACTTCCAAACTTTGGGGAATAGGAGGGAACTCAAAATAAACAAGGTCAACCCTGCACACTCATAGAACAGGTTCCCTGTTTGCTTCAATCAACAACGTACGAACAGCTCAGTCGGTGGACTGCAAATTTTAAGAGGGAACCCGTTTTATCCGAGGGCTTCCCGGAAAAAACGTCCGCCGTCTGGCCGGCAAACCTCACGGGTCGAAAATAATTCAAGTTTCCTCTTATCATTTATGTGACCTGTTCCGAGATAAGGGCAACTAGAAGCAAAACGCAAATCTCCCAGGAGAGCGAAAACGAAGTTTTATTGCTACCCTTCAGTGCTGCCAGATCTATGGATTTTTGGTTATCAAAAGTAAGGATTTTGCGTGAAATACAAATTTCTTGCGCTCAAGGGAGAAGTACCTTAGACACTTACAAGAGAGATACTTTTCTCCTGGTCGTTATGAGATGATATTGCAGTCTTCCGTAAAAATCGAGTCGATCAAGGGTAAAGTAGCTCAGTTACCTCCTCGAAAGATACATTTCTCCTGATCAGTATTGATAAATTAGTCGAAAATACAAATTGCTTGCGCTCAAGGGAAAAGTACCTTAGACACTTACATGAGAGATACTTTTCTCCTGGTCGTTATGAGCTGACACTGCGGTCTTCAGTTAGAATCGAGTCGATCAAGGGAAAAGTAGCTCAGTTACCTTCATGAGAGATACCTTTCTCCTGATCAGTATTGATAAATTAATCGAAAAAACAAGTTTCTTGCGCTCAAGGGAAAAGTACGTTGGACACTTACAAGAGAGATACTTTTCTCCTGGTCGTTATGAGATGATACTGCAATCTTCCGTATAAATCGAGTCGATCAAGGGAAAAGTGCCTCGGTTACATCTATGAGAGATACCTTTCTCCTGATCAGTATTGATGAATATTGGTCGAAATCCGTCAAAATCTATTTTCAGGTCTTACGAAAAAAGTATAAGGATTTTTGAAAATATCTGGAGGCACTGCTACCCTTTCCCTGGAACAGGTACTTGATGGTAATAGCCCTTATTTAGGAACAAGTCACATATAGAGCACTGTTTGCGTAAAATACGGATTTCTCGCGCTCAAAGTAAAAGTACCTTAGTCACGTATGAGCTGATCGCGCGATCTTTCATAACATTGAGTCGATCAAGGAAAAAGTACCTCAGTTACCCGTAAAAGAGATACCTTTCTCCTGATCGTATGGATACGTGACAGTTCGTATATTTGTTTTCAAGTCTTGTAAAGAATGGCGGATACGGATTTTTAATATCACCTTTTATTTTCACATAATCTGAGGAGGTGCTCCTGTATCAACGGTTGGTGCTGAAGATGAGGCTTTTTAGTAGTTTTAGTTGCTTTGGGCAAAGTAAATACGCATCTGCCTGTCAGCTTTCCGAACAAACTTCCTCATTGTCTTCAATACAAACCACGGTACAGAGATACAAACTCTGGGCAAATATTGATCCGTAATACTGTACTTTTATACTCCTGGAAGCCTCTAATACAGACTCATAATAGACTTTTGAGAGTCATTCAGCTTAAAATACTAGGCTAAGAATGGGCCAGTGAGCCACTCAACCTAATATACAGTACACTAGATTTATATTAGTCCAAGAATGAGGAATTTCAGACTCGTAGCTGGAAAAAATCTGACGAAATATTAATCTTCTTAAAGTGAAGAACGTGTTCCATGACTTCGATTGCAATTCAAATGACTGTCTGCTTGTAACGAGCCTTTTCTTGTAACGTCGCAGTCGCGCAAATAATCTAAAGCCAGCGTAAAGAAAGACCGGCCGTAACCGAAAAGTGGATTGTCAAGAATCTGTCATGACGTCATGACACTATAGAATGCGAAGGAGTCGAATTTCGATAGGTAGAAATACTTACTGCTCGTCGATGTGAGCATTTTCTACTTCAAATTAGTATATACGTTTGGTACCTTTGAAGTTTTTAATCCAATCAGAAAAAGACAAGTTTTTCGTCTATTCACGAACATCTTATCGTGAATGGATCTTCCCGCTGCTACAACATCACTTCTCACCTTCGATAATCTTATTGTTGATCCTTTTACTTGGTATGTAGACACACCCCTCTTTCTCATCGAGAATTCTTACTTCATTTCTTACAATGTTTCTGCAAGAGACATATTTCTTGAGAATTATCCAACGTCCATCTTGACTTTTCCAACTATTTCTGGTGAAGATCGTATTCCCTCTCCTCTAGAGAAAAATCTCAAATATATTTTTCGAGATTGTAACTGAGTTTTTTCACGTACACGCTTGAACGAGCAACTCTAGAACAGTGCACTAGATACACGTTCATCAACATTTCAGACAAATTTGACGCAACCGTTTATCTACTTCATGATCACGTATGAACCATATGTTAACATAAGTGGCGTAGCCCTTCATACTCTCGACCCTCTCTCCCCATTTGAAAGAAAAAAAAGAAACATTTCTGTATCAGTTCGACGATAGAATCTCTGTCCGCGTATTCATACAGAATACTTATCTCGGTTAAGTGAAAATATTCTAGTCTCTTATATTTAGCATATGGTGATCTACTTCCCATACGATAAAGGTAGTATAAGCCGCGTATCTGCCATCCAGGCCGTTTTTTCTTCTCTCGCTCGCTCGCTCTTCATCCCTCATTCTATTCCGTCACCTATGCTGTTTTTTCCTTCACGCCGTTATTAATACAGCCAGAATCAGCGCGCATATGGAGTCCGTGAGCCGTGCGCTGCAACTTTGTAATCGTACCTATTGCCTACCGTCTGTTCCTCAACCTTCAGATTCTTTCATCGTTCTAGGTATACCAGCAAGAGAACGTTGCCCTTTAACAATAGTCATAAGTTTACCACGATTGAAACATACTTCATTCGTCGAATGTGTTCTTTCTGTTCGTAGAAATCACCTCTCCGAAAGATAGCTGCTATTCTGATGATTCCGACAGCCAACAAACGTTATACAATGGATTTGGAAACGACGCGAACGCAGAAAATATGCCCGACTCAGATTTATCGTTCAGTTTAAACTCTACTTCAGACGATATGTCCGTTCGAAAAAAGAAGAAATGTAAAGATTCCTCCTCCGGAAACAAACCCGCTCAAGTTGTCGAAAGGAGAAACGCCCGAGAACGTCGTAGGGTGCAGGCAGTCAATGGCGCTTTTCAAAAACTTCGAAAAGTCGTACCTATTGAAGAGAATAAGTGAGTGTTTTTTTGTGTACCTAGTTTTTTCTTGTAGTCGCAAATCATTCTTAAATAGATCGCTGGGTGGTTTCTAGAGACAGGCGATCTTTTGTTCAAGAGAAACATGACTTTTATAGGCTTTATACTTTCTCTGTCTAAAGAGCGTGACGTAAACATAGCGATGATCCTTTTTTTTTTCGAGAGGAATGTATACCACCAGGATTCACTTTCTCAAGCCAACGTAAGCAATCGGAGTTTCACATTCCTGCCTAATCCTATACTCGAATGAAAATTGATCTACATGGCAAAATCTGTATCACAGAAATTAGTCAATGTAACGTCCTCCACCCTTTGGCTATAACAATCATCCCACTGAAAATTTCTACTGGCGCCGTGTCCTCTCTGCGTTGCGTCTTTCCGATATTTCCCGCGCTTTTCTTATTCTTTCAGACTGATCTCTGGTACCCTGATATCACGACGAACAGTCTTCAGGCAAAGCAATGAGCTACAGAGTGATCAACGGTGTTGAGATTTGAAATAACTTAATAAAAATCTGAGAAATTATTCGATGGTGGTATTATCTACGCATGAAGATATTTCAGAATGATACCGCGAAATAAATATCAGTAGGATGAGCACGAGTAGAAGTTCATGACAGTAGATATAAGATATATGTTCTGGCGCACTCAGGCGCACTTATGAATTTCTCTAGCGCAGTGGTCATTTTACCATTTTTTAAAGCAATTCTCTCTTAATTTTTCTTCCGAGATAGTTCGAACATTTCAATTTTTTCGTAAAAAAAAAAATCAGCAAAACCGGTGCCCTGTGCCAGGTATTTCCTTTTCTTTAATCGGACATACGTTCGGGTATACTGAACCATCACGTCGCACTTACTGCATACCAGAGTAAGAACCGCGAGTATACTGATTTTACACGTCATACTTATCGCATACCGGAATAAGCAGACTGGTTGGCGAGGTGCGCACATACTCTACAACAGAGACATTACAATCACGTAGAACAACGCTACGAGATGAAGCCATTAATTACGTAAGAGTACCCGCCAACAATTTAATAAAATTTCAGGTTTGTATATATACTAACAATCTCGACTCGGAATTTTGTCTGCGAGTAGGGAGGTGACATACCTAATTCATTCTACTTGATCCTCGTTTTTCCAATCAAATTCTCCTTTAAGCTGACCTAATTTTATTCTTTCTCTGTATCTAAGTATTAGCTTATATTTTTTTATTAAAGAAAGACAAAATAAGACTATAATGTTTCTTAATTTCTATCCTGCCGGCACAGAAGATTGGCTCGTAGATTGAAGAAGCGCAAAAGCTTCCGATTTCTCCCACTCGCAATATACATTTACCGCAAAACCTGGAACCTGGAATGGTTTCTTCTTGTACTTCATCAGCTGCTCATGTATCTAAAATTATAGAATCAATTATCAGAATAATTAATTAGAAAAGTACTATTTTTATATTCATATGTTTGTCCCCCCCCCCATAAATGTCCTTTAATATAGTGAGCCTACCGTCTCACTCTGTAAGTAGCTCGTCGTTTCAAAGCTTAGAGCAACATAATCAGTTCGGATGCCTTTGTAGTTCTTGACGATTTTTATGTTAACTGATAATGCACTGGGAATTGCAGTTTGTATACCCTGAAATAGATAAATTTTATGTTAAACGTAGGTAGTATAGGGAATATTCTGATTATAGCCCAATGTATTATAGGTATCTTACAGTTTGTATGTCTGATTCCACAGCTTTGAAATCAACCTTGGTTAACAGCAAGAAATATTCAAATGTGCCTGCGGTTTTTTCTGTAGTAAACGTATACAATATTTTTAGGGATCATGTTGTAGCATACATTGTTATGAAAGATTGTGTGCTTATTGTTACATTTTCCACTTACTCGTGACATCCGATGCTATTTCCAAGGGCTCCAAGATGAGTTTCAAGGACTGTTGTTGGTCCATGTGTCGCGCGCCAAGAAACTTGTAAGTCGCATTCCATTCAGCATCGTTGGTTGGTATTTTCACTTCTTGAAAATGACCCACTTTGAGCGATAGTTTATTATAGTACTCGTCAGCGTTCTTGGAGACATCAAAAATAGAAATTTCCGGACACTTTAAAATTTTATCTCTCAAGAAACGTCCATATTTTGTAATGCCCAACGAAAGTGATAGTATAAATCGCTGTTCTCTAGTCAATTTTGTACCGAACATCCAGTCCGGGTGTATTCGCCGTTCAACCTCTTCGATTGCACTCCGGAAGCCAATCCCCGTTTCTCGAGCCACCAGTTCAACTTCCAAGTTTTTCTGAAAATATTGCAATTGATTCTTTAGACTTCTGAATGGATTCGATGAACAGAAAAGACGAAAAATCCGAGAAAAATAGGCTCCTAGTTATCACGTGAACATCTAATGCCCTCTAAAATTTATCTCGACTCATCGAAAAGACACGTAGCCTAATACACTCGTAAATAGCTTTCTTTCATTTGGAAAAAACTCAAATTTTTTTTGAATAACTTGTCTCCTTCTGAAATGATTCTATCCAACTGAATTTTCCCTATAACGCTTTCAGACTGCGGTCTGATGAAATGAGAGAGAATGACGAAAAAATTCGACAAACAGAAAATAGGCCTAACCACACCCAAAAATTCATCAAAAAGACACGTAATACACTCGTAAATAGCTTTCTCTCGTACGGGAAAAACTCGAATTTCAACTCATCACTAACTTACCTAATGCAATTCGATTAATTCCATTTTACAATAGGTAGGTATTGAACGTTTTGACGAATAGAAAAAGACGAAAAATCCGAGAAAAATAGGCTCACAGCTATCACGTAAGAAACGCCTAACCACACCCAAAAATTCTCTTCAAAAACGAAACGGGTAATCTTCTCTTTTCGAATTGAAGGAATTCTAACTTATCGTCTTGAATTTTGAATACTCTATCTACTGAAATGATTCTACTTTTCTTTTTTCTTTACAAATAACTAGGGTTTTCAGACGAAATAATTATGAATAATGATACTTACTTTGTCCGAAAGGATTTTTCCTTTTTCAATTTTCAAGTTGTCGAGTTCTGTAGTCAAATTCCGAACAGATTCTTTGGCTCTTTCGGCGGATTCTTTGGCTCTTTCGGCGGATTTTTTGGCTGCATCAGCTTGGGCCCATGAATCGACAATCCAGTGAATCGATGCATTTTCTCGCTCATTTGAATCATTAAACTGTGCCATTTCATGCTGGACCAAAAGGACTTTCTAAGAGAAGCATTTGAATAAAATTTTAATAACGAGTTTCAAGAACATGTCTACATCATTTGAACGTAATAAAAGCAATAGGTATGACTTTCACCCGCTAATTTAAAAGTAAAATTAAAGCATACTTACAGCCACACGATTTTTCTCTCCAAAATCGGAAAATGAGAAGCTTTGGTGTACAATTAGTAAAATCAATGAACCGCAACATAATATAAAAGAAATGCTTCTATCCATGGTAATGCAGAGCTGATCGTTATTAGGAAAAATATTTGTTGCACATTCAAGAGTTATGGAATGATTCACGAGCAAAAGTTTCATGTAAACTGACGGAATAGGCTATTGAAATGTGAAGAGTAATGCCTCGACAAGTGTGTAACCAAACCAGATTTTTAATACTGATATCTTCTTGTAATTGATATCCGATAATTAACTACGTAGGATTAATCAACTATGCTATGGATATCAGCGCACATTATTGAAATCGATTTTTTTTTTTTTCTTTTAATTTTTCATACATGTTTCGTTCGTTTCCTGGATTTTTGTTTATAACTTTTGACAACGACTACATTTGTAGAGAATTCATTCTGATATACGTCATGAATTTCTGTTCTTTTCTTTCTTTCTTTCCAACATAGTGTCTTATGGACTCTCCTTTTCGGAGCGTCTGTATACAATAAGAATTTCGTCACAATTTTTTTTTTACACAGCGAAACATTATAATTCCTTCTCTCTCTCTCTCTTACTAACGCTGTCTTACGTAGCTGTCTTACGTACGTATTCTCGTCATCTGTTTCCTGACTAAAATGTGACTACAGATCTCAATGTCTGTTTCCTGACTATAAACCGATCAAATTGTATAAGCATTCTTCTCTTTTCAATACACAGTAAAACGGTATAATTTTTTCTCTCTTCAACTAATGCTGTCTTATGAGCGCTCATATTGAGAGCGCGCGGATGAAATATATACAGTAGAAAAATCATCTGATCGTTTAGCGTATGTTTTCTCACTAACTAATGCTGTCTTATGGGTGCTCATACCAAGAGCGCGTCTATGTTAACGTACGTATTCTTGTGCAAATTTCATCTCTAGTTGGATGGTTTTATCAAAATGGCATTGACTGAAAATAGCTGACGCTCCTAGTATGAGCACGTTGAAGGTTACTGCGTTGTAAGCATAATTTGACTTAATAATCTTTTTAAGTTAGAAGTATTAAAAAAATGAAATTTTATATGTACATTTAAAAACACTAATATTATCAAATTCTATCATATTTATTAACCATTTAAATGGAAGTCTACAGAGATTCTTTTGTTGATGAAGATGAATTTGATTTTGAGAATATTATACCATATTTCAAAGTTCCTTTTGATAGAACAAGATCAAATTATGAAACTTTAATGGACCCGCTTTCTGATAAAATTCAACATTTACCTGAAGACAAAAAGAAAAAGTATAGTAAACTAATGATAAATATTATTGCTCACTTAAGTGTTTTATCTAGAATGGTTGAAAAAGAAATAGAAATTCTAAATCTTCCTCAGAAAGATTTTGAATCTGAAACGGTTGGTAAATAAATTATCTCAATCTTCTGGATATCACTGTTATCTCTCTTTTGAGTGTCAAATTTCATACCAGATTATTATTTTTTATTTCTATAATTCTTTCTATCTGACTCATTTAGGTTAATTGTTTCCCACTCATCACCAATATCTGGAGGGTTTTCTGGGAAATTGTTATTTTTAGCATTAGAATAAAACTGATCTGGGAGATTCCTGGTTCTACTTTTTATATGAGTTGTGCTAGTAGTTGCTGTGTGACTTGATAAACAAAATTGACCTAATCTATTTCTAGGAGTGAGAATATTTCTCTTTTTTGTTGCATGAGGGATATTCCATAATTTCAATTTTTTCCGCACAAAAGAATCTGACACATTATATTTTTTTATAAATTCAGATACTGGATTTTTTATGAAATCAAAATTGATCATCAATTCTTTTATTTTCTCGAGTTCCATTTATAAATAAAAAATTTCTATATATTATGGTATACTGTACATAGTACATGGTCCATGGTTTGATATACTGTATATAGTATATGGTTCATAGTATGGTATACAGTTTGGTATACAATTTGGTACATGGTTTTAAAAAATAAAGAATTTCTTTATAATAAATAAAAAGCAAAATGATTCTCTCAGTAATTAATAACTACTCAATTTCAAGAGAAGAAATGGGTTATGTCAATTTACTAGTTTCAACGTATCCTGAAATAAAGGAATTGAAAGACACAATAAAATCATCGAGTCAAACTATAATTAATCAATTACATGAAGTTTATAAAAAAAATAATTTAGATTTGACAGAATTTGAAAATGAGAAAATATGTATTTTGAAAGTTACAAACTTATTTTTCTGTTTTAGGGTATTAATAGCTGCAGTTAATAAAGCAGGGGGTCAATTAAAGAGATTATCCCAAGCTAATAATCAAGTAATGAAACAGAAAGATAATATAATTGAAGAAAATAATGAAAGAATGAAACAATTAAATAAAGAATTAGAAGAAATGAAGAAGGAATTGAGTGAAAAAGGTAAAAAACAAGTAGAATCTATGCAGTTGAAAAATAAAAAAATTATTGACTTGAAAAACCAGATTGTTGTGACTCCAATGAATTTTGGTAAGACTAAGGCTAATAGTGTTGCAGAATTTACCGAAAATTTAGGACTTTGTTTTTCTGATTTTAATATTGAAGATGGATATATTAACATTGATGAATCTCAAATAATTGTAAATGGAAAATATATTAACGAAAAGAAAAAAGAAATTGGATTAAATGGAAGAGATGCACCAAGAGGAATTAAAGATGATGATGAGATAATTATTAAAAATAAGAAATAATCAATTTTGCAAGCTATATTTGAACGTTTTATTTCTTGGAAGGTTATTAAGTCATAATTTGAACATATTTTGAGAAGGTTTTAAATCTATTTTATTCTTGTTAAATAATCAGAAGGTTTTACATCTATTTTTTTATGTCTTTGAAGGTTTTAGGAGGGATTTGAGAAGGTCTTTATGCCTTGTCTATTTTGAACTTATTTTGAGAAGGTTTCAAGTCGGTTTTTGGAAGGTTTTATGTCGGTGTTTTTCTTATTAAATTTTGTTATAAAAAATATTCTATATAAATACATAGTTAAAGATAAGCTTCTTATACTACTGTTATCAACATGGATATAAACACTTCAGATACTGATCATGCTTTAAATGATACTTGTAAGACAACATTGTTAGATTCAGAATTGATGACGCAAGAAGGATCAAATTTCAAAGAATATAGTGTTGATGAATTTTTTGAAAAATTAAAATTCACAATAGATTTGTTTGAAAATGGAAAATATTGTACTAGATGTAAAAAAATGAAGAACATACAAGAATTTGGTAGAACGGTGAACTGGTGTAAAGAATGTAAGAATACATCATCTAAGGAATACTATAAAAGAAATAAAGAAAAAATTAAAGAAATTATGAAAAATGATTATGAAAAAAGAAAACATCTAATGATATGTACTTGTGGTGCAGTTATTTATTCTGTATCTTACAAAACACATTTAAAAATGAATTGTCATCTTAAGGAAAACAATTTTGCACTAGTCTCACTAAAATAAATTTCTTTATAAAAATTTTTTCTTATTAAATATATCATTAAAAAATGAATTCAAAAAATCAAATCTTAATAAGTGTTATAAGAAATGAGAGTGAAAAAAGAGATATAGATATTGCTCAATGGATTCAGTTTTTTAAAGTACATAATTTCTATGCAAATAAAACAACAAAACAAATAGAAAACTATTTAAGAAAATGTAGAATTTGTATAGTTTTTAGAGAAAGAGAAGTAGTTGAAAAATTGAATGAATTATATTCTATATTATTACAAAAACTAACTCAATCCAGATTACTTCAACCACATCGAATGCAAATTACTTTTACATTAACAGAGGAAGAAATAAATAGATGGCTTTCAGGAACTCCATTCAAGTTTGATGATGATATATTTAAGTCAAGTAAGGAGAATGATTTTAAAATTAGACCTAGATTTGTAGATGAGAATTTTGAAAGCAGACATACACAATTTGAAATTCAAAATGAATGGGGAATACAAGACTTAGAAGAGTTTTTAGATTTTATGAAAAAACCTACTTTTGGACTTCTCAAAAAATGGATCCATTTACATAATGGAATCAGAGCTAATTTCTGTGTAACTGCAACTTATGAAAGGAGGGGTCATACAGTTATTGAGACTAATCAAATGTATTTACAAACCGAAAATTATACATTTCTTTGTGAAACCAACTTGAATGAGATGTACAATAACATTACTAATCATATAATAGGAAGACATGAAAATATACAAGATAATTCAGAGGGTACTCAATGGGTTTTACTATCAATTGATAGCTTCAGAATTAATATTAATAGGTATGATCCACTCAGAGCTGGTTCTTACATTGAACTCCCCAAAATTCTAGCAAGTAAGAAAGCTATCATAAATGTTAAAAATGAGAATGATAATAAATGTTATTTATGGTCTATTTTAGCTGGTCTGTTCCCAGTAGATAAGGATCCACAAAGAGTAGCTAAATATAAAAAATTTGAGCACATATTTGATAAAGCTTTAAAAGGAATTGAATTTCCAATGAAAGTTCAAAATAATAATAAATTTGTAAATAGAGTTAATAATCTTAATTTAATTGAAGGAGGATTATCAATTAATATATATCATCATAATAGTAACTACAAAATTCATCCTTTATCAGATATAACGAAGGATGAAAAGAAAAATCATATTGACCTACTATTTTTAAAGGAAAAAGAAAAGACTCATTATTGTCTCATTAAAGATTTGTGGAGATCAGCTGGAAAACAACTTACAAAAGATTGTAAAAAGAGGTATCTTTGTAAAATGTGTTTGAACAGTTTTCCTTGTGAAAAGGTATTATCAGATCATAGAAATTATTGCGGATTAAATAAACCTGCAAAAGTAATTTTACCTGATAAAGCTGATAATATTGTTGAATTTAAAAATTATAATCATTCGATGAAAGTTCCATTTGCTATATATGCCGATTTTGAGAGTCTTATAAGAAAGCTTAATAAAATGAAACAAATTAATACGAAGATAGAAAAACTAAGTAAAAAAATGAATAAAACTAAAGAAGAAGTTGAAAAGTATGAATCTTATACAATAAAGCTTCAGAAACATTTTCCAATTAGTTTTGTCTACTATATTAAGTACGCTAATGGAGAAATCAAAGAGAATCTATTTGAATATTTTGGATTAGATGCACCAAAGAAATTGTATGAGAAATTGAAGGAAGATGCGATTTCCATTGCTAGAGAATATTTAGATAAGAATGTAAAAATGAAAGAATTATCTGAGACACAAAAAATAGAATTTAAAAATGCTAAAAAATGTCATATTTGTGAAAGAAAACTTGAAGATAATCCTCCCATGATTGAGAAAGATATAAGAATAATAAATAAGAAAATTGATATTATTTGTAAATCTCTATTATGGATGAAAGATAAAGAAGATACCAAGCTCAAAAATGTTGTTAATAAAGCAAAATTGAAATATGAAAAAGAAGGAAGAGATATGAATACATTTTATGAAAACTATATACTTAAATTAAAAAATATAAAATTAGAAGATGAAAAGAAAGAAAAAATACTCCTTAAACTTATTGAATTTGTAAAGAATACTGAATATAGAGATAATAAGAAAAAAGAATTATATACCGAACTATCAAAACTGGTGGAAAGAGTAAAATTTGAATATCAAAATGAATTAGTAAATAAAATAAAAGTTCGAGATCATGATCATTTAACTGGAGAATATAGAGGAGCAGCTCATAGTAATTGTAATCTTAATTATAGAGTTCCTAGGTTTATTCCTATTTATTTTCATAATTTTTCTGGATATGATGCTCATTTATTTGTTAGAGAATTTGGAGAGGATTATGATAACATTAAATTAATACCAAATAATGAAGAAAAATATATTTCATTTTCTAAAATTGTAAAATATGATTCAGGTTTTAAAAATAAAAAAGGTAAAACAGTTAACTATAATATTGAGTTGAGATTTTTAGATTCATATAAATTTCTATCAAGTTCATTATCTGAATTAGCTAAAAATTTAAAAAGATGTCACTTTAAAAATTTGAAGAAATGGTTCAATGAAAAGGTATCTAAAAACTTATCTGAAATGGAAAGGAAGTATTTATTTAAATTATTGAGTAAAAAATTAGCCTACCCTTATGATTATATGAATTCATTGCTAAAATATGATGAACAACAACTACCTTCAAAGGATAAATTTTATAATCTATTAAATGATGAGCATGTTGATGATGGAGAATATCATTATGCACAAGAAATTTGGAAATATTTTAACATAAAAAATATGAAAGAATTTACAATGTTATACAATACAATTGATGTACTCCTATTAACTGATATTATGGAAAATTTTAGGGAAACATCTCTTAAAATATATAAATTAGATCCAGTTTGGTATTACACAACTCCCGGGTTTGCTTGGGATTGTATGCTGAAAACAACTAAACAAAAGTTGGAATTATTAACTGATGTAGATATGTTATTAATGTTTGAAAGAGCTAAACGAGGAGGAATTTCTCAATGTTCAAATAGATATGCAAAGGCTAATAATAAATATATGGGAAAGAAATTTGACAAAACTAAGGATTCTGTATTTATTCAATATTTAGATGCAAATAATTTATATGGATGGGCTATGAGTAAATACTTACCATATGGTGGATTTGAATGGAGAAATCCAGAATATTTCAATAAGAATAGAATTTTAAAAATGAAAGATGATCGGGAAATTGGATATCTTTTTGAAGTAGATTTGAAATACCCAAAGGAATTACATGATAAACATTCTGATCTACCCTATTGTCCAGAAAATGTAATTGATAATAATGAACTTCCAAAATTATTTACAACATTATATGATAAGAAGAAGTATGTTCTTCATTACTTAAATCTTAAACAAGCTCTTAGAGCTGGATTGAAATTAGAGAAAATACATAGAGTTATAAAATTTGATCAATCCGATTGGATGAAAGTATACATTGAAAAAAATACAGAACTAAGGAAAAAAGCTAAGAATGATTTTGAAAAAGATTTCTTCAAACTAATGAATAATTCTGTTTTTGGTAGAACTATGATGAATGTTAGGAAGCATGTGGATATAAAATTAATTTCAGAAGGTAAAAAATATACTAAGTATGTTTCTAAGCCTAATTTTGAGAAATCAACATTTTTTGGAAAAAATCTTGCAGCTGTACAAATGAAAAGAACAATGATTAAATTTAACCAACCAATTTATGTGGGGGTAGCTATTTTAGATATTTCAAAAACATTAATGTATGATTTCTATTATAGACTAAAAGATAGATATGAATCTAGAATAAAATTATTATATACAGATACAGATTCATTAATTATTTCTATAAAAACAGAAGACTTCTATGAAGATATGAAAGGTATGATTGATGAATTTGATACATCAGATTATAAAAAAGATAATATTTATGGTTTACCACAAGTTAATAAAAAGGTATTAGGTAAATTTAAAGATGAAATGAATGGAAAAATATTAGAAGAATTTATTGGATTGGCTTCAAAATTATATTCTAATAAAGTTTTTGCATTAAATAATGATGGAATGAAGAAAGCTAAAGGAGTAAAGAAAAATATTGTTAAAAATCAGATAACTCATAATGATTATAAAATATGTTTAGAAGAGAAAATAACTAAAACTATTAAACAGAAGATGATAAGGAGTATAAGACATAACATTTATACCATTGAACAGAATAAAAGAGGATTAAATTCATTCGATGACAAAAGATGTTTAGTTGATGGACAAACTGATACATTACCCTGGGGTTATTATAATATAATACCAAGAGATAAATTTATTCAACATTTGAAGAACCTTAACAATTAATGAAAACATATAAAAATGAATGATTATAATAGTCTTAGTAAAACTAAGAAGCTCAGCTTTGCTGAGAGTATTAATGGAGAAACTATGATTTTTTCAATGAATTACATCAATTTCACACAGAGCCTGATCTTTGATATAAATCTGGAAGAAAGATGAAAATAAATAAATAGTGATAAGTTCATAATTTTCAGTTTACATTAGATAGATAAAGTACAATGTGGTGTACAAAACGTTGATGATAATAATATTAAAGATCTTCTTTGGTCGTCAAAAATAGTTGTTTCTTATTTTTTAATTGTCTTGGTACAAGACCAAGCTAATCCAGCGATTGTATAAATAAAGAGTTAAATATCTTGATTGATTCTTTCAAAATATGTCTTGTCATAAATCAACTTCAAATAAAAATAAACAAAAAGATGTGTTTGAAAAGATAAAATCATGTATAATTGAACACATAAAAAGAAATGATGATTTGATTGAAGAACTTCAATAATTATGATGATTGGGAGAAAGTTATTAAAAAATATTTAGAGTTTAAACATAATGAAAATCTGTTAGTTAATAGAGTAAATAATTTTAGGAAAGAGTTGGAAATAGGATTGAAAGTAGCTCCTAAATTGAATGTGAGCTGTAAAAGTGAAATAATAAGATAAACTATTACTATAGTATGATTCACCAAGTAACAAAGAGTTATTCAATATAACTATAAAGATTCTTTTGTTGAATTAAATAAATTTAATTTCACCAGCATACTTACGTCACAGACTTATATCAGCAACATGAGCAGGTTTATCCTGAAAATTATACTACCATTGATAAAATAAGATAATATATGGATCCTTAAATTTAAGATTTACAGGATACCTACTAATAAATATTTACCTGCAAAGCAGGTTTGTCTTATGGATTTGATTTGTTTATCAAGAATTATTGAAATACTAAACATTATACAGAAAATTAACCCTCCTCTGAGTCAATATCTGATTCAAAATCATCCTCTCTTATAGGTGATTTATCATAGTTATCAATAGGTCTATCTATCTTCATTCTATCCTTTTCTCTCATTCTCTCTCTTGTTCTATCCTTACATTTTTGAGTAAATTTTTCATATTCTTCTTCATAGTCATTATGATTATCTTGCATGCTGTTTTGATTTTCCATTTTGATTATTATTTATATAAGTAGAAAAGCATATAAAAAGGTTGATTGATATTTCTAGTTTAAAAAAATAATTAGGTATTTATTTATTTTCTGTTCCCTGATTAGATTTATTTCTCAAGTCATCACAAGATTTGCTAGCTGATAGTAAGCTATTATCTGGTTCATTGATTATCTCTATATCTGGTTCATTTATTATATCTATATTTGGTTCATTGATTATCTCTATATCTGGTTCATTTATTATGTCTGTATTTGGTTCATTGATTATCTCTATATCTATATCTGATTCATTCTCTGATTCATATCCCAGATCAACTTCAGGTTGTGGATCATAAAATTGAATATCATCCCAAAGTGGACTACCACCAAGAAACATGATTTCCGCATTTTTGATTGCTCTTATAACTTCCATATACTCCTCAGGATTTTCTTCAAAATGAACTTCATAGACATTGTCTTGGTACAAGTCCAAGCTGCTCTCACAAGTATCCATATTTTTCTAAGTCAATAAACATTTGTAGACTAGATATTTACTTATAAGTTTTATACTTTCTTTTCAATAACACCATTTTTATTAAGATTTTAAAAGGTAGGTCTCAACTCCTACATGAGAAACACAGAGAGAAAGGTTTTTGATTGAAAATTGATAAAATACTAGTGAATATCACTGATTGACCTACAGAAAAAAAAGTTCATTTTCTTATACTAGATCGGTGATTTTCTCTGAAAAAGTATGAGAAACGAGTAAAATAATGTGTGAATGTTTTTGGAACGTTTGTGCGGTAATTTTTTTCATTGAAGTGTATTTCCTCTAATATTGACATACATTTCTATAAGTGAATGGAATAAATATGCTCAAGTCCCAGGTATACTACTATTGCACTAGGAAAGAATTTTGAGCTCTCCCTGGGAGTTGGAAAAAGAGGAATAATTAATGGAAAATTGATACAAATCGATGCAAAATGTATGAAAATTCTTGAACCTGTGAAAAAGAAAAATTAAGAGAGAATTGCTTTAAAAAATGGTAAAATGACCACTGCGCTAGAGAAATTCATAAGTGCGCCTGAGTGCGCCAGAACATATATCTTATATCTACTCATGACACCCGAAAAATTCGGTTGTAAGTAGTGCGCGCGTCATAAGATTCCTGAAAAATATAGTCATTCGAGAAATAAGCACAATTTTCCCGATAAAACGTACCTAATTAGAGTTCTTTAGAACGATTATCCGTATAATTTCATTCGCGAGTATAACGGATATACATACTAAGATAATAAATTTCAACCCGTATTATGTTGTACATGACACAGAATAATCTTATACTCGTTTACGTTTATTTTACGCAGAAGCAAACGAATGAGCAAAGTGAAGACGCTGCAATTAGCTATCGAGTACATTAATCAGTTACAAAACCAGTTACAGTTTAATGCACAGCACTCGGTGAGTACCTACAATAAGTAAATTTGCTACAATGTAAAACGCATATATCTTCTTTAGCCGCGTGGGTGACATTGCTGATAGGACGAAGCAGCCCAAGACCGTGAGAGCGTCAGATTACTGCACTATTCTGGATATTCTAGATCTTACCAGTAGCCATGATATTTGAGCGGGAGGTCGTCTTCCGACAGGTTTTTGCTCACATTTCTCATTTGCGTCTTCAAGTCGACCAGCAGTTTTCAAAATCCAAAAATAGTAACCCTCATTCTTTGGTTCTTTATCAGAATAACCTTATGTCCCTGGCGAAATATCTATTTTCTTTCTGGACAGCTCGAGAATGTCTCAAAATTTCTATCCTGACATTGTCAGAACTGAGAGCAGGTCATTTACTATCTTTATTCTCGCGTCTTCACTTGGGAAAGTGAAATTTACAAAAATTGTGACAAACAGCGATAGGATTTGAAATAAGAAGCTTCCAAGAGGACGATTTTATAGCACCCAACAAATTTATGAATAGGCCAATTTGGAGTACAGATTTCAACGTCCACCGTCCGGGAGGCAACATGACCTTGGGACTTGGAAAATTTTTCTGTTTTTCTCCTATCACCTATAGCTTGGAGGATGAAATTTCTCTAAGAGGCTTGGAGGTTGAAATTTTTCCAATAGCTCGGCCTCCTGTCATACATACTAGTATAAAGCTAGTATAATACAAGGAGGAATCCAAGCCTAGTTCAAATCCAGTATTTGATTTCTCAATAACGATCATGAGAATGGTATCTCTCACACTCCTAACTGAGGTACTTTTCTCTTGAACGACTCAATGTTGCAGAAGAGCAGTATCAGAGAAAAGTATTTCTCATACAAGCGACTGCGGTACTTTTCCCTCGAGCCCGAGCAATTCGCATTTCACGCAAAATCCGTCGAAAAAACCAAATTTTTTTCGGGGATTGAAAACCCGTAGATCTGTCAGAAAAGCTCCTTCAAGTAACTAGATCTGCAATACTCCATTTACCAATTGGCCTAGCCCCTTCAATGAGCCAGATATACAACGTTTCAAACACCAAGAGACTCATAAAACCGGTTCCCTCCCTCCCCTCATTTGACTCCGTTAAAGAACCCGTGAGTTTTTGAGGAAAGATTTGCTTAAAATGAACAAAAAATGGAAGCCAACATCCCATCTGGAACAGTATATGAGACCTGTTCCAAGATAAGGGCAACTAGCAGCGAAACGCAAATCTCCGAGGAGGGCGAAAACCGAGTTTTATTGCTACCCTTCAGTCCTGCCAGATCTATGGATTTTTGGTCCTCAAAAGTAAGGATTTTGCGTAAAATACAAATTTCTGGCGCTCAAGGGAAAAGTACCTTAGACACTTACATGAGAGATACTTTTCTCCTGGTCGTTATGAACTGATACTGCAGTCTTCCGTAAAAATCGAGTCGATCAAGGGAAAAGTACCTCAGTGACCTCTAGGAGAGATACCTTTCCCCTGATCAGTATTGATAAATTAGTCGAAAATACAAATTTCTTGCGCTAAGAGAAAAGTACTTTAAACACTCACATGAGAGATACCTTTCTCCTGGTCGTTATGAGCTGATACTGCAGTCTTCCGCAAAAAAACGAATCGATCAAGGGAAAAGTACCTCAGTTACCTGTACGAGAGATACCTTTTTCCTGATCAGTATTGATAAATATTGGTCGAAATCCGTCAAAATCTATTTTCAGGTCTTACGAAAAAAGTATAAGGATTTTTGAAAATATCTGGAGGCACTGCTACCCTTTCCCTAGAACAGGTACTTGATGGTAATAGCCCTTATTTAGGAACAAGTCACATATAGAGCACTGTTCGCCCATCTTTCCTACTCACTCTATCTTGAAGAAATGTTTACAAACACTGCAATGAAAAAATGAAAATTCTGAAGCTCTCGAAACACTGTCAAATTCATTATTGTCATCTACGCGGCCCCAACACTATAAATTTTCTGGATGAACTATTATTTCATTTTGGACAACAGTGGTCCTCGGATTCTATCACCGGAAATCTTGACTAAAATTCATTAACCAGATTTTTTTTTTTTTTCAATTCTTTGCAGAATGAAGCTGATTTATTAGTCGAATTATTCCAAGACTATCAACAGCAGCTGCCGTCAGTGAAGTCAGAGAACAACGAATTTTCATTTCGAGTCCCGAACTCGTATTATCTCAACGATACTGAAAATTGAGCCTCTACGAGAACCTTAACCATACAATACGTGTGTGAGGAGGAGGTCACAAATATGCATTTCTTTGTCTTTCTGTGTACTTGTACCGTAAAGCATTTGAGAATTGACTAAAGACTATACATCCTTTATAGTCGATGATTGAAGCATCTCGTATTTCTAAGAAGTTTGCAGTTGATATCGAAACACTTCACTAGTGATTTCTTCTTCGCTCTGAATACTGCTAGATTGTGAAGATATCCTCTCTATACGAGACCAATTTCTTGACAACAAGGTGATTTCACATCCTTGAAGAATGTACGTGCCTTACCTTCACTTTGTTACTCTATCTGTGTTTTATGTGTCTTAATCTTCTGTGGAATTTTTTTCTGTTATCATGATTTTAATGTTTTATTATATTTTATGTAATTGTACATATAAGGCTATTCGCGTTAAATTTCTTTTGAATAAATTGATATTATTTTCGTTAATTTGATATTTGTTAGTGTTTATGTAAAAAATCTTGACTTACTAATCTCTAGTCATTAAATTTATGTCATCAATTATTGAAAGTAAATTAAAAAGATAATTTTATTTATTCATTAGTTATCTTTTACTTTTGTTATGTTTAGTTTTTTATTTTTAGGTTTCATCTTCACTATAAATCGTATAGGTACCGGTACCTAATTTTCTAGGTGAAAACAAGAAAATATCTACTTAAGAAAACTTTTTATACTGCGCCAAAACTACAACATTTTTATTCGCTCAGGTTGAAAAATTATTAGTTCCTATTTTCCTTAACGGTAGATCACAAATATTTCTCGTAAAGAATACAAAAATTTCTTTTTTCAATGATATACTCAATGTTTAAATCATTTCTTTCAGATATTACACATTTTATTTTAACTTGTATTTTATGATAAAAATATAAAATACACAAATATCATTTTCATTGAAGTACTTTTATCTACCAGATTGATTCCAGTCTTGTGACAGAAATCACGACTTATGATGAAGTCATTAACTACATTAATTTAGAGTCAACGGTAGAAACATGTACATTTAATGAGTAAATTAAACAGTTAATGTGGGTACCCTCATATCTGATGTATTTGCATTCTAGATTGGTTAGAGTCTACCTCTAATTCGATTCAATATATAGAATTATTACATAAATTCTTTTAGACTGCTGAAAAAATTAGATAGACTTGTATGAGCCTAATAATAATTATGTTTCGGACGCAGCTGCTCAAAAATATATCGTCGATTTTTGGTAATGTACTTTTCTTTAATTGACTGATCTTGAATCAAATGATCAAATTCGTACAATTTTCTCTCGTTCTGGTGAAATGACAATGTAAAAAATAATTTTGCTCAATTTCTTGAAACCGATCTCTAAATAGATTTTCCGGTCACTCAGCTCGGGTGAAAGATGAAAGATTTTTTTTTTTTATTTCTATCTGAAAGAATAAGATTTTACATGAACGGTTCCAAGGAAAAGTTTAGTTTCGTGTCGGTATTTATTCTTCGTTTTTTTTACTGTTTTTGTTTTGTTTCTTCTGCAATGCAGTGCGTACTCATAAATCTTTTGAACGACTTGCATTGATCTAGTTAAATAAATCACCAATCGAGTTATGAGTATGATAGGTAACCTGAATCATAGAATGTTCTGATCGAAGCATGATTTTGATGGGCAGGTCTAAAAAGCTGAAATAATCATTATTATCGATCCGGTGAGGGCATAAATACTCGAGCCCGTAATAATTAATGATGTACCTGTTCTATGGAGGTATTGAATACAACGCAAAATTTCATACCTGCATTTTTTTTTCCTCTTTACAAACCATGAATTTCTTTCGAGGTACAACGAACTGAGAACCGGTCAAATTTGATTATTTTTTTCATAAAATAAACCTACATGTATCAGAAATCCGAGCTCTGTAGCAGCATTCTAACCCTGACCTCGGTTTCAAATCTACTCATTCGATGCTTGCTTTCCCCTTCTTTTTCTGGTCGTTCTATTTAATTATTTGTATATTTCTATACTTCATTTATATCCGTTCGTGATATATTTACTTTTTGATTATGTATTTATAAGTTTTTTGTTTTCTTCCGATTCCATCGGAAATCAAGGTAAAAATTTCCATATAATTATATATTTTCTAATAATAAAATTGGAAAAGAGATTTACGTTCATTTCATTTGAATCTATCGGCCCTGGAGATACCTCACACAAAAATATAGCCGATAATTTGATCACAAGAATTGAAGACGAACCTGACGGAGCGGACTGAAAAAGAAGGACGCACTTCTCTTGTTTAGCCTATGAGAAACTACCGCAAATCTTGTCTACCAATCACCCACGTTGCTGGTGTAAAGATTCTTTTCATCGATGTTTGTTTTTCCACTCCATCTTGATGTTTTCAAATAAATATTTCTGAACTAACAAGAAGTAATAATAATGATCATCAAGTCAATTATTACCATTGTATGTAACACCATCGATTGATAAAATTAAAAATTATTCCAATTTTGGACCTCAGCCTGCGTGAACAAACAAAAAATCCAAAAATAGAAAAACGAAGCACCCATATTGTTTCTTTTTTTTTCATTAAAAAAAGTTCCAGGTTATAACGAATAATTTGACAGTAGCGGAGAGAATCGACTCCATGGATTTACTTCATCAATGACTTTGAAGGCGCCGAATTTTTATTTCATCGATAGTATCACTAAGTAATAATATACGTCAAAATTTAACAAATCTTCATTGGAGACAATCAATCAATTTCGAAAATTCGATCAAAATTACCAAGCTTAGTTGCAGCGTGGTTTCCGGAGGATCGTTACAAATCATCAGTTTTTACAGTTTAGTCAACTTATTGGAAAAGTTTGAAGTAATTTCAACAAACGGCCGATCTTCTCGGGCGTTTGATCTTTACACGGTAGTTTTTGAAGGTAGGTAGTACGAAGTCTATACGAACAAAATGAGTAATTTAAATACGTCTTTACAAAAAATAATCACATCGTGATACGCAGACGTACTTAGGTGCTTCGTAAATTATCGTAGCCAGCTGCGATAATTCTTGGTTCGTATTCGAACTGGCGAGGTTCACTTCGTTCGTGATCTTGAGAATCTCATAATTGCTCAGCACAGCGGCGAGAGGATTTTTTCTGCAATAAAAAATCAATGAATTAGTCGTACAATTGACGGAGAGTCAATTATATGGATATATTAGAGAAACTTAATGCAGAAAGAGACTAAGCGACAGTGGTCCAAAGAGAAGATAGCTCTTCCAAATTATTAGCCTACATCATAACGTTTGCAGCTGTTCGCAGCGCGTATAATCAAATAGGTTGACCAGATTTTTTTGAGTGAAAAAGAGAAATTCCCAAATTTTCATTTCAAAAGAAGAAAAAAAAAAAAAGTTTCATTGAAAAACAAAGAAAAAAGAGTACGTACAGACTTACTTCGTTTGAAAAATAATACAAAGAGTACCTACTAACTTTTGAGGAAAGAGTAAATTTTAACAAATTCAAGAAAAAGAAAGAGTACTCTTTTTTCCGCTTCAAAAGAGTATAGGCTAATACTCTTGAAAAGAGTACATCTGGTCAGCCTAAATGAAACCATGCTTAGTTTCGATACATTTGTTTTCTACATTGGATTTGAAATTTGAATATTCATAGATACTTCGCGTCATCTACTTTATGAGGAAAAAAACTGACCAGATGAATGCACTGAAATTAAGTTTAATGGAGAACCCTATTTTGAAGAAATCTATCGTCTGAAAATGTTCTCCTGTAAGCATAATTGATCTTTGCGTTCTGCAGCGCAGTATCATGAGCACAAGAAAGTACTCCTCTGGTCGTTCACATGATATGCGACACGGAAAGTTCCTTTCATTTATCGTCTCAAAAAACCCTGAATACCAACGAGATGTACGTAATTACTAATTACTCTACTAATTACTCGTACCCTTTGGAAAAAGAAGGATTTCTGTTACTCAGAACTGCGTTTCAAAGAACCAAGTTTCAAGTATCGGCACGTTACTTGCGTATGAGTTTCACCGAAAAAGCTTCGAGTACCTACAAATTGGAAAGAGGGTATCATTTCTGATTTACAAGCTGTCTGAAAAGGTATCAGGTAATTGATTGACAGTACTTACTACAGTAATGCAGTCCTCGTGGCGCAGCTGCAAGCGTGTTACATACTGTATCGGAAGTAATATTCCACATTTTCTTGAACTGCACTCCAGTAGATTGGTACGAAGATAGCTACATTTTCGTTACTCTCCAGTAATAACAAAAATTGACGAATGTCTCGACACTGTACCATTGAAAAATGTAAATGAAATTCTTGCACGGCGTCTTTTGTCCTGCAATGAGAAAGACAGAAAATGTAATATTGTATGGAAATCTCTCCGAGGTAACTTCAACAAAAACCGGCAGCTCACGTTAAAATGACAAGTATCATGAATTTCCGTCATCAGTACGCATTATTTGTGTGGCCAGTACACTATATTGTGTGCCATGTCATTCATGATCGCAAGCTTTAATGTTTACGGCGCTTTATTATGTTTTTCGAGCTTCATGTACAATGGCAGCATAATCGTCAAATTCGACTACTTTTATTTTTTCGCAAAATTTCACGATGATTTTGTAAACGAATAATCATTCTTCAGTATTCCATTTGCTTGAACACGACGATGCAATTCCAAATGAAATGTAATACCCATTTCTGTGACCGCTGGAAGAAGCGCTGATTTATTTTTCGAAGTGATACGAAGGACACACTACCTAGATTACGACAGAGCAAAGACTACGATTGAGAGTAGTACAGGTATTTCCAAAATTAATCAATGTAAACATGACTGCTAAATACTTTGTACTTACTTTCAAGCTTCACAAATTGTGATCGTCGGTGAGTGTGTGTATTGCAAAGGCTTTAGTCAGGGCAGTTGTTGAGCGATGTACTGAGATGTTGAGATCGACTCTTGAGCAGAGAACTTCAACGCAAATTGATGCACTCACAGTGCTCGTGTATTGTAAAAATGAAGTCGAAGAGTATCCAGAGAACATTTTCCGGAAAATTTTTCGTTTTTTCTCGAATGAATGAGATGCCGGTTGATAATTATCATTATTTTTATCAGTGTACATTTTCGAATCAGAAATGAACGAGTTTGCGCATGTTTTTCTTCCGAAAATCATTCACATCAGCATTAGCGTGAACTAACGTCCACCAATCACAAGACGAGAGCCATTTTCCGTGTGAAATTCGATGATTATCGTGGGAACTCGACAACGAATAACGATTACAGGAATACTTCTGATTCATGAAATAAAGAACGGAATTCGTTGAAATTTTCGCAGAATTATTTTTAATCGTTTGACGAAGAACGGAAATTGGGTTTTGAAGAATGAAATTGTTATTATTTGCAGTAATGAGCCTGTGAAGTGTCGGGTATTTTGAGCATATTCGACGCACATTCCAAGTCCCATAAATCAAATACGTACGAATATTAGACGCTGTCAACTAATTTCCGTCATTTCTTTCATCTTCATCAGTAATTCTTTCAAGTTTCGTTGAATTTGGTGCAATATTCGAGTCGTGAGAGGTATTCCCGATTAGCATGTAACTTGACGTAGGTAGAGCATGCCCTTAAATACAAAAATACGTTGCTACACGCACTAGGAAATATCGTTTTACTTGACGGTGAGTGCTTAGTTTATCATTTTTCAGTTATTATTCCAATTATCAATTTTCGTTACGAAGTTTACGTGATCATAGATATGGCACGGACTATGGTAAACCACTTGAGCAACGTACCATTAGAAAACAATTATGCTATCTTTAAAGCATTTATGCACCGGTTAATGAAAGAATACGGGGTAGAGGTGGTGGGAGTGAGCAACATCAATGAGCGTTTAATTAATGCACCTAATGAAGAA
The DNA here is from genome assembly GCA_035079395.1 of Aspidiotus destructor. Lineage (NCBI taxonomy): Eukaryota > Metazoa > Arthropoda > Insecta > Hemiptera > Diaspididae > Aspidiotus > Aspidiotus destructor. The sequence continues at coordinate 21,220,558 of JAVHKZ010000015.1, read as the reverse complement.
ATAATACTGACCTACATTGCACACCATCATGGGAGGAAACTAAAAGCTTTGTACTGCTTAGAGGACAACACGAAACCGTCACTAACGCTCAAAGTGAGATATTCTCTCATCAACCAATTTTTTTTTTGTTCTATCTTAATAAATCGATGTATTAGAATTTCATATAGATATATTATAATTAAACAGGAATTCAACAGCTTACGCTGCATCGCCTTCACAGCAGACGAAGTGGCTCTTGAAAGTTTAAGCAATGCCATTAACAATGTGAAGAGTCCGCTTCAATTCCCGTGTTCCAATTCAAACCACAGAAGCATTAATTCTTTACTTGCCGACCACTCTATGAGATTGATAAATTTGTGAGTAATATTGATTTCATTCATCATTTTATTTCGAAATAAAAAAAATTAATTTTGTTTCTCAATTGTTACAGTTTGGATGGTGAGAAAGAAGAAGAACAAGCAACACCGGCGGAGCCGGTATTTCTAACGCCGACAGCTCCTAACAGAATCTATACATTAAATTAATAATTTTGCTCACTGATTTGTTCATTCTGTCACAGAGTCGTAAAATGCAACTTGGACCAAAACTGCGCGTTTATTGACGAGAGCGAAGTTCACGAAACGAGGCAAAGCCGAGTGTAGTGATATTTAGCGCTGGTAATTATTTCCTCCAGCGGCCCTTTCCGTGTTTTTACTGCAAATTTAGGGCCTGACTGCAATATTCTCTTTACATTGTCTGGTATCTCAACATTAGTAGTATTTTTCATCCAGTCATTTTTCGGCTGACATTTGTTGTCCTCATCATTCTTGTAACTGGTCCTGTTATATGTTTTGGTGCAATTCTGGATGATCGGCATCTTCTCAAAAAAGCTAAATGATTCACACATCTCATTTGTTTTTGAATTCCAAATTCACTACCTTTCTAAATAAATTTAAAGTATGTACTGTTATCTGTCTTTGTTCTCACCAAGTAAACTATCGCAAATCTTGTCTACCGATCACCACCGTTGCTGGTGGATAGATTCTTTTCATCGCTGTTCGTTTTCTCCACTCCATCATGTTTTCAAATATTTCTGAACAAACAAGAAGTAATAATAATAATCATCACGTTTTAATTATTACCATTGTATGTTACACCATCGATTGATAAAATTGAAAATCATCCTAATTTTGGACGTCAGCCTCCGTGAACAAACGAAAAATCCAAAAATAGAGAAACGAAATACCTATTTTTTTTTTTTTTCATTTCATTAAAAAAAGTTCCAAGTTATAACGAATAATTTGACAATAGTGGAGAGAATCGACTCATATCAATCTTGGATTTAGGTAATTCATCAATGACTTTGAAGACGCCGAAGTTTCATTACGTCGATAGTATTATTATTATTATTGAAACGTCAAAATTTAATAAATTCTCTCACACGCGCAGTTAAACAGATTTTTGACAAGCCATAAATTAGAACTAAGTAAAAATTAAAATGAACTTTTGTGACTTTTCCGAAAATAAACGTGGAATTCTTGTGATCGTGAACACCACGATTGCATTCGTATTCAAAATCTTAAATTCCTGCACAATGAATACACGAATGATGTGTCGACAGTAAATCCGCACGTACAATCGAATAAGGATCTGACCAGCATTTTGCACAACAAGTTCACAGTCCATTTCGACGAGTTTCTCGAAAACTTTGGAAATCGGAGCCAACAGACTTCACAAAAAAATAATCAAACATTTAGAACGAATTAAATTTACACAATATTTACTTGAAGGCTATTGAAATCTTCGCAGATAAGCATAGTAATATTTGACTAGGACTCTCTGTTACCAATTTGACTAGTTGGTAATTACCACAGATCACAACTACTTATTCGATAAAGTTGATTACACTTCAGTAAAAATTGTTTCCAAAATGAATCCTTTCGTCCTCACAGCGAAGACGAGACGAAATTTTGAAAAATATGGTGATTTCGGGTACGTAATCGGTAGTTAAACTTATTAAAGACCTATTCACACTTGCGACTAGCTCGTTGCGAGCTACTCGCAAGTTATTGAACGGTTCAATAATACGCGAGTGTTCGTTTACTCGCAACATACTCGTCATTTTACCTCCCTACTCGCAGCGATTTACTCGCAAGTGTGAATTAGGCTTGAGAGAGAAGCTTCCAATGAAAAGGAGCTTCATGAAGGCTGGTACAAGATACTACAATTCCGGACAGAAAAATTATGTATACAGTAAATCAAATTTTGAAAGATACGAGGAAGCAACATTACGACTCATTATCAAATAAGCCATCGCACAAGACATTAATCGCTTATTTACCGCCACTGTACAGTAATCTACTATTACAAACCGTACAATAATATATGATACTTATAAAATTCGAAAAACCAACGAAATTTCAAAATCGAGTGAACTTGTGAATTATTACTAAGATCGAAAAAATTTGTGCGTTTTCTGTAATTTTTAAAGAATTTGTTTGATCTTTAAAGTAATTCTCGATTTTTGATTTCGACAGTTCGTTGGTTGTTCGAATTTTATAAGACGTCGGTATGTAGAATAGACTCTCAAATTTTGTTTTACCTACTACGTAACAACAAATCGGAAATTAACCATTTTTTCATAGACCGAAATTCAATACATTTCATTCGTATTCGACGAACCTACCTATGGACTCATTCCTGGAGACAAGAATTTATTTTATCCAACCACGATTGAATATCACTGTCTGATAATTTTTCGTCACAATCTTTCACCATCTGCAACACAAATACAACAAGACGAAAATTGAGAATGATCTTCATTGGAGACAATCAATCAATTTCGAAAATTCGATCGAAATTACCAAGCTTAATTGCAGCGTGGTTTCCGGAGGATCGTTACAAATCATCAGTTTTTCCAGTTTAGTCAACTTGAACGGAAAAGTTTGAAGTAACTTCAACAAACGGTCGATCTTCTCGGGCGTTTGATCTTTACACGGTAGTTTTTGAAGATAGTGCGAAGTCTATACGAACAAAATGAGTTATTTAAATTCGTATTTACAAAAAATAATCACATCGTGGTACACAGACGTACTTCGTAAATGATCGTAGCCAGCTGCGATGATTCTTGGTTCGTATTTGAACTGGCAAGTTTCATTTCGTTCGTGATCTTGAGAACCTCATAATTGCTCAGAACTGCGGCGAGAGGATTTTTTCTGTAATAAAAACACAATCACTTAGTCGTACGATTGACGGAGAGTCAACGATGATTATCTTTCTGCAGAAGGAGACTAAGCGACAACGGTTCAAAGAGAAGATAGCTCTTTCGAATTATAATAACTTCCGCAGCTGTTCGCAGCGCGTATGATCAAAACATGCCGAGTTTTGATACATTCGTTTTCTACATCGGATTTGAAAATTGAATATTTATAGATACTCGGCGTCATCTACTAGGTGAGGGAAAAAACTGATGCATAATAAGAATGTGGGAGAGATGCAATGCTTGAGAATCATTTACTCAATAGGCAATTTCATCAAATCATAGAAGCTAGCCAATATCGTAATTTACTTACACTTCCATCGAATCTTGAGCTCTGTAATTCAGCGATACCAATCGAGCTAATCCTTCCAAGAATGACACTTTTCAATTGAATTGACTTCGAGTTCGATCCAAGCAGTTTTTGAGTTTTAGAGAAACGACCAAACGAGAAATTGAAATACCGGTATCACATTCGACGCCCAGCTGGTGTTGCTCCGACCGAAGGTAAACACGATACGTCATCGTGCTTTTCAAACTGGTGGCGTGCTGCTATCGCTGCTGGCCTGTTGGGGTGCTGTAGCCTATAATATGAAACTAAAAATTCGGGTTCTTCGGGCCTTCGAGGACGAATTATTCGAACTTAAGTCGAATAAATTACATTTGTTGGAAATGATATTCTATGAAAGATAGCGGCGTCAATACTTCACCAAAATCACGAGCTAGTTTCTAGTTATACCAGGTTTCAGTTCTTCACCCCTTGATACGAAAACTAAAATTTCCTTCAAGCGTACCGGTACCTATCCTTGTCAGTCCTAAATCTGTAGAAGGGTGAGGTTTTATGCACTCATACCGAATGAAAAATTTTCAATTAAGATTAAATAAAGTTACAATGGTCATACACACAAAATTCTTTACCTGTATAGGTACTGAAAAGAGAGAATATAAAATTTACGTATACATATACATCAGAATAATAAAGTACTGCATGCACGTGTAAATTAGAACGTTTTTTTTTACTCACTTATATTCAATTTTCAGTAGCCTCAAGGTAAGTTAGTTCTTGATAAGTTGATATCGCTACCTTCGAACGCGAACGCAGAAAATAAAACGTAAATAATATATAAACCGCACAAACTTTGGAGACTTATATTCACTCTCGAAAATCTTTCAGGATTGTATTCTTTCATTTTCTCCTCTCTTTCAAAGGCATTCTTCTGAATCTCTCTCTCAGACTTATTCTGACGCAAGCCCATTTCAAATTATCGACAGCCAACTTAACACAAAATCAGCACGGTCAACGCGGTAAATTCACCGAGTATAGGTGATGTATTTCGAAATCATCAGCGCGAACAACAATAAATTAAATTCACAATACAGTTCTATTGAACTTGAACGTTTAACATGAATTTTGAAAGAATGAAACAGCACTATTTTTAATATTGGACGACGCTTCGACCATGCTAGTGGTCTTAGGTCTTTATCGAGCTATCGATTAACATAATGTTTAACATGAACGTTATGAAGTACTTAAGATTTTCCTTGGTTTCTAACCAATTTTCTGATCATCAGCCCTCATAGAGTAGACATATCTGTTGCTCATTCAATTTTTTTGTTGACTGACGGTCACGCCGTAAATGCCAATTTGTAAGAAAGTTGAATCACTTACCCACTGGAACATAAATATATATATCAAACAGCAAACCTGAAAATGAAAAAAAAAAAATTCAATCAATAATTAGCCTGTCTCGGTAGAATTTATTAAGAAGGTACTTATGGAAATTGAGTGCGTATACAGTCCCGCCGCGCCGGGAAAAATTATTACCGCATATGGCAGCCTGAATTTTACTCAAGGGCTGAGCCAATCCTATAAGTTGCGGGTGAATGAGATAGCCAGATGTTGCACTTTTCATCAATGGTCTGTCGACGCGCTTTGAAAGAAGCCTGCCATGACCCATTTGCGTCGGCTAAGTATGGCAGTCAAATGACTGAACGCAGTAACAGGTATTTTCCCAGTGGGGTGTATAAAGGCAAATTCATAGCACTATACTCCCGCGCATCTTGCTGGGGACCTAATTGATGACAAAAATACAACCAATATCCACTGAATACATAGTTCGGATTGCTAATCACTTGTCTGCGGTCAGAAACAGGGAGGGCTCCTAGGGTAAAGTGCAATTTTGGTTTTCCAAAATCGAGTCACAGAAATCTAACGCATACCTAATCAATATGATTCACGGATACAATGAGCTGAAAAATGATTCATACCTGAGATACCAGTGTTGGGGTCGTTTTCCGGTACCATATACAACATGATCAAAACACTATTTCCGTACACACTATCACGACAAAAAGATGAAAACAGGCTACTTGGAACGAAAATTTTACTCGAAAACAACAAAACAATATTTGAAAGACGACACCAATATGAGTGAATACCGGTATCCAACATTGTAAAACCATTCCAATTTATATTTAGAAGAAAAAACATCACCGCATTCATACAAATTTTTAAAAAGAAAAACTTCATTGGAGGACATTTACATAAAATAAACGCACTGTAATATCTGAGAGACAACGCACGCGATAGCAAATAATCACGAACACAAAATTCAAGACTAGCTGAACGCAATTGGCAGGTATTCCATCACTGATGAGAAGAAACGTATCCTTCATCCAAGTTTCAACTGCGCCAAATCAACTCCCCATACAGTAACTTATTATTGATGATGTCACTCCGTAGATAAGCCTGTACAATCGATGGGCAGAAGGGCGGATAGGAATTGAATCATAACACAAAAACAAAGAAACAAGTCAGAAGGAAAATTTTCATGTCACATACCACGGCTGTGTACATACTAGAGAATACCTACTCACACAAACACACAAGAGTCATTATTCTCCAGGTCTGAATCATCATTAGGCCTACCCTGCCGTAAAAAGTTGAATGGACGTATATGCAAATAATGAATACAAGAAAAAGAGGTTACAGGTATACCTGAACATAGCCTCTTTTTCTTGTATTCATTATTTGCATATACGTCCATTCATCTTTGTATGGCAGTACTTGTTGGAGCTATAGCTCTGTGAACAACAAAGTAAATGAATCATGATGAATCATAACTCAAAACTGATACTGTGATACATTACATGGTAGTCAGTAAACTTCAGTACATATCTCAATCTTGAACAGCCATGTGATGGAAATGAAAGTATACTTTAAACCACAGCTTCAAACGTTCAAATCTCTTTCCATGGAAAACATTGTTGAATATTATGAAATTTTTCAGGAGGTTTGTCGGATTGACAATATTGTCAAAACAACGATCAAGGGAATGGGATCAATTTTAACAGGTTGTAAATAGGTAGTCAGAGTTATGGCCCTCATTCTTCTAATTGTTGCTTTGCGGGCACATGAATAATATTGGTCTCATTGGCTGTTGGACGGCACTTTAAATCAAACTTATAAATAAAATAAATACCGTATTCAACTTAGAACTTTGAAATGTATAGACTGAATGTGGCATCCAATATACAGCTGCAAGGTGGCCGGGAGATTAGATATTTAATATTTCATTCTACGCACTGTATATCCCTGTATTCACTCACATCTTGTATTGCTCCTGTACAGCTTTTCCAAAAAATCAAATTGCATACTCAGCTTATGTGTTGATAAGTTGGTAGGGTTTCTAATAACAATAATCAGTGCTCTTGAAGGACAAAACTGCTCCTGAATGAAAATGAGTAAGCAATCCAGCAGCACCCATAAGATCAATATGTTAGAAACACCATTACACCACTAACTTGATATAGGCACATAGGAGTATGAGTATGCAATTTGAGATACTGGAAGAACAAAAACCCATTGGCTGCGTGCATTTTACTTGCTCCTTACAACCAATGTATCTATTTCTAGCCCACACCAGATTTCATAATATGTATAGTTTTGGTAACTTGAGAGTAACCGTACAGTTGTACACCATTTTGTGTTTTACTATACCAGGTATTTTCAGGGGCGGATCCAGACTGTCTTTTTAGGGGGGGAAATTTTTTCTCCAAGGTTCTCTTATAGTCGCGCTATAAGTTTTTTATCTCTTCCTGTACAAATGTGTAGATGTTTCAAATTTTTTTCCTGATTTTTAGGGGGGGGGGGAAATTTCCCCTATTTCCCCTACCGTGGATCCGCCCCTGTATTTTGTGCGTGGCTATTGGCTAGGTATAGAGCATAGGTACCCATATCGCATGGCCGCGGTACTGATGTATGGAGGCAGGTGTTTTATGTGTATAGAAAGTAGGTACTTCATTATCCTTTTTCACCTTTTTGACAGATTTAAAAAATAGGTATGGGTAAAGTCCGTTCAACTTAGGATTACAAATTTGACGTCACCAATTATTCTGTAGTGTTCTAGTGTTGTTGCGTTATGAACATGAATGGACGCACCAACACTAGAGCACTACTGAATAATTGGTGACGTCAAATTTGTAATCTTAGGTTGAACCGACTATAGTTCTCTTACTTTCATTGTCTTTTAGAAGAAAATGGCTGACTGAAGTCTGAGAATTGGCTCATAGGCCTACTTTCCTTGATCATGGAAGGTCTATATAATTTTTTGCGGGTTGATTACCGCAAAATAAATAAGTCATGATTTATGTTATCATAATTGACCAACCGCCGTGAAAAATTATATTGCCATTTGGCAGCCTGAATTTTACCAATTGGCTGCCAATCCTATAAGGTACGGCCTAATGAGATTGCCATAACATAAGCTTGCCATGAGCTATTTAAAAGCATTGGTTACACATGGCAGTTAACAGGTATTTTCCCTGTGGACATTCTCGATTCTTCATAGCCTAGAATGAATTCACTACGTACTTAATTTGAATACCTCTCCTCTCAGAAAAATCCGGCATTAAAAAAGATATATGTTACGCCAAACCCCTCAAATTGCCGATTTTGTAAAATTGGCAACCGCTTGCCAAATTGATCAAATCGGCAAAATTTCTACTTCATCTGAAGTACCTACATAGGCCTATGATAAACGTTGAGAATATTTTCAAACCAATTTTCACGATAACATTTTATTAATTGGCCACGGTCAAATGATGATATCTACAAAAAAGATAAATTTTGTAGAGCAAATAATCATGATAATATGTTCAACATTAAGACAGCTGTAAAAAAAAATGATGATTTAAAAGTCATGAAATAAATTTTGTAGGGCAAATAATCACAAGAACATGTTAAGAATGGGAAAATTCAATTTGAAAAAAGTCAGAAAAAGTTAATCTTCATCATTATCGAAGAAATGGAAAAAAAAAAAACAATCAACCCTCGTGATTCTGACATGTACGTCCCGGATGGAAGGCCGAATTGCACCCCCTTTTCTCAAAGATTGTCATTATTGCGAATGCAATCAAGAAAAAAAAAACGATTGGAGAACGAGAGAAAAAAATATCACGTATAATTGCGATGATTCAGTTTCGTTTCATTACAATTGGAAAGAATACCGGTAAAAAAAAGTTGGAAGAGAAAGAAAGAAATATTATACGTAGATTCACATTCAATCACAATATTTCAGTTGCCAATTGCCTGCCGATTTTATAAAATCAGCAGAATTAGCGTTTACGCGTGCCAATTTTATAAATTCGGCAAAATTTTGTGATCCTTTATTGTTCAAATATGTAGTTACATATTTAGAACTTCAATCAAACATCTCAAGAATTGCGACGATATCGACAGTAAAAAATGTTGAAATAGAAAGACCTGGTCAGTATTTATACTTCATTTGTCTTTTGAAACCATCTAAACACCCATGTTATCTTTATTTTTCAAAATAATAATATTCGAAAAAAACATAGTTGCTTAACATTACAGAATAGAGCAGAGTTTTGAAATATTTTGTAAGACAAAAACAGATGGAGAACACATAATTAGCTGTGATAAGTGCAATGATACTTTTGGCGAGTATTAGAAACTGGTTGCTCATACGGTATACTTACATCTACCTATTTGATTAAATATAGGCTAAATTCACCTCAAAAACAATGTATTTTATTTCGCTACGTGTTTTGTGCGCTTGAAAAAGAACGGTCACACGTTTGAAACGTAGCGAAATAAATACATTGTTTTCGAGGGGAATTTAGCCTATATTTAATCAAATCGATATTTTATAATTCACCGATAAAAATTAAAAACTTACATCTATTCTACCTACTTTTTTAGTGCCTTAAATTTTTGTGTAGAATTCACTCTTCAAAAAACTAAAAAAGTATACTCATAGTTCCGTTTATCGAATTGTTTTATAGTAAGATGTAGGTCCCTATATCTTCTGGCGTTAAAAGTTCATGAAAAAAAAATCGGTCTCTTTTTTCACAGTCCATGTGTATATCCGTATTAATTATTATCTTGTTCATTCAAATGCTCTACCAATTTTCTTTTCTAATTTAATCATCTAATTAATGATTCTACTTATTTTATTAAATCCTCCTGAGATAAATAGATTTTCCCGTGAATTTAAGAGAAATGGTAGAATAAGAGGAAGGATAAAAAGAAAAAATAGGTAATGATTGTTACCTTTTCCAACTACGACATTACGAACGATCTTTGATGATATTGATAAGTATAATTTTTTCTTCTGTTAATCCAAACAGTCGATGTCGAAGCCAATTCTATAACCATCAACAACTAGGCCTTCATCTATCGAGTAGAAATAGATGATAGTCCTTCTCTTATTGAGTATACCTATTGCTGTGAAAATATCCATTCTTTATAAAGTTATCGAACAATAACTAGTAAATCCTTTTATCTATCTTGGCGCGAACGTTCCGATCCATTATAAATGGACAAAATTAAACGTTGAAGAATCGAATTTGTAAATTGTTAATTTCTCATTGTCTGATGATGATCGTTATGATCAAAGCCGGAAACAATTTAGAAATATCATACTATCATGTAACTTTATCTTGCTCATTTAGTAAATCTTTCTTTGTAAGTGGTAAGTTCACCTGATTAAAATTAGAATTTTTTTTCATTATTTCTCTGAAGTAATAACAAAATGAAAATCTTATTTCTCATTGAGAACTTTTTTCAGATTTGTCCGCATGTATCTATCCGATACGTACCTCCAATGCATCGATACGATTTTAAGTTCACTCTAATCAGAGTCTTTCATCAATACAAATTGAATCGTAATGTAATTTTAAAAATATTCATTTCATCACGTTTATTCTTCCGACGAATAAGTAAAGCAGAGATTTTACTCACAAAGAGATGCTCTGCAGTTGTTACAAACGCGCATTAATTCACAAAATTCACGAACAAATGATGTTGATAGAGTCGTAAAATAAAATATAGGTAATAAAAAACTTCAATTTGAGAAAAAAATATCTGAAAGTTGATCAAAATTTCTATGACTGAATTGAAAAAATTTTCATTTGTGAAATATTTATAAAATTTAAACAGAAAATATTTCGACTATTTAAATTTCACGTTTTTTTTTTTTCGACTTTTTCAAATGTGAAATTTAAATAGCCGAACTATAATTATATTGTTTTTCAAATTATTTCTACAACAGAAGCAGAAGTATACGGTATATGCACATGAACTATGTAATCCTAAGAGCCGACGTTCATAAATTAAAGTAGGTATTCTTATTTTCTTTCCTGTAAAGTAATGTAAGAAATAGTAAGAAATAGATTGTAGTTAAGCGGATTGATGAACAAATCAGGTAGGTGTAGCATCCATGTGCGAATTGTAATGTTTTGTTGAAAAATGAGAATTTTTCAATCGACATCGAAGGACTATAAAAATAATTTAGAATTTTCTCGAAAAATATCAAGTTCAGTAAAATTTAAAAGTTTCTTTTATTTCAACATCATTATTCCTTAGCCACCATTTTAACTCTCAACTTAATTTTAAAAATGAAGGTAATGGGATGACAGATCTATAGTAGTATCACAAGTGCAATCCTCCGATCCTCTGTGTACGATCAATCGAATGAAATATTGGGAGCCTTTAATATTTCTCGGATACTTCATTATAAAAAGTTAGCATGTTGTTTCTGTTTTTGCTCGATGAAGTAGCCGTTTTGGTTTCTTGTTTCGAATAAGGCTTTTACAGTGTTCACATTTTAGGTCCTACAAACTGATAGTACTATGAGAGTAAAGTAGATAATTTATCTACTTATTGAAAGTTCGAAGAAAACAAAATAGGTACAATAAAATAAAATCGCTCTAAAGTGCTTCCGCAGAGATAAACGATCTTCATTTATTTGGCTCTGGTAGAACATTTTTTTCAAAGTAATAAGTAGGTGCTGATGAATGATCATGACGTTGGTTCCCGTTAGTTCCCCCGTAGTAGTCTTACGGAAATGCTTATGCATGTTATCAATAATCAATAGATATGGCGTCACAGGAAAATCGGTCCATTTGCGATTCGCGAGTAATATATGTAGAAGAAGGCGTTCTCTTTGTTTTCTGTGACGGACATTTGTGGAAGCTTGTCGAAAAGGTGATGATCTTTAGAAATTCATCCCAGACATTTGAAATTATCTATTCACTTGATAGAAAATTAAGGCCGGGAACTGCAATTTTTGTTCCACACATTTTGTACAAAAAGTAATAAGTATTTCAGAAGTGTTGTGTCATGGTGGAAGACGTGGTGATCACCTTTTCAACATCAATACGTACATGCGAATAAGCAATTGATGTTGACAAAGTTGAAGGCAAACACAACGGCAAACACAAACTTGTCGCAGCGCAATTGACACGATAATATTTCAAATTGATTTGAATGGTGTGTGTGTGTGTGTGTGTGTGAACACCGCGCAATCTTACAACCTCCTCCACACCTGCTGTACTTGGCTGTACAGACTATAGAGCACTGATGAAGCTCGTCTGTTCTGTACCAGTCCATCAGTGAGAGCATGCGGGGGTCATACACATCAGAACGTTGCAGAGAAACTCACATACAAAGTTTGCTGCTGTGAGTACATAATACAAACAGTTGCTGCAAGTGGTTGTCGTGGGCAGTCTGTGGCTTCCTGAATATACGCTCGTACTTCCCTATCAGTAGTGTACAATTTTTGTGCTGGGATCTCAGTGTATTTAAACACTCTGTATCCTTCCTTATAGATCTATATGGTTGAGTCGGTTATTGTTTCCTCGAGAAAGAGTATCTGAACCGTTATCCGTTCATGATAAAACAGTGTGAGTAACTCCAAGGAGACTAGGGATTATAATAACAAAGTGGAATACAAGGAACGCAGAGAAACTGTCCTATGGGTCTAATCAGGTTTGGTAGAGAGAATTTTAATTGAAATCTAGAAGAATCTCAAGTTTTTTTGAGTCCCTTATATCATGGTGTGTGTTTATTTTCGCGCAACTGAGCTCTTGAACGGTAGTGCCGTGAAATCCCGATTCATGTAACGAAAAGTGCAGAATTATTATCAATATTTTATTGACGTACCAAAAAAACAACTTCTAAAATAATTGGAATTTGCTATGCAAAAAAGTAGAATGTCAAAAATAACAGACAATGTATGTAGAACTTGGAAGACGTCACAATACATTTTACCGATGAAAAATTTTTTTCCCCGCGACTGCATAGGAGAGGCAAGAGCCCCAAAAAATGGGTAGTCAATAATGAGAAAACCGAAACGTAATGAACTCTGCAACTTTGGCTGACGACTGACTTCCTTTGTTTACCTGCTCAAATCCTAGTTTACTTTCTGCACAACTATTCAAAAAATAACCATTACCGCATGATAGAATTTTATTTTATTTCAAATATCTAGCCTAATTACAAAAATATTCAATAACGTTAACGTATATTCGATCCTGATGATGGATGCTAAGCATTCGAAACGTCGATCTTTTGTTTCTCGGTTTTTGTGAAAGATAGTGGGTGCCAATAAATAATTGCAATAATTTCAAACGTTTTTGGCTAACAAACCATTATCAAGAACACTTTTTTCCTTTTCTTTCAATCAAGAATATTGACTGAAATGAAAAAGACAAAATGGAGGAAAAGAGATAAAAGAGTAAATAAACGTGAGATTACGTGAAAGGTGCAAGTTTATTTATTTATGACCCATTCAAAAAGAACATTGTGTAAGAAAAATTGGAATACTGTAAAGACAATCAGGATGATTTTATGTGCTCCAATTACCTCATTTTCTTATCACAAGCGGTCTATGGTTCAAATAGTTGATTTTTGGTGATCGTATGCCCTACTAGCTTTTACAAAAAAAAAAAAAAAAAAAAAAAAGTTTTCCTCGCAATTTACCTAGATTTTAGTTTTGTGGTCATTTATCAGCATTATATTTTTTGGAAAATATGATTTAGATGCTCACTTAGTCTAGTATAACCCGGGACAAACAAATTTGACTCACTGGATCCAGAAATATCTCCTTGTAAGTAATTAGTTTTAACGAAATCGAGTAAAATGAAGCATTGACATTCCGGAGGGAAAAGAGGAGGAAAAGAGTTTTCTAAAAACTGTCATTTAATCAATATCAATTCATTAAATAAGAATATAAAAATTCAAATATTCAATTTCATTTGAATATTCTATGTAGCCTATTTTAATAATTTCAAACGATTAATTATTTAATCACCAATGAATAATAAATTTAAAAATTGATCATTCAAGGTATTAGTTTTTTTCAATTTTTAATCTAGTGAGTCAATTTATTAATATGAAACTTTGTTTAAAAATATTAATAATTTAATTGGCCGACTTGATCATTATTAAAGATGAAAGAACGAATCATTCGGCGAAGATCACCACGTACTAAAAGCTTAACCCACTCACCGCAAATAATATAGCCCTCTTCCTGAATGATGGAGACAAAAGCTAATAACCAAATTCATTTGATCCACCAAACTGGATTTTAAAATCTGGCTGACTGACAACGAGTCTTCTTGATGAATGAAGATTTTTTTTATACGTGTTGAAGCAATTCCGTACTCCGTTCTTAAACATTTTTTATTCGAGGTTTTCGTATCATTCAATCATCTTTCTCTAATATAAACAGCGATGTTAAATGGCACCTAATTTACACAATATATCTCATTCCATTTCGAAACAAATCAATGTAGAGCATTGAATTATCCTTTTATGATCTCCCTTTCACCGAAGTTAAATACTCTTCATACGGCGAATCATTCAATCAATAGGTATTTACCGTATGTCTTCACTCTTCAGTTTCTGCGATTTTATTTCTTTACCTCGCGTACCCAAGGCGTATTCTTTGAAACCCGACTCATCTTAAAAATGTATATAGGTAGCTAATAAGAATCCATTGATTAATTTTCGGCTAGCTATGTACGTAAGAGCGAAGACTAGTGGGACAGGTCTAGTTTCTGAATAAAGCTTCTTTTCAGAGGGGTGTTCGAAGAATTCGGCGAGTTACGCAAAACCAGAATGCTCGATACCATATAGGCTAATACGTTTGGCAGCTTGTTTTCATCACAGGGACTGATTGGCTGTACTTGAATTCATTACCGATGTTATTTAAATTATCAGTAATAATCATCGATATCAGGAAGTTGGTCCTAACTATTTTGTAATAATATCGAATGCGGTTTTGTTGACACGTAACATAAATAAATGTGTACTGTACCTGTGCGATAAATTTCAACCAAAGACTGTAGCGTTCGCGTAAGCGTAAAAATTGCACAAAATTAGTTAGTTAATTGTGCCATTATATAAGTAGGCTTTAGACAAATCATTTTGAATGCGGTTACGTTTTGCATATAGAAGGAATGGTCGGGTGTTTGATGATAATAGGCCTACCGGTATAGTCGAAGATGAACAAAAGTCGCTTTAAGGGAATTGAAAGACAGCAAAATCAATTTTACCTCGCGCTCATTGATTAGGCGTACTCGCGTATTTTATTTTCGGATAATAATTTTTAATTCTTTTAATTCAATAGCGAGGAATTTTTTATCGATGACTGCATTCATCGGTAAAGCGGAAGAGGTGAAACACTGTATAGACTATCTTTACCTCTGACTCCCTCGGGAAGTCGTGAATACGACTTTTTCGCAACGTCGAGCGTCACTATTTGCGCGATAAAATGGGAATAATTACACGTAATATTACTACAGGTATTGTTCGGTCGGAATCGTTTTATAATGTAATCTATTTGTATAGGTATTATTGTATTTTTACGTTGCTTTTCCAGACGCAACGAGTCATTCTGCGGCCTTGATGAATACCTGCAATTCCTCTGATACATTTTGTAGATTTTTATCGAACGAATTTTGGTCAGTTCTTGAAAGTTCGACCAATGTCCAGTACTGAAATCGCTCGTATCGTTAGAGCACAGACGTAATCGTCACTAGTTTCTTGAACATTGACGAGAACAAGACAGAATCTTCAATGAAAGGGCCGGTTTAAGATGACTCAGTAAGTACACCTGTGGAGACGGGCCGAAGTGTTTCCCACTCTTTAAACTCACTATCCACGTCACTGATGGGTCATCGGATGCACATTAAAGGAGGACTGTCGATTTGAATAGAAAGACTGATGGAGGATTACTCGTCCGATGGACTGGTGTTATAGGCCGGGATCTGAGCTGTAAAGCCAGCAGGCAAGATCTTCCTCGGTCGTTAGAAGACGAGACATATCATTGAAAAAACTCTTAGCCTATTTTGTTAGCTGTTCGGAATTTCCTTCATTGACTGTGTTAATGAAGGCTATAGGGAACCTACTTTATGAGGATTTCTCATCAGATACAGCTCAATGTTCGAATTTTTTCCAAGTTCTTTTCCCATCATAACTCGAAAGTCGATATTTCTTCAAGTCCCCTCGTATCACCTATAGCTTGGAGGTCGAAATTTTTTGAAGTTCCTCTCCCATCACATATTTAGTTTGAAAGTCGAAATTTTTCAAGTCTCCCTCCTGTATAGCCCAGAGGTCGAAATTTCGCAGTCCCACGTTTTGCCAGACGGCCCTCTTTTTCAAGTCTCAATGCCCAAGTCTGCCGGGTGGCATCCGCCACCTGGCATTTTACTTCCACCCCCCCCCCCTCAAAACAGGTTTTCTGTTGAAAAACAAACTTGTCGCTTATAGGGTTTCTTTCTTAACTGGCGAATTGAGAACCCATATTTTATGAGGAACTTTGATCTATCTTGGCGATCGATTTCGATGAGTGATTAGGATATCAATCAATTGAGGACGATAAAATTTTTTGACATGTCTCATGTCTTTCCTGTACCCCCTATCTCATTTGGAACCCCAGGGCAGTATTTAAATTCTGAGAGGCCACCAACCTCCCAAAAGAATGGCGAAGCCTCTTGGAAAATTCTCGAAGACCTGAACGCAAGGGTGAGCACAAACGGGGAATGAACGCAAAACTCAAAAGCCCGTTGAACCACATGACGACCGTCGATTTAGGGTCGATTTCGAGTCATAGGCAATGTCGACTCAAAGTCGACAGAACTTCTTCGTCAATTCGACATCTTCACCTGAGTCCATAAGAATGCAGTCGATTTTGAACGTCGATCTGAAGTCGAATTATCGTCAATTCAGAAAATATTTTGTTCGATGTATTGTTGACTCTATTTTGACATTGACTCTTAGACTACCAAAATGTGATTGACATTGAAAAAATATGAACAATTTGTACACCAGATGTCGGCAAAAAATGGTCGATTTTCGGTCTACTACAATTTGAAATCGACTTGGAATCAAAGTCGATTTTGAGTCAATTTAGTTTGGCCCTAATGTTGACCGAAAATCGACTGGAGGTAGACTCATTGTCGGCGTTGAAATTGAGTCGACTTCTGGTCGATGAAAAATTCGATAAGGTCGACTTGAAATCGATGTCAATTTGGTCAACAAGAAATGTGAACTTTGTCAAATAAGGTCGACTTAATTTCGACTTCATATTCACGTCAATAAGGAGTCTATATTCTTGGTCGATCACGGAGATGAGAGTGTTTACTCGGAATTGACTTAAAATCGACGTCAATTCTTACTCTACAAAAAATTTAAACTCCATTTACTGATACCGACTCGATTTCGGCTCCATAATGATGAACTACTCGCAGATAAGCTATGCATTCATAGTTAGATACTTTAAAAGGATTCATCGTACTATATCATTGAGAAGCAGGCTCCAGGTCAAAACGGTTGAGCAACGAAATCGACCTCATATCTACGTCGAGTGTACAGCGAACGAAATCTCATGTCAATTCAAAGTAGGCATAAGACTATCTACTTACTCAAATTTGTCTTCATTTTAGGACGAGCGAAATTTATAATTATTCGTTTTCGATGTTGATGTAGGGCATTTGTACAGGAATCGTTTACTCCGAATCAACTTCTTGTCGACATTAAAACATCAAAAGGTCATTCAATTCTGTTTACTGATGCCTAATCGACTTGATTTCTACGTCGATTGCAGGGCTTTGGTTGAAACGAATAAGTCGATTTGCAGTCGATTTCTGATCGACATACACGTCGGAACTATTTCGACGATAAATCAACGTCGAATAAGTGTAGAATATTATTGAAATAATGGGTCGGCATGACGTCGATTTTTAGTCGATATGGTTCGACGGGAGGCATCAGATTGATCAATTTTGCAACACATATAGGCTACGTGGTTGACAAGAAACAGTCTACAATAGACAACATTTTCTGCGACCGGAAGATGGTATCCTGCATTTTCGAAACAAAAGTCAAAAAATACAACAATATAGGAAGCGACGAGACTCCACCGAGGTGGTCGAAAAGCGAGGTATTGAAAACTAAAGAACAACCACCGGGACAAGGATTAAAAATCAATTTATTAAACGATGCGTCCATTCAATAGCTATTCAAAAGGTTAGATACAAAACTAGCCGTCTCGCAAAACAGCGAAACAATCGAAAACGAGATTTCTGCGAAAAACGACGGAATCCACAACGAAGTTAAACGAGAAACACAGGATACGTGCCCTACGAAAGGAATTGGCCTTCTATCATGCCTAGCTCAGAGGTCGACGTTTCATATATAGTTTGAAAGACAAAATTTTTCCAAATCTCCTCCACGTATAGCTCAAAGGTTGAAATTTTTTTAAATTTGAATAATCCAGGGGTGCCGTATGAATTATCGAAAAGAAGCCGATACCGGCAGCAAGTAAAGTAAATTCCAACATGTAGCGCGGAAAGCGTCAAAGTGTACAAAACATTGAGGTGCCGCAGCTGACGTTTGAATGTGAAGCCTGGTTACCAAGAATAGCGGATATAAAACGAACAGGGAGAACGGAAATACGATTTATGAGAAGGATTGCAGACCTTACTTTAATCGACCGGGTTGGATATGTGGAATTCTTACAGAGATTTCAAGTAACGCCGGTCAAGAACAAAATAACAGATTACCGAAGTGAAAGGAGAGAGCATGTGAAGAGCGAATGCCAAAACATCTGCTGAAAGGCGCACCACAAGGAAAGGGATGGTCTAACGATTATTTTCGAAGCGCAACGAAGAAAAACGTTCGAAAAGGATTGTTGGAGAATCTATAGCTCTTCCGGACCTTTTCTCACCTCCCACCGTGGCGAACCTTACTGACTAACCTTAAATGCTTAAATGAAGCCAGCTCAACCAATGAGAGGCCATACCCAATTTCTCTGATTCGCCGTCTATTTCCTCCGTACGAAGCCCGAAATTGAACAATTCGGAAATTGTACACGTATTTTTGTACAAATCGTGAAATAAACAGGCCGATTTGTACCACTTGCAAGTTGTACAGATTTTTCGCGATGTGTGCAGCACCTTTGTACAAGCAAGTTGTGCGTTGTCCGAAACTAAATGTTAAGATAAGAGGCTGGTTGCGAGCGTACAATTTCGGAGATTGGGGTATTGACAAATGTTCCTGTAGTCAGTGGTGCATATTTCGCCTCATTAGCAAGCTCCATGCTCTTAGTGAGCTTGTGAACCTTCTAAGACTATCTTCTGATTCCGTTTTATACCTCCGCGACGAGTTCTTCGGATAACATTCTCTGCCTCATCATCATGTATGCTGGACGTGTTCTTCTCAGGCGCCGGTGATACCTTTGGGGGAGGGGTGTTGGGTACGATTATCGACGTTCATGGGACATCACGCGGCATTTGGGTTGATGACAATGTTCCTTGCATAACTTCAGCAGCAGCTAAGGCTGAACCAGAAAGGCCCATTTTGGCTCGCCTTCCAAAGAGGGCTTTGAATAAACTTTGCTCAATGCCCGAGTAGAAACTATTGTTCTTTTGAAGTTGCTTCGGCCTATTGGGACGACTTATTGCCTCTCATCCAGGCCTACACCATATCTTCCACAACAACTCTAAGTGAGTGAGCAAGATTCGTCGAGATCGGATTACGCAGATGCGAGAAGGTATTAACCTAGGTGCAGTACATGTATTCCACCCCTTATCATTTTGGTTTGGATTCGTCAACGTGCTTGGACAAAGTTGTTTTAATGTCACGAAAAATCTATACATTTTGCAAATGGTACAAATCGGCCTGTTTATTTCGCGATTTGTACAAAAATACCTGCATAATGCCGTGCCTATCTCACCAAATTTCCGTCTAGATACAATGGAGGAATCCTAAAAATGGAGGAATCCTAAAGTCAGTAATTTGTATCAAATTTTATTTTAATGGTGGTAGAAGGTCTGTTCTCCATTCGTTTCGCTTCTAATTTTTAATTAGGTATTATTTTTATCGCCTTCAAAACGTTCATACCTCAGAACGTCTAGTAGTATTTCCATACGTATCAAAGAAACTAAGTACAATTTCTGTGTAGCTCCGTAACAGGAACTTTTTATTTACAGAAAAAAATTGAAACTATATACGGTAGTTTACAATCGTAATAGTATAATATTTCGGTAAATTTCCTCCGCGAGAAATATCTTGAAATTTCATTGTATACGTGTTTGGACGGAAATGACGAAACACAAAGAATATTTTGTACTTCCTCAGCGAGCGGGATTATGAGTTTTGTTCGGTTTTATAAGAATTAACGACTCGAAGTTGCACTCACTCTACGCAGACCTATTTACTCCCACACGATCTATATTGTATTCAGACACACTATTTCGAGAAAAGAGCGCGAACGTCCACGTGCATAATACGTACAAGTTTCTCGATTTGTTTGTTAACCGTTATGAGAGACTGGACTATTTTTTTAAGTAAAACTATAAAGTATCCCTTGTACAATACTTCTGTACAGGATGTACAAATAAACAAACGGCGTACAGAAGACAACTTTTAAGTGGAGAAGATATCATCTATTTGATATGATAAATAACAAGATGGACTGTAGAAAATGAAAATCGGACCGGATATTTCATTTAGGTATCTTTTCCGACTTTTTTTTTTTCTCTCTATCTTTTATTTAATGACCGTGTCCGCGAGTTCTATTTAAAATGTAACTGATACAATTAAAAATTGTTTGAATCTAATATATTACGAGCGGAATACACCATTGATGTAAATGCAAACAGGCCTAGAGAATGTTTGAATCGAGATATTTTATTACAAATTCAATGATATTCACTTCCTAGACTTATGAGTACGTAATTTCGGCATTGTTGACTGAACTTCATTTTATTTCCCTAATCAAAAATGTTGAGGTCCGGGATTAATAATGGAACACAGGAGTTGGCAGTTTCAACCAAAAAAAAAAAAACAAAGCTTATCATAGAGTAAGTTGGGACTGATTTTTGATTGAAAACAAGAACTGAAGAGGTGCAGCCGAGTTTGTTATAGTAAATAATAATAATGTATCGGCTGAAATTCAATGCAAAAACTACTTCCTATCGAGGCAGTAGTCGGCAAAATCGACCATGAAAAATGCTCATATTTTAACAGGCAACCTGTTTTATTCGGGGGGGGGGGGGTCTCCCGGAGAAAATGTCCGTCGTCCGGAGGGCAACATGACCTTGGGACTTGAAAACCCTATCATATATATCCGACCGAGGTCGAAAATTCTCCACGCTTCCCACCCCTCATCATGTACATATCCGGCTGAGGTCGGAAATTTTCCATATCCCTTCTTATTACCTATAGCTCGGAGGTTGAAATTTTTCCAAGCCCCCCTCTTATCACCTATAGCTCGAAGGCCCCCACCTATCATATACATATCTGGCTGAGGTCGACAATTTTTTCCAAATCTTTCTCTCACCAGTAAAAAGCTAGGATAATGCAAGGAGGGTTTCTAGCCTAGTTCAAGTCCAATATTCCACTTCCTATCATATGTATAGCTGATGGGAAGTCGGTGAGTGTAGCCTAATCAAAACAGCTCCTCCAAGTAACTAGATGTGCATTGCTTCATACACCAATTTGCTTAGCCCCTTCAATGGGCCAGATATGCAATGCTTCAAACAGCATCCCTTCAATAGATTCTAGATCCCCTTTGTATCATAGCCTGATTAAAAGAGCTCCTTCAAGTAACTAGATATGCAATACTCCATACACCAATTGGCCTAGCCCCTTCAATGAGCCAGATATACAACGTTTCAAACACCATAAGACTCATCTGTGAAAATTGATTAGAATAGAAGGAAGCGGTTCAGGAATTTGTTTACATCCTACCATTCTACTTACGGACAGACTATAGCCTGATTAAAAGAGCTCCTTCAAGTAACTAGATATGTAATACTCCATACACCAATTGACCTAGTCCGTTCAATGAGCCAGATATACAACGTTTCGAACACCATAAGACTCATGAAACAGGTTCCCTGCCTCCCCTCATTTAACTCTGTGAAAGAACCCGTGAGTTTTTTTTTAGCGGGGAACCCACTATCAATTTTGTTAGGGGGATTACATCCTCAGAAAACCCACGTCCGGGAGTTTCTGTGAACTGCTTGACGTGATGTCTGGCACTTTATGACGTCATCAATGACCTTGACCTACTTTAGGGACTAGGAAAAATTTCAATTTCCAGCCTTCATTATATCAGGCCTAGCATGCAGTATACTTAGCGGGGAACCCGCTATCCATCTTGTCAGGGGGATTACATCCGCAGAAAACGTCCGCATCCGGGAGTTTCTGTGAACTGCGTGACGTGACGTGACGTGTAGTGCCTTATGACGTCATCAATGACCTTGACCTACTTTAGGGACTTGAAAAAATTTCAATTTCCAGCCTTCATTATATCAGGCCTAGCATGCAGTATACTCAGAAGAGCCCAGCCCACTCATTTTCTGAGGGGGCATTTTCACGCCAACGTGATCGCGAGCGCGGGAGGTTGCGGGTTCCCCGCTGCCATTGCAAACATGCAATGGCCTCTAATTTTTACCGACTTTTCCACTTGGAAAAGTGAGGTATTACACCCGTAGCAAGGTGAATGGGGGGAGGGGGCAATGAATTTTCTCGACGTTTTAGAGGTCATACATCACAACTAGCAAAAAAAAAAAATTCAGGTTTCCTTATATATATATATATATATAGCCATATATATAGTCATATGTATAAAATTTTTTTGTCCGTGGAACTCCTCCGAAACTATCCGGTGGATTTTTTTGTAACTTGGCCATATTGTAGTATTATATCTGAAGATGTGCACCCGCAATTTTTGTGAGAATCGGATGAGTAGTTCTCGAGAAATTCGCAATTTTTTGAGAAATTTTTCAGTATTTTGAGTATGTGTTTGTCCGTGGAACTCCTCCCAAACTATCCGGGGGATTTTCCGGTAACTTGGCCATATTGTAGTAATATATTTGAAGATGTGCACCCGCAATTTTTTCGAGAATCGGACGAGTAGTTTTCGAGAAGCTTTCAATTTTTTCAGAAAATCCAATGAGTATTTCTTGAGAAATTTGCATTTTTCTCACTATTACAAGTAGTCGCTCACATTACCTGAAGTGAATTCCTATCCTTTTGTTATCAGTGCGTCTATTGTGTTGTGATGAAGAACCTTTTATTTGACAGGTTCATTTGATAAAGGGTTCATTGAATTAATTTACACAGTGCAGTGAGGGCTTCTTTAGGTTAGGTTAGGTTAGAAATGTGCACCTGCAATTTCTTTTGAGAATAGGATGAGTAGTTCTTGAGAAATTTGAAATTTTTTTTGAGAAATTTCTCACTATCACAAGTAGTTGCTCACATTACGAGAAGGAAATTCTATTCTTTTGTTATCAGAACGTCTATTGTGATGAAGAGCCTTTTATTCAACAGGTTCATTCTTGACAAAGGGTTCATTAAATTAGTTTACAAGAATTATTTACACAGTGAGGGCTTCTTTAGGTTAGGTTAGGTTAGGTTTGAAACATTTGCCGACTTTTTTTCTTTAGATACAGATGATGACGAGAGAATAAATAAAATTTATAAGTTATTAGGAGGAGTGATTCTCTTAATGAAATTTGATTGGTCAAAGGAAAAGTCGTGTATTACTCACGCGACTGCGTGAGTGTTTTTTCTGAAGATACAGGAGATCGTCAGATTGATAGGGCCACTCATGCTCGCTACCATTACTGTCGAGAGTAAATAATTTACAGACACGTAGGGTTTTTTAAAAAGGTTTTTTTTATGACTTACTCTCGATAATATGACTCGTAAAGACATTTCATCCCTCACCATTACTGTCTCCAAGCTCGACTCCACAGCCTTCACGTGGTGGCCCGGCCTCGTAAAGCCAAGTTACATTGTCAGGCGGCGAGGGGGCAGAAGAAAGAAATTCTAAGATACTGTGGCGTATATGAGACATAAGTACACAGGATAATGCAGGAATGGTGTTTAAGAATGAAGAAAAGACGAGAAGAATAAGTAGCGTAATTTGACCGCCATCTAGAACCTTCAGGATATATCTGGAATAGCGTCCGGGTATATATAAAAGCCTGAGGAATAGCCGGGCGCTATTCCAGGGTGGGAGTATGGTAATAGAGCAGGTGAGTCGAAACAGTGCCTTGTGGTCTAGGAAAGATAACCCCAAGGACTAAGGAAGAGAAAATTTATGGGTTCTTCAACGGAGTATTTCCGATCTCCGAGCCATACAGTATTTTAAATATTGTCAACCCATTCAGGTTTATCGGCCGGCGGACGTTTTCGCGGGGAAGACTTCCGATAAAACAGGTTCCCTGTTAAAACCCTGATAGAAAACCAACGCCGGCTTGACGGCAAAGGAAGCCATCCTCCCATTGAAATATACTCTTGTGGACTAGGGACCCACTAAAGCGAGTCCTACTCCTCGTGAAAATTGTACGCAGCTTGGGAATGCAAATACCAGTAAGTTCGGCGGCCAGCAGAGAAAAAGGCTCAACGCATGAAAAAGAGCAAAATTAAAATAGCAACCAGGATCACGTGAAGTCTCAGACACAAGAAGGGCAGATATTCGATGAACAAAAAAATGACATAGCAATCCTTACATAAACCACTCTCCTTCCGTGAAAAACGACAACATGGAGACTTCATGCAACTTTACGAAGGGGTTGATAAAATTGAGAAAGCCGGAGTGATGATCCATGTAAGAAGGAAATCCCGAGGAGAAAAGTGGCACTTTAAATTGAGCATAAAAGTAAAAACTAGCAAAAGGATACGAAATATGTCAGAAATTGGGGTTTTTGAGAGTGAGCGTGGAGGTAGATACTCTCTTACTTAGTTTTTTTTACGGTTTCTTAGTCTGAAGGTACAGACGCTTGGACCTGCAGGTGCAAATCACAGAATGAAGTCCAGGCCAGAAAAATCAGCAAAAAGATACGAAAAATGTCGAAAGCTTGGGGCCTCCAAGAATTGGCGTCGAAACTCTGTCTACGGGCTTTTCAACTTATCCATTGTTCAGGAAATTGAACTTTTTGTTATTTCGAAGTTGACTTTGGGGGTAGTAGGACTTGACAATGCAGGAAAGAGGGTCAAGCTCCTTCATACAGTCCAATTCGAACTCGACTGTGCGTCGTCTAGGCAGTGAGCCTTCGCCACCACTCTAATGTCATACTGTTGCAGTGTTGGAATTGGTTAGCGCCTTCCCAGCATTCAGTGCCGTGATATAGCACAGACTCATATAAATTCTTCCAGGAACAGTATTTTGGGGTAACATACGTGAGATAATTTAATTTATATAGTTTGGCTTGCACATGCTGAAGATATCCTTCTCTTCTTTAATTGGAGTGGCCACCTCAGTTTTGTGGAAACAGCACAGAAGTTTGTTGCAGTTGGGATGGTGCCTACCAACAAACTCGTTCTTATGCATTAATTTTCTGTATTGATAAATTTTGACTTTTGAGTAGGAAAGCTTGAAAATATTTTGACTTCAAAGCTACACATTTGATGAAGGAAACAAATGAAAAAATTTTCTACTATAACCAAATGAATAAAAATCATGTTTCATGTCCTTCTCAGAGTACAAGTATTTTGCTGTTAAATATCAGTATGACCAAGCAAATGGAATATACTGACCCGTTTGGAGGGCTCACTCGCGGCCTTCAAGATGCCAGCACGGATTTCTGAATCACCCACTGGATACATTGTCCGGTAATTTGCAGGAGGTTTGCCCAGTAATTTCTAGAATATTTTGTCTGAATCCCGGGAGGTTCGTCCAGTAATTTCTACTCTTGGAATAAGCCTACTATATAAAGGGAGCCTAGATTTAGTGACATGTAGCATATAATAGGCAGGCTTGGATGTACGTCTCCTAGTATAAGCCTAGCATAAGACCATGCGAGGTGTACAGCAGATTTTTGGATCACCTACGGAGTACTTCGTCCAATAAATTCCAAAAAAGTTTGTGCAGCAAATTCCAGGACGTTTGTTCGGTTCCAGGAAGTATGGAAGTGTACTTGCAAATTTCTGAATCACCAAGCAGATATAAGCTTGAACACGCACGCACGCACACACACAAAGTTTCTCAAAAATATACAAAGTCCGTTAATTTGGGGGAAGAGGGGGGAGGGGTGTTCTATACTCGCAGATTTTTAAATTGGGGTTCGGTGAGACTAAAGACATGAAACAAAATCAGGAGGGAGATTTCGAAAAAAAGGCGGGCCTTTAAGGAGAAACCTATCTTTTTTTTCGGCAATGTGGAGCTCTATGCGACCACTTTTGCGGCTCTCTGTCCGTGCGCGTAAACCAAGCAAATTTTAGCAAGAGTTTCCTCCTAACCTATTTCGTCATAAAGGTTCATCTTCGCTACAATCTTCGTTCATTCACATCGATTGAGTTGATCTACTGCAGTTTTTTTTTCCTCATTTTTTCTGGGACACATAATTACGTTAACAGCGATAATTAAGAAGAGCGGAATGGATTACCGTTCCCATTACTGTTGCCGGTCAGTAGGACAGTGAAAGTGTTTTTTGCCGCACCATTTAACGCGCGTATGGTGCTTTTACAATCATTGGAGAACGCGATTGCTGCCGCCGGTACGCTTGTCGGTAAATTACACAATATCCTTCGGGAAGCGCTGCTTCGTTCGCTTTTCGCACTCCTCGAGAGCAAGAGACGGGGCAATACGCGCTGCCACGCTATCGTGGTTACACAATCGACGTTTGTTTCCCCTTCAATTCGTCCATATTCTCCGTCTGCCGTGAGACCCGTTTACACAAATACCATGAAACACTTTATGAATCGAGATCTATGACACCGAGTTGGCGAAAAAATTATTCATAACTCTGGTTAGACCGGCGCGGCGGTTCTTTTTGTCATGCAAGTTCATATATTTGAATTTTTAGAAAAGTTGAAACGATTAAATTTCGTCATATCGAAGCCGATGTTATGTTTTCGTGCGCCTATATTCTAGTAAACAAAACTCCGTTATGCCAGTTCCTGTATTTTGAAGTATTAATTGACCGAAATTTCGAAATTTTTGTGATGAACGCGAATTTACATTGAAGTCGCTACTTTCAGCATATACGAGAGTATCGATCGGTTGTCATAATTTTGAAGTCTCTTATTTAGATGGACCACACATAAATAACACAGATTAGCGAGAAGTTATGGTGATGGGGTGATGAGGAATAACAAGAGAGGCAGCTTTTCTTCCTCTTCATAATCCTAACTCGCGAGTGTTATCTTGAATTTGTGATTATTTGAAGCAATCCCCAGTATCAGGAGAAATTTCATGAGAGAGGAAACACTTCATGAATGACCTCTCGTTGTTACAGATGATGATTTGAGAGAGGATCCCTCCTTCTCCATGCCTTTCCCATCAAAGTTTCATTACTTCTCAACGTCATTCTTAAGCACATTGGTAAAATCGAGAGAAGATTCCAGCTCTCTCAAATTCTGGAATAGTTCCAAAGCACTTTGATCCATATTTTTGCCCCTTAATAGATATCAAGTTGCTCGACCTGGAGAAATTGGGTCTAGGCAATCATACTTGATGAGAGGTATCGGGGCGTAGCATTGTCAGGATGTTGGGATTTAAAAAGATATTTGGTTTGAATTCCTTCAGAGAGCACGATATGAAGGTTTCAGTGGACGAGGGACTGACTTGAAGGAGGACAAGATGTCATCATGAGGACTTCATACGATGGTTCGAGTAAAGCACAGAAAGAGACAATAAGTAACCTCCCAGCTACGTACGAGGAAGGAGCTCAAAAATTTCAGGAAGGGAACGTGTAGAACAAATCCGATATTTGAAAGTATACATCACAGGTGCATGTGAAGCAATGACCCTTGATTGCAACAGCTAGGGCTGGTTGCCGATTCTGCCCCATTGTTATTCGAACATCGTGAACAATTTTTCGTTCGATCAGTTCGCTAAACATCCTGAAATCGTCAACAATCGCTGTACCGAGATCTCACCACGTTAAAACACGTATGTATTGGGTCTCTTTTACCAACAATATAGACTCACTTCACACACACATGCGTACACTTCTTCCTCTATATTCCGCCTTTTTGAGACATTTTTTGGCCCACATTCCGACCACGATCAACAAAACGACGAAGGAAGCATTCGAGACGATTCATAACAACGGCTCGAGCAAAGGGGCGGAAGACCATTGAGTTATATGCTTAATCTGACGAAGAAGTAAGAAAAAAAAATATTGTGTAAGTTGAGTTGTACGGAGTGCGTCCGGAACAGCTTTCCCTTATCAGTGACGTAATATTACGTCATAGTATTATAGCTCGGTAAGTCGAACAACCTCCTATCCTCATTACGACGCTGCGCTGGTTAAAAAACATTGCATAATCACTGGCTCACCTATATCTCTCTTCACGAGGCGACTACTATTCTACAAGAAAGAACTCTCATGTCATGTTCACGTGGTGCGAGTGTAGGCTAGATATTGTGCGCTGATTCGCATATTGAGTTCCGATCACACGACTGCGGTAATGGCTGTATAATAATTTTTTTCCCTCGAGTGGGCCCTATTAGGTTCATTCCTAAACTTACGATCTCTGTCGTAGTCGCTATTCGTGCGCACACGCGTCGCTCCTTACATCGAAACGAATATGTAACTTATTCGTAGAGAACACATGAATTTGAAATGTCCTCCTCGCAAAATTATAATTTTTCAAAAATTAGGTCGCTACGCCTTTTGTTTTTTCTTCCTATGCGCCACGCGGTTATCTATTACAGTAGAGCAGTATGATAAATTACGTAGACGAAGATTCGCTCTTCGCGCGTCTTTTTACATTCGAAGAACGGAAGAGCATCGTTCAACATCAAATAGAAGTCACATGTGCGCGGGTTATCTGGACATGATCACTGAAAAATTATTTCGAAAAGAGAAACCAGATTGCTAATGAGGTGTTGAAAAATATCGAACTGTCACGGAAAAGGGAAGTGTATTTGAAGAAGTGACGAAGGATTTGACGACGGAAAAAGTGGCACAGTGGAGGACTGGTGGTGCTCCGAGAGACCAAATTTGCTAGAACCTTTCGAGAATGAGAAGACGTAAAAGTGACGACTTTTGAAGGTTGCGTGTACAGAGAGTAGACTGATAGTGAGAGGTACTAAATTTACCTGTCGGGAGTAAGTTGTCGCCTTAATTGAAGGTCGTCACTGTTTGTAAAACACAGGAAATAAACGCGTGATTATACGACAGACATAATTTGTGTGACAATGAGATAATAGATGAATAGGTTCCTCAATTTAAGAGGCTAAAATTGCACTATAAAAAATTACAAATTTGAAGATTTTCTGGGATGCCGACCCTTTTTATTTAATCAACGAGAATCCAAAATAGATTTACATTCCTAGCTTGACCGTCCGAGATGTATAAAAAATCGTAATTTTGTTTCTACTGTGAGGGGCTTTTCGTACCTTTTGTCCGACAGATTGTATGCCTCTTGAGGCGAATACTCGTCGTGCCCCAGTTTTGGGAAACATAATACGATAATTCGGAAACATCCAAACAAGAGGTAACAATCTTTGGTAGAGCCATCCTTCATGAGATGCTAAAGTAGGCGAATTTTGACAAATTTTTCTGTAGTCAGACAATCTGAGCGGTACGAAAATAAGCAAGTTACGAACTTGTGCCCTAATCCACAAAAGTAACGGGAAACCCCTTCGTGAGCTTCCAATACGGAACTCAGAATTTTTCCCAATTCCCTTCCTTTATAGGTTTCAGCTCAAATTTTATGTAAGAGCAAGAACAGCATTCTTCTCCTTTGTAAATCAGGTAAATCAGGAAGTCAAGTCTCTTCCCCTGCATGGAAATTGGATCTTGAAATTTTTCAAGTCCTAAATTTATACTTTTAGTATACGAGTAGAAGGAAGACAGCAAGAGTGCTGCTTGGAAAGAACTGTGTGAAATGGCAGAGGAAGACCCATTTGGCAAGCCTTACAATATTGTGCTGAAGAAGCTGAGGAGCCTCTCAGCAATGAACCGGATGGAGCCGGATATAGCCGACTGTCGGGGGACAAATCATTGACGGCTTGTTCCCGCAGCACACACCACGAATGGTGACGATACCAATACTAGAAGAGGATGGTATATCCTTCATAGGCACCGAGGAGGTTAATAGACTGCGGGGTAAGTATTGGAAAGCTCCGAGCCCGGATGAGATTCCAAATCCAGTCTGGAGCGCCATACACTCAGTTGACCCGGCACTCCTTGTTGGTACATTCAATGTGGCAGTTGTTCGGGGACTGTTCACTGTGCGATGGAAAAAAGCCCGGCTAGCGATGATCGATAAGAATCAAACTCTTAGAGAGAGTGATAGCCAATCGCCTTGAGAGCTATCTGAAGAAAAGAGATATAATCTCAAGCAGCCAGCACGGTTTTCAAACTGGACGCTGCGCGTCAGATGCTGGGATCAGCCTGAAGAGGATAGCCGAGTCTGTGATAGCTACGCGTCAGATTTGCGCAGCCGTCAGCCTCGACATAAGAAATGCGTTCAATTCGATACCTTGGAGGAGGATCTTGGAAGCCCTCAAGGACGCAGAAGTGCCCGCATACCTGCTCAGGGTGATTAGCAGCTATCTTAGCTGTCGAGAAATCCAAGCAGAAACGTCTGCTGGTACAGTAAAGCACCCTGTCACTTGTGGGGTGCCGCAAGAGTCGGTCCTTGGGCCGCTGCTGGAATGCGTCGCATTTAACGGAATTTTCAAGGTGAAATACACTGGTGGTATGCACTGCCTGAACTACTGTAGCGGTGGAGAGCAGGGCCCAAGAGGTAGTAACGCGTTGGATCGAGTCCGCTAGACTTGAACTTGCAGATCTAGTAAAACGGAGGCCACCTTATTCACGACCCTCCGGAAGTTCACCCACCTTTCACCTGCAAGGTGTGGAAATTGAGACCAAGAAGAAGATGAAGTGGGGGCATCTTGTTTGACTCAACGATGAGCTTCAGGAACCTTTTCCTGATGACAGCGGAAAAGGTGGGCAGGGTAGTTGCATACCTTAGCCGCCTGATGAGGAACCTAAGAGGACCGAGAGAAACAAGAAGAAGGATCAGGATGAACACCGCCTTGTCTATCCTCCTATATGGTGCACCAGTATAGGCCGACTCCATGAAAATACCAAATAGAAGAAGAGAGATGGTAAAGATCCAACGAAGAGCTGCGCTAAGGTGTGTTAGTGCCTACCGCACTGTCTCGATGGAGGCTCTTTGCGTATCAACACGTTCACCACCAATCAAGCTCCTTGCTGAGGAGAGAGCGGTGGTGTTCAGAACAAAAAAGACGACAACGACCAACCCTGAGACTCTACGGGTTAAGCAGGAGGCCAGGCGCTCCTTCCTTAAGAAATGGAAAGTAAGAATTGCCCATAGAGTGAGCAGGGCAAGTGGACAACCCGTGAGTTTATACGCGACCTTGATGAGCGGATGAACCGACACCTTGGCCAATTAAACTTCCACCCGACGCAGGTATTAATCGGCCATGGCTGCTTCAACAAGTACCTCCATGAAAAGGTAAGGAAAGTTGAGCAGGCAACGTGTTCGCACTGCGACCAAGGGCGGGATGATGGACCAGAGCACACCTTATTTGAGTGCGAAGCATGGAGGCGTGAGTGAGACAAGCTTAGCCGATCTCTTCAAGAGATTGGGGTAGATGAAGTGCTTGTTCCGAGTAGCCTGGTACCGATCATGCTACGTTCCGAAGAAGCATGAAACCAGGTGTCTGCATTTGCATCCACCGTCATGAAGAAGAAGATGGATTGGGAATGGAATAGGCGAATGCCAAAACACGCTATGGCCTACTCGACACCTGAGTACCATCAACATCCAGATTTGCAGAAAAAAGAGGAAGATCACCTCTGAAGAAGGAAGAAGATAAAGAGAAGCAAACAGCCATTCAGTCAATTATCTAAGATAATTTGGAAATTTCTCAGTATACTAGGCCTGATATAATGAAGGTTGGAAGTTGAAATTTTTTCAAGTCCCTCAAGTAGGTCAAGGTCATTGATGACGTCATAAAGCGCCACACATCACGCAGTTCACAGAAACTTCCGGACGCGGACGTTTTCTGAGGAAGTAATCCCCCTAACAAAGTGGATAGCGAGTTCCCCGCCAAAAAAATCTACGAAGCTTCGGGCGGAATATTTTCTTAAATGATTTAATGACGTCACATTCTGAACCTAAAGAGCTTTTTTTTTTATTTTCTTTTTCTTATGAGGCTCCAGGCTCAATCTCTTTCCCCTTATACTTTAGAATTTGAAATTCCAAATTTTCTCACGCCTCTTCATTGTAAGAATTCGAACAAAAGCTTTATACGAATCCCTTGGTGATGATATCAGAATCAGCACGTGACGTATTCCCAGAAAATTTAGAAGCATTCTTTGCCAACGGGGGAAAAACAAAAGACAACAAGAGCTCACCACTTGGCAAACTGCGTGGAAATCTCAGCAGGTCAGTAATATTTTGGTTGCGCTGCGACAATTTTCTGGACGATCAATCATGGAGGTAGGAAACTTCGAATTTGAACATATTTTCATAGGGCTAATAAAAAAACTTTCAAATTCTCTTTGAGTTTTCTTGAAGCTGTCAAAAGAAAAAAGCTACGCCTCGTCTGTCTGGACCGTGAAAATGGTCAGAGACGAAAACGGAGCAGCAAACGTCGAAATTTCCAGCAAAAATTTTCTCGAGGTGGTGAAAAAGAGCAATTTTCAAATCATTGTCACAATATACATAGTCCTAAATTTTCGTTTCAGGGCCCTTCCCCCGAAAAATCTTCAAAATATCCCATACAGACTTGATCCCATCCTTAACCTATCGAAGTATAAGATGGCAAAATTTTCCAAACCAAATCGAAGACAAATTGAGTCGAAGCAATTCCAAATTGGGTTTTTGAATTGAATTGGGCAGAAGGAAGTAACTTTTAAACTGTCTGTCTGACAAAAGCTCGTCTTTTATTTCATTCTATGTTCCAGATTAGTCGTAGTCGAAAAGATTAGCCGAGACTCACAAAGCTTCGAGCTCTATCAAAGTTTTTTCTTCGATTACGTTTTACAAATTGGAAAAAAATTCGTTCGCGCACTACGAACGTCCCAAGCGAGAAATCATCGAGGAGAATGAATCAGGAACAAAATGTAGAATTAGCGTTCAGAATTTTGTGCGAATCTAATGGCTGTACTGATGCGTGGATTCAATTCAACGGCGAGCAGGTTGAGATGTTGATTTTAAAATTATTCCATACCGGTATTGTATTTGTCTTTTTTCAGAAATGCATTTCTTTAACCACGAGAACACCATATTCGTGTGAGCTCATTATGAGCTAAAAACGTTGCGTAGGTATATGTTCTTCCGAAAGTAGGTTACATCCAAGTCGTTACATGTTCTTATGGTTACTTATATTCGATTGCTCAATACTGTATCTTAACGAGAGTATATTATGCCGCAGAAAGACTCTATCCGACGTCCAGTCAATTATTGTATTAGCAAATGCGAGAGGACCCCTCCGTTCTCTTATTATTGTAGTTTTGTTTTCCTCCTTTCTTTATATCTGGTTGTCATTTTTTCTAATTAGTGAAAATTACAATTATGTATCGTCGTTTCCCTGAAAATTGGTATTTTCTCTAATGGTTTGAGACGGTCTATCTGTCCATCGAGTGCGCATAGCTGGCGCCATGCACCGATGATCTGGCTGCTATAAGAAAAAAATAGGTAT
This sequence comes from Aspidiotus destructor, assembly GCA_035079395.1. Taxonomy (NCBI): domain Eukaryota; kingdom Metazoa; phylum Arthropoda; class Insecta; order Hemiptera; family Diaspididae; genus Aspidiotus; species Aspidiotus destructor. Next base: position 21,186,862 of record JAVHKZ010000015.1, on the reverse strand, counting down.
TATATCGCCGACGTGTCAGTCGGAGCTATTTAGTTGCCGTTAAACGTCCTACAAGGGTTGAATCTGGCCCTTTTGCTGTTCCTAATTTTTATAGGGTCTCGTCCTCCTCGAAGATACTGCTATATGCTGACGACATGAACCCATATATAAATCGGTAACAACAAAAGATGCAGAGGCCTTGCAAAGTGACTAAGACGAGAGGATTTCCTACAGCGAGGCAAACCTAACAGCTTCTGGGACATTCGTACTTTCCTAGCCCTACATCACGTTTTTATGCCGTCGGATATGGAATGCGCAGCGCTAGTATGGGACCCAAGATTTGAAAAATACTTAGATGCACTAGAAAGCAAACAGCGTCATTTCTTGAGTTTCACCCACCTAAAAATATTCCAGTATTACCCGCACGAAATTGAGTACAACAAATTACTAGAAGGGTTCAAAATCTACTCTTTAGAGAATCGGCGTAAACTGGCAAAACCTACAAAATGCCAACGTATCAAATCCATCTCCAATCTTGGCTTTTTACAATACTTTACCACCTGAAACGGCTATGTATGAATATGTAAAAGAATAATTTCTTGCTTCGGATCATAAGTTCAGGAAATGCTACACTTCCTTCAACACTGCAGCTCTTATTTTTCAAAAGATCCAAGGGTGATCAATTGTCATTCTATCGCAGAAATGATTACATTTTTGTCAACAAAAATGTCCTTGGTTCAGTTGGAGATGCACTTCAGCTAGGAAGTTGTAGATGACACCCTACACTCACGATCAAGTTGAACAATTGAAAAAATGACTCCTGAGGAGAAACAATCTATAATGTGCAATATGTGCGGTCAATTCTTTTGTAAGAAGTCCGATTGCAAATGTAAGAGATGGGTATGCTACAAAAGTATCCCAGAAGGACACAAAGCCAAGGTGTGATCAAATGTTGGTAAAAGTGAGTTGTAGAGCTCAAGTGATGATAAATACATGCGCATCTTTAAGAAGGATTTAGAAGTAATCAAGAGCGGGAAAGAAAGGGGATGCGCGGAAACATACCCTTGACATCAAAAGAGACAAGAAAAGGGATATCGTCTCGACTAATTCAGAAGAGTTGTTAACAGCCGACTTAGACTGATGACTCACCAAAAACTTGAACCATTGATCGAAGCCTGTAAGTCGGACTTCAGAGTGTTGTTGGTCGAAGAGACCATTTTCTGACGTAAACTTTTGCATATCCGTCGGAGGTGCGTAACAATGCGGTGGCGGACTTTATCATTCATTTCTGGCACAGCTTGACCTTCATTAATTATGTTTTCGGTGTCTGTGATTAACTTCTGCGCTGGAGTTCTTGAGATAGGAGACAAAATTTGGGCCCAGTTGTATGCAGCGTGTTATATTGTCAGGCCTGTTTGAGGCATTGAGCTTATTTATACCGATTTGGTATTTTTCTTCGTTCATATTTTCTAACGGAGAACCCGCTATTTTTTTAGCGGGGAAACCGCTATCCATTTTGTTAGGGGGATTACATCCTCAGAAAACGTCTGCGTCCACTTCCGTATCCGTGTCCGAGTCCGTGTCCGGGAGTTTCTGATAACTGTGTGACGCGCCGTGACGTGAAGTAACGTGTGGCGCTTTATGACGTTTGCAACCTCAGGTCTATGCCTCAGGTACGGCACACCATACTTGATGGTGAAGTTCTATGCAGTGGGCGTGGTAACGTTATGAACCGTCAAAAGTTGAAATTCGCTCCTAAATCCCCTGAATGCAAGTGCAGAGCATGAGTCTGTCACCGAGGTAACTTTCAGCAGTTTCAGCGGGCGCAAATCGCGAATTCGCTGGCGTTGTGACCACAGCAAGCGCGGCAAACGTCTAGTATACCTTAAATTTCTACAGCGTTTGAAGAACATGATGGCTGAGTGCGATCTGAGTAATTTGGAATGAAGGTCAGTTATGCGCTCCCTGTACTTCGACCAGATGAGTCGAAAAATATTAGTAGCCATCTTCAATAACAGATTTGTTCGAGGATTCAAACTACTGCAGTACTTTACACAAGTTGCGCCGCAGTACAGGTACTTGACACTCATCAAAGTAAAAATGATCTAGTATCCACTCCTGCCGATCCTTCGCAGCATTTGGACCCAAAAGGCTGAAAAAAATTAAACCCAAAATAAATTAAGATTGCTTTAATTAATGAACGCGCGTATTCATTTATCGATACGAGGAAAACACGACGCTGTACGAGAAGTCCCTCTCCACTACGTCGCGGTGCACGTAAGCGATTCCCTATAGCACGGCGTGGTTCTGTGTACGAGTTCTGATTTCAGTAGTTGACTAGTTTTCATACATACACAGACCGTTTTGTCGCGTCACAGGGCGTAAAATTTATCGGTTTGTACGAGAGGAAAAATATTTTCAATTATAATCTTGTGTAGTCTACTCGTATACTCGATTTATAAAAAAATTTTCATCGATAAGTGTTACCGAATGCGCGCGATCATTATTACCGATATCGCAGAAAGGAATACTATTTGCAAAATTCCTTCATCGTTATTATTAATCGTGCTCGTCGGTTCAGTGAACTTTGCTTAAATTAAGCCGTATTCTCGAATTCGCACATTCGATCGATCAATCGCTCGATATATCTCTCCTCACATTTGTCTTCGGATTTGATCTTTCGGAGTGCATGATTTATATATTTGTGAAAGTGCAACTTGTTGCAGTTCAATTAGAACACGTTCGAGTAGATTACTATCAGTGTTAACCTTTTTCGACGAAAGAGTTGGAGAGCTTCCTTTCTTATTTGAATTTTGGAATTGGAGCTGCCTGCGTTCGTTTGTAACCGTTGAAATTTGATTTAAAGCTGAAAGTAAGTACCTATTACTTTTCTTAGTTCATTATAGGATAGGTATTGTTCAATCTCTGTCAATACCACCCAAGATTTTGGAAAATTGAGAGGAAAGCCATCACCGCATTTGGGTAGGGCCAACGACAACGATGCTGGAACAATGTGAACATAATTTATGAAATGTGATGCGAATGGTCATTGATGAGGAAAGGGTGACAAATGCGCTCTTATGATTTAGTGAATGATAAGGAGAGGGTGATGAAGCACCTGCACACTACGATCGTCTGAAATTGACACAATCCAAATTGTGGACTTACGTCTTTATTGATACGTAACCCGCGTTTGACTTCTTGGACAAATCATATTTCACAGAAATCAGCTGTCTATGCTTGATTGCATTCGAACGTGTACTGAGAGCAAGTCTTTCTTATCTGTAAAGTGTGCTTATCTATGTCATTCAACCTTAGTCTCGCATGACTTTCCGAAGACTCATCATCTTGTGCAATGATTGTATCAGAGTAGCCAACAGGCAGGGGATTGAAAATTTGAAGAAAATAAATCAACTAAGTCGAGTATTTTGAAGAAGTTCGGTAAATGACACACTACCGGCCGCCGGTACCTGAGGAAAAGTCATAGGTCAAAATTTTGTTCGTGACGCGAATGTAAACGCACTCTAAAGTAGTCAATCTTTGCGAAAAAGACACCTGTCGTTAACCATTGTCATTAGCGCCAAGATCGCCATCATTCTTATCAGTGAATGTTGTTGGAGGGCCAAAGAACGAAGTATTTTCCAACGTCGAGATGTAAACGTACGTGAAACTCACATTCAAGAACGTTGAATACAAATGAATTGTTGGCGGGTTATTCATCGTCCAGGAAGAGTAAAAAACAAAAAATGTCCATTATGCTACAGAAACCAGAAATGGAGAGTAATAAAATCTGTGTCAGGCTTAAGTTTAGTGGACTATGTCAAGCTAACCAACTCCCCTGGGGCTCATTCCCACTGTTCTTTTCGCCCTCATTCTTAGCCTGGCCCAAATATGGTACACTATTAAGTGTATAGGTCTAATGGAAGCCTGGTAAAAACCTAGTATAAAGTTAGTATACAAGCAGAAGGCAGAGCCATACGGAATTAGGAGCAGGGGAATGAGTATCTCTGGTCAGATGTCATAATATTTTGTCGGATTGAAAAATGCAGGGCGCTGCTTAATTTCATGTTTTAAGATTATTACTGTTGAAGTTTGGCTGTCACCCTAAAGGCCTAGGTGGGGAAAGGGCAATTCTTACATCTAAAATGTACACAGAAAATGCCCTTATAACGGATAGCTCCTGAATTCGCACAACATCTTTACGAGAGCGACTCTTTCGTGCGTATAGCGGCCCCGAACAATGTGCAAGTGCAATAGTCTACGAAAAATTATAACTACCTACGTTTTAGTCTTAATGTAAGGCTCCAGAATCGTGATTTTACCTACTTCTACTATTCGAAGCCTGAAATTTCGAATTTCTATGAATTCGGAAGAAAAAGAACAAAGAGGAGACTATTCCTACGTATAGCTCGAAAATAAAGTCTTCCTCCACAAAGTTGACATCTATCAGAGGCTCCCTCTAAATATTTATAACTCGGGATTTTCACTACACAGGTGAAATTGCGGTCCCTTTCAAGATCACAGTCGTATTCTTGTTAGGAGTGTGCTTCACCTGTTGGCGAACTCCGAAACGGTGTACGATAAGTCGCATATACATCCCCAAATACCCTGAAGGTTCGGCATACCGGCGGTCACTACGCGACGCTTGTCAAACGTGCGGTGATAAAATTCTCGAAGCTCCATTTTTCGACGAATTTTTTCGGTCTTGAGAAATGTTGTGCAAAAAGGTTCAACTTGAGGCGGTATAGAAGCAGAAATTTTACGTCAGAAAATAGACGAATTTTTGATGATTTTGAAGTGAAATAAAAAGCGTACTTATGGAAGAATTTTTGTAGAACTCTGCTTCTATACAGCCTCAAATTCAACTTTAATGAAAAACACATTCCAAAATCAGAAAGATCCATTGAAAACTCGAGCAGTGAGAAACTTTTTTTGGCACTACGCAATACAGGTAGCATACAAGGTACGCCGTATTAATAACAGTGAAAAGCCAGTCAGGTAGGGCTCCCCCTCGCGAATAAGATCGCGAGTAAGGATGCTATACTCGATCCAACTTAAGAGCTGCGCACAACCTGGCACGTTTGCATTACAAGACGGAAGGGAAGTCGTATGTATTCGATACAACTTCCCTCCCGTCTTGTAATGCAAACGTCACAGGCTGTGGGCAGTTTTCAAGTTGAATCGAGTATATAAAAGGGCGTCTAAGAAACGGTAAGAGCGTGTTGATTTGTCGGATTTTGGTACTTAACCTATCCATGAATAAAATACCGGGTACAAGAATCATTCCATTCCCAAGCTCCGATATGTCGTACTTATCAACTGAACATGACGCCGATTCCAGACTTGAGGGAGCTATTTCTGGAACAAGCAGTTCAAGTATGATCTGGATACGTAGAAAAGTACGCACTTTTGGAAAATTCCTTGAATCCAATGTTAATTCTCAGACTTTTGTCTTTTCCATGTCAGTCAATGTCTACAATCATTCAGATTTTCTGTCAACGGCTCGATGGCGCTAGAATAACCTCAAAGCTACACCCGTTTACAGATTTGAGATGCAAAAATTGGCATTCGTGACTTTTCTCCTCAATATTCCTGAAAAAAGGAAACAACGTATGGGACATTGACATCGTCTACTCTGGAAAGAAAAGTTCTGACCTAAAAAAATCACGTTTCATCCCCCATTCTTCTATTTACTTTTTGTGGAGCTGGAAGTTGGATAAGACTGGTTTTGAAGTCTATAATTTTTGTTCTTCTTCTTCTGTGGCTCGTTTTGTTCTTCATGACCATTTGCTTACAGTAGATTTCTGAAACAACAAAAAATGCCAGTAATAGTTAGAATATCTGGAAGAGTCTTCTCAGAATGGGATATAAAAGCCTCAGTTTGAATGTTTGCATAGCTTAAATCTTTGCAGGAGGAGGAGGTTTAGTGGGCGGAATGTAGGAGTGTGGTTTGGCGGTTGAAGAAAATGAGGAGTAGATGCAAAAAAGTAAGTGGTGCAGGAAATCGGTGGCCGAAGGGAAGAGGTCCTCGATTCAGCGAAAAGGCCTCGATAGGGTCTGAAGAGTAGAGCATCAGAGCACAATTTTAGAGTTAACGATTAGATTGTGTCTAATAAGTAATTACCGTAATTTAATTGTGGTCGGATTAGAATTTTGCATAATTATGAGAACAGTTTATGATTATAGTCTTTGCTGGACTGTGTGTGTGTCTAAGCAATGTTGATGGAATTCAGTGATTCTTTATGCTCAAAGAAAAGGCAAAGAAATTTCAGGAAAGTCTAAAGATTAATTTGGGAGTTCAGCAGGAATAGAGGGAAATTGTGTGCGACAAAATTTTGGAGTTGTTTTCTCTAGAGGCTTCGAGATCCTGGAGTTTCGTGAAATTGAGGTGCAGCTGTGATCATTGGCAAAGAGTTGTTGACTGAGGAAAAAAATCGGTGCCGTTGATTTAGAAGGATTCCTCGCACCTCGTCAAAAGTGGCAGTGTTCTAAATACGATGATGAGAGAATTACTGATATTGAATTTGCGCTACCAAGCGGAGAAGTTTTGGACTTTACAAAGTACATTCGGAACACCCCTGATTTTGTTCAGATGACCTCTGAAAAATATCTCAGGAATCTCGATTCTCGCAGAGCGAAATTGACGAGGAAGTGGACGATGAGTCCCGTCTTGGAAAATCTCCTTTCCGATAGACAACCTTCAGGGACCTATCACGAGGCCAAAATATCTTGAAATTACGTCGCGTCGCGTCACCTGATTGCAAAAATAGCGGCTCCTCTATTTTGACGTATACGAGAAAGCAGGAACTCATTCGTCCTCCATCTTTCGTTATCGATGTTTACTCTCAGGTTTGATTCATTTCTCCCCCCGCCTTCGAGGAAGTAAAAAGTTGCCCCACCCACAAAATAGTTATCCTATTTGCGATGCGTTTTTCGTCTTCCTCTATCGCGCGTAGAAAACTGAAAATTCACTATAATTTCTTCGGCAATTCGCATCAGTGGTTAAAATGAGCACTCGGGCGTATAATTGGCCCGCGAAAACACTTCCGCGCGTATTTATTTTTGATATGAAATCTGCTCGCGCGAGTGTTGTCGAATTCAGCGAATACTTCCGGGTTGTGCTGATGATGTGTGAAGTCTCGACGCGACGCGCGACGCTCCGCTGTGAACGGCGCGGCGGCCAATAACTACAACAAAAGTAGACTTATGGATAATGCCTTACGTCACGATGCCTCCTAGAAAATAGTAATTACAATTACGAGCCTATCGACGCTCGGTAAATAATTAACGAATTATCGTGCACTCCCGCGGACAGGTGTAAACACCCCCGTTCCACTTAGGAACGTTATGACGCTGCGCCGCTCGGATTCAGCGGGCGCGCGGCGAAGTACAGCTTTGAGGAACGCGTTAATATTTCTTTCAAATCTGACGTTTTATATTGGTGTATGTGTGCATGTATGTGTGAAAGTGCTTAACCTTGATGAAGAGACCTTCGAAGCATGTGGTCGTTTTCTCGAGTAGACGGAGACTCGAACGCGTAGGTACCTGTGGCCGTGTGGTCGCGATACATGTACACGAGCGATAAACGTAAGTTACATATAGTAACCGAACCATCGTCATAAGATTGTTGTACAACCGGCGGAAAAAATTCGTTGGAATCGGGGAAAAAAATGGTAATTCCTTTTTATCGAACATTCGCGGAAGTGACGTAGAGAACATAGTTCGTTCTTGCGATAGACGCGCTGTTCCTGTTTTGCTCTCTCGCTATTTCAACAGTCAGGAATTTATTATCGGCGTTGTCTGCGGTTACAACTTTTTTTTTTCCTCTTATTATTTTTCTATTTTTGTTCGCATTACGGCACACACTGTACGGCGTTCGGATTTTTTTTTACGAGATTTTTTGCTACGCACGAATACACAAACGTGTACACTGTCGATATATTGGCAGCTCGAAAAATTAATTCTCAGATAACTGTATGCACCATAATAATGCTTCTGATAATATCGGCCGCCTGGCAAATCGTTAAACGGTTGGGCCTATATTTCCGATAGAATTATATCGCTGTCAGATGTGTTGGAAAAAAAAAACAGAAATTAACGAAATGAGAAGGAAAAAAATGCTCCAGAAAATGTTCCTGTTCCGGCGTGAGCGTGAAATTCGTATAAAAATATGGAGCTGCCGAGAATGTATCTCTCCCTTGATATAGATGAAGAAATTTTTGCATGGCAAATGTTTTCTCGTGAATTTAATCATCATTTTGCATTTTCCGCAGGACTTTTCTTTCAATAAGGTTCGAGCCCCTCACAGATCAATTTCGTCCTCTCATTTCGCAAAATTGAAAGTTAACCCAAGAGATCAACTAGTTTCAAAGGATACTAAGGGAAATGAGAGTGAGCGCCGATCCTGTGAGCGGGTCCTTTCTTAAACCTTTTTTACAACCCGGCAGGGAATTTTCTATTGTCTGGAAAATCAGGTCAAACCTCGCAATTTGTAGGTGCATTCCCGTCATTCCCTCTCTATCTACCAATTGCGCCTGGAGTCTCATTACGAAGATTGTAGACAGTTCAAAATTCGTGATAGAGGGAGAGGGGGGGGGGGGTTGTCAAGTGATGCCAAGTCCACATGTTCCGACTCTCCCGAATACGTGAAGTATCGTAAGGTTCTCACGCCGGTATACGCTCCTGTTATAACCGCGCTCGAGGTATAATCTAGTTTTTTCTTGTTTTCTTGTTTTTAATCATCATAATTTTTGCACTCTGTTTACTGGTTTCATCAGTATTCGCTTGAAAAAGGTCTCAAAAGAGACCGAAACGTCGCGTTCGTATTAAAATCTGTGCAGGAAAAGCCACGAGTTCATTATTTTTGTATTTGAACATTACATTAATAAGGAACCTGTTTTGACCGTGCCGCCGCCCTACAATTCGAAGGAATTCTTCCACAATCGAGGTTCTCCTCTGTGCAAGGGTCTTTTTGGAAATTTTGGCCTCCCGCGGTACACCGTCCAGTAAAAATTACCCCCCTCCCTCTTCCTCTATAAAGAAGCTGAACTAGGGGAAGTTTTGATTTCTGAGCTCTATACAAGTGGCCGACTCCTCGAAACTCCATTTCCAAACTCTATTCTCAATACCAAAATCTATTCGATCCTCAAAATAAATTCCTCGCTTTCCTCGTTGAAGATGCCGTCATTTTTCGAAGGTACCCTACATCATATATTATCGCTCCAGAGTTTGCGGATTCCTCGGCATAATTCGAATCATTTTCCTGAGAGTGGGAAGCTTGAATAGCAGATAGAGGTTGCATTTATTGGTACAAGGGTCTGAAGAAGAAGAATGACGGAAACAGGGTTTTAAACAAATTCCAAATTCTTCATATGAATATATGTTTTTGGGCCAGAGACTGCTAGAAATTCGCAAGACGCTTCTCTAAAAGATCTATCTCGTAAGATGTATTGCGCCATCAATGACCTTGACCTAGTCCATGGATTGATAAAAATTTGAATCTTCGATACTTCGAGGCCTGTTCGTCATACTATAGCTCTATCTCTATAATACGACATGCTAAGATATGTATTCAGTTTACTGACGTAGAATTGTCTGTAGTAAAAACTCACGGGCTCTTCAACGAAGTTGAACGAGGGGTACCAGGGAACCTGTTTTATGGGGTTATTTCCAAGCTATCGTATCTGGCAAAAGGGCGTCCGCACAACCTATTTCTTATGGGACGGACGCCCTTCTGCCAGAATTCTCCAATGATAGAAGGGCCTTCTGAGTCTTACGGTGCTTGAAGCGTTGATTGAAGAGGCTGAGCCAATTGTTGAATGAAGTATTGCATGAACTTGATAGTGCATTATACCTTGAGTTTGGAAGATTGAAGACAATTTTACGGTATTTCAGTCTTCATCAAGGGTACTGCGACACTTATGGTGACTTCATTCTTAAATTTATTATTGATTTTTCCGTCTTATTTTCTAGTATGCAGTATTTATTTTCATCTTTCAAATTTAAGAGCTATGCGACTGCGCAAACGGGTCATCAGCTCGCACAGAAATTATATAACATGAATTAGCGCTATAATCAGAGAGATTGGAAAAAGCGAGTAGAACGAAGGTAGTTGAGGGAATTGGAGATGATTTTGGCTTGGAGGGTAAGGCAAAGTTGCGGGAAGAAATGTTGAATTGTGAGGTTGTCTGAATGGCAGTAGTCACATGACGGAGGGGCTTGTAGACCTAGGAGAAGGTGAGAGTAGGTGAGTGGCCAATGCTATGACGAGAGAGGATGATTTCTTCATGGCCGGAGTTTCTATATGAAGAGGCTCTTGATTGATTTACACCAAGGAGTTAGATTGGTCTCGAAGAAGTCTGACAAACCTATGTAACTCGAAGAAATTTCAAACTTTGAGTTATATAAGAAGAATATTCAAGATTTGTCTCATTAGTATTCAATCTAACGAATGAGAGTTACTCTCGTTATGAGTTCTGAAGATGTTAGAAGAAAAATCGTGAACTACTCACGCTTGTGTGTTTTGAAAGTCTCTCTCTACTTCATATTTGATCATTGCACGGCAGTTCTTAGCTTCTTTGCTAGTCATTGCAAATGAATTTTCCCATCTCTGAAAAAAGAAAACCTTATTAATAGCTAGTTATTAGGTAGTTTGATATGACGGAAAAATTAGAAGAAACGATAAAAAATGCGAGAGCCAATTCAAAATATGAAGAGAGACAGTCATGAACGTATACTTGTACTTATTCGCCGATTTATTCCATTTCGTTGGATTTGGCTAGTTCTATCTCAGCTTGAATTGTGTCTTTTCTCGACTCTTCGCCATTTAGGTATAAGCGTTAATCCTCGCTGTTATCGCGCTCGCACTCTATAATATCATTAAAAACCTCTTCTTGATCCCCGTTGATTTTGTCGGACGTCGGTGAATCTTTGAAAAATAAATTGAAGAATGATAGCGTACAACCCCCTCCCTACATGATGTCCGCGGGGATGCTTCCTTCCGTTCTGTGGGTGGTCTACTGTCATCCTTAGTAAACTGAAGGAAAATACGATCATTTCTGTTTAGTGATCGTATTTTTCTACAGTTTACTGATTATGTCTTATGCGGAATCCTCCAACTTGTCATCGTTAGATAGTTCCGAACTCATTGTATAGCCTATGTTGTGAAATCATTAGACTTTATTTCACCGAAAGGTATAGTCTATTAGGACTGGTACGTAATTTCGAGGTTATCAAATCTGCTTCAAACTTTTCAATTTTATGAATATTCGAGTATCCTGCGCAACCTGTAGAAGGAACGAATCTGAAAACCACGTGCGTAGGCAAATGCGCAAGCTTTTTGCAATTTTCGTTATATTTCTTGGGGCTTCGAGCATCTTTTCTGTAGTGTTGCTCATGATTTGAAGACCCTCGCTGATAGCACAATCTTCTTATCATTCACATATCTCTCAGACTAAGATAAAAATTCGTTCTCTTCCGGTATTGAACCACTTTATTTTAATCGATCTCGGTTCATTTCCTGCTTCTCGTCGGAACTCGCTATCGTCATTTTCCCGTCTGGGAGGTAGTTTTTTGCGGGGAAAAGATCTCAAGCAAAATTATACTCTTTGTTCTGCGGTTTCAACGATTCTTTTTCAAACAAGTACTCTGCCCCGCCTGTTACGGTCTCTTTTTGCTTATAATATAAAAGTACATAAAAGATAGTATTTTTCGCCAATTGCTTGAAATATTTTCCGGAAACTAATCGCAAAAGGAAATTTCATCTTCTTCCCGCAGTCAAGGTTCGAAAACTCGAATCAAATCGAAATTTTGAATAAGGGTGCTCTGTACACAACGCAAAATATTTCGCTACTTCTCTTTTTTTTCTACAGGCACCCCCCCCCCCCTCTCCTCGTATCAAAGGTTCGATAACTCGAGTCAATATCGAAAATATGTTCTCAGGTGGATTGGTCTTGGTTTCATCGCTTGGTCTTCTTCAAATGACGCCATGCATTGTTTTCCTCGTTGGATTCGTTTTCTTGTTTGAAGGGTTCGAAGCAAGAACAAGACATGAAAAATAACTATCAAAAGAAGAATTAGAATAGTCCTGATGGGTCAAACTATAACCCGTTGAACCATGTCGACTCTAAATCGACGTCGATGTGAGGTCAAATCGACCTTAAATCGACCCATTATTTTGATAAGTAATCGACACAAATTCGACGTCGATTTCCAGTCGAAATAGTTCCGGGGTATGTCGACCGTAAATCGACTGCAATCGACTGCAAATCGACGTCAAATCGACTTGTTGGTTTCAATGTAAGACTCGAAGTCGACGTCGTTATCAAGTCGATTTAAGGTAAATGGTTTTCTAGGACTCGAGATCGACGTCGTTATCAAGTCGATTTCGGGTCGACAGTCTGCTATACTGTTCAAAATCGACGTCGTTATTGAGTCGATTTGAGGTGGACGGTGGCCTTCGACCCGAAATCGACTCCCTATCGACGTCGTCATCAAGTCGATTTGAGGTGAGCCTTTTTCTACGACTAAAAATCGACCAGTAATCGACGTTGATATGAAGTCGATTTCCATACTCGACCGTTTTAACCGGTAGCTTGCTTCTCAAAAATATAGTAAGTTGATTCCTCCTTAAGTAACTATGAATGCATAACTTATCTGCGAGTAGTGAAGTTCCAGAAAAAAACAGGTCGATATGGAGTCGAAATCAAGTCGACATCATTAAACGGGGCTCAAATTTTTTGTAGACTAAGAATTTAAGTCGATTTTAAGTCAAGTCCGAGTAAACTTCCTTAGTTCCGTGTCGACCGAGAATAGACTCCTTATTAACTGTCCAGTCTACATAACTTGACAAAGTTCACATTTTTTGTCGACCAAAAATCGACGTCGATTTCGAGTCGACCTTTTCAAACTTTTTATCGACCAGGAGTCGACTCAATTTCGACGCCGACAATGAGTCTACCTTCAGTCGATTTTTGGTCAACATTAGGGTCAAAATAAATTGGCTCAAAATCGAGTTCGATTCTAAGTCGATTTCGAGTCAACAATAAAAATATTGTAGTCGACCGAAAATCGACTATTTGTTGCCGTCGACATCGGGTGCACAAATTCTTCACATTTTTGGTAGCCTGAGAGTCGACGTCGAAATACAGTCGACATGATATTGGACAAAATGTTATCTTAGTCGACGATATTTCGACTCTAAATCGACGAAGTCAAGCAGTCGATTTACCGTCAAAATCGACCGTAATGTCGATTTGACGTCGAATTACAGTCGATTTGGAGTCGACATTGCCTATGACTCGAAATCGACCCTAAATCGACGGTCGACATGGTTCAATGGGAATGAGCACTGCCACCAGCAAAATTATTACAAAATAATTCTTCTATGGTTTTTGCATTCAGTTGGTCGTAATAATTTCTCTCATCACAGTGCCTATCATCATGATATTAATGAAAACCAATGTTTTTTGTTGAAAATTGCCATTTTATCTGCCTACAGCGTGTCCGTATCCTTTGCTTGAATAAGGTTCAGTTCTGTCCAAACTCTGGAGCTAGCTTCTTATTTACCGCTTTCATAGACATACGCAGTAATAACACCTGTTACCGACACGTCGTCGTTTCATTACCCGTACTCAGGCAAGAGCTCGTCATCTAATTTCATGATTCATCTAGTGTGACCCGAACAATGACAATTTACCGGTAAATATCCTTTTCGTAAAAATAACGGTAATTCTTCTTCAAGTACCTCCAACATTGCGTTCATTTTGGTAGAGCTCGGTCGATCCTTTTCGGCCCAAAAGAAGATTACAGTCATTTATATGTGAAAAATTCGATCTCGTCAAATACTTGCATCGTTGCTTGAGACCTCCTACCTCGTCTTGAGGCTTTTGAAAAATTGACTTCAAATAGTCAACTAATGTAAATGATGTGATGACTATGGATAATCTATATTTCAATTCTATAAAAATAAGAGATATGACAAATTATTAAAGGTAAAATTATAAATTAATTAAACGGTGGGAGGCAATTACAAATCAAGGAGTTCGAGGGCGCGACTCCTTCCGCTTGAGCCTTCATCACAGTCGGTCGTTTCCGGACAAAGGACTCAAATGGAGAGAAAGTCTCTTTTCTCTGGACATCTCACGATGCTCGAAGAAGATTTCTACAGATTTCTCTCCTGGAGTATCTCCATTCCATTTCTTTTACCGCTAGTGTTCGCATCGTTCTATTGTTATAATTAGAGACTGGATATCTCGGCATCTGTACTTCAAATTTCCTGAAGAGCGAAATCAATGAGAATCGAAATGAAGTTCGAGTCATGATACATGGGACGCAGGAAGAAAATTCTATTTTGCCGAAAAATGCCGAAATTGATGAAAATGCTGAAAATCGCCGATATCACTAAAAATCTTAGTTTGCCTACAAAATTGAGAAATTTGACTCCAAATGATGAAGATTTTTCTATGAATTACCGAATTTCGCCTGAAATCGAGTCACTCTAATTCTAGTCAAAGAATTCATAGAATGGAATTTCCCGCACCAGGTTACCCATCCAAGAACTGCCGGCTCATCAGACCGCCGATAGGTAACCGCGCGTAAGCCTTACCGAACTCTCACACGAGCTTTCGTCGCATGTGCAGTGCCGCCCCAAGCCTCCATGTTGGAGAGGGACGGGTTACTTATGCATTTTGATTTTGTTTCTTCCATTACCGGAATCGATCCTGTCGGGTATAACTTCAGTGTTGGAAGAATCTCCTTGGCGAACCCCCTTCTTCTGCTTAGCTGCCGCCAAGCTGCAATGAACTCTCACACAAGCAGCTGGAGAGATGCCGTTGCTCGCGTTAGACTCGGAATTGTCATCAGCACTTGAGAATAACTTTTCTAGCATTTCGTCAGGAAGCGGTTGTACCAACTCTCCCATTATTATTTGTTTTGTGAGAGTTGGCACAGGCCGTTTCATACTGGTTCCATACCTCTAGCTCATAGCAACGCATAAGGCAGTTTTCTGTCTCTCGCGACGAAACCTATTCTGCAGGACGTCGTTGTTCGCTTCTACTTCTGGTGCCTTTGTTGATGGTGCGTATCCTAGAAAGAATAGCATGTGGGTGTATGTAAAAACTGTGTCGTCTCTTTGTCCATGTACTTTCTTGGAAGATCAAGAGGTGGTAAACGTTCTACCCGATGTGAAAGAAGAACCCCGTCACTTGTGAAGCCCTGTAGAACCAAACCCTGGGACCGCACCGTGGGACCTAACGAATTCATGAATCCGTCTATTGAGAGTTTTCTGCTGACTATCTCCACCATTTTGTTATTGCAATCTTTGCGAGTGCGGGCGGGTATCGCCTTTTTTTTCTATATTGTAATTGTTTCTGGTCGGGAAAATTAATATTGCGCCAAGAAGTTACGGTATTTCAATGTCGGAGGAGAAAGTTTGTCGAGAAAATTGATGTTGGGCACGTCTCTAGCTTTACTTCACCCCCAATTGGAAAATCAGCAAGTACACCCTCCCTCCCCTCCCCTAAAATAACCGACTTGGAATATTTTCGAGGAAAATTTTTTGTCTCGTGATTTCGATTTAATAAGTTTATATTCATTAATTGCATGTTGCGTTTGATGATAGAAAGTGGAAGTTTACATGTTGGATATTGGAGGTTTAGGGAAAAGAGAGATGAGGGAGCATGGAGACGGATCAAGATTTTTGGGTGATGGACAATTCGATTGATGTGAGGTTTGATATCCCGCTAGAAGTGATTTTTTTTCTCCTTTTCACTCCTATGTTCTCTCTATCCTGATCCTGACTCTCTAGTCTCAAATTTTCACTGCCCATTGACCTTGAATCACGAAAATTCCGTTTTTTCCCCTATAATATGTCAAAGCAGTTGACAAATACGCTGGAATTTCAATAAATTTTCATCTACCTAGGAATTATATCAATTCAAGAGACTCGGAGATAAGATTTGTTTTTAATTTGTCAAATACTAAGACGTTTTCTTGCCGTCACGGGAGACAAGTCAAAGGCTTCAATGTCGTTCTTTTTTTTTTTGGGGGGGGGGGGTATCGATTTTCTCCTTTCATTACCCTATCTCGTCTCGAGGGTTCGAAAATCTGAACTGAGAATCATGTTGAGTGCATAATTTTCGTTTTATGAAATCTTCGTTCATTTCAAATACCTTCATTCTCTTTTTTGGGTTCACTCCCTTTGGCTGAAGGGTTCGAAGGTGGAAAACACAAAGAATACATTTTTATGTCCATGATTGTGGTTTTATGGATGTTTTTTTCACCCTTATCAATGATTTTGTCACGTCACCTCCAAAAGTCCGTGAATTCCGATCATTATCAGAAAATAGAAGGAATACCTCTTTAGGTCGAATTTTGGTCCCAGAAAGTGGTCCATACCTCTATTCTTTTCCTCGGCAGGTTACTCCCTCTTCTCTCCAGGGTTCAAAAATTCGATTCAACATAGTATATGTGAACAACTATTTAATTCCGTTTTATAGATGGGTTTTTCTTCAAATACCTATTATATTAGCCCTCGTTGGGTTATCCTTTTCCCTCATTTGTCTCGATTGATGATTTTGGTTTTATTCAATAATTTTGATCAGATACCCTTGCCATTTTCTTCGCGAGGGTTTTTTACGTGGACCGAAGTGTATTTTGTGCTTGGCGCTTGCCAAAAATTTCAAAAACTAGGTATTTTGTTTTCAGCTCATACCATAACGTGTATTTATAGGAAGTTATTGTGCAACTTCCTTTGTTTACATCTCGGCGAATCGATTAAAAGAGCGATAATGCGCTGATATGAGAATTCTCGCGGTAACCGACGTTTTATAGTGAAAATGGAAAATAATCGGACTTGAAAAACTTGATTTACTTCTCTGTGGGTAAATCCACTTATGCACAAGAAAAGAAGAGAGGAAAAAATACAGCGACATCACCTGAAAAATTTTCGCCATCTATTGCGAGATGTATCGGTTGGTTCTTCACTCGCTCCGCGTCTTTCCAGTAATCGCGCGAAAATCTGAATTTCTGTCATGAGTCAGACGTCAATTTGCATTCGAATCGCAAGACTCCTCTGGCCGGACTGTTGTGGTCCGCAACAACTGAAAACAAACTCCTTTCTGATGTCCTCTAACAATAAGAAGGTGTGATGCCGTAACTACTTTGTTTTTTTTTTTTTGTTTTGCTCGACGATCATACCTTTCGCACCTTTACAATATTGTGACAATTGGATAATTACAATGAACTGCGGAACGTTTGAACTCAGCAGTAGGCCATTATACCTCTTTACGACCATCACAATAGCCTCATATGTGATCATTTATTGCATAAGCAAATCTGTAAAGGGGTTATCAACTTTTGTTATCATTTTTTTTTAAATGCAGTCGATTGAAATCGCAAGTACCTACCTATACTTCATTATTACGCATTCTATCGACGATTTATGACACGAAAAATTGTTTATTAATTTTCGTTGTTATACAAGTTCCGATTATAGATGTCTTTTCGAGTTTGGTTCAATCATAGTCATTTCCTGCTTGATTTAATACTTATGTAATTCTTTATTCTTCGTGCGGTAGGCATCAGGCGAATTCACGGGTGAAGATTAATTTTGAATGATGAGCTCGTTTCCATTGTAATACCGGTCTAAGTACATTTAGTAATCCACCTCGAAGCAAACACCAGGAAGAAAGTGAAGCTGATCCCAAAACTTGATGAACGATATTTACGATTATAATTTTTAAGTACCCGAATTCGGTTCCGTCGAACCGGAAAGCAGTGCGCGTAATTATTACGGGAACTGTGTATAATACATATCTTCTATCGGATCGCGCGGTCGAGAAGACAATAACAAAGTCTAGAACTGGCAACTATTACAGGTACGGAATCTTTTTAAACAGTTTCGAAGGCGGCAACCTCGCAACTGGTTGCGAGGAGACGCGTCTCGGCAGCAGCGTTACGATCAAATACGGATGCTGTTTGGAATGCGGGAAGGAAACAGCTAGAGTGGTCCGACAGCGCGCTCGTATTCTCTTGTCCGTCTTCGAACAACCTCACCCTGCCTGGTTTATACACGTTATTTTCAATATCGCGAAGCGGCATCGATACACCGGTTTCGGCTTCTGTGACCTTGGTTGTGGATGTCTTATGTCTTTCTCGTGGACAAAGACTCGTCTTTTTCATTTCTTCTCCATCTCTTTCTTTCTCTCGTACCTCTTTCTTTCCTCCTTCTTCTACTATTATACTACTACTGCTACTACTATTTCTACCTATACTAGCGCGGCCATCATTATCATAGTACAATATATCTTCTGGTTGATGTCGCCTTCTTCCTCCATATACCTTATCCCCAAACCACTCTCGCCACCCTTCTGCTTGAAAAGAAACCTCGGCCACCGAAACTAACGTATTATGATATTTTACTGGTTTTGGATTAGGACGAAGATTTCGAGGATATGGTAAATATACGCTCGTAGATCTTTAGGTAGTCAGATCCCCCGTGCAACTTACAGGTAGATTATAGCTGCAGGTTGATAATGGGGGTACAGTAAACTCTTTGTGCATCATTTCCCTTTGTCTTTCGTTCGTTCTTTCATCTAATCAAAACGCTTGTCGCGGGAATACTAGGCTATAGTTTTCATATTGAAATAATAACAAACCATAAAACCACAATTGCTGCAGGTAGTTTACCACAGAGAAGATTTTCTAGAAATTGAAGTGCGAAAACGAAGGCCATTCCTTAGGGCAGCGGTGCGATCGACTTCTCAAATTTCATAATGTACCGCGATCGCTTCATCCTATGGAGAAAAAATCGTTCAAGGAGGGGAAAAAAAATCTAATACATTATTTTTAATGAGAAACTTGACAATTGCTCTCTTTCAAAATCTTTTGTCATTCGAAAGAATAATGTACTTTTGTAGTATTTTTTCAATTTCTCGAGAAACTTGGCGATCGACTGAAAATGCCTCGGCGATCGACCGATTGTTGTAACGCTGCCTTAGGGCATGTTCCTATATACGACTACGTCTGAAGAGTGGTTTGTTAGTAACGATTCCGACCCTTTATTTTGGTCTATATTTTTGGAAAGAGTTAGAAATGATAAGTCGCCACGTCGAAAAGACAGCCTGTTGATTTGGGGCGATAGACGTCAAAAGTGTCTCGATCATTTCATTTACGCACCGAAAGAGTTGGAGTCTATTCTTGGAAGGACGTCCTTCCAGGAAGAATTGCCGGTGGATTTAAGGTAAAAAGGAAAAAAACTAACAATAAGTCTATTTGTAGGTCATTTCAAACTGTGAAGTAGAGAACAGGTCGGGGTAATACATACAAAGTATAGGTATTACTCTTATCATTCATTGTAAGTACGACGTACATAAAGAGCTAAGATCTTGATAGACTCGGAAGATCGGAAAAATTATCTGTACGAAATTGCAAAATTTCACAAAGGAGTTGACGTTTCGACAGACCAGCAGTGTTCTGACTGCTCATCAATTCTGCAAATTAGGATTGTCTTTTTACGCCCTGCTGAATGATTCTTTCTTCCATTATTGCTTGACTGAAACTTCGTGATACTAGCCAACGTTGTTAAGAGACCTCATTCAACACTGTGCGTATATTGTTGGAAGAACTGTCGTGCACACCCACTGTTATATTAATTAATCTTGGAACATTAGTCTTATACCCGAGAATAGGTTTCTCTACAACCCCTTTATTGTGCTTATATGAAGGTATAAAAGAATACACAAAGAATTGAGAGTTCGTGCTGTGGTTGGCTGGTTATTATTGCTGGCCGGTCGGATTAGCATTTCTGTATCGTAGTAACCTGATCATCTTTTTCAGCCGAAATCACTAACCCGAAATATACATATATTTTAGGTCCTCTATAGACTCATTGTTGTAAAAAACATTCACTCGTGGGCGAACAGGTGATCCTATGGATGGATTCGGATGGGTAGAGGTAATTTAACTGAAAATTTCGATGTTAAGGATGGAGAATTTTAAAGAAACGATTTGGTATGGAAACCTTGCGGTTCGTAGGCTTCATTATTTTTCAAGGTGAGAACATTGACGTCGGTATAGTTTTTATAAGTAAGCAGAAACTTTCAGGTGGTTTTGTTGCAGTTCATTCGGGTCTTTTTCAATTTTACCAGCTCAGAAATTTTTTCGTTAGCGAGAAAAGATACAAATTTTGACATGTTTCATGTATTTTTGTCTCACCGCACCCCAATTCAAAAATCCGCGAGTATACATTCCCCCCTCCTCCCTCCTAAAATAATGAAGTTGGGAAATTTTTCCAGAAAATTTTTGATTCCCTACTGGTGCGTGATTGAGAAATTTGCGAGTACACCACCTTCTTTCCCTCCTAGGTATTGTATTAGGTACAATATAGCAAACGTGCCGAGCAAATGAGCTTCCCAAAAGCTATCAGCTTGAAATATTCCTATTTACATGGTCATAGTGATACTCAATAACAAAGTACTAGCTTTATATTGAGAATGAGGATTCTCACATTTCCGAAATGAAAGAGGTACGTCTCTTCTCAATGTAATTTACCAAGTTTATGTGTAGATGCAGGTACCTCCTAAAAATTTAACAGAAATAAGCCCGATAAACCATGTCGACCGTCGATTAATTTTCAGTATTACTTTTTTTTATTTTATTAATTATCTTTTCTTATAGGTATTTTTTAATTTTTATTATACTTTTTTATTTATATATTTTTTTAAACTATTTATACAATTTTTTGAAAATTTTCAAGTCATTTTCATATTTTTTAAAATTATTTATCTTTATATATTGAAATATAAAACTAAAAATGTGTTAAATAGATTTTTTACTTTTAATTTTAATTTTTCATTTACATATAAGTTAACACTACTGAAAAAAAAAAAAAAAAAATTGTTTGTATTACTGATTTGAATACGTGATTCTGAAGTACTTTTCAACGCTGAATTCAATGCCGTTTTCCGTTTTTCTCTATCACGTCTAAATTTTTCATAATGTCGATGTTTATTTGCGTACTTTTGCCGCAGCCTCACGCGATACGTAACGAACGTTCGAGCTTGAATACTGCTCAACTATCACTGCGTTCCGCGAAGTTCTGCGGCAAATTGACATCAACATTAAGAAAAATCTAGACGTGATAAAGAAAAACGGAAAACGGCATTGAATTCAGCGTTGAAAAGTACTGTGGAATCACGAATTCAAATCATTAATACAAACAATTTTTTTTTTTTTTGTTCAGTACCTAGTGTAATTTAATAAACCCCTTTTTATTTTTGTATTTTAATATAAAAATGAATAATTAAAAAAAAAATGACTTGAAAATTAGAAAAAAATATTAATATAAGAAAAATAAATAAATAAATAAAAATAAAAAATTATAATAACTAAAAATAATCAATTCAAATTTAAAAAATTGACTAAATTATGTGGAAAAAAATTTTTAGATATTATAATTTATTTTTGTTTTTATTCTACTTTTTAATGATAATACAGTATCTTCCTTTTTTTAAAATTTATATTAGGTAAAATTTTATGTGGAGTTGCAAAAAAAACGGTTTTTTTTTTGTTTAAAACAGATTTTACGTTTAAAACATGTTTTGAAATATGGTTTTTATTCTCCAGTTTAAAACACATTTTAAACGTTTTCAACATCGTTTAAAACGTGATTTAAAACAACCTTAAATTTTTTTTTCCAACTTGATCAACCCTGGAAGAATTGTGAATGCATATTTACTATCGTTTAAAACAATGTTTTGTTTTTTTCGTGTGTTTTAAACGTGTTTAAAACATGATTTAAACACCGCCTGTTTAAAAGATCGCAACCCTGAAAATTTAGTAACCATTTTTTTAGAGATAGGGAAAAAAAACAAAGTTTTTAATGTTTTTAATGGGATTAAAAAAAAACAGTTTTTAAACAAAAAAAACAGCGTTTTAAACATATTCCCGTTTGAAACAATGTTTTTTTTTGTGTGTTTTAAACGTGTTTAAAACATGATTTAAACACTGCCTGTTTAAAACATTGCAACTCTGCTCATTTGCCACGTCGATTTCAGGTCGATTTGTAGTTTTCTGATTATTTACGCTAGTTGATCTGTAGTCGACTTCGAGTCGACTCAATTGTGGTGAAGAGAAGCGGTCGATTTTGAGTCGACTTCTGGTCGATATGCGGTCGATTTTGGGTCGAAATGGGCGAAACTAAATCGGCTCAAAATCGACGTCGATCTCGAGTTGATTTTAAGGCGACATGGTTCAATGGAAGTGATCGTACAAAGACATGAAACATGATCTTCATTCATTTGGCCCGGCCAAAAAATCAATCCAATGCAAACACTGCTCTATAGTGATGTTTTTTATCATGTTATTGTGTGGTACGGTAAATGTAGATCAGAGAGCGCTGATGTATCAAGATGAGCGTTTTTACATTTTGGAACATACGATATCTCTTTGTTTCAGCAATCTATTGAGGAGCGGAAAAGTAAGTGTACTCAGTGAAAGGCGAGGAAATCCAGCATAAAATATTCGCAGTTTATTGTTCGTTCGGACAATGTGCCAAATCACTTTTGAATGTCTTCTTTAAAATCAGACACGGTTGGCTGGAGTCACAATAAGTTTTCTGAAAAGTGAGGTTTTCCTCTCCCCCATGTTAACAGGTACCCTACCGGTTTATGTCTGGTGTTCGTCGTCCAACCTAAACCTGGTTGACTATAGAAGGACTTGAAAAAAATTTCCACCCGCGAGCTATTTAATTATGATAGGAGAGGGACTTGGAAAAATTTCATCAATTTTTTGAGCTGAACACACTTCGAGTGAAGATAGAAATTGAAGATCTGCGGGTTTAGCTCCAGAATCGAGATTTTTTAAAGCAACTCCTCCCCCCCCCTTGGTATATATACCTCAAAAAATCGTCAAAGTTTCTCCAAATCCTTCTTCTATCCTGTGTGGCTCAGAAGTCAAGAATTCCTTATTCAAGTCCAAATTTATCAATTCCCCTTGTTCTTTATAGAGATAGTTCTCCGTCAACGCTGGAAGTTATTAGACTGTTTCTTTTTTCTCACTAAAATTTTTTCCAGAAGTAGGATCAATCCTACAAAAAAAAATATTTGAAAGTTCTTCTAGACATTAATCCCTGTGATATCATCCATGAAGTTTCAGAAAAGATTTTAGTTGCTTAAAATCTGAGAGCTAAAAATATGTATACAATATTCTCTAAATCAGTGGTTCTCAAATTTTTGTGGATGACGACCCCATTTTAAAGTTGACACTCTTTTCGTGACCCTCTTTTCTTCTCCCAGAAAATCAAACATTTTCAGAATTTTTTGTGACCCACTTTGACTTCTTTTGCGACCCACTTAAGGGTCACGACCCATAGTTTGAGAACCGCTGCTCTGAATTCTTCCTTCTTCATAGCTTTTTATAATTTCCTCAAACTTGGCAACCGATTTTATTCAGGCTGGGTGATGAATTTCATTGCGTGTAACCTTGGATAATGATTTTCACAGGATACCTATCTTGGTGAAAATGAAGTACAAGAGATTCCCCCGAAAAATACCTGAAAATACGAGGAAACTAAAAATAAATCATAGTGAAAGAAGTATTTGTTTTTCATAATGAATGATATTAATTACAATATTGAAAAGGAGATAACAATTGCTTTTGCTGCGCTCACCTACCTCACTCAACCTCACTCAATCATTGTACGTACTATCGAGATCTCCTGCGTGATATCTACGGGATGAAATGCGTGGCAAAAGCAACACAATTACCGAGGTGAAATTGTCAAGGTGAATGGAGACAGGAACTATTTCCGTTTTCTCTTCCTTTTCTTCTTCCTATCTTGATCAGGAGAAAGTTTCCTACGAATCCTTTTTTTTCATCCATTTTTTATCAGTACTTCACATCTTGAATATTTTGGTCATTGTAGCGATTCGAAAAATAGGACGGTCGCGCTACAAAATTCATCTTTCTGAATCGTAGTCTTCTAAATCGTCTGGACGACATACCCTCGATTTACGACTGTCTCCACATGTATCAGTCGTGATAGCCTTCTATTGGTAAAGTACGAGTTTAGCTGGGATATCCAGCCGAGTACACTGCTGTTGTACGTGTTTTTTTTTTATTTTTTGCACTGAGAAAGCTTTTCTCTCAGTGTAAACTTCCCTTGTCTTGTTCTCCGTTTTCCAGAGTCTTCCTCTCTCCCCTAGTACCTTGATAAGCATGTCTACCGCCCAGTGTTCTGTGATCGTCACGTCATCAGAAAACTTGGGAAAATGTTATAAGCTAGTGAGAGAGAGATTGCGAAGGGCTCAGCGATAAATCGTTGCCTTTCAGAAGAAAAATCAAGTGCACGGAGGGTGGAGGGCGTTAAGATCGTATTTAGTAGCTAATAATTTTACGCGATAATTTTGTCTCCAAATTATTCTCAAATTCTCCCGAATTGTCCGTCGTGACCTGCCCTCTTAAAAAAATACTCTTCCTATGTGTGTGTATTCATCCCGACAACTTAATACAGGCATTCGCTCGAACCGCGCTTATATTCGAAAAACTATCGATGCCCGCATTGAATTTAACTGATGTTGATCAATCTCACGAATGTAGATTAAGTCATCCTCAGATTAGACGTTCGATCGATTTTATTCTCCTCTGTAATGCAAAATACGCAGTGCCACTTATCTGTATATGGGTAGACTCATCGACGAAATATTTCCCAATACTCGCTGCAATTGGAAGATTTTACAGCGTTCGAGCTATGAAAGATGTACCTGTCTGTCTATTGTAGACTCGCCGTGCAAATAAACTCAACATCTGGAACTGTTGTAGGTTGATATGCATAACTCGGGCATTTACACGGTCTTGTATTGGTGCTCTTAAACTCTTGGCGTTAGTAACAGTAGCAACAATACGCCGCATCGTTCCTAAATGACCGCAAAAAGGGCAATAAACTAGAACCGAATACTGTGCGTAGACTTACCTATCTTGGCGGAGGTGTATAGTTGAGTAGGTATTCCCATAAGCGTTAAACTCTTAACACTCGAATTGCCATCCCATTACTACATATATTGCGAAGAAATGAAAAATAAGAATAGAGCCAGAAGAGAGCTATTGCGTCGTCGTCATGAGTAAATAAGCGAAGAAAAACAGTATTATACATAAGTAAAATAACTGCGCGTGGACATTCTAACACGAACATCGGAGCAGCTCAACCGGATTCTTCGATACATTGGCCACATCCGGTTTATTCAAATCATCGCACCGCACCATTTCAGTTCCCAGATTATTTCTCTTTCTTTCAATTATCGTTGAATAGTGGTATGTTTATTATGTACGCGTAAAGAACGAATTATCATCAAGCAAACCTTATAGTTGGCTTTCATAGAAAAATTTATCGTCACTCGAAACTCTTCGAATGGAGTATAAACGTATCATTGTCATTTCGTCTAACACCGGATATCGTCATTGTTCGTGCAAGAATGATGTTCTTATGGTCATATATAAAAATAAAAAAAAAAAGGTTGGAAATATACGTACGCACGATGACGAACCAAATCTATATTTACATTAGCGGAGTTTTATACTAAGTTGATTGTTACGATTTACTTCCTTGCTGAAAATATCGAATCAAGAGATTATTGTAAATTCGTTGCCTTCTCTGGTTTTATAAATTCAGGGACATTGAGGTAGTGAGTGGAAAAAAGGCGAAAAAAGGTTAGGCTCAAAGGATACGTGAAATAATGTCAAGAAATGATCTTTGGAAAAATGGCGTTACGACCATAATGGGGATCCGAAAAAGGTCGTCTCGAATCCAAACCAAGTCTTAATTGGGCTAAATTTATACCTGGGGCGCGGTTATAACAGGTGCTATACAGGTTTGATCACAGGTAATTGGTTGGCTTTTATGCGCCATTTCGATAGCCATTTCTTTGTTTTGTTCCGCTCAGCTGGTGGTAGGCCAACACGTGCGGAGGTAATTTTTTTTTCGGCGAAGGTCCTCAGCGAATCGTCAGCGGCTGAAAGATAGTACCACGGGAAATCCGATATAAACACTGTACATACATTGTATCCCTGTTCGACTCTGGCTTCCATTCCTTCGTTTCCTTCTTGCTTTACAAATATGACGCGGTTTTGTAGACGAGATGTTAAGAGCGGATAGAATCTTGAAGCAACCATGTCATGACGGTAGCAAATGATACATCAGTTCCCCGCGGACGATTCGCCAAAGACACCTCGCCGCAATCACAATTAGGTGCGAAATTTAATTGCCGCCTGAGTTCATTTCGAGTGGCGTAATTTGGTTTTATAGTCGTGTCTTTGCTGGAGCCTAACCCTAATTCCTGAATTTGCGTCGGCACGGCTGCACAGGTGCACATCAGTCTAAGCTTAGATCTATTCGCCAGAGCATACTAGGGTAGAAGAATAATCACCCTCCACGCCTCTAATTTCGGTTGACCTTGACTTGCGTAGATATAGAATAGCCTAAGAACATTATGGACTGAGAAAAAATGTCCGCCGTCGGGGTGGCAACACGACCTTGGAACTTGGAACATTTTCCAAGTCGCCACCTATCGTATATATCCGATGGAGGTTGAAAATTCCTTTCCTATCACCTACTGCTCGGAGGTCACAATTTTTTCAAGTTCTCCTCTACTATAGCTCAAAGGCTGAAAATTTCACAAATCCTCTCCTATCATATACATAACCGCCTCAGGTCAAAAATTTTTCAAGTCCCTCTCCTATCATTATATAAATCTAAGATAACTCAAGGAGAGTTTCTAACCTAGTTAAAGTCCAGTATACTGTTTTTCAAGTCCCCTTCCTATCATATGTGTAGCTTAAAAGTCGGTGAATATAACCTGAAAAAACAGCTCCTCCAAGTAACAAGATATGCAATGTTTCATACACCAATTTGCTTAGCCCCTTCAATAAGTCAGATATGCAATGCTTCAAACACCACCCCTTCAATTAATTCCAAGTCTCCTTTGAATCATTTTGCAGCACTGATGCCGGATTAAAATAACTCCTTCAAGTAAATATAATATGCAATACTCCATACACCCATTGGCCTAGCCCCTTCAATAAGTCAGATATACAAGAGTCATGGAACAGATTCCCTGCCTCCCCTCTCTTAACTCCGTTGAAGAACCCGTGAGTTTTAGGATTATGTTACCCTAAAAGGTCTAGAGCAGTGGCTCTCAACCTTTTGGCAATGTCGCACCCTTCCAATGCCCCGGTCTTTCTTTGTGGACCTCCTACGAAGAAATTTTATAAGTATGAAATAGCACGAATCAGTGCCGTATGTACCGGGGGGGGGGACTTGGTGACCAATCTACCCCCGAGTTAAAAAAATTGCCCTAAAATAGATAAAAACTCACCGAGTTAAAAGAGAAGAGGCAGGGAACCTGTTTTATGAGTCCTATGGTATTTGAAACGGTGTATATCTGGCTCATTGAGGGGGCTAGGCCAATTGGTGTATGGAGTATTGCATATCTAGTTACTTGAAGGTGCTATCTTGATCGGGCTGAAAGTTGGGATCTTTCTACGGATTTTGCGTAAAATGCGGATTTCTTGAGCTCGAGGGAAAAGTACTGCTACCGCTTGTATGAGAAATACTTTTCTCCGGATCTTTGCAGGCCAATACTGCTCTTCTGTAACATGGAGTCGTTCAAGGGAAAAGTACCTCAGTTAACAGTATGAGAGATACCATTCTTATAATCGTTATTGAGAAAGCATTCATCAACATACAGTGTACTGGATTTGAACTAGGCTTGGACACCTCCTTCAGTGCTGCCAGAAGGTAGTTTTAAAAATCCGTATCCGCCATTTTTTGTAAGACCTACAACAGATTTCTAATTGATCCATTAATAATAAACAGGAGAAAGGTATATCTTATAGGTACTTTTTCCTTGATAGACTCAATATTACGGAATACTTTGCCGTATTACCCCATAACGAGCAGGAGAAAGGTATCTCTCGTAGTCGTGTTTAAGGTACCTTTCCCTTGATCGCAAGAAATCCGTATCGTACGTAAAATCTACAGAAAAATAAAAACCCGTATCTTTTTTGAAGACCAAAAATCCGTATACCTGGTATCCTAGTCCTCATTGTATTATACTAGCCTTATACTATTATATATGATAGGAGGCCGACCTATTGGAGAGGGATTTAGAAAAAGGATGGAGGAGTCGAAAAGAATTTTGACCTTCGAACTATAAGTGATAGTCCAAGCTATAGGTGATGAGAGAGGGACATGGAAAAATTTCAACCTCCAAGTCCCTTAGAAAAGTTTCATCCTTCAAGGTATAAGCGATAGGACAGAAACAAAAAATTTCCAAGTTCCATGGTCATGGTTAAGTTAGGTTCGGACGGCAGACGTTTCTTCCGGAGAGACCCCTCCACCCCCATAAAATATGTTCCCTGTTAATATCATAAAATCTTATTCAAAACGCTTTCCAGAACAATTTTATCTCAAATAAAAATTATAAAAATCATTTTCAGGTTTTCTGCGGACCCCAGGTTGGGAACCACTGGTCTAGAGTGGGCATCAGCGCCGGGGTGGGCCTGTTTAAGACTCGCCCAGAATGTGAAATCTTGTCTCTCAATTTCTTAACTTCTTCTTTTGAGCTTGACAACTTTTCGGCTGTCTCTTGGTGTATCGTAGGTTATACTAAATCGAGTGGACTCCTTGTACTCGAGTAGGTCACGTACTCCAGGAGGACCAATACCGCAGTTTGATTAGTCACATTCGTCCTGTGCGTAGTTTGAATCGGTCAATAATTCTCACATTCTGTTACATTTTCTGATGTCTCAGGTTAGAGGATACTAAAGGCCGATATTTTCTATCAATCTCATTCTGTTCAATTTTTTCTCACATCATACAGTTACTCAAACTCCAACACCAACTTTTTAGAAACAAGGTGCGTACGCTCAATTTAAGTCATTTAGAGTCGTACTCTTTCGTTGCATGTCATCTTAAGTTCAGGAAAGTGTGACTTGCTCTTTCACTCGGAAAATAGCTATCTACCGAAATATCTTTAGCAGCGAGAAAGTGAGATTAAAAAAAATGGTATAGTATTTTGAATTCTGTCGTATTTCTTCTTGCTCTCATGTCAACTTCAGCTTTGCCGCTCAAAAAAAAAATCACTCTAGCTTGTTGTAAGCCTCGTAAATTGAGCTCTTCATTAGTTTTAAATTCTATTTCTACAAAAAAAAATAGACATCAAAAATATCCTATGTACACAAAACACGGACGCTCTAATTAAATTTAACGCGATTATATAAGAACAAAAACCGCCGAATGAATACCCACAGCGTGAGTCGTATTCATCTAGTTCCTGCAACCGTGAAAATAAACGAATTGAAAATAAAAACTAAGAAAGAGGGAAAAATAAAAATTTTAAGCCGCAGTTGAACACGGAAGAATAGAAGGTCGAAGTTCAACTAATGAACTGAATTACGCGAATTGTCGTTTTACTTTTCCTGTTAGGTCTCGACCTTACACGAGATATTCTCTAAGGCACAATATGTCAACGTGATTACGTTCAACAAAAAAGATGTTGAATTAGTGATGAATAATTTTAAGGTGCATTACTCACTATTCATCTCACTTGAGGTACTATTGAAAAATTGATTCTGATGCGTATACAGCGAAAGCCCCCTAAACAAGAGTGATTTCGATGAAGGGTCTTGGAAGTTGAGTATATTTTTGATGTAGAACACATTGAGAGAGACTCTGGACTTGAATGGAGTTTCGTTTTTGAAACTCGGAGACAGGACTTTCTTCGTGTCGATCCTCAATGGTTGAAATTATACTTTTACAAGCCGTATATAATGCCCTTCCCTCTACCTTGCTATGATATCCTCGTTTCATTTGCAAGGCACGCATACAAATTTCGAGGAATTAGTGAGCATCTTCAAGGAATGATCTTCTGCGATCTTCACTCCTTGACTCTCACTGCGAGTGATACAAAACATGTTTTGGCTCATGATTCACAAAAAGGTGAATTTGGGGGCAGAGATCCAAAGAAGCCAATTGTTGAGAAAACTTTCAAGTTTCAAAGCGCATTACATGAGTCGAGCATCAGGATTTTCAAATCAGGAGGAGCTCCCGTAGTCGCTATACGATGAATCTCAACCTGTTACGCGATTCCGCATCCACCTGCGCACGTTGCACGTATTCTGTAAAATTTAATGAATTTTGATGACACGATAAACAACCATTATTGAACTGTCCGGTTTCCAGACCGGACCACTTATGATGTTACGTTCAAAATAAATTTGGACAATACGTCATGTTTTCTTACCATAACTCACTGACTGATTCTCTGCGGTATGGTTACTAATGTCTGAGATAGATGATTGGGATAACCTTTTCAATAGCGAGTGAAACGATTTCCGCTTCGTTTTCTTTTTCTCTCTCTCTTTCTTTTGACGACAGTAAATCGCATTTTAGCATCCAGTGTGTTGGTGTGTGCGAAAAATTATTCTAAACAGAGTACATCATTACTATTAGTTGTATATGAGAACGAAACAAAACAAAAAAAAATTCGAACGCTTCTCGGTTGTGACGTAAGAAAGCGGTAGTAACGCTTCAGTTTGTACTGAGGTCAAATGTGTTACGTGTCGATGTAAGCCCGAGCTACTCGAGTATAACCTGTAATTTATTGTAGTTTATAAATTTATGCATCTGTATCGGTAGCCTCTTTCGTATTAGCATACGATTAAACTTGCTCGCGAATACCTTACATCTTATGACACGAAGCTAAATGCAACTTCTTTTCTGCGTCCTACGCAATCTCACTCTCCACCTTCGTACCCTATCCTCTCTTCTCATTTATTCATTTTTTTCAGCATAGCTCATATCCTGTAAGTGCGCGGTGATCATATATTTACAATTTGAAAGGAGAAAAAAAAATTAACGTATAGTATGACGATAATGAAGTTGAAGCTGCGAAGCATATGCTGTAGTTTTTTAATAGATCTTAGCGCACGTTCCCGAAGAGAATTGAATTGGTTGCATACGTCTGGATTCGGGTACTCTACCCCCGTGGACAAGGACATATACCGGATGTCTATTAATAGTAGAATATGAATACATGTGGAAAAAAAAAAAAATTCGAGTACTTGTGCACGTCGAAGATAAATTTGCAGAAGCATTTTACCTCATAAATTCAATTTCCTTCTCATCTGATTTTTAAAATGATTGCTATTGCGAGGTTCATTAACTAGTAGATTTCACTTCGGAACTTCCTTTGTTGCCAAAGGGTTTCGAAGAACCAAAATAGACTAACCGCGTCTACAGAAGGTAGCCTCTTCTTCTTAAGGCTAAAGAATCGCAAAGATCAAAAAAATTGCTAGAAAAATTGCTGGGATCTTCTCCATGACTGTGTGTGCATGTGCAGACCCTGATTCCATGTTTCTTTGGAACTACTCGGAGCAAACGCTTCGTCAGCTCCGTTCTCTTGCAGTGACCGACTAAGCTTACCCCGCTCACGTATCCGCGCCTCACTCTTGAGTACGGTGTGCTGTGGCCCACTATTCCGCCTCTGATTGCAGTGCAAACACGTTCCCTGTTCAACTTTCCTTAGCTTCTGAAGAATGTGCTTGATGAAGCAGCAATGGCCGCTTGACACCTGTATCAGATGAAATTTCAGCTGACTATGGTCTTGAATCCTGTTCTAATCAAAATTAGGCTCAACTCTTCTTAGCTTCTGAAGAAGGTGCTTGACGAAGCAGCCATGGCCGCTTAACTCCTGTATCAGGTGAAATTTCAGCTGACCATGGTCTTGAACCATACTCTGATCAGGTAAGGTCGTCCATTTCCCAAACACACTATATGCAATTATCGTTTCCATTTAAGGAGCGTCTTGCTTCCTGCTCGACCCGTAAAGTCTGTAATCTGTCGTCATTCTTCTCTCTGCTTTGAACACCATCACCTCTCCTCATCGAAGAGCTGGTGGTGAACTTGATCTTCGTCGTCGCCAGTACACGTGTTAGGCCTACTGGCCTATCTGTGGGGTTGAAGCACTCGATGATCCGAATGTTGGGTCATCTACTGTTTTCCTAGGTCTTCTTTTGCCTCTCTTTCCAGGTGGTGTGTAACCTCTAGTCATATTCGGCGATTTATCATCGCCCATTCGCAAGAGACCTCCGTCAAGACAGTGTGAGGCATCAGCGCATTTCGTTGGATACGGCCTACTGTTTGACCTATAGTCTTTTGATCTGCCTCCGTTCTTTTTTACTTTGAACATTGCGGCTCTCTCGTCAGCAAGGAACTCGATGGGTGGTGAACGTACTAAGTGGGCACTCACACCTCAGCGCAGTCTTTGTAAGATCTTTTCCATGTCTTTTCTTTATGGAGTCGATCCTTACTCACCATGTAGGAAGATTGAAAATGCTGTAGGAAGATTGGCAATGCAGTAGAAGGATGGAAACCCTGTTATATTTCAACATTTATTTTGATTATTTGGTCACCCTGAAGTTTATATTTCAATTTTACCAGGATTTGTAATTATATCACAAATCATAAATCAATGATTATAATATTATGGGAATTATTATTTTATTTATTTATTTATTATTTTTTTTTTTACATATAATTCACAAAAATATCCCAATTTATTCTTTAATAAAAATTTTTATTTAATTATATTTAAATTTAATTTTTCAATATCTTTATTAAATTTAATTATTTTATTATCATCAAATATTACTTTCATAATTTTTATTAAAACAAATAAAAATGATTTTTAAAATAATAAATATAATTATTATCTAAAAATTTGAAATTTCAATTTTATATTATTATATTCAATTTCATTTCTATTCCATTTATATGAATATTTGATTTCAAATGATTAATGATTTTATTAATTTTTTTTATTATTTAATTCAATTGATCAATTTATTGCCCGTCAATTCAAAATTTTTGAATTAGTCGAAACATAAATATTAAATTGGAAAATTTAATATTATCATAATTTAAATTTGGAATTTAAATTAACAAAATAAGAAATCAAATTATTAATTTTAATTTTATTAATATTGATTAGAAAAGGTTTTCTTTTTATTAATTGAACGTAAAATAATAGGATTAATTCAATTTCGTTATGGAACAAATAACAGTATTACTTAGCAAGGGGGATTACAATCACTTTAACTGATATTAATTTCGAAACAATATTTTTCAATCCTAGAGGTAATGGAAACCCTGTGATATTTCAACATTTATTTTGATTTTTTGGTAACCCTGAAGTTTATATTTTAATTTTATCAGGATTTGAAATTATATCACAAATTATAAATCAAGAAAGTAATAAAATTAAAAAAATATTTATAATCAAATGAATAAGTTTTCTTTATTAAATGAATATTCATTTATATAATTTTATAGATAAATTTTTATTAATTTAAATATTAATATATTTTATAAAATTAATTATTAATTTTAATTAATTATTTATTATTGAAAAAGTTAATTTTCAATAATTCAATTCATATTAATTTTTTTAAATCAATTTTTTAATTAAATTTATATTAATTTTAATTATTTTTTGTCAATTTTTTTGTCAATTGATTTTTATAAATTTTTTAAATATAAGTTATGTAATCATTTTATATCGGCAATGCTGTGTTCATCATTATCCTTTTTCTGTTGTCTCTCGGTATTCTTAGGCTTGTCATCAGGTGACTTTGGTAGATCACTATACCATGCCTCTCTTCAGGGAAGGATGACTGAAGCTCACTCTTGAATCGAACCAGATGCCCAGATATTTCAATACTTTCTTGATGGAGATTTTCACCTTTTGCTGGCGAGTGGTGGGTGGAATGAACTTTCAAAGGATCTTCAATAATATGGCCTTCGTCTTCCATTTTGCAAATTGTAGTCTTACCGACTCAATCCAACGCATCACTGCCTCTAGGGCCTGGTTTACCCTGCTCTCCACCAGTGCTGCCAGGTGATAATATCAAAAATCCGTATCCGCCATTGTTTGTACAACCTAAAAACAGATTTCTACGGATTTTGATTGATCCATTCATAACAATCAGGAGAAAGATATCTCTCATACTTGTAGCTGAAGTACTTTTCCCTTGATCGGCTCAATATTACGGAACATCGCAGTATCAACCTTTAACGAGCAGGAGAAAAGTATCTTTCGTACCAGTGTTTAAGGTACCTTTCCCCTCTATATTGTGCGTGAAATCTATTGAAAAAGAAAGAAGAAAAACCCGTATCTTTTTTGAGGACCAATAATCCGTAGATCTGGCATTCTAGCTCTTTACCGCCACAGCTTTCTCGGCACTGCATACCATCAACGTGTCATCCGTGTAGCAAATAAGTTCAACGCCTGGGGGCAGCTTGATCTTGAAGATCCCGTTAAATGCGACGTCGGTGAGCGCTTTACTGTACCAACAGACGTCTTTGCACTCTCTCCTCTCTGAGCAGGTATGAAGGCATTTATGCGTCCGTTGGTCTGATTACGAAACTGAATTGTGTATCTAATGAAGGAGATTGCTTGAGGACGCGCTAAAAAGTAATTTCTGAGCCTACCTTGAGGAGGTTTTGCAAAGGCTGGTGGAGAAAGGTGAGCCAGGTTATGACTATGCTAAAATTGACAATAACCTTCATTTCCCTTTTTTCAAGTACAAGTTATCTCAGATTATCGAGCGACTTTTCGCACGTTATTGTCCAACAAATTTTTGTTTGACATGTTTCATGTCTTCTTTCTGCCCAGAACTCTAATTTGAAAATTTTCGAGTGCCCCCCCCCCTCTTCACCTTTGTTACTCCGTGAGTGGTTCAAAAGTTATTCCAAATAATTTATAATGATGAGAATGTAGGCTGGTATGAAAATATTCGACTCGCACTTATTAATCCACAAAAACGAAGTAATTTCCTTCCTGCATTTATAAAATGAATGTAAATAGAGTCAGTCTTGACTCACGAACCGATTCAAAATCCCCTAAAAATATCCGCCCAAGAAATCATAATAAAATCTCGAGTTCCAATTGAAATAAAAATGGTGCAGTAAGACTCGGAAGTTCAATTCCTTATGTTCTCGATCATAGCGTGGAATTGATTTTGCGGAAATGAGCCTGACTTTATTGCAAACTTGGATTATGAACTGTTGATTTCCTGTTACATCAAAAGATATGATATAGATAGTAAAACTCGAACATATGTTGTCTCGTCATCTAGGCCAGAATGCCTACGACTATTTTGCCTCTTTCTTTTTAAATTACTTTCAAGTATTTTGTTCTCGTAACACTAACCGAATTAGAAGCGGCGAAGTATATCGCACCTGAGTATTTCATGATTGCGTAAAAGATTTGACTAATCTCCAACTTCCGAAGTCCGACCTTCTCTCGTCCCAAGCTAATTTTTCACAACAAATAGCGGAGGTGTGGAAGACGTCTTTTACGATAAAGAAAGAGATTTTGCGGCGAAATAATAGCTCATAGCTCGCTAAAAAGTCAAGTTTACTATCACACTTCAGTCGTAAGATGTGTTACGTGCACACGTTCTTATGTAGATTTCGCCGTAGAGGAGTGATGCAAAATATTATTATTAATTTATCTATTGTCCACCTGAATACCCTTTGCTAATTTACAAACACGCTTTGGTTGCTTTAGCACTGATAACGCGGATGCATCGTCTGGCTTCTACTTCCTACATCGTGACATCAATCGTTACGTCATTTTTACTTTGTTCGTCTTCGAGGTCCACGTTGTGATGATCGCTTCTAAAAAAAAAGAAAGAAAAATGAAAAATGGTGCTAGTGTATTATTGTACTCCCGAGTGTCGTCCTAATACGAAATCGATAAATTATTTATTGTGAGGTTGTAAGATCAATTGAGATTTCTTTCACTTACATAATCGTATGGTGTTTAATTTACGATTTTGGATGCCTTTGATGGACTACCGGAACCCTGTTGTTTGAGAGTAGAAACAAAGACGAGTAAATAAATACTTGAAACGTCTGTTTAATTTCTGTCGTTGGAAGTTGACGGGTTTTATATTTTCATAGGACTTATACCTACGGTATGAGTTGGTGTGGTTCGCACGAGGCGACGGGCGAATGAAAATGGGCTACGGAAAGGATTTATGTTTGACACATCTGGTAAACATGTGTCACACGTTTGTGTGCCGATACTCTTTATTATTTTGTACATGATACACTATTTTCATGAGAATTACGTTTCTTAATCTTCTTAAAATGATATCTAACGAGCGCAAACTCGAATGCAGGGGTGGTTGGTTATGCATCAATGAAAACATGTTCGAAGAATTCTGCGTCGCAACGTTGACGTAGAGTTACGAAGGAGGAAAAAAAATGTGCAAAGATGCACGTAGTCTACTTCCTAGAAGAAAGGGAAGAGTAAAGGTCGTAAGGCCGAATGCTATCGTGCTCGTTAGTCGGTTCATGGGAAAATTCTTATCACGTGTGTTATCGTCTGGCTACTCGTACTTCGCTGAAATCTCATTTTGTTTCGAGAACGAGATGAATGGAACCTAAGATGAAACAGAAAGGCAAGTTTGACTATGACTAGTCGAAAAATCAAATATCTGACGAAGAGTACTATAGATGCAGCAGAGAATCGAGTAATTTGAAAAATTTTCGATCGCAATTGTATGAGTGTATCAGATTTTACTTACACATATTCGAGCAACTATATTTGAAAGGTTTGTGCAGATTTTTGCGTTCTACAGAGACAATCTACAAAAGAAAGGTACGAGAGTTGATGAAGAGAGCGTGTCTCACAAAAGACGGGTGTGACTGTGACTCACTTAGCCCATCTAACGTACATAGAAAACCCTCCTTGATCATCGTAAAAGGTAGAAAACAAAAGTAGCGAAGGTGAAGTGAAAGGAAAAGAGACCGATTGTCTAACCCAAATCCTTTCCATGAGAAAGAGAGTCCGGTTGCCAACCACCCTTAATCATCGTAAGAGGATAGAGAGCGAGAGTGGAAAAGAGACCTGTTGTCGGACCCAAATCCTTTCCATGAGAAAGAGTTTGAAACGTTTTATATCTGGCTCATTGAAGGGGCTAGGCCAATTGGTGTATGGGGTATTGCATATCTAGTTACTTGAAGGAGCTATTTTAATCAGGATATCAGTGCTGCAAGATGATACAAAAGGGGTGGTGTTTGAAGCATTGCATATCTGGCAACTGAAGAGGCTAAGAAAATTGGTGTATGACGCATTGCATATCTAGTTACTTGGAGGAGCTGTTTTGATCAGGCTATTCTTACCGACCTCTAAGCTATACCTATGACAGGGAGGGGACTTGAAGTACAATATACAGGACTTAAACTAGGCTAGAATCCCTCTTGAATGATCCAGCTTCATTCTAGTACATAAATATATGATAAGAGAGGGACTTGGAGAAAATTTTCGACCTCAGCCGGATATGTATAGGATAGGAGAGGACTTGGAGAATTTTCAGCCTTCGAGCTGTAGGTGATGAGAGGGGAACTTGAAAAATTTTCGACCTCTGTTGGATATATGTGATAGAAGGCTTCCCAAGTCTCAAGGTCATGTTGCCTCCTTCTCCGGGAGACCCCCCGATAAGACAGGTTCCCTGTTAATATTTGAAACTCCTTTCAATGAATTCAAATAGCCAAATTTGGTCGCAATATGGCTCTTCAGCTTTGAGTCCTTGCTCAATTTCAACAACAATAAGTTTGAAAGTACCAGACCTGAAATTAAG
Source organism: Aspidiotus destructor (assembly GCA_035079395.1). Lineage (NCBI taxonomy): Eukaryota > Metazoa > Arthropoda > Insecta > Hemiptera > Diaspididae > Aspidiotus > Aspidiotus destructor. Next base: position 21,149,179 of record JAVHKZ010000015.1, on the reverse strand, counting down.
CCCAGGCCCGGTCTGGTAGAACAATTTGAAGCATTGTACGGGTGAGGTCGGGTCAAGCCAAATATTTGGCGCGCCTGAATTGAGGACCAGGGTAGGAGAAATTCCCAATTTGAGGCCTGGAAAGTACTTAGACACTAATCAAATTAGACAATTGTAGCCCATCTACTTATTCTTACAGAAAATTTAATTTTTCCTATTTTTTGATTGTTTCAGATGCCTTCTTCTGATGATTAGATAATGCTTAATTTCCACTTCCAGGGTATGTACTCAATTGAATGATCATAATCATGTTTAAAAATCAATAGCATGTAAACTCAGTCGCTATTGTCTAGTGTGCGCTGTATTATGCTGCAACTTTCATGCTCTATAGCTTTATACTTTTCGGTACGCTGCTAGTGGACCGATATTCTCGATAAAGATTTTACACTAGCTTCATACTAGGGTTCTACCAACTCCAAAGTAGGTCGCTAGGAGTTTTATCCTAGTTTTTCGAGCCTATGCTAGTGACTAAGTGAGTCCGCAGCTTGTTCTATATCTTGGTTAATTAGGTTTTTCTCTAAATATTGAAAATTTCCCGAGATCCATCCGCCAGACTTGAAGACTCAAAAAAAGGCACTGTCTGGCAGAAAGTGAGACTCGGAAAAATTTTGACCTCCGAGCTGTCGGTGATGGGAGGGGGATTTGAAAACTTTTCCACTTTCAAGCTATATTTGGTGGTAAAAAACTCAGGAACCCCACGGTGGATCCGCGCAAAAGTGTGATCATTGAGATCACCTATGAGAGGAGAACTGATCTTCAGCGTCCATCCATAACAATATTCTGCGGATTCAAATTTGTTGAAAGCTTTTTTCAAGAAAATGATCAACAGAAATTGAATCCATTTTGTCGAGAATTTCTACCCGTATATCATTTCCAAAATCTAATCCGAAACTGAGAGAAGAAAACAACAACAACAACACTTGTACAAACTTTCCAATCTGCTCTACTTATTTCTCCTTCTAAAGTTACAAGAAATTTCAGTTTATCGAAATTATAATTTTTTTTTGTCATAAAGATGCTTCATCTGAGCTGCTAATCGTAAGTGACCTAACTGTAGATTTCTTTAGTATTGTTTTGAGGCCAATCAGGTACTCTGTGGCCTCACAAAGTTATTAAAAGTTGATCGGTCGACTTTCCTACGTTGCGAAAGGTAATAACATTGAACATAATCGAATTTTATACGAGCCCTGTGAGTCACCAAGGTCTTAAAAGAAAAAGTCGAAAATTCTCGTAAAATTATAAATAGTGTTATGAATAGTCATAAAGCTCGGAGAATTTCTTCCTCTAATTGGATGTCTAGAAATTATGGAAATCGAGTACCTAACGAACATAGGGCGTTCTTGTAGTTTTGAAAGAGCTCTTACTCAGTCAAATGAATCGGGAAATCAGTTTACTACTACGTTGAAGGTTGTTTGAAGTTAATGAAGAAAATTTTCAGAAAGCATAGAAATTGAACCTAACTCCATCACTTTTGTCAGGCGAAATTTTCAAACCGGTCGAGTCGTAGAAAATCCACGATGTTCTACGACGAAGAGGAATTCGAATTTCCACCCAAAACTGATATCTAAGAAATATTCTCTTTGTTGATAGGTGAAGAATTCACTTCCGGAAATGAATAAAAATAGTTTGTATAATTCATTTTGTGTTTGGTCGTTTCGTATCACACGATCAACCTAGATCTAAACCGTACCACCAGACGGTTATGTAACAATTTTTATCGAAGATTCGCAAAATTTTTCAGAAGAAGCTCACGAAATTATGAGAAAGAGGAAACGCCTGCATATCGCGTACGGACGTAAATAGTTAGTAAAATGTCGTCAAGATTATTTAATCTCTTATCATCGAGCGTAGGAGGCAACGATGATCGTGAACTTGAGTTAGTTGTATCATTGCCTCCGATCATAAAATGTGAATCTCCCAAATTTTGGTTTCCTTCTCTCTCCTGGTATTGAACATCTGATTTTATGGAGAAATTGGGGTTAGATTTGAGATGGAGAGAAATTTTAATGTATATTTTTTATTCTGGGAGGTCTTTACATGTGAAATTTGGAAATAAAGAGCTCTTTTCCATCATCTCTTAAAAGTTAAACAGGGTGCGATCGGAAAGAAAAAGGGAAGGTATGCTGTTGCAGAATTCAAGATTTAAAAAAAAAAAGAGAAAAATGAATCGTGTGTACACGACTAACCGGAAGCGTCCCTTGATCAAGAAGCGGCTTCATCGCAGTTTGTGATTACCTCCCAAGTAGATCCTTACGGTACCCTATCAAGGCGCAGTCGGGTATTTTCTGCGAAGAATCCCCCGGTTGGTTTATCACGTACTGCGGATGTACCAGTCGCCGGTACGGAAGTACCATGCTTCATTTTCTGTACAGTAATTCGCTGAGAAAATTTTTTTAACGCACGATCTGTCGAAGTGATAGCTATTCGTAAAGGTCTGCCATCGATCGTTCCTTTTCGGGAGAGTGCGGTCTCCAAAGGCAAGGTGTTGGCCCTTGAATTTTAGGAAAGCCTACAACTGGCACCTGCGCTATTTTTCTGCGACTGTCTTTTTAATGTCTCAGTTTTCTGAAGTATTCTCGACTTTTGTTGAACGAACGAAAAATTTTGGTGCCAAGCGGCTGTTTCAATCTTGTGTGACGGCAACTGACTGTACACACGTCTTCCCCGAGCCGGATGCGCCATTTCAGCCAACTTTCAGGGAGAGCGTCTCGTACCACTAGCCACCGAAGACAGGACAAGTTTTGAAGGGAAAATACAAATCCTAAGGGACAGCGAACTTCTGTTTGCGGTGGTGTAGCGAGGAAGCGTGAATGAAGACCCCGGTAAAAGGAAGATTTTCAGAAGACTTGAAATTTAGGTCCAAGCACATCTTTAGCAGTTTGCTAGGGTTACGGTGACATCAAAGAAATTTAAAACTTTTCCTCCTCGGTTGCCGGATGCGCGTCGCTAAGGTCTCTAAAGAAGGAATCTACTTTAGAGGGGGATCTTTTACATACACAGGAAACGTCGTCTATATAATTCGAGCGCAACTTGGCAAACAATGGTTGAGGAGGAAGTCACTCTCAAACCAGCTTATGAAAACATTCGCGACAACTGAGGACAACGGGTTTCTTATTGGTAGGCCATTGGGAAATTGGTAAAATACATCTCTGAAGAGAGAAATGAGTTTCCGGAATGCCTGAACCAGGATATGATGGGTACCCTCGTTCCTTGAAGATAGGCACAAATAGCCTCAGCCTTAGGGACCTGGGTAAAGGATACCAAAAATTGTTTTTGATAAGTTTTGCAAAATCTAGAGAGTTGGCCGCAGAGTCTTTGATAGAGACCTCTTACTCAAGAATTTGGCCTCCTTGAACCTAGGATCGGTACAGAACGCGACTATTGATCTGATTGGAGCACCTTCCTTGTGCAATTTCCGCTACCCCAATTCAAAACTGGTTGCAGTTCTGGTTTGTCCGTAACATTATATCAATAGAATCCTTCCTTCTATTTAAACTCTGTTTGGTTATGATCTTTCTGGATGTTTTGAATGTCAAAAAAGCTTGTGGAAGAATATTCATTCCATATCTAGTTCAAGAAGTACCATTCTGTTTTAGGTCTCTGACATGAGTCAGTTTTTTTCAGTGCATCCTTTTGTGCAAATTAACTGCGCTTATTGAAAGTGAAACAAAAGAGCATGGTGATCAAAGTTGATTTACCAGTGAATGCACATGCGCTCGGAGTCCATCATTCTTTGTTAATTGTTACCAATCAATTTTTTCCATAGTTTTTTCGTTTATTTCGATTAGATATCACGATTTTGTGTTTTCTTCACTCCGTCAGATTTTGATTGATTGATGAAAGTGGTTCAGAACCGTCGAGGTACCCCTACTCTCCTACCTGTTTCCTTCATTTATAGCGAACATATATTTTTCTTGCTACGTTACAATGGGATGCTGCTACAGTGTATCTGAAAAATATCCAAAAAACTAATTCATCAAAACTCATCGCGCTGTCTCTGGTAGTCAGTAAATCCCCTCCCCCGCCCTCTTCAACTCCGAAAAAAAAAGACTCGTCAGTTAACCGCCGCGTTGTTCGGAATGGTATGTACGTGTTTCTTTAGGAACACTTGTAAAAGTCTTTCTTTTGCTGTATCTGTTGCTAGCGTTGCGTTCGTCTATACGTAACTCGGCTCAAAACAGAGATGAAATATACGATGATAGTGTCGTTCTCTTCGTCTAATATTCATAATATGCGCGTCTTCGACTTCGTCTCTTCTTGCCCTCTTCATGATGTTCGTCTTTCGATTATTCTCGTTCTCGTTCACTTCTTAGCTGTTGTTATTTCCGTTTTATTTAGTTGCCAGTGCCATAATATCTCGATAGCCATACATATTTCCGTTCGCCGTGACATGAAGTAGTTGTACGTAGTGCTACTCGTAAATTCTTTTCTTTCTCCCTTCGCACCATTCCCTCTAGTCTCTCTGCATATCGCTGTCTCTCCTTCACTCTATTATTGAGCGACGTTATGTGAGTGCGCGTCGGTATCTCAATGTTTGTGGGGACATTCACCGATGTATGACCTGCATTGTGAGGACAAAAATTCTAATGACAACTTTTTTTCGGTGCATGAAGAGCTTTTTGAAAACAAGACGCGCTAAACACCCATGTGTGACATTCGCGATTCGTTTTCCTTATTTATCGGAAATTTGTAATCTATGCGTGGCACAAGCTGACAAGCTGGTTTTGAACTGGCTGTGGATGTGAACGCCCGCCGTTTCATTATATCACTGCGATGCACTCACCTATGCTACTTCTGAATCTTGAAAATTTAATTTATTCATCTCGAACCGAGAGTGCACGGGTCTAATGACTCCCTGTAATCGCTCTTACCCTGTCTTACGATCAAGTCGATCCTAGACATGATCGAATGGCAGTGCTTCTTTGCTAACAGCAGAGAAATTCGGATGGTTTAGAGTGAGCAGTGGACCATCTAAGGAATAAAAAAAAACAGTGTATCGAGAGCTAATTTGTACTCTCACGAAAGATACTTGTTAATCTACCTGCCATCATTACGAAATATTGTACATACGTCTTTGTTATGAAACAATTCTTTTTATAGTGTAACGCATGTGTAGCGCATTATGCGTGCGGTTATTTCAGTATGAACTTGAATGTCTCGGTTATTCTTTTATGTTTTGACTATTCACTTCGGTTTTGAACGATTTTGATCGCTAAGTTGACTTCAAATTTTATTATGGTAATTTTCCTTCCACTGTTTTTTTTTTACCACGTAGTGAAAGTGGAGGCCACGAGTAGAAGCTGTTACACTGACCGTTCTGAAGACCGATTGGCTTCATGAATTTAGGGCTTGGGGCGGAGCAGACATGGAAACCTGGTAAAGGTCCGGGGAAAAAAGAAAGGGTACGGGGGAGGAGGGGAAACGAGCCGGTGAAATAATTTGAGCTCGTCTCTCTTAGACATTCCTTTTTCCCCCGTCATCACTCTTCTCAACTCATTTCCACCGGGACAAGGAAGTTTTTAGGACACAAACTGAAAAAAAGTTTTCCAATTTTTGATTTCAAATAGGAGGTAAAAGTCCTCAAAGCTATGAGCTTGGGTTTTGATTAGTCAAAACTGGTTGAAAAGTCAGTGTGAGAACGATAGAAACTTAGTTTTCAACCCAATTGTATTGACACAATTATTTTGTATTTATTTAACAAGCCTTAAGGCAGAAGATTGAACAAAGTTAGGACCTAACCCTCACTATCAAAACGTCCAAGGTAATCAAGTACCTGGGCGTGATGATGGACAACAAGCCGAAATTTAAGGTGCATTTCGAGTACTTAGAGTAAAAAATGATGACCCGGATACCTCTCCTCCAGAAACTAGCCCGCAACCTGTATGGGTACAGTTTCAAGGCGCGAAAAGTCATGATCCAAGGACTGATCTTCTCGATTGCTAAGTACTGCCCATCCATATGGTATCACAGACTTTGGCTGAAGATTTATCGGCAGCATCTCATCAAAGTCCAACGCCGCTGTGACGTCATAAGCAGCAGGAGCTACAAGGACGTTAGCAACCAGGACGCTAGCGTACTTGCAGCCAGCTCACCACTCAACCACCAAGTAGTCGAGAGATCAGTCAAATGGCTTCTATCGAAGGGCATGCCTGTCACTCACTGGGGACACCCTCCTCCGGTTGAGATTGATGACGAAGGTGGCCTTGTGCTACAAGGCGAACTTTTCTCCCCTGCTGAAGTAGTCAAGACCTTCAAGCCAGGAACTGAGAAAGTATAACGCAACAGTTGTTCCCAACCATCTACAATCGGCTAAGAATCAAGGCCCCTCCAACATTCTGGTCGTCCCAAGCAATATCTGACCACGGGCTGCGTCAAAGCCTACCTAGAGCGCGTGAAATCAGATACACCACAAAACTACGAACTCTGTCTAGCATGTGGATTTGGCTATTCGGAGACTGCCAAAGACGTGTGGACAGAGTGCATACAATTCATGGTCGGTCGTCCAATGGACTGGGACAGACTCGAAGAGCAACACATACTCTATAAGCAGGAAGTGGGCGGGCCAACCGATCTCGGACGACCGCTCCTAGGTGGCGAACAATTGTAACCAACTAGGCAGGGCTTTCACACCCAACTTCAAGATGCCATCGGACGTGTCTATTCATCAAGATGCCATCGGGCGGTAGCGGTCTACTTGTAAAGATGCCAGCTTTTGGAAAGCTCTTATGCTCCGCTCGTTCGCTCCCCTCCTTGATCTAGTATAAGTCTACTTTAGAAAATTTTAAGCTATTAGTTTTTGTGGGTCACAAGTGGCGTTTGGAGGCTCACTCGCTCCACTCGTTCGCCCCTTTTAGTGATCTAGAATAGGTCCAGTTTAGAATATTTCAAGACTCTGGGCAGAGAAAACAACGTTTTGGTTCTTAAGATATGAAAAACGAAGTAAGGGGAGACAAAAAATAAGATGGTCTGATGAGTTTGAGGCCTTACTGACCCACAAAATGTTCCACCAAGTTGCGCAATGCAGACCAGAATGGACAAGGTTGAGGTCAGCTTTCACCCGAAAGGGTAATAAGTATAATTTCAAATAATTTAATATAGAATTATGATTCATTTTGTAGCTTATATCGAAAGCCAATTAATAAATAAATAAATAAATAAATAATCCTGGTATGAAGTTAGTATAGAAAATTTTAAGTAAATAGCTTTTGGGGTCACTAGTCGCTTTTGGGGGACCACTCACTCCGCTCGTTTCTTAATCCAGTATAGCAGTACTGCCAGGTGATAGTATCGAAAATCCGTATACGCCATTTTTTATTAGACTCAAAAACAGATTTCTACGTTGATCCATGGATAACAATCAGGAGAAAGGTAGCTCTGATGAATGTAGCTGAGGTACTTTTCCCTTAATCGGCTCAATATCACGGAACAATGCAGTATCAGCCCATAACGAGCAGAAGAAAAGTATCTCTTGTATCGGTGTTTAGGTTACCTTTTCCTTGATCGCAAGAAATCCATATTGTACGTAAAATCTATCAAAAAAGAAAAACTCGTATCTTTTTTTAGGACCAAACATCCGTAGGTCTGGCATCCTAGCAGTATCCTTCTGGAGCAAATCTTTTGCGTTCGCATCCAAACTCCGAGAGAGAAAAAAGGATGAAGCTTTTTCTTATTAGTAAAATTGTATCTGTAAAGTAGATTCGCCACTCTCCTTCATTAGAAAGCTCATCTCAGCGAGCTACGTTTCCATGAGGTGTGCTTCCATTAAGATGAAGGTTCCTTTTCGCTTTTGTTTGGGACTAGTCTATTGCAGTGCTACCATATTTACGGATTTTTAGTCCTCGAAAAAAATATGGATTTTTCTACGGATTTCTTGTACTCAAGGGAAAAGTATCTCAGGTACTCTTGTGAGAGATACTTTTCTCTTAGTCGTAGGCTGATATCACGGTTCTCCGTAACATTGAGTGAATCAAGGGAAAAGAGTCTCAGCCACTAAAACGAGAGATACGTTTCTCCTGATCGTTATCGTTAGATAACTGAAAGTCCGTATAAATCACTTTTCTGGACTTAGAAAAGATGGCGGACAAGGATTTTCAAAAATATCATCTGGAGCAGTGGTCTATTGGCCTTCTGGGACGTTTCCGTTGGAATCTTTCAATGTCTGATGGTATATCAACTAGTTATTTTGGAAATACCTTCCCTAGTATATAAATTCTTCTTCCTAAAGCCAAAATCCAATTCGCGATTTTCTCTCTATTTCCTTGATCGCTATCGCACGAGAATACATATTTAAGAATTTATACTTCATTTTCTCGCATTCTCCATCATAAAATAAGGCAAAAGTCTTTTTGTATCAACATTCAGATGCGAATGAACTCATAGTGTCCTCGTACATAGGCCTGAAAATGACGTTTACAGTTTTTAATGGTGTCATTTTTTCTTCAAACTTACTAGCGTGTTATGGTTTTCCGATAATTATTTAATTTTCAACAAATTTTGCAAAATCGACAATAATACTAGTTTGTATACTTCTTTGAACTAATTTCGTGTGTACGCATATTTATCGCGTTCGCTCGTATACCAGGAAGTATTTCTGTTTGATAAAAAAAAAATCTCAATGTTTTTGCTAGCTTATAAGCGGAAATGAAAAACACTTGCCGTATTAAGTCTGCATAAAGGAAAAAAAAGTGTAGAGCGGATTTTTTCGATACAGGCCTATATAATTTTTCACGAAACATTGAACTTGACGACGAGTGCTCTCATTTCACGCGCGAAGTCGGAACAGCGGAAAACTATGAAGTGTGAAAACGAGAGATGGAATCGGGAAGAAAGGAATTTTTCCTCGTTATTATATAAAAATATCGAAATGCCGCTACTGTCCTCCGTCGTACGTATAAATAATACGTATTTCGCGTACATTTCTTTTTTTTTCGTTGAAGGATCTTTGTGTGTGTCTGTGTGCATGGAGTGCTGTACGTTTGTGGGAATAAATCATGGGAGAACGAGTGAGAAAAAAATATTGGAACAGTTCAAGACGACGCGTATAAGATGCTTCATCTTACTTTTCTAAGGGGGACCAGAGCGAGAAGAAAATATCGAACTCAAAAGATGATGCATATACATAGTTTACAGTTCTAAAAAGAATGGTGACGTCGTCGTATGGGAGTAAAAATTCGAAGGTGTATGATGGTATACAATACAAGAGAACGTAGTTTTTCATCATCATCAGATATTATATTGCGTTATCCTATTGTAACTTACGCTTTTAGGAATTATATCCGCATTCGCGCGGTAGCAGGTTTCTTCTACCAAAAATCTTTTCTTCTTTCTTCCGTCCCCCATTTATTCACTCGGGTGTACCTGCCATTCTTTCGTTTCGTCCTCGTCATATATATTTATGCCTGTATAAACGAGCTCGAATGGTGGTGCGGTCTCGTCCTTAACGCCCGTTCACTCTCGATTCAATATTTGGGAATGAGAAAGAAGATTGAAACGTTTTACAGCTTCCTATTTTAGACAAAATCGGAGGCCGAAAGTATTTTCAGATGTGGAGATCTTTAGTGTGCAGGTGTTTACTGTTGCCGTTTCTGGTACTGTATCGTTATTATTTGTTGTTCCTCTCATCGTCTCTCACTTGTTCCTTTTTCGATGATGGAATTTTTCTCATCGTGCGGCACTATGACGACGTGTACACCGTGTATAGCGGTATGATAGACGGCCTAGACGGCACGGGTGGAGGGTTTTTGGGGAAGACCTGAACGCCCGCCATGTACAGATGACTTACTTTGTGTTCGTATCTTCGAAAAATATATTATTAGTTTTTGAGGCCGTCTAGCAGTTCATAGAGTACGGTACAATTTAATGGATTCACGAGCACGATGATTCTTTAAAGATACGAAATGCGTTCATCCTTTTCGTTTTTTTTTTATATTTATTCCACGCTTGATAGAAACGGTCTAGTGATCACTGATGATGATGCGTCGTTACTGTTTGGTTTGTCTTCGTGTACGTTTAAATCGAGGTTTAATTTGAGCAAACACGTCTTAGCGGTGTTGCCCAGCGAACCTGCACTTTCTTCTGGAGAACCTGATACCCTCTTGTAATGAAAAGTCACTAGTTTGTAAACCGCTGGAAAAAGTATCAAAACTGAATGTGAGAACAAGGTGTCGGACTTGGAAAGAAATTCTTGTCCGTGACTCATGAATAATCAACACTGAACACCTTGCACATGGAATTCGGGAGAAAAGCGGAGGGTAAACTTAATCGAGGTTATTCACATCTGTACTATTTTGATAAGGGTGGAGATCCTTGTCGAACGAGGGTGTCATTAGGAGAATGCGGCATTTCTGAGATTTAAAGCGCTCCTCCTTGCGATTTTAGATTTCTTCCCATTTAAGCGAGATATCAAGGATCTTTAGAGTAAGCTGAAATCCTTTAAGCTTCCGAGTAATCTTGAAGGAAATGCTACCGAAAGAGGAGAGACTCTTTTTCTTCTGAGTAGAGGTATTCGGATTTTTTAAACAAGTTTGCAGTGAATGAGCGAGTCTAGATTGAGAGATGAGCTTAAGACGGAAGGGGGGGATAGATCAATGTATCATAAAGTGGAAGGAAGCGAGTCTACGAGAAAAGTCATGAAATAAGGATCTTCTTCAATCGAAACGGTGTATGAAAGGGATTCTGAAAATTTCCAAGTTGCGATGGCCTTTTTGGTCGAGCAGATTGATATTCAAGCCACCCATCTCGTGTGTGGATTGGATGACGAGGTGTTTTTAATTGAGATTTTGGCCAAATACGTGAAGTATTTATACGATTGAGAGATCACCGGTCCATAGACGAAACATATTACATCTTTGGTATAAAAATTGACCCTAAGTGTCTTTCTTGAAGCAAAGTTTCGAGAAGTCGATCAACCTGAGCAAAGCTCTCATAAGATTAGTCTATTTTCTTTCGTGAACGTAGGAAGGTAGTGCCGTAAGACTCTTGATCCCGTCTGTTAAATTTTTACCACTTTTGATAACTCTTCGGCTTCATCAGTTGAGAGAAGAGATTCTCCCTCCTACTGTTTTGAACAGGGAGCGTGTTTTATGTGGGCTCAAATGATCCGCCGTCGTTTCAAAAAATTGTGATCCTAAGGGAGCGAAGGCTTCGACCTACTTCAGGACCTTCGAGAAATTTTGACCTTCGCACTATATTGAGAGCTGCCAGATCTATGAATTTTTAGTCCTCGAAAACAATATGGATATCTTTGGATTTTGCGTGAAATACGGATTTCTTGTACTCAAGGGAAAAGTACCTTAGAGACTTTTATGAGAGATACTTTTCTCTTGGTCGTTATAGGCTGATATCGTAATTCTTTGTAACATTGAGTCGATCAACGTGAAAGTATCTCAGTCACATGTGTGATTCTCCTGATCGTTATTGTTGGATTGAGGGAGCAAAGGCTCCGACCATTGACTTTATATTACTAAACCGCTCCGACCTCCTTGAGGACCTTCAAGAAATGTCGACCGAGCTATATATTCAGTGCTGCCAGGTCTACAAAGTTTTAGTCCTCGAAAAAAATATTGATTTTTTTAGGGATTTTGCGTAAATCCAAATTTCTTGTACTCAAGGGAAAAGTACCTTTATCACCCCTATGAGAGACACTTTTCTCTTGATCGTTATCGGCTGATATCGCGGTTCTTTGTGATGATAGCCTGCCATTTACAGGGGGATTTTCCAATGGATTCCTGATCCGCGGAGCAGATCCACGATCTTTCAGACCTGACTGAAAGATATGCGTTTCATCCGCTTACCCACAATCAGCAGTGTCGGATATGTAGACAGAGCGAACGAAATCCGTTGAAAAATCCGCTCGTGTATGGCAGGTAATTGAGCCGATCAAGGGAAAAATACCTCAGTCACGGGTATGACAGATACGTTTCGCCTGATCGTTATTGTTGAATTGAGGGAGCGAAGGCTCCGACCTACTTGAGGACCTTCAATATAAATTTCGACCTTCGAGCTACATTCAGTGCTGCCGGATCTAAAAATTTTTATTCCTCGAAAAAAATATGGATTTCTCTGCGGATTTTGTGTAGATTTTTCGGACTCACGTGAAAAGTACCTTAGTCTTTGCTATGAGAGATACTTTTCTCTTGATCGTTATCGACTGATATCGCAGTTCTTTGTAACATCGAGTCGATCAAAGGAAAAGTACCTCAGCCACTGATATGAGAGATACGTTTCTCCTGATCGTTATCGTTAGATCACTAAAAGTCCGTAGAAATCAGTTTTCTGGTCTTGGAAAAAATGGCGGATTATCATTTGGCAGGATTGACTATATTCAGTTATACTGAGAGGAGAATGACTTTGAGAAATTTTAACCTGAGAGGCGGGGGGGAAAATGAAAAACTCGTAACCATCGAGCTTCATAAGAGAAGAATTCGGAAAAAAGTTCAAGCTTCAAGCTACATGGATGCGGAGGAAAACTCGGAAAAATTTCCACCATTTAGCTATACAGGGAGTTGTTCTGTGGTTCCAAGAGAGTCAGGACTTACCTCGGTAACTAGAGAATTTCATAAAATTTCAATCATGAGGGTATGTAATACGTATGAAAAGTGAAGAAGCATGACTTTTGGTTCCAGAAGGGCGGAGGCTCTGACCTACTTCGATAACTCGAACATTTATGACCATGAAGCTATTCACGGGCGAGGGAGAAGATATTTGTGACCTTAACTGATTGAAGAGCCCCCGTGACGAACGGAGTAAGTTTGACGTTCCAACAGGAAACATGTTCTATTAGATGGGGGATGAGGGATGAAATTCTGGTGTTTTTCGTTCGGCAGAAACTACCCTACCATAATCCGGTTAAGGATCGTGGAAAAATCTCGTCTGAGATTTGAAAACTTCCAATCATCCACGCATACCGTACGAGGTGGGTGATTTGAAATATACGATAGGACGAAGGCTTCAAGAAAATTTCAACCATCAAAGGAGTCGAACTTGAAAAATGTCGAATTTCGAGCAACAAATGACGGGAGGGAGGGGGGATTGACGAAAATTTCGACAATAATTGATTCTAACTTGCTTTGGTTGCCACACCATTTTATTTCATACAGCTTTTTCGACTGTTATAGTGTCTCATAGGCCGGTGGACGTGCTCTGTAGATTGCGACAGCTGTGAACTGTAATTTGCAGTATTCCAGCTTCAGGCTAGCCTCGAAAAACGAACTTTTAACGCACGTCGGGAACTGTTCCTGAGAAAACTGCTAATTCCCTTCCGCATTCCTTTCCGGGAATCACCAATCCGATCACTGCCCATGTACTGCCACAGTTTAGATGCTTCTTTCAAATTCGGAAAAAGAGCATTACTTTTGAACGTACCACTCGTCTCAGCAACTCTAGCGCGTGCCCGGTTCGAATTGTAATGCAGTAAGCTATACCAAATGATTGTGGACGTACTTAAATCATTTCAGGTTGAATAGGCTTAGACCATGCAAGAGATAGATCAAGCATAGTTATGAATCCCGTTGAACATTTGATGTCCCTATGGCAAAAACTTTCGTATCATGTAAAATATTCGCAAAATATCCCCATGGCGAAATTTTGGGGACATCATGGGGGAGTTTTTGCCATCAAATGTTCAAAGGGAATCTCTGAACGGAAAACATAATCTTCGTTTTAAGGGTGGCATGAACGGTAAATAGTGAGTTTCACTGCTTCGCGATTTCACCGGCGTTGCGTTACTTTCATTGAGGGTCTGCAGCTCCTTATTTTCTAATCATATCCTTAGTTCAACACGTTGTACACACGTTCATGACCGTTGCTTGGTTTACCTTTTGTGTGGTCCAGGGTTACAGGATTTGAATATTTTGCCTCCAAGTACGCTCGTATCCTCTGTGCATTCCGGATTGAGAGGTTACATCCTTTCTCCAGCAATTCATATGGGATCCTAATGAGCAGTGTTTACGATTCAACTGCCAAAAACAAACAAAAATCATTAATGATTTCAACAAATACAAATTATTTAGAATTAGGATGTCAAAATTAGAGGGAGAAGCAACATAAAAACAGTAAACTAAGCACTAATTCCATTTTTGCGAAGAGTCTTTTAGTATACTCTTTTTTCCGCCATTTAAATTGATATATTCTACGAAGCTAATTGATGCAAAAAGATTACGCATACAAAAATGGCATATGTAATGATGTCTATACGAGCGTGAATTAAGTATATTCCTGGAATAGACTGCGGAAAATTGACGTTAATGTTTCGAAACAGTGTCTCGATCGCAGTGAAGCGAATTATGCTTTTTTAGGATACGTGTGAGAAATCTTACCATGATTGCGTATATGTTCCTGTATTTTCACAATCACGAAGAAATATAAAAACGTTTTATACATTCATCGTGCTGTAGGATACTTTTGGCATATTCGCAGCTACAACTGATATCGTAATGCAGTAACCGGTATAGTGATCAAACAGCGTGCATACTACCTGTAATATTCGACGTAATGATTTGTGCGTTGAACTCACCAACGCATTCACCTACACCACTTAGTGGGACACGTATTTCTCGGTGGGCAAAATTTGGACCCGTACGTGGTTCCATCTTTGTGATATCAAGAAATATTTCGTCAGCCATTGTTGATCTTTTTGTATCTCAGATTCCGACTGTTCCGGAGAGAGGGCGGCATATGTGATGGAGCTCGTATACATGATTGATGACGGTTAAATTCACTTCGTCTTGTGAGAAAAAGTCGCTAGAAGTATCCTCGCTCAATATGAAAAAACGTCGAATCTGAAAAAAGAAACACCACCAACAGTTGAGGTTTGCCTCTAGAGCTTTAGTCAGGAAGCCTTCTACCGTCTGATAGTTCTTATCATCGATTCTGTCCTCTCTCCTGCTTCAGTTCTAGACACTGTCGATTTTATGCGAGGCAGTTCATCATAACCTTGTAGAGCTTGGATGGATACCCTCCGCCTGATTCTCTACATGTGACGAAGCAGCATATGATTGATTTTCATTTTCACGTCACAATTTGATGAGATCGTACATTCAAAAGTTGAAGGTAGTCTTGCTCAACATGTTTCTTCCTTTCGTCTGGTGCTTCTTAGGCTCATATTCTCGATGATAATTTCGAGTTTTGTCGAAGGATGTTTTTACTCTTCCACCTTAAAGGCACACCAAGAGAGACGGGGGGGGGGGGAGGATCTTTCGTTACGCTGAAAAATTGAATCATCATTCGAAGTGTGTCGGTATTATGAAGCGGACAAGAGCGCATTTTCTAATCTATCTGACCCGTGTGGAAGCAAACTTTGATAAACTAGATCGACTGCGTTCGACCTACAACCACAAAATTTCTGGGAAAAAATTGCGATTGCGACACAGCCGTGCAACACCGTATACAAGAATTTTTTTCCCATCAACCGCGATACGAATTTTTTGCTGTAGGAAGTGTGTTTTTTTAAATTACGTCGAAAGTCGTTCGTCCATCAAGTTTCGGCTATCAAAGATATCGAAAACGTGTGTCTGGTTTATATCTTCTCGTTTATTCCGGTATACGAAAATTCACTAACACTCGAGTCAAGAGTACGCGACTGCAATTTCACCGTATTCCTCTAATCGTGATAGGAATTTTCCGTCGAATATATGCGGAATGAATTTTACGTTTATTTATTCGATCATATTATCGTGTATTATTCGATGGATTGAAATTATTTCCGCTAGTTATACGTGTAGGAATATTTTTATCGCTCTGCGAAATGTAACCTAGTGTGTGTATAATACGATATTTTTTTAATTGAATATTCAATTCAGATCGAGTACAGTAGATGTATTTCCTCGAATATTCGTTACGACGAAGAAAATGAACTAATTCGATTCTCTTTCTTAATTTTGCAGGATAAATAAATAAATGTCGCGTAAAACTATCGCGAAAACTGTTGAACATCTCTGATATCTATGGATGACTGGAATCGGTCAAGTTTCTGGTACGTGTGAACCTACCTATATTGCATTCTTCCGATGTTTCTATACTTTGCTATTTTAATGTACTCGCGACGATATTGAAAACGATTCTCGGTAATGATGTTTTTCATTTTGAATAATCGAGACTTGTGAATTCTGGGAAATGACTCGGTAAGGCGTTTTCGAACGCTACATAGAATAACAAGTAGAGTACTTTAAATTACAGGAAAGATGTTCTTTGAATGACTATTTTTTGAATCGAAAATTTAGGATGTCCGTCTGCGGTCCGTCATTTAACCACACTTGTATGCAGCAACATTCGTAGATAGTTTGACCATATCGGAAGGGGAATTTTGATTACACAATGATTGCGAAAAAAATTTGTCCATGAGGCCGTAGATGGGCGGCTTTTGGCTTCTGACTTCTGAGATTACTAAAAATAAAAATAAGCCGGAAAGGGTATGTCTGGTGTTTTGAAATCCAAAGAACTGACCTTTCTCAGTAAAAGACGAGATTTTCTTCTTCCTATTTAGGTAAATGTCTTCGTCATGCTTGCACTGTTACGCTAGTAGCACAATGTGCCCGCGGTATTTTTCTCCTTTTGGTGACGTTACAAATATATAACCTCAGAAGGCTGCAAATGATATTTTATTATAATAGATAATTGAATTGTTCAAATAAACGTATACCAAAGTAAAACGAGTAATCTTGGGTTGAAGTAACGAACGTCATCTCTTGAGCTGTGCTGTGGAGTAATAAAATCACGTGTGAGCATTTCCTCCTTAATTAACCTAATCAAATTGACATTATCTTCAAGCATATCACAATAGACGGGTAGAAGAGGAGAGAGGCTTACAAGATTCACAGGTCACTGCAATTATCAACAGACAAGGCGTGTCTCCGAGGCCATGTTGAGCCCCAAAGCTCAGAAGCGATCTGTATCGCCCAAAAATGACGTGTCTTTCCAAACCCTAATCAAATTGAGATTATCTTCAAGCATATCACAATAGACGGGTAGAAGAGGAGAGAGGCTTACAAGATTCACAGGTCACTGCAATTATCAACAGACAAGGCGTGTCTCCGAGGCCATGTTGAGCCCCAAAGCTCAGAGGCGATCTGTATCGCCCAAAAATGACGTGTCTTTCCAAAAAGAATGAATACTCAGAGGTCAAAGGAGTATTCGCTGGTGAAGAAGGCATGTCTCCGAGGTCGTGAGATACCTCGAAGCTCAGAGGCCGTATCAACCCACAAGTGACGTGCCCTCTGATAAAGATCGAAGACTTGGAGGTTGAAGCGAGTATCCACTAATGAATAAGGCATATCTCCGAGGCCATGTGGGACCTCGAGGCTCAGAGGCCATTACGACTCACAATTGACGTGTTCTTCAGGAAAATATACGGAATTCGAAGTAGGATTAGATCGACCGTCTCTCATAGAATATTCGTAATAATTAATCCAAAAGTATTTCATGCAATCAAGCTAGTTAAAAACGTAATCTAGAACAAGGAGGTTATACTCAGTGGGCATTCGATGACCAGCAATTAATTACTCACCTCAGATTAGGAACAAATCACAAGCACTCAATATAAACTCGACGACAAAATGAGCAAGGCGCGTATGAGTACTAAATCGTAATCTAACGTCAACACGAGTGATACGAAATGTCTCAGGACAAAAGAGCTCGTGTAATTTAAAGGTAGGGTTGCTTTCGTTGGCTATTGTCATCTCTTCAGAAGGTGGAGACAATACTGTAAATATATTTTATACGAACTATCAGGTTGAATGCCCAGTGTTGACAAATGTAACTTCGAGGATATCTTGAACGTGAATTCCAGAAAACGAAAGTAAATGCCACGCCCCCTATAATAAGACTTAGAAGACAGGATAGGTAATATACGCTGGATACGAAAATATCAAGTCAGATATTATACTTTGATGAGAATTATTTTTGTTCATCATAAATTTACGTAATTTGGAAGGATGGAAAAAAACTATTTAAAGCTGTTCCTGGGCGCGGTCAGGATTATTTGCCCGTGAAAAAGAAAAGTGCCTATTCGACACTGTTCCCAAATCACAGGATGTTTCAAACTTGGGTTCCATTTTTCTTCATTAATTCATTCGTATGAACGCAGACGATAAATCACTAAGAGTAAGTAGCTAACGCGCGTCTCTACAGATACTATAAGCGAGTGCAAAATTGCTACTGACTGAAGCACGAGTTTTAATCAGCTCTCATTCAAGTCGTGGGATCAAGAACGGCTGTAGGATAGAATTTTTGGAAAAGAGGAAAATTTGAAATCACTTTTTTCTTTCTTCGTATTTGGTTTCTATTGAGGGACGAGAGAATAGGGAGACTCGAATGTACCTCACTTGATTCTCTGAATGGTAGAGGAGAGAACTGAACCTGTAGACCCACTCTGCGAAGATATCAAAGATTGATCCTCTATATGGATTGGGTGTATCGGCAAATTCCTATTACTCTTAACTCTTTCAGCCAGTTTCATTTACCGATCTTATTTTCGGTCATTGCTTTTATTCTCAGATCTTTGATTGAAAAATACATTTTGGAAGTTACTTGTCTCTGATATACGTGACTTGGGCACGTTATGAGCGTCATACTGTCTCTTTAAATCAGGTGAAAAGAGAACTAGAAAAGCGCACATCAATTTCTTGAGCCACTTGTATCAGCCTCTGATGATTCAAATGCCTTTTCGAGAAGGAGAATTTTTACAGAGGGATGAATAATGGGATGAGCGTAACTGTACTTGAAGCTTAATTGGATGGTGGAAACCTTGATATTCGTTTATTTGCGGTCATTCTTCAGGCATATTAGAGGAGCTGAATTGGCTCAGGATTCTAAGAGAATTTCAAATTCCGAGGTATGATTGTGGTCCTTCTCATTTCGAGCTCATATACGAACACGGAACAGTATGCGAAAAAGCGAAGGTGATCATAAGCATTCTGGAGGAATCAGAGCTCCAATCTACCTACTTTTATCAGGATCAGGAATTTCAAGTGTGACTAAAGCCAGTCAGTCACCCCAGGGGGGATTCAGAGGCTTGTATAGGGCAAAAAATATGGAGGGAGAGTAATGAGGGTGTAACACCCCCCTCTCATTCAAGTGCAACACTCGGCAAAATTCAAGAATTGAACGGCAATTCCTATGCCCCCCCTCTACTTGAGGAATCTTCACCGAGTCCCTGATCGCAGCGCACCTCAACTTGATCAACAAACGTACCAACGTACCAACCCGTCAGTGCTGCCAGATGGTAGTTTCAAAAATCCGTATCCGTCATTTTATGTAAGACCTACAAACAGATTTCCATGGACTTTGATTGATCCATTAATAACAATCAGGAGAAAGGTATGTCTTATAGAGGTAGCTAAGATACTTTTCCCTTGATCGACTCAATATTGCAGAATTGGATTAGCCCATGACGATCTGGAGAAAGGTATCGGTCAAGGTACCTTTCTCTTGATCGCAAGAAATCCGTAATGTATGAAAAATCTACAGGAATAGAAAAACCCGTATCTTTTTTGAAGACCAAAAATCCGTAGATCTAGCATCCTAGCAACTCGTGGAAAAATGGCACAAAGGCAACGAGGCTGTCGCAAATGCGCTCCGAAGCCACAGAGAGGTGTTTAGAGTAGTCAAGAGAAGGCACCTTTACAGAAAGTTTTGGAGCAGACAAGTTGACTGAAGAGTTGCGGCCTTCCAAGTCAGAAATACTTGGTTCAAACCTCACTACGGGATGGGCAGAAAATATCCGTAACTCTAACTTTCCTACTTTGGAATTTCGAGTTTCGAGCCATGTACGCGAACTGGAAATTGCAATTCCAGAAAACGAAAAGGCTCTCATTCAAGGTAGCGACTTGAAGGAATTTCTGAAGGTGACCATTAGTATTCGAAGGATGGTAGGGCTCTGACCAACGATTGAGAAACCTAACTCTTTTGAGAAATATGTATTCATAAGTAAAATCTGATCACAGATGGCATACATTGCAAGGGAATTCGATCGACTACTCCAATTTTTTTATGGAGCCTATGCATCCAAAAGTGCATACGTTTTTTCGGGTGGTATTATAATTTTCAGTAATTTTCTAATGGGAAACGTAATTTTCGTGCAACAACTTTTTTTATATCGTCACATCAAGAGCTGCTCTATTCAGAGAGTTTCATTTTTCAATTTTACTGTTATTTTGGTGACCAGTTTCTGGAAAATCTGGAAAACCGGGATAAGTCAGGGAATTTGAGTGTTCATCGAAGAGGGTAAAGTCAAGGAATTCTAGCCAAGGTCGGGGACTTTTTCAAGATGCGTCAAAAGAAGTTCAAAGTGAAAGTCTTTCCTTATTTTCTTTTTTTTTTTTTTTTTTGCTTTTCAGTAGAGATTATGGTCTGGAGAAACCTGGAAGAGTTGGGGAAAAGTCGGACAATTTCATCTTGAGAAATAACTGGCCATTCTATTCTCGTTCCAATTTTCTGACGATAACTCACCTCAGTATAAAATTTCTTCGATTTCAGTACGTTTCGCATTCAGAGCAAACTTTTTACGAGCTAATAAGGCGTTGAGGACAGAAGGAAAGTCTTCTGATAGTGCTCCTGCGGGATTTTGAGTAAAGAGTTGCGGACTGAAGCTAATTTGTGGCAAGTGAAGATATGTTGAATGATTGAGGGGGGGAGGGGAGGTATCAGAATCGCAATGAGAGTATCAAAGGAGACATAGAAGATACGAGATGAGATGGGTGAGTACAGAAAGATTGATTCGCAGGCTAGTGGTGATTATTTCTTCTCTGTAAGTGAGTTGATTTTAGGAGTCTTAGGGATGGGAATGTTTTCGAGCTTCTTTGAAGGGGATTGACCAATTACTGAACCAAGCATCGATGATGTATTCGCGAATGTTTTTGGAGATCTGGCTGAAAAGTGATTGGTTACCTGTTCGGCTGCTTTTTCGGTTTCTTGGGTTGCTCTTGTTATCAGGTTTGCAAATTAAGAATATTAAAAAGGAGTTGACTTGGAAGATAGCGATTAGAGCGTGAATTCAACAGCTTACGAGTGGATGAAAAGAAGAGCCACTGGGGATGACGTAAAATGATGCTAGCGAATTGGTGATGATCAAGAATGAATAAGATGAGGGAAGGAGAAGGTGGATCTTATGGAAAGAACAATTTACAGAATAAGTTGGACTTCTGAAGATACGATTCAATCGCGATGTTTACTCGCAAGCAGAGGTGAAAAGTCGTGTTTTGTGAGCAAATTTTTCTGAGATCTCTCCTCGGACATTTAGAACTCTCGGGTGATTCTTTCGATGAAATTTCAGAGGAGATCCGTAGTGTATGAGGTCAATTATTAAGATCGATTATCCCAGTCGAAATTGATTTTCCATGAAACAGGCTTCCATTGTTCCTGTCACCATCAAGAAAATCTGTTAGTTCAACATCTTGCGAATTTTTGAAATCTTGGCGACTCCGTCTCTACCTCCTTATCAATTGCCTAATGCCTGCACTCTCTCTAAAACACCGAATTCACTTCACACTCTCACTTCTATCAGCAAATTATCCTCTTCTGTCTACACCTCTTCAACTTCTTTTGTTACATTCTTATTCAAGCCGATAATTCAACAACGGTGAGTGACAGATGTAACTGGCGCCTGTTTCTTTATGACATCTCACCGTGACGTTCAGCGGTGTGCATGGGATTCGAAGAATGTGATCTGCTTCCCTTGATTGGATCAACTACTCGAATTAGAGAAGCAAAACAGTCGAAAGAGGTAAATAGATGTCCCTCCACCCTTCGACCCTCTAGTCATACCATACCCTCTGAACTTATTTGAAGACGAATCCGTAGCGTTACTCTCATTATCTAAATGAGAAAGATAGATGAGTACACGCTAGTTATTGGTAGTCATTTGTAAATGTAAATCTCTTCCTCCGTAAAATGGGTTTACGCGCGTACTCTTATAAAATTTTATTACAATTCGCTCGCTATTTCTGGCGCACGCGACGTTTATGGATAAGGATGGATGACGATGACAACGTCGTCGACGACGAGCGACGACGGGCAAGGCTAACCGCGCGCCACCACGCCACGGAGTAATACACGAGAGAAAAAAAAAACGCTCATTATTGTTCTACAGGTGACCTTGCAACGTAATCAGGAAGCGTTCGAGTCGGTGCAAACACAAATAGGACCACGCTACGACACCGCACCGCGCCTTTACCGCTCGGTTCGCCACTGTTACTCTCCGCATACTGCATTCATTATAGTACCGACTCTCCGAATACGATCCATCGTATGCGTCTCTTTCGACTCTAATCCTCCTCTGTACTGCGGCGCACAGCGTCGAGTGCCGTGAAGTACGACGGAACGAGTAAGAAGCGGCGGCGGTGGCGGCCGTTCCGTACCCGCGCTGCCGTCGGCGCTTTCAACAACGCGTAATTTTCTTCCGGGTTTGCTGGCGCAATCTTCCGCCAGCGACGTCGTTCGAAACATGCAACGAACGTTGTTTTGATATGGCAAATTTAGAGGGGAATTTCTTTTTGTATTATTTTCGTTATTAACCGCACAACTTATTCCTCGGTTTCGGAAAGAATCCGATGTCGATTCGACTTAAGTACGTGGTCTAGAGCGATTGAAAATGTAAGAGATACAATATTGGTACAGACGTTATCTTATTGACTGAGTAAACTTCGTTGTTTTGCAAAATTTTCGAGGTGGAACTTCCGTTCGATCAAATATTTATTTAGATGGGTTGTACGTACCGTATGTTGTTTCAGCTGCCTATTGTAAATTTTTCTCATACTGACCCATAATTACTGTCGGGAGTGATTTTACGCGATGTCTTCGCGAGTTTTTGTTGGCGACAGTAGCAACGTTCGTGAAGTTGGTTGGCCTTTTTTCACTTTTAATCAGTCGGGGGAATTTCATTTATTACATATTTTAAAAATCGTAATAGTAGTAATGTTTCAATTTTAGGCGGCCTTCAATGTGGATATCTTCCTAGAAGTCATGAATTGAGAAAATTCAGGTCAACTTCATCCAGCGTAGGTAAACACCGATAGTCCCTAGGCTTGACTACAGTCCTCCCCAGATCCTCCGCCTTGGCTGTATGAATTTACCTCGGTTGCTCAAGTATTTACTTTTCACTTTGCTGCTCGATCGCTTCTTTAGTTCGTTTAGGCTCCAGCTCGCGTACTATACTGAAATTTTCTTCTGAAGCAGAAGATGACATTTTGAGCCAGTAATGCCAAAAAGGTACGCACCTGTAAGTATTTTTATTTTCTCCGTTATTTTTTCGCGTGCTCCTCTTCCAACGCTCGGGGTTCGCAACTTTTCCAACAGTATAGACCAGTATTATGAAGAGGGGAGGATGAGGAAAATAAGTGGTATCCACTGTAGTTTCGAGGGAAAGGGATCTACTCTGTGAAATTCCCAGAAACCCTGTCACCTACTTTGAAGACTTGCCGAACTTTCGATTTCCGAGCTATATAATAGCGCAAGACTTGAGAAAATTGAGAGGAAGGGTCTGAAAAATTTAACATCAATAAAAAGATGATATCATTGGGAAAAGGAAGAGAATTCAGTAAATTATTGGGAAGATTTTTAAGATCGTGACGCCGAGGGGTCCCTGATTTGACAGGTCGAAAAGTTTGGATTTGTAGTTGTACTTTGTCCACGATCGTCGAGAGGGATTCGAAGGCGGGAGCTTTTCGGAAAATTGTCGTTTAGAAAGATGAGGAAAAACCTTCCGGCCTACCTGACAGTAATTTGAGAAAATTTCAAGCATCGAGCTATACCGAAGAAGTTGGTAAAGGTTTTGATTTTTCAGTTATGAATCTGAGGGATCCGAGTTTTAAGGAGGTGGAGGGTATTCAAGGAAGTGTCATTTTGGAAGAAATCCGGTGTTGAACTATCACTGATAAGGGGTTTGAGAAGGGGCAGCCTCTTCTTTTTAGCCTAGCATACGCGTGTACATAACCTACTATGCTATATGTTAGGCCTACGGAGATGAAGCTTCAGAATCCATTCAGGTCTCAAAATTTCCAAGTCCATAAAGTAGGTCAAGGTCACTCACGTCCTGAGCTCTCAAGGTCATTTCCACGGTGCAAATGTCAAAATGACCACTTTGACTATTTAGTAGTACTACTATGCAGATCAATGACCCTCAGCCTCAGAACCAATTCATGTCAGAATTTCGATCAAATGATCGAGCCTAATCAGGCTATCATAATCATATTGGTACGATGGGCCATGACCTTAGGAAGACTACTTTGGAGGATGAGAAACGGTCCTATAGTCTTTTTTGCTGATATCATCTACTATACCAAACTCGGGTCTTCCTTTTTTTCTTCTTCTGCCCCGATGATCTTCCAGAAACGACTGCAGAGTTTTGCAAAAGCGTTTCTAGGTCAAAAACTGATGGAAGGAATGATTTATGATCTTTATTTTTTGTGCACTAGCAGAAAATCTTTTTTTCTCTCGAAATTATTCTTCTAGGGAATCCGCTTGTATAGTTTTCTCTTCCCTCTAAGACAGAATGCCAAGAGGACAAAAATACGATCCTTTGACCCAGTCAATTTTTGGCTTCAAGTTTTCTACATCGCTGCACATCGGCCCAAGATAACGAAGAACAAGATAGAGCGAAATGGCAAAAGGACGAGAGGATGAAGTTGACTTCAATTTGATCGCCGACTGGGGTTCAGGGAAATGTCTGGAATAGTGTCCACGAGTAAATGAACAGACAGTAGTAGAGCGGTTGTGAATTGTACTCTGCTGTTATCACGAGCTTCATACATGCCACACTGCTCCCCCTAAACATCTCATTCAGAATCACCCAGGCAGGCAGCCAATCAATTCCGATGAATCTCTGTGCAAAGCCTTTCTATTTGCCTTGAATTCAAGGTTGTATAACCAGACTATCACCAGATTCAAAAAGTTCGTCCATTGCCCTCATCTTTCTGATAAGTCTGACTAGCTCGTGGACTTTCTGGAGTTGCTCTCCGAGTCACATTAAGTACCACTGAACGTTTTGTGGTCCGGAAAGATACCATCCAAATTCCAAAGGTACACAGTAACCGCAGCTCTCGTCCAAACATGATCTTCGTTGAAGTATCTCTTGAAAACCTGTGTACCAAGGCTGCCAGTTCTACAGATTTTCGGTCCTCGAAAAAGATACAGATTTTTCTACGGATTTTGCGTAAAATACGGATTTGTTACGCTCAGCGGAAAAGCACCTTAGACACGTAAATGAGCGGTACTTTCCTCCTGGTCGTTATAAAGTGATACCGCTGTCTCCCGCAACATTGAGTCGATCAAGTGAGAAGCATCTCTGTTAGTTATTCGAGAGATATCTTTCTCTTGATCGTTATTGAGAATTCGTTTTCAGGTCTTGGAAAAAATAGCGTAAACGGATTTCTGAAATATCATTTGGCACCACTGCATATCCGCCATTTTTTCCAAGACTTGAAAAGGGATTTTCAATAATAACGATCAGGAGAAAGGTATCTCTCATACAACTAACTACGGTACTTTTCCCTTGATCGACTCAATGTTACGAAAAATCACGATATCAGCTTCTAACGATTAAGAGAAAAGTAACTCTCATAAGGGTAACTAAGCTACTTTTTCCTTGAAAAAATCAGTAGAGATACTTTTCTCCGAGTCGTTATAGGCTGACACTGCAGTTTCCCGAACACCAAGTCGATCAAGAGAAAAGTACCTCAGTTTTTCTTATGAGAGATACCTTTCTCCTAATCGGTATTGATAGATGGGTCGAAGTCTTTCTCAGGTCTTATGAAAAATGACGGATACGGATTTTTGAAAATATCATCTGGCAGCACTGCCGTTTACTGATGACCGATAGGTCAGGTAAAAAAGAGGTGTTCATGTACTTCAGTTCTTTTGGCTTCCATCAACAATTTTGGCAAAATGAATTGTTCAATAATCACGTCTGACTCTGGATGAAGGTTTTCTTAGACCCAATGTTCACGCGACTTCTCCAAATCTCGTCCTTGGTCTGTATGTGCAGTTTGTGAGCGATTAGTTGGCGGTTGGCGCACAAGGTCTGCTTAGGCACGCTTGTAAATGGCCAACGCTAACAAAAACGCATGCCTAACAGTCATCAACTAATAGTTCCAAAGGTTACTCCGAAATAGTATTATCCAATTTCTTCACCAATGCACGAGACTGCTTTAACCCACGTTCCCTCAAAACCAAACTGAAGCGATTTCCTCAGTCTGTCTTTGGTATAACGGTCCAGCACTGCTACACGCTCACTAGGATACTCAATATTTGAGACATCCTGGCCCGACCTCGGGTGACATGTAAATCGGCACTTAGGAATTAGAGCGCAATAGCATGCGCAAAATTTTTCCAAAAAATTCATAAAATCTAACGTTTTGAAGTCAACGGAAAGAGACAGAATCAGTGATCAAAAAATTGCGAGTATGCTGATACATAATTTACAAAACTCCTAAAATTACTTCTTAAACTTTCAAATTATTCGATGTTCTAGATTTTATGTCCTATAATATCGAAACCATTTGACATCATCGAGAGATACAGTTTTTGAAATGTACGGTTCTCAGTCGACTGTTTCACATGCGATAACCTCTATAATGTTGTACACATTCTATGGTACTTTTTCCTCTAATCGATATTGTTATGCTCTCGTATAATTTCGCGCGTTCGCTAATCCCTGTGCATTTAAAAAATTCGAAATTCCGCGAACTACTCTCATATTCAATTTTTTTTGTATAATCGTAAACGTGTCGAATTATACGTCGCAGTCTTACAATAGGTGCCGAACAAATGAGGAGAGAGACTATATTATTATGTTGACGCGATTTAAAAAGGACTTTCAATCGTCGAGAATGAGTTTTACTGGGTGCGCCATCTTCCTTATTTGTATTTATGGCTGTACAATCAGCATATATTAATAACGCGTATCCGTTTTGTAATCTAATAATGAGACGGATAAATACGGAAGTAGGACCGCAAAAATATTGTGCGTCACGCGTTGATTTTTTCTGAATGATTACGTTCGTCCTTCAGGGGAAAAAAATACTAAAATGAATGACTGGATCTATACGCGCTCGTGTAGGAACGAGCTTTGCTCATGCTGTCGGTAGCTTTAATTTCGTCTACGATATTATACGGCGTCAGTAAAATTAGCTCTCGATGCAAGTTGCAGACATGTTCATAAGCTATAGAGGAAAGGTGGTCAGTCGCTCGAGGCAGCCAATTTCGGAGGGACGTTACGAAATTGGTTTTGTGCAGAAACTCTAGACCCTGCTCGAAATGACGTTGATGCGCGAATCAAAAATTTTCGCCGAATATTAATAAATTTGTCCGAAGTCGGAAATTACCTTATGGGATAAGTTTTTTCTCTTTCCCCTTGGAAATTCAGCGACTGGTCAAAAGCTAAAGAATCCTTTTCAGTTATGTTGACCTAGTTTAAAAAACTCACTTAAATAACTTCTACCTAAGAGTAGGCGTCTTCCCAAGCGTTATACGCTCGGTGCAAGCTCTCGAAGATGAACATTCATTTGAATACCTTCTCAGACTTTGCCTCAAATACAATCTGTGCATTCTCAAAGAAGATCTTTTTAAATTTCTGGATCTCACCTATCAGGTCCTCTTTACGCTCCGTTCTAGAAGAGCTATTCATGGGCCTTACAGAGCCGCAAGTTCTTGAGTTTGGGACACCCTCTCACAGAACATATGTACATATCTCATATTAATAACGGTGCAAGGATGGTATTCCTTGTTCGTGGAAGGGCCTTTAAAATAGCCTGTTGGAGCTCTTATCTCATCTAAATGCTAGTTACTCGAGAGTCAAATTCACGTATTTTAGGGGCATGAAGCCCTGGACATTGACATAGAGCAATCTCTGCGTTTAACTTCCATTACTGATCTCTCGCCCTGGTATCATCTCAAATCCTAATTACTGCTCCCTCATCTTCTCAACCTGTCACGATTTCTGGTATCTCTTTAATCTATTAAAAAATCTTAAATTCCTTGGTGTACTTCTGAACACCCTTCTCGACGTCAAGCTAACTTGTCTTAGAAGAGGCCATATCCATCTGACCCACTCTTCTCTCGTTTTACGCCTCTCGCTCTCTTCAGACCACAATACTGACGATCTCTGTTCGTTCAACTCTTCATCTCTTGTCTATAGCTCTCGAAAACATCCGACTTCACACTTCTGTTTCTGTCTGCATCACGAACTCCCTCTCAAACTAGCACAATAAACCACTTCCGATTCACCTCGTCCTCATTCTTTCCATTTGCTCACTCCGAGCCTGTTTGCAAGATTCTTTAATTTATGTGGAAAAACATTTCTTAAACTTTAACAAGAGATTCTATAGAGCACAGCATCTAATTCCTTTCAAATGACTATAAATGGTAATGATAGAATCAAAATCTTTCAAAAAACGTGGCCCAGTTGTTCTATCTCCGCTTGATTACGATCCTCGTCGAGAAAAGTTGTAACATTTCATGCCTAGCTGCGACTGATCCTTTTTAGAGACAGGTACACTTCTCATGGGGCTAGAATCTAGCTATTAATTTAATTTTTCAAGAATTTCGTTTTCATCGGGCGAGGAGCGCGGCGAAATTATTTCCTTTTTCGTTTCCTCTTATTAGTTTTATTATTTCCAGTCGAGGGTAAGAAAACGATTGATGTGTGTGAAAAGGTTTTCAATATCACACGCGAGATGGTTCGAAGATAAAAACCGAGTGATTTATTTCGAGGATTCAGTAGAAGTCTCGGGGAAGTTTTTACTAGCGTCATGCACCGGTTATAAGTATTCTGGTTCCGAGTTATGGAGGATGAACCATTTTTACCTGGCCGTATAACTGCGCAGTAAAATTCGTCGTAAAAATACGAAGACGTCGATTTGAAACCAGACAAAGCAGCAGGTAGCATCGTAGACGTTTACATATCGTTTTTACTGCTCACTATCATCAACCCTTGATTCGTCAATTAGAACTCGACTCGTTCAATTACCACAGCTCTTTCGAAACAATCGAAGTCTAGCTTGGTTTTTGAAACTTTTTTACATTGTAGCACGTTTCTTTGTTCGTACATCAATTTCATAAAGGATAACATAATTTGTGAGGGAATCTCTTAAAAGAGTGATTTAGGTTATCAGCAAATACACTAGTTGAACAGCTTTTAAACATTTTTGACGTTTTTGGAACAAATTTTCTTTGAGGGATTCGTATTCGGCGTAAGATATTTAGGTAGGGGGTACAGTCTATGCCCATCAAATTATTTTCACCTAAATCTAAGAAGGTGACCTCACTATTGGTCCAAAGATATTTCGTCCGAAGTCTTTTCGTTCAAGAAATAACGTCCAGAGACGTTTAGTCCATGATGACATTTTCATTTCTTGTCAATTTTAACACATATAATTTCAGAGCATACTACAAAGCAAGCGCACACAATCAGTTTTCACCTAAGTCACCCGGCCACCCGCTCGCCAGAAGCGTAGAAATAGCATTACTGCGAGTACGCATCTAGGCTGATTTACATGCCTACCCAGTTGTAGCCTGTCCCTATGCACTTTGTTCCTGTTTAAAGAAAAACTTTTGCAGATTAAATGACCCTGGATGAAAAATTTTGTATGAGAAATACTTTTCTTTGAATCATTACAGGCTAATACCGCTCTTCTGTAACACTGTGTCGTTCAAGAGAAAAGTATCTCAGTTTAAAGTATGAGAGATACTATTCTTATGATCGTTATTGAGAAATCTTTCACCAATATACAGCATACTGGATTTGAATTATACTTGGACTCATCCTTGTATTACACTAGCTTTATACTATTATGATAGGAGACCGAGTAATTGGAGAGGGACTGAGAAAAAGGAGGGGGAAGTCGAAAAGAATCTTGACCTTCAAACTTAGGTAATAGGTGGGCAACTTTGAAGAATTTTGACCTTCGAAGTATACGTGATAGTCCGAGCTATAGGTGATAAGAGAGGGACTTGGAAAAATTTCAACCTCCAAGAAAATTTTTCCAAGTCCCATGGTCATGGTTAAGTTTTGCCTCCCGGACGGCGAACGTTTTTTCCGAAAAGACCCCCCCCCCCCAATAAAACAGGTTCCCTGTTAATATTCTAAGCTGGACTTGAAATAGAGCAAGAAGGGGAGCAAACAAGCGGAGCGAGTAAGCTACCCGAAAGCTATTAGCTTGAAACACCCAAAAGCTATTAGCTAGTTAGCTTTATGTACAGAATACTAGGCTTAGAAGATAGAAAATACTGCCGCTGAGGGATAAGGGGAAGACGATTGGGGCGTACACCTTCACTTTGGATCCAAACCTTCTCTTTAAGCCCAAGGATTTAAAGATAGAGCTGAAAACAAAAATGAATTTTGTTATAAATGTGAATGAGAGGACGAAACCTAACGAAAATTCTATGGTTTCAACCTAAAAATATTATTTTATTTAGTGCAAGATAGTAGTCAGCATTAGATCATTAGTAGTGAGTTTCTTTTTTATTACAACGGATGTGGACACCGCTGATATTATTTGACGCACCAGAACAATTTTCCCAAAATAAGCCAAGGTCGTTTGGCCCGTCAATCATGCACTCAATACATAAAATTGAAAAAACATAATTTCTCGATAAGTTTGAACTATCGAAAACTGAGTCTATAGTTGAGTTTTATCACAAATTTGAGTATTGCACAACTTCTGCTCCCTTTTGTTTCTGTCTTGGACGAAATTTTAAGGAGTGTAAGTTGTGCACTTCTAGGATAAATATGAAACTTTGGGTGATTTTCTTGTATCATTTGTAACAAATGAAGCTTGTAAGTAAGTTATGCGCTTTGTATGCTTAAATGAGAATTATGAAAAATTGAGTCTTATACCCTATGAATTGATTAGTGCACAATTTCTGCTCCCTTTTGTTCCTCTCTTTGACAAAATTTTAAGCAGTGTAAGTCGTGCACTTCTAAGATGAATATGAAACTTTGGGTGATTTTCTTGTATAATTTGAAACAAATTGAGCTTGTAAAGTAAGTTATGCGCTTTATATGCCTGAATCAGAATTATCAAAAATTGAGTCTATACTAGAGTTTTATACCCTATGTACACAAATTTAAGTAGTGCACAACTTCTGCTCTATCTTCTCCCGCTCTTGGACAAAATTTTAAGGAGTGTAAGTTGTGCACTTCCAGGATGAATATGAAATTTTGGGTGATTTTCTTGTATAATTTGAAAGCTTGTAAAGTAAGTTATGCACTTTATATGCCTAAATCAGAATTATCAAAAATTGAGTCTATACTTGAGTTTTATACGCTATGGACACAAATTTGAGAAGTGCACAACTTCTGCTCCCTTTTGTTCCTCTCTCTGACCAAATTTTGAGAAGTGTAAGTTGTGCACTTCTAGGATGAATGTGAAATTTTGGGCGATTTTCTTGTATAATTTGAAGCAATTAAGCTCGTAAGTGAGTCATGCACTTTTCATGCTTAAATCAGAGTTGTACGCGACTTATTCTTCCCCTCGTCCCTTCCTTACTGGAGATTATAATGTGTGTAAGTTGTGCCCAGCATAGATGAATATGAAAACGTTTTCGTGAAATTGAGTATAGATTGCGCTTGTAAGTAAGTTGTGCACTTTGTATGCATGAGATAAACCCCGAACCTGGAAGCATAAAAGCGAATACTTGTTCAAGTAAGCGGTGGGAGCCGACGTGTCAAAATAGTCATATCGATAGAGTAAACAGATACTTGTAGTGCTAACAAATACAGGCATCATGGAAATTTCGAGTTCACCGCTTCGGCTGAGTTTCAAGCAATGTTACCAGATAGAAGCCTGGAAGTTCTGTTTGCATTGCTACAGTTGAATACACGGAAGAACGCAAACGCGGTAGACTAGTAGACAACAGAAGAAACTGAACAGCGGCTGGAATGCGAGGAAGCGTATGCTCGTAAATTTTTATCATCCCCGTGTCTTACTTTATGCTCATATCGCATTATTTTCTTCAGCTTTTAGCCTCTAAGATGGAGCAAGCGTATGAAATACTACACCACGAGTTAGCTTCTGCCGTGGACATTTCAGACCTGGTTGAAAGGTTTTTTTCAGGTTGAGGAAAACTGTAAAGAGAGTTGATTTTCATGAGTGTGGTTCCTGGATTCTGTATTGTAAGTCATGTTGGATTCTTCTCCTTTCGGATGAGCCGAATTAATGCTACAAAATGAAACTATTAGATTCGAGATATACCATCTTGACCCCACGTTGAAGAAAACTTTTGCAAAGACACTAGTGATAGCAATGGGGTGTTGAGAGGAGGTTAATATAGAGTTGGACCCTGGTTTGGATAGTGGGATGATGATAAGTGTTTTCTGTGCATTGTTCGGAAGTTTCGTTGAATAACTTGAGGAGGCAGTTGATAATCTTTGTGGGATTCAGAGTTCGAACACAGTGATGAAGAGTGGTTGGTGTTATTTGTCGAGGCGATTGGAAGAAGATTCGTTCATCATTTCTCATTTTCGCCGGAAGGTACTTATTTTCAGTGAGAGGTCAACATTTCTACTAGTTCTGATAAAAGTTCAATTTCAGGTGATATTTTACGGAACTATGTTCTAAAAATCTTACTCAAGGTGTGTTCTCCGTTCCTAGGCTTCTTATCTAGGCTCGTAGAATGAGTTCCCCTATCAAACAAAATGTTATACTCGGCCAGATGACGTTATATTGGGTCTGTTGTCTTTAGAGGATAATGGTCAATTTTCAATTATACAAAGGAGATAATTTTCCGCTCTGGTGTATAGCTTTTGTGGTCGCGCTATCAGCGTGCGAAGAAAATGCGGTTTTTCATCGCTCCTCGTATCGTTTTCCGCTCCACATCGCATGTCGTTTACACAGCGATGTCTTCCGTTTAAACCGGAAAACGATGAGCTAGCCTACTTACAAGACACAATCGAAAGCCTGAAATCGATATATATATAATAATATGTATATCTATATTGAATGCACGCCGCCTAATTGAGAGTATCGGTATTTGAAATTCGATTTTACCAAAAGTACGCTAGGAAGGTTGGTATAGCGTATCGTGCATACGATTTTTTCAACGCGTCGACACGGTTTTAGGTCGCTGCCGGAAATGCCACAGTAACGTTGTGCCAGCTATAAGAATGTTGTTCGGAAGTTAGCGGTAAACAATGATACGATAAGGGAAAAATTGTTCATTTTACCGCGTACATATGTGCACTTAGTTTATAGAAAATGTGTAATGTTCGAGATTTCTGACGAATTTTAATCTGTACTGAGCGATTACTATGCAGTATTTATTAACTCATATTACATCTGAAACAGCTCGTATGTTTTTTCCTCATTTTTTTCAATCGCTTCCATTTCTATTTCCTTTGTTCATAAACACTACTTTACTTCTTTCGTCGAACCCAATTTCCGAGAACCACGATAAAGCAGTTATATGTAGTTTGCTGTACCGCTGCGGACGCCGTAGATCGTCGATCGCTATTTTCCGCGTATCGTACCTCGCGTGCCCGCTGTTCCCCATCGACTAAACGTCAACTTTTCGAGGAAATTCCATTTCGAAATACGATAACGTTCACGACTCGTGTAGAGTCACGGTTTTCCTTATTCTACGTACTTGCATGTGCGTGCAACTCTTTCCCATTTCCCGCGCCACCTCTATTAATTATTATCATCGAGAATGGGGCGAAAAAAGCCGATGCGAGTGACCAATTCAACGGGCTATTAAATTTGAAAGACGTTCGACTGTGGGCAGTATTTCATCGTAATCCTCGCCCTGGTAATGTAATATTGACGGAAAAGTACGGGGCTTACGGGCAAGTACCCTTTGTAAAGACAGTCTCGCGAGTGCGAGGGAAATAGAAAAAAAAGAGAATGTATCGAGGGGTAAAACGTGTTTCCTTTTTACTTTGGCGCGCTTTGGAGTTCCGTACTCGTTACACTTTCAAAGCTCTTTGATAGCGCCAATGCTGTATGATGCATGCTCTTTTGTACTTCTTTTTTTTTTGTCGCAAAGAGAAAAAGTAAAAAGAATCGAAATCATGCACTTCATCTCTTTCCGCTTTTGTTCGTGAAAATCAAAGAATATTTACTCTGTAGTTTTGAGCGAAAGCTCTATCATTATGGTGGCAATTTAGTGCGATACTACTTTTTGTTTCTTCAGACAACGTCGGAACGGACTGGATAGCTTTGTCGACTTGATGAAGTAGATGCTCATTTCGTTTGCTATACTTTTTCCAGAGCATTACTTCCGTGTCAATTTTTTCATATCTTCGGAAAGTCTTGTTCGAGTCGGTAGAAGATTGTATTTGCGAGCATGACAACGACATGCCTCCTTAGCGCTATAGAGGACATGGATTATTCGCTATGTAAAGAGGCCAAAATAGCGCAAAAACTCCCCACTATGATGGCACGTAGTGATGACGAGCCTTTACAAAACACCTACAGCAAAGGTCCAACCCAAAGATTTGGTTAAAGATGTGAGTCTAGATATCCACCTGACTGAGGAAGAAGAAACTAGTCTATTCTCACCAGAAGAGGTCAAAAATATGATCAGTAGTAAACTCAATCTTGAGAAGGTGCCAGGCCATGACCAAATCTTGGCTTGCATATTCCAAAAGCTGCCTGAGGACTTGAAATTCCAACTTTTTGGCATTTTTGACGCCTTTACCGGCACCCAAGCACCTCACCTCACTAATGGAAAGCCATAGGGCCAACCCCCCCCCGCGTTAATGGGTTTGAGATCCACGAGCCTTCGAATATAAGATATAGATAAACCATCGGCAATTTGAACAACGTTCATAAATTGATGAGAAAAATTGGGTTAATAGCATAGAAAAAGGCAAGGCGATCTTTCGAAAAGGGTGGTCGCCGCATCTTTTATTCTTCTCTGCAGTGCTGCCAAATGATATTCTCAAAAATTCGTATTTGTCAT
This sequence comes from Aspidiotus destructor, assembly GCA_035079395.1. Lineage (NCBI taxonomy): Eukaryota > Metazoa > Arthropoda > Insecta > Hemiptera > Diaspididae > Aspidiotus > Aspidiotus destructor. The sequence continues at coordinate 21,114,253 of JAVHKZ010000015.1, read as the reverse complement.
TTTCTCCAAGACGTAAAACAAATTTCTTTACCGTCTTTCATTAATTTATCAATAACGATCAGGTAAAAGGTATTTCTCAGGGAACTAACTGAGGTACTTTTCCCTTGATCCACTCCGTGTAACGGAAGACTGCGGTATCTGCCCATATTGACCAGGAGAAAAGTATTTCTCATATGAGTGATTGAGGTACTTTTCCCTTGAGCGCAAGAAATCCGTCGAGAAATCTAGGAACAACAATTTGTAGATCTGGCAGCACTGCTTTTCTGCATACCGCCTCGTTTTTTTTTTCATCCCATTATCCCAATTTTCGTTATCACGTCTCACAGTCAAGATTTTCAAAGTACGGTTGGTCTATATCGTATATGGTGCTAAGGCTCGAATCCGAAAATCTGCAAGGTCGAATTTGAGTTTCCCAGTCCTAGCATATAGCATATTAGATTATGCTAGGTTCCCCCCCCCCCTCTGATGACGTCACGGATATGGACGACGTAACAATTAAAGCTGATAATGTCATTGACTAATGACTTCACGCATGGAGATGAGGTTACAAACCTGATTAGACTGATGATGATGACGTCACGATCGATGTCTTTTCTGTGCCTCTATCCGCTATCAATAATTCGCAAGTTTGGGACTAGGTTTCCTCTTTTTAATGTTTACCGACACCCCAGCCGTCTATTGAAAATCTGTAAGTCCAGATTCGAGTTGATCGCCTCCCCCCCCCCAGACAGTTTGCGAGAAAAAGATCTTCATTTATTTGGCTCTGCCAGAACATTTTCCAAAAGGTGTGAACGAAGAAGACAACAAATGGTTGAGTGATGTTTTTTTGCACAATGCAGTTCTAAGACTGCGATGGGTTCCCTGTCAAGATATTTCTGACACAAAACTGGATGAACTTTCGGAGGGACCCAGTTCATTCCGACTATTCAAGCTATTTGAGCAACCTTACACCGTATAAACAACTAATTCCCAACCACCTGTTTTGATTTCAGAGCCAAGCACTCTACTGTAGAACAAGTACACCGAGTATATCCATTTTTGCAGATAATACGAAAATTACATCGTAGCAATCAGCAGACTACAAGCAGCAGTTATCGAAATAGTCAAGTCAGTCACCTGATGGAAAATCAAGATAAACGCAGTGTTTCGGTAAGATAAGTTGATAAATTCGTAAGAGGATAATTGCTGAAGCTAGCCCGGGGCGACTATACGTCTCGTCTCCTCCCTAGGTGTAGGAGTATCAAAATCTTGAAGGTCTCAAGGTTATGTAGATAAATTTCGAATCTTAATCGCACTTCGAAATTGACCAGCTTCAATCATTGTAATGCTCAGAAAAAAAAACTTCTCCTCTCCCCAACTTTATTCAACACTGCAATAACTGAAATACACAAGGCAGTATAAGAAACAAATAAATTCAAGCTTTTGAGCTGAAACTGACGATCTCTTAATAATTGTAGGCATAGATGATTTAGACGACTCTCAAATTATAAATAAAAAAATTAAACAAATGAATCAAGAACTAGAATATCTAATCCAAAGAAAACACAAATGTTATTGATATCGAGAAGAAATAAGAAACATACTTGGGGATCATTATAGACCCAAACCTGAACTTTAAAAAGCATGTAGAATACATCATAAACGAAAATTGAATAAACATTACAATAAAATTTGGGTACTTCATGACAACTCCTACGGGATGGATGCAAAAAACCGAGAAATAATATACAAAGCCTTATTCCACTCTATCATCGAGCCCGGATTTCTAGCATATTTTGGAAAATTAAGAAAAAAAATAATTAAAAAATTCAAATCCCTACAAAGAACAACTTTAGTTAGAATTATATCGGCGTATAGGACTGTGGGTAAATACGAGTATAAATCAATCAGCTGACCGCTGTCAGTTGATGCAATGTTTCGGTTGTAGATGAGTAGAAGTTTTGGAACACGCTAATCGTTTATTTCTCCAATGGTAAGTCCGACGTTTTGAATCGATTTTTATTTTGTTCTTCGTTTAATTTTCGTCTACATTATTTTTCTCCCAATACGGATTATTCGCCATCGTTCGAATAATCTAGTGATTGTACTTATTCAGCGTGAAAACTACAAAATTCGCCTCTCTTGTGAAACCTGTTCGGTATCAGTGCTGACGAATGTGCGTTATCACGATTAAACCTGTGCCTGGTCAGGAGACAAAGAAAAACTTTCGTACGATACCCGTCCTGTACTGTCGTCTCCACATGACCGAAGCAGAGCGATTTGTACATATGTGAATATTCTAGTCTTGAAAAAAAAAAAATTGATGTTCATTTTTTTTCTATTTTCACTATTCATCATTCTCTTGTTTAAATGTTTATGCTTTCACTCCTCATACATTTCAAGTCGATTCAATCCTTCTTATGTTCGCTCCTTCACTGGAGGGGAGTACTGTGGGTAAACGTAAATCGATCAGCTGACTGCTACAATGTTTTGGTTATAGATGAATAGAAGTTTTGGAACACACTAATCGTTTATTACTTCAAGACTATATCCCATACCGCCTCTCATGTCATAACCGGAATAACACCAATCGATCTTCAACTCCATCTGAAAAAATAAAATAAAAAGAATTAAATTCAAAAACATAAAAAATGCAAAATAATGAAGAAAGAAATGTTGGAGAAGATCAGAACAACTAAACTAAATAGGTACTGTTAAAATTTACCAAGAACAATACAATAAAGAGAGAACCGGAAGGAGGACAGTAAAATTAATACCAAACATAGACCTAAGATTCATAAGTAATAAATGAAAATCAAACTATTTTTTAACTCAATACTTGACAGGGCACGGTAAATTTGCAACTTATTTGAAAACTCTCAAGACTGAATTATCATGCCAAAATAAAAAAAAAACAACGCGAAAATTTCTCCGAGACGTTAAGTTGATGTTCGAGGCTACTTTATTTTGGGAAAACTGATTACTCGAATGACTCCAGGGGCTTTTGACCTGAAAATACGAGTCAATTTTTCGCGTCGTCTCAATTCTTCCTGTTTCACTGTATAGTACGAGTGTATTATAATTATTAAATCAGATAACTTATCGCTAGATGTTATTGTCCCTGACCCTCAATTAGTATTTCAAGTTAATTAACGGTCATCTTCGTATATTTTTATATGTTACAGAACTAGCGCGTTGAGATGAAATTATTGCCAATACAGTTAGCACCAGTGCCGCCAGGGAATGCAAGAAATAGCGAAGCGCCATTACATTCGTCGTCTTCGTCAAACGCGGCTACCACATTACACGGTCAAACGGTGACTGGGAATGGAAACAACATGGACCATCGTTCGTCTTATCTCAGTCCTTCCGAGCTCATCTGGAGCAGATATCCGGCGCTCGCAGCATTTTCTTTGGCTCCATCTCCCTACCTAGATCTTCAAAATCATATACCTAGCCAATTAGGTGAGTCTACGTATCCTTTCTTCGAAACTCTTCTGTCCTATCCTCGCTGATGTTGGAAAAATTCTCGAAAGTAAGAAAGAGGACCGAATGAAGGTAAAATCGAAAATTTTCCAAGTCCTCTTTCTATTAGCTATAGCTCGAAGGTCAAAACTTTTCCAAAATCCTTTTTCTGTCAGGCAGTGCCTCTTTTTGAGTCCTAAGTCTGCCGGAATTTTTCTTCGATTTCCTCCTCCCCCTCCCCCCATAAAACGGGTTCCCTTTTAAAATGTACACATGAGAGTATCGAACTCCGGGACTACGCATAACAAGGCTAAAAGTCAACGATCGACCGAAGATAACGATTTGAAAAACGAATCCGACCACACGGTGAAACTAAGGGATGGAAAAATAACCGACTATTTTAAAACGTCAGATGGACAGGTCATCTCTCAGGTGAATGATTGGCGAATAAGCACTAATAAGAAGCCCACAACGCCACCCTCCAAGTTGAACTCGTCATCCATCAAGTTGAATAACCTTTATTACCAACTAGAGATCGACAATGAGGATGTAACTGTACCCGTTTGTAACTACCCTCCGCAGAATTATTGGAGCACCATGGTAACTCACAAATCAACAGATACACCAAGACGTGGCTTCAGAAACAGCCATGGAAATAACTTCGTGGGAAACGTCCAAATACGTCGCACGACTCCACAACCACCCAGCAGACACAGGGACTCTAGCACGACTTGACGATCCTCTCATCCAGCGCCTCAAACAAAGGGCTCTAGCTACCTCCTGATACTATTTGTACCACTCGGTTTCTAGCCTAATCATGGATGCACGATTAAGCTATGCACTAGACGAGGCGGGTTGGTTTGGATCCCGACAAGTTGATCAATATTTTTCTCTCCCACAACCCTCCTCTTCTAACATAAAATATTGTGTCTTTCGCTAATTATTCCCGTCACCCACTTGACACCTGTTTTCCGTATGTAAATGTGAACTGCAGTTCACGTAAAAATGAAAGAAAAATCTCTGACAAATTAAGTTTCTCCGTTTTACAGCCTGTGATCCTAGATTATGGAATAAAGAAGACGTTATTACCTTTTTCCGATGGTGCGAAGCCGAATTCGATTTACCTCATTTCGATATCGATCTTTTTCAAATGAATGGTAAGTAGATACCGTAATAGTAACGTAAAGTTGTGTAACGAGTTCATCCTCACGCGTATTCGTGCAGGTAAAGCACTATGTCTACTGACGAAACAAGATCTCGGTGAAAGATGTCCAGGAGCTGGCGATCTTATTTACAACGTGTTGCGATGGCTGATCCGAGATGGTTGCAACGGCACCAGTCAACATTTACAGATGCCACGAAGTCCGCTCACACCACATTTTCCAATCACGCCATCTTGGTGTCTACCAATGCCGCCGCAAGATTATCCGCACGCCTCATCTACTCCTACAACGCTTCATAACTCGGTCACCCTTAGCCCGGCACCGTCGGTCGATAGTCAGTCTGGCAGCCCCAAACAATCCGATCAACCTACGTCCTCCGCGTTTTCGGTTCTGTTGAACGGTAAAGGCGAAGGTAAGTTGAAATTTGTCACACTTTTACTCGATGAGAACGGCAACGATGAAGTGCGTGCGTACTTCTTCAGGTTATAGGAACGGAAATACCAATGGTACAAATAATTACGGAAATGACGACTCTGATGGTGAGGATGCGGCAGATACGGATCCTTCTCCGAGTTCGATACCATTAGCTACATCCACCAGTTCACCTCCTTACTCACCACGATCTATATCGAAATCTTCGTCCGGACAGATATTCTTCCCGTCGTCGGAGAACTCTAATTCTAATGAGCCAAATACTACAAGTAGGTTTATTTCGGGTGCGTTCGAAGTAGAGTTGGGTGAAAAGCATTGAACAATTTTGTACTCGTTACAGACGGCCGACTGTTATGGGATTTCCTACAGCAGCTCCTGAACGACTCCCTGCAAAGGTATTCAAATTATATTACGTGGAAGAATCGCGACTCCGGCATATTCAAGATTACGGACCCTCCCGGTCTGGCCAAGTTATGGGGCATACAGAAAAATCACCTATCGATGAACTACGATAAAATGTCTAGGGCTTTGAGGTATTACTACAGGGTGAATATTCTGCGCAAAGTCCAAGGAGAAAGGCATTGTTACCAGTGAGTATGAATTCTGCTAGAATTACTTTAGAACAGTATGCACGCCTCAAAGAAGGATCATCGAGTAGAGTTAGAGCGTCTGGGTTCGGGTGGCTGTAGAGTCGAGCGACGTTTTGATCCTTTCTCGCGGAACGAATTCAGAAGCGGTTCTTGAGGTATCACGACCAAGAAATAACATACAAAGAATTGACCCTGGAAATAGTGCTGCCAAACGGTAGTTTCAAAAATCCGTATCCACCATTTTTTGTAAGACCTAAAAACAGATTTCCACGGCCTTTGATCGATCCATTAATAACAATCAGGAGAAAGGTATGTCTTATAGGTGAAGCTAAGGTACTTTTCCCTTGATCGACTCAATATTACAAAACACCGCAGTATTAGCCCATAACAACCCGGAGAAAGGTATCTCTCGTTGTAGTGTCTAAAGTACCTTTCCCTTGATCACAAGAAATCCGTATTGTACGTAAAATCCACAGAAAAAAGAAAACAAAGAACCTCTTTCTGTTTTGAGGACCAAAAATCCGTAGATCTGGCATCCTAACCTGGATACGAACTCACCACACTGGCGGCATGAAGGGATGTAGCACTAATTCGGTTTATTAGGGACCTGCTGAATTCCAGAAATTAGTCCTCATTACTACTAGGCAAGGTGGGGTAAAGTCAAGTTGAGACCAAAGTCTATTCAGGGTTGCGCACTCTTAAGTCAAGTTCCGATTAATAGGGCGTTAGGACTGCCCAATAGCATAATTAAATAGATTGCACTGTTGATGACTTCTTCGACAGAAGGGGCGAATTCGCTCGCAAGGTTACTCCCCGTTTCTTTTCAAATGCGATTAATGTTATTATTATTATTATCATTCTCCCCCATAAGGTACCACCTGGACGCGTTGGGGGGGGGCTACGCAGTGCTTCGCCTGCTCTCGGGCGGTCGCATGCCCCGGGCTGTGGCCTTGCTGGGTGTTGGCCGGCTTATGGATAGGATGGCAGGCGAGTGTGCGGCACAGATTGAATGAGTGGGATGACGTATGATTGAAGAGACCCGGTTCTGGGACTGTAGACTAGGCAAATTTCCCGGGCGAAGTGCAACCCGTTCCGAGGGGCTCGGATTGACTGACCAGGCTGAATACCTAAGCTGTCAGCTGGACCCTGTCTCACGCGAGTAGTTGCGTTCTGGATGTGCTGACTGGGCTAACCACCTGGGATGCACTGCTGGATCTATAAATTAGGAAGGCGTCTTATGCCGGGTGGGTGCACATTGGGGCTGCTTTGGTGGGTGCTTTCCATGGTGATGCGTCTTGTGAGGGGGAGGGGAAGTGCTGCCAGGTGCTAGGATCAAAAATCCGTATCCGGCTTTTTTTGTAAGACTTCTACGGATTTTGATTGATCCATTAATAACAATTAGGAGAAAGGTATCTCTCATGAATGAAGCTGAGGTACTTTTTCCTTGATCGGCTCAATATCACGGAACGTTGCAGTATCAGCCTACAACGAGAAGGAGAAAAGTATCTCTCGTACTGGTGTTTAAGGTACCTTTCCCTCGATCGCGAGAAATCCATAATCTATTGAAAAAAAACATCTTTTTTGAGGACCGAAAATCCGTAGATCTGGCATCTTGGGAGAGGGATGCACACTGAGTCTGCTCTGGAGGGTGCTCACCATGATGCTTAACTGAGCTGAGCTGTCTTGTACCCTCGTAAATGCTGGAGTACTGGACCTGAGTGTTGAATGTGAGGTTAGTGAGGTGCTGACTGCGGCTGTTCAACTTTCTGTCTGCATCTGGCCGGCGTCTGGTGGGGTCCTGGTTAGGTGGTGGGTTGCTGCCGGCTCCGATATCATGATACACACCTTCGCTGATAGCGGATTTCCCCACAACTCGCACAAATCCAAATCGCCAGATATCTGATTGGATTCACGACCATTAAAAGGCCTGTTTGAGGCTTGGCTCGAAAAGGGAGGAAGGGAGGGAGTCTCTAAAGTCGTTGGACTTACTCAAGCAGTTGATCCCTCTATCATCCATAGGATTCTACATTCGTGAACGACTTATTTCAAGAAGTTATTATCCGTATTATTCATTTTCTGTTGTTTTCGTTTTTGCCAACTAGATTTTTAAGATATCCCAGTGAATTGGAGAGCATTAAACTTAGATTATTAGTGCGACAGCAAATGAGTCCATCGTTGCATGCAGCGACACTGGTGTAGGCAGTCACACCTACGTCAGGATCGTCTTCATGTATGGGGTTACGTACTGCGTAGTGGCCCTCACGTCCTGTATGAATGGGGGTTACGTACTGCTTTCATAGCTTTCACGTCCTCAATGTATGGGGTTACGTATGGTCATCCACGCATTCACGTCCCATACCACTCAGTTTCTGGCCTTGGTGGAGTTTCCGCCAGTGACTGGGCAGGAGAAGGAAAACTCTGATAATGAAAACCCGGTTATAGCCGTAAGGTGTGCGCCTTTCCCTGTAAGAACCGAGCAGCTCGCGGGGAAAGTATGGTTGAATCCAAATCGCCAGATCTCTGATACGACCTATTTGAGGCTCGGTTCGAAAACAGAGGAAGGGAGGGAGTTTCTTAAGTCGTTGGACTTACTTGAGCAGTAGGTATCTCTATTATCTATAAGATTCCTCTTTCGTGTACGACTTATTTGAAGAATTTATTATCCGTATTATTAATTTTCTGTTGTTTTTTTTTTTTTTTGCCAACTAGATTTTTAAGAAATCCCACTGAATTGAAGAGCATTAAAAATATATCATTGCTGCGCCAGCAAATGAGTCCATCGTTGCATCCCGTGAAGGTGAAGCCCGAACCCGAAGCCATGGACGAGAATATGAACGAAGATATCGGCCCGACGGATTTAAGTTTAAGAAGTCCGACAACACCAATTAAGACGGAGAACGGTGCGGACTGTTTTCAATATCCCCAGGACTTGAGCATTAGCCCGGTACAGCTGCAGGTGAACATGGAAGCTAGAGAAGCGTACAGGCATTCGGATAGTTTGTCTAGTTCGGCCAGTAATGCAGTATCGTCACAAACGCCCATTAAAATCGAAGATACCTCTTAGTACATACCCTATAATGTATTTCTAGTAAGTATGATGAAAGATTTTCAATCATTTTATATTTTCAGTCCACTTATAGCTTTTGTTATTTTCAGATGTGAAATAGTTATAATCATTTTATGGAGACTAAAAAGTATGTCTGAATATTACCTTCACGGTGTTGCAAACATTCTTCTCATCGTCCCGTCGTCAGCTTGTCTTCAATTTTGGATTGCCGAAGATAATTATCATGAATGGTGTATATCATAATTTATAAGTACCTACCGTTTGCAAAAATTTTGCAGATTCTGTGATAGAATGGTCTGATATAACTTTGTTTTTATTTTTTACATTTTGTTAGAGTACAATCGTTGTTCAGGTATTGAAAGGAAACTGGAATTGTTTGTGGCGCACCGCGGCTTGGAATTGACCTAGCCTTTTCAGTGTCTTCTCGTTTTTATCCTTATTCTCTCTGACTTATTGACCTATCTCCCAATCTCTAAGTCTACCCTTGTTTTTATTTATCGTCTAGATTGCCACCACGTAGGCGTATTTTACGATCGCTCGATTTTGGCTTGCTGTGCGCGGTCGAAGCGTCTGTAGAAATACTCTCAACTCGAGTGGGCGTCTATCTGTGATTCATTATTACTCCCGAGAATTCAAATTTTATCCCCTTTCTTTGTTAAGTACTTACGCACTCGATGAAGCTGCATGATATTCATTGAGCGAGTTTCCGCAATTCACCTCCTGTGAGAAGACATGTTGTACTCAAAGCGCACTCGGAACCAGTGTGGATTTCTCATTGTAAGGAGCTGAGAACCGAGACATAAGGTATGAAACCGTCAAATCCGGAACTGATGCGTATTTCTTCGACAATCCGGTGAAATTCGTTCGAGTCCGTCGTTATGCTTTGCAAAACGCTTTCAAGCACTTGAAGTCTAGCAGGCAGTTGGCAAATGTTTTACTTTCTATCTTCGCAATGAAGTGAGGATTATCACGCAGTACAATTGCTAGATAGTGAGCGATTCACAGGCCACTTTTACCAAAGTGCTAATCTCAATTTAAGTTGCCGAAATCAGGCGCTTTATTGGCTAAATCAGACTCAGAGCTTAACCTGTCACGTGACTTTAAGCGTAGTTGATAAGATAGGCCTAGGTACTGTTCCAGTACCATGTAACTTTATTTATTGCGGGGTGACCAGATTTTTCCAACGCAAAAACGTATCTGATGAGCAGGAAAAAAAAAGTAATAAGATAATAGGCTTCAAAAAGAGTATTCAAGAGAACGGAACGCTTGGAAAATAATAAAAAGAGTATTACATATACTATTCTCAAGAGTATTTTTTGTTATTGAAAAAAAAGGAAATACTCGTTTCAGGAGTTTCAAAAAGAGTATATTTGGTCACCCTGTTATTGGGCAAACTGTATTGTGTTCATTTATTTATATGAAAGAATTTTTTTAATATTTACGTTCTATAAATACCGTCTGATGTTTCGAGTACTATCGATCGTATTTTAATCAGGCCTATTTAGAAATTACTTTTATTTAATGTAAATCAGCGAGTAATCGACTCATTTTTTCGGAATTGAAAATTAGAATTGCTGATCCGTGATTCGTATTTCTTTTAGGCCTTACCTATCTCTCTTCTAGATTATCGTTTTAGAGAAATATGAAACACCGTGTATGTAAATCCTTCCGCCGGGAAAAATTATCGTTACCGACAGCCAATCCCATAAGGCACGGGTTAATGAGATCGTCAGATTTCGCACTTTTTGTCAATGGTCTGTCAATGGCCTGTATACGAGCTTTGACAGAAGCTTTTAAACGCATTGGGACTGACAGGTATTTTTCCCGGAAGTGAGCTCTGCTCTTAATTCCCAACTTGCTGTTTTTCGTATTTCAATAAATGTGTACCGTATAAAAAGATAGATCTCAAAATTTGTATAAACGCACTTGTGGATATTAATTCAGGCTAATACCTGTATCTTTTAAGTTGTATAAAAACTTGAAAATATTTTACGCGAATATGAGAAAATAAATTACCGCTTTTTTCTTTACTACCGGTAGTTTTGAATTCATTCGAGGAAATGTAGCTCCTATTATTGCATGAAGGAAGAAGAGTAAAACTGTCGATCAAGAGGAGGAAAGTCGAGAAAGCGATTTTTTCAATCTATTTTATGGTCATTTGGAGAACGCGGACGTTCAGATTCTATAATTATATCAGGAAGGGGACTTGGAAAACTTCTGACTACTCAGTGGCTTCGATCATAATTGGGATGATAGAAATAATCCTTAATTTCCCCGAAATTGAGCAAGTCACTCGTTTTTGTGTCCTTATAATTTTCACTAGGAAGCATATTTTCCAAGCCTGGGGAGCCAGAGCCGGAGCCAGCCGGCTCACTCACTAAATTTTGAAGAGCCGGAGCCATAATTTGATCTTGAAGAGAGCCGAAAACTCCGCTCTTTTGGTCAGCTCCTCAGCTCTTTGGGAGCTGTTCCGCTCTTTTCTTTTCAAGGAGCTCAGGAACTGCTCATCAGTCAAAATGACAAAAAAAAGGAAAAATTCGACAAATTTCAAAATCTAAAGCCCTAAGGCTTGAAGCTTGAAGTAGAGACAACCCGACTAGAGACTCAAAATTAATAATATTAGCTCTGCTTGTTTTTTTTTCTCCTTGAGGCTTCGCTCAGAAGAGCAAAAGCTTCATCTAGCTCTCACTCCGCTGCAAAAATCCAGCTCTTTGGCTCCGCTCCGCTCTTTAAGAACCTGGAGCCGGCGCTGGCTCGGAGTAAGCTCTTTTTTTTCTTCTGGCTCCGCTCTCAAGATCGAGAGCTTCAGCTCCGACGCCGCTCCGAAGGTCCAGCCTCCTGGCTCCGCTCTTCGATTTTCGAGGAGCCAGGAGCTGGAACCGAAGCCAGAAATGTCTAAAATTGTTCTCGACTATTGTAATGCAAACTGAAGAATAGAAGTGCCCAAAAGTTAGCAGGTCTTCTAGCTTAAGGAGTTCAACTTTGAAAAGTCAAATAACGTATTTTTGACAACACGTACAGACCATTTCAACAGAAAAACCTTTATGCCCAATTCAGTCCATATGGAAAGTTTTCTCCATCTTTTTCCTGATCTAACATCCAACTTGGGTTTGAGTTTTTTGTGTCACTTCTTCGAGGATACGCTCCCAACAAGAGCAAGGACGGGCTTCTAAGAAGATCATGTCGGATTTCTCGTTTCTGAGATTTCCTGCTACATGTGCACAAATCACGTACAAACGATTATCGAACGCATAAATTAAAGAAGACTCACGCGACTTAGTTTTAAGCTCTCAAGTTTATTTCTGAACGCTAATTTAGTAAATTTACTTCATTAAAAAAAAAATTCTAGGAATATAATATAAATTATTTACAAATGCAAAGTTTCACTCAAAATAGGTCGGTAACGAGAAAGGATACAAAAATTCCCAATCGAAGTATTAATTATCCGTAACAATGAATGACTATACGGTATCAGAAACAAAATGCGAGTAATTTCTCATATTATCGTCACACACAAACAGTCGTTTGCATAAATTGTGAGCGAGGTATCCGGCTTTCAAAACGACCTTTAGCTCCCATTAGAACACATTACTAATAACGTCTTGGTAAAATGCAATATGAAAACAGTCGGTCTACTCTGCTTGTGTTATTAAAAACAAGGGGAAAAAATACTAACAAAACTTCTTGAAAAATACTAAAGACGGCTTTAAAAATACATATCTCTTCTACAAAAAACATTAGGAAACAAAAAACATCATGATACCAAAAAGTACTCTTACTTTAAAACATATTAGAAACTCACACCATTTATGAGCATCAACATGAAATAATAATCAATAGGAAAATCTCAGTCGTGGATCGTAACCCAACTTATCAAGAGCAGGTTTACAGGCAAAATTAATCATTGGTGGGGGGCCGCACATCAGAACCAGAGTATCCATAGCTGGACCATATAAGTGATCAGCAATCATTTCATGATTCACAAATCCGGTACTATATTTCCAACCTGCACAGAAATTATGTATGCTTCATGATAACGGAGGATTATCACGTCTAAGAGACTCTTGCAAAACGGGTGCTTTACCTTCCTCAGCGGCTTTATCCACGGTATACCACAGTTTGAAACGATCTGGATGTTCTTTCTCGACTTGCTCTAACTCATCCCTGAGTAAAATATCTTTCTCAGACTGGTTTGCGAATAAGAGCGACAACTTCGTTTCATCCTTAGGATCCTTCGTGATGTGACGAATGAGTTGCAACATAGGCGTTATTCCAGTCCCACCTGTAAAATTATTCATTGTGAATTTCTGCAAACTCGTAAAAAACAGCGCAGAGTTACGAAAGGAAATTTTACCGGCAATCATGGCTAGTTTATTCACATGTATTCTCACTGGAGGTTCTTTACGAGCGACTAAAATACTGAAATTACCGTACCCCAAGTATTCTAACTTGCCAGACGGTCCGCGAAAATCTATCGTATCACCAATCTTCATGTTTTCAACATACTGACTAAGTTTTCCTCCATTCGGGAATTTCGGATGTACGTCTTTGAAATACACCTGTAAAATGAAGGTAAACGTGCAATTATCTTCATTGTTAACTTTTTTCGTTCGAATTTCAGTTTTTCTCTAACCTTGATCACTAAATCAACGAAACCGAAATCGTCATCCGAACTAACTGGAGTGTATGCTCGACTCACTAACTCATCGTTAATTCTAGCACTTAAATAAAGATGTTGTCCAATGGGTAAGCCTGGAAACAGAAATTGAGAGCATATTGAAAATCGTGTCCTGAAATAAAATGAAATAATTCTACGAGATAGCTGAACATAGCGAAAAAGAGAAAAAGTGTGTTTCATGAGTTCCTTTCAACTTCGACTACTCTTAACCTTGTTCATAATTTCATATATTGGCTTGATAGCGAATAAAGTCTACCAACAACATCCTTGGAAAGAACTAGTACACGAGTAGGTGAATTATTACAAACGTAAGAAAACATTGAATCGACGACCCTTGAATGGTCTTCAAAATATAATATTTAAATTATATACCTCTTTTCTAGACTTTCTGCTGACATGATCATTACAACGTTAAAATTATTATCATTATTTTGGAGGGCATTATGAACTATTTCGTAAGAATTGCGCATTGTTACCTAAAATTTCACTCATCAATTGACGTCAACGAGATCGATAAATCTGATGAACGTCAAGAATACATTTGAAAGTCTTTGGTTTTTCTCATAATGAACAGACGGAATTGGGAAGTTCAGCGGCTAATTTTTTTCAAAAAGTTGAACATCATTATTACTTTCATGAGATTAAAATACAACGAAAATAAAGACTCAGAAGTACATCAATAGAGCAGGACGGTGACAAAATAAATTCAATTGATAAAATCAGTTTCAAACCTAAGATAATTTCTATGCATGAATTCATGCGTAATAACTGCAACCTACGAAAAGAAAAGTGACCTTCCACGTTCTCAATTACTCTTGCTTTCTGCTCTTCTCTAAACGCAGAATGACTGTATAGATATCCAAAATCTATTCATCTTTCTATTTCTTCCTTTTGAAACTTTTTAGCCAAATTATTCCTACAAGTTTACGCGAGAATTTCATAGCAGTTCAAACGTTTTAACAGAATCAGAAGAATGGAATGCATGGGCTGTAAAAATGGAGTCTTATATCTGGTATGCAAATTGTCGCATCAAAATAAATGGATATACGAGTTTACAATCAAATTCTACATGGGCATTGTTTTCGCCCAAAATCTCAACTGTTGTTTCTGGAGAAATGCCAAAGACAGGTTTCAATGGTTTCATTCACCGTCAATCTGTCCCACAGTTTCTTACACTCGATCGAGCTGTACATGCTGAAAATTTCAAACAATAAATCAATAAAATGATACATTACCTAGAACATGACTCCCAGATGGTAGTTTAAATCTATATTTTCTGGTATCATGACTGATCTCTTCTTTCTCCACCAGAGGTAGAGGTATTTTCTCGTTCGGATCCTTCAAAGTTCGTAGGACTTTCAATTGTTTTTTCTTCTGACTGCTGATATACAACGCATAACCGGTTGAGAGTAGAATACCCAGACCGATTATCATTGACGCGATGGACTGAAAAAACAACAGTAATTCATGCATTCTCACGTTTTGTCGTACATCAAATTAGAACTGAAGAGCAGCACGCGCATATCGATTCATTCCTACTTACGAAATTCAAGCCCGTAAACATGATCGCGACGAATAATTGAACGAATGGAAGACGAACACTGAAACCGGCGAGAGTGTTTATAAATAACCTTGAGTAAAATCCGCCTCTCTTTACCGTCGGCGTACTTACCTTGATAACAATTTAAGAAATTACATTAGGTTTAATGAAGTCTGGAAAAGTTCTTGGAATGCTTAGAGCTGCCAGAATTGAGCCGAATTTTTGAAATTCAACGCAATTGACAATGAAACAAACACTTTTAACGGCAGGACTATCATGCTTTCGACCACTTTCGGATCTTCACTTGATAAGGAAGTCATCCGTCTTTTTCGACGAACAAGCTCGCCACTCGCCAGCTTTGCAGAGTGCGTGCGCTGTAGCAACGGAGATCGATGTATATCCAAATAAGCGATTTACAAAATAAGATTTTTCTCAGGGGAATCTTGTATACGAGAAGCCTACTTCTCCAATTATCTACTTCGGATATACGTCGAGATCTCACCTGACGCGCCAGTGTTTAAAACCAACTCTATAAAAATACCTCTCTTCGATATTCCGCAGACTCCATTCTCTTGATTCTTCTTGTAGGATGTGGCGAGTAGAATAGTTTACGTAAAAGTGTTATCGCCGTGTTCAACAAAGGAAGTGGTCGTGTTGCCTTGCCCGGTCGAACGCGGCTTCGCGACTCAGAATTTCATTGTAACTAATGTGAATTCGTAAGTTCGTAACCACGTTCCCCATTAGATTTGAACATCTAGAACATTCGGTCGCTGAAATTATCGAAATTTGAATTCGAATATAACATTTTTCGCGTGGACATATTCTAAACTCAGTTCGACAGTACTCTCTCTGTATTCTTTGGTCCACTGATTACTATCATTTTGAAAAGACCGGTGAGTACTTCGTTTGAATTCCGATTTCCTGATTGCTACGAATTCATCTTGGATTTTTACATGGTCTTTTCAACAGTTCTATTATGCCGAAGAAACCTATTGATGTCAGTCCGACCCTCGATGGAGGTGTTATGAAAACTATTATCAAAAAGGGTGAGGGTGTATCGACTCCAGGAAATGGATCCAAAGTCAAAGTTCATTACACCGGCACACTGACCGATGGAACTGTCTTCGATACTAGTCGAAGTGGAGATCCTTTCGAGTTCGACCTCGGAAAAGGTGATATGTAGTATAGTATTATCTAAAATACGATGATCGAAAAATGGGAAGAAATTGTTCATTGTTATTTTGATACTCCTCGGCCTTACTATCGAAACTTATGATCGTCATCTGGAGCAAGCTTTAAATGATTTTGTTTCAAGAATTCCTTCACAATTGGAAATTTATCGAGATGCTAATGACTATCTTCATCTAGGTAATGTAATCAAAGCATGGGATATCGGCGTTGCTACTATGAAGAAAGGAGAAATCGCCTCCCTCGAATGTAAACCCGAGTACGCGTACGGAGCGGCAGGTAGTCCTCCAAAAATACCTCCAAATGCTACCCTCATCTTCGAAATTGAAATGATCAGCTGGATGGCCGAAGACCTAACTTCGAAGAAAGATGGCGGAATATTGAGAACGATTCTTAAGGTTGGCGAAGGTTTTTCTAGCCCGAATGAAGGTTCTACCGTTGATATTCATATCACCGGAGAATACGATGGCAAGGTTTTCGACGACCGAGACGTTACATTCCCTCTTGGAGAAGGTAAATTTTGTATACAACTGAAATTCGTGATAGTTAGCTCTTGTACAACCGCGTTTTATGGATTTCAGGAAGCGAGTATAATATCTGTGATGGTATTGAGAAAGCTTTACAACAATTTAAAATAAAGGAGCAGTCAAAACTGGAGATCAAACCAGAATATGCGTTCGGTACCGCGGGCCGTGCCGATTTTAATATTCCTGCAAATGCAGCCGTTGAATACATGGTGACTCTGAATAACTTTGAAAAAGTAAGTAGAGATTCTAGCTATCTCATTAAATGAAGAAATTAATAGCGTGGTTCGAGGGGAGAGGAGATACTTCTTTCTTGCTACTCCTCTTCCTTGGATGAATTTGGGATTCAAAAATGAACGAAGATTGAAGGAACATGAAATTTCTCAAAAAATGTAACGACTCTCTATTTTTCATTATCTTTAGCTCAAAGACTTCTGGACATTGAATTCGACCGAAAAAATGGAACAAGCTGAATTTTTCAAAGAAAGAGGTACCAAATACTTCAAGGAAGGCAAATACGCTCTAGCGTTGAAAATTTACAAGAAAATGGACGATTACGTTGGCAGTGATGTTGGTAAATAGTGAATTGTTGAAGATCTCAAGTCCTTGTTGTGTTTTAAAAAAGTCATTTCATCATATGCATCCTTAGTCGCTCTTTAGGATATAGCGAAGAAGAAGAAGCTAAACGAGCGGAACTTTGTAAAGCGATGCATCTGAACTCTGCATTATGTTACTTGAAGCTGAACGAAAATGTGGAAGCACGAGAGCAGTGTGAAAAAGTGCTCGAGAGCGACCCTAATAACGAAAAAGCTCTTTTCCGTAGAGGCCAAGTAAGTGTATCCGAAGTGTTTGAAATTTCGTTTATATTTACTCACGGGGTATGACTCTGGAAGTACAAAGTAGGGGGAAATATGATGTTCAGATTCTTCAGATAGTTTGCAATTTTAAATAAGAAAAATGTTTGTTTTTCATAGAGTTACATGAATTTGGCTGAGCCAGAAATTGCGAAGCAAGATTTCGAAAAAGTACTCAAGTTTGATCCTAAGAATGTAGCCGCTATGAAGTGTATTCAACAATGCAAAGAGATGCTGAAGAAGCAGCGATCGCAGGAAAAGAAGATCTACTCTAATATGTTCGAAAAATTTTCGAAATCAGATGCCCAGGTAGGTTCAAAGTGTGACTAGTGCAATGGTTTGTTTTATCATTTAATCTCGCCGCCGTAATTTGAGATTCTACTTGTGACATTAAGAATCGAGATTGGGTATTCGGTTGGTGGGATGGGAAGCAGGTGAAAGCAGATAAATTCGTACCACCTGTAACCGAAGAAGATGAGTTGGAAGAACGCCGAAAGGAGCGTGCTATCTTACTCAAAAAACTGGAAAAGAAGAAACTCGAAATGGCTCAAGCGAAAGAGCTGGCTGAACAAGCGGCGAATACTAGTAACGAAGTGAATGAGAACGTGAATGTAGATGATCAAAATTGTTCTTCATCCTCGGATAACGTAGAGGCGGGTGAGAAGACCCGTGTATGAGTGATCGCTTTTTAATAACGGTTGTTTTTCTTCGTGTTTGGCAAACATTCCTTGTAATCATTACATATTTGAAATCTAACTTGATTGTGGAGACAATTCTAACACGGTCGTAGTCTATTTAAGTTTGAATTTAGAATGTAGTGACGTGTAAACCTCATAATAGTTCTATTTCCTATAAATATTGATGATGTTCTATTAGTCAGAGATTAAGCGAATGAAGTCAAAAATATTTTATCTTTCTTACATTTTAGTATAGTAGAATAAGAAATACGCATCAATTAGGCCTAAGTGTGTAGTTTTATTAACCTAAACTGTTTTCCAAGTTAACTCTCATCACTTGAACAGTATTGATTTGTTAACACTCGTATTGATTTCCTTTTCAGTGAAAACGAACGACGACGAACAAAAGCAGCCACCAGAAGTGAGTGGAGAGGTTGGGTGAACGAGACGAAGATAAAAGAAACAGAGGCCGTTGAAAATCGCTAAAAACGCGTTACCCATGATAAAAACGTAATATGACAGAAACATTTCAAAAATAGAATAATTAGTAATACAATTCTGCCTTTTTATATTGTAAGATTCATTTCTGTTTTTACTTAATCCATATTATTTCTATTGTTGTACGATAGATTCCTGCGTGTTTGATACAATTTCTATTCCCCAATTTTGTCTAGTTTTTAAGAAGGAAAATGGTTATGCCGGTATATTGGTAGATACTCTTGATTTTTGGTTTCAAAGACTGAACTGTTTTTCATAACTTCAATTTACAGTATAGATTACGGTCGTCAGGTAATTACGTCGTAAGGATTTAGTAATTTAAGTTTTTCTAGTACGCGTGTTTTAAGAAGTTACATCATCATTTTGGTCAATTTCCAAGTCTTACGCAGCGGTCATGGTAATAAAGAATCTTCGGAAAAAAGGTGAACATTTATTCGTAAAAGTATCCATTATTGTACCACATTTGATGTGTTGTAATATACGTACTTCTTTCCTGGAAACAAAAGTTTATCTATTTTACAATTGAAAGAATGAATACCGAGAGAATCAGGACAGCACTTGTTACACCCTCTGATTTTGCTGTTAGGCTCAATCAAAGAGGGTTGCGAAGATGGAAAGTAGGTTGCTAGAAGATCCCTTTTATTTCGCTGTAGAAATGCTGAGGATATCTGTTTGAGGTCCCTCTCTTATCAGTTATCGCCTATAGCTCGCACCATCACAGGTATTACCCGAGTTCGGAGGTCAAAATTCTTTTCGACTTCCCCCTCCTTTTTCTAAATCGCTTTTATGCCATAGGTTCGGGGTTCATCTCATGCATACAAAGTGCACAACTTACAAGCCCAATTATACGAAAAAGTTTTCGTATTTATTTATGTTGGGCACAACTTACACACGTTATGATTCCAGTTAGATAGGGACGATAGGAAGAATAAGGCGCGTACAACTCTGATTTAAGCATACAAAGCGCATAACTTACGAGCTTAATTTGTTCCAAATTATACGTGAAAATCACCCAATATTTCATATTTATCCTGGGAGTGCACAACTTGTACTCCTTAAAATTTTGTCCAAGAGAGGAAGAAAAGGGAGCAGAAGTTGTGCACTACTCCAATTTGTGTACATAGAGTGTGAAACTCAAGTATCTTAGACTCAATTTTTGATAATTCTGATTTAAGCATATAAAGCGCATAACTTACGAGCTTAATTTGTTCCAAATTATACGTGAAAATCACCCAATATTTCATATTTATCCTGGGAGTGCACAACTTGTACTCTTTAAAATTTGTCCAAAAGAGGAAGAAAAGGGAGCAGAAGTTGTGCACTACTCCAATTTGTGTACATAGAGTGTGAAACTCAAGTATCTTAGACTCAATTTTTGATAATTCTGATTTAAGCATACAAAGCGCATAACTT
Source organism: Aspidiotus destructor (assembly GCA_035079395.1). Taxonomy (NCBI): domain Eukaryota; kingdom Metazoa; phylum Arthropoda; class Insecta; order Hemiptera; family Diaspididae; genus Aspidiotus; species Aspidiotus destructor. The sequence goes on along the minus strand of JAVHKZ010000015.1, from coordinate 21,094,185 downwards.
ACGAGCTTAATTTGTTCCAAATTATACAGGAAAATCACCCAATATTTCATATTTATCCTAGGAGTGCACAACTTGTACTCCTTAAAATTTTGTCCAAGAGAGGAAGAAAAGGGAGCAGAAGTTGTGCACTACTCCAATTTGTGTACATAGAGTGTGAAACTCAAGTATCTTGGACTCAATTTTTGATAATTCTGATTTAAGCATACAAAGCGCATAACTTACTTACAAGCTTCATTTGTTTCAAATTATATGAGAAAATCACTCAAAGTTTCATATTTATCCTAGAAGTGCACAACTTACACTCGTTAAAATTTTGTCCAACAGAGGGACAAAAGGGAGCAGAAGTTGTGCACCACTCAAATTTGTGTACATAGGGTATTAAACTCAAGTATAGATGATTCAAACTTATCGAGAAATTATGTTTTTTCAATTTCATGTTTTGAGTGCATAACTGACGTACCAAATGACTTTGGCTTATTTCGAGAAAACTGTTCTGGTGCATCAGAACATATCAGTGCCACTAATAATCTAATGCTGACTATACTATCTTGCACTAAACATAATAATATTTTTAGGATAAAACCATAGAATTTTTGTTGGGCTTTGTCATCTCATTCACATATTCAAATCTGTAGATCTGGCAGCATTGATGGCTCGAGTAAGATAGCTCCTTCAAGTAACTAGATATGCAATACTCCATTCACCAATTGGCCTAGCCCCTTCAATGAGCCAGATATACAAGGTTTCGAACACCATAAGACTTATAAAACAGGTTCCCTGTCTCCTCTCATTCAACTTTGTTAAACAACCCGTGAGTTCTTTTAAACTTACAGTGATGATCACAAACATAAATTTTCCACAGAAAAATTTTGAAGACAAGAAAAAGAAAATTTATGACGACAGATTATTATAATCTAAAGAAATCAATTGGCACAAGTCATTAGAATAATATGTATACCCATGAAACAATGTCATTCCTCACAAGATGAGCGCGCACAGGAGAAAAAGTTCAAAAAACTTATCAAAATATCATTTAAATTGTTTAATATATTTGATCAATTGAATAAAGATATTATAAGTAAGTATTTATTAATTATAATAATTATTATTGTAGATCAATGAAAATTTTTTTAATTAAAATTATTAAATTTAGTACCTATAAAAAATAATTCAAATTATATGAATTCAATTAATAAAATATATATATTTTTATTGATTTTTATTTTATAAAATTTCATTTTATATAAATTTTATATTTATTAATAAAATTTTAATGATAGTTATTTTGAAAAAGTAAAGATCTTAATTCAATTTTATAATTGAACATTGAGGTAATAGACTAAAATCATTTATTCAACTATCCTTACCCTTAGAGAAATTTTAAATTTAATTAAATTATTTTATTCTATAATAAAATAAAATTCATTTTTATGAAGATGATTTGTTAATATGATAGTATTATATTATTGTTTAATTCAACTGTATAATAATTAAATTTATTTATTCAATTAATTTATAAAATTAAATCAACTACTGCACTGATGGCCAGGAAAAACATTGACTGCTTCAACAAAACTTGCAAGTTACGGTCGCTTCAACAATACACAGATAGAAACCAGCCTTTTGATCACACATCACCTAACGACAGCCCCGGTGAGAGGGAAGGGGGGGGGGCAAAGAGGACAAAATTCCACTGGCACGGACTTTCCAAAAGACCCAATTTTTTCAAAAGGCCTAAATTTTTTCCCCGTTTGCAACCTCCCGCGCTCGCGATCACATTGGCGCGAAATTCGAAAATGCCCCCTCAGAAAATGAGTTGGCTGGGCTCTTCTCTAGGCCTGATATAATGAAGGCTGGAAATTGAAATTTTTCCAAGCCTCTAAAGTAGGTCAAGGTCAAGGTCATTGATGACGTCATAAAGCGCCACACGTCACGTCACGCAGTTCACAGAAACTCCCGGACGCGGATGTTTTCTGAGGATGTAATGCCCCTAACAAAATGGATAGGTAGCGGGTTCTCCATGGTTCTCCGCTAAAAAATAAATTGGGAGGAAAAGGGGCCGGTAAGAATTTCCCCCGGGCCCGTGTATTCTCTCTACGGGGCTGCCTACCGATTCTCGTGGTTTCCCCTTACAGACAAAGTAGGTATGCATTATACTTTTCCCGGTAAAATCTGTTAATGTCTCGTGTGTGAGCGATCCTTATCAATCACTTTTCAAACTAGGTAATTTATTTTGTTTTCCTGTCGTTCATTTCTCGTTTAACCTTTTCTTCCCCCTGTGCTTTTTAATATTTCCCTAATCAAATTTGTCCGATACAGAGAGGAAACAAGAGTATTCTGTGTTTCCTGTCCCTACTCGATTTAACTGAACTAAAATTTCGGACAAAGACGAAAAACGTAACTCAAAAAATATATGATGTAATCACGTTCCTCCAACGATCTTGAACGTCTTTTCTATAAGTGAAAAATAAAATATTGCAGTACAAAGACCAACAAATTTTTCCAAACGCATGAAAACAAAGATCACACAATTTTACTGAGATTCAAACAGCTTCAAAGTTCTGTCATGGATGGCGGAGCCGGGCATCAATTTGGAGTAATTTTCGACGAGGAAGACTTTTTTTTCAAATTGCTTTTCCACTGTTCAACAAGTCAATGGTAGCAATCACGGTACATTATTGCCGGGTCTAAACGTCCGCTCTTGGTAACGTCACGATTGAGCTTTAACAAGATATTTTCATCAGAAACAGAAAAATTTGTTCAAAATCATCTCTCCTCCTCCTTCCAATATTTTTTTCACCTTTACCAAGTTCAATTTATAATTTTTTGTTAGCTGAAGCATCAGAGAAGCAAACATGATGAGTTTAATTTCTCTTACTGCTACATTTTTCCAACTTCGTTCGAATAAAGTTTTCCGGGGCAAGCCTTTCTAGAAGATGATTAGCGCAGTAAACCATTCAACATCAGTAAACTAATACAGAAAGCCAATTTATTCGTGAAAAAGTAAAGATGACTAGTACAATAAAATATAGAAAAACAAATAAGATAAATTTGCAGTTTATCGTAATGCTTCACCGAGAAAGATGATACAAAACCTTCTAAACATTTTTTCCAAAAATAATAATAATAATAGTAAATAAATAATTATAAATATTACAAAGGGAACGCAGGTTTCGTAGAATGTATAAATAAGGTACAATGTAAAAATGTGAAAACAAAAAATTATTCGTTTCGGAAACGAATAATAATATCTTAAAATTATAAATTCGAAAATGTAACGCACAAATTTATTATTTACAACATTGGGAGATGAAAATTACGCGTAATATAAGCTGCCTAATGAAAGAAAAATTGGTAGGTCGAATATTTTTCAACTCTCGAAAAATGGAACTATCATTACTACACCCATACAAAAAAAAAAAAAACTCGCCCTTTCTAACGGCGATAAGGATACAAAACGGGTTCTTAGAAAGGAAAAAATTCTACATTATTATTTACTAGAAAATTTATTACGAGTCGAAAATTCCTCGACCACTCAGTCTTTACGGGGTCTTCGTTTTCGCGGAGACGACGGTGCGGGCACTTCATTCGTCTGACTAACCTGTGCCGAATTCTCTTCTTCGTCGTCTTCATCTTCATCATCGGAGGGTTTGGAATTCTTCTCGTCCTATAAATTTAATATAGTCAATTTTCAGGGAAACTTTTGATGAAAATCAACAAAAATTTTTCATCGTCGCAATTATACGTACAGGATCGCTCTCATCATCATCGTCTTCGCCTCTCGTGGTTTCTTCGAAATGTGTTTCGTCTTCATCGCCGTCCTCGCGTCCACCATCTTCATTTTGTTGATAATCGTCCGTCTTCTTATGTGATAAATCTCGTTCGAAATCGTCTTTATTCTAAAATTTAATATAGATTGAGATCAGCCACAATCATTAGTGATTTTGCGAAAGCTAATAAAAAAGGAATGTGCATACTACTTACGACAAGCGATTGATGTGAACTTACCTTACGAGAGGAGAAACAACAAGTACCAATGAATCCTACTATAATTGCAAGGATAAGAACGTACACACCCCATAACCACGGGTAGTTATTGGTGTACTCTAGGAACATCTTATAGTAGGTAGCCTGCGGATACAGTACATAATAGGGTCAAATAAGCAAGGTACTACTGTACATAAACAATACAATTCGTCAAATTTATTAACACTGACTGACATCATTTAAAGAACGAAGGATTTACACTTCAATAACTACGACAGACAGCTGTGTATTCTACTCTTGGGAGACTAAATACATTAGAGGTGAGAACAGATAATCATCCAACGAATGGGGTATTTTTGAAACCTTTATAATCACGTTTCTCATGTACAAAATGTAGGCGATGATTGGTATGGCACAGTAAATACCATATACTAGCCACCAACCTGGGCTGAAGTTTAACGCTTTGAGTATACGTCCTTTCAACGTGATCTGTAGATTACAAAAATAGAGAGTTGAAGAGTTTTACAAGTCATTCAACGGTGACAGCAATTGTTCAATCATTCGTCCATAAAAACAGTTCCTAGATGCGATAGTTCGATTTTCCTGAATCGTTTTGCGAAACAGAATTCTTGGAGAATGGATTTTCTCACTTTCATCGCAAGAATTATCATAAATAGAAAACTGAATTTAAACGACGAAAAGTTTTTATCTAATCCGCGTCACATTGTTTGCTTGGGTATTTACTGAATGATAAATTTATGACTTTTTTATCTTCTTAATGAAAAAAAAGTAACGTCACACAAAATGTACGCTACTTCTAATCCAACAGTAGAAAGTTTTTATGGGCAAAATCAAGGTTCTTTTTCTTTATTTGTCACCTATCTACAACTAAGTCATGATACGGTGGAACATACGAGTAGTATTTAAGATAAGATTGTAATTTAGCTTGCAAAATTTCGAATAAATTTCAGGACGCATCTTAATCCAGGTTTTGAGCAGAAGAACTTTGCTCCTTTCCTGCACAAATTTTTAAAATTGCTGGAATTTCACCCCACCGAGATCACAACTTCCATCGACCAGAAATACGAGGAAGTTCTCCCATCGGTGAAATAGAGAACGTGAATTGTTACCAGCAAATAATGAACAACAGTTGAGAAAGATAAATCGAACACCGTGAACTTGAGAACAAAATATGCTTAATGAAATGATACCTCTTTTCAAACATTAATAGTTGGAAGAACACGCGCCAGCCTGAATTCATCAATAAATTACCTACTGCGACATATTTCATTACCATACGAAATGAACTTACACTTTCAGCAGCTATGCTCTTTTTCTTCAAACTCCAAGTGTTTCCAGTCCACTTCTGCGATAAATCTTCACAATCTGTGACCAGTATATCATCGAAATACATGTTATTTACCAAACTCCACAATTCGAAGCCGATATATCCCTTGAATTACAAACAACATTAAGTCGGTTAAAAATTGTAAGTTGATAGTAGTGAAAGTTCTTTCTCAAGTACTCACAATAGGTGACGATTTGAGTGGCGTGTCGTCGTAATAATAATTTGGATTCGGTATTTTTCTGGGTGTCCATTTTCCTTTGAAATTAGGATTGTCTATCAACGTTGGTTTCCACTTGCCTTTGAATTTGGGATTAGGAATCATAGGCGGATTCCACGGACCACACCCTGGAGCAGTCTTACAAACTGGATTATCGATCGAAGGAGGCGCCCATTCACCATCCATTTCATCATCCCTGTAGCAATTTAAATCAAAATTCAATTACTACCTATGATGCATTTCAAGGTTGGATATAAAATGAACGGGTCAGTACCAATCTTGCGGTTGGGCAACATCTTTGTCCGGCACTGTTAAAGGCTCGTCATCCAACCATCCTTCCGGTTTGGTAGCGTCCGGATCGGGTATCTCGGCCGGCTGATTTTCATCCCAATCTTCGGGTTTAACAGCATCGGGATCGGGAATTTTCGCTCGATCATCCCAATTCTCCGGCTTCGCATCGGTTTCATCAACGATTTCTTTCGGTGGGTTAATGGGAGGATTGAAGGTGTCTTCGTCCAACAAATTTCCTTGGTATTGCAACTAAAATTGATTAAGATAAGTTGGAAATTTTGCTTGCTAGTATCACGTAGCAAAATTTGTTTCATATTTACATTATCATTTAGGTAGACGGCAAAGTCGTTATTTGGTTCGATAACCAACTTCAATAGATACGGTTCCTGATCCTTGTACATCTGTTCGTCCACTTTCAATTTAGTGCAATGTTTCTCAACTATTTCTCCAGTGATCGGATTCTTGTGTCGGATAATGAAGTGTAACTAAAGAAAGACATTTCTATTATTGATCGGATGTATTTTGAAGAAATTTTGCAACTATGTAAAAAACTCACTTTCGAAACACCACCGCATTTATCAGGACCGAACATGATCGTGTACGGAGTTTTGTCGTTGAATAACGATAAATCTTTCAACGAACCTTCCGTCAGTAATTTGATGTATGCTCCTCCACAATCAACCGATTTCTGGAAGGTCACTACGTACTGTACGATGAACTTCTTTTTACCGTCGAAAATGAAAGGCTTGTCGAACTTGGCAGCAATGGCGGCGTGGCGACTTTCGGTAACTAAAACCAAACCGGTATCACCTTTTAATGGAAACTTCTCCAGAGGCAATAATTCCCATTTACCTGCGGAAGAGCATCATTGTAAAATACAATTTGTTCGATTCTCCGAAAAAAATTCACCAGTGCATTTTTAAAACATTACCATTGTACTGAGCTAAATCCTCACTGACGTCAGGCTTTTTAGCTTTAGATACCACCCATTTTTTATTAAAGTGTTCGACATTATCGAAGTGTTCGGCAGTGTACACGGTGGCACCATCGCTGCATTTGACGTCCGGACTCGAATACGGCACAGATTCTATTTTTACGCCATCCTGAAAATATCATAGCATTTGTTAGAAACTTTTCGAACTTTCGAGGTGGAAGATGGTGAAATAAGCATCATTACTTCCAAGTCATCAGTCTTTTCTACATCGGCTCGACAAACTGAGACACACAATAGATAACCGAATACCAAGGCAGAAAATAGTCTAGAAGTTGATTTCATATTGAAGGTATCTGAAAGAAATCAAAACAGTCGTTGAAATGTGCTGAATGAAGGAACTATTGAGTAATAGATACCGTAATTGAGGTTATTGAACTCTTATCTTTGAAAGGATCATCTACCTTTCGAGTTGAGAAAGAATCTTATTCCTAAGTTCGGGCTAGCATCCAAAATTTGAAGGTGATTTTATTACGTAGAATAAGCAAACGGAGATGTAATCATCTGTAGCGTGCAACTTTCAACACTGAGTTGGTACAACGGTAGTGCCGATACCAAGTTCTCAGTAAAGATCGATTAGATTAACGGATGGCGGTTATCTATCGATTACGTAATAAAACCAAGCCGTGAAAACTTTACCGTATCAAACTTCAGAATACTCCATTATATTTCGGAAATTTATGATCTCGTATACCGGCTAAAGAGGAAGGATTAGTTTCAAAATTTAAAATTTTTCCTATCGATTCTCACCTGTATATTCTACGATTATGATTCAAATGCACCGATTTATAATGACTGCGTCATCTTCCCGGAAAACGATACCGAAATCTTTGCAACGAATGTGGAAATGCAAATTGAATTAACTACTATCGCTCACCTTTTTTAATTGAATTAAAAATTTCGTGGCAGACAGAAGAACCTTTTGGTCATGTTTATGTGTTGATGGAAACCGGAGACCGAAAGGCGGAGATGAAAGCTTGAACGTTTCCTATTGGCTAGTCTGCTTCTGAAATAGTTGGAGTAAAATACGCAAGGAAGTGCTACAGGTAACTCAGGTGCGTGAGAATTTTTTCGATGGAAATGGAATCGATCACCATCGATAAGATTTTTGATTCGGAAGTGGGCATTATCGGTTTCATAAAACTGTTTTAATCAGAGAACTGCTGTCTTCTGACAAACCATCTCTACGAACCGGTTGCACCGAATCAAACACCATCAAAATATTTCTGAATCAAAAGTCAAGCTCTGTCAAGTCCGAACGTGCTAATGGTACTGGCAAATGGGTACTCCCGTCGTACTATAAAGATGCTCTGAGTTACCTTTTCCCAGAACGTGATACTTCGATGATAACTGTGGTTGCTTATTAATGATCGGCTTTTAACTACACGTCTGGAGAACAGTGAACGGCTATCCGATCGTTCCTTTTGAAAAATCAACGGCGTATTTGCCTTGTTCTTCAGTTCGTCACGTTCGAATAATCGTGATCAAAATAGAGCAACTTGCAGGTAAATTCTCGCCTCTCGGTCGAAAATTTCTCCTAGGTAGTTCTTCCTATGATAATTCAAGCGTTGGAGAACTGAAGTTGATTCGTAAGGTATGGCCTTGAAATCGATGATTTTGTTTTGCACTTTATTGATCTTTTTTGTCCTCGTCTCGTCAAAAAAGTTTGAGAATGAACCAGAAAAACCGGCGTGGGCAAAGAAAGATATTCGAGATTATAGTGAAGCGGATTTGGAACGTCTACTAGATCAATGGGAGGTGCGACAAATTACTTCTTTACTTTTTTGGATGAATTAGTGAATATTCTGTTGCGGAATTGTATATTGTAGTTGACGTGGTAGAAATTACAATTTATAATATTATTCGTTTTTTCTTATCAGGAAGATGAGGACCCATTAGAACCTGACGAGCTACCAGAACATCTGAAACCTCAACCACAATTTGATATCAATTCCGTGAGTATAAATCTCCGAAACTTTTGTGTCGGATGTGTTACGATCCTTCTCTAAACTATCCTCGAAAGATTTATTGAAGAATGAAGTTGATGGTATCCTGCGCTAGTTCCGATAGCTCGACGATGTTTCCGTTTGATTTCACCGAATGGTATAGTCCAATTCATTTCAGCAGAAAGAAGACTATTGCAAGTGCTACACTACTTCATGAATCCAATGACGACCCACTAGTCCATCATAACCTACATTCATAGAAATCCGTTAATTATTTCATCATATTGAATTAATGAAGAAAATTTTTAGTGACCTTCTAAAGAGAACGTGTGAATGTATGCAGGAAAGTTTCTTGTTCTGGTCTCTTCATCGAATTTTCTACTTCGAACATAGAGATACATGGAATGCGTGTAATGTACTTGGCTCCTTATTTCGCTTCGGCTCACTATTTTCTTCCCATTACTTTAACACAGTAACGAGCCAAAGTAAGAAGCCGAGGTACATGTGAGCGTCAACCAAAACGTGATCACGCATTCCATGTATCTCTATGTTCGAAGATTTTCTATTAGGGAACTCTTCAAAGAGGTCTCACGGATTATTTTCAGTATTGAGACTTGAAGTGTGTCATTTTCAGAGGTTCTTAAGAATGTATCGAAGTGTTTTTTCGTATTTTCTGATTGCATTCCATCTCGAAGTTCAATCTATAATAGGTTTACATTGAGTCATTTTCAAGTCTTGATAGAAAAATTGAAGATTCACAGAGAAACACCCATAAACATGATTTTTGAGAAAATTCCTATTTGCGTCACTCGAGCGCTGTTGTAAAGAGAATTCACGTATATTTTGCAATGTTTTTAATTAATGACTTGAAATTATCATGTGACTACAAACCACTTGGAAATCGTGACAGGTATTTCGTGTGAAGACGTTTCGACACTTGAAACTAAAAATGATGTGTCCTTGTGTTGTGGTACTTTTTATGTGGGACAATAACAAAATAATATTTTTTTTTTTTATTCGAGTTGATTTGTGAATTAATATTGACGGATTAATTTGGTTCTTCAACATTTGCATCTTTTCATCTAGTAAATATTTTCATTGTACTTCATATTACTCAATAACTATTCGAAGTTCTGATGCCGGATACCTATTCTCTCGAAACGAAGATGAATAGGTTAATGTTCAGACACTCATATTAAAGCATAGATATTTCTTGAGAAAATAATCGCGTGAAAGTAGAAATTTTGTCGTTTTTTTTGCTATTGAATCCTCGCTTCTTTCATTTCAACTTTCTTCTCAGTAATTCCATTGGAAGATTAGTTGCCCGCCAAGTCTTCATCACGATCGAAAAATTTTGGCACGATTCAATGAATAGTCGTTCATCTATTCAATGATTGTAGAATTTAACTCCCAAAATCTACTAATTAACGTGAAGTGTCGTCTATCATTAAAGTTTGTGACGCGCGTCATGTTTTGACATTGAGAAATTTCTCACACGAACACGAGAATAACGAGAACAGATAGAAACCTTCTCACTCTAAAGAAACCAGTCTCAAGTCGAATTTCCACTGTATACCTCCCTGTGATCACGATACTGATCGTGAACTTCATGAAAATTATTAAAAACTCAATTGCGTTAACATTTTCTCAATATATAATTCCTGAGATTACAGATACTTGTCTGTACATCTAAGTTTTTCCTCAATTTGTAGGCTGACTCAATCTTCACATTATATTCTGTAGCCAGTAATGTATACGTTTTTTTGTCCGTCAAAAATACGTTCAAAATAAACTTTTTTATTCCAAAGAAAATTTCATTACCACAAGAGAAACTTACTCTTCTTTTCCGTTCACAGCTGAAAAATCAGGATCCTGAAGATTTGATGAAATTAACGAAGAAAGGGCGAACGTTGATGACATTTGTGAAAGTCGCCGGCAATCCAACCAAAGCGGAAACGGAAGAGTTGACCAAACTTTGGCAAACCAGTTTATGGAATAACCATATTCAAGCCGAAAGGTAATTTGATATTTTCCTCGGATAAGTTTTCGCTAATATCATGTGATCGAGAATAATTATCGTTTATAGGTATTTAATCGAAGATGATCGCGCAATCTTCATGTACAAAGACGGAGCTCAAGCGTGGATAGCTAAAGATTATTTAATCGAACAAGAGAGGTGCGAGTCGGTTTCTATAGAGAGCAAAGTTTACGAAGGAAAATATTCAAAGAAGGTAAATATTCGATTATCATCTCGTGCGTGTTTATTCTTATCACATTCAAAGAGAATAAATTCGTTATTTTTTTTTTTTTTAGAGTACCGGATCGCAGAAAGAAGAATTATAAGCCCAAGTAATATGATTCGATTCTTGAAACGTAATCTCGTCTACTTAATATCGTGCATAGATATATTCGCCGTGAGCTTGATCATTCCTGTGTTCACTCAACATTTGCAATCAATCGGGCTGTCAAACCTCAACATCGGATTGTTAAATTCGCTTTATACGAGTGTACAGTTTTTCTCGAGTCCAATTATTGGCCATCTGAGCGATTTATACAACAGTAGAATTGTACTTCTCGTTAGTTTACTAATTTGTTCAGGATGTTATCCGTTGATGGGTGCCGGAACTTCTTTAATATCGTTGGCTGTTATTCGTTGCGTGATCGGGTTCATGAAACATACTCAAATGCTGTGCAAAAACTATATCGAAGAGAATGCGGGAGAAGATACACATTTACAAAATTTCGGCAAACTTAGCGGATTTACATCTCTCGGTCACATTGTTGGTCCAATCATCAGTGGATACATCATCGATCAAGAAGACGGATTTTTGTATATGAGCTGTTTAGCGGGATTTACTTTCGCGATGAACGCTATTCTCGCGTGTTTCCTTTCCCGATCGACCCGTGTTGAAAGAAAATCAAAAGAGACTAACGCGAGTTTCGTTCAAAGTTTTAAAAGTATTCCGTGGTCGATTTGTTGGGACATATTTCTGTTGAAAAGCCTAACCGTTTTTGCCGTATACGCATTCTATATTAATTATAGTCAATCAATCGCTAAGCGATATAAAATTTCTTCGGTCGCAATAGGATATTCGTATTCCATGCAGAGCCTTATACGCTCACTCACAGCGTTTCATATCCATCGTGTGAATAAATTATTCCCGGCCCACTCGAATATTTTGCAAAAAGTTCAAGTAACTTATGTGATTGTACTAATTAGTTTTGTAAGTTTGTATTTTTCTACATATTTTTACGTGTATTTACTTTGTTTGATACCTTTGAACGTATGTTTATGCTTCATCAGAATAGTGAATCACGAAGCGTTGATCGTGAGGGTAAGAGATCATAACAAAGGCATTATATTAGGAGCTTTCAATAATGTGACGGCTGTTGCGAGATTTTTGTTACCGTTAATTTCTGGTTATATTGTAGATAGATACGATTACGATAGTGTGTACGTGATTTCCATCGTTACACTTCTGAGTGGTTTGATAATGATGAGTTTACGTCCTCGTGAGGAGCGACCAAAAACTGAATAGATGCTAATGTATTATGTTCTTTATAGCTGCAGTTCAACATTGGCGAACCCGGTTTTTTTCTGTACTGATCTCTTCATAACTTCGCGAGTGTTGCATTGATTTTCTTCAATTCGTTCATTCTGTAATGTTTTTGGCAGCCTATATTCGTTACAGGACCTGTGTGTTAAATTATTTGTTCAATTATTTTGTACGTTTTTGTTGTGAAAAATGTGAGGAGAGTGTATTCTTGATATTTAATTTTGTATTATTATAGTAAATTTTTCACGTTACCATTCGGAATGTATTTTGACTTGTATTTGAAGACACGCTTCTTCCCTTCGCCCCCTCTCTTCTAAACTTTCATTAGAATAGATATTCTTTCGTTTTTTTTTTGCGATTCTCACATCCCAAATATGAAACTGATGAAGATATTCTGAACTAAAAAACTTCTCCTTTTTTTTTTTTTTTTTTTCTCAGTTCAAATTATGAAGACCGACCCTGTACTGTGAAGAATTAAGTAGTCGAATTTGTTGGCTTTTCAACTCACTTTTTAGCTAAAAAAATCTTCAGAACCTAACTCTAGGTACGAGGTTCAACAATATAATATCATGTTATCTGTTACATTTCATCATTGATTTGAGCGAAGTAAATTGTTTTTATAGATAAACTCTTAGTTATATCTACTTTTGCATAAATGACGGCACATGCGAATACCGTAATACGTAAACAAGTAAAGGATGACTAGCACAAGTAAAACAACACCGATTATAAACGCTACAACATCAAGCAGGAGATATTGATACCAAGATAAATTTATAGCATTGGATTGCAGATGTCGAGCTCCTTTGTGTTTTATAACGTGTTCTGTCCAATAAATCGCTTCATCAAGTGGCTTTAGAGGTCTGTCCTTGAAGATACTTGACAATTTTTTTGCATTCTCAGCATACCTTTAAAAAATGATATAAATATCAATCAAAATTAGGTAACGAAAACTGCCTGTTCACGTATGTCTACAACAATTGTGGCCACCTCCGTGAGTAATCAAATTCGATTTCCCTTTATTTTTAAGCTCCCTCGCACACCCCAGTATCAGAATAATCGCCTCATGATGAAATGATAATCTGCGAACTTCAAGGAACGACGTGTTCTAATGAAGAGAACTAGAGGCTAAATACTACTAGTGAAACTTACATCTAGACCAAATTTATGGCTTCCTACATCGTGGCTCGATCGAATTAATAAATCAAAATAGGTATCCTTACGTTTTATTATGAATTATTGAATTGACTCTATCGATGATGGTGTTGTTCGATATCTCTTCGTACGACAATTCCAGACCCACTGATGCAACTTCGAGAGACTTCACGTTCATTCTTTGATCACCGTAGAAAGGTATTCCAACCACTGGCACTGCTTCCCATATGGCTTCGTAGAGGCCAAAAGCACCACCGTGAGAGATGAAAAGTTTGACGTTCGGATGGGCTGTGAAATGAATAAAAGAAAAGAATTACATAATATCAAATTGCATTTACAGAATTTATCGATCTGTCGTCTGCCACAGTCAGTCTCTTCGTCCTCTTTTGGCTGTCAAACTTCCGATGAAGTGTAATGAACTCCAAGTTCCTTTTTCATGTTCCTCCTACTTAGTTTTAAGCGAAATTGAACTTCCTCCGCGTCCCTTTTCCTTCAAATCCATCTTAGCGGTTACTAATCGCAGGTTTTGAAATTGTATTTCTCATTTTACAATTGGCCCAAAAATTTCTGTGGAGAGGGAGACGATATCTCACATCCGAGAAAGTAGCGGAGTATCTGGTGTGACGGGGAAAAAATACAAAAGGGTTAATTCAGGTTCGCGCATATGACCGATTGGTCTGTGTTGTGTCTAATTATCGGGGTGAACCACACCGATACTAGGATGCGTACATTTTTCCTCACGTCAAGTGACTCTCAGGATTCAATAGTCTGCTATTTGAATTCCTGTAGGATAGACGATTTTAGGGATGCGCTAGCCCGACAGACCCCAACTACGCTACGTTACAAATGTTCATATATACGAACGAAGAATAGTTTTTCAAGATGCGCGAGTTTTCGAGACTCCTTGAAACGATTCTATCATCATTTCTTCCCACTTTTGATGTTTGAACACCGCGAAAATTTCGCGAGGAATTATATGTTGTAGTTTTTAATGAAGAAAAAAACCGTATTTAAGATGATGATCGGAGTTTTTCCACTACGGAATTAGCGAAATGACTTCGCAGCTTAAGAAGGCTATGATAAGCCAGTTGCTAGGTGACTTTGCTTTCGAACCGGGCAATGCAGCCGGGCAGCGTTCTACCGAAGTTGAACGTAAATCATCGATCAAGCAAATTGTATCTATTACATGGTGAGAAAATATGACTTCCTCCTGATCGTTGATTTTGATACACGTCAATTCAACTTTGTACGGCAGCGTTAGTATCGCCGATCTTTTCGAATGGTATCGCGAATTACAAAAGCGGAAAAATTGACACTCATCAAACTAGAGCTCTAATCAAACCAACAAAGAGAGTGTGAATACGCATCAACATCATATGAGTATCTTATTGGACCCCGTAATGGGCCTAAGCGTGACAAGCGGAAGGTCTGAACGACGCCGCAATATTACGCAGAGCAGAGTACATGCCCCTTCGCGCACGTCGTTCTGCGTAATGTTGCGGTGTTGTTACTTCGAAACTTTCACTCATCATTTTTGGGTCCAAATATAGCCCGGTCCAGTTTGCCCGTGGAAAACAAAGTCTGTCCAAAATCAGAAGACCATAATTTTCACAGCGGGCCAAGAAGAATAATAATAAGGGACTTTAGGAAAGAAGATTCTTAGACTGTGCGGTACTGAGCGCTAAGAGGAGTATTACCCCGCTTAGCCTCACGACTTCCGCGCAAGGACGCTTAGTTTTTCAGAATGGCTAAAAACTTGGCTAAAAAGCTAACGATTTATAATTGCGCCTGCAGCAAACGGCTAAGAGCTAAAAGGGCTTGAGTGGCTAGCTAACGGCTAGCTAAAAACAAAAAGGTAATGGGCATCACTCAGGAAAAAAATATCAATATTTTTTGATTACACAGCAGTCCTAAAGTGAATAATGAGAAAAAATTGATTATTTTAATGAAAACGATATTCAATTTGATCAAATGGAGCTTTCATACCTAAAAGTTGTAAATTTCATGCCAAGGAATTTTGTAGTAATTGTTTGTCAGTACGTCTTGAAAGTTTTTGTACTAGAACTTAGGCATCCCATAGTCGCATTCTAGGTTTCTCGCATCTTGTAAGCCCATAAAAAACTTCAGTACATAATCTATTTAAATGCCAATTCTGCTGCACAACAATGAGAATCATTCTCAAAAATTTAGATTTAGCCTTTGGGTTGGCGATGCCAATTTCATTAGCTAAAATCTATGGTTTCAATGAGATGGACTGTCATCGGCTAACCTTTGAGACACTAGCTGGGCCATTGTTGATTCAAATTTAGGGCTCCAAAGTTCAAGATTTTATCGGCCTAATTTGAAGATTAAGCCGAGATTTTGCCCTGTTTCAAGCCAGCCAATCACTACTTTGTTAATTCAGTAGCTAATCACTAGCCAATCATTCATTGGCTGAATATTGGCTTAAATAAGTCAATCGCAAAATCAATTTCGAAAATCAATATTCAGGCAATGTCAAGCGTGAGTGCAAGCTAAAATACTTAACTAATGAGATGATTTTAAATTAGTCAGGAATACCGATTTTCCGGGCCCCATCCGATTCGACCTCGGAATACTCGGATCGCGGAAATCTCAAATTTGATTTGAATTGACGTTATTTTCATCACGTTTTCAGTTTTCACAAAGATGCAACTGAAATTTTTAGCGAGGAACCCGCTATCCATTTTGTTAGGGGGATAACATCCTCAGAAAACGTCCGCGTCCGGGAGTTTCTGTGAACTGCGTGACGTGACGTGACCTGATGCGACTTAACGTGTGTCGTTTTATGACGTCATCAATGACCTTGACCTACTTTAGGGTCTTGAAAAAATTTCAATTTCCAGCCAGGATGCTTTATGACGTCATCAATGACATTGACCTTGACCTACTTTAGGGACTAGGGAAAATTTCAATTTCCATCCGGGATGCTTTGTGATGTCATCAATGACATTGATCTTGACCTACTTTAGGGACTAGTCTGTCCTCAAATAGAATGGTACGATGTAAACAAACCCGCAACCCGCTTTCTGTGAAAATTGATTAGAATAGAAGGAAGCGGTTTGAGGGTTTCTTTACATCCATTCTATTTGCGGACAGACATTAGGGAAAATTTCGATTTCCAGCCGGGATGCTTTATGACGTCATCAATGACATTGACCTTGACCTACTTTAGAGGCTAGGGGAAATTTCAATTTCCATCCGGGATGCTTTATGACGTCATCAATGACATTGACCTTGACCTACTTTAGAGGCTAGGGGAAATTTTTATTTCCAGCCTTCATATATCAGGTCTAGCATGCAGTATACTGAGAAGAGCCCAGCCAACTCATTTTCTGAGGGGGCATTTTTGCGCCAACTTCATCGCGAGCGCGGGAAGTTCATTTTTCGTTCAAACCGGCTGATGCTGAAGGCTTCGGCTGAGCTAAGTTGTCATAGCTTAGTCCATATCACAGACGTCTGTAAACACAAGTATTATTTACATACCTAGTCAAAAATGAAAACTGACGTAGGGCATGGTGTGTTGATGTGGAGCACTAGTAGAGTGTTGCAGCCAAATGATACGACTTAGGCTGATGACCTTGAGAAATACGGTTTTGGCTTTCGGCTGCTCCAATTTTTTGTAGATAAGGCTGGCTTTTGGCTTGGGCTCAAAGGTCCAAAATAACACGGCTGAATACGGCTTTTGGCTTTCGGCTATCCATGCGATCATGAAGGTGACTGAAGTGAGGGATGAGGGGAACGGAAGAAATCAGCCAGCTAAAAAAATATGTTTTTCTTTTAGCTTTTGGCTTCTGAGAGTTAACATAAAGCTGGCTTATGGCTTATGGATTTTGGCTTTTGGCTGAATGGTCAAAACTACGGCGGAATACGGCCTGGGCCGCCCGGCTGAAACATTCTGATGCTATAGTAAGGGCGCTGAACGCAACGCACAACACACACTGATATGATGGAGAGATAAAATGAAAGTGTAGTACGCTAGGTTCACTAATATAGGCAGTGACGCAGTGTGACTGATTGCGAAGGGAGGAGGTGCTGTTATACTCCTCCGAATGCTCATCAGCTCTTCTTTAGTTCATTCAAGAACAAGGCAGAGGACATACCTGCTGTAAAATAGACAGATAAACTCGCTTCAAGTAAAAAAGAGAAAAAGGGTTTCTTCGAGGTTGTACATCTGACCGGTTGGTCAACGTTATGGTATCACCTGGGTGTCAATATGATCTACACGATGGCGCTCTGAGTTACTAACCACTATGTCAAAATTGAAGACAGTCGCTTGAATAAATGTGCTACCTCGACAGACCCCACAGAAAATACTGCAAAAATATTCATAATACTAACAAAGAATATATTTTCAAGATGCACGAGTTTTCAAGACTCCTCACAATAGTTTCTATGAGCATGTTTTCTGTCACTAATTTTTTAGGTTGTTCAAATCCCGCGAGTGATGTAATTCTGAAGCCTTTCCTGGAGAAAGAAATCACTGTGATGAAATTCTGAGATCTCTTTCACAATCGATTGACAAAATTGACTTTGCAGCTTATGATAAGCCAGTTGTTGGGTGACTTTGATATTCAGTGGCGAATTTATCGGTCGAGCCGCCGTAAAAATTTTTCGGAAACAATGTAACAATTTTCCGCCCCTCAAAATTTGGTGGCCGCCTACTCCGCCTGTACGTAAATCCTCCACTGTTGATATTCTTAACAAGAAAATGATGTCTCCACCTTACACAGTTTTACCTATAGTAAACTTTCGAAAATTTTTCCGAGTCTCTGGAGGAGATCAAAGCTCTCTCCCTCCTACAAAATTTTCCGGATCCTCCTCGTCTGGCCCAGCCTTTCCTGCCATCTGGCTTAGATAATTTTTTAGACGTTTTCTCCTTCTTCTTTTTCCCAGTCTTTTAATACTTATGATCAACCCTGAAGTGGGTCGGCGCTCTCAACAAAGATTTCTAAAGATCCCTCTCGTCCGGCTCGCCTAGCCTAGACTTATCCATTACTTAGTTTAGAGAAATTTTCCTAGCTGGATGTGGACTTTTCAAATCATATACCAACCGAAGTGCTGGCGCGTCCCCCCTGAAAAAAAAAAGGGAAGGAGTCCGTCTAACAAACTAAAAGTAAGTTATGAAACTATATGTCACGCAATCTGTGAGAGTAGTGGTCACTAGATCCACTTGAGTGGTCATTGAGAAAATCCTCTACAAGGCTATTTTACGGAGAAGGAATAAAAATTTCCATTAAAAGCCCATCCTCTAGGTGCACTGGGATTATTTCCACCTTAGGGCCAGTTCTACCTACTGGGAAATTGACGATTGTTTGATATATGGGGAAAAAACCTATCAAAAAAGGTTTTATCAAACTCGTTGATTATGGTAAAACTGAAAGTTGGACTAATCCCAAATTTTTTGTTGATAGTCGTTCGTGTCAATTGTCGTTTCTATTTAATTCGGTAAAACTGATCCTTTAGCGGCTACCGATCAAGCCTTGAAATTTAGGTACATACCTATATTACTATTTGCCAAACTCGCATAGATAATTTCTTTCCTTAAGAAATAGGCTGAGAAAATGGTGAGTTTCTAGCTACGAGAAAAAAAAATAATAAAAATAAAAGGGTTTCTTTGGGATAGCGCATATGACCGACTGGCCGATATTGTAGTTACACTGGTTTCATCTTACTACCAGGGTTTAATCGTTCAGAATATTGTGCAAGTAGTCTACGAAATGGTATTTGAATAAATGAATAGATGTGCTAGCCCAACAGACCCCACTGATCGTAATTACAAAATAATAATATATACAAACAAAGAATAGATTTTCACGATGCACGAGTTTTTGTAACGCCTACAAACAGTTTTATTGCCGTTTCTGCGACCCCTAATGTTTCTACATTGTACAAATCCAGCGGCTGAAAAAATTCTGAAGTTTTATTACCAAAAAAATTGCGTTTAGGATCAGGGTTCACACTTACAATCTAATAAAGAAACTCTTGATACTTCGCAGCTTATGATAAGCCAGTTGTTAGGTGACTTGGCTATGCTCTCGATCAGAATAGTGATACTCAACGTTTGTGGGGGCGTTTCATGCCTACGTATAGTCAAACGTATGCGTGAAATAGACAGAGAGAGCACCCACAATCACACTACACATGAGAAAGGCGCGCAAAAATTGAGCCTCGCAAAGGCACATACCAAACGGTACAAAGACCCCACGCACGCTGTTCTAAAAGATTATAGAGAGCACCGAGAGGAGAGTTTTTCATAATGATACCGGCATCTCCCTTCTGCTGGAGGCAGTCAGCCTCGCAGAAGGAAGCCTCTTGTTTGCTGGGTCTGTGGCAGAAGCTTTGAATCTCAGATCGGCTCGTATAGTTCCATGGAGGCGTATGAGTGGAGAAATAAAAGTGGTCGATAATGGTGGTATCAGGCCTTACCGAAGACAGTTCTTCTCTCTCATCTTCATCTATGGTCAACTTTTGCAAATTTTTCAAAATCCCTGAAGAACTGCCTTTTTTTCTATGAAAATCGACCTCATCTAGCCAAGACTTTCCCATCATTTAGCCTAAATTATTTTTTCCTCTCCTTTATCTCACTCCCCATCAGCATTCAAAAATTTTTCAAGTCGCTGAAGTAGGTCGGTGTCCTTAGTCCTTGTCTCCAACAAATTTTTCCAATAGATGAGGATAGAAGAGGAATTATGACGAAAAAATCTCCTAGCCCAGGCGGGAATCGAACCCGCGAGAGGTCGCCTATCTATATGATTCCTTGTGAACATCCGCTCTCAGCATCTTCCTTTAAAGTTTTCCAAGTTCTTCTCGCTTGGCCTCAACTTACCTAATACCCAGCCTATAGACAAATGTAAGTTTAACTTCTCACCAAAAAGTAAGAGGATAGAATACAAAATCCAGAGGAAGCCAACGTACACTGAAAACATCATCCCAAGGGACTCCTACCACCACCCCAGACACAAATTAGCAGCGATTCAGAATTACTGCTGTCAAGCAATTTCTATCCTGAAGAACAATGAAAGAAAAGCAGATCGCAGGAGCCATGAGCAACTTGAAAGGCTTGGTTGAGAAAGTCTTCGGGAAAATGGAACAAAGAAGGGAAATCGCGACATCGAGTAATAAAGTAATCCAGATTAGTGCCTTACATAAGAAAGTACACGAAGAAAAAGATAGAGGCGTTCAGCGGTTATGACGTGAATGTGGGCATTCATAACAATCTATTCGTGGTGAAAAGAATCACATACAACCAGACGATGTTTGAGCGGAGTGTGAACGCTCAGAAACCCTACAAGCAGCAAACGAAATGAACTACGAGTTTTTCGTTCATTTCAGAATCCATTCTCATGAAAAACAGAATGAAAGGTGGAGGAGTTTACTCAGTTAAACCCTCTCCCCGCTCTTGAAAAGTATTTTACAAAAAAAAAAAAAAAATGCTCAAGCCAGAGATTCCTTCAGTCCAAAGATTGCTTATGGGTAGTTCTTTTACCCGGCCGTGAGTGCAGGTTGATCAGATATCTTTTCATAAAAAAATAAAGTGTAATAAGCTTTTTGAGAAATTTTCTGAGACAATGCAAGTGATTTTCAAAATACTTCGGTCTGGTTACTTTCCGGCTGCCGAAGCAGGCCTAGTCCTCATTTAGCATTTTATATGCTCCCTCCATTCCGGATTTCATCTTTTGCTATTGTGTACTAATAACTCAACATCCAATCTAGGTTTCAACAAAGCACAAATACTTACCCAAAATATCTCTTTGAGGCATCCACTTTTTTATCATAACGTTGTTAGGTTTATTAGGCAACTCATCCGCTTCCCATTTCCACAAAACTCTTTGAGGCAACTTCCTAAACGCTTCAACAAACATTTTTTGCACATGAGCGGGCATACTTCGCGATTGCATCAAAGATCCCACGCTGACATAAATGACTCCATCCCTGGCGTCGTTCAAGAATCTCTCTATATCCTGAAAATAAGAAAAATCTCATCAGCGTGCTCACTTGACCTAAATGTACACAATTCACGTCTAAACAAACCATAGGTAACGGTTTCGTTTCACTTATGTGTAATCCGCCAACTTCGATAACCGCGGGGACTAAAGGTAGAGGATAAGTGAAACTGAAATGGTTGAAAGTTAGTATCATACTGGTATTTTTTGCAATGTCGCCGACCGACGGTATGCCATCGCCAAAATATTTGTGGATCATTCGATCAGTCCGTGGAACCCATTCAAAATGGTAATGATACTGCGCCGCCAGGAACACGAGTGTATTGTACAGCCTATCGTAGAAGGAGAGACGCGGGCCCATCTGATGGTGACTCAGTCTGAAAGGCACGTAAGCAGGATTGTAAGGATTGCCGACATGGTTGGAGCTCCAGGGTGTGAGCGGAACAGTACTAAGCAGAATGAATGGTTTCTTGAACTTGTGCGCGTAAGCCAATAAAGCGTCGGATACGAATAGCTCGGTCAGTATGAGATCGTAATCTTTTTTCGTAGTTTGCAGTTCCCGCATCGGTGGGCACTGTAAAATTTTTTCAAACTGACTGACCAGGAAAATCATTTTATCGAGGATTTGAAAAGTGTTCCGATGTTCCTTGATCAGGTAGTCCAACTCGAAACGTTCTTGCGGTATTTTGAAACATTTTTCGACATCAATTTGCTCGTAATTGGAGGGTGAATCGGATTTTGGAAACGGTGTGACGACGGTCAACTTGTGTCCGCGCTTTGCTAGTTCGACGAGCAGAAAGTCGAAAGCCGTGAAATGACTTTTGAGTGGAAACGGAAACAGAGCGAGTATGTTTGCTGAATGCGTGAAGGTGATTCGATCGCTAAGAAGGATCCCCAATACGAGGAGAAGTGCGAGTATTTTCATGTTGGGTTGCGCAATCTGAAACAGAAAGACAAAATGCACATTAGTACTCGCAATTTTGATTTCTCTCAGAAAGCAATTTTAGTTGAACAATATACTTCTATTTCCTCCAACTCAAATTACGATCCTATAAACTCGAACAAGAAAAATGTAACATATCCTTTGATCCCCCTCTCACAACCTCCCTATTTCTGAATTCAAACTTACCACTACTGTAAATGAAAATATGAAAAACGCTTCCCCCAAACTTGACCAAATCCATGCAGCCATGATCAAAAAACTCCGTCTCAACTCCCTCTCACTCACCTCCTCTGCTTATTTAACTCAATTCTCCCAAACATTTACCCAACATCTAGGAAAACTGTCATCATCCTCCCTATTTTAAAACCCAACTCCGATCCCCTCCTTCCTGCCTCATACCACCCTATAGCCCTCTCCAGTGTACTTAGTACATTATTTCAAAAAATCCTCAACAAGAGACTACTATGGTATTTAAAAACAAACAATATCCTCTCTCCCTGCCAGTATGGCTTCAGAAAAGTACGGAATACCATACAACCTCTTTTCGATCTTCAATCCCAAATCAACGATGCAAATTCTAACAAATTTTCCTACACTCTATTTTTTTCGACCTCCAGGAGGCCTATTCACGGGTCTGGAGACACCTCATCTCCACTAAACTCCAAGAAATTGGCCTCCAAGGTCACTTCCCAAGTATACAAAATACCTCCCTAAACGACGGAACACTCTTAGTAAGAATCCATGACCTAACCTCCCCCTCTCTCTCAGTTCACGTTGGAGTTCCTCATGGTGAATTCTTTAGTGTCTTATTATTCCTATTAGCAATCAATGATATAGGTACATACCTCAAACCCCCTCTCACCTGACGCCTCTTCGCCGACGTCTTTAATATCTCTATTTCCTCCGCTAACCTCTAAAGAGCCCACAGACTCCTTCAGGAAACCCTAAACTCAATCACCAAATGGACTTCAAAAACCGGGTTGCTGTCATACACAATCAAAATATAACGAGACGAAAAAATTAAATGGACTATCAAGCTCACATCCTAATTCAATCTTGTCGGTGATTTTTCTGCTCGCTAACTCAATTACAGTATAACTTATTGTACTATTTCTCAATTGATCTTTGTTATGATTAGCGATGCATTTTCAATTTTCCATTATGACCTCAACCTCTATTCTGCATACGTCATTACGTTGACCGGGCAAAATCCACTTTTGTCTTTCCTTTCGCTTGTTTATATTTTTCTACATTATTTGTAAACAACTAATTTTCAAGTACACCTGTATTGTAAGTTTCAGTGCTTCTAACTATCAGTGTACATCATACGTGAAATACTGAACGTACGTAAAAGATGGAAACTCAAAAATACAGACAGCTCGAAAACTATCCTAAGCGTTGAAGGGAGCCGAAAAAGAGAGGACATTACTTTAGCGTGGGCTTGCTGGTAGCAAATTCCTCTTCTCTCGACCAACCTGTACCCAGTTCCTTTTTAATGGAATACATAAAAAGAGAAATACATACCAAGAGTTCGAAAAAATTTGTTTCGTGATCTTCGAATATTTAATAAAATAAGGTTGAGGCTACCAAAATTCACAGAATTTACCTCAATGTTCAACAAACATGACGACAAATTTTTAAACGTTTCGATTAAAAATAAATTTTTCAAATAGTACAAAAAAATTGAAAACTGAACGTAACCCGTTCAAGAAAGTGAAATTTCACTGATTTCAAACTGGTGCTTACCTGAATTAAATTTCCGCGTTACGTACCGTAATCAATTATTTTATAAAAAGTATGAACGAGCACATTGAACTGCCCACTGACTGCACTGGAAACATCAAATCGTGATTACGCTAAGTACATTCTAATTAGTCAGCTGCAAAAAGCGTCGGTATCACCAATGGCTGCTATGGCAACTCCCAAAATCGTAGGGTCCGGTTAAAACATAAAAATAAAGTTTTCATTGTCGATTTCAAAATAAAGATTTATTCCCAGAAAGAATTAAGAATTTCATATATTTACCAATGAAAGCGATTGATTTTTTCCTCTCCCCCATAATACACCGGACAAGTCATTGTTATTACAATCTGGTACGTACGCCGAACGACAAACCCCTTTATAACGTCTAACCTAATCACTTATTCATCGTAGATGTAAATTAAGAGTTCACGTGTGGTTACTCTGTCTTCTCGAGCGAGACGATATAACTTGCGAGCGATAATATAATTACAGTAATGGTGCGTTTTGTCCAGCAGCTGAATATCTCTAATAAGAACGCCGACAAAAATACATCAAGGATGCGACATAATCGGTAAGGTGATCTCATCTTATCAATCTAAATGAAGTCTCATCCTTCTCGAAATGAATTTTATTAAGACTGCAGATTAATTTCGATTGGCTCAATCGTTAACTTGTACAATACATTAGAATAAATGTTTTGGCGGAGAGGGTAAGAAGGGGTTATCTCCTCGTTACCTTTGCAATCTTCATCTGCTCCCTCACTTCTAACATTTGTAAGATATCTGTAGACTACCCGCGTCACACGAGCTCCTACATCCACCCTACAGGCAACCTAACTTACATAAACCTACTTTTAATTACCTGTTCGTCCTATTTTCAACTTCTACTTGACTATGTTTCCAATCACCTGGAAAATAAACGAAGGTGAGCTCTTTTTCTTAAAACCACAATCCATAACTGCCGTTAACTACCAGTGCACGAAATACCTCTTACGTCGACCTTCACCAGCTAACGTATCACAATTCTCCTTCCCCTCAATCAGGGAACACACAAAACCTTTTTAGCTGGCTACTAATCCGACCACAAATGAGCAACGAGTCCCCGAGCACGGGTACAGAGCCGAAATGCCACTGTACTGTCCAAACAACTGGAAGAGCCTTCACACTACCACCTTATCTGAGGTTGGCCGGCCCCAGCATCGGATTTGTGTTCCAGCCCTTGGCATCTTCAGGATCGGCGTCTCACCTATCCATCGACACCTGCCTCCTGGCCGACAGAATGACCTGGACCCGTCGGCCCACATTCTGTACCTGGCCGAAGCACCAACAACAAGATCATTCTCCGGAATCAGCACCGCGAGAATCACTCTCTGGAGTCAGCACCAGAGAGTCCCGTCCTTCGGAGTCACACCGACAGGACCACGGTTCTCAGAGTCACACCGAGAACCGTCTCAAAGAACACCATCGAGAGATTTCACTCAGGTAATGTTACCATTTTGGCGAAGACACACGCTTCCATCCAGCTCCGGCTAACCAATACCCCCTCTGGGAAATCCCGGTTCAACCCTAAGACAAGACTCGTTCTCTGCTCAAACTCAATTTACAGGTGCGTACACTACGCCCGAAGGTCCACCACGTTGACCACTGTAGAAAACCCATCAGGCGTGCCCTCACGGCGTCCCGATAACATTTCCTCGTATTCTTACGTATCATACGTGTGCACTGGGTTCCCTAATTCGGCATCAGCACCGATAACAATTCATTCATGGTTTTCTCTTCTCTCATTAAGATTACAGACGACACCTATCCGACGCTTAACTACATCATAATAGTTACGATTAATAATCCAAGAAAAAGAGTCAGTGACTACTCACCGAATACAAAATTGACGAGTACAACACTCACAAATATTCAACAACCAAACAACGATACGCACTCCGCAAATACGGGCACACCGTGCGCTCACAATACTACAAGTGTGCTAGATACATTTCGATGCAGTCGAAAATCAAGAGATCACACCCACTGGACACACAATTATTGTGTTCTCGTTGTCATCCCTGCTAGCATGCTAGCTCGTCGACAGCCTTTCTTTTTAAATTTCTTCCCCTACGATATAGTGCGTTCAGATAATATCCGTGACAAGATGCTGTGTATTATACTCGATATTTGACGCCAGCAAACTACGAACCAGTTTCCTGCAGTCGCGCAGTTTATATTGTCTAAATATTGTGACTCCTTATTGTTCTCATGAAGGCAACACGAGATAGTTTTTCCTAAATAAACGTTGCCACACTGGACAGCTCTTACGGCTAATACGAGTACATGTAGACGTACGATACGAAACTGTAACTTACCCTTCGAAAATATATACACTATTTACACATTTTTCTATCTCTACCGCCCTCCTCATTACACTAATGAAAATCCACGAGTTCGAGTTGCCCCCCCCCCCACCGTGTCAATGAACTGAAAAATCTGAAATCCTCGACCCGATCCGGAAATCTATGAGTTTTTCGTAGCAATTAGCCGTAAATGGGATCTGGTAGCTTTCAACTAGGCCTCCATGCCTGAATCGGGTCGAAAGTTCGAAATTCTCATTTGGCTATACTCGATGCAAACTGGGCCTAAACTAAGCATCTGATGGATTTTAGCAGTGTTGCCAGATGATTTTTTGAAAAATCCGTATCCGCAATTTTGTCCACACCTACAAACAGATTTTTCCTAATCTATCAATAACGGTCAGGAGAAAGGTATCTCTTTCTCGAATAACTCAGGTACTTTTCCCTTGATCGACTCAATATTGCGGAGGACCGTGGTACTGGTATCAGCTCACAACGACTAGGAGAAAAGTATCTCTCGTACGAGTGGCTGAGATACTTTTCCCTTGAGCACAAGAAATCCGCATTTTAGGCAAAATCGGAATAATTTCGACAAAAATCCGTAGATCTGGCCAGGACTGGGAAAAGTTATTTTTTTTAGCGGTTCCGGTTGTAAAGGTTCTCGTGGTTTAATATTACGTCATCAGTAACCTTGACCTAGGGATGGAAACAATTTACCCAAAGTATAGTATAACGTCATCAGCAACCTTGGTGTGATAAATTTTAGCCAAGGTGCCGGTTCCAGAACCTAAATCCAAGATCCGGTGTCTTCGGGTTCCGGTTCCAGGGGCCTGAAGATACAGGAGGAGAGCCGCTTCCTGTAGGTTCCGGTTCTCAGCTCAGGATCTGGCAGCAATGGATTTTAGTAGCTTTAAACTGGGCCTCCATTTGTGTGGATCCTGGGTCATTGCCGGCAACTATGTCGGCGACCTATCGGCAACATTGTTCGCAAAATATTGGCAACATCGTCGTCAAGGTTGCAGACAACATGTGGGCAACATTGTCGGTGACATATCGGCAAAATTTAAGAACAAGGAAAGTGAGTCAATGAGAATAAAGTTTTAACTGGGAACCTTTCCTGAGCTCTTCTTTGAAGATTTTGCAGGGCGCCGTCCGCCATGTGCTGTCCGGTGGACAAATTTTGACCTCGAGGCCAACTTGATCCATAAAACAACTCCCCTTTGTTCCTCGTTTATTCATAGAACCAGATTCTCTGCGTTCCTTGTTTAACTTCGTTGAGGAAGCCGTTGAAGATCTCTTCCACTATTTGCGGTGTACTTGAGCCCATCAGGATTTCCATGGTGTCTGTTGTTTCGCAATAAGGTGAAAAATTATTCTTCTGGTATGGCACCGAACGAGTTTGTCACGTCCGAGGTTACTATTCTATAGTCACTCTCAACTTTCACCTTGTCCAAAGCTTGCTTTTGTTTTTGCTTCTTTGTTTTTGGGCAAACTGGTAGTTTTATTACAAGAATCTAGCCGTGATTTTTGCCATCTTGTAATACGGTGATTGGATGCTATTGACCTGTGGTCTCATTTGACTTTGCTTTGTCAAGTTCACAAGCTTCTTGACTTGTGGTGCTACACAGGTTTCAGCCTACTCTGGTATTTCTGAGTTAGGTTCTCAGCTCTTGGTGTCCATTCTCTTCAATGGACAACTTCACTTTTTGTGCGTAGTCGTCCTTCTCTGTTGGCGCTTTTGTCAAAATCAAGCTATTCTGTCGGTTCTTATTCTGCGAACTAGTGACTTTCTTCTGCCATACTGGCGTTCTGTCATCGGTTCAGCACAAATTCTCATTGATGTCGAACAGTAATTGCCCAATTCTAGTTCGGACTTCTGGTCTCAGGTCGTATTCTATGGTTAGATTACAATCTCGTGGCTAAGGACTGATTAAATTCATTAATTTTCAATAGGCCAATGCTCATTTTGTGGAACTCAGAAGAATAACTTGGAATTTTCGATATCGATTTAGAAAGAGCTTCAGGAACCCCGATGAATTTGACCTCGGTTTTCGGTCGAAACCCAATATTATCAAACAATACCAAGAATTGACTTCTTTTGAAATGTACGTCGGAATTGCTTCGATATCTTGTTGAAATCGACCTCACGTTGACGTCGATATTCGGTCAACAGATGTCGGCTCCATTCCGACTCACTTGCCACGTCGACTTCGGGTCGATTTTGAGTCGACTACTCCATAAAATTGACAGCTCTGTTACGTCGATCAACTTTTCTGGGAATGCGTGCTGGTCGACTTGAATCGACGTCACTTTGGAGTCGATATAGTCTCCTTGCAGCTTTTTGGCTGTTTGATGACGAGTGCCTAGTCATATCACAAAATGAGGACAATTGGGACTCTCAATTATGCTTGACCAGTGCGGCAATGGTTAGCAATGGTATCGAGGATGAATTTTAGTCGCCATTAAAATCGCTATTACCAGAAGTCGACTAATTCTTTTCATCTAGATTCAAAAACTTCATCAAAATGCGCTCAAAATCGACGCAAATGTGGACGTCTAATATACAAGTCTTTTACCGATGGAGAACGTTGAGTCGACATTAATCTAAAATATCCAGAGTCGTCACAGTTTGGACGTCAACGATGAGTCGGGTTGATATGAGAAGGAATTAAATCAAATCAGAATCGACAATATTGGCCGGAATAGCGAGTCAAAATGGTTAATCAAAATCCTAGGGTACCTCCGTTGTCCATGTTGGGCATCAAATATTGTTATCCAATACCTTATCGCACATCTCTTTTAATCCGATATAAATTGTTCATACTCGATGCTGCGCTGCACGACGCTGGTAGATTTACAAAAACAGCGGATATCATAGATAATAATCATAAAAGCGTATATTGGAAAACATTGCTCAAAAAAAAATTTTTGGGTATATTGTATATTTCAAATTGCACACGAGAATGTCTTCATTCCGAAGTTCATTATTCGGTATAGTACTGCTCATCATCATAAAATTAATGCCAAATTACGCAGAAGAATCTGCATTTCGAAGAATGCGAGATCCACCAATGTAAACTATCCACTTCTATCCTAAAATGTTGAGTTTTAGCTATCGAGTAATCTATAATTTTATTTTCTTGGAAAATCAATAGTCCGGATCCGAAAAATTCATCAGATGTGCAAGAACTCACCGAAGCGTTATACTTGGATCGTCACATTTTATATGAAGCAGGTAAATGAACTATTCTCTCCGCTTCTTTATTCAGTGTGTGAGATTCCAAAAAAGTGAATGACTTTATAGAGAACTGACATGAAAGTTTGTGACAATACCGGAATGGAGGGTCGATGAAGGAGTAATATCTTCTTATGTCACAGTTTTCGAGATTCATGCCTATCGTTATTAATTTCTTGCAGCATTCCCACGCAATAAGAAGAAAGTGGATGTTTGTAAACTGCCCGCAGATAAAGCCATGGAATTATGTTTTAAGACAGAACGTCTACACAAGTACAAAGGGACATACTTTGTGGTATCAGATGCGAAAATTGGTGAATGCGAACAGCAGAAAATCAAAATACATCACACGGTTGAGAGACCTACTTATCAAGACGCCCAAGTTCTTAGATGTCCCTACCAACCAAATCCTTTTTTCTTGCTCACTGGAAACGACCGTGTGCCAGTTTTTATTTTGACGTGGTCCGGAAAGGAGAAGACTGACCTGCATCTCGATTATTATTTGAACGCCTCACCTTGACTGGAAAAAATATACCTACCTAATTGTGTGTCTTATAATCAGTGGCGGCCGGCCCGACTCGGTCCGGCTAGCAAAAACGAGAAAAGAAAATTGGAGGCCATTGCAGGTTTGCAATGGCAGCGGAGAACCCGCAACATTCCGCGCTCGCGATCGCGTTGGCGCGAAAATGCCCCCTCAGAAAATGAGTTGGCTGGGCTCTTCTCACAATACTGCATGCTAGACCTGATATAATGAAGGCTGGAAATGAAAATTTTCTCAAGTCCCTAAAGTAGGTCAAGGTCAAGGTAATTGATGACGTCATAAAGCATCCCGGCTGGAAGTTGAAATTTTTCCGAGTCCCCAAAGTAGGTCAAGGTCATTGATGACATCATAAAGTGTCACGCGTCACGTCACGCAGTTCACAGGAACTCTCGGACGCGAACGTTTTCGGAGGATGTAATCCCCCCGACGAAATAGATAGCGGGTTCCCCGCTAAAAAATGAAAACCGAAACGCGTCATGACACTGGAGTGTCTCAATCACGAGCGAAGCAACCAAGCGAAAAATTTTTCCACCCTATTCACAACATTTTAGAGCCCCACCTCAAGTTTTGTGGCCCGGCCATGGAGAAATTCCTGCAGGTGCCACTGCTTATAATATGTTTGAAATTACCGCCAGCTTGAGATCCCTTGCATTTACTTACAGCGAGTAATCCTGCGCAGTAATGTGGGATGAGATGTAGGAGGAAGGGACGCCGCATAAGGTCAATTGACTGGCCCAAGGCATTTCGAATTGCCGGAAGCGGGAAAGGAGATGATGATGAGAAAGCGATTATTGACACCATCTCTCTTCCTCAAATCGAATCTCTAGAGTTATAACTCGTTTCTCAGGCTATTCATAAGCCTCACAGTCATGAATACATTTGTCAATTGGGCAAATAAGAATTGTGGTCAAAGAGGGGTAAACGGTCATATACCTACGACACTCATACGTGGCCTTGAGAGATTGGTTGACCACGAGGGAGAGTCCAAAGCAGAAGATCACAAAAAGGATTATAATTTTTGAGTATGGAGGCTACTTATTTAAGGACGCTCACAAAAATTTCCCGGAAAAGGAGGCAACTTCTAAGAAGTCGTTGCCCGTTTGAAAGTTCTAATTGACATGATATTATGACTTCATAAAGGGTTGGGAGAAGATTTAGTCTCTTACTCTTGCTTCCAGGGCTTTTCAGAGGCTATAGGAGTTGGTCCTAATGGAAAAAACACTCGATGGGGCTGTTAAAAGCAATTTTATGATTGATTATTTTTGTACGCACTTTAGCTTGTATGCTCTTTTACCTCTCGCCGTTTTCCAAGGTTCCACCCTCCCCCCTAATCCAAAAGGCTTGTTTATCTTGAGAAATATCAACTTTTTGGAAAAAATTTTCGAACAAAAGATGTTCCATTAATGCCCTTTTACAACTTGACATCTTGTAAAAATTTCATTTGGAGCAACCCTAGGGCCTCAAATTTAAAAAACACGAATCACTTTTCCCTCCTAAAATTGAAGTGCCTTGAAAAAGTACATACTTGACCGAAGAAGTTACAAGTTCTATCCCAAAGGAGATCAATGCCAGTTGATCTCCATTTGGAATAGGAGAGGGGTTTGGAGCTTTTGAAATGTGAGGTGACGTAGTCTTGATACTCATTCAGAAGAGAATTCAATTTTAAACATTTCATGTTATTGTATAGGCCTACTTTAGTGCATGTTAAGAATTTCTCATTAAAGATGAAAAAAAAAAAAAAAAAAAACGTGATTCTTTGCAAATTTGAGGCGCAAGGGTTGCTCTAAATGAAATTTTTATCAGTGGTAAAGTTGTAAAAGAAACGAAAATTTTTTTTCAAAAAGTTGATATTTCTCAAGATAAACGAGCCTTTTAGATTTGCAGGTTGGAACCTCGGTGAAAATAGGCATAAAGGCTGAATCTGTTTGCCTGAGTGTCTAGAAGAATAATCAATCATGAAATTACTCCTAACAGCCCCATCGAGCGGACGGGTTTCTCTGTGCCATTGGGACCCTACTACAGGAACGTAGACAAATTTTCAAAATGTCTACTGACCGAAATAGAGCAGAGAGACTTCAATGAATCTCCCTTCAATTTTCAGCTTCCAGAAGACAAGTAAATTCTCATTCCAATGAATTTTTCCT
This sequence comes from Aspidiotus destructor, assembly GCA_035079395.1. Classification (NCBI taxonomy): domain Eukaryota; kingdom Metazoa; phylum Arthropoda; class Insecta; order Hemiptera; family Diaspididae; genus Aspidiotus; species Aspidiotus destructor. The sequence continues at coordinate 21,061,782 of JAVHKZ010000015.1, read as the reverse complement.
TCACAAACGTCAAATTTTCGCTCTCTCAAATTACACCGCTCATAAATCCAACTTATATCTTATCTCATAATTGATAGCACTGAATCAATATCACTATCTACAACACGCTCGATGATTACTACAATCCAAAGAAACGTCGGTACGTCGTTCAGCAATAATACACCATTCTGAGAAATAATAATGCTAAACTTCATAAAACTTCTGAGCTTTTTAGGATTGATTCTGTTGTGGATCAATTTGGAAGTAAGCACATTTACCCAGGAAGAAATAGAAGCGATGAAAAAAAATGAAAGTTTAGAATTGTAAGCATTGTTAACTTCATCTGATCAAAATTTCTATAATACTACGGACACCTATTTTAAATTTCAACACGTGATTCAATTTTGTAGAGTTGCGGTGCCGAACTCAACGGATACTCAAATACTCGCTGAAGCTTTATACCTGAATTTACCCGACAAAGTTCCACGGGTAAATGGTGAGAACTCTAGATACTCTTATTTTTTTCATTCTGTTCCACCTTAAGTGATGAAGTGTATTTTTGGAGCAGATTTTCCGAGCAAAACTCAAACCGCGGTAGATGTTTGCGAGCTACCGATAAAAGGTGCGATGGAATACTGTTTGAAGTTGGATAAAATGTACGAACGGGTTGATGGTTATTCTCTGATACCCGATGGAGAGATTGAAGAGTGCAAACCGTATCAAGTGGCCTTTTTCCATTGCAGCGGATTCCCCTCTCGTGATACGGTGCGGGCACGTAAATGTCCATTTCAACCGAATGAGTTATTCGTAACGACCGGGAATGTACGAGTGCCCGCCTTTGCATTAACGTGGGTGAACGCTGACAAGAAATATCTCCACGTTGACCATTACATTGATCTACATGATAAGGATTAAAATTTTGAAGAGAATAAAAGATGATCGTAACTACCCGTGAGATTCTTCTTCTCAACGAGACTGATCTGAAATCCATCGAGGTAAGACAGGGAATATCTTTCACCCTTCGGCCGAGGGAATTGGGTATGATTGATCGCCATCACTCACAAGTTTTTCTCCTCGATAATTCGTTTGTTTGCTCTTACCTCTAGACTCTCCAAGGCATCACAGCTCAAAACTTCAAAAAACTTTAGTTTAGGGTAGGCCTAATTAATTTAATCAATCGCCTAATGAGAAGAGGATTGCGAAAGTATCAGAAACATAATTCGAGAAACCATAATAATAAAATCACACGAAAAGGGGTTCGCTTTTAGTCGGTCTTCTCTATTTACCGATGTTTCAAAATCAATGACCCAACGGGTACCTAATATTTGTATTTATGTACCTAAACTATTCTATTCTTAAGTTGATTACATCACTTACGCTTGAATAAGGAAGAACAATTGAAAATCTGAAATACGTAATTTCTTTACGGTCACTTCCTAAAAATTTTCACCATTTTCCATCGAAATAACGAAAATGTTCTCAAATACCTCGGGAGGAACAAACACGACTTCACACAAACGAATTCACGAAATACACGCGCAATACTGGTGCATACATGATTAGAGTGCACGTGTGTCGCAAGATAGGTAAGCTATTCGGATACCTGCAAGATGAGGGAAAATTGATAAAGCCACGTGCTGTGATCACTTCTCTGAAAATACGATAATTATTCTTAAGAAACTTGAATTTCTTTGCTCTTCTTATCATATCTGCATTGATTTTTTTCTCTATCTGTTTTTCTTCTAAACGTCCGCACATGCAAAGTTTTCTTGTACTTTCAGTCAAGCTTTGCATTACATTAAAAACATTATTCGAAAATTATAACTTTTCCCTGAGGGAAGCATCGTTCCAGTGAGATAAACTAAAAATACGAACACAAGAGGTGAAAAAATAAGATATTACACAATTCCAGCTTTATGTCGACTTCCTTACGAGGCTAACATTTCAATCAACTTCCGATACTTGCAACGATCTGAAAATATTTTGATGTTGCTTTCCAGCTTACAGACTCCTCCATCAGGCTGGCAACGATTGAGTTTCTGCCTCACAACTTCCCCTCGAGTCTGATATAAAATGATTTTTACCATTCGTTTTTCCCATCATCAGAATGGAAAAAATTGAGCTCTAGCCTAAAGATCTTCTAAGGAGCCAGGAATGAACAGAAATATAAAATTGCTCTTCTGATTTCCTCTCCAAGGCTGAAATAAATTCTGTTCCAGCCCAACGCTTACTGGTATCGAGTGAGTTATTTTACGTCCTTCTCAGAGAGGCTGGGATAAATCGAATCTCAACCTTATAACTTTCATAGAGAAAAAAATTTAGTTTTACCATTTGAAGGCCTAAATCTATTGATTTTTAGACCTACGCTTCTCCTTAAGGCTAGGAGAAATAGAGTTTCAGCCTTCCAACCTTCCCATAAAGCTTGAGAAAATCAAATTTCAGTCAACTGACTTCGTTATGACTGTAATGAATTCCCTTTCCACCCTAATACAACCTCCGGATTGGGCTGAAAAAAATTATTAAATTTTGGTCAGAAGACTTTCTCTTCCCGCCGGGGAAAATTTACGACTTACCCATAAGGTTGGAGTAAATTCAATTCTAGAAAATGGACTTTCTTTGGTCGTCGTCTTCTTTCTCCGCGGTAAGCCTAGTGGCCTGTCGGCGTGTTTGGGTCGAAACCTTCGGATGATCCGCTGCTATCTATTAGCTTCTTCCTTGGTCTTCCTCTTAGACGTCTGTTCGTTGGTGTGTAGTTTACCACCATTTTTGGGGACCGGTTGTCCTCCATTCGTTCGACATGTTCCCTCCACTTCCTTCTGTATTGCTTCACTCTTTTTATAATTGGCGTGACTTTCAGCTCTTTCAATATGTCCTCGGATCTAATTCGGTGTCTCAAAGATACTCCTGCTGTGCGTCGCATGAATTTCATTTCCGCCGCGGTTATTCTTCTTTTATCCGCTTTTTTCGAAGCTCATACTACGCTTCCATAGGTAAGAATTAGACCGCCATTGTATTGTACACTTTTAGCCGTGTTTCTCGTCTTACTTTACTTGTTCTTAGAAATCTGCTTAAAGACTTGTGGTGTATACGTCGCTTTCGCCATGTTGTTCAATTCCCTTGTTTTTTTTTTCTGGTAGGTGTGTGTGTGTGTGTTGAGGTACGCACCGGACAATAATGTGTGTATTTTGTTCTTTTTCTATTTTTCCTCCCCTTCTCTTTCTTATCTTCCTCAACTGTGAAAATTCCTGAAATTTCCTGACGGAAGAATATGGCTTGCTGTATTTGACCATCCTTTGTTCTCCCAATATTCACGATTAGATTACATTGTATTCTAGGTGGTGAATATTTCCTTGTCTGTCTGTTTCCTTATCATCCTGTAGTGGAGGGGCAACTTACATGCATTTTTAGGCTGCTAATTCGGTACTCGAGCTTACGAGTTCGCGCCACGAATTTCAGTGTGCGTCCAGGTGCGTTGTACGACGTACGGGTGTAGAGATGATCTACCCCCCCACACGTGTTGAAGTTGATCTCAGTTACCTACAATTTTTCTTTTGTACATACGGAATGGTCGTAAGTATCGCGTCTGGGCCATTTTCGAGTCAATTTCGACCACCTTAAAATTTGTTGTGCGTGTGGTGCTTACCTCTCCTGTTTCGCGATCAGAAATGTAACATTTAATCCGACACGTGATCACAACAAGACTCTGCTACTTTCGACAGCCTATCCATCTGTTCGACTGAAGTTCGAGGATAAAAGTTCAAACTATTTTTTCTGCTTCCGGGAGGGATCCTATTGTTCGAGGAGTGGAAACCAAACGGGCTCTGAGCTATGGTTTTGTTGAAGATACCCACGGTCAACCCACCCGCCAGAAGGCATTACACAGAGGAAAGAATCTGAACGGCGATGCGGCGGAAGATACACTACAAAAAGCTCTACGATTAGAAAGTATATGGGTCATCTGGTAATGTACAGTATAATTTATTGTCTTATGACATTAATATTATTAAATTCCGATACGACTGTGAATAAGATCATTCATTTCAGATGATTTTTCTTAGGAAACACCCCCATATAACGTAATGAGTAGTGGCATGGTGCACATGGCTTTTTAGTTTCAAATCTTTCTTCTATCTCCCTATGCTTATGTGTATTTTGGCTGATTTCTAGTGTCGTGATTCTGTCCTCTAGGATGGGGAGGGTGTGTCTTACTTGTTGGAGATTTCCGTACCTTGTACCACAAGTATCGATTGGTCTATAATTACATCGTAGTAACCAATCTAGGGTCTAAATCTTGTCTACAATAGTTAGTTTTGTTTCGGCTATAAATCTTCTTTTTAGTTGGTCGTTGTTCTTGTCTTTTTGTTTATTAGTTTGACCACCCATCTTTTTGATAGTCGAAACTGTTTCCCATAGGTGACCGTAGGTGAGTAGACAAGAAATGTTTCTACCTCCCCTTCGAAGAGTCATGGTGTCCATTCAGTCATTTAAGTTCCATCGTAAGTCCACAATAGTCTATAATCTGGTGACAGTATGCACCATACCGAGAGAACCCGTTTCCACGCCCATCTATTGAGATACTCCTTGTTCCACCCTAGAGCTAGCTATGTTCAGAGGACACACCTGAGTTGATCATTGATTCGTTGAGCTGAGTCTCGTTCTTGATAGGATAGAAGCGTTCGATCCTCGGTAAAAGCAGCGTTTTTATTGGTTGTAATTCTGAATTCTCCTCCCCCAAGTGGAGTGGAGTTCTCCTCAGGTATGTCGGTATGATGGGAGTCTTCTTTCGAGAAGAAAAGAAACGTACCTCCGTCTATGATGGCGTATAGTACTTGGTAGTATACATCACAGACTTTATAATAGGTTGAAGAGGTATACAGTATCGTTGGATAAATAAGTATGGTACAAAGCTGGAATATACAAGATATATTTTAGGTATCTTTGGGATGTATACTAGAATTGAACTTGGCACAAATATTTAAGCTGGAAAACTCAAGGTATGAATATTTGAAGTATCTCTGCCTTGAGAAAGCTAGAATACTCAAGAGTTACGGATACACACAAGACATATTAACATATTAATTAAAGTAGAACAAATGATATACGGTCACGTAAACAAAACATTTCAAAGTTTGTTAAACTCGACCGGTTTCGGGTTGGCTTGGCAACACATCATTAGGAAGTGAGAGAACAAAGACCAAACTAGACACAAGTGAACGACATGGAAAGAGGTCTGGAAAGAATGACGTAATCAACGGCAGGATCATTGTAAAACTTGAAGATGAATGGATTCGCTCAAAAAAACAAGTGTCATTTGGGAAACTTTCGTTGGACGCACAAGAAGCTGCAACGATTCCCACATCCATCAAAAGATGCGGACTTTGGTAGCTGTATGGATTTATTCGAACTTGATGCAGCTAGAATCGTGTCTGCTTTTCAGGCGCGGATTTACGAGAGGGAGGGGGGACATGAGGGATATCTCCCATATTTTCCGAACAAAGCGAGAAAGAAAAATTTACAGGCCATTGCAGGTTTGCAATGGCAGCGGGAACCCGTAATCTCCCTGATTTACCTAAGGTTCTCTGCGTTCCTCGTTTAAGTCCATTAAGAAAGTCGACGTTTTTCAAAGTCCCTCCCCCCCTCTTCCCTATGAAATCTAGATCCAAACAATGTCAAAACCTAGCTCAGTGCTGCCAGATCAACGGTTTTCTGGTCTTCGAAAAAAATACGGACTTTTCTACGGATTTCGCGTGAAGTACGGATTTCTTGTGCTCAAGGGAAAAGTACCTTAGTCGCTCGCATGAGAGATACTTTTCTCTTGATCGTTGATAGGCTGATATCGTGGTCTCCTGCAACTTCGAGTTGATCAAGGGAAAAGCACCTAAGTCACGGGTGTCAGGAATACGTTTCTCCTGATTCTTATTCTTGGATCAAGGAAACTTTCTAGAAATCCGTTTTCAGGTCTCAGAAAAAATGACGGATACGGATTTTTAAAAATATCATCTGGCAGCAGGGCTAGCTCCAGACTTCCTTCTTTTTCTCTTCTCATATAATTTATAGCTTGAGCGTGAAATTTTTGTAAATCCTTCTCGTATCATAAATAGCTTCGAGCCTGAAATAAATTTGTCTAAGTCATCCTTCTCTCATATATAGCCTAGTTTTCGAGTCTTGAAAATGATGACGTAATGAGTTTAACGCGCTCACGATCACGTTGGCGCGAAAATGCCCCCTCAGCAAATGAGTTGGCGGGGCTCTTCTCAGTATCCTGTATACTAGATCTGATATAATGAAGGCTGGAAATTGAAATTTTTCCAAGTCCCTGGAGTAGGTCAAGGTCATTGATGACGTCATAAAGCGTCACACGTCACGCCACGTCAAGTCACGCAGTGCACAGAATTTCCCGGAAACAAACGCGGACGCAAACGTTTTCTGAGGATGTAATCCCTCTGACAAAAGTAGGTCAAGGTCATTGATGACGTCCGCAGTGCACAGAATTTCCCGGACACAAACGTTTTCTGAGGATGTAATCCTTCTGACAAAAGTAGGTCAAGGTCATTGATGACGTCATAAAGCGTCACACGTCACGTCACGTCACTTCACGCAGTTCACAGAAACTCTCGGACGCGGACGTTCTCTGAGGATGTAATCCCCCTAAAAAAATGGATGGATCCTGGAACTAATGTCAGACAATGTAATAACCCCCCCCCCCAAAAAAAAAAAAAAAAAAAATGTTTGGCTGAATCTGCGTCTGGTTCTGATACAATGTTTAGCAATAGCAGATTTTTCAGGCAGTTGTCGGTGAAAAGCATAATGATGGTCCTCTGAACACTCTTGAAGGGGCGATTAGTCTACTCTTTATGAAACGCAGAGCAGCCAGGAGCCAAGCAGCTGGGGCAATAGACTTCCAAACATTTTTCACAAGAATATTTATCCTCATAAGAGGATAAAAGACCCAAAATGAAAATCAATTGACAGGCGCACCGGTAGTGGCGTTCTGGAGATTCTTGAGAATTCTCAGCCCAAATTGAGAAGCCATATCCATTGTTTGCAACAAGGAGGATCAACTCCTGAAGAAAATACGTTAGAATGTATACCTAGCTTGTTAAAGACTGCAATCTTCTGAGTCTCAGTCTGACTTCTCCCCAAGGCTGGAAAAATTGCATTTTAGCTCATAGAAGCTGACAAGTTCGTCAAGTTCCAGCATCACGACTCTCGTATAAGGTTCTAATGAATGAACTTCTGGCCTAAGGATACAGAGGCGAGAAAAGAAAACCAAGTAATTGCAAATAATTTTATTGAATTACAATGAAAAAATTCAATGAGAAAATTCCTCATTACCGTGAAAAATACAATATTAAAAACTAAAATTAGTTTCGAACATTGTCTTATTTTTCTGAACGAGGAAGGATGCGCGAATTCTACAAATAAGCCATAAAAAAAAATACTTACTTAGAATAAAAACTAGGTAGCGTCTTCACGTAAAATTAATAATTTTCGTTCTCTCTTCAAAACAAATTCACGAGCCAGTACAAAAATCAAGTGTCCCTGTGTCGACTCGGCTAAAGTTTAAAGGGAAAGTTACAACATTTAGTCACTTTACAATTCAAAATTTGTAGGCCTACGGGCATATAAAATAAACTGGTACCAATCACTACGATACCTAAGCTGTTATAAGGCAATTTATAATAGTAATAATTTAATTGGAAGATTGCCCGCTATAAAATGATTCAAGTTTCTATATTATTCATAATACTGTGTATAACAATCTGGAAGATATCTTATCAATGAACACGATAAGTCGAAGGCCTACCTACTTCCCGATCTTCGAGGCAATCTATCACGAATGCTCGGAGGACGGAATTTGGCGAGAATAATCGCTAATTATTATTGATTGAATAAAAAGTCCGTTTTCGTTTCTTTAATCAGAATCTTCGTCGTCATTTTCACTGTTGGAAAGCACGAAAATGAATCGTTTATTTTCGTCGTATTGTTTTTTCATTTTGCAGTCCGACTCTTCAGTATCGACAGCGCGAACGCCAATGAGCGGTTGGAGAGCTGATTTTAGGCTGATAAATAATTTAGGATTCAGAATTTCCTGTTGCACTAAAAGCTGTTTCGCTCTATACCGTTCCTGCAAAGGAGACATAAAAATATTCTACAATTCTCGTTCGTATGAGGGATAGTCAGTACGCAATGTATTTACTTTGGGAGATTCGATGCAAGTCGGACAGTGATCGGTAATCGTGGGCAGTTTACGATTCTCCACAAACTGACGTAAGTGTTTTTCACGAACGTAAACAAAAGGACGAATAACTCGAAGACTAGTTTCTCTGAAACAGTTGAAATATAGAATTATATGATGAGTTTTACAATTTGGGAGATTGTAGAAGCTCATTAAAAACTGAAACTCATTCTTCATCATTTCGAGAATAACAAGTAAAAAACTCTAGTCGAGGTCAGGATTTGAAAGAATGGTTCTAGAGTGACAGGCTCATTTATTATTTTTTCTTTAGCCCAAATACTTAGCGATGATGCTTACTTGACACAGTTATGCGCTTTCATCGAGCGCAATTTACCCTCGTGGAATAAAGACACGAGAAAATTCTCGGCGACGTCGTCGAAATGTTGACCAAAAGCAATCACGTTGTAATTGTATTTTTGCGCCATTTTGTACAGATAATTACGTTTCAAGTGTATGTAAGAAGACCGTTTGTAGAATGAGGAAGAACAGCTGACGCCTTCTGTTTCGTATAATTCTGCGTAAACAAAAATTAAGCAAAGTTAATAATTACAATAACTGAGAGTGAGATTAGAGACTGAGACTCGAGATTGGAACTCGAGCTTGCGGCTTGAGACTGGCATTCAAGCAGTTGAGCTTGAGACTTGAAACTGACACTCGAGCTAGCCTGGCACTCGAGCCTGAAACTCCAGTTTGAGACTCGAATTTGAGAAGCGAGACCGAGACTCGAGCTTGAGACATGAGACTGCACCTGAAACTTGAGGCTAGGACTGAGGCTTGAGCCTGAGGCTCGCGCTTGAGACTCGACCATGAAACATGAGACTGAGACTAAGACTCGAGTTTGAGACTCCCGAATGGCACTTGAGCTTGAGACTCTTGACTGACACTTAAGATGGAGACTATCAAGACTCAAGCTTGAGACTCAAGACGGAGATTCCAGATTGGCACTCCAACTTGTAACTTGAGCTTGAGACTCTTGACTGACACTCGGAATTGAGACTCGCGACGAAGACTCGAGATTGTGACTCTAGTGAGACTCGAGCTCTAGTCGACTCCAAACTAGCTTTTGTGCCTGAGACTCGAACTTGAGACTCAAGATGTAAACTCAAGATTGAGACTCGAGTGACACTCGAGACCGAGACTAGAGATTGAGACTTGAGCTTAAGTCGACGCCAGACTAGCTTTCGAGCTCGAGACTCGATCCTGAGATTCAAGATGGAGACTCAAGATTTAGACTCAAGTTTGTGACTTGTGACTGATACTTGAGATTGAGACTCGAGCATTAAGCTCGAGACTGGCACTCAAGCCTGGGGCTCGAACTTGGGACACAAGACTGACACTCGAGCCTGAAACTCAAGCTTGACGACTGGAGATCAAGACTCGAAACCGAGACTAGAGGTTGAGACTCGAGACTAATACTCGAGCTTGAGACTCTTGACTGACACTTGGAATTGAGACTCGCGACGGAGACTCAAGATTGAGATTCGAGCTTGAGACTTGAGGCTGACACTCGAAACTCAGACTTCAGCCTGAAACTCAAGCTTGAGACTTGAGCTTGAATCGACTCCAGAGTAGCTTTTGTGCCTAAGACTCGAGCTTGAGACTCAAGATTGAGACCCGAGTAACACTCGAGCTTGAGACTTGAGGCTGACACTCGAGACCGAGACTAGAGATTGAGACTTGAGCTTGAGTCGACGCCAGACTAGCTTTTGAGCCTGAGACTAGATCCTGAGACTCGAGGTTGAAATTCAAGATGGAGACTCAAGATTAAGACTCGAGCCTGAGACTCAAGACGGAAACTCAAGATTGAGACTCGAGTCACACTCGAGCTTGAGACTTGAGGCTGACACTCCAGACTGAGACTTGAGACCGAGACTAGAGCTTGAGTCGACTCCAGACTGGCTTTTGAGCCTGAGACTAGAGCTTGAGATTCAAGATGGAGACTCAAGATTGAGACTTGAGGCTAACACTCGAGACTGAGACCTGAGACCGAGACTCGAGCTTGAGACTCAAGATGGAGACTCAAGACGGAAACTTAAGATTGAGACCCGAGTAACACTCGAGCTTGAGACTTGAGGCTGACACTCGAGACCGAGACTAGAGATTGAGACTTGAGCTTGAGTCGACGCCAGACTAGCTTTTGAGCCTGAGACTCGATCCTGAGACTCGAGGTTGAAATTCAAGATGGAGATTCAAGATTGAGACTCGAGCCTGAGACTCAAGACGGAAACTCAAGATTGAGACTCGAGTCACACTCGAGCTTGAGACTTGAGGCTGACACTCGAGACTGAGACTTGAGACCAAGACTAGAGCTTGAGTCGACTCCAGACTGGCTTTTGAGCCTGAGACTAGAGCTTGAGATTCAAGATGGAGACTCAAGATTGAGACTTGAGGCTGACACTCGAGACTGAGACCTGAGACCGAGACTCGAGCTTGAGACTCAAGATGAAGACTCGAGACGGAAATTTAAGATTGAGACTCGAGTTTGAGTCGACTCGAGCCTGAGATTCGATCCTGCGATTCGAGCTTGAGATTCAAGGTGGAGACTCAAGATTGAGACTCGAGCTTGAGACTCAAGACGGAAACTCAGGATTGAGACTTGAGACCGAGACTAGACATTGAGACTCAAGCTTGAGACTCGAGATTGAGACTTGTGTCTGAGACTGGGACCACTGATGATACTTTGGCTTCCTGCAATATTAGAGTGGTTTTTATTTCCTGTATCCGTATAACATTCGTCTAATAGACACAAGCAAGAAGAGGGACCTAACCTAAGAAGGCATTTTGCTCATCAAACAGGTTTCAAATTAAAGTCAGCCTTATCTAGTCTTCCAAACCTAATAACCGAGCCAGTAGTGTAGCCAGAAAATTTATGAGAGGGGCGAACAGAAGTCCAGACGATTTCTCAGCGAGGAGCCTCAGGTCACTACTCAAGCTGAGAATTCCAATGTCCAGATTTTATCTTTGGACAAGTTTCTGTGAATTATTTTCATCTTCTTACTTTGTTTTTCGTAAAGATGAGTCACTCCAAGCGCTGAAACATACGGTATCAGTGGACGAGGATCGTAATTCAGGTTCTCCGGATCAATAGTAAGCGCTCCGAAAGTAAAATTAACACCGTATGATTGCGAGTAGTACTGATATTGATGTAGCGTGTGCAACAAAGAGAGCGAATCTTTGCCTCCGGACAGGCAAATCAAAATGCGGTCGCCTTCTCTGATCATATCGAACTCTCGAATAGCCTGTGGAAAATTAGGTCGAGCTTATATTAGGAGACATTTCGAGCTAATTTCTTCGTATAGGTGTGAGGCCTGAGGAAGTTTTCATTCTGAGTGTCTTTTGATTACTAGCCTTCTAAGGTTTGTTCATGACCCGTATCTTATGATCCACAAATAAGTATACTACTACTAGAGCAGAGTTCAACACCCATTCAAGAAAAAAATATTGCACGAAAACCGATAAAGACGAAAGGCGTAAAATTTACGGTCAATTAGGAATCAGAATGGGGTCACTAATCAGAGGAGCGTGCTCCATAACTAGCTCGTCCATATTTTGGCTCGTTTACTTCTAATTAACTTCTACACATTACCTCCACGGTTGGTTTCCAAATATTTTTTGGCGGACAATGCCATTTCGGTTGTAAATTGCCATTTTCGAAACTACGTTTACGTCGATCTGTCGCGAGATTACTTCGTTTTGGCTGCCAATCGAAAGTCTCGTCAAAAATATCCGACGTCGATTTCGTTTCTCGTTTTCTACACCCTTCGCCCAGTCCGCTGTCGCTCGAACTGTCGCTTTTGCTGAGCGACTTCGTCTCTTCGCGATTTTTATTCGTCATCTCCTTCATGTCGGAAATCACTTCTGCAACGAGCGAAACGTCTTTATTAATGTGGGTAGGAGGCGTTATATTAAGAGACAATTGCAGGAGGTTCCTAAGGGAACGGGAGTGGACTCAGTTTATAGATTTGAATTCAAAGGTGACCATAGTTATTTTAAGCATCCGAAGAGGTGGACTTTACTCCCAATTTTGATACAGAGCCTGTTTTTTCGAGGAGGGGGTTGGAAAAAAGCGCCTGGTTCATCCTTGCGGAGGGAGCTCAACTTTGGAGTACTGTTTTCCACACTCTGCGATGTCATCACTAGAGGCTGTCCAGGAGAAAACTCAAGAGATAGAGACTCTTTGTTTACTACATCGTGATATTTACCTTCTACTGTCTTCGTACTCGGTGACTGACTACTTTCGCTGTCCCAGTCTTCATTGGCGGACGAAAAATTTGGCTCGCAGACGACGTTAGAGCTCTTCTCGGCAAATGATGGCGATATTATCTCGTCTACGGCGTTCACCATTTCTCGAAATTCGGATTTCATTTCGGTCACCATTTCGGACGTCAACTCGGCCAGATAGACCGCAACTTGTTCTCCGACGTTATCGGCGTCGGTGCAGCTTGGCGTGGCCGATCTTCTTTCGTACGAGTCCATACGCTTCGGGGTGCTCGCACTCCTATCTATATAACCGAAACTAAAAAGTTTGAAAATATTCGACGAAATTTCCGAGAACGCACGCTACGCACAAAACTTACCAAGTTCACGTTCGTTAGCGGGAGCTTCTCTTTGTCGAGGACAGTAAAATATGTTCTCGTAACAGTTACCTAACGAGCACCGAGGAGACGAATTTGATTCGGCTAGTGTCGAAATGAAATTGGTTTTGTGAAAGTCGGACACGTAACGTTTGTCGTACGGTAACGAATTCATGTCGAGGTTTTCTACGCTTTCTGACAGAACGTTGTCTACCTTGGCGATAACTTCTCGTATTTCGGTTTTTATTTCCGTCGCCAGCTCCTGCGTAACTCCTTTTACGTAGGCCTGAAAATTATAAGATTGTAATGTTTATACTATAGAGTTTAGTTCGCGTATCAATTTACTGTAGTAAGCTTAAAAGAAATATACGTATGTATCATGAAAGCGTCTTGTTTTGAAATGGAGAGCTTTTTCTGGCTCCACATATGAGCACGACAAAATATTACGAAGGTATGCAGACTTGCTAATTTGTCAATGGTTAGAGAAGTAATGTACTTGTGTATCAACTTGAAGGCACTTCTTTTGAAAAATTTTGAGAATTTAGTCCAGAAGTACCAAGGTTCTAAAGCTAGTTCAAATTGAGTGAGGTTATCAGGTTCAGAAGAAGTTCAGATAAAGAAACTACAGAAGAGGAGTTATGGAAGGGTAGATTAGAGACAACTCGTACGGAAAGAAAATTTCAGAATTATACGAAAATGATCTTACTTACCTCTAAATTCTCACTTTCAGAAGAAGGAAATAGAACATTAATGCCCATATCACCCGCGTCACTGAGATCAGTTGATGTTTGTTCTAGAAATTAAAAGAAAAAATCGTAAGTAAAGTATATCTTATTCTCATTTGCATATCAAATCGAAAAACAGAAATCTTGGAACTTCACGAAATAAAAATCATATTCTACGTTGGAATCTTTTCGAGTCTTTCTAGAACCTCATGTAAGAGACGAGACAGCCTTCGAAACGAATGTTCAGAGATGGACAGCAGAATTGGATGTATGGGATTGACCCGTTTTTGCGCATTCCAATGCTCTCCAGGTCTAGTTCTAAGGGACCGGTTTATGTAGGTGAAGAGACAATGGCGTCTGTAAACTCCACTCTTATATTCAGCGCAAGGGGAGGGGGTCTTTGGTAGGACTGAAGTTCATTCCAGAAATAGAGAAAAGGAAGATTCGGAACTCAGGTCTTGAACAGACACGAGCAATGGACAGCGGAGAAAGGAGGTTTTGGCCTCTAATTTTTGAATTGAGGGGCAAGGGGGTCAATAGAGACATGAATCGGCGTCCGTGTCCGCGTCCGGGAGTTTCTGTGAATTGCGTGACGTCACGTGTGACGCTTTATGACGTCATTAATGACTTTGACCTGCTTTAAGGACTCGGAATTCCAATTCCCAGCCGCGATGCTAAATGACGTCATCAATGACCTTGACCTACTTTAGAGGCTTGAAAAAATTTCATTTTCCAGCCAGGATGCTTTATGACGTCATCAATGACCCTGACAAAATTTCAATTTCCAGCCGGGATGCTTTATGAGTCATCCATGACCTTGACCTACTTTATGGACTTGAGAAAATTTCAATTTCCAGCCTTCATTATATCAGTTCTAACATGAAGTATACTGCGAGAAGAGTCCAGCCAACTTGTTTTCTGAGGGGGCATTTTCGCGCCAACGTCATCACGAGCGCGGGAGGTTGCGGGTTCCCCACTGAAATTGCAAACCTGCAATGGCCTCCAATTTTTTTGTAAGAAAAGTTGATTGATCTATCAATAACAATCAGCAGAAAGGTATCTTTCATACGACAAGCTGAGGTACTTTTCCCTTGATTGATTCAATATCACCGTATCAGCCTATAACGAGGAAGAGAAAGGTATTTCTCGTATCCGTGTCTAACGTAACTTTCTCTTGATCGCAAGAAATCCGTACTGCACGTAAAATCTATAGGAAAAGAAAAATCCGTATCTTTTAGGAGGACCCCCGTAGACCTGACATTCTAGTATTCAACTTGATATCACCAGGCAGGGCACGGTACGAGGTTGATCTTCAGTCCAAAAGCGGCTCCCTCACCACCAAGTAGTTTAACAACAAGTCAACCTGTCCTGTGATACGAAGACCAGATAACCCAAAGAATGGATGATCCAGTTCTTCTCATACTCCAATGGATGCATGCGATGTTTAATAGGGTGCAGCGCGGGGGGGGGGGGGGGGTAACTGATAGGAAACTTAGTATTGATATTGAACTATACTTAGCTATTGCATTAAATTGTTGAATGATTCAATTTAATTTTGAGACCCTCTCCGCCCTCAATGGAGCAATGTATTTTGTAAACTTAATTGAGGGACCTTATGAGGAATAAACTTCCCCCACCGAGAAAGTTCGGAATGGGTAACCCCAAAAGAAAAGTTTAAGGGGCGGCAAATGTACCAGTGCGTAGAGCGACAGAAGTGCTTAATCCGTCCTTGGTCAACGAGCGTGCATTACCAGAAAATTACAAAATCTGATATCTACCTAACAGAGCAGTCAATTTCAGGTCGATAGAAAAATCTGAAGGTCGTCCAGATCAACGTCTATTTGAGATCGATTGAAAGCTGACCGGCATACATTCTTGAAGGGGAAGGGGGGATTCAAACATCGGCAACCGTTTGATCTTTTCGAGTTCATTAATTTCATTCTTTTTTTTTGGCGGGGGAAGGAGAAACAGCAGAAAAAATGAGACTCGACGACCTTTTCTTTCATTACAGTGTGACTTTTTCTGAGTTTGAGGGAGTTTTCGTAGATCGGCGCCTATTTGAAATCAACTCCAGATCGACGTTGGTTAATTGAAATCAATTCAAGGTCGACCAAGGCAGAGTAAACTACCGGAGACCGATGCAGAAAAGTATTCGATTATCGTTCGATAAAAAATTCTTTGAAAACGACTCGAAATCAACCTTAAATCGACGTCGACCTAAGATCGACGCAATTTCGACCAATCCTGGAGACTAGCAAATTCTTGGTCGATTTAACGTCGATGGCCGACGTGGTTCTCAGTTCCGAAGGCTTGAGTGATCCTGTAAACTGATAAATACCTTTGGAAACGGATTCCGCGTCACTAATGTCAGTCTGACTACCACAAGAACAATGCCCATTCTCGATGGATGAAAATAATCTGGAAGGAGGCGAATTAGAGCTGGACTCGAGGCTGTAGCATCTCGTTCTGGATCTAGGTGGAGGCTCTCTCAGTAAGGCAGCCTTGTGGTAAGGCGACAAACAGCAGTCTGAGCAGGCTTTCTCACTGAAGAAACTGAAACGGAAATTAAATACATAATTAAATAAATTGATACAAGCCACAAACGCGAGACTCTTAAGCCGAAAAATGCTGTTTCTACCTAGGACTTTTTTTGAGCGTCTCGAAAGAAGTCAGACTGTTATGCCGACAATACATAGATGAGGAAGGATCCAATAACGCTCTACCATTTGGTATACGAATGGGTTCGGAGTGCAGATCGTTGTTAGAGAGACTGTTATTTCTGGTACCGTTATACTCTCCGGGTACAAAAGGTGCTGTCGTCTTCACCGAGTGACAGTTTCCGAGTAACAAATTTTGAGCTTCGCTGGGTAACATGAACCATCTTAACTTATCGATGTTGTTATCGAACATAATTCTCTGCTCGGAAAGAGGATATCGATGCGCCATCTGGAGGAGGAACATTCAAATTGAAGAATTACGCCTTAAGAACTTCGTAAGATATTAAAAGCAGACTTACCTTTCTCGCCTTATTAAAAATATTTCGCGCCATTTGTAAACAATCAGCGTAATCTTGCGGAAATGGATTCTGTCCAGAAATCTTTCTTTCATTCGCTGCCATTCGACCGTCGATGAAACGAAATGAGCCGAGCCATTTGCGTTCACGAAACACCTACAAAAAAGTCACACTTTTAGTAAAATGAATTTTTGCGTCGAGTGAATATTTTGTCTTGCGATCTTACGATATTTGTTCGATGTTTCCACTCTCCCATTTCTGGATACAGCACATACTGGGGTAATAGTTTCCAGCCTTCGGTAGCAACCATTTTCACAGCCTCCAGAATGAACGTAACTTCGGCGTCCGACATAAAGTAGGGTAAAGATATGCGCGTGAAGCCCGGTCTCAAGATCTCGTACTTCAAATGTTCCTCGTCGCGAGGTGAGTGGAGGCAATCAATTTTTCTGAAAAAAAAATGTGAGTTTGAAAAAAAAGTAGGGAAGATGCAACTCTTGAATCAATGGAAACATTCATAGAAAGAGGTAAAGTGGAGACCACAAATCAGTTTCTGCTCGGTAAAAAGTATACGCAAATATGTTCAGAAAATGTGTCTTTCATTCTCTTTGTGTATTACGCGTCATTAATTCATTAATGAGCTGAAAAATGCGAATTGAATGTTTGAACAGAGCCAACGATGCGAGAAGGCCGGGTACTTCTACTTCGGGTCACTGTCATCGATTGGCAGATTTTTTCATTTGCTGCCAGCTCTACGAAAATAAGGGGAAAATATGTATGATAGTAAGATGCAGGTACAATTGAAAATGAATAATTAAAGATACGGTACATAAACTCGAGTGAGAAGTGCAACATAACTGAGTGACGATGACGAAAAGTAAACAATAATAACAGAAAAAAAAATTAATAGAGAAGTAAAGCGACACTGAGCAATTTTTCCAAACCTCATGTCAGTATCTGCTGGTTTCAAATTTAGCAACGTTGATAGCCATACTCAAACCTAAAAAGCAAATCCAGAATATGGACGAATTTTGTTGGGTTTTATCGTTGTTAGTAAGTATTTTTATGCACTCGCAATATTTTCATGTCACATCGAAGTAAGATTCTCTAGAAGTCATCGACACTACTTAATCGCTTTTCCAACCTGGGTGTACTTTCATCTGGCTTGAGAAAATATCAACGCGCAGTAATCTTTCAGAAAACTTTATTCGATGCTTCTTTCTCACATCGACTCTTGGAACGACCAAAGAATTTTTTTTTATTTTGTTCGAATTTTTGAGGCTAATTTTACGTCAGAAATATTGAATTGGGGCCAACTGAGAACGCACATAGAGCCGACGCCGCAAGAATAGACTTCGTGTATAACACGATAGAACGCAAGAAAAAGGAAGAAAAGTTCTCGAACGAGCCTTCGGGAAAAAACCGAAGAATTATTTGAGGTCGAATTAATCGCAGACCCTCGCTCGATATTACAAATAGAAGCTGAAATTTCTAAGTATCTCATTTATGTTTGTCAGATTTTTCGCCTCCATCTAAAATTAAATGTATCACAGAATGCGGAATCTATTCGAATTGTACTCTCAAAGTCTTGAATCGAACTCTCTTCTGACTCCTTCAAAAGGCTCTTCAAGTTTCTTTCGATGAATAATTTGTTTTCATATTTTGACGATGAAAATTTTGCTCAGTTTCTCCTTCATGACTTCGTGAAATGTTTTCGCGGACTTTCTTTTCAGGCCATGAAAATTTTTCTCGAGTCTTTTGTTCCACGGAAGTTGATGGTGGATACAGAAATAATTCCCTAGTCTATACTTCGTTAATACTTTATTAAAGTCAAATGCTGGGACTCATTTTCTCGTAATTTATGCGCACTTGGTTACCGTTGAAGAAAATTCAGAGCTATTGCATGTTCAGTACATGGGTGCAGCCACAAATTTGTGAAGGGTGATCAACGCCAAAGGTCTGGAAAATTTTTGACTATGGCCGATTCTTTTAATTAGAATATGGTGACAAGAGAAAAATTGCAGAAGAGGATAGCCAAGCTTAGACAGCTATATAATACCTACGCGTCAATTATGCAGCCGTCAGCCTCGATATTCCAAGGGGAGGCCCGTTATAGACGCAAAACTGCCTGCATATCTGCACAAGATGATCTCTTAGCTGCTAAGAAATCCAAGTAGAGACGTATCTTGGTGTAGTGAAACGATCAGATGATGTGCTGAAGGAATTGGATTGGGCCGCTTTTGTGGTACCGTATTTTCAAGGTGAACCTGCCACCAGGTTTTAAGCTTATCTGCTATGCGGACGACATACTGGCGGTGTGCGCTGCCAGAAGAACTGTAGCGGGGGAGAGAATGATGAACTAGGCTCTAGAGACCGTAACGCAAAATTAGAATTCACAGTAGGACAGATGCTAGTCTAATCATTCACGACCCATCGATAGTTCAGTCCACTCACTTATCAGCTGCAAGGTGTAGAAATCTCGATTAAGAGGGCGATGAAAAGATTCAATGTTTAGGCTTCTAGCTCCCAGGCTCCATTCCCTGATGGCAGCGGGGAAAGTGGGCAGGATGAAGATTAAAGACCTACCTAATAACAAACCTAAGAAAGCCGAGGAGAGCAAGAAAAAGAATTTTGATAGGAAATCCTCTTATATGGAGCTGAGGTGTGTTAGTACCCACCTTACGGTCTTGATTAAGGCTCTCTAGCATCCCTACGCGGAGGTAATTAGGCCAAACGGGGTAACACTCTTCTTACCGTTCAATACTGCACAGTCTAAAAATCTTCTTTGGTAATATTCCTTCCTATTGTTCTTCTTAGCCCGTCGTGAAAATTATAGTCTCCTGATTTTGGACAGACTTCATGCTTTACGCAGATGGACCGGACCGCTATATTGGACCCTAGAGTGACAAGTGGAATGTTCAAAGTAACAGCACCGCGACATTACGCAAAACGACGTGCGCGAAGGGACATGTACTCTGCTCTGCGTGATATTGCGGCGTCGTTCAGACCTTCTGCTTGTCACTCTTGGGTCCATTACGAGGGTCTAATATACTCATATTATAGTGTTGATGCGCATTCACTTTCTCTTTCTTGATTTTATGAGTGCCCATCCACGTTTTCATTCTCAATGTGATCCCGATGAATTGTTGTACATGTGTATTCAAGTCAGCCCTGGTTACAAAGGGAGCAGGGCAATTTTTCCATAATTGATCAATGCAGAGGGTAATTTGGAAATAATTTGGGTACAACGCAATTTGGAAGGAAAACGAAGAGGACGAAATTTGTAGCGTATGAAATTCCTGACAAATCATCTTTCCTCATAAAAATTGATTTAGATCGATTTTCAAAAATTTCCCCTCATCACCCGCACCAACCATCAGTTTTACCGTTTTTGTAATTCGCGATACCATTCAATGTGATAATAATATCTAGTCGATGGCGATACTAACGCTGCCGTACAAAGTTGAATTGACGTGTATCGAAACCAACGATCAGGAAGAAGTCATATTTTCTAATCATCTAATAGATATAATTTGCTTGATTGATGATTTGAGTTCAACTTTGTATCGTAGAACGCTGCCCGGCTTGAAGGCGAAGTCACCTAACAACTGGCTTATCATGAGCTCATTGAGCTGCGAATTCATTTCGCCAATTGTGTATGTAGAGATTCTGATCATCACTTTAAATACGGTTTTTTTCTTCATTAAAAACTGCAGAATTTAATCCGCCGCAAGATTTTTGCGCTGTCCAAACATTAAAAGTAGAAAGAAATGATGATACAATCTTTTCAAGGAGTCTCGAAAACTCGCGCATCTTGAAAAACTATTCTTCGTTTGTATATATGAACGTTTGTAACGAGGCGTAGTTGGGGTCTGTCAGGCTAGCACATTTAAACAGAAACATACCAATATGCAACTATAGCATTTTAGCCAAGCTCTTGTATTATGTTTATATCACAGATTTCCATCTGTGGTCAATACATAGAGCGTATCGCCGTATTATCGGTGTGGATTACCCCGATAATTATAATTCACAAACCAATCGGTAACATGCGCGAACCTGAATCAACCCTTTTGAATTTTTTTCCCCTTCACACCAGTGATTTTGCTACTTTCTCAAATTTATTTATCGAGGTGAGAAATCATCTCCCTTTTCACAGAAATTTCTGGCTCGAGAAATACGAGACTTATGAGTAAAAAGAAAGACAATGACTTTGGGGGGTATTGGATTTCTTGGTGCAGCCAAAAAGATAAAGATCACATCTTTCCTGTCTTTTCTAAAATTTTGCCCAATCAGATATGTTGTGGATAATGCGAGACAAAAATATTTGTGAGTTCCCGTTTAAAAGATCATTAAAGTGTCTTTTATGACATAAGCCTACTTTAGAATATTTTAGGCTGAGGCTTTAGAGCGGCACACTCGCTTGGTCTGGTATAAGTCTACTCTGGAATATTCCAGGCTAATGAGCCTTCTTGGTCTAGCGTAAGTATACTTCAGTATAATTATCTCGGGCTGATGAGATTAGAGGGCCTCACTCGCTACGCTCGTCCGCCCCGCTTCTTGGTCTAGTATAAGTCTACATTAGTATAAAATATAATGTAGGCCTAGTTTTTCTTGACGAAAATCAACAATTAGAAATTTATCTATTTATTTATTTATTTCACGGCACTACCGTCAGAATTAAATTTACACAAACGAGGCCGACGTTTCGATGCTGACTCACATCTTCTTCGAGGGCTAAGATAAAACAATACTATAGAGGGGAAGATCAAGGAAGCTATTGAAATAAAGAAAGAGAAGATGAGTGTGAATTTGAACAACTATTCGCCGATCATTAGTAGATTACATCACCGCCGGTAGCGGTTATTCGTCACTTCAAGTATTTTTGATTATTTGTTTGGTACTCTTCATTTCATGCGTTACTCTCAGTATTATCTTAGCCCTCGAAGAAGATGTGAGTACACATCGAAACGTCGGCTCGTTTGTGTAAATTTAATTCTGACGGTAGTGCCGTGAAATAAATAAATAAAAAAATTTCTACATTAGTATATTTCAGGCTGGTAAGATTAGGGGGCCTCACTCGCTCCGCTCGTTTGTCCCGCTTATTGATCTGGTGTAAGTCTACTTCAGTATATTTCAGGCTGGTGAGATTAGGGGGAGCCTCACTCGCTCCGCTCGTTCGTCCCGCTTCTTGGCCTAGTGTGAGTCTACTTTAGTAAATTTCGGATATTTTAAGGATTTAGGACACCGACTCATGACACCGACTTATGACGTCACCGACTCATGACGTCACCGACTCATGACGTCACCGACTTTTGACACCCACTAATGACGTTACCAACTTATGATGCTATCGACGTATGACGTCATCAACCTATGTCGCCACCAACTTATGATGTCACCACATTTTGACACCTACTTATGATGTCATCGATTTGTGTCGTCACCAACTTATGACGTCACTGACACATGACACTGACTTATTACACCAATTTATGACGTCACCAACTTAGGACACCATCAACGTATGACGTTACCAACTTATGACACCGACCTATGATGTTACCAACTTATGACACCGACCTATGACGTTACCAAACTATGATGTCACCAACTTTTGACACCTACTTATGACGTTACCAACTTACGACGCCATTGTCGTATGACGTCACCAATTTTTGACAGCGACATATGACGTTACCAACCTATGACGTCAATGACTCATGACACCGACTTATGTCGTCACCAACTTATTACGTCACCAACTTGTAATGTCATCAACCTATGACGTCACTGACTTATTACACCGACTTGTGACGTCACCAACTTATGACGTCACTGACTTATGACGTTACTGACATATGACGTCACCGACTTATGACGTCATTGACTTTTGACACTGACCTATGACGTTACCAACTTATGATGTCACCAACTTTTGACACAGACTTATGACGTCACCAACTTGTGACGTTACCAACGGATGACGTCACCAACTTATGAAGTCATTGACTTTTGACACCAAATTATGTCGTAACCAATTTGTAATGTCATCAACCTATGACGTCACTGACTTATGACACCTACTTATGACGTTACCAACTTACGACGCCATTGTCGTATGACGTCACCAATTTTTGACAGCGACATATGACGTTACCAACCTATGACGTCAATGACTCATGACACCGACTTATGTCGTCACCAACTTATGACGTCACCAACTTGTAATGTCATCAACCTATGACGTCACTGACTTATTACACCGACTTGTGACGTCACCAACTTATGACGTCACTGACTTATGACGTTACTGACATATGACGTCACCGACTTATGACGTCATTGACTTTTGACACTGACCTATGACGTTACCAACTTACGACGCCATTGTCGTATGACGTCACCAATTTTTGACAGCGACATATGACGTTATCAACCTATGACGTCAATGACTCATGACACTGACTTATGTTGTCACCAACTTATGACGTCACCAACTTTTGACACAGACTTATGACGTCACCAACTTGTGACGTTACCAACGGATGACGTCACCAACTTATGAAGTCATTGACTTTTGACACCAAATTATGTCGTAACCAACTTGTAATGTCATCAACCTATGACGTCACTGACTTATGACACCTACTTATGACGTTACCAACTTACGACGCCATTGTCGTATGACGTCACCAATTTTTGACAGCGACATATGACGTTACCAACCTATGACGTCAATGACTCATGACACCGACTTATGTTGCCACCAACTTATGACGTCACCAACTTTTGACACCTACTTATGACGTTACCAACTTACGACGCCATTGTCGTATGACGTCACCAATTTTTGACAGCGACATATGACGTTACCAACGTATGACGTCAATGACTCATGACACCGACTTATGTCGTCACCAACTTATGACGTCACCAACCTATGACGTCACCAACTTGTAATGTCATCAACCTATGACGTCACTGACTTATTACACCGACTTGTGACGTCACCAACTTATGACGTCACTGACTCATGACGTTACTGACATATGACGTCATTGACTTTTGACACTGACCTATGACGTTACCAACTTATGACGTCACTGACTTATGACACCTACTTATGACGTTACCAACTTACGACGCCATTGTCGTATGACGTCACCAATTTTTGACAGCGACATATGACGTTATCAACCTATGACGTCAATGACTCATGACACTGACTTATGTCGTCACCAACTTATGAAGTCATTGACTTTTGACACCAAATTATGTCGTAACCAACTTGTAATGTCATCAACCTATGACGTCACTGACTTATGACACCTACTTGTGACGTCATCAAACCTATGACGTCACTGACTTATGACACCTACTTGTGACGTCATCAACTTATGACGTCACTGACTTATGACGTCACAAGCCAATAGCTTCAGAATAGCTCTCGAAGTTTTCTTGGCCTAGTATGAATGCTAATAGCTTCATAATGTCTCTCGGAGTTTTCTTAGCCTAGTATAAATCTAGCGTACGCCTTTTTGATTCTATAAGGATAAGTTAGAAACTACAGAGGGGGGGGGCACTCGGACTCGGACTCGCAGATTTCAGAATCACGGCCACAGTGAAAATTCCTATAAGGATGCCCAGAGCAAAGACATGAAACATGTCAAAATACAATTTCATTATCTGCAATTAGTAACCGCCAAGATAGATTTCAAGGAAGAGGGCCGGACGAGGAGGAAGTTCAAGTTCGTTAAAACTATGGAGGAACACGAAAAAGGGGCTCGAGTTCACTTCACTGAATTTGACAGCCAAAAGAGGATAATGAGACCATGGGAGACGCCAGATCGACCAATTCTCGCGTAAACTCCCATTCAACTGGTAACATCATTTTGCTTCACCTTGCATATGACAGGAGGGGGACTTTGAATATTTTCAATCTCCGAGATATAGATGATAGGACAAAATAGGAGGGGAACAGAAAAATTTTCGTGTGAAGCGGGGGGGCGGGTTGTCTTTCCAGAAAAAACGTTCGTCGTACGCCGTCCGTCCGGCCAGCAAACCTACGAGGTCGAAAATTTTCCAAGGAGCCTGATTGAAATATTTCCTTCAAGTGATTAGATATGCAAAGCTTCAAACACCACGAGACTCAATGCAAGGACCTTCCAAAATTCCCATTAAAACAAGTTTCCTGCCTTACTTCAATCAACTTCGTTAAAGAACGCGTGAATTTTTTCCCGGAAAAACCATCCGATAAAATAGGTTCCCTGTTGAAAGGTCAATACCGGTCTCCGAAAAATTCAATGCCAACGTATAAGCCGCACTCACCACACACTGAATGAAGACCGACCGCCCATACCAAACCGCGCGATATGCATATCTAGATGGCTGCAATCTCCCCTCCAATCCTACATATTGCTGGAAGGTGTATATTCTTTTAAGTCCTCTTCTGGTGCAAGTACAGAACTTTCTATTCCCAACGAACAATATCAATTTGCAAATACTCTTTGACCAAACTTACATCATGTGAAATTTTTTAAGGTACTTCTCGCGGGGTCTTACGTGTGAGCACGGCTACAGAGGGAACCATATTTAATTACGTACTTTGAGAATTTATTGTATTCAATATTTCTTGAATTTTGAGCACTAAAAAGCGTCAGACTTCTACAATGAAAAATTCTAAAAATGAGTACTCCGTCCACTAACTGATATGAGAGCTTCACTTTCCTCTTTCCGCCTCAGTAGAATCAAGAGTTCTTTTAAGCCACACGTATCACCATTCTCAATAACTCGACGATCTCTACGAATTATCCCAACCATAAAATGAGGTTAAGTCAACATACTTGTCTTCGACGAGCGCTTCTTCGTACAGATTAGCCAACTCTGGTTCGATTCCCAATAAATCGTGAGCGTATTGCCCGGTGCAGGCGCATCCGCCGCAAGCTTGTATACCAAAAACATCGTTCAAGATGGAGCAGACGAAGTTATGATGCAGGAAAACCCCTCTCGGATGTCTGACTACGAAGGATATGATAGGTAATCTTTTAACCATATGAGATCCATTACCTAGTAATATTATTTCTGGAATAGCGCGAATGAATGATAAAACAGTCCTGTCAAAATAAAATACACACGACGAGTTTTCGTTACAATAATGTAAATTTGTAATTTCTGTGATAGTACTGCAAAATAATTGAAATGTACATAAAAATACGGAGGCGATATATTTCTTATTCTTCCTCTCTGTGTCTTCGTCAGTTAATTAACAACTGTTGTTAGGCTTCTAAAAGTATATCGGAACTGTGCCAAATACGAGGCATCAGGCGTGTACCACGCGTTTTAATAAGAAATCATACCCTCGCACTCGCCTTGAGAAGTACGTTTTCGTACTATTGCTGCAAATTGATGTAGCAGGGATATCAACAAGCATGCCTACATGTACACGAGTAAAATAAGTAAATCACGAATGAAACGAACGTCACAAATTTTGATAACCGGTTCACCTCATAAGAAAAAGAAATCTGGAAAAATACCAGAAAAAGTTCGAGTGTGACCTGCAAACGCGAAGACGTATAGATAAACGAAAGAAAGACGTGAGATTTATTTCCCTTTCCTGTATCCACAAGTGCAGCTTACGGTCGGACGTATTTAAGACGGAGAAAAGTCACCTCTTTTACGTAATCGAATAAACAAGGCAGTCGCGAATAATACGGTAGTAAACAATCGACAAAATAATCATGGACTTACTTAGCTATTTTTTGTTCTCGCATTAGTATATTAGGCGGTCCAACGGTCTGTTTGAGGTGCATCGCTAGTCCCGCGCGAATCGTACCGATGACATTATCTTCTCTGACATCCTTCTGTAATTCTGTCCTCTGCACAAAATACACAAACAAGTGAGATAATTTATTGCCAACCATCTCGACGTATTTTATTTCGCTCGCGAACAACTTTTTCGAGCCGAAAAGGATTGAAAAAAAAGTCAGACGTCATAAAGAATAATTAGAAACAGAGATTACTTTTGAAAGATTTTCATTCGTGCAAGGTACAAGATATTCAACGCTTTTGTCAATGTCGACAACAAAATCAGCGGAAAATAAATGACGTTTGGCGACTAGAATACCTGAAACGTGAAATGAAAAAAGTCATTAATTGCGAAAACTGTTGGAGATATTTTTACAGATGGTAATCCGACGTTTTCGAGCGCGAATATGATTTAATTCTTGGGGAGAGAAAAGCGAGACAACTTTTTTTTTTTTGATTATCAGAATTTCGTAATATTACACCGAACAATTTGAGATGGACTTCTGCATGAATTTAAATCACATTAATTTCTCATAATTCAGATTTTTTATCATCATTGACGTTGCTGATAACCCGGAGGAGACACGTAGTGGAACATTTTCAGTTCGTGTAATGCTGATTATAATCAATTTTATCGATCATTTCCCTCAATCTTAATCTGGTACACGTGTGGTATATTGTTTGTTAGGCTTAGCAGCTTACGGACTCTTTTTAGCCTCGAAGGATTTTAGTTTCTAGGTTGGGCTAATCAGCTCAGTCGCTCTACTCGTTTCTTGAAGAGCTTGGATAAGGCCTCAGTGGCGTTGATACGATTTTCTTATAAGGGGAGGGAGAAATTTTATCCATGGAGGAGGGGGATATTTCCTGAAACTTTTCTCAATTTATGCAAAAAGTAGACAAAATCACAAAACTGGAGGCAGTACCACCGGTCTCCAAAGATGATAGAGAGTATACGCTGACGGAGAAGGGAACACAAGGGAGACCCAGAAAAATACTAATGGATACGTTCGATTCATTCTAGGGACGTACACTAACGCAGACATGCCACCCCCAGGCCTACACGTGACACGAATACGACGACGACGAGAAGTATATTAGGTTGAGTAGCTGCTGAGCCCAACTTAGTCTAGTACACAGCAGAGGCCGAAATTTTTCCAAAGCTCGAGAGGGAAGCCTAGCGTACTGTATATTAGTTCTAATACAGAGAGAGCATATACTCTTATAGGCTTCCCTGCACAATTTTCTATTGAAACAAACAACGTTTCGAGCTCATCGAATTTTTCTCCAGGTTAATGAACATAATGAGTTCGAAACGTTGAGTGTTTCAATAGATAATTGTGCGAGAGAACCTATGTGAACTTCATCTTTGATTAAAAGTGTCCGTGCCAGAATAAAATTTTATACATCATAGAGAGAGCCTAGTATAGGTGGTAGGATGAGCTGCTCAGCCTAACGGCCCAACATACAAAGCCTCTAGTACATTGTATGCCAGGCCTCATATAGCCTAGTATACCATATATGTTGAACCTAGGATGACGAAGGCAGAGGGTATACGTCTCAAAGTAAAAAGGTTATAGTTTTCCAAGGTCAAAGATCACTGATGACGTCATGAAGCGTGACAGAGAATCGTAATGGTTTTTTTTAGCGGGGAACCCGCTATCCATTTTGTTAGGATGATTACATCCTCAGGAAACGTCCGCGTTCGGGAGTTCCTGTGGACGTGACGTGTGGCGCCTTATGACGTCATCAATGACCTTGACCTTGACCTACTTTAGGGGCTTGGAAAAACATCAATTTCCAGCTTTCATTATATCAGGCCTAGCATGCAGTACACTGAGAAGAGTCCAGCCAACTCATTTTCTGATAGGGCATTTTCGTGCCAACGTGATCGCGAGCGCGGGAGATTGCGGGTTCCTCGCTGTCTCTAATTTTTGAGAGTCGCCCTTGACTGTTTTTCAAGCTAGCTGGCCACTTTTACTCAATAAACCGTGTTGACTGTCAATTGCACGTCATTTTTTGGTGGAGAGCCAACAACGTCAACCGAAATTGGATGTACCGAAAATTTACTTCCTTAAAAGTCTTGGTCAAAACTACGTCGACATATTGTTGAAAACCTTACGTCATATTTTTTGGAGGACACAATTCTTAGTAAAACCTTTTTTTCTATGGGAGCTGAGAATTTCATTTATGTCTCAAAAGTTATTTCTGATTAGGACAAAATAAATCCTGAAAGTTTGAAAGGCATTCATTGGGTGGATCTTGAGATAGAAGAGAACAAATAGAAAAATTTTCTCATTTTAAACTACCTATCTTGTCTATGAGTAGTAAAGTCACTAGAAAGACGGAATGCTGTCAGTTTTGGCTTCCAACTTCACATACTGTAATTGTAAAAATACATTTTTTAAATTTCAAATTTCACGTAAAAGCTCGTTTCAATCATCGACAGGCTCGTCAAGAGCCCCAGCCGGGTTCGGAGCAAGGAACACGGCGGCCTCCCCAAAAAATTTCACCTCATCCTCTTGTAAACCAAGCCCGGGGACAAAATCCCACGTTGCCCTCTCCTCTCGTCAAGCCTCACTTTGTGGACCGAGTACACCTAAAATTAGCATGACATGAGATACTCTGTAGTTCAGAATTTGAAATTCCTCGCTGAATCACAAATTGCAGATGTCCAAGAATATTGCTTAAGCAGTTTTCTCTCACAAAAAGGTGTCTTAATATTTTGCTGAGGGTTAGTGTTCGGATTCTCAAGATTCTACCGAGCTGTGAATCCTTGAGAAACTGGAATTAGTTTAATTTCTGAGGCTCAACTTCAAACCAGAAGAGTAAAGGCAGTCTGTATCTGCACTTTTGAGCTTTCTTTAGCGATTTTGTCTGACGGGGGCATTTTAGCGGGGAACCCGCTATCCATTTTGTTAGGGTGATTACATCCTCAGAAAACGTCAGCGTCCAGAAGTTTCTGTGAACTGCGTGACGTGACGTGACGCTTGACGCTTGATGACGTCATCAATGACCTTGACCTACTTTAGGGACTTGACAAAATTTCAACTTCTAGCCAGGATGCTTCATGACGTTATCAATGTCATTGACCTTGACCTACTTTAGGGACTTACAAAAAATTTCAACTTCCAAACAGGATGCTTCATGACGTCATCAATGTCATCGACCTTGACCTACTTTAGGAACTTGGAAAAATTTCAACTTCCAGCCGGGATGCTTTATGACGTCATCAATGCCATTGACCTTGACCTACTTTAGGGACTTGACAAAATTTCAACTTCTAGCCAGGATGCTTCATGACGTTATCAATGTCATTGACCTTGACCTACTTTAGGAACTTGGAAAAATTTCAACTTCCAAACAGGATGCTGTATGACGTCATCAATGTCATCGACCTTGACCTACTTTAGGAACTTGAAAAATTTCAACTTCCAGCCGGGATGCTTTATGACGTTATCAATGTCATTGACCTTGACCTACTTTAGAAACTTGGAAAAATTTCAACTTCCAAACAGGATGCTGTATGACGTCATCAATGTCATTGACCTTGACCTACTTTAGAGACTTACAAAAAATTTCAACTTCCAGCCAGGATGCTTTATGATGTCATCAATGACCTTGAACTTGATCTACTTTAGGAACTTGGAAAAATTTCAACTTCCAGCCGGGATGCTTTATGACGTCATCAATGCCATTGACCTTGACCTATTTCAGGGACTTACCTTCATTACATCAGGTCTAGCATGCACTATACTGAGAAGAGCCCAGCCAACTCATTTTTCTGAGGGGGCATTTTCGCACCAACGTCATCGCGAGGGTGGGAGGTTACGGGTTTCCCGCTGCCATTGCAAACGTGCAATGGCCTCCAATTTTTTTTTTGTATTGCTTTGACCCAATCACGAATTCGTCTTTGGGTCTCGAGCTATGACTAAGAACTCTGGAAAAACTGGAAATGAATTAATTTCCGAGGCTCAACTTCAAACAACAAGGGTAAAGGGAGTATGCGTCTGAACTTTTGTTTTGTCTGACAAGGGTATTTTTGTATTGTTTTGACCCAATGACGAATTCGTCTTTGGGTCTCGAGCTACAAATCCTTAGGAACCTGGAAATAGAATTATTTACGAGTCTCAACTTCAAGAACTGAAGGGTATTTCATGCCTGCGTTCAATTTCCTTTAGCAGTATGGTCTGACGAGAAGATTCTTGTCTTTCAGTTGTTCCATAGCCATCAGAAGTATCCAATCATGATTTACAAGTCTCTTAGCATATAAGTTAAATATAACGGGTGGTTCAAAATGATATCACCAATTAAATGGAAATTTGGGTTGATCTGCTGTAGCGCAAAAATGGAAAACGTTGTACGTGTAGTTCAAGTGTACCAAATTTGTATCTCATTTTTATCTACAATTTGCGTCCCTAACCAACTTTCTAAATTTTTTCTGAGCCAAATTAAGGATCTAAATGCGCCAGAATTGACCCATTTACCACAATTTCCCCACTTTCACCTTAGACGCCAAGTGCGCCGCCACAACGGCTAGTAATATACAATGAGGGCTATTGTGAATCTCAACTATGCTTGACCAGTGCAGCAGTAGTCGCTTCTAGTCGTGATACCAGAAGTTGACTCATATTTGATCTCGTATCTGAAACTCTCAGATTGCGCACTTGAAGTTGACGCAATATCGACGACAATTGCAAGTATTTGCTGATGAATAACGCATAATTGACTCAAAACACACGTTGATTTTCAGTCAACATGAACCTATAAAGCCGAGAGGTTGAAGATGAGTTGATGGTAAAAAATAGTGGTCGATTTTGAGTCGACTTCCAGTCATTCTTGGTCGGTTTGAGATCATATAGGGCGGAACTAAATCGACTAGAAATCAACGTCGATTTTGTGATGAGTCGAGTTCATCGGGTTACTATCATACAGGGGATTCTTGAAGGCTAATGGGGGCATTTGATGTCTAGTGACGGGTAGAAGCGATACTCAGAATGCTTCGGGGTAGCATTTCCATTCAACGGGTCATCAGTCAGGTTGTAGAAAAAAGTCGTGAGAAGCTCAAGGGAAAATCCGAGGTTGAATTGACCAGGTCTCATCACTAAAGAAGACACGGAATTTAGACGATTTTACCCCCTCCCTCCCCGGTCACCTTCTTCATATTATGAGGTATTATGGAATTTTGAATTGATAGTCGGTTAGGCACAGACATTCTGTACCCCCAAAACGCATTCGTCATCGTCGGATTTTATCCAAGTTTAAACGTTCAAACTCCGTAAACTTACTGGAAGACTGAACGCCACCAATAAAGTTTTGACCAGAGAAAAATATAGCATCCTTATGAACTCCTTTGTCGTTACCAGGAAGCAGTGGATTCATATCCAATTGAACGTAAGGAGCTGTAAAAGAATTAAAATACGATAAAATCCTGCGGAAACGTGCGAGTTTGATCCATTGCTCATGAACTATAAGTACCTGCAGTACTGTAGTCCCAAAAAGCATTGGCTCCAAACTGATGCAACAGAACCGTAGTCGCGATGTCATCAGCAAGAATGCCGGTTACGTCGGACGCCGCTGAAAAGCAGCCGATGAACGACGTCCGCATCCCTAATTCGTCTAGCAATTTCTTTTCATTCTGTAGTTTATTCTCTAAGTCGACTAAATCGAGGAAACCTTCTTTGGTCTCTGCTATTCTTACGATCTACATAATATTAAATATAAAGATTATACCATACAGACCCGATGACGAGCAAAATAGGTACTGTTTCATTTACCTTTGAGCCGATTTCGATCCACGGTAACAGAAGGATATGATTTTCGCTAGAGCCGACAAAAACAATCGGTGGTTGAGTGAGCTGTAAACCGTGAATCAACTTCTCCAAAGCGCTATTACGATTGTTCTCTGCGAATATAACGACATCCTCTTGCGATACGTTTACCGCGTGACAAATTATATCGTATGCTTCTTGTCTGATATGGAAAAGAAGAACAAGGAAATATTAAGTTCAATTATATTCGTAAGTACTTTTCTGAACGTGGAAAGTGTCTCAATAAAGTTGGGGCCAAACGGAAACACTCTTCAGTAAAATATTGCAGGAAACCGCACAAAAATTACTCATCGTAAACTGTGAAGTAGATTTTATTAGAGCTACGTTCAAAAGAGAGGCCTTACATTTGCGACGCTTCTACTCACATAGTATAGACGAAAAAGAACAATTTTTTCCAAATTATTGCCCGTTACTCTTGTTCACTATTCACGAAAGAATTCGGGAAAAACTTACCTAAATAAAGCCGACTGATGAGCGGTAACGCTGACGGAGGTTCGAGTGTCGCCGAAGAAAGGTAACACCTCCCGTACGACGTAATCTTCGATAAATTGAAGCGCCCTTCCTGACGCCGCATAATCGCAGTAAATCACTGAAACAAAGAATGTTTGAATATAAATAGTATATAGTAAAACGAATCAATAATTTTTTGAAGCACGAATTCAAGCACAATGGCGAGTTCATTCTAGCGCGCTGGTGCCGAAGGAATGCTCAGGTGGTGGCTACACGATATCAAGGACGAAAACGCTAATATAGTTACAGTAATAGAGCACGATGAAGTTTTAGAGGCGAGAGACAGAATAGCGAAACGTTCTTTTTTTACAGTGGCGTGCAAATTAACGCGAACGGTTGAAGAAAACACATTTTTAGTGAATTCGTTTCGCAAATAACGACACCATATTTATTATTTTCGTGGCGAAGAGGCTGAGGAGAGAAGAAAATAGGCACTATATCTTTTTATTCGTTCAGATCAAAGGAAGTTTTACTGTTTTAAAGGCTTTTTATTCTAATTAGTTCCTGGTGCATTGAAACTTCGTCTTAGGATATTGATTTTTACGGCTTCGAATGATAAGACGAAATTAAAATGTACGAAATGGAATGAAAATTTTTCATAGCAGCTCCAGGAAGAAAAGATATTTAGCGGCCCAGGAATGCTGAAATTCTCTTCTTTTCAGAATATTTTTCTATCAAGTTGTATGCAAATATGCTTTCCTCCCGGAGCTCACACTTACTCTTTGTGGAATTGTTTTTGGGGCTCAGGCGAGGAGGGTATGGAAACAAGGAAAGAAACTTGCGGCTCACTTTCTTCAACTGTACTAACAAGAACTAGTGGAGAAGCCGTTTCGTGAGGAAATTTTTCGATTTCGCGATAGTTCATTCGATTCGATTTTTCGGTCGATATTTCTCAAAGTTGTCTTCCTTCCATACATTGCTCGGACGCTGAATTTCCTCTGAAACCCCTTCTCTGACATTTACAGCTGAATTCTTCGAGTTTCTCTTCCCTCCCTTGATATACAGCCACTGGTCAAAATGGTTTGATGTCTACATAACATGAAAGTCTACCGAGGAAGGGGAGGTAGTAGTCAATAGACTACGGGGTAAGTATTGGAAGACTCTGGTACGTCCGGATGAGATCGAGTGCAATACTTTCAGTTGACCCGGCACTGTTTGTTGGAACCGCTGGGGACTATCAAGGCTAGCCTCGATCGAGAAGAAGAATAAGACACCTATCGACCACTTTGCCTGCTAGGCGGACGGCGCTCAGCGGAAGGTTATTACGGTTTTCAAAGTGGGCTGGATTAAGGCTGACAGAAATATTTACGCGTCAGTTGTGGCAGCCATCAGCCTCAACATAAGAAACCACTTAACTCATTACCTCAATAGGAGATAATTGAAGCCCAACTGCCTGCATACCTATTCACGAAGATCAGCAGCTGGCTCAGCTGTAGAGAAATACAAGCAGAGACGTTCGCTGGCACAGTAAAAAGACCAGTTACTTGTGATGGGCTGAAGGGATCGGCCTTGGATCGCTCTCGTGATACGCCCCAATTAACTAAATTTTCAAGGTGAAGCTGCGCCTGTCTTGGCTCTTTGTATGCCAGCATGTTCCACCAATAAAGTTCTTTGCTGAGGGTAGAGCGATAGTTTTCAGAACAAAAAAGAAGGCAAATGCTCATCAAGAGGCCAGGTGTTCATTGCTTGAGAAATGGAAAGCGAGCTGGAGAAATGGGCGACCCGTAGATGAGAGAATGAATCAACCCCGTCGTTCATAGAACTTAATAAGTGACCATAGCTGCTTCAACAAGTGGCAGGCAACGTGTTCGTATTGCGACCCACGGCAGATGATGAACCACAGCACACTTTATTCGAGTGAGGCGAAGTCGGTTTCTTCAAGAAGTTGGGGTCGAGAAGAACTTTCTGCGAGTAGCCTAGTAACCACCACGTCAAGTTCCGAAGAAGCAAGGAACCAAGTGTCCGCATTCGCGGCTACGGGGACAATAGATGCGGAATGCTACAGGCAAATGAAGCGCCATGCTATGACTCACTCAACACCTGTGTACCATAGACAAACCCTTTGCAAGAAGAAGATGAAGCTTAGGATATTGAGAAAGAAAAAGAAACGCCAGTAGCGACTCAGTACCAAGTTGTGTCTAGTGTTTGTGCTATAGTCAAAAATGTCGACCTCAAAAACACCCATAGGAAGGAGAAACTTGGAAAAGTTAGCGCCTTAAAGCTATTTCGAATGTAAGGAAGGGAGATGGGGACAACTGAACTATAAGGAAGCGGATTAAGAAAGCCGCCAGCTCCATGAAGTCCCCACCCAAATCTGTTCTGGGCTGTACTTCATACTTACAAAATTTGTATTGCAACTGTATTTTCAATTTTTGCTCGAAACAAGGTTTCTACATCTTTTCAAAGTCGAAAAATGGCTCAAGATGTGTCCAAAATTGTCGCATTTCTCGGGGTTCCCAAAGTATATGTTAGTTCATGAGGTACACGATTCAGACAAATAGCAACTTCCTGCTGGTTTTTAATTGTGAATAAAATCAAAATACACTTTTCGTGACCCTAAATACATGTTTCATGTCTTTAATCTCACCTCACTTCCATTTGAAAATCCACAAGTACACCCACCGCTACTCTCCTCCAAAATAAGGAATCGGAAAATTTTCGAGACAAGTAGGCGATTCAGAAATCTCCAAATACGCCGGCGCACTACCCTTCTTTATCAAATCAAAGAGAAAATTAGTATCCCCCCCCCCCATATATCCTGTAGATGATTCAAAAATGTGCAAGTACACCTCTACACCCTTCTTCCAATAGATTTCTATGGACTTTGATTGATCCATCAATAACAATCAGGAGAAAAGTATGTCTTATAGAGGTTGCTGAGGTACTTTTCCGTTGATCGACTCAATAATACAAAACACTGCAGTATTAGCCCATAACAAGCAAGAGAAAGGTATCTCTTGTTGCAGTGTTGAAAGTACCTTTTCCTTGATCGCAAGAAATCCGTATTGTACGTAAAATCTATAGAAAAAGAGAAACCCGTATCTTTTTTGAGGACCAAAAATCTGTAGATCTGGGTTTCTAGCCACAAGGATAGGCGATTCAGAAATCTGCAAATACGCCTGCACACCATCTTCCTTCCACCAACTTGAAGAAGAAATTAGTACCCCCCCCCCCTCCATATACCCTGAAGATGATTTAGAAATCTGCAAGTACACCTCTACACCCTTCTTCCACCGAATTGAAGAGAAAATTAGTACCCTGTCTTAAACTTACAAGGCAGTGCTGCCAGATGATAGTTTCAAAAATCCGTATCCGCCATTTTTAGTAAGACTTGAAAACGGATTTCTACGGACTTTCATGTAACAATTAGGAGAAAGGTATGTCTTATAGAGGTTGCTGAGGTACTTTTCCCTTGATCGACTCACTATTACAAAACACGGCAGTATTAGCCTACGACGAGCGGGAGAACGGTATCTCTTGTTGCAGTGTTCAAGGTACCTTTCCCTTGATCGCAAGAAATCTGTATTGTATGTAAAATCTACAGAAAAAGAAAAACCCGTATCTTTTTTGAGGACCAAAAATCAAGCCTGGGGAGCCGGCTCCGGCTCGCTCCCTAAATTTTGAGGAGCTGAAGCTAGGAGCTGGAGCCATAATTTGATCTTGAAAAGAGCCGAAAACTCCGCTCTTTTGGTCAGCTCCTCAGCTCTTTGGGAGCTGCTCCGTTCTTTCCTTTTCAAGGAGCTCAGGAGGTGCTCTTCAGTCAAAATGACAAAAAAAAAAGAGAAAAATTTGACAAATTTCAAAATCCAAAGCCCTAAGGCTTGAAGCTTGAAGTAAAGACAACCCGATTAGAGACTCGAAATTGATAATATTAGCACTGCTTGTTTTTTCTTCTCCTTGAGGCTCCGCTCTTGTCAGAAGATCAAGAGCTTCAGCTAGCTCCGGCTCCGCTGCAAAAATCCAGCTCTTTGGCTCCGCTCCGCTCTTTGAGAAACTGGAGCCGGACCCAGAAATCACTGGCTCCCCAGGCTTGCTTTTTTCACTCTCCAACAATCATTGCAGACTCTCTCAAAGGAGTTGATTTGCACTCACCTAAAAACAGATTTGCTGGTCATTTTTGCAAGAGTCCTTCATAGTGACCTTAAGATTTATTAGATTGTTTATATTTTGAAGTGGTGCCGACAACAGTCCGTGGACCAATTACCGCCGACACCACCTTTACATACTTCATACACTTAGATACTAATCATAATAGATGATAATTGATGGGCATGATACAAAGTATCGGCCAACCACGAAGTAAAATCAAGAGCCAGATTAGCTTGATGCGATCCCTCTGATCTCGAAGGGCTCTATGTGATGGTCCCATACACTCTATTCACACACGTTCTTTCACGACGAAACTATATATTCTAACAATGCTTGAAAAATTGTGCCGCCGACAAAGTTATCGCCTCTGTCTACAAAAACCTTACGATGATCAAATGTCACGCAACATCAATATCAAACAAAATTCACAATTTCTCTTTGAAGACAAATACATCATTATTAGTAAAACCGTCCCCAACCTAATAACGTCGTAGCGTACGGTTCGGATGTTTTTGTTTATCAACTTCAGATCTTATCGTCTTTACTATTTCTTTCACTCTGTGGTACAGTTTTGTAATGGTACAAAAACCAAGTTACTCAGCCGATAAACTCTTCAGTAAATACACGAAAAAAAAAAAAAGAAAAGACGCAGAAATAGAAATTTTTTTATTACTCTGTTTTTCTATAGCGTCTGATAGTATGACGTTTGTAGAAATGAGGAACTTTTTAAAATATCGCGATAGTGAATTACATTTTTCATCTTCCGCCCAGGGCGGCGCACGTGGAACATTTACAGCCTACTAATCGCCATATTCCGAAGCGTGAGACCAATTTTCGAGCGTCCGTCTCCCGAAGTCGCTACGCAGTAGTACGCGACAGATACCCACACGTGGGAATGTACTTTCCATGCGGAACGACCTTGACACTGGAAATGCGCTGTTGCGCAAAGTCCGCGCGCGAAAAAGAACGCGGAGAAGGCGTCCCCGGTGTACCGTATACACGGAAGGCGTTCGAAAATAACTGTTTCTCGTCTCGCATATACCGCCAACGAAACACAAACAAAAATTCACTACTACGAGAGTAAAATACCGGCGTAGAAAGCAGTCAGTCTGTCCGCGGACGCACCGTCTAAAACTTACGAGTGTTTTCAGTCTGAAGGTCTTTTAGCCAGTAAAATTTTATAATCGTGTTTGCTTGCACGCTGACCTACCCCCGTATGGCGCATATTACCCTCCTTTGATGCGTCTCTAAAAAGACCCTCTCATATCCTCGATAAGATACATTACACACGTCGAGTGTAGTACGTACCACGCTATCTTTGCAGAGCTATTTACATTCGCGCTGTGTTTACAGTCAACTTACACTATGTCGCATAAATAATGTTCCCGCAGCTTTAACCTTGATACCGTAAAGCTGACGCATATATTCGTACACTCGTATGAAACAACAACGCGATCCGAGCGAGCAGACTGAAATGAGTAAAGTAGAACACCGAACAACTTCCACAGATTCTATTTTTACAGACCGGTCGGCACAAGACCGGCCTGCGAAAACCAGAGTCCACGAATGTATACAATAGCTAATGAAACATTTTTAAAGGGCAAACTAGCGATTCCAGCGACATGACGAGCCGGGCCAGTTTGGTGAAGCGTGAAACGTCGGTCAAATTTTCGGATTGAAAATTCGAAACTTTCAAGCAACTGCTGACGTTGATATAGAAGGTCTACATATTTAATACAGCTAAACTTGTTGACGTGTTTTGAATAACAAAACTATCATCATTTCAGTATGATCAGTCATGATATTTGGTCTCGGGTCATCAGAGAGCTTTCGAACGTTACCTCAGCGTCAGTATTGTATCGTAAATTAAATCGACTGCCCCTGTTACGAGTTGAGAGGAAAAGTTTTAATAGAACAAAAGCAGAACTGAACAGAAACAAGAAATATCGGTAATTTTTTAGTGAAGCCGAAAAAATCTCAACTCGAGTGTGGTTATTCGAATAATTTTCTCTGTTGGACGATTTTATAGTGTGAAGTGGGCATTTGGGAATAGATGGTGGACTTTGATGCCTTATTGAAGGACAAACGGGGATAAAAGTGCCCGGATGCCCACCCCTCTATCTTTAAATATTGAGTATCTCTGACGTTTATTGGTGAATTAACCCTACTTTTCTTGGTAGAGTCCACATCGACTCGCTAATTTGAACAGAAGCCGCCACAAAATGATTTCCAGTTGACTTGCAATATTGACCTAATGTACCCTCGAATTTGTCCTGGTTGCATCAATCTTCCTGGCTAGATCTCAGATTCTCATATTTCACTGACGGTTCCGAATCTAGATTAAAAACGAAGTACAAATTTTCCTTGAAATTCCGTCATCTTCTCCATATTCAAAATTCACGGTAGAGTTAGGTGTTATTCTCTTCTATCTCCCTCGTCTTGCTCCGTTCTCCTTCCACTCTACATGAATCATCTTTGATCACACTAATCTACAACCCTCTCAACTCATTCCCATTACTTTTTCCATATCTCGCTCAATAAGTCTTTCCCCCCCCCCCCGAGACCATCAACCTTCGGTAAGCGGAATTTTCGATTGCGAATCGAGTGGCTAGTTTGGCCAAATAATAATCATGAAAGCCTTAATTACGTCAAATTTGGCCAACAGCCTCGCAACCAATCTCATTGATGGTGTTATGTCAAGGTCCACGCTTTCCACGATGACCGAGTCCGGCTTGAGAAGGTGATGAACTAACTGTAGCACTTTCATTTTTTCATCATTTCCTTGCACCAAGTATGCGAGAGATGGGGAACCGCCTAACCGCTTCTTTACGACGCTAATCCAGACTCCAGCACTCCGTCTTACACATAAACCCCTGGTACCGCTAGTAATTTCCACTACTGGGTTTTACACAGTAATGTTAGCGCTTGACAGTGAGCTTCGGTGAATGAACTTTTAGGCTAACGCTCGCCTGTAGCTGGTATCGAACCTTGTTGCTTTGGCTACCACTAGGCCACTGAGCCATTATTTCCATCAAAAGTCGTCCTCAAAATCCACGTCGACTTTCAGTTGATTTAGTTCCGCTCAATGTCAACGACAATTTGATCTAAAATTACTAAAAATCGACAGCTCTTCTCAACCATCGACTCATCATCAACGTCAAAATATGTCATAGATCGATGTCGACTGAAAATCTACGTCGGTTTCATGAGTTGATTATACATCACACGTCGGCAGAGGACTTGCAATCGACATCAAAATTCTGTAGATTTTGAAGACAAGGTTTTAGAATCGAGGTTGAAAATGATCCCGTTGAACATTGGATGGCAAAAACTATCGCATTATGCCCCCAAAATTTCGTCATTGTAGGGCTGAATAAGCCTAAAATACCGAAATAACGACGACAGGACAAAAACGACAACAAAAAAATGACAGATGACTCTACAGGATACTCTCAATCTTGCGTTGCTGCGCATAATGCTGGTCAAAATGACAGGAACAATATCGCCCTCGCTTCAAATTATTCGCCATCATCTTCTTCCTTTGCGTCAAATGATGCACATCCAGCAAAGAAACAATTTTTAGTAAGAACCTTTCTTGCGATGGGAGCTAAAATTTTCAAACAGGAGTAAAGTCTAAAAGTTTAAAAGAGGACAGAGGAACACACAAACTTTTTGCTTTGAAATCTAGCTGACTACCAACGTCTATCTGCGAGTAGTGAAGTCACCAAACAAAAAGAACGCTTTAAAGGATCGACAGAATAACTTCAGATTAATGCCAATTTGAGATCCGTTTAGAGTCGACCAGCATACACTCTCAGAAAGGTAAAAATTGGCTGTTGATTCATGCGCACAGCAGTTGACTTCAGGACAGTTTGAAATTTAGAAAACTAGACCCAAAATTGACTCTAAACCGACTTTGAAAAACAACGTAGAATCGATCCAGTCAACTCGATTCATTAGGTGCTCCAATGAACGTTGACTTGGGATATCAAGAATCGGCTCGAATTAAAGTAGAAACAAGCTTCTATACTGCGCCAATTTGGCGTTGAAATTGACTGCATGCAGACGTCACCGTCAGTATCAGGTTGACATGAGGTCAAACTATGTCAACACCGCTGCAATTCATTTGTCGCATTCATTCTAAGTTCAAATTTTTCAGTTGTTTAATCGGCTTGGGAAGGCTCACCCCCCTCTCTCTTCCCTCTTTGGCTTCAAGCCTGATTATACGACAAGTCGAACCATCGGAGAGGATCTCGAGAAACTATTTTTCGAGAGAAAGAAACAGAGCTCAAGAAATTTTTGATGCTAGAGAAGGGTAGCTCAAGGGGTCTTCGGCACCAAAAAAAAACAAAAGAATCAAAATTTGTAGCTGTTCAATGAGGGAAGTCATTTTTTAACGATAAAGTGGGAAAAACTGGCTCCTTTCCAAGGATAGTACATCAAAGGGTTGAAACCACTCGAAATACTCAAGTTACTCACATACCTTTTCATTCATTGATCAACAACCCTGATGCTGCCAGATCTACAAATTTTTGGTCATTGAAAAAGATACGGGTTCCTTTTTTCTTTAGATTTTACGAAGAATACGGATTTCTTGCAATCATGAAAAAGGTACCTTAGACACAAGTACAAGAGATACTTTTCTCCTGCTCGTCATAGGCTAATACCGCAGTCTCTCGTAATATTGAGTCGATCAAAAGAAAAGTGGCTCAGTCACTGCTATAAGAGATACCTTTCTCCTCATTGTTAATGTTCAATCAATCAAAGTCCGTAGAAATCTGTTTTTCAGTTTTACAAAAAATGGCGGATACGGATTTTTGAAACTATCATCTGGCAGCACTGGACAGTCACGACTCTTCTTAACCATCCATTTTTATTATCAACACATTTCTCAAAAAGACTAAATTATTTACAAGTCTTCAGCCCTGCTCTAAATCGTCTGGAGCGTCATTGGGCAAATTTGTGAACCTAAATAGTCTTACACACATTCTATATCCTAATTCCACTGCTATGATACGGACGAAATCGTTTTTCTTGAAGTTGAATTCATCGTTTACTCGATGTCATTTCCGTTATTAAAAGAGAGAGAGAAAAAAAGTACGAATCCACCCAGAAAAACAGAATTTAAATTCTGATCGTCATTTTAAAGCTGATTAGCAATGCAATATGAGGTAAGAATGTAACAAATTAGAACAATCATGATACACTGTGCTTATCAATCACCACAAAAACAGGAAGTGAGGTAATTTGGAAAAATATCATCACTTCAAATATGATGGCTTTCGTTAATGAATTTGAATATTAATATTCTTGGGTTCTTTTTTAGTGCGTATATTATAGCTTGCACTCTGAATAAATTTTCCAGTAATCCACAACTGATTGTTTGCCTTTTTCGAGTTTCCGGTCTGCACATTCACTTCGATGAGATTATTTCCTTATAGGTCTTTCACTTACAGGAGAGCATACCAAGGATACCTAATGAGTAAACGCCTTACAGGTCACAGAAGTCGAAATGAAAAGTAGAAGATACTTCAAGGGCAGAATTATTTTTCTTTAAAGTGAGATACTATGGAAGAATTTTTTTTCTGAGTATAACACTGAGTTCTTTCCGGCCGTCCCAGATTACACAAAATGTAAGCAATTTCAGATCCGAGGTCTCATCTTGAAGCTACCTACTAGGATTTTTGCAAAGTTTTCTCTCTTACCTCTTTTATAGAGTGCAGCACAAACAATAAAGAAATGGAGCACTAAGATATACAAATCGCTTGAATGAAGAGGCAGAAGAAGAAAGTACAAACGCCACCCCAGCATATCAAACGTAACGTTTTACGACACAGGGCAAACCTTGAATATCAAAATAAGAAGCACTGACGAGTGAAAGGCACGGACGAATGATTCAGAAGAAGAATTTTTGAGGAAAAGTAGAGTCGGTCATTTCTCACATAGGCAGAGAATGCTCAAAAGCTAGCATGGAAGCCGATCTCACAACATGGGAAATTGTAGGAAATCAAGGCGGATGAAAGAGTTCGTACGATTACTGACCTGTAGTCATGACTATACTCCAACAAAACGAAAACACAACCTGTCAAGTCCCAAAATGGAGTGGAGTAGAATCACTCGTATTCGATCAGGCCCGACAAGAGGGGAAGAGGAATTTAGGGGTTCGGTTCCTATAGATCATCCCTTTATAGAGTTTCTGTTACAGAGGTTTCTAGTTACTGGTTCACCCTCAGCTCTTCACGTGTAAAGCTAGTGGGAAGGAAGAGTCATAAGCTCCTCACTCTGACCTCTTTTGAGGACTCAAATTGGATTTATAATCTTTCCCTCACTCTTTTAAAAAGAATTTCTTCCTATTCTGGTTGGCAATTTTGACAGACCATTTTTCTCCGAAGAGCTGACAGACAATTTCAGAATATACGCCAAATTAATGAAGCTTCAAAATGAAGTCTGGCAAATTCATGCACGAGTTTAGAACTGTTACAGATTATAACTACCCCTAAATGTGGCCCATCAAAAGAAGACAAGTCACGACCACGCTTAAATATAACGAAGCGAGTTTTGCATAACAAAACCGTCTTCTTTCACGACTGATGGATTCGTATTAATTATACCGAGTGATAGAACCAGACGAGATGACCGATCGAAAAAAGCGTTCCTCACCGAACATTTTTTGAATGACGTAAATATAGATATTAATATGAACTCGAGAACCTCGCGTGCAAAAATTTTCCCAAACGTGAAAATCAAAGTCCACCGACGCGCTCTCATCGTGTGATTTATTCATAATGCTCTCTGGCATCCTTTATTAATAGAGAGAGGTAAAGAGGACT
The DNA here is from genome assembly GCA_035079395.1 of Aspidiotus destructor. Taxonomy (NCBI): domain Eukaryota; kingdom Metazoa; phylum Arthropoda; class Insecta; order Hemiptera; family Diaspididae; genus Aspidiotus; species Aspidiotus destructor. Next base: position 21,018,191 of record JAVHKZ010000015.1, on the reverse strand, counting down.
AAAAAAAGTAGCTTACTCATTAATGCATACCCGCAGCGCATAATTTACCTGAGTACGTTGTCGAGGCAGGTGCCCTGTTTTAAATTTCACTTTCAAAGATCCTCGAGAATATTTATAATTACTCTCGGACGATTAATGCATTCAGAAGTGTAATGCGGTGCAAGCACACAAACTGAGGATTCGCAATTTTCTACTCAGCACCGCGAATTGGGTATGTGCCCGGAAAAGATCGATTAAAAAACGTTCAAGTTTCAACGAACAGAAACTGGGTCACTGTTCTTATCTGAACGACGTATACTCTACAGGCTCATGCGGATATTATTAATGTATCGTACGGTGGCTCACAACTACATTCGTACCCTGTAGGGATATTTGAGAGTTCACCACGTTCACCTACCGATAATACGGATACATATTTTTGTTGTTTGTTCTTTTCGCGTTTTCTTTCCCGCGCTGACACGTGGTGGGTGAGGACGAATGCGCCCGCACAACGCGTGTCACCGTCCTCCTCTCGCACGTGTTCGACAAAGCCGGGAGCTGCTCACGTCAGAGGGCCGTGAAATGGCATCCATTACGTAACGACGCGCGTAATCAAAACGTTTTTCGAGCGTATCTCGGAAAAAATTAGTAAGCCTTGACTGATATTCCACTTTCGAAGGTCATTTGCGCGAATCTAAGTTTCTTCTTGATTAAATTAAAGTTGCGAGTCTCGAACTTTTACCTTACCGTAGAAAAAGTATCGTGCAGAAACTAACGACCTCTGTTGAAGTCGTGCCCTCAATTGGCAGGAATAAAGCTCGCGTACATATGCGGAAAAAAAAATATTAGTCAACGCCCTGACCTATTCAACACATAATTTGTAAAGGTTGGCTTTACTTCAATTGTCAAACTTAGTCAAGGTTTCCTAATTCGCGTCAAATTAAGTCACCTGACGTACAATGAACCGTTTTTTTTTTACCAATAGTGGTGGTAATTGATAAGTAGGTATTGTAAGTGTAGCGAGGTAGCAAGCGTTACCTCTGAGGAATTTGAGGAGTAGCGTCTGAATGTAACTTGCTCTGCTACTTGATGGACCATACCAAGATTTGACTCAGGACCATATTCAGTTTCAACCGATAGTCGACGTCAAATTAACGGGAGGAGTTTGATTCTCTCGACGTCTTCGATGTACTCGTATTTTTAAAGTCGACGTCAATCTCAGGTCGTTTTTGAGTCGACTTCAACAGACTTTCTTTAACAACTTGCGTCGATCGGGAGTTATAGTCTCTTCGCAAATAGAATGGTACGATGTAAACAAACCCGGCATCGAACCGCTTCTTTCTATTCTAATCAATTTTCACAGATGAAAACGGTTCGCGGGTTTTTTTACATCGTACCATTCTATTTTTCGATTTTTTGGAAATGTTTGTTGATTAAGTTTGAATCGACCTCGAATAATCGTCAATCTGGAGTCGATTTTGAGTCGCATTTTCCAAAATGATTCCATCGAACTAAAATTGATCGCTCTGTTGTATTGATTTCAAATCAATTTGTACCTAGTTAATAATATGTCCGCTGACTGACTGAGAATTGACCTCAAATTGATGTCCATCAGGAGTTGATTTCAAATGGACTCTTTTCCATATTTTTGTATCGATCCAAAATCGCAACTGTATTGTTTCGTTTATTTGAAGTTGACCAGTAGTTTCTTAGAAGATGTACGCTGGTTGACTTTTTGGCTTGACCTCAAATTGACGTAATCCAGGAGTCAAAATTGAGTCAATTTCTTTATAATTATTGTCTTATCAACCTAAAATTGGCTATTCTATGGCGTCGATTTGTAGCGCTCTGGAAATGTACGATGGTCGACTAGAAATTGACGTTGATCTGGAGTCACTTTTCAGTCAACTTCTCTGGGTCAAATTCTTCTTGGTTCATGTAGTTCTCAGGTAATTTACGCTGATCAACATCAAACTGAGCTAAAGTTGACAAAGACCTACCCCCTGGACTCGAATTTGAGTCAACTTCTCCAAATTTTTCCATGAACTTGTAACTTACTCCTTTTCCTGTGCTGCCAGATGATATTTTCAAAAATCCGTATCCGTCATTTTTTGTAAGACCTACAAAAAAAGATTTCGACTGATTTATCAATTCCAATCAGGAGAAAAGGTATCTCTGGTAAAGACGACTAAGGTACTTTTCCCTTGATCGACTCGATGTTACGGGAGACAGCAGCATCGGCCTATAACGATCAAAAGAAAAGTATCTCTCATATACGTGTCTAAGGTACATTTCCCTTGAGCGCAAGAAATCCGTATTTTACGCAAAATCCGTAGAAAAACCTGTATCTTTCTCGAGGACCGAAAATCCGTAGATCTGGCAGCATTGCTTTTCAATCTAAAGTGTTTCGGAAATGTATGTACGCTGATCGACCTCAAATTGATGCCAATCTGAAGTCAATTTTTAGTTAACTTTTCAACATATTTCAATTGACCTGAAATTGACTGTTCTGTTGCGTTGGTTTTGAGCCAATTTGTAGTTCTCTCGCAATAAGTTCTGGTTGATTTAAAATCAACATCACATTAAGTCAATCTAGAATCAATTTCCATTGGATTTTTGCAAAATTTTTTCATCAGCCAGAAATCAACTGCTGTGTCGGGTCTATTTGCCTATATGGTGCCCCAGTATGGGCCGATTGCATGAAGATACCATACCGACGTAGAGAAATGGTTAAAATCCAACGAAGAGCTGCGCTGAGGTGTGTTAGTGCCTACCGCACTGTCTCGACGGAGGCTCTTTGCGTATTAGCACGTTCACCGCCACTTGAGCTCCTTGCTGAGGAGAGAGCGGTGGTGTTCAAAGCAAAGAAGACAACAAAGACCAAGCAAGAAGCTTTACGGGTCAAGCAGGAGGCCAGGCGCTCCTTGCTTGTAAAATGGAAAGCGAGAATTGCCCAGAGTGAGCTGGGCAAATGGACGACCCGTGTGCTAATATGCGACCTTGATGAGTGGATGAACCGGGACCATGGCCAGCTGAACTTTCACCTGACGCAGGTGTTAAGCGGCCATGGCTGCTTCAACAAGTACCTTCATGAGAAGCTAAGGAAAGTTGAGCAGGCTTCGTGTTCGCATTGCGATCAAGGGCGGGATGATGGACCACAGCACACCTTATTTGAGTGCGAGGCGTGGAAGCGTGAGCGGGACAAGCTTAGTCGGTCTCTTCAAGAGATCGGGGTAGAAGCAGCGCTTGTTCCGAGTAGCCTGGTACCCACCATGCTAGGCTCCGAAGAAGCATGGAACCAGGTGTCTGCATTTGCGGCCACCGTTATGAAGAAGAAGATGGACCAGGAATGGAATAGGCAAATGCAGAACCACGCTGTGGCCTACTCGACACCTGTGTACCATCAACATCCGGATCTGCAGGAAGACGACGAAGAAGGACACCATTCAGCTTGATGATGTGATAGTGTCTGGGGTTGTTATGTGAGTGTCACTAGTGTATTTTGCGTGCCAGGGGGGCACTGCAGCTTGGCGATTGCCAAAGCAACTTGGCGGTTGCCAAGTAGAAGAGGGGGTTCGCGTAGGAGATTCTTCCAACACTGAAGTTATACCCGAAAGGGTCGATTCCAGGTTGGAGGAAACAAAATTAAATGCATACGCAACCCGTACCCACTCCACTATGGAGGTAGGGGCGGCGTTCTGCAAATGCGACACAAGGGTCTATTTGAAGTCAACTGTAGTTATCTTGCCATGTCCGCTGATTGACTTCATATCAACTCAATTCAAAGTTGATTTCAAATTGATTTCACCAAATTTCTTCATAAGCCTGACAGTCACTCCTCTATTGTTTCGAGCTCCAGTCACTTTGTAGTTCTCAAGTAACTCACCCTGGTCAACTTCAAATTGACTTTAAATCGACTTTAACCTGTCTCCGACTCAAAGTTGAGTCAACTTTTCCAAATTTTATATTGACCTGCAAAACTGCTGCTCACTTTTCTTGTTTTCAATCTGTAGTGCTTTGGAATTCTACGCTGATTGCAGGCCTGTCGAGAGCTCAAGTCGGGTCCGGGACAAGTAGCACAGAGGGCCCCCCAAAAAATTCCCCCCCTCTTGAGAATAGGGATTAGGCCCGGGGACGCAATACTCAGTGGCTCCTTCTCTCGTAAGGTCTGGTCTCCGTCTAGACTTTCGAACTATTTCCAGCAATTTTGGCAGACCAGAGAATTATTGAATTTTTTTGACCCAATCACGAATTCGTCTTTGTGTCTCGAGCTATCGATACTTTAGAACCAGAGAATTGAAATGTTTCTGAGTCTCAAGTTCAGGAACTCGAGAGTAATTTAAACTAGCGTCTAAACTTTTGAATTCTCTCTTTCAATTTTGTCTAAAAAGGAAATTAGAGTCTCTTTCAGTCATCCATGACCAGGTTTGAATACTTCGAGCCCTCCTCAGAGGTGGGACTTTAGTCTACTGAAGTCCACTATGTCTCGTATAACATGAGATGTTCTCTAGATCAGAATTTTACATTCATTACTGGGTCTCAAGTTTTGGATTTTGCATTATTTCACCAAAAGAATGTGGTCTGAGAGAATGTAATTGATTCTTTGCTGAGTGTCGATGTTTGGATCTTGATGAACCCACCGAGCTATAAATAACTAGATTTGTTTCTGAGTCTCAACTTCAAACCCCAAGGTTGAAGTGTCGAGAGCTCCAGTCGGGTCTGGGGCAAGGAACATAGCGGGTCCAACAAAACAAATTTCTGACCTTTCCCCTTGAAGAGACCCTGTGGACCTCTAACAGAGTTGGGCTCGGGGACAAAATCCCCAGCCCCCCCCCCTTTCGTCAGGCCTGGCTGATTGACTTGTAATTGACCTTCAATTGACGCAAATCTGAACTCAATTTTCAGTCAACTTCTCAAAACTTTCAAATTGACCTGAATAATAGATTGCTCTGTTGCATTGGTTTCAAGTCAAACCTGAAATTGACAGCTCTCAGTTGGACCAATTTAAGGTTATTTGTAGTTCTCTGGTAATGCGCGCTGGTTGGTTTCATATCCTAACTCAATTTGGATTTAAAATTAATTCCTCCAATCCATTTTGTTAGAGGGATTACATCTTCAGAAAACATCCGCGTCCGGGAGTTTCTGTGAAGTGCGTGCCGTGACGTGACGTGTGGCGCTTTATGACGTCATCAATCACCTTGACCTTGACCTACTTTAGGAACGAAAAAATTTCATTTTCCAGCCGGGATGCTTTATGACGTCATCAATGACATTGACCTTGACCTTTTTTAGGGACTTGGAATTCACTTTCCAACCTTTATTATATCAGGCCTAGCACGCAGTATCCTGAGAAGAGCCCAGCCAACTCATTTTCTAAGGGGGCATTTTCGCGCCAACGTCATCGCGAGCACGGGAGGTAGCGGATTCCCCGCTGCCATTGCAAACCTGCAATGGCCTCTAATTCTTTCTAACTGAAATTGACCGCTCTGTTGGGTCGAATTCCAATCAATTTGTAGCTCTTCGAAAACTTACTTTGGAACAACTTCAAATTGACCTGAAAAACGACGTTAATCTGGACTCGAATTCGAGTCATCTTCTCCGAATTTTCTAATTGGCCAGAAATTGGCTGCTTGGTTTTGTTGAGTAAGAGTCAATCTGTAGCATTTTGGAGATGGAGACTGGTCGACTTGTGATTGAACTAAAATTGACGCCAATGTAGAATCAATTTGAAGTCAACTTCCTAAGATTTTTCTGTTGACCTAAAGTTCGACTGCTCTGTTGCGTTGCTCTTCTCTAATGATTTACTCTGGTCGATTTCAAACCTAGAGTCGATTTCTACTTGGTTTCTCCAAATTTGTTATCAACCTGAAATCAACAGCTATGTTGGGCCAATTTAAGGTCATTTGTAGTTCTCTGGTAATGTGCGCTGGTTGAGTTCACATCAACTCAATCTAAATTCATTTTAATTTCATTTCCCGAAATTTTCTTATCATCCTGAAATAAGCTGCTCGTTTGCGTCAACTAACACCCCACCTGCTTGACTTCAAATTGACTAAAAATGTTGATTGGTCCAAATTTTGAAATGATCTGAAATTGACTGCTATTAAGTGCCGATTTGCTTCCCCTGATAATTGTAATTGACCTTAAACTGACTTCATGCAGAGTCAATTTTGGTCAGTCGAGTTCTCTCCATGTTCCTACCGACCTAATATCAACCGCTCTGTTGGGTCTAATTATTTGTATGGTCAAGGGCACTGGTTAAGGGTCATCTTCTCAATTTTTTTCAATTAACCTGTAATCAACTGTTCTGTGACGTCCATTTGGAGTCAATTTTTGTTGTTCTTTGTATGATGTACGCAGGTCAACTTCAAATTGACTTCAAATCTACTCAAGCTTGAGTTGATTTTTCGTCAATTTTTCAAAATTTTTCTACTGATCCAAAATGATTGTTTTGTTGGGTCAATTTCAGATGGATTTATGGTCCTCTAGTATAATTTATAAGTAGACTTCCGAATGGCCTCAAATTAACGCCGATTCAGAGTCAATTTTGAGTCGACTTCTTCGAATTTTCCAAGAACGTAAAATCGCAACAGTTCCATCGCGTCAATATCAAGTTAATCTGAAGTTCTCTCGTATTATACGTTGGTCGACTTTAAATTGACCTCAGTCTAGAGTTTCCACCTCTATTCTGTTCCGCGGACTAGCAGTCTCTGGGAATGTGAGCTGGTCTACTTTAAATGGACGTTATAGTCGATGGATGATGACCTCGAAGTGTTCGGTGTCTCTAGTGACTTTCTTCTTGCAGATAGAATGCGTAGTCATAATCACATGATTGCAACGAGGACTATGAAGAATCTTAATTATGCTTGAAGAGGGCAGCAATGATCAAGATGACGCATCGTCAATCGCAATTTTCAGTCAATATTAAAATTTCATACCAAGAGTTGAATCATTTTTCACCTCGATCCTCACACCCTATCAAATCGTGCAAAAAGCATTTTAGCTGAATTCTAATTTGGTACGTCGTCCTGATTTTTTTTCAAGAGGGAGTACATATTATACGGGTTATCCAAGGATTTGGGGTTTCGAGGGAAGACAGAGATTCTGACCTACTCTAGGGAGGCTGGGGGAAGAAACAGACTTGAATTTTTGGACAGGAGATCGCCAAGGGGCAAGGTTGATAGCGTCAGACTGACCTGATCAGAAAAAGACTTGATTCATCAGGCGAATGAGTTGAGAAAAGTGGGTGAAGGCGAGTCTAGGATAGATTTACGAAATGAAAGGGGATTCGTCCAGAGTAAGTATCCGAAGCGGGAGGAGAATAGAGTAAATTAAGATTGACAGAAAATTCCAACATGATACGAAAAAATTGGTACTCCGTTCCTCGATCCGTGGCACGAAGATTGCAGTGTGATCCCGATAAATGCGAGGTGGTATATGTGTTATCGGGAAGGAATTTGAAGAGGTCAATTAGAGGAGTTCCAGCGAGATGCCGTTCAAAAACACAACGCTTTGCGTTTGTTGGAATTGGGAGCAAAGAGCTCGCAAAATTTCCAAATTTTTCACGATGGCTGAAAAAACTCCAATTTTTTTTTCAAAACGAATATGGAGAACTCCGCGGCGATGTGTGGGAAGACAAACCAAGCTTGATTTGCACAAATTTAGATACCGTAATGTTCGCATTGTGTGGGTTAACAAGGAATGGAAAATAAGTAGTTAATCGAAAGCCCTTCGACTGCCTACTGGTGGAAGAATTGATTCAGGTTTGTGAATTTTTATCATCATTTCAAAATCATTATTCCGATATACTTACAATGCTGTTTACATTATAATCTCGACCGACCATAGAACCTACTGAATAATTAGAAGTTCCGGCCTTGAGTTTTTAACGTTATTTCTCAATATTGTATAGGTGCAACCTACAGACGGTGAAATATTCCCGAGTATAACGATCGAGAATCGATGATAGGAAAGCGTAAGAAGAGTTAACAACTCAGTAAGCTGCTTAATCAGCAGAAATCGGTCGTTGAATTCACCTAGCCAAGGTTTTAACCGGCGTCAAACAACGTGACGTGACCCTCGATAGAACAAGGAAAATTCTCATTCACTATTTACACTGACGTTTTTGTACCAATAATTGATTTTTTTAGAGTCACTTTGTACCGTACGTAAGCTATACGTATGTAGGCTAAAAATAAAGCAATCGAGATTCTCAGATTCCTAATTCAGCATCTTTATTAACATTCACAGGATTCTTTATCATACGAGAGTTAGAATTAATGTTGCTAATAAGGAAAATTAACGTGATCTATATCACTGTTTTATACAACTACAGGGAATGAAACGACATTCTTCTAATTAGGTGCTCCGATTTAGAATTTAGCTCAATTGCTGAGATCGCGTTTGCAATTGTTTGAAGATTATACGAGTAAGTCTCACATTCAAATGAGTCGTCTAGAAGTCAGTCTGTACTATTCGAATGACGTCAAGTGAAAAATACACATAACGAATCCTTACACGCTTTCGTCGCCATTGACTTCGTAATCTTTTCATTCGCACTCGAATTTTCGAGTGGACCGTAAATAATGTATTCGATTTATTAAACACATCAGAAGAAAAATAAAGAAAAATTGAGATCGAAATATTGGTCGTGCCTCGGCAGTAGTACTTTTTTTTTCATTTTTTAACGCTCGTAAAAGGATGCATTCCTCGAAAAAAATAAACTATATAATCTTTCAGCTTCAAATTTAGGATCACGAAAATACGACGTGCAACAAGTACGATATTATAAATTTTTTGAACTCATTTACTCGACTTTTATCAACGGTTCGTGATAACTAAAGTAGGTTATCTATAGTCACTTGACGTGTAGCTTTCAAACTGTTCAAACAACGACTGAATACAACATCGATACTAGAGTTAGATCCTAATTTTGGTTTTACCACTCCCTTCCCCCCCTCCCGCCTGACATTCGAAAATGGTCATGGTATTGAGTCCCTGTGGGCATCAAGAGTAAGGGTTCTCTCAAAATCATCTATGACATTGTCTGTCCTTTCAGATCACAACTTACGACTATGACGTCATTAATTCTACGTGAAACACGTAAATCTAATTCAAGACGGAGAACTCGTGAATGCTTTTCTTTGGATTCGTTTACGGGAAGAAGAGCGAGAAATCATCACGTTCTCGGAAGTCGTGATGTCCCCGGCAAATAATTTGTATCCTTTCTGAAGCCCTGGGAAATACTACCTAAATTTTTCCCCAGTGAAGCCTAATTTAATTTCTTTAATTTCCACCTTGTTCTTCCTTCTGGAAGCCCTTGTCAGAGAGGAAATCAACAGGGCTTCCACCGAGGCCTTCTTCTTTCCCTAGGACTGAAAGGTGAAGCCTTGGATGAAGCCCTGCTGATTCTTTCTTCTGATGATGAGCTTTAAAGTGAAGCCCCGGATGAAGCTCTGTTGATTCCGTCTTCTTATGAGGGCTTTTGGAACTCTACTGATCCTCCCTTCTTATAAGGGCTTCAGAGTGAGACCCTGAAAAAGTCTTTCAGAATCTTTTTTCTGATGAACATCAAATGGGCAAAATATGGGTAGTTTTTCCGAGAGCTTCAACAGCGAACAAAGTTTACCTGGTCACTAGCCTACAAAAATTGAATCTCGTTAAATATAAGAAGAAAAGTTTGCCGAGACATTGCAGTTGAAACATCTAGCTTCAGCTCTGACTTTAACTTAGGACCTTGAAAAGCATTCGACTTTCGACTTGAAAAATATGAAAAAAACTGTTGCAGGGCTGAGAACCGGAATCGTAACCAGTTTTGGGACCAGTATTTTCGGTTCCCTGAATCGAAACCAAAGAGAACCGCTTCCCGTGATTTGCTTTGGCGACAAAAGAGGTTTGGCACCTTCTGACTAAAACGGTTCCGGTCCTGATTCCGTTCCGATTCCAAGAAAATTTTAGCGGTTCCTATAGGTTTCGGTTTCAGCAGCAGGTTTCGACCGCTAAAAACCGGAACTGAAGAAATGCGTTTCTTATTGATTGGCTTCAAGAACCAGAATTGAACAGAACCGCTTCTCTTAATTTGTTGCAGGAACCAGGACCAAAAAGAACCTCTTCCTTTCAGTGACATAAATAAGAGGGGGTCATTCGGGGGATATATCCTCCCATAGCAACTTTTTCAGTGTCTTTCATCCGTTCAATGCAGTGATTTCGTCTACTTTTTGCATAAATTAGGAAAATTTTTAGGAAATAACCCCCCCCCCCCCCACCATGAGAAAATCGTATCTACGCTGCTGGTTCCTTTCATTTGCTATAGGAGCTGGAACTGAAAATAACCAAGGTTCCGACTTTTCAGGGTCGGCTTCTTCCCTCCAGGGCTAAGAACCGGAACCAGAACCAGTTTGAACCGGTATTTTCAGTTCCTTCTTTTGATTTGCTTCAAGAGCCAGTTTCATTATTTTAATCCAAAAATCGGAACCAAAGAGAACCAGTTTGCAGTACAGGGGAAATGCCAAACTTTGACTTCTGGCTTAAACTTACGACCCTAAAAAATATAGCTTCGGCTTTGGCTGCTGACTCGAAGAGAAAAAAAGTTAGAACTTTTGGCTGGCTGCAATGCCTTAGTTTGCAAACATGAATTTCAGGAGGAGGAGACCCAAGAAAATTTCCGATTGTAGGAACTTGTGACTAAGGAAAAAAATATCAGGGGAAGGTATGCTTAACTCGGTAATTTCGTATCAACATTTTACAAGTGGAAAGGTATCGGTAAAGAGGGCGACTGTCCCATGGATAATTTTACATTGAGTGGACGCTTTTTCTTTACAGGTAAGACTGAGACTACTTGCGGAAAAACCGTCACGAAAAACTATCATGAACAACCATGACGGTATTTCGAGAGGGTCCTTTGATTGGGATTACTCCTGAGCCAAGGAAGAAAATTTTTGAGTTGAGTTACTTTGAGATTCGTACCCTTAGACACTCTACTATAGTGATGGGCGATAGTCGATAGTCTCATGCTATCGATAGTTTGAATGAAGAACGTCGATCAGGAGAAAAGTACATGTGCTACTTGTGGGATAGATACTTTTCTCCTAATCGTTATTTTTTTTTGGAAAATCCTGTAAAAGAATGTATTCTAGTGCTACCAGATGACGGAAGCGACTAAGAAGTACCTCAAAAACGTAGCCCCACACCTAAAAAGTACATATGTGCCCAAAAGTGAACGGTGAACGATCGACTATTTGACATTCCAGTTCCTATCTCTTTCTTTCAAATGTGTTATCACATGGCCGCCTCGAAGGAAGGCCGGAACATGTACATAACGGCAACGCTGTGAGAGTAGGCCGACTTTTACATATGTGCTCTTATGGGGAGAAAGTGGTTTTTTGAGAATCAGTAAGTACCCGTTGAATTTGGTGAAAAATTGAAGAGAACAAAAATTGTAGGCCATTAAATTCTCTATCAGAAAATGTATTAAACTCAATTTGCAAAATTTTGCATTAATTTGCATGTAACCGGTCGGCCTACTTAGCTGTTGCCAGATCTGCATGTTCCGGCCTTCCTTTGAGGCGGCCATGGTTATCAGTAAATTCCCACCAGTTTTGTGATTTTGATTGAAAAAGAAACATTTTTGAACTATCGATAGTTTCTCAAACTGTCGATTATCGTCGATGGTGTTTCACAAAACTATCGATAATCATTCGATAGTTCCCATCACTACTCTACTAGGCCTAACATACAATCCTAACGAGTCAGCGCTAGCGTCGCGTTGCCTTTTCACTGCAGATTTGGCTTCCTAACGTCTCATAAAAGATATCCAAACACAAATTAGACGGGATGACAAAACTTCGCTTCCTTTCAGATATATTCCAATCCCCACCCCCATCACCTCTGATACCTTTTCCAAAGTCGGCAAGAGTACCATTACTGTTGAACGAAATACGCACGTTGCTAGCGATCCTAACGGGTGCCCGGTTCAAATATACTGGCGACTTCATATACTTCATGTTGAGACTTCTGAGCTTTCTCTACAGCAAACTAGTCTTCATTTCGAGTATTTGAAAATATTTTGACCTTTGTTACTTTACAATTTAAAAAATTTCACCTAGACTGTGATATAACGTCGTCAGTGGCCTTGACCTGAAAGAACCTGTATGTGTAGAGCAGACGGGATGAGCGGGGATAGAGCCTGCATAATTATGCAACGTAGAGAGGCCGGTATGAGCTTATGAATCTGAGAGATAGTAAATCTAGCTCCTAGTACTAGTTTGAACACACCCAAAGTTGAAGACTGAGACTTCTTGTAGCAACCGTCACAGCACACACGGTCAACTGCTGAACTACACCACGAAGCAGGTCTATAGTTTTGAACGAGCTAATGAATTACAATCCTTAGAAAGCATTTGTTGAACAAGGTTGTCAAGTTTTCTCGAATTTCGATTTGATTGACAGTTTTATCACTGCGAACAGGGGATATTCATGGGTAAACGGGACGATCTCATACCCATCAAAGGACAAGTAAGCTAGTACCTTTCTATCTTTGACAAGTGCTCTCTTTCTTTCTCTAAAAGAAGTGAACCAGATAGCTAGAGAATACCGGCTGGCAAAAGCGGAAATCACCAACCATAGTTGATGAAGGCACTAATGTGCTTATTCTGACGGACCAACAGATCTATTTGCAGCATACTCATTCGGTGAATTGCCCAATTCTTCTCCGGGTGTAAACTTCTAGGTCTTGGAACACCCCGCGAGTACTCAATAGAACTCTCAGTTTTTGGAGGCTTCTTCGGACATTTTTGTCAATCCCAATGGAGACTTTCTCTGGATACTCTCCGCTACGGAAACTTGATACATCACAAAAATATTTCCTAACAACTCTCTAGGTAGAAGAACCAGTAGTTGTAATTATGGAACGATTTGCCAACAAGCAAGCAGGAATAAAACATTATTTTAGCTCTTATTACCCGTTCAATGGCGGAAGAGCACCACGGCACTATCTTCGTCTCGAATTTCGCCATTTGCCTCCTGGTATCCCTTATTTAAAAATAAAATAGCCTATTGAGGGGGAAATAGAGGGAAATTTTTGGTCAATCACGTTCAACGGTCACAAGAAATTCTGTTTCATACAGTTTAGCAGTGTTTTGCTGGTGTTCTGTCATTAGGTGAGGAAGACCTGGTTCAAATTCTTCAGATAGTGACCCTTCAATTAGATTCTACCATTTCCACCTTGAACCCTTTTCGGTCCTACAGTTTCCAGTTTCGGGCTTGGAATAATGATCTCAAAACTCTTTGAGCTGTAATTCCTTCTCCAAATGTGATGCGTTTTGTGAAAACCCGGCTTATGGTGAAAAAAAAATCGACCTCCATATTTTCACGGATTTCGATTCTGCGTCAAGAATTCGATCCAGACCCGTCAAAATATGGAGGTCGATTTTTTTTCACCATAAGCCGGGTTTTCAAAAAACGCATCACAAATTTCAAAGTTTTTCGCGATTGACGCATCCTCGGAAGAAACAATCAAGAAAGGGTAAGAGAATCGATAGGTCAAGTTATTCGAGGCGAGCAATGAACCGGTTTTACAGTAAGATTTTTCGGCCGGACTTCAATAGTGTAGAGCACCATGAAAACGGGAAAACTTACGGGCGACGGGCGGAAGGTCTCCTTGAATCGATCTCAATCAATTTCTATGAGAAAAGATGATAAGTAGAGAATGAGTAGAATTGAATCCTCGAAATTACTAGTCGGCATAGACTAGTCCATAGAAAATTTCACTCTCTTCATTTTCCTTCTGAATTGTAGCGTTCCCAAGTTATTTTGAGATTACTCACTGAACTTTCAAGCGAAAAACTTGCCGTGCTCCCATTTTCAATTTTAGGTAGCGAATGGCCGGCCCCAAATGATCGACAGACTTCATCTTCTTCCTCGCCAACGTTCTTTTCAGTTTGAGAAACCCTTAACGTAGGTTACAAGATACCTTAAGGATGCCTTGATTGGCTCTAATTGCGAGGAAGAGAAGTTCAAATTAGGTCAGATTCCGATTACACAAAATTTTTCAAAAGCTTTGTCGAAGATTTTGCCGGGTAGTAAAGAACGAGCGATTATCACCTGCTCAGAGAGTTGTCAGAAGTCGTGTAAAGTCAAATATTACCTCTTAGATAAACTACTACGTCATCAAATGCTTCGTATTGAAGAAAATAGTGAAACGGGGGAATGGGGTTCCTGTGTCCAGAATACCATTCTCAACAACCTCCACCGTATTCATTTCCCTATTCCTTGTACCAACCGGCATCGACCAAATCAACTCTAAAGTTCATTTTCTCCGGAAAATAACATTTATAATTCTATAAACAAGCACCGATGAGAGCGACGGGAAAAAAACCGAACCACGGTATCAATTCTCTATAGATAAATCATGGTAAACAAGTTTATCTACACCTATGTACTACGCTTATCGCTTACCTTTACGCCTACCAAAGGGACCCAGGAATGTAGAGTTTCGACCGACTATGTTCTCGTCGATAAACTTGACTAGTTTCGTAATATCGGTTGTTTTTCCCGTTCCCGACGTTGACGTAGTCGCCGACGTTCCTCTCGAACGATATCTGGAACTTTTCAACGCGCAATCTTCGGGTAAGGCGCAAATCTTACGGCTGGAACTCTTCTTCACGATGGACATCTTTCTCGATCGTATACGATCAAATTGAGACTAGCGAGCTCGGGTAGGCTCAGCGATGCGTTTCCGACTCGATCGGGTCAATTACAATTGAGTAATTAACATCCGCCATACAGTTTTCGATACCGACAATAACAGACAACATCTCGTCTAAATTCTCGTATTCAAACAGACCGAATCTTGATTTTAAAAATAAAAAAAAAAAAGAACAATTAAACACCGAGCATTAACGTTGTTTTCGATATGTGCGTCAGTTAAAAAGTGCATTCGAGTCGTATGTAAATCTATTAACGAGAAGGAACGAGCAGATTAATTGATTCGAGCGAGGGGGAGAAATAAAAGTTCTTACGGCTAGAAAATTTCGTAATTTCGCGCCGTCTATTCGAAAGTTACGATAAGCGTAATATACGTGCATTCGTTCGATCGGGACATTGTTATCACATTGAGCAAATATAGCCTAATTCGATGCCGAATACATACGTCAATAACGAGCGTAAAAGTTTCAACGTGCCGACGGATTACCTCGCGGTGAGCCAACAACTAAGGAACTAAATAAACGAATCAAGTGTTGCGATGTTTATCGCCTCTTTCGTTGTGTACTACGTAATGATGGTGGTACAGTAACATAGTATAATGTATGAGCGCTTCGGTTGACGAAACGAAAACATACGAACTTTCGATAACACCACGAACAACGCTCATACCTTATGACGCAGTAGTGGTTTCAGCGCAGCTCGCCGGGTTACTTTGTTTATATGGGTGGCGGGCGCGCGCGGCTGTTTGACGGTAGAGCCCCGCGGGCGAGAGGCCGCACAAGCTTACAAGCGCGTCGCGTTGCCAACCTTGGAGGCAAAGCGCGAACTTACGATGGTAATAGTGCGAAATTTTATTCTTCTTCGTCCTTTTCGCGTAGATACGTGAACTTTTTCCCATCTCTTTGTTAGCGACGACACGTTCAATCGACACTTCCGCCCGCTTCGTAGCGCTTTTCCCTATAGCCTAATTGAATACAAAAAATTTCGTTATATACCTATCGATAACGTTTTCAAATTTTCCCTAGCGAGGAACATTATCTTCATTCTCGCTGGGGCCGGTTTTCATGTGCTCTATTTCTGGGGATGTCTACATTCGTACATTTTTGGAATGTCGCGCTCTGAAGAATGATAGATCACGAGGATAAAAAAATAAAGCAAGTCAAGAAACACTGATGAGCTATTTAGTATCGTCATAAAAAATACCCGATGTGATGGACTCAGATACATAATTAATACTAATATCGTTCATCGAGAGGACTTCGGTAAACGAATTGGAAACTGACCTTAAAGAATTACTTTGGTGGAAGTGATTTTTGTGTTGTTGTTATAATACGAGTACGACGAGTCATGCACACGTGATTCCTTGGAGCCTATCACTCAATCTTTATCATGACATAGAGACTGAACAATCATGAACAACAAAAGTGTAGTTTCACCCTACAATGCTATCTCTGATGGAAAAATCAAATTTAATCGGATGAGTATGAACTCATTTGAGAGGAAATTTTATGTCCTATAAATTTGTTTTTTTCTCAATTTTGACACGTTTCACGTTTTTGTCCAGGGTTCTGGGCTTAAAATTGCGTTGTCGTCCGCGTGACCTTGAGACTTGAAAAAATTTCCGTCATCGAAGTATTAATCCAGTGCATGTCCATTCAATGCACTGCACTACCTCAATACTATTCTCTAGGTCTATACTAGATGTACTAAGCAGCCAATGGCTACTTTAGAGATGTGGTTGAGAGAGTCATTGGGAAAATGGAAGGAAAGGAGGAAACCAAAGACGCACATGGAGAAAGTATTCCGGGTCAGTAGCATATACATGGGAAAAGTACAGAACAAGGTGATGGAGGCGTTCGTGAATATGGGCATAGAAGAAAGTTTAGAGGCCATTGCAGGTTTGCAATGGCAGCGGGGAACCCGCAACCTCCCGCGCTCGCGATCACTTTGTCGCGAAAGTGTCCCCTTTGAAAATGAATTGAATGGGCTCATCTCGGTATGCTGTATCCTAGGCCTGATATAATGAAGGCTGGAAGTTGAAATTTTTCCGTCCCTGAAGCAAAGCTGCCAGGTGATAGTATCAAAAATCCGTATCCGCCATTTTTTGTAAGACCTAAAAACAGATTTCTACAAATTGTGACTGATTCATCAATAACAATCAGGAGAAAGGTATCTCTCATAGATGTAGCTGAGGTACTTTTCCCTTGATCGGCTCAATATAACAGAACACTGTAGTATCAGCCTATAACGAGCAGGAGAACAGTATCTTTCGTACTCGTGTTTAAGGTACCTTTCCCTTGACCGCAAGAAATCCATATTGTACGTAGAATCTGTGAAAGAAGAAAAACATTATCATTTTTGAGGACCAAAAATCCGTAGATCTGGTATCCTAGCTGAAGTAGGTCAAGGTCAAGGTCATTGACGACGTCATAAAGCATCTCGACTGGGAGTTGAAATTGTTCCAAGTCCCTTAAGTAGGTCAAGGTCATTGATGACGTCATAAAGTGCCCCACGTCACGTCACGTCACGCAATTTACAGAAACTTGCGGACGCAGACGTTTTCTGAGGATGTAATCCCCCTCACAATACTAGGCCTGATATAATGAAGGAAATTCTGCCAAGTACCTAAAGTAAGTCAAGGTCATTGATGACGTCATAAAGTGCCACACGTCACGTCACATTACGCAGTTCACAGAAACTCCCGGACGCGGACGTTTTCTGAGGATGTAATCCCCCTAACGAAATGGATAGCGGGTTCCCTGCTAAGAATCTTCTGACAGAGCGAAATAAAAAAAATCATGTTTCATGTCTGCTGTCCTTTCGTGAGTTTCTCACTCCTTCGTTTTCATTGTTAACCAGGTTTGCTTTATAATTGGTTGAGCGGCTCACGTGTTCGGTCTGAGGGCCAGTTTCCGGAGCGATTGGTGTGGTCTGGTATAGGTCTAATTTGTAATATTCCCAGCTAATAGCTTCTGAGGGCGAACTCGACTCGTTCGCCCCGCTTCTTGGTCTAAAATAAGTCTACTTGAGAATATTCTCGGCTAGGAGTCTCACTTGCTCCGCTCGTTAGCTCCGCTTCTTGGTAGAAAGTAAGTCTACTTTAAAATAATATTCCAAGCGAGCGTACTTTAAAATATTCAAAGCGAATAGTTTTTAGGCTCACTCACTCCGATTTTCTGCCCCCTCCTTCTTGGTCTAGTATAAGTCTAGTTTAGGGCTAATAAAATCCTAGGGAGGGTTCTACATCTATCATAATTCTAGTTTAAGACTGTTAAAATCCTAGTAAGCCTACACCTAGTTTAAAGCCAGGTCTAGAAAAGGCCCAGTGCTCAGACCTACCCCCTTCTTGGTCTAATTTACGGTACATTTAGGCCTATATAAAGAAGGATAAATCTACTACAGTAGCTAGTTGAGGTCCAACTCAATGGGGAATTCGAAAAATTAGAGGCCATTGCAGGTTTGCAATGGCAGTGGGGAACCGGCAATCTCCCGCGCGCGCGATGTGTAGGCTTGATATAATGAAGGCTGGAAATTGAAAATTTTCAAAGCCCCTTTAAAAGTAGGTCAAGGTCAAGGTCATTGATGACGTTATAAAGAATCCTGGCTGGAAATAGACATTTTTCCAAGTCCCCGAAGTAGATCAAGGTCAAGGTCATTGATGACGTCATAAAGCGCCACATGTCACGTCACGTCACGCAGTTCATAGAAACTCCCGGATGCGGATGCGGACTCGTTCTATTATAGGTCTTGTTTGGGATTGGTAAAATCCTAGCATAAAGCTAGTATACAGACATCAGAAAGCTAGTGTGTATAAACTGGGCAAGGTGAACTCGCAGTATTGAAGGAGAAGGGGGTACGCGCAGGGTAAGGTGAACAGGGAAAACTAGGAAAATTTCAAATTAGGGGTCAGGGTAAAGTAAAGACACGAAACATGTCAATAACAACCCGGCCATGGTGAAGAGAATCAGCAACAACCGAACAGAAGAAAAGGACGAGGGAAACTTCAGCGTGGTATTTAAGTTCAGAGGTGAACAGTGCAATGCCATCTATATTGGTCAGACCGAAAGAAAGTTCAACAAAAGGAAAAAGGAATAAGAAACATCGAGGGAGAAAGAAGATGGGAGCAATGAAGGGTAGCACAATGGCGAAGGAATATTAGAGGTTATACACGTGGGAAACCGCATGAAGAGAAGAAAACTCTGAACACATTTGAAGTTTGCGAAGGCAGAGAGGAGAAAAGCTTGCCTCTTGAGTAGTCGCTTTTGTCGCATGTACAGCGCCACCCTCCCTCCATGGGGGGTGGGTGTGGGTTGCGTAAGCATTTGATTTTATTACCTCCAATATCTGAATCGACTCTTTCCGATATACCTTCAGTGTTAGAAGAATTTCCTCGGCGAGCCCCCTCTTCTACTAGGCAACCGCCAATCTACTTTAGCAATTGCTTAGTTGCAGTGCCCCAACGCACGCAAAACAACACCACCATCTTAGATATACTTGATCGCTGTTGGAGTTCCATCTTCTTCTTTCTTTAGGGATGATCTTTCTTTTCTTTCGGCACACCTGGATGAGGATGATACACACGTGTCGAGTAGACCATAGCGTGGTTCTGCATTTGCCTATTCCATTCCCTGTCCATCTACTTCTCCATGACAATAGCTTCAAATGCATATACCTGATGCTTTCGCATACTTCTTCAAAACCTAGCATGGTTAATACCAAGCTAGGTTCTGAAGCTCTACCCAAGGCTTATCCTAGTACGCTTATTTCGCCAGGATCGCCAACAACTTGCGGGTTTTGTCCAAGAGTAAAGGTACGGTAAGTTGCCGAATTTGAAAGAGTTATTGAAACTATGGCAATATATGGGAGAGAAAAATGAAAAAGGAATAACTCCTGAAATAAGCGGAATTGAAGGTTTCGTCATCCCGTCCTATTTTTAGAATAAGTGTTTCGGACATTTTTTATGGAATGTTAGACAGCCGAATTGTTTTCATTCAAGTGTTATTGACATGTTCACACGTGCGTGTGTGCGTGCTAGATGCTATTGAACATTGCACCGCAAAATTCAGACTTCTGTTGTGGGAATCACGTTAGCGGATGGTAGTGCGCCGCAACACAATGTTAATCCTTATACAGTTCCATCGCTTGATTTGATAGTTTGCAAACGTACGGACCACTTTTACCGTCAGATCACGTTGTCGTGAGCGCGTACACCACACTGCATGGATACCGCAACAAAAAAAAAAAGAGGATCGTCACCCATCCATGGGGTGACCACGTTTGAGGCTGCTGATCTTCAGAAATTAAGTAAGAGTGATAATAATAACGTAGCTAGGGTACTTACAGGGACAAGAATCAAAGAAGTGCCAAATTACCAAATCATAAATCTGTGCGTGGTGGTAAGGACCGCAACACACCACAGCGTTACGATCGGGTTTGATGTGGTATTCACCTTGTGGTGTACACGCTACCCTCGCGTCATCACCACCTCACGCCATGAGAAATGTTCAACGGGATATCTCTTTGATCGAAGTAGTAAACTACTTTGGTATTACTAGGCTTATACTAGCTTTATAATAGGTCTAGAAATCCTGTATACTGCATCCCTCCTATACACAAGGATCCTTTACGCCATAGGCTTATCTCAGAAGGAGGCTTGTAGTAAATTATACTAGTTATGCTAGATCTCTCTATCATCTGGGCAGTAAACGACTGGTATACTGGGCTTATGCATTCTGTATATTGTATCCCTTCACTAGACCAAGAAAGGAGGCGAAGGAGCGAAACGAGTGGCCTTCCAAAAGCTACTAGCCTAAAATATTACAAAGTAGACTTATACTAGACTAAGAAGAGGGCGAACGAGTAAGCTCCCCAGAAGCTATCATCTTGAAATATCCTAACCCTAGATCTATACTAGACGGAGAAACCGGGGCGACCTAGTGGAGCGAGGGAGCCTTCCAAAAAGCCAACTCACCCTCAAAAGCGAGACATGGAACATGATCTTTATTCATTCGGCTACGCCAGAAAATTTCTATTTCAATTTTTTCATTTTTCTCCCAAGTACCACCATAGTTTAGAGACCTCGTTCAAATTCTCTACGCTCAATAGAAGTGCAGCGCGACGCTATCGCTACCCCGTTTAGATTGTATGTTAGGCCCAGTATAATTAGGGACAAGGGTACTCTTGTCCGAAAGCAGCACAGGTCGAAATTTTGCCAAGTCCCTGTAGAAGGTCAAAGTCACTAATGAAGTCATCGAGCATAATAAAAACTATAAATTGCCGAAAAATTGTGACGAGTTTTCCGAGAATAATCCCAGCAAAAATGTCCTACTCTGGCAGTATCTCTGGGGAGAGAAGGAGGGGAAAGGGAGTTGAAAGTCAAGGTCAAAAGTCAATTCTACTTTTCATGTTTTTACACCAACGCTCTTCTTCCAGCAAGGAGCTCGATTGGTGGTGAACGCGTGGGAAGAGCCTCTGTCGAGACCGAGTGGTAGTCACTAACACACCTCAG
The DNA here is from genome assembly GCA_035079395.1 of Aspidiotus destructor. Lineage (NCBI taxonomy): Eukaryota > Metazoa > Arthropoda > Insecta > Hemiptera > Diaspididae > Aspidiotus > Aspidiotus destructor. Next base: position 20,997,001 of record JAVHKZ010000015.1, on the reverse strand, counting down.
TATCTCTTTCCTTCTGTACGCCGTCTTCAGCATATAGGAGGGTCGATAATGCGTTGCTCGTCATGATCTTTTTTCTTGCTCCTCTTGGACCTTATAAGTTCGTCATAGGTCTCTTTCTCATGCTGCTCTCTGGAAATGGTGTCTGATAGTCTGATAGACACCATTTTATTACGTGCGGTGGTGATGAGGTACTTGTTCTCGTCGTAGATACTTGGAAAAATTCGCGGAAGATTTGATCGCCCTCGTAGCTCAGTTGGAAGAGCAGTCGCCCGGAAAGCGAAAGGTCTCGGGTTCGGATCCCGACGAGGTGATCTAAATTTTTCGCTTGAGTATTTCATGCACCAACAACCCTCCTTCCTTCTGATAGTCTGCTTCGAATTGAACCAGAAGCCCGCGTGCTTTATCACCTTCTTAATCGGGATTTCGAGGAAGGTCGATGGACTAAACTTTCGACAGTTCGAGAATGATATGGCCTCCGACTCTCCTGCTGCGAGTTCCAGTCTTGCGTCACTGCCTGTGCTAAGGCCTGATTCCCTGCTACGGCTTTTTCGACAGTGCATATCACCAGTGTGTCTTTCACAAAGCAGATAAGCTTAATGCCTGGACTTGGCTTCATTTTAAAAATCCCATTGAATGCGATGCACCACGAGTATCTCAAGGACCGACCCCGATGGTACCCTACAAGTAAGTGGACGCTTTACTGCATCAGCAGACGAATCCGCTTGGATTTGTCGACAGCTATAAGATGACTGCTGATCGTCTTAAGCAGGTATGTGGACTTTTCCGCGTCCATGGAATTGAAGTAAACGCATTTCTCATGTCGAGGCTGACTGCTAGACAAAACTGACGCGTAGATATTGCTGACTGGGCTATCTTCTTCAGCCTGATTCCAGCAACCAGTTTGAAAACGCCATCTCTTTCCTTCAGATAGCTCTCTAAGTCAATGGTTATCACTCTCTGCCAGGCAGTGTGAACACCATTCAAATTCTACGTGATCTGGGATGTGTAAGCATCAATCAAAGGAAATATAAGATAGAAATTGCAGTGCCAGTGTCTTAGTAAATGATAGATTTTGAAAATGAAGTTGTTGGGAGACGAAAAGCTCTGCCTAATTGAGTTCAATCTTGAGCTTCAAGACCTCGCTACGAATGAATTATTGTGTCTAATTCTCCTCCTAAAACTTCCGAAGAAAGTGCGCCGCTATGTTAGTTCACAAAATTACAAGTAAAATGTGGTACGAAGATAGCATCCATTTGTGAAATTGTTGGTACTATACAATTTTGCAAATTACCCAAGAGCTCGAAAGTCAAAAAATTTTTCAAGTCCCCCTTCTAATGTATGCCTGTTCCATACTAGAACCAGATCCATTAAAGCAAATTGAATGAATATCATAAACACTCCTTCTGTCTTTTTCTCTTCCACAATCAAGCTAATCCCAAATAGGTACCTATATCAATTTATTTTCGTAAAGTATCTGCGGCTTTTGTCTGCATTCTTTATACAGACAAACATTAATTTACGCGTGTCATCGCGAATAAACGCGACCTTCCTTCAGCTTTAAATCCTTTAGAACGTGTAGTTGGTTACGTTTTTAAAAAATTGAAGATCCTTTCATTCGAAAAGGAAAGAAAAAGAGCTTATTTTCTAAGTTCGCATGTTGCCACGTGCGCCCCAATTCGGAATGATTAAACGTAGTAAATGTCGTAAGCGTGTTCGGTACACAAATGACCTCGGATCCGCTCTACCGATCCGACCCCACGTTTGAGAGGGTTAGAACGATGCTGTCTAGGTTCGAAACTTCGGAAACTTCGCGGCACGACTCATCGCTTCGTATACTAGGTATAACCGAAACACAATATCGTCGGCGTGATAAACTATTTTAACACGTGTCCGACTGGGGAAAAAATGGCCGGTTCAATAGGCAGGTACTTTTTTAGACCTTCAAAAAATACTACAGATGCTCGAAATTCTATTCATGTCATTATTTTTCCCGGTAGTATACACGCAGAGAATGGATTTATTTCTTCACTACTCTATATTCATAATTTTTGATGATGATCGCGTTGAAAAAACCATGGGGAGCGTTCGTCAGGAGTATGCGATACCATCTAACAACAATCCAAAAATTGTACGCATAATTTATCGACTTTCAAAGGATAATTGTTTTGTTTGACAAAAATAACAAGGCCTAATGGAAGTTCTTTAGCCATAAGACGCACTTTTTTTCTGCGTTCTTAGTCGACGTACTTCATCTTGTAACAATTTTTCCTGGATGTTGTATGATTTAAAATTAAATTAAGACTTTTCTTTGCCATTAGATCGTGGTCTCTGTTCTTTCATCCCATCTACGTCTACACCACAACCTACTTGATTTATTTGTAGGAAAGGAGAAGTCCTCATTCTACATACATATAATCTACTTGTACATGCACAAAATTATTGATATCGCTATTTCTTACTCTAGCTTTTGTTCTGTGCAAGTTGAACTACTCTGAAAGTGTTCGTCATAATTTGCTCACCAAGAGAATCTTCAGGGATGGCCAGTAGTTCAAGACAAGGTCTCGCCACCTGCAATATCTCCTTCCCTACTCGCTTTCTTCTTCTTTCTCTTCAGTAAAATCCATCGATTATTGAGACCATGTTCTCAATCAAAGTCTCCTCCACGTGGTGTATCCAGGGTTCGCTACTTTTAGACAAGGTCGACAGTCTGTGAGCTTGAAGATGCAATTTTACTTTATTAGTTGGCTGCACAAAAGTACTTTTGGGTGTTATCCCATCATCAGTTGTGTCGCTACTGAAGAACAAGGCCTTAAAAATTGCTTATGTGATGCGTTTTTATTGGCGCTACCACGTTTGCTGTAGTCTCATTGGTCGGTTCTGTTCTTCCCGCCTCGTTGAGTCACCAAATAGAATAATCTTTCTCTGTCAAACGTGATTCCATTGTCCAAGAGGCGAGCTTTTCTCCTCTTTGCCTTTGTCATCTCCATCTGTTTCCAGAACTCCCTTCTCTCCATACGGTTTTCTCCATGCATGAATTTGTGGTGACCGGACTCTCTTTCTCACTATCGACCGTCGTCTCTCGCGCTACCACACTAAGTTTTCTCTTCTCTCTTCTCGCTACTTTTGTTTTCTTCCCTTGTGCGAAGATCAAGAGTGGTTTTGTATTATGGATGTTACAAGAGTCAGGCCTTTTGTAATGGAACCCATTTATCAGCCCGTAAAAAATAATACAGAGCAGGATGATAATAACATTGCAGAATTTTAATAGGATGGTCATGAAAATAAATTTTCCACAGGAAAAAAATATTGAAGACGAGAAAGAAAAAAATTTTGACGAACAATCATTATAATCTACGAGAAATTGATTGGCACACGTCATTAGAATATTTATATCCATGAAAGAATATTATCCTGCACAGAAAAAAAATCAAAAAAATTTATTAAAATGTCATTTAATTTTTTTAGTTTATTAGATCAATTAAATAAAAACATCAGAATTAATTATTTATTAATCATTATAATTATTATTATACATCATGATTATTGACCATTTAAAAATTTATTTATTATAACAAAAAATTTTAATTTAGTATAAAGAATAATTCAATTTTTTTTTTACAAATTCAATTGATTTAATATATTATTTCATTAATTTTTATTACATAGAATTTCATTTTTATCAATTAAATTTTAATAATAATTTTAAAAATTAGAAATAATATTTTGAAAAAATAAAGATCTTAATCAAATTTTATAATTCCACATCGAGGTAATAAACTAAAATTATTTATTTAATTATTCTGTTATCCTTAAAGTCATTTTAAATTTGATTAAAATGAAAAAAAAATCATATTACCCCGATAAAATTTAATTAAATTATTATTATCATTTTAAAAATAAATAAAATTTTTGTCAATGTGATTTATTAATATGTAATAGTATTATAATCATTTAATTTAATTTTCTTACAAAAATTTAATACCGTACAATAATTAGATTTATTCATTCAATTAATTTTTTAGATTAAATTAATTTCTGTACTGGAATTTTATTTTATATCAATTTTATTTTTATTAATTAAATTTTAATGATAATTTAAGAAGTTAATAAATGAAATTTTGAAAAAATAAAGATTTTAATCAAATTTTATAATTCAACATCGAGGTAATGAACTAAAATTATTTATTTAATTATCCTGTTATCCTTGAAGTCATTTTAAATTTGATTAAAATGAAGAAAAAAAAAATCATTATCACACCGATAAATTTTAATTAAATTAATATTATTATTTTATAAATGAATAGAATGTTTGTCAATGTGATTTATTAATATGTAGGTAATAGTATTATAATCATTTAATTTAATTTCCAACAAAAATTCAATACCATACAACAATTAGATTTATTCATTTAATTAATTTTTTAGATGAAATTAACTTATGCACTGGTGGCCAGGGAAAAATTTACAGCTTCAACAAAACTACCGACTCACTTAGTTCCCCATTACGATTACAAAGTAGTTAATGCATTACACTTTTCCCGGTGAAATCTGCTAATATCTTGTGTACGAGTGATCCTTGTCAATCACTTTTAAAACTAGGTCATTTATCTTGTTCCTGCTCTTCATTTCTCGTGCAATCTTTTCTTTTCCTGTGCTTTTTAATGTGCCCCTTTGGTAATACCTACACGCTTTCTTTGTGCAACTCTTGAACCCTTCTTTCGAGTCGTGTCTTTGCGGAACGCAAGAATTCGCTTCTTCAATGCCTTACGCTTACAGCACTTGGGCGACCGAACTTCCTTCAAGTGAACCAGCGGCAGCCACCCTGTAGATGGTCTGTGCGCTATCGAGTCGGCACTATTGCCCGATATTTCTTAACCAGGAGAACTGCTTTCTTCCAGGTTTGCGCTTTCTCTCGATTCGTCCCTGCAAAATCAGCTGCAGTAGTTGGAATTTTTCGTTTCTTCGGATGTGTCGGAGGTACGCAGTCTTTCTTTCTGCGGCCACCCGCTCTTTGCGCAACTTCAAATATTCCTTCATCTTCATTGCACTGTTTGCCAAACAAGGACTTCCCATCTTCTTTTTCTCTTGATGTTTCGCGCTCCTCTCTGCTGATGTTCAACTTTCTCCCAATCTTACTCAATTGAGCTCGTACACTCTGCTCGAGCTTTCCTCGTCCTTTCCTTCCGATTAGTCTTCGCATGTTCCCTTCATCATGAGCGGATTGTTATGGATACATGCATTCACATCATAACCTTGTTTATATACTTTCCTACGTAAGGTACTCATCTGAAGTACTTTTTCACTTTGATGTCATGGGGTTTCTTCTTTGCTTCCATGTTCCCGAGGACGTTCTCAAGCATCCCTCTAGAGTAGCCTCGGCTGCTGAGGTTAGCTTTACTATTTCAATTGTATGCCTCTTCTCTTCAACGTTCTTTAAAATACCATTCCTTGGTATAGCAGTAGTTCTGATTTGCCGCTAAATTGTGTCTGGATTGATGGCGTTGAATTTGTGTAAATTCTGTATTCTATCCTGTCATTTCTCCGTGTAGGCTAAGTCATATAGTTCCGAATTGTTGATGAACTCATTGTCCCTCTTCACTGTGAATTCAATGCTTTCATTCATCGCATTTGTTTCCAGATGGAATTTGATCCACCTGTATCAGAGTGCCTAACCACACAATTAAGAAGTCTAATGATGGATTGGATTTCTGAACTTGGTGCCTTTGCAATATCTTCTTTTCCATGTCATTCATGAATATCTCGGTCAGTATCGGATGCAGATCAAGAAGAGACTTGCCAAACTGACCCAAAACGAAGGAGCAGTAAGGAGAGAGACCGCTACACCAACGCACAAAAAAGTAGTCACAAACAATTTCCATTCATATTTGTACCAAACATGTCGAAATTCGGACTTGTGTCTATAGTCCACCCCAATGGTCGAAGGGGGGAAGAAACCAACAAAGAAGAAAAATTGTGCGTGACGCAATCTCGCAAAAACGAATTATCCCACTCCCATTTCGAAATTCTATCTGGCTACAGAGGCTAAGGACATTCTAAATTTCTTATCGACAGCTCTATCGTGTTAATTTCAAGCCAATTTGTAGTCCTCTGATAATCATCATCATTGAGCCGTATCCTCCTCTCGCGGAGGCACCGTGATCATAATCTGTCATTGCCGGGACAACTTCGCGCCAGTGATTTCGTTCGCGCACCAATCGGACACATTCTTGCAACGTTCTTCCGGTTCTTTTACTGACAAGGTCCGTCCAGCGAGTTCGCGCGCGTCCCCGGCCTCTGGTTCTATCTATCTTCCCTTCTACAAACAGCCCCTCCATTCCATCCGCCCGAACGACGTGTTACTTCAAATTGATCTCAAACCAATGTCGATTTAGAGCCGACTTCTCCATTTTTTTGCTGCTATGTTTGTTGGTCAACATTCGATTTGTATTGCACTAAAAATACACGCCGGTGGACTTTGAATCGACCTCAAGTCGATGTATGGTCACCTCCTGGCAGCATTCTGTCAATTCGGTGACTTCGCTACTTGCAGACAGATGTGCAATCATAATTGTACAATGAAATCAGATTCGAATGTAAGTGCCCCTCTGTACGTAATTGGCCACTAAGGTTGTTGAGGGGCACTCTAATATTTTATAAATAAATAAATATTTGACCCGTTTGGACGTTGATTTTCGGTCCAGCACATTAATATCTAATACCAAGTATCGACTCAGTTTTAATTTCGTGGCTAATACTCTTTTCAACTTGTCCTTTTGAAATCGGCGCAATATGGCAACATTGATTACAAGTTTTTCATCAATGAAGAACAAAGAATCGACGTCAATTTTCAGTCAAGATTAATTTATTTAAGCAAAAGTCGACTGAATTTTGACGTCGATGATGGTTCGATGTCTTAGACCATGAACGGCATCGACTGAGCTCAGCACCAAATCTTTGAATGCACACTTTGATAAGAAATCAGCAGGGCCGGCGTTACGTGTGTAGAGAGCGTTAGTACTCTACACTCAAGAACAGGAAGGGAATACTTGGAAAAGAGTCCCGTTTTTGTTGTTGCATTGGTACCTACCTACTTTTTTTTTTGGCTTGTTGATTTTTTTTCTACTCTACACTCGAGAAAAATGCCCAGCGCTGGCCCTGGAAATCAGCATTTATTCGGCTAAAGCTCAGGCTATGCTTTTCATGGTCCAATGTTGATGTTCAAGAAAAGGGGTTGGCTTTGAGTTGACTTCCAATCATTTTGAGCCCATTTGCGGTCAACATTATAGCTAAATTGAGTGAACTTTTGATCGCGATAGTGAGTCGACCATGGGTCCACCCTTTTGCCCTTGTTTGTGCTGTTCTCATCCCATCTTCAATAAGAATTCTAATGCCTATCTTCCACAAGGTGAAACCACACTTAGGAATTGAAACGTTCCTACCAGATATCTAGTTGACACAAATTAAAATATCTTTCCACCTCTTGGCAATAATTACAAATATATTTGCGTACAAGTAATCATGAGTATTAAGCCGATTATGTCGTACTTATGCGATCATTATAACATTATTGCTAGAAAACTTGGCAAAAAGGATAAAAATAATGATAATAATACTATGTATAATACATAATAAGTGATAACAATACCATGATATAGGTAGACACAGTACCAACGTCAAAATAATACTGTCTGAATTAACATTATACGTACAATATCAATGCCAAAGTCAATAAATAACAGCCACCAAAACAAACATAATAGCGATACTCTTGTAAAGCCATCGAAAAACGAGTAATGAGCAGTATACCAATACAATAATCTCAGACAAAACGTGATTAATTTCATCTGGACGGTAAAGTTGATGGAAGACCCAATTTCGCCAGCATCATCTCCTTCCTTAATCTGACAACTTCCCAGAAGACGTCATCGTCTAGAGTAAAAACCAGTAAAGAAAATAAATTAGATAAGCTTGCGGATGAGTAAAATTATTGTAATTTATTTCTAGGTAAAAGTAGAATAGGTATTCTACTTTAAACACCTTCCAAAATAGGTACTTACAAAATTAGTTTTACAAAACGACAATATTGGTAAAAATAGTCTTCTTATCAACACACGATAAGGATGTTATAGCTAGCTTCGTTACACCTGTTTTACAATAAGTTCCTAACAAAGCAAGAGATATTATTTGAACTACTTTTCTATGCTTTTCTATGGGGTAGGTATTTTCAAAAGAGTATTTTATGCGGAAATTTCTAACAAATTTCTCTCGAATTTCTCTCGTTCCAAAAAAATTTGAAGGGTTATTGAATAAGGAGGGTCACCTGTAGGTAAATTCTCGACCTGAGAAATGAAATAACATTATTTTTCAATTTTAGAAGGGCATCCTTCATCCTTCTTGAGATCTGAGCGTCAAAATAATAATGCACTAAAAAGAAACCTTTAAGATTCATCGACCGGAAATGAGAAATTTCAGAATGTTAGATCATTTTTTACTCTAAAGATGATGAAATGTGACGCACTGCTTTCTGTCTTTTGACCACAACCTTCCACGAGAATTTGCCGTGCGTCGTGCGATGTCCGACAAGAAAAGCCCTACCCTAACAAAGCAGTTGGACTTGGAAACATTCTGACTTTTTAGTCCTTAAATGATAGGAAAGAGACCTGGAAAACTTTTGACAATTAGGTCCTGAGATAAAGTGGAAAAATTTTTCTAGAAACTAGTGGCTCAATGGTGAAATCACTCGCTCCGCTCGTTTGCTCCCCTCATCAATCTAGTAACAAGTCTATCTTAGAGAATTTTAGACCAATAGCTTTTTGGGGTTGTTAGAGACTTTTGAGGGGAGGCCATCAGTTACTTCAAGGGCTGAGATCCGGAACCCGCATCCAAAATGGGATTCGGATCCGATCCTTTATTTTTGGGGTCTGAGATCTGGATCCGGAAAGATGCCGTATTTTATTTTTCTGTGAGATCCAAATCCGGAAAGATCTCAATTTTTTTTCTGTGAGATCCGGATCTGAAAAGATTCTGTATGTTTTACTTTGGCAAGATCCGGATCCCAACAGATCCTGCATATTTTTTCTATGAGATCCGGGTCCAAAAAGATCGCGTATTTTTTTTTTCTGTGAGATCCGGATCTGAAAAGATCTCGATTTTTTTTCTGTGAGATCCAGATACAAAAAGATCCCGTATTTTTTTTTCTGTGAGATCCAAATCCGAAAACATCCTGTATATTTTTTTTTTTGTGGGATCCAGATCCGGAAAGATCTCGATTTTTTTCTGTGAGATCCGGATCTGAAAAGATTCTGTATGTTTTACTTTGGCAAGATCCGGATCCCAACAGATCCTGTATATTTTTTTCTATGAGATCCGGGTCCAAAAAGATCCCGTATTTTTTTCTGTGAGATCCAGATCCAGAAACATCCCGTATTTTTTTCTGTGAGATCCAGATCCAAAAACATCCTGTATTTTTTTTCTATGGGATCCAGATCCGAAAAGATCCCGTATTTTTTTCTGTGAGATCCAGATCCAAAAAGATCCTGTATTTTTTTTTTTTGTGAGATCCAGATCCAAAAACATCCTGTATTTTTTTCTGTGAGATCCAGATCCAAAAAGATCCCATATTTTTTTTCTGTGAGATCCAGATCCAAAAACATCCTGTATTTTTTTTCTGTGGGATCCGGATCCGGAAAGATCTTGATTTTTTTTCTGTGAGATCCAGATCCAAAAATATCCTGTATTTTTTTTCTGTGAGATCCAGATTCAAAAACATCCCGTATTTTTTTTTCTGTGAGATCCGGATCTGAATAGATCCTGTATGTTTTACTTCAGCAAAATACGGATCTCAAAAGATTCTGTATATTTTTTTCTATGAGATCCAGGTCCAAAAAGATCTCAATTTTTTGTCTGTGTGATCCAGATCCGAAAAGATCCCGTATTTTTTTTTTGTGAGATCCAGATCCAAAAACATCCTGTATTTTTTTTTCTGTGGGATCCGGATCTGGAAAGATCTCAATTTTTTTTTTCTGTGAGATCCGGATCTGAAAAGATCCTGTATGTTTTACTTCGGCAAGATCCAGATCTCAAAAGATCCTGTATATTTTTTTCTATGAGATCTGGATCCAAAAAGATCCTTTATTTTTTTTCTGTGAGATCCAGATCCAAAAACATCCTTTATTTTTTTTCTGTGAGATCCGGATCTGAAAAGATCCTGTATGTTTTACTTCAGCAAGATCCGGATCCAATTAGATCTCGCATTTTTTACCTCAACAAGATCTGGATCCGAAAAGATCCTTTATTTTTTTTATTTGGGATCTCATCCCTACTTCTTAATCCAAATCTCACAAAAAAAAAAAAAAAAAAACAGGATCTGTTTGAATTTGGTTTTTACATAAAAAAAATACAGGATGTTTCCGGATCCGGATATCACAGAAAAAAGAAATACGGGATCCTTTTGGATCCGGATCTTACCGAGGTAAAAAATACAGGATCTTCTCGGATCCGGATCTCAGACCCCAAAAATAAAGGATTGGATCCAGATCTTATTTCAAATACAGGTTCCGGATCTCAGCCCTGGTTGCTTCTGGGGGGCGAACGAGCGCCAGCTCAAAATATTTCAAGACTAGTAGCTATTAGAAGAAAATATTGGGCTAATAGCTTTTGGGGGCTCCTAGCTTCTTGACTGTTGGGGGCTCACTCGCAGCCTTCATGATCCAGTATAGGTCTAGTTTAGAATAGTCTATTATAAGTCTGCGGTATAATGTATATGAGCCCTAGTATAATGAAGGCTTCAGAGTCCCAAGGTCATTTGGATAAACGCACGCGCGCAAATTTAAAAACCAGGGGTCAGAGCAAAGACATGAAACACGTCAATATTTACCTTAATTGACGGCCATTCACGGATACACAATTTATTTGACTCATCAAGTGGCAAAAATGACACTAAAACAGAGGGAAATATCGCCACTTGTTGGAGAAAGGTCCTTGTTTTGGGGTAACACCCAGAAGTACTCTAACAAGCTAACTAATAAAGAAGATTTGTTCCCTTAAAGTCTTTCTCATCTCCATATCACCTTGAAAATGAGCTCTTACGCTACCATCAGTATCAAAGTGACGCCACGTCACGGCCATTTATCTCACTTAAAAATAAGTAATAATAAAGGACTAAGAGCTTGTACTTGCCGGAACTTTTTACGAGTCCTCTTTGGATGTACCGCAAGTAATTTAAAAAATTGCACACAGAAATGATCTGAAAAAAATAAGAATAAAAGATAGATTATTCAATATAATAAGCTTGCAATTTCCACAAAACATGGAAAGTTCGCACGTGGACAGACGTCAAAAAGTGATAGAGCAGAGGCGAAACCAAGGTAGTCCAGAAAAGAAAAGAAGAAAAAGATGAAAATTTTCTCACTTTTCCTAGAAGGCCAGACCATCAAAATTTTCAATAATTTTCTTCATTCCATTCATTAGATTCCCTTGTTTCGACCTCCAGCATAAGGCGAGGCGTACTTTTTACACTCAACGAGACAATGTCTGCTTCTACATCAAAAGATATCGATCATAATGCCTAAGTACAATTGACAACACCTTGAGCAGATTTACTACCAGGATTGTGAAAAGTGCAAAAAAAGAAGTCTCTAATCTTACAATTTAAAATACGTCAATGGATTTTTGAAAATCAAGAATAAACTAGAAGAGGAGCATGGAGCATTTCCAGTTTGTACAAGAGAAACTCTTTCCTATGATCAGCGATGCAGGGCTAGAAAATAATTCAATCTCTTCCTCCTGCCACGTAGAAATAACACTGAATCCGCGCCACAGTCATTTGAAGGAACCTACACGATTTACAAAATGATGACGCTTTTACGTAGGCAGCCGTCATTCTATGTTACCATTTTAATAATTTGGAACAAAACATAAGTTACTCTAGAAACAAGATATTCACTTTGTTACAATGTGAAATTTTCTACAATTTGAAACCTGTTTTTTCTGCGAGAACTTGAAACAAGAATATAGTTGATTTCCTTACAATTTTTCTTATTCAATCTCGAGAAAACTAGCCTCGTTTCGTTCACAACTCGTTATTCTCCAATATTTTTTTTTAAATTGATATCTTTCTTTCTGTACCCACCTATTCTTTTCTATTATAATAAAAGCTCCTGAAGAAGCACTCATTCTGAAGGTTTTCAAATGTATTTTAAATTTTGAGCGTTTCCGAAAAAATGGTCAGTTTAGAAGTAAATAAATTGAGAGGGGATACAATGCACACGATGTGTCCGATCTGTATCATAGTTCAGGTAATGCAACAAGCCCTCTCAACCAACAACGAAATGTCAACAGCTCAACTTATTCTTTCCAACTTCGTTGAACATCTTAACCATTGCTCTCATTCTACTTTCTTTGCCCTGATTTCAAATAAGCTACAACGCAACGGCTGGAACGTATATCTCACCCTAATAAAAAGATCTAGGTATATTTTGACCTTCGAGAATACTGATTTGTGCAAGCGGTGAAGTTCTGAGATGCAAGTAACGAAACAATCAAATAGTTGATAGAAGAATTCTTTCACTTGAAGAAAAAAGAAACGGAAAGTAAGGAAAACAATAGGAAAGTATTGGACGAACTAATATAGAGATGAATAAACTGAAACAAATATAATGTGGTACTACGACAGAAGGCCAGGTGTATCATCTTGTTAGAGGCTGACGAACGGTACACAGGATTGCGTGCAAGACATGAATAAGCTTCCAATATAAAAAAAAGGAGGTGCTAGGAAGACTACACGATGGTACGACAGTGAATTACATCTGGAATTTGATCGGGGAAAGAGAAACTTCAAATACTACCCAGAAATACGACGAGTTCTAGTTTATGCTGCTCAAAACGAAGAAACCGAGAAGACACGAACGTTTGACATTCGACCTCAGATCAGCACACGGTATCGCTATGACTGGTTACAGAAAACGTAAAATTCAATGTCTGAAAATTACGAATGAAGATGTATTCTACCATTAATAAAGACGAGAAAAAAAAGAAGGATTCTTAGAAGAATGTCGATTTTGAGGTAAAACATCGTTTAGTTCGGTATAAAACTGCGCATAAATCTTCATACTGATGACAGAGCAGATACACATCGATGCGAGTTCAGAAGTTACAGATCTGGATTAACTCACGTACCGCAAATATAGTGACGAAGCATACGTGCGATAAATAAGACATTAATTTTCTACTTCGAATGACATTCTTTATCAAATCCACAAAAAAATTCTAAGAAGAATGAAGTCGATCCAAGATTTTTCACGTAAAAAGATTCGAAATACTTTCCATATACTCGAAAAATTTTACGTAACTCATGTTTTTTCATCGTTGAATAAAATTTAGCCTAGAACTTGGTTTTCAATGCATTCTCTATTCTGTAGGTATAGATCTTTCGAGGCACGATAATTCGTAACTAACACAACTTCGAATAATAGGATCATAAATTTGAACAATAGGTGATTCAATTAACAATAAAAGAATTCGACATGAAGTTAGGATGCGGTCAAGTTCATATTCGATACGAGCCCACTATTTTTTGTACATAAAGACGTTTGTTTCATCAGTTTCAATAGTTGTAGGTGTCGTTCACCGTCTTCATTCTCTTCCTTTATTCTCGTATTTCCTTTTTCAGCGATAGAAATTCTAAAACCATTCTAAAACGTGGTAATTCGAGACAGAAAAAAAAACATTGACTAACACAGGCCTAGAACTGTTGGCTTTTTCCACGGAACGTCAAAAACCACGAAAGGGAGTTGATATGAATACTTACACGATTGCGACACATTTGAGAAATATACAGCCACTTATCAGAGTCGCTGATTTTCATTCTATAATGGCACAATCTGGGAACTTCCATCAAGGCGCATTTCCTGGAATTGAACAAAATATTTCAAGGATTAACTCAACAAATTTTTTCATCATTGAAAATAACGCCTGTTATTGCCCTTATTTTCTAAGAGTGAGCTACAAAAGCTCTCCGGATAGCGAGTAATGACTTACAGAATTTAAAAGCTTCCATTTCTGTTCATAATCTTGTATTTCATGAATATAAATGAAAACAATAATGAAAAATGTTGAATAATACTTTGGATTTCTTTAAAGTAGCTCCAAAAAGCATCAAAGGACGGGAAGGAAGGATTCCCTACAGTGGGTACTTGACAAAAATCAAATAAAAAAAAACATACTTTGGGAAGACAGCTTTAGCCTTATCCACGGCTTCGATAAATATATTCTCCGAATCGATCGCTTGTTTCAGCTCGGAAACTAGAGCCGAATTGCTGAAATTCAAACACTGATCGACATCTTCTTCATAGATTCGTATAATAAATGGATTATTTCGTTCAAGAGTTGGATTCTCTTTCCATTTGAGGAATTCGCGATGAAAGTTTGGATCCGTCTGAAATTGATACAAACGAGGATTAAAAAATATCGAGATAAGAGTGCGGAGATCATTCAGAAGGAAAAAAGAAAAAGGCTCACTTCGTATCTCGATTCAGATTCTGTACCTGCAGGTCGGGTAACCATCTCAACACACATATTTTCGCGACCATATTGCAAATCGGAGCAAGAAAGAGACGAATGATGTTTTCTAAAGATTATTCCGTCTGTAAAATTGAAAGCAAAATATGGGAATGACACACACACAAATGCTGTATTGACGTAGGTAACATTCTCTCGTCCCTAAAGAATTAGATCACAAAAATTTTTCCATAAAAGACGGTTAGGATCGTTAGCCAGATCTTTCATCAAAAAGATCACGATAACGTCGAACTTCATGCACGTTAATACCTTTTCATTCCGGATTTTCATATCACCTATTCTGCTGCAGTTATTTGAATCTCCTAGTAGCAGATATAAAATTCCAAGAATTATACTCACTCGACGGAGAGGGAGCACTGTCCTTCATTTTAGAATCGACTTGGATTTGTGAAAGAAAACTCGGCTTATTCGGAGTCAGCGACATAACCAAAGTTTTCAAAGCGGTAACTTCAGCGGTCAATACTTCTACTTTCATCAAACTTTCTTTGAGCGCTTTTTCAGCGGCCAACCGTCTGACATTGGCATCATTTACCATACTGTGAGCTTCCTAAAATAGAACAAAAAAAATCATGAAGATGAACAATCATACCATTTTTTTCTATTTTACAGGGTTACTGACCTCAAATAGGCTCGCAGTCAACTCAAGTAATTCATTATCACCGTCTTGTCTCATTTTTCGCAATCTGCTGACTTCTTCATCGCGTAATTTGAGTATCTCCCTCGCGTGCAGCAATTCCTCTTCCAATTTGATGTACGCGTGTTCTTTAATTTCGGTCACCGATTTGTCCCAGCTAGATGCGGTAGATTCCAAACCACTGTCTGAATTTGACCTACACAGATTCGTAAGTTCGCCATCCCCTTTGCCGTTGAAATCGTTCAACTCGGTCGACGCGTTCTCGCGATTTGAAGATATTTCGTCAACTTTAAGGTTGACAGCGTCGCAGGAATCGATGATCGTTTTCGTACCATCTTTGATAGACAGCTGGGCAGAGGCTAAATTTCTTATCTCCTCGGCGTTCGCATTCGTTGTCGATGTATTCACCAAGTCGACGTTGGCGTTCAATGTTTCATTCAGTTTATTCATATATGTGACGTCGAAGTCGTTTATTTTGTTTGAGTCGCATTTTTGTGAGAGAATCTCGTTGGATCCAACTTTCATAGTAGAAAGTGATCGGACCCTAGAAATACACGAAAGAGAAAAATTATTTCAGATTTTCGTTTACCGTATATTCAACGCTATCGAAGATTGTAAGGTTCACCGAATCATTAATTCTGAGAGGAATAGAAAACGTATGGAAATTAAAATTTCAATTTGAGACATTTCACGTCAAAAATGGATCGTGTGTCTTTGAAGATGAAATACAACAGAGGACACTTTTTGTTTCTAGAAAATACTTTCATAACATAGGAATGACTATTATCAATGACTCAGACAGGAGTATCTCTGGGATGAATGTACACAGAGACACAATCGGTGAAGAAAAAAAAAGAAAATGTTTAGGTATTGACGAATGATACTATGAAAATATTATCAGATCGTTTTCATCCATTACTTCCAGGAACTGACGCAGGTACCCGAACAAAGAATCCTTTACATAATAAATCCATTTATGAACGACCACTTACTCAATCTAAGACTTGCGTCCCAGCCATTGTTAAGCAGTCATTATACAATTCGTTCAACTTTGGTATCAGCTCTGATAACCCTGGAACATTAATAATCAAAATAAATACAGGATATAATTTCGGACGTCCTTGTGGTTCATTTACACAAAATTCTTTCAATTTCAGAGATGTTTCCTTCGACACAATCGTACTCCAACTGATGTTAGATCAGTAGTACTCCACACAATCTGACTATGGATCTCAATTTTAATTCAAATTTCTCAGAATGACACAATTTAAAATAATATTGTTCCGCACGTACAATAATTTCACGGTAGTAATTGGTGAAAGTACAAATATGTTGCCTTTAAACTTACTCGGTAAATAATGAATAATGTATGGGGTTAAAATCGTAAATATCAAAACCGTTGCGTGGCCCAGAATCCCAAGTCTCCATTAGACGTAAGCGTACCGTGAAACAACTTACATTTACAGCAACGTATAATAATATCAATTACCTGTAGAGTGGTGTGATCCCAAAATTGAACTGATGAGAACGCTGAAATGTGCACCCGTACAGAAATGTTTCGAACGAGAAAATATGTTTTCTCTCGAAACGAGAAATTCTCGAGAAATATTTACTGCAAAATTGACATGTAAACAAAATACCTTTGTATCTCATCCTTCATGATACCTATCAGCTGACGCAGCATCCGCGGACATGTACGATCATGCTTACTCATGTGATCACGTACTTCGAACAGGGTGGCCAGAATGAGAACTCAAAAAGATAGTCACGTTGTAGATGGCGCTGCCGCAGTTCCAAGTCATATCGAATTAGCTACTTTTTGTATTGGTCTCTTGACACACATGAAAGAAGAAATTATTTCATTCTTCGTCTTCAAGTGCGAAATTTCATCAATCGAATACGTAATAGTCAATGAAAATTGCTACTGCAAGAAAGTTGTGTGTCTAATTATTTCAATTAAATTGTTCGAAAAGCGTAAAGCGATCGGTAAATTCCTTAAAGCAGTAAACGTCGTTTACGATAATCGCGAAGTCGGTGAATTCCGTTGCGCCCGTACGTAACGTAAGATTGATGAGTATTTTTTTGCTCGACGTCTATAAACACTCGTTATTCAGTAATATTTCATAATGTATAAAATGAGTAGTAAAAGTAACGCTTTTAGTAATTCGATTTCCGTGTCCGAAAGTTTGATCAACGATGTAACGTTTCTGAAAGATTTCCCCGAGCTGGATGTATCCCATTTGGCCGAGTCCGATGTACCTCACTTCTATATCACTTTGCCCGCTCTAGGGCCTCTGTGGTGCTCCTGATGCACCCCATGTCGCATGTATAATCAGGGAGGTATGCGACAACAATGGGGAATTAGTTTTCCTCTCTGAAAAAGGCGAGATCACGAACGTAAGTGAAGTCGTGCACACCAGCAGCAAATGTCCAACTCAGATCACTTTCAAGGTGCAGATCGCCCGAGATTCGGAAGTAACATGGGAGTCGATACTATTCAAGAAGAAATTGTTCATCCGAATCAACGTTAGTAATCCAGCTATTTCGAAAATGGGCTTTCTCGGTATCATGGAATATGCGGAAGATGTTCTGAAGGTAAATTGTATTGTTGTATGTTTC
Organism: Aspidiotus destructor; assembly: GCA_035079395.1. Taxonomy (NCBI): domain Eukaryota; kingdom Metazoa; phylum Arthropoda; class Insecta; order Hemiptera; family Diaspididae; genus Aspidiotus; species Aspidiotus destructor. Next base: position 20,979,171 of record JAVHKZ010000015.1, on the reverse strand, counting down.
GCCAAAAGTAATCCTATTCGTCAACTACTGGTGCGTACGTTCATGTACATCGGTTTCGGAGTTATACCACCAGGTCATAAACTAATTCCTCAGGCTTCGTCGGATACTTCTAATATTTATATGACGTATTGTATCACACAATAATTCTTTTCTTTTTTCAAAATTCCTTCCTGTTTTTTCGTCGTAGTACATTAATAATGTTATTTAGGTCGCTTCATTATTCAATATTTTGTAAGTATAATAAGTTATATTTTTTTCAATACCACATCGTCTATTATTATTTCTATTATTTCGAATTATGATTTCAATTTTTTCAATTTTTTTCGGGGAAGGAATTAATTCTTTTTTAGTCGGTTATTAGTTTAGTTAGCGCATGTATCGGGATATACTATGAATACTTATTTTTAATCAAACATTAAAGTTGTAATGATTCTCGTAATCTTCATGTTCTTTGCTCCGATTTGTTTTCCTAGACGATCTTTTTTAAAATCGAGAACTTTCTACTGATGTGGCGATGACGACTTGGATTGAATGCGAAACTGGATCGAGGATGAGAGGTTTCGATGCGCGCTCTAAATTAGATTTTTCAATTTTCTCTGTACATATTAGGTGTGAGCTTTCACAGCCTTGTGCAATCCCTTTACGCAGAGAGATACGAAGATTTGATAAAACTGCAACGACTACCGCTTTAATTATGTAAACTCGCGCTAATTAATTTATTTACTCTGTTCTACAGCATTGATTCGAAATCAAGAACCCTGCGTTTGTATCACAGTGAATCGTCTACGAAGAAATTATCCACGCCTTGAAATCAGAATACCGTTGGTTGATAAAAGTGATAGGAAGATGCGTCTGTTCTAATACTTTTCTCAAAGAACCTGATGAAATTCTATTCGCTCTCCCTTTATTTTCTCGTCTTTCTTCTTTCTTTTTCTATTGTCTCGCACTTGATTACAAGAAGTGTTGATGGAATGTATCAAGCATAAAAGGAAGCTTACGAAGGAAGGATTGCTTTACGTCAACATATGAGGATATCTTGACAGGTCTGCCATGAGAGAAGACAAGGTGGAATGCATCGCATACCAAAGGCTGTAATGTGAGAGTTTTGCTTACGAGCGCGAAAATCGAAGTCGAGTTACGCAAATTCTTCGTTTCGCATTCCTCGTGCTACTGTTTAAACGTTTTTCTCTTCAGTTTACAGAGTTCCCTACGTATAAAACACGTAAGAAGAAGAATTTTCTCATTTCTGTAGCTGTTTCGATGGGTATCGAACTTTATCCATCATCTACACAATTACGTGAAGCTGGCTAAAGAAATATCAAAAGTGAAAAAGACTAGGGGTGTATTAATTCTCAACCGGAGTATACTCTTTTCATATTTCTTGTCATGATGGAAATTCACAAATCTAGCGCAGAGCTTATTATTCACAGCTTATCTTGTTTATCGTAATCCTTTCCACGAATAGATATTCATCGCCGTATCATCTTTCGCGTGGAGGTATTACGTCCAGGCGCTTATCTCGTCGGGATTATTTTCTACTCAGACGCACAATCATGCTGTAAGGCAAGAGTTCGAGAAGTACACAAATCAGTTATGCTTCGTTCAGCAAAATAATCTTAACGATTCTGTAAATTTTTTGTTTGTAAGAGGTGCATTCATTAGCCATCTACTGTAGTGCTCATATTTCATTTGATGACAGCAGACAATTTATTCAGAAAAATATTTTCAATTATCCATCTGGGTGCAGCGAACATTTCAATTCTCGAAGAAAGGAAGAAGAAGGAACTAATAAGTCTTCTTTTTCTTATTCATGCTATTCACAACAAAGTATCGTCAGACAAATCAGATATGTCGGTGCATAAATGAACCTGTCTTCTTCGGATTACGTCGATTTACACGGTTTTTATCCCCGTCAGCGCTATCTCTCGTTTGCAGCAGGCAGTGGGTAGATATGACAGTGTGAAATTTCTAGCAAACTCTCTCCACGTTTATCGTTATATAATGAGAGCAAGGTTGATATTCAGCTTATCGTGTTTTTCTCGTGCTCTTTGATTACTACTACCTCGATACACGATATCGGTACTCGAAGCCTAGTTTACACGTCATATACACTAACGTACAATAATTAATGGTCCGAAGCCTATCATGTTTTTATTGGTCTCTTCGCAATTAAATAGCTACGTTTCAATTAGATGTTCGGGTGACCAAATTATTCGCTCGTATTATTGAAAAAGGGGAAAGGGATACGAAAATACACGAAGCTCGAAGTCACTAAGTAGGCCTATGATGAGTTCGTACAAAAATACGAATACAAGGCCGGAATGAGTTCTATGGAATTTCTGATGACTAAACTGACCAAAAGTTCAGGCGAAGTCTCTTTCATCTAAAAAGTGATATTTCTTCGAGCGCAGCCTTTCCTGAAAATTCTTTAAAATCCAAGAATTGAAACCTAAATCGTAGCTTGAATACAAGATCATTAATGTTCAGGACAGACAGGCGAAATTACGTGAAAACTTTTATTTCACGATGTATGTAGTCAAATTGTCGGGATTGTTTCGAGGCTTCTTCCTCTCGTGCATACAGCTCGATGATCAAACATTACTCAAGTGGATGAGCCGACCACTTACACAGACTCAGCTAGTTAGCTCTAGCCAGAGTATTGCAGCCAGCCAAAAGCCAAAAGCTGAATTCAGCTAAATTTTTTACTGATAAAAGGAAAGCTGAAAGCCAGCTTTATTAAAACCTTCCTAAGTCAAAAGCCAAACTAGGCAAAATTTGTTCAGCTTTTTTTTTGAATTTTCCAGTTTTTTGAAAAATACAAAATTTCAGAATTAAAAATCACAGGTTTTCATAGCAATATTTCCCATTTTTAGCGGAGAACCCGCTATCCATTTTGCGTCCGAGAGTTTGTGCAATTCTGCGAACTGCGTGACGTGACGTGACGTGACGTGAAGTCTGGCGCTTTATGACGTCATCAATGACCTTGACCTACTTTAGGGGCTTGGAAAAATTTCAATTTCTAGCCTTAATTATATCAGGCCTATCATGCAGTATACTGAAAAAAGCCCAGCCAACTCATTTTCTGAGGGGGCATTTTCACGCCAACGTGATTGCAAGCGCGTGAGGTTGCGGGTTCCCCGCTGCCATTGCAAACCTGCAATGGTCTCTAATTCTTTATTCATCTTCTAAAATTATTTCAATCAACAAATTGATTGAACAAATTGAAGTAGGGAGGTGCACAGACACGTAACACAACATTCTATTGATTGAACAAATAACTGGCAGAGATGGGAAGAATAATCACCAAAAATATGAACACAAGCTGGAGAATAGGTATCTTTCACAAGTACAGCAGAGCCCTAATTCTCCTGATTGTTTCCTCTGTACATCAAATGCTACAGGATATTGATCAGCCAAAAATCAGCTAAATTAAGCCATCCAAATCAAGCCAAAAGCCAGCTCAATTTTTTGGAAAGCCAAAAGCCGAAAGCCATATTGTTCAAGGTTGTAAGTTTAAGCCGAAAGCCAAAGCTGAAATTTTCTGCTGCGATACTCTGGCTCTAGCATACAAATATACTGAACCTTGATGCAAGCAAGCAGGGCGGGTGAGCCCATCAAGTAGACGGATAGTGTTCCTTTATTTCTCTAAATCAGATATTAAAAAAAAAGAGAGGGGGAAATAGGCTAGAGAAGCAATTCAGTAAATCCTTGAACAGAAATCAATCAGTAGTAATATGATTTAATAATAAAAATTATATGAAAACAAATATTTTTCTTTTCTATTTTCATATTCATTATTTATATTTTATTAATTTTTATTTGATAATTTTATTAATTCTTTTTTTTTTTTTTTCAATTTTAAAAAATGTTAAAAAATAAATAATTCAATAATTCTAATTTTATTAATAAAAATAATAAATTTGAATTTTAAAAACTTATAAAAATCAATCAATAAAAAAATTATTAAAAAATAATTGAAAATAAATATAAACCTAATTAAAAATATTTTAAATGAAAAATTATAAAAAATGTTAAATATTTTTAAAATTATTTAAATTGATTTTCAAAATTTTAAATATTAAAACTATTAACTTGACCTAATAATTCTTTTTAATAAATTATTATAATTATAATTTAATTATTATAAATTATAAGTAATTATTTTAAAAATAATTGGGATTTAAATAATTTTTATTATTTAAAAATGATTTTCATATTACATTTTAAATCTAAATATTAAATAGTTATATTTAAATCATATTTAATCCTTTCATACAATAATATAAAAATTTAATTAAGATTAAATCCAATCTGATTTTATTTGAATTATTATTTTTTTTCTAATCTATTAAATTGAAATAAAATAATTATAAATTGTAAATTTATAAATTTTATTTTCAATATAAAAGTTTAAATTTTAAAATATTAATTTTGGAGATGAATTTCTATTAAAAAATATTAAAAAATTTATTTCAATAATAATTTTATCATCAATTTTTATATTTATTTTAAATATAAATTTTAATTCAAAAATTGAATTTAAAAAAATTTATTTAAAATTAAAATTTTGAAAATTAATTAAGATAAAATAATTTTAAAAATATTTAAAATTCTTTATAATTTTTTATTTAAAATCATGATTAATTTAAATATTTTAATTAATTTAATAAAAATTTTGAAAAAAAAAATTTTTAATCTATTTAAAAATTAATATAATTATATATAAAATTTAATTTAATGAGAAGAAAAAAGGAAAGCAATAGGTAACCGCAAAATGTTTTTCTGCAAAATGATTTCTCAGAGAAATATTTATTACTATCATCCAATTCTTCTACTATTACCTTCAGAATCAATTATCAACAAATTACTTTTTCTTTTGTTGTTTCTTTTTCTTTTTCATTATTTATTATTATCATTTATTATTATTATTATTATTACTATTTTTTTTTTATTCTAAGAGGTTCTTATTTTATTCTATTTGTTTTTTATTTTTTATTTTATTTATTTATTTATTTTTGTTTTATTTAATTTCTTTTTTCATCCCCGCCGCTCTCGCTCAACATGTTCTATTACATTGAGCATGCGGTGGGTTATTTCTGTGAAGACAGTGTTTTGTTCCTTTTTGAAAAATATGAAATGAAGATTGATTTGATTTGATTTTAAAAAAATTCACAAAAAATACTGGCACAAAATTCTCTTAAAATCTCAGCTTGGGGCATTCCGTTTTAAATATTTCTACTTTCCATCATATTATCTCTTTTTTTGTTATAGAGAAGATACAGTTGTTAGTTGAATCAACCAAAGTTTATTGGAGGGTAAGGATGGCGAAAAAATGTTATATTGAAGAAAATTTTCAATTATGTACATATTATTAATATTTCCCTCCTATCTTAATATTATACATCCTTCACTAGAAAAAACTAAAAAAACACCTTCAGAAGAAGGAAAAGTTCCACGCTCTATCCTATTCAGTTTTACTGAAAGTGAGATAATTGGAGGGGGGTCCAGGAGAGCGCAGCCCCCCTTGGCGTGGCGCGAAGCGTCGAGTTTTTTTGTATTGTTTTGTGTTTCTGTGTGATCGTTTTTGTCGTACAGTTCTTTATAAAATTTGGTTATTACTTTCATCATTTCCTCCCTTCCTGCAATCACTTTTCCATCTTGGTTTTTTATCCCCGTCATTAGTTTTTCAACTTTTGCCAGTTCCAGGATGAAAAAGGAACTAGGCGTGAAGGCAAAAGCGAATGGAATTAAGAAAATGATATGGCTGAGCCGGATAAAAACAGAGGCAGGTTACCCGAATTGATCCATGTGGTCTACATGGCGGCGTCCCAAGCTCCAATTAGTGCGCTACAGAGGGATACCTGCAGGCCCTGATCGTCGCTGCTACCTGTACTATCAGACAAGTCCTTCATACGTGTAATAGCAAACAAGGAAATAGCACAAGCCTTTATGCATCCACGTGCCGTCACACCACCACTTGTGCGTAGTAATCAATGGTTGCGACCTTGACGGAGCTTTTCAGGACAGGAATACCCGGAGGACATTTTCCCTTGCTGGAGGCAAACAAACCAACCTTTTTTACATAGGGTCTACGGCAGAAGCATTGTACTCCGAGTTGGCATGTATAGTTAAATGCGGGTGCATAAGGGGAATTATACCGGTTGATATTACTGACGTTGAGAACGTCGTCTCGGGTCACGACTGCTACAATGACGAGATTTGTAGGGATCGAAATCGAAACTGCAAAACCATTTCAAAGGGTTAGGGTTGCATCGACTCTGAGTATACGCTCCGCAGTTCACTGTGTGCTAGGCTTAGTATACGAAATTAGCAAAAGGCAAAATTCAAGTTTCTCGAGTAGGTCAAGGTCGTGTGACGTCATTTTCGTGACGCTCCTAGCCTGAAGACTTATCAATGTCAAAATAAAAGTTTGTCAGCATGGCAGTGGAGTGGAGAGCCAGCCCCTAGGGGAAGGATGGAAGAGATTTGACGAGTTCGCCCGATTCAATGTCGAACTGCGAGAGGAACGAATTGAAAAGGACCAGGGGATCAGGAATTTTTCAATCGAAAGAAGTTTATGGTGGGATTCAGAGGGCCAAAGTTGCGATAATTGGAGAGCAATAATAATAAAATTTCAATGTATAGGCTGGAGAAGAAGTGGGGTTAGTGATTGAGGAGGAGAGCGGGGCCTGCTTGGCAGCTAGGAACGACGACGTGACCGGGAATCTAGAGGAATGCAATGGAAGATAGAGAAGATATTCAAGAGTGAAGGAGGATAAAAATACGCTGAAAGATGGGATTGGGAGGCTGGAGTCTTATATAGCCTGGAGAGAAGAAAGAGAGTTGGAAGAGGAGGAAAAATTCACAGACAGAGAGGAGTAGATAGGTGAGTGAGGCAAGGATAGATAGCAGGTAGTTTAGCAGAATACATGGAGGTCGAGTTTTCCATACGGAATCGCGAGACCTAGTAACCATTGAGAGAGAAAGCGTAAACAGTTTTGAAACCCGATTTAGATCCAACTGTAGAGCACAGATTATGACAGGGAAATTCATTATTCATAAAGACCCTGACGTGTTTTATTAATATGGTAAATTTTGGTGAATCAGCCAGGTCGTGGCGAACATGGGGCATCACATCTGAGGAGGGGTTGATGAGTAGATAGGAGGAAAGGTTTCAAAATTGAGATGATCGTTTAAGAGCTGAGTTCTAGTGAAAGAAGGAATGAGTTTTGACTCACTCAGCGTGCACTCTGTCTATATGTCCAAAGTTCACTTCATAAAGAGATGATAAGCGTCAAAAATGATATTACTTCCTCATGAGAATTTGATTATCTCGGATTACGTACTTTGCCAGTCATCGTTCTCTATTCAAGAAGTATTCAATTTGTAATCGCTTCTTTCTCAGCCTTATTTAATTCATGTCTGTTGACAGTCCATGTGCGAGAGACTTTGAACTCCGAAAAGATATACGACCTTTGAGACACCCGAAAATTACTGAACTCTTTTCCAACGCCGAAATCGGGCCCTTTAAACTCGAAGGTTAAAAATCCAGAACGCCATTGTTGCTCAATGTAAGTAGGTCATTTTGAAAGATCTCCTCATAGGAAAGGAAATCCAATTCTCTTAATTTTGAAATTAAGTGAGACTGTTCCTAAATACATCTTATCAAATCTCGACGATGAAAGATGGTTGCCTATACCCAAATAACTATCTTCTGCTGTTTTCTTCTGTAATTCGACGTGTCGACGCGAAAAGAAAAACAAATGAAACAAAATATCACTCATAGCTGCTATTCACGAGATGATGAACCCACAACCGTACTTAATTATTTGTATTTTTGCACAGACGGATCATCAATAATGACACGAACACAAAGAGTAAGCTAAAAAAAAAAGATTAGAACAGAGACGTTCAAAGACTTTCTCTTACGCTTGAAAAGTTTGAAAGAAGCTACTAATGGGAGGATATCAGTCATGGGGAAATCGTTTCTATATAAACTTCAACTAAACTCAAATCTCTTATTTAAAATTGTTTCAGACGGTCAAAATTCTTGTCAACAATTTTTCTCTTCTTTTTTCACATCAAGTAGCCTAGATTTGAAAAATCCAAATAATTACATATAGATAGCTAGGTAAAGTTCGAATAGATGCGTTTCATGAATCATGATCAGTTTTTCGTGTAGAATCTATTTGGTAAAGAAAAAAAAAAGTCAACAGTGATAAGGATTGAGAGTACGGACAAAAATCTCGATCGCCCAGAGGCCAGAACGCTTTCGAAACTAAGTATACAAATTTTTTTCAAGCTTTGCAACAAGCGAGAAAATCTTTCGATCCCTTCATTTTCATAACAAATATCGCACTTATCCTGAGAGGAAACTAAATTCGCTATGCCACAATCTAAAGAATAATGTTTACTAGGCCTATAATAGTTTTGTTTTAACAATGCCTACTGTTATCAGAGTTCATAATTTGCTCCATGAGCTACAAACTGAAAATTTAACGAATATTCTAAATGAGTGAAACTCTCAGAGAAAGAATCTATCATTCCGACAATAATTTTCTGCGATGAAAGATGAGTCAACGAATCGGGATGTATTTTTCATTTTACCAACAAGTAGGAAAATTTTTTCATGAATGCACCAAAGGCTACTCTCAACATGAGGAACGAGTTGATTTACGTAGATGATATAAGATTAGATATTTGCTGACGTTTTGAGGTCGTCTATCGTCAATTTCTTGTTTGCGTTATTCATATACCGACGCATGTGTAAGCAAATAGTTCTTGATTGAAAGAGGAAAATGGCACAAATGAAAAGATGCTTGTATTCATTTCGCAGAACGAATATTGCACAAGTTGTTTCTTCAAATAATAAATTCGTTCCTACATTCAAGTTGATTTTGCTTATCGTACAAGCTGAAAATACAACCAGCTCCTAGTTTTTTCTTACCAATTCTTCTGCAAGACCTCTTCATTCGATCAGAAAAGAAAAGAGTAGATGAACATTATCAGAAATCGACGGAATGATATCATCATGCACGAGGAAAGTTTTTGTAAACTCCATTTTAAAGCCTTTTTTTTCTCAAAATGTCCTTTTCGTACTCAGGAGGCAGAAGTAACCGCTTCTTGACTCCACAAATATCATCTAGACACTAAAATATTGTTTACAATATTATTAGCTCATATTAGGAGAGAGAACACACAACATAATAAACGACAAAATTACAGAATCTGTATCAAAGCTATGTAACTGCGAGAAAGAGAATTTATAAAAGATTGTAAAAAAATGAAATCTTACAAAATTACAGTATTTTACACTTTTATTTGTGAGTAAGATTAATCATCATAATATTAATAAAGATGTACACGTATTTTCCTAATCTTTTTTCGTACTAGTCAACTGTTGCTGCGGTTGCGATTGTTGTTGTTGTTGCTGTTGCTGCTGTAATTGAACTATTTTCGTCTGCATTACACCGATAATCGCTAGAGAAATAAAGAATAAACCAGATTAGAAAGTAATTCTCACATTACCACTTGTAGACACGCTCTGTCTCAAAGAGGAGATGAGCAAAGTATTCGAGATAATCTATTCTCGTATCATCGTAACTTTTCCCATTGCATTCAAGAAATATCATCTCAACATTGAATACTTTCCTACAGATTTAATGTTCAACAAAATGAGGGTCAAATAAGTATTCGAAATGTTTGAGAGGCTGTTACCATACTGTTCGAAGCGAACTCTCTCTCGAGAAGTAGTTGAGGAGGTGGATGACAAAGCGCAATAAGTCCATTTTTTCGAAAATTGAGTTAGCAACACTGTCTAGAGGTAAATTTCACGGGGAACCCAATGGTGCCATCCGCAAATGTTGAAAACTCCATCATTTTACGTTATAACCATTTTTCAGTACCCTCTTTGCGACAAAATACAATAAATCCGTGCCGTTTTGCGTTCAAACGCAATAAGTCCACCTATTTTTCTGTTAAAACGTGTTTTCTCGGGGTACCCGTGGTGTATGGTGTCAGGTATCGACGGGAACGTGATCTACTGGAAATTTTGGCCATGAAACCAACCGTCAGCGCATTTTGTCCCAAAATACACATAACTTCAATTTTCCTTTTGCGTCAGAACGCAATAACTTTTCATTTTGCGACAAAACGCAATAACAGAAAATGTTATGGCCCCGCCTGCGCGGGGGTTTGCGTATTTCGTGGGAATTCTTACGTTTTGAGTATTGTGGGGTGCCTGCCCATCATATGAGACCATAATTTCCATTCGTAAAGCTCTCTCAGTGTTGCCAGCATATTTTCTTAATTTCCCGGAAAAATGGAAAATGGACTTATTGTGCTTTGTCATCCACCTCCTCAGTTGCATTTACCTTCTTTTATTCTACTTCTTTCGTTACCAATACTTTGAATCTTCTCAATTTGCGTACTTAGATAACTCAACCGTCTCGAGAAATAATCCTTAGCTCCTTGAGCATCCTGAAATAGTGAAATGATAGTAAGGTTATCGATTTGATCAATTGTGAACGAATTTCAAGACATGGTAACTTACCTTCTTTAAATAATATCCGGTACCAACATTTATTATAAATGTATCAGTTTCTGCTAGTTCACCATCCACGTACATCTGAAGTTCACAGCTGATGTAAGGTAACAATACATAGTATAAATATTCTGAAAAAAATTGATCTGTAACGCCATGTTTAATTTGCCAACTCTCAATGTGGCTTGTCAGATCGAAAGCAACTTGAAATATTGACGAGATCCAGAGCGCTTTATGATTATGAACAAATAAGTAAAATTCTAATAAACCTTACATATCTTAGAATTGAGGGCATAAAAAATATGTTACGAAAAGGATACGGATCCTGTAAGTGGCACTAATAAGGTTTGACCCGGAGAATAGGTTTGCGCTTTTTCAACGCTCTTCTTAGATTCCTGAAACTTATTTTCAGCCATCCGCAGCGTGCGAACGGAATCTTGAAGCACTTGTATCTCCTGTAACACAATTATGACAAACAATTAATGACAGCCATCATTCCCTTCGAGTTTGAGAGGTGAAGACTGAGCACATGGCTCGATCTACGTTCTTCCTAGTATCATCTTTCAAAGTCTTCCATCTACTCTACAATATCCATTTCAACTGAAATTCCTTCAAATAAGAGACCTTTGCATGGACGATCGGGACATTATTTCAAATTATTCCGCCTACTCTCTTTCTCTTCGTACCATCGTTATGAGTGCCAACATTCAAACAAATAATTGAAACAGAAAAAAGTATTGTACTTCAAAGTCGAATCGATCAACGTGTAAATATATCTCTACAATGTACGAACCTGTTCAAGTTGCTCAGTTTGCTGCGTTAATTCTGGTAAAGTTAATTTGGTTAGATCAATCTCTATTATTTTCGGGCCAGCGGAATTCGGCTTTTCTTTCTCCATTATTTCGTGGACGTAACAACAAAGTGAAATTTAGTTTTCTGAAAACGAGAAACTCTGAGAGTTAACAAATCGGCATTTTCTAACTAAATATTATGATCGAACAGAAGGAAATAAATCATTCAAATTCCGAAAATCTCGTGCCGTGAAAAATAATAAGAAAAGAATGATAATGCCGAAAAAGGTGCGACTGGAAGCATTATCAAGCACATCTACCGTACAGAAAGGAATGAACGTATCTGCATATTAGCGATCACCAAAAAAAGGTATCTGTGCATCGTATGAAGGGCTCTTTTTCGCAGATCGTGAATATGCAGATACGTCTATTCTATTTTGTAGGGCAGACATGTAATACGTGGGTCACGCCATCATGAGCTCACGTCCTCACAGTATTTTGACCAACGTTCAAGCTCTGGGCTCTGGCTGACTTGCTGCTTTCTGGAAATTTAATAAAACGGGAATGAATGAGTGTTTGTCAATGAAATTTTTTCCTTTATATTTTAGAAGAGAACTTGATCATAAATTCATGATCACTTTCGTCTGGGTAGTCCGGGCTATCAATGATGAATGTTGTAAAATGTCATCATCTATCAGTATTTTATTTTGAAAAGATTTCAATGAATTGATTCATGATCATTTTTCAAAAAAGATAATAATTATAAATTACCGATTGGGTACCAAAAAAATCAAAAGTCGTTTGGTATTTTCGATACTTGATCGACATCTGCCTGATCTTCTAGTATTAGAAATGCGTTCTCTCATGTTACAGAACATTAGATGTACTTACCTAATCAAAAAACATAAAAATTACAATTCATCGCAAATTCATTAGTTTTTGCTTTTTGGTAAACCAACCATTTTGAAGTGAGTTTCGACATTCAGACGTGGTGACGTGGTTGTAAGAATTTCCAATTTTACATGTTTTTTCTTTTTTTTGTTTCTCTTACGCACACGTCTACGACAGTAATAAATTCAATACTGGTACCTACCTCACCTAGAGTTCAAACCCTCGTTTTTCCCTTCATTTTTCGTGGATTTCCTGACTTTTCACAACATGACGTAGGTTTTTTGCGTGTATAAGTTGGTCATCCAAATACATAGTATTGCTTTTACTGCAGCAGATCACTAATTTTATGCAATAGAATCATACGAACTGTACAGTATAGGCCTACTTATTTTTTCCTCATGCGGGTCTATGCAGAAACTTTTTACAGCGTATTTTGTTTTGAAAAGTCTAATAAATGATTTCTGTTGACTGACTAACCGGCTTGTAACTTCTTTGTTTTATTTTTCAATATGATTAATTCTATTTCCTCGACACAAATTATCTATGATGATAATTAGTCTCCGAATCACTTACTGTTCGCTTAATTAGAAGAGATCATCAATACGAATATTTTAATAATGATGGTACAGCTCAAGGCTACTAAATTATACCTATAAGCATAAATACGGTCCATTTTGGTGACATGAAAATTTATGAGATGAGGAATTTTTATTGGGAAAAGGCGCTCATCGAATTATAATAATATTTTTCTTGGACGGAGAGGCGGCATAATACGCTCGAAGTGGTCTTCAATGGTCTCCAATAGACTGCAAATATGGCAATGGAATTGTCCTTTTGGGTATTGCATCAATAAGCAACAATATACCCCACTGTTTGTAGGAAATCCACTCAATATAGGTAGTTTTGAATAGAAGAAAAGCAAACATTGGGAAATCTGAAATTTTTAATAAGGTAGTGATGGTCTACAAACTTGTAGTAGTTGCTCAAGCCTTGGAACCCAGGAGAAAGAAAACCAAATATTTATTTCCATCATATAGGAATAATAGTTGATATTTCGTATTAAAAATTTGGATGATATCAAAATTTCATAAGTTTTCAGGAGACAGACGTGTGAATGCAATAGGATTTGAGAAGGAAGAAAAATCCAATATCTTTCATTCATTTCTTTTCGTGATAAACGTAACTTACTCCTTCCACGTGTAAGCCTAATTAAAATATTCACACCTGTATATCTCGTCTAAACTGTGAAGTTTATAACCGGACCGATGATGGCTTAGAATAGGAGCATCGAATTCATTTACGTAAATGAGTAGTCGGTTGTAGACCGTCTTTTTCGCGGTTATTCGACGCGCGCGACCCAAAATGCATACGTAAGAGTGATTTATTGAATGGACCGCTATAGCTAGATGTGTTTCTAAGTTTTCATTCTTCTCCCGCTGCACAGAATATTATGGAAACAGAATGGATTTCTGACATTAAAAACTACTGCGCGAGAGTAACCAGTTTCTTCAACAACGATGTTTACATCGACCGCGTGACGGAATTCTACATGTACTTCTTCATATGTATCGTTAATATTTTCGGTAATGTACTGAATGTAATCATCTATAGTCAGCGTAATTCTCCTGTTAACTTAATTTTTAAAACTTTAGCGGCGACGGATTTCGCTCTGTCCGCTCTCTACCTATTCGATATATCCGTCAATTATTACCTACCGCATATCGTGAAGAACGGATCCTACGAACAAGTGCTCTACGGATATTGGACCACGTTCGTCTCCCGCGCATTCCATTTTATCCTGTTGTGGCTGACGATTCTTCTCGCTTATTGGCGGTGCGAAGCTTTGGCGCGTCCTTTGCAAAATCTAAAACGTTATGACTCGTCGGTGGTTAAAAAATCGATTGTCGGCATTTTTTTGTCTTGCTTGGTCGTATCTTCGCCGTATTTCATTTGCATTCAAGTGACATCGTCTCCGGAAGCGTGTAAAATTTCGGTGATTCAGGAGGCTTTGCGTAAAACGTACTGCATGCACCAACCCTTCGGGTGTTTGTTTTGGATATATATGTCCTTCGTGTTTTCGTTGTCGGCGCTTATCCTCATCATTGAGAGTATTCGGTGAGTAACTTTCGAACCTTCTCACACATCATATCTCACCAATAGACATAAGAGTATATAGTGAATCTTCTTTTACCAGCCCTTTTTGTATGAGAAGTAACAACGGCTTCCTTAACCAAGTTAATCGAGGAACGTAGGAAATCTGTTCTGTGGATCGAATGGCCGGACTGGCTGACTGCAAGGCCCCTGGCAAAAGCAGCGTCTGAGGCCCCGGATAATTTTTGACCCCTCCCAATACCTGGTACATTTTAGGGGCCCTCGTGGGCCCTTATTCTTGCCCCGGTTCCTTCCGATCGCTACCAGTCCAGCTGTGTCGAATTAGTTTTGGTATTGAGAATTAAATTCGGAATTGGAGTCTCCAAAAATCAAAGTTTTACTGAATCCCCTCCTATCAAAATATGTACCTCGAAAGTAAAAATTTTGCCTAGTTTTTCTATTAGGTACGGCTCGAATGTTGAAATTCTTCCCAATCCAACTCTATTATTAGAGTAGGCAAGTCTTTCCCAAACAGCGAAACGTCAAAATTTTCATACTCTCTTTTTCCCTCGGATTCGTAGATTTCTGGATTAGGTCGAGGATTCCAAGTCCATCAACGGTAAGGAGGCGGAAGACTAGTATGATGCAGTACATTGTATACTAGGCGTAATCTAAGCCAAGTCTAGCCTAGCATTAGTTATAGCGTGCCACAGGCATATGCTAGGCCTTGTTTAAAGCTGAAATAGCTTAATTAAGTTCAATTTGAAGTTACCAAGAGTGAATTTCTCCGCTCCATACAAAATTATCATTTCAATTTTATTGATATACAGATTGCATACTAGGTTGCTTCCACTCGGTATTCGTCCCGATTCTTAGTCTGGTGTAAGTCTCTCCCCCCTCCCCTCCATGTGCCATATCCAGAAGATTTCAAGCAGTTGGTGTTGGATTGAAAAGAGAGAAAGTTAGCATAAGTCACAGCTAGACTCTAGAAAATTCATACATATGGCTTAAAGGTCACAGATCGAGTATTACATCATTTGACAGAGAACGCATTGAGACTGCACTCCTGCTGTCTAGTTGTCATTTCGATAACTCTCCTCCACTTTTTTTCTATCTCGCGCTGCGTGAAACAGTTCTTCTCGTGACATATTGGTCTGTTAATCAAGATAGATTTTTCCGACCTATCCATCGCTTTCTCTCTGTTTGACCGTGAATGATTGTCTGCGCAATAGTTCGTCTTCAGGTCCGCGAAAGATGCGACTCAAGTAATGCGAGTGGTAGTTAGGAGTTCGCGCTGTTCTTCTATACCCTCAAGAATTTTCGGGCTCCGTACCATCTCCATCTATGCAATTTTCAACATTCGTCGGCAACACCACACCTCAAATGCCTCGATTTTATTAATGATTGGCGTCTTCCGGGTCCAGGCTTCAGAGCTATAGATCAGTTTCGACCATACGTAGCATTTGAAGATTCTCAATCTTACAGGCACGAAGAATCCTCGTGACGTTAGTACCTTGAACCGGCTTCTGAGGGTGTCCTTTGCCATCGCTATTAGAATTTTAATTTCCTCATCTGGGTTCATGTCCTCGATCACAAAGGCTACCAGATATTTGAAATAGGGTACTCTTTTTGAGTCAGGGAAGGCACACGTTTTCTCCAGTGAGCTCGATGACCTCGACCCGAAAGTCGCTTTCTTGATTCCGATTGACCTTGACCTACATCGAAGGGGGGTCGGGTGCCGTTGGCAATAAAAACAACCGGTCGGACACTTTCAAATCTTTTTTCAGTGTAGAAAAATCGCCGAAAATTTTTCCAGATTCCGCTCGATGGCGATTTAATATTCCCCTCTAACCAGGCACTTTTTTCTTCTTTTTTCAGATTATTTTGTGTGATGAGGGAGACAAGGAAAACAAGAAAAGCTCTATCAATGTCCCCGAACGGTGAAAAAGACGTCGAAATGCGACGTACCAATCGTATGATTCTTATAGCCGTGACTCTGTTCCTCCTCACCGATACGTTGTACATCGCTAGACTGCTAACCAACACCGAAGTTCTCGTCTTGTCCATTCTCGATGACTGTTTCGGGCGTATCAAATACTTCTCAATATTCCTGTTCATCAATCCTAGTGTAAATACCTTGTGCTACCTCACGATGAGCAGCCAATATCGCAGTGTACTCAAGTCGTTCATGACACGCAAGATTAGTCCGACTGGGAGTGGAGATAATTTTCGATATTTGGTCGAGTTATCATCGGCATAACTCATGGATGATTTTCTAGAAGTGTCAGGGGATGAAAATCGACGGTTTTATGTTGGAATAATGTCGAGATAAAAACTCGCAGCTCATATCAATTGCTGCCCCATTGAGGCAAGCAGGAAACCTATTTCAGAAGAAATTTTTTGATTATGATTTCAATAATCGGTTTGTCGAGATTGTTCTAAGTAGATAACTTACCTACTGGTCAAAGATTCTTCAAGTCTTATTATTACTTCAATTTTTTCCTCCAGCGTTATTATACTTAGGTATTTAGCTTATTTCTGAAATTTTTCATGGATGGTTCCACTATTCAACTAAAACTTCCCATTGTCCTTGAAGGTCAGAAAGCGTAGTTCCTATACAGTTTCTAAGGTACTTATTTTACGTTACTCAAGTGCAATTTGTTTCACAAGACAAGTCCTGTACCCTGATTAACTGACTCCCGTCACATTTGCATGACAAGGCATGACTAGTCTACTATCAGCACTCCAACTGTTGAGTCATTTTGCCCGGCTTTCCATCCATATTTCTGAGTACTTCTCTCTGGACCACAATCCCTCATAGATATAGAACTCAAGTGTTAAACGATATGTATATAGCTGAGAAGTTGAAATTTCTCCAAGTTCCCTCCTCTTATATACAGCTTAATGATCGAAATTCTTTCAAGTTCCCATCCTGATATATCGCTTAAAAGTCCAAGTCCTACTCCTCCTTAGGCTGGATCGTAAATGAAATTTGTACCTATAACTCAAAGTCCCTAAATTAAGTCAGAAGCCTTCCCCCATTCTTTTTTGAATTTGAAAATAAAAGATCCCCAAAGTAGGTCAGAGCTTCCAGCTCCATTTGACCTCAAATTATATACTGGTGGAGGACTATCTCGATTCATGGGCAAAGTTGAGTGAATACAGAGAAAGAGAAGAGCAGTAATTTTCAGAAATTACGGGTACCCCGTTGCCAAGGCACAAGATGGAACAGTTGTTGTCTTTGGTCTCTTTTTTGAAGGGCATTTTTAGATCACCTGTATCAAAATCCGGTTCTGCTCGGTAAAATTAAGGCAGGTAGGTCAAAAACGTGGGGACTGGATTATACAAGAAAAAATGGTTTCCGTTGGTGCCCGCCAACGGTCCTTTCCAATGCGGAAGATCGTGTGCGACAAAAACAATTTGCAGATATGAAAAAAGAAGATCCTTCTGGCGATCATTGTATTTTAGTAACTGGAAATATAACTTAGTATGATATATAACAAATACTTACTTGTTTGAAAAATATTACTTGTCTTTGAAATTGTGTAGTATTGTTGTTGGTAGGATGAATAAATATTTGTGGTTTGATTATACATTATACTCGTAATTTTCAGCGGAGAATTTGCTGTCTGTTCTGTTTGGGGAGGATACGTCCTCAGAATCAGAACACGTCCGCGCCCGACTTTGATGACTTCATCAAAACAAGTTGGGCTGGGCTACGTTGCTTGCAAGAATTTTTGTAGGCTAAGTAGATTATAAGCAAACTCCTGTTGCCGGAAGATGCGACTCATTCCCTTCATTAGAACATTTTTGTAGCTTCAAGATAAATTATACGGATCAAAAGCTTGAAGATGAAGCGTTTTTTTTTTTTTTTTATCGAAAAGATGACCTCATCACCATCCGAAACGTGTTGCTCGCTTGAATTTGCTTGTGACGTCATCAACATTCCTCTCTCTCTCTCTTTTGACAGCTACGTTTGGTGTAATCTAGAACATTGTATGCTAGGCCTATAACACTAGTCAACAGCCAAAAAATTGCTGAAACGAGAATAGGTGATTCTTGAAGTATTTTTCACGCTAAATTCAATGCCGTTTTCCGTTTTTCGCTAGCAGGTCTAGATTTCCTGTAATTGTTGCAACAACGTGCCGATTTTTGCAACAAACTGCCGCGCATCGTCGCGGAACGCATCGAGGATAGCAGTATCATACTCTGCGAACCCGCGTTACGTTCGCAACGATGCGCGGCAGTTTGTTGCAAAAATCGGCACGTTGTTGCAACAATTACAGGAAATCTAGACCTGCTAGCGAAAAACGGAAAACGGCATTGAATTTAGCGTGAAAAATACTTCAAGAATCACCTATTCTCGTTCCAGCAATTTTTTGGCTGTTGACTAGTGTAATTTAAGCCTAGTATCGAAATAGAAGCAAAAATAGCGCCAGACATTTCTATCGAAGAGCTCAAGACAGGCCTTAGACAAGCTAGAACAAGAAGAGCTATGGCGTACAGATCAGATCCTAGTAGAAATTTGGAAATATAATGTATATTATTTATTAGAATTAATGAATCGAAATAGGTATTCTTACGTTTTATTATGAATTATTGAATTGACTCTATCGATTGTTCGATATCTCTTCGTACGACAATTCCAGACCCACCCTCGAGAAACTTCACGTTCATTCTTTGATCACCGTAGAAAGGTATTCCAACCACTGGCACTGCTTCGTAGAGGCTACCGTGAGAAATGAAAAGTTTGACGTTCGGAGGAGCTGTGTAATGAATAAAAGAGAAGAATTTATGGTATCAAATTGCATTCACAGAATTGTCTTCCACAATTTGGCAGTCAAATTTCCGATCAAAAATAGTGAACTCCGAGTACCTTTTTCAAGCGAACTTGAGCTTCCTCCACCTCCCTCTTCCTTGAAATCCATCTTCTTGAAATTGTTAGTACTTTCACTCGTAAATCTGGTATTTCTCAGTCCAGAAATTTCTGTGAAGAGGGAGAAGATTTCTCTTCTCAATAAATGAATTTGAGAAAGTGGCAGAATCTCTGGTGTGGCGGGGAAAAAATACAAAAGGGTTAATTCAGGTTCGCGCATGTGACCGATTGGTCGGTGTTGTGTAATTATCGGGATAGTTCCAGGAGATTTTTGTTGATTGAATGCGCTAGCCCGACAGACCCCGACTACGCTGCGTTAGAAATGTTCATATATACGAACAAAGAATACTTTTTCAAGATGCGCGAGTTTTCCAGACTCCTTGAAAAGATTCTATCATCATATCTTCCCACCTTTGATGTTTAGACACCGCAAACATCTTGCGGCGGATTAAATTCTGTAGTTTTTAATGAAGAAGAAACCGTGTTCAAAGTGATGATCGGAATTTTACTAGGAGTCAATTATCGAAATGATTTCGCAGCTCAATGAGCGTATGATAAGCCAGTTGTTAGGTGACTTCGCTTTCAAGCCGGGCAGCGTTCTACCGTATGAAGTTAACCTTACATCATCAATCAAGCAAATTGTATCTATTAGATATTGAGAAAAGATGACTTCTTCCTGATCGTTGATTTTGATACTACTTGTCAATTCAACTTTGTACAGCAGCGTATGTAGGTCGCCATTGACTTTATAGGCCTACTTCGAATGGTATCGCGAATTACAAAAACGGAAAAACTGACGGGTGGTGCGGGTGATGGGGGGATGTTTTTGAAAATCTATAATTTTTATGAGGGAAGATGATTTGTAAGGAATTTTATACGCCACAAATTTCGTCCTCTTCATTTTCCTTCCACATTGTTTTGTTCATGAATTATTTCCAAATTACTCCCTGCATGAATCAATTATGGGAAAATTGCCCTGCTCCGTTTATAACAAAGGCTTCCAGCGGATGGCTGGCTTCAATACACGTGTACAAGAATTTATCAGGTTTACATTGAGAATGAAAACGTAGATGGACACTTAATAGGAACATTTATAATAATTATTCATATATTATTAATAAAAAAATTTTTTAAAAATAATTTATTCATTAAAATAATATTTATTTCTTGTTACCGACATTTTATTGATTTTATCTGAATTATTAATCTTCTCATAATTTATTAAATTAAAATGAAATAATTATAAATTGTACATTTATAGCAAAAATTTCATTAAATTTTCAATATACAAGTTTGAATTTTAAAATATTAACTCTGGAGATAGAAAAAATCTTTATATTAATTTTATAAATAAATAAATAATGAATATATTGATGATATATTTAATTTAAATTTATCAAAACTATCAATAATATTATTTTGAAAATAATTAAAATTTAAATGATTTTATCATTTGAAAATGATTTATATAGTGAATTTTAAATTTAAATATTAGATAATTAAATTTAAACTATATTCAATCCTTTCCTACAATAATGTAAAATTTAATTAAGATTTAAATCCAATCTAATTTACATCGATCTAAACTCTAATCATGTAATAAAATTTGAATCGAACAGATTAATTCTATAAAAATTCTTTTGATATAATTTTATCAATTCACCATCGAGGTAATAAACTATAAATAAATTTAAGGTCTTTTTGTCTTTAATTACCATTAAATTATTTTTAATTTAATAATAATTTATATAAATTTATTTAATAGAATGTTTATTCATTTATTCATTCATTCCAGTATCCAATTAAAATACTGATTATTATGCTACTTTTGTATAATCAATATATTACAGCAATTTAATTGATAATTTATCATTGAGCAGTTTCTTTTTTTTTTTTTTTTTTTTTTGTTATTCATTTTATTATTTATTTTTGTTTTGTTTTGGTTCAATTAATTATCATTATTATTATTTTCATTCATTTATTTATTCATTCATTCATTTATTCATTTATTTATTTATTTATTATTTATTATTTTTGTTTTTTATTTTGTTTTTATTTTTATTTCATTTTATTTTGTTTATTTAATTATGTAATTTTTTATGGGGTGTTGCAAGTAACTGGGCCACGAGTCTGTTTGCAGCACCCTCCCAAATAAACAAACGAATAATAATAATAATAATAATAATATTTTCGATATGTTTTTAATAAACTAATGAACGAAATTTTACACATACATATTAATTTTTCAATAATTTCAATTTTTTTTATTAAATTTTATTAAATATAATTTAAATTAATAATTTTGAACATTTTTAAAATTGATTTATTAAATTCAAAATTTTGAATATTTAAATTATTTATGGCTGCAGCTAAAGGCTAAGAGCTAAAAAAGTTTGAGCGGCTAGCTAACGACTGCTTGAAAGCAAAAAGCTAATGGGCATCATTTAGAAGAAAATATCAATATTTTTAATTACACAGCAGTCCTAAAGTTAATAATGAGAAAAAATGGACTGTTTTAATGAAAACGATAATCAGTTTGATTAGGAGCTTTCATACCTAAAAGTTGTAAATTCCATGCCTAGGAATTTTGTAGTATTTTTTTGTCAGCTCGTCTTCAGAGTTGTTGTGCTAGAATTTGCGCACATCCCGCAGTCGCATTCTAAGTTTTTTGCAACTAGTAAGCCCATAAATTAATGATTTTGGAGGATAATACTTCTAGTATAATATATTTGAATGCCAATTCGGCTGAATAACAATGAGAATCATTCTCAGAAATTTAGCCTTCGGCGATGCCATGCCAATTTCATTAGCTAAAAACTATGGTTTCAATTAGTTGGACTGTCATCGGCTAACCTTTAAATAGGTAATTTTATGGCAGGGCTCCGTAGCCAATCGCCATTGGTTTCAAACTTGGCTTAAACTCTCAGGCCTTTCAAACCCATCGACTGACTCACCATTCAAATGGCTGCGGCTTGGCCATTGGCTCTCGGCTTAATTGCGTGTAACATATCGGTTTTGAAGAACAGGGGACTGTGAAATTGATTTTCAAGTCCAATTGACCAGCTAACAACGTTTTCCAGTTAAATTACTAAATCACCGAAATCAGCCGGTTTGATAGAAAAAATTTCAGTTCCATCTTTGTAAAAACTGAAAACGTGATGAATTTAAGGTCAGTTCGAATCGAATTCGAGATTTCCGCACGATCCGAGTATTCCGAGGTCGAATCGGATGGGGCTCGGAAAATCGGTATTCCTGATTAATTTAAAACCATCTTGTTAGTTGTTTTAGCTTGCACTTGCGCGTTTGGCAGCTGAACTGAATTGCCTGAATACCTATTGGTTTTTGAAATTAATTTTGCGATTGACTTATTGAAGGCAATCAGCGCCGTCGTCAGACTTTTTGGGGCTTAAAGCTAAATTTCCACATGAGGCCTTTTTTCAATTTAGACAACTTTACCTATTTTTTTTCTTGTCGCTGGCGCGAGGCCTCTAGTAGAGCAATGCCTGAAGCGGTAATACCTACTCGCAACGCCCTGTCGACGGCCCGGCTCAAGCCTGAGACTTGAGTTTCAGACTCGAGCTTGAGACTCAGTGGCGTAACTACGGGGGGTGTCACCCCCCGGGCTTCCAAAATTCATGAGTTTTTTGTAATTTTCAAGACTCATTATATTTTTTTTCATTTGTGGCTTCTTTGTTTTTTCAACCCCCCCTCACCCAAAGAAACTTTTTAGTTACGCCACTGTTGAGACTCGAGACTAGACTCGTGACTGAAACTCGAGATTGAGACTCAAGACTGACATTTAAGACTGATTCTAGAGACTGAGACTCGAGCTTGAGAATCAAGGCTGAGAGTCGAGACTGACACTCAAGACCAAGACTGGAGCTTGAGACCTGAGACTGAGACTGACACTCGAGACTTAGACTCGAGGTTAAGACTTGAGACTGAGATATGTGTTTGAGACTCGAGACTGACACTCGAGGCTGGGGCTCGAGCCTGAAACTCAAGACTGACTCATGAGATTGAGCCTCAAGCTTGAGAATCAAAGCTGAGAGTCGAGACCGACACTCAGGACCACGACTCGAGACGGAGATCGGAGCTTGAGACTCGAATCTTAGACTCGAGACTGACTCTTGATTTAATATTTATTCAAGACAAAAAGACCTTAAAAATTTTATTTATTAATTAAGATTAATTTTTTAAAATTTTATTGGGGTACTAAAATTTTTTTTTTATATTATATATTTATTATGAATTTAAAATTACTTTAAGGATAACAGGATAATTAAATTTTTTATTTTTAGTTTATTACGTGTTATTTTTCGTGCACACGATCGCATAACGACTGCATGCCCTGTTCTTCGTCTGCTGTGTTCTAGTGACCGCCAATAACCTCATAGGCGAACCTATTAATTGTATTAACGATGGCAGTATACCCGAACACGTGATCAATACGTTTTGTTGGATAACCACCACGTTCACCATACCAGGATACCAATCCGGAGCCGGAGCCGAGGTTGGGACGCATTTCGCTCATCCGGGAGTAGGACCACTCGCGCCAAACCAAGAAAAGATGTTCCACTCGTACTACCAATGGGTGCCGTTCATGTTGTTCTTCCAAGGGGTCCTCTACCGCATTGGATTTGGAAGAACTGGGAAGAAGGCAAAATCCGAAACATTACGGACGGTGTTCGAGGAGCGGTCATCGGTGGTAACATGGACAAACGCATAGAAAAGCGTAAACGTTTAGTGTTATACATTTCGGACACGTTACACATGCATAATATGTACGCGATCGGTTATTTCTTCTGCGAATTTTTGAACTTTCTCAATGTCTTTTTCAACATGATAATTATAGACTCATTTTTGGGCGGCACGTTCATGACGTACGGTATCAAGGTACTGGAATTCACCAGTATGAACCAAGAAAATCGGACCGACCCCATGATCGAAATATTTCCGCGCGTGCCGTGCTTTTCATCAAACGTATCAGAGAAATAATACTCGTTAGACGTTTCAGATTCGGTACACCTAGCGGCGTATCCGCTCTCATCAATAAAACCCAGGTGGGTGATTTCCTCGTATTGCATCTCCTCGGCCAGAATATGAATATGATGTGTTTCGGAGAGCTACTAGAAGATCTAAGTAACAAATTGAACATAAAGAATTCCAATAACGTACCAACCGCCCCTTCGACTATGGAATTACATCCCCTCCGCTACACCTCCATCCTCAACCACTCTAAATGCAAGTTATTTTAGTGCTAGCCTGCGAAAGATGATGCGTTTGTTGAGTCATCCAGGTATCAAGTAAATCTATCGATTTTGTGACAGGTTATAAATATTGAGCATAAGGATGTGGGTTGAAACTCGAACGACACAGTAGCTCGAGCTGTATTTGTAGTTTTCTGTGCATATTTTTAATCGATAAATTGATGTTCATCTCTTTTTTGTCGTGCGTACAAAAATACGATGAAAATACCTAATGCAGCGAGTTTTTTTTATAAATATTAGATTGTGTACGACCGCGGTCAGTGCGTTTCTCCGCTTCAGAAAATTTTTGATCAAATTTTTCTATTTTTTGGCAAATCAAAATTTTTGATTTTTCGTCCTAAAATCGAAATTATTGAAAACAGCAAAATATTCCGAGTCAAGAAACATAATTATTGTGAAATTATTCTATCTACATAAAACAAACTCCATCATATTTTGTTCAACGCGGTGTTCGACGAAATTACGTTCCATCAATTTTCTTTGATTTCGGGAAAAACCATAGAATAGAAGAGTATAATCAACTCCTCGCCACGTGATCATATCTACAGGTACTAAATTGTGTACACTCAATTATTAGAATTCTAATTAAGGAAAAGAATTATACTTTTTATCGTAAGTAGTCTAGTATTCATCAAAGCTACGAGATGGTCAGCAAAAACATGCTGTACAACGTAATCAAAATAATTATTGTAGATTGCGTGTTGTTTAAGTGTTTATCAAATTTTTCAAAATTAATTATGCACATCCTCAAACAGTCACATAATTTCACGCGATGTACTTGGTATCCTTCTCTCCTTCATCAGCACCACTAACTGTTCAAAAAATGCTTTAGTCATACGAGAAAACTTTCTGAGCGCGTCACATAATGCCTTTTATGACCATTCGCGACCGTGCACGAATAATTAATAAAAATTTCAATACCTACAAGATATGCATCGGTAATCGAGTTAAAATCCGGTTTCTCATACAAAATGCGGTATCTTACGATGACAAAAATTTGTCTCGACTGAATTAGACATAAATCAACTGATGCTAGTCTTTATGACAATCCATTCGCGCATTCATAGTTTCAGATATAATTATGTATTTATGCTTAAAAGTGATAATTTTTCGATCGAGAAAGTGCGCACCGGTGTCTCTAAATTTCTTTTTTGTTTTTCTTTCAAGGGAAAGAAACTAACGATATCGATTATGGAGTTCAATTCCCTCACTAATACATCAAACTCGAGAAGTAAGTGCGTAAGAACAGTTGCCTATTATATTCAATAATATTCTTCATGCAGTACAGTATGAATTTAAAATTATCGTAATTTTTAGTCAAGGTTTTTTTTTTAAATTTTATTTATCACGAATAATAAGGAAAGATTTATTAGAAAAGTGATGCATTTGACTGCTCGTATGATTAACCTTGTAGACTGTCAGGCATTAAAAACTCTTGTTTACATTAGTATATCATCTCAAAATATGTAATCATCAGGTATTAGAAAAAAAAAATGTGTGAATGCTGTTACCTAAGAATAAAAATTCTCAATTTCAAATAGACCGCCGTACCAGGGTTTTATTTTCCACGATTAATATATCACATGTAGCATATAGCGAAGGTGTACTCATAAATTCAGGCGCTTGTTTGTGGGGGGTATATGAGTAATTTGAAAATCAGTGAATAGAGTCGGTAAGTATATTATTCGTTTGACAGAAAAAAAAAATGTACAATACTTGGCTTCTCTAAAATGAAAAATTCATATACTTATTGATTAAGTATAGTTGAAAAGATTGCATTATTTTGAAAGTTCGTTCATAAAATTTGAATGATGTAAGTCGAATGACCCATCTGATGACGTTAAAACTGGTCGAAAAATATTCAACTCAGAATTAATCTGTTGATAAGGCAATAAAGAAGAAAATAACTCGCAACTCTTGGGATTCCGCCTGCACGTACATGGAAGTTTTTGTTAAGGTGAGGCTTTTTTTTTTTTTATTTATTTATTTCGAGAGGGTAATCGGATATCCTACGATCGATTAGTTGACACAAAATTCTTTCACGTTTCGAGATCAAGAATTATTTTCTTCATCTCTAATTCAGGTAATATTACCACTATTTCAAAGCTACAATCTTCTGACAGTATAGTGATGGGCGGTTATAGGTTATTTCATTTTCAATATACCGGTTAAACGGTTAATTAAAGACCATCATAACCGGTTAATCGGTTAAAACCGCTCAAATAAACCGGTTAATCGGTTAACCGGCGGTTATTTAAATTGCTTTTGGTTCTCAAAAAATTCTGCTAGGAGCGCTAAAGTCTTCCACGTTTTTCGCCTTCAAAATTGCAAAAATTGAAAAAAAAAAGGAGAGGAGAGGTCTCTTAGACTCTGAGGTGCCGTGATTATGATTAAGAAATACCTCAATTCTAAAAGCTTTCGGCAATTGGCCGCTTGATGCTTTGAAAAAATCAAATTTGTCAAATTATCATTAAGGCTAGATGCGAATCTAAGTTAGCGGTAATTTAAATATAAAAAAAAATTATGATTTTGGCGATTAATCGGTTATTCCGTTTTATTAACCGGTTTTTTGTTCATCACAAATAAACCGGTTATTCAGTTAAATTTTACCAGAATTAACCGATTAATCGGTTATATAACCGATAACCGCCCATCACTAGACAGTAAGGTGCAGTCTGACGGGCATTTTTCGCTAAATAGCATCGAGTCGCATTAAACAGGCTCCCAAGTGATTTGTAGATAAATACATAGTACCTCGTAGGAATCATGACAATGGAGAACTCTAGCTCAATTGGCTGGCATTCTAGAACAAATCTACGTATAAGATGAATTTTTCTCCTAATTGAAAGATCCAAATGAGGATGCGCGGCAAGTACATAGGTAGGTGAATCTGATCAGCAGAATTTAGCAACAGTGGGATTATATTAAAGAAGGCTTCATGTGTCCACTCGATGGAAGAGGGGCGCTCATTCAATTTTCGGAAAGCTTCGAAATAAGGAAGGTGAGGGAAGCATCAAAATGAAGAGAGAAATGAACTTGACAAATCTTAACAACTCACTCGATTACCTCAACTCAAGATTCAATGCAATTCTTCAACAGGGCGTTCATCCAGCCATCTGGAAATTGGACTAGCATCCGTTCAATAGTAAATCTACAAGAGATCCTTCCCTCTTTGCAAATTACCCACCGACAGTTCTGACTTCTGTCATTGGCAAACTGTTCCAAAGAATATTGAGCAATTGAAATTATTTTCTTCCCCCATATCAATAAGACAGCCCGTAACACCCTCCAAATCAGGTCTGACTTATATACAATACGCTCAAACTTGGAGGCCCTCCGCTCAAATTCAAAACTACACCATTTTCTTCGACCTCCAAAAAAGTATCCCCGTATCCATTACATGACATTCGAGGCAATCCACCCGAACTCTTCCGATCCTTCTTCCATGACAGCTTTCCAAGGTTAATAATTCGAGATCAATACTCTTCTCATCAACCCATCCAAAATGGTGTACCCCAGGAAAAAGTATGGAGTGTTCCTTTCTTCCCTATCCTATAAATGACCTGATAACAAACAGTGTCAGCTTTTTCGTTATCAGCGTCTCTTCAAAGATGACTCCAGCATCTCCTCATTGACTTTCAAATTCTAACGAGCAGCACGACTCCTCAATTAACCCTAGACGAAATCTCCAATTAGTCATCCGAACGTGGATTTCGATTTCCAGACGGGGAAATATTGGTGGTAGTATTCCAAAAAAGATACTCACGCCCAACGCGACTCTTCCTCACTGCGTCTAGAGAACTTCACAATTACCATCCCATCTTCTGCTAAGTTCCTTGGTCTAACCTTCGACTCTAAACCTTCTGGACACTTATATCAAAATCATGAGAAAAAAAAAACTGAACATTCTCAAATACCTAGCACACCTCTATACCGGCTGTATCCGTTAACTCCTCCTCGAATTTCACAATAGTCCAATCTGGTCCTCCAATTCACAGCCTTCCAACAAAATAACCTTAGGATTGCTTTTGGCCCTCGGCGTACTAGGCAGCAGCCCTTAACTCAGCCTATGCGCTGAAGCAGGTATTCTTCCTCTTCGTTTTTCACTCACTGTTCTCTCAACCGCCCAATACTCGAATCTTCCCTTCTTTTTAAATACTTTCAACAACCGTAATTCACCCCCTCCTGTTGCTTCAATCCCATCTAGGCTTCGATGTCAAACACTTGGACTTTTACTGACTATTTTCTCACGCATTTTCCCTTGGTTAACTTCTATCCCCAGAAACCGTCTATCTCCTAAACAGGTAAGTAATTCTAAATGCGAACAACACATCAATAAAATCATATCTTCGCGACAAGAACAGGTCCAAACTGGGATCGAAAACAGAATATGCAGTCTCCATTCAGAATAACATCTTACCCTTTCATATGAGAAGCTCCACCGTACTTACCGCTATAATTACTGCCTCTCTCTTCTCACCCACTGCTCCCTTTCCCGCGAATTCTTCGTAATTCTCTCTTATCCTTACTTGCAATCTAATTTTCTCATTCTACCGATCGTATCGCCCATGGCCGGCACTCGGTGTGGTTCCGTGCACAAAATGCACCACTCAACGAAGCGGCTCTTCAAAGCTACGGGGAACGAGGGTGGGGCCTCAGGGTGCAGGGTTAACTGAAAGACATCTCTGCACCACATGGGAAGAACGAAAGATGCCGGTCCTGGTATCGCCCAACGAATCCTCAATCTTATTCACTTGTCAAATTCTTCCTCATCATTCCTTTTCCCTGTTAGTTGCGGTAAGATAAGTCTCGGATCAAAAGTAATATGCAATTCGTAAGAAGACTATATTTCAAGCCAAGGAAAACATTCGTGTTACACAGGTACCTACTACAAATAATACAAATTCCAAGGAAATGATAAATTAGAGTAAAATCAAGACGGAGAAAGAATGAATTAGAGACAGATACTGTATAGAGTTTTAGTTGGAAGTATTTTCCAACACCTGTACATAGAAACACATCAACCTCGAGGAGTACGACGCAAAAGGGACGCAAGCAGACGACATCCACTTTCATAACTAATCTCTCCCTCTTCGTATGATCTCAAATCCTATTACGGCTCCCTCATTCTCTTCTTCTGACATTATTTCTGGTCCCTTTTATCCCCTTTTATCCTCTAATATGCTCCAATCCATTGAAAATCCCCGTTTCCTTCGTCTACTTCGAGCCGCCCATCTCGAAGAGAAAAGTCATCCCAACCCATCTTACCCACTCTTACGCTTCTCACCTTCTAGCCTTTACTGCAATGTTGACAACTATTCCTCTCTTGTCCAGCTCTTTTCTATCCCACCCTGCATCACAAATTCCCTCTCAAACAATCATGAGAAAATCATCAACACAATAAACTATTTTCAATCCAACTATTTCTCCAACCCCGCGAGAAAAATTTACTCCGCCACCCATGCTCGGAATCATCAACTGAATATCGATATCAATACGTCAATTTATAGCCTAGTGTGCAAGAGTAATGACGCCCTCTTCCCTTCTTCATCAGCCTAATACGCACACATAAAGCCTAATATAGGTCATTTAGTCAAGTTTGAAGTCAATATAAATACATGCCTAAAACAGATCAAGGTTATTGATGACGTCATCAGTTTGTGACGGCCTAGTATGCTGAGAATACTATATGTCAAGCCTGGAGTAGCCTGGGGCCAAGTAATGAAAACCAACTTACAATACAGGCAATGAATTAGCGTAGGTCAAAATTAGGTCAAGGTCACTCATCATCATAGCTTGGGACACAATTTTGAGATCCCCATAGCGTCAAAAAATTAGGGAAATGAAATTCATACTTCTATTCTCAAAGTACAGAGCGGTTGCGCTGCAGGTGGCAATTAGCGGAAACTGAAGCAGAGAACAAAAATTGTAATGTCGATATCTGCTCTCCCCAGGAAGTCCAAATTTTGAATTCTTCGCACCACTCCGTTCATCACCTTCATCCTCTTGTCACAATCCACCAATGACCAGATAGCGCATCTTTCGATGTGTTTCGAAAATGTTTCTTAGGCACTATACCTACAATGCTTATAATCCGCAAGTGGATTTAATTCTGTTTTTTCGTTTTCTTTCTTTCAGATCCACAAGCCCCAAACATCTCGTCTTATTGGACAAATCGCTGCGAAGAAATAGCGTTGTTTCTTAATTCCCATTATTTCGACATCAAAATAGAAATGTACATTCTACTAGTCATCGTCGCCATTGGCATACTTGGAAATATAATCAACGTCGTCATCTACAGCCATAAGAAGATGAATTCGCCAATAAATTTAATTTTCCAAGCTCTAGCGTACACCGACCTATTCCTGTTGATAATTTACATGATCGAAAAGGCGAATGACCTTAACTCGAATACTGAGATTGCTCTACGAGTACCGGAATTGAATGTGAAAAGTTTAATTTTCTTTTTTTTGATTTTCCGGCTATCTGCTTTGTGGTTGACTACAGCGCTCACCTACTGGAGGTGGGTAGCCTTGGCGCATCCTCTGCAAAATAGAATTCGCTGCGATTTGGCGTCGTGTCGGAAATCAGTAATTTTCATCTATTTGCTGAGCTTCTGCGTCAATTTGCCCTTCGTTTTCTTGAAGAGAGCGAGTAATCTGTCCGTCGTCGAGAAAAATGAAGAAGATACGAGCTTCTTTTTGTGGCTGTATTTGCGCGGGAAAATTTATTTCTGGTTTTATCGATCTCTACTGATCCTGTTTTCCATGGCTTTACTCATCGTGATGAGTATTGGGTGAGTGAAAGCAATGGTGAAAGCTAATTTCGAATTTTTATTCTACTAGTCGACGGTTCTTGAGGAAATACGCTCAAATGTTTGCTTTTTTCGAAAGAGAGAACGAACGCGTATAACGAGCCATACATGTCAAGAGCCAGATTTAGGAAAGAATTCCCAGAGAGACATGGAAACGGATTTTGCGTAAAATACGGATTCCTTACGCTCGAGAGAAAAGTATTTCAGATACTCATATAAGAGATACTTTTCTCCTGGTCGTCTTAGGCTGATGCTACAGTCTTCGGTCACATTGAGTCGATCAAGGGAAGAAAACCTCAGTTAAAAATGTGAGAGATATCTATCTCCTGATCGTCATTGATGGATTGGTCATAGTCCGTCAGGTCTTGCAAAAAATGGCGATCAGGGATTTTTGAAAATATTATCTGGTAGCACAGCTAGAGACTTGGACAAATTTCAACCAGTGAGATAATAAGTAGGATTAATTGTGTTCTTTGGGGAGGCAGTGGCCTTCACTCACTTCCGGGGCTTCGAAAAATTCCGATCTCCAGCCTGTAAATATTGGGAAGAGTTCGAATAATTTTAACCGTTAAACTGTGTATGAGGGGATGACACTTGGAAAATTCTGACCACAGAGCTCTACATACCAGGGTCTAGGAGAAATTTCGATTTAGGACATAGAAATTCCAAACATCGAGCAGAGAGGGATTCCACAGGGGATAGGTAAGGCGTATTCCTCATCTCTTGTTTAGTGTGTTAAAAATAGCAACAAAATTGTGGGGTATCTTTTTGTAGTAACAATTTCTATCAAACGCTATCTTTAATCAATTGATTTTTCAATATATAAATGGGGTCATTCCAAAATTAGCGTCACAAAATCGTAAAGGGACGTCACAGAGACTTGAAAAAATTTCGACCCTCGCTACTTTGGAATCAGTATCTTTAGCCTTCACTACTAAAGACCTAACATAGCCTTTTTTTTTTTTTTTTTTTTTTTTCAATAAACTTTATTACATTTCAAGACATGTTTTACACACCAACCCCGTCACCCCACTTACGTGCAATTAGTGCATATCGAAGAGGGTGACGAGGAGGAAAGGAATCTTATGCGGAAGGCTATGTAAACATCTACTATGCTATATTAGATTCTATTAATCTTCTCTTTGCTTGTCGTTCATCCTCCCATAGCGCCTTCGTTGTTTTAATTAGGTAAGTCTGAGTCTCCATTTCTTCTATAATCAAATGATTTGGTCTGTCCTCAGCGTACAAGCAGCAGCGTAGATAGACATGCTCGGGCGATTGCTCTTCTTTGCCACAATAGCATATTGAATTACTTCTGCGGTTCATTTTTGTTAGGTACGTGCCAAATGCACCATGACCGCTCATTGCTTGGCTAAGCCAAAAGTTTGGTTCCAGTTGCACTCCTGGTTCTTTTATGACCTGCGACCTCCACTTCCCTTCGGCGTCTTTTATGTACTCTTCCTTCCAGAGTTTCATAGACTCCTCGCCCAATGCCTTCCAAAGTTCGCTCATTGTGTCAAATTTGCGAGGCTGTTTCAGCAGGAAATTTACCCCCGGTAATTTTGTCTTCTTCTTTACCGAATACACTATTGCACGTGCTGTGATTTCGTACTTCAGTGGCACCCAGTTGGATACTGCTTTTGCGGTCATATATGTCACTGTTCTGTAAAGCCGCCCATAACAAAGTAGCATACGTCGATGAATTTTATCGACATACTCACTAGCTCTTTTGACTGTAAGCCTATGTGCAAATGCTGCGCTTGCATATCTTATGTAGGCACAAATTGTCCCATCCAGCATAGTTCTACGCGCCTTGGTATGGTATCCATACGTGTTCCTCGCTATTGCCTGGATTTATGGAATCATCTTCATTGTTTTCTCCCACATTTTCTTCAAATGAGTTTCCCACAACATGTTCCTGTCAAGCCAAACGCCCAGGTACTTAATTTCTGTCTTGGGTATGATGATATTCTCACCCACAACAAGTGGTGCATCGTTTTCTACCCGGCCAAATACAACGACTTCGGTCTTTCTGATGTTGAGTTCAAGTCCACAGTTTGCTAGGAAAGACCTAACATAGCCTACAGTACCTATATTAGGATAGCTTTCATTGTTTTGAATCTCTTCTCACGACTAAAGCTCATGGAGTCTTAAAAGACATTATCCATAATTTAATATTTTCCTTCATCTCTTTTTTCGTTAAAATTCTCCCGAAACTCTTGTACCAGTTTTGTCTGAGTGATGTAGATACGATTATAATTCTAGAATAGATTTTTTTTTCAGATTATTCATTCACGTTAAAAGAACTCGATCGTCCAGGAAAGACTTATCGATGTCTACCAACGGAAGAAAAAGTGAACAAATGATACGTATTAATAAGATGATACTAACTGTCGGTATCCTATACCTAATAACCGAATTTCTATGCATTATGTCCTGCCTGAATAGAGTCAGTATTCTTTTCATAAAATCCAATTTTTATACTTGCGTCGATTCGATCAGAATTCTGAAATTATCGATTTTCATGAATCCTTGCATCAATACGTTATGCTACATGCTAATGAGCAGCCAATACCGCCACGTTTTGAAGTCAACTTTCCGCACGAGCACACTATACTTCTAATCCATAGTTTGCACAAATCGGATGATTCTTCTGAGACTACTGGTTAGCGAGTGTCGAGAACGCGACAAGTTGAAACGTCGTGAGTCCGATGCAACATCTGTAAACCAGAAATTTTTCATCAATTGAAAACAAGGAGGTATACGAATGTCGTCTTAGGTACCATACGTCTGATGCTCAGCTTCTTACGTGAATCCATAATGCGACGATAAGCCAGTTTTACCGCTTTAAAATTTCATTGGTTCTTGAATGATGACTTCACCTAAGCGCAAACATGTTCACAAAAATTTTGCGAGCTTCAGAAACATTTCATTGGACGCAGCAGCGTTGGCGAATAGATGAAGATAGGCCTGTACGTTCCTGCCTGGTAGATTCTGTTTGTCCACCAATATCAAGGAAACAAAAGAACTTCCAATTGTGTTGATATTACTATTTTTATACTTTTTTTACTGTTCTATTTTAGTTGTTGTTCTATATGTGACGCGTTCCGAGAAAACCCGCCACTTGTCGGCAAAATGAAAATCGAAAATTCGTGAGCGCGCTACAGTTAACTGCCTATAGATCGCGTTATAGTGGTTGAACGACGCTAAAACTTTGTAGATATGTTGCCGAACGTATCTACAATGAGTTTGTAGCATGATCAAGAAAATGACAATTTCTTCCTTTTCTTTGTTTTTTCGCTCTCCTGTGAAATTTGATTTGCCGACAAGTGGCGGGTTTTCTCGGAACGCTTCACATATTTTAAAACGTAAGTATGTTTTTTTGTTTGATTTGTATTATCAAAATAATTATTAATCACCTACCCTTTTTTTTGGGTAGAATAAAAAAAGGAAAAATTATTTTTTCTATCCTATTATGATGTTAAAATGGCGTTTTGACTCATGCTTCTATAGGTACACTGTCAAAATTGATTTCACTCATACCTTAATTAGAGTGGGAAAAAAAAAAGAATTAGCCAATTGCGTTCGAGAATAAGCGCAAAAAAACAAATAAAAATGTGAAAGAAAAACGGATAAAGGGATCATCTTCAAAATTATTTCTTGTAACTAAACGAGATTCGTTTCTACAAATTATCTCATCATTTCGTTCAACGTGATTTCAATTTTGTTTGGACATCATTAAATCTTGTAGAGACAAATGTAGCTTGCTTCACTCTGCTAAAGCTTGAATGGCAATTTTGTCCTCGTTAGATGGGTAAACGCAAAGTTTGATATCACTAAAAAAGGGAAAGGAAACCAGTGAAGACGGTAGGTAAGCTTTTTTTCCCCTCGATAATGAACTAACTTGAATTTGAATTACCTACTGTTCATTCTCTGTTTCTCAAAGGCGAATGTGTATCAGCTTATAATCCACTCTAGCATTTTTATGCAACTATTTTTTTTTAAAGTTAATTTTATGATATTGAACTCTGCTAGCACAATCACAGACAAATCATAGTTCAAATTTTGTTTCAGTTTAAAACAAAACAAAGTTAATATTCATCTGTATAATCTGTAAAATCTGTAAAATCAGTATAATCTGTATAATCTGTATAATTTGTATGATCTGTAAAATCTGTATAATCTGTAAAATCTGTATAATCTGTAAAATCTGTATAATTTGTATAATCTGTATAATTTGTATAATCTGTATAATTTGTATAATCTGTATAATAATAGGTGATTACGCAACAGGTGCGGTAAGTAACCAATCAACTCAAGCGGTTTACTAGATTCTTTATCCATGGTAATGTTGAGAATTAATTTGCAGGCTCAATTACAAAAAAAAACAATTAATCGCCCACATAATTTCCAAAAAATCATCCTTTCAAATTATTCTTGGAAAATATTGAACTCAATTTCGTAATTTTTTTTATCGAGTCCAAAGTTCTCGCAAAAAACTGCCACCTTTTACAGTGTACACCTGATCTCATCGCGGAAAAACTTCCGAAAACTAAATTCTTTTTAAAAAAGCGGATATTCATAATCCTACACGAGAGAGGAATAAGATCATTCTCCAATCTTTGACAGTCAATCCAATCATGAATAGAGAATGGATTCACAAGGGAGGATATTGTCGTCGTTCTTGTAGAGAATAATGTTCAAAGAGAAAAATCTATTTCAATAAGATGGAAATCCTTATGTATTTCTCGAGACACAAATACAGGCGCTATGTATATTTAGAACTTTCTTAGGATATAACGAACAACTGCGATGAACTATTTGAACGAACTCTTCATTCTGACGGAGATCATGTTTCATCCAAGGACATCATAGATCCAGAGCATGAAGTAAATGGTGATAGTAGTCAACAATTCCAGTTCTGTAATATCATGCAAAAATATTCTTTTATAACCTTAATTTTGTATCCTCATGTGATTCGAGACTTCAATCTTTGTTACACTCTATAAAAGTACTGCGAATAATGAAAATAGATAGAAGAGAAAATAGTGACGCGTCTATACATAAATTGTATTCAAATCTATCGATGAATCTGAATGGGTTCGGAATCGGTCAGGTTTAATTACAATTTTTGTACATGCGCGCCCGTCTGCACTTTCATTTTTATCTATTCGATGGCATGCAACGGGGAACACACCATCTTACTGAATAATAAAAATAATTTTGAACTGAAAATAATTCCTGAGCTCACTTTCTTCTAAATCAGATCACTATGATTTTTTTCTTCTTTTTCTAGGTTCTTGTTTTTCGTCTGTATCTTCGTTCTTCTCATACTTGAAGTAATTCCACGTACACGTATCATCTTTGCGATCCTAAAAATATAGAATTCTTGTCAATAAACGACACAGTTCGAAATTCGAATTCAAAAGTATCCATTTAACTTAACAATATCATTTCCTCGGGGAATGAACGATACAGCGACAGATTCTTCGAACAAAAATTATTACTCACTTTAATTGCAACACCGTATTGATTAAAATCCGCGCGCAACTGATCACATAAATTTAAGAATTTCTTTTTGATCTCCTACAAAAAGAGAAAACAGATTAACATAATATCATAAGGTCTGAAAATTTTGAAAGAAAAAACCTGAGGATGACTCACAAGACTATGAGGGTCCTTCATTGATAGAGCCACACTTCTCACATTCGTACGAAACGATACCGAACTATCAATTATGTTATCGATACATTCAGCACTCTTTTCAGTTTCGACATTCTGTGAAGAGAAACTTTCTGGTATAGAATATGTATTCTTGAAAATGGACAGCAAATCAGATAAATTCTTACCGCGTGATATTTGTTCGAAAAATTCAAACCTAACCAGCCGATCAAATCTTCCACGTACGAATGAACTAAACTAACGGACATCACACATCGGTTGCCCTGATTTGAAAAAAGAAAGAAAAGTTTCATAAATACTCAATTGAATTCAATCCACTAGGAACTACAGGAAATGCTCACCTTCTTCGCGCTCAACATGGTATTAGTTAATGTCATCAAATCTGTCAGAGCGCATATCGAAGATCGCGTATCGAAATCGTCCTTCAAGAACTTCGGAATTTTCTCTTTGGTTTCGTTTAATGCCTGAAATACATTCTTCTTATGAGTACAACGTTGAGAAACAACCGTGTATCTGGAAATACGTATTTATCAATACTTGTAGTAAACGGCTAGAATCAATATCACCATTCGATGTATAACCTTGCACGTAAGCTCGACATTCATCAAAAAACTGACAGAACTTTGTACACATGTTCATACTTAGCGTGATTTCTTCACCATCAAGATCTACGTCTGTCAATGAGAAACCAAAAAGAAGCATTAAAACGAAGTACAGCGAGCATTCTAGTCTAACTTCAATACTATACCCACGAGTTCGATAGTTGGTGTATAAACACAACATTCTCAAGTGATTCGACGAATTCTTACTTAAATACTCCCTAATGCTAATAGTATTCTTCAAGGACTTCGACATTTTGCCACTTTTGCAATTTAAATGTCCTACGAATATAAAATATCAGTTTCAGATCGAATGGCAACACTATAAATTGCTTTAATCATCATACAAATTTACCCGTATGTAACCAGTAGTTGACCCATTGATCAACGTTATGAAAAGCGCAGCATTGCGATTCTTCGTTCTCGTGGTGAGGAAACATAAGATCGATTGCTCCACTGTGTAGATCAACAGTATTACCAAAATATTCGCTGAAATGAACTCCATCATTAGATTATCTGGAGATCAGGAAACTGAAAGCAAGTTTTGTCAATACCTGGCGATGGTAGAACATTCTAGATGCCACCCTGGCCTCCCTGGACCCCAAGCGGTCTCCCAACAAGGTTCATTAGGCTTGGCATTTTTCCACAATGAGAAATCTTGCATATTTTTCTTGGGCGAGGACATGTCCTCCGAAGGTGTACTCGTCTTTCTAAATTTTCCATGTTTACCGTATTTGTCAACGCTGAAATACACAGAACCTGAAATGAAAATTTTTTCCTTACTTCGAAACAGGAATACCGAATTTATACTGTACTCTCTAGAAAAATCTAACCGTCATCAGACACGTAGCCTATGTCTCTCTCTATCAGATTCTGGACAAATTTCATCATCTGCGGTATGAAGTCTGTAGCTCTCGATACAATCGACGGCTTTCTTATGTTCAGTAAAGATAGATCGGTGAAAAACTCTTTCTCGTAAGTTTTGGACAGAATTTTCCAATCGACATTCATTTCTCTAGCCCTTTCGATGATTTTATCGTCGATGTCGGTGACGCACATAACTTGGACGACTTTCATATCAGTGAACTTCTCCAGTATCCTTCGAATTATATCAAATCTGATGTACGTACTGAAAGCCGAGGAATGATAATCAAATTTGGAACACGCGATATTAACTAGATTATTTAGCCTGTAACAGGGATAACTCACCAAGCGTGCCCTATGTGGGCTGAATCATAGACTGTCGGTCCACAAACGTACCATGTAATGAAATCGTTCGACTTGGTAATAAAAGGCACTTTCGTTTGAGTTATATGATTGTAGATAAGGATATCTGTCTGTCTACCATTGGGTTGAGTCCATTTCGCAGTAGCGTTCGAACAGAAGAACTTCGAAGGTGAAAATTTTCGGATATTGTTTTTGGACTTCGAAATATTTATTAGAGACGAGAGCTGGAACGGCATATTTATGAGAGGAAGGACAATTCAGTTTACGCCATGCATGATTTTATTTTTATATCATTCACCATCATTTCATCATTATCAGTAAGTTTGAAACTGCATAGTACATAATAAATAGAGGTTGTTCGGACTTTGAATTGCGGGAATTGTAGGTTCGCTAGTATCGCCCTGTGCAATAACGTTGGAAATGACTTTTGTTTTCAATGAGACTCCAAAATTCCTGTACTCCTCTTACCGCTCAATACTGCACAGTCTAAAAATTTTCTTTAGTAAATTCCTGCTTATTCTTCTTCTTGGCCCGCTGTGCGATTATGGTCTTCTAATTTTGGGCAGACTTCAGGTTTTTCCGGGTGAACTGGACTGCTATATTGGAAGAGGAAGGTTCAAAGTAACAACACCGCAAAATTACGCAGAACGACGTGCCCGAAGGGACTTGTACTGTGCTCTGCGTAATGTTGCGGCGTTGTTCAGACCTTCCGCTTGTCACTCGGGTCCATTATATGGGGGTCCAATATAGACCTGCTTATATACTGTACAGTGTTGATGCGTATTCACACTCTCTTTCTTGGTTTGATGAATGACCATCCAGGTTTCCATTCTGAATGTGAACCTGATGAATTGTTGTACATGACGTGTATTTGAGCCACAGCCATCGCAGCTAGAAGCCCTGGTTACAAACGGAGCAGGCCAATTCTTCCATGATTAAAGGTGTGCTTTACATTATGTGAAAACATGGTGTCAAAAATTAATTCTCACGGCTTCAATTTTGAACTAATTTTTCTGATTTTTTGGAATTTTTTTCAGGAAGGTTTGATTAAAGACGCTATAGAAACAGAATTTGGATGTTTTCTCCCCATTTTTTTTTTATAAGATGTTGAAGTTAGCAAAATTGAGCTTTTTCTCCAATTCCATAAAATCTTTTCAGAGCCAAATTTCCAAATTCTGCATCTATAGCGCTCCTAATTAAACCTTCATGAACAACAATCTACGATCAAATGCGATGAATGTCAATTGGAAATTCGAGCTTTTGAAAGTCATTCCTGACAGGGACTACGCACGTATACCAACACACACCCAACAAGCGTCGCGTAGTGACCGATGGTAGATTGAACGTTGTAGGGTACATATTAGGGAATTGATGAGCAACCTATTCTACACAAATTTGGAGTTCACCAACAATTGTAAAGCACACCCTTAATGCAGAGAGTAATCTGGAAATTACTTGGGAACAAAGCAATATGGAAGAAAAATGAAGAGGACAAAATTTATGGAGTATAAAATTTTTTACAGATCATTTTTCTTCATAAAAACTGATTTAGATCAATTTTAGGAAACCTTACGCCCGTCACCCGCACTACCCATCAGTTTTTCCGCTTTTGTAATTCGCGATACCATTTTAGGTGATGATGATTTATAGTTAATGGCGATACTAACGCTGCCGTACAATAATTGTACAAAGTTGAATCAATGTGTATCAAAATCAACGATCAGGAAGAAGTTATATTTTCTCATCATCTAATACATACAATTTGCTTGATCGATGATTCATGTTCAACTTCGGTAGAACGCTGCCCGGCTGCATTGCCCGGTTCGAAAGCGAAGTCACCTAACAACTGGCTTATCATAAGCTCATTAAGCTGCCAAGTCATTTCGTTAATTGACCATTAGAAAAATTCCGATCACTACTTTAAATACGGTTTTTTTCTCCATTAAACGCTACAGAATTTAATCCGTCGCAAGATTTTTGCGATGTTTATGGATCAAAAAGGGAAGAAATGATAATAGAATCTTTCCAAGGAGTCTCGAAAACTCGCGCATCTTGAAAAACTATTCTTCGTTCGTATATATGTACGTTTCTAAGATAGCATTGTCGGGGTCTGTCGGGCTAGCGCATTTAAATTAACAAAAATCTATCGGTCAAATATATACTATTTAAACCGAGGCTATTGGCCCACTATGTTGAAACCTGAATGGTGTAGAACGTCTTACCTTATTATCGGGGTGGGTCACTCCGGTAATTGTAACATACACAGACCAATCGGTCACATGCGCGAACCCGAATAAACCCTTTTGAATTTTTTTTCCTCTTTACACCAGAGATTCTGCTACCTTCTCAAATTTATTTATTGAGGTGAGAACACGGCTCCCTCTTCACAGAAATTTCTGGGCTGAGAAATACCAGATTTACAAGTGAAAGTAGCCCTCTAACAATTTCAAAAAGATGGTCTTCAAGGAAGAGGGAGGAGGATGAAGCTCAAGTTCGTTTAAAACTATGGAGGAACATGGAAAAGGGACTTGGAGTTCACTATTTTTGATCGAAAATTTGACAGCCAAGGATGTTGAACCATGTCGACCGTCGATTTAGGGTCGATTTCGAGTCATAGGCAATGTCAACTCGAAACCAACAGAATTTCTACGTCAATTCGACATCTTCACCAAAGTCCATAAAAATGCAGTTGATTTTAAAGTTACATCGACTGCGTCGATCTGAAATCGAAATATCGTCAACTCAGGAAACATTTTGTTCGATATCATGTTGACTGCATTTTGACGTCGACTCCTAGGCTACCAAAAATGTGAACAATTTGTACACCCAATGTCGACGGCAACAAATGGTCGATTTTCGGTCGACTACAATATTTTTATTGTTGACTCGAAATCGACTTATAATCGAAGTCGATTTTAAGTCAATTTAGTTGGGCCCTAATGTTAACCGAAAATCGACTGTAGGTAGACTCGTTGTCGGCGTCGAAATTGAGTCGACTCCTGGTCGATAAAAAATTGAAAAGGTCGACTCAAAATCGACTTCGATTTCTGGTGAACAAAAAATGTGAACTTTGTCAAATAACGTAGACTTAACAGTTAATAAGGAGTCTATCCTTGGTCGATCACGGAACTGAGAGTGTGTACGCGGAATTTACGTAAAATCGACGTAAATTCTTAGTCTACAAAAAATTTGAGCTCCGTTTAATAATGTAGACTTGATTTTGACTCCGTATCAACCTGTTTTTTTCTGGAACTTCACTACTCGCAGATAAGTTATGCATTCATAGCAACTTAAGGAAGAATCAACCTACTATATTATTGAGAAGCAAGCTACCGGTTAAAACGGTCGAGCAACGAAATCGACTTCAGATCGACGTCGATTGTGGGTCGATTTTTAGTCGTAGAAAAAGGCTCACCTCAAATCGACTTGATGACGACGTCGATAGGGAGTCGATTTTGGGTCGACGGCCACTGTCCACCTCAAATCGACACAATAACGACGTCGACTTTGAGCAGTATAGCAGATTGTCCACCCATAATCGACTTGATAACGACATCGATCTAGAGTCCTAGAAAACCGCTTATCTACCTTAAATCGATTTGATAACGACGTCGACTTCTAGTCATACTTTGGAAACCAGCGAGTCGATTTGCAGTCGATTGCGGTCGATTTACGGTCGACATACCCCGGAACTATTTCAACTGTAAACAGCGACGGACTTGTCTTCCGCGCGGACACAAGCACACTCACGCGTTGAACTTTTTTATAGCGGGGAACCCGCTATCCATTTTGTTAGGGGGATTAAATCCTCAGAAAACGTCCGCGTCCGGGAGTTTCTGTGAACTGCGTGACGTGACGTGTGGCGCCTTATGACGTCATCAATGACCTTGACCTTGACCTACTTCAGGGGCTTGGAAATATTTCAATTTCCAGCTTTCATTATATCAGGCCTAGCATGCAGTACACTGAAAAGAGCCCAGCCAACGTGATCGTGAGCGGGGGAGGTTGTGGGTTCCCTGCTGCCATTGCAAACCTGCAATTATGGCCTCAATTTTTTTTTCTTCTTTTTTATTCAAGAAATTTTTCGCGCGCACAAGCAGATGCATGTGATGATTGTGCCTTAATCCACCGCTGACTGTAAATCGACGTCGAATTTGTGATAGATTTGATGTCATATCAACGTTGATTGAGAGTCGACATGGTTCAACAAGATTGTGGAAGACAATTCTGTTTTCCGTGCAGAGAAAAGTTCTTCTCAATCCAAATTGTCCATCAATGGGTGAATTCTATTGTCCAAAATATTGTCTATTAATTTACAATCTTCCTGTACTCAAATTGTGCGTTAGAAGTTTAGAAGAACCATGTGATCAATTAGAACTGTCTATTGTTAGGCAGTTTTTCTTCATCAAAATTGTTCCTGCCAAACCGGATTCCTATTGGAAATTCAGGTTTTATACAAAAGTACTCTTACACTTTCTTCAACTCTTTGATTTACACATTCAAGAAGGCCATTATGCTCCCAACAGTAAAGTTCTGCACCTTTGTGAACAACATAAAACTTTTTGAAAGTTTTCCAAAAAGTTCTTTGGTGTTCACAAGGTTCTACAGAATTTTGAAGTTTCT
The DNA here is from genome assembly GCA_035079395.1 of Aspidiotus destructor. Lineage (NCBI taxonomy): Eukaryota > Metazoa > Arthropoda > Insecta > Hemiptera > Diaspididae > Aspidiotus > Aspidiotus destructor. The sequence continues at coordinate 20,935,764 of JAVHKZ010000015.1, read as the reverse complement.
TTAGACTTTCCAGGGTTCTTTGGAACTTTGAAGGTTCTTTGAAGTTTCCAAGATTTTTTAGAACTCCCCAGGTTCTTCGGAGTTTTCAAGGCTCTTTGGAGTATCTGAGATTTCCAAGGTTTTGAAGGCTGGTTAACTGGTTGATCAATTGACTGAAAAGATCACGCGCATAAAAAGACCCCTCAAACTCAAAGCTAGAGGAGATCACGCACTTAAAACCACATCTCAACCCAGAAAAAATAACGCTCGTAGCAGGAAAAAATCTAGCGCCTAAAACACGCTCCAAGCGGGAAAAATGACGCTTCAAGGAGGAAAAGATCATGAGCATTAAGACACACTTTTGGCAGGATAAAATGACTTTCCTTGCGGTAAAAATTATGTCTTGAGGAAAAGAAACATGTTACCTAAAGAAAAAGTTATTTGCGGGTTAACACATCTTAAGCACGGAAGAATACGCATTGGGAGAGTGCAAAATACTTCATACCAAAAAAATTTCAGTTTCAAGAAATCGTGATTCGTTACTTCAAATGAGTCCGAGCTTACCTCGATTGTATGAGTAGCTGAAAATACACAAACAAGGCAACCCAATCCGCCCGATGGTCGCTTACTATACGGATCCCGCATATCTTGCCAGCAAATTTCTCGTGAAGTGGTACACAGCATCCACACACCAAATGCCTTCTCACTCTATCCGTAATTCCTACGAACTAGCCAATTCACTCAAAACCTCACTTTTGCGATTGCCCAGTATACCAAACCTCTGGGCACAACTCATTCCTGAACCCATCATAAATGAATTTCAAAATCTGATCACACAGTGCTTACAGGACAACGTGTGCTCTTTCCAAGGCGAGACGTACCGGTTTCCCGATGGGCTACCAATGGGGGATCCTCTCTCCTCTGTTGTTGCAGATACTTATCTCAACAAACTGGAGACAGATATCCTCTCAACTGCCCTCGCTAATCGAGTAATACTATGGAAATGATACGTGGATGACATCCTTTGCATATGGACCGGAACCGACGAAGAACTCCAACAATTCCACCAGGCCTTAAATTCGTACCATCAATCCATCAAGTTCACGGTTGAAGGTGGCAGCACGTCAATAAATTATCTCGATATGACGATTACTCTACGCAACACGCAAGCAGGACTAATCCCTGAAATTGACATCTCCCGAAAGGACACGTTTACAGGTGTGTCAATACATGAGGCATCTTTCTACTTAGGTTCGCAAAAACAAGCCAGCGTTATGTCCGCCATCCACCGCTTGGTATCGTTTCCCCTCAATTCCGCAGCCAGAGAACGTGAATTGAAGCAGATCGAGAAGATATCCAACCTAAATGGGCTCAACATCAATGTTAGATTAATAGCCAACAAGAAAATCGTACGGTCCCTGTTAGCCCGCTCCCGGAGTCCATCTCAACTCCCTCCCCCCCCCCTCGATAACCGCTCCAACCGTGAAAGATGGCTACGCCTCCCATACCTTGGCCGACCTTTCGACAGGTTGGCTAGAAAACTACGCCGGTACAACTACCGAGTCGGATTCTACCCGGTTACCACCTTAGCCTCTCTCAGTGCCTTAAAGGACCCTATAGACAAAGAGGACGAACCGGTTGTCTATAGAATAGAATGCGGTGAATGCCCGGCATTCTACGTAGGCCAAACCGGCAGATCATTAAAAACCAGGCTAAAAGAACAGCTCAAAGCGTCCTACTTCTGCTGTTGGTCTGCATTGTGCTGCATTCGGACATGACCCGCACCTCTCTCCTTCATGTCTGTAACAAGGGCCAACAACTCAACAGGTTGGAAGAAATTGAAACGCTACGAGCCTACAGCAGAGATAAACACCACTCCCTTAATGATATGGAAGCTACATACGTAAATCCTATAGTAAGATTCATCGTCGACTCCACCTGACTTGCCCAGCAACAACGTGATTCATCGATAGTAAAATCTAATTATCTAGACTTCTGGTTCTTCTTCACGTCTTTCAGTATTATACCTGATGATGGTAAACCCGGTCCTTCCGAAACCGGTTGTAATATACTGTTCCCGTGACCAATAACCAAACTGTGCCGAGTATCGACAAATTTTTCCTTCTTTTTTAACCTCATTTTCAATTTTCGACCGCTGTTTCGTTCAAAATTTGATTTTTCTGTTATTTCAAGTGTATTTTAATCTAAATCTTTTCTCGTTCGACCAAAATTTTTTATGTTTTGACCAAAATTAAGCGTTCATTGTCTTATTAAATGTCTACATCTAGGTACTTGTTACTGTCCAGTCTTCCTCCTTTGATTGATCTGGCAGCTTTCAATTCTCCTAGCATCCGGCACAGCTCTATTGGTAACGGAGCTTTTGGTTACGTGCCTGTGAATTCCTAAACTCACCTTGATACCATGGCTCGTACATACGAAGAAAATGTTCTAACAATATTCTGAAATTGTCATTAGTAATGAGTTATGACCAAAATAATAACTGTGAAGACTACAACAGGATATGTAGGCCGAATTCAAAACAGGGTAAAGCGTTGAACTTTGGTGCATAATTCAAATTGTCCTGACCCCATCAAGCTGCAGGCATGAAGCTGCATCAAAATTTGTTTTAATTGGTAGAATCAATTCAACATGATCAATAGACTGATGCACAATTTTGAAGTGTAGGAGACAAGCATATGAAATGCTGTTTCCTAGGAGGAGGCATGTAGCTTAGATGCTGCGTCACGGTTGTTTTTTCTCTTCCCTTTGCTAGTAACTTTTTAATGTGAAAGCAATAACAATTGGAATTCCTCATCAAAAAGTTCAGTCCAGAGAGCTTGAAGAATCCAAAGTCCAAGAAATTCATCAAATTAGGACCATCTGTTCTCACTTTAAATTCTGACGTAAGCAGCAGGGTTTAGTTACATGGAAAAATCCAGAATAAAAAAATTTGTCCATCACAATGAATACTTGGAACTAGTGTAATGAAAACCAAGGAACAATAATGTAAAACGCATGTATCTTGATAGGAATTCACAATTATAGAAACAATAATAAGTTACCAGTAAATGAAACAATTGTATAGTTTTGAAAAATTGTACAATAATGTGATCAAGTCTGACAAAAATAACTTGAGTAGCTTAATTGCGCCATAATTTTCTCTTTATAAGATAATGAACTCGTATTTTTTAACTTAGGGTAAACAATTAGATATAAATCTTTTCAACTTCATAATATAGATGACTTATAAAAATAACGAATACTTGGAAAATGAAAGAGGGTGAGATGAAGAGGGAGAAAGAAAAAACCACCTAACAATCAGCAACTTCCGTGCAATTTCTTTCCCTCCCCCTCTCAAACCATTTGTTTGGTATTTTACGAGGAACGAAACATGAGAGAAAGAAAGGTAGGTACAAAAAAATAAAATATTCTACGCACCTATACGACAATAATACTGATAATAAAAAAAATAAAGATTCTTACTTCTTGAAAATATTATTTCAATTGCAATAAAGATAATGAGTGTGGTCAAATATGGGATATACTGTCTAAAGAATTGGACAAAATAATTCTTGTTAACCTGATATGTGGGTGTAGATGGACTCATCTTGTGTTTTCTCACTGGAAACTCTTCAACGTAACTTCTTATTTTAAATTCACAGCCTAATTCTACACTTACGGGTGCTTGCACGTGTCTTACACAAATAAAAAAATACTGATCTATAACCAACTCATCAATCATTTCATAACTACCATCTACATAGTTCATTGAAAATGAAAACTTGGTAAAAACCATGGTGGTGAAAAGGGAGTTTGAGTGAATTGAAATGGACTTGGAGTACGATTCCAGCCCCATTATTTACAAACCTTTCTTGTGATATGATTTCCATAAAATTCTCAAGTCGGTACCTATACTTCTCAAATTCATGAGCGATTTTTTTGTTACTATGTAGATCAATCAAAATAATGCAGGTTCTAATTGTGAAGAGTACTGAAGTTAAAGAATTACAAATTGTAGGCCTTTCTCGAAAATATTTGAGGAAATTTTTCAGGAATACTTCCTTTATTTTAGGGGTAATTTTTCACCTAATCAAGATCTTTACAAAATGAATTTTATGGAAATTATTGTTTACAAAAAAGATTTAAAAATGAATATCTTGAAAGATGTACAAAATGTGTGGTTGTATATTGCCGAGAGTGCTTCCTTTCAGAATTTTTCCTTATCCGACGCGAGGCTTGAATTTCAAAAAAAAAGATCTTATAAACGAGATCAATCGACTCATCAAATGTGGAGCTGTGACGTCCTTATACCACGATTGTGCCATTAATTCTAGAAAATCAGGCTATCGTCGCGCCACGCTGAACGTGCATCTTCAAAGGATCACATCCTTGTAATGAGAAGTGCCTATACGATAAATATTCCGGCGGCAAAGGTCTCGCATTTTTCGCATTCCTACGCTGTTTTTTCACCTTCATGAACACTAAAATGATGACCAAAATTACAAACACGATACAGCCCGTACAACTGCCAATAATTAAACCCAATCGTTTTGTGAGAAAAGAATTTTCGGCGGAATTATGGATCTCGTAGTCATCCTCGCCCGTGTCCAGTGTTCGTACTTCGGTGCAACGATCAAAATAACCATTAGACGCCTTCACCCATGATTCATTAGTCGATTGGGAGTGCCACCGAGTCAAGCCGGAGACGCATATCAAATATTCTGTACTCGGATATAACTTTGACAGCAAGACTGATGTTGTCGCGCCATCGTAATCGTAGCTGTTCGTCTGCAAGCAGAATAAAAATTCTATCTATAAAACTCAAGAAAAATGATTCGCCACGAATGGCGACATCTAGGCTACGTGTACTTACACTGGTGTTTCTATTGAATCTTTCGTGCGAGATTGCGTTGAATACCACTCTGTAGCCATAAATATCGGAATGATTTTGACTTTGCCAGGATACGACCAACGAGAAAGGACGGATATCTCGAATGACTAATTTCATAATCGGGGGAATTTCGCAAAATTTGGACGGATCCAGCTCCAGGAAAAGACGTCCTTGTAACTCTGGAGGCTGTGCACAGCGCAAATTCAGGGAGTGAGACACGTCACCTTCATTAACCAACCTACTATGGTCCAATAACCAGTCCCACAACTCATGTTGGGCACAGCCGCAGTCCAGTGGATTTCCTGGAAACATACGATATTGACAATCACTTATTTGCACGACAAGCTCATCAATGTTAAATTTTTCAATTTTCAGTCGTAATTTTTCATTTCTTTTGAGAATTTGGGATCATAACTTCATACCTATCCACCCCGTGATGAACCATGGAGTCTAATTTTTGGCGAGCGTCGACTGGAAATCGATGGAAAATTTACGCATTCAAAGTCTTGGTAGAATTTGTGTTGATGTATTGTTGAAAACGGTCTCACGTCGACATCAAGTCGATAAGGGGTCGACGAGCACGTCGATTTCAGGTCGATTTCGAGTCGACTTCCCCAAAGTTTTCCATCAACCTGAAATCGACTTCTCTGTTGCAGTGGCGTAGACACGATTTTCTCATGGGGGTGGGGGATTTTTTCAAGAAGGGGGGGGGGATTTGCTAAAAATTTTCCTAATTTACGCAGAAAATATACACGGGAAAAAGACACTAAAAAATTAGAGGCCATTGCAGGTTTTTTCCAAGTCCCTACAGTAGGTCAAACTTATTGATGACATCATAGAGATTCCCGGCTGGAAGTTAAAATTTTATGAGTCCCTAAAGTTTCAACAACAGTTCTTAGTGCGGATATTCAAATCTGATACGAGAGTTCGACTCATTTTTGACCTCGATTCTCAAATCCTGTCGCAAATTGCGCAATTGAAATCAAAGAAATTCTGACGTCGATTGTACCAATGAATGACGTATCTATTCTAAGAGGATAGATATCAGTCTGCAATAATAGAAGTCGACTCGATTTCAGCGTCGACGATGAGTCGATGGTAGAAAGGAGCGGTTGATTTTGAACCGGCTTTTAGTTATTTCAGGTCAATTTGTGGCCAAAATTGGGCAACTCAGAATCAACTTCGATTCAAAATTCAATTTTGAGTCGGATTTTGGTCGGAACAGCGTGTCCGTTTGGAGTCGACGTACACAGTAGTCTCACTCGAAGATTCCTTCTCCATATATCCAGCTTTCTTTTTTCGAGGAAGCGAAGAGGATGAGGTCTAGCGTTTTTTAACTTAAAATGACTTTCAGACTTGGAAGCATTCTGACTTTTGAATTATAAACACGGATAGCAGGACTTGGACAATATTTTCAGAACCGAACCATGTAAGATAGAATTCAAAAAAATGTTGAGCCCTCTGATCTTGAAAAGAAGTAAGACTCGAAAAATTTTGCTGATAAGCTAAGGGATTCGGAAAAATTTTGGTTGCTGAATCCTTGGGAACTTGGAGAAATTTGAAGTTCAGACTACTGATATGAAGAATGGAACTTCAAAAGATTCTGACTTTGGAAGAGCATGATGTATGAAGAGGGGGAGCGAACTTCGAAAAATGTGAACTTTCAAGCTAGGTATATTTAAATGAGATATAGAACTGACAAATGTTGGCTTTTGAATTTACAAACAGTCGTTTTAGGAAAATCCTGAGCTCTTTGAGATTCTATGGTAAGGAGACTGAAAGAAGTTTTACTGCTGCTCAAAGTATGAGAGAATTAAGAAAAATCAACAACTCTGAAACTTTATAGAGAAGAAACTTGGGAAAATTTCAAATGAAGACAGATGGGATTCGAAAAATTATGAGCTTTTAACTCCACAAGAAAAGAACTTGCAACAATTTTTTCCATAGGTCGACAATAATCGATGATTGAAATCGTATTATCACCAAGGAAAAGCCAGAAATTGATTCGAAACCTAATTTCTTCTCAATCCTTTTTGGCGAGGAACCCTCTGTCCATTTTGTTAGGGGGATTACAACCTCAGAAAACGTCCGCGTCTGGAAGTTTCTGTAAACTGCGTGACATGACGTGACGTGACGGGTGACACCTTTTGACATCATCAATGATCTTGACCTACTATAGGGACTTGAAAATTTCAACCCGCAAGCGCTTTCACCTTATTACGTCATGGAAACTAGCCTATATATGACAGGAGGAGGACGGACAAATTTCAGGCTCTAAGCTGTATATGATAGGAGAAAGACTTACCAAAATTTCACTCTCAAGCTATATACGAGAAGAGAAAAAAAAGGAGGAAGCCAAGAGCTAGGTTTTGACAGGGAGGTTGCAGGTTCTGCGCTGCCATTGCAAGACCTGCAATAACCGCTCAATCTTTTTTAGCGGGCAACCCGCTCTCCATTTTGTTAGGGGGATTACATCCTCAGAAAACGTCCGCGTCCGCGAGTTTTTGTGAACTGCGTGACGTCACGTGAGTGACGTGTGACGCTTCATGACGTCATCAATGACCTTGACCTTGACCTACTTTAGGGCCTTGAAAAATTTTCCATCAAGAGTTTCTGTGAACTGCGTGACGTGACGTGACGTGCCGTGTGATACTCTATGACATCATCAATGACCTTGACCTTGATGTATTTGAAAATCTTAATTTCCACTGCGAGTTTCTGTGAACTGCGTGACGTGACGAGACGTGTGACGCTCTATGACGTCATCAATGACTTTGACCTTGACCTACTTCAAGGGCTTGGGAAAATTTCAATTTCCAGCCTTTATTATATCAGGTCCAGTATGCAATACACTGTGAAGAGCTTAGCCAACTCATTTTCTGAGGGGGCATTTCCGCGGTTTCTGTGCACTGCGTGACGTGACGTGATGTGACGTGACGCTTTATGACGTCGTCAATGACCTCGACTTACTTTTGTTAGGGGTATTACATCCTCAGAAAACGTCCGCGTCTTCGTCTGTGTTCGGGAGTTACTGGGCACTGCGTGACGTGACTTGCGACGTTTTATGACGTCATCAATGACCTTAACCTACTTTAGAAACGGAAAAATTTCAACTTCCAGTAGTGACACTTAATGACGTCATCAATGAACTTGACCTAGTTTAGGCACTACTGACTGACTCCCAGAAATTATCTTCCTGAACACTTGGTGGTTTTCTAGTGGCACACATAGGTCCTGAATTCAATAAATTTATAAATTAATCTCGTCCCAATAATATTAGGTACTTTTTAGCGGAGAATCCGCTATCCATTTTGTTAGGGATTGCATCCTCAGAAACGATCTTGTCCTACTCTAGGGGGTTGGAAAAATTTCAACTTCTAGCCTTCATCATATCAGGTCTAGTATACAGTATACTGAGAAGAGCCCAGCCAACTCATTTTCTGAGGGGACATTTCCGCGGTTTGCAATGGCCTCTAATTTTCTGCTGGTCGACTTGAATTCAAGTTCAAATCGATCTGAAGTCGATGCACAGTCACCTTTGGTGACTTGGTGACTGATAGACAGAAAGCGTACGTCTCGTTGAACATTTGATGTCGCCTTAGGTAAAATATCTCCAAAATTCTCGAAAATGTCCTCATTGGGAAAATTTTGGGAGAGTTTTTGCCATCAAAATATTCAACATAGGTTAGAGTTTTAAAACGTGGATCAATGAAAATCTTAATTGGGCTTTTCATTATTGCAAGAATTGTGCTTGACCAGTGCCACAATGGTCGAGTTGACATCAAGTCAACGTCGATTCTCAGGTACCGTCAAAATCTAGCTAATACCAAGCCGTCACCTCATTTTTGACCTCGATTCTGAAATGTCAAAAATTGAAACTCCAACGTCGATTGCAAGTCTTTGGCCAATGAGAGCCAAACCTGAGATCAATCCATGATATCGGTAGTCGACTCAATTTCGACTTTGACGGTGAGTCGAGGAGCAGTCAGTCAGTCAGTAATTGGGTAAGCTTCGAGATTGCCAATTATGGGAAGAGAGAGAGAGAGAGAGAGGGGAAGGGGAGCCGTATGTAATGAAAAATGAGGAAATTGTACAGTGACAATGCTAGTCAATTTTTTTTTTTATTTGTCGAATTTTCGAGACCTTTGGGAGCAGGTGAGATACTCTCAAACCTCTTTTTCGAACGCTCGACATGAAACTTTTTACTTTACTAACATTTTTTGAACGTTTTAATCAACTTACCTTCGCTCCTTAAAGTACGAATTTGAGCCTCCAGAGGTCTGAAAGCGTTTAACGGTAGATTAGTCAGGCGATTTCTACTCAAATCCAACAGTTTCAATTTCTGCAACCGTCTGAATGCGTCCACGGAGACCGCGGTGATTTGATTATCGGCGATATACAATTCGACTAAATTTTCGAGATTTTTGAAAGTGTCTTCCTCGACCTCCTTGATATGGTTTCGAGACAAATCGAGTACTTGTAAAACGCTCAAGCTCGTCGAGAACTGATCTACTTTCTGCATACGATTCCGCGTTAAATTCAGCAGTCTCAGGTGCGTCGAATATTGCAGTCGATTCTGCGGTAAAAATTCGATTTCGTTCGCGCTCAAATCCAACGTAAGTAAATTGGGTAGCTGCTGGAAGGCGTTCGCCGGCACACGAACTATATAATTTCGCGACAAATACAAATGCGTGACCTGAGGGAACGCCTCGAAGTCTCGACTCGTGATTATAGACAGATTGGTACCGCTGATGTCGAGTTTTTCCAACCGATATCGTTTCACCGGCGACGAATCGCGTAGGTACAAGCTGGTTAGCGGATTATTGGTAAGGTCTAGCTGTTTCAGATTCGGTAAATTGTTCACAGACAGTGAGGTCAATGGCACGCGAACGAAATAATTTGACGATAAGTCTAGCGTGTTGAGGGAGGCCGCCCGTTGTAGAAAATCCGACGGTAAGGTAGCGAGCAAATTGTCGCTCAAATTCACCGTAGACAAATGCGTAAAATTGCAGCGATCGAAACCCGCGGTCGCCGTTATCTTGTTCACCGAAAAATTCAACTCTGTTACATTCTTCAGACTTTTCAATTTAGAAAAATCAACTCCGTCTAAATTATTATTCGCGATAGAGAAACGTTTTAACGGAGCAACAGTTGCCACCGAATCTGGTATCGAGCCAAAATTATTACCATCTAAGATCAGTTCGCGTAACTCGGTTTGCATTTCGAATAACGCAGGAGGCAGATGGTCCAGCTTGTTGCTGGCCAGCGACACCGTCTCTAAACGATGGTTGAATACGAAAGCGTTACTCCCGATCGACGATATAAAATTACGATCCAGATGGAGGGACTTTATACCCGGCACACCTTTGAAAGCGCCGTCGTCTAAATGCGTGAAATTATTCTTCGATAGGTTCAACGTTTTCACATTGTCGACTTCCAAACTCGATATGAAATCGTTGGTCAGGAAATTTTCGCGTAAGTCCAACTGTTCTAATCTTTTCAGCGTCCCTAGCACGCCTTCCTCGATGGCGATGATAGAGCAATTTTGAAGTTTCAACACCTCTAGCGGTAGACTCTCGGGGAATATTTTACCCCGCAACGTTGTCAGCCTATTATTCGACAAATCGAGCACGCGTAATTTATCAAGGGAATGAAAACTTTCCAACTCGATTACGTGTATTAAATTCGAAGACAGGTATAATTCCTCAAGGCTGGTTAAGTCGCTGAACGTGAACTTCGTAACTTTTGGTAACGCGTTATAACTCAAGTCTAGGAAGGACAAAACTCGTAAAGTTTGGAAAGTTTCTTCCTCTACCCTAGAGATGCGATTATCGTTTAGGTAAATCCGCTGGATTAGCGACAGATCAGCGAACAAAGTTTTGTTCAATTCAGTCAGCTGGTTATGCCCTAGCCATATAACCTGCACGTTCGCTTGTCCTTTTAGCGTGTAATTCCCTAAAGATTTCAGCCGATTAGAATCGAGTTGTAAAGAAATTAGCGATGATGTCTCTTGTCGAAAAACATCGTCTAGGTGAGTGAGAGAATTCATTCTCAGATTGACTTGTTGTAGATTTGCCATACTATCGAACGTTGCCGGTTCGATAGTTTCGATATTATTGTTCTGCAGATGCAACTCAATAAGATTTTTCAACGGCTGGAATACGTCCCTTTTTATGGCCCTCAGTTTATTATTATGCAAGTGTAATTCGCGTAATTTATCCAGCGTTTCAAAAATACCTTCGTTCAGCTCGGTTATAGCGTTATTGTCTATATTTAGCGACGATAAATTCGTATTACGCGAGAAAATCTCCTCCGGGAGCACGTCTATGTTATTCTCGCTTAAATGCAGCTGCTCCAAGGCTTCGAGCGATTCGAACGCGTTATTTTCGATAACACGTATGGTATTCTGTTGCAAATAGACGAGATAGATTTTGGACGAATTAGAGAAGGCATCGTTCGGTATTTCCAAAATATTATTACCATTTAAAACGAGTTTACGAAGCTCTGGTAAGTTAGCGAACACCCCGCTTATGTAATGTACGTGATTATGGCTAAGATCGATAGTCCTGAGCCGATCGTTGACTTCGAACATTCCGGCGTCCAAGTACACGATTTTATTGTAACTGAGATCAACGCTTTCCAGATAGCGCAGCATAAAGAAAGCTCTCTTATGCACACCCTCTATCTTGTTGCAATACAAGGCGAGCGTTTTTAAATAAGGCATCGAGTGAAACGTGTACTCGCCCACCGAGACGAAATTATTCGAGCTCAAGTCCAAATCATGCAGACTTCTTAAACACGAATATCCGTCGTTCGGGATGAAACTGATCTTATTCGAAGCCAGCTTCAATCCCCTCAAACTCTCCAGTCTTCTTATCGGCAGTATGGGGAACTTTTTCAACCTATTCTCGGATAGGTCCATCTCCTCGAGAGTGGTCTCTAACCCGGCGAAAGCGTACTCGGCAATCTTCTCGAGCACGTTCGACCTTATATTTATGCGCGTCAAGCGTAGATCGTAAAAACCGTAGTTTGGTAACTCTTGTATTTCGTTCGACTCGAAATTGATCGACTGCAAAGCGGAAAGGTGGGGTAAAGCTTTCTGCGGTATTTTTACGAGCTTGCTCGACACAATGAAGAGAGATTCGAGGTTGTTTTTGATACGCGCGAACGATTCTTCATTTAAATGGTGAAGATTAGAAACAGTTATATGAAGCTCTCGAATAACGAGCTCCTGTTTGAAATCGTTCACCCCTAACGTGGTGATTGTTTTGTCTAGGTCGTATAAACTCAACGATTGTATCGGTGTGTTAGTGAAGGCCGCGAGTACTTTTTGAAGTTTGGCTAGATTGATATTCGGACACTCGAGAAAGACGTTATTGTCGTAGGTATAACACGAGCAGCTACCATCGGACATTGGCGGGCAGATGGACTCTTCGATGACCGCGACCGCGAGCGTGAGTAGTACGTTGGCGCAGAGTAACCGTGTGTACCAACCATCGATAATTTTTTTCTTCATGACACCTCCATATCCGGCTATTTATCGTGTTGGGGAGCAACCGAGTACGGTGCGTCTGTAAAGAGAAGAAAATGAAAACGATTGTTAGAATTATTTGCCGAGAAATTGAATGGCATGAGAGGTTGAAGAAAGGGGCAAAGTAGGCTATTACTTATGATAATAATAGAGGTATGGCTGCTTGTAACCTACTGCAGGGATTGCTTCGATTGGGACTTAGATGGATTTTGATCTTTGACCTTCACGCACGACGAAAGGACTAAACAAAATTCCTACCCTAAATTTCTACGTAACACTGTCGGAATTTGCGGTATTTAGAGATTTTCCCAAGGAGGGCTCATTGCTCATATTCTTCAGCTAACAACACCGCAATAAGAACAGACATAAAACTCAATAGAACGAGAGTAGAACAAGACCCCTCGGAAACCGAGGGGTGAAGAGGGTCGGCAAACCAATTCATGATATTGTATCAAAATTTCAATTGTACTTCCCTCCATGCTTTTTTGGAACATCTTCAGGTTTTTTGAGGAATAGTTTTACAATTCTCCTGGTTTATTACAGCGGGGAACCCGCTCTCCATTTTGTTATGGGATCACATCCTCAGAAAACGACCGCGTCCGTGTTCAGGAGTTTCTGTGAACTGCATGACGTGACGTCTGGCACTTTATGACGTCATCAATGACCTTGACCTACTTCAGGGACTTGAAAAAATTCCAACTAATCTCCGGGATGCTTTATGAAGTGTCCGAGAGTTTCTGTGAACTGCGTGACGTCTGACGCTTTATGACGTCACCTTGACCTACTTTGGGGACATGAAAAAAGTTCAGTTTCCAGCCGGGATGCATAATGACGCATCCGCGTCCGAGAGTTTCTGTGAACTGCGTGACGTGACGTGACACCTGACGCTTTATGATGTCATCAATGACCTTGACCTACTTTGGAGACTTGAAAAAAGTTCAACTTCCAGCCAGTATGCTTTATGAGGCGTCCGTAATCAGGAGTTTCTGTCAACTGCATGACGTGACGTGACGTCTGGCACTTTGTGATGTCATCAATTACATTGACCTACTTTAGGGACTTGGAAAAAAACGTCCGCGTCCAGGGGTCTCTGCAAATTGCATGACGTGACGTGTGATGCTTTATGACGTCATCAATGACCTTGACCTTGACCTACTTTCAGGATTTGAGAAAATTTCAATTTCCACCAAGAGTTTCTGTGAACTGCGTGACGTGATGTGACGTGACGTCTGGCACTTTATGATGTCATCAATTACCTTGACCTACTTTAGGGACTTGGAAAAAACGTCCGCGTCCGGGAGTTTCTGTAAATTGCGTGAGGTGACGTGACGTGTGATGCTTTATGACGCCATCAATGACCTTGACCTACTTAGAGGATTTGAGAAAATTTCAATTTCCATAAAGAGTTTCTGTGAACTGCGTGACGTGATGTGACGTGACGCCTGGCACTATATGACGTCATCAATGATCTTGAACCACCAACTTTAGGGACTTGGAAAAAACGTCCGCGTCCGGGAAGTTCTGTAAATTCCGTGAGGTGACGTGACGTGAGATGCTTTATGACGTCATCAATGACCTTTACCTGGACCTACTTTGAGGATTTGAGAAAATTTCAATTTCCACCAAGAGTTTCTGTGAACTGCGTGACGTGATGTGACGTGACACCTGGCACTTCATGACGTCATCAATGACCTTGACCTACTTTAAAGACTTGAAAAAAAGGTCCACGTCCACAGGTTTCTGTGAATTGCGTGACGTGATGTGACGTGATGTGTGATGCTTTATGACGTCATCAATGACCTTGAACTACTTTGGGGACTTTGCAGGTCCGTAACGCCCGTGTGGGCAAACAGGGCATTGCTCTAACAAACCTAAAATTTCGCCCAACCTATAAATTTTTTTTTTAAAGTTACTTATTTTTCATATTAATAATAATCAATAAAAGTCTTGCGTTAAACTGATATACTAAGCTATTTGAAAAAAATTGGCTCATAATTTTGCCCTTCAATTGCCCTACCTGCCAAAGGCCTTGCGTTATGGGCGTGGGACTTTGAAACATTTCAATTTCCAGCCTTCATTACATCAGGCCTAGCATGCAGTATACTGAGAAGAGCCCAGCGAACTCATTTTCTGCGGGGGCATTTTGACGCCAACGTGATCGCGAGCGCGGGAGGTTGCAGGTTCCTCGCTGCCATTGCAAACCTGTTTAGGATTTTTTTGGAGCATTGCTATGATATTTTTGGAACACTGCAATTCTTGAGAATATTTTGCAACATAGCAATGAGTTTGTTGAAACGTTGCTATGATGTTTTGGGAATAGTGTTATTGTTATGAGTTTTTCAGAACGCATCCCTATCATCCTTTGATCACGTCAATCGCGGTGATTTCAAATTCTTCCCCAACTTGTCAATTTCAAAGTGGCTGAATTAAGTCAAGATAATTTATGAGCTTATACTTCAATGACGTCACATCTTTTTGTTAGTAATTTTCCACGACCTTCCGTCCGCGCCGCTTAAAGGCTTAAGGGTAAATTTCCTACCTTGATGACATTACAAACTCCTTCACCTTGCTATATTTGAGCACCTACACAGGTGTAACGCCTCGAGCTTGTCGATTCTCCAAGTCTGCTGCTCAAAGGGTGTTTTCTATCGACTACGTTAATGGAAGTAATGTTTTATGAATGCTGTCATTTGGCCATCTACATCGATTAAGGAGAATTACAAGAATAAGATGAAATGACATGAGCAAGTAATGTTCTTATTTGAAAAAGAATTGTTTAATTTTTCAAGTTTGATTATTGAGACGAAATTTTTCCGTGTTTAGCTCGAATGTTGTTTTTTCAAGTCCCTGAAATAGACCGAAGTCTTCAGCCCTCTGTAAAAAAAAGGCTAATATTTCCAAACAAGTCAAAACTCAAAATGTTGAAATATTAAACTGGAAAGCAGGTAATCAACAAAATAAATCAACTGGAAAGGCTGTATCGGAAGTAAGAAATATGCAGACTGAAATGAATTAGTTATGAAAGTACAAGAATAAAACAAGGCATTTTTTCCTCTCATGGTCTCATGCTAAGAAATTTTGCGGAATCCCGGCGTATCCACACTTAGTTGACCTTCGCAACAAAAATAATGTGACACGATAAAGCTAAAAAGTTGAAAAGAAGCGGAGGACCACATTATAAAAATAGTTATTCACGTTTTGAGTGACCTAGTCGGCGAGCGAATTGAGTATTTTGCGAGTACGTTATCATTATTTTTTCAGTCAGGAAGGACTAATAATGAGCGATGAGCAAATTTTTACTTTCTGACATACTGACAGCTTTCTACGTAGGTAAATTATTTCATAATGCATTACATCTCTCATAAATAATGACGTAATAAACTCATATGCCGCCCGAGTGATAGTTTCCCTCGACTATAAAAGCGAATAGGCGGCCTTGTAAAAAATGTTGGCTATTATGGGAATGCGTGATGAAAATGAATTATGATTTAGACACGAGGAATATACTGCTGAACTTTAGTACTTCTCGAGGTATAAATAAATTAAGTGCGGTATGGCGGCGAGAGTTTTCAAGTGCACTTTTCTACGTACGAAATAAAGCCCTTTCTTTGCCGAAAATTTGCAATTTCATTTTGAACTTTTGAATGCGCGGGATCGGCTGGGGTAGGCTACGGTTTCGTGAATGTAGTACAAAATACTTGAAAAATACTTTCGGTAATTTAAGAAAGAAATACAATACTATCATAATAGAGTCTCGAGTATACTTCTAATGTAGAGCGTGTTTTATGATTCAAATAGAAAATATCTCGTATTTTTACCCGTTATCACGTTCCAACGAACTTTGAAAGGTTTTGTGAGTAAGTCATTAGCAAAAGAGATGGTGGAAAATGGACTTTTTATGAAGAGGTTAGAAACCAGATCGTACCTTTTGGATGAAGACTAAGCACCAGAGCTCTCATAAGTACACTCGGAAATTTATAGCGTTGCCTTCTTGGTCCTGCGGTTTCGAATGTAGGATTGAAGGAATTTTTAGACTTCAAAACTTCAGCCTTTTGTTGACTCTTCAACAATATTAGTACCCTTACTCTATGTAGCACGTAATTTTTCTCGACATGACGCTTTGATTTTTGTAAGTTCGCTTTCTACGAGGATTTAAACCAAAAATCATTCCCTCCCGCTCAGCGCCGTACCTTCCATGAAGCTAACGAAATTGAAGCTTCGGGTGGCAAATTTTTTGAAAAAATTCAACAAAAACGGCACTGATATAATTTTTTTGTTTTAAGGGGCGCGGATTCGTGGTGAGCTTCGAGGCGGCAGAGACCTTGATCCGCCTTTGCTCCTGCTCGTATTTTTTTTTTTCGTCTTCATGAATTCTGAGTGATATCTGACCCTAAGTTTGTAATTCTTTCAATTCCTTCCTTTATCTCCTTGTAACCACTCAAGTACATTGGTGACGTCACGCGCTTCTTCAAACTTGTATTTTCTCATAACAATCAATCAACTAAGTTTGAACTTGGTTCATATGGTAGGAAAAACAATTTCAATTTGAAGAGACTTAGACTAAAAGCCTCCCCTGGGACTAGTTTAAGTTGGTTGTAGCTTAGCTTTTATGCTTAGAAAAGATATTCAGCTAGAGCTCCGATGACGTCAAACTCTTTTGCTAGCGCTTTCCCCGTCTTTAGAACGTTCAAGTGATGTCCGACCATGATGATCTTACGCCTTCCAGTTTGTAATTTTATCATGTCCCTCCTCAATTTCCTTCTAACCTCCAAAGTACATCGATGACGTCACGCCCTTCTTCAACTGGTATTTTCTCTTGAAAATCAATTAACCCAATTTGAATCAAGTTCGTAGTGAGGAAAAGAGTCTCAAGTTAAAAAGACCTGACCTGAAAGCCTCTCCTGGGTCTCGTTCATGTTGGTTGTAGTCCAACCAGTGCTGCCAAATGATAGTTTCAAAAATCCATATCCGCCCTAAAAACAAATTTTTACGAACTTCGATTCATACATCAGTAACAATCAGGAGAAAGGTATCTTTCAGAAGAGTAGCTAAGGTACTTTTTCCTTGATCGACTCAATATTACGGAAAACTGCACTGTCAGCCCATTGATTGCAAGAAATCCGTAATGTACGTTTTACGAGGACCAAAAATCTGTAGATCTGGCATCCTAGAGCCTAACTTTGACACCCACAGGAGAAATTCAGCTCAAATTTCGCGGTTATAACTTATCTCGAAGCTTCAAGGCTCACGGTTCCTCTGGACCAGCCTTCACAAAGGTTCAGAGCTCCAAATTTCCAATCGCCTCGAACCAAATAAAATTTAAGAGGCCATTGCAGGTTTGCACTGGCAGCGGGGAACCCGCGACATCCCGCGCTTGAAATCACGTTGGCGCGTGAGTGCCCCCTCAGAAAATGAGTTGGCTGGGCTCTTCTCAGTATACTGGTATACTAGGCCTGATATAATGAAGGCTGGAAGTTGAAATTTTTCTAACTCCCTAAAGTAGGTCAAGGTCAAGGTCATTAATGACGTCATGAAGCGCCTCACGTCACGTCACATCACGCAGTTCACAGAAACTCTCGGACGCAGATGTTTTCTGAGGATGTAATCCCCCTAACAACATGTAAAGTTGAAATTGACCTTAAAGTAGGTCAAGGTCATTGATGACGTCAGAAAGCGCCACAAGTCACGTCACGCAGTTTATAGAAACTCCCGGATGCGGACGCTTTCTGAGGATGTAATCCTCCTGAGAATACTAGGCCTAATATAATGAAGGCTGGAAGTTGGAATTTTTCCAAGTCAAGGTTACTGGTGACGTCATAAGTATCACACGTCACGTCACGTCACACAAATCACAGGAACTCCCGGACGCGGACGTTTTCTGAGGGTGCAATCCCCTAACAAATAATTGGGGCGAGATTAATTTATAAATTTATGGGCTTCAGGACGTATGTGTGACACTAGAAAACCTCTTACAGTCGAAGAAGATAATTTCTGAGAGTCAGTCAGAACGGTTTCCGAGCTAAAAGTTGTCCTTGAGACGCCGCAATCAGACTGAAGAGCTTTTACGGCAATGAAGAAGCGGTAGTTCTGCGCAGCTATCTGCCTTGACACGCTTGTAACTCAATTTTGTGGTTAAAGATCTTGAAAACACTACAACCCGTCAACCCGTCAAGGATCATCTACAGCTATTGAAACTCCAAAAAGATCAAAGAAAAGACGTCTACTGGTACAGTAAGAAAGAGAGAAATATGCAGAGTTCCTCAGGTCTCTGTTCTGTGACTTACATTGTGGAACACCGCTTAGAACGGCTCATTCATGATAAAGCTGAAGCCGTAAGTTCAGATCATATGCTCAGCCGGAGACACACTGGGTGGTTGGCTCGGCCGACGCTGTTGCCGAGGTGAAGACCATGGTGAACCAGGCCTTAGAGGTTGTGACACTTTGGATCAAGTCGGCTGGATTAAACGTGGTGGTGGACAAAACGGAGGCTATTCTACTCACGAACTGTCGAAAGTTTAATCTATCGTCCTTTTGCCAGCAAGGGGTGATTCAAATAACTGCGGCTCTAGCTCTACAGTCAACTCAGCTTTCGCCACCATTTGAAGTGTCGGAGAAAGCTTCCAGGGTGGTGACACGTTCTTTCCACCTAATGTTGCACATAATGAGCGTAGCAATGTCAGTCCTCGGAGCCTCAGTGAGGGCGTACTCCATAAGAATCCAACGAAGAGCAGTGCTTACATATGTCAAAGCTCATACCGTCACTCTCAGCTCTTTGCGTTTTAGTACGTACATCACCAATTGGCCAGCTTGCAGAAGAGCAAGCAGGGGTTTTCGAGGCAAAGAAAACGACAAGGACCGCCCAACGAACCTTTTGGGCCAAGCAGGATGCAAGGCGTTCCTTGCTTGCCTAGTGGAAAGAACAAATAGCCCGGGCAAGGAAGGAAGAGTGCGAGTGGATAGACCGAGATCAGCTGAATCTCCGTCTTATACAAATTATGAGTGGCCATGAATGGTTTAACAATTTGAGTAATGACAATCGTGGTCACACTGTGATTAGAAGCGGGGTGATGGACCACCGCACACCTTCTTTGAGTGTGAGACGTTGAGACGTGAGCTAGCAGTGGCGTAGCCAGGAATTTTTTCTAGGGAGGATTTCCAGTGAAAAAAAATCTAGAAATTGTGAGAAAAGAATGCGTATTTTTTTTTTACTTTCCCCACCCCTTGGCTACGCCACTGTGAGTTAGGAGTGCTGATGCCATGTACAACAGAGACACGTAACCATGTATTCATGTTTGCCACTAAGGTAACCGAAAAGAAAATGGCATGTCAGATATAGAGTTACGAAGTAGCCTTCCACATCCATATACACCGTCTCCCAAGCTGCTGCTACTACGTCACCTCTCAACAGTACTACTGCACACGAGACGATCAGGAGGAGCGCCTATATGAAGAATAAAAGGACGAGAAGAAGACAAAAAACACCAACGCAGGAAAAATAGGAGGAGGAAGAATCCCCGTCTGAGAAGCCAGAATTCCGATGTGCTGCTGTTAAGCTCTTAATGAGCCTCCAATGGTGGCTGAAAGCTCTATTGGAGGAGTAGACACACGCGTGCCCGTGGTGCAGAACTTCCTGAATTCCAGGATGGTACCGAACGCTTCTTTGGTCAGTAGGGTGAACCACTGTGTGCACAACGCGTGGACCTCAAGGAGAGAATGGGACTAGACCACTCTCAGTCCGAACTCTCTGGACTACCGATATACCGGTGCGGTTTTTCAGATTACTACGCTCTTGCCCCTCCATTTCAAAAGCGATTGTTCATACGAAATTTCGAAAGAAATCACATTCGTGCGAGCATGAACGGCTGTTCTCCTTCAATATGATATTTTGAACTGAAATCATTACTTTTGAGACAGTGTGCATTCCTAAGTTCACCGTGAAAATACTCCAAAACATATTTTGTTCGGTTTCATTTCCATACAACGTTATTTACTTTTCGTTTTCTCGCTTCGAAGGTACCCTCCCTCAATTACATTCCCATTATATTCCTTCAATTCATCCATCCTGCAGTCAAGCTCGTTTCAGAAATTTTCAGCGCCGACAAAGACTATGAAAAACTACACATAGAGGAACTGTACCAATCAAAAAAAAAAGCAATCCACTTCACTCCGTTAAATACGTGCTTACAAATTCTTTTCATAAAATCGACGCGATATTAAAGAACATTAATGATGTTTCTACCTCTACTTAATCACGTTAGGAAAATATAAGTATACAGAGGAGGGCACGAAGGGAGGAAGCGAAACAAACAATATTAAAAATGATGAAAAGTACGAGACGACAAAGAACAAAGAAACTTATAGCGAATTAATACGTTACAGGAAGAAGCCCGTTGACGAGATTGAGCGAAAGAGAGAGTCGGGGTACTCACATTCGACTATTTTTACGAGGGAATTAACGTTATTTTTCAAGAGGTCTTCATTAAAAGCGTATACCCTTCAAAAATGATAAACTTTTACGACGTCGATCGGGATATAGTCGTTCTTACAACCTTTTTTTTTCCCCTTAATATCAGATCAATTCTTCCACACCCAACATTGTTATTATCGCACATGCAAGCAACTAGTGCACGAGGGAAGTGAGGCCGGAAAGTGCTTGTAAAATGTTAGCATTTCTTCGTGTATAAGCGTCGACGTCGTTGTCATAAGCAAAATGTAAGCGCGCGAGAAACATGATGACGACAAGTCTCAAAGTGCCAACGCTAAATCGATATAAGCGAATGCGACCTCGTTTGACGCACCCCATCCCATAAGTTTCGTATTTAGCTAAAGACCACCCTAAGGTCTAATTGCGTACTCGTATCATTAGAAATTAAGAATTTCAGAAAATACGAAGTTTCACCGGCGTAAAATCGTCTTCGAACGATCATTCGCAGATATATCAGAGAGGCTGCTAATGAAGCTCGCGGTCTATCGCACGCAAATGTTGTGCACGAAGTTTACTCTGAATTCAGTCAGGGAGACGAACTAAGGAAAGAAAAATGATGAACGAATATTACGTGCCAGAACCGGCACCGCTCGTGAACGCCTTTCAATATTCTGGGTAGGCCAAACGTCGTACGTCTTCTGCGTTGTATTCGAGTTTTCCTCGTTCTACAATATTGCGCTCTTACTTTTACGCGTTGTTTTTTTTTTCACTTATTATTTTGGCTACCCCGTTATTTAATTACGAAGGGCGGAAAATGTTATAATACCTTTTCTTCTTCCAAGTGTCGGTGTCGAAATGGAATCTGTCCATCCGATTCGGTCACGGTAGCGTGTTGATGTATTCCAAAATGTCGACGGCTCGACGTGAGACCTTTTTTTGCATCGCTAAATGTTGGCTGGAAAAGAAATCGGTAGCCTGTGAGTAAAGCGGAAACACGAGCTTCTAGAAGGCGAGAGTGAGCGTTTGTTAAATGCTAACCACGAACCGAAGTTCGCGATGAATCTTTTTGAAAGTTGCGTGAAAGAGAAAAGTTTCTTTGTTTTCTTATGTACATAATTCGTGTCGGCGCGGCGGTTCCTGCCTGCGGAAATAACTGTCATAAAAACTATACATAACACGCTTGTAAAACATTTTTTTAGTTTCGCTGTATCATGGAGTCTTATACATACTGTCGACTAATGGAGAAGAAATTTTCGCTTATCATTTTTAGATTTCATCTACACCACGATTTTTACTTATGTGACGAATAACATCGCCAGCTGTCCACCAATGTTTACTTAACCTCACTACCCCTTGTACCTAAAAAGTCTTAACAAGCTCGCGGGATGAACCTCGCGATATCGAATCTTTCGACTTCTACAATATTGCATACGTATCTATAGTACAGATCAAAATACTTACTTCCGTTCGTAATTTCGACTTCACGCATCAATTCTCCCATTCCAGTCGGTGTCTCGATCGCGAATTCGGACGGGACGCTCTCGTTAACCACGTTATCGAAGCTCGTGAAAATTTAATGTCGCGTAACACACGAGGATTATACAGTTGTTGTTCACAGCAGATAAACAGCATACGCAGGAACTACACCCACGACACAAAGAAAAACGCAGAACAACTGATGTCGGTCTACCGAATAGATAGTAATTTTAGAATGCGAACGTTAACGCGAAGCTCCGTCTGGAGAGAAGAAAGACTAACCCTAAATTGCGCATACGCTCCGCGTTATGACCTCACACCCTCATACTCTCGGTAACTTACGCACCGTACAGCTCTAGATGCCCATTTTTAAACTATTTTCTTCGTCGATACGATATCATTGTCAATGAACGTAAAACACTTTCCAAAGTATTGTACGTGCATTTATCGTCGAGTACATTCGGTACGTCAATTTAGATTACAGATGACCCGTGCCGGCTTTACGTGCGCGCTCTTGCATCCTAATTGAAGTCAATATCCGGAGGGAAAAAAAACATTATGACACAAGAACACTGCAGTCTCGACAAATACCTCAGGTCTGATTTTTGGGAATCGTAAAGAATATCTCGCTTTTCATTCAAGGAATTTTCGTCAACGAAAGTTTGAATACACTGAAAATCAATATCTAGGAGATGCTGGCTAAATTTGTATCGTATGAAATAAAAAAGACGGCTTCCTCAACGAACGCAGAGATTGAAATTTAAATCTTCAGGAGTCCAACTTTTTCTGAGTCCATCATGGCACATATAGCTTGAAAGTCAAAATTTTTCGAAGTCCTCCTCCGACCATACATTATGGCTTAAAAGTCGATTTTTTTTTAGTGCCTCTGCTGTCATATATATTGTGACTCGAAAATTGAAATTGTCTTTTGCCATAATAAATGATAGGAGGGGAACTTCGGAAAATTTCGTCTTTCGACCCTGTGACGTTACGATCTGATGACGTCATAGGTCAGTTTTTGCCGGACACTGGACGGTGAAGCTGAAATTTTCGATAAGACCTCCACAGAACAAGTTCCCGTTAAAAAAGGTTCTGGTGGAGAACAAGACTTTTAATATTTTTTGACATTTTTCTTGTCTTTACTCTGTCCTGACCCCTAATTTTAAATTTTCCCCCCCTCCCTCCTTCACCTAATTTACACGTGCTCCTCCTTCACTCTTGTTACTCCGTGAGTGATTCAAAAAGTTTGCCGAGGATTTTATCAGTCTTAAACTAGACTTATAACTGACAAAGAAGACCACTGGTCTTAAACTAGGCTTGTAATCAGTGCTGCCAGATCTACGGATTTTCAATCCTCGGAAAAAATACAGACTTTTCTATGGATTCTGAATAAAAAACGTATTTTTTTAGCTCAAGGGAAAAGAACCTTAGTCAGTGGTACGAGAAATACTTTTCTCTTGGTCGATATGGTCTGATATCGCGGTCCTCTGTAACATTGGGTCGATCGAGGAAAAGATATTTCAGTCACCGGTGTAAGAGATACCTTTCTATATCTTGATCGTTATTGTTAGATCACTGAAAGTCTACAGAAATCCGTGTTTATAGGTCTTAAGAAATGGCGGGAACGGAATCTTGAAAATGCTTGTAATAGGGAGTCCGAACGTAGAGCTCAATCTATATTCTAGCTTTATACTAGAATTTTACAGTCCTAAATTACAATTAAGACAGAGAATACCTCTCCCCTAAGATTTTACTAGTCTTGAACTGGGCTTATGATAGGGCGTCCGGGCGTAGGCTAAGCATCACTAAAGAACGAGACAAAAACGCCGTTGATTTTCACATAGGAACGAACGGATAGCCGTTCGGTACTCCCATAAGACCTGTGTTAGAAGCCGTTCATAGATCGTCATCTATGAAAAATACGGTATAGTGTATACACAGATCAAGTCGGTTCACACTAAGAGCCTTCTCTATACATGCCGAAATATACAGTAAATTATACCAAGAAGGTGGTAGGTCTGAGCACCCTTCATACTGGGTTTTTTCTAAACCTGGCTTCAAACTAGGTGTAGGCTTCTTATGCCTCCCTCGAACACTATGACATGTTACATGACTCTACTCTGGCCTGACCCCTAATTGAGATTTCACGAGTGGCTCCTCCTCAGCCAATTTTGCAAATGCCCTCCACCCTCATTACTCCGTGGGTGATTCAAGAATCTGAGAGTTCACCCCGCCCAGTTTGTACACTACGTTTATACTAGCTTCATACCAGGATTTTACTAGTCTTAAACTAGACTTATAACAGACGAAGACACCCCCCCCCCCGCACATTAGTATACTGTATAAAAGGAGCTAGTCCGTTTCTGTCTAGGATGCCAGATCTACGGATTTTTGGTCCTCAAAAAAGAAAGTGAGAAGGATTTCTTGGCGTTGCCAAAAATATAAAGATCATGTTTCATGTCTTTCCGCCAGTCTTCTTAAGCTCTTCATCGTTCAAAAATATCCGAAATTTCCAACTTCTTGTTCTAGAATAAGTCAACTTTGGAGTATTTTAGGCTGATTCCTTCCTGGGACGAACGAGCGGACTAGGCCTTACTCGCCCCGCTCAATGTCCCGCTCCATGGTCCAGTACATGTCTATTGTAGTATATTTCAAGCTGATTAAATTAATGGGACTCACTCGCCCCGCTCGTTAGTCCCGCTTCCTGGTCCAGTACATGTAAATCACAAGATCAGAAGGAAGGCTTTAAGAGACGTTTACTGTTCTGTACCATACAACATAATGACAATATCGAACCGTACGTACTGAGGTATCTTAGATATAATACAGATTGCTAGGCATATTCCGGTTACACGGCCATACTGACATTCAACGGCGTCCCGACGTTGCACTCTTAAGATTTCCTTCTAACTTGAGAACTGGGAAGATCAACATTCTCATTAGTGGATTATTTAAATCGAGTAGAACTTTTCGGTATATTCAGTCGATTCTATTATCCTTTATCCGGTCATCTTGACTCACAATGACGTCCCCGTCATTGAGAAAGACAAATTCATTTTCTTATCTGATTCTGTTGAAATACTTGCTAGTAATTCTCCAATTTCTATGGAAGGGTTGTCACCATTTCCAGCATTTGTCAATCCAGAATCAGTAGTGGTAGTCGACGGAGATGAATCATCTCGATTTTCATTATTGTTTCCATCAACATTTGTGCGCGATACGTTCGCCTCAGATTTTATGTCTGAGTCCAGTGAGTTGTAGGTCTTGGATCTAACGAAGCCGTCTTCCGAGTTGTCGTTAATCGAAGAAGAGGCTCTACACGGATTGATCTTGATGTAATCCTTAGTGCGTTCAGCAACACTCGGATATTTTTGTACGATTCATCGGCGTTACAGTAGCGATCGGCTTGATACAATATAAAACTTTCCATTGAATTCTTTTCCAGTTGAATTAAGCTCGTTGACTTCAGAGTTTACCAACATTGTAATCACGTTTGGTCGCAAGCCTAGGCTGTGGACATTCTTTGCATGCAAACTGAAAAGGGTAAAGAACCCCGTTGTATCATAATCAGAGTCTGACGTTTCCTGAAACAAACACTCGGTCATACTGACTCGGATTCAATACGCTCATACACAATACTTGTCTAACTTCCAAAGCTTAGACGCAGTTTCTCACTCTATACTTGCTCTGTTGAGCGCAGTTTTCCACATTTCAGTCCAGTTTCATTCACTGGCTGGCGGGTTGGCTCAGTCTCTATACTACTTGCCGAACTAGTACATGATTACACATCTGTGGCTCAGTCTTTTCTACTTGCCAGTTGCATAGCGCAGTTCTAGTACTTGCTACCAACTTCACGTTTGTCGTATCTTTCAACGACCACTTTGATTCACATGTTCACAGTTACTCGTTTAACACTTCCTCACGGTTCATCATGTGACTTACAATATAATACAATTTTCATTGAAACGCGGAGATAAAAATCACTTGTAGAGGCTGTGATATCGATGCTCCTCAAAAACATTGGTCGTTGAGCCTTCCAATTATTGCGGATACTGTAATCGGACTCGGTAACTTGGCACAATGGTGCGCCAAGCGCTGCTTGTAAGAATTTATCAAATACCATCAAGGCTGTATCTTCGGTGCTCTCAACAATTGTAGGTTTTAATCAGAACTTAGTAACTTCCTAGGACACCTTGTTCATCCCATTAGCGATTTCTTGTGTTGTATTGACTTCTCGGAAAGACTTATTGCACAGTTAAGCGGCATGTTCATGAGTTCGAGCGCGTTTACTTGTTTCATCCTTGAGACTTTGGCGTTTGAAGCTCATTGTATCTCCTGGAGCTTATTCGACAAAACCATTGGCAATGTGCCTCCACACGTAGATATCATGCGACAGGCAGGGTGACCTTATCAGATTCTTCTTGGTTTCTTGCTTGACGTCGTTGTAGGTACTCTTGTTTCAGCCATTGATTTGTGCAATGTAGGTACTAACTCTTGTGACTTGTTTGTGCATTTCACTGTCAGCAATTCAGGTCGAGCACTTGGTCTTTCATTTGTGTAGGTGTTACGCCGGTGGTATTGTTGATAACATTTTTGAATCCAACTTGAATTTGAGGCTCTGCGACTATGGACGGCGCTGTGGTACCTTATCTAGCATTTGGAAGTATTGTGCTAGCTTCGGTACGGTCTCTGGTTGCCGCTTCTTGATTAGGACTTGCACATTGTCCTGGAAGCCGTTACAGATTGTCTCAATGAGTTGACTATCTCCGTTAAATTGTCATTTGAACGTTGCCTCGAGTCGATTTGGTTTGATTTGTCCATGAGTAGATCCTAATCCATTTCTGGAACAACGGCTTTTAACGTTGATGAAATCGGTGCAATGATCGCCAGAAAATATAAGGATAACAGTTCATGCGTTTCGGTTGGATTGACTCAAGGTATCTCCTATGACGTCTTTTCTCTTCCTGTCGTACTTATTTGATTACGTCGCGTTCTACAGGTTGATGGTTCCTCATCATCATCGCAGTTGATATTTCTTGATTAGCGTTTGTACAGGTTCTCCTTCTTTGCGGAATCTCGTCCTCTGCTTCTAGTATTGGCGCGTTTTACGGGTAATCCCATTTCTGATGTAAATCACAAGATCAAAAGGAAGGCTTTAAGAGACGTTTACTGTTCTGTACCATACAACATACTGACAATATTGTACCGTACGTACTGAGGTATCTTAGATATAATACAGATTGCTAGGCATATCAATATTCCGGTTACATACATGCCTATGTTAGTATATTTCAAGCTGATGAGATTACTGGGACTCACTCGCTCCGCTCGTTTGTCACGCTTCTTGGTCCAGTACAAGTCCACTTTAATATATTTCAAGCGGATGAGGTTACTGGGACTCACTCGCGCAGATTTCTGGATAACCTCCCAGGTAATTCACAAAAAATTCCACAAGTCCTTTAATAGGGGGAGGGGGGAGGAGGGGGTTGGTACTCGCAAATTTTCAGAAGTGTATAGGGTGTCTCATAATGACCTCCGAGGTATTTAATTTAATTTAATTTATTTTAATTTAATTTTAATTTAATTTTAATTTAATTTTAATTTAATTTTAATTTAATTTTTATTTAATTTTTATTTAATTTTAATTTAATTTTTATTTAATTTTAATTTATTTTAAATTTAATTTAAATTTAATTCAATTTTTATTTTAATTCAATTTAATGTAATTTAATTTAAATCAATTTAAATTAATTTAATTTAAATTTAAATTTTATTTAATTTTATTTAATTTTAATTTTATTCAATTTTTTTATTTTATTTTATTTTATTTTTATTTTCATTTAATTTTAATTTAATTTAATTTAATTTAATTTAATTTAATTTAATTTAATTTAATTTAATTTAATTTAATTTTATTTTATTTTATTTTAGTTTTATTTCATTTTTACCCAAGGGGTGGTACTTGCAGATTTCTGGATGACCTCCCAGGTGATTCGAGGTTTATTTTATTTCATTTTAATTCAATTTAATTTTATTTAATTTTATTTAATTTTATTTAATTTTATTTAATTTAATTTAATTTTATTTTATTTTATTTTATTTTTATTTAATTTAATTTTTATTTCATTTTTACCCGGGGGGTGGTACTCGCAGATTTCTGGATAACCTCCCAGGTAATTTACAAAAAATTTTCCAAGTCCATTAATAGGGGGAGGGGGGGGGACCTCGCAAATTTTCGGAAGTGCATAGGGTGTCAAAAAAGACATCAAACATGTCAATACGTGGTTTTCTTTTTCTGTAGATTTTGGGGTGTTACGTATTATTGAGTGGATCAAGAGAAAAGTACCTCATGTACCTTTATAAGACATACGTTTCTTTTGATTGTTATTAATGGATCAATCAAAGTCCGTAGAAATCAGTTTTCAGGTCTTACAAAAAATGGCAGATACGGATTTTGAAACCACCATCTGGCAGCACTGGTTTCTATTACACTAGACCAATAAACCATACCCCCAATTGAAATATTCCAAGCTGGACTTGCACTAGAGCAGATACGGGGGGAGGCAAACAAGCGAAGCGAATGAGCTACTCAAAAGCTATTAGCTCGAAATATTCAAAAGTAGACTTATACTAAACTATGCCCACAAACAGCTACTAGTTTGAAATATTTCAAGTTGGACTTATACTAGAGCAAGTGCCCCTTGGCGGTTGCCAAGCAGAAGAAAGGGTTCGCCGAGGAGATTCTTCCAACACAGAAGTTATACCCGAAAGGGTAGATTCCGGTACTGGAAAAAACAAAATCAAATGCATAAGCAACCCGCACCCACTCCACGGGGTGGCGCTGCACATGCGACATAAGCGATAAACTAGCAAGGAGGAGGGTGAACGAGCGGAGCGAGTGAGCTACCCAAAATTTTCCTTTATATTGGAGCAAGGACTAAGGAGTGAGCTACTCAAAAGTTATCAGCTATCAGCTTGAGACACCCAAAAGCTATTATCTGGAAATCTTCTAAGCTCGACTTATACTAGATCAAGGAGAGGGGGCAAACGAGCGGAGCAAGGGAGCTACCCTATCCTCAAATAGGTTTATACGAGACTTTTGAGAAAGACAAAGACATGAAACACAATCTCTATTTATTTATTTAATTTTACAGCTGCTCGATCCAGCAACCGGAACTGCCTGTGACGTCATCAGATTAGTAATTTACATTTTCTTGTTTCTCTCTTTTTCTCTCTATAGAATTCGTAAATGTTTGGATTAGGTCGAGGATTCCAAATCCCTCAAGGGGAAGGAGGCAGAAGCCTAGCGTACACAGTAAGTGGAGTTCTAGTGTAGCCGTATGTTAGGCCTAAGTTTAAAGCTAGTATAGCCAAGTTAAGCCCAGTTGAATATTTTTTCGCAACGGGAAAAATCATTGAATTATGTATATAATTATGTCGTTTGGTGTTTTAACGATAAATCGATCCTGATTGTACCGATAAATCAACTGTATACTAGGCTACTTTCGCTCAGGATTGAGGCGAAGGAAGATCAACTCGGACTCGGAACCTCAGATTTCCAACAGAGAGTTGAGGTGCCGATAAAGACATTGAAACGAGAAAACCCAGTCTCAAACTCGTGAATGCACATGAAACACATCAACCAGTTCAAATCTCCTCGTGAAATTATCTCCATCTGTGACTCATCAGTTCACAAAGTTATGGCATTATTAAGCTTATGACATCATCGAAATTTGTGACGTCATCAACATTCCTCTCTTTTGCCAGAAACCTAGAGTCCTAGAGTCGATTGGCATAGAATATACTACCTTTCGATCACATTGAGTGTCTAAATTTGAAAACAAACAATTAACGAGTTCTCTTCCTATAGCGTTCAAGATCTTTCTGAGGGAGTCTCACTCTGTTGAGGACAGATAAGAATAAGTATACTAAATATTGTAATTTTCTGATATGAAATTACGATGCCAAAATTGGATTCATTCAAATCTCATCAACTTTCAAAGTTCAAACAGTTTTGAGAAACTCACGAGCCCTCTTCCTATGGGTCCAAGATTTGTTTGTGAGGGATTTGACTCGGTTCAGAACACAATCCTAAAGATATTTCAAACAATTATAATGTCATAATTGGACACATTGATCATATTATCAACTTCCTAAATTCAAAAAATATTTTGAAAAATTTACAACTTATCCTGAGTAATACGATTCACAAGGTCTCCTAAGATAACATGTTTTACTTCACCCACTGAAACTTGACGTCATTTTTGTGGAAACAGACATAGAAGCAATATTGCCTACGATCGTACATCAAACTTCTTCTTTTTCATCGCTTATAATTTTGCTTTGTTTACTAATTTTCAATTTTTCCGTCCTGCCTCATGCAATCGCTCTTTCTGGCATATGATTGCGACAGACCTAGGCTCTAGCCGGAATAAAAGAAATGAAAAACAAATAAGGGAAAGAAATTGAGCACAGGTTTGTCAGATTTTTACTTATTGAAATTTCTCTAATTTTTCAGTATTTTACACAGGGAATTATGACCCAGAACTTAAGTTTGATATTCACTTTGTCTCAATTAAAACATATTCAGATAAATTAAATTGTCCAAGTAATGTACGGATATCAGATATTCCATAGCATGCTAGGTACCGTGCACGTACTACAAAAGCCAAGGCTAAGGAAAATAAATCTAAATCGTAATAACCGATTCAGGGGTTGAGAGTAATTTGTGTAAAAAAATATATCAGGGTTTCACAATACATAATTCGTATAAAAATATAGGTAAAAGTTTATAAATTATTAGCGACTAGAAATATAGTATTTATTTTTTGTTTTTTCTCTCTTTTTGAAGCGACCCATCTCGGGAGCTTTAATAAATATCGTTTCCTTCTTGTGAACTTCATGCATATTTTCAGAAGTTTATTCTCTTCAATTCTCGTGAAATAGTTCAACTCAAGCATGGGAGAATCCGCCATCAACCAATATTCCATGCTTGAAGATTAAATCCGGATATGAGTTCTGAGCAGGGAACCAGAGGATTGTTGCTGCAAATTGAAAGTGAAAATAGGTTGTAAGGTGAGTGATTTACTTTCTAAATGATTTATATAATACTCACTTTCTGTCAGGGGGGAAAAAACCATTAGGCTGGGCCAGTTGCACGTTATCACTTGTTAGGCATACCAATGAAGAAAAAGTGACTCGACGTATGGTTTCAAGTTGATCTAGAAATTTGAACATTAATAAAATATCTGAAGATCTGTTTTGATCAATCACCGATTCTTCCTCGAATCACAGCACTTTTAAAACAATATTATCAAGTGCAAAGAACATAGTTATACAAACTTACTTAATGTGAAGGAGTTTGGAAAACCACCAAATTCGTAGAAGAATCTGTCTCCAAATTTGTATCTAAAGAACGCCTCAGCGATGATACAGTGAAAAGAAGGACTGGTCAACGTTCCGGGTAACCTTCGTTCCAGCAAACCCCCGACCAGGAAGTCGATATCGTGAACGCTGGAGTAAACTCTGGATAACCTCAAAATTTTCTTTCGAGAAAATTTTATATCAGTACGAACAAGTCGAATTTTATCGACAACATTATTATTATGTTTTGCTCACTTCATCATCCATAACGTCTCTCAAATCTTCGAACGAATTGACTGCAGAGAGACCGCACAAAGGTCGCATTGTGGTGTACGGCGGAATGCCTAGATCACGACCTCTATTTATATCCATACTTAGTAAATCAAAACCAAACGGAGAACTGCCTTTGAATAAGAAATTGGTGATCTGAAAACATTCCAATCGATTAAATATTAGCACTACTTGAGATAGGCTGAGCGATATTCGAATAAAGAACGATCCGACCTCTGGAGTGAAACTTATATCTTGCTCTTGTTGGGATTGCGTGATCAGTCCTCTGAGAAAATTATCGAAATTTCCGGGAGCTTGGATTATACCCGGTCTGTTCATCCAATCGCTGAATCGAATTTCGTCCACTATTCCTCGACTCTCGTTCATCAAACTGAAAATTTTTTTTTCGTTAAACAACATATCCGAGAAGAATGTACCGTATTAGTGAGCCCTACATCCACGTAGTTATACGATCTCCTTTTATTGGTCGTATACCACAGTGAGATTCGAGGCCGAACTGTTGGGCATCAAGATCTACAGAAGAGGGTTTTACAGAACATCCTGATCTTGACGAAGAAGGGCAAAGGCTAAAAGGTAGTGGTAATGGAAATGAGTGACCGCCCACAAAAAGTGGAGTCGTACATTGCAGAGAACGGAAACAACGAGCTAAAGAAGGACCCGATGCAGAAATATCGGAACAGGCTGAATGCTGTGCGTTGTGAGAGAACAGGACGTTAGAGATGAACCCGATAACACCAAAATTTAAGGAGCTTGTAAAATTCCACAAAACAAAGCGTTCGACGAGACCAGTGGTTGATAGCATCTGATCATTATGTTACCAGATGACAAAGATCGCGGCCTGATTCTTGAAAAAAAATCACTAGATGGCACCTAAGTAAAGCGTCAGACACGATGAAGAACCAATAGAGCGATTCAACCCTATGAAAATCAAGAGAAACGATAAACTGGAATTCTTGAACGTGACAAACATGTTTGGTACAATACCAGCAAAGCACCATGGAAACCCTCGGGTTGAAGTACACAAAAATTGTGGAAGGGATCGTGAACCAGAACCACTGTCGATTCAATAACAAGTTCAACAGCCAAGAAGAGGAACTAGCGATGGGATCATCGTCATCACCAATACTGGCAGAGAGATTCACAAATGACATGAAGAATAACATATTGAAAGGCACCAAGTTCAGAAACTCGATCAAACATTGAGCTAGATACGTAGATCATATCTTAATTGTGTGGTCAGACACTTCCTTCTGGAAACGAATGTGATGAATGAGAGCATCCTCAACAATTTGGACTCAACACTCACATTGAAGAGCAACAGGATAGACAGCCAACGCACCACCATCCCAAACGACTCCTACCATCACTGGAGGCATCAATTAAAGGTTATTTAGAACTACCGCTACCGTGACATTCCTATTCTGATGAACAATGAAGAGAAGAGGAAAGAAATCGAAATAGTAAAGCCGACCACAGACGCTAATGGATCCTCTGTAGGTGTGGTTGAGGGCATTGGAAAAATAACCCATGACAGCGCAGTGAAGAAGTACTCCTGATCAGCACCATACACGGGAAAGCACACAAGCAAAATTATAAACGGTGTTCAGTTGTTTCGACGTGACTGTTGGCATACGAGAACAGAATAAGAAAAGACCAGACAGGGTGAGAGGACAAGTGAAGTTTTAGTGGAGTCTACAAGCTCAGTTGCAATCAGCTATGAAAAAATTTTGGCTTCCGTGCAATCTGCAGGTCTTGGACTGCTATGAGTTCAGAACTTTGAAAAATTTTGCGTAGGTCAGTTTTGACCGGACATCGTACGGCGCGCGGCAAATTCTTCAACACAGAACAGTTTTCCTCTGCTTTATAAGCTCTTATCATAATTTTGGAATCCTGGACTCAGGTACGAAAATTTGACTCGATGACCGAGTGTACAATACAACAGGAACATTTTGATTTCTCAAATATCGTGTTTTCAAAATTGATGTATTGGTGTTTTAATGTTCTTGAAATTCGAGAGACGCTAAAAGATCCATTCGTATAATTTATTTTCTAAACACGCGCTCGGTGAAATGAACGAGTTGAAGATGAGTTTTCGGACGATAAATATTGCAACAATGAAACGATCTCGAGTCAGACGAGCGTAATTTGTAATTGTTAATAAGTAAAGAATTATAAACCTGATGAAACCTTGAACGGTGCTATGATACGAACGGAAAGCAGCGCCGGCGAATTCGCTGATCGTAGACGGATTAATGGTTTCACCGTACCCGCTTGCGTAACTTCCTCTGGAAGGAGCCAAATTCGACGTCTCAAGGTATCTCGATCCTGTTTGAAAAAATACAGAAGGATATAGCGATAATAAATATGAATATATGATGTGAATTCGAATACACCCACTCTCTAAAGGCAAGGTAAAAAAGGCTACAAATTTAGTTCGAATAAAATTGTAGCTGTACGGTACGAATTCATTTCCGTCACCTGAAGGCACATTACTCTATTTCTGATATGACTGACGTGACATAGGCCTATTAACACGCAACGTGACTTGATCAACGTTTCTGGCCAGTCACGACTGACTCCTTAATTTTGCAAGAATTTGTTTGCGCTCAAGAAGCGCTCGGTTATTAATTAAATTACGATTTGTGTTCAATAATTTATTATTTAGTGAGTACACGCTTCGTGATTAATGTTCGAGTTACTTAACCTTGCACTGAAGACGAGATCCGATGCAACACAATGATGGCTCGCATTGGCCTTTCGTTTGTGAACTTGACAACCTAGTGATCGAACCGTAGAATTACACTCGGATGCGTGGGCAAAGTTCGGTAAATATATCCGCGAGTGCACTCCAGTTTCTAGTCAATATTACAGCGTACACTCGAAGAGGTCTCTCGATGATATAACTCGCCAGTTTGATGAATGGAGAATAAAGTCTGTCACCTAACCTTAACGGAAATTCTAATTTTTTTCGTATCTTTTTATTGAAGATTGATCGTACGAAATGAAAGTCGAGAATGTTTCTCCAGTAGAGATCGAAGATTATTGTTTTTGGGATTAGGTACACACTTCAATATTTTGACATTAGCTCGCGTGACTTTTGGATTATCCTAAAATTGCAACAGCTGACAAAATATTTAAAAATGTAAACACCTTTACAATGCGAAATTCTGAAAAGATTCTGAACTAAGTATCACCATTAGCCCATTAAAAAAGGAATGGATTTTCTGGCGTAGCCAAAAATAGATCATGTTTCATGTCTTTTATGGCATAAGTCTACTTAAGAAAATATTTTAGGCTAAGGCTTTAGAGCAGCATACTCGCTTGGTCTAGTAGAAGTTTACTTTGGAATATTTCGGGCTAATGACTTTAGAGGGGTTCATTCGCTCATTCAGGCCTAGTATAGTGAAGGCTTCAGATAAAGTTGTCTGGCCAAGGGCCTAGTATAAGCCTAGTTTACCAACTACTGGGGGGGGGGGGGGAGTTGTACTCGCAGATTTCTCCATCATCTGCCAGGTGTGTACCTATAACTAGTATAAGCCTAGTATAGTAGTATAATATGGAAGAATGTATATAGAAGAATAAATCCTAGTATACGGCTAGTATTCTTAGTATAATACTTATAGTTGGAGGGGGGGGGGGGTTGGCTGCCAGATGATAGTTCCAAAAATCTGTATCCGTCCGAAAAACAGATTTCTACGGACTTCGATTGATCCATTAATAACAATCAGGAGAAAGGTATCTTTCTTAAGAGAAGCTGAGGTACTTTTCCCTTGATCAATATTACGGAATACAGCAGTTTCAGCCTATAACAAACAGGAGAAAAGTATCTCTTGTACGAGGACCTAAGGTACCTTTCCCTCGATTGCATGAAATCCGTATTGTACGTAAAATCTATAGAAAAAGAGAAATCCGTATCTTTTTCAAGGACCAAAAATCCGTACATCTGGCATCCGAGCAGGGGATGGGAGTGGTACTCGCGATTTTTCAATAGACTATAAGGTATCAGAAAAGACATGTAACATGTCAACATGATGGAATATAAATGAAAATCCCCTTTACAGTCAGTGATTTAATTTCAATTTTACTCAAATCCAGCACTCAAATTTAGATTTCAGGGGCTGACTTCCTTATAATGGTAGAAAGTTAGCGTCGAAAATTGGAATTAAGGACTTTAAATTACACAGTCATTCATCAGTCCAAGACATCACGATCACCCAGAGTGACGCCAGCATCACAAATTTTAAGAAAATTACCTTCTTGTTACGTCATCAACGTGTGACTTCATTGCAATCACGCCAAGTGACGTCAACATCTCGTTAAACCATGTTGAGCAAATCGACATCGATTTTGAGTCGATTTATTTTCGCCCATTTCAACACGAAATCGACCGCATATCGACCAGAAGTTGACTCAAAATTGACAACATTTAGTCGACTGCCGGTATTTTAGAATGACGTCGACCCAAAATCGACGTCGAAATTGAGTCGACCTTTGATATTATAGATTGATATCGATCCAAAATCGACGTTGATTTGAAGTCGATGTAAGGTCGACCAGCGTAAATTACCAGAAAAGTACAAATCGACTCAAAATTGACCCACCAGAGCAGTCGATTTTAGGTCGGCAAAAATTTGAAGAAGCCGACTCGACGTCGACTCCAGATCGACATCAATTTGAGGTTGATGCAAGATCAACAAACGTAAATTACCAGAAACTACAAATCGACTCGAAATCGACCCAACAGAGCAGTCGAGTTCAGGGCAACAAAAAATTTGGGGTTGTTCACTCGAAATCGACCTGAAATCGACGTACAGCAAATGAGTCGACTCAAAATCGACTTCAATGTGGGGTCGATTTCAACAACATATCGACGCGATTTCAAATTAGACATTTTGAAAAAAAGAATTCTCGGTCGATTTTTTGGCGACCGGAAATCGACGCGAGGTCGACGGTCGAAATAGTTCATGGGGATCACAAATTTTGAAAAATTCACCCCTTTGAGACGTCATCAACCTGCGACATTATTGGGGTCATTTATAGTGACGTCATCATCCTTAAGACATATTATACACTTGTGCGACCACCTTTAATATGTCATTGAAGTAATCCTTTTGTGACGTCATCAACCCGTCTTATGATTGCAATCACCACTTCATCACCCCAAATTTAAAGAAATTTACACTTTTGTGACGTCATCAAATTGTAACACTAGCGCGCTCATTCCCAGTGACGTCATCACTCTTGAGACGTAATACACTTGCGTACGATATCATCAACCTGAGATATCATTGCGATTTTCCTCTGTGACGTCATCCCCCTGATAATAAAAGATTCACCATTTTATGACATCATCAACCCGTGACATCATCGACAGCTTCGAATAATTTAAATGAAAAAAGCATTCAACAGATACTTCTTCAGAAACTCAGAAAGGACATATCTACGCTATAAAACTAACTAGCCGAGAGAGAAGAAAGGGACTGTTATACTGGGTGACCTATTGGTAAAAAGAGGAAGAGAAAGGAAAAGGGTGGAGGCAGTCATCTACCTCGGACCCTGGAAAATTTTTGTTTGAGGACTCGAAGAAGAAGAGAAAGAAGAGGCGGGATCTGTTACCATTTTGGAGACTTGAAAGAAATTTGAAAGGTCGACTAATGCGATTCAAAAATTAGGAGAAAAAGAAGGGTAAGAAGCAGCAGAAAGAGAGGATGGGGCTGAAACTTATTTCAGGAACTTGGAAAAAGAGAAAACTTGGAAGAGAGTAAACGAATGAGGTCGGTGAAAAAAAAAACTCACGGGTCCTTTAACGGAGTTCAACGAGAGGAGGCAGGGAATCTGTTTTCTGGGGTACCTCCAAGCTATATAATTATGACAGGAGTGGGACATGGAAAAATTCTCAAGCTTTATAATAGGAGGGCGTTCTGAGTCTTATGGTGTTTGAAACATTGCATGTCAGTCTCATTGAAGAGGCAAAGCCAATTGGTGTATGAAGCATTACATGTCTAGTTACTCTGAAAGGCTATTTCAATTTTCAGGCTGTAGACACCGATATCCGAGCTATATATGAGAGGAGGGAGATTTGGAAAATTTGCGACCCCTGACCTTTGCCAGCCGGCCGTACGGTGGACGTTTTTTCCGAAAAACTCCCCGATAAAACAGACTCCCTGTTGAAAAAAGGCAATTGGACGTTGAATAGCCCTCTAGCATGAGAATTTCTTTCCTCGATCCACTCCTGCACACAAGGTATCCCGCGTGAATCGTAAGAGTGGTCGTTTCACAATGAGGGGCGAGAGAAGGGGTTTGTTAAGGACCTTCTAGAAAGAAAAAATATCAAAAAGCTGATAAGAACTGAGGAAGGATAGAATGCACCATAATTTTAGGTTTAAAGCAGTGATAGCAGAGTGAGTTTTACTCAGGTGAGGGTAGCAAATAGGATTCCAAAAAATTCGTTGCTCTTCTCAGTATTTCATCAATTTACAATTTGTTATTTCAACGTAGCGCTAAATTAGTTTTAGCGGGGAACCCGCTATCCATTTTGTTAGGGGGATTATATCCTCAGAAAACGTCCGCGTCCGGGAGTTTCTATGAACTACGTGACGTGACGCTGGGCGCTTTATGACGTCATCAATGACCTTGACCTACTTTAGAGACTTAAAAGTTGAAGATTACATCCTCAAAAAACGTCCGCGTCTGGGAGATTCTGTGAATTGCGTGACGTGACGTGACGTATGACGCTTTATGATATCATTAATGACCTTGACATACTTTAGAAACTTGGGGATTACATCCTCAGAAAACATCCGCGTCTAGGAGATTCTGTGAACTGCGTGACGTGACGTGTGACGCTTTATGACATCATCAATGACCTTGACCTACTTTGGAGACAACATCCGCGTCTAGGAGATTCTGTGAACTGCGTGACGTGACGTGTGACGCTATATGACGTCATCAATGACCTTGACCTACTTTAGGGACTTAAACGATTTGAACTTTCAATTTTGTTTGGGGAATTACATCCTCAGAAACCGTCCACGTGCGTCCGGGTGTTTTTGTCAACTGCGTGACGTGACGTGACGCGGGGCGCTTCATGACGTCATCAATGACCTCGACCTACTTGAGGGTCTTGGAAAAAATTTCAACTTCCAGGTGGGATGCTTCAATGATCTTGACCTTGACCTGCTTCAGTGACAGAAAAATTTCAACTTCCAGCCTTCATTATATTTGGGCCTAGTATACAGTATACTGAGAAGAGCCCAGCCAACTCATTTTCTGAGGGGGCACTTTCGCGCCAAAGTGATCGCGAACGCGGGAGGTTGCGGGTTCCCCGCTGCCATTGCAAACCTGCAATGGCCTCTAAACTTCTGTTTTATTCTTTCTGCTTTTTGGAGGGGAGTATAGCGCCGAAGTTCCGGCCAGGAGCTAGCTACCCTGTTCCGCCAATGGTGTTTTAGGTGAAAGAATTATTGGTCTTTGGTGAGATGGATACTGAAAAAAGTTTTATTTTAATAAAACTGAAGAATGCTCTACATCTCAAAAAATAAGTTACAATGATGCGAAGACTTACCCAGTAATATTGGAAGGTATTCATTGTACGTGATGTGTTGTAAAATGGCGATAACTATTCTTCTGGCTTCGTGGTACAGAGTAGTATCTCCCCAATCAGGGTTCACTCTGCTCAATTCATTCGCAAGCAAATTATGTAATCTCATTAACATGATTTGTGAAACAGCGATCTCCGTATTTTGGTTCACCCTACCATCACCTGAAAAATTGTAATTGGTAGTTCGTTTAAACTTTTCATTTCCAAAACGATCTCGTTTGTTTTCGCTGTGCTGTATGGGTGCTATAGACAAAGGTAGGAGGGTTTCTCTTTAGGGAGAAAGGACTGAGAGCATCTTGAATATTGGAGGAGGAGGGTTGTTGGTGAATAAAAAACTCAAACAAAAAATTTGGATGAGCTCGTCGGGATCCGGCACTCTCCTCCTCTAATATTACCCCCGCACATAATAATCGTGTCTATCTTGAATATTGTTTTAACTAACTTCTCAAATCAATTTCAGATCGTGTCCTGTGTCGTTAAAAGACCGGGGGTTTATACGGCAGATACGAGCACACTGGATCACCATCTGGTAGAGGATCAAGTTACAGCTGATGGCTGTATTTTGATGACATCATTCTACGCCAAAAATGCGCACATCTCTTTATGAAATGACAGTCTATTGTAAAACATACCAGCAACATAACAAACATCCGTATCACTTGGAACATTACAGCGACTTGTCGGCTTATCGGTATTCAACAGGAAAGGACGTTGATCCGGGGTCAACTGCACCCGGAGTAATCCACTTCGAAACGTTCTCAACAGGTTGGCGCTTGCCTCACTCGATCCATAAATTAACGAACCATCCAGAAAATGTGTCGCCCCTGAAATCTGAAAACAAAATTCGTACCCACAAAGTTCGTTCAGGGTACCAAGAAAATTTAGGGTATCCTACCTGTTGAGCTGGAAATATATTACATCCTAGCTCGCTAGCTGTACGCGTACGTTTCATATCCAAACAGGTTCTCCGAAATCTAGAGTAAAACGGATCGTCGCTGGGGACCGGAATCGGTAGACAGGCGGCGGGAAGCTCATTCGGGGGTATAAGATTTCCGCTCGAGGTACAGCACGCGGGCCCTGTAACACGAAAAATCGTGTAAAACGGACGAGAAAAAATATCATTTTCGAATACTGTCATCAAAGTTCATGAACTTGAACCTCTCTTCACGGAAAGAAATGTAACGTCATGCGCTATTATCTGGCCCCATTCCATAACAGCGAGTGTATGCGTAAGATCGAATACGTCTCTGCTCGTAAATAACACAGTGCGAATAAGTCTTGGACTGGGTAGCCAATTTCCATTTTGCGAAATCCGCACCCGATCCCTGCCTAAAACGAACAAATTACACACGATAGTAATTGAGGTCGATGATGATAAAACACAATACGAGCCTAAATGTCTGTCAGCTGTTGCTCGGTCTATACATACAGTTTCTGGTTTCGAACATATATTACGAATATTTCAATCAAAGCTGATGGTAAATTTACTTCCTTTTTCGTCGTTTCCGACGCGTCATTTTCATGACGTGCGTTAATGTATTAACTTGTCAAAACGTGACTTCTGTTGTTGCGGGAGTTTGACGAGAGAACAGAAAATCATGATAAACTTTACCGAGTGCCCTTGTTTGAAATGATGAACAGACAGGCGAGTATTTCGAATGATCTCGACCATTCCGAAACCTTTGAAGAGAAGAAATGACGCCGTAATTACCTTGAAGAAGAATGCGTAGGTATGAATTTCGAGAGTGCAGAAAAATGGATGAAGTTTGTTTTACTCCTTCCTCTCTTAGGTAGTACTGGACTCAAACCCTTCCAACGAGGAGTAAAAATTTGTGCTTCTCACTCCTCTTTTACAGTCTGCAGCCGACTGTTTGAAATTTCAAGCTGTGGGTATTTAATGAAGAAAGAAAGATTGATACAAAATTAAGATCGAAAAAAATTACAAAAAAACAATATAATATCAAGTTCGGATACCGAAAAAAATTGAAAACCATGAAGATCGTTAATATTATAAATATTTTTGACTGAACGGACATCATCGGACAAAAACCAAAATAAAACTAAGCTTTATCGAAAGGAGAAAAAAAAGAGAGGAGAAGGGATAAAGACCGGAAGCGACAAGAAAATTATCATGATTCAATGTAAACAAACATCGCGAGAGGGATGTTCCCAGAAAAATGAAGAGGAATTTACACGTCCGTAGATACCACTTCATTTTTCATTTTCTGGGATGGGAACATCCCGCGATGTTTGTTTACATTGAGCGAGAATACTTCTTGAGCCTTATTCTTAGAGTCCTTGGGAGAAGAAGGATGAGTATATCAATCTTTAATTCAACATGAGAAGAAAAGTGAATGTTACCTATTGGATTTTTTCTGCCAAAAGGCCCTTTACTGGCTCAAATCAGTGCTGCCAGATCTACGGATTTTTGGTCCTCAAAAAATATACGAGTTTTTCTTACGGATCTTGCTAGAAATACGGATTTCTTGCGCTTAGAGGAAACGAACCTTAGACACTCATATGAGAGATACTTTTCTCCTAATCGTGAAGAGCTGGTACTGCATTCCAGAGGTGATTAGCGAATCATCATTGACTAGAGCTGCGGCCAAAGCTTACAAGCTCGGCAAAAAATTTTTGGCTGGCTAATGACCAACTATTTTTTTTTGTCAACTTCGGACTAATTTAGCTAATTTAGGCTAATTAGCTTAAATTAGCCAAAGAAATGGCCTGGTATGGCTATAACAGGAATTCCTCTGAAATTTCATCGGCTAGCTAATTTATGGGTGAAAAAAGAGCTAACGCTAAGGCTAATGTAAAGCTCATCTCTGCTGCAGTCTCCCGTGTCATTGAATCGATCAAGAGAAAAGTACCTCAGGCACGCTTATGAGAGATACCTTTCTCCTGATCGTTATTGATAGATTGGTCAAAATCCTTAGAAATCTGTTTTCAGGTCTTACAAAAAATGGCGGGCACGGATTT
The DNA here is from genome assembly GCA_035079395.1 of Aspidiotus destructor. NCBI lineage: Eukaryota > Metazoa > Arthropoda > Insecta > Hemiptera > Diaspididae > Aspidiotus > Aspidiotus destructor. Next base: position 20,893,229 of record JAVHKZ010000015.1, on the reverse strand, counting down.
TTGTCTGGCAGCACTGGCTCAAATTGAATGGGTAGCACCTATGACTATTTATAGTCTGTTCACGTTAAGAAAGGGCTACTCGAGAAAGGATTCGAGTTCGTACCACTTTGTATCACCATTTTAGATAACATGGTACAACGCTCGAGAACCCTTCCTCAAGTATTTCTACCTCCTTTTGGCCATTTCTTAACGTGAACAGGCTATAGTCCGAAATACATACATTCACAATTTTTATAAATTACAATCACACCGGTGTGTATGCCTTGAGGGTGCTGACGTCACTGGGAACCAACGCGGTAATGTAACAAATTGATGAAGTCACAAAAGTGCATAGTTCCTAAAATGAGGGGCAATTACGCGTGATGTCGTGATCGCAATAATGTCACAGGTTGATGACATAACAAGAGGGAAAATGTCACAAAATTTGTAGTCATGACGTAATTTGGGGTGATTGCGAGTCACAATGATGTAACTTGGACTGATTGTAATAAGAGGGTAAATTCCTCAAAATTCGTGGTTATGAGGTCACTTATGGGTGATGACGTCAGATGAGTGTACATGTCTTAGGATTGATGACTTCACAAATTGATGACATGAATAATTATGATTTTCATAATGTTACAGGTTGATATTGATGATGTCACAAAATGGTAGATTTTTGAAAATCGAGCATGACGACGTTACTCAGGGTGACTGCATTAATGCCAGGAGTTGATGACGTAACAAATGGTAACTTGAAAATTTGTTATAATGACGTCACTTTTAGGGAGGCTACAATAATTTTACGGGTTGATGACGTCACAAAAGGATGATTTTTTTAAGAATATGGTATGATGACGTAATTTGGGATGCATGCTTGTCATAAAATCATGTGTTCATGACTAACGAGAAGGTGAATTTCTAAAAATTTGTGGCAATGACGTCACAAAAGTGTGATTCCAATCAGTGCTGCCAGATCTACGGATTTTCAGTCCTTAGCAAGAATATGGATTTTGGATTTTGCGTGAAATACGGATTTTTTGTGCTCAAAGGAAAAATACCCTAGTCACTAGAATGAGAGATACTTTTCTCTTGGCAGAATCCGTATCCGCTATTTTTCCAAGACCTGGAAACAGATTTCTACGGACTATGACCAATTCATCAATAACGATCAAAAGAAAGGTATCTCTCCAACGGTTAACTGAGATACTTTTCCCCTGATCGAATCAATGTTACGGGAGCCAGTAAAGGAGAAAAGTATCTTTCGTACAACAGCTTGAGGTACTTTTCCCTTGAGCACGAGAAATTCGTATTTCATCTGTATCTTTTTTGAGGACCCAAAATCCGTATATCTTCCAGCACTGATTCCAATAATGTCACAGGTTGATGACGTAACAAAAAGGGGATATTTCTCAAAGTTTGTGATGATGACGTCACTTTCAGAAAGATTGTAATAATTTCCCGGGTTGACGACGTCACAGAAAAGTAAATTTCCTAAAATTATGCGTTGATGACGTCAGACTACCGTACATATCTTAGGGATGATGATGTCACAAATTGATGCCACTGAATAAGACCCCAATAATGTTACAAGTTAATGTCGATGACGTCACAAAAGAGTAAATTTTTCAAAATAAGGCATGATGACGTTACTCAGAATGACGGAAATAATGCCATATAAAGAGTCGCTCTCTATATTTTTGAGTGGAATTTTTCAGAAGCTTGTCCTAGAAGTTGATTGCTTTCATTGTGTCTTATGAGAGAACTTTTGTTTTATTTGTTTTTCTTGAAAATTCAAGCGATAACCTAACCAAGAAACATTGAAAATCGACAGTAGAAACCTCACCCAATATTTTCAATCTCATTTTCCCAAATCAATACAAAATTGACAAGAACAAACCTTTTGAAAATCCCTGCCCATGTTATTTAAATAGGACGAATTTTTTGCATCACCTTCTAGTGTCACGTGGGAAGTAGCGCTTCTAGCGGCGTGTCCACTCGCGAATAATGTCTCAGGTTGATAAGGTAGCAAGACGATAAATTTCTTACAATTTGTAGCGATGACGTTATTTCTTGAGTGATTGCGATGATACCGCGTGTTGATGACGTCATAAAAGGGTATATTTCTTGAAATTTGAAATGAAGACGTCACTTTCAGAGTGATTACAATGATTTCCCGGGTTGATGACGTCACAGAGAAGCAATTTTCCTGAGGTAATGAGTGGTGACGGCAGACTAGTGCACATGACTCAGGCATGATGACGTCAATGACTATGATCCTGATAATGTTACAGGTTAATGTCGATGACGTCACAAAAGAGCAAATTTGGGCGTCATACTTAGGGTGATCGCAATACTGTCATGGGTTGATGACATTAGAAATGTAAGTGGAATATAAAAATAAAGACACCTATATTTAAGGGTAACCTATACAATATACCTACACGAGACGTTGAAATTGAGAGAAGTTATGGGGAAAGCAAAATTTGAAGAGTGCTATAAATTCATCAATAAACTGAATCTGGATGGGTTGCTATCAACATCGTAGGAGACGAGAATAGAACCATCAAGAGAGACAATATCGTTCATTCTCTTCACTAACTCGTAAGAGTTATTAGGCCTAACAGTAAAATGTGACTTATAACTTACCAACGACTTGAACCATCGATCGAGGAACTTCAAAATTCCGAAAGTAGAGAGAGAAATGAAGGACACCATCACTCGCCTGATAATTTTCTTCTCGCGAAGCTAGGAAGGGCCGTGAAGCCGAGGAGGCACAGAGCTTTAGGGATGCGGATGGATTGAAGATTTTTCAACAAGGACGTGCATCTATTTACATTCAATCTAACATCGCAAATTTTTCCCCTTCAAAATTGCTCTCTTTCATCTTCGAGCCGATTGTGAACACCGTGGGCCAAATTTCTCAAAATCCGTTTCCTAATAACAAGATTATCAAGGTACAAGGTGAAGTTTATCACGATTTCGCGAAACCGTTCCATTATTGCTCTCGTAACGTCATAAAAATCATCTAAAAAAGCGAAATCAGGAAACGATAAAATTTTAGTCACTTCAGCGAAGAAGGGTAAACAAATTACCTTCGCGGCTTTTAACAAAGTCAATTTAACTCGCGATTGGTATGACAAGTATTCAAAACAGCATAAATTTGGGTATTTTTATTGACATTATTGCATGCCGCAATGACACGCGAGTTGCACTCATTCCGCATTATTTTATACATGCATAATAAATCGTCGCGACGCAAAGCCTCATTTAACTTACCATCCGAATACGATGGTGGAAGTAATCGTACGAACGCTGTATTCGGCGTACCCCAAGCCGGTATTAATAAGTTATTGCAGGTGCCGTCGAATGATCGATATTTTTGGAAGGGGTTACAATTGAGTTTTGGCAGACAGCTATCCGCCACGTTTTGTTCGGGAAAGGACAAAGCAAGGTTCAAGAACTCAGCATTCGGATCTGAAGAAGCGAAAAAAGAGGAAAAAAAAATTGTTGAATCATAAGAATGATATACGTGCGAATTTAAACTCAAGGTGTATGTACGCGCCGGTATCGGTATATTATGTAAATTAACTCACGAAAGTATACGGAGGCTATAAATACAGTGTCGTGGGTGGAATGCGGTCTTAATTAAGGATGCGTAGTCATTCGGTGTTATTCAAGGTGACGTGAGGCGCACAAAATATTGGAGGAAATTTCACGAATTTCTTATAACGTTTGACTACGACCTCGAGTAGGCATAGTTGAAAATAAGGTCTTGGTCAATTCGGAGGATGATTTCCAGGTCGGTGCGCGAAATGCGGCGGAAAATGCAACGCGATGATCGCGACTCGTCATCGCGAATATCACGAGCGGATAGGCGAAATTTTTTCGGTGATTGAAGAAAAATATCAAACTTGTAAATTGGAAGGGGCCAGGGACAAGGTAACGTCGCCGTCTTTCAATTAGATTTTTGGCCTGTTGAACGAGGAATTACTAACTGAAGTGAAGAACATGTCGGTCGTTGACCGCGTACCGAACTGCATGTTTCAATCGTTAACCACTTCGGGTACTTGAGCTGAGTTATCTTTATGGTCTCTATGTGCATTTCTAAAATTTTCACGTCAAGATCAAACGGTAAATATCGTGATTGAGGTTAGTAGAATTCCTTCAAAGCTAGAAAAATGATACGTTACAAAATTATAATCAATCAATGACTAAAGTTGAGGCCATACAGAGATTGTGAAAAAAAACCAGGAATAGAAGAATAGAAATAATAAAAATATTAAGAAACTAAATGAGCATAATTTAAAAAAAAAAATGAAATAACGACAATTTGAAAAAAAAAAGAAAACAAGCATAAGATTTTACTTTTCCTTTGAGTGAATTCTAATTTCTATCAAGCTTCATTTTTTTGTATATTTTCCAGTGACATCGTTATAAAGGGGAGGGAAGTCGGAGACTTGGTAATTATAATTTATAACATCGATGATCCACACTTACCAATAGATAACATTTAATACATGAATAATAAATTACACACATATGCAGGCGCAATATCTTAATCAATGGGCTCGCATCAAAGCAAAAAAACTCAGTTTATTGGTTTTTTTTTTCTTTTCCAACATGGAACTCATCGCTTTCTCTCTGGGAAACTGTAGTCCTGCAGGTAACCAGAGCTCTGTTTTGGAAAATTTAGGAAGGGGGCAAATTGTAGTTTCGAAAGGCCGAGAGTTTAGGCCCCAGTGTCGGAACTCCATAATGATTCAATATTTGAAATTTAAGCAAGTGACACATTCCAAGTTCCCGATCCCTATGGAACTCGATGATCGGAATTTTTTCAAGTTCCACTTCCGATATAAGAAAAGGTGGAAAAACAAGACCTCACTAGATCAGGATACGTTGGGACACACCCTCCCCACAGAACAGATTCGTAGTTAGAATTTTGTCTCCTCACGCTGTGCTAGAGTATAATATCAGGAGGGCATCTCGAGAAATTTCGACAACTGGACTATGAACGAAGAGTGGGGGTAAGGGATATAGGGAGCACTGACCAACTTTAAGGGTTTTGTAAAGTTGGACTTCCGAGCAATGTACATTAAAGAAGAAACAATTATAAAGGCAGAAGCCTTGGCCCGACCATTCAGTTGTACATAAAAGATGTGGACCGCAGCTCAAGTGACCTAAAATGACTGGAAGTCAACTGCTCTGTTCGACCATCGACTATACGTCAACGCGCGATGTAGAAATTAAGTTGACTCTCGGTTTTATAGATTGCGGTCGACTAGAAATCGACGTCAGTTTAGGGTCGATTCTTACTCATTGGTAAAATACTGTATCAACGTTGAGATTGCATCGATTTCAAGAGCGCACTCTGATAAGAGCTTCATTACTTAGTCTTTAATACAAGCTCAAAATCGACATCGCAATTGTGGCAGTTTGAGTACTGCTGCACTGGTCCCCATCATAATCGAGGTTTTCTATGGCTCTTTGGAGGCAGGTCTGCGACGCCACCCACTCGCTATGAGAGGCTCGTGTTTTGAGAGGTTGCGGTTGAATGAGAAGGACAGCTCAGGACACCCGTGCACCCCGTTGGGAGTATGCAAATGCATTTGTTTTGGGTAGGCATCCTTGCAAAATCTTTCCATCCAGTTTATCGCTAGCTCCACTCCGTTCCAAATTTCACAATTAACGGCAAGCTGAAGCATAATGAAATCAATAATTCTGCCGGTATCATTGAGGATTATTTGCAGTCGACGACGAGTATGGTTTCAGAAGACTAAAAATCGAAAGTCAATCAACGCAACCAAATAGTAGACTTCAGGTCGATAAAAAGAGAAAAACGGGGAAAGTTTTGATCCTCGAAATCGATTTCAGATTGACATCGATCGGAGATGATTTTAAAGTATCGACTTGAAATAGACCTGACAGAGCAGTGAAAAATCAGGAGAAGTCGACTCGACATCGACCTGAATGAGTCGATTTGGAGTCGGCGACACTCAACGTTGATGTAAGGTCGATTTCAACAATATATCAAAGCAATTTCGACAAAGACGTTCGAGAAAGCAAATTCTTGGTCGACATGGTTCATCGAAGGGAGGGGGGGGGGGGATTCGGATATATTCCGAAGGAACGGAAGTTGAAAAAATTTCGACCAAATAATTAATCCTAATCAAATATTGAGGCCGCAAATTCCCCCAGAAAATCGTTGCCTGCTTTCGCCTTAATAAAAAAAACTCTACGAGCTGCAATTTTCAAACATGGACATGTTTTCGAGCTGCGAGGACCAGTCAGTTGAACTTGAAGGTTTCACCCTATAGATCTACAACTGAGACTTGGAAAAATTTTCATCTCGAACCAAAATGGGTAGTGTGCCATGAACACGAACCATCATATGTCACGCTAATTGGAAACTTTGAGCGAAATACGCCTAACCTCTTAGGCTGACTAAATTAGCCTAAGCTATGCCAGACACGGATTTTGTCAACTCCCAAGACCAATGCAGCAGCTCCTTTTCAAATTTCTCGCCATTTATACTTTTTTCATATCTCCTCAGTGGACCGAAGTTCAAGGTCTTTTTATGGAGAGCCGTATCCCTTTCAAATTCAATCTCGATCATTTGACGAAGTAACGATTTTCTCGAGCGCCCAGTGAAGCAATGGCTCACCTTCCTTTCTAAGGAAGATTTTTCATTCTTCCGTCAAAGTATTTCAAGACTTCAACATGGTCGGGCGAAGGCTGCCTCGGAGGAAAGAGTTCCAATGCAAGAGGCCAGCTGAGGAAAGATTTTGGCAATGGCGAAAAGCAGTACGTTCTCGATTCCGAACAGTCCAACACTCGACCCTTCTTGATGTAGATAATCGTAAGAAAAACATCACTATCAATCAATGGGAACAGAAATATGATTTTATGGAACTTTAGGTTCGGGTCTAGAGGAATACGTTGGGACATATGTTTGTCAAGTTTGAATTTAATAATTCTCTTAGTGGTACTTCGTCTATGAAAATAGATTTCATAAAAAGGCCACTGTAAAACTTGCAAGGTACCTTATGAAATAAATCTGTTTGAACTTTCAAATACAATTTGAGGATGGTTGCAAAAATTTGACTCAAGAGTCACGATGACACCACGTTGGCTCAAAGGGATGGTTTGATGAGTACTACATAATTATCAAATGGGACTTTTCCAGTTATTTCATAATGCAGATTCCAAGCCTCATTTCTGCATTGTTACATTTCAGGGACGCATATATTATGATTATCTACTAGTCTCAACTGGATAAGATTCATACGTACTTGAATGCAATGATCTCTTCTCTCTTTTAATTGAATTCTGGAAACGGATCTGAACAAACACACAAAATTTATTAATGACGAGCAAAGTGAAGATTTTACGCTAAGAGAACTGAACATTAATTAGTTATTAAAACTTGTGGCTTTAACCACAATCAACCTAGATTCGTCCTGAACATTATAGTGGCGTAGCTAGAATTTAGGAAAGAAAGAGGGTAAATTACACAAACTGGCATATCCAACTCTCTGTAGAAGCGCTTCTTTATAAAACGTGAGAATACAATCCTACTCGTAAAGCAGCCAATCAAGGAACGATTTCGTCTCCATGATCAGCTTTTGGTTACATTTATTGGATACACCAATGGTCGTATCATTGGTGTCCTCAAAAAAGTGGACCTTGGGAGAAATATCTCATTCTTCGGATGGTCCCAAGTATCCACTATCCTCTACTTTTTGATAGCGCTCATCCACATTAATCGAACAACGTCTCTTCGTTAGGAAAAGAAATATCAGCATTCAACTTTTTCAAATCGAAACTCGTGGTGTCGTGAGAAAAAATTGTTGATTTTTTACTCACTCACGAATAATGTATTTTTTGGAAGAGACTTTTCATTCGCTTCTTCATTCCTCATCTCCGAAAGAGCTACCGCCTCTCTTCTTCGTGAATCGTCACTTTCTTTCACGTTTACTCATACAAGATACTTTCGCGTTGAATGCAATTGAGTCCATATTATCTCATTCAGGCTACTCTTGTCCTTGTCTCCGTCTGGTCATTGTTTATTTGTTTCACCACAGGTACGTTATATATTCCTACACTGATTTCATTTTTCTTAAACGCCTTCATTACAAGTACCTTGTTTGCATGCTTACCCATTTATGGTACTCATCTCAATATCTTTTCGACCTCATCTCTCCGTATTACATTTCTTTATTTCCAGTTTTCGAAGGACTCTTCAAGCTTGGTCTAATACGCTTAAAGATAGTTGGTAATTGTACGCTTTCACGATTACCTCATCTCTCTCATTACGGTATTCAAAACGCAGGAAATGGTCAGTATTCGAAATTTTTCGATTCAAGTATCGTCTCGGTCTTTACAGGACGAAAATTTCTCCCTTAGCAATTTAGTCTGCGCTATTAAGTATCTGTATCTTGAATTTTTCCTGCGTCTTTCTCGAGCCTGTCGTTTTCTTTCCCTTCCTTAAATACCCATTCTTCAACTCGTATATTCATTCGTTTTCGCACCTTTTCAATCTGCTTCATGTAATTACCTCTGTTTTGATCTACTCTTCTCAGCATGCAATTTCTATCGTTCGTCTTCTCTTGTGAGTAGTTCAAATGCTCTCCCCTACTCTCAATTTATTATACTACGTATCTTTTTCTTTAGTAGTGGTTACAAACTAGGCGGACACTAAAATTCACTCCGTAACTCAATGGAGCGACGTTTCTCCCGACGTGTAAGAAGCCGTCTAATTTTGTTTCTTTTTTTTTACAGCAATCAGTATTTTTCCCTAGCGAATATCTCGCCTCGATTGACTTCTTTTTCAATTTTATTCTCCGTAGCTGTTGGATGACTCAAATTTTGTATCATCCTTTCCGCTCTCTCGATTACCGTCCTTCGCAATATTGTTAAACGCTCTCTCTCTCTTATTGCTTATCGATTCCTTTCTTTTTGTTTTTCTTTTCGCTGTTTTGAACTTTTTTCCCCACGCTTTGGTTCATTCGTTCAACACATAAGGTGATTCTTTCGAACCATTCGCTTCTTCATTGCCTCCATCGATTTCAACCTCTTTGTCTTTGCGGTCTAAATATAATTCAACTTTTTTTTTTGGAATACAATCGATAGAGGAGTAAACAGGTAAACAGAATGAAATTCGTGAATATGAGGAATTGAACTCAACCTGTGACGGTGAATTTTTTTATGAAAGTTTAGTCATCGGATGCTCACAGTTGGACGAATTGGTGGATTATTTTACGAATCTAGTGCGAAAAAAGGTAATGAATTCGAGAAGCTACATAGTCTGTGCGTTTTAGCCACCTTAGGAGCACATCCCATCTCTCCCATAGAATTCAATATTTTCTCACTTATCGGTCTGATCTGAACCAGTGCTGCCAAATGATAGTATCAAAACTCCGTATCCGCCATTATTTTTGAGACCTAAAAACAGATTTCTGCAGGCTTCGACTGATCAATTGATAACAATCAAGAGAAAAGTATCTCTCGTAACCATAGCTGGAGTACTTTTCTTTTGATTGGCTCAATATTTCAGAACACTGCACTGTAAGCCTACAACGAGCAGGAGAAAAGCATCTTTATTCATGATTTCTTTTACGGCCTTGCACTGAGAAATTGTCGCTTCAATCTGAAAGCGTAGAGTGAGACCTGAGAAATTCCTCTTTCTTCTAAAAAAACATGGATATCATGTCTGAAGACCGGAGGTAGTGACGAGTGACCTTGACCTACTTTAGGGACTTCAAAAATTATAATAATCAGTGCTGCCACATGATGGTTTCAAAAATCCGTATCCACCCTAAATACAAATTTCTACGGACTTCGATTATTGATAACAATCAGGAGAAAGGTATCTTTCAAAACAGTAGCTAAGGTACTTTTCCCTTGATCGACTCATTATTAAGGACTGCTTCGTCAGCCCATAAAGAACAGGAGAAAAGTATCTCTCGTTCTTGCGTCTAAGGTACCTTTCCCTTGATCACAAGAAATCTGTGTTGCCCGTAAAATCTATCAAAAAAGAAAAACCCGTATCTTTCTCGAGGACCAAAAATCTGTAGATCTGGCATCCTTGTTCTGAACATTGGAAATTCCCGAAAAATTGGCTCATTGCCTCAAACGACCTCAGGATACGGAATCACCCAAAAAAATCCTATAATATCTAGCCTGGACCAATTATTCTAATTTAAGTTGATGACGTCACAAATTGATGACGTAATCCCCAAGTCTCGTTCTCAAGCTCTCCCTCGTATATAAGTATAGCTCGATGGTCGAAAATGTTCTAAGTCTGTGGACATTTTTTTCGAAAATGATGACGTCATTAAAGTCGGACGCGCTCGTTAAAATTTCCTGACAATGTCTTCCAACACAAGAGACAGCGGGTTCCTTGCTAATATATAAACTCAAAAACCTCTTGAGATAGAAGCTCACTAGTGATTATCGTTAGATTGTTCTCCAATACATTAGGCAGAGCTTCTAACAAATCCACACAACCTGCGGTTTTAAGCCGCTCGAATTATGATAGGCTGTTTCGTAAGGCACACCCGTCGTCTGCCGTCTGTCTGACTTTTACTCTCTTTCTTTACTTTTTCGTCCGAGGAGGGGAGGAAAAATTTTACAGTAAGAAATCTCAAGTTGTTTGTTCTTCTCTGGTAACAATTCTTTTTTTTCTTTCGATAAATTGACAAGCCTGGCAACTGCAACTGAATTAGATGGTGATGTAGAAATGCAAGTAGGTGGATTGGAGGTGGTTTGCCGTGCCAACAATTTTCCCATGTTTGCTTGAGAAGGAGGTTGAGGAGCACAGAGAGACAGAGTTATGAAGCCGCTGGGAAACCTGGCAAGACAAGAAATGTTGAAGAGATGGATAGTCAGCATTGTAATACTGGCATAAAGGGAGTGAGAGGTGGGAAAAGAGAAAAGAAAGGGCGATACGAGTAATCTAAGATGAGTTAGGATGACTTCATGTCAGGGCGGGGGGTTTGAGATAAACTGAGGAATTGAGGTTTTTCTAATAAATTGTAAGATTATTGAGAGAGGATCAGAAATTAAGCCAGGAAACAGCCGGGCTGGCCTGCTGGCGATCGCCAGGGGCCCGTGAGGGCTCCTAAAATGTACCAGATATTAGGAGGGTAGGAGGCAAAAATTATCCGGGCCCTCAGGTACCGTTTTCGCCAGTTGCTCTGAAGTGAGCCAGTCCGGCTAGCCAGGATGATAATACGAGGGAGAAAATATAAGATTTGAGGTGATACGAGCGGGAAGGATCAGTTATAGAAGTTGAATGCAATGACGTGGCAAGTCCACTGCGTCATGTTCTTCGATGTCCAAGAGTCCCGAAAGCCATGAAAGGGAGAGGAAGGAAGAGGAAGAAGGAATCATTGGTAGATAGCAAGTAAGGATGAAAGAGAATCAGATAGTATATAGAATGAAAGAAGCATGTCAGAAGGGAGAGACAGGGAATAAAGCGGTAAGTTTGACGGTGAATATGGAAGAGAAGTTCCTCATATGGAACGAGGAGGTTTTACCCTGAATAGAAACTTCATATCCCGTTCTGAGTCCCGATTCGGAATCATCCGTGTAGCAGAGAAGAGGGAAGATTCTGAAGAAATGATTTTGTTGATCTGCCTCTTGTATATGCGAGTAAAGTTTGCTGTTTTGGGAATTATAGTAAGATGGAAACGGATATCAGGCATATGAGATGATCAAAGCGAGCGGTTGAAAAGATGAAAACAAGATTCTGAGTTTGAGATGAGTGCCTGAATGAATCAGAAATGAAAAAAGCGGTGAATTACGAAGGCTGAGAGAATTTGAAAAGATGGGAAGATTTGGTTATTGAGTAAGTGCAAAAGCGCGGTAATGGAGATGGAAAACACCAGCCTGGGTGAAGGGCTGGTGCGTAACGCATTCATTCGATTCTATGCATTCTACCAAATGGTTCAAGAGGAGTGAAGTGGCCAATATAGAGGACCCCCTATTGCATATACATCTTCCAGTATCCGTATCCAGGTGACCTTGACCTAATCAAGGGAATTGAAAAAGTTTCCAAATATGCCAAAATGCGCGTCTGGTTTCCCTTGAATCAATCGGACACTCACGAAAATTTTAAGGCTCGATTTTGTTAGAAGTATGACGTCTTAAGAGTGTAAGATTATCCCAAGACCTCCCATGAATCCACACATGGAAAAATCACGTATCTAGGGAGCTAGCTGACGAAAATTTCCAGCCACGAGCTCTCATTTGAGAGACTTTGAAGAATTTCAACTCATTGATGGTTCTGTCCCATTTGGCATCAGCGTTATTGTAGACATTGTGGGTTTTTTCTCCACTCTTGATGAAATAACAGTATTTTCTCAATCTTTTTTCCATTCGTCCTGCCCGCTTTATTCCTTGCCTCTCGCTTCTGACATGCTTCTTTCCTCTCCGCAAATTCTATATACTATCGGATTCTCTTTCATCCTTACTTGCTATTTAACAATGCGATCTTCCAACGAATCTTCATTCTTATTCACTCTATAAATTCTCCCTCTTCCTTCCCCTTCCTTTTATAGCTTTCGGGACTCTTGAACCTCGAAGAACATGACGCGGTGGACCTTGCCACAAAACAGTCATTGCGTTTAGAGAGGAAATCAAACAAATTTAGAGGCATCACCTACTTTGCCAAGGCTTCGGAGAAGCCGCAAGCTTTACTGCCCCCTGAAAAGGAGCCAATCTAAAATCATGTACGTTTTATGAAGGCACATTGTAACATTTTCTTTTGGATGGAGAAAACACTTTTTTTCGAGCTCTTGACGTCTTTCGTTTCCCTCCTCAGAAACGGATGCTGAATCTCCGAACTAATTAACGTAGCCTAGAAAATTCTCCATAATCCAGCCTGAACAATTTTTACTATTCAACGTCAACTAAGCTATTTCAAGTTGATGACGTCACAAATCGATGACATTATCAACGTTGGACCTATACGTTTTTTAATAAAACATATTCTAACCTAACTTAATTTCAAGACGGCACCAAAGTTGGACGAAGAAATTTTTTCGGGAAGGCATTCTTCTATGCAACATAAGCTAATCTTACTGAGATTGAAGATCATACAATCTGATGACGTTATCGAAGTCAGACAGACATTTTCTAAGGATGCCCTTTCAATGCAAAACAACCTAATCCAACTCTGGTTCATGAGGTCACAAGTTGATGACGCCATCAAAGTTGGACTCGGACATTCTTTATGAAACATAACCTAACCTAACTAAGGTTGATGGCGGTCTATCAAAGTTGGATAAAGAAATTCCCCAAGAAAGATTCTCTTCTATGCAACATGACCTGGATGACGTCTCAAGTTGATGACGTCATCGCAGTCGGATCAAAATTTTGCGAAGACGCTTTTCTTCAATGCAAAAAATCTAACCTATTTTAGGTTGATGACGTCATAGAATTCTAGGAGGATGTAAAAACGATAGCGACTTCCTCGATAAAAAATCCAGACGCGCAGCAAGAAAAGGAGACCACGTTTTTGAAACAGACTATTGCGTACAAACTCTAGTTGCTGTACTCAATATAGATCTAGAGAATATTTTCAGTCATAAAATTTGCTCTTTTTCCACTAAATGCTCTGGGTTTGTGCCCGAGGAGCCAGAAAGACAAATTACGATCCCTTCAAGATTTACGGACATATCTAAAGATTAAGTGGAGATACATTTGTACAGGTGCACATCTCTCTGAAGACCAAGTTGGGAATCAAAGGCGTTAAACAATCCGTCGTAAGCTCTTTATTGATATCTTACAAAATGTGGGTCAACGAAAGAAGAAAGTCCTCTAGTTTTATCTGCCCAGACTCCGGAGCTAGAGTTATCTTTTGTCATTATTCCTCGCATTACAGAACAATACATTTCCCGGCGAAGTCCCTTGCAAGTCACAATCGTAACGGAGAAAATCCTGTTTCACTAAAAAATTCACAATTTAGAGAAAAACTTCAGGCAAACATGTCCACACTCGAACATATTTTAAAGAAAATTACAATGGTTCTAGTATGAAAATAAGATGGCAAGTCTGACTTGACGAGAGGGTCTAAAGGACAGCCCCCATCACTCACCTCACTATCACATTTGTTATCAAGTCATTCCTGCGGGAATTTTTTAACCGGATACGAAGCCTTACCCACCGAAAATTTCAACACCGCCCCCACAAAGACTTAAATCCAAGCCTTGATAGAGATGAAAATATGAAAAAATTGTCTTTCCTCAAATGCTACGAAAACCTGAACATGCTAAAGAGCGCCGCTAAAAGTAATAACAGTCACCCAAAAACCATTCCCAGCCATTAGGTAGAGTAATTATGAGAAAGGGAATCTTTCCATACCTTACTACGTTCAGTTTTTGATAAGCCAATAAACGAAGCGCCTCGAAAACTATAAAAAATTTTTAGTTCACGAATACTACAATTGTAAATAAAACTTTAATGAATGAGTGGAAGAAAAAAAAAAACTTTTAATGAACTCATGTGGATGTAATATTTGACGAATGATAGAAAGTTATTCCACGAAAAAACGACAAAAAAAAATAGTTACGCCAACATAATCCAAAAAAAGTTTGCTAACTATACTATTAAAACCGGAAGACGTGAGCAATATGGGAAATTCTAATGAATTGTTGTTCAAAATAGACTCGTAACTTTTTAATGGACTTTAAAAACGTGGATAATGTCAGATATACGACGCAATCTTTTTGCCGCTCGAATTACTAATTCAAATGTGATGCTTGATGCGGGTCATAATAAGCTAACCTTACACTGGCTTGGCCTAATTTTACAAAATTAATCATATTTACTTTTTTTTTTATCGAAAAATTTTCGCATTATTGTCACACACATTACCGTAATGACTTTTTCATCATAGGAAAAGAAAAAAGTGTAAGAACTATTTACGAATTTAAAAAGAAAATGTGTTTACTTACCTGGGGTGAACAACACCTGGTCTCTTTGTTATAAATTATAAAAATCAAAGTTATTACCAGTATAATTACTCTAAACATTATAAACACTCGTAAAAACTCTCATGGCGTTATAATATTCGTAAAGTAGTCGTATTTTTGTTCTCGTGTCCGGAAACGCTAATGGGAATGAGTATTCGAACGTATATCGGTATTGGTAACTCTCATATTACATTCGCGGATGAGGCACGCGTTTGTTATTTCGACCAGTAGCGCGAGATGAAAATGAATATTGTTTTATGCGAAAGCAAGAAAGATGAACACAGAAGAAAAAGACACCCGACAATGGCGACGATTATGAGGAGCGAAAAAAAAAGAAAGAAGAAGTAAAAATGTTTAATTGAAGTCACTCTCAAAAGTTCTGACATTGACCACCAGTCACGTATCTGCGTACCTGTAGAATCATTAGTCTACTTTTATTATTGAAATCGCATTTCTCGCATAATTAGCAGTACATGGAATACTAGTCTCCTTTGTACGCGTATACGTATCGAATTAGTCGGCAGTGTGATGGTTGAAGGCTTTCAAAGTATAGACCAGCTATACAGGCACCTCGCTATTATAGCGGGAGTTAAGACTGACCGACTGAGAGGGCGAGTGGGGAACTTTTTATGGCCCGAAGAAAAAATTACGGGGGCCTCTAGCGAAACACGAGATGACACCGCCGCTTCAATCTGAATGGAAGTGAATCTGTATAATTATCGCGATAGCGGAAAAACGCGTCTTCTTAGAGCTTAATAATTGTCAAATTTTAATGGATCCGAAGATCGTCAGCGTGCTACAGGACGAAAATGGAAGTTTATTGTGTCTAAACTTTTAGAGCAGTTTCAACGATCCTAATGGGCTATGAAAAAAGAGAAAAAAAAAAGAATTCAAGGCTGCAAAAGTACGTGAATTACAAAATCGAAGTATGCAAATTTCAGAGTTTTTATGTAGTGGAACAGAATCGCCGCACTTGATAAAATTTCGATTTTTCAATATAGCTCATGGATCTGAACGCCTTGTAAAGGGTTCAAAAAGGAACCTACGAAAACGGTATCAGACAAATTGGGTACATTAATCGAGAATGCTGAAGAATTTATTCAATATTTTTTGTGTATCAAGGTTTAGTGTTTATCCTTCAGCAATATTTCGACTTTCGAAGAAAATCAACCTAAGACATGAATAAACGGAGGTGGAAAAAATTTTAGTTCGAGTTTCGTATGACATTAGTTGGTCATTGAATATCGACCAAAAACGAAAACTAAATTAAATCTCTTTCTCGTTCTCGTCGTCGCCTAATTTCATCGAATCATAAACGAAGCAAATTTTTGAAACAGGGAACCTGTTTTATGGGCAGTGATTAGGGAAAAATGTCAGCGGCCCACCGTCTCTCCAAAAAGTTACCGTTTCAAAGGGCAGAGGCACTGGCCCACTTCAGGAACTTTGTAGATGAACTATACACATACATAGAGGAGGAATCGACAAATTTAGACGTTTGAGCACTATATCTGAGGATGTGAGAGAGGGGGCTTCAAAAGAACGCGGCTTCTGCAATGGAATTGAAGAACCGCTTCTGAAATACGAATTTCGTTTTGTTATTGAGAACCGAATTAAAAACTGAAGTCCTCAAAAGTTGAAATTTTTCTGCGCCACTTTCTTATCAGACATAGCTCGAAAGCCAAAATTGTAACAAGAAACTTGTTTCATGGATGTCTTTTTTGAAAAATTTGGCGTCCGGCGAAACTCACTCACCCGAAACTAATTAGGCGATGGTGAAAATATTTTCCTCCTCTTCCAGTGTTTCTCCTGTGTTAGCGTTTTTTTGGTATCAAACATGCAATTTACGAAAATTCCAACCATCAAGCTGTACCAGTATAGACGCGGGTGAAATTTTGACTCTGAAGCTATGTATGATAAGAATAGGAAAACGTGGAAAAAATGTAGCTTCTTGAGCTACTTATGAATGGGCGGGAAAATGTTGACTCTTGACAATCGAAATTTATTTCAAGTCCTCTCTCCTATCACATATAACATAGCTTGGAAGATAACTTGGAAGTCGATATTTTTTCTCAAGTTCCTCCAGTAATTTAAGTTAGGTTGCCAGTCAGCAGACACTAGACAGTCTGCGGGAAATGACCTTCCATCAGTGGCCAATTCAACTTTTTTGCGGCCCTAGGCAGATGGCTGAGTGCCGCCTCCGTTGAGCTGTAAAATTTTTTCCAACATTTTTCCCAAACGTAATTACAAGTGTGCCAATTTGAGGAAAAAAATTTCAATTTTTTTTATTTATTGAAATCATCTAATAATTTGCCGCCCTAGGCAGTCACCTAAGTTGCCTATGCGGAAATCCACCACTGTTTCTCATACAACTGTTTTCCTGTTGAAATCTCGAATATCAATTTTTCAAGTCCCTAAAGTAGGTCAAGGTCATTGATGACGTCATAAAGCGTCATACGTCACAACACAACACTGCCGTGCTAAGCAAGAAGGCAGTCAGCGCTAAATTCGGTGTATAGACATTTATATACCGTTGGAATTGTCTCAAAAAACTATCTGATGCAACATTAAAAGACAGCAAAAATCAATTCTATAATGAGTGATTAAGAGAAACGTCTGACTGCTTTTTGGATTTTACGCTCTTTGCAAAATAAAAAAGCAGTCAAGTTTTTCACAACAATAAGAAGCAGTTTGGGGATGATGGCTGCTTTTTAATGTTTCAATGAATATCAACACACACCCTATCAGTAAGCAGCTACTTGATGTACTGCTTTCTTTTCTTGTACTTCATCCCAAACTTTAACCTATATAATGGAAAACGGCAGTAAACAGGGAAAACAAGGTGAAAAAGCAGTCATTCTCAACTGACTGCCCTCCTATTTGTACAAAAAGAAGACTTAAAGGCAGTAAGATTCCATATGCAACGCATAAAAGCAGTTAGTGACCCTGACTGCAAACTGTTCACCAGATCTTACAAGGAAAAAAAGCATTTTGGGTTATAAATCCATAGAGAATGATATTTTTTACTATTTATGTTACCTGACCCCTCTGACATATTCAATTCAATTCCACAGATTATAAGCTAGTCACCAGAGACTGAAAACTTTGGACGCGTTTTACTCGAAATGTGGTTTTTTGACTGACTGCTTTCTTGCTTAGCACGGCAGAACACGCCACGCCACGTCACGCGACGTCACGTCACGGCACGTCACGTCACGGAAACTCCCGGGCGCGGGCGTTCTCTAAGGATGTAATCTCCCTAACAAAATTGATAGTGGATTCCTCGCTAACTTAATGAAGTTGAATAAAAAATTTAAGAAAGCTGTTCCATGGTATGAATTGGTAAATTCAAATTCAGAGTTCCTAGAATTCTGAATTTTTCCGAGTCCTCTTCCCTCAAATATAGTTCAATATTCAAAATTTTCCAAAGTCCAACTTTTTTTATAGTGTGATTTTTCTATATCCCTTCCTATATTGCACATTTTTCTCTTTTTTTTTTTCAGGTTTTGGTTCTTAAGAAATAAGAAACGGAATAAAAGGAGACAAAAAATAAGATGGGCTGATGAGTTTGAGGTCTTACTAACCCACAAAATGCTCCAACAAATTGCGCAATGCAGACCAGAATGGGCAAGGTTGAGGTCAGCTTTTACCCGAAAGAATAACAAGTATACCTTTAGATAATTCAACATAGGATTATGGATTATCTTGTATATCGAAAGCAAATAAATAAATAAAATATTGCACATTCCAAGTCCCTAACACCGACATTGCTCGATGGTCAAACTTTCTAGCGAAGAATCTCTTACCTATTTCTTTAGGGAGGGCACATACTCAGAAAAAATCTGTGTCCGACTTTGATGACGTCATCAACCAAGATAGGTTGGGAGCATCCTCAGAAAAAGTCCACGTCGCTGTCCTTGTGAAGTCATCAATTTAAGTTAGGTCAGGTTATTCGCATCCCACTCTGATGACATCAGAGATCTAATTTGATTCAGGTTAAATTTTTCAAAAGAATTTGTCCAGGCTAAACAATAAGAATTTGCCTAGGATAGATCATTCTAGGCTCAATCATAAAAAAACTCAGGCTTGTCAAAAGATGTACCTAACCTAATTAGAAAGAGAGAGAGTATTATTTGTTAGAGTAGTTTCATTTTTAATTATAAGTAACCGTAATTTGGAAAGTCGTATTAATTAGATGTAACCTATTTCAAAACACTTGAAGCATTTTTGTAGACTCAGTACGCGTTTCCAAGGAGGGAAACAAAAAAATGATGAACGAGAACAAAAACTTCCCACAGCCAAAAAGATGAAGGTCATGTTCCATACCCACCATTTTCTATGTCAAGTCTTCGCTTGTTTGCCCCCATTATTAGTCCAGTCGAAATCTGCCATCCTATGTATTCCTCACGGCTCATTCGCTTAGCCTAGTATATGATTGTCTAGTATACTGTATGTTAGGTTGACTAGCTTTCTGGGGTTCTGCGCACGCGAACACACGCGCATATTTTGAGAATTAGTCTAGAGGTTGGACTGAAGTCGAAAAATTTTTCGCAAATCCCAAGGACATGTTCGTACGCGCAAGCAAATTTCGAAATTAGGAAGAGAGGTCAGAGCAAATATATGGAAAATGTCAAAAAATATCTTCCCCAACAGGAGATGCTAGAAGATAATGTATTTTGAGGTTCTAAAAGCGTGCATTATTTTGAACTAACTCTATTTCAAGGGGCAGCGTAGCTTGTCCGTTAACTCTGCCAGTGCGAACTTCTAAATTTTCCAAAACCCAAGGTTGACAGTGACACAAAAAAATAACAAAGGTAAAAATTTCTTCTGATCCTCAAGTCTCAACTAGAGTAGGGTGAGCAGTGCTGCCCGATCTACGGATTTTTGGTCCTTGAAAAAGATACGGTTTTTGTGTAAAATCCCGTTTCGTCGCGCTCAAGGTAAAAGTACCTTAGACGCTCATATGACAGATACTTTTCTCCTAGCTGTTATAGGCTACCGTGATATTGAGCCGATCAAGGGAAAAGTACGTCAGTTACTCTTGTGAGAGATACCTTTCTCCTGATCGTTACCGGTAGACCATTCACAGTTCCTAGAAATCCGTCTTCAGGTCTTACAATAAATGGCGAATACGAATTTTTGAAAAAAGATTTTCTGGCGTAGCCAAATTAATAAAGATCATGTTTCATGTCTTCCATAAAGTAGCATGCTCCGCTCGTTCGCCCCCTTTGTGGTCTAGTATAAGCCTACTTTGGAATATTTTTGGCTAATGGCTTTTGGAGGGCTCACTGTATAAGTCTGCTCTAGGCTGATAGCTTTTGATCAATTCCTTTCTCGGTCTAGTATATTTCTACTTTAGAGTGTTTTAGGCTAATTGCTTTTGGGGGACTCACTCGCTCCGCTCGTTCGCCCTCTTCATGGTCTAGTATAAGTCTACTTTAAGGTATTTTAGGCTAATTGCTTTCGGGGACTCACTCGCTCCGCTCGTTCGTCCTCTTCATGGTCTAGTATAAGTCAAGACTAGTATAATCCTAGTATAAGGACTCACTCGCTCCGCTCGTTCGTCCTCTTCATGGTCTAGTATAAATCAAGACTAGTATAATCCTAGTATAAAGCTAGTATAAACTAGTACAAAATACTAGTTCACCTCCAACTGTATGTATCTTTATAATAGTATAATACAATTCACGAACTGTATAATACTATTTATTATACTAGAGAATTGTACAGACGCCCGGACGCAAATTCCGGAATCAGGGGTAGGGCTGAGGTTCGACGTTGAAAATTTTCCAAGTCCCAAGGTCATGGCCGGACGCCCGTACGCCCGGACGCATTTTCGAGATTTAGGGGGTAGAGAAAAGACATGAAACATGTCAATATCTGGCAGCACTGGGGGAGTCAGTTTTTGTAGGACGGCGCGCGGCGGACGGGGATTAGCGAAACGTTAAAATTTTCAATACCTCCCCTCCTCGTAGAGCAGATTACCTATTGAAATTCAATGTATCAACGGCTTTGAACTTGAGAGAATTCAGACTTCTCAAAACTCCAATTTCAAATTCCATGTCAATATCAAAACCAAATTCTTTCCATTGAACAGGTTTCCTATTCTTCGTTGAGGAAACCTTTAACCCTATGTAGCTTGACGTTCGGATCTTTTTAAATCGCACCTTTTATACCAAGAAAAGGAAAATTGACTCCCGACGAGAGTATCCAAACGATATTACTCAAAATTCTCTTTGAGATATCCCGATTTGCGAGTATGAGGCCGATCGAGTTCTCCCTCTAACTTTAAAATCCGTAAAGGAGTACGAATCATTCATGAACTTCTTGCTCTGCGAACGGTTCACGTCACCAGTGAAAAACTGTCCTCGCCTTCTCAATCAACAAATCGTTCTTCAAATTCCGCATTGCAACCCTCAGATGTGTATAAGAGATACCCTCTCACCTCCTCCCTCCCCATCCAAGCACTATCTCATAGTTACCGATTCTCTTTCCTCGTTCCAGTATTCACCCAGAACACAATTTTCCCAAAAATCCATATCATCATTCACACAAAAATACAAGCCAACTCATCTGGACAATTTTTATGGATTCCATCTAATATTGGAGTACAGCGAAACAACATAGTGAACAAGGCAACAAAAGACGCCAAAAAATTAACAAAATAAGTCTTCCTTGAAAAGTCTCCTTTACTGACATCAGAAATCACCACCACACCGTACTCTCATCCTGAAAAATTGGTCCCTCTTCCGGGCTAATCAAAACAAAACCCCACTTCTCCCCGTCAAGAATAATCCTCTTGAGTCCCCACCCAACAGAACCTCAAGGCAGGAATCATCCGTCTCAGTACGATCGAGAATAGGAGATAGATTACCATTTTCACCTATCACAAGAAGCGAACCTCCTGAGTGTCTCAATTATCCTGACCTTTTGAACACTGAACACATTTTTACTTGCGATGCGTTCGTGACTCTCCAGAACACCTTCAACAACCCCCCTCCCTCCTCCAGACATGAAGCTCTAAAAAATCTCATTAAATACCCAGTTTATCATCTAGTCCTTTTTCAAAATTTCAACAATATACTGCTTGACCTGAAGATGTACGAATTAATTCGAAGATGTAATTGAACTCATATCTCTTCGAGCTGATAGCCTCAAGTGCCGCTCAATTCTCGTGAAAATGAATGAATAGATGTAAAATTGCATTCTTATACAATTTTCGATACGATGGCGTATCACTGTTTCACTACACACTCGGTCCTATATCGCACCCTGCCGCGTGTAGTATGATAAGAATAAGTTAACCTACCACCAAACAAAGAATGTTTAGTTTCTATCAGTTGTTCTTCTAAGCATTAAATTGTACACGTCGGTTGTGATATTTGTAATGGTCATGTTATTTCGATTTTTGTTTTTTCTTAATAAACATCGATTAACTGTTCGTATTTTCTAGTGGAATTGATTTTCACTAAGATTTATTGATTAAATCTTATATAGATAAATTAGGGATATTTTTCGAGGGAGAATGATTCGAATCATTGCCACGCTATTGATAGAATTCAGTGAGTTGATACGAATCACAACTAGTGTTATATGAGAGAAATTTTTCTATCATCAAGAGTTTATAATAATATTTTTCTAAAGAATATTTTCCTACCATTTCACATTAATATAAATTAGAATCTGACGGCGAATATACGAAAATTAGTTCTCCTACGAAATTTACATTCAAGCGATGCAAATAACCTAACCGTGCGCCTGAATGATGGAAACTCTTCTTAGGAGAGAATTCCTCGCAGAATCATACCTCGTAATACGTACTTTTTTAGAAAGTAATCAACGATTTTCAAATTTTTTCTCATAACGTCGAACATACTACGGGAATCACTTTTTTCTCATAATTATGTGGATTGCTTCCAATTTTAACTCGTCTCTCGTTCTTCTGAAGCTGAGCAAGTTTACTGCCTCTCAAAATTCAGTTTTTCATTCAGTCAAAATTGGCTCACCAATCGTCAGAGGCGAAATTCATGTTTAAGATTTTAATATTTTAAATCGTAATCAAAGATTGTATGAATACAAAAATATAAATAATGTCGAAATATCATTCGGTAGTAGGCAGAAAAAAAAATGAGACAAAGAAAGAAAAAAAAAACAATTACAAGCCTATATTGAGAAATGCGAGGTGAAAAATTCTCGAGTTGTTTTAATGAGGAGTTGAATAACTTCATTGTTTTTCTGTCATGGTATATGTTTTTCTCTCTTATGGAATGAAAATTGATCTACTCGAGGATACGAAAAAATAAAAAACGCGCGTAAAATTAATTCTAGAGAGGAAGTTTTCAAGGTGTGAAAACTATAGAAAGTTTCTCGAATACTTCTTTCCATTTTTCCTCGACCTTTTTGACTGAAGCATTCACATTTTTTTGGGCGCTCGTAACTCCATCTCGAATGGCAATTTGAATAGTGCGGGAGGTTTTTTGAATGCCGTTATTAATATTCCTCGCTGTAATTTGAAAAGAATTGCTGATCGTATCGCCCATATCCGTGAATTTTTTATTAACATCTGCAAATTAATAGAATAAATTATATGTAGATCTAAGTATGGAAGGCTTGACTGGAAATTCGACTGAAGCCTCGACCCGGATATTTCCAACAGTCGGGAAATGTAGACTAACCGGCCATGATGAAAAGGGAGAATTGAATAGAGGGAGGAGGGCTTCGCTTTTCGTACGGGCACTCAGAAGGTCAGACGTGTATTACTCGGTGTCGAATGATGATTAGCTCCAAACGAACACCCCTTCTACCCAAAAGCAATTTCAAGTTTCAAACCCCCTATATTACCTTCTTTCATGGCGATGAAACTTTTTTCGAAGTTTACTTTCAATGAATTTGGTATTTCATTAATTGCGTCCGCGATCTTGTTTTCGAAATCCTTCTCATAAAGTTGAGTGTAATTTTGGATCGGCTTTCTTTCACGCTCAGCGATAGCTTCTTCGATAGACGTCTCTATGAAATTGGGCTCCATCGTTATGTTCTTCACGAATTCCATGATTATATCATTGAAATACTTATTGACATCAATAGCCCACAAGAAGTCAACGTGATTCCACTGTTCGAAGTCGATTAAAACCATTCCCAATGGCTTCGTCACTTGTTGGTAGAGAATCTCTGCATCCTGAGATAATAATAAAAATTTAAAATCAATTAATAATAAATACCAATCTAATTCTGTATAGGTAAATAACAATACTCCACTGACCATAGGATCAGCTAATATATCGTTCTTGCCGTAGAAAAATTTCATTGGTATTTTTATACTGCTAATATTATACGTCGGTGGATCGGCAGAGTTATAACGTTTCATATTTTCAGTTGATCCGTAATCGTAATTTCGAAATTTGCCACCTACCCAAATAAGTAAATTGAAAAATTAATGATACTACAAGATCTTATCGAGCTATAGATTCATGATTTTCATAATATTGGAAATACAGCGCTGGAACTTCAGAAAACTTAAGTTCTCGCCTTGAACCTGAAAAACCACTTCAATTATTGACATACATGAGCTTAGGGCTCCCTTGCTGAAAAGCAAGATTCACATCAGATGATTGTGATTCATGAACCTCTCACGCCGTTATATTTTATTGTACTTGATAGGATTCATTTGATTCAGAGTTGAGGAAGAATACTCAGATGAGTACGAAAGGTGCACAACTTACTCGAGCTGATCAATTGCGCGCAATGCAGCATATTTTTCCCCGAAGTTCCAGCAGGAATGTTATTGGTTACCATCGGAATCAACGTCTGAAAAATGGAAAAGTGAAAGTTGAGTTTCAATCGTTCTATACCCAATCCCACTCTGTCTAGCCACCATGGCGAATACTGTATGAGAGGACTCGCGACTTAGAGGAGTCGGAAGAAAAAAATATTACCTAACGAAATACCTCAACTAAAAAACGCAGAAGCTTGCATGGTTCCTCTCGAGACACGTAATGTAGTATTTTACATACACGTACAAGTGATTGATCAAAATTGACGATCGATTATATTGATTCTATTTAATCGATCATACTTTGATACGTTACTCATGATGAGTGACGTCATCCAAGGGTTTCTCAGCTTGATATAAACCATGTATTTTAGGCCAATTAGCTGATGGGCTCACTCTAAGCCTCGTACATACTGCATCCAAGGCTGAGTATCTCACGGGCTCACTCGCTTCATTCGCGGCCCTCGTCCTCAGTCTAGTATGAGTTTAGTATAATGTATGTCAGTCTAATTAGTTCACTCACTCCCTTCGTTAGCCGGACCACCTAGGCCTATAGGAAGGGCCTATGGCGTCAGACTAAATTCCGCCCTCTCTCTAGGACCCTGCGGTTCACTACATCCATTAGAAGTATGCTAGGCTAATTAACTGAGCCTAGTTTAGTCCAATAATAGGTTAAAATATTCCCACACCACACTTAGCTCTAGTACAGGGCCAGCCTAGTATTAGAGCAGGATGAGCTGGTTAGCCTAGCATGATACATATGAAGTCTGTAGTACATATCAGGTCACTGGTGAAGTACCAAAGGTGGCACTATTATAGCCTAGTATAGACTAGAGCACTGTTTGTCAGGCCTTATAATGAGTGCAGTCGAAGTCAATTTTATAGTCTAGTATAGACCTCATAGGTACACTTGAGTAGGTCAAGATCACTGATGATGCCATCAAGCGTGACAAGCCCAGTAATAGCCCCAGTTAAAAAACTTCAGGATAATCGTCACCAAACCAGTTTTTTCGTAAGATCTCTAAAGTAGATGAAGGTCACTGATGACGACATCAAGCATGACAGCATGACAAAAAATCGTGACAATTTTCCCAGGAGTAAGGCCCAGTCAAAAAACTCTCGAAAACCGCCACCAAACCGTGACGGTTTTTAGCGGGGAACCCGTTATCCATTCTGTTAGGGGGATTACATTACATCCTCAGAAAACGTCCGCGTCCGGGAGTTCATGTGAACTGCGTGACGTCACGTGACATGACGTCATCAATGACCTTGACCTTGATCAACTTTAGGAACTTGGAAAAAATTTCAACTTCCAGCCCGGATGCTTTATGACGCATCAATGACCTTGACGTTGACCTTGACCTACTTTAGGGACTTCAAAAAATTTTTATTTCCACCAGCAGTTTCTGTGAAGTGTGTGACGTGACGTGACGTGTGAAGCTTTATGACGCCATCACTAACCTTGACCTACTTTAGGGACTATGACCTTGACCTTGATCTACTTTGGGGACTTGGGAAAATTTCAATTTCCCGTCGGGATGCTTCATGACGGCATCAATGACCTTGACCTTGTCCTTGATCTAGTATTAATTCTACTTTAGGGACTTGGAAAAATTTCAATTTCCAGCCGGGATGCTTTATGACTTCTATGACCTTGACCTTGATCTACTTTAGGGACTTGAAGAAATTTCAATTTCCAGCCAAGATGCTTTATGACGTCATCAATGACATTGACCTTGACCTTGATCTATTTTAGAGACTTGGAAAAAATTTCAACTTCCAGTCGGGATGTTTTATGACGTCATCAATGATCTGGACCTTGACCTACTATGGGAAAAATTTCAATTTCCACCGGGAGTTTCAGTGAAGTGCGTGACGTGACGTGACTTGTGACGCTTTATGATGTCATCAATGACCTTGACCTCGACCTACTATAGGGACTTGGAAAAATTTCAATCCTCTGCCATTGCAAACCTGCAGTGGCCTCTAATTTTTGTGACAGTTTTTTGCGGAGTCTCTTCGCTAGATCTAAGTCACTGATTACGTCACTAAGCATGACAATCAACCACGACAATTTTCCCAGGAGTAGCCCCGACCAAGAAACTTTCAAAAAGCCGTCGTAATCTCAATCCTCTAGGCATATAAAATGCTAAAACAAAAAAATCAACTTACAGTATTGAATTGCTGTTCGTCCTTACCGAACAGTTTAAAGATGATCAACTGTTCGCAAACGTTCGTGTTAAACATTTTTCTACCGCAAAGGTATTTACAGAACAAAGAAGTAAGCACATCGTGTTCGAGGAAGGCGCCTTTGTAATACCAATCCATCATTGTCTAGAATTATTAAAATCGTTCAAAATTCGAAAACGAACACAAAATTATTTATCTTATCGAAGAACTCACCTCGATTTCTTTGGCAATGGGGACGAGAACTCTAAACACGGAAGTTGTGTGAGGAATCGCCGCCACCGGAGCTATGCTAATTTGAGTCAAAATTTTATCGCTGTACTCGGGACGATTCGTCGCAAATGCGTAAAATGTAGTTGTGCCCAAAGAATGACCGATGTAAATTAGCTTTTGAGCGGAAGTGACGTTCAGTATGTAGTCGATGGCAGCGGGGACATCGTAAACTCCCATTTCGTGGAAACTGCAAATTGAAGAAACGACATCAATATTAGAAAAAGTATGTATTTGCCGGTAGTTTTCAACTATACAGGGGGCTCTTAGTTCGAGGAAAGGTATTGAAAATGAATGGCTATATAACAGTACGTTAATAGAGTTAGTAATGGATCCTAAGTTGTTGGAGTGACCTCATTCACTCTGACCAAGTATTGTGAAAGACAATCTGACCCAAGAGGATATGAGTCACTCGAAGGATCAAGCTTTCAAACGTAGCAATCTCGCGGGCAATAGGACAGAATTACGACCCCATTTCGGTCGACATATTTTTCTTATAAATACCTAACTCATGAATCTCTTTCAGAGATAGTCAAACCTAAGCAGTTTCCGATTTCCAAGCTGGAGGTACTGTTCGTTCAATCATGCCAGAAACTCCAAAGAGTGAATCTTAATGACCCGAATCAATCCTAATCGTTTCTCGGAATTGAAATACTTATAAAAATCTTGTGAAAGACATCCCTCAATCATTTCAGTTCGTAAGAGGTGTATTTCTCAGAATTAATACGTACCTGTAGTCCCAAAAAGCACGATCCGAAGGAGTCAAATTGACATGGCTACGAGAGTACGTATTACCACGAGCATTAGCGAGCCATACATCGTAACCTGCGTCTGCGAGTAGATAAGCCAACCCTTTCCCGGGTCCGTTCATCACCCAATCAATGGACGAACAAAGAAGTCCATGATGCAGAAGGATTGGATACTTCTGGGTGGATGCTTTAGCGTTTCTTGCATGGGGTATTCGATGGTACTCGAGTAGGTAACCATCTTCGGACTGAATTATGTGCGCCTCCGCTGGGTAGCCGTGTCTTCGTATAATTTTTGGCTGAAAAAACGAAAAAACAGTTCACATTAATCTATAATATCACTTTATTCATGATTGTTTTTCACGGCCTTCCACTGAGAAATTGTTGGTTCAATCTGAAAGCGTAGGGTGAGACCTGAGAGATTCGTAGGTGACACTCTTCCTTTTTCTTCTAAAGAAACATAGATATTATGTCTGAGGGCAATGACTTTGACCTACTTTGGGGACTTCGAAAATCATAATGGTCTGCAGTGCTGCCAGATGATAGTTTCAAAAATCCGTATCCGCCCTGAAAGCAAATTTCTAAGGACTTCGATTGATCCATTAATAACAATCGGGAGAAAGGTATCTTTCATGTGAGTGGCTGAGGTACTTTTACCTCGATCGATTTAATACTACGATCGTCAGCCCATAACGAACAGGAGAAAAGTATCTCTCGTCTTAGTGTCTAAGGTACCTTTCCTTTGATCGCAAGAAATCCGTATTGCATGTAGAGGATAAACAGCAGCCTAAGCGCTTAGGCTGAGCGTAAGAGCTGAACATTGTAATGCATCCAGGGATTTCAGAAAGAATTTGTGAAGCCTGTCTTTAGATTGAGGATCTGTAGTTCAGTTGAGAACAGATTAGACTGCAAAATGTGCTTGTGTAAGACTAAAAGTCCGATGCGGGGAGTCTAGGAGGATTTGGAAGGAATTTAGTTGAGGTTTGGAATCTGATCTGGAAGTTCTGGGAGAGGAGAGGTGTAAGTGACATTTCTGGAATATAAATAGAACGGTTTTTCTGATAGGAAAACAAAATCCACGATCCGAGGCCTACGAGGAGTTCTCATCGTGAGCGAGTTGGTGAAGACGTGCTACTCTTCCAAGATTTGTGGAAGCGAGGGAGACACTGAATTCAGCTGCAAAAAGTCGTTTACAGAGAGGGAGGAGGAGGCTGCTCATTAGATCGTTTACAGTTCAGGCCATTTCATAATGAAGTACTGGGAAGAGAAGCTGTTATGAATTCGGACTGCTTGATGCCCAAGATAAGTTATTAACATGTTCGAGAGATAGTACCGTAATGTTGAATCGTCTTTTTCTAATCAACGACACATTTCCACACGTGCGTATTTGAGCAGCCTAATGAAAGCACATTCCTACGAAGTGAATATATTTGTACGTATTTGTTTCTACAACGTATTCATGACGGGCCGTAATCAGTCTTGTTGAAGTTTTAGTTTTTCGTTCGTAATAATTTGCGATGTTTTGTTTCGGAATTACTCTTCTTCGTTTAATGAAAACGAAATCAATGATTCATTGAAGACTAGAGTAGGTATTATGATTGTGTTCTAGTAAAATCATATTTTCACATGAATTTCTTGATTAGGGTACGTTACTCAACTTTGAAAGTTTCTACAGATCATTAAGAGGGTTGGGCTTAACTGAATTAAGAAAACCGAGCACCTCATCTGTTCCGTTCTTTTCTAGAAAATGAGGTCTTGTTTACAATTGACACCAAAACCAATCCTCTAGCAGCTTCATCTGTCTAAGTCACGATACAACTCTCCCTGCAATTGTTTTCTTTTCGTAAGTTCACCTTTAATCGCAATCACCACGGCATTTTTTTGAACTGTGATCGTGGTTATGACGTGCGATGTCACAAATGATAATCATGTTTTATGGATTGAGAAAACACAGAAGATATAATTATAATTTGGGTCAGAGATTTCTTACTTGTGTCGATGTACATATTGATGAGTTCTATTCCCCTTTACTCATTTATGTGGACTTGTACATTGAGATGGCA
This sequence comes from Aspidiotus destructor, assembly GCA_035079395.1. Taxonomy (NCBI): domain Eukaryota; kingdom Metazoa; phylum Arthropoda; class Insecta; order Hemiptera; family Diaspididae; genus Aspidiotus; species Aspidiotus destructor. The sequence goes on along the minus strand of JAVHKZ010000015.1, from coordinate 20,863,240 downwards.
AAGGAGATGTCTTGCCCTTCTCTCTCTCTAATTTATTGGAATAATTTCAAAATACATATGTAATTTCCACATAAGCCGCTTCTCTTAGATCAACTCTCCTACAGATTTTGTAATTAGGAATCTCCTTTTGACATCCATAAGAACTCATCTCATGAATCATTCTAGTTCTTTTTACATAATTTTTTCTAACCTTCTCCAGCTATAGCCATTCATGGTAAAACAAAGCGAGGCGTATGATAGAAGAGAGGAGAAAGAAAAAATTCTAAATTAGGTTTATAGTATATCCCAGACCAGAAAGGCGTTTCGACGTCCACTATCACTTTTTTGGACTCATCTCATTTTCAATCATCCTATCTCATCAAAAAGAAACTGCAAATAAGAGAGATTTACTGACAAAGATGGAGACACGATCAGGCAGCCGATAAAGATTTAAACTATTTAACAAGGGGAGTGCTCCCACGTTAAACATGCATGCATCTAACTTTGAAAACTCATTATCTACTTCTCTGTGTGGAGTCATGAAGTACATGATGGAGAACAAAATTCTTGTAATGTCATGGATAGCAAGAGGACTTTCCCCAGTCTTCAGCGATCATAGCTCATTTTCTCGAATACATTATGAGTGTTTCTACAATTATGAATAGAGAACAAAAAAAATTACTTACCGTGGTGAGATATGTGTCAGGAGAAGCGGCGGAAGCGGTCTCATCCTTCAACGTATAGTCGTTGATACTGAAGGAGTCGCTACACGAAATTAATGAGACAAATAACAAAATAGTCAAAATAAAACAATGTTTCGCGTTCATATTTCAGAAAGTCTTACGCTCGCGAACGAAAACTTAATACGAGTATATTTCTATTAGACGAGTAGTACGCAATGACTAACGTATAGTGTTATTATTCTTTCTTTCATTTAATAACAGACTCGACGAGTGAGTCACAATTTTTTATCAATGAATATGGTCTTTACAGCATTCTCTTAGACCATAGTTCAAGAAAATACAAGAAAGATCAAAGGTGAGAAGAGATGTTGGCGAAATCAATTAGCTCGATCGAATCAAATATTCATACCCGTATTATTCTACTCTACATCCGAGTTGCGGGATTCAAAAAAAAAAATGATGAATTATCCATACAGACGAATTGATTATGCATACAATTTGCTGACAACATGTGTGTTTATCATTCTCGGAAAGTACACGACGTTGACTCGTTGATAACGGATGTGCGTATGTACCAACAAATTGAATCACTTCTTCGTCATACTATGCGTAAACTGATAAAGATTGAAGATTTTATCGATGTCACTTTATAAAGGCAAAAGAATCGATTATGAAGAACAGTATAAAAGAAAGCTTTCGAAGTCAAGATTTGAACAAATTTCCCAAAGTTAAAAAAATGAATCTTCGAGAGGCGTAAAGGTACTGCGGAAGCACGTGTCCGCGTTACGAAATATAATAAGACTCGAAGTGTATTTTAGACTGAATGAGTACAGCACAGGTTATCGACTACCCTACACGGATCCCGGTCGCGTGCGTGGTATGAGGTCCGAGAATTGTAGGAGAAGGGTTGAACGACGAGGAGAAAGCGACGAGTGTGTACGAAGGACCAGTTCAGGAGACTAGGAAAATGTCGCGAGCGTGATCCGCGAGAGAGATACATAGATAGGTAGAGAGAGCACCGCAGATACTCTCCCCCCTAGCGAAGCGATATTTGAAACAAGTAATGATTAACAGAAAAATTATGCGAAAGTATGATTGCTTATAGATAGTACAATGATCGAAAAAGAGAATTAAAAATAAGAAAAAAGAGTGGAACCAAAAGTTAGTCTAGAGTACGTCATGTACAAAATAAATAGCGACAATGCGACGGGTTAGTTCGTTGGCGCCATTCAATGTGGTTCGATAAAACATAAAAAATTTTAGAATTTGAAACATAGGTATAGAGGTTACAGGTTACGCTGATTTAAAACTAGAAGAGAAGAATTGAAAGATATTTTGTTTGAACTGAGTTTGCAGTATGGAACGTGTAAGTGATGCATTGAATGAGGAGCATGACGAAAGAAATTAGGATTCTAGAGGACGAAATTGGGAACGTCAGGTCAAAATGATATTGTGACGAAGGTTTGGTACATGTACTTCTTTAAGAATAAAAGACTTATAGTGATACGATAATATTACTTTTAAAAGGATCGTGTCCGGAACGAGGGGTGCGATTGAACGAAAAAAATAATCGCAGCGGAATGCATTGGGCATCTCTGCGACTTTCTAAATGTTTGTTGCTTTTGTGCTACACTTAGATATGAGACAGTGAAGAGCAATACGTGTAGAAGATTGGCGCCACGGGCCTGTTACAAGTGTTAGGTATGAAAAAAGAAAAATTATGAAGGTAAAGTTACAAGATACGAGTTGTGCTGAAATTGCTGAAATAGAACGATTCGTAAAACTAAAGAGAATTCGACTAAAGGAATTCGCTCTATGCTTATAAATGAAGGTTTTTGATACGAATTTACGATTTAGTAAAATAACGGATGGAATTGACTCCGAAGCGAAGAGGAGGTTTGCTGACTTGTCCTGCACGAGTGATATACTGTGGATCTTTTGGAGAAGTCGGTTTAGGAGTTTCTACAGGACGATCTGGAATATTGGTTTTCAAGTTGGTTGAGAACGTATCGTTTATTCGAGGATTTCGAGGACGTATGTCGCCAAGTGTTATGCAAGGTTTCAAACGGTCTACCGTGATTTCGGTAGGTTTTGAACGGATATCTAGAGTGAAATGTTTGTCTGTTCGACTTAGAATTTTCCTTGATAAGGCGCTGTGAATGGCGGGTTTTACTCGATCGTCTCGAACAAATGCATGCGAACATGTGTTCAGAGAGTTCGGGAAATAGGAACGACGTTGTGTGTCGTGGTGCATTATATTTCTTAACGAAGAACTCGCGTGTGCAATGCGTTGGGAAATTTCGTTTGCGTCACGCGGGGGGTTTGATACGAATACGTCGCCGGGTAAACGGAGCTCTTGTCCATACAAAGCTTCAGCGGGTGATACTCCTGTTTGGGTGTTAACTGAGGCTCTCAGGATCAAGAGGATGAGCGGAAGTTGTTCTGACCATTTAAGAACGTTGGGACTGGATGTAATGGTAAAGTTCTGTGAAAGTTCTCGATTAGACCATTACTCTGAGCGTGGTAAGCGGTCGTTCGGATCCGTTTGGATCCTAGAGACTTCGATAGTTCGGAGAAAAGTTCTGATTCGAATTGTCTACCTTGGTCCGTTGTCACCTTGGATGGACAGCCGAACCGAGATATCCAATTGGAAATTAGGGCTTCTGAAACTGTTTTTGCCGTCATATCTGGTAGAGGTACGACCTCTGACCAGCGAGTTGCCCTGTCAATCATGGTAAGGCAATAATAATAGCAGTTTGACGGTGGAAGAGGACCGATTAAGTCTAAGTGAACGTGGTCGAGTCGAGTAGGATTCCATTCGAAATTTGAAAGAGGAGCGGACGTGTGTTTTGTGACTTTCGAACGTTGGCAAATTTTGCAGGATTTTGTCCATTCACCGACGTCTTTATTCAAGTTTGGCCAGACGAAACGTTTTGAGATTAGAGTACGAGTACGTTTAACGCCTGGGTGTGCGAGATTGTGATATTGGACAAAAATTTGAAAACGCAGAGGTTGAGGAACGGTAGCCAGACATTGAAACATCGCAATAAGAGTCAAGGTCGACTAGAGGAAATTTCTGAATTTTCAGCGAATGATTCGAATTAGAAGGAGACAAAAGTAGCATTTTGTAGTTCGGGATCGTTTGCTTGCGCTTCTGCGATTGTTTTGTTTGAAATGGTTTGAACGGGAACTTCGGAAATAGCTTCGATACGGGAGAAGGCGTCGGCTGTGAGGTTTTCATCGCCCTTTATATAGGGTATATCTGTCGTATATTGAGCAATGAAGTTGTCGGGGCGACGCCTTATTGGGTTTCTGTTGAAATGCATAGATAAGGGGTTTATGATCGGTATGGACGGAGAAACTTCTGTCCTCTACTAGATGTCGGAAATGTTTGATAGCGGAGTAAATGGCAAGAAGTTCGCGATCATAAGTGGAGTATTTTTGTTGAGTTGGAGTAAGTTTTTTAGAAAAGAATCCTAGAGGTTCGGATACTCCATCGGTTCGTACCTGATGTAAGGATGCACCGAGAGAGATTGCGGACGCGTCGGTGTGAAGTAAGAGGGGACGATGAGTCGGGTAAGGTCAAGAGGCATTTATCTGACAATATCGTTTTACTTAATTCGAACGTTTGTCGTAATTCGTCGGTCCAATTTATTGGCGTAGGATCGTTTTCCTTTGTGGAAGATCGGTAGAGTTTAGTTAGAGGAGAGACTATTTCTGCTAAATGAGGAACAAAGCGATGATAGAAGTTGAGGAGGCCGATTAATTTTCGCAACTGTCCGATAGTTTTCGGAAGAGGGTACAATGAGAGAGCTTCTACTTTATCTGGAGTTGGTTGTATTCCTTCAGAGGAAACTATGTGTCCGAGGAATTTAATTTTAGTTTGGCCGAAAATAGACTTTGAAGCATTTATCGTCACGCCACGGGTTTGAAGTCTTTCGAGGACGGTCCGCAGGTGGATTTTGTGTTCCTCAGGGTTTTTGCTCGCGAGGTAGGCGTAAGAGAAGGGTAAATCCCTGAGGATGTTGTCGATGAAACGTTGAAATGTTTGCGCGCTATTTCTTAGGCCCATTGGCATTCGTACGTACTCAAAGAGGCCAAAAGGAGTAATAATGGCAGTTTTTGGTACGTCTTCTGGTGCGACGTATAGCTGGTTGTAAGCTCGGACAAGGTCAATTCGTGAAAAGGTGTTACAACCAGCCAGGGTTAATGAAAAGTCTTCAATATGAGGTACTGGGTAGGAGTCGTGGATAGTTTGACTATTTAACGCTTTATAGTCTCCTACTACTCGCCACGAGCCATCGGGGTTGGGCACCATATGCAAGGGAGTTGCCCAAGGGCTCGAAGACGGGCAACAGATGCCCAATTGCATTTGAAAACGTATCTCCTCTTTTGCAATTTTTAATTGTTGAGGGGATAGTCGACGTGATCGAGCGGATACAGGGCGTCCTGTAGTTATAATGTGGTGGCGAACATCACTCGACACGGGAGGAAGAAAGAGAATTTCTGATGGAGACACTAAATGCGGGAATTCTTTGAGGATGGAGGAATATTCTTCATTATCAAGCAGAATCGCAGATAACTCTGTTGACGGAGAATTTTCTAATCTACAACAAATTTGTAAGTTTGTTTCGCCATCGATTAGCGAGCGATTGAACGGATCTATAATTAATTCATAATGCGTGAGGAGATCAATACCAATAATTGATCTATCTATATCTGCTATTAAAAAGGTCCATAATAAAGGACGACGAAGACCTACATTTAATTCGATAGTTTTAGTTTCGTAAACGGGAATTACTGTTTTATTGGCCGCGTAAAGTACGAAATCAGAGCGGGTTTAGATTTATTCTTATAATATTCGTTTGAGGGGAGTCCGGATACGCCGGCACCGCAATCTACGAAAAAATTAAGTTTGTTTCGCTTACAGTAAATGATGAGGCGGCTTGCAGGTTTGCGCTCGTCATGTGCCGCCGAAATTGACGCGCTTACCCGTTTAAAGTACCGGCCATTAAGCACGGACGTCCGTTGTCCAAGGTTCTGCAATTCTTTGCTCTATCTCCAAAGCGGTAATGATAGAAACAGTAATCCAAGCCTTCGGGTACGATGTTGAACGTTTTCTGAGAGTTGATGAACGTGGATGATTTGATGACAATCGAGACGATGTTGATGAACGGGAATGATTTGATGACGAACTTGATGTAGAGCGAGTGTTGTGTCGAAATGCTCAATGAGAAGCTCTGGTCGCTAGTTCTTCTATATCCGCGGTTATTTTGGCGATCTTCTCGTTAATTGATGCCCAAACAGCGTCTTTGTTTTGCGCCATTGCGTTTCCACTGGTTGACACTTCGATATTATTTTCGGAATGATTTTTTTCGAAAGAAATCGCGTTTTTTTTTACTTTACATGTTCGCGAGTTTTTTGCGAGATTATGCCGCATGTTCAAAATTCGCGAATGCGTAGAGAGCACCGCAGTACTCTCTATCTCTTTACGATATGAATACAAGTCCTCGCTCCTATAATTATAGCGATTCATGTAAACAACTCCAGTGAGGAACTTGATACTTTTTTTGTCCGGGATACATCCACCGGAAGTTTTTGCGTCCATCTGGGAACCTGACACGATCTAATCTACAAACTCAAACAATCTTTTAGTCTTTGAAAGAAGTGGACGTAACGTCATCCGAAGACTTGGGAGAAAAATATTTCGATCGAAGAACACGGGAAGGGGGGGGGGTAGGTGAACCGCACAAGGAGTTGTGAATTTTCCGAATCTGAACCTGTACCTGTAGGAAAAATTGAAAATTTGCTAGTCTATTTTAGGAATTTACAAGAATTTCAAGTCGCAAGCTAGAGGAAGCAAGGAAAATTGGATAAATCTTTACGCAAAAACAGAGGGTAGAATTTGCGAAACCGTTGGACTTCATGAGACCGATCTGAATCTGATGCCCAAAGCAGAAAAACTTTCAAAGACCTGAGATGAGGTCACGATTCGGATAGGAGCAGGTGGACTTCCTGAATGAAGTTCAAAGTCAAGGCTCCTTCTCGATCTTGAACAAAAATAGCTCGAATATCAAGATTTTTCAAGTCCTCTTCCTGAATCCTTCCTTCCTCCCTGAATGGGGGTACGGTATCCGTCGTCTTTCCGACAAATTGTGGGTTTGAGGAGGGTGAAGACTGTTAGGAAAGTAGAGGGATTCTGTGGCTAGTTCTCCAGATCGAATTTTGAAACGGGAGTAGATTGAATCTTGCTGTATTTTGTCGTCAAGTTCGCAGTTTGTGCTGGTCTTCAATTCCCTCCCGAATCATTAAGAGAATGGAGTGGAGGACATGCGACCTCTCTAGATAAATCTGCTGCTTAATTTCACTGATACGATTCCTAACCGTATTCTATTGTACTACAAGTGAAATGTTGTACAGTCTGAAGAACCCTTTTATTTACCTGAGCTTAGACCGAACAATAGATTGAAAGGGAAAGTTAATTGAACCTATTAGTACATGACGACCGGCAAATAAGAGTTTCTGGACCATCTATCGAGACAGTCCCCGGAGCATAAGCTCGCAGAGGATATTAGCTCTTCCGTTACGGTGTTCGCGGAATTATTAGTTAATTCTCGGTCAAGTATGGCGCGATAAACCTTTCGATATCTGATAGTCTCTCAAGGTACCTTTAGGTTGAATTAGGAAGAAAAACATTTGAACTAAAACCACCCAGATGATGACCCGTACGAATAAGTATGGGTAAATAAACTCTTACGTATTAAACACTCTCATTTGGAGAACGGAGCGAATTGTTTGTGCTACGTTCGTGCTGGATCGATTGTACCGAAGAGTTTTCCCTTTGTGCTGGTCTCTTTCCTCTAAAATCCCTAGAAGAGGGGCTGTATGCATGTATGAGTTGATTTTTGGAACAAAAATGGATGGAATAGTTTGTGTTACGTTAGCTCGGTGCTCTGCAATCGTCGTCCTGGGTAAGCTGCTCAGGGTTATACAGCGGCTGAAGTTCCCTGTCTCGTCACAGTGGGCACATCTAACACATGTTGAGAAGTTCTCGTTGTATTAGGCGATGGAGAGAATCCGACCAAAGGAGCTCGTTTTCAGTTGTTGACTCTCCTTGAAAGATAGATTACAGTTCATCTTTTGACTAAGGCAGAATAATGTGCGTTAATCTTCATTGTCCTAGAGAAGACAGTAAGTTTCTCTTTCGGAGTGAACTCCTGGAACAAAATCAGCTCCGCCTCGAGTTTGGATCGATAGTATAAGGAAATTCTCGTTAAAATTAAAACCCCGCAGAAAAAGAAGCTGTAGTCGATCTCTCACCGTGATCTCACAACACAAGAAGAGCTAACAGATAACATCCCCTCCATCGCCTAACACAACGGAGATTCTTTCAAATCTCCCCGCTCTATCCAGACACGGGACTTCGACCTATTTCTCACCGCCTACTTGCAACATAAGGTGACTGGCGCAGGGTACCAGAACAGATACAGTGCGAAGAATCCCAGTAATTTTTGTTCCAATAACGGTCTTGCATATCAAAGAGCCCAACAGGTGGGAGGAGACCCAATTGAGTCCGTTTCCGAACAGAACTTCGAAATGAGAGTAGGTCACAGGTCTCCAGTCTTCACCAACTGTTGAAGGGAAGAGGAGACCAGTACAAATAATTCAACCCAGTCCTGCCTCGAAATTTTATATGAGGGACGGGGACATGGACTCGCCAAAACTCCGTTCCTCTACTTCACTTGAAGCCGAAGATTTCATCACTCCAAAAGGCCAGCCTCTTCTACTAACAAAATATGCTGTGTACGCAAGTAGAAACAAAGCGATTAACACGTTCTTATTTTGTGACGATTCATAAGAGCCAATACTCATTTACAATTATTCAAAATACCGAAGTGCACTTAACACATCGCACGTGGTTCTTGATAATTATTCATTAGGTTCAAAATCATGAAAGTTGATTTACAAAGTGTACGATAATCAATTTTCGGTTGAGTTGAGCTATAAAAATATTCGCGAACTACAAGTGTACATAAGATTTTGAATTAAAAAATATTCTCACAGATAATCAAAGAGATGACATCGCTCTCTTTGGTACAGGTCAAAATTTCAAACCGTGCGAATTTTTCGAAATGCAAAATTACGAGACGTGCTTCCGCGACGAAACTTCTTACACGATAAAAGTCGACACCCTTCCGTTTTATAATCGTTTTTAACGCAGAATAATATGATCATTGTATCGCAATGTGGTTAACGCCCGCAAAATTCGACCAGTGTATCCTATCGTCGAGTTGAATGTATTCACTCTTCCGAAGAATTATCTCGTACGAAGAACGAAAACGATTTCATATAGCCATCGGAGGCGGCGAGGCCGGCAAGTACCAATTACCGAGCGGTGAATTCGCATATCCTACATTTCAAGTGGATCATAAGATAAATTGGTCGACAGAATTTAGGTGACTGAAAGATCCAAATACAAAATTTTGCATGATCTTATTGACATAAATCAAAACCTGAAAACTTTCGACAATAAATTAGAACAAATAAAATCCCTTCCAAAACCTGTGGCCATCGGTAGACCGCATATCTCAACGTCAGGAAATACTTTACATCTATCCACCCCCACACAAGTTCACCTACCACAACCTCACAGCTTTCCGTAACACTCACAACATCCCTATTGACACTCTGAAACTCTATACTTTATAACTCCTTATCACATCTAGACACCGTATTTGAACACTCATCCAATGTAGAACTCCTTTTACGCATTTAACCGTGACGTCTGACGTCAAGCTAAATAGCTTACTATAAAAGCCACTAAAGGCTCGTAAAAAAATCCTCGGGCAGCGAATGACTCCTAAAAACTGTAACACAATAGCCGCAAATGTGACCGATTTATACCAAAGGCCTTTTCAAGGTTTTAGCCAGTATGCGATTTTGCTAAACCGGGGATTTTTTTACCAACTTGTGTGCGTTTTCATCATCATCATCAATTAAAATCAATATAACAATTACTGCACTTCTGCACATAGCGCGTTTAACAATTATTCATGGGTTTTTCTTAATTACGCGAACTCTTTAATGCACTCTCGTCCGTATGACGATATGTCCTAGAAAATAGAAAAAAATACACAGAATTATCGTTCTACAAGCCTGATATTACACTCGATCCTTTCGTGCATTCAATATTTTTGTTTATCACTCCGCGTCCGCTGCTAAGACTGTGCGAAACTTTCCAATTCCGCGCCGTTTGGTATGACGTAAAGAAGAGTCTAGGGGTATTTTCGGAAAGCGTAAAAGCCGTTGAAACCCCCTCTTTACAAGTAATACCACATTTTACTTTACAGATAATGACCAGAAATTCAAATGACACGGGTGAAAAAAATTGCAAACTGAATAATCTCCGTTCTTAAGAAATAGTCTCTTCTCTAAGAATCATTCTAACCATATTACTATAAAAGCCTATCCAAAATCTATGCCAGTTGGTTCACTTTTCATTCGTCATGTTACAAAGCTTTTGAACAAATTAACATAATATTTCACCATATTGAATAACTTTGCTTGCGCTGATTAGAGTCGGCGAGTAGAAGATATTAGCAAAACTAAACAAAGTCGTAAAAAGAAAATACTTTGATAAATGAAGAATTTTATTTTTACTTAAGATATGAACAAATTCTGTACAGCTAAATTTTCACGACCAAAAACTGTTTTGAAAGCTAAGGTATGACTGAAAATATTATCTGAGTATTTTCAAAGATGGATATTTTCTTTCCTTATAAACGACCATTTTTTACAAATTCAACCGGCAATTTCGATGAAATGTGTTCCCATTTTCCTTTTTTTTCATGGAGATGAAATTCTGAATTATTTTTGTAATGCACCAATAGTATAGGGGATAGGGGAATGAAGTTTGCATTTTGGGGGGGGGGATAAACAGTGATTGATGAAAATTGTAGAGTCCGGTGCTGGGAACAACATATCAAAATTCCCACCCCCTAAATCTTGTGCAAAATTTTCTGTGGCACGTTTTAGCCCCCCAAATTTGGTTTTTTGTCAATATCCCGAAAAGTTGAAACGATAGAAAAAAATTTTTCAATCCAAAATTGTTCCTCGTGAAATTCTACATAAGATACCATGTTCGAATATCATCCTAGGCCTATTTTTTGGCCTCAAAAGTTCGCGAGAAGTGCTCAATTTTCAAAAATTTCCATGTTTTTTGCCTGTTACACGAAAATGAAGACTTCTAGAGAAAATTAATAAGTCACAAAGACAATTTGCAATGAATTTTCGTGTCTAGAAATTGCACCCCCACGTTGCAGCCCCCTATTCGATGTTTCGCAAATATATCAGAAAGGCTAACCTGGAGAAAAGAAATTTTGAATCCAGAAATACTCCTCGTGAATTTGTACATGAAATAGTATACTGAAACAACAGAAATGCAGATTTCCAAAAAAGTTTTACAAGTTTGGCATCATTGCTTCGTCACTGTCTTCTCCATCATTGTCAGTATCGGAGCTGTCGCCCAGGGCCTCCAGATCGTCGACAACAAAGGGATTGCCAATAATCTTCTCTTCCAATTTTTCGTCCTCCTCCATGGACAAGTCGAGCAAGGGCTTCCGCCAAATAATAACTCTCCTCCTTCTCGGCAAGTCCAATACCTCGTCAAGAGAAGCCATTTTCCCCCTAACTTGTAATATAAGCTGGCGGAAAATGAGAGGATGACCAATTCAAACAGTAGGAAGGCCCCTGGGAACTTCGACCTCTATTTATACTCTTCAATAGACATCATACTACCCCCAAATATCTTCAAAATGGCCTGATGAAGGTGTTGAAAACAGATTCAGGATGCATCATGCATGAGTCATCTCTCAGTCGTTGGGGTTTGTGACTATGAATCATGACTGTCTTCAAAAAATGAATCAATTACAGCTTACGTTAAGTGCAGTTTGGGGAGAGAGGGGAAGTTATTGGATGTCACTGTCGATAAATGGCATAGATTTTGAAAGTATTAGAAATTGGCCGAGCAAATTGTTGGGACGTAGACAATAAGAGCTGATAACTGAAACAGAAAATGAAGTCGAGTTTCACTAAAAAAAAAGAACATTGTAATGACGTCTACTAGATCCCCAAGGTTCATTTTGTCCTGCGTAAATAATACTTGATTTTTCAGAGCGTCAGTTTGGCGATTCAATTCCTCGCATTCGATAGAACGAAGAAACTCTAGTTTGTCTTGATCTCAAGAAAATTCTAGGTCGTTATCATACGCCACCTTCACTCGACTCAAATTTTCTGGCTTTTGTCTCACATCTCTGATTTTGCTCCAGAGGGAGAATAATAAAGTGTCAAATCGATGCTTGGAAGGCTCTACTCAGAGAGAGGGAATGGTTGACAGTTTAAATTCATGGCAGGCTTAAGCAACCTGAAGCTCGTGAGCCATATGCGGTCGATAAGGGGTGCTTGTGCGGCCCGTGGAGAGGAAAATAAAACTTGAGCAAAACACCTTTCTATGATGAATCACAACCTATGGGAATCGAAATACAACCAAGGTAGATAGTCACATAATTTGACTGAAAAAAAGAATTTATTCAACGAGATTTCTGCGTTTGAGTGACAGTACACCCAGTAGTATTATCTGGTAGAAAATTTGTGACCTTTAACTCAGATGCAGCATAAAGGTACTCGTCAGTCAGATTCCTAAGCGATGTTTTGAATGCTGTAATCATCGAGAAAGTGTGCTCACATAGAGAGGTGGAACTGCCTTCCTGCACTACTGGATGTGGATAAGGCATAGGTTTCGAGTAGGTATAGGCCATAGCGTGGTTCTGCATTTGCTCATAGTCTATATCTTCTTCTTCATGACGGCGGCTGCTAATGTAGACACTTCGAAAAGCTTCTTGATTGGTTATCTTCTTCTTTGCTTCAAATACCACCGCTCTCTTCTCAGCAATAAAGTCTGTCGGTGGTGAACGGGCTAATACGCAAAGAACCTCCTCAGCGGAGCTCTTTGTTGAATATTGAGCATCTCTCTCCTTCCGTAAGGTATTCATGTTGAGTCGGCTTTTACTCGGGCTCGCATATAGGAAGATTGCCAGGGTAGTGCTCATCATGATCTTCCGTCTTGCTTCACTTGGCCCTCTCACACAAGTCTTTTACCGATGAAGGACCTATGATCAACGGAAAATCGACGATTTTGACATTAGTGAGTCGGATGGACAAGGTGGTACTCATCATGATCCTTTTCCTTGCGTCCCTTAGCCCTACCAGGTTCCTCATCTGAATCCTTCAGTACTTATCTACCCTACCCGGCTTCCTTTTACGCCGAGCGGTGCTCATCATGATCGTTCTTCTTGCTTCTCTTGGCCTACCCAGGTTCCTCATCAGGTGGCTTAAGTATGCATCTACCATTCCTGCCTTTTTCGCTGTCATCAAAAAATGGTGCCTGAAGTTCAGCGTTGAGTCAAACCAGATGCCAAGGTACTTCATCACATTTTTGGTCTTGATTTCCACTCATTCTAGGCAAAAGGTGGGTGGACTGAACTTTTGAAGGGTCGTGAATAATATGGTTTCCCTTTTACTTGCTACAAGGTCTAGTCCAGCTGACTCCATCCAACGCGTTACTTCCTCTGGGGCCCGGTTTGCCTGCTGTGCACCGCTACAATTGTCTCACCAGGGCATACCACCAGGGTCTCATCTGCATGTTGAATAAGCTCAACACCCGGTCGCAGCTTCATCTTTTAAATACCGTTGAATGCAACTCACTACAGGAGTGGCCATAGGACCACTTCTCCATGAGGGCATCCAATATTCTCTCTCACAGAATTGAGTTGAACGCATTCCTTATGTCCAGGCTGAGGGCTGCGCAAAACTGACCTCTTGCTATTGCTAACTTGGTTATCCTCTTCAGCCCAATTCCAGCATCTGATGTACAGCGTACAATCTGAAGACCGTCCTAGTTTATTGAACTTCCAGAGTGCAAACCATGAATAGACGTTGGATGGTACAACGCTGAGGCGTAAATAAGAATTTGTAAACGTATATTTTCGGGTATATTTTCGTTTACCGGTTGCTATCTCATGAATACCTGATGGGAGCTACTTTTTGAAGAGGTAATCATTTACAGTTTTCAGATGTTCAGCCTATTGGAAATGTAGTCTAAATAATGAAGTAAGAAAATTTGTTCCGAATAATTTTTATAAAGTATAAGTTTTCTGCAGAAGTCTTCATTTCCGTGTTACAGGCAAAAAACATGGAAATTTTTGAAAATTGAGCACTTCTCGCGAACTTTTGAGGCCGAACCCGCGACCTTTCGTTTTCACGACGAGAGCGATAACCAGTATTGCTACCTGGCCCTAAGACAATTATTTCGCTTTTAATTGTCGCACTTGGCATGTCGAGGGAATAAGTTTGATTCCCCCTCGGAACGTCAACCATTGCAAAAAATTTAGAGGCCATTGCAGGTTTGCAATGGCAGCGGGGAGCCCGCAACCTCCCTGATCCTCCTCCTATCATATATGTATAGCCTAGTTTCCATCTCTAGAAAATGATGACATAATAAGTTGAACGCGTTTGCGATCACGTTGGCGCGAAAATGTCCCCTCAGTAAATGAGTTGGCGGGGCTCAGTAGAAGGCTGGAAGTTTAAATTTTTCTGAGTCCCTAAAGTAGATCAAGGTCATTGATGATGTCATAAAGCGTCAAACATCACGTCACGGTACGTTACGGTATGCCACATCACGTCACGCAGTTCACAGAAACTCCCGGACGCGTATGTTTTCTGTGGATGTAATCCCCCTAACAAAATGGATAGCGGTTTCCCCGCTAAAAAAAACAATTATCTGGCGTAGCCAAGTAAATAAAGATGATGTTTCATTATTGACATGTCTATGTCTTTTCTCTAACCCCTAAATCTGAAAAATGCATCTGCGCGTGACCTTGGAACTTGGAAATTTTTTAACGTCGAAGCTCAAAGGCAAGGTGGGTGAGCTTAAAAGCTATTAGCTACAGCTCGTTTGCTTCCTAAAAGCTATTAGCTTGGAATATTTCACAGTAGACTTATACCAGACCAGAGACTGGGGCAAAGGAGCAGAGCGACTGAGCCACCCAAAAGCTATGGGCTTGAAATACCCTTACTGGAGCTGTACACCAAACGCTGGTAAAACTTGCCCTCAGACCTAACACGTGAGACACTCACCCAATTTAAAAGCAAACCATCAGGTTAACAATGGAAACCCATGAGTGAAAACCTCACAAAAGGACAGCAGACTTGATTATATCCTCAGAAAACGTCCGCGTCCGAGAGTTTCTGTGAACTACGTGACGTGACGTGTGGCGCTTTATGACGTCATCAATGACATTGAACTACTTTAGGAACATTTTGGTTGATAGAGGCTCTGCTCGCACAATAAAAGTATAGAACTTTTGAAGAAAAGTTTTATTTTACTACCCGTACCATACGTAGGGACTTGTAAAAATTTCAATTTTCAGATGGGATGCATTATGACGTCATCAATGATCTTGACCTTGACCTACTTCAGGGACTTGGAAAATTTTCAATTTCCACCGGGAGTTTCTGTGAACTGCGTGACGCTTTATGATGTCATTAATGACCTTGACCTACTTTAGGGACTTGGAAAAATTTCAATCTTCAGTCGGGATGCTTTATGATGTCATTAATGACCTTGACCATGACCTACTTCAGGGATTTGGAAAAATTTCAATTTCCAGCCTTCATTATGTCAGGTCTAGCATGCAGTATACTGAGAAGAGCCCAGCCAACTCATTTTCTGAGGGGGCATTTTCGCGCCAACGTCATCGCGAGCGCGGGAGGTTGCGGGTTCCCCGCTGCCATTGCAAACCTGCAATGGTCTCTAATTTTACTGTTTGGCTCCGCCAGAACATTTTTTTTCTTTAGGAAATTACTGTTTTCAGCGAGGCTGAGATTTTTACCCTCACAAGTTCAATTTGCTGAGTTCATTCAAAAGTACCTATACCTTACCAGTATAATTATGCTAGGAAGGTCAATACATACATACTAGGCTTATACTTGGCCCATAATTATACTGACTTAATCAACTCTCCGCGATCGTCCGTTCCTACGAGGGTTCTCCAGGGCGAAAAAGTCGTTATACAAAGACAAACAAACGCATAAAAACATTAATAGACACATTTTTACAAGTTTGGTTTCTTATCTCTATGAGATGTAATAAGTTTCCTGCTCACCTTAAAGGACAGAGTCGATGAAAAAGACCTCGAAGCAAACAAAGTCTGCTTTATTCACCTTGAGTAGATACTTAACAAAGTAATGGTAATCGAGTAAGCTAAACGAAGAATTTTTGGTAACATTGAAATATCAATATAAAATAAACTGATGGCCCTAAAAGTGATAGGACGTTGCACTTGCGTCAAAAAAATATAGACAATTTGTCGTCGTCTCGGTGGCAAAGAATACCACGGCATATTGTAAATTTGATAAAGGATTTCGTCTGTCTGTAAAACGAGAGAGGAAAGGAAAGAATTTACAAAATTGAAAGCGTGGTGCGTTCAATTCACTTATTGTAATTATTTTTACCATATCATTCAATCGTGTCCCAACTCTGCAATGGTAATAAAGATGCATCGCGCTCACGTCAACAATGACCACGATTTTCACTTGGCTCGCAAAATTCAAGTCCGCCTGTGGAAGCAAAATATATTTAATGTCATATTAAAAGAAGCCTTTATTCGTATAAAATTTACAAACGGCCCGTAAATCGGGCAAAAGCCTCCCTCAGTCTTGCCCATTCCTGCCTGTCATGAGCAAGTTGATGATGCATTTTATTTATCGTTAACTTATCCATTACATCCCTCCATCGCGTAATTTGTCTCCCTTTGCTTCTTTTTCCAACTACATACCAGAGAGTACATTTTTGAGCCCAGCGTTCCTTTACTTGCCTGTACACGTGCCCAGTCCAGTTTCATTTGAGCATTTCGACTGTTTCCAAAAAGTCTTCATTTCCGGTTAATTTCTTTTTTATAAACTCCATCCTCACTCTATCTCTCCTTTTCATACCAACTATAGATCTTCAACTTAGCCTAAATAAATTGGGGTATGCTACCAGTATAGAGCACAAAACATTTCAAGACGCAAGTTGGCCTTTATAAAATATTATGATTTTCCAAATACCAAAGAGTTTTTTGGTTTTTAGTTTGCCTATCCCGCTCTTCTTCTTTGACATTGTAATACCAACTCAATCCTATTCACAAAAACACATTTTCCCCAAAAATTTTCATGTTATAATGTACAGAATTCATTCCCATCACAAGCTACCACATACACTTACAAAAGGTTGGTTTCTCTTGAAAAAGAGTAGAAAGGATCAAAATAATTAAATTTGAGGTAATAGAAGATGCTTCAATAACAAAAATAAATGGAAAAATTAAAAAAAAAAAAAACAAAGGACAAGGTTGTTCTAAGTACAGATGTCATGAAATTTATCTGGTGTACATACCTTCGATAATAGGATGTATAATGAAATTGTAGAGGCAAACAGAACAGAAGGCGCAAACAGTGATGTAAAAATTTCAATTAACGGGCGTATCAACTGCTGTATTCTAAAAATGCGAGTATAAATGGTTTTCAAATGCACCACACTTTCTGAGCCTATAGTAAAATCATTTTCAGACTTACCCGTGTAAGGCTTTATACTCTTTGATTGCCAATGTTATATCTTGATCAAACTGTTTGAGAAGCTTTTGATCACTGGAGTACATGCTATTCTCAAGCTCATACTTGAGGCTATCACGATAGATATTTCCGCAATAGTCAATCACAATGTTATTCAATTCAGAAGCAATCATGTTTACAAGTGCCATTTCAATATACGCCATACTTATTGCAAGGCTGATAGGCAGTGCTTCCAAAAAGTAGGCTGCACAATATTTACCAAGCGTATCAATATGATCCATGTACGGGATTCCCATTATATGGTATTTCAGGTTACAAAAGGAGCTGCTTTTGTAATTGAATAGAATTCCCAGGAATGGAACAGTACTAAATAATGCAATGTTACCAAAATATAATTTTGCAAGATGAGAGTTCCCTACAGTTATGTGACCAGACTTGAGGAAAATAGGATTGAATTGACTTTGAACCAGTATTTGTGTACTCACAAAGCACAATATCTTCTCTATTTCATGATGCAGATAACAAATGAGAGACGGAACAAAAATGAACATAACAATTGTGAACAACGGCACTAATAAAGCGAAAACTGTGTCGAAAAATATCAAAGATTTGACGGTTATCAAGTATCCAATGATCCATATGATATTTGAGAATAGAATCCCAAGGTGAAGCGCAAAACAGTAGTATTTGGTAGATTTTGAAAATTTCTTGAACTTGTAAAATCCACCAGTGAGGTAGTAGAACCAATAAATTGTTGTGTAATTGCACAACATTTTTCGAAGTGATTTCACTGTAATTTTTTTTAAAACTAGACTGAATTCTCTAGAACGTTTCCAGGACAGACCCGTACAAGAAGGTATTACGTTGCAAAGTAAAAACATCAGTACCGGTAAGGATTATTTTCATTATACAGCGTATTACGCGACACAAACAGTCCTTTTCATTGCATTTAAAGTTTGACTGAGAATTTGAAAAATGCTTTCTATGCCTACAGGTTATGAAATGCTCGATGAAGACACGCAATATGGCCTTAACTGTAAGATAAAATATTGAAAACGCATGTACAAAAAACATAAAATATGAATAAATAAAAGCCACAACAACTACAATGAAAACCTTGAAAAAAGTTGTGGACGTACGTTTTCTCTTGAATATTTTGTTTGTTCATATGAGTACTAAATTATGGAGAACACCGTTTTTTTTCGGGTCGGATGTATGTATACAGCCAGGAAATACTATTATATTCATATGTAAGAAACCACTTTGAAGCATACATTTTGTTTTGCATTTTTGACATGTTTCATGTCTTTACTCTGCCCTGACCCATAATTTCCCCCTTCACCCTCGTTACTCCGTGGGTGATTCAAAAATTTGCAAGTTCATCCCGCGAGTTCACCTTGCCAAGTTTATACACTAGCTTTACGATGGCTTTACACTAGGTATAGCTTTATGCAAGGATTTGACCAGTCCTAAACTAGACCTGTTGTAAAACGGAGAAGACCCCCCTTAGGATATTAACAATCTTAAACTAGGCTTATAATCGGGTATCCGGGCGTAGGCTCATCATCAAAAATACAGTATACTGTAAGAACGGATCTAATCAGTTTATACTAGCAGGCTTAGGCATCCTATGTATTGTATTTCTTTGAACTGGACCTTAAGGTCAAAAAATGATTTTTTCAAAGGGCATCGAAAAATGGCATTCCAATTGTGTACTAGATGCGTCTCGACGCCCTGAAGACGATGGTGTAGTCGGATTTGATGTATCTTGAACGATTAAGGTTTTATGGCCATGTATACATTTGGTTCATTCCTTTTTATGGTCAAAAAATGATTTTTTCGAAAAAAGGTTGAGATGTGGCCACTTTTTACGAGTCGTAATGTGCGTGTGTGTGTGTCTAACGTGAAGGAAACTATCGTTGATGGATATATTCAACGGTACCTGTATAATCTTTTTTCTCACTCTTTCCTACATACATTTTCGTCTCTCCTTCTCTCTCTCTCTTTCCAATCCTGACTTCCCGTAATTCCTTATCTAGATACGGGCACGTCGAAACATACCTTCTAGCGTGATTACTTCTCGGGGCTCGAATCGTATTTCGATACGGTGCAAAAATCGAGAAATCAGTCGTCGTTTCCTTTACGCTTACGATGTATGCGTTCGGAGTGTCTCATCTATACGTACTCGTAAACGTAAAGAATTAAAAAGTGGCCCTGCAATAAGAGTTCGAATTATTTTATCTCGTTCTCAGGAATTTCGTATCAGGTCAGTTTTTTTTTTTTTGAAACTGTACGAAAATTGCAGAAATCGCGAATCAAAAATATTAATTTCGTTCGTCACGTTAACCAGATTATGTGATCCAACCATACCCGTACGTTTAATATTTTTATCGCGATTTTCTTTCGCGAGAGTAACAATTATATCGGGTTGTTTAATATCAGAATGAAATCTCTCGCGCGTGCATCTTTAATTCGTCATTATGAGGGGTACGTTAAATTTTAAGGATCCTGGGAATCGTCGCTCTCCAATTGGTCTGTCGTGCGTGACCTAGTTTTTCGAGGTAAATGAAACCTCTTCCGGTGCATCTTCCATGCCCGATCTCCGTTAATTGTTTTAATTAAGGTTTCTCAATCGACGGAGGAATTCTATAAATTCGAGAACTCCAGAGCTACGTCTTCCATGTGCAAAATTCCAACCTAGATGTTCCGCTTCGCTCATCCGACTCCAGACGTCATCGAAGAATACCATTTTATTAATCGAAGATTTTTCTTTCATTTATCGATAACGAACTTTTTATATCAGTAAGTGATCAGCATTCATAAATATTCTATTTATTTTTTTAAAAAATAAATATGGGTCTTTATTGAATGACGGATCGATCTTATTTTTGTGTTCAAACTTCGATGTCGGAAGGAGGGGGGGGGGGTGGACGATGTGGGTCTGAATACTCTCTTGCACAATTTTTGGAGATTATGTACTTCCTTGGGACGCTGCTATGCATATTGCGAACTTCGATTTCTTTTTCAGGTACCTATTTCTCAATGATGGTAAGTTTCTCGTATCAGAGTACTAAGGAATTTCTTCTTTTTCTTCGATAGTCTCCGTTCTTTTTCCCTGAAATAGTTTTAGTTTGTCTCTCCCTAGGTTTTTCTTTTTTAGTTGCGTCTAATTTTCCATTATTTTTATCCAACCCTGGTGGTTGCTTCAAGAATCCATTATTCTTTAAATTTCATCGATAAACAAGGCGTGTTTATCTTCGTCGACGCTGTCCGATTGTCAACCTTCGCTCCATAAAGAGGTAGCCCCTCTTCTTTTAATTTAGTGTCTGTACAGATCGGTGATCTGCCTTAAATTGAACTTACGTAGCTGAGAAAAGGTCTCTTCATACTCTCCAGTATACTGAGCTAGTCGTACGGTCCCTGTTTCGCTTGAATCAAGGGGGGAGTTTGCTCACGCCTTGGAGGGCCTTTTGACAGAATGCGGTTCTTTTTGGGGTGGAATTAGTTCGTATCTGATTTAGGTATGATTTCTCTCTCCTGAGAATGGTGAACTACGATCGTACTAAAGGGAATTAGATGGTTGGGTTATATCGTAATGTAGTCAACTTGTCACCCTGTCGGGTTGGCTACGTCACAAGGTCAAAAAAGGCATTTTGATAGTGTACTAGATGCGTCTCGACGCACTGAGCACGATGGCGTCGTCGGATTTGATGTATCTCGAACGGTCAAGGTTTGATGGCCATGTATATGTTACCGGCAGTTCGTTAATTCCGGCAGTTTATAAACAACCTAGGCAGTTCATGAACTTCCGGCAGTTTGTTAATTGATCTCCTCTATTTATGAACTACCCAGGCCGTTTATAATATGCCTAGACAGTTTATAAATTACCTAGGCATTGGAGGACAACCAAAAAAGTGAGAAGGATTTCTTGGCGTTGCCAAAAATATAAAGGATCATGTTTCATGTCTTTTCGCCAGTCGTCTTAAGCTCTTCATCGTTCGAAAATATCCAAAATTTCCAACTTCTTGTTCTAGTATAAGTCAACTTTGGATGAGATTACTGGGACCCACTCGCGCTTGGTCAAGTACAAGTCCACTTCAATATACAGGGTGGCGCAAAAGTATTTCGAGCTCATGAGGATACTGGGACTCACTCGCTCCGCTCGTTCGTCCCGCTTCTTGGTCCAGTACAAGTCCCCTTTAATATATTTCAAGCTGATGAGGATACAGGGATTCACTCGCTCCGCTCGTTCGTCCCGCTTCTTGATCCAGTACAAGTCCCCTTTAATATATTTCAAGCTGATGAGGATACTGGGACTCACTCACGGCGCAAATTTCTGAATCAGTCGCAGTTATAAATTTGCACGCGCACGCGCACGGGAAAAGTATTTTTAATTTAATTTAATTTTTATTTAATTTTATTTTTATTTAATTTTATTTTTATTGTTATTTTTATTTTCATTTTAATTTGATTTAATTTAATTTTTATTTCAATTTAATTTAATTTAATTTCGCACATGGGAGAAGTATTTTAATTCAATTTAATTTAATTTTAATTTAATTTAATTCAATTTTTATTTAATTTTTATTTTTTTGTTTATTTTTATTCAAAAAGTGGTACTCGCAGATTTCTGAATCAATCCAGGGTATAAATTTGTACGCGCACGCGCACGGGAAAAGTATTTTAATTTAATTTAATTTTAATTTAATTTAATCTAATCTAATTTTTTATTTAATTTAATTTAATTTAATTTAATTTTAATTTAATTTAATTTAATTCTAATTTTATTTCAATTTAATTCAATTTAATTTTTATTTAATTTTTTTTGATTACTGGATAACCTCCCAGGTAATTCTCAAAAATTTTCTAAGTCCATTATAGGGGGGGGGGGGTTGGTGGTACTCGCAAATTTTCAATAGTGCACCAGGTGTCAAAAAAGACATGAAACATGTCAAAATTTCTGAGAGAAATACAGTAAAAACACATCCATCTATTTTAAATAAGAACTTTGGCACACACTTCTTACATGCAAATATTTCTGTCATAAAAATAATCAAAAATGCCGAATAACAATACAAAATAGAAGTTTCACTTAGGTATTATTACAACTGCTATTTTTTTCCGCAATTGCATTGTACAAAGCCCTGCCCATGACCGCCAACATCTTCTGATTGTTTTGTTGCTGAGGACCATAAAGAAATGGCACAGGGTGCGATATCTTCTTCAGTGATGAATTCTTCTTGGCACACAGAGAACTGTGATCTTGCATATAAGTGAGCCAACTGGCAGAATTGAAGGAGGTGCTAACTGAGACTCAAGAAGACTGCGCAAGTGATGAGGATGCAAATAATGAGGACGCAAATAATGACAATGGACCCCTAGTTCCTCAAAAAAAAAAAAAAATGAGTGGCAACTCGAGATGAGCCCAGTGAAGACAATCAGAAGATGTTGGCGGTCATGGGCGGGGCTTTGTACAATGCAATTGCGGAAAAAAATAGCAGTTGTAATAATACCTAAGTGAAACTTCTATTTTGTATTGTTATTCGGCATTTTTGATTATTTTTATGACAGAAATATTTGCATGTAAGAAGTATGTGCCAAAGTTCTTATTTAAAATATATGGATGTGTTTTTACTGTATTTCTTTCAGAAATTTTTTTGTTGTCTTCCAATGCCTAGGTAATTTATGAACTGTCTAGGCATCTTATAAACGGCCTAGGTAGTTCATAAATAGAGGAGATCAATTAACAAACTGCCGGCAGTTCATGAACTGCCTAGGTTGTTTATAAACTGCCGGAATTAACGAACTGTCGATAACATATACATTTGGTTCATTCCCTTTTATGGTCAAGAAATGATTTTTTTAAAGGGCGTCGAAAAATGGCATTCTAATAGTGTACTAGATGCGTCTCGACGCCCTGAAGACGATGGTGTAATCGGATTTGATGTATCTCGAACGGTTAAGGTTTTATGACCATGTATACATTTAGTTCATTCCTTTTTATGGTCAAAAAATGATTTTTTCGAAAAAAGGTCAAACAAAGGCATTTTGATAGTGTACTAGTTGCGTCTCGACGCAAAATCATATCGATATTTTTTTTATCTAATGTCAATGACTTCTATAAAACCAACTACCGGAATAACAACGAAACTATAGTACTTCTCGACCGATTCCATACGTATGCAATTTTGAAATGATTATAAATGAAAACCCAGCCCTAGAATTACAAACTGTCAAAAACATTGGATGAGAGATGATAGTGGTCAGACAGTTGCCAAATAATGGTGCACGGGAAGTATAGTAACAAAATTATGTATTGCTGAATTAAGAAGATTTCGGTATAATTATCTACTTTCGTAATTGTATTTTTCATCAAGAGTTATGGTGCCTGCATTCTTACTGCATCAGAAGAATGTAGACAAGGTTAAAAATACTTTACATTGGTTTTAAAGTTACGTAATACGTGAAATCATTAGCCATCAACAACGGTGCAATCAACATCTTCACCAACTCAGGATCAGCAACAACCAGAAGAATCCTATGCAGTAACGCCGAAAAACGAGATACTGTTTTTCACTTTTGTGTAGTCCTTCCCTACTACCGTCTACTCTTCAATATTGTGCTCGAGAAAATTCACATAGCTGTAAGATTTGTAAACTGAAATTATCAGAGGAGAAAAGAATTATTTGTTTATAAAAATAGCATACTTCGCGTGTATTTTGAAGAGGTAACAATTTTTTTGTTTTTAAAGCAATTCAGTCTCACTAAACAAATCGAGTCGCTCTCCTTGTAGCAATGCTCAAAGCAGACTATTTTCCGTTTTGATACAGGTCACAGCCTCTACACCCTGGAAGGTCCGGTCCTTAGTACCCGATTGTACCACCATTAGTTTCCCTATCGGCCTTTCCCCTACAAGCCAAGGGTGGGTTTGTTGACATACTACCTATCTACACTCTCCAATTTCGACAAACGGTCTCAATTATAACCCCCTTTTCCTTTGATTTTGGGCTCATTGGCCAATTACATCCCACACCATTTGGTCTATAAACGGTTTGAATCATTCGTGCCACGTTCGTGCTGGATTCGTGTTTCTCGTTTGCGCTGGTCTTCTTCTGCTCTAACTTTTTGAAAGAGCTACCTATAGACATACAGGACCCAATTCGCGCAAGTGTGAGCGATCAGTTGGCGGCTGTTGGATATGCGTTTTTGTTTGCGTTGGCCATCTATGCTAATAGTACTCGCCCCGTGCGCCGACCGCCAAGGAATTGCTCAACAACTGAAGTGAATGATTGGGATGAAAATAGATGTACTCGTAATCTTTGTGCTATATTAGTTCTAGAACCCTCACGATCCTTTAATCGTTGTCTTCTGTTGCAAGCTCGTCGTGGAAGATGGGCCGAAGCCCTGCGTCAGGTAGGAGCGCGGAAATTTTCATGTTGTACGTGTATATCCGCGGTAAGAGATCGGCTGCATCCCCAAGTCTGTTAGAAGCGGGCAATCGTAAGACGATTCTATGGCGAGAGTGCACGAATTTAAAATGCTGAACTGTGAACATCTCTGTAACTATCCTCTCTACTATGTAAAATTATAATACCGTCAAATCTATGATACAATTGAAATATTGAATAAAATATAGGCACACTACTACTAAAAATATTTTACGCTTATTATCACCTTGAAATTATGTTGTAAGTTACGTATATGTAATCAATCAATGTCGATAATAATAACGGTGCAGTCGCCACCACGACCCTCATTTGGAGTTACAGGCTCAGAATCTGCAATAACCAGAAGAGTCCTATACAATGACATCCAAAGGTGAAATACTCTAATGATTTCTGTTTTCAATTTTTCCAACACCATTGTTTTTTCTTAAATTGTATTGGAATAAATTTACGTCACCGTGAGTTTTGTAAACTGAAATCATCGAAATAAACATGAATTAGACATATTATGAAAAATTATGATCATTTCGTGATCCCATTAATACAGTCTCTTTCGCTTCCTAGTACTCACTCATTAGCAGAAACTTGGACTAGCTTATGAATACGGTAATCAACTAACCCGATTGATTTCTTGTGCAGTGAAGGTGTTGAAAAGCTTCGACAAGAAAGTAGAACCGAGGCGGCTAGCCCCAGACCAACCGAATTAAAATTTCGCCCGGAAAACAGTCTCAATAATTCGTGTCTGATTTTTAACGATTTGTGCACTACTCATTTTCCCGGTAAATCTCATTTCTTCACTTCCATCGCTAACCCTCAAAACATGTTACTTAAATTGTGCCAATTTTTACCACCAGTTTCAAAATTTTTGCACCGCTCTTATCCTTTGTAGGAGCCGTTGAAGTTAGGGTACTAGTCCCTCCTAATTCGGGGTCTAGACTGGAAATAGTCTCAAAATATAAGATTCAACTTGTGTTTGTTTGTATAATCAATCTTAGAGTTGGTAGGTTGAAAATGATGAAAAATAATAGATAAGTCTTAAATTGAATATCTGGGAGACATACTAGCTGTGGAGGGGTGGATGATAGAACAGGGAGTAAAGGTTCAAGTTCACATACTGAACATTCGAGAGGAAGGAAGAGAGAGTTTTGCGGTTAGAGTGCAGGGTTACAAACAAGGAGCTGAGAGGATGAAAAAGCCGCGGGTGTGATGAAGTTCTGGCGGTCATTGAAAAGCTGGAAAAATAATAGTGTTAACAGGGTAGATATCATCGACCTAATCGAAAACACAAATTATTCATTTTTCGGGATTTTTTTTTTTTTTTTCCTCAGGCTGACGAAAGTGTGGTTTACCTTCAAATAAGATAATTTCACAGAATTCTCAACCACTGACTGCACAGTATAGGTACTTCAAGAACAAAAGAGAAGATGGAAGTACTCACCTACTCTACAATTACAATAAAACTGAAGTTTTTATGACGAAATCAACATGAGCTCAGTTCAAGAACGTTCAACAACTTTATGAAATATAGTTTTTACTAAATTTAGCGTTTTACCTCTTCAGAGACAACAGTCAACTATTGCAAAACATTGTAAAACCTTGAAAGCGCTGATAACTGATGGCTTCTCGATGTGAGAATTCTTCAAAGCTCATTTACCTGCCCGTTTTATCAAATCTAAGTACACAGAAACGGTGGACTTAATTGCTCGTCGGAAGCAATTTTTCATACCTTATCAAGCTAGTGAAGTGCCAAAAAGGGAGAACCTTCATGAGTAGAATGAGAAACATCTTAGTTTCAACATACGACTATAAGAGACTATTCAACGAACGATTGTTTTGCGCTTCATCGTTTTTTTAAAAATAGGTTTTGATAATCAGGAAAATTAACACGCTCGAATTCTATTTTATTATTCGATTCTGAAGGCATTTCAGCTTCAAAGTAGGGATTTTGAAATGGCAGATAACGTTCCTCTCCTTGAAACGGTTAGAATCTTGTTATAGAGGAATATCTGAAGTCAAAACGCCATCGTCAATCACAGACCGGAAAATATCATTCAAGTTTTTCTACCTCTTTGAAATTCGTCGAAAGTGCATCCCCCCTCCAAATTTCATTCTTAAGAACTAGGTACAAATTGTTAATCGAGGTACATAAATTTTTTCCACCTATGTTGAGCCTTCATCAAAACTTTCCCAAGCTGAAATAAGTAGGTGAGGATTGTTTCCGAAAAATTAATTTTTCTTTATTCAAAGAATTCTGAGGTACGAATGTAAACTCATGATTACACGCGCCTTCAAAAACTTGAATGAATTAAAGAGGGTGAAAATATTTTATATTGTTGATAAGAAATCCAGAAACGTTATCTAATATATAAGGAATCTAATTTAATATAATCTTAATTTGGGAGAACCAAAATAATTTAGAAATATTTTATGGTGTGAAAATTAAATGAATTAACGAGATTAGAATACTTTTAGATATTTATATTGTGAAAATCATTAGCCTTTAGCATTAGCGTGCTGATGGTCAGGATTGGGTTCAGCGTTAGCGAGAACAGTTCCATACACTGTTACCCAAAGATAAAATACGACAGCTATCGCTGTTTTCACTTTTGATGGCACCATTTTGATTTTGCGATCAGTAGATAGCGATATTTTCTCCTTTAATTGTTGGACTGGGAGCAAATTTACAATTATCTGGAACAGAGGAGTTCAACATACTTAGTGACAAGCCATTTCTTAAAGACCTTTTCAAAATAAGTGAGATTTGTAAATAATTTCTCTTCCCCCTCATACTGCCTTTTTTTTGTACTTATGTCCTTCATTGCATTTTAAAAGAAGCCTTTCGTCAAGCCCTGTATACATGTATCAAAGCTGGTATGTTCAATTTATCTTCTTGGGAACTCTACAACTTTCTGATATAAAGTAACTCATCTTAAAAAAAAAAAAACTTGAATGATTTAAGGATGTCGAAGTATTTTACATCATCCATAAGAAATCCAGAAACCTTTTGACGTGATTGTAACTATGATTAAACGCACCTTGAGAACTTAAATAAAATGAGCTATTTCAATATTGTATGCCTAGGTATATCATCATTAAAAGATAACAGCCAATGAAAAGACCATTAGCCAAAAAGGCTGGAGCGGCGACGGGCAGGGTCGGAATCTGCATTAGCAAGAACAGTTCCATACACTGTCATCCAAAGGTAGACTATAACTGCAAATGCTATCTTCACTTTTGATGGCACCATTTTGGTTTCGCGACCTGAGTGATATTCTCGCCTTATTAGTCGGGTTTGGAGCAAATTTACTTTTTTGAAAAATCTGGAATAAAACGATTTTCCTCATTAAATGAAGTTGGTTTTGAATTCCTTTCACGAAATACGATCCAATTTGTCGCAAAAATTTTAAAAATGTAAACTTCTACTTACCGGTAAAAGAATGTTTTTTTTTTTTTGAGAAAGGCCCCAAGGAAGTTGCGCAAAATCGCGAATGCCGGAGTTGCGGTGTTAGACGAGACCCGGAAAACGTCTTACCCGAGGAGTAGTATACGTGTGTCTACAAGGTTCAACAAACAATTATCTTACAATTTTGTAAGGGAGGAGTTACGTACCTCCTTCTACCGATGCCGTAGCTTACGAATGACTCATATGGAAATTTTGAAAACTTGAGCATGTGTGTTCAAAAACTTTTTCATCCTAAAGAAAATTGATGATAGAAAGCAATAATGTGGATTCAGGGACTTACAACAGAAAATTCCTCACAACAAACAATAGCAAATGGAGGGGAGGCCTAGTCTTCTATTCTACAAGATGAATGTTCTTTGCTTATATTATCGACGCGCGTATGATGCTTCTTGTCTCGCGTGACACCGCGACCGAGGTTCTTGACTTCACGCAACTCCTCTCGAGGATTTTTCAACGTACAAGTATACTTTTTTAGAATTTTTGTCACAAGGAGAATCGTTTACATACGGAATTCGAAGGCAGGCTAATAAGTCTCAGTAAGCTTGAAGCTTGTCCTATTCCTCTCTCATACTTGATTGTACCTTATTGTGTAATACAGTTCATACTCGAATATATATATTGAAAATTATTTTTAAAACAACGTTTGGTTAAACTAGACTCAATTATCAGCACTCTATAAACATATCACTTTGGTGAAAATATGGTCTTGAATGTTACGGCACATACAACAAAAAAGATACAGGCGTGAGTGTGCAAACGAAACGATCTTTCTCCCTAAGAATGCAAAAAAACCGAATGTCCAAATAAATTCTTTTGGACATTTACCTCTCTTCCCGAGCACTCTTCAATTAGAAATAATTCTACAATTTACAATTTTTTTTTCTTTGTATGATAAAATATCACAAGTTAGAACTTTCATCCGCAGAGTCATCATGAAGTGAGGCTCAATTTGAAGGCTATAGGGCCCTTCCTTTATATCATATTGCATACTTGTTTGCCTGATTCTTATCTTAATGGTTCATCGTTTAAGCTAGAGAGTTTCACTTGTATTGAAGAACTTTCTTTTATGATGTCACTCACAAGGAAGTAGAAAAGTTAAACATACGGATATTATCCTCAGCTTATAGCCAGGGTAGCAAGGCTTAAACCTTTGCACGCACTTTTTTTCCACCGGCACACGCACCTTAAAAAAAAACTTGGACGAATCTAAGACCGTTGAAAATATTTTATATCATCAATAAGATTTTTTGATAAGTCAATGTAACAAAGTTATACGCATCTTGAAAAAACTTGAAGGGAATATTTTTGAAATCCAAAAACTTTTCGATAGGTATAATGAAGCTCAAGATTTAAGCTTTATGGAAACTTCAACGAATCAAAGAATAAAAGATGACAGCAAACGTATGGACCATTAGCCAATAACATCAGAGCGACGACGGGCAGGGTCGGGTTCAGCATTGGCAAGAACAGTTCCATACACTGTCACCCAAAGATAGAATACAACAGCGATCGCTGTTTTCACTTTTGATGGCACCATTTTGGTTAAACGATCTTGTCTTCAATTGACGGGCTTGAAGCAAATTTACAATTCTGGGAAATCTGGAATAGAAGGATTTCAACGAATTTAGTGATAAACTAATTCTCAAAGATCATTTTGAAATATTTAGCCATTGTAGACTCATATGACTCAAAGGCGGCAAAACATGAGTAATTACAATTTTCAGTCATGTGACATCCTTCCCTCTCATACTGCACTGTTGTGTCGTATCTTTATGAGTAAAGGAGTGGGTTTTTGTACAATACAGTTGGTGTAAAATAATGTTGACAGAAGAAAAGCGTCTTGTCCAAATAGCATCAGTTATCCTCAGCACTTTTAAATGCATCAACCTATAGTAAGTCAAGATATACAACGGGACTCGTGATTACACGCACCTTAGATTATCATATCAATAAGAAATCTAGAAACATTTTGATACAGTCTAATTTATTATATTTTGGGAAATTTTGGATTAATTATATTTTATAAATTTTGAAACTTCTTGATATAATGTACCTAACTCATAATTACAAATATTTGGGAAATACTCGGCTGAATTTAAGGAGATTAGAAATATTCTATATCAGCAATTTATTAAGATCATTAAAACCAAAAATCTTGATTTTCGCGATGCTCATCCTGGGGTTTAGCATTAGCAAGGACAGTTCCATACACTGTCACCCATACAGATAAAATACAACAGCAATTGCTGTTTTCACTTTTGATGACACCATTATGATTTGGCAATCTCGCCTTTAACTGGCTGACTTGAAGAAAATTTAGCTACTATTGAAAAATCTGGAATAGAAAGATTTCAATGTATTTATAGTGTTTTTGAGAGATCATTTTCAAGATATTTGGCCATAATATTTTTAAAAAAGTCGAATTCTCTTTTATGCCGAAGCTCTCCATACAGCTGTATTTTTTTTCGGGTTGCACTTTGATTGTACCTAGTCTGATTATGGAGTTTATGGGAGCAGTGATTATTGAAAAAGAAGCGTCTCGTAAAACTGGCATGACTTTTATCACTCCATAAATGTATCAAACCATCATTCTAAGAACTTCAGATATGACCTACCTAACTTCTAGATTACACGCACCTGAAAAAAAAATTGAAGAGATGAAAAACATTAATTTATATGATCATTAAGAAATCTAGAAATATTTTGATACATAGGTAATGTAACTTATGATTACACGCATCTTGGAAATTTAAATGAATTAAGGAGGTTATCGTACGTATTTGAAATGGATAATTAATAAAAGTAGACTGAAAGTGTGAAAATCATTAGCCGAGAGCGTCAGAGCGGCGGCGGGGAGAGTCAGGTTCAGCGTTAGCAAGAACAGCTTCATACATCGTCATCCAAAGATAAAACACCACAGCAATTGCTGTTTTCACTTTTGATGGGACCATTTTGATTTTGCGATCTTATCTTGACGGACTTGTAGCAAATTTACAATTTTGAAAAATCTGGAATGGAATGATTTCAACGTATTAAATAACGAGTAATTAGTTTTTGAAGACTTATATAAGCGGAAATGCGGGTAGAATTTTCCCTTATGTCTTTTTTTCGTCTCCTCCTCTCTTGTATTATTGTATTTTTTTTTTTTTTTACGGATTTTTCTGTAGCCATTTTTATTGGATCTTATCGCTTACCGATAATGCAGTTAAGTATCTAGTTAGTAAGAGTACTCTTTCAGGACCGAGACCTAAGAAACTGATGGTAGGTCGAGTGCACCCAAAAAGGGAGAGAACGCCGCCCTGGCAGTGGCAAGTACTAGTACAAGAATCTTCTGAAAACCGGTGGATTGAGAAACCGTGAGAGTCTTTTAGGTCAATCACTGGGCTGTCGTTCGCTTAGCTGTCTAATTAGAGAGGCTCGCAAAATTAGAGACGTAACAGTGTGTACAGGGTGGACCACAATGATGTTACCAGTTAGATGGGAGTTTGCGCTAAATCAGCCGTAGCGCGAAAACGCGAAACGTTAGATGTATACTTCAAATGTTCTTTAATTTGCGCCAAATACGAAGTTTCTACGATTTTTCTGAGCCGAGTTATAGACCGAAATGTGCCAAAATTTTGCAGCAGGGGTTCCAAAAGTTGTTAATTATCAAGTAAAAATGTTTTTGAAATGAGAAATAGCGTGTCTTGTAATAGTTTTCCACGCACCTGCAATGAAATTTCGCGTTGACTCTGAAAAAGAGGGTATAATGACTCGACAAAGCACCAAAATAACTGAATGGGCCCATGGAGGGTCAAAATTCCCCAAAATTGAAAATTTTGTCCTTTCCAACATTTTTCCCCGAAACCTCCATGAAATTTTGCCCTGAGTTCAAAAAACATGATCGAATCGTTTGAAGAAGCACCAAAATAACTGAATGGGCCCATGGAGGGTCAAATATTCCCAAAATTGAAAATGCGGTCCTTTTCGACATTTTTCCCTGAAACCTCCATGAAATTTTGCTCTGAGTCCAAGAAACATGATGTAATCGTTTGAAGAAGCACCAAAATGACTGAATGGGCCCAAGGAGGGTCAAAATTTCCCAAAATTAAGAAATATGCGTTTTTCTTTGACATTTTTCCCATGGAATTTTGCCTCGAGTCGCGGCCTCCTCCAATCTCTCGCCGCGAGTTCATAATCTTCCATTGAGAAGGAAAAACGTACAGAAATTGCGTTGTGTCGGCCGATAAAGAGAACCGAGACTAGGAAACTCGCTTTTTGTTGTGAACTCGCGGTGAGAAATTGGCGAGGACCCCGTCTTCCATCAAGAAGGGAAAACGTACAGAAATTACCGTTGTGTCGTCCGCTAAAGGGACCCGAGACATGTGCGTTGTGTCGGCCGCCAGAGGGATTCGATGCTGAGAAGCTCACTTTCTGTTGTTAACTCGCGGTGAGAGATTGAGAAGGGCCCTATCTTGTATCAAGAAGGGAAAACGTACAGAAATTACCGTTGTGTTTGCTGCTGGAGGGAACCGAGACTATAAAACTTGCTTTCTGTTGTGAACTCGCGGTGAGAGATTGAGAAGGGCCCCGTCATCCATCAAGAAGGGAAAACGTACAGACATGTGCGTTGTTTCGGCCGCCAGACGGATTCGAGACTGAGAAGCTCACTTTCTGTTGTGAACTCGCGGTGAGAGATTGAAGAGGGCCCCGTCTTCCATCAAGAAGGGAAAACTTACAGACATGTGCGTTGTGTCGTCCACTGGAGGGATTCGAGGCTAAGAAGCTCACTTTTTCTTGTAAACACGCGGTAAGGGATTGAAAGAGGTCCCATCTTCAACAACGGACAGTGAGCCTCCTAGTCACGATTCCTTCTAACGGTCGAGAAAACGCACATGTCTGTACGTTTTCTTTCCTTGATTGAGGACGCGCCCTCCTCGAATCTCTCACCGCGAGTTCACAACAGAAAGTGAGCTTCTCAGCCTCGAATCCGTCTGGCGGCCGAAACAACGCACATGTCTGTACGTTTTCCCTTCTTGATGGAAGACGGGGCCCTCTTCAATCTCTCACCGCGAGTTCACAACAGAAAGCGAGTTTCATAGTCTCGGTTCCCTCCAGCGGCCAACACAACGCAAATTTCTGTACATTTTCCTTTCTTGATGGAAGACGGGGCCCTTGTCAATCTCTCACCGCGAGTTCACAACAGAAAGCGAGTTTCCTAGTCTCGGTTCTCTTTATCGGCCGACACAACGCAATTTCTGTACGTTTTTCCTTCTCAATGGAAGATTATGAACTCGCGGCGAATGTGAAGCCCAAGTATTACGTGTAGAGCAACCTAGCCATATTTTAATCAGTGTCCAATAATTTCTACAATTTTCACAAAATATTCATTACTTTCCGTTAAAAAATAAAAATTATATGTTACATTTCTACTTCTTCGATCATTCTTTGACTAAAAAAACTTAACGTTAATTTTTTTTTTTTTTTTTTATCTTTTATTTTTATTTTTTTATAGTTCAAATTCGCTTTTAATCTTTTTGTTCGCTCAAAATATGTTGTTCAGAGACAGGTTGAGTAGTATTGGATTCTACTTCTCTGTCATAGAATTTGCGGAGACGTGAGATATGGACAGTATGTCTTCCTCTGTCCGGATGAGAAATGATAATAGATGAAGGCCCTAAAACTTTAATGACGGTGAACGGTCCTGTGAATTTTTTGTCCATTTTTTGAGGAAATGGAGTCTTGAGCATTACCTGATCGCCATCTTGTAAAGTCCATTCCTTTCTACCTTTGTTATAATAATAAGAATACTTATCGAAATTTTTCTTAAGGATGTCAGGTATTTTCTTCCTGATTTCCGTCAGAATTTGAATTTCATTTTCTCTGGTTGGGTTATTGATAGGAATACCATATTTATTGTGAAGGAAAGTATCCTCCATTCCGTACATCAAATAATACGGGCTATGCCCTGTCTCTGGATGTATAGAAGTGTTATAAGCGCGAGCCACCCATTTTGCATTGCGCCCCATGGTGTTTCGGATGAGGGGGTCCGCTACCATGGCGCGGATTGCGTGGGCCACTGGAGCATTACTACGTTCTACAAGTCCATTTGTGTTTGCGCTGTAAGTGAGCGCGTGAGTGAGGCGTATGCCATGTTCCTCACAATAAGCTTCTAATTCTTGGCTGGTGAAATAGGTAGCATTATCACAAAACAATTCAGAAATAGGTGGATAAGATGTTAGTATATCGTCTAACATTTTTGTGATCTCATTGGTGTTCACTGTCTTAAGCGCCCTGATAAAGATGTATTTAGAGTATTCATCAATCATTGAGAGAAAGAAAATTCGTTGACCTGAGATAGTTAGTGGTCCGAGAACGTCGGCACTAACTTTGTGCATCAGACCAAGATTTTTCTTTGTATAAGACATGATTCCAAATTTTTGTTTAGGTAATTTATATTCTTGACATGTTTTACAAGACTTAACATAATTTTCGACATCTTTTCGCATTCCATTCCAGTAGACAATATTTGATAATTTTAAAAAAGTTCTCGTTTCGCCCATATGATTGCCTTTTTGTAAACCATCATGAACATCGTAAAAAAATTTCTGTTGAAGAGACTTTGGAACGACAGGGAGGAATAGTTTTTTATTCTTGTTGAATTTTTTAAAACATAAGACGTTATCTTGATCTAACGTGTGTCTCCGGGCGAGCTTGTGGAGCTCGTGGACTTCGACGCTCGAATAAGAATCGTCTAGTTGTATACCCGACAAGATATTTTTAATTCCTCGAATGTCTTTTTGAGCGTCCTGCTCTTGAATGAAGGTGGACGGGTTCAAGTCGTCCGAGATGAGGTGAATTTTTTCGAATTCGGATCCGCGAGAAAGAAGATCGGGGATGAAGTTATCTTTGCCCTTTATGTGTTCGAATGTCACATCAAATTGGTTTATGACGTCGACGATTCGACGTACGCGGGCGGGGTTGAGAAGAGTTTGATCTGAAATACGTAAGTGAGTTAAATTAGCGTGATCCGTAAGTATGTGAACAGGTTTCATGTAAAGGAACTGTCTGAAATGTTTAAGAGCTTTAGAAACTGCGATCAATTCTAAGTCATAAGTAGCTAAGTGTCTCTTTCGCTGTGGCATTTTTTCAGAGAAAAAAGCGACGGGTTTTATCTCGAGCGTGTGAGGGTTTTGCTGGCTCAAGACTGCGCCAATGGCATAGCTACTGGCGTCAGTTTGAAGATAAGTTTTCCAACCGGGGTTGAAAATTTGAAGTATTGGTTTGGACGTAATGTGTCCTTTGAGGGTCTGAAAAGCTTGCTCGCATTCTTCGGTCCATTTTACTGGACGTTTCCCATCTTTAGCCCCAGCGTTACAAATTAAGTCCATGATAGGTTGTGCGGTGAAAACAAAGTTAGGCATATATTTGCGATAGAAGCTGAAAGAACTTATGATGCTACGAACATCTTTGACAGTTTTGGGAGGCTTAATATTCAAAAACGCTTCTATGTCTTTGAAAGCTGGTCTAATCGTTCCGTTTTGAATTTCGTTTCCAAGTAATTCAACTTTTGGATAAAAAAATTCGCATTTTCGAGTGTTCAATTTGAAGTTGAATTGTTCTAAACGCGATAGTACCGTATCGAGCATCTGTAATTGAGCTGAAAATGAATTACCGTACACGCAAATATCATCTATGTAGACAGTCATACCTCGGAATAAGATATCTTCGAAAATATCGTGTAAAGCTGATGTAACACATTGGCTGAAATTTATAAATCCCATTGGTAATTTGCAATATTGATATTGTGTACTGATGGAATCGAAACGGAAAGCAGTGTATTTCCTGCTACTTTTATGAAGAGGGAACTGATAATACCCGTAGGCTAAGTCCATTTTCGAAAACACAGAAGCGTTCAAAAGAGCCTCGATGATAGCTTCAATTCGAACTACTGATGTAGAATCACTGACGATGTGTTTATTAAGTGCAGAAAAATCGGTTAGGAGCCGAGGCTTACCGTCTGATTTAGTTTTGATGAAAGCAGGTGAAGAATACTCGGAGCGAGTTTTTTCAATAATATTAGCTTTTTCGAGATCTTGTAAAAATTTTCTGGCTATTTCGCGTTCATGTTGCGAAGCTTTATACGGTCGAATATTAACTGGAATGTCATCTTTTAGTCGAATCCTGTACGGTTCTATATCAGCGGTAGGTGTGTCCTCAGTTTTAGTGGTGAAAACGTGTCGGTGACGATACAATAAATCAAGAGCCTTTTTTCGTTCTTCGTGCGGTAAATTTTTGTTGATGTCAATTCGTACACCATCATTGTCGGTAATTTCTTCATCTCCTTTAAAATTAGGGATTACTTCGCCATTCTGCTCAGAAGAATCGAGAACATTGACGATTTCTGATTTATTGCAAATCGTACCGATACGTACACCTCTATGTAATTTGATAGGTATTGAACGAGGATTAATAATTTTTTTATTCGTGTTACTATTATTGTCATCATCAGCGATTTCGATTGATGTTCCATTCGATAATATATTTTTATTCGTACGTACGTTCGGAAGATATAACGGGACAGAAAATACTCTTTCGCTTTTTGCTGGTATGATGATTTCTTTGCGTAAAGTGATATTTTTATCCGAAATTAGAAATATATTGTTTGCACAAGAATTCTGATTGTCGAGTTCGTTGAGATATTTCTTATCCATATTAATCTTTAAACCGTTGCGGAATTCGATGTAACCTAAACCGCAGTGAATAGAAACTCCGTGTTTGCGGAAAAATCGCATACCGAGCAAAAAGTTAGTAGAGATATTGTCTACGATTAACATAGGTTCGTAGAACTTCTGCCCCTGTATTTCAAAATTAACGTACGTGCTTCCTATATAATTTAACGGGTTGGACAACGACGCGGCGAAGATTTTATAAGATTGATTAAATATCTTACTATCTGGTGGAACCATATCCTTATGAATTATATTCGGGTTGCTTCCAGTATCTAGAACCCCAGATTCTATTTCAGAATTATTTCCAATAGTAATTTGAGTTTGCAAATTAAAATTCGAAGCGCTAAGTATTATCTCTCTTTGAAAATTTTTCTTACCTTGGTACTTCGATTCTGCTATCTCTGGTGTAGAATTATAAAACTGTTCTTTAGATTCTGAAAAACCTGGGTGTTCATAGAGAAGATCAAACCGATTTTTTGTTTTAATTTGAAAATAATTGGGACCGTTCCGCGTACGATTTGTCGTTGTCCAGCTCATTCGTTTTTTTGATTATTCGAAGCTTGCGCGTTAGAACGTGCGACAGTCGCACTGTTTTGCTGGAAGTTATTTTGCAAGTTCGCACGCCATGGGCGTCCACGGTTATTACCTATTTGCTGATAAGAACCTCTTCTGTTTATATTGATATAACAATCGCGAGAAAGATGACCGGGCTTAAGACATGTATAACAAGTTATGTTTCGAGATGGAATGGAAGGTCGCCACGTTCGCGGATAATTAAAATGAGGAATGTAATTATTATTAAAATTGGGACGAAGATAATTATTAGGAAACGGATTCTGTGTGTAGGAGGGATTGGGGAAAAAGGGCTGGACAGAAAAGTTATCATTACTTTGGGAAGGAAGAAGGTTATAAGGATTATTGTTTCCGCCGTAAGGATTGTTTGACATGAGGGGCGGAATTGGAGGAGGTGCGGAAGTGGAATGAGGGAGAAAGTGAATTGTTTCGTTATTGACCTTTTTTTCCTCAATCTTAGGTTCACTCTTATTTTTATTTATCTCATTTTTTATTTCGCGGAGAGCTAGGAGGATATCGGTGTCCTCTTCTTTGTAACGCTCAAAATTTTTTTGAATTCGCTGTAAATTTTTTAGTAATATTTCTACGGTATCTATATCGCGGTGTAATATTTCTTTTTTATATTTTGGAGTTAAGCCATGACACACTTTGCTTATTATAGCTTGAGCGGACATGTGAGGATTAATTTTTTTACATATTCTTATCATTTTATTCGCGTATGTCGATACGTCCTCGTTTATAGACATGGTAGTGGTACTGGCGAGATGACTCCAGTCATCTTCGTCTTTAGAGTATTTAGTTTTTAGAGCTTGTGTGACAAATTGCCAATTAAGAGGACGAGCGGGATCGAGGATTTCTTGTAAGAAAAAATCGTAAGCCCCGTTTTTGAGGTATTTCAAGTACTCTCGGACCTTGATATCGTCTTCCCAGTTGTTAACAGACGCGATTTTCTCGAAGCATTCAACGTGGTCATCTATATCTTCAGACTGGTTTCCAGAAAAATCCCTGAAGGGGATTGGTTTGGATGATTGAGATTTTATAGATTTAATTAGTTCGTCAATTTTGTCCATGTTTACAAAATGATTAACAAGATCGTTACGATTTTTGGCAGAACTGGTTGCTGCGTGGTTATTTATATGATTATTTTGATTGGTATCAGCAGAATTTGAGCGTTTCGGAGAGTTGGGATATTTATGACGAAGAGATTCGAGTCTTTCGTTATGTAATTTGACGCAATCCTTAGCTCTTTGTGGATCAAGAAAAATATCGACAGTATTACTATCTATTTGGCGAGAGTTTTTAAATTCGTCGTATAAATAGGCGTTGATTTCTGTTCTACAATTCAATTCCTCTTTTAAAGCCTCACGTTTCCTTTCTAAAGGTCCTTTATCTTCTTTTATGTTATGTTTAGTGATAAGTATGTCTAAATTCAGTTGAAAAGTATCTGCTATATGTTCACATTCACTTGTTCTTAACTGATAATAGAAGGAATTCATTTGGAATTATGAGGAATTATTTAAAGTTATGGGAAAAGGAAAAGACACCATATTAATAAAATAGCCGTACCTTTGGATTGTTTCAAGAAAGCGTTCACGGACGCGGTAAATATTAATAACTTAATAGAGTAGACGGTTTAAGAAAAAAAAAACGCGAATTTGGTGTAAATAGCGGATTAAGAAATAAACGCGAATTTATTGTAAATAAGAAAAAATACTTTGTTTGTTTGGATGGATGTTGTTTTCTTCCAGAACTATGACGGTTGATTGACACTGATTGAGACACGGAAATCGGTTTGTTACGGCGAATGGAATAATGATGATCAAAAAACAAAGGTTTACGTTATTTTTGCTGATCTGTTAACTTGATGAATACGTCGTCGAATTAATACGAATAATATGATACGTATTTTGGGTAAAAAAAAATTGACGCAAAATGCGGTACGTGCACTAAGTCGAAGAAAAAAAATTAACGTAGTACTGCAAATATTGAACGCGAAATGACTGTGGAGAATTTACGATTTTCAGTTCACCTTTTTGTAATATTGCAAAAGTTTTTCGAAGTCGAAATTTTGACTTTATTTTATTTTTTCACGGCGATTGATAGATGAACATGAAATAAATTTGCACGAATTATATTAATGAAAAAATCGACGAATTTAGTTCGAGTAAAATTTAGCGCGGAACATTAACAAGAAAAAAAATAAACGAATTTTGTTCGGGCAGCCACTTGTGATGGGTAGCTAAGGGTTACTCTGATTAATAAAAACGGTTAAGTTCGAACGAGAGAATAAATATATTGAATTATGGGTGGACGCACAATACAAGTTAATTATA
The DNA here is from genome assembly GCA_035079395.1 of Aspidiotus destructor. Taxonomy (NCBI): domain Eukaryota; kingdom Metazoa; phylum Arthropoda; class Insecta; order Hemiptera; family Diaspididae; genus Aspidiotus; species Aspidiotus destructor. The sequence goes on along the minus strand of JAVHKZ010000015.1, from coordinate 20,823,388 downwards.
CAAAGAGTAAGATACGAGTGACTTAAGTCTAAAATGGTATTTACGAAATCACCGCGTTTTCGCGACATGTTCGGGAGAAATTTCATCATCTTTTCGGAAGTGGCCTAACTAACGGTAAATTAGAATTAGAACAAGATGTAACGATTGAGATGACGAAGACAAATGGGTGAATAATCGTAATTATCGATACGCGTGTTATAATTATATGTCGTGACGTATAACTACAATTTCAGGAGTACAAATATTCGCGCGGTATTCGTATGTGCGACGTCGCAGACGTCACACAAATCAAACTAGAATTTGAAAGTTTGAACAATTTTCCAATCTGGGGAAATTTTGATCCTTTTTGGGCCCATTAACCCATTTTAATGCTTCAAAAATTTTGGTTACCATTTTTTTCGTTTTCTCCGTTGAAATTCACGTAAGAAACAATAAACTTATCATCAAAATTTTCAAAATTCAGTTCAATACTGTAAATTAATTAATTTTCAAGCGCTATTTTGGGAACCCTGGCAAATTGGTGAATTTTGGGCACATTTTGGTCCATAACTCGGCTCAAAAAAGTCGTAGAAACTTTGTATTTGGCGCAAATTAAGGATAAAATTGAGCTACACATTTCGTACATTTGAAATATACATCTAACGTTTCGCGTTTTTGCGCTATGGCCAATTTAGCGCAAACTCCCATCTAACTGGTAACATCATTGTGGTCCACCCTGTATATCTTGTTCAATACAGGATCACCAAAAAAGAAGGCCATTGTCTAACATCATTTATACTCAGCACTTTATAAATGTATCAAGCTAGTAAGTCCAATTTGTATGGTAGAAAATTTAGAATAATGATGTAATTTATGAAGCCACACACCTGGAAAAAACTCGAACGAACTAAAGAAATTTGAAATATTATTTTATATCATCGAAACTTTTTTAAATATTTAATGTAACTTAAGATAACAAGCATTCTGAAAAAACGTGCATGAATCAAGGATTTTTTTATAAATTTTGAAACTTTTTGATAATATGTATGTAACTTGTGATTAGAAACATCTTGAAAAAATTGTAACTGAATTAATAAAAGATGAAGAGCAAATGTAAAGATCATTAGCCGCGAGGATCCTGGCGACGGGCCATTTCAGGTTCAGCAATAACAAGAACAGTTCCATACATCGTCATCCAAAGATAAAATACCACAGCAATTGCTGTTTTCACTTTTGATACCACCATTTTGAGGGTTTGCAATCTCACTTCTAATTGACGGATTGAGACAAATTTACAATTTTGAAAAATCTGGAATAGAGGAATTTCAACGTATCAACTAGTGAATTTTTTTGATATATTTGGCCGTCCTAGATCAAAAGAAGCCGGCAAAGTATAATGGGAAATTGAACATTGTCTTCTTTTATCCTCTTATAGGGCATTTCCTCTATTGCATATTCCTTTTTATGATTCTCACAGTAATGGTACTAGCTTTATGTTGCAGTCTTATGGCAGGGGAATGATAACATATTGAGTTCTTCCACCATGAGAATAAAGTATACCGTATCAAAAATAGAATTGTATTTTACTAGGGCTTTTTCTTTTTCTTCTCTCTCATAATGTCCTAATTTTATGAATAGTATGATTAATCAAGAAGAAGCGTCCTGTCAAACTGTCATCAGTCATACTTTATACTCAGCACTTTATAAACGTATCAAGCCAGTGAGTTCAATTTACATCATTGGAAATTCATGACATGCTGCAATATATAATGTCACGCACCTTGGAAAAACTTGAATGAACTAAAGAAGTTTAAAAATATTTTATATCATCAATAAGAAATCCAGAAACAACTTTTCATACTTAATGTAAGTTACAATGTCACGCATTGCGGAAACTTTTTGACATAGTGCACCTAACTCAAGGTTAGGAACAACTCGGAAAAACGGAGCAGAATTTAGTAGGTTAAAATTATTAATTTTCATCAGTAATACCTAAAAGATAACAGCAAAAATGTAAAGATTATTTGCCACCAATAGCGCGGCGATCCACATCCTGAGGTTCAGCATTAGCAAGAACAGTTCCCACTGTCATCCAAAGATAAATTACGACAGCAATTGCTGTTTTCACTTTTGATGCCACCATTTTGGTTTTGCGATTTTGTCTATGGAATAGAAGAATTTCAACGTATTTAGCGACCAACTCATTTCGAAACATCTGACCCTCATAGTTCAAAAGTAGTCGACTAAATTTTATGTAAATTTTTCTACTCTTTTTTCGGTTTGTACTCCAATTGTATCTTGTTATAAAATATTTTTTAGGGTTGAATAGTGATCATTAAAAGAGAAAGGTCTTCTCAGCCTAGCATTCCAGAAATGTATCAAGCTTACTTGATCAAATTGATTGGTGAATGTCATTCAAAGGACAATGAAATTACCCATACCTATCTCAATCCCACCCTTGGAAAAGATTGGTCCGGCTCCCAAGCGCGTCACGAAAAAAGAATTTACCAGTAGGAAACTTGACCATTAAAGAGTAAGAGAAGAGTGATTGAGTACCAATGTACCAAGATTACTAACCAGTGGCATACCCACGGGAGAGCATGAGGCAATGAATCTCCCATTGAGGATCAGAATTTACAGATGAGATGAAAATTCTTAATCCCCACCTTGAGACCGTGGCCGTTCATCCTCCCTATCATCTCCCTCGATAAATTTCTGACCACGCGACTGTCACTGAAATTTGGAACAGTTTAGGTATTGTTTTTGTCGCGAAAACTGAAGAATCTAATCCTGCTGATCAATCCTCCAAAGTATTTCCCAAGGTCGAGGGCAATTCAGATTCATTCATCACTCGAGGATCGCAATTTTTCAACAGGGGAGACTGTTTTATGGAGTTATTTCTTTTTGGGACCTTGATTCCTTTGTTGGAGGTTGGAAAATTTCAACCTTCCAATGTAATTGAAAAAATTCCAACAATTCAGCGCTAGATGAGAGGGGGAGGGATTTTAAAAAATTTCGAATATTTCGTCGTACATTAATAAGGGGGACAAATCAATTATCAAAATTTAAAAATCTCTCATAAGAGAGGCTCCCTGCTCGCTTTAAATGCTATAGTTGATGAAATAGACTTCACGAACAACAAACTAAGCTATTCGTTCTTCCGAGTCCGATGATGACCCAAGATAAAGACGAGAAAAATATGCGGTTATGACATGGGGTAAGACAAATGAAAATTCGTCTTACCCTCAGTAATGGTGGGACGTGTAATACGAAAAAAGGAACGACGAATCGTGTTATAAATAGCGGTACAGTACGAAATGAATAATCGCAATCATCTGCTTAAGATTGAAATTTTTCAATTTTTTTCCCCAATATTTTCCCTGCAGTCCACTAATTAATGAACAATTCATGCTCAGTTTCACCCAGAACACATTCTTATAACATCAAAATTTTCGTAAAACTTTCTCAATCCAAGATCCGTTTCAGTCGCCTCCATCAAGACTACCATCTAAGATATTTCAGAGTTTGAAGCTCATTCTCGAAAACTTTGGGTACTCTTTCTCTTCAACTCAAACACTCTGATCATAGCCGAACAATACTCGTAACTTAAATTGATTGCAAGCATTTACAGTAATCCACTTTTTATATTGCACAGCCTTGTGCTATAGGTTCTCTCATACTCTCGAACGAAATTTATGCATGAACATCTATGAAAAACGAGAAAACTTACCGATTGCAAGTGACTCGACGAACCTTCAGAGAGAAGCCAGTGAAACTCAATACAGGAACCGCAGGTACGTGCGCTGTATTTATACAGACTTTTGAAGACGTCAGAAAATTAATTTTTATCAATTTTAAAACATAGTTTGTAACATTTTATCTTATAAAAGATTAGAATTCAAAGACCTATACGAGTATGTTATGAAATGTCAATGCATCTCAATCATAAATAGAATTTCAGACGAAAATTAACGGAAGAAATTTGACAAGCGAAATAATTTTTTATCGAGTCCCACTGATAAGAGTAACTCCTGAAAAATATTTTATGTCGTAGATAAAAAAGAAAACAATGTTCCAACGATTAAGAAATAGTTTCGCAAAGATTATAAGAAAACTGATCACGCATGGATTGAGTAATTTGTAATCTGTTTCTTCCAATATCAAGTTCAATAACTTATGAACGTAAGATCGGGTCGTAACCGACCTTAACAAGATTTATTCGGATTGATGCGGTATAATCATAAACAGAAGGGAATAACCTCAACCGGAATTTACCGTTTTTCCTAACACTATCCTTTGTTTCACAGATGGATCAAAAATCGAAAAACCAAGACAGCCGATTTCGCGTTTTCGATTAACAACGAAATCTTGTCTCATCGCCACTGACTCTTTATCCGTCTTAAGAGCGATTCACAATGAGCACACTTACTAGCGTTATACATCCATTCTCTTCTTACAATCTTTTCACCCATTTATTACGACAAAATTTTCATCTGGGTCTCCTACCATACGGGATCTAAGGTAATTGAGAAATCGATTCAGCCGCTAAACCTGCCACAAAACATCCACGAATGGACTCTTGTCTTCCTCACCCTCACCATCCAACTCAAAATTACGGACAAATGGATCACACACAGGCATCAAACAAATCAGCCCGATTAAAACCATTCTCATTAACGTGAGCTTCATTAAACCAAGAACACCGCCATTACGAAATCTACCTTAAATGTCTCCGTAATGGTCACGCGCGACCCACACACTCCCGTTCTTTCCAAGCGTTTCCCATTCTGAGGCAAATATTGTGACCTCGACTTCCCTTTCAAAGTCACCCACTTTCCGCCTGCCCATTTTTAGCTTCTCTCCGCCACACCTACCTAATTTCACCATCCATCCAAACAACTCTTGCCGATGACCTCCCATCCATTCGAAACATCTCTCCTTTAAAAGCAACATGTTATATCCAACTTAACTGAAATAGATTCACCAAATGCAGTTGAGAGCTCGTAGGAAAAATATTTTAAAATAAATTGCTAATGATTTTCCCTCCCACAACTTGGGTTTTACAGATAAATCCAAATCGGGGTCCCGGACTATCTTTGCCCTCTCAATCAACAATAAGGTATTGCACTTCCGTATGAAAAACTCTGCATCCATATTCTGCTGAACTATCTGAAATCTATTGCTGCTTTACTTACTTCTGTCTTCCACCTCTGCCCTGCCACCTCCCTTTCCTTCTTTTAGGCCATGCAAGATTCCTACTCCTCCAACCCGATCGTTCAGCGCACTCTCATCTTCTCTATCTTCAATTGCCTTTCTCCGAATTCCTGGTCAAATCGGACTCTCGAGAAAGACATAGTGGACTCAGCTGCCGAGTAATTTTTTCTCTCAATCTCTGTCACTGATCCAGCCCTTCTCCGTCTTTGTCTAGTGACTTTGAATCTTCCCCTGATCCTTTTCAATTAGTTCCTCACGTCATAAGAAAATAGTTATCCACATTTTCTCACTCTAGTTGATGGTGAAAGGTATACCTATACATTTTTTGGCTCGTTATTTTCATGAAATTAACATGGTAGCTTTATAATGGACGATCAGACTCAGCTTACAATTATACAATCACTGAGGGGGCTGGGATAAGGACGGCATCCAGTCCTCAGAATGTATGCGTCTAAGTCATCGGGTCAGAGGAGAGTGAAGATAAAGGTCCGTCTTTCTCTCTTCTATGCTTTTGTATACCCTCAACAAGGTTTTTTAATTGAGTTTATCACGCAGAAGCTTTGAAAAATGAGTCCGACAATACGAAATATTGTACTTAATTGTGTAGTTGCAACTTGTTGAACAATATGTAAATATTTAAGCGTCGAGAAAATATTGAAAATGCTTCCATAAAATGTTTTATTTATATTCTGCTATCGCTATATATCTACCACAAAGTGTGCGATATGAACAGGAAGCCGTTAGGGAATTGCGCGCGAAGACGAACAAAATTTTCTTATCATTCTAGTCTGACTGACTGTGCTCGGCGAAAACAATTTTCAGACACAACCAACTTACCTAATTCTAAGTGATAAAACTTTATAGTTGAAATATTTTATAGTCCTTACAGCTTGATGGTCGGATCTTTCTCAAGTCATTTGTTTCATTTATAATATATAGCTCGATAGTTGAAAATAACTCAACAGGAGACCTGTACCATGGTTCTTTTTTCGAGAAATTCAACTTTCACTACTCGTCGTTCACCGACTCGTGAAAACTGAACCACCGTACTTTCTTCTTTTTCTACATTTTCCTAAATTTTGCACGTTTTTCTGGTATCAGAAAAGGTACTTAGCAAGATTCCGACTATCGAACTGTGAAGGGCGAGAAGGAGAAGGATTAGAAAAGTTATGACTTTCGAGCTTGATGTGAAAGGGGAGGATTTTACAAGCAGGGAGAATTGGTTTCTTGATATTAAGAATTAAAATCAAGATTGAAGTCCCAAGAAGTTCAAGTTTTTCTGAGTCATCTTCTGTTACGAATGTACTTCGATATTCGTAATTTTTCCAAGACCAACTTCTGTTTTAACGAGTTCGCCCAGAGTGTTCGTAATAGACTCTGTGTTGTTGGAAAAGGCAGAAGAGACTAGCCCAGAGATTTAGGAGTTATTAAGACGGATAATTCGTCAGCATGGCAGTACTGGCATGAGAGTGGATGAGGAGGAAAGCAATGCTTGCTTGGTTGTTAGGTCCACTGCGTCGTGTTCCAGGAGACCGATGCAATCAAGAATTCAGAGAGGAAGGCCATGCAAGTGGAGGATGATAATGCGATGTACAATAAGTTTGTAAGAATAGGGGCTTTAAAGGGAGTCGGAAAGAAGAAATTTCCGGGAGGGGGGGGGAGGGTAAAGCAGAAATAGATAGCCGGTCGTTCAGCAGAATACATGTAGGTAGATTCTGATTTTATTGTACGGAAAAGCAACACATGCGTAGCCAGTTTTGGAACCTAATGTGGATCTATCAGTAAAGCACAGGCTGTAGGAGAGAAAATCGTTAGCAATAATGGCTTTGAAGCGTTCAATGTAGACTAGGGCGATTTTGGTAACTTAGCCAAGTCGAGGCGAATATGAGACCATGCGGGGAATCCCTGGAAAAGGTCGATAAGTAGATAGAAAAAAGGGGTTCAGTATAGACAGGTTTCTAATGAAAGAAGTATCAAGTTTTTAGAGCGGCGAGAGGGGAAAAATAGAGAGTTAGACAAACTAGGCCGCTGACGCAAGAGAATTGACGGGAAGAAGGAATACCAACCTCGGAGCATAGGCCGAGCGTAGGGCTGGGGCGCAGAGTACCACCTACCAAGAGCTCAACGTAGGACAGCAGATTGTGTGGCATCCATGATTTTAGGGAGAACTCGTTAGTCTGTCTGTAGATCGGGGATACGTATAGTCCAGTCGAGAGCAGATTAGAGAATTGTATAGTTGAGGGATGAGCTTGCGGCTGCAAGTCTGGTATAGATATTCAAGGACATTCAGTGAGTTTGGGCATTTGGCTCCTGAAAGTTTGATGTGAGATATGCACGCGTATTTGGTATCGAAGTTTAGTGGAGTTTGGAGGCTGACCTGAAGGCTCTGAAGGAGTTCAGGGGCGTGAAAGCCGTGAGTGACTTTTTATGGAATACATGTAGAACGATTTTTGAGCTAGAAAAACATCTTCTGACGGAGCCAAATAGAAAACGATCATGTTTCATACCTGCTGTCCTCTTGTGAAGTTTTCACTCGTTCTTTTTCATTGTTAACCTGGTTTGCTTTATAATTGGTTAAGAGGCTCTTGTGTTAGGTCTGAGGGCCAGTTTTATCAGCGCTTGATGAATAATTCCAGTTAGGGTATTTCAAGCCAATAGCTTTTGTTTAGCTCACTCACTCCGCTCGTTCGCCCCATCATTGGGTTGGTGGAGGCCTACTCGCTCCACCCGTTTGCTCTCTTCCTTGCTCTGCTATGTGTCTACTTTAGAATATTTTCAAACAATAGCTGTTGGGTGGCTCACTCGCTCCGCTCTTTCGCCCCCATCTTTGATCTGGTATAAGTCTACATTGAAATATTCCAAGCTAATAGCTTTTAGGAGGCTCAATCCAGGGCTGAGAACCGTTTTTTTTTTGGCAGTTCCACTTATAAAGGTTCTTGGACTGCTGAAGTGTGAGATCCGGTTCCTTTTGGTTCCGGTTCCGGAAACCAAAGCTGGGATCCGGTTCTCTTCGGTTCCGGTTCTTGAAGGCAAAGCCAGGATCCGATTCTTTTTGGTTCTGGTTCAAGAAGCCAAATCCTGGGTCCGGTTCCTTCTGGTTCTGGTTCCAGAGCCTGAATCCGGGATCCGATACCTTTTGGTTTTGGTTCCAGGACCCAAATCTGGGATCCGGTTCCTTTTGGTCCCGGTTCCAGAGGCCTAAAAATACGGGAGGAGAACCGTTTCTTGTAGCGGTATTTGGTTTCAGTTCTTAGCCCTGACCACATCTGAGATCCGGTTCCTTTTGGTTCTGGTTCTAAAAGCCAAATCCGGGATTCAGTTCCTTTCGGTTCCGGTTCCAGAGGCCTGGAAATACGGGAAGAGAACTGCTTCTTGTAGAAGTATTTGGTTCCGGTTCTCAACCTTAGCTCAATCGCTCCGCTCTTTGGTCTAGCTAGTTCAAGACTAATAAAATCTAGGGGACGGGGAGTCTTCTACATCTATTATAGGTCTACTTTAGGACTTTTATGATAGGAGGCCAAGCTATTGGAGAGGGATTTAGAAAAAGGAGGGGAAGTCGAAAAGAATTTTGACCTTTGAACTTAAGTAACAAGTGGGCGACTTAGAAGAATGTTGACCTATGAACTATAAGTGATAGTCCAAGCTATAGGTGATAAGAGAGGGACTTGAAAAAATTTCAACCTCCAAGCCCCTCAGAAAAATTGCATCCTCAAGCTAATGAGCTAGTATATAAACTAGGCAAGGTGAACTTGCAGAATCACCCACGGAGTAACAAGGCTGAAGGGGAGGCCACGCGGGCAGTGCTGCCAGAAGATATTATCAAAAATCTGTACCCGTTTTTTTTAAACAGGGAACCTGTTTCATCAGGGGGTCTTTCAAGAAAAAGTGTCCGGCGTCCAGCATCCGGGAGGCAACTTCCTTACCTAACTATGACCTTGAGAATGACCTTGGGATTTGAACAATTTTTGACCTCCCGCTCTTTTCATCCCCTCTACCCCCCCCCCAGACCCCTCTTATTTAATCATATACTAGTATAAAGCTACTGTACTTCAAGGAGGGGTCCTAGCTTATACTAGAGATAATACAAATTGCTAGGTATATCAATATTTTCCAGTTATACAGCCATAATTACCTATGACCTTGGGACTTGGAAAATTTTTGAGTTCCCCCTCCTATCATCTATAGCTTAAAGATTCCAGTTATACTAGTATATAGCTAGTATAGTAAAGGAGGACTTTTAGCTTATATTAAAGATAATACAGATTGCTAGGCATATACTTGTACGCACTGTTACCATCAAATACAAGCGAGACTTCGCTCGTCGACGTCAAGTGTGTGTGTGGGTGTGTATGTGTGTGTGTGCGTAGACCAGCCTCTGTTGACAATTTTACCTATTCCTCTATTTGCATTGTTTGGCGCGCGATGTGATGTTTTCACCACCTTTCTACTCGTTCATTGGAGGTATTATTTCTACTGTTGCCTTCGCTTTGTAGCTCTTTATTGCATTATTATCAACAAACACGTGTAGTGTCACAAAATTTTGTCTCATGGCGGCAAACTCGGCGCTATTCCTGGTAGGCTGTATTTTTGTCTTATTGAACCTGCACTCGGACAACTCAACAACTCATTCGATACGTTTTTGATACGTTTTTGATACGCTCATAGTCCTTCCTATTTATTATTTTACTACCCTAGTATCCTTGTCTCTCTTTCTCTATTTCTCCATCTTCCTCTTTGTCTTTTTCGAACTAAACTAACGTCGCCACTACGCAATCGCAATCGTCGCGCAGTCGCAATTGTCGCCACTACGCAATCGTTGTGTTTTTATTTTTTTTGTTTCTTCCAGGTTGGAAGAGTTACTTTTCTAATATTCTTCGTTCCGGTTCATTTTTTGCTGTCCCAGTCCGTCCTAACATTACTTCTCTTTTCTCCGAAGCCTTTTAGTGGACGCTTTCACTCTTTTTGTCTATTTCAGATGTCTGACTTCCCTTCGTCGCTCTTGCATCTCTATCTAAACTATTTTTTATTGCTATCTAATCCTCTTACTTCTCTCTTACCGTCTAGTTGAAACTCTTTCTCAAAACTTCTTCCTGTTTCAGCTAATACGAGATCTACAGCAACGACAATAACCTCGAAATTCTAACACAGCCAAATTTCCAGTGAAAATTTGTTTTAAAAAATTCTATGTGACAAAATTTAAAGTAAGGTGATATTTCAATAAATTCTTAATTTTTCGAAATTTCAATCTCTTCATTTGAGAATTTCATGACAGATAAAACCGTCGTTCAATTAACGCACACACCGTAATACAAATGAAAATTTTCAAATTACAATTACAGACAACACTTCTCCGGAAGAAGTATAGGGGAAGTATATCAAATGGCACATAGATTCATCGGACTAAAACACAATGCAAACCGACCAATACCCCTTGCACATGATTTTGAGACAGAAAATCATATTTGATTGGTCCAGATAAATCGATAAAATAAAATTATTTTCCTACAGTGACTGCATCCTCTCATTTACCTTCGTTAAAGAACCCGTGAATTTTTTCTTGAATTATTTCGACGATTATTTGATAAAACGTACCGTACCACAGGTTTTTTGCTGATTGAATTTTTCAAAGAATCTCTACACACTTTCACCGTTTCACAAATAACGATCAGGAGAAAGGTACCTCTCGTACGAGTAACTAAGGTACTTCTCCCTTGATCGACTCAATGTTATAGAAGACTATGGTGTCGGGCCATAACGACTAGGAAGAAAGTATCTCTCATATTAGTGACTAAGGGACTTTTCCTACGAGCTTAAGAAATTTGTATTTTACGCAAAATTTGCTGAAAAATCTGTATTTTTTTCGAGGCGCAAAAATTCGCAGCACTGCACGCGCGAAGTAGGGTGAAAGGGAGGGGGGCACTCCGAAAATTTCAAATTAGGGGTCAGGGCAGAGTGAAGACATGTAGCATATCAACAACAAACTTCACGATCCGAGGTTTACTGGGGGAAAGTTGGAGAACGTGCGGCTCATTTTTGATTTGTGGAACCGAAGAAGACACTAAGATCATCTGTAAAAAGAGATTGAAAGGAGACACAGTTTATCAGGTCGTTTTTGGCAATCGGGAAGAGATGAGGAACATACGAACATTCCAAATCGCTTCCTGAAAGACGCCTTTCTGAATGTACTGGAGGGAATAAGGAAGTTTACGGAATCGGATTGATATGGATGGTTTAGATCCTATCACATAGAGCTCGATATTCAAAATTTTTCCAAGCCCGTAACTCATTCATTACCGTAGGTGAGTTTCTGTTGTATAGTGAATGAAGAACGGTGGCATAACAACATTTTTATGGAGACCACCCCCCCGTCAGGTTTCCTGTTGAAAATGCATCCTCAGTGCTGCCAGATTGTAGTTTCAAAAATCCGTATCCGCCTTTTTTCGTAAGACCTAAAGACAGATTTCTACAGACTTTGATGGATCCGTTGATAACGATCACGAGAAAGGTATGTCTTATAAAGGGTAGCTAAGGTATTTTTCCCGTGATTGACTCAACATTACTGCAGTATTAGCCCATAACGAGTAGGAGAAAGGTATCTCTCGTTGCTGTGTCCAAGGTGCCTTTCCCTTGATCGTAAGAAATCCGTATTGTATGTAAAATCTGCAGAAAAGAAAACCCCGTATCTTTTTTAAGGACTAAAAATCCGTAGATCTGGCATCCTAGTATCTTCCTAGTCTCCCTCCTCATAATAGCTAGACAATCGGAAATGTTCTAAAAAATTACAAAATTTATCCTCAAGAATGATGACATCACGAAAGTTGGAAGCGGATGAAACCCCGATAAAACAGTAGAAAAAAATGATCAAAAAATGTAAAAAAAAAAGTCTCTCTCTTCATTAATACGGGTTTGAAGCTCAAAAGTTTTCAGAGTACCCTTTTCCTCCTCGAGAAAAGTTGAACTGTGAAGATTTTCTCATAATGTTTTTTCGTTGTCGCAACTATGATTGTATGAATGAAAGGCAGAATTACTAACAGACAGAGAACTACATTTCTATTTTAGAAGGCTCGAACCCAAAATTTCTTATACTGCGTAAGTGGCCTTCATTCGATTTGTATTCGCATTTCGCAGGAGATTCCGACCCTAGAAAACTCTGCTTCAAATCTGCGTTCCAGGCCATCAGATTGCTTCAAAATGAGTTTCAAAGCAAAAATTGCTCGTTTAATAAAATAAAATTTGGGCCTAATTGAAGAGTATATTATCTTAATTAGAAAAACTATTCGTATTTTACACATATTTCAAGACAGTAAAATATTGAAATATTTTTATCACAGAGCATTATTTTATCTATTACCTATATTTATCCCGTACGTCGAAAATGTACGTTGGTTTCAAGAACAAATACGGAGGAAACTTAAAAATAGTCAATAAATAAACAAAATTAAGTACATGATAGCCTTCCGGATACAAAATTGCTGCTCAAATTTTGTGTGGTCTATGTATGGATAGCGATCAGTCCTCTTTCACCGTGTATTTCTCCAAATGGCCTGCAAAAAACCATTCTGTAATCTTAATCACGTATGTAAAAATAGGTAGGCACTCAGCCGTATTTTCCAACTTACTTCATAGTAGATCGTACACCACGTCCATCTGTGTTGTAGTATTTGTAAAAATGAAGACAAGACAAGAACTAGAGAGAAGTGAATAAGTCCCTTTTCTCATAAGATGGTACCTTTCCTCTCAGTACAAGAGGATCAAACGCCCTCCAAAATTTTCGAAGTTTTTATGAATGTTCAACTAAAACATATCAAAATTATATCCAAAATTTTTGTACGACTGTGCCGTTGCCTCGACGGTTGATGGGTCTTGAAACTGAGTCATAATGAAAAACTATGGTGAGGAGATGATACTTCATCCAGTCATGAAATTCAGAACACTGAAATGGCAAGGAAATGCAAAGAGCAGAGAAGACGTATCTATAAATTCTAAAAATTATTTTCGCAATAAGACTAGAACTATATCCTTTCTTAATAATATTCCATCTTATAGTATCACTAAAATCTCTTTTTAGGCTCGTAATCTACAAAGAAAAGAATTTGACGTATACGGTATGGGCCTACCTATCAGTAGGCCTAATCTCGTTCGTCCATTGGACGGATGAAATAATAATTTGAAATCTCTTTGGCTATAAAATAGGCAAGAAAATGAAATACAACTGTCTCTTCAACAAAAAGATTAAAATTTTTCGATTAATTTAAAAAGAATGCACAGTCAAATTGATATGGGTGAAGTCAGTTGATGAGTATAAGATAAATTTGTCGAACTCTCTGAAATGTATAACTAGATCAATACCCCTGGCTCAACATTGCAAAAATTTAAATGAAAGACGACGATTTATCTTTAACAATCTACCCATACGTATACCGATACTGAGGTTTTGGTAAAGTCTGTCGAAAATAGCCTGAACTTCAAGCTTTCTACGGACATTACACTAGGTACCGTAATTGTTGTTACTGAAATGATTCAAAATTCGTAACGTCTCATCGTAAACTAAACGCTTAGCATCTACAGCCCATATAAAATCTAAATGATTAAACGGATGGACAGGAACTTCAAAAACTTCAAATACATTTGGCAAACCGTTCGCTAGAGCTCGAACATCCTGAAAAAAAAAAAAAAAAAAACATTTATTATTCTTTTCTGCGTGTACATGTAGTTCACAACAGTGTGTTCTTTCGTGACATCATATGAAACACTTCATCATATTAGAACAAGATTATTAAAAAGCCTACGACACGGGTGAAAATGATTTAAATTTTCAAAATTAGAATATTTCACGACTAGCTAAACTGTTCGATGAATATGGCGATGATTTTTCACAGCATAAATTGCGTCCGTACTACCTCGCGAACACGTAAACCCTTGATGTGGTTAGGGTTCCCCAAATAACTTATGGTTTACGAATGATTAGCGCTGGTACACTCGCAATAGTAGGGATCGTTAATGTCAACTTGGAAACAGAATTGGACAAATTCCAGCGTCACGTCAGTAGTACGACGTTTTTAATAATAGACTTAATAAGGAAACAGAGTTACAGCGCTTCATACTTAACTTATTGGCCTTCGTGCACACGTTTTCTTATCAAGTATTTTATTGGAATTGCGGGGTGGTCTTCGTTCCATACAATGAGCAAAATTCCTCACGAGAGTCGAGTCCTCGCAATTGGCGAATTTTTTGAGGGGTGAAGATTCGACTCTTTTCGATCGCATTCAATCTTCTTTCAATTCCTCTGTACGTAGGTGAAGATTGAAAAAAAAAATCATTGATCATCAAATAAGGGGAAAACGCTTACATCAAGATTCATTCATTTTAGTCAACGCTACAGGGGTATTCTATGACAGAAAACACAGCTCCATATTCTCGTGTTTTCAAAAAATCGTCCGACTCAGGTTCTATAGCATTCAAACTGAGCCCTAATTCATATAAATTGTTTAGGTATTATCAAAGGAATTAACTCAAGTTCTCAAGTACATCGAAAATTGGTTTCAGTTTATTTCTTTCCGGGATGACAAACGGGAGCAGAACGATTAGAATGTCCAAAGTGAGATCAATTCATTATTATTTCTTTTAACCTGTCACAGTAAAAGGGTCACTAGCATCAATTTTTGATTTCCATTGATTTTAATGTAAGAATATATGAACTGAAAAATTGATGCTAGTGACCTTTTTACCGCGACAAGTCAATTTTGTTGCTTGATCATTCAAAAAGCTGATGAACGACTCTTTTGAAAGCTTTGAAAAATTTACAGGCAACTAAACAGGTCCCGAACGATTAATCTAATCGAAACTTGTTTCCGTGTTTCCATAGGAAATGAAAGAAATTCGCAATTTCACAGGATTTTGCAAAAATTATTTACATTTTTAGTCCAAACAAGTATAAACTATTAGGCAATTACACTGACGTCACAATCGTGACTCATGAGATCTCACTCGTTGGCAGTAATACATTGCGGCTTATGGAGCGTATCCTGTTTTTCTCAGTTTTCTCAGAAAATAAGCCTTCATGCGAAAAAATGAAAAGAACAAAGTTAGTTCCCCTTGTAATTTCCTATCGATTGGACCTTCCTTTAAAATTTTGTAATTTTTTCTTGTACCATAATGTAGGAAATTATAAGGGCAATAATTCTCATTCTCATCATTTTTCCATTTTAGGCCTTCTTTCCAAAAATAATTGAGAAAAACCAAACGCGTATTTTCTCCTTTAAAATGTTCCGTTTGAAAAGTCTTCCTTTCTTCCTCAACAACGCTTTCATTTTTTTTTTCTTTGCGAAATGCTTAAAATATAAAAAATTAATATTGGACCCTTCTATGTTCCTATTCAAGAGAATAGAATCTAAAATGTACAGAGTAAGGAATATTTTTTTTTTATTGGTGATAATATTATCAACAAATTTCAAAAAATATGCTAAAAATTGTATGATTGATCTATTACAAGCCTAAAATTTTGAAGAATTTGTAAAAAGAAGGAAAGTTGAGAAAAAAAAAAAAAAACAGAAATACGTCAAGTTGGAAAAAGTTGAAAAAATGAGCATAGAAATTTATAATAGCTCCATTATTGAATTTTCAATCTAATAAAATTTCATATTTTTTCAAGGATTGTTTTTTATTAATTATTTCACTCTAGACCCAGAAATAAATTTTTGTGTTTTCAACGTAACTTTCAGAAAAGTAAAAAACTGTAAATTTCACATCAATCTCTCCTTGTTTATTCGTTTTTGCCATCTTTTTACAAGAGGGTCCTTCTAGAATTTTCTAAATATTGTCGATTTTTGGAATTACCAAATAAAAAATTGAATAAAAACTTTCATTACGGTTTGATTGGTAGAGGCTCTGCTCGCACAAAAATTGTAGAACTTTTTTTAAAAAAAGTTTTTATTTACGTTTCGACGCTTCTGAGGCGTCTTCTTCAGAACGTAAATAAAAACTTCTTTTAAAAAAAGTTCTACAATTTTTGTGCGAGCAGAGCCTCTACCAATCAAACCGTAATTATTGTTTTCTTTGCACGGAAAAACTAATACCTTAATTGAAAAACTTTCATTTTATCATCAATTTATAATTATTCTCTTGTTATAAGCTCCATACCATTCCTCCTTCTAGGTACGTAGAATCTCATTTTGCGATAACGTAGATAGCAGGCGCGGATTCTTGGTGAGGACATATCCCCCCGAATCTCCATTTCAGACAATGAAATTTCTTTTTCCACCCCAAAAAAAAAGATGTACGGCTGAAACCGCGCCTAAGATAGCCTATTTTTAACTCATGTGCGTAATCAATATACTGCAACAAAATTGCTGAACTCCAATAGAGAACAACTTTGGCCAACTTCACCAACTTTTTTAGCGGGGAACCCACTATCGATTTTGTCAGGGGGGGATTACATCCTCAGAAAACGTCCGCATCCGCGTCTGGGATTTTCTGTGAACTGCGTGACATGACGTGACGTGATATGACATGATATGATATGACATGACAGGACATAATATGACGTGACGTGACGTGTGACGTTCTATGACGTAATCAATGACCTTGACCTGCTCTTGGAAAAATGTCAACTTCCAGTTGTGACGCGTTATGACGTCATCAATGACCTTAACCTACTTCAAAGACTCGGAAAAATTTCAACTTTCAGCCTTCATTATATCAGGCCTAATATACAGTATACTTAGGAGAGCGCAGCCAACTCATTTTCTAAGGGGGCATTTTTGCGCCAACGTGATCTCAAGCGCGGGGGGTTGCGGGTAACCCACTGCTATTGCAAACCTGTTCATCTATTGGCTTGACGTTTTGAATAACTTACCGCTCAATGTCATTAGCATAACTCAAATTTTTAGTTAGATTCCTTCAAAATAATTAATCATCAGAAGTGCTGACCTCAATTCAATTTACCGGGCTTTGACTGGCCCTTGGCGCACTATGCATCAATCTTTCATCCACTGCAGGGTGAGGCTCTTCCTCTTTGATAACGCGCACTTTCACTCGCTGCTAATTTCTTGCTTCAACAGCCCAGTACCCAAACTCTCAACTTAGACCCTTACGTCCTACTTTTCTTTTTGGTTAACTTTCATCCCTGTTGTGTCTTGACTTTACTGAAACTACTAAAACAGCCAACTTTATACAACAAACAACACATCAACAAAATAATTTCCTCAGAATTTTCCTCCTACCCTCTCTGCTAGATAGACGGGACCGGTCCAAATAAAAACCCTGATTCAGCTAGGCAGTCTCCATTCAAAGTAACATCTTGATGTTCCATATGAGAAATTCCTCTTCTTTATTCATGGCCAAACTTACCGCTATATTCATGTGCCTTTTCCGGAAAGTTCCTTGCACTTGCACGATCTAATCCAGACCCTCATTATACCAATCCTATCGTCCGACGAATGACTTCCATTCTTACACATTTCCTCCTCATTCTTCATCTCTTTCCAGCAGATACCGAGACACGTTGACCTTGAGGAACATGACTCAGAGGACTTTGCCATATGACTGATTTCTTTTCTTACCCCTCGTATTATCTCCAATTCAATTACTACTTTTTCATCCTCTCCTTCTACTAGGTCGGCTTTACGGACGGGGGGGGGCTCATGGATACCTCCCTCCAAAAAAATGAAAAACAAGGAGAAAAGAAGGGGGAAATTCAGGGAGAAGCGAGGATCCTTGGATCATTTTCCTTTCTGCTTGACCAGTATTTGAAAAGTCGTTGATTTTTCCTCCCAAAACTATCCTCCAAATTCCAACCTGCTTCTGGCATGATTTCTGGTACTTCTAAATAAGCTCAGATCTCCTAGAAAATCTCGAATTCTTTAGTCTACTTCAGACTGCCCTTCTCGAAGAGAAGAAAGAATACGCCACACCTCTTTCTACACTTCTGATCCCTTTATTTCTATACTGCAATGTCAATGGTCTATCTATGTAACTCTTCCTCTCTTACCCAACTCTCGAAAGCAGCCGACTACAACAATCTAGTCCTCCGTGCATCACAAATTCTCTCTCAAGCAATCATGAGAAAATCATACCTCCGATCATCTAATTCTACAACACTCTCTGATTCATAATACATCCTTATTATCCCCATCTGCCCCCTCCGAACCCATGACTTCAAGTGTAGTTTTAAGGCTCGTCAATTAAATGAGTAAAAAAAAAAAAGAGAATGACTGCAGAAACTAAATTGAGGTATAAGAAGAATTTTATTCACGAGTATGATAAGATAACTCTCATCTATCCAGTGATATCTTACTTCTGATGCAGACAACCAATCGTCTGCGCTATACATTAAACTAACTGGTACTTTGATTTTGCTGAGATCATATTTTGGTGGATTAACCGAGCCATACTTCATTAAATTTCCGCCTGGCCCATAGTCGTATTGCCCGAACCATCTCTCTGAAATTTAAAATCAAAGCATTATTAGTCAGAATTATAAGAAGAAAGAAAGAAGGGAGGAGAAGGAATCGCTGCTCGTGAGATTGCTCCATTAATTCAGGCGAACAGAGAACTGAACCACTTTTTGATTTTGATTAGAATAATCGATTAGAATCGATTGTTCGAGGAAGTCGATATTCTTAGCGGGGAACCCGCTATCCACTTTGTTAGGGACATTACATCCTTAGAAAACGTTCGCGTCCACGTCCGAGAGTTTCTGTGATCTGCGTGACGTGACGTGTGACGCTTTAGGACGTCATCGATGACCTTGACCTACTCACAGGGACTTGAAAAAAATTCAACTTCCAGTCTTCATTATATCAGACCCAGTGTACAGTATTTTGAGAAGAGCCCAGCCAACTGATTTTCCAAGGGGGCATTTTTGCGCCAACGTGATCGCAAGCGCGGGAGGTTGCGGGTTCCCCGCTGCCATTGCAAACCTGCAATAGCCTCTAGAACTTCTACAACTTAGAAATAGAAGATTTTCAGAACCCTTCTCTGGATCTGTAGGACTCGAGAGTCAAAAATTCCCTGGATCCTATTCATCTTGTAGATAGCGAGCATTGAATATTACATACAGACAACTAAAATGGTCAAAATTTTTCCGGGGTCCTTCGCTAAGGCTTGAAACCTTAACAAGGAAATTCTTGAGGGGGTTTATTTGGGAGAAATATGAGGTGATTGCAATCTTTCCGAAAAGTGGTGATTTCAAATGGAAGGGAAGAGGTTAAACCTGCGACCTACGATGAAGTCTTGAAACAATTTCAACCTTGGAGCTCCATCGGAAAAGGAACTCCAAAAATTTCGACTTTTGGGCTGTATAAAGAAGGAGATACAGAAAAATTCTCACAAGTATTATTCTTGAAAAAGAAGAAGCGTATGGAATTATGAAACGCACGGAAGGCTGGAAGTTTTCAGCAGAACTTATTCATATAAAAAAATACAAAGTGAAAATTTTCTCGGCGAACAATCAGACCTCAAAAGACTGAAATTAGTCAGCTCAAATATAATGTGCTAGTGGGTCGATTCAAAATATGAGGGACTAATGAAGTTCGAAGTGTACTTAGGAAGAAGATGAAATGTCCAAAAGAAACGATCTGAAGAAAGGGTCTCTTCTTCGAGATGTCAAAGATCCGATTTTCCAGATTCTTTTTTTGGACATCCTTCTTTTTCTGTCTGCACTTTTCATCTTGAATTTCGGGCTGTATACAGGGTCCGGCAAAATGATGTGAACAGTCAACCGGGGAACTCCACGAAATTGTCGCGGAGTCCTCGCGGAGTGTTTCGTTCATCTGTTCACATCCTTTTGCCGGACCCTGTATAAGGCCGTAGCGGTCCTTCATTTCTTCCATTGAATTCGAAGTTCCAGTCTTGCATACGGGTGCAGTTTACTTACGAAGAATTTCAAATCTATAATGTTACACAGGAATGAGCCCGTTTGAGTCTCACAAAAAGATGCAAGATACATACTTTATTACTCTATGAATTATTGAATGAGACACCTCGACTCTTTAGTGAAGTTTTCTAAAAGAAAAGTACCGATGCTTGCAATATAAACTGATTGCCAGAAATAATTTTTGCGGGATTTTCAAGACCAAATTCAAATCAGTCATTTGAGTGCTTTTAACTTTCAAAATACCGTACTCCGTACAAACCTTTTCTTATGAGTTGAGCGTAATGAGTTAATTGCTTAGAAGATGCACCCGCTGGTGTATGCGATAGAATCATCGGTAACGAAGTCTGTAAAATAAGATTAAAACAACTTCGAAATCATGTGGTCTTATAATACGCGAGTCTATTTTTAAAACTATACTACAAGGTAAACTAATTTGCTCTTAAATATATATTTGCGGCAGTCACCTGAGTTTTACTTATTAAGAAATCAACACACTCGTTCATTATGCTCGCAAGAAAAGAAAAACAAATTAACTTTTTAGTCAGGTACAGATTGGTCTACGACATGCTGAAACGTTGGTCATTAAACTGACGCCGCGCCGATTCTTTCGCGAGATCATTACCCATATAGCCCTATTTACAACGAGCTAATAGTAAGAAACCATGGCTAAATGTTGTACCGGCGATATCACTGGTGCAGTTGATATTCTCGAGGAAACAACAATTCTCTTCGTCACTGTCGTATACAGAATAATAATTTGAGGAATAATTATGTTATTATTTATTTTTATTCGATAGTAACCTTATTTATTTGCGAGGTATCGTAGCCGGCTATCAAGAATAGAGCGTTATTGCAAATGTTCTGCGTTATCGCATTCCGCTTGCACACCATTTGACCAGCGTATAACAGAAATTTTCCTCCCGGTCGAAATTCGTAAAAGCCCATCGAATTACACAGCCACTGAAACAAAATACGCATGAAAATTTCGTAGGAATAGAGTTTATACGATAACGTGTTCATCGCAGTTAGCATCCGTATTAATGAATTTTAAATGAATTAACAGACACGTATAAGTAAATCTTGCGTGCCAGCAAACTCTTTGAAAATGCAAGAGTACACATGTACGTGCTATTGTTGAAGGAACGAAAGTTTGTTAATTAGGTGAATGAGGTCAATACATTGGTCAGTGCTTGAGGATGTACTTTCGGCTTTGAAACTAACATAGGGAGGAAAGATCTTTCTTCACTTGGAGCCCAGATGAGCTATAATTGGTATTACAAGATAGGATACATAACTTGTATAGAGGAGCAGGGGTCTAATACGACTTAAGATCTTGAGGAAAAGTTAATTTGGATACAGTTGAGGGAGAAATCCATTAGCTCATTCATGTAAAGTATTCGCTATTAGAAGTCCTCTCAGTTCAGGCTATTAATAAAGAAGAAGGGAAGGAGGGAGATGGGCAGTATGTGAATGATCCTGCTAGCGTATCTCTCGGGTTTGGAGATTGAAGATCACTTCTGGTGGGTTGACTAGTTCACCAATCGAGAAGTGTGACAGAATTTCATTTCACCAGCCACCCTTCAAATCTACGTTGGGGTGGGTTGGGGAAATTGACCTGTGTGACAGGTTTTTTTTTCACAAAGATCGAATTTCGCGCATTGGATATTCCTTGCACCTCCCTTCCCTCTCCTTCCCACTATGAATATGGAGCCAAAAACTGCCCCAATCGTACGCAATTGTACCGTCAATAAATTTTTTTATAAGAAAATTTTAAACGTGATGGGAACATTTAATATTTTGAAAGAAAAGAAAAATTGGCTTTACCACCACTTTTTATAGTGGTGGTAAAGCCAATTTTTCTTTTCTTTCAATAAATTTTTTTGCACGATCTCCTCTTTCTTACAACCTCTGGGTGATTTTAGTAACATATTATAAGACCCTCACATTTCAATTTTGGGTCTAGAAACTGATTAAATCGTTCGGTCATACCGTCAAGTTCTCGGTTCGCGCTGAACTCCCTCCCCTCCATCCGCTTGAGGGTGCTGTAAACATGCAGGCCCGATTCTCCGGATCAAAATGGCTGGAATCATTTGTGCGCAATGTTTGTCCTGGTAGCCTTACCCTTCAACCGTTGTCTCCAGTGGCAAGCTCGCGACGAGAGACCCGCTGCAGCCCGTGTCTGATAGAAGCGGGCAAACGAGCGAAAATTTTCGTGAAGGGTATGCTATCAAAAAGCCCGTCTTCTGTTGTGGATAGGGCGGTGAATGATCGACTACAGCCCCGATAGAAGAAGGCGAACGTGCGAGAATTCTTGTTATTTTAGGTTCATTTTCTGATATGGACTCACACTAAGAGATCGACTGCAGCTCTAATAAAAAACGGCAAACGTGCGGAAATTCGTGATCAAACGGTGAAGGAAATTTCCTCGAGAGGCTTGGTAAAAGATCGACTACAGCCCCGGTAGAAGCAGGTAAACCTGCGGAAATTCTCTTCGTTTCAAGGGATGAGGAGATTGTCAGCGAGAGGCTTGTCTTTCATTGTGGACTCACGGTCAGAGATCCACTAGTCATGTGCAGTGCTGCCAGATATACGGATTTTTGTTCGTCGAAAAAGATACGGGTTTTTCTCCGGTTTTTGCGTAAAATACAAATTTCTCGTGCGCAAGGGAAAAGTACCTTAGTCACTCGTACTAGAGGTACTTTTCTCCTGGTCGTTATAGGCTGATACTCGAGTCTTCCGTAATATTGAGCCAATCAAAGGAAATGTACCTCAGTTACTGGTGTGAGAGATACTTTTCTTCTGATCGTCATTATTAATAGACCAGTCAAAGTCAGTAGAAATTCTTAGGAAAAATGACAGACACGAATTTTTGATAATATCATCTGGGAGCACTGGTCACGTGTCTTATTCAAGCAGTAGCGTAACTAAGAAGTTTCTTTAGGGGGATGGGAGGGTAAAAAAAGAAGAAGCTACGAATGAAAAAAATATATGAGTCTTGAAAATTCGGAAACACTCATTAACTTTGAAAGTTCTGGGAATCCTCCCCCCCCCCGCACCGTAGCTAAGCCACTGTATTGAAGCGAGTAAACGTAGAAAAATTATTGTTTTGCCATGCACGACACATTCTGATTCTCCAAAGGTTTGTCTTCCATCGTGGAATGGCAAGACCCGGCCCTGATGAGGAAGGGATGGTAATTAGAAATTATCGTTGTTGTAGGCGATAAATATGAGTCTGGTGAGAGCAAGCTAACATACCGAGAATTGATATTGAGATGGGCCGCGGGGACAAAACTGATTTCATGCCCTCAATTTTCTATTTCCTCAACTGTCACGTTCAGAATGTTTGGGATTTTGCCCTTCGCCGAGAGTTCACAGTAGAAATTGAGTATGAAAAATAACAATAATTTTCGCTTATATTAATAATTTTAATATTATTTTTATAAATTTATCTCCAAATTAAACTTCTCTAAGATTAATTTTAATTAATTTAATTGAATTTAATAGATTAATTTTTTCAATTTCATATCTATTTCTATACAACTAAATTTTTTAGTAAAATTCATTTTTTTTCTTTTTAATTTTCAATTTAAATATATTTGTATATACAGTAATATTAGTATTAATAATTTTGTTAATTTTTTTAATTTATATAATAATTTTTTTTATTAATACATATATCAGTTAATTTTATTATTTTTTCACTTAATATTAATGGAATATCATCAATTCTTGGATCAATAAATTTTATTTTATCAATAATTTATTTAAAATCATTTAATTCAAATCTAATTAATCTAAATCTTTATTGTTGAGCAGTTATTAATATTAATATTTTTTATTAATTATATTTAGATTTAATATTAATAATTTTATAATTTATCAAAAATGTATTAGTTTTCAATTTATAAATTTTATTATTTTATTTATATGATTAATAATTTTATTAATAGAATTATTTCGTTTAACATTTGATTTTTATGAAAGTGAATCTATGGTAAATTTGCATTCTTCGCGTATCATAGCACAAATATTTGAACTTTTACCCTCATCAGTCTACAAGATGACTTGAGCAGATTTCTTCGCAAGTGTTGCAGGAGACGAGCTTTTCAGTAAATTGATATAGCTGCACACTTGCCTTGCTTAACGAGCATTGCCCGCTCCTATCAGACGCGGGGTTATAGCCCACCTTTCACCGTGAGTTCACAACAGAAGACGACGGTTGGAACGCAAGGGTACTCATTTTTATCCTGAAAACCCACTAAGCGATCAAATTGGGTTCTGCACTACAGCCCCTCTCAAACGGCTGGAGGCAAAGGAGATCAGTACAAATCAAAAACTTGATGACACAATTGAGCAAAAAAAAAAATCAAAAAATGGGATGGTCATGAAATCCTCCCAGGAATCATAGGAGAAAGTGGTTGGAACGAACAAATTTAATGGTAAATCCCGCCTGAGAAGCCAGAGCTGCGACACACTACTGGTGAGCTCCTAAAGAGCTCCCAGTGGTGGCTGAAAGCCCAGGTGGAGAAGTTGATACGCATGCGTCCATGGTACAGGTTGAGTGCCGAGCGCTGCCTCGATCAAAAGGGTAGGCCCGGTATACGAGCACGCTCATACGCTCCCCTCTCTTAAAGACGATTGGACACCAACATGTACAAACTATTGACACAGTTTTTGGTTCGAAACTCAATATGGAGGGTGTAACAAAGGACAAGGGGTTGTAAGGGAAGGGGGTTGGTACATATTAAACTAATGATAAGGAAGTGCAAGCGATTGAGACAGGTTATAGGTTCTGAATTCAAAATAAAGGTGGATGCAAGGATATGAACCTCTTATAGGTGACATATTAAAGCAAGGACCAAGAGCCACGAAAAAATAGGATTATTGTGAAAGCGTGAAGAATTCAAAATTGGAAGCTAAGTTTCCGAGAGTTGAAACCCCGCGTGATTACGCCGAAGAAAGCAAATATTAGGATATTATGGTAATTGACTCTTAACCTCATTCTGAGATAGGAAGAGGAAACTGTCTGAGCTGGGGGAGAACTGAAATAATATTTTTAAAATGAGACTGCCAAAAATTAATACGATTGTCAAATGAAAATCAGAGAAGCCAAACATGACGACAAATTCCCTGAAAAGATGAATAATGATCTCAAGAGAGGTAAAGGATGATGACTGGAAGAATGACGTTGTGTACGATTTCTGGTACAGTTATGATGATTTCGAAAAAACGACGACTTTCATAACAAAATTGAACGAGGATCGCAGAGAAACTGGTTTTGGTAGGCCTCTTCAGAATTCAAAGTCCCTTTCCTTCTATCTAATATAGCTTGAAAGTCGAGATTTCTCCAAGTTCAAATTCTTTATTAGGGTAGATCAGTTTTTGCCGGACATCGCACAGCGGAAGACTTTTTCAAACAGATTTCCCGTTAAAAATAAGAGTCAGAATTCTCCAGAGAAATTTTGATCATGAAGCTAAGTATCTATAACGATTGGGTCAGTGGTTCGGATCGGCAGCGCTAGAATCGCACTTTCAAAGAAACTAATTTCACATTGTACTCAATTCATCAATTGTTCGCATAACACATTCGAAATTCTCTGTTTTTTCTTATATCAAACAATGCTAATGGCCGGCTCCGTAAGGAATACTGTAGAACAAATAGCTAGCGAAACCCCTAAATATTTGACTGATGATGAAGGTCGAAAAAAGGGTCGTGGACTTGGAAAATTTTTTGACGTTAGACAAAAGAAAGTTTTGGGAAAGATTTAAGGCCGAACGGAGGCATACTCGGAATAGAGCGACGGGTTTATTGTTAGAGCCATGCTTCTCTTCGGTATTTCCGGCCGTAACTTGGCAAATCGTGTTAATGCTATTGACGCGATTCAAGGTTTATTACGGGTAATTTTTGATCGTGGAAATCTCGACTTCGTTAAAACTTTCTCTACATAAATGGATTTCAGTTGCGGATCTTTCTCTGTAAAATGACTACTGTCGATTTACAGAGGAGGGATGGTGGGGATTTTTTTTCAAAATGAGCAAAAATATGTCCTTCAAGCAAAATTTTTGACTCTCTCCCGCATTGTACCCCTAAATAAGCGCTAGAGGTCCAGACTCTCTCTATTTCATATCCCTCCGAAGCTTATTTTATCGCTCCCTCGTCGTGGTTTACGAAGAACAACCCTCCTTACCGCTAACGGATCCGAAATGGTCGTTAAAAATCTGAAAAATCGACTTCTAACGTGATTCATGTAAGCTATGGGCGCGTAGCTGATCATCGTTTTGATTTTCTTATTATACTGCGGTCGTTCCGAGCACATTACGTAGAATATAGTCGTGCCCATCGAATGCGCCACATAATGCAATTGAGAGTGACCCGTTTGCGCCAGTATGTAGTCGATAGTCGCGGGCATGTCGTAGATTCCCATCTCGTGCCAACTGTAAATACAATTTTATTACTTCAATGTATCGCTTTATTTTTCGGAAAATTCAATTTCCGTCAACCTTACCAGAAATCCCAATATTGTTTCTTATTCTTATTTTCGTCGTACTTGACATTTTCTCTGGAGTAAGTGTTACCGCGAACGTTGGCCAACCAAACATCGTAACCGCCGTCGGCCAGTATAAAACCTGTAACATAAAATTGCGAGTAAAGAAAACGCCGAGGAAAACGACTCTAACGGTATTGACCCTTTTCATCTCGCGCTGGACGATTACTATTCTGTTTACATTTGGATAATACGCGCGTATGATCCCCGACGAAAATTAATTTACTTTTCGAAAAATTTATCCGATTAATGCCATTTTGGCCGACTCACGGTGACTAAGGAGATAATAAGTACAGTATTACGTTTAGCTCGTTCGTACGTGAACTTAAAAGACTTACTCGAGTAGTCCAGATGAAAGAATGTACGATTCGAACAATGCTAACTAATTCGTGACGTAATTTTCCAAAGGTTGAGAAAGAGTGTTCTCGTATACAATGTGAAACATTAATCTGACAGACTTTGTTTACCTCAAGAGAGAATCGTGCTCTTCGGACCTCGGCTAAACGATTAACCTTGACATTTTTTTTAACGATTGAATGTTCAAGTTTTAATCACTTTAAAAGTAAATACATATTAGAACGTTTTTGGTTTTCTAGCCTGCGCGGCGACGTTTGCAACTTTCGACTTTGCGACAGACAGAAGAATGCACTACCGAGACTCGTAGAATATTTAAAATATTTACGAAGACCAAAATCTGGACATTGATGAGCGAAATAAAAACGGACCGGAACGTGATTTTTAGGTGTGACACATTGGAGTTTTAAAGCGTTGAGGGAGACTGGCAATCTTTTTTTTTTTTTCATTATTTATTTACGAGCAGCTACTCTGAGTGCTATATGCTCGTATAGCTTGTTATCAATTGAAATTTGGTGAATATTTTAGAATTAGAAACAGAATTAAGGATAGGTCTGGTTATAGGAAGAGGGAACGTTAAGGGAAGAACGGAGAAATGGAAGTTGGGAGGCGAAAAAAATGTTGGAGTGTTAAGGGATCGTCGCAGTAAGGGCAGAATGCAGGTAGTAGAATGTTGGGCTTTATAAGGTGGGAGTGGGTGATTCGCGTGCGGCCAATTCTTAGTCGGATGAGAATGATTTCTTCCCGTTTAAGGGGTCTGTTGGAGGTGGACCAGGGCACTGAAGATTGTTTTATAGAGAAAAGTTTATTTAGAGTTTAGAGTTTCCAGTGAGATTTCCGTTTGTCAAGAATCAGGGAGCGAAAGTGAATTTTGTAATCTAAAGCAGGTATGGGGGATTTATCGGTAACAGGCTTGTTTTGCAGCCAGGTCAACTGTATCGTGATCAGGCTAATTGATGAGACCGGGAATCCAGATGAAAGTGGTGTAAGAGTTGATGGGGCGACGGTTGAGAAGCGTGAGTTGAATGCGTTGTATGAGAGGGTGTGAGTTGTGAAGGTCGGAGATGGAGTGGAGTGAAGCAAGAGAGTCAATCAGGAGAAGAAAGTTTTTATTTGGGGGAAGTTGTGGTAGGTGGGATAGACAAGAAAATATACTCATGAGTTCAGCAGTGAATATCGACGCGATGTTGTGAATACGGTGGGAAGTCACCGAACCATTCACGGAGAATGCAGAAGATGCTCGGTTGTTAGATTTGGACCCGTCCGAAAAGCAAATAGAAGAATTGGGATATTCCCTGATTAAGAGACTGATATTTTGGATGATGATAGAGTTGTTGGTTTTGAACAATTCAGTGAGATCGAGTCGTATGTTTGGTGGTGGCAAGATCCAAGGAGGAGTGGTGATGCAATGAAAGGGATTCCGAGGGAGTTATTGAATTGGAGGAGGATATGTTCATTGGAACCCAATGGAGAGGTGGGATATTCATAGGAGATAGAGTAGAAAATTGGTAGGTCAGGGTCTTGAGATATGGAAGTTAGGATGAGTCTAGGATAGGAAAGGGAAGGTTCACCGAATTCTGCGAGCAAACTCAATTTTGGGCTTGTGCGGTAGGCACCCAGGGCCATCCTGAGGGCGGAAGTTTGTATAGTGTAAATTGAAGGGAGGACAGTTTTGCTGGCAAGATTGTAGATTGGGAAACCATTATCTTGATCGGATAAGACTTTTGTAGATGAGTAAAAGGAGTTTCCTGTTGCAGCCTTTAGAAGAGTGAGATAGAAATTTCATTATGTTTAGGGCTTGAGTGCATTTTGCTTTTAAAATTTTGATATGGGAAGTCCATGTGAGTTTTCGATCAAAGTGGAGACCGAGAAAGTTGTCGAAATTGCGAGAGGGAATTTCGAAATTAGATATATGGGGTGGAGTGATGGTATGGGGCTTCTTTTTGGGGAAACAACCAAGTAGGTTTTAGAGGGAGAAAATTTGAAGCCGGTTTTCGAAGTCCAATTAGTTATTCAGTCTAAAGTTTCTTGAAGAATTCTGTGGGCTCGTAGGGGGTTAGGAAGAGATGGAGATGTTGAAGTCATCAGCGAAAAGGCGTTGGGTTAAAGAGAATTTGACTAGTTTAGTTTTGTCATTAATAGCTAAAATGAAGAGTAGAACACTGAAGACTTCTCCTTGGTGTACACCGTTTTGGACTGGGAGAGGAAAGGAGGTAGTGTTCTAGATACGGACCATTAATAATCTATCGTGAAGGAAGCTTTGGAGTTTGTTGGGATGGTTGCCTCGAAGGCCGATTTCATGTAATTTAGAGATGATGAGGTTACGCCAGACCCGGGGGAAGGCTTCCTAAAAATCAAAAAGTTTGGAATAGAGGGAAGATTTGAGTAGAGAAGAGTCATTTCTGAAGCCGTATTGGAAGGGTGAAATTAGGTTATTGGATTCAGGGAACCAGAGGAGTCTTTTGTAATTTTTTGGAAAAGTTTACCGAGGACACTTGATAAGGCTATAAGGCGGTAGGAGACGGGAAGGAGGGGGGGAAGAGGGGGTCCGCGTTAGGTTTTAGGATGAGGAGAATGAGGGCAGTCCTCCAGGAAGGTGAGTAGGAGTTGAGAGAGAAGATGGAGTTGAAAAGCAAAAGGAGGTTTTGGTTTTTCATTTTACAAGCTATTAACTACGTTTGGGTAATGAGCTTGAGGGTAGATGCACTAGATGTAATTTGCTGCTTCAAGATAATTGAGATGATGTTACGAACGGATGGGAGGTTATCGCGGCGAAAGTTGTTTCCACGGATGGCCGTCAAAAATTCATAATTCGCTGGTCCAAAGAAGGTCAGAACTCCGCCCTCACCTCTTCAACCTCTATACAGCTAAATGATCGACATTTTCCTTACCCCTCCCCGTTCCACATGTACATGATCCGAAATTCAAAACCTTTCCATTTCCTCAAGAAGGTCACAAATGCTGAATTTTTCCTCTTCTCATTTCTATACAGCTAAATATTGCAAATTTTTCCGATTTCCTGAAGTAGCGGTCATCTTCAAAACCGCAATCAGCGTCACAAAGAAATAAGAGAATGCACTTTATATTTTGGCATTGGAATTTGAATACTGAGAACTAGACGTTATTGTTTTTAAAAATTCAATACATGATCATTTACACGATTTCTTCTCTTCGTATACATACAATTGCACGCTTAAAGAATATCGATATCGATAAGCTCGACGCATAATCGCAAGGCTATTCATAAATAATAACGAGGAGAAAAGTTTGAAAAAGTTTCGAAAATCAAAGCACAAGAAAAGCGTGACTTTGCATGTGAATCGTTAATTAGTTCCGAATTTAAGAAATAGGCATTCGATAATTTTATTACATTCGGAAAAAAATGATGTCTCGATGAAACAATTAGATAGAGAAGTTACCATGCAACTAGTTTGGTCAAGGAAACTAAGATATTCTCGAAGTAGACAAGGCGAACGAGTGCAGATGAACTTCGCGAGTTATTACCTCCGAGCGATTAACGGAACTTGGCAAGTAGCCATTCACGCCACCACTGCCGGTAATTGTCGCTGAAAGTATTATCAGCTTGTAAATAAAAGTATGTAATGGGAATGTCATATCAATGAATGAGAGTTGAGTTTGTCGAAAACGGTAGTAAACTCGAACTTGAATTGGGCGAATTAGCATGTGAATCAATGACTGGCATAAGAATGAATTATTCAAATAAATAGATACGTATTTGCGTCACTTTCTTGTCAATCGAAAGAGATAGGTAAACTGAGTCATAAATGTGTCGCTGCATATAACTTACGGGGAAAAAATTACA
Source organism: Aspidiotus destructor (assembly GCA_035079395.1). Classification (NCBI taxonomy): domain Eukaryota; kingdom Metazoa; phylum Arthropoda; class Insecta; order Hemiptera; family Diaspididae; genus Aspidiotus; species Aspidiotus destructor. The sequence continues at coordinate 20,792,598 of JAVHKZ010000015.1, read as the reverse complement.
GGTTCTGTCTTCATGCGTGCCTGAACTGAAATTTGAAATCACGTCTCTCTTCTTCGTCAGCTGAACAAATCACCGAGAACTTCTCACTTCTTGCCAACAATTTTTTTGGTCCAGATAACGTTGCGTCGTATTTGTTGAAGCATGATATTTCTCTGAAGGTATATGAAACTGTCATACTTACCCAAACTATTATTGGCACCCGCGATGACCCAGTCCGTGGAGCTGCACAAGATACCGTGGACCACTAGCACTGGAGGCCGCGTGATATTCTTTTCTGCATTACGTCCATGTGGGATGCGAAATATTACAAGCTTAAATCCGTCGGGTGTGGTTACATTATGTTCCTCTACCGGATAGCCTTCTCGTTTGATGAAATCGAACTGCAATAAAAAAAAAAAAAACATGAGAATGAAATGAATGTAAATTGAAAATTTGTACACGACCGACGGTGAAAATATTAAATATGTCGTGTCTATATAATTGGCAACCTAGATGGAAAGTAGGATCAATAGCTCAAGAGAGGGAATAGGCGAAGTCAATGCAAAAATTGAAGAGGGCTTGGGCGTTTGAGCCTCCGTCCTTCTATTAACGAAAAATTTCTCTTACCTTTTCGTACTACAGGATGCTCAGAATTTTTCGGTGCCTTCTTGATATACGTAATGAAGAGCTAAATAGTCGGAATTTCTTCAACCTCCCCCCGCTCCTTACATTGCTTTTAAGTCAGAGTCAATTTCATATTCCCTGCCCTAGTTTCTGCAGAGTTCCCTTAACCCCTTTTGAAACCCAACCCACGATGAACCATGTCAATATCGATCTTACATCAAATCAACTCGTTGTTTGTATTGATAGTCGACTCAAAATTAACGTCAGTTTTGAGTCGATTTAATGTCGACGGCAAATCGAACCAAAATGACCGGAAGCCGACTATGAAACAAAAACGCTCCTTTTTAAAATAGAATCATCGTCGATATCGAATTTGAGTCTACTCATGGTCTTCATGGCTGATGAAGACAATCAAAGTTGTTTTACGTTCGATTAACTGATCGGTAAAAGACTAGCAATTAACATAGTAATTCTGTAGAATTTAAAGTCACAATTTGATAGGGTTTAAATATCTAAGTCAGAAATGAGACGATACTGAGAATCAGATTTTATTGCCAACTGAAATCGACAACAACAGTGTGTCGATTCGACCATTGCTGCGATGGTCAAGCACGTTTAGGATTTACGCGATATAATTATGACTATACTCATTCTGTCTGCAAGTAGCGAAGTATAGCTTCAAGAGGATGACTGAATATCGACGTCGATCAGAAATCGATTTGAAGTCGACCAACAGGCATCAACAGAGATCGATTTGAAATCGATGTAATAGAGCGCAGTCGATTCCAGATCGATGGAAAATTTGGAGAAGTCGCCCGACTCCAAATCAACTTTTGTTGATCCAATTGTCGATTTCACAACTTTTCGATGCTATTTCGACTAAGACATTGAAAGAAGTGAATTCTCAAGTATCCTCCTCAGAGCTACCGTAATTTACCTCTCCCCTTCCTTTTTTTTACAACAGACTAAATGAAATTTCCTCATGCCACACTTCCCTCATATTTTATTAAGATAGAACCTGATCTATTGAGGAAAGCGGTAGAAAATTTTGATCCCGCAAAAACTGACACATTCTGATGAAGACGTTGGGTTTGAAGAATTTTCAAATATCAAGCTAAAGATATTTTTGATAGTTCAAAAATTAATTGACAAATTTCAAATTCTATTATTATTGAAATTTTATCACAAAAAGAATTAAAAATAATAAAAACATATGTTACCTACACTATAAGAAATGGGACATAGGAATAATTTGGTCAATATTATTATTCAATGTTGGGAGTTTAAATGATTCATTGATACTTTGAAAGGTTAAATGAATTAAAGAAATAATTATAATTTAAAGAATTGAAATAAAAATAATTATGAAGAATAATATTGATAAGAAAATGGAATCAAAACAGTAAATTAATATAAATTTTCAATATTTTTACAATCATTCTTAGTTGAAATTATATTTTTCTTATTTTTATAATACAAAATCAAGTACTTGAGTAGTTATTTGACTTGATAATTTCAAATTATAAAAATTTTATAAGAATACAAAAGTTTAATTTCAATGATAAAAGTATTATATCATTCATGTTTCAGTTGTTAAAATTTCTATTTTATGGTAATTTCATTTTTATGAATCAAATTTTAAATTAAGAAGTCATTCAAATAAGTAAGTTCGCAGTGTTGAAATTACAAAAATATAGGTTCAAAAAGATATAATGAGCATAAGCTGTAATATTTTTGTTTTTGTTATTCATTTTTATTATACTTAGTAACGTTTTAAAAAAATTCAAATCTTACAATAATAATACTCATTTCTAATTTAAATTTAAAAGTCATTGCTTATAAAATTTGGCTTTAATACCTCTTTTATCAATTATTTTATCCTTATAAATATGGTAATCATATCTATCTTATAGTACATTAATAACATGTCACTTAATTTGGATTAACCTAACACGTAAATATCGCAAGATAGTACGTGAAATATATGAATGTAATAAAAAAAAAATAAAATAAAATACATTAATATATTTAATGTTAGGAATTTGATCAGGAGTAAACAAAATATCAATAAGAATAATTATTTGAACGGAGTGATTAATTTTATTAATGATGATTTTGCTAATAATAATTCTTATAATAAATAAAATGCGTTTGAAATCCCTTTTTTTTTTTCTTCTTAGTATATAATTATTATCAAATTAAATAACTTGAAAAAGTAAAAATCTTTTGAACGCAGAATAATAGAAGATATTTTACTCTTCCAAGTGAATTAAGTTTGCAACAATTTTTTTCCTAAATGGACAGAAAAATCTTTCTGTAATCATTTTGAATGTATTTAATTGTACCTCATAAAACTTAATTATTTAACTATAGTTGGCCATCTGTTTGTCTGTTTTTATTGATTTTTCCATTGTTATTTTAATTCACTAGTAATTCTTGATGGTTTAAAACTAATCCTCTTCTTATGCTTTTGTATTGTGTTATCAATTTATTTGTTCATTTCTGTAAATGTTTTCATTCATTCATTCTTATCCAGTTATTTATTTTTTCGTCTTGTTCCTTTGCGCCTGTTGATTGCTTCTTCCTACACCTCTATGACATAACCAATCTAGACAAATAATCCGCCATTCTAAACTCACCAGTAATAATCCCCTCTGCTAGCCCAAATCCTAATGGATACACGAGGGTGCCCCTCAATACAAATCTATGTATTATGAATAAGATAATGATCATAGTACTGACAATTTTTACAGGTGATATAAGACGACCTGGAAAAATTGTATCGAACGCCACTTTTCACAGAAAATGATATCATAACAATCACGTACAATCACAATTTCCTTACCATTTAATTACTTATCAATTTTCAAAAGACAAAAGTTAAGGCCAAGTCTACTCTATTCGAATTTCACAAGAAAAAATAGTATCGTGTTTGTGTGGATAGTCATCATCACCTTGGAATGCTTGCTTCAGAAAAATTCCGCCGAGCAGCTCATACTCCGCCCTTATTAACGAATTCAAAGAAAAGTAAACGGTGATTTTCATTGTCAAGGTCGATCTTTCTAGTTGTCACTTTCACCTGTTCTACGAAACACGTACAACTATGGATGACAAAAATAGCGAGATTGAAAATGGTTAAGAAGTACACCTGTCTTTCTGCGTCGTCGATCTCGGGCGACGAGATGATTTACAACGCTGATTGTTTTCTCGTCAAGTAATTTATTGATCGCCACGCATGATAAAAAGAATTAACAATCCTTATCCTAAAATATAGCTGCCTCGAGCATTTTTAATCCACACACACAAAAGCATTTAGGTTACCCGGGCTTCATAATGCAAATGAAAGTTTTCCTCGTTTTGTTGCAGTGAAACAAAAAGTATAAATTTTTCATTACGTAATTCGTGTGTTTACAATCGCGGTTGTTGTCGATAGACTAAAATCATATTTCGATTTATTAAAGTATACAATAATAAGTTTCACCGTTACGATTCGTACCGGTACTCATTGACGGTAATTATATTTTGAAATGAGCGCGTCACATTTGTCAGCCATATCATATCTGAATCTTTGTTTCATTCGATATTCATTTCTTTTCCTGTATTGTATTTTTTATGTAAGAAATTACCTCATGCATCGCGCACAGGAGTAAACGAAAGTAGGTCTGTAGAATGATTTATAAAATATATAGATTCTCAAAGATGCATTACCTATACCAACGAACCCCTGTGAAGTTGAGGAATGATCGATCTTGGGACCAATCATCAGCAATTAGCCCTAAAAGCCATAACGTCTTACGTATGTAGAATAATCAATGCGCATGGAGGGGATAACAAATTTTCCAGGAAATCGATTTCAAGATTGTTGGAACTTTTACTTTACTGCTCGCATAATCAAATTGTTCGATCATTATAACGTATAACATGAGAAACTGCAGTTTTGCTGCACTAGCCTGTTGTAGAACAACGCTTAAAATATGTTCCGCGACTTCCTTCAGTTTTGGAACTACACCTCATAGATATATTTAAGTAATTTTCACGAAAAATTTGCGAAATTGGGAAGAAATGTGCATAAGTGTACACATAGCCCATTTGACTTTTGTTGAGTGAAGTTGATGTGTCTCTTGACCCTGTCTCTGAGCTTAGAGGTCTATAAGAGATGAAGAATCTTTGACTTATTCAACATATTTCAGAGGTCGACTAATACACAGTCAATTCCGAGGAGTTACTTATCTCTCCCTTGGTTTCTAATATCTTCATGAACAAGATGGAGGAATATTTCTTTGAACCGGCCCTTAATATCTTTTCCAGGTTTACCGCAGACATCCAGCAACGGTACAAATACATGGATGACATTTTCTGTAACTAGGTGGGTAATGATGATTCCTTACGGACATTCTACGAAGCCCTTCATAGTTACCGCACCAAATTAAAATTTTCCATGAAGGTGGGAGGGTCCTCTTTGAACTTTCTCGCCCTTTTAATCTCCTTCACTTCTAGTTCCACAGTCACCTGGGCCTCCGATTTTCGGTATCCTAACTATACTAGACTAACCATACGCCAAGATTTGATACCCTATGTCTCTCATAAGAGCGCGGCTTTGGTGTCCATGGCCCATAGGCTGGCTAGAGGAATATTCTAGATCAGTGGCTCCCAACCTTTTGGAGATGTCGGACCCCTCTAATGCTCCGGCCTCTTTTTGCGGACCCCCTACGAAAAAATGCCATAGAAATAAAGTTGAACCAATCAGTGGCGTATTTACGGAGGAGGGAGGGATTTGGAGACCTCCAGAGCTAAAAAATTGCCCTAAAACATCATAAAATCTTGTTCGAAACGCCTTCCAGAACAATTTTTTTCTCAAACAAAAATTATTTTCAGACCTTCTTCGGACCCAAGGTTGGGAACCACTGTTCTAGATGCCTCTCAAAAGACTACTGAAATGAAAGAGTACATGGAGAATTGATTTAATGATATCTGAAAACCAAAGTTTTCGTATGCTGAATAGAAACTGCGAGCAAGTTTTGTTTCGCCGAGCAACAATTGGGTATCGCGCGTACATTTGCGACTACTCGTTTTGATCCGATCAATCCAATGGTAAATACGCAATATTTTGTCACCTTCTGGAATCGAAAGCTACGCCAGATTGGTGAGTACGGACCGGCAAACATTGTAGCGGCCTCAACGGATACATTGCCAAAAGAACTTTGGTGTTGGGTAAGGAGTGAATATATTAAGTATCTCGATAGTATTTCTACATTATGTGAATAGAGAGAAAGATTTGATAGCCTATCGCGATGAATGTATGGAGGATATCAACTGGAAATAGCCCACTTGCTTCGTCGATAGAAACGCCTACATCAAAGAAGAAATTCGTTCCTCCAACATCTGTGTCAAAAAAGGGCGAGAAATCCTCAAGCGGCCACAAACGAATGGTTCAAGTGACGATAGGCGCTGATGAAAGATCGAAGGTTGATTTAGGAGTCGCGAACGCGAGCGGCTGATCAAGCAAAGCTCCATCGCTGCTGTCAAAACCTCGACACCGGAGTCCAAAAAGAGGTCTTCCGATAAGAAAGAATTTGCGAAAGTGATGGAGACTCTATGGAAAACGCTGGAAAAAGTAGAGCTCAGCGACAAAGGAAATTCCACACCTGAGGAAGTTGTATCCGAGATATCTGAAGGTAAGATAGCTAGCGTACCTCTGGAATTAGTCACTCCTACTTTTAATCTAGAGAGAATATATCCGGCAAGTCAAATCTTGCGTCGGCAGTAGATTCGCACCCCGATCCTGGATTGACTTCATGTAGGGATGCCAAATAATTGTTTCAATTTCTTTGTGCACAATCAAAGATACCGACTACTCGCTGTGGAAGGTCGCCAAAGCCACGAGACAACCTAAAGGCTATTCACCACCTCTATAGGTACAGACACAGGCTTATGGGCGCGAAGTGATCAAGATCGAGCTAACACTCTAGCAGCATATCTAGCAACAACATTCCAACCACATGACATCGGGCTCACCTCTACTATTCAAATGAACTTTCAAGGCAGCGATCCAATCTTACTTACAAGTCCGAGAAAAGTTGAAGCCACCATATGGGAAAAGCTCAGGTCACGTAAAGCTCCTGGACACGACAGAATCACTGCGCGCATTCTCCGGGAACTCTCGCGAAAAGGATTAGTCATGTTGACTCAAATCTTTAACGCTATCTTCAGACTCAGGTACAAACCAAGTCAATGGAAAAGAGCAAGAGGAATTGCAATTTCAAAGCCAGGAAAGGATCTCGAAATTTCAGCCTCATACCGACCGATAGCTCTACTCTCAGTTATATCGAAGCTTTTTGAAAAACTCTGTATTGCTAGACCGACAACAATTGTCCAAGAAAAGAAGGTCCTCCCAAATCATCAATATGGATTCAGAAAGAGCCACTCCACAACCGATCAGGTACACTGACCAGGGTTAGCAATCAGAAAAAAAAATACTGCCCTGCCGTATTTCTTGATGTAAGTCAGGCATTTGACCGTGTCTGAATTTCAGGGCTACTCCATAAAGTCAGCCAACACTTTTCGAAACAGCATGTGCAAATCTTAAAAACGTATCTAGAACAAAAGAACTTTCTATATCCATTACAGCGAGGCCGATTCGTTAATAAAACCAATATCTGCAGGAGAACCACAGGGCAGTGTACTGGGCCCACTCTTATACATCTTATATACCCCTTAGTAACCTTCGCTGATGACACTGTATGGTCATCTCGTCACATGAAAACTACGACATTGCTACAAGAAAGTTACAAAAGGCAGTTGATAAAAGGAAAATCAAAATGAACGTAAACAAAACAATCCGAGTTGAATTTAATTCTTGACACAGGGACGAAGTGAAGCCGTAGTTCAACCCTTTCTATCCTCAAGTCATCCTTTAAGTTCTGAAAAGAAATGCGAGAATCAGAGAATCACCTTCCGTGCACTATCTGAAAAGTTCAAACAACGACATCTTCCTCCTACCGGCAGATTCATGAAAACTAATGGCCGAGCAGATTTCTATTCAAGAAATTTACCCATAATTTTCTTCAATTTAAAACAACACAACCTACACTTATGGATAAATTTGCACAAAAAACCTCACGTGCATTCTTACACATACATAATCAAAATATACAAACAACCTCACCGTGCTCGTAAAATTCTCATTTCTCGGACTCTGTATGGATCTAAGTCGACTTCGAATCAATCTGTAACTGTTGCTAAGCAACGTAAGCCTTCTAGACCGGGCATTGTCGACGGTATCCGCAGAAGCGGTACAAAGCCAAAATGATAAAAACGCGATCACTTTTATCCAAGCGTCATCGTCTATCGCGTTGAATATTTTCATTTTTCACATCTCGATGAAACTCATAAACACGAATCGCAAAATTACCTCATGGCCGTACTTGACGCGATATCGAACACAAATGCACTGCGGACAGGACCGATGAGGACTGCACCCGCGATCCCTGCGAACGAGAATTATTTAGTGATGATGATAAGAGCACAAAAATTCGTACCGCGATTATCGATGAATTACAGGTTCGCAGTTATACGAACCGGATTGTTGACTGTTTCAACTAGATCGATACGGTTAACCTTCTCACGAATGGAAGGAGACTGTGCGCAAGTAAATGTACAGGCCTATACGTGGGGGCTTCAATTCGCATGCGACCGAGTAGTAATATAGTATATACTTGAACTCGCTCCCCCCATTTTTATTTATAGTAATATTTACGCACTTGACACTTTACATTCACATCTTCAAATCGTCATCTCGTACTCCGCGAACGTAAACTTTATAATCGCGAAACCGGTTACCGAGAGACTAAAAGTTCAAATTAGAGAGCACAGTGCCTTCGGTGCTCATTTAGAATTCTTTTACTGAATGCGATGCAATGGTAAATGGTGCTCATTGCAATGTCATTGTCGATGGCCTAATGCTTTTTAGGGTAATACTGCAAGACACGTAAGACTAAAAGGTTGACGAATTTATCGTAAGCTTGCGCAGAAATCCTGACGGATTATTAGCGTTGGCGAATAATACGATAGATCAGTGAGAACCAAGGTTGGGATGTATAGCTTCTAATAAATGTCCCGAAGAGAAGGATGTTTCTAAGAACCACATTGCGATTCAACAGCATTTCCGAAGCAAATTCATAAGGTCAATTTCTTTAGTTCCCCAGAGGGGATTTGATGAATGGATTGGTGTCAATAATTTAGGTCTTATTTGTGCTTTTCGTGGATTTTTGCTCGTATCCTGCAAAGTTTGGGGCTGTAGAAATGTTTGCCCCCCCCCCAAGGTGCAATTAAGGGTTGAAATTGGAGTAAGAAAATGGGCACTCGATTTGCGCTTTTCATGCTTAGAAGTCCCAGAAGTTGTGCTTTCATTCTTCACCCTCCATTGAGAGTCAAAGTTTGGAGGGGCTGTAGAAATGTCCCCCCTACAAGGTGGTTTTTGCGGGTAAAATTTGACTTGTCGATGTAAATCTTTGGAATAGAATTTCCTTTCAGATACCGAGCAGTGGGTTCGATTTTTTCCGTAGAAGAGCAGAGATTAATTTTTAAATAGCGCTCATTTCTAATTGAGACATACACATAAACACTATAGTTTAATCTTTTATTACATTTTGCACTATATCCATGCTACTAATTGTAAAAAAATCATACCCTTCCCATTAATGAGCAACTCTTACTTTTCCAAGCGATGCTAGCAAGTGGCCATAATTCATGTCTTTTTCTACTTTTTTATTTTATCGGCGCTTCAATGACAATTATACTTTCCTAGAGCAATAACTATAATCTCGTAAGACACTCTTCTTTCAATATAGGAGAAGTACATAGTTGAAGACTCGTACATACTAATAAAAAATGACTATGCACGTCAGTGAAAATGCTCTAATTTGTTTCGATTTGAAGATCGTCAGAAATTAGCTCGAGGAGAGTTTCGAAAGAATATAAAAGTAAAAACTGTGGACATCGAATAAATTCTCGGTATTGAATCTGAAAGAGTACTTTAGGCTATACGAATAAAATGCTCTGAAATTCAATAGGACGTTGAATCCCTATGAAGATGAATCGTGTGATAGGTTTCTTGCACTCTCAATAAAATACTCGATTCAGAATAGCCGATTCTACTTCTCGCATCTCAAAACAGTTTTTCAAGTTCTCTCCTCTAGTTTTATTATCAGAAAGAATATTTCATCACCAACTCGAAAGGTGCGTCAGAAAATTTTGTGGAGAACCCTTCGCAACCTATGTTCACGCTCCATTCTTCTTCCATTCGACCGGATATAAAAATTCACTTGCACTTAATCCAAGAATATAATCAGCAAAGTATAAAGTCGCCTACGCTCGCCAGTAAAACTGCTTCGATCGTCACATGATATGGAATTCATTCTGCCACAGGCAAACGTCATATGAATTGCGAAGGCAATATCAGGCCGCATGCAATTCATAAGGAAAATTAATGAGCCTACTGCTTGAGGAATGTTCGTTAGGTAACAATTTTTTAGCTGACGCTGTTGAGGAGTCGACGACCCTTCTCGTACATTGTAAATTTACATTGACTCCGCTTGCTCCGCAGGTGAAGCCGGCTCTCTTTCAACAGACCGATTCCCTTATAAACTATTCCCCAAAGCGCGGTGTGATTACCTGCGATACGGCTGCGCTCACTTGTTCAAGCGCCTCTACCTCTCTTATGTCGCAATTGCAGCGCCGCCCCATCCTCCATGGTGGAAGTGGGTGCGGGTTGCTTATGCATTTGATTTTGTTTCTTCTAGTACCGGAATCGACCCTTTCGGGTATAACTTCAGTGTTGGAAGAATCTCCTCGGCGAACCCCTTCTTCTGCTTGGCAACCGCCAAGCTGCAGTGCCCCCCTGGCACGCAGAAAACACAAGAACACCCAGCAACATCACCTCAAGATATAGTAAATTGCTGTTGGAGTTTCTTCATCTTCTTCTCTCTTCAAGGATGATCGTCGTCCTCTTCTTCCTGCAAATCTGGTTGTTGATGGTAGACAGGTGTCGAGTAAGCCATAGCGTGGTTCTGCATTTGCCTATTCAATTCCCGACCCATCTTCTTCTTCATGACGGTGACTGGAAATGCAGACACACCTGGTTCCATGCTTCTTTGGAACCTAGCATGGCTACTCGGGTCAAGCGCTTCGTCTACCTCGAACTCTTGAAGAGACCGACTAAGCTAGTCCCGCTCACGCCTCCACGCCTACCACTCAAATAAGGTGTACTCTGATCTGTCATCCCGACCTTGGTCGCAGTGCGAACACGTTGCCTGCTCAACTTTCCTTAACTTCTCATGAAGGTACTTGTCGAAGCAGCCATGGCCGCTTAGTGAAAGTCGGTTCATCCACTCATCAAGGTCGCGCATTAACACACGTGTTGTCCACTTGCCCAGCTCACTCTGGGCAATTCTTACTTTCCATTTCTCGAGCAAGGAGCGCCTGGCCTCCTGCTTAACCCGTAAAGTCTCACGCTTGGTCGTCGTCGTCTTTTTTGCTCTCACCATCACCGCTCTCTCCTGAGCAAGGAGCTCGACTGGCGAAGAATGTGCTAATACTCAAAGAGCCTCTGTCGAGACGGTGCGGTAGGCACTAACAAACCTCAGCGCAGCTCTTCGTTGGATCTTTACCATCTCTCGTCTTCTGTATGGTATCTTCGTGGAGTTGGCCCATACTGTACTGGTGCACCATATAAGAGGATCGACAAGGCGGTGCTCATCATGACTTTTCTTCTTGCTTCTCTCGGTCCTCCTAGGTTCCTCATCAGGCAGCTAAGGTATCCAACTAACCGGCCTACCTTTTCCGCTGCCATCAGGAAATGGTGCCTACTTCATCTTCTTCTTGGTGTCACTTTCCACACCTTGCAAGTAAAAGGTGGGTGGACTGAACTTCCGACGGGTCGTGGATAAAATGGCCTCCGTCTTACTAGTTGCAAGTTTGAGTCCAGCGGACTCGAACCAACGCGTCACTACCTCTTGAGCCCGGTTTACCCTGTTTCCACCGCTACAATCGTTTCGGCAGTGCATACCACCACTGTGTCATCCGCATAGCAGATAAGTTTAACACCCGGCTGCAGCTTCATGTTAAATATCCCGTTGAATCCGACGCACCACAACAGCGGCCCAAGGACCGATCCCTGCGGCACCCTACAAGTAACTGGGCGCTTCATTGTACCAGCAGACGTCTATGCTTGGATTTCTCGGCAGCTAAGATAGCTGCTGATCATCCTGAGCAGGTATGCGGGCACTTCTGCGTCCATGAGGGCTTCCAGTATCCTCTCTCATGGGATCGAGTTGAACGCATTTCTTATGTCGAGGCTGACGGCTGAAGCGTAGCTATCGCTGACTCGGCTATCCTTTTCAGCCGGATCCATCTAGTTTGAAAACCATTCTGACTACTAGAGATTATATCTCTTTCCTTCAGATAGCTTTCCAGTCGATTGGTTATCATTCTTTCCAGGAGTTTCCCAACTTTGTCCAGCAGACAAAGACGATAAGAGGATGGCGGGCCAGGTGATTTATCCTTCTTATGTATCAGCGCTAGCCTGGCTTTTTCCATCGCACAGGAAACAGCCCCCCAATAACTGCCACATTGAATGTATCAACAAGCGGTGCCGGTTCAACTGATTGTATGGTGCTCCAGACTGGATTTGGAATCTCATCCGGGCCTGGAGCCTTCCAATACTTACCCCGCAGTCTATTGACTGCTGCATCCACCTCCTCGGTACCTAGGAGGGATATACGATCCTCTTCTACTATTGGTAGCGCTACCATTGGTGGTGGCTGCTGTGGGAACAAACCATCGCTCATTGCTGAGAGGCCCTTTAGCTTCTTCAGCACAGGCTTTCCAAACGGGTCGTCTTCTGCCATCTCACGAAGCTCTTGCCATGCAGCACTCTTGCTGTCTTTGCTATGGCCTTCTTCAGCCTTTTGCGTGCCAGCTGATATTCAGGTGCAACCGCCCGCGCCCCTTTGCGTCCTCTACTACACTGGTGTATCCGGCGCTGGCGGTTGCACTCTTTTCTTAACTCGGCAATCTGGTTGGTCCACCAGTAAACGGCTCTCCTCTTCTTTGGTGGACCTTGCCTGGGCATGGCCAAGCGCCCCTACCATTTTCACCAGAAACTGACGATTTAGGCACAGTCTTTAGCTTTTCGGTTGTAGTCAGAGAGGGTGACGATTCACTGGTCGTTTTCAATTTTCTTGATTTTGACCAAGTCGTGACACTCTGTTTGATTTTGATGGAGACTGAGGGTTCCTCAAATCTGGTCAAAGGTTTCCCTGCTAATGTTTTTGACTTACGGTTGTAGGATTTTTGCGCCGCCTTAGTCGGAGGTGGTATTATTTCATCAGATCTGTCGTTTGGCGGGTGAACTTCAACGTTTACTGTGAGCACATTTGGATCGAGATTTTCCTCGATTTCACCAGCAATCATTTCGAAATCCATGATATCGTGGTGTCCATTTCTATTCATAAAGCTCAAAAGTCGACATTTTTCCTGGGACTTGGAAAAATTTTGACTGGTGTCACGATCTGATGTCGTCATAGGTCAGTTTGCCACACGGTGCAGGGTAAATTTTTTGAGCAGGCTCCCATTTAAAACGAGACGTTCTCATTGTTTTGAGTACAAGCAGTCGCGGTTAAAGTTCATGATTAAAGAATTCAATCAACAGACCCGTAAAATATCGTCTTGCTTACTCGCACGAGAAAACCTCTTTTATCACCAAATTCAACAGTTGAAAATGATTTTCACCATTTCGGTCCAAATATGAAAGGGAGGACTGGAATGAAGGTAATTCGCTCGCGTATAGGCCTCTCATTTTTCAAAGTACACGCATTAGATAAATCATCGCGAGATAAATTCTTTCTTTCACATTCCAACATGGTAAAAAAACACTAAAAGCATTCCGGTTTCAGTTTATAAACATTGCCGGCACTTCACCATTATATGCTCTCATCTACTCGTACGTATTCGAATTACATTAATCTTGAAGTTGAAGATCAATTTTACTACACAGTGAATTCTATATATTGTAACGAACACGTTTTTAAGAAGAAGAAAGGAGAACCAGATCGTTTTCAAGACCAAGTTCGCGTTCAAAGTTTTTTTTTTTTTTTTAATAAAAAGATGTTGGAACCACTTTTATTGTTTCTTCATCTTTCGAGGGCAGAGATGGCGAAATTTTGAACGCATTTTTACGATTTTCTGATTGATATAGACTGTGGCATCAACGAACTATAGACTTGCAGGCCTTCCGATGGACGTTGCACTTACTTGCACTCGTATACGCGTATACAATGGTACGAACGCTTTACTTCGTACTTTCGTATATTGTTTGACCATGAATAGCTAATTAAGCCTACGGGTCTGGCTTACGGTTTTCTGTAGTAAATGGTATTAAATTATTCGAGGCAGTCACTCATCGGACAGTTACTCATTGTCGAACGGCGAATCAGTGATAAATCCGCGTTAAGTTGAAAAAATCGAATGAATTTCAAGGCATGAGTCTTTCGTAATTCATAGCGATATGTACGAGAGTATTGAGTTTCATAGGATGAGAAAAGAAAGAAGGGAGAAAGAAGATGAATAAAAATTCAGCCCGGCTCTAATCATAGCATTACGAGGATGGGCAGTCTTCAATTGGGAAAGAAAGTATTTTTTAATCACTTGTGCGTACCAGTTGAAGATACCTGCTCGGTCGACGTCTACGCTAATGGAAACTTAGCTTCCTGACATACAAAGGGACAGACCCACGTTGTTTTGTCCTCAGCGGAAGTTGAATATATTGCCGCTTTGCTAGCACGTCGACAAGTAGTCTCTCTACGAACCTCGTTCAAATTTATGGGTAATAGCGATCCCATACCAATTCTACATGAGGACAATAAGTCGACTTTACATCTCGCTCCAGCGAAAATCTTTGAAGCATGATTGTGGTACACCTCCGTTTCCATTATATTAGGTTCAAAATGCGAAGTCATAACGTACAATGAATATCATTGGCGAATTGCCGGAGTCCACGTACGCTAAATTTAGGGATTAATTGGTCTCCGATCAGCCCTATTAAATAAAACATTCCGTTCGTTCTGTTTCGGAAGACGACTCGGAGTAGAAAGTTGAAGGTGGTGCTGTGGGGTTCCCTGTTTCCCAAAATCTTCATAGGCAGATTCGAATACGATCTCTTTCAGTCTCATCATCCTCTTTCCTCGGGTCGTCTATATTGGCATAGGTATGTTGACAAGGTCATGTGCTTGAGGACTGGACCTGAGCATGAGGCCTGAGCATGAGGTGACTGAGTTGCTTGAATTCATCTATTCTTTTTATCCTTCCATTAAATTTACACTACTGCTGAGATCAGTGGTCAAATTAACAATTTTATTATCAATTTTCTGGACTTTAGTATATCTATTCATCACCCATGGGCAATTCAGTTTTGACATTTACAAAAAACGAATTCTCATGAACAGCCTCATCGATGGCTGGTTCTTTTGCCCCATAGCCCACAAATATGCTTATTCATAGACTTGTACTCAAAGGTTGACACCATGAAAACTGTTGCTCTTCGCAAGAACCTTAACGTCAGTTTTGACAGCATGATCAGGAAGAAATTTATCCAAAAAATCCTTCATTTTACTGCCGCCTTCCCACGAGACATTCTTCATTTTTTGGGAATGAGACGCTTCGTCTCTTCGGCTTCCATCCTGCGTATTACAGCCCTTCCTTCCTTAAGTGCCTTCTTGAGAGTAGTACAAAGTCAGGGAGAGGTGGTGTCTACACTGTTCTAGCAGTTACATAGGTCAGTCGTTAGATTGATGCTATATTCGGGGAGCATATCAGAGCTTCGAGAACGAAATCTTAAGGAGTATCTATCGATCATCCTTGTAGAGGATCTTTGAATTGCTTCACACGAGAAGCACTTGGCACTTTTTTGGTTTTATTAGACATCTAAGAATGAGTAATAACGTTCTCTTAAAATAGGATCTTACCGGGAGGAGGATTAGAACTCCTTTGATGTAAGTTTCTTCCTTCTTTCAGTTCAGTTCATTCTCACTCTGATGCTGCTTAGTAGCCGAAAGTAGCTTAGCGTAATTCTATAATATTCTGCGATCTGTAGAAGTTTTAAATCCTACTGTTCTCTTGTTACGATTTTACTTTCCATTTCGATTTTCCAATTTGAAAATCATAACTGAATTATTTGAGAGACTTGAAGAAATCTGAAGGCCTCAGCTAGACAGTGGAAAAAAACAGAGAAAACTTCAAATAAAGAAAAGAACAAGAAGTCAACAGACTCATTTAAATGATATGAAAACTTGATAAATTTCGAAGTCGTGGATTCTTCTCGCAGTCAATGACCCGTCTTCTTCACGTGATTTCACCGTTATTTTTCCAAGTTTAAAAACAACGAAGCCATACGATTTGCAGAGAAGGTTCATGGGACACCAATAAGATGTGTCAACTTTTGGATGATAAAGACGAAATCAAAGACGACTTTAGATAGAGTTAGACTATTAAGAAGGACTTTGATAATGTCATCAAGAGTAATCTTAATGACACTTGAGAATCATTAGAGTAGGGAATTCTCATACCTACTCAATTAACGCGATTGCGACGAATGGCTCTATTCTATTTACAGCAATTTGTAGAGAACGTCTTCGAGAACAAATACACACATGGAGGAGGAGGCTCAAGAACCAGCATTGTATTACTCCAGTCCGTAAGTGAAACTCCATCCTCGAAATTTTTCTGACTACTTTTTGTGTACAAGACAAAGGTAAATGGAATGAATTAAGGAATGATCCAGGCTTGTGACTAAAAGACGGCAAGGGGTGGCTGAGCTCTTATAGCCAAAATAAAATCCTAATCATCAAGTATGCAGAAAAAAGGGACAATTGATGGCAGCTCCGGCTACGGACAAGCCTTCATCGCGTCGATCCTTCTGAAAATATTTCATAATTTAGGATGAGGAAATTCCCACACAATAGTACGCACAAATGCATCAAGTGAAGAAAATAAAGATTTATGTGTGTGAAGGTTTCTCAGTAGAACAACAAAGTTTGTATGAACAAAATGATTACCTAGTTGTTCGAGAAGACAATCTTGTTGAAATGGTATTCGTTTGTGGTTTCTAATGAAATACTATTGTACGGCTACCGGTATAGCCCGCGCTCATCATTCATAATTCTCTGTCATTCACCTCGTTCTTGTAAACGCGTGTACTTCACACTCGGGCACATCTGACGACGCGTCCGAACCGTGAACGCGTTAAACAAGAATCGCACGTCTCGTTTAATCGAGTAAATTTTACGTGCTCGTAATTTAATGAGCGTAAAATATTTTTATATTATTTTAATGTTTCGCAACGTCACCTTCGAAGTGATATACGTCTCAATGCTACTCGAATTTGTACGAAAATTTGACTTATTTACGATCGCGGAGGGTATATTATTATCTTCGGGAACACCAACGTGCTCTACTCCATTAAGAGAAAATCTACGACAGGACAGGATCCATCAAAATGGAATAACTCACTCGATAAAGTGTTTAATAATTTACTTCACCTTGAAAGCAATTTTGCATCTACGCTCCTGACGGGCTGCATCTAGTTTGTGACTCCGAGGATGCTATTTGCGGGCCAACTGAAATGCAAAAAATACCCTGCAGTTTGTGTCCCGAATGAAATGAAAGTTTGGGCTAGGGAAAATATTGATTGATTGTATCTGGCGGAGGTGTCGTCAACCACGAATATATCAGTGGTGACAAACTTCCCAGTATCAAGAATCCTTCATTGTTTCTGAGTTCATCTCGTGAACCAGTGTTTGTGCTCATATTTCATAATTTTTTCGAAAGATGTCGAAAATGTACAAAAAGAGGGGGGCTGAATTACGAGTTCCGTACATAGAGCAGTAAAATGATATCGAACTATGGGTGTATACATTAAGATTTCTTATGGGCGTACGGTCAACGTTGCGTCGTTCTCGGACACTATCACGGATGGTGGCTTTATGAGGCAGAGAGAATTGAATGCGGGTACACAAAGAGCCACGAAGGATATTTTCGAATGACCGAGCAAAGTAATGCCAAAGAAATGTCAGCGGATGCTCCAAAAGTTCTAACATAGGCTGACCTCACTCAAACACGGAAGTCGATCCAAGGAGCTCGAGCCGAGCGCCACTTTCTACTACCCACAACGCTGGAGGAGTTACTCGCTTCTTTACGTTATGATCTTATGAAGCTTATTGAACAAAATTGAAGGGGCGATTCTTACTCGTGAATAACGATATTACAAATTTCTTCTTCTGAAGATTTGGCAAGCACTTGCGGTACGATTTTAATAGATGGCACCTCTTCACTCAGCTTTCCATCATTCACGCTCAGAAGAACTGCACAGTCGCTCTGTCGCAACTTGGACAGTGGGTGGGACGCCAACTGAACGTATAGGTAACTTGCAGGGTTGTTCTCTTCTTTTTTCTCTAATATCCCTCCTTTTTAGTACTACAATTTATCATTTGAGTAGTTCGAAGGTCAAAATCCTTCACAATACTCTCATATAAAAGTTGAAAGAACATCGAACAAATTCAAATTTACCGTAAGATGAAAATTTCCAAGTCATTGCATTAGATCGAAAGATTTGCGTGCATCTTCCCAAATTCCATTCCAAATAGCCCCGCTTCCGCGAAACTACAATTCCTCACAGCTCCTGCTCGAAATTCGACTCCTCTCGGAGTTCCTTGATGTACGCAGTATAACTCAAAGGTCAGTACTATAACGAAGAACCCGCTCTATTTTTTCTTCTCTAGGTGCCACCAGACCACTGGCGTTTTACGCTGTACTTGTGACGCCATCATCTTGGACTTTTGGCAAGACTCGTTCGACATAATTGAAGGAACTTTTCCTTTTTCACATATTTCATATCTTTTCTGAATCCCCACCCTAATCTCAAAATTTCAAGCCCCCCTCCTATCATATACAGCTCGGAGGTTGGTGTAGACCCTTAAGTTAACTTGCTTCACACACCAATTGACTTAACCCCTCTAATGAGACAGATATGCAACGCTTCAAACACCATAAGTCTCAGAACACTCTTTCATGATATCCCATGAAACAGGTTCCTCACCTCCCCTTAAAGAACCCGTGAAAAGGCTCATGTCAAAAAAGCCTGATGATGACGTCACAGGCAAATTTAGGCTAATGGCGACACGAACTGATGACGTCACAAGCTTGATGATATTACAAACAAATTGGACTGATGATGATGAGGTCACGAGAAGTTTGAACCGGTTGATGTTTTCACTGTGCCTTCAACCGCTATCGAAAATTCGCAAGTTTAGAACTGGATTTCCTCTTTTCAATGTCTTTACCGCCACCTCAGCCGTCGATCGGAAATTCGAGAGTCCAATACGATTGGAAAACTACAAGTCCAAGTACGGGTTGATCTCCCACCAGTGCTGCCAGATCTACGGATTTTTGTTTCTCAAAATTTTTCATTGGATTTTGTGTAAAATAAGGATTTTTTTTTGCTCGAGGGAAAAGTACCTTAGTCACTCATATGAAAGACACTTTTCTCCTGGTTGTTATGGGCTGATAGTGGAGTCCTCTGTAACATTGAGTCGATCAGGGGAAAAGTACCTGAGTTCCACGGGTCTCCTGATCGTTTCTGATAGATAGTGCTGCCAGATCTACGGATTTTTGTTCCTCGAAAAAGATACAGATTTTTCTACAGATTTTGCTGAAAATGCGAATTTCTTGTGCTCAAGGGAAAAGTACCTTAGTCACTCATATAAGAGATACTTTTCTTCTATTTTTTGAAAGCTGATACCGTACCGCAATATTCAGTCGATCAAGGGAAACGTACTTCAACTATTTGTTTGAGAGATACCTTTCTCCTGATCGCTATTGGATTGATCAAAGTTCGTGTTCTTAGTCCTAGAAAAAATGGCAGATACGGATTTCTGATAATGTCATCTGGCAGCACAGTCTCTGACATCCCCCCCCTCCAGGAAATTCGCGAAGAATTCTTGACTCAAGAAGGTGGGCGAACGAGAAGAGCGAGTGAATTCACTCAAAATATGTGACTCTGTCTACAGAAACCCACCTTAAGCCTTATCAGTTACATAATTATGAAAAGCATGCGTTAATGATAACGCTAAGGAGGGTTTCTGTAGACAGGGTCACATGTACACTAGACTTATACTAGACTGAGAACGGGTACGAACAGTTTTTCACGGAGCGGAAAAATTAACCCGGTTTCATGTCTAAACTAGGCCTAGCATATGTTCATGTACCTCACACTAATACCAGGCTATACTCGGGTTAAATTAATGTCAGCGTACAATGTACTAGATTGTACGAGAGAGAGAGAGAGAGAGAGAGAGAGAGAGAGAGAGAGAGAGAGAGAGAGAGAGAGAGAGAGAGAGAGAGAGAGAGAGAGAGGAAGAAAAAATAGAAAGCTACTGATTTGATGACGTGCTGATGACATCACGAACCCTCACGAACGAATGACGTCACAAAGATGTTGAATCTCATTAATGTCTTTTTCTGCCTTTGCTCGCTATCAAAAATTATTCTGTCTTAACTGATGGCTGAATCGATCAACTATGAAAAGAGATTAAAAATTTTCTTCATTTATTTGGCTCCACCAGATCATTTTTTCTCTGTTCTAGGTACTGCCAAAATATAGTCGGCGAAAGCTCACAAAATGTGGGCGTAAACAACCATCCAGACACATCCTAATAAAAGATATATGAAATGGAAAAGAGAGTAGCTGAGTTGGTGGTGCAGTGATCCCCCTCCAGCCTCAGAGAAAATACCTCTAAAATCAAGATTTTCACCCGTCCTCCCCGCCCTCCCCAGAAAAAAGACCAAGAAAGGGCTCTTCATAAAATTGGGCTGAGGACTTGTCCTAAAAAAATCTTTTCTCACCACACCACTGGCTGAGTTCTAAATAGAGAGTACCGGAAGGCTGTATCCGCCTGATTAATTCAGAGGACGCGGGTTATTTTGTGGCTCATATTCAAGTATTGGGTGCAATGTAATCGTATATTGTTGCAAGTCAGTCAATTAAAACCGTATTTTATTTTGAAGCATCAAGATTTTGGTACCGGAATTCATTATTTTCAGTTTTTCCCTAATTGTTTTGTGATCACAATGAGCCGGACGAAGCCTGTTTTTCAACGGGATTTTCAACTGTTTAGGTCAAGCGGGGAGAAGGGTGTCGATGAGATATACGCCCACCCAAGCGAAGATATAAATCCGTAAAATCTCAGCGCAGCCGAAAAACTTACGCGAAACGTCCAATCAAACCTGTCTACATCAACATGTAGGTGTGACCGAACGAAATTTGATGAGTGATCTACATAGGGATAGATTACTTTTTTATCGTCCGTTTACAACTACAAAAGAGGATTTCGCCTGTTTGTCAACTACTGAAAACCTCTCAAGCCTCAGTATTGAGGATTTTTGAAGTTTGTTCGAAAAGTTTGTGATGCATCGTGGTTCGCCAAGTACAATAAGGTTCGATCGAGGCACTGATTTCAAGGGAGCTCGAGCGGCTGGTTTGGCCCTTCAATCCAATGTTGCAAAGGATGGCAACCTCGAATAGAGGTGGTACACGAATTCAAAATTAAAGGCGCAAAAGGATGGTCGGCACATGGTATCAGGTGACAACCGGATTGCGCATGTCAGGGGTCCAGGGAGGGCGTCGCGTGCCGTGGCTAGGTGGGGACTAGGATTCTGCCGTTCGTTGATGATACTACGGGGAGTGGAGCATTCTCTTTGTGGATGGGTAACCCGCACAGGGGGGTTGATACTAGAATGAGGGACCTAATCAGCGTTAGAAGATTACCAATGGTTTCCGACGCCACCTCTGAGTAATGGGATAGTTCAATATTATTTTCCTCAGATATGGGGTGCTCGACCGCGTCGATTTCAAAGGTCACGAAATAGGGGTATTCGCACATGTTCAGATTGTGAACTGCCAGTTCATTTTTTAGTTTTTATTCTAGGAATCATCGAGGTTATTTTATCGAATTAAATTTAAAAAAGCACTCGATGAAACAAAATTCTCTTCACCTCGTTCAAATTGAAGCTGAGAATCGAGGAAATGACACATTTTTGAAAGAACAGTAATTGAAGAATTAAGAGCAACCAATTTGAAAAACTCGTCTAGGTTTTTTCCCCCTGAATGATATTTTTATCGCTTACCGTTGAACCATACACCCGATGAGCAAAACGAACCGGATCTTCAGACCACATTTCCAGACCCAGACGTAAGAATTCCAAGCCGCTCTCGATCAGCGGAAATCTTGATCTGGTACGTCCATGCGTCCATTCGGAATTTATCAAAATAACAAAAATGAACGATAAAATGCGAACGAACCATGGAACATTAGCGATACGCCTCATTTCAAATGCTAAACGCTTCGAGACCTTTTACCATACTTCGGGTAGTGTACGCATTTTTCGAGTAAAGTTCATACGCACGCGATAATTTCTTTCCGGTAGTTTATTTCGAGTATAGATTACGTTCAAAATAAAAGCTACTAATTATGTCATATTAAAAACGTCGCTGCTCTCACTTCGGCGGGACATCTACTAATTAGATAACGAAAAGAAAAAAAAAGAACGCTTACACAAAGTAACACCAAAAACGCACACTCCGTAAGAGCGTGTCTGCTACATATGCAGCGCGTAATCACGACAAAAGTTTTCGTATGTCCGCTAATGGAAGCGGACTTCCTCTGACTACCGGTTAGTATGGTTCAAGACGATATAGATAAGGGGCATTCCTACTACAAAATACTCATCAACGAAAGCGACGCGAGTCGTAAAATAGGACTTCGAGCTGCCGACTACCGTGATATACGTATGCGTGTATTATAAAGGTTACAAAAAGAAATAAAAATTCTGTATAGTTATTTCGCGAACGTATCCCACACTTCATTTCCCTCTCGTCAAAGTGTCTGGCACTGACCTTCTTGTATTTGGCTCAAGGTACCATGTGCGTCCGAAGACTGTATTATTAGCACGAGAGCGGTAGTAATATTATAGAGGATGAGGAAGAGAACGATTAGGAGGAATAAAATTTCGAGAAATACTAGAATTTTATACGAAAAGTACGATAGGCATGTCGCACATTCTCGAGACAATAAATTTCAGAGATGCATATTCACTAGCTGAAATAAATTCTAAAATTTGTCAAATAAGTACATACCATAATTGTGCACTAGTTTCAGAAAAATTTGTAATGCTATCCTAAATTTTCTTGAGCGGAAAAACTAGCAGGAATTTGAATTTTTCCAGGTCTTCTCTCACCACTTCGGTTTCCTCTTTTTCGAGTCCTTGGATAACTTCGGCCAACCTCAGGATATTCCCTCGAGGAGAACTTTCTCGAAATTCTTTGAATTCTCCTCACCTAGCCAAGACTTTCCAATTATCTAGCCTACTATATAGACATTCCAACCACAATTGTTTATAAATCTTTTCCTTCTTTATAATTCCTTCCTTTTTGATTTTTTTCCCTGAAACCAACAGATGAGGCATCACTCATAAACTTTACTCCCAATTCTAATTCCCCTCCATCATACCCTTTTAATCAAGGAAAACGAAGTCCTAATTACCATGAGACAATGCTCCAAATCTTCAGCATTAGGCTATGATCAAATCCCTACAATATTTTTACGAACGCGCACAAGCAATTTCTCACTCCATATCCTAAATTTATAATCTTCAACTAATCTATATTAAACTAGTTATAATAATCCCCATTTTCGAACCAAACGAGACTCAACCCCTCCCTCTTTCCCGGTTCTGGCAGATTGCAGCCCAAAGCGGTCCGCTCGCCAAAAGTCGAGCTGAGACATTCTTTTTGCGGCCGAAAACAATGGAAAGTTCTCAACCTCTGCTGAAGCGGTTCCTCAGGACGACTGATTGTATTTCTTCGTGTTCGACCTCATTTTGTTCGATTTATTGCATCTTTTCATGTTTGAACTCGTATTTCTGGATGAGCCAGAGAAAGATTGAATGGGTGGGACAATTTAATCTTTTTCCGATATGGCAGGTGTGTACAAACAGAGGGTGTGAGACATATTTAAACTTGATGGTCGATCTCACACCCGATTCCGAACTAGAGAATACCCATTCTTGTGGTTCAGATTATACACTAATGCCTCGGGCAATGGCCAACTTGTGCGAGCAGAAGGCGACTGAAGACTTATTCCAGAGACTAAGCTAAGCTTTACGCGAAGAGAAGATACGAGCTGCGCTAGTGGCACTGAATAAGCAGCCTACAGGAAATTGACTGAGTTTCTACTCGTCGACTATACCTATCTCCTTTCTTTGTAGACTTCGAGCGAGTTACACTTAGTAAAGATGAAATGTTGATAAACCAAAATATTTGAAATGTGAAAAAAATTGGCCGCAATCAAGTCGTTTTTGATTTCTCAGTTGGTCGCAATGTGGTCATCTTCGGACCGCACGGTGAACGTTCTTTGCATTTTCGACCGCAATATCTTTACAAAGTACCCTCGCCAAAATTGTAGAAAAAATCATGGATACTCGTCAACCATGACATTATCTAAGATTGATGCACTTAGATCAAGCCTATTTCCGGTTTTTTTCGATATAGAAAACGCTTTTTTGAGAGTCTGGTGACACTGCATCATCCTCACCTTCCACAAATATAGTTCCCACAATCTGTTCCCACAATTCTCAGAAAAGTATCTACGAAACCGTTCTCTCCAATCCAGAGTAGCAAATCAACTCTCTTCTATGCATATCCAATCTAATGGAGTCCTACAAGAGTCATCCCTCAAAGGAACATTTTTCAAGATCGCAATTAATGACATTTTCAGTAATCTCGCTTTCTCCGTAAAACCAATCTTGTACGCCGATGACCTGAGTATCTGTAGGTAAACAAATAATTAGCTTCACGCACACAGAATCCTTCAAAATTCCAGCTCGTCCGTGGTGAGGCCCAATGGGCGTATTAGATTTCCTAATCATGCCTTCGGGTGCAGCGTTTTCCCAGAATTCTGTTCGTATGCAAAAATGTGGATGACTTTGGGGAGGGAGTCGAGGTTACAATGTTCGCAAGAAAGTGGGAAAAGCTCGGGAAGAAGCTCGCATGTGCCGAACGTGGGAGTGATGAAGCCCACATGAAGAATTGGCCTAATTTGTTCAATGAAATATGATTTTCCTAAAGTGTGATCCGTTCGTCCGTGGAGGAGGCCATTCTTAGAGATAAGAAGACAAGAGTTGATTCGTGGAAGTTTTTCAGACTAACATTACCTTGGCTCCCCGTATGGCTGAGGACACAGATGAAAGTTATGTCGTAAAAAATAGATGATAGGGTTGTGAGGGTACGACGATTGTTCTCGTGTTTGTTTCAATCTAACGTTTCCCATTTGCGTGTACCGCATTTATTAATATTCATTCAACCAAGTTAATTCGACTTTTAGGCTTCCTATTTACTCATAATTTAATCCGAATGGTATCCTTAACTTTAACCCTGTAACAGAATTTTTGACTTCTTGTTTGCCGAATTAAAAATTACTTTTTTTTTTTGGAAGAAGGTGATCTTCGCAGCATTCATACGATCAATAACATCCGGTTACGATAGAAATTTCAGATATTCGACGTAACATTGGTTTGACGGCCAAAATAGTCGTTATCCCGAACGCGCTGCTATTAAAATTTATAAAATAACTACCTGTATGCGAAGTATGAGGTAAAACAGTCAAATTTAAATAATGCATTGTGCTGCGCGGACTGTCGAAGGATAATTAATGGAACGACTTTATTCACGTTCGCGATAAAAGGTCGGAAGTTCGATTGTATAATCTTTACCGCATATTTGGAAAATACGAGTTCCTATACCTACATTGTACAGTGAAAATAATGCACCGAAGTTGACTTCTTGCTTGCACTAAAATTTCACGCAGAAGGCGTACGTTATGCCACGCTACGTCGAGAGCATATGAGCACGTCTATCGCGTTGCGTTGTGCATTCGTATATCGTAAGTCACCAAAAAGTAGGTCAAGTTCAGTAGGGCTAATGTACTACTCAGATTGGCGCGCGGTAGTGGCACATCACTAGACGTCACAAATTCTTCAACAAACCGGATAATAAACGAACAATAACCAATCTAACGTTCATAATTGGTGTAATATTTAGAAATTTTTAAGTAAAGTCGTATACAAGTTTGATTTATGTGAATTGGAGAGTAAAAATTTGTATTTTTTGCTTTCGTTCGTTTCTGGTCGCGTGAAGGGGGAACAACAAGGAAAGGAAGTGGGTAGAATTAATGGAGTTTTGAGAAATGAGTCGGAAAATGTTACCTCTTTTTTTCTGAGCAGGAAGGTTTCAGCGCTGTTTATCGTTCCTTCGCGTTGGATCACATTTCTACATACGTGTATCCGTTGTTTCGCAGAGACAAATATTGATTATGAGGTCGAGAAGAAAATAGTCCTTGTATGGAAAGATTGAGAGTATTATAGCCCCTTAGGCTGTCACTCAAACCTTGTCGAGGGTGAAGGAACACAGCCAACGTGTGCCTATGGCTACTAACTTGTCGGAGTGAGGAGGCTAACGGCTAGGCTTATTCTACCTCATATGCTGAGTTGACTCGCGGTCGAGTGTGGTTCACAACCCTAAGGGCTCACCTAGAAGTTCTGCTGGTTGTGAGGCGCAGATCATTGTGAACTAAAAGCAGCGTGGCTCCTGCAGGAGTCCTACTGCATGTGACTCCATCCTTATTATTCCTTTTCCGTCATATCTCACATCCCAGTTGTCCTATCCACTCAATTGGGCAGTCATAACCAATTCAACTTCCTTTGAGTCTCGTTTGGAAGTGGAGACCTTATGTGCCCCTGTAACCAAAACTGAAAGCAGAAACCCTTTCATCTTCGACATCAACTCTGCACACAATGTCCTGTTATAATTTGAAGTTTTGTAACGCATTTAATCCCAATTTTATCGATCGATAACACAAACAACAATGAGATTTCCATAATTATTTTTGTAATTCATATCAACAGTGCCGCGACGCTTATAGTTTTGAAAGTGACCAGCAGCGCACTTCAATTAGAACCGAAGGTATAGTTGTTCAACTTCATAGAACTTGCATTTTTCACATATGTGACCTGTTTCAAGATAAGAGCAATTAGAAGCAAAACGCAAATCTCCCAGGAGAGAGAGAACGGAGTTTAATTGCTACCCTTCAGTGTTGTCAGATCTACGGATTTTTGGTCCTCGAAAAAAATATAAGTTTTACTACGGATTTTGCGTAAAATACGAATTTTTTTTATTTCAAGGGAAAAGTACCTTAAACCCTTCCTGGTCGTCATAGGCTGACACAACGTCTCCCGTATTATCGAATCGATCA
This sequence comes from Aspidiotus destructor, assembly GCA_035079395.1. Classification (NCBI taxonomy): domain Eukaryota; kingdom Metazoa; phylum Arthropoda; class Insecta; order Hemiptera; family Diaspididae; genus Aspidiotus; species Aspidiotus destructor. The sequence goes on along the minus strand of JAVHKZ010000015.1, from coordinate 20,765,581 downwards.
AGGGAAAAGTACCTCAGTTCCTCATGAAAGAGATACCTTTCTCCTGATCGGTATACTGATGAATCGGTTAAAGTTCGTCGAAATCTGTTTATAGATTGAAAATATTTGGCAGCACTGCTACATTTTTCTTAGAACAGGTACTTGATGCTAATAGCCCTTATTTTGGACCAGGTCACATAATTATTGATGTTACCTCATGACTCTCCTCAGAAACAATTGATTTGAGTGATCCAAAAAGCATAGGAAAGAGCTTGCTCCACCGACTGTTCTTAGACTAATAAGATAAACTTTGTGCGTCGAGTAGCGCGTGAGAAACAGACAATTTGGTGGTGAAAATGTGTGTAAGTAGTGAGCTTGGTTGTTACCTCTACCTTCCCTCAAACTCAATAGATTCAAAAGAATCGAAAAGATTCACAGAGGGCCTTTCCACGAAACGTTAAAACCGCGTTGTGCGTGATGAATTGAAGGCTTCTAATCGATGAGACATTTTCAGGTTCCTAGCTTTCCTTGACGAGATCATTTGCTTCGTTCAAATACTCCACATTAAGATTGGCCTTTCCTTCTCAACAAAGTCAGCACCCGTCGATCTCTTTCGTACATATGATCATGATTTTCGGGCATTTCCTCGCTTTTCTTCAGACTCGTGCTTGCCTACGTTATATAACAGTCGATTGGAGCAATTTGATGAGCTGACGTAGAAGTTGGAGTTTCGCTGAGAAGATAAAAACAGAAAAAAAGTCAAATTTTATTTCTCGTTCGTTTCTTCTAGTATACTCTTAAATTTGTCTACTTACTTTCTTAGAATATTTCGGCTCTGAGAGGTGATGTTTTTTTGAAATTTTTAGAATTAGAGCCGCCTTATTCTGGGATCGAGTCTTGATTTCTTAGCATAACACTGCAACAATCCTCTTCTTTAGAATCTCTAAAAACCAATTACAAAACCATATATGAGTCCCAGGCGTAGATTGAGTTCCATTAAAGACATCTCTTCTTCATTCGAAAATCTTCTGTAACGTACCTAAAAATGGGCTTTGACCGAAGCGTCGGAGTCGAACACACAAGAAACGGCCGCCGTCACGTTCACATAATTTCTGAGCAAACTGATACGATCCAAAGCAAATGGTACTTCTCCTCTTTAGACGCCAATGAATTGTTTCAGTGGACCGGGAACAAGAGCACGGAGTCGGTACAGCTGTAAGGCAGGCCCTCGAGAAGTTAAAGAGTTTCATCCTTTCGTCTAGCTGTTAATCAGCTTTTGACAAAATCTGTACATCAAGCTCTTGCACAAGATCCACATCGTGTAGATCTTGACGTCCTACCTCTGTGATAGAGCATTCTACATCAATTATAGAGAAGCATACCAATGACAGTAGAAGCACCACAGAGCAACGTACTTGGTCCCGTGTTGTACCTCCTTTACACCGTTGATATTCCCTACACAAAACAGATCCTCACTTGCCACTTTTGCAGATGATGCTGCAGTACTCTTACCGCACGAAAATTACACCGTAACAATCAGCAGTCATAGAGATAGCCAACTGGGCTACCAGATGAAAAATCGAGATAAACGCAGGGATGACAATGCAAGTAGACTTTGCCCACTCTGCCACGGATACGACCCAAGAATCATCAATAATGAACCGGCCCAGCTGGCTAAAAACACTCGCTATTTAGGTTCACATCTAGATCGCAAATTAAACTGTCAGAAAAAAAGAGAACTCTTTAAGGTAAAATTCCAAAAGATGCAAGGTGGCCTCCGCCCGAAGAGTCATCTTCTGCTTACCAAGAAGAGGTTGTTTTACGTCATGATGCTATGGCCAATCTAGATGTACAGTATATCTTCATGAGGATCAGCAGCAAATAGCAACATCCAAATTATATAAAGATTCAAGAACTGCAAAATCATAAGGGCTTCATGGTACATCACGAACTACCAATTGCATCCAGACCTGGTTCTCGAAGTAAAATTAGATTGCACCTGGAGCCACCGACAGATACGTTGATCGACTCCACACTCATACCGAAACGGAAGAGCTGACTGCTCAAAAAACCCGTCATACAGCGACTAAAAGGGCAAGTCATTGCAATCATTATCTGAAATGGGTGTCCAGGGAGATTGTTTTGATTTTAAGCTGTGGTGTGTTCCCGTAGTCAAGGGAATTCTGGCATTCCAGTCAATAGACACCACTCTTGTCCCAAAATTTAGGAAAGTCTTTGGCGTTAAAGTTAAGGAGGGAGAGTAGAGTGTAGAGGAAGAATACCGCACGATAGTTGATTTTTGAGGGAGCTGAAGCGATTCTGGAGTAAGATTTCCCGCAGACTGCGAGGTTGAAAGTAGGTGGGAGGTTTGGTTAAGTGCCTTAGCTCCGAGTTTTCTGTGAACAGCTTGATCGATGTTCAGGACTAAGTACCTTAATACTTTCAAGTCCCTTTTGGCGATTATTTGTCAAGAGATCCAGTGATCAATCGATGAATGATAACGAGGTATGCGGCGACGTGCTCATGATGAGCTAGATGAAAAGATTGGCCATCTATGGTCCAGTTGGTTGCTGTCGCTTTTCAAGACAGTGACAGTGGAGTCGTTGGAGCCGTTACAGCAACGACGGTATAGTTTCGATAACCACGGAAATTTGTAAGCGTGCGACAATTGAGACATAGAAGCGAGTTGGACGTTCTATCTCAACTGAAAAGGGGTACAAATCTTGACTTCACTAGAAAATTGTCAGTTTATGGGCACACTTTTGATGGCTGTTTATTAATAAGAAACGAGAATTTATCATCATGATAAAATTCTTTGACATTACGAAATATTGTACTGCGTAAATTTGCAGGAAATTTTATGTACACAAGTTGAACATACAACAGTATCACTAGCCGCAAAGGTCGATGACTATAGTTCGTTGGCTTTTTAAACTTTACAGGCGAAGTTATGCAAAACTGCAATACATAAAATTAGTTTTAGATCTCCAGCTAACTTCTGAATTCTTTCTACATTAGAGTCTACTAGTACGACAATAATAATATGGAAGTTTTGAACGTTTTTATAATTTTCACGCTCAATAAGTTCATCGAATCGGTCGCAGAAATGAAATCCATACGATTGAAATCTTTATAGGGTACCAAGTATTTTTTCTTCACATTTGGCAGCTGCTCAGGCAGTCTGTCTACATCTTATACGAACACAAAAATGTACTATTTACGGTACAAACCGTCGTACGTGAGTTGTAATTACCGATAAACGAAGTTTCGGTGTGAGGAGGAGAGAACGGACTGGAAAAAACTAATAATAAAAAAATGCATATCGGCGGCGGCGCCGACTGTACATATAGTTATGGAATTCGATTGACAACGCGGCATTCCGTGTTTGTTATGCAGATTATTTATTCCAGGAAAACGAGTATGTGAATTTATCGACACGACGAGTTTTCGTGTAGACGTACACAGCACATAGCAGGCGAATCAGAACAATATTTTATGTAAGCATAGTTATTCACCGCGCCATGCGACAATAATCATTCATACTGTAATACAAATAAACGGGAGTTACTTTTATCTGGTTTTAAAACAAAATAAATTTGCTAATTCACCCAAAATTTTCCGAGAAATGAGTCATATCAGCTACATTCTTGAATACAATCATGATTAGTGTTGCAAACAGCCATTGAATAGAAGAATGAAGGAAGGAAAAAAAAAAAGATGAGAAAGTAAAAATGAAAAATGGAAAATGGAAAGTATGAAGAAGTCGACATGAGATTAAACAAATCAGTGAGCGAAGATGTTCGTTCAGTCGAAAAAAAGAAAAAAATAGAACTGTGTCGCAGCAGGTGCAACACAAACCGATTTTTAGTCAACATGTTCACTTGTCACTGCTATATTTTATTTCATTTTAGAAGCTCTTAACTGCACTTGGGCACGTGGGTTATGAACTTGATGGTGAATTGATTTTAGATTTGTTGGATATAATTTGGTACTTTTAAATAAGAAATGATGTTCTGGGTGGATCGCACGTCATCGGCGAATTGTTTCGATGGATGGTGGTGTGGCGGAGAGAAGGTAAAGATGGACTTTTGAAAATTTGGGTGACTATAAGGGGAGAATGGAGGCTAAAATATTCGCGTGAAAGCGGGAAAAGTTTGGAAAGAAGGTGAACGTGCGTGAGTCGCGTAAGAAAGTTCGTGACGCGCGGGATTTTTACAGTAGTGAAGCCCGCCAGGTGAATGGTAATGGTTTTGATTGGGCTAATTTGTTTGATGAGATTTGATTTCGCCAGAGCTTGGTTCATTCGTTCATAATTTTGAGCTGGATGGTGTAGGTAAGGTCATTTTTAGAGAGGAGACGCGAGCTTATTCGAGGCAAATTTGTGGCAATTTTGGCGGCTAAATCGACTCTTTCATTATCTTGGATCCCCGTATAGTTGGGGACTCAGATGGAAGTTATCTTGTAATGAATGGATGACTAGGTTACGTGGAGAGGATGAATAGATGGGACAAGTGGGTGTAGAAACTGTCGTTAAGGCGGATACGGAGTCAGTGGCAATCAGACAAATGCATGGTGGGAAAGGAAGGGTTAGTATCGTTTCTGAGCATTCAAAAGTTGATTCTCAGACCTCAGCCGTCAAAATTGATACGGAGTAACTGTGTTAATGAAAAAAGATTTTGTTGCCAATTGAAAACGCGAAACTAACTTGTTTTCTGATTTATTTCCAGAAATAGGGAGCGGCAAATCGCTGACTTGGTAGATAATTAGGGTAGTTGACATAGCTTTTATATTAGGGTATCGTACATTGCTGTAGAACCTACCATTAAAGCAGTGAACCTTGGAGATGAACAGTTGGGGATGGACTAAGGCCCTTTTTCTACCCGAACTTTCAATTAAGTATCATATGTATTCACGTTCTGCTTTTTATTCAAAGCTAAATATGAGGAGTCTCTTTGGATAGTGTGGATAGAAGTAAACAAAAGTATCGAGACATTTCCAAGACGCAATGAACTACGTGGAGGCAATAGGAATCTTCTTACTGCTGGAATCACATTTACATTAAATGTGACTCAAAATGTTTTACTCGCAACTTCGCATTGTGAGCAATCGGACGGACGGTGGCAGGTCGGTTCCATCATTTCGAAGCCCAACTAGGTCAGAGCCCCATCCTCTGTAAAACGGCGAGTATTTTCCCCAAACAACCCCCGCATAAGACGAGTCACTGTCCACATTCTTTCAATCTTGTTTCTCTTTTCATTTGAAATTCTATTCGAAGTGACGGTTTCTACGCACGCCTCAGCCCTTCTGATCGAAACTAGATCTGGAAAAGAGTACTACACAGTTTTCTGTTACGTATTTTTGATCTATATTACTGTTTATTGAAATAACACGAGAAACTATCCTTAATTTATATAAAACTCTTATTATCGTAATTCAACATCACTAAAATATTGTCTTACGTATACACTTATTTGCAGGAAATTTTAATGAATAAAACTTAAACGTGAAACAATATCATTTTCCGCAGAGATCACTGACTAGTTTGTTGACATCTCTCGAACTTTCGTTTTCGCTGGGATCAATAAACAAACGAAAATATCCAGTTCGTGTTACGTAAACTTTTGCAAAAGTTCAATAATCGCGAAACTATGGTACATAGAATTATGTAGTTCTAGATCACCAGCTGGTCGACGAAAATTCGGAAAGAAGATACGCGTCCGTTAGTTCGGCAAAACGAAAGTTTTGAGCGTTTTTATAATTTCCTCATATAATAAGTTCATCGTGTCGGTCGCGAGAATGAAATCCATGTGATTGAAATCTTTGTACGGTACCAAGTATTTTTTCTTCACATTTGGCAGCTGCTCAGCCAGTCTGTCTACATCCTGCGTACAGAAAATATACTATTTACGGTACAAACGTCCGCGCGCGAATGAAATTACCAATAAATGGAGAATCGGCGAGAGTGTAGGAGAAGATGCACTGGAAAGAAACTATAGAATAAAGAAATGTATACTGGCGACGCCGACTGTATACGTTTTATGGAATTCAATTGACAGCGCGGCATCTGTATTTTTTTCGGATTGTTTGTTCCAGGAAAATGAGTATGTGAATTTATCGACACGAGGAGTTTTCGTCACTGCGTATAGCAGGCGAGTTGGTGTAAGGCATTGGTACTCACCAAATTATGCGACAAATAATCATTCATGCTGTAATACAAGTAGACGGGAATGGTTACTTTTGTCAGGTTATAAAAGGGTGGTTCCGGCTGCCCATATTTTTCTACGTTGAGCATTCGACCGTAATCGAATTCTCGGAAATCCTCTGAAACATGCGTGAAATGATAAAATATTCAGAAGAAGATTATAAATGAATGATTATTAAAACACGTTAAAACTGATTCGAAAACAAAATGAATTTTCTAAATCACCCACATTTTTGGAAAAATAACTCGACAGACATATTCAACTTACGGACCGCGGGCCAAATCCGGCCTGCGAAGACCTCATTGAAAAAATTTAATAATTAGTGCATACAAGAAAATTTTTTAATTATTGAATATCGGGAAAATTGACCCATCGCATTTCTTATTAAACTCAAAGTGGTCCACTAGCTGAAAGAGGTTGGGAATGCCTAACATACTTAATGTTTTAAACGACTATTGAATAAGAAATGAAAAAGAAAAGAAGAAAAATACAAAAAGAAAAAGTAAAGGAAGGAAAATCAACCAATGCTTATTAGCCGACATCCGCGAAGGTGTTCAGTAAAAGAAAAAACAAAAACAAAAAGATTTTGAGAACTAACTTGACGTCTTCAATAAATCCTAGATTTCAAAGTTCAGAAGGAGATATCTCATTGAAGGTGTCGCGAAAATGATGTACTGAATTTTAAACGAAAGTTTTATTTTATTTTTATTTTAGCGAGCATTTGAGCTGCAGCGGCTATTTGCTCGGAGGTATAGGAGTTTACATAAAAGGAATGCTAAAGATTGAGCTAATATCGAAAGTAATAGGTATGTACTTACAAAAATATAAAACATGAAATAGGTAGTATAATCAAAAGTATGTTATTCTTTCGAGAAAAAAAAAAAAAAAAAAAGATAATAATAAGAGGCCTAATCTGTTTTTGTCTAGATATAGTTATGGAATTGGGTAAGTTGAAGTTGAATTTATCGTTTCGCAGTTGTTATTTAGTGTTGAGGTGATGGTAGAAAATATTTTGAGGTTGAATTGAGTACTCTGAAGAATACAATTTTTTATTTTTTTGTGCGTTTTAAATACCTATTTTTGATTGATAATTCTACTTTTTTGTAAAAATTTAAAAAGGAATCGTCAAACTATTGATGAAAACTTTTATAAAATTCCTCATTGTGTTTCATGCGGTAAGAGAGTTCCTTTACTGAATTAAAAATCTGTTTTTTACTTATACTTTGGTATTTTCGTGACCTCTTTTGAAGTTTCTAATTCCACTTCCCCTGAATATCATCATCTTGTAACATAATTTTTATAAATATTCATACTTTTCTGAGTACCTACCTGTTTTTTCCCATTGAAGAGCTGTATTTCAGAAAGAATCACGGGTCTTATCTTATCCTAAAGTTAGTTCATTTTTCCTTTTAAATTTTTTCTGAACAGATTCTTCATTATTTGAAAAATTTTTATCGAGAAACCGTAACCGATTGTCAAGTTCGACTCTAATTCTTCTACATGATGCGATCAACACGAAAAACTAATTTTAGAAACAGAAATCATGAGGATACAAAACATCGACAGAAATCAACTTAAATTATCGATTAGATCAGATTCTTTCTTATAATGGTGAATCCATTCTAGTATTTTGAATTATTCCGAGTTAAACCCTTTAAAATATAATAGGATCGAAAAACAAGGAAAAAATCCAGCTCAAATGCAGAAATTGTGATAATAAGCACTACTTTATTAAGATTGAGGAAGTGATTTTTTACGTGCAAGGATATGTTTGTAACATTACCTAAAATCTTAGATACATTGTTAAAATACTCACTGGAATGTATATTCTGAATAAAATGTAAAAATTGCGTGGACGAGGCGCCAGAAGGAAAGTGGCCGATAAATCGGTCAAAAATTTCCTGCAACAGGTTCAAATAATGTTTATGGTCAAATAATTAAATAAAAAAAAAAAAAAAAAATGAATTTACAAATTTTAATAAAGTAGGTAATTAGGATTAAAGGGATTTGCGAGATCTATTTTTTTTTTCATTCTTCTTATATCAGTCCATAATTGAAATTCATATAAAAGCTGTAAATTTTTAGTTCATCATTTCAGAGTTTGAAAATACCGCATTATTATGTCTTGAAGAGGTTTTGAGGAATTCTTTTTTGGTAATTTACACAAAATTAGTCAGCTCATTCAGAAAAATTGAAAAGACCCTGGTGAACATTTCATGAACGAAAATGTAGTTTTCACGTGGAATATTTCTAAGGATCTCAAGAAAAAAAAAAAAAACAAACCAAGGCCCTTATCATACTAGCTTCAAAAAACCCGAAAAAGCATTAAATACATTTCCATTCTCTCGTGAACAAAATTATTGTTTGCTAACGGCAGTATGACTTGATAATCAGAATTTCCTTCAGGTGGAAACGCAGGAATACAATAATTGTGAATCAATAATAAAGTATCGATGAACCACGAAGACTGCAAAATACGCAATCTACTTCGGGTTCATTCGTACTATATTGAATAAATGGACATCTTCTTGTTCCCTATTCTACTCAAAAGACTGATTCAGATGATTAAGGACAATGTACCTACTCGCAATGTCTCATTTGAAATATTTTCAGAAAATTATTTTTAAACATCTATAGACTGCGATCTCAAATTTTAGTCTCTTCTCCCCTTACTAGTCATCCACCTCTCCCCAGGCATCCCGAAGCCTCACTTTTCTCTCTACCTTGCTAATTTGTTGATATCGCCGGACGCAATCTTCACTATAACTGATGATTTTATCTCCCACAACCTGTGCTCTGCAGATAAATCTAAATTAGGTTCCTAACCTGTTGAAAATTTCATATTCCCATGGCAAAAACATTCGTGTTACAAAGTATGTCTCCATTATGTATGAAAAATATCCCCAAAATACCCAAAATATCCCCACAATGTACCCACGGGGAAATTTTTAGGAAATTTTGGTTACATAATGGGGGAGTTGTTGCCATCAAATGCTCAACGGGCGATGAAGAAAACTCGTTCTTTCGTATGGAAACTCGGCCTCCATATAATGTACTGAACTATCCGCCAACCAGCCCTGGCTTACTCGTCTCTCTCTTCTATCCCGTCCCGCAAATCCCTTGTTCTCCTCGATTCTCTTTCCTCTTCCCAAGCCATGTTAAACCCCCTACTCTTCCAATCCTATTATTCAAAGCATTCTTACCCTCCTGTACACCTTGAAATCCCCTCTACCCTCAATCACCTTCATTGGAATCCTGATCATATCAGCCTCCTGGAAGTGGACTTGCAGCAAAGACACCCCTGCTCTTTTCCTAAATCTCTGACCCTACACATTCGTTAGCCTATGATTTAATGACTTATTGTTATTATCGTTCTCCAATCGTCACATAAGCTTTGGTCCTCTCAATCACACAATAAATTTATTCCAACTAAGGAATCCCCGATCCCCTGGTCCTTTTTAATTCGTTCCTCATGCCTTGAAAAAGGACACGCTTGCCAAACCCACTCCTGCCTTCTCCTTACGCTCTCCGCTCCAGCCTCACATCAATACAGCCTCACTGAAAAATTATACACCTTCTATGTTCTCTCCGGTCCATACCTCCTAAACCCCAGAAAATCATTTTCTGTATCCTTTAAAGCCTCTTCCATCTTCTCCAGCAATTATAGCGACTTTATGATTACTACAACACGTTCTCATAGAGAGGCAATCTTACTCTCTAGCAGCTCAGAATCCATTACTAACATTTTAAACTTCCTCTGGTCTAAATATGATTGCAAATCCATTCGTCTGCAACACTTCTTTCCAACTCCTGTGTAGTTGAATAGTTTATTAAAAAAATTCCAAATTCGTAACTGAAGGTCAAGATGAACGAACATCCTCTATTGACTATTCCTTTTATAGTCAACCAAAATCATAAAAGAGTCGTGAAATAAGCTACGAGGCGTCAGCGTCATGGCTTATAGCGTCTATCGACTCACCGAATCATATGAGTGACTTTTTTCTGACAACCATAAATTAGGGTTCGAGGATGATACAAAAAAAGAATGGGTAAAATTTTTATTGAGATATCAGCGATTGTCTCTGCATGAATTTCACTTTCATCAACAATAATACGTCTTCTACTCAGGCAAGCTGTAATTTTGTTTTCTTTTCGATGTCATTGTGAAAATACATACCGGTCGCAGTTGCTTGAAGTCTGGTCCGATGATGCCAAACATAATAGCATAACATAAATTTTTGCTTCGTTTCGATACATTACACACTCTCGAGACCAATAACGAAATACGTCTATCTCGACCAAATAGATCGTACAATTTTAGTCGATTTTGGAAATACTGTAAAGAATTAAGAGAACTGGTTAGATTAGACTTTTTGTATCATTGACTTCAAAGTTATTTTATGCTTACTATTTATTTATTTATGAGCTATACGATTGCTCAAAACGAGTCATCAGCTCGTGTTCATTTGTCGGTATGGAACTTGATTGCTGGATACGTATGACTGATCATTAGAGTAGTTGGAATCAAACGTAGAACGTAGGTAAGGTTGAGGAGCGGGAAAAGGTTTCAGAGTTGTTGCATAAAGCCAAATTAGAAAACGTTGTAGTGGAATGTTGAGTTTGGAGGATAAGACATGAGCAGAGACGTTAAACTGTAAGATTGTCTGCATGGCGGTACAGTTACATGACAGAGGGGTGTGAAGACCTAGGATCCTAGGAGTGGGTTGGAATAAAAGAGCCGAGTACATTGTTAATCCGAAGTCGGGTGAGGATGGCTTCCTTTTAGCAGGAGTTACGATCTAGAAAGGTGGAGCTAAGAAACTTGGATTTTAGGATTGCTTCATTCAAGAAATCGGTATTGACAGATTGTTTTTACTTCTTTTTTGAACGTCCCTAAAGTTTCACAAAGAAACTCTGGACTCAGTTTCACAATCTTAGAAATTGATTTTTGAGGCCGCGGTTCAGCCGTTTCTTCTTCCTCGGAACCAACGTAAAATTTATTCACGCTCTAATGAAACTGAGACAGTATGCTTACCATTAATTCATTGATCATGACGGTAACAGGACGTAAGACCTTAAGACATTTCATACGACTCATGTACGCCACCGGGGCTAAAGATAAATGCGCTACAATGTTGTCATTCATGCTGGGTTTGTTGTTGAGCATCGCGTAAAATGAAGTCGTCCCCATTGAATGACCCATGTGAATCACTTTTGGCTTTTTTGTAGCCTTCTGAACGTATTCGATCATGGCCGGAATATCGTATTTTCCTACTTCGTCCCACCTAGAAAGTACAGTACAAAAGTCAGTTAACAAAACAGCCCTAGATACGTCATCTAAGTACGTATGAAATGTTTTAACCGTGAAGAAGAGCACGTACCCGAAATCCCAGTAATGTTTATGAGCACTCTTTCGCGATGCGTGTTTCTTCGAGTAATAATTTCCGCGTGTGTTGGCTAACCAAACATCGAATCCTTGGTCGGCTAACAGGAGCACTGAGAATGGAAACAAAGATAATAAGAGTTGATGAAAAAAAACTCCAGCTTAAGGGCAAATAAGTACGTCTAAAAAGTTCAACGTTTTGTATTATATTAAAACCTTGTCATTGACAAGGACAGACCACCTAAAATCCACTAGGGAATATTTTTGCTGCTCCTTAAACTTTGATTTGTGTGGAAGGTAGAGAATAAAAGCACAAGAAGCACAAATTGATCTGACCTAATAATAGCCTTGAGACATATGTGACGAAGTGAAGAATGAAAAAAAAAGACTTGACACTGTAGCCAAATATTTTGGAGTTCTAAGCCACAAAAAGGGCTCTGACCTAATTCAGGGTCTTGGAGACATTTTCAAAAATCACTAGAGCTTTCCGACGGAGAGGGGAATTCGACCTAGTTTAGGGACTCATATCAAGGATAACAAAGGGACTTGGAAATATTTCAACCACTGAATTTCGACTTTCAAGATTGATATGCTAGGAGAGGGACTTGGAAAAATTTTGAAACTGTCGATTTTTTCCAGGCCATCAGAGTTGAACATTTTATTCTTATAGATTAAGTAGATAGATAAATTTAATTATTATAAGGTATTAAATTTTTTTTCAGAAAATTAAATTGAACAATAATAGACTATCGAATTGATGCGAGATTGCAAGGTACGGCTATCCATAATACGAAAAAAAAAAGGGGAAAAAAAAGGGCGCTGCGGTTTTTGTATTGAGTTACTTCTTTTCTTTTTTAGAAGTATCGCCCTTTTTTTTTGTAATAATATCCTATGATATATTTATAAATCGCCTTGAAAAAAAAAAAATTATTTATTTATAAAATAATAATTCAATTATAATATCTTATTATGGTAATATGAAATAGTTTCTTTTTATTTTAATTAAATTTAAAATTACTCCAAGAATAACATTAAATAAATAATTTTAGTTCATAACCTCGATGTTGAATTATAAAATTCAATTCAGATCTTTATTTATATTATAAGCTATTGATTTTTTTTTTCAGAAAATTAAATTGAACAATATTATAATACTATGATATATTTATAAATCGCCTTGAAAGAAAAAAATTATTCATTTATAAAATAATAATTCAATTATATTTTAGTATAGTAATATGAAATAATTTCTTTTTATTTTAATTAAAATTTAAAATTACTCCAAGAATAATATTAAATAAATAATTTTAGTTTATGACCTCGATGTTGAATTATAAAATTCAATTCAGGTCTTTATTTTTATTACATGGTATTATATTTTTTTTTTCAGAAAATTAAATTGAACAATATTATAATACTATGATATATTTATAAATCGCCTTGAAAGAAAAAAATTATTTATTTATAAAATAATAATTCAATTTTATTATATTTTATTATAGTAATATGAAATAATTTCTTTTTATTTTAATTAAAATTTAAAATTACTCCAAGAGTAATATTAAATAAATAATTTCAGTTTATGACCTTGTTGTTGAATTATAAAATTTAATTGAGATCTTTATTTTTTTAAATATCAATTATAACATTTTAAATCATCATTAAAATTTAATTAATAAAAATAGATTGCTACAAAAATAAGATGAAATTTTATAAAATTAGGATTAATGGAATGAAAAATTTTCTATTCAAATTTATAGTATAAATAATTTGAATTATCTTTTATATTAAATTTAATAATTTTTAATAAGAGAATTTTTACTGGTGAAAATGAATCAAATTATGTATTGCAATTAATTTTTATGTAGGTAATAAATAAATGTTTAATTTTTCAATAATTATAATTCATAATAATAAAATATAAATAATTAATTCTGATATTTTTATTTGAAATTAAATGATATTTTAATAGGTTTTTTGAATTTTTTCCCCCGTGCACGCTCATCTTGTGAGGAATAATATTATTGCATGGATATACAATATTCTAATGACGAATGCCAATTAATTTCTTGTCCTTAATTTCTTTTTCTCTCGTCTCCAATACTTTTTTCCTCTGGAAAATTCATTTTCATGGTCATCATTTTAAAATTCTGCTGTGTCACTTTCATTATATTTCTATCATTTTTCTCGGGCCGATAAATGGGTTTCCATTTCTTTTAGCATTCGTTATAATAGAAAATTTTCTTCGGTACGTTGTATGACGTCATCAGTGACCTTATCCTATTTCAGGGATAAAAGGCAAGACACTTATTTGAGTACAAGCAGGAGTGGATATAATGACGTTTGGTTTAAATCTTATAGGAGATGGATTTACCGAAATTAGAGGGTGATACGAAGAAGAATTACAATACTCATACATTCAAGACTTACGGATACAATTTCAACTACGTGGAAAGGAAAGAGAAGTTATTCATAAAAGATGGAAAGAGCGAAAAACAAGTGACTTTATGCTTCTTCCCCGTGGAAATTGAACCCGAGATTTCTTCAGTCGTAAAATCTTTCCGTCACAGAGATGAGCAGAAATTTAAGAGCTATTTTCCTTTTATTCGTAATCCAATTCCGAACAATGTTTCCTATCAATGAGAGGGGTAGTGTCCCAAGACCGCCAGATTCGAACAGCACTTGAAGGAAGCAAAAATTTGATTCTGTAAACATGTTCGCCCTCATTAATCATTTTATAAATTTTGCTACATTTAGCAGAAGGACGCTTTTTTTGTTTCCTATATTAACCTGGAAAGCTTTTAGTCAAATTTTCGTACAGCAGGCTTCAAACTGAATGGAATAAAAACCTCATCGACCATGAGAATATTTTTGATCAAGTTGATATGAATTTTCGATGAAAAATATGTCGCAACATTCGGAACGTATCAAAATTATAGTTTACGTTCGTAAATTCGATAATCTCTCCCACATCAGGAAGAGTAAACACACACATGCTTTTGTCAACGAGAATCATTGAATCGAACGAGCGAAGAATAGCAATAATGCTCTAAATAAACTAAAATCAATGCCGTAATCTCTGCGAAGCTCGAGTACTTGGAATCTCGCATAAAATCTCGAGCAGTTCAGGAAGGAAATAAATGCTAATTATAGGATTATCGTTGCGAATAATTACAGTTTATAGACGAAGTAGTACACATGCACGCATGTGGCACCGGCGCTTCGGTATTGTAATTTACCTAAGTCTTCTTCGGGACCACGCAAAATCCAAACGTCCGAAGCTAGAAGTATTCCATGTTGCACTATTATCGGATAGTACGAGCTGTTCGGATTGGGTATCCGGTGCATGGTCAACATGTAGTCGTCTTCTGTCTTGACCGTATGATTTTCGACCTGGTAACCCCAGTGCTCCAGGAGTTCGGGCTGAAAAATACGATAGTAAAAATTTCAAAATTTCGAGAAATCACCGATATACGCAATTAATCTTCATCAGAATAACACGTCTAAATTTACATTCCAATTACTCAGAGGTCAAGATACGCATATTTACCGGGAACATATAAGAAAACATAATTAATATAATAATAATTTGCGTGCTGTTTATCAAAATTGTGAATCAGGTGACGAAAAGCGTGTTAATATGCGTTTTCGAGGACGCTTTAATAACTGACAAAATTTGATAAATGAATACCTAATGTATCCTAGACCTAGACCTAGGCCGTACCCATCTATATTGTGCGTTCAAGGTTTGTAAACAACCTGTTTCAAGATAAGTGCACCCTGTATCGTACAAGCTGGTGGCAGCCAGGGCAGACTGGAAATAGATACTTAATTCCAACGAAGACGAGTTAATGTAATAAGTGAACCTGAGCAAGTTCTACAGGATAGAAAAGAAACTCCATCATATTTGAAGACGAAGACGAAGCATTAGGAAGAGGAACAGAAAAATTATTTTAATGAGAGCGAAAAAAAAAAAGGTACGAAAAAATCGAAATATTACTACTTTCTCATTAATATTTGTTGAAGGAACGTATTAAGAGCCTATAATTAGTTATTTCGCATGTAAACAGTATTGTTTCCAATTTCGATTATAAGTGATTTTATTTGGCACGTGAGAGTCTCATTCGACTTTTGTTAGAATGGTGATTTTTGAAGGCGAAATTCTCAAAATCAACCAGAGGAGCAAAATGAAAGGGAAAAGAGAAATTCCTTCACCAAATGCTTATATTAATGTTTAAATAAATCTTTCATAATATTAATAACTATAGCAAGAAAGGTGAAACAACATTATATAATCATCAGAAAATTGCTGTTTCAAGTATAGAAGGGGTATCGAATTGCATGCATATTCGGCAAATGATAGTTAGAGCAGTCTACCTAATTACTTCGGTTAAACCCCGTTGACTGACCTAATAATTAGAATATTCAGGTTTTCAGAAAATATTAGGAAAATACAAAACTGCAATCAATCATGAGATACGTAATACATACCAAACGTATTACGAGGGCTCTTTGCAGGTACCCAGAGGTACCGACTAAAGAATCACCGAGGCAGTCAATTCATAACATGCAACGAATATGTCAAGGGTTGGTAGTCAAACTCTCCAGTACGTACTTAGATATCTCCGGCGGGGGTAGCGACAATATTTTGGGAAAAGCAATTTACAAAATTTCCACCAGAAGTAATATTTGAAAAACTGGAATTCATACTCGCCTAATGACCACAGAGATTTTTAAAACTCCATCCGAACTTTCAATTTAAAATGATTCAAAAAGGCGGAGGAGGTTTGAGAGGGAACAGAAAACAATTTTCTGAGGTTCAGTAGGTATGGATAGAAGACAAATGGTAGCCGGATAATGCCTCAGCATGGCAGTATTAAAAGAGCCAACGGAAAAAGAAGGGGATGAATCACATAAGCCCAATTCTTAGTTGTACTAAAACTGTTTTTTGATGGAGTGAGGAACAAATTGAAGAGGACCACACGATCGGATATTTTTTGAAGAAACAAAGTTACCAGGGACTGCAATACGATGGGTTGACTCAGAAACAAGAGTAAGGCCGGAGAAGGGGTCGGGTTAATGACTTAGGAGGCGAGAAAGGCTTGCCTGGCTGCTAGGTCCCCAGCGTCGTATTCTGGAGGGTCGATATGACTGGAGTATGAGAATATCCAGAACGATAGGGTTGTAAGAGTAGAGGTCTTACATAGCTTCCAGTGAGGGGAGGAGAAATTTGCGGGGAAAGGGAGAAGAAAGAGGTGAGTAGGGCGAGAATAGATTGAGGATAGTTAATCAGATCATATGGAAGTCGAATTTTCGGTACGAGCAGGACTTTGGCATTGATGGAGAAGATTCGGATTTGTAAAATAAGGGTAGTGGAAGGTGAAATCATGAGCGATAATGGCTTTTGTGTGTCTCATGTAGAGTATGTTGGGCGATTTTGGTAAGCAATGTGAGGCATCAGGGATACCCAGGGAAGGGTGAACGAGTAGACAGGAAGAAAATACTCAAATTTAAGATGGTAGCCTGCCTAGATTAGATTCTAGTAGAGGTTGGTCCTTCAAAAAGATATGGATTTTGCGTGAAATACGGATTTCTTGTGCTCAGGGGAAAAATACCTTAGACACTCGTACGAGAGATACTTTTCTCGTTGTCTCCTGTTCATCAAGTCGATCAAGGGAAACGTACCTCAGTCACATGCATGAGAGATACCTTTTTCCTGATCGTTATTGATGACCGGTCAAAGTCCGTGGAAATTTGTTTTAATGTCCTAGAGAAAATTGCGGATACGGATTTTTTGGAAACATCATCTGGCAGCCTTGAAAGTAATGAGAGTTTTTGGAGTGGAGGGAACGAACAAAGAAAGGGAATTGGCGAAACTGAACCATTGACGCCAGATGAACCTTAGCGCACAGGTTGAGCGTAGAGTTGGCGCGCAATGCACTAAGAACTTAATCTAAGGCAGCTGATTGTATTGCAACTAATGAGTTTAGGAAGATTTGTTAGCCCGTCTGTAGATTGGGATACCCGTAGTCCAGTTGAGAACAGATTACAGAATTGCAACGACTGCAACCCTTTCGAAAGTGCGGTGGGTATTTAGGGGCATTCAGTCAGTTTTGGCATCTGATGTCGTTCAACAGTTTGATATGGGATGTCCAGGAGTTGAAATGATAGATATAGCTACGAGGACACCTTATCTAGGATGAGTGGGGATACGTAAAAGCGAGAGATACACTGCGATCATCCACAAAAAGTTTTATAGGCTTCAAACTTACGCAAAGTTTTCTCTTTAAAAGTCACCTTCAAATTTTTGTAAGTTCTCAACTTTTTACACTGATTTTCGTGGTCATTTTCAATCCGATCAAAATTATATTCTCAAGAAATTGCTACATACTACGTTCCCTATAACTTTCTGGGTTTGAGTATTACTGAATTTGTAAGTACTTTCCAGATCTTTCAAATACTAAGGATCGTCATAATTCAAACACCAAAACCTTTGAGCAACGAGATCCGATACAACATTAAGAATTCGCTGATTTCAAAATCGATTCGAAGTCAGTAACCTCACTCCGAACCTCTACGAGGGACTGAGGTAGGGTGTATTTCAAATAAAAAAAATTCCGAAAGAATAGAAATAAGTAGAATAATAAACGCGTAGGTCGGAAGAATACAAATTAAATTTTACCACGTGTCGTTAATCTCTACACTTAGGGACCGACGTTTCGACGTACGTATGCAGTGAGATCACAAACTGAAAAGTTTTACTTGTGAACATGGAATTGAATAAATTTAGCGACTTTTGAATAAGCTTTATGGGGAATACAGGGGGTGTATGTAAGAAATCTTAATTTTTCAAACGCGTATACGATTGAAATATACCAGAAGAATATTGACGAGTTTTTTGGGTTGCTGAGTTCACTGAATCGAAATTCACGATACATCGTCGAGAGAAATTCTGTTCGAATGACAATCAAAAACTCGTACTATCTGATTAATTTTACGGCATTTCGTTAGGTTGAAATATGGTGGGCTTTGTACAGCTTTGGAAAACTAAGAGCGAAAAATTTAAATCAGTTGAATCTAGAAAGGAATAGATAATGATACGGGTGAACAATAGGAAGTAATATTGTGGAAAGCAGGCTAAATCAGGACCTAGAGACGAAGACGCGTTGGATAGACTACCTTTCGCCTGCAAGGTGTGTAAAAAAGGATCGAGAAGATGACGAAGTATCTGGGCGTCTGGTTTGATACAAATCTGAGCTTCAAGCACCATTTCTTGATAGCAACAAAAAGAAAAGGGTAGGGTAGTAAACTACCTAAACCGACTGATGACAAAACTAGGAGGGCCGATGGAAGCCAAAAGAAGGATGGTAATGAGCACCGTGCAGTAGACCCTCCTACATGGAGCTGTAGTAGCTCGCAGAAGGAAAGAGATGGAAAAGATCCAACGAAGAGTTGCGCTGAGGAATGTTACAGCCTACCGCACTGTCTCGGCGAAAGCTATTCTCAAGTTAGCACGTTCACCACCAATCAAGCTCCTTGCCGAGGAGAGAGAAGTAGTTTTCAGGGCAAAGAAGAGGGCAAGAATTCACGAATAGGCTTTATGGGTCAAGCAGAAGTCCAGATGCTCACACGTCCTTGATGAGTGGATCAACCAATAAAACCACGGTCAGCTGAAACTTTAACTGACGCAGGTCCTAAGCGGTCAAGGCTACTTTAACAAGTACCCTCTTGAGAAGCTAAGGAGTGTTGAGCAGGTAAAGTGTTCGCATTGCAAATAGGGGCAGGTCGATAAACCGCAGCACACTTTATTGAAGTGTGAGGCGTGGAGGGGCGAGCGGGGCAAACTTGGTCGGTCGCTTCAAGAGATTGGGGTTGATGGAACACTTACTCCGAGTAGCTTGGTTGCTACCATGCTAGATTCCAACGAAGTATAGAACAACATATGTAAATTTGTGGCCTGAGTTGAAGAAGATGGACATGAAATGAACAGGCAAACGCAGAGCCACGCGCTATATGGCCTACTCAGACGACACTCTGTAGGATGAAAATTAGGCATAGGAGAAGGAGCGATACCGGCAGCGCCTTAGTTCTAAGTTGGGTTTGGTCAAAGTTTGCATACCTGTGGACACTGCCGCTTGATGGTTGCCAAAAAGAGGGGCTTTCTTCGAAGAGATTTTTCCAACACTGAAATTGTACCCCTAAAGATCGATACCGGTGTTGGGGTAAATAAAATTAACGCGACAGCCACTCTTCTATGTAGAACGGTTGGCTGCACACGTGACACAAGCGAAAATAACATGATAGACAATCCTATCCTCCAACGAATCTTAATTCTTGTACACTTGTCAAGTTCTTTTTCGTTTTAATCTCTTTCCTATGGATCCCAAGACACATCAACTTCAAGTTACAAGAGTAAGTGGACCTTGCTGCAAAGTAGCCACTGCGTTTGCGGTCAAATCCTACTCTCTCATACTCTCCTCCTCGTATGATTTCTGCTCATCCTCCAAGAACCTCTGGTCTAATGAAAACAGCTCAAATTCTTTGGACTACTCCAAATCAACCTCCTCTCTTTTTTCAAGCCTCTCACCTCACCGCCTTCAAACCTATAGGTATAAAGTAATGTTGACGTGATTCATCCGTCCACTCTTCTTCTCTTGCCCAGCGTCTTAAAACACTGTCCCCCCCTGCATCACAAACTTCCTCTAAAGCAATCATGGAAAAACAATTAGCATCGAACCTTAGATGAGCGTTTCTCGCATCCATATTTAAATTTGAGGAATACAATGACAAAATTCAAAGATGAGAGAATACCCGATAATAGATTTGTTGTAAAGTACCTATCAATTTTACTTTGATTTTGCGTCAATATTTTCTTTTCATTACGACTCGAGAAGTGGCTCGCCTAAATGAAAGTAGGTTATAATAAAAGAGACCCAACAAATGGCAAACGAGGTGAGCTATTCATTTCTCGATCAATTACTTAAGTCATTCTTTCTGTTGCCTCCTTCATATGATCAATACAGTGAATCAAAACGAAGGAAAAACTCACTTGAATCCTTGGAAAAACAAGAATTCTTAAACCATGGCGTATTCATGGGAGAGGAAGAGGGGAGGAATCCGTGAACTTTTTTTCCCCTCAGTCTCTTCTTCATCCTAAAAACGAGAGAACTGCACTATTCAAAGTTTCACTCTAATTTTTGCAGCGAAGACATTGTTCCACATTTTCCGTCGGAACCTTGCCGAAAAAATGAAAGACTAATTACACACGAAATCAAGGTTAGAATTCAAAGGGTCATAGTGATAGGTATAACTCCAGGCTTTTTTCTTTCCTCACCTTCTTACTCTTCATTCTCGAAGTACGCGAAGTTGCGAAAAAATCATTATGTATTTCTTAATCAGTACATTATAGGTTCATTAGATGCAGTATAACTTACCGTCGACATGAATGCCAGATCTTGTTTGTGACAACCACCAGACGTTATTGTTATCATCAAAAAAAAAGCTACGAATAGCGTATTAATTATGATCGCGAATATACGAAACTGCGATTTTCGATTAGTAGGTTTAAAAGTGACCGGTAAAGAATAATTGAACGAGTAACAATACATGACGACATGAATAGAGCGCTTCACGTCGTTTCCGATGATTTCCTTACGATACACTGCGATAGAGCTCGTGTAATTTATTAGTGGATAGGTCACTTCGCTAGAGCTACAATATAATATGAAGATGCTACCGAGTAGGAAATGCGTTCATAAGTCTACGAGCTTGTCTGACAGGTAAGCGACTGTCATTGACGGGACAATGTGACGAAAATTGCTTCGGGGATTTGCATTCGGGTTTTATGAAGACGTGAGATACGAAAATTGAAATGATTATTTTTGAAAATTCTTAGCGTGAGGAATTACGGAAATTATAGACGGAGTTTATAAAATTTTATGAGTTTCTTGTGGATGGTATTCCATTTTACAAATGACTCAATAGCGAGAGGAAGGAGGAAAAATTGATCAGATTTGAAAAATATTCCTAATACTTCTTTGTGCTCCTCCTCCATATTTTCTCGATTACATGATTGTTATTAATCGGGGTACGAAAACTGCAGATAAATGAGATGAAAATAAAACCTAGCATTGTGGATACCAGGCTACACTGAGCAAGCGCTTCATCTACTCCGATTTCTTGAAGAGACCATCTAAGCTTGCCCCGCTCACACCTAACATTCAAATAAGATGTGCTATGGTCCATCATCCCGTCCTTCTTCAACATTTCATGAAGATATTTGTTGAAATAGCCACGGTCGCTCAACACTTGAGCCAGGTGAAAGTTTATCTGACCATGGACGCAGTGCCACGTATTAAGCCACAGCTTGTCCATTTACCCAGCTTGCTCTGGACAATTCTTGCTTCCTATTTTTCTCAACATTTCTTAGCTTCTCAAGGGGGTAATTATTGAAGTAGTCTTAGCCCTTTGAGACCTGCGTTAGTTGAAGGTTCAGCTGACCATGGTTTTGGTTGATCCACTCATGAAGGTCGCAAGAGTACAGTCTGGACTTCTGTTTGCCCCGTAAAGCCGGGAGATCAGTCGTTATCTTCTTCTTTGCTTCAAACATCACCGCAATTTTCTCAGCAAACTTTCAGCTTATATTAGACGATGTGAGCTTTATTTTTCTAATTCGTGCTTTACAAATACTTCACGGCAGAATTACAGACAAAATTCTACTATGCACATCACTGTACAATTATTCCTTCTTTTTTACAGAATTCCAACCCTCAAGTTTTCCTTCTAAATAATTACTGCACCCTCACAATTTTGATTCACCCTCTATGTTTGAGTACTTCTCCACAGCCTTACTCCTGAATTTATTCTAAGATCTTTTTCTTATTTCTTTCTTGTTTTTCTTTTGAGGATGAGGGGTGGCACTTACATAGATTAGAATGATATACGGTCATTTTTTCTGACAGGTCAACCTTATCGAAATTTAAAGCACACTCGCTATCGGGTAAGTAAAACTGTATTGAAAAATTCTCTATATCAAACCTTCATTCATTTATTTGAACAGTCTTATGCAAAACAGAGTCTGTCAAGCATCAATGTACTCCTTCAAACTATTATTTGTATAGTTCCGATCCATTATTTTACGGTCGTACCAAGCAAAATCTTCAAAACTACTCATGAAAAGAATCAAACTTCCGAAATGGCTTTGAAGAGGATTCTATTGTTGAGTAGTGTTTTTATTCTGACATTCGAAAAGTTTGTTTTCTGTGCACAAAAATATGAAGTTAAAATTTTCAGAAGTATCACAAAAAGTAAGTGAAAGAATGCGAGTAAGGATGCGGATTCTAGAGTTAATAGGATATGTTAGGGGCATTTTAATCCTTGAGAATGCGACTATCAGCAGTCTGAAATGCTTAGACAACAAGAACCACACGCCGTTTGTAATGGCTGGATCTGATTCCCTCTGAGATGAGCCTTAACTTAAGTTTAGCCTGAATTGTTTCTTTCAGTTCCTAATGATGGAAATATAAGTTACCTGCAAGAAAATCCTGAAGCCGATTCCGATCAATACACTGAAGAAAGGCGTCTCGAACTCTGCCAGAAAGGGTTTCAGTATCACCTATTAAGACATAAAAGAGGCAGAAAATTTCAATTTATAGAAAACAAAAAACCTGAGAAATTAGAAACTTACGTTCTTGTAGAGTTACCTCCTTCTGAGAATGTGAGTATGTCGTCTTTCGAAGATGAAAGTACATCCTCATCGAGTGATGAAAGAGACGGCCTTGTCAACGTTTATCCAGCTTACCAGTGTCCAACCGTTCCACCAATGTACATTCATGTTCATCACGAATGGCAGAAAGGTCCTTCAATTTGGGTAATGATCAAAGCCATTGGCGAATCTTTCAACGTCAAAAACATTAAGCAGTTTCGTTTACTATTTTTGGAGGATATCCGCGAAGGTAAGGTAATCAAGCTTAATAGTAATGTTCAAGAAGCGGGGTCCAAAAATGAAGATTGGGGCAGATAAGTGGTCAAACTGTCATAAAACTGAATTTCTTGGGTTACCGTTGTTTGAACACAGGGATGAATTCATGAGTATAATTGTACACATTTCGAACTGGGAACTTACTGCATTGTTTCCAAAGATCAGGCTGAGAATCTCGCAACATCGAGCAAATCGCACCCTCTGGTTAACCCTAATTGTCCCACACCTCTCTAAACAATGAACTGGTAATGCAAGAAATGGCTTCATTCGCGAGAAGTTCCAGTGAAAGTACAGGACATTGATAACTAACGAGAGACTTTTCAAAGAGACGAAAAAACAAATATTTTCAAGCTCAACTTTTTGCTCAGCATGTTCTCCATTTCAGTTTACCGATGATATTGTCATAAAAGCTAGTTCTTTGTAATTTATTTTCTAATATCTTATCAGGAATTAAACTATTTGCAGTATGGGAGCTTCGGAATACTGCATTTGACAGACACATGACTACATTTTTGAGTTCTCATTCTTCTGACAACTACAGACTTTCATGATATTAATATCAGAGATTCTCATTAGCGTTTTGCTTACAGCCACGGCCAGAGAAGCAGGGCGAGTATCACAACAAAATATAACAAATTCGGTCTTCGACGATGAAAAACTTCCACAAGAACAACGTCTCCAGCTGTGTAAAAGAGTGATGAATATGGCCCCGGAGATAGGTGCACATTTTACAAATGAAGTCAGGAGTCAAACAATCAAGTACTACACCTTGATTAAAATTAAGAAGGATGAATCCGAGGCTGAAAGAGAACCGAATTCGAAAGGAGAAAGAAAGAGTGATGAAAATCCGTTTTGGGCTATGACAGACTCCCCAAGAAGAAATCCGTTTTGGAATGCTACAAACTCCTTTAGGAGAACTGAAAGTGGTAGTGGAAGTATTGGAGATTCTGGTAGTTCTACAGCTACAGTCGATAGTGATCTTACTGTGATGAAAGCATTCGTCTGTTCCACGGTACCAGAGATTTACATAAATGTAACGTGCCTGGGCGAAAAAGAAAATACTCTATGGGCTTTAGTGAAGGAAAGTGAAATAAAAGAGCGTCCACCTCTTGGTATCACTCGTTACGAGCTTATTATCGCTAATTCGATTCGACAAGGTAAGTAAAATAAGTATTAAAATTCATACATTTTACTCTGTTTGAAGGAGTTCATCGCATCATCTAAAAATTTTTACGAAATAACAAGCTTCTGCGAGAAAATTATTTTGACGCGTACATGTGTTCGGGCTGCAGGTCATTACGCTGCTCTCGAAGACGAGATCAATCGAGCCAATGATGTCACGAAAGACCTTGACCTGCTTTACAACATTGTATACGTCTTGGGGCTGAGGGCCAGTGGAAAATTTGTGTTTCGCCTCATCTTGAGGGGCGAGATCGAAAGCAGACTTTGACACATCGGTGGCCAAAGGCGTGGATACGATTTTCTCAGGGAGGGATATTTTTCACCCCCGCCCCATTCTACGCTACTGTCGGTGGCATCTGGAAATTTTTCCATTTGGTGCTGATCATTGCTTTCATACAAATTTCACAATAAGAACAGCCACAAAATTCAACAAAACAACAAGAGTAAGAATATGGCAAACTAACCTAGACCAGACCAGAGTATTGCATTCCTGCCCGCCTCTCTGCCAGTTGAGCGGTTAGCGCTAATGTGGCCTCTGCTTGAACCTCTAACTTTTGTCTAACCTTAGTCTAATCTTCAGTCATTAATTCAATGAATCACTAAGAACCAGAGCAATGCTATTTTAAAGAGCGAAACAAAATTATTCAAAGGTGGCGTCCTCTATACGTTTTCTGTGACGGCCATTTGTGGAAACTTGTCAAAAAACTGATGAAAAATTTATGAGTTGGCTGGGCTCCTCTAAGTATACTGCATGCTAGACCTGATGTAATGAATGCTGGAAATTGAAATTCTTCAAAGTCCCTAAAGTAGATCAAGGCCATTGATGACATCATAAAGCGTCACACGTCACGTCACGTCACGCAATTCACGGAAACTCCCGGTGGAAAATGAGATTTTTTCAAGTCCCTAAAGTAGGTCAAAGTGGTCATTGATAACGTCATAAAACGTCACACGTCACGTCACTTCACGCAGCTCACAAAAACTCCCAGACGCGGACATTTTCTGAGGATCTAATCCCCCCCCCCAATAAAATGGATGTCCCTAAAGAAGGTCAAGGTCAAGGTGGTCATTGATGACGTCATAAAGCATCCCGGCTGGAAGTTGAAATTTTTCAAGTCCCTAAAGTAGTTCAAGGTCATTGATGACGTCTTAAAGCGTCACACGTCACATCACGTCACGCAGTTCACGGAAACTCCAGGTGGAGATTGAAATTTTTCCAAGTCCCTAAAGTAGGTCGAAGTGGTCATTGATAACGTCATAAAACGTTACACGTCACGTCACGTCACGTAGCGCAGCTCACAGAAATTTCCGGACGCGGACGTTTTCTGAGCCAGTTTCTTCCTAGCGTCACCCTGATATTTGTTTATTTCATAAAAATCTCCCACAAGAAAATGGATGTCCCTAAAGTAGGTCAAGGTCATTGATGACGTTATAAAGCATCACACGTCACGTCACGCAGTTCACAGAAATTCCCAAACGCGGACATTTTCTGGGGATATAATCCCCTTTAACAAAATGGATCGCGGGTTCCTCACTAAAAACAAAAAATCGATAGTGGCGCCCTCCAATAAACGCGTGGCTCAAATACCGCAGTTGCAATGATGGGAAAAAATCTTCAAACTTTCAAAACGATTTTGACTTTGAGAATCTTAATCCACTTAGCTTAAGAGCCTAAGCTCAAATTTATTTCAATGCTTTCACTTTAAACAATATTAATTCATCTATTTTGTTCTGCTACAGTTTATGGAAAATATGACAACCGGAGTAAAAAATGGCAAAGAGATCATTTACCTCGTCCACAAAATTACACTGAACTAATCAATTCTTCGGAGTTTGACGATGATAAAAAAGACGAGAATCATAGTGCATCGATCCAGAAGCTAGAAAAGTTTGGTCAAATATTCGACACACTTATGGAGAAAAGAGGCAAAAAAGATGCTGCAATCGACGTCGATAAACTTACTAAAGAGCAGCGTCTTTCTATCTGTAAGAGGGCGATGAAAACTATTTTCGGACATGAAGTCCAATTCACAAAAGATGATACGGGACAAAGTCAATATTACCGTATTTACGAGAACGAAGTTTACGAAGACAAAGATCAACATGAGAATTCTAACCGTCGAAAAAGATACGAAACTGAGGAAGTAGTCCAAGCATTCAGTTGTCCAACTCAACCGGTAGCACATATACGTTTGGCTACAGAAGACTTTGAAAATATTGCGCAGGTTATAATCTCAGTGAGAAATCTCACTTATGCATTGATGCAATTCAAGTGAAAAAAGATCATACAAAAATCTTATGCAATTTATTTAGCTCAGTACTATTTTGTCTTTTTATTGTTCTTTACTTCTTGCATTAAATTGTTTCTATTATAGAAGCTGCGTACATAGAAGTAGCACTCAACTGCTATCTCAAAATTATTGACAATCTCCTCGGTAAAATCCTCTTTTGTTGTCAACGGCCAAGTTACAGTGCCCCCAGGCGCACGAACCATACTAACTTACATTAAATTGCTGTCGGAGTCCTTCTTCTTTGGTCTTCATGTCCTAATACATAATATTTATTCCTTTTATGTGGATAAGACAAAGGTGATAAGTCCTAGGCCATAAGGGTGGCTCTGCATTTGCTTATTTCATTCTGTGTCCATGACTGTGGCTGCAAATGCAAATCTAGTTTTACGTTTCTATGGAACTTAGTGGCTACCAGGCTACTCGGTGCAAGCGCTTCATCGACCTTAATCTTTTGCAGTGACCGACTAAGCATGCTCCACTCACGCCTTCACGCCTCGAACTCAGATAAGGTGTACCGTAATTCATTATCCCGCTCTCGTCGCAACACTTTCTTCAATTTCTCATGAAGTTAAGCAGCCAGGACCGCTTAACACCTAAGTGAGGAGGAAGTTCAGGTGACCATGGTCTCGAATCATCTTTTCATGAAGGTTGTGTATCAACAGACAACACTCTTGTAGTTCACTCTAAACGATTTTCGCCTTCTCAAGCCTACAGCGCGTGGCTTTCTATTTTCTCTTGATTAATCCCTGTCTTCGTCTTTGCTTTGAACACCAGCGCTCTTTTCTCAGCGAGGTGGTGTTCATTTCAAAGTCAATCAAGTTTCATCTTCTAGCTTTTTGCATTGTTGGTTTCAGATAAGTACTTCTGACAGAGGAGGAGCCATCTCGGTGCACTACAGCATAAGAAACCAGATATCTGCATTTGCATCCACTGTCATGAAGAAGAAGATTGACCAGGAATGGAATAAGCAAATGCAGGACCACGCTATACCCTACTCGACACCTGTGTACCATCCACATCCAGATGTGCACTGTATCTAAGATAGTGGTGTTGTTGTTGTGTGTTCTAAGGTTTTCTGTGTGCCAAGGGAGACTGCCACTTGGCGGTTGCTGAGCAGAACAGGAGGCTCGTCGAGGAGATTCAGTGCTGCCAGGTGATAGTATCAAAAATCCGTATCCGCCAGACCTAGAAACAGATTTCTACAGATTTTGATTGATCCATTGATACCAATCAGGAGAAAGGTATCTCTCATGAATTTAGCTAAGGTACTTTTCACTTGATCGGTTGAATATTACGGAACATCCAGCCTAGAACGAGCAGGAGAAAAGTATCTCTCGTACTAGTGTTTGAGGTACCTTTTCCTTGATCGCAAGAAGTCCATATTGTACGTCAAATCTATAAGAAAACAAAAACTTCGAGGACCAAAAATCCATAAATCTGGCATCCTAGAAGAGATTCTTCCAACAATGAAGCTATACCCGAAAGGGTCGATTCTAGTGCAAATGCTTACGCAACCCGCACTCACTCCACCATGGAGGAAGGGCGGCGCTGAACAAGCGACAAAAGCGATTATACTACGGAAACGCTTTGGATACGAGGCCCATTTTCCTGAGAGAGGCCCATTCGTCTAAAAGAGAAATTTTACTCTGTAAGACGTTTGGAATTTCTCCGCTCTTAATTTGGATACTAAATCGTCGTTTATCTGTTTGAACAGATTTATTCGGAGCGCTAAAAAAATACAGTTCGCCAAACATCACTGTATTCAATCGAAACTATTCGTATAGTTACAATATATAATTTTGCAATCGTACTCCACCCATTTTATAATTATTGAAAAATCTTTGAAATTACCTACCAGCCTAGTCAAACGTGACCATTGAACTTTTGATATGGAATTAATTGGGATTCTACTGTTGAGTTGCGTTTTCTTTTCATTTGAAGGGTCCGTATCCGGTGAAGAAAAGTTCGAAATAAAAATTTTCAGAAGTATTACCAAGAGTAAGTAGTAGAATGCGAGCTAGCATGCCGATCTTGTAGGTAAGGGCATTTTGATCTATGAGAACGAGACTGTTAGCTATGTGATCAGGTTGAAGTCAAGGACATGATCTATGCTCGAGGTGCACGTCTTATGTTGTAACTAATCAAGAGAAGCTATCGTCAATTGATACCACCATTACCTATTTCAGTTCCCAATAATAATGGAAAAATACCCTACCTGAAGGAACATCCTGAAGCCGATACCGATCAATTGACTGAAGAAAGGCGGCTCCAACTTTGTCGAACGGGATTCGATCACGTACTAAAACATAAAAAAGGAAAAAATTTCCAATTCACAGGAGATAAAAAACTTGAGAAATTGGACGCCTACGTTTTTGTAAATTTGTCCTCTGATGAAGATGGGTGGTCATCTTCTTCCGAAAGTGATGATTCATACTATTCTGAAAGTGATAGTACATCCTCTTCAGGAGATGAAAGTGACGAAGATGTGGAAGTTCGGCCAGCTTACCAGTGCCCTACCACCCCTCCAATATACATTCATGTCGATTGCGATTGGGTGGATGAGAAACCAATTTGGGTCATTTTCAAAGACGGTGGCAAACCTTTCAATGTTAAAAACATTAACGAATACCGTTTTGTGTTTCCCGATGACATTCGAGAAGGTAAGAGAAATAAAAGTATATATTTGAAAAGTAACATCACAATGTCTTAAAAAGAAATTCCTCTAGTAGACATTGGTGACCGGGCGGTTCACACACAGACTCTTGAGTCAGAGGGCGAGGTTTGGTTAGGAAATATCTATATTTTCATCCTCTCTAATCCTTGGAACGAAAAATTTGTGAATGGAGCAATAATCGGTTTTCAACAATAAGATAAGACGTAAAATTCCACCAGTTTCAAACCACCGAATCATTTCCCGAAATCATACTAATTGGCTCGCAATGTCGAGCCTACCGCACGCACTGTCTGGCTCAGCCTAAATTGTCCCTCACCTTCCGATTCTACCAAAGATTAAGAAATAAAAATCGGAAAAATTTCTATCGATTAGCTTTGGATTCTTAAGAATAGTGATTATTTTTGGGTGTTGGATTGGAAATTTTTCGAGTTCTTACTTTTCTGGCAACTGTACTCATACGCGAGACTTGCAGTATCAGATATCTCTAATTTGATAGTGAAATATTCCCAGTCTAAAATAGGCCCAATTATTTGATTCAACACGTGCTTTATAATTTCATTCATTCAAGAATGCTAGATCATATCGCTTTCAAACCAAGACTCCCTTGCTTCTTTGAGAGAATTCACAAATCGTGACATATGAATTGAAATCACAATTTCTAGCAAACAAAAATCTATTGCGTAAGTGTTCAAGAAAATAGAAGAAACATATGGGCAGATGTTACGTACTTGCTGCGTATGATTTTTAAACAAGGAAACTCGAATGGTAGCCTGGTAGATAGGAAGGAATACAAATCACACGTTATCTATCCCCATCTTCTCATCCACCTTTCAATTTCAGCAACCGCTAAAGAGATAGAAGATACAGCAGAGGAAAATATAGCACATACTGCATTCGACGACGATGAACTTCCAGAAGAACAACGCCTCAAAATGTGTAAAAAAGTCGTGAATATGGCTCCAGAAATAGGTGCATATTCTCCAAATGATTTCAAAATCCGAACGAGTAAATACTACGTCTTGAGTGGAGATGAAGAGAAAGAAATGGAAATGGAGATGAAATTGGACATGGACTGGGAAACGGATAGTAATGAGAATCCGACTTTGAATGTTAAGAACTCCGCGAGTAGAACTAACGCCCGAGACACACAGAATACGATCGGGGACACAGCGACTAAAACAGCTCAGGATCCGAAGAGTGAAAGTACAACTGATGCAGCAACTGAAACAGCTCAGGATCCGGGGAGTGAAAGTACAACTGATGCAGGAATAACTAGCGGAAATAGTGAAGACTCCGATAGTTCTACAGAGGACAATCTTACTATAATGAAAGCATTCGCTTGTTCAACGGTACCAGAAATTTACATAAATGTGACGCGCATGGACAAATCAGATATCACGCTGTGGGCCTTAGTGAAGAAAAGCGAAATCAAACAGCCTCCTGCTTTCGGTATTACCGGTTACGAACTTATCGTTGCAAATTCGATTCACAAAAGTAAGTAAATAGGTGTTTTATTTATTTTTTTAACGTTATTAGGAGCTTTACAACTACATTCAGAGTTATTGGCTCGGAATGGGGCTTAGGAGGAACGAAGGGTAAGAACTTATTAGGGGGTGGTTTCTTGAGCCAACGAGTTTCTTATGATTGCTTAAGAGGAAGTTTGAGATACAGGGAAGAGGATCCTGGGTTGGACAAGAGTGGACGTGCAAAACGGGTACACTATCAGCATTGCACCGTAGGTATGAAGAGGAAGAGAAAAGAGTGGATCTCGCCGGGTAATGCAGTTCGAGGACCGAAAAATTGAAGCTATTTTCGTACTTCAGAGCTTATTGGGAAATAAGCAGGACCAGCAATCATGCCTGAAGAAGATAATGAGAGAGCATCATACAAGAGAAAGGAGGAGGGATCAGTTATGGACGGTGAACACGAAAACTACTTTTGCGACATATGAAGAGGAACTTCACTCGTGAATGAGAACAAGGGTTTGTAGGAGATAATATAAGGAGTTAGCGGGGAGGAGAGACGTGGATAAGAATAGAGGTAGGTGAATATAACAGTAAATTTGGCAGAGAATATGGAAGCGCAAGAAAAAAATTGCACATCAGGTTCTGGGCCTCGACCTGAAAGTGAGGAAGGAATTCTAAGAAAATGATATTTAGCGGGGAACCTGCTATCCATTTTGTCAAGGGGATTACATCCACAGAAAAAGTCCCCGTCCGGGAGTTTATTTGAACTGCGTGACGTCATGTGACGTGACGTGTGACGCTTTATGACGTCATCAATGACCTTGACCTACTTTACGGAGTTAGAAAAATTTCAACTTCCAACCGGGATGCTTTATGACGTCGTCAATGACCTTGACCTTGACCTACTTTAGGGACTTGGGGTTTTTCAACTTCCAGCCGGGATACTTTATGACGTCATCAATGACCTTGACCTACTTTAGGAACTTGAAAATTTCAATTTCCAGCCTTCATTATATATCAGGTCTAGCATGAAGTAGTATTGAGGAGGAAAACCAATATGAAATATACTGAGAAGAGCCCAGCCAACTCATTTTCTGAGGAGGCATTTTCGCGCCAACGTCATCGCGAGCGCGGGAGGTTACGGGTTCCCCGCTGCCATTGCAAACGTAGAATATATGGCCTCTAATTTTTTGTTGATAAGTTGTTTGTATCTGTGAACTTAGCTGTTTTGGAAACTTCACGGAAATCGAGCTGGATCTCAGGGATAAAGATTTAATCAAGTGGTTCAAAAACCAGAAAATAGGGGCCCGAGTTTGAGATGATTGCCCAGATGGGGTTGAAACGACAGGAAGGGTGGATTACGTTGGCTGGGGAAATATGGATGGGTGCTGTTGAGACCAAAAAGTGACTGAAAGAGCGCGGTAATGGACAGGTGAAAGGCCTTGAATTTAGGGCTGCGCCAAGAGCCGGTCGAAGCCCGGAAGGGTGATGAGATCAAAGCCCAGATGGGATTGAAACGACAGAAAGGGTGGATTACCTGGGCTGGGAGGGGGTAGAAGAGTTCAGGAGATGTGGATAATTATGTGCTATATGAGACCAAAGTTTGCTGTGACTGAAAGAGCGCGGCAACGGACAGGCGAAACACCTTGAGTTCGGAGATGGTGCCTAGTGCGCCAAAAGCCGGTCGAAGCCCGAAAGGGTGAGTAGAGTCCAACACTTTTGAAAGGTTATTTTGTTGGAGTGAGTGTAAATTGGAGAACCGTAATCAAATAGAGAAAGGGTGGAGCAATTGCAGAGTTAAAAGAGGAGTTTGTAATTACAGCCGGTACAGGGATTTTATAAAAATTTGGAAACGTTCGAGAAATTCACGTATTTAGCTCTCAAATTTTGGTATGGGGGCGGTTCAGGAGGGTAAGGAGTCGGAGATGAGACCAAGAAACTTGGCAGAGAAGAGAATAGTACCTGTGAAAGTTCTGTAGCTGCAATGAAGGAAGAGAGAGAGGGCGTGAGGACTTCATAATTATTTTCTTGTGTGGGAA
Organism: Aspidiotus destructor; assembly: GCA_035079395.1. Classification (NCBI taxonomy): domain Eukaryota; kingdom Metazoa; phylum Arthropoda; class Insecta; order Hemiptera; family Diaspididae; genus Aspidiotus; species Aspidiotus destructor. Next base: position 20,732,384 of record JAVHKZ010000015.1, on the reverse strand, counting down.
CTGAAATTCACGGTTAGACAGGAGACAATCTCCCAATTCATGAAAGCAGATTGAGTATACGCAGCTCAATTATCTAAGCTCAAATTTTCCTAAAAAACGGTTACTTCGTAGATTCAGCCATATTATTTCGTTACAGTCTACAAAAAAAATGACAATCCAGATAAAAAATGGCAAGAAGATAATCTACCTCGTCCAAAAAATATTTCCGAACTTATAAAATCCTTCAACGTTGACCAATTCAGAGGTGACGATGATGATGATCTTAGTGCATCGATTCAGAAGCTAGAAAAGGTTGGTCAAATATTGGACACAATCATGGAGAAAATTGGTAAGAAAGATGCGGTAATCGATTTCGATGAACTGAAAGAAGAGGACCGCCTTTCAATTTGCCACAAGGCGATGAAAACTGTCTTTGGAGAAAATGTTAAATTCATAAAAGGAAATACAGGACGGAGTCAGTATTACCGTGTTTACGAGAACAAGGTTCACAAAAGCAAAGACCGATCCGAGAATTCTATACGTCCGAGAAGATATGAATCTGAAGAAGTGGTCAAAGCCTTCAGTTGCCCCACCCGACCGCTAGCATATATTCGCATAGCCACACAATTAACGGAGAATATTGGGCAGGTGATCGTCTCAGTAAGAGACCTTGCTCATGAGTTCATTCAATATAAGTGAGTATGAGGCATTTCCAGTCTTCCACATTGCATATGGAGTCCTTTGTATTATCAATTTGGTCTTGCAGGTAGCATAATTATACCTCAATAGGTTGTACAGCGCACTCCTCCTGAATGGAACCAAGTACCCTAGCGGCACCCATAAGATCAATGTTAGAATCAATACCAAACTCATAACATATAGGGAAATGAGTATGCAATTTGGAATACAAAAATATACCTTATACTGATTTAAACAATTTTCTCCTCTTTCGGATAACCATTTTGTTTCAATTGTGCTCGCGCGGTGAACACTTCTTGTCATGTTATCAATTTTTACATCGTTATTTTCGATTGTCTTGCCTGTATTGTCATTATTCATTTGAACAAATTTATGACAAGCTGTAAGAAAATACAACGCACAAAAAGCATACTGTATTCCTTCCAAATATTCGTAGTTTTTACGCCGTCGTTACTTTTTGAAAATCTCAAATTTGAAATATAGAACGTGAATTTAAACTCTTGATATAATGGAATTAATTAGGATTGTACTGCTGGGTTGTGTTTTTCTGTCTCTTGAAAAGTCCGTTTCCAGTGAAGAAATATTTGAAGTTAAAATTTTCAAAAGTATCACAATGAGTAAGTAAAAGAATGCGAGTCCGATTACGCGGATTGTATTTCAGAACGAGACTATCAGCGATTTGTGAAATTCTCGAATTTAAACCTTCAAGTTTCACGAGAACCAAATGCATGAACGAGCTAGGAAACAATCCCTGCACGGGGTGCACGTCTTATGTTGTATCTAATTAATAACACACACACCTACCTTGTATGAATTGCCTATTTCAGTTCCCAATAATAAAGAATCAATACCCTACCTGAAGGAATATCCCGAAGCTGATACCGATCAATATACAGAAGAGAGGCGCCTCCAACTTTGCCAAACGGGATTCGATCACGTATTGAAACATAGAAAAGGAAAGAATTTCCAATTTATGGGGGATAAGAAACTTGGCAAATTAGAAGCCTACGTTTTTGTAAATTTATACTCCTCTGAAGAAGATGTGCGGCCATCTACTGCTGAAAGTGATAGTACATCCTCTTCAGGAGATGAAAGTGACGAAGATGTGGAAGTTCGGCCAGCTTACCAGTGCCCCACCACCCCTCCAATATACATTCATGTCGATTGTGATTGGGTGAATAGGAAACCAATTTGGGTTATTTTCGAAGATGGTGGCGAACCTTTCGACGTTAAAAACATTACCGAGTACGGTTTACTGTTGTTGGAGGACCTTCGAGAAGGTAAGTAGTATGAAAGTACATTGGAATATAGAAATCGTCTCACTTAGAAGAAATTTCTAGAATGGGCATCGGTTGTCAAGTGTGGATCTTCGAAATAGCTGACAAACCTTGTTGACAGTCATTGAGGAAGATTAATGCAGTCTGTATTTCTAGAAAGAGAGACTCGATTGGTAGCTTAAAGGAAATGGATACAAATAAGTCATGTACAACCATATTCTCATACATCTCTCAATTTCAGCTGACGCTAAAGAAATGGAAAATACATCAGATGGAAAAATAGCACATAATGCATTCGACGATGAAAAACTTTCTGAAGAACAACGCCTCAAAATGTGCACAAGAGTTATGAATATGGCCTCAGAAATGGGTGCATATTTTTCGAATGATGTCATAAGCCGAACGAGTAAATACTATGTGTTGGTTGAAGAATCGGAGGAAGAACAAGAATCGGACATGAGAGAGGTTTTGAACCGGGAAACGGACAGCAACGAAAATCCACATGGGAATCTTGAAAACTTCGCGAGTGGAACTGACGCCGAAGGAAAACCGAATGCGACGAAAAATGATGCAGTTCACGATTTGAAAAATGAAAGTGGAACTGATACAGGAATATCTGATGGAAGTAGCGAGGAAACCGATAGTTTTACAGAGGACAATCTTACTATAATGAAAGCATTCACTTGTTCAACAGTACCAGAAATTCACATCAATGTTAAGAGCCTGGGCAACAAAAAATATGCTTTGTGGGCGTTAATGAAGAAAAATGAAATCAAAAAACCTCCTGCTTTTGGTATTACGGGTTACGAACTTATCATCGCAAATTCGATTCACAGAAGTAAGTGAATAGAAGCTTTTGAGTCATGAAACTACACTTTAGGGTTTTGATTCTGGAATGGGCGAAGTCTGACAATGAATATCATGGTGTTGTAGAAATAGGCGGATCGGATGTACAGTAGTTCATCGAGCTAATGTTTTGCTCATGACTGTTTGAGGAGAGTGTTTGCGATGCAGAATAGGACAGAAAGATAAAGCCGGATGTTTTCGAGAGTTAAGCAAGAGATGAAGAGCTGAACGGCCGCATTACAGTATACACGGCATGAAAAGGGTGAGTCGTAAAGCGAGAAAAGAACGGGTGACACAGGTAATGGTCCTTCTCCTACTTACTTTCTATGACGCTTAGGATGACTTCATCATGTGGGAAAAAGCGATTTGAAGAAGACCACAAATTAGAGCTTTTTCAATAGAGTGGAACTTATTGGAGGATAAGGAAAGCAGTACCGAGATTTGAGATCATACAAAGAGTAAGGGATTAGTTATGGCCGGTGCAAACGAGGATGATTTTGCTACAATTTCCTTTACGTCATGTTGTGTCCGAGTATCCATAGAATTGAGAGAAAGAGGATTACATACTATTTTGAAAATGAGGGCTTGTTGAAAGATAGGATTCTTGGGTAGCGAGTAGGAACCTCCAATAACTCTCTCAGCTTCTTAATTTTTTCATTTTCTTAGGTAGAAGGTTCATAATATCTCGAACAAGGTTTTTTTGTCTTTACTAGAACACAATTTGAAGAGTTTTTGCCAACTATCTGGTTTACAACCTCCCAATTGGACTGTACAAAGAATCTCCGTCCACTCAGCTCAACTAACCTAAATTTAGATCGACGCTTTTACATTTGAGATTAATCTGTTTCACATACTTTCGTTACAGTCTACAAAAAACATGACAACCGGGATAAAAAATGGCAAGAAGATAATCTACCTCGTTCAAAAAATATTACTGAACTTATCGAAGGTTTGGGCGACCTTGAAAAACATAGAGAAGTCGATGGTGATCTTATGGCATCGATCAATAAAATAGGAAAGTTTGGTCCATTACTAGATGAATACATGGAGAAAGTCAGCAAGAAAGATGCTGCAATCGATGTCGATGAGCTGAGAGAAAATGAGCGTCTTTCTATCTGTGAGAAGGCGATGAAAACTGTTTTTGGAGACGTCAAATTTACAAACGGTAAAACAGGAAAAAGTCAATATTACCGATTTTACAAAAACGAAGTTTACAAAAGCAAAGATTATGAGAATCCTAACCGTCGGAGAAGACATGAATGTAAGGAAGTAGTAAAAGCATTCAGATGTCCCACTCAACCAACCGTATATATTCGTATAGCCACGCAATTCAAGGAGAATATTGTGCAGGTGATAATCTTAGTAAAAGATCTCACTCATGAATTTATCGAATTCAAATGAAAAGATCGACGTGAGCAGGACTAGTACTAAGTATTAATTTTAATACTTTAAAATGGAGAAACGGCCAGCCTAAAATCTGGTCGATCACGCACTCCATTAGTTTCAACTACTTCTACCTTCAATTTTCTCGACAATAAGCACAAATATAAGACTTCAACGTTGATTTCAATATTGTTCAAGCGGAATAAGAAAGATTGGCGAATACCGAATCATCATTTATTCATATGAACAAATTTGAACCAAGCTGTAAGAAAATACACAACGTAAAAAAATCACTCAAATATTCGGAATTTTTATATGCTTGAAAATTATTTTTGCTGTCATACAGTTTTACGATGATAAAATCATCGCAACAGTAAAAACAAAAGTGACTATTTTTTTTAAATGGAATCAATTAAGATTCTACTATCAGTTCTCGTACTTCTGTCGTTTAAAATGTTTACTTCTTGCGAAGACAAATTTGAAGTTAAAATTTTCAGAAGTATCACAATGGGTAAGTCAGAACCAGTGAATTCGGCGTGCCAAGATGATTGAGACGATGGTATGTCGTCGACCTCTCAGCGCGAGCACACGTCGATTCCATTCCCCAAAAAATTCACTAATATTGAGTTCCACGCGCCCGTGTTTATATCTCCTTCAATCGATTGGAGTAAAAGGAGACAAGCACAAGTGGTCAATACGACGGCACAACCCAATACAAACGATTCAACACCCTCACTCAAACGAATGCGTTCTTTTAAGTTACGGGTATCCATAATACTCAAAAGGGAGAGTAGAGCATACAAAACACCGCAGAAAACAAGGAGGGGGATCTAATCGTCACAAAGGCTGGTAAGGGCAATGCTGTTGTGGTTATGGAGAAATCCTCTTATGTTTCTCAGGTCCACGAAGTGCTCCAGAGCGAGAATTTCAGCTTCCCTCAGCAAGTTAAAGAAGTTAAGAGAGTCATCAACTAGAGTGAGGCTATTACCAACACCCCACTGATGAAGAAAGCCCTCCTTGTTCCTAACCCCCCCTTTCGGGTTGCCTCAAGTGCATAAGATTAATACACCGATGCGACCTGTGGTCCCATTTATTTCTTCTCCTACCTACCTCCTTGCCAAGTTTTTGGACCGTTGGTTCAGTCTTGCGTTGATTTCGAATCTTCTCATTCAGTTTTGAACTCGACCTCATTGGCGGATGTTTTGAAGGACGTAAGTCTTCCCCCTGGCACAATCATCTGTTCTTTTGACGTCGTTGGTTTGTTCCCAAATATTCTCAAAACAACGGTTACTATGCAGCGTATGTGCGATCTACTCGTTAGGGCCAATGTTCCTCACAATCAGCTTCAAGAATTCTTTGATCTTCGAAATCTCTGTTGGTGCCCTAACTATTGTAAGTTCGAAGGGAAGTTTTTTGAGTTCCCTGATGGAGTAGGAATCCCCATTAGATCACTTCTAGGCTCCCTCATGTCCGAAGTGTTCATGTCAAAGTTGAACTTGATCTCTTTTCCTCGAAGGGGCTACTGAGTCATTGGTACAGGAACGTGAATGATGTTCTGTGTGCTTGGACTGGTCCTCCAGATCTTCTTGATGAATTTCTGAGGTATCTCAATTCCCGCTACCCTTCCATAAAATTCAACTTGGAAATAACTTCTTGGATTTATCGATCTATGTAAGATCGGGTATCCATTAGTTTGGAATATACAGGAAGGGTATTACAACCAATGTTCTAGTGCACGGAGCTTCATTCTGTCCAGTTGCTAATAGGAATAGCTTAGTCCACAGACTGACTCGTATTCCATTGAGTAAGGCTGCCTCTAAGAAAGAATTGTTAACTATAAAACACCTGGCCAGAGTGAATACGGTCAATGTCGACGTGATGATTCGGAGGAAAACTACTAGAAAAATTCTTGATTCGACCACCTACCTCCGCCGAGACACGATCAGTGACCGTCGTATGCGCTGGATCAGTCTCCCTTTCCTTAGAAAGTTCTCCCTCCAATTGTGTCGGGCCCTTCGTCCTTTTGGTTTCAGACCAGCATCTTACAACCCTACCACTGTGAAAGGGTTGTTTGTGATGTTGAAGGATCCTATACCAGTTGATATAAGGATTGTAGTGGTTTTTATATTGGTGAGACCAGCCGCCAAATGAAGCTGAGAGTAGCTAAGCACGTGAAGTTCTGGGAAAAGGGATACCTGGGGAATTAGCCTTCGCAGATCATTGGATTAAGAAGGGCCACAGTTTCCGTAAGGAACAAGGAGAATTCCTACCACAAGCGTGAGGCCCTTTAACACATAGAAATAATTCTTCACCTCAATACTGATGGGAGTTACGGTACTGAACACGTAGATTCCGGTTCTCAGTTTCCTAATATACAGTATGCTCTATACTGGGCTAAGCTTTCATTATACTAGGCGCTCGTTCGCCCCCTGACCAAGGCCTACACCAACAAAGTTCAACATGCTGTGTACTAGGCTCAAATGGGGAGCGAACGAGCGGATGCCAGACATGAAACATGATCTTTATTCATTTGGCCTCGCCAGAAAATTCTTGTTGTATCTGGTTAATGACATGTATCTAATATGAAATTTTGGCAGTTCCCAATAATGGAAAAATACCTTACTTGGAGGAACATCCGAAAGCCAATACCAATCAATATACCGAAGAAAGGCGTCTCCGACTTTGCCGAACGGGGCTCGATCACGTGTTGACACATACAAAAGGAAAAAATTTTCAATATACAGAAAATAGAAACCTCGAGAAATTGGAAACCTACGTTTTGGTAGATTTATCCTCGTCTGAAAATGAGAGCACATCGTCTTCTGAAAGCGAGACTACAACACGCTCTTCACTCTCTTCTGAAGATAAGAGCAGTAAGGAAGTTCGACCAGCTTACCAATGTCCTACCATCCCTACGATATACATTCATGTTCATTATAAATGGGTGGGAGACGAACCGACAATTTGGGTCATTTTCAAAGATAGTGGCACACCGTTTGATCCTAGAAACATTAATTTATACCTTTTACTCTTGGTGGAGGATATTCGAGAAGGTAAGTCATAAGGAAGCATAACAAAATAGCATAATCACGAACTCTTGAAAGAAGTTGAAGATAAGGGAGGTAGGTGTTCAACAGAATAGGATGACGTGGAACACGTCTATATTATCTATTACCTAGGTGCTATTTTTGAAAAATCAACATCTCAAAAACGACATCGACACCAGTACAGGGTGCCCTAAATTTAATGCTCTACCTGAGATATATTTTACTGTCTGAATAGTTGATAAAGGGTACACCTCTGTTGAACACCCTGTATAGATTGTCCTTAATTTGATTCTCTACCTGAGAAAGGTGAAAAAGGGTATAGATTCCTATTGAATGAAGTAAATTTCTATTGAATAAAAGCCCTACATCTTTGCATGACCCTTCCCTTCTGCAATGCACCCTTTAAAAAACCTTTTCAGCTCTTCCTACCTGCGAAACCAAGATTGTGACTTGAAGATGAGATCTATTCATCAAAGCTAACCTCAGTTTGTATTTGGTCGTCCTCCATTGCGGGCTTAAATTTGAATTTTAAAAACTAACTTATAAAAATCAATCAATAAAAAAATTATTAAAAAATAGTTAAAAATATATATAAACTTAATTAAAAATATTTTAAATAAAAAATTATAAAAAATTTTGAATATTTTTAAAATCATTTTATTTAAATTAATTTTTGAAATTTTAAATATTTGACCTAATAACTCTTTTTAATAAATATTATTATAATTATAATTTAATTATTACAAATTATAAATAATTATTTTGAAAATAATTGAAATTCATGATTTTTATATTTAATTTTAAATTTAAATATTAAATAACTATAATATTTAAATCATATTTAATCCTTACGTACAATAATATAAAAATTGAATTAAGATTGAATCCAATCTGATTTTATTTGAATTATTATTTTTTTTATTTATTAAATTGAAACAAAATGATTATAAATTGTAAATTTATAATAAAAATTATTTTCAATATTAAAGTTGAAATTTTAAAATATTAATTTTAGAGATTAAAATAATTTTTATTGAAAAATTTCATTCAAAAATATATTTGTTTAAAATTTATTTTAATATCAATTTTATTATTATTCTTATATTTATTTTAAATATAAATTTTAATTCAAAAATTTAATTGAAAAAAATTTAATTAAAATTAAAATTTTGAAAATTAATTTAAATAAAATGATTTTGAAAATATTTAAAATTTTTAATAATTTTTTACTCGATATTGATTAATTTAAATATTTTATTAATTTAATAAAAATTTTAATTAAAAAAATTTCAAATTGATTTAAAAATTAATATATAATATAAAATTCAATTTAATGAGAAGAAGAAAGGAAAGCAATGGGTTGCCGCAAAATGTTTTTCTGCGAAATGATTTCTCAGAGAAATATTTATTACTATCATCCAATTCTTCCACTATTTCCTTCAGAATCAATTATCAACAAATTACTCTTTCTTTTTTTGGGCATATTCACAAAAAATACTGGCACAAAATTCTCTCACAATCTCAGCTTGGAGCATTCCCTTTTAAATATTAAGTGTTAGAGCTACTTTCCATCATATCTCTTTTTTTATTATAGAGAAGATACAGGTTGTTAGTTGAATCAACCAAAGTCTATGGAGGGCAAGGATGGCAAAAAAAAAATTACATTGAAGAAAATTTTCAATTACTTATTATTAATATTTCCCTCCTATAATATTCCACATCCTTTACTAGAAAAAACTAAAAAATTCACGGTTTCTTTAACAGAGTTAAATGAGGGGATGCAGGGAACCTGTTTTATGAGTTTTGCGGTTGGAAAATCCTTTGTCTGTTCAATGAAAAAATGCGCTAGAAAAACAATGTGTATTTTTCAGTTTTGAAGTATGAACATATACTAGCTTTATACTAATATTGCTTAGCAATCTGTAATATTTTAATGTATGTACCTCCATCTGTTTGATACAATAGTGTTATTATGGCTATGTAACTGGAATATTGATATGCCTAGCTATTTGTATTATCAAATATTAATATGCCTAGCAATCTGTATTATCTTTAATATAAGCTAGAAATCCTCCTTTATTATACTAGCTTCATACTAGTATAACTAGAATCTTTTAGCTATAGATGATAGGAGGGGGAGCTCAAAAATTTTCCAAGTCCCAAGGTCATAGGTGATTATGGTTGTATAACTGGAATATTGATATGCCTAGCAATTTGTATCATCTTTAGTTTAAGCTAGGACCCCTCTTTGTAGTCTAGTAGCTTTATACTAGTATATAATTAAATAGGAGGGTACTTGAGAAGAAAAATGACCTTGAGGTTAGTTATAGATGATACAAGGGGGAGCTCAAAAATTTTTCAAGTCCCAAGGTCATAATTTGGTAAGGAAAGTGCCTCCCGGATGCCGGACACATTTTCCAAAAAGATATCCTGATAAAACAGGTTCCCTGTTAAAACGACACCTTTAGAAGAAGGATGTGTTCCAGGCTCTATCCTATTCAGTTTTACTGAAAGTGAGATAATTGGGGAGGGGGTTCAGGGGGGCCGCAGCTTCCCTTCTGGTGAGGCGCAAAGCGCCAAGTTTTGATCTTTATCATGAAGAACAAGTTGCATTTGATTTACATAGATTCAATCCTCATGGATCATTTCCAGAAATGGCATTCTATTGCAGACGGCATTCGACAAACTCTAAATGCTCCTCTCCCTTTCTGAAAATTTAATTATGCTCCTGGCGTTATTTTTGTTGGGGGAATCCCACCAAAAGTGAGAAACCAAGCTAATAATTTTTGCTCTTACCACTCTGCGTTTGTGTATGTACTGACACCACAAACACTGGTGGTAAAAAGCTACTTTGGATAACTTACTAATTAAAAGGATATTTCTGGTATCTGTGAGAAGCGAGAGTTACCTACCTGAATTTTTGGTACCGATAATTACGCGTCACTCATACTCTTGTTCACCTTGCGATTTCAGCAAGCGCCAAAGAAATAGAAGAAACATCACAAGAAAGCGTAGGAAGTTCAGCGTTCGAGGATGAAGAACTTTCAAATGAACAACGTCTCCAAATGTGTAAACGAGCGATGAATATGGCTCCCGAAATAGGCGCATCTTTTTCAAATGATCCAAAGTACAGAGCAAGGAAATTCTACACCTTGATTGGAATGAAAAAGTATGAATTCGAAGGGGACGTAGAACAGGATAGGAATAACTTAGCGAGTAAAACAAAGGTCGAAGAAAAAAAGAATGATTCCGCGGGCAAAACGATTCGAACGGTTCAGAATTTGGGAAATGAACGTGGAAATAATACAGAAACACAGAGTAGGAGCGGAGAAAAGACTCATGGTTCTACAGACACTGATGATTCCATAATATTGAAAGCATTCATTTGTCCAACGATACCAGAAATTTACATTAATGTAACGCGTCTGGGTAAGCAAGAAAATACTCTGTGGGCCTTTGTGAAGAAAAATGAGATTAAAGAGCATCCTGCTTTCGGTATAACGGGTTACGAACTCATCATCGCAAATTCCATTCACAAAAGTAAGTGAATAGGTTTAAAAATTGCTATGACTCCCTCATCTGCTCTCCATTAGCAATTACTTGATGATGTAACGTCCAACCCTTCCAGGTTAGTCATCTGCAACGAACATAAATTCCACTACTCCCTCTCCAAACCCTCATTCTTTTTCATATCACCTTTTCAGTTCTCCTCTGTATTCTTTCTGACCGCAAAAGTGGATGTGAGAGACCATCATTGTTTGAAGTTCACACTTGACAAAATATCTTGTTACAGGCCAAAAGAGAAACGTGAACCCGTATAAGAAATTGCAACAAGATAATTTACCCCGCCTAAAAAATATCCCAGAAATTATGAAATATTTAGAAGTTGACCAACATCATCAGGAAGATGATGAGCTTGGTACTACGTTTCATCAGCTCGAAAAGGTTGGTCACGTACTGGACGCACTTATTGAGGAGTTTGATAAAAAAGATGCGCCAAATGTCAACGAACTTACAGAAGAGGAGCGTTTTTCCATCTGCGAGAGGGCGATGAAAACCATCATCGGGGATAATGTCAAATTTACCAAAGGTAGTACAGGACGAAGTCAATATTACAGTTATTACGAGAGCAATTTTGTCCGAGTTTACAAAAACAGAAATCGCGAGAATATTAACCGTCGAAAAAAGTATGAATCGGAACAAGTGGTCCAAGCATTTAGTTGCCCGACTCAACCGGTGGCGTATATTCGTTTAGCCCAACAATTAACCGAGAATATTGTGCAGGTTATAATTACAGTAAGAGATCTTTTATTTTTTGCATTCATGCAATCAGGGTGAAAATGAACTACACTAGAATCTTATACATTATTTCAATACAAAGCATGTAGTCTATGCTAATTTCCCTTCTTGATGGAGCCAAGTTTGCATAACCATAATTCTGTACCTATGTGTATGTCATAATTTCGTAGGATCCATAAACACTGTACGTTATATTTGAGCTAATGTTTGTTTTTTCTGTGCGTTCCCAAAGATGAATGAGCGAAGTTAAGATGGTAATTATAACACTCTTGAGGGTCATGCGACTGACAAAAATGTTCTGTGAACGATATGTTGAAAAAAAAATTGAATCGTTTCCTTCATAAATGATCTCGTCTATTTTCAGTATCAAGCAATTATAATGCAGCTGAAAAAAAAGGAAGAATACATCAGCTCAAATGTTCATTAGTATCACGAAAATTTAATAGGGTCACGTACGATCAACTGACACGAGTACGGTAAATTTGGACTTTAAAAAAAAAAAATACAAATTTCATTTAACGAAAAGCGATTGTCATTAACTTATGTGTATTGTAATTATGGGGAAAAAATCATTATTTGTGTCACGTGCCAATAGACAACTTAATGAATTGCACGTATCGGTATCTACGTGAGAATTTAAATTATAGGCACCAAAAAAAAAGATTTTTTATAAGCTAACGAAAAAAGAATTTGAATTGCTATTACCTGGTCAGTAATTAAGATCATCGCTGAATGATGAAGAAGGATGGAAAAAAAAAGTAAAGAATATGTTGCTGAGCACGTAATTTAACTTTTTATAATTCGTAGTTCGATGACGACTACAATGACAACGAACGAATAAATGAGTCCTGATACTCGTAGTGACACCTTCTGTACTCGCCTCATACAGTAATTATAATTTAAATTTCTTCTGAGGTCATTCATTTAATCTACTTCTTAATCGATTTTTCGTGCTTTATACCACGTTCGTTGATTTTCGCCACATTGTTCAGGTTAGAAATACCTAATTGTAGAATAATTCCTCGAGAAAAGTCGACGCTCGTTCATATGAATATTTTTTAAAAATAATACCGATATGCATTTCGAATTATCTTCGTATTGTATTAACAAAGAAGTATTCAAAATTTCCCAATTACTTCGATCATTCGCAACATTGATTGATGACGAAAACTGGAATTTTAGACTTCTTTTTTTTTTTTTGCATTAAATGTAGGGTGAATGAACTGAATCACATTGTCTTCTGGAAATGATGAATTCCGGGTACTTAAAAATTACAAGTCGGATCAAACAATTACATGATAATAAAAAAATAAATGATCATTAATCACGATGCAGAATGAAGATACACGTTTTATGAAATATCAACCGCGGCATACACCAGGAATGCTTGAAACGTCATGACGTAGCCATAAATCAACCGATTAATGTGAAATATTCAACGTATTAACACGCTTATTGTATTTTCTGGGCATATAACACTTGAGTTTAGCAAATTAGCTCAGAAGATGAAGAACATGGTTGAAGACTAAACAGAAATGTAAACCTTTCTGCATTGTAATTTCAACTACAGTACCTACGTATGTTTCTTTGGAATGAAAGGTGTTGCAAGATACAGAGATGAGTCAGATGCATCGTGGGAAGTCGGGTTTTAAAACCCAATTCTTGTCAAAAATGCTGACACGAAAAGTTAGATGCTGAAAATCAAACATTCAAGTACCGAAATCCAAAACACGACTATCGAGGATTTCAGGAGATGATCATCGATATTCTCTTGACACGAATCCATAAAAATATTTCATATTTTACGACGAACACAAATTTCAATTGCAAATACCCATGAGCAACTGTCGAGGATTCGACGGCAAAAATCTTTCGCGCATATTCTCTATCAAAAATTAACTGTTTATTCTCGATGTTCTCTTTACCTAAACTTTTCCATATAAAATTCTCATTTCTTTTTATTGAATTTCAATACATCTTACGTTTGATATATTTCAACGAAATAGATCTATGAAATACGAAGTACAAACAACTTATCTTTACTTTTCTGTACGATAATCACGTTACGATTTACCACTCGCACAACACGAAATATATAAAAACTTAACATTATCGAATGGTAGCTTAAAATAAAGATCCAAGAATAGGAACGACTATAAAAATAAATGGGGGATAATGGACGGCTTCGAAGAATCTTCAAACTTAAAAAAAAATATTAATACTGACATTCAACATGAATACCAATCATCATTTGGGGGAAGTTGAAGACATACATCACATTTTATGAATTTCAAAGCGTAGATTTAGAAAAAAATGATCGAATGAACACCTTAAGAGTATTGAGACGCGTAAATAAATAGTGAGGACTATAAGAAATAATTTTTCAATTACAAAATTATGCAATAAAGATACGAATATAAAAAATAATAAAAAAAGTTAGAAAATAAGTGAGACTTATTAGATCGAATGGTGACTTGAGGTATAAACAATCCTTAAGATATAGTCGCGCATTATCGTACTACAGGTCATGAACTACGAGTGGAATGTCCTCCATAGAAGACCCATAACAACAATAGCCAGAAAGAAATTGGAAATCTGAATATGAGATCCCGCGTTACACCAATGATCGAAGTAACAAAAGCAGAAAGTTACGGAGTCATAATAGTCCCTGCAATATGAAATGCGAAGAATAATGATTAGTACGTTAGTACATAAAAAAATTCAAACCTACAATTAAGGGGACCCCTTCTTCATCTTCACGATGTTTGAGAGACATAAAAAAAAACTGATAATTCCGATTCCTGGAAATCGATGGTATTCATAATACGAAAAATTTCAAATACCTAGCATAGCATCGAGCATGAGGAATATAAAATGCAAGAATATCATCTAAGATGCTTAGAAACTAGGAAAACGTCTTGGACGATCTCTTCAGCTGCTAAGTCTATCTATATCGACATTAACTAATACATTCCTCACGTTAATAATACTTGATTATTACAATACACCATTTTCTGGTGCTAAAATATGAAGAATATAGGAAAATGAGTATCGTAAAAGATGGAACAAAGTCCTAAATGTAGAGCAAGAGGGATCAGGGCAACCCCAAAATCGAAATATATCATATCAATTTCGCGAAGAATCATTTACCATAACTGTATCTCATTCTTTTTCAGTCACTTACCGTTTGATATCAATTTCTTTAATCGAATTATTCACATAATTAGCTAATTTGGGGTCGTAGGTACTCGCTCTACAACCTTCATAATGATCGGCAGGAATGTCCGTTCTAAATCCTTTGAGAGAGCTAAGGCAATCTCGAGTGATTATTTCTTCACCTGCGTAATAAGAATAAGAATGTATCAGAAAACGGAGCCGAAATATTGCGACCAGGAGTAATAGTTGTAATTCTTAATATACTCACTATCTTTTCTTTCGATTACTTTTACACAAATATCATCGTCTTCAGGACAATACGTGCTTTTGTACCAGATCCATTGAAAAGGAGATCCACAGCCAGGATGCGTTGAAACACATTGATAACACAGTATAGACGATGCTAAAAAATGGTAACATGTAATTAGTATTTGAAAGAAAATACAAGAACATCGTAAAACGCAGGTACGCTGTCAGAGTCAGGTGAAAAATTCCCAGATAAGGGTAAAACTTGGTGAATTTGTGAACTCGAGAGTTGACTCTGTATACGGTCATTTCATTCCATTGACATTTACTGCTTTCAAAACGGACCATCAAACGTCATTCGTCGTTGCAATATAAACACTTCGGCATTGAAATGCTTTTATCCAGAAGAATTAGTAAATTTTGATGAGTTTTCATCTCACACCACACCCAAATTTCACACATAATTGGAACTCACCAGGACGGACGACGGCTGCCATCAGAAGGAAACACGAGATAATCATGATACAATTCATTCTGAAATTTATTCTTCGCTCGGCAATATTACACGAAAGTGAAACACATTTTATTTTTATCCATGAGAGACAAAATTTCGAAAAATTCCGGTAGTAAAACTTCGAAGTCGACCAAAATGTTTACCTTCGAAAGGAACTCAAACATCGATTCGATGACTCATTCTAAGAAAAGAACGATTGAGACTCATGGTTCATACACGTAAGACAAATGAACGACAAGTATAGGTTCGCTAGTTTCGATCACAAACTAAAAGGTGATCTAGAACAATACTCGGACTCACTGTCAGGGGAATAAATGGGACGGAGAAAAAGGTGAAATTTTTTAATAAATCAACCAACTTAGAGAATTATCCCAGGCTATTTTGTGGAAAAAAAAAAGGAAATTCAGCAAAAAGACGTAAAATTTCACGGCAGCTCTAAGCAGCAGCTGCAGTGCGCTTCCATAAAACCATATTTTTGTTGTTGTTTGCACCTGCCCGGCTCGCAATCTCGGGCTAGACCTCCGGCTTCCGCTGATAATAATAATATTATTTTGCATTACATAAATCCCAGCAGAAGACATGAAAAGTTCAGTTGAAAGTGAACAGGATGCGGATCATAATATTCAAGCAGTCGACAATCAACAACAGGCTTATTAAGTGCAACGATAGTTCGATGTGAAATAGTCGAGACTGAGAGAGAATAGATTGAGCTTCGTTATTCTGTCCTCATAATTTCTTATCTATAATGATTAATCTTCACTTCTCGTTTTTCTTTTCGATTAATCTATCGGAGTGAGGAATAACAAAACTGAAAATGGCTTTCTACGATAACAGACATTGGTTACTCTCTCATATCCAAAATTCATTTATTTCTGGTGATGATACTGGTAATTCCGATTCAATAATATAATGGTTTCACTCGAATGAGATATCAATTCCTCTCTGTTTTTCAGGCATGAGCGAATTGATTATGACGGGGCAGAATCTATGTCGTACTATTCCAGATCAAAATAGGTTCCCCGGTATCGAAGAAACCGACGAAGAAGATGATCATTCTTCTCACTCCGTGGACAATGTCTCAGGTATTAGAGCCTCCTCAGTTATGGTTATTCTCGAAACGAATTACTCTACTATTTTGTACGTAATAGATCTTGAATTTGGTGTGCGGCGACAACGCTCAAATACCGCAATCCGACTCGAAAAAATGGATAGAGAAAAAAAAGAGGCCGCCAATATCACTCGTATAAAATGGCAAAATCCCCGACCATTTCCATTGATACCGGGTAATGTTCTACTCATCTCGGTTTCATTTAAGAATTCACAAAATTCCTAATTCATCGTTTCTGGTTTTCAGACGAAGATAAAGTAGATATGTTCAGTCTGAAACCAATTACCGAAAAAACGTCAGAAGACCAAGTATCTTTGCTGACACAACAACTGCAAAACAATAATTTCCATTCTCAGAATCCGTTTAGAGAATATGCGAAATTTGACGGAAATGTAAATGACATCCTACTTTCTCGTCAATTAATTAGTTATACTTAAATTTGACAGTTATATTTTTCATCTTAGGCGCAAGTTGGTATACCTGTGCGAAAATACGGTATCTTTCTGACAATGCTGAGCCCTGAACACAGGAATTATCCTATGTTTGTTTGCGTGATTTCTTCTGCTAAGGTGTGTGAGCTGATCGGTTTCATTTTGTGGAAATGTTCGTTGGAATATCCCGATTATCCGTTGAAGTAAACAATCATTCAATTACCGAATATAAGCTATTTGATTATTGCTAGATAAAGCTATTTTATTTTCAATCTGTAGGGAAGACGTTAGTTACTATGGATTACACATAGCTGAGGATGATGGTGAAGTTGACTGGGTATTTCCTTGTCTGGATCCGAAAGAAACCGTATCGAAATTCATTTTCAAATTATTAGCTCTGGTGGAGCGTAGCTCCGATGAAATCGATTCCGAAGTGAAAGCACTTGAAAAGTAATGACTCGAATTTTTGATCCTTCATTCAACCTTATTCTCAGTACTTATTGAAAATTTTTGTTTTGTAGTGTAAGATTTCCCTTTTCTCCGAAAGATGACGACAATCATGATGCAACATCGCGGGGTAGGTTGATCGAATTTTCATAATGCGGTGTACGTATAATGATTATTTCTATACGAGTATCTCTTTTCTAGATGTTGAAGAATGTAACCCGTTACACGATCAGATGTCAGCTATAGACGCGGTATTGTACAAATCATACAAAGTCTTACTCCTGAGTAGAGTGCGATCCAAAATCGAAGTTAATTTAGGTCCGTATTTTTATGTACCGTCAAACAGTCGCGAATTTCGGAAAGTCATCCTTTATGTTTCCATTTTGTAGGCGTGTCGGGAGACAAAATTGATATTGACCCAGTTCTGAGGCAAAATACTGGTAGTAAATTTTTTTCCAAAAGAAAACCATCGTCTTACGATATCGATTTCATCGTAGCTTGTGATTTAACCGAAACCAAATCTAATAACAGAGCTGTTATGAGGTAAAATTTCTTGAACACTGGTTCATCATCATTGTCGCATTAAAATCCGTTCAACTAATTCTTATGTTCATCTGCTTCAGACTTGTATACGATAGAGCTTCGGCGCACGAAAATTCTCAAAATTCCACCTATCCCGAATTTCTATCGTGGAACGATTTCAAGCATCACGACTTCGAAGCCGAACAACCGATTGCTGAGGAAATCGTGCAGAAAATCAATCATATTCTAGATGTACGATGTAGCGTACGTCGTAAAGAATATCTGACTATGAGAGAGAGTAAAAGTCATCGCAGACGTAGCTTCCATCTTGGTCCGCGATAATTTTAATTTGTACGGATAATGAAATGAACTTTCCTGACTTTGTGATATTAGCGCGTAATGTAAGCCAAAACTTTTGAATTAAAATTCTTCTTTTCTATTCATTTCTCTGTGGTTTTAGCGTTGGAGAGATGACCCTAACGGTCAGTTTAGGGTAAATGTAACCACGGGAAGTGTGTGGAGCCTTGGTAATTGAACAAAAATAATCTCATCAAATTTTCCCTTCGAGACCCTAAAGTAATAAGTTTGAGAAAGCCAGAAAGGTGAAATTACGCTCTATACGTTTCCAAAAGCTGTTGTTATCATAATGCAATTTATAAAAGTTGGAATATTTTCACCGTTAGTTTTTATAGGAATTTCAAAAAGTATTCCACAAGGAAAGAAACCATGTCATTTCTATCGGAAGAAAGTCTTGCTCTGACAATTCGAAGTCTCATTAGTTGTTGATTGAAGACAAATAATAGTAAGATAGAAGTGAAACTTGCGCATACCGCCCATCAAGAACGCAATCGGAAAAACAGTACAGTATACGAAAAATGAAACCTATATTTTATTCTTAGGTTAAGAGGATGATGCCAAATAGAACATGATACAAAATATGTCGTTAAAAAAATATAACGAAGTAATTTAAGAAAACGAAAGAATACCATACATAAATGGTCAGTAATCACAAGAACGATATTATACAGAAACACTCACGTGTTATTGCGATAACCACGTAGGTAGCTTACAGCTCTTGGTATAATAGACGAGAATAGCACACTATTCTTTTAGAAAAGAAACATTCGTCATACTGCGAAAATGTGGAATGAACTTTACAGAAAAAATGCGTACACTAACGTACAAATAAGACTAGTGAAATATCACTTGTAAGTCAAACGGAATACACTTTTGGACAGAATACATAATTAAGGAATGTACTTATCATCATGAGGAGTTCATTTTGCGAACGATCATTCTCGTAAAATTCTCATTATTCAGGAATGCGGAAATATTTCTAACTCTTTGAAAGAGTTTTAGGACGGAAACACCGGATCGCTTCTGGTCGTATCTCGCAAGATGAATAGATTCTAATCGGAACGTATAAAAATACAAATTTGAGATCGATTTAGTCTCATCGCTATAACATTTTTGTATTCGTTTGTATGGTTTACGAAGAATTCTGGAAAACATGATTGAAGTCGAATCAATTCGGTGAGAACTCCCACATTCGAACTTTCACACTTCCAATCACGGCTATAAATGTGAATTCATATCGTCACACAATAATAAATGTTCGGAAACCGGTAACTTTCACAAATGGTCGAATAAATTCACAAAAAAAATCGCGCGAATAAAGTTTTCAAACACCATCCCACGTTGATATTTTACCGTTCTCGAATATCAAATTGGTAACTGGCCAAGGAACATCATCAGAAATTAACAGTTCTTCTTCGACTCTATCTATTTTCTAGGTCATAAAATGAAAAACAATTTAGCCATTTCATTCAACGAAGTTGTAACATTGAATGTACGACAATTGAAACCTAAATTTACTCACTATTAAATTCTGAATGAATGCCGATAAGCGTTCTGATATGTGGACATTGATCTCCATCAATTTTTCAAGACTGGAAAAGAAATACGAACAATATTGAAGAACATCGTTCATCGAAATCAATGAAAATGGAAATTTTTCGAATTATCTGCCAATATTTTAGAGTGTGACGATAAAGTACAAGATTGTTAATAGCTGGTGATTCGAATAATAACGGAACACACTCATTCGAATTTGTACTTGAAATTCTCTTCACTTTCCATCATAAAACTTCTAAACATATATTTACTTTTTCTTCTTTTCTTTCAATTCTGATTTTGCCTTCCATTTATTTTATCCTTCTTGTGATAGTTCTTTATAATAAATCGCGTAAAATTATTGACATCAGTTAGTCAAAGCTATTTTCTTTCAGTACCTTAAGACTCAGAACTCCAAACAGAGTTCAAAAGCAAAACTGTAACCGATGAAGGAAAAAATTATAATCGAAAGAAATTTTGTGAAATTTTTTGTTTCATATTCAACTGACCTTTTCTTCACTAATAATACTTTTGATTGATTACGCATTATTGATTACCTTTCATTCGACCATAATCCATCTTGTACGATCGCGTTGCAGATTGTTTCATTCAATTTATTATCGAACAGAGGAACACCGAAAACGCAGTCCAGTATACACCAATCGTTGACACCGGACGAGGACGACATTATTGGTAGTTTAACTTTACGAATTTTTGGCGCGCATGTTTGAGTTTCCGAAGCCGGCTCCTCAACTCGATCGCAAGGTTGCGTGAAGTTATCTATATTATCTAATTCTTCTTCCAATAATGCGGCACCTTCTTCGCTCGCGATACCATTTATTGGAGTATTTTCATCACCTCCGATTGAAGAAGCTTAAAATAATATTTATGTCGTTAATTATCGCAATAGTATTGGAAAATCGGGGCTTGAAACCCAATTTCAATACCTTCTTTGGTCATATGCATGCAGTTACGATGATTGTTAGTGCGTAATAAGGTCACATATCCGCAAGTATGATTCAAATTAAAACTCTTGTTCAATTTCACTAAAGCACTAAGCGCTGAATATTTGACTCCTATAGATGAGATTAGAAAAAAATTATCAAAATAATTCTACGTCTTGAAAGAGGAGAAAGAATTTGTGTGATCAACTGCGACGTACCTATTTCTGGCAATACGTTTCCTTTAAACGGGAATGGAATGATACACGTATTACCAATTTGTTCGTCTAGGCCGTAAGACTGAAAACAATTAAACAAAATATTGAGGGTGAGAAGACACGAAAGAAAGTCTAGATGGGAGCTTACTTACTTGCACGAGTACTGGTGTGTATAGAAGAGCGTCATTCAAAGCGAATAGCATATTAGTAATGGGAAGTTGACTGGGTTCGTGACCCCACGACGTTAGCATAACTCTATCACAATTTTTTTGAAATATCTTAGGTAACTTCGTCACTCGAGTTCCTAGAATGGTAAATGTAAAGCTACATAAAAACGTACAAGATTCATAATGCATTACAATTCAACACACCTCGAGTGAATAGGATACTAGGTGGCCCGCAAGCGATTGTTTCGTAGAGAAATAGCTTAAACCAGATTGTGTTGACGGCTGGATCAGCTGGTCCTAGATGCGGCAAGGATAAACTTACAATTGGCCGTACTTCTTTGTTCAGAGGCGCCATCGACACCAACAAACTGTTCGATCAAAAAAGTGGAAGAAATGAGACAATTTTCACGCTCTAAAAAGTGTTCCAAGTACGTGTACTTACAAGTAATTTTTCATTAGGAAACGATCAATCTCTTGATCCAACAGCGATTGTAAGCTCTCACATCGGATGAGATCGATCAGTTTGGTCGAATTACTGCGCAACGCGAGAACAGTCTCACGCAAAATCAGAGCGTGATCAAAATAACGTTTTGCTTCACCTTCGCTTTCATCACGCACTGCGCTTACGTTCTTCAGCTCGTTCAGAAACTCGTCCAAATCTTCGTTGGTCAGCTTGCCGGCTTCGAACATCTTCACAGCGTGTTTTTTCAAATCCTTCGACCACAATAATTCAATCGTGAATGTTGGAACGTGAATGCTAATGAGTAATAAACGTCAAATTTTACCGGAGAAAGATTTCCCATCATCAGAAAGGCGGTAAGCGTTGAATCGAAAAAGAACGCTATTCGCTTCTGCGCTGATGATGAAGTCTCATTCGAATCGTAACCCCGTTCATTTTTGTTGTTGTTATCTTCTCTTACATTCAGACTGCTATCTTCCAAAGCTTCACTCAGTTCTTTAAGCAGCGAGTCTTCAACATTAATTTGATTTTTAAACCTAGAAAAGAGAGAATATTTAAGTCAACACAATAATAAAAAATAGAATGTCATTGTGGAAACTCACTTTTTCGTTTTATCATTGGTCGTTTCAGAATGGTTTTTATTGTCACACCATGACGGATGAATGTTATCAACGCACATTTTCTTTTTTGCCAAGTTCAATCGACAACTTAGAGACACAGCGTTTCTGACCAGTATCGAATTCAATTGAAGTAAAGTAGCTAGCTGAAAATTCACCACGATAACCAATATTATTATGAGAAAAATGTAGCTTTTAAAGGGTCGTCGTATGGAGCAAATTATTAACCTCGCCAACTGAAGTCCTTTCATCTATGGACACTAATATTTTGTACAACATTTTTTCTAAATAATCGCCTTGTACGCGGTTCATGACAAAACCCTCTAATGTTAGCACGGTGACATGATCATCGTCCGTGATTGGAACTTCTAAGTATATCAGTCCTCTCCTAGACACGAACAAACACAATGTGGTTAGATATTATGGTACAACTTATGGAATACTGGTACCTCGAATTCAATTCTAACCAACCTATATAAGGAACGTATGAGTTGATAATCGAAATTGCCAGCTCGTCGCATTCCACTAGCGATAGCAGAATCAATTCGATTTTCATCCCTTTGGATTCCAATGTCGATTACGGTATCAATTAAATCCTTTTCTGCCTCGGAAATTAACTGGAACAACGAAGAATTTACCAAGATTGACGACAATTTTACAATAAAAAAGTCCGTCAGAGAAGTAAGCCGGTCAATCGACGAAATACAGTGAGGAATCAAATGATTTTTCCAAATGTAATTCTTTCCTCGAATTTTCCATCCCATGAAAAAATATGACTTACTTTGATATCATCATCAACAATATAACCAGTCTCAACAAGCCACCACGGTTCAATATGAATATCCACTGGTTTCGAAGGTAAGAAATTCTTGGACATGTTTTTCCGACGAAATAACTTCTTGCCCGATCGACACTGGTTCATTATTTCGATATATTCGTTACGACCGATGCCCAATAATCGTAAACCTACAAAAAATTATCGTGAAATTAATAACCATGAGAGTTTACAGAAATAAGCTGGGCAAACAATGACGAGTTATACTCTTACAGTCAATCGCAGTGAAATTCGGTATCGAATCATAGCTCTTGTCGTTATCGATCATATTCTCAATGATCGACACATAATACTGAAATGGTGTTATCCTTAAGCCTTTGACCATCACGTCGGCCAAGTGGTAAGGATACAACATTAAATTCGTTCGACTATAGCTTAGAAGCTCTTCGTAGTATTTTTTCTCGTTGGTATAAACATACCTCACTGTGGATATGAAAGAAAATGTGTAAGTGTGACACTTATCATCGATCCTCACCCAAAACTTTCTTCACTAACCCAAATTTTCGCGGTATCGTAGCTGGTTGTTGATACTGTACGAAACTATACATTTTTCGTATTCCTTTTGAGAATTCCCGAGAGACTGGAACAAACGATCAAGGAGAGGTTAACATCTGGCTGAACGAAGGCGACAAACGAGGAAAGATATTCCTGAAACTAAACTGACCTGCTTTAGAGTTGGATTCAATTCCGCCCACTGACAATTCTGATTGATGGCAGACTCCACGTCTGCATTCATTTTCTATCCAATAGACTAACGCATTCTTTAGACTTCGATAAGAGTATCGAGGAAGTATTCTCTAATTGATTTTAGATGTGGCAAAATTCATTTACTTCATTTTCGTTACGTTTCCTGTTCTGTATTTTCTTATCATTTTATTATCAGCCGAACTGAATAGCAATGCTTGCTGCATAATTGCATGGTGAAGGCGTAATCATTATTTTGTAACAAAAACAAATAATTTCAATGATTAGAACTATGTGGACGGTGCATCAATTGTTTCTTTCAGGGGAGACTTCAAGAACGGATCTGCAATAATTGTACATTTTGAAGCTCAAGCTGCTGGTATTAGGTTAGATGCCAAAAGTGATAATGTATTGTTTTCAACAGATATGCAGCCCAAACTCCACCATTGGCTCAGATCGAAGGAATCCAATTTTCTTGTCTGGACTTTCAAGTTTCATTTAATAAAACATACAACATCGAGTTTTAGCTTCTCTCCATATAGGTAGTAACATAGACCGCCGAAGCAGCACGTAAACGACGTAATCAGTTGTCGGAAGACTAGAGCATGGAGGCAAGAAATAAGGTTTTTGGGTCCAACGTAGATGTTTCGGTTACCGACGGGGTGAGGACAATTACAGACCATGCCCATTGATACCTTTAATGCTGTAGGACCCAAAACTCTTATTTCATCTCCAGTGTTCCGACGTACTTCTTATCTTTTTCGGCGGTCTATGTTACTACATGGTCTAAGGCTTCTCTATTTCATTTTAGTATCATTATCATCGAATATTTGTCAAATTTTCAGCTATATTCAGCAGGGATATGAACCGGAATTGCTATCCAAAATAGTATCTGGAATCCGGAGCTGAATTTTCGGATCTTTAAAGCGGAACTGAAAGAAAGCGGATGTGGCAAATGGTCTATGGAAGCGGATCCAACGATTGCTCCACGGAAGCGATACCAAACCAAAATTAAGCGAATCCGGCAATTGCTCCGCAGAAGCAGAACCAAAAAAAAACTGATCTTGAAATTTGGCCAAAGATGCTGTAACCAATATTTTATCGGTGAAAAATAGCGGATATCCCTAAAAAATAAAGGATAGGTAGGTAACCGATATGTTTTGCCTTTTTTCAAAAGGATAACCGCAATTTTTTACCGTAATACCTGAAAGAGTCTTTTATCAAAATACAAAACCAAAAGGTAGCGGATGCAGCAATTGCTCTCTGGAAGGGGATCAAAAGAAAGCGGACATGGCAGAAGCTTCTCGGAAACGGAACGCGGCAATTGGTCTGTGGAAGCGGAGCTGAAAGGAAGCGGATCCTGCATGAATTGAAGCGGAATCCTTGAAAAAAATAATATAGGTTCACAGCCCTGCTATTTTGATCACATCACTGCAAACTGGTTCATTCCAAATTTTTTGATAATTAATTTGTGACCTGCAATTAAATAAACTCAAAAACCATGGCCATGCAAAAACACAAATTCAACTTTTCAAAATGTTTGTCGTTCATAAATTCGTACCAGGCAGCCCTAAGGTTGCAAATTGCAATGGACTCCTACTGAGCAGGGAGAGATTGAAAGAGGTATCTATATAAACTAGGCAGTGCAGTGGAATGGCAAAAATGAAAACATAGAAATAAGACTTGAATGAGGCAAATTTGGCCTCCCAACGTCCAATAAAAAATCTCCATAAACACAAATTCTATAAACAACACAATCTAATAAGGTGAATACTTTTCTTCTTTTAATCTTTTTTACAGGCTATTTAACCTCACAAGGGGTTATTAGCTTGAAGAGAAGTATTGGAGTTAGATGGATTTGGAATAGTATGAGAGCATGAAGAACTTTAAAAGTGTTAGTAGGGCTCTAGTGTTAGTGATGGATTCTGATGAGTTGTTGGACATGACAAAGAGGTTTGAAAGGGGACAGGGAGTGGGTCAGATGGGTGTGCCCAATTCTTAGTTATGTCATAGTTCATACTTGAACCAAGTTCTTTGGGGGGGGGGGTGAGAGGACCAAAAGGCTGTACTAGAGCCCTATAAGTGTGAGTGGGACATGGCCCGCCATAGCTAGTTGTTACATCGAGGGATCAGTGATTAAAGAGGAGAGCAGCACTTGCTTAGCACCTTAGCTGCTAGGTCCTTTGTGTCATGTTCTGCAGATATATGACCAGGAATCCAGATGAGGGAGGCAATTGAAGATGGAGAATACGTTAATGTGTGTAGGAGGATGAGAATGCGCTGAACGATAGGATTGGGGGAAATGGGATTTTGCATGGCATGCGGAATGGAAATAGAGTTGGGAAAAGAGAAGAATTCACTGTGAGTGGAGGGAGAGGTGAATAAGGTAGGAATATATATGGCAGATTGTTCAGCAAAATATGTGGAGGCCAACTTATTCATGAACAAGAGCGAGGCTTCTTCATGAACAGAGAGGGCGTAGCCGATTCACATCCATGTGTAAAGCACACATTGCAGGAGGAAGAATCGATTGTAATAATAGCTTTGATGTGTTTAGTATGTTGAGCGATTTTGGTGAGTTGGCAACGTGAGGTGTTGCGGATGACCAGGCAGGGTTAGATGGATAGATAGAAAGGAGAGCTTAATTTGAGAAGGGTAGTCGAGATGGAATTCTAATGAAAGCAGAAGTGAGTTTTGGGAGCGGAGATAAGGGAGAAAATTAGGAAACTGTGGAAACTGCACCTTGGATGCAAGAGAAATGCTGGTAAATGATAATGAGCGGAACTGAAGAGGAAGAATATTAGTCTTATTACGTTACCATTCACCTTTAGACTTCCCTGTGGTCTGAATGCCAAGACAAAATATAAAACTTAGCGTGACTAAGAGATGTGAAATATTATCAAATTTCTCGAAAGAGGAACTGCAAAGATGAATGATGACGTAGCGACTAGATAAGGTGGCCAATCAGGGATGGTAAGCCAGCCGTAAACCTTGATTTTTATTTTTTTAAAGCCGTATAAGCCGTATTTTATCGACTTTAAGCCTAAGCCTTATTCTTGTAAGCCGTAATCTTTTTTACGGCATAACATCAATTGAACTTTGAAAAAACCGCGACCTGAAAAAATTGATTTTAAGCCGTAAGTTAAGCCTTAAGTTTTAAGCCATATTTTTTCGGCTTTAGGCTTTAAGCTTCAAGCTAAAGCCGTATTCTTGTGAGCCGTAAGCTTTAAGCTGAGCTATATGCTTATCAAATTCAAGCTTCAGCTTTATTATACAGCTTGACATCCCTGCGGCCAATGTCCTCACTTGCTTGGCAACTATTTCACAATCACAAATCATCATCAAAATTATTATATTGAAAATTATTGGACCTAAGTGTTCTTGAGAAAATGTGGCAAAAATTAAGTCTTGCTTGTAGCGCCAAGAAACTTTGCGTAATAAATTTTACTTTCTGCTACCAGTTTATTCTTCAAAAGTGCCCAAGAATATGGAATCTTTTGAAAAAATATCAAATCCTATAACAAAAAAAATGAAGGGTGATTTAATACCTATTCTATCTCTAAAAGAATAATATACTCTTGTTATTCTTCAGTAAAATCTGGATTTTTTCCCTATGATCTGAAACCAGAAAAACCCGCATTTTGTTCCTGAGACCCAGAATACATGGAAGATTTGCATCTTTATCTCTCCACAAGATCCAGAACCTGAATAAATCTTAAGAAATAGTTTTTATTTAGAATTTCCAGCCCGGCCTGGTTGGATGAGAACTACCGCTATACAATAGGAATGAAAATGATTCACTCAATTATTGGTGGGCTTCAATGTAATGAATTATGAAGTTTTTTCAGCATCATTTATAAATTTAATACTGTTACTATCTTCAAGAATTACTTTTTAAATTTTTATTGTTCAGAAAATCTTGAAGTTTTTTTTTTTTTTTTTTTTTTTAACTTTTATTGATTTCTTTTCTTTACAAATTCTGGTCATGAGGGTTGGGTGAGTTTTACCATTGGTTTTTCCTCAGTAGAAATCTTGAAGTTATACTCGAAAAATAATATTTTTCGAATTTATCAACTATCACGTTTAAACATTTATAATATTATTGTACAACTTCATCAACATTAAAGTTTGTTAATAAGATTTCTTGATTTTTTCTTTATAGATTTTATACAGTAATTAAAATCACAGAGAAGTAAGAATAATATTGAGTGACTTGAATATTATTTTTATCTTTCTCAGTAATGTAATTACTGTATAAAATCTATGAAAAAAAAATCAAGAAATCTTATTAATAAACTTTAATGTTGATGAAACTATATATTATTATTATTGTTACTTTGAGGTTTTCTCAAACAATAAAAATTTAAAAAGTAATTCTGATTGATTAATTTATGCTTCGATAATGTGTTTCAAATTAATGGGACAAAGTCGAACGAATAACTTTCTAATAAATTGGTAATAATTTTTTTAAATAATATCAGCTAATACATCGAAAAAATCAGTAAAATTAAATTCAAAATCATATCGACTTAATATTGCACCTCTAGGCCTAGTGCAGAGTAGCGCAGCATCTCACAACGTAAATTCCTAATCCTATTCCGACAATCCTACTGCACAAGCACGACGCGACGCATACATCTGCGAGATCAATGATATCACAGGTACGTACGAACCAATACAACAACACATACACACGTCCGGTGTTTCTCTTGGCGTAGTGCGTGGCAGCAGCAGCGGCTAGCAGTGGCGCGGTTAACGCAGTTCGTTCATGCACGGAGTCGCGGATTGACTCGCAGGTGGTGTTGTGTTGTGTGAATTGTTCGGCGGTGATTTGGACAAAAATGTAAAAATGTTATCAATCCGACTGAAATACGTTAACGAATTCTTTTATTCAGTTAAACGTGAAGGGTTTCGTGAACCGCAATTCTTCGTGATGTAAATAATTATTATGCGAACATACGTGTTCGTGATTTACTATACTCAATAAGAACTATCGTTTGTCTCTTGTTCTTTTATTCTCGTAATTCACCTC
Organism: Aspidiotus destructor; assembly: GCA_035079395.1. Classification (NCBI taxonomy): domain Eukaryota; kingdom Metazoa; phylum Arthropoda; class Insecta; order Hemiptera; family Diaspididae; genus Aspidiotus; species Aspidiotus destructor. The sequence goes on along the minus strand of JAVHKZ010000015.1, from coordinate 20,703,583 downwards.
GGCTCGGTGGATGATGACTCGATTTAAAGCAATCCTTTCGTACATTCGTTTTTCAATAAGTCTGAAATTATGAAGTTATTCCCGGAAGATGTAATGCACCGGTCTCCAGGCAGAGTGGAACATCGTTCGTTTATCTATACTTATACCGACGTATATTGGTTTTCCGAAACGGTCTTTGTGAAAAACCAGTTTAATTTATAAGAATGTACAGATAGTATCATGTTCATAACGGACCTTTATATTGTTTATTTCATCATTGGAATTATTATGAGGGTCTCGGTCCTCTCCACCGTGCCACTTCTTGAAAACGGAGGTAAGTTTTACTCATCTGACGTTAAATAGATATATGAACCTGTATCAATATTTTTACCGTCGAACTTTGGTGGAACAACTTACGTGCACGAATTCTCGCTATTCAGATTTACTACACAAAACGTGTAATAAACATTTCGCGATTGGGAGAGCTTCAAGTGAGTCTCGAAAGAAACACAGAAGTCTTACAAACAAAATCACTTCGGAGCTCATTTTCAACCACCATTATTTCATCCAAGACTCGAATGTTTTTACTATCCACCAGTTGTTAAGAAGCCCGTAATTGCTGTGAATACTTCTTTCCAAATACCAGGTGCGAGAAATTGGTGTCAGATTTTAGCACCTCATAAGGAACTGCGAAAATGTGTGACATTCATACAAAAGTATTGAAATGAAAATGAAATTATTCTTGTTTTAGAGTAATTATACCTTACTATCACTGCATGAATGCCGGTTACAATTTATATTTTCATCTCAGATGGAAAGTTTCCTCATTTGAGGCGTGATGCTTCCTCAAACATTTCCTTGGTGACAGCGTCACAGTGTACCTACGCATTCTATGACACGCATTGACGAGATCATAGGAGACGGATCTAGAAGAAAAGATGTAGAGTTAGCAGAATTTTCAAGAAGCTGCAAAAATTTATATTAAATAGGTATTATGGCAAAACACTGGACGGTTGTAGAATTCTTGATTGGTTGAAAGAAACAGTAGGATAAACTTTGAGGTTGATGACAGGAGAAAGTCAAGACCTAATTGAAGCAGCTTTGTGCAGTGACAGTCTAAAGAACATTCTCATACTTAATTTGGACTAAAACTTTTCTGAGTCCTTGAAGTAGGTGAAGAACCTGTATTTGTATAAGAATCTGGAAATGAACCTCAAAATTCTGTCAAAGTTCTAGTCGTCCAATCCACCTATAAAAGTCTGACCCTTATTATCAAAATAGAACTCAAATTTTGAGATTATTTGATACTCCTTTGAGCTCGGAATTTCTTTTAATTTGAAACTCTCATGTGTTATGGTTCTTTGAGGTCAATGTGTTAAGGTATCCGTGGTCAAGGACGACTGTGAAGTTCGCAGGTGGAGATGTTTTCAAGCCTCCAACTGCTTTGATGAAAAATTTTCCAATGTTGAACAGAAATTTTTCGAGTCCTTTGTTTGATTTACATAATTATGTAGCTGGGACTGAGAAATTGCTTTGACCTGTGTAGTTCATCCAAATTCCATGACTTATCAGAGGGTCTAACAGGGGATTCAAGTCATCTATGGACAAAGAAAATCATTCAACTTAGCATTAAATAAAAGTTCCTATTAAATTGACGACTTTACGAGCCTTGCCATTACACTTCTGGTTATGGGCTCGAAGTGGGCAGATGGAGACACTGCAGATAAACATCAATTAGATGATGTACAAATACAAGTGTATGAATAATTGGAGGTAGTTCATCGAGCTAATAATTCCCTCATGATTGCTTCAGAGGGCGTTTGTGATACAGAGACAAACAGTAAGCTCAAGAGTTGGGCAAGAGAAGAAGTATTGAAGGGATAGACCATCAGCATTGCATTGTAAGCAGAAAGGGGATGTGAAAAGAGTGGGTAAGACCCAAATAGTCTATTCCAAGCCAGGTTAGGATGACTCCTTTGCGTTGGGACTGGTGTTTTGAAGTAAACCAAGAAATTGGAGCTTTTTAAACTGATTGAAGCTTGTTGGAGGTTAAGGGAGACCAGAAATTATACCTCGAGTAAGTCTCTTGTTCGTTGATAGATTCACGTTTGAATTGCTTTCCTCATTTCGGGTTTCGATATTGCTTTGCCACCATTCGAATCGCGCTAGTCAATAGATTTCGATTTCGAGCGAATAACTTCTCACTTTCTCGGATGAAGATTCATTATTTTAAAGTCTGAGCAGTATTTTCAAAGATCTATCTTGTTAAAAGGAGAAATTCGGATGGACGTGAGGAAATAATCTTTCAAAGACCACTTTCATTTCGTCAACCTTGGTGGTTTGGTACACATTTTTAACCGCGGTTCAAATTACGTCATTTTGTCCGCAGATGAATTGATGACGTCTCATTTCGTTACGGATCCTCGACATCATCGCAGTTTCACGCGTACCCAGCATTTTTTAATCATCGTCTACGCCTTATTTTCTTTGCCCAGTCGAAAACTAGATTCTTACACGTACCAAGAACCTCCACTTTTCGGGAACGATGGACGGCTTTAATATTCAGTCCTTTGTTGATGAACCTTGATGATCGTTTCTTTACCTTGTAAGAAAATTGACCTATTCCAGTCTAATTTCGTTCAAATATTAGCAGACACTTATTCGTCAATCACTTAAATGGTCAGCGTCGTTTCCAAACTTATTCCTAAGTTTTAAATCGTGCTTCCATTAATATCCGCTAGCCTTGGAAGTTTTAAAACAAGCCTATTCAAATGGTCACTGTTGTCGTCTTTGGATTGTTTGAGGGTTCTACATCTTTAACTGCTGTTATTTAAATATTGGTACAGCACCTGGCGGAATACCAGTAGACCGAGAGTGAAAAGGAAAAGTTACCTATTCGCGTAATACGTCGATGACAAAGCGTTATTTAAATCGCGACAGCATTTACATACGCTCTGTACAGAGCGGTTCTTAATTGAAGAAAGGAAATAATTTCGTAAATTTGTCCCGTATTTTTCAAACTAATCCTAATTTGCGATGTACCATTCTCGTACTTAGATTTTCTTAGGACCACCGATCGCCAGCCGTCAAATATATTTTAGTATAGTACTGTGTATCTATGCACCGTAATCATAACTTATATGTACTTTCACTTTTCCATTATTTTCATCACCCATTGACTGCTACTTTGCGCGCACGTCTTTATCACATTATTCTTTCCTAGGCGAGCTCGTTAATTTAATGCGTTAAATAATGGAAACTAGCGCGTAATATGTGTAAGCTTATTCCAGAAACCTTACGACGACTAATTTTAACAAAATTAACCAGCGTGCAGTAGATTATCTTAATGAATTCCAAGTTTTTCGTCCGAGTGCTTATTACCTCGGCGTGTGAGAAGTTATAAGTGTAACAACTCTACGACAAATGTTTTTCATGTCCGAGGATCCATGGAGACTTATGTCGAATAGTTATAGTAAAAGTACTGTACTTGACAATTTCAAAGCTGTGATATTTCATGTAAAAATGGTATGACTGATGTAATAATTTTTTATTACGTACATTCATCGAGCGCTTGCTCCATCGGAGCTGTTAGTCTAGTTTTACGACGATTTACCTAAATTAAGTAGAAAAATATCAATGGGAGGGATGAGAAAGTGTGTGCTTTATCGATTTCAAACTGTTTCAAAAGCTTTCATCCGTGTTGTCTGGAGAACAAATGCAATTTATGGTGGAATTTCCAGTTCCACAGTCGAGGCAATTGGTCTACAGCAGCTTCGATTGAATCTAGAGTCACAAATTTGATAATAAGTGGATACAACTCTTCCAGGAAATAGCTCCGCTAGGAGTGCTAGTAACAAGGCACAGGGAAGTTGGATGATAATACACATAGAGCAGCTGTGCTCTGACACGTGGTTCGAAGACCAAGTGACAGGTTCTGTGTTTTGAGTCTTCTATTCATTTTTGGCTGGCTAACCAACGTTGTCCCACTTTAGTGGCTAAAGATGTTTGATATTGAATTACCATCAGATGTGAAAAAGCTTCCGCATCTATGGTAGAAATTTGGGCATGGAAGTGCTAATATTGAAAAGTCATTGTCTGAATCAGGGAATGTCTGGAGAAATGAGACAACTCAAACATCTGTTGAAATGCTATTTACAAAACTTCAAGTCAAATGTGCTAAGAAGAAACTGGAATGTTGAAAACTTGAAAAGGGAAGCTTGAAGAATTGAAAGAATATTGTGAGATCTGGAAAGAAATAATTTTTGGTCACTTGAAAACAAAATCTCTGCTCATTTTGTCCCGTTAGTCAGAAGATTCTGTAAAACTTTGGATAACCAAAGCAGAGGATTAGGGCACCCTACAATTTGTGGCAGATAGCTTGGCACAGTTTCGTTTTTGTCTCAGTTGTGTGACCAAAATTGGTCACTGTGATGTGTGTGAATTCAGTTTGTAATGTATTGTGCGAAAGACCCTTCTAACCATCCTATTCTCTGTACCCTGCGTCTTCCTGAACTTACGTGAGAGCTTAACCTTACAATTCAGCTTTGCGACGGTCATACTTATTCATGCCCCACGAAAACAGCCATTTCTGCTCTCCCGGCAAAGGAAGAAATCGTTGCGCCGATGGTTACTTCTTGGTTTTCGATCAATATTGTTCAACTTTGGATACCACGTCCTGTGCATCCTAAGACAAATATGGATAATTTTTGATCGCTGGAAGAAATCTCGGGTCATTTCTTCCTTAATTTTTGTACTCAAAGCACGGTACTTCAAAGCCGTTAGTCAAGATGTATTCTGCAAATCTTATACACTTCTATCAGACTAGAGCTCTGAATTAGGGCACCATACAGTTTGCGGCGAGTAACTTGCCTCATTTTCATAGTGTCCAAAATGAGTGGCCAAATCTAACCACTAGAGGCCTGAAGCGGTAATACCTACTTGTCACCCCCTGGCGACGGCTTTGCTGGAGCCTGAGACTTGAGTTTGAGATTCGAGACTAAGACTCGTGACTGACACTCAAGCTTGAGACTCGAGATTGAGATACAAGCTTGGGAATCGAGGCTCGGACTTGGCACTGACAGTCAAGCTTGAGACTTGAGACTCAAAACTGAGACTCGAGACAAGACCGACTTGAGACTAAGACTCGAGACTGACACTCAAATTGAGACTCGAGACTTTGACTGGAGCTTGAGACTTGAGACTGACACTCAAGCTTGAGACTTGAGACTCAAAACTGAGACTCGAACTTGAGACTGTGACTGGAGCTTAAAGACTCGAGACTGACACTCAAGCCTTAGATTCAAGACTGGCACTCGAACTTGAGAATCAAGGCTGAGACTCGAGATTGACACTAGAGCTCAAGACTTGGGACTGAGACTCAAGTTTGAGACTCGAGACCGAGAGTCGAGCTTGAGACTCGAAAATGAAACTCAAAACTGAGACTCGGATTTGAGTTTGAGACTCGAGTTTGAGACTCAAGATTAAGGCTCGAGGCAGACACTCGAGACTTACACTCGACACTGAGACTAAAGCTTGAGAATCAAGGCTGACACTCGAGACTGATACTCGAGCTTGGAAATCAAGACTGACACTCGAGACTGATACTCGAGACTATGACTCGAGACTGAGACTCGAGGTCAGCGCAATTGCCAGACTTTCTGAGACCTAGAGCAAAATTTTCACATGAGGCCTTTTTTCAATTTAGACAATTTTAATTTTTTTCTTCTCGCCGGTGCGAGGCTTGAATCGGTAATACCCACTCGCCAACCCCAGGCGACAGCCCTGCCGACTTGAGTACGAGAGGGTAGGGGGTCTTCAAATACAATGCATAGGATGCCTAAGCCTGCAAACTGACTAGATCCATTCATACAGTATACTATATTTTTGATGTTTAGCCTGACATCATATTATAAGCCTAGTTCAAGACTGGTGAAGTCCTAAGAGCATTCTAGTTTAAGACTGCCAAAATCTTGGTATACTGTGTAAAGCTAGTATAAATATAGTATATAAAGTGGGCACTATGTCCGGATACCCTATCATGAGCCTACTTCAAGAGTAGAGAAATCCAAGGGGGGGGTTCTTCTTTGTCTGTTACAAGTCTAGTTTAAGACTGTAAAATCCTAGCATAACCATCATAAAGCTATAGTGAATAAACTGGGCGAGGTGAACTCGCGGGGTGATATGTAGGCAGCAACGTGAACGCCATAGCCTCTCGCTGATCTTCATTTTCTGAATCTGGCAATAAAGTTATTTCATTGGCTATATTTTTAAAACCTTCCTGCAGTAGGATGTAACATCATTTCCTAGAATATAAGGTTATTGCCTCATGTTACATTTCCATTTCAATGATGAGAATTGGTTCAAATCTCCGAAGGCGAAGTAGATCAAAACCCCTCCCTTTTCCCCTTCAGAAGCACAAAAATTCTAGTTCCTTCACAAAGTTGGTCACTCTTCTGCCTCTACCGTTCTCCCAAAACATGAAGAAGAGAAGGTGATGTCAATTCCCCCCTCCCCATCGAAGAATTGGTTTCTTCTGGGTCCACCACTAGACCTGTCAGCTGTCTGATTTCATTATTCGATGTTTGCATTTCTCCACGTTTTGCATCTTGGAGTTGAAAATTCTCAATGTTCTTCCTTTCAAGTGCACATTGTAAATCCCAATCCTAAAGCATTAAGCAATTAATATAATATCGAATGTGACCTGAGCAAGAACCGTTCACTGAACAACAAACGATATCAGAAACCATCATCCTGTTCATGTGTGAGAAATACTCACTGCCAGAAATCGTACGAAAATCTATCAATGTACAAACAACCAGCATGGTGTGAGTGAACATCAAAAAGAGAAAGACACAGAAAATCGAAGAAACATTAAAAAGAACATAGGTTAGGAGGCGCCGCCGACGCCGCAACTCACTGTGTGAGTGCAACATCGTTGATGATAGTTTAATAGTCTAACAACATCCGCCCAACAATCTTCCGGATTGTTTACACGTTTTCAAAACGATTTGGAACAGATGTGTCCGCTTAGCTAAACTCGCAAAGAGATTAACCTACCAGAAGCTGACAGGCTGCAGGCATTTACGGATGCATAAAAACGCAACGATCGAAAGCTAGAATATCTGAAATTTTATCGGTACATTTTATGGGAATAAGTTTTTTTTTTTTTAGATAGAATGAATCTTTCCTCCTTCTTGAGAAATATTACAGCATACTGACAGGTTTAACTTGATATTATTTACACGGATGGAAAAGAAGATGATAATAAAACGTACCTTCCGGATAGAACCGAATCGCTTGCATATATACTTGCCTGTTTAACCCGTACAAGTCGGGGTGCAGAGATGAGATAAGTATAAGATGAGTTACTTGTCGTATTAATCATTTATAAAGTGTTGAGACGGTAATTGCTTACCGATCGTGAAGGTCAGCGATTTTGAAATCATAGAAAGTACAGAATACTTATAAAGTTGGAAATTATGACACTCTAGTAAAGGGTCTCAGAACTTCGAAAATTGTTGAATAGTGAAACACTTCCTGAAGGGGAAATTCCACGAAACTCTGACGGGACAGATGTGCACCAAGTTTTAAAGACCTCACCAATTTCTGCAGTCAAGAGTTCATTCAGGTTCTCGTTACCACGATTAAACTACCTTTGTTCTGTCGATGATTTTCCAGTACTGGTATTGAACAATGAGGGCGCATAAGTAAAAGGTTCCTATTCCTAAGCGTCCTACGTAGTGTAGATGAGCTGAATTTCGATAACTACGTTGATCTTTGTAATCAACCTACGATTACATTTGCTAGATTATGAAACTTTCTCAGTACCAAAAACAGGAAAGAATTACGAACGACTTCACTTGGTATCGTCTGATCAGATTCGCGTTTTCGAGAATAAAGTCATTCAGTTATCCAGACTATATCTGTGAGAAAAAGAAAGACTCGATTGAGTTCGGCGGAGAGAGAGAGACGTTCGAATGTGTAAGAAACATATAAAATACGAGTATCAAAGAAAAAAAATCTACTTGGAATCGAATCTCACTAAACAGGTGTAATCGAAGGATATTTCTGCGACGCTGTTTCGTAAGAATACCTACATACAAAGAATGGTAAAAGTATCTTGACTCGTAAAAGTATAACCTTACGGACTTAGGAACATTCTTCGCGCCTTTCATACTTAGAAAAGAATCTAGCAGTCGATCATATTTTCATGTTTGCATTGCAACACTCCAACGTGGCACATTATTCGCTCACCACCCCAGGGTAAGTCGTAAAATATATTCCGTACGCTTCTCAGGTATCAACGATGAAGTTAACGTATGCAAGTAGGCGAGCGACAAGCCAGCGAACCAGAAGAAGAATCGCGATTTTTTTTTACTTCTCTTCAATCTCTGCAAAAAAAAAATCTTCCAAAAAACGCGTTACAACTCGTACGTGACAGAGTTAAAGCCATTAAAAAAAAAGGAAAAAAATATTATGGCAATGATTCGAATTCAGAATGGTCAGGAATTAAATTTAGTCGACATCCGTCGAGTCTATACGCTTTCGTAATATGGCGTTTTTCATTTTCTTCGCGGACAACGGTATTTTACGAGTATCATCGAAACTGCTCTTTGTTCTTTCTGGTTTTTAATGGTCTGGTAGTCATTCTGGCACGTAATTCTTCGGTTTTCATGAAGATACTCTTGACGTCTGCAGATGTCTAGAGTTCGAGGTCTGATAAGATCTATCTGAAGGATGGTGGGTGATTTCCCGGAAAACTTTTCGCCGCAATTTCGATCGACCACAAATGATAAAATCCATTCTCGATCATACGTGTTTAGTCCGTCGAATCTTTTGTCTTGATTAATTTTCACATTCTCGATCGTCGTCTACCTTATTTCGGAAGCGTGCTCTCATTTTTGGATGGACCGAAAGTTCTCGAATATACGAAAGTTCGTAAAATTTTTCAAATTCCACTCAATATGATAATCTTTTTCTGCTAGGTAGTCGATGAACTGTAATCAGAATGTACTCTTGACCAGTAATCCAGTCTCCGATATAGCAAAAGCGTTCCCATTTTCCAAAGATGTATTATCGAGTATGAGCTCTCCGCCTCTCGAGGTGAAAAGAACGACATGTTTCAGTAATTGATGAATTGGAGTTAGTTGCCTCTCGTCTTATTTGTGATTCAGTTGAGTGCCTAATAGAAATTAAATCCAGAGAAAAGATTTCTATGAAGGAAATTTAAAAATGTACGACGCTCGGAATACTTCGAATGAGGGGACGAGGACTTGGAAAAAGTTTCAACTTTCAAGATAAGTAGGTGGGCTTGATGAATTCTGCGAATCGAAAAGTCTGTTGGTACATTTCGCCAGTCAAAAAAAAAAAACAAAATTGAGAATTGCTCATTCTTCTTCCTGACAATTATGTTGGTATAATACTGATTTCTGTACTTGGTGAATATTACCAATCAGAAAGCTCGTCAAACCTTCTCCAGTGATACGAATAACTTTTAATCGGCAAAAAATGTTCTTGGGAGTTCTGTCATGAAACCAACGACCTATTTCTCATACCAACTCATAAGAACTTTGAAATTAGTTGAAAAGTGAAGCACTTTCTGAAGGAAAACTCACTCTAGAGCAGGGACGCTCAACCTATGGCCCACGGGAGCAAGTAACAAGAAATCAAAGTTTACAGGCTCTTGCTCAGGGAGCAAAAGTTGCGGGAGACCCGCGACTTATGGCAGATGGTTCAAGATTTTTAGTAAGCGTATAATTTATTTTCGAAGTAGGTTACAATTTATTCCTTCTCGGTTGTAAATACAGAAAAACATACTATTTTCTATGTGTTTAGCTTCCCTTTTCCTTGCTCCAAGTCCCAGCGTTGAGGGTCGAGGGGGTCACGAATATTTCTAACCCCCATAGAGAGCTATGGAAGAGCCAGGAATTTCTCCAAGTCCCAGCATACAGGGTCAAGAGAATCACAAATTTTTTCAAGTTCAATAGAAGGCTATAGAAGAGCCAGGAATTTCACTATGTCCCAGCGTTAAGAGTCAAGAAGGTCACGAATTTCCAAGTCCCACAAAGAGGGGGAGCTGAAGGAAAGTTTTGGGAGTCGTTGCAAGTAAATGCCCCAACATCTTCCACCTAATCATAAGTCTGATGTTTCTTCGTAGGTTGTTCATTTTGGCGATGCTTTCTATTGCGCATACTTCTTTTTCAAAAGCCTGTCCGTCAAGCGGGATGGAGAGGAGGCGATGAATGGCCGCGTGGATGGTAGCTAGTTTGTGGCTCAGTGGGTGGTATGACAGGTAGTCTATGGACACTCTTGTAAAAGACGACTTCCTGTATATTTCGAATCTCGGAGTTAACATAGAGTCCGATTCCACCAGAGAGATTTCTAAGTCGAGATAGCAAATCCGGTTCCCTCCCAGTTCCATGGTGAACGAAATTTCAGGATGAAAACTGTTGATCTCATGTAAAAAAAACCCTGAAGTTCCTCGTCAGAGCCGTTCCATACAACCAGGATGTCGTCCACATTCCGCCTCCAGAAACAGACCGACTGAGAGGAAGAACTGGATGACAAGACAGATGTTTCTAGGTGATCCATGAACACAATGGCAGCCACAGGAGGGATAGTGGCCCTCCCATGGGAAGACCATCGAGAAAAACGAGTGTCTGACCATTGAATCTGTACAAGTTGGAAGATAGACACCGGGTGATCACGCTGGTAAATTCAGAGTTGATGTCTTCATGTACATGCTGTAGTTTGAGGAGCTTGGTCATTAACGCAATTGTCAGCGGCAGCGAAATTTTCGTGTACATGTTATGTAGTACATAGGTCAAACGAGATAAGTCGAGATCCGGGAGGGAACCTTGATTTCAATTTGAAAAAATGGGAAAAATTCCGACTTTGAAGCTATAGGAAGGGGACTGAAAAACACTTCCAACCATCAAAAGAGTTGGAGTTGAAAAAGTTTCGTACATCAAGTTGTATAAAATGACGGCAGGGGACCCAGAAAAATTTCAACTTGTTGGGACTGCGATTTTGAATTCAATTCTCGATATTGGAACCACTTCTCCCAGGTGCCCTACATTCCTCAATAAGCTTCGTTAAGGAGGCCGCCATTTTTTACCCTCGCTATCTTTCATGTTGGGAGGGGGGGGGGGAGAGAAACAGAGTCTGCGTCCGACGCGACGCTAACAACTATGACCGATCCTACACTGCGAGGACTTACGGAATGTTCGAACTGTTGACATTAAAAGCTCAAAGACTTCTTGCGCTTCATACAAGCTAGACCCAGAGGAGCATTCTAAGCTAAGATTTCTATGCTCAGATTAACTTTGACGTACGGATTTTACATCCTCAAAAAACGCCCGTATCCGACCTTTGTGACGTCATCAATGACTTTGTCCTAATTCAGAGTTTCGGAAAAAAAAATATGTTCCTATATCACAGAGGAAAATTTGCGTACTTTTAAGCTATAAAGGGGGGGGGGGGGAGTTGACATTTGTAGAATATCTACGCGTCCGACTTCGTGAAGTCATCAATGGTCGGCATTGCTGATTGCTGCCAGATAACATTTGCAAATATTCGTATTCGTCATTTCTCCAAGACCTGCAAAACGGATTTCTACGGACTTGAACTAATTTGTCGATAACGATCAGGAGAAAAGTATCTCTCATACGAGTTACTGAGGTAGTTTTCCCTTGATCGAATTTACGTAACAGAAGACCGCGATATCAGTCTATGACGATCAGGAGAAAAGTATCTATCATTACGGCGACTGAGGTGCTTTTCCCTTGGATGAGCACAAGAAATTTGTATTCAACGCAAAATCTGTATTTTTTTTCGAGGACGAAAAATTGGTAAATTTGGCAGCACTGATGGTCAGGCGGTAACGAACGTAAGATAAGCCCAAAGGAAACTTTTGTACTCAAGTTGACTCTCTCTGCCTCTGTATAAATCGAGTTCACGCTTGGTCAATTGATTGTCAAGGAACGATACAAGTTGAAGAAGAGCGTGTTTCAGATGAGTTAAAAGGAGATAGAGGAGGGACTTGAGAAAATTACGAATTTGAGATCGTGATAACAGAGCTGGACATCATTCAAAATCACTGAAGGCGAGGAAAGTACAAGCAGAAGGGTGTAACGTCATTAGACAGTGATTCTCGGTTTGAATCTTCATATAATGGAGGGACCTACCAAAATTGGAGTCTGATGTCAAGAAAAATTTCGATCATTTTATAAACGAGAGTGTTGACTGGTGCTAGGAAAGTCCTGGATTTCTCTGAGTGAACGAGGAAACCCGGAATTCCTTCAACCGGTCCTGGAAAACTCTTGAAGTCACAATATTGAGAAAGTTGTTCACAGCATGCCCAAAAAATGGATAACGTTGTACTTTTGGTGCGGGAAGTGCTGAACTTTTTTGATAATGTAATTTCATGTATCAAAAAAGTTCCCCGTATATCTTGAAGTCATAATTTTCTATGATTGAGGAATTAAAGTATGACTAAGAAAATTCACATGATTGGATGTGTCTTTTGTCAAATTTCAAGAAACTTTCGGAGGTTCTGGAAACGTTTTGAGTAGGTCCCTGCGAAGTCCCATTTTCTATTAGCATTTTTCATGGACGTCGTGATGTGGAGTAAGAAAACTTGGCGGCTTGCTATTATCTCAACCCTGGAGAGAAAAAAGAAGTAATTCAAGACAGGTGACTGGAAATAAAGAAGACCGCAATTTTTGGAAACCGCGGGTGAAGAGGAGTGAGCGGCGTAGGGATGAAGGTCTGGACTTTTAAGTATATTATTTTAGGTCCACGTGATTGTATAGAGGACAGTACTGTGATAGCTGTACGAGCTGACAGGAAATCCATAACGTATGTCAAAATGAGAAGTTGCAGTGTTTAACGATGCACTCCGTTGAGTGGATAAATAAACTGACCGGACATTACAATCTCATAATTTTCTATCGGGTTAGTTTGTACCCAAGCGTGGCTGCGCAAACTTGCTCGGTTGTTACACGTAATCTTAGCCGTACAAAGAGAAATTGACTTACATTGAAAACAATGATTCGAATAAAAACATCTTGCTTTCAAAGGAGTTGAATTAGAATAAAATTACTGTATACTTGTCGAGGTTCTCATCTACATCGTTTTAGTAGTTGTGCTAAATTTTTGCTGACGGCGTTTGTTCGAAAAAATTTATACCGTATGCTTATTCTTATTTATTCTCATACTGGCATGATGAGATGACGTCCTATTGTGCTCATGTCCTCAGAGTGTACACTCGGTATTAAGTGGAACTTTCTGAATTGGAGGAAAATATTGCAAATACGTGTGCAAAGTTTTTAAGAAATAACTGAATGCTCGTTCTAAGCAAAGCTTTGAAGCTCTCATAAGTGAAAAGTTGTTGAAGTCGTTGACCTTTCTCTTTTTCCTTAACCTATCCCATCTTTCACCTACAATTCTTGAAAATTTCTTCGACCTATTCCATCCTTGACCTCATTTTTACTCTTGGTGCCAATCCGCATTTTGCGCAATACTGCGTCGTAGCTTGATTCTCCTCCTCACTGCCCCACAAATCTTCGAGTCAAACTGTTCTGCTTTTTTCTCATGGCACCTGGTTACAATCGGAGCGATACGGAACGAGAAATTGATTTAATTTTGGGAAAAATGAAACTTCGTTGCGTTAGGGCTTCGGCAGAGCTATATTCTCAAATCTTAATTTGGTCTCATTATCACGAATACAATGTGAACTTGGTACAATTCATCGTATCATTAACTTCTCTTCTTTTTTTGCATTATACTTTCTTTTTGAATAGCGTCGGCGCTGCATCGTAACTCGTGTCGCAGTGTTTTGATTGTATGAAGGAACTAGGAGCTGTGTTCGAAGAGGAAAATATTATTACGTACACGTACAGCATATTATTAGGTTGATTCTTCTTTAATTCATATACGAATGGTGGCATAGTTGCAACAATAACGAGTTTCCAGCGAATATGCGGTGACCGGAGAGAGTGTAGTCATTGCTAGAGCTGTCTAAACAACTTGAATCGCAGGTAGGTGTAAGAAAGATTGAGTACGTTACGATACCCATGTGAAGCGTTTAGAGGCTATTTTGTTTTCGGTTTTTTTGTTTTTTTCCTCCTTCTCCAAGAAAGCTACATGCAACGTCAAGTGTTTTACTATACGAACTGAATGAGGAATATTTGACGTCAGCAGTCATACACACGTAGTACAATTGTTCGCGGTGTATATCGATAAGCTACCGGTTTCAGGTGATAATGGATCGTTGTATACAAACACAAGGTACTAGCACAATACCAGCAATTGATCGAGGTCTTCAAGAGTACAGGGGGAGTGGCGAGCGCGGGTGTTCTGACCGTAATACCGTTAATTTTCTAAAAAAAAACATCTTCTACCCGAAGGAGATTTTTCCAAGTTTTGAGCCGAAGCGGTGTGTGGGTGACCCATTGATGTGGGTCAATTCAACCGCGACACCTTGTAACTTGCTTCCGACGATACCATGATGAAACCCTGGAAGATATTTCGAGTTGAATTGTGGAAACGAGGAATCGGCACAATTCCTCATTAGTAATACCGCAACTTCTACTTCATTAGGTGAACACGGGTGTATTAATTACACATCCACGTTCGCATCGTTAATTCTTGTTAAAAACGCGTGTTGGAACAAATACGGTATAAAATTGATGTAGCCTACGCTGCACTGTCGCGCATTTAAAGTCGACGTCGAGCATCAGAATGCGGGTCACGATACTCCGTGGTATAAAAGTTGAATATGTATATATTGGTCTACGTTCGTACATCGTATTCGTAAATGCCTTAAAAATGCGTGTAAAAGAAAGCGAAAAAGGAAGTAAGTTAGAATAAGCTGACATAAATAGGCTGCTGTATTTCGAACAATGATTTTCAGACGCATGTGTAAGCCAGTTTGATAACGATAATATTCTGCATGGGAACGGGCACACGAAATGATTTTAGGCGCCGATTGTCGAAAATAAAGACGACGACTTTGTTGAACCACGCGAGGAAGTAGCGTTATTTTCTTGTTATCTGCTCGCTCGCGTAGATTCTGCTCGAAGAGGTGGAGAAGAATCCAATAGTCTTGAGTTTTGGAAGAGTTGAAAGAAATGAGGAAAAAATGGGCATTTTTCAGGATTTGCGGACACGCGCTGGCGTACGAATGGTTTCATTTTCTCAAACTTTCTCTTGAAAATATTGGGAGTGTTATCGAAGATCTTGAGGTGGACGGCAGTAGCCAATCAGAGTTGGTCAATGAAAAAGAGCGATGCGTGAGATTGATGAATGGAAAGTTGTGCATCTAGGCCAAAGCCAATGACAGGGCAATATTCGAGATCTCTCGATGGATGAGGGTTACCCATATCCTCTGCGCATGATAATTTTCCTTACCTTGAAGGGTGAAGGGAGTTCATTTGAGTCTTTTGTTGATACTGACTCTTATTTTTCTTTATCATAAGTCCAAGTAGGTTACAACCCGAAGTAACCCGGGACCAAGCCAAGCTTCTAGTTGACCTCTATTGAGGACGTAGTTTCCTCATTTTTCCAGGCAAGCGTTATTTGAAAATCAGATGTTTGGTGAAGCCAAAGAAATCAGGGTTGCCCGTTTCTTACTTTCTGAAAACCGGGAAGAAGCAGGGAATTTTTCAAGTAACGTCAAAAATCTCATACTGAAAAGGTTTCCGTTTTCTGTTTTGTTTTGTTTTTCAGTGGAGATTTTGGCCTGGGAAAACCTGGAAAAGTCCATGAATTTCATATTAGAAAAAAACTGGCCGTTCTCTTTGCGGGGAACCCGCTATCCCTTTTGTTAGGGAGATAACATCCTCAGAAAACGCCCGTGCCCGAGTTTCTGTGAACTGCGTGACGTGACGCTTTATGACGCCATCAATGACTTCGACCTACTTGAGGGACTTGAAAAAATTTTAACTCCCAGCCTTCATTATATCAGGTCTGGTATACAGTATACTGAGAAGAGCCCAGCCAACTCCCGCTATCAATTATGTTACGGGGATTACATCCTCCGAAAACGTCCGCGCCCGGGAGTTTCTGCGAACTGCGTGACGTGTGGCGCTTTATGACGTCATCAATGACCTTGACTTACTTCAGGGACTTGGAAAATTTCAACTTCCAGCCGGGATGCTTTATGACGTCGTCAATGACCTTGACCTACTTGGCCTACTTCAGAGACGGAAAAATTTCAACTTCCAGCCTTCATTATATCAGGCCTAATATGCAGTATACTGAGAAGAGCCCAACCAACTCATTTGCTGAGGAAGCATTTTTGCGCCAACGTGATCGCGAGTGCGGGAGGTTGCGGGTTCCACGCTGCCATTGCCTCTGAATTTTCTCATCTGACAAATTTTCTGGCGGGGGAGGGGGAGATAATCTCGGACTCACAGATTTCCAATAGTCCCAAACACGCAACTTTCCGATAGCGGATAAAGGCATTGTAAAAACATTAACCAGTTTGAAGCTCCTTGTGACGTCATCACCTGTCGAATTTGCTTGTGACGTCATCAGAGGACGGAGCCTAGTATGATCTAGTCAGCGCTGCCAGATCTACTGATTTTCGGTTCTCGTAAAAAATACAGATTTTGCGTAAAATACGGATTTCTTTTGCTCAAAGAAAAAGTACCTTAGTCACTTGTATGAGATTTACCTTTCTCTTGGTCGTTATAGACTGATGCGGCAATCTCCTGTAAGATTGAGTCGATCAAGGAAAAAGTATCTCACTCTGTTTTTTTTTCCTTCTTTTTTGACGGTTTCGGTTATGAAGATTCTTGAACTGAATTGTTGGATGCGGTTCTTTTTGCTTCTGGTTTCAGAACCTAAATCTGGTATCCGATTACTTTCGGTTCCAGTCCCAGAATGCGAATCTGGGATCTAGTATCTTTCGGTTCCAGTTTCAGAACCTGAATCCGGGATCCGGTTCCTTTTGGTTCTGGTTCTAGAACCTAATTGCCATATCCGGTTCGTTCCGGTTCCAGAAGCCAAATTTGGGATTAGGTTGTTTTGGGTTTCGGTTTCTGGGACCTGAAAATACAGAAGGAGAACCGGTTCCTGGAGCGGTATTTGGTTCCGATTCTCAGCCCTGTATGAAGGACACCTTTCTCCTGATCGTTCTTGATGAATCGGTGTTTTCAGGTCTCAGAATGAATGGTAGATACGGATTCCCGAAAATATCATCTTGCACTACTGGGTCTAGTGCGTAGTATGTTGTATGTGTTGGTTGTATGCCAAGTCGAATCTGCTTGTAACGTCATCACCGTGCGTGACGTCATCACCTTGAATCTGCCAGTGACATCATCAGAAGACAAAGCCCAGCCTAATCTAATATATTGTTTCCTCAGCGTAGTATGAGCCTAGTTCGCAGCAAGTATAGCCCAAATGCTAGGACTGGAAAACTTGAACTCGACTTCGCTGATTTCTGGATTAAAAATCGACGCCTCGAAGATTCTGAGTCTATCAACAAGGGAGGGAAGAAAACTCAGCCTTGCAGATAGCGAGTGGGTGCCTGTAAAGACATTGAAACTGTCTAAATGGACAGATGATTTAGAAAAAGTGGAGTTTTCGGAAATTTGTAAACACGCACCACTGAACAAGATAAAGTTTCATTTTCTTGGAAGAGTCAATCAAAGGCGGTCAATGAGAGAGGGCGATGCGTGATATTGACCATTTGACTAATGGAAAGTTGTACATCTCAGCCATAACCAATTACAGGGCAACGTTTGAGATTTCTCAATAGATAAGACTTACCCATATCCTCCAGCTCACTTTGCCCAACCTTGAAGGGAAAGGAAATTGACTTGAGCCCTCTGTTGCACTCAATCTTCTTTTTCTTTGTATTGTCACCAAGTATATAAGTCGCGATCCAAAGTAAACCAAGATCAAGCCGTGCTCCGAAATGCGACCTTTCTCCGGTACGCGCTGTTTGAAATAGTCCAATGTGAGATTGATGAGGTATCTACGTGATCGTTATTTGAGGGCTACGTAAATTTACGAAGTATTGTAAGCATAGATTAGTAGTATAGGAGGAGTCAATGAAGAAACAGTATGAAGAAAGCAGAAGTAGATCTCGGAAAAATGGAAAAAAACACGCAACGTAATCTCTTTTCCCCCTTTCTAAAGAACCGACGACTGTATCACATGATTGTAAAGCAAGTTGACGGATAAATCTGTGGATCCAGAGAATTGAAAAAAAAAAATGAAAATGATTTATAGAGAAGGCGGCGGCTATGATGAGGACTAGGTTTAGATGGTAGGCATAAAATTCAAAGTATTATTATACCCCTCTTAATGTCAGACAGTACTAGACCTCACTCATATCCGTCGAACATAATTTCTGCAATTGACATCAGTGATTATGAGTAAAGTATTTTGAAAAAGCTACAACTACATTGAATATCCTCTTTCCCTACAGTGGGCAATTCCATTATCTCGGGGTACTGTACGAGTACAATAAATTACAGCGAACTCTTCAAGAATCTACTGGTGGACCAATAGGCATAAATAAGTTGAACTCGAAACCGTAATAAAATTCGTCCGTTCATGAACTGTTCGGTTTTTAGTTCTTTAGGTGTTCGGAATAACGATGTCTCTGTCTAGTACCATCAATTCTCTAATTCCTTGCCTTCTTCTTACTACGCGTTCATCTGCCTTCTAAAGAATTTACGAGTACACTATTTATGCTCCTGAGCAAAACGAGCATCTATGTTTGACGTTTCTTCTCGCCGTCTCATCTTTACGCCCGAGGTGTGTATGTATGCAATGCCGTACATTTCGCACAACATTCGCTCGTTATAAATTTTTACAGCTTTCAATGAAGCTCTTCGTCAGCATCATACCTTCTATACACAGTTGTAAATGAAACAAAAATGCAGTTAATTTCTGTATCTTGATATACAGACAGGTATTCAACCTCTGCATTTTTTTTTCGCAACTCTCAATACTGCTCTTGCACGAGATTGATTTACTGTATTACTCGTGCGCTTATTGCAAATCGGTGCATACGATTCGAATGAAAAATGCTTCGAGCTCGGTAATCGAAATTATTTTTCGAGAAATAGAAATTCTCTAGTATTTGCGTTGATAGATTCGATCTTGCTGAGTAAGAATGATTGAAGAATTTAGATCAATATTTATTCGACATTCGCTTTCGATCGTATTCGTGATCGTTAGAAAATGACGAGGCTATAGATAGTTCTTGTGAATCATCATGAGTATCCAAAACTCACAAATAAAAGTTAGAATTATGAAACTAAGTAAAGAGATGAAAAGTACGAGTGTCATCTACAAATCAGTCGAATCTTTTCTATTTTCTCTTCTCACTGTTCAACCTGATGCGAGGCAGTCGCTCGGTTTTCTTGGTAAGAACCGATTTCATCGAGTTTTCTTTCATCTGATTGCACATAATATCGACGTGTTGCCGATGGAGCATCTCCATCTTCTTCGGTGATCTATTTCATTGATTTCATTTGCTCTTTCGATTCGCTTTTCAAATCACTCCCCTCATGGTTTTTGTGATGAAAAATCAAGTTTTCTAGAGTGAAGAAAAAAAGTCTAGATAAGTCAGCCTATCGAATTATTTTCAGATCGACTCGTTTCCAAGGAAACGCGAATGAAAAATCATGTGTGAATATTTTTCAATTGATGTTGAATAAATTCTCTTTCAAATATATCTACCAAAACGAAAGAGAGCTTTCAGGCATCACCTACCGACGCCTTACCCTATTTCTAGGATTGCGTTCGGGCGACCCTTCTGGGCTAGTTAGAATAAGAAGACGTGAATAAAGTAGCCTGAAAAAGGCCTCTCCAGGGGTAGGAGTGTCGAGGAAGTTGAAATATTTTTCGTCCTATAGTCATGGTAACTTCCCTCTGATGACGTATGACGTCAACAGATGAACCAGGAGCCAATTCCTAGCATGGCCAATTTAAAGAAGGGTCGGATCATGCATAGAACGGCAACGCTGCAGAAAGAGGCCGTCTTTTTCAAAGGTTCCGTGGGGACTAAAGGAAAATCATGAAATACAGGTGTGTATCAAAGTCCAAAATTTTCTGAGTTGATGAAGTAGGTCATCACGCGTGACAAAATAGGCCCAGTGTAGTAGCCTATACTGTATGTCAAGCCTATCTTCTTCTTGGTTACACCTTCTGCGCCCAAAGTTTGGTGATCATCATGGTTATTCTTACTTTGTCGACCGCGGCCTCGAATAACTCCTTTGGCGAACCCGGATAAAATCTTCTCGGGGAGGATTCCCTCTTTCCAGTACCTCTTCTGCCTTCTATCTTTCCGAGCAGAACGAGTGGAAAACGTGGTATTTTCCAGGGTTTCTGTAATATTCAAGTTTTCTCTGACAGATGGTCTGGAACAGTTCTATTTCCATCTCAGGGCCGTGCCAAGCTATTCTGGCGCCCTGTGCAAAATTCAAGATGAGCGCCCCTAAAGAAAGAAACCTTCAAAAGGACCCACTGAACCTCAATTTATGCATATCATATGAAATTTAGGTGCTGTAACCCGTCGATTCCATTCTTCGGTACGTTTCTGGCGCCTCGGCAACTTGCTCATGTCGCCATATGGTAGGCACGGCTCTGCATTTTCTGGAGCACTTCGTTATTTGTGACTCGGTCTACGTACGAAATTTTCAGCAAGCTTCTATAATCGTACATTCCAAAAGCCTGTATCTTTTCGAGCGTTCTTGTCAAAACCCAACTTTCCATACCATATAGAGGAGTACAGACCAAACCTAGCACCGTACCAACCTTCTAAGTTCAGGTCCTCGCGGCGCATTAAATTTCTCATCTTGAAAAATCCTTGTCTGGCTCTCTCTGTAGTACGTCACGATTAAATAAGAGGGTAGCCTAGTATACTACAGTAGAGAAGGTCACCGATGATGTACCAAAGGTCGAAATTACAGCCGAGTACAGGCCTTGTGTCAATGTTTGCGGCCTTGCTTCTCAAAGATAAAGTAGGCCTATCTTCAATCAAAGGACGTCAAAAGTTTCCTACACTATGACCTCATATGATAGGCTCCACTTCTTAGCCTAGTACCAATATGCAATTTGATTTCAAGACCAAGCTAGCTGATTTAGTTGGTCTTATTCGCCTATGTTATAACCTTGGATCTCTTACTCCCCTCTAATGTCCATTCTGGATACTCTAGCGTAGTATTTACTGAAGCTCGCCCTGTCTGACGGATAGACTACATCCCCCTAGCCTCGTATATGTTGAGACCAGGCTAATTACAAGTTTGTCTCGCTGACCCTTCTTCAATGCGAATTGATGTCGTCGAATACCGAAACATGCCCGTCGAGGAGGATGGAGCAACATACATAGAAAGCTGCCAGCCAGTGGGTGAATTCTTGCTCAATCTATAAAACTGTACTGGCAAAATCATAATGATTTCAAAAGATTTTGAAGTCAATCACCAAAAGATTTGGACATCTCCGCTGAGAGCTAATCCTATGAAGAAGAGGGTATAGGCGTGATTTTGTATAGTAGGCTTTGAGCTGGAATATCTCCGTACAGAGCGTGCGCGTGAATTAAGATCGAGGGTCAGCGGACCGAAGAAAACATTTCAACATTGAGTCACAACATCGAAGGTCGAAGAAAACCACTGTTTTGGCGTGAAAACATGATACGAATAGAGAGAGATTCATCATCTGTCAAAAATTATTATAATACGGTTTTTGTACGCTTCCTAAAATCCCATAGTCACTCCGAACCTTCAATCCATAAAAGTACGCAACGAGACTGGGTAGTGGTTAACCGTAGACGGGTAAAATCTTCTGGTCGTCTTTGTTCGAAAATTATTTGAAAATGTATTATTAGATCTACACTGCTAATGAATAAGGAGCATTGGTTCGGAATAATTAACGATCGCGCGTAAAATAAAAGAACATCCAACTGTTACTAATAAACGACCTGCTGCTCTTTCATCGAATCGATCTCCATTGTACACAGATGCCGAGACTATACAAGATAGAAAATGAAAACGATAGAAAAAAAAAAGATCATTCGCTACTTCATTCTTTTGAAATTTTCAACGCTCGGAGTAATATTTTGTGAATTAAACGTCCTCCCGTACAACTTAGCGACAGGTGGAAGAATGTGCTGAACATTTTAACGAAATAATAAAGACGTCCCCGAAAATTTATCGTTTTCTGAGAAACGATGATGGCCAGCGATTCCCGAGGCTTCGGAATGTCATCGAAGCTACACTCATAAAAGGACGGCGTACGACAACTTAGCCTTAGTGAAATTTTGCTCGGCGAAAAACGTCACTTTCACAATCGGTTCCGATTCGGATGTACCGAACTGAAATTTCGACGGCACGGCAGAGAAGAGGAATTGAAGAGCGGCGACGACGGCCATCGCTCACGCTCCAGCAAGTTCGAGAATCAACCGATCGATCAATCGATTTGAGCGACAAAATGCGTACATTTAGACGAGTACAATGACAAATAATTACTTACAAGAGTGCTTTAAAAGAAGACTGACTAATAAAATACGATATGTACGCCAAGTTTACATCGTATAACATAAATTGGGTTAAAGGCACTCCAATAAGTAACCTAAGTTTACGAACGTTCTTTCTCATCTGGGTATCGCATTAAACGCTATCCGCTTTACACGGCCCGTCCTCCGCGTTCAAAAAACTCGAATCGATAACGCGAAAGAAAAAGAGGAGAGAGAGGAAAGAAGAAAAAAAAAAGTACGGCTGCTGGAATTATAAAATTCCGTGACACCGCGCAGCAACCGGTTTCGCGCATTAACCTGACAGCTTCGAACCATACAATATCGGCGTATTGTTGTTCAATAATGATGATGTAAATGTGCAAATCAGAAAAGAAAAAGAGGTCACTATCTCTCAGAAAACTAGGAAATGGTTTTACGTTGAAATACCGTCATGTATACGGCGAAGTGCAGCGCAGCGTGGATGATACGTTTAATACCTTTCGTTATACTTCGAAAGCAGAAAAGCGCAATTTCTTGGCGGCAGACGAATTCAGCAACGTACTATTAAATGCCTAGATTATAATATTTGTTATTCTCGGTAACAAAATAGGGCCCAAAAGTTGGAAAACTAGCTAGCAGCTGGAAAGTAGTCAAAATTATCTTGAGAGAGCCTACTAGCGTGTATGTAAACTAAGTGAACCGAAATATTCAAATATTTTTGTTCGAACAATTGCCCATTTATTCGCGATGAATAACTTTCCTGCATCCTAAATTCGAGAGCTTGTTCTGATAATAGCCTCTTCCAATGTTCACTAGAATGTAAGGTTGGGAGAAAGATCGAGTTCAACGACGCGTGTAGCAATCGTTTATTCGGAACAGTGAGTCTGCTGGGTTCCATACTAGGGATAACTCTTCTCTTCTAGATTTCCACTGCAGTAACCTTGGAGGATAAAGTACGAAATCCAAAGGTTAGTCAGGAGCTTTTCAGTAGGAGTCACGTTGCCAGTCAGACTTGGCTTTTCACCATTCCGATTTTCCATGGTCAAGTATAGGTTGGGCTGGAACAGTTGATGGACTAGCCGAAACAAATGACACAGCTTTGACTATCAGCACCAATCGACTGGATTATTTGGTCCTTCATCTGCTAGTTGGAGAGGACGCTTACGGGCCCCCTGAAACAACTGATCAATGATTTAAATTTTATTTACTGATCAGAAGAGGACAGTATGCAACTTGGGCCTTGGTCGAATCAGCGCTAAGTACTAAAAGGCCCTGTAAAATCCATCCGATACAGAGACTGGCACTGCCAGGTAAGCTAACGGATTCCTTAGAAGATGTCAACCTAAATGCTAATAACAAACATATTCATCTTCTTAACTCAGAGGAATTACTCAGAATACACTTTAGAATGTTATGATCGCTAAAAGTATCATATTGAACTGAAACAAAACTCAGCAGTCATTCTTAGTCCTTTTACAATGGCAGCCTAGCATCCTCGATTCCCGCTACGTATTGTCCATCATCTGCCATTTACTCTTCTCTTTCCTCTCTAGGTTTGTAGTTGAAATTTCAGTCCCCTGCGTCTCGTCATCGGGCTCTAATTTTTTGGTAAATTCTTCCTACATAATGAATAAAACCACCAATCATCCCGTGATGACGTCGTTGCACTCTTCTGGTTGTATTCTCCTGGTTTTGACAGGGAAGAGAGTATTTCAGAAAAATGTCCACCGCCTGGCAACTCTTTCCCTATTATTATAAAGCTTGAGAGACGAGATTTTTCTTAGTCTGAGTATGTATCGAGACTTCCAAGTTTCGCATGAAAATTTTCCCTGTACCCCTCGATCAACTTTGTCAAAGCACCCGTGAGTTTTCTAAATTCCAAGTGATTTCTAACCCTGATGATGTCATGGCTTAATGCTCGTAAGTTTTTTAGGGTCTTTTTTTTCATCTTTTTTCAACTCTTGATGACGTCACACTCTTCTTTAGCTCGTATTTTTTCTGAATAATCTATCAATCTAGATTGAAAATAGTTCAAAGTGAGAAAGAGTCTTAGCTTAAAATCCTTCTTGGAGCCTGGCTCATGCTAGTCGTAGCCTACCTTTGAATTCCAGATTGAAAGTTCAACCCAAAACCGCATAGTTGTAACCTGGCTCAAAGGCCTGCGCAGAGTCACCTCTACAGAAGTTTATAGATTCAAATTTTCCGCGAGCCGCTCCCAGGGTCGGACTAGCACTCTATGGGGCTGCGGGTAAATAATAATGATTTATTTCTAGTTTTCTGTAGCAGTTTCCATTGATCAAATTTTCTTCATCAGAGCCCATAATTTTTGCCGGGCCTTCGGCAATCGTCAGTCACCCACCTAGACTAGTCCGACACTGTTCCCTTCCCTCCTCTCAGTGTAATGGATCGGAAATCCAAATGTGACCTGTTCCAGGATAAGGGTGACGATATCAGCAAAACGCTAACGGAGTTCAATTGCTACCTTTCAGTGCTGCCAGATCTATGGCTTTTGGTCCACGAAAGTGAGAATTTTGCGTTTTCTTATGCTCAAAGGAAAAGTATCTTAGACACTTACAGGAGGGACACTGTTCTCTTGGTCGTTATAGGCACACACTGCAGTCTTCTGTAAACATTGACGCGATCAAGAAAAAAGTATCTCAATCACTTGTATGAGAGATACCTTTTTTCTGATCGGTATCAATACATTGGTCGAAATCCGTTTTTAGGTTTTACAAAATATGACAGATACGGATTTTTGAAAATATCTGGCAGCACTGCTACCCCATACCTTGGAACCAGGGTTGCAAAAAAAACACATGTTTAAAACAAAAAATATGTTTAAAACGTTTAAAACATTCCCATAAGAGGCAATGTAAAATTTCCAATTTTGACTCTTTTAAACATGTTTTAAACACCCGTTTAAAACATTTTGTTTAAAACATCGCAACCCTGCTTGGAACTGGTCATAAATGATGACTTGAAACCTGTTCTCTAGAAGTTTATAGATTCGAATTTTCCTCAAGCCGCCCCCAGGGTCGGACCAGCTTTCTGTCGGGCTGCGAGTGATTACCCTTGCCTCCCCCCCCCCCTCCCTCGCAAGAAAAATAATGGCGAGATTTTTTTCATTTCTAGTCCTCTGTTGCAGTTTCCATTGATCAAATTTTCACCATCGAAGCCCCTAATTTTCGCTGTGCCTTCGGCAATCATCAGTCAGCCACCTGGACCAGTCTGACACTGTTCCCCTCCCTCCTCTTAGTAAAATGGTTCGGGAATCCGAATAATCACATAAGACCTGTTCTGAAGAGGACCTTTTTGAAAATTTCGGCGTCCTACCGCTTGCCGTGGTATCCGACAGAAACTGATCTATGACGTCATCAAATCGTGACGTCTCGAAGGAGGGGGGGGGGGGGTTGAATTGAGCCATAATATATGACAGCAAAAGAATTTGTGAAAAAATTTTGAATTCCAAGCTATTCGAACTATATTACAAGATAAAGAGGGTTGAATCGAACCATAATAATGTATATGAAGGGCACAGGGGAAAAAGGAGGAATGCCACGTAAAAATTTTTGCACAAAAACACCTGAAAAAGTCGTAGTTCTACGTTTCAGTTTTTTGTTATCGACATGTTTTTGCCGGAGAATTATCTCTAGACATGTTCCATGTCAATAACAAAAGACTGAAACGTAGAACTACGACTTTTTCACGTGTTTTTGGGCGAAAATTTTTATGTGACATTCCTCCTTTTTTCCCTGTGCCCTTCATATGATATTAAAATCATTTGAACATATTCGCGGTGTTGGAATCCGGTAGGATTGCTAGTGGCGATACTAGAATGCACTAAAAGGTGAACATGGGGTTTCTGTTGACCTTGACAAGTTAGAATCTGCTATAACACAAATTACTCTACTGTCCTAAATGTTGTTTCATACAGAATTATGTAGAGGAAGAAGGTTGCAGCTCTCATTCAATCATCTTTGAAATGTGTTCAATTTCGGATTTTTCTTGAGACTTTCCTCAAATCTTCACCTCTTTGACCAAACTACACCTACCAATCAGCAAACAGTCTTTGTATTGTCGGGAGCAGGAAGACCCTATAGGTACCTGAGCTAACGCAATCTTCTCCTAGAATACTCATCTGGGTCTAGCTTACCCGCAGATTCCATAGTTCTTATGGCCTGGCTTAGAAATTCATAGTAACCCGAAATTTTTTCAGGTCCCTGAATTAATTCAGGGTCATTGATGACGTCAAAAAGGTTGAACGTAGACGTTTCCTTTGAATGCTGCAGCCTCCATAGCTTTGAAATTAATTTGTAGAACGTATGGCGTCTTAGCCTATAGAATGCGCTTCTGTGGGCATAGCTCATGTCACGTCAAAGACTCCATTCTAACCACAGACCCGTAGTTATAACCTAGTTCATAGGTTCACATTCCTTTACCTCTAAAGAGTTGCTGAGGTTTTGAGCTCTAAATTCCTCCAAGTTTCGAACTTCTCCAACTGTCGAGGATCGGCGCTCGAAATTTTTCCAAGTTCCTAATGTAGTTGAAGGCTAATGGTAAAGACACAAAGGTCGGACGCCTCCGTGGTTAGAAATTATTTTGGGCAACGCTAGTGACGATACTAGAATGAGCGATCCCAGAGTGAACATCCACCAAAATTTTCTGAAAAGACGATCGACATTTCTTCTAAATAAGCCCTATAATAAAGTTTGAAATCCATATCGCCTAAATCAGACCGGTAGTCGCAGATTTCGCAATCGTCATTGATGTATCGCAATTGCTATTTTCATTAAATAATCTTTCTTTTGAATTTGATAGTGGAATTGAATATTCTAACCATATCTTTTTAGAAACTAATATTATCATAACTCGAGATATTGCCAAAATAAAAAATCGTGAGTATTTTCCTCCAATAGGTATCAGTTAATCAAATTCATCTATTCGAATCCGACAATAAAATCGTTCGTTCATCTCTTTTATTCATGGGCGTCTTCGTCCATCAAATTTGCCTATGAAAGACTATTGCAAAATCACGCAGATGTATTCGCTAAAATTTCCATTTTCCGAGTTTTCATATCTTAAGATATCGAGTGAAGTCACTTCATCTCCGAGCAATTTCGGGATGCTAGAGAACATGGTAATTTTTGGCACTCAATCCTCTCTAAAACTGCAGTAAATTTCTCGCAAGAAATCATGAAGACTAATTCTAAGATATTATGCAACATCATAATAATAATAATAATGAAACTTAGTAGCCAGATGTAAAAATACAATCTGTGCGGTTTTGCTATGTCGTCATACTGAAACAATTCGACGTATGTGACTCATTGTCGTCGAGAAGTACGTGTGTTATGCGCAATGCCGATTATTTCGATCGACTGTTGTCGAAGAAATTTTTGACTGAATGTAGGTGGGCTGGAAACAGTTTAATTTATTCGTCATTAACTCGATACCTTGTTTCATTCTTTTTACAGTTAGTAATCAATGTGGTGGCTTGAAAAGTTGTCTCAAATGTGTCAAAGGAAACGGGAAGGTGTCGCAATTGGTGGAGAAGTCGAACACGAATACGACCACGACAAATAGCGTGTCCGTTGATGGAGTTGACGGCGAACATTATCGCTGTATAAAATGCGTTTCCTACATCATGTTCAAAACACGCGAATGCATCGACAGTTGTCCCGCTGGGTATTCGGAAGAATGGTCAACGCTAATCGACTATATGGGACGTGTTTGTAAAAGTGAGTATCGCACTAAAGGTCTACTCTCTTCTCGGAAATATTTCAGCGGTAGGTGTGAATTTAGGAGAGTTTTCTGAATGCTTTAGTAGGAATCAAAGCTGAATTTTAATTCGGAAAGAAGTGCATACTAATTGCGTTGTCTTGATTTGTTTTAGAAAATGTTGTTGTTGCTGGCGTGCGAATAACTGGTCAAAAAATGGCCATCGTGCTGGGAGTCAGCATCGGTAGTCTAGTCTGTTTGGTAATTATCGTATCCGGTTTTGTATATTTGAAGCATCGACGGAAAAAAACGTTGCAGGATAAAGCACGATTATCTCCTTCTTTGAGTCATCTGACCGGCACGCATAGAAGTCAAGGTTTGTACTTACTGAAATTGAATTGTCAGCTATTATAAAATTTTTAAAGGACCCCTCTCTTTTTCAAGACATGACGTCTTGGTTCGAAGCTGACAGGGTAAAATTTCAATTTCTACATCGTTAGATCAAAGATGAGGCAGTGTGCACAACCATTTTTAGAGCAAGGAGGGGATCCACATGAATACAGACCTTCGAAATAC
Source organism: Aspidiotus destructor (assembly GCA_035079395.1). NCBI lineage: Eukaryota > Metazoa > Arthropoda > Insecta > Hemiptera > Diaspididae > Aspidiotus > Aspidiotus destructor. Next base: position 20,674,836 of record JAVHKZ010000015.1, on the reverse strand, counting down.
TTCATGAAATGAAAGAAGCCCAAATTTCTTCTTCTGAGATCGTATTGTGTGGCTCAATTAAAGACAAAAAGTTGAAAATTTCACACAGCGAAATTCTTAGCAAAAGACTATTTCTGCGGTTGAAGTTTCATTCTCTTGAGCCATTTTCTTTTCCGACTGCACTCTAGTTTGTTGTCGTCAGATTAAGTTGGCACGATTTAATAACAAGTGTCCTCGTATTCGTGAAAGAGATATTTTCCGTGTACAGTTTTCAGTACGTATAGAGTTGTGCACTTGACGATCCTGTACTTCAATTAAGCCTTTTATACTCGTTCTATCTAACGCACTGAGAGCGTAAAGTGAGAAGCCCACTCTACCGTTCTCATCCAATTTCGCTCTCGTCAACAAAATTCTCGCTTTAGAGTCCTCGGCTATAAGCACCTTTTCACTACACCTTAGAGATGCATTTCACAAACGCAGGCTTGTTGGTGAGATGCACTTAATACCCTTTTTTTTGTCATGTTCGTGGGAAATAATGAGCAATAATGGTTGGAAAAATCAATGCATTTTCGTGAAGAAGAGAGAATTAACGATGACGTCATGAACGACGGGAGTAAAATGTGTCAGGAAATAAGATAATTCTAGTTGGTGTAGTTATCGGTTGATAAAAATCGTGTTATTCGACCTTATTTCAAATAATTTGGTCAAATAAATGTCATTTTTGTAAAACCTCTAAAACGAAATCGGTAGCAGTCATCCCGTCGTATTTTCATCGTAAGAACCGGTAATCTCACCAATGGTAATTTTATTGACGTAATTTCTATTTATTTATTTATCCGTCGAGTGTACGTTCGACTCATCGACATGATGACTCACCACCAAAAATGTAAAAAATGTTTTTCAGTCTTCGACATTATTTTAGGGGTCAACTTCTTTAGCCGCTGACAGGCTAATTCCTCTTTGTATATTAATAATTCAAGTTCTTCACAGTTATCCGGATATTTTTCTTCTTGTCTATGAGTTAGCAGTTCCATAGAAGATTTCAAATGTACAGCTTACTTCATGGGTTAGCTTACACGAGTACTTCGGGTATCACCCCAGTTCTATCGCTACCGAAGAGAGAGACCTTCAACACTCGTTCTTATCTTATGATACTGTGCTCTTATTGGCTACAACAATTATACTTTGTTGTGATTGGTCTTCTCATTGATCCATGCGCTTCTATTCCATTGGCTGCCCGATAGGCTATCACCTTCTTCATTGTTTCTGTTCTTCCCCTCTCATCCAACCACCAAGCCAAATGATCTTTTTCTGTCAAACCTGATTACATTATCGAAAAGAAAGACTCAGAAGGGAGAGTAAAATATACAAAATACCGCAGAAAAATTAAACGACGAGCGTTTTCGGTTTATTTACCATCTTCAGGGACGAAATGAATTGAAAGCAACTGACAAGACGGAGGTGAGAATGAGATAAAAGTTGGTCGAAAGAGAAGTCGCGGTGTGAATCATATACACGTTCGACCAGGCCCTCATCCGGAATGTATGTGTTTAGTACCGCAATTTCATCAGTATTGAGGTGATGAATTACGAGTATTTCTATGTGTTCAAGGGCCTTAGGCTTACGGTAGGAATTCTCCTTTTGGAGGAGCCTTTCCGATCCCTCACGGAAACTGTGGCCATTATTGATCAAATGATCGGCGAAGGCTGATTCCCCCAGGTGTCCCTTTTCCCAAGACTTCACGTGCTGAGCTACTTTCAGCTACATCTGGCGGCTGGTCTGACCAAAATGAAAACCACTACAATCCTTACATTCTACCTTGTAAACACCGCTCCTCTCATCAACTGGTATAGGATCCTTCAACCTCATTTTTGGAGATGAGGGAGCCTAGAGGTGATCTAATGGTGATCCCTACTTCATCAGCACGCCCATACGCTGCATAGTAACAGCTCTGAGAATACTTGGGAACAAACCAATGACATCAAAAGAACAGATGGTTGTGCCAGGGGGAAGACTTACATCCTTAGAAACATACGCCAAGGAGGCCACCAACGGTCAAAAACTTAAGCAAGGTGGTAGGTAGGAGCAGCAATGAATGAGACCACAGATCGCATCGGGTATTAATCTTATGCACTTTAGGCGACCCGTAAATGAGGGGGGTATGGGGTTAGGAACAAGGAGGGTTTCTTCATCGCTGGGGTTTTGATAATAGCCTCACACTTGTTAATGACTCTCCTAACTTCTTTAACTGGTTAGGGAAGCTGAAATTCTCGCGCTCTTTAGTACCACATTGCTGAAGCACGTCGTGGACCTTGGAAGCATCCGCGGATTTCTCCATAACCACAACAGCATTGCCCTTGTCAGCCTTTGTCACGATTAGATCTTCATCATTAAACCTTGGATCATTCCTCCCAATTCCTTGCTCATTCTAGGGAGGGAGGTATTATGGACTAATTCGGCTTATATTTCTTGGGTATTGACTCCAGGGCCAATTTGTCGAGTGAGACCCGCAACAACATTTGCCTAGGTTTCATCATTTTCGAGAGGAGGCAGACTAAATTTCAAACTCTTCTGAATGAAGACAGTTTTTCACGGCTAAATACTGCCTGACTTTATGAGGTGGGAGGGGTGGAATTCCTGAATGATAACACCTTCATTATCCCCGTCCTTGGCCATATCAACCTGTTCCTTAATGAAGGAGAGTAACTTCCATCTTTCTTCTCCTCCAAAATCCTCTCGAACTGGCGACACGTTTCGTTGACATCTTTCATCGAACTCGTAGGGGTGGAGCACACCGGAGAGTCTCGAGTGGACCAGTGTTCAGAACACTTCACTCGGGCTCTTATCATCGTTTTTCTCCGGCTGTTGGTCGTTGCTTACCCTCCCGGGTTGGTATTGTATACCTAGTGCCCACCATTGAACGCCTTTATCACCTAATTTGTATGTTTTCCTATATGAGCATCGCAACCGGAGTTTTCCTTACTGTGCTGTCATGGCTCGTCTTCTTTGCTTTCATTTTTTCAAGGACACCCCAAACCCGCCTCTAGAGTAGCCGGGGGCTTCCGCGATCTTTTTTACTATCTTGTTTTCTTTCTTCTTCTCTTCATTGTTCTTCAGTATAGAAATCGCTCAGATGTAGTGGTTTTGAGTGGCCGTTGACTTGTGCCTGGGGTGATGGTAGGGAGTTCTTCGAACGATGGTGTCGATGTACGTTGGCTTCATGTAGATTTTATATTATATCCCGTTATTCTTCACTGGCAGTTTTACGTCAAGAATCTGGCGACGATCTACGGCAGGATGGTTGGTTTTGTGGAGTTTTTTGAGTTCTTCCAAATTTGGAGCCGCTGAGTTTATCATCAGCGTCCTTCCGATGCCAAAAACGTAGTTCTTCTAGCACGTAGTTTTCAGCTTGTTCTGGTATTTCGAGGTCAGGTCTTTCATCAGCTTTTGGTAACCATTCACTGCAATGTACGACTCTGTAGTTGTCCTCTATTACTGCTACCTTGCTGCCTTCGTCAAGATCAGGTTGTTTTGTCGGATCTCCTACGACGGATGTGTGATTCTCCTACAAAAGCAAACCCTTCAAGTAAACATGAGGGCGACAAAGATACAAGACTTGCGGTTCCCCGCTGCTGTTCCAAAACTTGCAGTATTTTCCAAGTTTTCTGACTTATTTGATTTTGGTTAATCCAAAGTCAATCTAAAGTCGTTCCCATAAAAATTTTCTTATGAGCCGCAAGCTTCCCACGTCCCTTTCCTCATTCGACAATTTTCATTTACCATTCGTACTTTTTTCTCGTCTTTCTTCCTCACAGATATTGATAAAAATTATTTCTGTTTTCAGATAGTAACGATAGTGAACGACCTGAATTCCTGAAACAACTAGCGTATTTGCGTCCTGATGCGCCCATTTTCTTAGCCATGCTGAATGAAACCAGAAGGCAAGTTCGGGAACTGAGGAAGTCGAGTCGGCAGACTTCTGCGATGCAAGCATACAGGTATTATAATATAAATTTCTTAAGAAGGTTTGTGTCGTCAAACGTAACCGGATTTTATTTAGATAAGGCCAGAAAACCGTGAAAAATTGGTAAGAGGCAGAGGATGATTGATCTAACAAAAGTTATTGAAAATTTTCGACGAATAACTTACAATTTGGGCTCCAAAATCTTGCCTTAGTTCCAATCCTCCTCTTGAAGTTAACAGTACAAAGGATACTTGGGTTGGTATCATTTAGGCGCGGACAATTAGGCGCAAAGAACTAAAAGATCAAGTGGGCGCCCATTCAAGTAGACGCAAGAACAATTGGGCGCTTAGGCGCGAATTGATTTTTGTTATTAAAATGAAACAATTTTTGAAAATTAATTGAGCTATTTTATCATTACCAGTATTTGTAAGGGGAATCACAATAACTCTAACTGATATTAATTTTAAAACAATATCTTTCAACCCTAGAGGTAATGGAAACCCTATTATATTCCAACATTTATTCTGATTTTTTGGTCAGCCTGAACTCCTGAAGTTTATATTTTGATTTTACCAGGATTTGGAATTATATCACAAATTATAAATCAAAAAATTAATACAATTAAAAATTTTGGTAAAATATTGATATAATCTTTGCTATTATTGGAAGAATAGCAAATTGATTAATTCCTTTAATAATTTTATCACTAGATTTCATTTATCCACAAATAAATAATTCAAAATTCTGATTTTTATTTCCATCATTATTATTAATAATGTATTAATTTATTAATCTCAAACAATATTAATACAGGTTCAATGAATTATAAACAATAATTTAATTAATTAAAATAATATTATTCATTAATAAAATTTTTAAAGAAATTAATTCATAATTACTTTAAAAAATTAATACTTTAAATTTAAGTTATTTAAAAAAAGAGAAAATAAAATTCTAATTAATTGATAGATTATTAATATTATTTTTATTGATAATAAAATAAATTAATCAATTTAATTCAAGTTACATAATAATAAAAACTTAATTTAATTATTTCATATTTGATATTAATTTTTTTAATTAATAAAAATATTTAATTTCAATATTTATATTTTTAAAATTATTTATTTTTATATTTTGTTTAGATATAGTTTTGAAAATTTTATGAATTTTTTTTTAATTTTTTCAAATAAATTATTATAATTATAATTTAATTAAAAATTTATTAAAATTCAATTTTAAAATATTTATAATTAAATAAATTTATTTTCTTTATTAAATTGATATTTAATGTATTTAAATAATTTTATGAATAAATTTTTTAGTCAAGGCGTCTGAATGATTGTTGCGCCTAATCGTCGGCGCCTATATGACCTTAACACGGATATTTTTTTTGAGAACGTTACGAGTTTTCAGAATTTTAGTCCAAGTAGTGCTGAACATACTTACGTACCTGTCTTCCTAATTTTTATGACTGGTGAATTGTGGCGATGTGTTTTCCAATAAAGGGAAGAAGGCCTCACGATTCGTGAACGTAATTTCTGTACCAGTTTGTGTGTTCTTGGTGATTCAGCGACTGTAGAGAGAAACCTAAAACCCTTGTGTATGTTGGAATCCATTACGCCTCATTATAATTTGGTGTTTTCGTGAAAACCGTACAGCATTCTTATCTAGGTTGATAAGGAAGAAGGGCAAGTTTCTCAAGTGATAAATCACGAAATGTCTAGGATCATGGGAGGGATGTAGAAAGTTGAATACATATTTCTTTGTGAGAAGGCAATCATATGTGTGATAAATACTCTCTTATCTCGTTTTTCAGACCCGTTCTAAAAGATCTTTCGCGTATCTTAATCCTACTCAATAAGCCAGAAGATCGAGCCGGTGTTTCTCCCGCGGATTGGGAAACGCTACTAGCGTGGGGTGAACGAGTACTACGCCGGTATAAGAAACAGAATCCTGATCAAGTTAGTATGATTGATTGATTCTTGTTTCATCTGATGTACGCCTAAATTGTCAGAAAGTAACACCATTAATCCATGCGTCTTTTCAGGTAGCGCAATTATTAGGATTTTCGCAGTTACCACTCGAGGACTCCGAATCGCCGATTCTCGATCCTTCGCCATACCCTACCCATTTGACAACCTTTTCGGCGAGCAACGATTGTAAATTACGTTCATCGTCTTCCTCGACAAACCAGTTGCAGCAATTAGCCATCAGCGCTTTCGACGAACGATATAAAAATCAAGCTAGGTACGGAGAAATAATCGAGTATCTATGAGAAAATATTCTTACGGTATCATTTACCCCAAAAACGATGGCAAATTGTATCAGAAAAAGAGCCTAATTTTGCGCATTAGATAACAGATGAATGCTAGGAAATAGAAGCACGTGTTTTCTGGGAACAATATTTCAACTTTCTGGAAATTGTTGCGCGGGATAGTTTCAATTTTCTGTTCTACGGAATCAAGTTTGTTAGTTTAGCTGCTTGAAGTGTGATTGAGTATTGATTCGTGATAGTCTATCAGATTAATGATTAGCCTACATAATATTATCGTCAGATACAGAAATATGAGATTTGCATGAAGAAGTTTTGATAGATTTCGATGGTGTATCATTTCTCGAAAGACGTTTCAAACTTTTAAAGAAGGATTATTTGAGGAAAATATCCGCATTGTTTTCAGAAAATTGTGGACTGGAGAACTGTATGTATCAGGAAGTGGGAAGGGAGAAGGGAATTCAGCTCTTTGAGCGAAGAATTGTGGTTCCGCAGGAGGCGGTCGTGTTTAGGAAACTATTCAAAAACTCTTGATATACTCCATCTCAGGGGTTTGGCTCTGAGGAATTGTAGACAGTTTTTCGACCTCTGAGCTGTACCTATGTTACGCCTAATTCCCGTAAACATCGTCTTTGCCAATTTCGTGTACTCAACTTGATTTCATGCCTCTTGAGAGAAGGACGTCGAAGATAATAAAGCCCTTGTATTTGAGAACCGTTCTGTCGATGCACTTGTGCTTAACCTAACCTTGACATCCTTTTTTTCTCTTCATCTCTACACTACAAGTTCTTCTCACCTGGAAAACCCGTAGCTCTAACCACAAGTTCACGTATCCTTGGGGGCTTTCCCCGTCTCAAACTATCCATCAGTTCTTTCTAGGCCCCTCTCTTCATCTTTATTTCTTTTTCTTTCCATCTTTCCGTTATAATATCATCAGATACAGTACATACTTACAAACGGAAATCAAATTACGTAATGGTTCTCATCTTTAACTTACAAGCCCTTGAATAATTTAATCTGATGTTGGGTACCGCTGATCCGCCGTTTGAGGCGTTCAAGGGCCCACAAAACCATATACGATTCTAGCATGCGAGCGCCTCACATTAGAAAACTAGTGCCCATTTTCTGTACGGAGGCGACGTTTTTCAGAACACATTGATCCGGAAACTCTCTGGGAAAACGTGACCAAGAAATTTTGCTTAGGCAACGAAGAAATTCCTCGATGCGATTTATAGTAGTAATTAAAATCAAGACTCTAACTAATGACCCTAATGCTCGCAAACTTTCTTCTCCAGCATCGCTGTATTTTGGATCGGCTCTCTTTTGTTCTTCAGTATTTACGTTTCAATGAGTCAAAAACGTTATACTTTTATTTATGATCGTAAATCTTGCGATCATTCGTACGTTGAGTTTGCAACTGAGTGAGTCGCTTAGGAAAACGTTTAAAAACAATTACCTCGCTCTTTAGTTTCAAGATCCCACATTATTTGCTTCGACGTCATTATGTTCGTATTTTGAACCGACGATAAGCGCTCAATTTTTAATCTTCGCAGCAGGGCTTGAACCCCACTGAGAGGGAGTACGAACTCGTACTTCTCTTTCCCGATTTCTCGTTACAATGTTTGCGCCAGCTGAGAAGATAATTATTCGTATCATTTCCATATGTTGCAGGCATTGTGGCAGCGAAGACGAATCCACGAATATTTTGAAGCACGAAGATATCGCGACGCTCTTCGTACGTCCATCTTCTTTATTGGATAGCGGGGTGGACGTGAGCAGTCCGCACAATACCGTCGGCAATCGGGAGTGGAACGTGTCTGATAAAAATCAATCATCGACAGTACTGGTCGAGTGGAATTCGAACCACGCGTCACGTCGGAGTTGCTCTCATCCATTGACGGACGAAGACGATTTTTATACACTAGGTTTCCGTCCGCAAGATGAAATAACGACCGAATTATGAATAGAATAGCGATAAAATTGTTCATTTTTTGTTGGTCATTGATAATTGTGGCATGTTATTCTTGCGAAAACAAATGTAGAATGCGTCCTCAATCTAGGATGTTGCAGCGAGTTGTGAATTATTACGATTGCTCAGGATGTAATACGTATAGAAAAACGCAATACGATTGTTGTTATTATTTTAGTTATCGATTTTTTTGTTTTATTAGAATGATATTGTTCATTTGCGTTCCCTTAGGTTAAAGACAGAAAATTGAGTGAGTTAGGCTGTAGGTTTATTTCGTACCGCGATTAGGTATCCCATTTCAATGCCATTCCATTTGCGTAATCCACACGCGAATCTTTTGATACGGTCACTGATGCTGTTCTCTGATTACATCTCGCTCAATGTCAATATCTCGAGTGTTGTCGTAACCCTGCGACAAATATTGTTCTTTCCATATTCGTAAAACAGACAAGCAATCGGTACCGAAATGATCTCGCGCCGTGTTGGAAGAAGAGGAAATAGGTGCCCGTCCAAACAATATACTTAAATACTCTATGTTGCATTCCGTTCCCTTCTCCCCTGAAGGGATAATTTCAACGCGATCGAGGATAAGCCATTTTATGCATTGCTTTGTTTGTATTTAACAATATTCGAATTGATTTACGAGCAGAAATCTCTAGTTTCGTACAACTAGAACATACGCGTTATGATATTCTTTTTTGTTCTGCTTGACTTTATTTTACTATCGAATTTCTAGTCATATAATATTTTTTCTTCTCTCTTTTTTGTATACGTAAAACGCGTTTATGCTAGTAATTTTGTTTTTTTCCCCTCGTACAATAAGACTGTAAAAAAAAATTTGTACTTTTACATGATCATTTTCTTTTGTAATCAATTTTTGTTTTTCGAATGCACTCGGACTCGTGTTCATTACTTTTTTAATGTATTCATTTGAAATTCTGAATGCGACTGGAAATACAAAGTAATTTTTTTTATCGATTTCGATTGTTTGTGATTAGGGAGTTTGGAGCGCTTATAAATCACAGAACTATCAATGGAATTGTTTATAATTTACCAATGAGACAAATAAAAGGTGACAGTGAAGGAGATCCCAAGATTTGACTAATTGAAGGGAAAGGCGGCCGTGTAAGATGGTTAAAAAGATCCCTAGGCGGAATCGCTTTCCGAGATTAACGTAGGGTCGCATGACGCCTGAAACACTCCAAATAAGATTTTTAGACTTGATCTACGGAAATAGGTGATTTTTCTCCGCAAAACTGAAAAATTCGTTTTTTTCTTTCAAAAAACTGGTCGTTGGATTTTGGAAGGTGCATTTAACAAAAAGAAAATTTGATTATTGTCATCAATTTCCAACTTCTGCAAGGGATTTCAAAGTTTGAAAACGCGATAAAATCGACAAGGAAAGGCCATTCCAAGCATAAACTAAATTATTAGAGGATTTATTCGTAATCGCACTCATCAGTCAAGAAGAAAGACGGGTACTTGACACCATAATGTCGTGATGCCAAGTGCCTGTTTTTCTTAACTTTAAATTAATATTCATCTCGATAATTTTGTTTGAGTTCTTGAAGAACTTCGTAGGTAGAGTGGAATATAAGTCAAGTATTTCTTGCACTGAGCTTTATTTTCAGCCACTAAGTGATGTTTTCATGATAAGTAGCCATTCTAAAAGATATTAATAAAATACTCAAAATTCTATTTTCAAGGTGAAAAAAAAAAAAGGAAAACTTGTAATATTTGTATTTTAATCAATACTATCTTAATAATTGAAAAAGAAATTACTATTCTTTGTCCTCCAGCGAGATTCATCAGCATGATATGCATCCCGAACAGCATTAGAAGCCTCCTACAGGGTGCGCAAAAACGATGTCATGAGGCTAAATTTGTTCAAGCCCAAAAACGCGAAACTTAGGTTTATACTTTAAACGTACAAAAGTTACTCGTATACCACAACTCCCACTTTAAATACAATTGGAGCCGAGACCAACCTTTTCACGACTTTTCTGGGCCGATTTGAAGAACCAATAATATACGGTATGCCAAAAGTTGACCAATTTGCTGAGATCCCCAAGATAAGAGTTTCAGAATTCCCTCGTTAATTGAAACTTAATAGAGTCATTTGAATTTTTTTTCAGAATCAGCGCTAAATTTTATTGATAAGTCGAGTATTTGACAATTCAAGCGATTTTAGTTACGGCTGCACGGACGGCCGGACAAAGATCAGTCAACAAACGTCCCGAGCTACAAGAAAGCTCCGAAGATGGCAATAATTTAACCTAGAGAAAGCAATACGCTCTCGTTGCAAACGGCATCAATTATTTGTGGGATATGAAAAAAAGTCGAAAAATTTTCTGGATTTTTGAAAGTTATAGAGAGAGATTCATCTAATTCCTTTATCGATTTCTATATGGAACTTGTTGAGTTTACAAAAATATATAATTAAGGACTCTGTAAAAGTTGGAAAACTCTCTGCCGAAATGAAAAATCGACAATTTTAGCATGAGGAAGAGAATAGACTTCTTTCGATTTTTTGAAAGTTTGTTCCTTCTTTACATTAGACTGATTTCAATATAAAATCATTTAAAAATCAATGAAATGTTATTTGGCTTTTCCACCATTCAGTACAATAAAAATATTATAGTAAAACACAAAAATATTATTGAAAAATATAAAAAGAAAATACTTAGGTAATTAAAATTAACGCGTAAGTTTCGCAAAGCCAGTCAGCATCTTCGGAGGAATAAAAATGAACTGCGGTAAAAAAGCCGAATAAAATTTCATTGATTAACACTCCTATCACAAAAAAACCTTTTTACCCTTGATAATTTTGTGGAGTTGGACACAATAATTATTTAGAAATCCTTTAGGTACATTAAAGCCTTGAAAACAGTAAATCAAAACTGTGAGGAGACGCCATTCTTTAGCTCAAAACACTATAAATTTCCTAATTTCATTTGTGAATGAAACGTAACTTTTTTGTGCGTAGGCCTATCATTTAATGAGTTTGAAAAAACTAAACTCTCTATAACTGGGGAATCTAAGATCATTTTTTTTTTCAAACTCCACGGGTGATACTTAATGAGAGTCGATCTTTCTTACTCAGGACGAGGACTGTGAAACCCAGAAACTGAATGCTTTATCGAGCCAAAAATGAGAATATTTTCCAGACTTCATCCTCCTTCCCCGAACTCTACGGTAAAGAATCAATCAATAGTTACTTTTTTCTACAAAAATCAAACACTTATATTAGCAAATGAAGGCAAAGAAGGCGCTCTCTAGATTCACCATGGCGGCACTCTGAGGAGGCTTGCAAAAATCATCTAAAAAATTGAAAATTAAAATCATCAGGAAGGAAATTGAAAGGGCAACAAGTTTTGTTCCCTGCATTTTTAGTGAAAAACAATTTGAAACGGCAAAATCACGATTTTATTAGTATGTTGTTTTATAGTAGAAAACACCATGATCATTTTTTCTGCGGAAAAGTAGCGCTCCTAGTGGGATTTTTATTCGCAAATTATACAAGGTTACAAACTGCAACGCCGAGAGCAGTGTATTACAGCCAGCCAAAAGCCGAATTCAGCCTTTCTAATGATAGGACGAAAGCCGAACGCCAGTTTTAAGCGCACCTCTGGAAACCAGAAGCTTTAACCAGCTAAAAATTTTTTTGACTAGCTTTTGGCTTCCTCTGAATTTTTGAAAGTTTTTACAAAACCATGTTTTTTATTTCAAAAAAAGCAGTAAAGATACTTTTTTTTTTTTTTCCAGAGTTTAGAGAGGAAAGAAACTAAGAAGGAAAATCAATATTCTATAGTCCAAAAATCAACGATTTTTTTTTTTCTGTAAATTGCAATGGTAATTCAACATTTTGACTTCTTTTTTGTAATTCTTGTAAGTCGCAGTTGTATTGTACCCTTAACAGAGATTCTTTTCTCCTGATCGTATCCGATTTTTCCAATAATTGAAGAGCCGAAAGCCAGCTGAAAAATTAGAGGCCATTGCAGGTTTGCAATGACAGCGGCGAACCCGCAACCTACCGCACTCGCGATCACGTTGTCGAAAATGCTCCCTCAGAAGATGAGTTGGCTGGGCTCTTCTCACTATACTGTATACTAGGCCGTATATAGTGAAGGCTGGAAATTGAATTTTTTCACAAGTCCCCAAAGTAGGTCAAGGTCATTGATGACGTCATAAAATATCCCGGCTGGAAGGTAAAATTTTTCCAAGTCCCTAAAAACAGTCAAGGTCATTGATGACGTCGTAACGTCACGCAGTTCACAGAAACTTCCGGACGCAGACGTTTTCTGAGGATGTAATCCCCCCCACAAAATGGATAGTGGGTTCCCCGCTAAAAAAGCCAAAGGTTGGCAAAATTTTTAGAGCCAAAAGCCTGAGCCCAAGCTATATTTTTCAAAGTCAAAGGTTAAGCCGAAAGCCGAAGCTGAATCTTTCAGCTGCAATAAACTGGCCGAGAGTAAAACAACGATGCAAGGCGTCTCAATTTGCACGTTGCAGCGCTCTGTGTAAAGCGTAGCGCGTCGCGTATTTCCGGCAGACTCCCACTTTATCGCCCTGATTAGATCGTTCAGGATGTCTACAGGTACTAAAAAGTCCTTCAAGTCATGAGGAGTCATCTATAAATAGGTGCAAAGTCCTTAAAAGTACTGAAAGTTTCCAAAAAGATTGTTCATCAAGTACTCTGTTATTATCTCAGGACAGCGCGATCAGGAATTTATATTATGAAAAATTTTGTTGAAATTTTCAATATTAATGAAGGTAAACTAGAAGTCCGGCAAAACTACTTGCTTTAACTTTTCAATTTTTTGAAACACCCTGTTCATGGAAAAATTCATCAGTAAGGGAGGGAGAAAGGGGGGGGGAGAGGGCCGCTGGAGTCGGCCAAAGCAAAATCTAGTAGCTATACCGTCACGCTTCACATTTGAGTCAAATTTCACGAAGGGAATATCCATAGTGCAGTGTGAATCGTATTCAGAGTTTAGCCGCCTACGTATAAACCTAAAATTTCAATAAGTGAGTAGATTTAAGGATTCACTCATGAAAATGTGATTAGGAACGGCCGTTATAAGCAGCAAAATTGACCCCAGAAGTTGAAAATTGATACCAAGAATCAGAAATCACCGAATTTTCCTTAATTCTCTCCTAAAAAATTACATAATTGATTGCAGCCCAGAGCCACGGCGATGAGCTAGGTGTGTGGATCTCTTTACCACGAAGTCGAAATTCGATTTCACTAAGAGGCGATTTTACCCGGCTGAGCCCTTACGAGGACTTTGAAATTAGTCTCCAAAATTATTCCACAAAAATCAGAATCAAGGGTAGTGAAGCATGATCTTCTCCAACAACCGCCCTTCAACGTCAATTTCTCTCGAATACCTATTTCGAAAAATTAAAATCCTTCCGACAAGAATCTCCCTCAAGAACTTTTTATCTCGTCATATAAAAAAATACAACTTCAGAACGTAGAACTGAAGATTTTAAATTCGAAAAGTTGTCAGTAAGTTTTATTTTTACCTGACCTCAAGATAAAATTGACTATAAGAGTACGTATTTATTAGGAAGTCATTTGGCGTGCAGCTATAACTACGAGTTGGAAATTATAGAGGTGGGCATAGTTTTCTTTTCTTCCATTTATTACGAAAACAATAATTGTCACTTGTTTTGCGTTAATAAGCTCGTATACTTAGGCACGTAATTTAGCCATTCTCTCTCTAAATCTTTCAGAAAGCGTATTAGAATATCGATACACGCTCGTATTTCACTTCAATATACCTACAAAATAAATGACCGTCAATACCTTTTAACTCTGTATAGGCTTAAGTCAAAATACCGTCAGCTTTCTACGAAGTATTTTATAATTCCTAAATTGTGAACGTAGGTTGTAACCATGTGTCTTCTTATATAAGAATTGGTCATGTAGACTAAGAGGATAGGTACCTTACCTTACAAGAAAAAATAAAATAAATATTTCATTTTTATTATAATTGAAAAGCTTTTAGTATCCCAATCTTAAGTAAATACGCGGCGATAATTTTTTAAAACAAATACAATATTCGAACTACAACAGTACTTCCAACAGTTTGATTTGTGTTACTTTTATTGTCGTAGAATACGACAGTGTTCTGCGAGCATTGTATGGTATATGACGTATTTAAAAGCTCGTGTCAAATTGCTTACCTCGTCCGAGTTTTTGTACGTCGACTTCTTCTGACACGGAAAAATATTAATTATCGTTATTATGAACGTTTTCAGCATTTCACTTGTTTTTTTTCTTTATTTTTGTACATTGTTTTCGACGAGAGGTGAGTTGGATTTTTTATACTGCAATATAATTTGGGATAGGATTTTCAGCCGGCACGAATGCACCTGGCAGTCATGAAAACCTATGTAAATTTCTTTGCTCCCCTTCGGCGAACTAATGTTATTGCTGTGGCTAATAATATTCCGTTTTTGTAAAAACACCCCGAAGAGGCTACCGACAATAGAATGTCGACAGTCACGATAGGATAGTGGTGTAGCTGAGATTCGAGGAGAGGAGGAGTTGATGTAATTTTTCCGCAATATTTTTCAGTCGCTGTATTGCGGACGTCAGCGTCATAACCTAAAGCAAGAGTCGGCACGTCACTCTTCTGAAGACGACCTTGTTTGGCAAATTGGGCCTCGTCAATTTCAATCGGCTTGTTGTCAGTACCCTTTATTTCGACGTAAACATCAGGACACAGCTGGAACCTGAAAATGACCGTCGCCTTGACTCAACCTATCAATTCTGCAATTCTTGCAACCGGTGTTTCTATTGATAGTAGCCAGGCCTGACGAGAGGAGGGAGCAAGTGGGGATTTTGTCCCCGGGGTCAGCTCATTTAGGGGCCCGGTCTACAAGGGGGGGGGAATTTCTTGGAGGGGCCCGTTGTGTTCCTTGCCCCGGACCCGACTGAATTCCTCAACGGACCAGCACAAAGTCTAGACACCTCAGGAAAGCCTTCAGTATTCAAACATTTTCCTTGATAACTAAGAGACAAGAATCTTCTTGTCAGACCAAACTGCTAAAGGAAATAAAAGGCAGGCACCCTCGAGTTCTCGAAGTTGAGACTCAGAAATAATTCCATTTTCACGTTCCTCAGCATTCATAGCTCGAGACCCGAGAACGAATTCGTCATTGGGTCAAAACAATGCAAAAATGCCATCGTCAGACAAAATCTCTGGAGAAAGCTCAAAAGTTCAGACCCAGACTCCCTTTACCCTTGCGGTTTAAAGTTGAGCCTCAGAAATAATTCTATTTTCAGATTCTCAAAGATTCACAACCCGAGCTCCAAAGACGAATTCGTGATTGGGTCAAAAACATGCAAAAATGCCATTGTCAGACAAAATCTCTAGAGAAAGCTCAAAAGTGCAGACATAGACCGCCTTCACCCTTGTGGTTTGAAATTGAGCCTCAGAAATGATAATTTTTCCAGTTTCTCATGGATTCACAGCTTGGTAGAATCTTGAGAAACCAAACACTGACCCTCAGCAAAATATTAAGACCTTTTTGTGGGAGGAAAATGCTTAAGCAATATTCTTGGATATTTTCAGCAAGGAATTTCAAATTCTGAAGTACAGAGCATCTCATGTCAAGCTATTTCTAGTTGTAATTGGTCCACAAAGTCAGGCCTGACGAGAGGAGAGGACAAGTGGGGATCTTGTCCCTGGTCCCGGTTTACAGGGGGGAAGGGGTGAAAAAATATTTTGGGGGCCCGCTGTGTTCCTTGCCCCGGACCCGACTGGAGCTCTCGACGGGCCTGATAGTAGTGAAACATCAGTAGAGCGTGTACCCCAGTAGAGTGGTAAATCACACTTGAATTCGGGTCTCCTGAAAATCTCGTACCCGAGGGAAAAAGTACCTTCCACCCCTTTCATAGGTTCCAAATGAAGAGTATGTGGAAAGAAAACTAGTCGACGGATTTTTTAAAGCGTCAAAAGCCAAGGACGCGGACGTGAAAGTTGACAGTAATTAATATATGAACAGACTTCCCTTTCACAAATTGATAAAGAGACATTATGACAACGAAAGATTCCCTATACTTTTCATATTATTATATAAATCTTAGATTTTGTTTCATTTACTGGCAGACACGCGAATGATTTGTAAGCAAAACGAGTTCGGCGACATCCGAATATTGATCTGTCCACCCGTCAACAATACCGAAATGGAAGACTTGGCCTACTGTTGCTCCAATAACGGACTGATGGATTGTTGCAACTATGACGATTATAATCTAAGACACATGGGCTCGAAGTAAGTAACGCTGATCTTATTCACGTTGATGCACCCGAATTTAAATGACTCGAGTCTATCGAGAGGTCCTGGCAATTCGAGGATGGGATTTGGACACTTAGTTTTCCGTCAGAGTTTACAGCCGTTATACTCTACGCTCTTTCAGCTGTGGATGGTTGGAAATTTCCCTGACCCTCCAATCACATACACAAATATCACTAATCCTATTTTTGAAAATTCCTCCCTTATTCGCCATTTAAAGCACCAGCAGACTGCGCCAATGTAGATGCTCCGGAAAACAAAAATAGGGTATCATTCATAGACCTTAATCAAGTTACAATTTCTGCCACCAGAGTTCAGCCACTTTGCTTTAAATGGCGAATACCTCTTTTTGGCTCTAGAGTAAAATTCTTTCAAACTCACCCTCATTTATCTACCACTACTGGAGTCTTTCTTCTGGCCTATACAAAGAAGTGCTAGTCCATCAACCGTAAAGAAGTCGCATGCACGATTCTACCCCTTCCCGAAATTTATATGCGCTATAGTAGAACCTACATGCTCAGCAATTCAATAATCAACAACCCAAAATTTGAACGTACGTTTTAAAATGTTTCATGTCTTTTGTCTCACGCACCTCAATTCGAAAATCCGCAAGTACAACTTCCTCCCCCCCCCAAAGTAATGGACTTGGAAAATTTTTCGAGAAATTTTTATACTTGGAAGGCAATCGAGTAATCTGGGAGTACCACTCCCCCCCCCCTACCTCCCACTATCTGTAGTATATTAATAATGGACTTTGAAAATTTTCGGTTGGTAGGTTATGTTAGATTAGGACTTGAAAAAAAAATCTTATACTTGGCAAGTGATTCAGAAGTCCGCGAGTATACCCCCACTCTTTCTCAATGTAGTATGTTAGGTGTATACTAGGTACCTTTGCAATATACCAGGCATATACTACCAATTAGCCCTTCATATACTATCATGTTAGTCTTATAATGGGAGGTCACTTGGCAGGTGATTGAGAAATCTGCGAGTACACCCCTCCTCCCATAGGTATTATACTAGGCTTATACTAGGAATACTAGGCGTCTACTAGGATGTATTCCGTTATGAACTATTCTTCCATTTGCTACTATACTAGGCTTATTGTAGGTGTAGGTATACTCTTGGCAGGTGATTGAGAAATTTGCGAGTACACCTCTCCACCTGACCTTAAGACTAAGTAAAATCTTTTGGCGAAATGACTTTATATGCTAGACCTATAGTAAGCGCCCCGATCTTTTAGATCTTTTCGGCCTATATTAGATTTAGGCAGAAACTCATACTTGGCAGGTGATTAGCGATAGCCTAAAATATAGTAAACTCGCGAGTGAGACCCCAAAAGCAAATGGCCTAAAATTTTCTAAAGTAGACTCATACCAGACCACGAAGCGGGGCAAACATGCGGAGCAATTGAGCCCCCCAAAAGCTGTCAGCCTGAAATATTCTAATGTAGACTTTACTAGACCAAGCGAGTGAGTCCCTCTACAGCCTTGGCCTAAAATATTTTGAAGTAGACTTGTACTAGAATAAGAAGAGGGGCGAACGAGCGGACTGAGTGAGCTCCCCAAAATCTGTCAGCCTAAAATATTCTAAAGTAGACTTGTACTAGACCTAGACAGGAGGGAGGGAGAACGAGCGGAGCATGCTCTAAGAGACATGAAACAAGATCTTTATTTATTTGACTACGCCACAAAATTTATATCACTTTTGTTTCAATATTTTCAGTTCACTCAGAACTATGATAATCGTTTTTTGCGAAGTTACTTTGGTGGTTTGTCTGGCACTTTGGTGTTATATTTGTGGATGCAGAAAATAATGAATCCCTCGTATTATCCGGTCACTCTAAGGTACGTTTTATTTTTTAAATCCATAACATACGTATAACATTTAATCGGGACATTTACGCTAGACAAGTATATGTATAATACGCAGAAGTTTAAACTCAATGTAAGGAAGAAGAGAGAAAAGAAAAACAATGGCTTTATATATACGATGATAAAATTAAAAAACAAGAAAAGGTATGGAATAATCTTAAATCTAACAATTCCCTAGAAACTTTGACTATATTAATGGTATTTCCCACCCCGATAAGACTCAACTTTCGGGTACACTACTGTCAATTACACAAATGGTAGATTTGACGGACTAGTAATTAATCACAAGGATAAAGGCAAAATGAAATACAACATATTTATATACGTAAAAAAAAAATCATTTCAGTAACTGTAATGCATCACTTTGGTAATGCCCGTCGTCTGCTCAGGCTCCTTATATTCGGTACTGTATTTCCTCTCGTTCTCGGATGACAATTTCACTCCTGAAATAACTTATTGATGAGAAAAATTGGCGCTGAATTTGAGTCCCTTTACTAACGATAATTACTCACCGTCTTATCAGCAGGTAAAAACCAAAAACACATGGTACTTGATTCTTCAGTCTAGTCAAGTACATATGTGTCACAAGACGACTTTACCGTCATGCCGCTTGTTATGAAGTTGCCATCCATTCTGGAAACAACATAATATCAAATTTTATTTATTTATTTTTATTAAGCCCGGTTGTGTCTCGTTTATCAGATTATTGTGAAATTGAGGGTGTTTGCTCACGAAATAAGAAGTATGGGTCTTAAAATAGATGAACGACTTAAGATAGCTTATGAGTGTCAACAATCGGATAGGTATATTGTTCGAAATTGAAAACGTTAAGATACTTAACACTCGAATTAAAGAAGTGAGAAAGTCGCATTTTGAAGGAAATCAAGGTTGTAAACCGCTGAAAAAATTGGGTATAGTTTCGAACATCGGTAAAAAAACTACGACAATCGTCTTCTATTCACATCATCATACGATCAGTACCGACCCATTGAATAGGAAAATGAAAGTGGCCATACGGTTTACGTGAGATAGCAAACTTCTAATTAGAAGAATATACTAATAAGGAGGTAGGTACCCGACAATCATAAAAGTTTTTTATTTGATGCATACGAAGCTCTGTGACACCTCTCTCAGAAATTTTGTTCAACATTCCAACATTTTCACAAGGAGTCATACTCAAAGCCCGTTGAAAATTATTGCAAAAATTCAGACATTTCTTCTAATGCGGATTCTGATTAATCTACGCCAACATGGGTTTAAGACCAAAATTTTGTAACTTACTTATGCTACCTCATGAACGATCGACTTGCCATCATTTTACGCCCAATTGTGGGAGAGGTTTCGATTGATTCGGTACTTGAATCGTATTCCCGCGGAGGTTGCCCTAGAAATAGATATTCCTCGTAGAAAAAAAAAAAAAAAATTGTACCCAATTCATTAGCCAACAAACAATCTCACTTAAATCCCTCTGCATTTGTTGATATCGTCTTTGATTGAACTTGCCTCCGCTGCTATCCGAGTCAGAAGTGAAAGATACAGGAGCAGGAGCTCGAGGTCTGGACTTACCTCCTATGGGCAGCGTTTGCTGATTCGATATACACGAAATTTCTTGATCAAGAAAACATAGGTATTTTATATTAACAATACATTATTTGTTTCTCTCTGTTTCAGTATATCAATGGCTAATCCGAGACCCCAAAGAGGTCGCCTTACCAACGTTGAAGTCATCCGGCGGACATTTTAGATGACTCAGCTTTGGCCTTTTTGGTATCGAGTGATGACCTTCCATTATACTCGTGTTTTCGTAACAGTCGTGCTGATTGAATGATCTCAGCTTGACGCAGTGTGGAGTTGTTTGGGTGGGCAGACTGAACGTGGCGTAAGGACACACGTCGTAGTCCGCCACTGAAAATGTTCACAAGAGAAATTGATTTATAATTGCCGCTTTGAAAAACAGTACACACATCTCTGAAGTTGCTTTGCAAAGTTGGTTTAAGACATGGATTAGGATCACAGCCTCCCTATCTAGGAGGATGGACTCAGAATACGAGCAGGGATACCATCCACAGATTGTAGGAGAGTTCCCACCTTCAGATCTGAGCAGTGCGCATTGATTTCTGACGAACGTCTGTTTGGAGAATTGAAGTTTCTCGGAAACTGTCACGTTTTTCATTATTCGAAACCTCGGATTTGTTCTTCATACATTTTCATGACCTTGTGTATTGAGGAAAAAAATTTGTAGCTCACCTAAGTATTATTATATTTATTTTTTACACTGGAAAGGCTTTGGGCGTCATTTTTGAGTCTCACAACTTTCTTGCGAAAAATCAAAACATCTAATAGAAGTTTCACGAAAGAGAAATAAAAATCAGGTTTGAGTAGAATCCCTCTTCTTCCGCGTCTTCGTCAAAAATTTTTCCTAGTGTAAGCCAGAATTCCTTTGTTGGGCTCGTTTTCCTCTCATCATATCTCATTTCCGGAATTTCTGATGTAGATCAAAGTCATTTGGAACTGCAGAAGTGTGACTTCGGGGTCCTTCAAGTCAATGCAACACAGAAGACATCTACGAAAATGTACGAGCTCTCTTTGCTCACTTACTTGATTTATTGTCCTTATTTAATGTGCTCATGAGATTGTCTTTTCCAATCGGCGATGGCATGTATGATCTTTGGTGTTGCGTATTTTGATTATTTTCATGGTCTAATTGATTCGAATCGAGCGTTTGTTGTCCAGATTTGTATCCTTCGTAAATTTTCCTAGATACCAATAAAATTGAGCATTAATAATGAACGAATTCGAAACGAGTGCTTCTTAAGTCACTTTTAACACTGAGCAAGGTCAAATAATCAAATAAATTCTAACTCCCCTCCAAAAATTCTCACTGAAATTGTGCTCTGAATAATTTTAAACAATTATTGTATTTCTCTAGAAACGAATAATTTTTGAAAAAACTTAGTAGGCATGAAGATTTCTGAGAATTTTGTCGAGAATTCGTTTCAAAAATGTTTTTCAGGATGAAAGAAGGGCGTCCTCGAATTAAGGGAGGTACTCAGAAGGGTGAGGGGTGTCAAGCAGAATCTCAGAAAATCTCAGGCGGGGAAAAGGGGGGGGGGTGTCAAGAGAATATAATCTCTAATATTGCAAAAACTGGTTTAATTTTCAATAAAATATGTTTCTCAATAAAGATATGACTGCAAATCAAGTTCTTCGGAAAAATCCAATGCTATTAGGCGTGTGATAAGAGAGAGGGGGTCGAAACTCAATCTCAAGATATCTCACAAGTGGACAGGGGATTCGAAAAATCGTAGGATCGATAAATGCCCTCAAAATGTCAAGTATCAACATTACTGTTGCAATATATACTTGCAGACCAATATTTCTCGGTCACATTGATCGTTCCCTATTTCTATACACAGACATACCGTGATGCCTAATCCTCTCCCTACACTCTAGTACAGGAAAATCACAAGGAACTCACTTCTTCCGAAAAATTATGAATATACACGCCGATATGGCGATAACACACAGGATAGCCGAGACTACGGGTATGATTATGTTCACTTGGCTGAAGAAGGAGGATTCAGACTCCATCAATTGTTCTATCGGAAGCACTCCTGGAAAAACGAAAACATCGCTCCAACATTAGCGAACTAATTACTAATGCGGAATCGCGAGTAGATTATACTCGCTTCAACAATCGAGACTGTGTATACGACGACGATGTGAAAATAGAAAAGCACTCGCCTCCCGTTTCGGTACGTGTAGCGAAGACGTAATCGTGTATGGACGAGCCAGCTTCGTTGACGGCAACGATGCGCAATGTGTATTTAGTAGCCGCGCTCAAGCCGCCGATAATCACGCTCTCCGGCGCTAATCTGCTCGGTTCGACGTTAATCCACTTACTGTTGTTGCGATAAGCTACTTTGAAGTATTGAATGGTGCATTCGGCCGGCGGCCAATTGTCCAGATATAAAGTTATGCTAGTCGAGTTGACTGACAGTATGTCGTTTTGCTTCGCGATATCTGGAACTGTAGAAAAAATGTATTAGGCGATGAGAGACGATCTAAAAGCGCGCGTGAATCCTGCGACCTACTTGTTCCTTTAGTTTTCGCGTGAAGTGTTTGACTGGGTGTACTGTAACCGACCGAACTGATTCCTTGTACGTAAATTTGATAATCTGTACCACATCGTAGTTCTTTCATTTCGTAATTTTCTATTTCGGATTCTAATTCTACATTCTCCCAGTTCTGAGCGTCTTTGGCAGCGTAACTGAGAAGGTAACCTAAGGATATATATTAGCTTTAATTCACCCCAGTATTGGAAGGTCCACATGTCTTGCGGCGGCTCTCGCCATTAACTTTAAGCACAAACTGTACCTGTGACTGGACTGCCCCCAGAACCAAATTGTTTCCAACTCACGATTAACGAGTTAATGGAAGACGATAATAAGAAGAGAAGAGGAGCTGGTGGAGGAAGCAAAACAATTAGATGGAAAGTAATTTGATCCCTCCCAAAAACATTTTCCGCTTCGCAAGTGTAATTTCCAGCGTCATTCTCAGTCACGGGTCCAAACCATACAATTTGTTCGGTTGTTCTGCAACAAAACACGAACAATTTGAGGTGAGGGATTCCAAGCTCACCGCACATCGGAAAGCGCGTGTATAACGCAAAAGCGTAATTTTATATTCTACTTGGGAGTGAATAAAGGCGATGTATGAGGCCCACGCCAGATACGAGTCGGTGAAGGAAGACCGACTGCCGAACAGTCGAGCGATATTCTCGTTCCTATTTTAGTAATTACCCGACTCGAAAAAGTGGATATTCTCGCCGGCACTGCAACAACGATTTATAGTTTTATTCGCGCGCGTAAAGACGCGAGAATTTCTAAAAAGTTATGGGTATATGGTTTACCTTTGGTTGCTGGTTTTTGCACTACTTTATTACTCGGTGGCCCTTCGCCTACACTCGTACTCGCTACGACCCAAAATGTATAACTTACACCTTCGCGTAAATTCCTGTAAGTGTGTTTGAGATTTTTTTGCTCGCCGTAGACTACCTCTTTGTGTACCTTCTGCAATTCGATAATAGAAATTTATTGCATCTTACTCAACTCGGATTCGAAAGTTTACAATCGATAATGAATTACCCGTTCTGGATATTCGATGTATACGTGATACTTGATGATGATGCCGTTTGTTTTGATCGGAGGATTCCAAGCAATCAGTATACTGTCCGACGTCATGACCAGGGCTTTGATGTTCGCAGGAGCCTCGGGTACTGTGTATCAATGCAAGAGTGAAGATATTCATGAGCATTAATAGATAATGAAACCACATTATATCATAAGTGAATACAAAAGGTCACAGGAAGTGTTTTTGAAAAGAATCAATTGAATAGGTTTTAGAAGTGCATGGGGTTACAAAGTGTGGTGCTATTTTTCAAGCCTTTGCATTTAATATTTATAAAAATAAGAAAAATAATGGAAAGCACAAGATGATGAAAGTGATATAGCAGAATTTTAAATAGGTACTCGTCTTCAGAATAGGTATACCCATGAAACAATATTATTCCTCACAGGATGAACGTACACAGGAAAAGAAAATTTAAAAAACTTCTAAAAATATCGTTTAATTTATCTAATATCTATATTTGATCTATTACATAAAAGTATCAGAATTAATTACTTATTAATTATAAAAATTTTTGTATAGTTATTGATCAATTAAAAATTTATTTATCATAACAAAAGTTGAGAAATTTGATATAAAAAATAATTTAATGATAAATATATTTCTTCATTTTTATTTTAGATTAATTTTCATTTTTATCAATCAAATTTTAATGATAATTTGAAAAGTTATAATGAATATTTTGAAAAAATGAAGACCTTGATTAAATTTTATAATTCAACATCAAGGTATGTAAACTGAAATTATTTATTCAACTATCCTTTTATCCTTAAAGTAATTTCAAATATAATTAAAACAAAAAAATTATCCCGTATTACCCCAACAAAATTTAATCAGATTGATATACATATATTATTATTTTAATAAAGTTTTTGAATAGTATCGTTTAATTCATTTAATATACTTAATATTTGATCTATTTTATAAAAGTATCAGAATTAATTACTTATTATTTGTAAAAATTATCAATATAATTATTGATCAATTAAAAATTTATCTACGTATCATAACAAAAAATATGAAATTTAATATAAAAAATGATTCAAGTTCTATATTCTATAAATTTAATTGATAAATATAATTCTTCATTAATTTCATAAAGTTTTATTTTATACGAATTTTCATTTTTATCAACCAAATTTCAGTGATGATTTTTAAAAATTTTGAAAAAAATAAAGACCTTGATTAAATTTTATAGTTCAACATCAAGGTAATATGTAAACTGAAATTATTTAGTCAACTATCCCGTTATCCTTAAAGTAATTTTAAATTCAATTGAAAAGAAAAAATTATTCTATATTACCCCAACAAAATTTAATCAGATTAATGTACATATATTATTTTGATAAAGTTTTTGAATATTGTTCAATTCATTTATTATCTTTAATATTTGATCTTTTTATAAAAGTATCACAATTAATGACTTATTATTCGTAAAGTTAAAAATTTATCCATCATAACAAAATATATGAAATTTGATGTAAAAAATGATTCAAGTTTTTCTATTTATAAATTCAATGGATGGATATATTTTATCATTAATTTTCTAAAATTTCATTTTTCATTGATTTCATTTTTATTAATCAAATTTTAATGATGACCTAAACAGTTATAATGAATATTTTGAAAAAAATAAAAACCTTGATTAAATTTTATAATTTAACATCAAGGTAATAAACTGAAATTACTTACTCAACTATTTTGTTATCCTTAAGGTAATTTCAAATTCTATTAAAAGAAGAAAAATTATTTCATATTACCCCAATAAAATTTAATTAAATTAATATATATTATTTTAATGGAGTTTTTGTCAAGGTGACTTATTAGTATAAATTATAGCATTGTTTAATTTAATTTTCTAAAAAAAAAAATAAATAATACCATTCAATGATTGAATTTATTTATTTAATTAATTTATAAGATTAAATAAACTACTGCACTGATGGCCAGGAAAAAATTGACAAAGTAGTCCAACATTATACTTTTCCTGAAGAAATCTGTTAGTGTCTTGTGTATGAACAATCCTTGTCAATCACTTTTAAAACTAGGTCATTTATTTTGTTTTCCTGTTCTTCATTTCTTGTGCAACCTTCTTATTTTTCCTGTGCTTTTTAATATTTCCCAATATATTATGAAATTAATTTTTCATGGGAATGATACATTATTCAATAACAATTTTTTTAGTTTCGGATTTAAAGTTTGTAAAATTTATTATATTTCCATACATTTTGTTTTTTTCATAGAAATATAACATCTATTATTTTTATTTCAATTTTTATTAGCAAGAAAAGAAATCATCATTGGTACCTACGGTACAAAAATTTATACATTTAAGAGTTAGTTTTGTTTGTGTTATTATCCAAATTCATCTTCTATTATTTCATCCAATTTCATTTTAATATTTTTTATTGTAATTATATTTAGGTCCAATACAAATAGTTTTATTTTTATTAATCAAAAAAATCATTTCAAGTTTTCAAGATATAAATTTTTCATCCTCATTTAAATGAATAATGATTTTTTTAATAGAATTACTTCGTCGTCCATTGGATTTTTATGAAAATGGATCTAAATTTATTTTTGGATTCAATAAACTAGAAATACTTACAATCTTCAGCTGTATGGCAGTAGATAGGTGGAGATCTAGCACCATCTCCGACACGAGTATATGCAAGAACACGAACGCTGTAGTTTGTATACTTTTCCAAATTGGTCAACGACATATCCAGACCGATAGTTTTTTTGACTTTGTTAATATTTTTCATGCCTGAAAGGATAATGAGAATGAGCGGCGATTTCGAGAACTTAGATATTGCATTTGATTGAGAAGCTACAAACCTAAATCCGGATTTGCAGGTTTGTAAAAAATTTTATATCCTTGTATGTTACCATTGTGGAAATCAAGCGCTGGTGCATTCCACTGAAGACGCAAGCTTTCTGAGGATTCAGCCGTACATTTGATTTTTTGCGGAGCTTGACTAGGCACTGAAACCAGAAAAGCAAAAATAGAACTTCATAAAACATTAATTTACTTGCTTTACGGTATGGTTTTTTGATTGAAATTATCATAATTGAAAGGACCCATTTTGTGTTTTTTTTTTTTATAACTGGGGAAAGTGAAGCGTGGGAGATGCACGATTTTTATTGTCTTTTCTAATATCTGTTAAATAGTAAACCAAAGGTAGGTGAGCTCAAAAATATAATTTTTTCCAGCAGAATGCAGCCTGGCTAAAACCATCATGATTAATAGCGAACGAGGTATTTTCATAAAATGTGTTGACCGGAACTTACCAGATTCCATCGTAATCTGTTGAATCGGTAAAGTAGCCGGCCCTACTCCGACTTTATTGAAGGCCTTCACCGTGACTTCATAAGAGGTGAAGTATTTTAAGCCAGTCAGTCTGAAAGAGATTCTGGGCCCTTTGACTACTTTCCTTTGAATATTCGGGGATCCAGTCTCTCGATATTCTATTTCGTAGCCCGAAATAGCCCCATTTGCATTTTCATCGTGCGGCGGCTGGAAAAATAACTCAAAATGTACAGAAGATCCATCCAAAATACTTGGAACGATAAAAACGGCGTTTTACAACTTACCTGCCACTGCACTATCAGAGTATTCTCCTCCACATTGACTTCAACATTTGTCGGAGGTCCAGATGGAGCTAGAGCCGACAAAAAAATCAACATAGTATTGTTATTTTTCGTCCATCAACAATAGGGTTTGCAAAGAAGAGAAGTCTCAAGAGGAAAAGGAGCATGATGAAGTTTAAACGAAGACTATAAAAGGATCCTCGAGTTTCATACAAACTACGTAGGGCAAACACAATACACATGGAATTTGCAAAGATGAAGGAGATTTGAAGAGTTACTTGGGAGTCGGGCTACTATGTGGAATTCGACAACTCGAGGGTGACAATCTTTCTACTGATAATTGTTACCTTCTTCCAAAGTGCTGACAGTGAATAGTTTGCTAGGCTCGCTCATTCCAAGTTCGTTCACAGCAAACAGCCTCACGATATACGTCGCCGAAGGTTGTAAGGAACTGATCCGAACGGAAAGTGTGTCACCATTTATAGTCGCATTTTGCCACTGCACTGTGTTCTCCTCGCGATATTGTAACAAATAATAATTTATGGGTCCTGGTACTTCGTCCCACGAAAATTTCAATGTTCGACTCTCAATATCGGTAACGTCGACATTTTGTGGCATTTCTGGTAACTCTATATTTGTAAAACGAGTACCTAAATAAATACGATTTCTTACACTCTGTTTCATACTGTTTTCAAAAAGACAAACCTTTCACAGAAAGGTTAATGGACATGTAATCGTATCCGTAAGAATTTGTTGCCGAGCACATATACGTGCCCGCGTAACTTCGTGAAAGATATTTCAGATGTAATTCAGAAACCATCCCATTGGACGTTTGGCGGGTCTGGATTGGCGCTGGTGGAGGCGAATTCCAGGTGACTTTCAGCGGTTGATCGCCTTCAGCTTCGCACGAGAGAACCATTTTATCACCAGCTATACCACTCTGATTGAGGGTTTTGACGCGAAAATGTGCGGGAACTAGAAAAAAAAAAGAGGTTGAGTCGAAGTCGCGTGATTATGGCATGCATTTCGAAAGCCTACCATTAATATTGAGGAAGATGGTCTTCATCAGAGTTCGACCAATGTCGTTTTTGGCGTTGCATTGGTAGTACCCTTCGTGATGCCTCTCCGCCGAGTGGATGATGAGGGAACCGTTGTTCGCGAGCATTATATCAGAGCGTGTTTCGATCTCGGCAAACGAACTCTTATCCTTATCTGCACGAAAAATCAAACTCTAAAAGCTCTGGAATGGAGGATTCGATGGGTATTTGTCGATAGTCTACGTACCTGAGGATTTCAGCCATGTAATCGATGGAAAAGGAAAGCCGGATGCTTGACAGTTGAGCACGGCTAACTGCCCGTACTTCACAGCGGTGTCTTGTGGCTCAATTGTCCACACAGGCGATACTGAAAATCATACGGGAAATTGCATTAATTTCTTCTCTCAACCAACACGGGTTTTTGAGTTGAGTGTGCTTAGGCAACCTTTAATGCGTAAATGAGCTGTGTAGTTAGCGACCGCGACAATATTGCTGACGATGCATGTATAATATCCCGCGTGTCGGGCAGACAGCCTGCTGAAAAGCAAGTTACTGACGAACTGAAGATTCTGTTGTTGAACGTCCGGATCCGGAGGTAACGCACGTCCGTCTTTCCTCCAGGTGAATTCCATCGGTAGGTCACCCGATTTGATGGCGCATGAAACGTGAGCTCGATTGCCTTCTTTGAGATCACTGTCAAATTGGAAGGGCTGCACATCCGGAGGTTCTGAAATGTTTAAAATAGAAAAGTCACTGGGACCAATCATCAACTTCTGATAAATTTTTCAGGCCCACTTTCCGGTATTTCAAGTTTGAAGGTTGAAAACTTTTTTGATTTTTTTAACGTTGGGATTTCTACCCATCCTAAAAATAAAAAAATGGAACCAGTGACGCGACGTAGTCTGAAAAGTTCCTAAGAGATATTTCGAAAAATAAAATTCTTGAGGTGGGAGGAGGAAGGTTTGAACAAAATGTTGTACAACACTCAGTCTTGAGGGAGTCCATACGTACCACTAACCTTCCTCCTAACTACACCCCCACTGACCGTATATTGATAGGCTTTTCTCAAATTGAGAGGGAGCTCCTATTGCAAATACATAGGCAACCATGTATTCAAACATGCATTCATGTTAGAATGGTGTTCATTACGCTACGGCACAACTGGCATCGATTCTCGTTCACTAAAGCAGTCTGATGAAGTATTAATTCCATTCTGACATAGTCCCGAGCTCTCCGTCTGATACCATTGAGCACGATTAATTCAACAAATGAAACGGAATACTCCCTCTCTTTCCCCCACAGAATAACAATTTTCTTGTTAAAAAGTCTTAGGATCGAATAAGAAGAAAGGATTAATTACGCCAATATCTTACCCATCACAGTAAGGAAGAGTCGTCCCACAGCCGTTTGGTCGTTCTGATTCTTAATGGTGCAAGTAAATTCACCCTGATCCTTCTGTCCGATCACCTGTCTAATTAACAGAGTGCCGTTACTGAATACACGGTGACGCGATTCAAAGGGTAGTTGCTTCCCGCCAAATTGCCACGTCGTGCTGGAAATGGGGTAGCCGGACGCTGGGCATCGCAAATACACGTTAACGCCGGACTCGACGGTCAGATTCATCATCGGCCGCGACACTGGTGAACCTTTTCACAATACACGTCATAGTTGTCATCAATCTTGACCGTAGACCCGGGTCGTAAATTTAAAGCGAAGAAAATAAAAAAGTCGACGTATTACCGTGAACGTTGAGCATCGCCGAATGCTGCACAGATCCTAATATATTTCGAGCGATACACGAATAAAGTCCACCGTGCTCGACTCGCGTGTTTGATATGTTCAGATGACTTACAACATCCTCTGCAAAAACGTAATAAATCCGCACCAATGTATGAAAACCAACTTAATAACTTTAAGAAAACAAAAATGTAAGAAAAGAAAAAGAAAAGCGGGACAGCATAGATTATGTATTCGGTTCACTTGTTCGTATATATCTCCAGATAGTCATCAATTTTTATAGCTGTTACGAGAATAGGAAGACGAAAACATTTCACCGACACGAAACGAATGTAAAAGGAAGGAAAGAAGAGACAGGGAGAGTAACTACCGAAATTAAATTTCTCCTCCGGTAATTCGAGGAATATTGATGAGAAGATGATGAGCATATTGATATACTTCTATATAAAAACATTTTATTTCACATTTAAATACAGCCGAGATGCGAAGACTAATTTAATTAGATCCCGATCCTATTGACTTCTCGCCGGGAAAAAGGTCTCGAAAGGAGCTCGACAAGAGCACTTGTGACAATATTATTTCTTTCATTCATCTGCGAATCGATATTTTCGCGAAAATTTAATGTGGAAAAAGTGTGTGCGGCATCCTTATATGAGTGCTCGCGCGCTCGAGTTTTAATAAACGAGAAAAAAGAAAGTAAAAACGTACCATTATTATCCATGTAGCTGCCGAGTATGTAATCACCTTGAGGATAGAGCAGTCCCCCATCTAATAACCACAAAACGCGAGCATGAGGATTACCCGTCGCCACACATTTCAGCGAAACCGAACCACCCGGCTGTGAAGTCTGCTCCGAGAATACGAACTTTAATTCGGGAGCGACGGCTGTTAATGGCGTATGTGCGCACGTAGAAAAAAGAAAAGGCGATTTCGTTTAAACACCAGTACGCTGTATACGGTTTATTTGTCCTCGAAAGAAGACCTACCTCCTAGAATTAACTCGGCGCTGTTCTGAGCCGATTCGTCTTCACTCCGCACGAAACATTGGTACATGCCGCGATCGTTCCGGTCCACTGAGTAGATGATGAGTATTTCGCCCTTGTTCTGGATGTCGATTTTTGCGCTCAGCGATAAGGGCAAACCGTTTTTCAACCACGTTATCGAAAGCTCGCCCCGTCCTCCGTGAGCCGAGCAATTGAACGTGGCCGTCGAGCCGGAATCGACAATCTGAAAATTTTTGCGGTTTTTTCTGTATATCACTTTTTCGCGCGCTTTATATTACGTTGTACGAACGACTACCACTATAATACACTATTCGCGATACAAAAGAGCATCGAAATTATCGCTGACCTGTTTCTGCGGTCTGACAAAAACGATTATTTCCGAAGTAACGGTGAGCTTGAACTTTTTCCTGTCTTCGCCGAGCGAATTGCTGGTCACGCATACGTAGTTAGAGCTATCGCTTTGTAGCACTTTGGGGAAATGAAGTAACGAATCTTGCACACTCATCAACATGGATGAACTGCGAATCTCTTGCAGTAGGTTACCGACTTCTCGATACCACCTAGAATTCATTATTGAACGAATAAAAATCGCTTTCTTTTCAAAGTGCGGAAACAGAAACCCAGAGAGATCGTTTTGAAATAATGATTATAAGTACACCTGTTGAGGAGAGAAGAAGAAGAACCGAACTAAAGGTATATGAAAAGGAGGTTGACTGATGCACAGAGACAAAAGTCTTACTAAAAATTCATTTTACTGTGTCATTTTATTTCTTTTTTTTTCGACTGTACACTACTCAGGCATTCAACAGAGAGCTTCCCATTTATTTCATGTATCCCTGAATTTTATTCTGTAGAAACCTCTAGTGCAGTCATCTAATGAAGATCAACACAAACCGGAGAATAGGTATTTTCCACAAGTATGACGAAGCGTCAATTCTCCTGATCGTTTCATCTACGCTCTTATTCTGTTTCAGCATTGATTAGCTGAGTCATGCGAACTTTTTCCATGAGAGCACGCAACTCAGAACCCTATCTGCGAGTTTCGTGCAACGCTATCGACATGAAATGATTGTGAGAACGCGTGCGTTCTTTATCCTGTTTTCAATGCACGTAGTCGGATCAGCTTTGGTAATTTATGGGTTCGATTGTTGCAAGAGGTCTCTTGCGTGTATGAATTACATGATCAGACCGGTTAGAGCTACGGCTATAAGTTGTTGGTCTTGTGTTAATGAAAGATTCACTGAGTACGTATAATTGTAATTTACATTCGTCTGCTCCCAGTCAGGCATGATTTAAATATATGTACCGTAGTATGACGTCATGCGGCACGCGCACCAGAATAGACGTGCAGGCAATGTAAGGTATTGGATAGAGTTCATGGTCACGAGTCAAGAGGGTGCCTAATGTTGTAGAGTATGCTGACATACGTGGTCCTAGGGAACATAGCGAACTTACGATCAAGGGCAGTTTTATAGTGATGCAAAAGTTAGGACCTGGATAGTGAGACCGTTGACTGTGTCGACCTATGGGTATGTGGAGTAAAGCGAGTCTTGTAAGTATTTGCTTCTTTGACGAGCTCTGGAGCCGTGATTCTTCCACAGACACATCTCTGCAGAGGACACGGGCCGGTGGAGAAACAGTGGGATGTGCTTCACAGTAAGAATGGCCGCATCATTTGAAGAGTGTCCTCAGGACAAGAACCGTGACGAGAGACTTTCATGGTGATTGGCACTGGCTGAGCTTGATGTCAGGGGTTCTATCGCACGATGGGTTCGCCTCCCTGGATAAGATGGTAATGCCCTGACCCCGCCCATTGAAAAAGAACACTGCAACGCAATTGTAATTTTGTTGAACCTGCGACCATCAGGCTGCTATTGAGTAGCTGATGGGTTCATCAACTTTCACAGTTAGTTAAGGGGAAGTGACCAGAAAGTTGTACGAGAGTGACAACAGGGGAAAGGCCCCGAGTTTGTCTTCAAATGAAAGATTAGATGGAGATATGGTCGAATCCAAACAATGAGTGAAGAAGCAGTCTGAAGCTAGGGAGCTCGTGACCGCGAATTACGTATTGCATTTCTACAATAACTTTTACAGAAACTTAGATGAAGAGGTGAAGTCGGCTCATCAGAAGAATGGCCAAGATCAGAAAAGGTGATGACCGCATAAGCTGGGAAAGAATTAGTACTTGCGATGCCAATGAATTTACATTAGTGGTTATTAAAGGGGAAGTTGAGAAGAGTCAAAGTTCTTGGTTAGGTCAATGATCTCGACCTGACTTCAAGCTTCTGATCCCAATATTGGAGATCACTGGTAGCGTAGCTCCGGCGTTCCCAGTAAAGTTTTGGACTTGAGACTTGATGTTGCGCCAACCCCGATAAACCTTGACTTGCGAACCACCTCAAGTAATGACATGTTGACGGTGGAAGTTTTGGCCCCACATACCCAAATTCAAAGGAAAAAAAAATTATCTAATTCAGTCTCGCATGCGCGATACATTTCTTCCATGAACTTTTCTATCAATAGTATTTCAAAGAGAGAGGAAGGACAAAATCTGTCTACAAAGAGTAAAGGTAATGTTGCAGAGACATATCACCTACAATAAAAATGACAAGTGAAGCAAACGAGCAATAAATGATATGGGTATAGACAAAATTTCATACTTGTAAGTCGGCGATG
The DNA here is from genome assembly GCA_035079395.1 of Aspidiotus destructor. Taxonomy (NCBI): domain Eukaryota; kingdom Metazoa; phylum Arthropoda; class Insecta; order Hemiptera; family Diaspididae; genus Aspidiotus; species Aspidiotus destructor. The sequence continues at coordinate 20,641,230 of JAVHKZ010000015.1, read as the reverse complement.
GTATTCCTTTAGCTAGACAAAATAGATCGACTTTCTCTCCAACTTTACCATTGACCTCTGATGGTGAGGTGTGCTCTATTCTCGGCGCCAGGTTTTCTTGTGGCTCTTCAAAAGGGAAAAATAACATTAGTTTAGAACAAGTGTGAGTATATCTTCAAGGTCACAAGCCATTATTAACGATCGAGAGGTTTGTACCTGCATCGCTCTCAATAGGGAAAAAATAGATTTTTCAATCGATATCAAGGCGACTTACCCACTAGAATTATCTGTCCCGCTTGACTCTGTATACTTTTTCCAGTCAGTTTGTTGGTGATTTGACAATAGTATTTTGCATTTGCATCCGAATCGGTAATATGTTTCACCAGCAAGTCACCCTCCAAAGTGACGGAGTATTTATCGTTCGGTTCTATGACTGTTCGCTCCGACGAAGAATCATCCTCTCTGCTCCATATCACTTTCGTTAATTCCCGTTGAACAGAATTATGAGGGGAACATTTGATCATTGCTGTGTTGCCCCGGGTAACGAAAACACCAGAAACTTGCAGTTTATATGGAAGAGAGTCATCTGTAATGAAATCAGAGTAGTGTACAGTTATCGAGTCAATAATTTTTCAACGTTGAAGATAATTTTGGAATGATGAAAGACCATGAAATTTTATTTTTGTTAACAAATACCAAAGCTGGTGACATCGTGAAAAATTTAGCTGCGATTGAATAATTAAAAGCAGAATTGACAAAAGATAGATGAAAATTGGTTGGGTTCAGAAGCAGTAGAAATGAGCGAATTGGCAAAAGCCAGTCACCCACAAAAGACAATCTCTACACCATGAAATACTCATCACCTGAACGCTCAATCTGTCGACCAGTCTCATACGCCCATTCAAAACGAGACAAATCCTGGCATTCAATCGTATTCGCGTCCGGCCCCAAAAGAGTCGCCCTCTACATTTACTATAGCGGCCATTTGTGAAAGCTGGACGAAAAGGTGATGTTTCAAATAATTTATGAAATTTTTATTGTTATGAGTTTCATACTATTCTACGAGTCAAAAGAGTCAAGAAAGGTCATTACAAGCAGTACTTTTTTTTCAGTATCAACAGAGATACAGCGAGTTGAAATAACATACGCTCTTATGTAAATTTTCATGTGATCACCTTTTCGTCCACGACACTAGCGCGTCTACGGTAGTGGCCTGATGCGAATACACTACAAAATGTCATGGTAATCATAAGGAGATGCTTAAGAAATTTCAAATTATGAGGAGCAGATTTGAAGCTGAAGCGGCAAAGGATATGATTCAGCTCATTAGAGAAAATTCCTCTGTCTTCAACTCATGGAGGAGGGAGGAGGTGAGGTCGAGGCATTCTTTGATGATTCTTTCGAAGATCATTTTATCGATATTAGCTCCAAGGACAGAGTAAATGGTGTTAAAAGAGTAGGCCTCTCTGATGAAGACAAGAGATTGCAAGAATGATAACTCGTCAAAGACAGTGCATATCGCTGTCACTTTCCTAAAAATACTGAATCTATGCTGCCCGCGGGTATTGGAAACAGTAGGGTCCAAGAGAATGATCTTAAGGCCTCGTACTTCCATGGTAAAATGTATTTAAAGGTAAAATAGCACCAAAATAGTGGAAGAGAGATCGTGGGCCAGAACTACGTCCGATTCAATAGCAGGACTGGGTATGGGACCACCCCCGTCATCAATGCTGACAGAAATATTCATAAATGGGCAAGATATTGAAAAGTAACAAGTTCAGAAACTAGATCAATTTTTGGGCTGAATATGTGAAAATCTTAATAATATTGTGGTTAGGCAAGAATAGACAGTTGAACCAATTCCTTCTCGAAACAAATGCGATGAATGGAAACATCGAATTCGCAGTAGAAAAGGGCAATGAGACCATCAACTACTTGGACCCAACTTTGTCAGAGGGTGGACGGGAACACAGGTCGGGCTAACGATCGCATCCGAACGAATCTACACAGAGGTATGTAGACCTCGTCCGGTTCTCACGAGCACGCGAGAACGTCGACGTACAGCACTGGTGGTAGACGAGCGGGCGTACATCGGAGAACTGTACGGCGAGGTGTACGTGGAAGACGAGAGGGGAAGGGCTCGCCTTTAGATCGACACACACGCTCCAACAAACTTTTACACTGAAGAACAACAGAATAGAATAGAAAATCTACAGTACTTCTACCGAGCTATTTCCATCCTGCAGAACAATGAAGGGAAGAAGAAAGAAACCGAGATAGTAAACCAGATCTTAGCAAGACAACGGCTACTCTAAAGGCGTGGTCAAGGGAGTCCATGAGAAAATGGATGTAAAAAAGCGAACCATGACAGCACAGTGAGAAAATCTCCGGACCAGAACCTCACACAGGAAAGAACACGAATAAGATGATGAATTTGTTCAGTGCAGGGTATGACGTGAATATTGGTATAACAACCCATCCCTGGAGAAGAAAATGGGCGATGACCAGACGGAAGAAAAGGACAAGGAAAACTTGAGCGGAATGCACAATGCAAAGGTATCTGAACATTGCTGAAGTTCAACATCGAGAAGCAGAAGCGCGAAAAATCAAGTGAAAAAGAAGATAGAAAGTTATTGTTTGGCAAACACTGCAATGAAGAATTGCACAATGATGAAAGAATAATTAAGGTCCTAAAGGTAGAAATCCGCAAGAAGAGGGGAAGGCTCTAGGAGCATGGGGATATTGCAAAGAGAAAAAGGAGGAAAGCCAGCCACTTCTACTATTATGATCATTTTGAAAGCAAAAGATTATTGGCCTTGGTGATTAGACAAGAAAAGAAGAGCAGAAATGGGCAATAAAATGACAGCACACCTGGTAGCCAATAAAAACAAAGCGCACAGATTATAAAGAGGAAACCGATCATATAACGTAGAATTGTTGTAGCCAATGAGATCACAGTTTTTCATTTTGTTCTCACTCAGAGATGATGTCAACTACCCGTGCCACAAGGAGGCTATAATATGACAAGACCATACTGTCCCCAAACTTGAGCATGAGGGCTTTGGTGAAGAGCCAGCCTAGGGTAGAACTTATGAGGATGCCAGGGACTTCATAAGATGTGGCCCTAAATTCACAAGAATTCGGAGTGAAGCACGTGCAAAAGAGCTCAACAAATTCTGTGATTTTCTGAATTGGCAGACCCAAGAAGCTCATCAAGTATTGGAGGATAGAAAGCTTCACGAATATGAAGAAATAATCCTTCCACATCAAACAAAAACACAAGTTAGCGAGGATCCATCCCAGTGCTGCCAGATTTCCGGATTTTTCGTCCTCGAAAAAAAATACAGATTTTGCGTTGAATACAAATTTCTTGTGCTCAAGGGAAAAGTACCTCAGTCGCGATAATGACAGATACTTTTCTCCTGATCGTCATAGACTGATACCGCAGCCTCCTGTCCTGTTACGTCGATTCGATCAAGGGAAAAGTACCTCAGTCGCTTATATGAGAGATACCTTTCTCCTAATCGTTATCGATAAATTAGTCGAAGTCCGTAGAAATCCGTTTTCCAGGTCTTGGAAAAATGACGGATACGGATTTTTGAAAATATCTGGCAGCAATGATCCATTCGCTAACATCTGGATAAAGTTCCAGTATTGTGACGGTTTGTGCGGAAAAGCGTTGTGCTCAGAGGCACCTATCCAGCAATATCATACATTTTAGCGCAACACTTACCAGATTTGATTCGGCATTCTCGAGATATGATAGTACCGGCTCTGTTGGTCAGCGAGCACATATATATTCCAGAATGTATCTCCGAGCGGTAATCATCCTTCGAAAAAGGTAGCAAATATAAACTACCGTTTGAAAGTATTTCCCTGCGAAAACGAAAAGAAGAATGTTTTTATTAGATTTTCTTGCCGATCAAAAAGACAGCTCGAGAATGTATTATTTATTTGAGGTACGGGATTTTCGCGGGCGCTTGACGACAGTGGCGTGAATAGAAAATTCTTAAGAGCATTCCGCAAAACGTATATAGTCTCGTGGTATACGTATACGCTTTAAAAAGGAATGTTTTAATGAAAGTCCTACTGGCTATACGCTTTTTGGGGTCGTAAGTCCGTAATATCATTTATCTAAAATCCTACAATTATAGTAGCCACAATTTTTTTTTTTTTACTTATTTCCTCAGTATCGTCCAAACCGACGCGACGTAAGATCGTTACGTCGAAGTATCGCAGGTGAAATGAGGGGTGGTTTACGCTCACTTGGAGACGTTGGTTGGGTTCACAAGTGCATTAATAGGGTACGTAATTGGCGAGATAAAACACACGAACTTATACATGTAGCAGGTTGTATTCACCTAATACAAGTATAAATAGCCTACATAAAATAGGAGTTTCCAACGCTCATTTAAATTGCTCGTAAAATAAAATTCAGCTTTCCTTGAGAATTGTGCGGAACGTGCTATTATTTTCGACAAATGAAGTCAACTCGTCGGTCGCGTACGAGCCATAAAAAATGTTAACATCCTTCCCTGTGCAGGAGGCCCCGAATTAGTGCTCTCGTGCCAATAAATTTTCCCAGCAGCAAATGTACTTAGGTACTCGTAGTCGCACAGCGGAGACGAACGAAGAGTAAAGATCCTTTTTCAGAATTTTCTTCTCGATATACAATCCACAATAACTACTACAGCTCTACGGTCGACACTCACATTAATTAATACATCGATGCGAATTACTTCCGCTCAATCCTGAATAAAGTATGACTCGTGCGAATGTTTTCCTGTCTCATATTAGAAATTGAATTCGTCCGACGAAATTTTCGCCGTCTCGAAGGACGTCGCGGAACGTCGGTAATTTCCATCTTTCTGCGGCACTGTAAGATGTAATAAGCGTTTTACGTGAAGAGAGGGATGTTATTACATCATATAACCCATTCTACATATCCTCTATAATATACAGAATGTAGATCCGGAATTTTCCTGCATATGCTCGACACTTCTTACGAATTGATTTTAATTTTTAAAATGAGAGTATTCCCGAGGATATTTTCTTGCGCGACTATCTGCTGAGATGAGGGAAGGAAAATAGTCAACGAGTCGCGACGACGACGACGCAACGCGTGAGCAATGTGTATAGGCATATAATCTCGCGATACGAGTAGAGTATTACAATAGAGCAGTCTGCAAAAGGGTAAGTGGCAGTGCATAAGCTGATGATGATACAGGAAATTCGATTACTTTCTGGAACGTTGACATTCAAAATCCGATCACGTTTCCGGAATATTCTTCTTCCGATATGAGCAGCTTTTCTGGAGTATCTATATTCTCGCAGTCAAAAATTAAATTGAATGCGAGCGAATTCGAAAAATCAAAATTATGGAGAATCGAACAAAAAATAAGGTTTTAGTATAATTAACCGAGAGAACTGCGTACTCGCGAATATACTTTTTCTGGTTGAATTGAAAAAGTATCGATTCTAAAAACAAAACGAAGTACAGATAATTGTAAGAAATGGGAGAGAGAGGAGCTTCGATTCTTTGGGAAGAATCGTGCTTTATCTATTCTCTCGGATTGGTGTATCAATTAGGCGCAACGAATGAGCCGCGGCCGTTTAGTTGCGAATAACGAAGCGATAAAGCAGGAAGGTTTCAATCAGGCGAGAGAATGATAAGAGCGGCGTACCAAAATTAGGCGCTAAGAACAGGAAAAGACATAATCGTTATATTCATTTTCGCATCGAAACGAGTAGAATAGGTATAAATTTAGGAAAGTTCACAATACCAAACAAAATGTTGAAAGCCCCTAAAACGATTTTCTGGCAAAGCCAAATGGATGAAGATCATTTCTAATATCTTCTTATGATCGCTTGATCCAGCAACTACTTTTTTTTTCTCAAAAGTTTTTATTAAACTGCTGTGAGGCATTCACCAATACATTTGATATGAGATTATCAACAGGTTGAAGAGGGTGCCAGTGTCTCCGTAATCAGATTTCAAGGGTGTGGTTAAGTAAGATAAACTAAGTTGAGTCAAGCGGTTTTGGACGCTCGAGTCGTCCAACATTTCCAGTTGTGTCGAGAAGCTGAATTGCTTTCATGTTCGGATGACTGTGGAGGCGAGATTCAGAACTTGCTACAAAGCGAGATATTACCTCTTTCACACTCTGGATCTCAAGATCTCTATGGTGAACTGTGTTAGGGACGAACCATGGAACTCTTGAGATGAGTCGAAGGACTTTATTCTGAAATATCTGGGTCACCAGTCTTTTTGACGGCTTGGTTACACCCCAGATTTGCAGCCCGTAGGTCTACACTGGCTTGAGTATTGATTGATATATTAAGCGTTTATTAATTATATTGGAAAGCCCGTAATTTAGTGTTTACTTCCTCACGTTCTTTCTTAACGTGGACCTTCCAGTTGAGGCACCGGTCTATATGCATACCAAGATATTTTGCGGAGTCCGTTCTTGGTATCAAATCGTCGTCGATCGCTGTAGGGATACGCTGAAATCGACCCTGAATGATTTTTCTTCATTCATCTTGATTTTTGGAGTCTCTTGCCCTCAAGCAAACTTGATCGGTCGCTGACTGGAGATTTGTCACAGCCTCGTCGTTTGAGTCGCTGACCGACAGCATGGCGGTGTCATCGGCGAGCATAGCAATGTCGGCTTTTGCGCTGGGCGGAATATCTCCCGAGTAGAGTGAGTAGAAAACTGTCCCCTAGGTACTACCTTGGAGAACTTTGCTGAGATCTCCGTCTGCCCTTGTATTGCACTACAAAGCTTCGATTGTGCAGGTACGATTTTAAAATTTCGCAGTAGTTTCCCTTGAGCAGACTACTAATTTTGGGCTGAAGGCCCTCATGGCAAACGCAATCAAATGCTTTTCCCACGTCCAAAAATATTCTTCTCTTCCAGTGCTCTTTCTATGGTGTACCTGATCTGCAGACGACTGTGCAGATCAGAAGCCGAACTGGAAATCAGGAATGGCTGGCTGGCTTTCCTTCCACAATTGGTTTCATTCTTTTCAACAGTAGTTTCTCGAAAATTTTCATTCGGAAGTAATGAAATTGGGCTGTACAAGACAGACCAGTAAGCGGTTTGCCAGGTTTCGGAATAACGATTATTCGCGCCTGCTTCCACTGGTCTGGAATGCGCTGAATTCTTTAGATGCCGTTGAAGATATATACAAGCAGAACTATTGCCTTTCTCGGTAATTCTTTGAGGATTCTTGCTGAAATTCTGTCTATACCTGGGGCTTTTTTCACGTTCAAGTCATGAATTTCTCTAGTGTAAAGAGGGCTATTCGTTTTCGAGTGAATTCACAGATCTTTACTTCCAGTTTCGATTCTATACTATTGAGTTGAGAAGTACCTCGAAGGTAGGACGCAAAGGCATTTGATTTATTTTGGTCATTCCTGACCTATTGGCGGCTTGTGTCGCGAATTGGAGCTTCGATGGAGTGTGGGTATTCAAGTCTGCGAGTCGCTTTCCATAGTGAATAATCAGACTCTATCAAGCACATAATCTTCTAGTAATTGTTGATTGATTTTTCTGATCAATTGCTTAGTTTGTTAAACAGAGTCTTATCGTCTCCATTACAAGTTGCGAGCTTCTCGTCTTTTATGGACCATATCGCGAATCTCCTGAGGGAACAGGATTTCTCTGTTGATTACCATTACCTTATTAGGAGCCACTAGAGACAAAATAATTTTCGATAGCACAGTAAAGACATCAATCAGCTTAAACCTCTTGGTGACGTAATCAACATCCGTAACGTCTAGTATACATATTTCAACTAACTAGCTTCCAGGAACTCACTCGCGTCGCTCGTGGGCCCTCATTCTTGGTTTGGTATGATAAGCTGACTATGCTGGATCAAGTCGAAGATTCCTCGCGAATTTCCCGAGGGGGGGGAAGAGGTCAACTCAGACTTACACAGATTTCTAAAAGAGTTGAATCCACAGATTCCCAATGGACGGATGGAGTACCGTTGCCGGTGAAGGCATTAAAAAGAGGAAATCCGTGTCCCAAATTTGCGAATTTTCGATAGCGGATGAAGGCACTGCAAAGGCATCGACCAGTTTTAACCTTCTTGTCGGGTAAGGAAATTCCCGTATTAGGTTGCAAAGATACTGCATATTACTAGGCCTGGTGCAGTCTACTACGGGGGAAACTCAGCCGCGTGTATTTCCACTAGAGGAATGGGGTGAGGTATCGGTAGATATTAAAAATATCAAAATGTGAATCAAATATTCCCCGTTTCCGAAGACGTCAGTTTCCAAGTTCAAAATTGTTTCTAGCCTCTCCACCATAGTTCGAAGCTTGAAGCTTGAAATTTTTCAAAAACTTCTTCAGTGGTTTGGAGCTCGAAATGTTTCCAACCCTTAGGTCAAAGTGATCAAGGTAGATGCTATGTTTTCAAAAGATATACCCTCAACAGAAGTAGATCCAGTTCCTCAGTAAAAAAAAAGAAGTTTCGCGCCGCCATGTTCCTAGCGTCCAGTTGATTCGGGTCTAGCTCTCCGCGGCCACTCAGTCATGCCTAATTTCTCGGCTTAAGAGAAAGCATTACAGTGACCTCAAAATTGCAATCCTCCTCACCCCGAACCAAATAAAAAAACAAAATGTATTACGAATGAGTTCAAATGTATCGAACAAACCGGAATTTGAGGAAAAAATATGTTCTCGCAGGGTCTTATGGACGTAGAGGATGACGTCATTTGTATTCTTATCTCCAGTTCAAGACCGCAACTACCTTGCGATCTCATCAGCAGATGTGAATTCTTAGCTTAGCTTATGTATTTCACACCATGTTGAAGTGGATTAGACATATTGCGCAAGAATTCAGAAGGGAAGACTCCTCAAGCAAAAGTTGAACGGGGAAATTGGGTATTGCAACGCTAGAAATTCAGGGTGGAAAAACAAAGCGCTTTAAGGACGTGTTGCATTGCACACTGAAACTCGTCAGGTTCATCGATAACTGGGAGGAACTCTGCAGAGACAAAAATATTTGCAGGTCAGCGATTCTACAGAGCGAAGGAATTTTTAATGGTCAACAAAAACCAATGCTAAGAGGCCAAAGCAGCATCCATTCCCTGTCCCGACTGAAAGCGACTCATGGAATCAATGATTGGACTGATCAGCACAGTCACAGGAAGTCTCAAGAACAGCGCGTCAGCACCGTTAATTCACCCCCAAATTCGAGGATTCCACAGTTTAGCATTCGTCACTCAACCTCCTATTATTCATGCACTTTCCACATATTATCCAAGAAAATTACTAAATCTGTGCATCTTAAACATAGATGGAAAATTCGACCAAAAGTCAATGACACTTCCACACTCCTAGGGTGCATCCATACTAAAATGACTTGATGAACGACCCCAAATGATAATATCCTTCCTTTTTCAGATTGTGTACTTCGCCTTACACAAATGACAAATCTCAAGAAATGTGGAAAACTTGACAGAAAAACTGCCGTTCTATTAGTTCGGGAAGGCTGGTTAAATGCAGACCATCGGGTCAACATCTATCTGTAGGAGTGGATTTTTGAAATTACCGGAAGACGCCGGCTACATAATACGAAATATTGTACACATCTGTTTTGTTGCGCACCATTTAAAGACCAAATTGATATTACGACGAATAAATACAGTATTAGAAATCTTGGTGAATTTCGACGATAAAATGGGATTCTATTTTCTATCAGAAATAAGAGAATGGAGGAGAGAGGATGATGTCAAAAATGAAAAGGAATAAAAGTAAAAAAAGAAATAATAGAACGCGAGTTTTTTTTTTTTTCATACAATGTCGTGCATTATAGAAAGAACTACAATATATAAAAAAAAAAGAAACAGGAGCTTCAAAAAGAAAAGCGAGGGAAGAACGAACCTCTATTACAAAGAAAAATCCGCGTGTAAGTTATTGACATTTTTTCTTTTGTCGTACGTTACTTTTTAATCTGTAACCGTATTTTCCAGTTAAATAAATCAAAAATGAATCGAGTTAAATCGCTTGGTGATTTTATAGTGAATGTTTTTTTTTCTCCTTCGAACTGAAGAGAAAAAAAACTATTATTAGAGAAGCTTTTCCACTTTCTATTTTTTAGATGATCACTACTATTCTTCAGCAAAGAGCGAGATTACTAGAGAAAAGCGTCAAAAAAAGAGTATGAATAAGAATTTGGGTAGGTTCAGTAGAATTTGATGAGCAAAAAATTTCAGTATACTGTACACCTACACAGCTTGAGAAAATTTGCATGCAAGTAGGTTCCACGCGATGTCGTTTTCACAGGAAAGAAAAAAGAAGAAGTGCGAAATTTTGCTGAAAATTTTCACGTGTGCATACACAGTTTCTCAATCGAATGAGAATAAATGTAGGCCTCTTCGTTAGAGAAACTCCACTCATTTTCGTTTCTCAAAACTCACGCTCCACAATCCTGCCACTCTTCATTGTTTTTAATCATGCTGTGGACCAACTCCCTCGATTCCGATCCAACATTGCATGACCTGTCGCTATTACTTTTCTTCTACAAATTGAAGAAAGACACATACCTAGTGAGTTGAATAAAGGAGGCTAAGCGTAAACAAATGCGACTGGAACGGCTGAGCAGGGATAAAATTTAGGAGTGCGCAAAGAGAGCTCAGCCTCTTACAAGAATGCCCTCAAAACGAATTCCACGATATTTTCCATTTTTCGGACTTGAGGCCAAAAATTTTTCAAATTATGAGAGTGGAAAGATAGGAAATGATGGAGGCTGAAGACGAAAGAATAAATGTGGACTTTGCGATGATGAGTTTTGAAAGATTGATCAAAAAATGGGACAGAGGAAAGAGAGAGAAGATACACTGGATGTCGATGAAAATTTTCTTCAGACTAAATTAAAGGTAGAATTCATACCAAAGTTGATCAGCGAAATATTAGCGTACCTGTATCCAGATATCCGAGTAATGGGCTGATAATTTTGATCCAACCACTGGACTGTTGGTCGCGGATTGCCCTCGCCTGAGCAAGTCAACATCATACCACTTGAACTATCGACAAGATAAAGCGTGGACGGAGGTTCTTCAATAAATACTGGTCCCGAAGAAAACGCTTTCCGCGGGCTGATTATCCCTGAAAAATAAAATGAAGATCTTTGTAATTATGGTTTCATATCATTGTTATCGCGAAGAAACCTGTTGATTCTCGCATGCCTTGTAAGCCGAAAATAACAGATCCGCTAAAGAAAAGTCAGCTTCCCTTCATAGAATGAATATTTTCGATTTCTCCGTGTATACTTTGCGAGAATTCACCCGAACCATACGTCAAACTGCGACCGGCTATCGACTTCGAAAACACTGTCGTATTCTCTTTAAATTCTTCAGTCGTTCAGTGTATTTGACATGTTTGAATTTCTGCCCTAGACCTCCCCCCTGACCTGAATAAACGGTATACAATGTTCCGTAATATATAGGATACAGGCCTTCATTATTCCAGGGCTATACAGTATAGGAGGTTCCATAATATACAGTATACTAGGCTAAGCTTTATCATACTGAACCTGGAGTGGCTCTAGAAGGGTTTTGAACAATCTTTCTTCGACTTGTAAGACAGTTCTTGCCAGTATAAAACTAGCTTCCGGTGCCATTTTGAGACACGCGAAACAACAGGCAGAAGAAAAGTGGTGAGATGATGGTACCTGACGCATCGATAAAATCGTCTACATCGAATGAAGTCGTTCAAATCATTAATGCTTTCAAAGACATCAATATTCACGAAAATATGATGACCAATTCAATTTTTGTTATCCATTGGTGTAACTATTTTATGTGTCTTTTTTTTTTTAAAAACGATGTGGTTATTCGGAGGTACTGTACCGCCGTAGAAAAAATTATTCGGAGGTACCTACTCTATAATTTAGGAAAAATCATGTAATAAAAGGTATTAGGTACTCATCGATGATATCAGTGAACTCGTGGGCCTATTCACATTTCTACTGCACTGGTGACTGTTGAAAGGAAGAGTGATCTGATGGACAAATTTAAACGTGCAATGTATGCTACATCGCAAGACGATTATGAGGAAAGAAAGAATATGTTTCTGGTATCTGCGCAAGATGTCCAAGTCCGAGCGAATAAGCAGTACGTTTCATTGAAGGATCAATTCCTGAATAACTGGGACTCATGTCAGGAGATGTGGGTTGATTTCCATCGAAAGAAGTTGCCGACGCTTGGCGATAAACTAACAATCGGATAGAGAGGTCTTTCTGGACGTTGAAATTGAGCATCCAAAAAAAATTTCCAACTCTTCCCTCGATCCAGATGAGTGTAATTCACCTTGTTTCTTTCTGCGAGGAGCGAGTTACTGAAGCTGTAAACCAAGCTAATTTCAAGTCTCTGAAAATATATGATCCTGATCCCGAGATCAGTGCTTTAAACGAAGAAGCATCCCTAATGCTGAATTCACGCGGCTGTATAGGCCTACTGTACCATAAAAGTCTGAAGGCGCTGCAAATACATCGGGAGAAACTGTCCATTGAAGCTGACGGCATTCTCGAAAGGTTTAGTGCAGATGATGAGAAACTCTATATTTCTACCTATACGAAGTATGACTGCACATTTCATTGCCAAAACCAAAGTCCATGTCGGCACATTCTTTTCAAGAGGCAGCAGGCTCACCTACCCAGTTTTAAACTGTCACTTTTTCACCCACGATACCATAAGAACGGCGATCACTTGTCACCTCCACCTCCGGTTTCCCGTCCAGAAATACAATCGGAGGAGTGCATCGATACCGTAGCAGTACTGAGCAGTCGACAGAAATATAACATGATATTTCCTGTATGTCATAGTCTTGCAAGTCTCATCGCCAGTCACGGCACAAACCAATTCCACGAGTATTTACTGGCAATGAAAAGTCTTGAAGAAGTAGTAAGACGTGGAGGAAAGTTACAGTTTCCAACTGAACAAGAGACGATTGCTCAAGAAATGGAGTATCATCAGGAACCAGTGTCACATGAGGAAGCAGAGGAAGGTAGTGAATCTCAAATTATTTTTCCAGCCGTCTCACCTCCTCTCGATGATACTGGGACCAGTAGATTTGCAGACCTCGAATTCAAGTCAAAACTGAAAGCCCGCGGAAGACCGAAACGCAGCGTGCGTCAACTTGTCCCCAGTTGCAGACCGAGGCTCGCAGATTCAGCAGAAGAAGCAGCGAAAACGAAAGAACACGGAGTCTCTTGATAGACGAAGCCACTTAAAGAAGAAGAAGCTATGTGATCAAAAGTGTCCTGCATGTGATATGCCCGTAAATCAGGGTGACGTCGATGTCATTACAACAGCGTGCTGTTGTACTTTAATTCATGACGACTGCTTAGTGGACTTTGAAATGTGTCCTCACTGCGAGAAGTAATATGTCTATACGTACTTGAAATTTTTTGTAAGTAGCCTACCTAGGTAATATTTCGTATATCTCTCAAATATGTATATATAAGAACCTCAAACGTTTAAATTTTATAAAGTACATGATTTTTCCTAAATTATAGAGTACCTCCGAATAGTTTTCTCTACGGCGGTACAGTACCTCCGAATAATTTTTTCTACGGCGGTACAGTACCTCCGAATAACTCCATCCTTTTTAAAAATCGCTTCCAGTCAATTTTTTAAAATAATCTTTATTTTTTGAGTCGGTTTGCAACCTATCCAAATTGGTGCTATTCCAATATGCGGTTTACCCGATTTTTACACTCAAATTTCATTCCAGAATGCGGTCTACACAACTCACAGAATTCCGAATAATTACGTTCCCTTACTGTGCCAAGAGACGATTGAAGAAATTCAGAAGAAAGTCCAAATAGTTTTATGTTCCTCATTGTCGACGAGCCGATCAATACACGAGGTTCCTATGTCGTTTATTTGCTATTTTGTAGAGCTTATCGAGGAATTACCCGACGATAGCCGCAAGAGATATCAAAACTGAAACTGTTATTGAATGGTGCCGATGATTTATCCTCAGATTTGGCGTTCATTGAATCTTTCCTCTCACCCCTCCCATCCGCTATCACAAAACTACACACCACAAACTAAGTGGCTTGTCACTGAATTCTCAGATACAAATTGTCCGCAGGGCTATGTACTTGATTCCGGTGCCATTCTACAAAGGAAATGTGATGCGATCTTCACGAAAAACTTTTGGTATGGCTACCTTGGAGGCGATCAATGATTCACCAATAAACGGCACTGCGTATTCAGCATTGCCTTGTTCAAATCCCTTCGTTCTAAGATAATGTAAAATTCACGCTACACTGATCTTAGTTAGGTTATTGTGCGACGTGTCCAGACGGGAAACTGCTGTTCTCTTCCCTCTAGTTACAATGGGTCATTTCTGTGACTCGTAATATTTGGTCGTTTTCAGCTCTCGCGTGCATGTTTTGATTTTACTTTTATTTTCGCGCTTCTAGCAGATAGACCTTTGGCCAATCTAGTTTGTAACGTCGACTACAGTATAATTTCATAGTTTCGTAATTTTGTATTTCATATAATTTTGTACTGTATTCTATAATTGTCCCGCGATAATCGATCTTTTGTTTGAATTCTCTAAATAAATTATGTGCATTCAAACTTCCGATTATTTTTTGTGAAAAAATGCGTATCGTATTCCCAAGGAATATCGCCATATTTTCACACCATCCAGTACTACAGGAGCTGGCACCAGTAAACGCAGCTCGTGAAGTTCTGAAGGACCGTGGACACAAACGAAGCCCCAAATGTATTCTGGAGGTGAAGCGGCGATTGAGACGAACTTCGACAAACACCACAACCTGCAACGTTCATGTACCATCAATTGGAGGACTTCGATCCAAAGGTAAACGAGGCGGACCAGATGATCAGGAAGACCTGAACTCCCTGATGTCAGCTGCATCCACCGTAACAAGAAACCCGCGCCCCACGGAATTTAATGAAATTTATCCTACCACCAACTCTCATTCTTGTTCCTTGAGAGATGAATGGTTTTCCTTGTTCAAGAGGGTTACAATTTCGAACGATTCTCTAATTTTGAAATTCGCGTACCCACTCGTAGAACAGGTCAAAGAATATTTTGAACTGATTCCGGTAAACGTTAGAATCTTTGAAAATCTGGCTGAAATTCGCATGAGGACACACATGTAGGTAGCACTAGCGTCGCACCTAAAAAGGGGATGCATTAGCACGTATGGAACTAAAATGGGTTGTATCTTTGTCAATATTGAAAAATACAGAAAAGTGGTAAATTTTCATAAATAGAATAAGCTGAAAGAAGAAAAAATTAAGATTTCAACAATTTTCTAAAACATCCCCTTTTCAGGCAGCTTCAAAGAAGGCCACCACAGTTTCTATAGAGGGCGCCTACTTCGTGTCCTCATGCCAATTCTCTTCTTTTTCGCCTTTGCCTTCTAATAATTTCAATCATTAAATCAGTCAATCAGTTATCGGTAATTTTAAAGTAAGTAATGGCAGCCAACGTATTCGTATCATTTCTTGTTAATGATGAAGGTATTTTGTATCTCTATTCAAGGGCATGCTGTAGCGTGACCCTGCATCATTCACTAAAATAGCCACCGGATATTTCATGAAAAAAGTGCTGTACGAAAATAACAAACATTTTTATGTAGCAGCTCACTAATACAAGTAAAATACAATATCCACAGCGCACGCTAGTCGGTAGCAGGCAATACTGGAAAGTAGTCCAGACAGTGCAGTGATCAGTTTAAAGTCGTTTCCAGTGTTGGTGAGTTTTGTATCATTTCATGTTAATGATGAAGGTATTTCGTATCTCTATTCAAGAGCATGCTATAGTAGCTCACTAACACAAGTGAAATACACAGATTTACTGGAAGATTTTGGGGATTTTGGTACCGTTCTTTTCCAAATGATTGCAACTTTAATATTTAACAGAATTCTCTGAATCTTAATTCATTCTGTTACCAAGACTTATTAGAATTGAAGAAATTTTATCATTTTCAATCAGTGGGATGGGGTCCTTTAACTCATCGAACAGACTTTTTACAGTGTTGAGATTGTAACACACTGAACGAAACCCAAAAGGTCGGAGGACACGACCCAACTGCAAAGAGAATTTTCCCATAAACGGGAGCCTAATCCAACGTTTTGTATTATTTGAGGTAGGATGGCGGGGGAGGGAAGTAGTATTATCGGATTTTCCGCGTCAACTTCCTATGAACCATAAGGTCAAGCTGACCTCATTCACTCTGGTCAGGTGCTTTATAGTCGAAAGCTCCTGTTGGAAAGCGAGCAGACCCAACGGAATACTGGTCTACCGATGGATATAACAATTGAAACCGGCATATTTGCGAGCAACAGGGCAGAAAGATCTGCCGTGGAAATATCGGTCGAAGTATCTCTCCTATAGATGGCGAATTCATGGACACCGTCTCTATCAGAGATTGTAAGGTCCAAGTTGATAGATGGACCGGTTGGATTTAATGGAAGAATACAAACTGTTGAGATACTTGAGCAACTCCGAAAGGAGATCTCGAAGACCGGTCCACGTACACAACACATCGTCGACGTACTTGTGCCAATAATATATAAGACCCAAAAACACCTGACCAGAGGAAAAAAGATCAAGCTCAAATTTAGACATGAAAACCTCCGAGATGAGGGAACCCAGAGGTGAGCCAATTGGGATACCTCCTCGGGGAATTCAAAAAATTTGTCTTCAAATTTGCGAAAATTGGGAGACCAACAGATATTGAGAAAATTGAAAAATTCTGCCAAGTCTTTGGGGCAGATATTTGAATAAACCAAGAGGTCATCCATGTGTTTCATAGCAGTAGCTCTAGGGATATTCGGAAATAAGCCAACTACGTCAAAAGAGCATAGGTTAGAACACGGCAGAAGAATATTATCTTTAAAAGCCTGTCAGCCAGGGAGACCGAATTCTTCACAGAGTAGAGGGACTCAGATTCTACGCCATATTTGAATCATCGGTCCAAAAATTTCACCAATAAGTACGTGGGGGAAGACACAAAGGAAACGACCGGCCGCATTGGGCTATCCTTCTGATGAAACTTGGGGAGGCACAGGGTTAGACTTGAGGAGCAGTCTTCTAATCGCAGTTATTAATAACACGTCTAACTTCTTTCACGTGATTTGGAAGGTGTAAAGCAGCATTTTCTTTTGCGCCACACTGGCCGAGAACGTCGTAGGCCTTGGAGATGTGAGAGGACTTCTCCTTAACAACAATGGCATTCCCAGAGGTTCAAAATTTCGTGCGCCGTGGTTTTCGCAAATTAGGATTCAAATTCGTCATCATGCATCAAGTTTTTGTAGTTCAACTTTTCGTTCAAACACCTTACTCTTCTCGTGAAATTTATTATCGCCCTTTTTTATATCGTATACTTTTTCATATTTTGATGTATATTTTGTGCACCAGAAGGCTTTTAATAGAGCGTTCCACAGTAAATTCTGGGCTGGGAGTTATAAAAATGGAGAACATTTTGGAAGTTTTAGATCTTTTCCTAACTCATTGGAAAAACTCTAATTTTTCTCATCACATCGCTGCTGATCGCAGCGTGTTTTGTATGGGTACTTGTTGAAGCACCCTTGGCTACTCATTATTTGTGTAAGATGTTATCTGCCCCTGATCTCGGCCCATCTACTCACCAAACGTGCCCAGGCGAGTCGCTCATTTTACTAGGTAAGCAAGGAGAACCTGAGTGGTCGTTTTCTTCTTTGCCTTAAACACTACTGATCACTCCTCCGCAAGCAGGTTAGAGACTAGAGTAAGTTTTCCTAAATAGATATCACGATCGCTAATTCCATCACGAGTACAATTCCTTCAACTCTAAAACGACATCTCCCATTCCTCTGAATAAATAATTTACGAATAAATTATAGGAATTTTACTTTGAAATTGAACTACATCGTACACCAACATTAAAGAGGTTCATTCGTCTCTTTCATTTTCATTCTCGTCTTTCTTTTTTTTTTTTTTCACTCTGTACGTGCAGGCCACATTACATCGGAAATTTGCACATTTATTCTTTCTTTCTTCGGTGGTATCGGATAATGTAATAAAAAAAAAAAAAAAACAGCCAGAACGAGGAGGAAAGGTGGAAAGGTATTGGGACTTTCGAATAAAAGGAATGAGATTCTTTACCTCTGATTTCGCAGATTTTCTTAAATTCCTCGAGGAAATGCGTTCTGGCTAAAGTCATTTATTTCATTTTGAACGATACGTGAATAGATTACTATCATTACTGGCAAAACGGCTTCGCACGAGGTGGCGCGCGGTTATTCCATCGTTCGGATGGACCTTACAACAAAATGCGCAAAGCGTAATAGTATCGGCCTGCCACGTCGTGAAAATTTAACGCGTTTTCACCTGCACGAACTTCTCAATAAAATGTTATAATTAAAAATACTATTTTCACACGCTGCCTTTTTCGGGGTACCTGTTTCCCGATAACTTACGCAGACAAAAAGCTTCTATGAAAAAAGTGGCACGAGCGTGCGCGTAAAATTAATTTAATAATTCATTTTCACACCAGTATCCAATTACTTGGTAGTATTAATTAAATTAGTAAGGTTGTTTATTATATACATTTTTTTTTTCTTTCACGTTGCGTGACATAAATTTGAGATAGAAGCTTTTGCGGAAGGGGCGATGACTGGTAGAGCTTCACTTGTCTGTTTGCCTGCCGGCTTCAAGTAGACTTACCGCGTAAAACGCCGAGACAGCGATAAGAACGATCTCATTATACTGGGACACGTTTCCTTCGATCGGCGAGTCCTTAGTTAGGAACGTACGTAAGGTGAACGATTCTCGCTAAAAATTCATTGTTTCAAAAGCACTCGAAATACGTTTAATTCCCTCTCTTTGTTGTCGTAGATAGGGGACGCACGTGAACAGCGCAGAGTGTCTACATGAATGTGAAATGACGATGCAACTCGAGAGGTATATTTTTCATAAAATTTTAATTTTTCCTATCAGTCTTTCTTCATTTCATTACTCGTCGACGGTGTGCCGCTTCGAACCGAAATCAAAAAAGTAGAGCACGCGGCGAAAGAACCGCGTCATGATCAATGAAGTGAAATACGTTTCAACAATGCCGGTACAGAGACGACACAGCACCACAAATGGATGGGGATGGAGGTGGGTGATGTTGGCCTCTGTTACGTCGCTTTGAACGAAACGTTACGTGCTCGATGAACTCGTTCAAAGCGCTAATTAATTGTACTAAGAAAATAACCCTTATTTGTGCACGAGACGAGTTGATGATTTTGTAGCAGGTGGAAAGGATCATAATTCGCGAAAAACAGTCGGTCCGCTGTTTTCATTGTCGAGCGAGAAAACATGAGTCGAACGTTTTCTGTTCTCGCGAGAGGGAAAGGATCAAGTTGTGTGATACGATGATAATACGTATATTTTCTTCTTTCCCGCGGAAGACCTTGCGCTAATTTTCGTTCTTGTATCTAGTTCAGTAGAAATTCGGCTGATGTTGTTTTGTAGATGTCCTTAAACCAAATTATGACCGACATTCTAATCCGAAGTATACTTTGGAAAGTGATGAGATGGTAAATACATTTTAAAACCCTGTACTTAGGGTCTCGTTATGTTTAAGAAAGTGCTGGAGGCAGTGATAGTACTAAGATGACGAAGATGAGATAGTAGTGATGAAGCATAGAAAAAAGTGATTTACCTCCACATATTGTAAGATACTCAAAAGAGTAACAAAGACCGCAGATATACAAAAAAAGACGCGAGATCTTTCGGTCTCATCCCTCCTTAACTCAAAGGCCATTGCCCGTAAAAAACTTTGTATTGACAATGTTGATGTTCAAACTTTTCAACCTCGGATTATCAATTATTCTCAAGCGCAATTCTCGCAAGCTGAGTCGTACTTGCTGGAAAAGGGTCTAAAATTTGGGCTCCCTCCCCTCCCTAAGAGTGACACTCTCGCTAACGTTGTTGCCGACCTTACTATAAAAATTGGTCCTGGTAGTAATATCCAGTCTGCTTGCGCTGAACTCGTCAGCAGCACCCTCCTCTCTCACATAAATAATTACACATGTGAGGTGATTAATAACTTGAGGAGAAGGATCAGGGAGCAGGGGTTAATCCTTACTAAGGCTGATAAGAGTGACGCGATCGTAATCTTGGAGAAATCCTCTTACGTATCCAAGATTCAAGAAGTCCTTACTCGATGTGGAGCTATTGAAAATAGCTCCTTCAACTTCTCTACGTATGTTAAAGAGGTCAGAGAAGTTGTCAATAATTGCGACTTTATTATAAAAAGTTATCCGCTCAAGAAAATTCTGCTTGAACCAAACCCCGTTCCCCCCCCTCCTCTACGGGCTGCCCAAAGTACACAAGCCTGGAATTCCTATGCGTCCGGTCGTGTCTTACGTCTCCTCCCCGGCTTACTCTATAGCTAAGTATCTGGATCGCTGGTTCAAATCTCGAATCAAGTATCAGTCGCCCTTCTCTGTTAAAAATTCAGTTTCTCTAGCTCATAAGCTTAAACAAGATACCCTTCCTCCGGGCACTATCCTCTGTTCTTTTGACGTGGTGGGCCTTTTCCCTAATATTCCAAAGGTCCCCACTATACAGCACATGGGGGACTTGCTTTTAAAGTTCAATACTCCTCATGGTGAGCTTCAGGAGTTTTTCACCCTCCTTAACATCTGTTGGTCCCCTAACTTCTGTAAGTTTAACGGTAAATTTTATGAATTCTCGGAGGAGGTAGGTATTCCTATCGGCTCGCCTTTAGGCTCTCTCGTTTCTGAGATATTCATGTCCAAATTTGAGGGTGACTTGTTTTCCTCAGGCCAAGTGCTACTGAGTCACATTCATTACTGGCATCGATATGTGGACGATATATTATGTGCATGGACCGGTCCTCAAGATCTCCTTGGTAAGTTTCTTGAATATCTGAATAAAATATATCCCTCCATAAAGTTTACTCTAGAAATTGGAGGTTCCTCTATAAATTTTCTGGATCTCAATATCTCTAATAGAGATGGGAACCATGATTTTACTATATTCAGAAAACATACAGCGACCTATACTCTTATCCATGGTTCGTCCTTTTGTCCATTCTCTCATAAGATGGCTGCTTTTAACAGCTACATTCATCGATTGACCAGCATTCCGTTGAGTCAGCCAGCTTTTAATAAGGAACTTGCGACCATTAAGCACTTGGCCTTTGTGAATGGTGTCAACCTGGACATCGACCGTATGGTTCAGAAAAAGCTTACAAGGAGGAGCCTTGATTCTACCTCCTCTCTCCCTCGCGATGCGAGTATTTACAATAATAAAAAATTGCGCTGGATCAGGCTCCCGTATTTGGGTGAATTTTCATCTAAGCTGACTCGTATCCTCCGCCCCTTCGGCTTCAGGCTTGCGTTTTATAATCTCACTACGGTAAGGGGGTTGTTTGTCAGGCTTAAGGACCCCATACCGCGGAGGGAGAGGAGTGGGGTGTACAGACTGACGTGTGGGGATTGTAACAGCGTTTACATAGGCGAGACGAGTCGCCAGCTCAAAATCCGAGTGGAGGAACACCTCAAACCCTTGGAGAAAGGAAAATTGGGTGAGTCTGCCTTTGCGGTGTGGGAGTTTTTTCAGACTGGCCTATCCGAAACTGTAGCGAAAAGACCAAACTGATTAGGGAGCCTTACTCTGAGCCAATCAGAGTTAAGTAAATTTAAAAAGTAAAGAAACAGGGATGCCACTCAATTTTATTAAAGGTCAAAACTGAGAAAAACCAAATTTGTAAGATCGAAAGAAAATCAAAATTGGCTCAAAGTTAGGAACCCGCCCAACATATGACGCTCTAAGAGGAAGTTACGTCGAAGATAATATTCTTCCTCCGAGTGGAGTTATCGGCATACTCCACGGACAAATATAAAGAGACGATTTTAAATAATTCATGGTTCCACCTACTACTTCGGCGAATAAATACAAAGATATGTAGGGGCAGACGGAAAAAGGTTTATTAAAAAAGGGACAAACATATACGCAAAAAATGTAAATTCAAACACGACACATAATAAAAGTAAAAACACGTATACGGATGCAAGAAAGAATCAAAAGCACGGACATCAAAAAAGAAAATAAACATAGAAATACTGGTCAACGTATAAAATGAAAATTCCACCCCCAAAACAACAATAACAGCTATAAAATTTTGACGGTAAGGGAAGAAGGACGGGAAGTAAATTCTCGAGTAAATTTTCAAGTAATAAGAAACGCAGGAGAAAACTCCAATAAACCCCAACCTGCGGGGGAAAACAAGTAGTAGCCCGAAGGGCCACGAAATATTAATATGGCTGGTCTGAGGAAGAAGGTATCCCATAGAGAAAAATAAAAGCCTAATTATGGCAATAGAGTGACACGTGAGTCTTCGAGTGTACGAAAGAGAAAATAAAATAAAAGTAAAATACGTGTCAAAAACTGGCATTCGGGTAAAAACAAATACACCGAAGCCCACGGTCAGATAAAAATTGGAACCTCTCCCCAGCCAGGGAAAAAATAAAAACGAAGCCCCCGAGCCACATACTGTCTCTTTGACAAGAAGGGGGGAATCGAAGGTCTTCCACCTTTCACAAAAACGAAAAAAGGGGATTAAAACCAGAAACAAAAGACGAAGAAGTTAAAAATGAGGAAGTAAAATGAAAAAAATACCGTAAATACGTACCAATCTGTCGTTGATCCGAGTAGCCGTGCACACAGTTGTCCGGATAAACGAGCTGAAATAGAATTTTGATTAAAAGGCCCTAATAAAAAGGGAGGGTGAATTCATTTTACGTTAACGTACAAGACAAAGAAAAATATTATGAATAGGGACATGAAATAGGTTAGAAAAAGAAATAAGAAGCAAAAACACATGAAAATAAAAATTAAGAAAAAAGATGCTCGGAATAAAAGAATAAAATCGAATAATGCATAAAATAAAATGAAATGAAGCTTCCAGAATTACGATAGGCGATTCTTTAATTGGCAGCTGTTGATGATATAGCGTCGGACATTGATGGACAATTTGGCCAGGACGGTACGATCTTGGGCAGACGTTTGAAGGGCACAATCCTCTTGGCCATCGAGGATTGGCCAGCAATTTTGATGTTAATCAAGCGGCATGGCGGAAACGCGGGAACGACCCCCGCGTAATGACTTTTAGCAAGCCATAAATTTTAGTCGATTAGCACAGGCTCAACACAAGCACAAATTTTTACAGCACTAAAACACGTGCTCGAGGTTAATTTTCGTATCAATATTTTAACGTGTTCTCGAAGGTTTTTTAGATCAGATAGCGATTATAAACGACAATAAATTGGGACGACGAAAGTCAGATTTTACGAACAACGATTTTTAATGCGTCATTTTATAAGAAAAATATAGCGAAGTCCGAGAACGAATTGATAGAGCCGGAGAAGACTCTCGGGCAACCAAACTGTCGTGAGACGAAGATCAAGACTGACTACGAGGAACAAACTTCCAGCATGTGGTACCCACGGAAACAGGGAATTAGATACGACGAATCTTCTGGAAGGATGATGGAAAGAGAAGATTGTCGAGCAGTAAAGAGAAGACATGGTTAATTGAGACGAAAAAATTGGAACTTTCTAAAAGGAGTTTGGATGTCACTAGAACTGATACTATGGTAATTTACAAGGGTAGATAGAATAGACTATAAATCAGGAGAGAAAATCGAAAAAAGTGTGTCGAAATGAAGTTGTATTGGAGATGGCACAGTCTGTTCCTCGTAGTCGCTCGTAAAGCGGGTGAAATGAAGCCTGGTACTACGACACATTGTTGGGCTAGGCGCCACGTAAAAAACAACTACAGGTGTACATAGAACGTGTACCTCCAAAAAAATGTTACGCTACAGATGCCCCCTGGTAGTTGCCATAAACATGCAAGGTTTGTGGTAACTATCAGCTAATAGCGTCAGGTAAAGAGTCCCAGAGAATCTGCCAAGATCATCAACAGCCGCCAAGAAGGAACCTGTAAAACTTATGTGCTGGTCCTCCAGCACCACTAAAATGTAAAACCGTCACCAATCCTAATAATAATGACGAACTAATTAACTTAAAGCTAAGCCCCTGTAAATTAATAAAAGTAAATAAAAATATAGATAATGTATTGTTGTAACAAATTATCGACGTCGGAAGTAGTAATGTCAGTATTAGAAGGAGCGGCGGGAAAAGCGAGAGGAAACCTCAAAAGAAAGTAACAGAGAATCGATCCTACGGTAGCCAACCCCGACACGGTGGTCTGAGTTTCGAGCAGCACGAGATGTCTCGGAATCTACGTCAAGCGCGATTTTCCAGCTCTCTGCCGTTCTCCTCAAGGCTTGACGACTACGCGTAGGATGAAAGATAACCATCACAAGAAGAGGAGCCACTGCAGCGGTCCGCCATATCCGATCGATTAGCCGCTTGGTTCGCGTTGGCAATGTAGAGTTGCGTAGTAGCATTGCTCCTATCTACCTCAGCTACCGTCGTAGCAGGGAAGGGCGCTTTCATGGGCTCAACTTGTGATTTTCCCTATAATGAAAATGAAATTCCCTAACAAAGAACAAAGAAAAGAAAGCATGGAAAGCAGTAATTTAAACAAATGGCTGAGATCACTCTTGCCTTTTTCAACCGGTCCAAATACTAACGGTCGGTAAAGTGAAAAATCAGTGATAATAAAAGTCTACATTGAGTGTAAAGTCAATTCGGAGGGTTTACGGTAGTGGCCTTTGCGTCGGATCGCTGAATCAGCACTAATTGTCGGACGTTAGCCACTACGTCAGACTGATTGCCGAGAAGGTCACGTAATAGATACGCATTGGAGCCTAGTTTCCGTAATACACGGTACTCACCATCATATTTTTTATAGAATTTTTTGGTGAGCCCAAAGTAAGCTTGTGAAATTTGGTGATTACGGATGGCTACAATGTCACCCTCTGAAAAATTGGTAAAAGATTTGCCGGAAATTGCAGCGCGATGTGCTGCTCGTTGAAAATCGATCTTCTTGTATCGGGCGACATAAGCGATCATCGCCTCCTTGCT
Source organism: Aspidiotus destructor (assembly GCA_035079395.1). Lineage (NCBI taxonomy): Eukaryota > Metazoa > Arthropoda > Insecta > Hemiptera > Diaspididae > Aspidiotus > Aspidiotus destructor. The sequence continues at coordinate 20,616,206 of JAVHKZ010000015.1, read as the reverse complement.
TGAAGTCTCGCGCGAGTCTATTTTTACCCATTCGTTATATTCGTTAAGAGTTGATTGAGCCATATAGTCAACCTCTAAATTTCCGAAGTCCACCGAGTGGCCATAAACGTGTACTACACGGATGTTATCACGTCCCATAAGCTCTACAGCGTTCTTCAAAATGCTCAGCCAATCACTATTATTGTACTGCGCGAACTTTGGATTATCGTCGCTAAGTCTTTCGTCGTTGATGAAGTCGGCTACGTAAGCCGAATCGGTATGAATGATAATTTTTGGTACTCGATGAGCAAAGGCGATCTCGATTGTACGAATCACTGCCAAAATTTCAGCTTGATTGTTGGTCAATGCAGGTGTGACCACCTTCGATAAATTCGCACGATGATCCTGAGCAAACCATACAGCGATCGAAGAAGCTTTACCGGCGACAGCACCATCACAGTACGCATGCGTCCAACCATCTTGGTCGTAGATAAATTTTAATGGAGACGGACGACGCTCGTTTTTAATCTCGTAATTCGCGATATCTTCGCTAAGAGCTTTGATCTTTTTAGCTATGATTAGCTTGGGATTCAACTCGCGTAAGGGGACGTTCGCTTCGGGCAAAGGATCAAAATCGGGTATACCTAGTAACTGGTTAGGAGAAAAACCGTGTTTTTTCGGTATCGAGTTCAGTATTTTTTGGATACCGCGTAATTCGCGATACCATTTAGAGTGGTCATTAATTTGGTATGAAGTGGAGTTCATTCGAAGCCGAAGCTTTTCACCCAAATCCTTCATGGCTCTTTCAACAGGGTTAGCCGAGGGGTTATAGGTTGACGTGCGCCTCGGTTTTATGTCAAATCCATGGAGATATTCAATCCACTGGACTGACTTGAATTGTTTAGCGTTGTCTGACAGCACAGTGCTCACTCGAATACCCAGTGCGTCATAGTCGTGTAGAATTCGACCCAAAGCTCGAATAAAAGCTTCGGTCTTCATCGATTTAATGGGCTCATAGGATACATAACCAGATAGGCGATCAAGACCTACAAAGACAGCGACAACTCCTCCTTTTTTAAGTGGCAAAGGCCCGAAGATGTCTACGGATAAAATTTCACCTACTCGAGTAGCCTCAACAGTGTCTTTTACGGGTGCGATGTGTTGATTGGAGTTCTTGCAGTGCTTACAGAGCACACATCGCCCTACAAATGCGGTAACTTGCCTTCTAAGGTCTTTAGCGTAAAATTGCCTTTGAATTAGGGCCGTAGTTTTCTCTATTCCAGCATGCTCGAATACTTTGTGGAAATAACTTATCAAGTCTGACACTGCATGGCTAGGGATGACTAGGAGACGAATATTATCCTCTTCTTTGCGATATAATCGGTCATTCTCGACACAATATTTAGGATGCTCGCTCTTATTGCACTCGCTTATTATTTTTTGGCAGAATGTGTCGGAGTTCTGATGAACCTCGATACTGCGGAATAGATGAATTAGCAACTCCGAAGGTTCATCCTGAAGCGTCATTTCGATTGCACGATAGGTGTCACAATCATCGCAGACTGTTGCTTCAGAAGCACAAAGGAGTCTCGCTTCTTCTTCGGGAGGCAGCGCAGGTGACGAGCATAACAGATCTGAGACGGGCTCAAAATTAGCCGAGATAGCTTTCACCTCGAAATCCTCAACAACTTTCGCGAATCGATCAAATTCGCTTTCGTCGCACCCCTGAGAGCGTACATCAAAAGAATTGATATAAATATACCATTTGGCAACCAAAGGATTGACGTTGATAAATTCTTTCATTCGACGTAAAGCTGTCAAAGTATGGGTGGTAAAAATAATTGGGTAGCCTAACAACAAATTGCGATACCGCTTTAAGACACTATAAACGACGTACATAATTTGGAAGTTTGTCGGTTTGTCTATAATATTGTGCCCAAGCCGTGAGCCAATCATTGTTAGAATGTTTAACTGCCCTTCATCGGTTTGCTGAGATATGCAACCAGTGAAGCACTCGTCGCTCACGCGGACATAAATGTGAAAAGGTACGCCATACCGAGGTTGCGAGAGCTTGAAATCGCGATGGAACTCTTCTTTCAGCTTGCGATAGGCGTTCTGGTGAACTTCCGATGTTTTGATAGGCGGTGGGCAACTTAATAAGCCTATGAGAGGGGAAACGATTTCAGCATACTTGTGGATAAATCTCGAGTACCAATTGGTGAATCCGACAAGCTGCTGTACTGAACGCTTCGTAGGGAGGGAGAATTTTCCTTCTTTAAAATATTTCTCTTCGAATTTCCGAAAAAATTCTCCTTTCTCAAGGTTTTTTGCCACCACGCCATCTGATATCACATGACCTAAATAAGGCAATTGAGACTGGAAAAGGAGAGTTTTCTTTAGGGAAAGTGTCATTCCTGATTCAAGGACATTTTTCAGCGTTTGAACCAGGTTCTTTAGATGGGACTGAAAGTCAGGGGTTTGTATCTTGACATCGTCAACATAGACACTGACTAGGCTGGGGTCAACATCTTGGTAAATCACTTTCCGAGCAATACGATTGAAAATAGAACCGCTCACCTTCGTACCAAATGGGAGCCGCCTATAAACGTAAGTCGTGTTTTCAATCTGTATTCCCAGAAAGTGGCTCGATTCTCTATCTAGTTCGATCTGGTTGTACCCCAATGCAAAGTCAATGGCAGTCATGATGCCCCCTGAGCTTTCCTGAAACAGGATATCCTCAATTCGGGGAGGGTCGTGATGTTCCTCCCATACAATCTGGTTTAACGCGTCTGCGTCGAGACATATCCGGATAGTACCTCCTTTATGCGGAACGATCACTATGGGATGAATATAAGGGGTATTGGATTCTTCCAAAATGCCCCGGTCGACCATTTCTGTAACAAGATTCCGAACTGCGTTGCGATAAACATGAGGATAGCTATAATTTTTTGCTTTCCAGCGCTCGGTGACTTTTAGATTTAATTTTATGGGGTGGTCACGGTAAACTCCTAGCTCGTTGCGAAATACCATTATAAATGGGGAAATCTCCTCGAAAGCCGTGCGAGCTTCTTCGAGAGTAATCATGTTTTCTGAGACTGAAATATTCAATTTTCTCTTTAGTTCGTCAAGTAATTGAGCGCGCTCATCGTCTTGAGACATACGACAAATGAAGAAGGACGAATTTTCAAAATCAGCTTCGAGATTGGGAGACGTTAATTCGGGGATTTCGTCTAATGGTGTAATTAATTTCACATTGGGTGCAGTTTGAGCTTTCTCAATTGCGTGCACAGTAACTTGTCCACTGCTGGTTTCGATGGAAAAGGTGAGGGGATTACCATATTTGATGGCCGCCTCGTGCGCCAGTAAAAAGTTACCTCCAAGTATGACTTGTTCGGATAACTCAGGGACTACTACACCGATAATGTGCACTTGGACAGTGCCTATATATGCCTTAATAATGGCTACAAGATCGAGGGCAGCGGTCTCTCCGACCGCTAGGCCAACGATTATTTTACGCGTAACACGGCGAAGTGTGATCTGAGTGGGATACAACTTAATCATGTTACGAACCCACTCTTCGTTAAAGAAACAGATGGTGGCACCGCTATCAACCAGTGCTTTAATAAATGCTTCACTAATTGATACAAAAATGCGAAAGATGACACCATCCATCCCTTCAACATCAAATGTTTCGATTATTTCGTCGGGAGGAGCGGAGGCGCGCAGTACCATTTGATTCGAATTAGATTCGGTACTATCTACCTTCGAAGATGAGGGGCACACTAAATCTGAGACATTAATTTTCTTCTGACGCTTCAGAGTATTGTTCAGAATCGCAAGGCGATCGATGCATTTAGATAGGGCGGTTGACTGGAATCGCGCAGATGAACATCCAACACAGGAGAATACACTACCATATAATCGGACGTTCGTTTTATGTGGCTGCCCTATATCATCATTTATAACTATACCCTCACTCTGATTAATTTTTCGAAAGAATATATCATCAAAGTTGATAAGGGATACCAAACCATCGAATTGTCGCGCAACATCTTCGTACGCGCATCGTATTTTAACGTAATATTGCCAAGCGTCGAGACGTTGGAGCGAAGGGTGAGGCGGAGGAATAATAGCTATAATATGTTTGACGTTATTTTCAAACAGATGCTTGAAGCATCGGGTAAGCGTACTAAGAAAAGCATCAGGATCATATTTATGCGGTAGAGAAAGATCACAGAAACCTACCGAAAAAATTATGTACGGGTTAAAACGGGTCTTGGAAGTTATGCTATTAACTAAGTAATCAGCGGTGATAAATTCATGACACATGTGATAGCGTCGACCTTGCTTCTTACCTAAACCGGGTTTTATAACATTGAAGAATTTCAGGATATCATAAGGCATGGTATCGCCGATTAGCTGGTATATTTTAAAAAGCTTGAATTGGTTTTGGTCGCTCGCGTTATCACCCCCTGCCCGCTCACGAGAGGGGGTGTTTTCTAGTTTTCCGACCGATTAGCAGGAGTTGCTCGAGGAGTCTGGGTTTCAGCAGATCGAGCGTTGGCACGGGTATCAGTGTTCTGATGATCTCTGCGATTATCAGTATTTTCATTACTAGTAGTACGAGCAGTAACGCCTCTATTCGCATCGTATTGAGCCGATGACCGTTGAGCATTCTGGTTATTAAATCTGCCAGTATTTCTAGGATATCTAGTCGCAGGAGTCTGATTATTAGTGCTCTGTTTTTCGGCTTCTTTTTGTTTGTTGGGGTTGCGAGGATTCACCACCTTTATTGCTTTATTCTTAAAATCGGTATAGTCCGAGTATTCTAGTACTCGTAACAAGGGTCGAGTGCTTTCGGGTAGTTTATTGATTAACTTGGGGGCGATATCTTCAAAGGTTAGTCTATATCGGGTTAGTGCCAAGAGGCGGTGGTACCACGTATCTAACTCTTTTATCAACGAAGCGACGTCCGAGTATTTAAACTCTACATCGTCAAACTCTTCCATTGCAATTTCTTGAAGTTCTTTATTCCAAAATGTGCTGAGGAAGCGCTTCTGATACTCATCAAGGGTGTTCGATACACAAGATAAGCCGTTGTCCCACTGCGAGCTACCGACTTGCACTAATCCTACAAATAGGCGAGTCCGGTCTACTGGATTGATGCCTTCGGTCACGCTATTAAATTTATTTACAAAACTATCTGGGGATAATGTGTTGTCCCCCTTGTAGGGAGGACACGCTCGGATTGCGGTTTCCACATTCATTGCGGAGCTAGGCGCCTGATCGGCCTGAATCGGAGGTAAAGAAACAGGTGGCGTGGCGAGAGGGGAAATAACTGGTGTATGAGCAGCCGACGTGTGGATTCCAGAAAGTGGAAAAATTCCAGCAGATGGGACCGAACTTGAAGTTGCCACGGTCGGACCTACAGGGAACCCGTTGGGCCAAACCGGCTGTGGAAAATTTGGGTATGAGACGAACGGAGCTATTGAAGCCGGTGGCTGGTAAGGATAATATCCAGCTTGTGATCCTCCCGCATAGTAAGGCGGGTAATTGTACATCGTTGTAGCAGGTGAATTGAGCGGCTCATTTGTAGTCGGCGGAATACTTGTATTAGTGCTAACGAATGCGGTAGTAGGTGGTACAGAGTACACAGGTGGGGTGTTCGGGACGGTATTATGCATAGACGTAGACGATGCCCCTGAGCTTTGATCAATCAACGACTCAGTATTCGTATTATTTATAGGAGGCGTTAAATTCGCATTTTCCGATCGTTTCATTATCTGATCGAAGAAAAGTTGCTGCCTTGCAGCTGCACGCTCCTCCATCTGGTCAATAGCTGCTAGAAATGCATTCATCATTCCTGAAGTACACGATAAGTTCTCTTCACTATGCGAGCGGACGTTTTGCTCAAATTGCTTCTCAGCTTCGAGCCTTTCAGCTTCAAGTCTTCGTTGTCGCCTAGTTTTTGTCATTGTCGGCGGTTATCCGAAACGAAATGGGGAGAGAAAATAAGAAATAACGAATAGTTTTCGAACGTAAGCAAATGGTATTACGGATTAAATACGCTTCGAAGCGATTCAAATAGATGAGCGTATCAATGCCCAGTAAATGTGTATTCAACACAATAAAAATCAAGACTTGTTTTGATGTAAGATAAATTCATATAAGAAACGCGAGGACGTCATTCTCGCGTCCACCATGCCTAATTCTGCCCAGGTAAATAGACGTCAGTTCTGCCAAATAGTATTAGAAAGCCTCTAAATTGTCGAAAGGATACTATTGAGATGACACAAAAAGAAAGTGACCAATGAGGACAAAATAGACACGAATAAAAGTAATAAAAAAAAAAAAAAAAAACTAAAAGGAAAATAAAAATTAGAGAGAGAGAGAGAGAAGAAAAAAAAAATGAAACAAGAAGAAAGTATAAAAGAGTAAAATGAGTAACCAAGTCTCACACCCTACATAGGTGAAACGAATTTGTTTAGTTGGGTACACGAGTCGCCAGAACTGTCCTGTCGTAAAAATCGTTGTTGAAATAGGAGCATTCATAGAAATCAGAAGTGATTTGTTGCACGAAGCATGACCCACTGCAACAATAATGTCGAGGGTAATTTCTAGAAGGGCTAACCTCATGCGCAGAGAAAAAGTAACTACCTGCGAAGAGCGAGAACTTGGCGAGCACGTGTCCTCGTGGAAGAGAGACGGGAATGCTCGTAAATTAAACTTATAACGTAAAAATAATCTACGTCAAAATAATAAGAATAATCGTAAAGAGATACTTGATAAAAATTAAAATGTAAAGATTAAGAGAAAAATTAGTAAAAATAAAACTAAATGTCCCTTTCGAAGAAATCTTGGTGCGTATTATTCTATTCATGAGTATAATGCCGAATAGTAAAAATGAAGTAACACAGAGGAAAACAAACGAGTAATAAGTGATGAATCGGTTAATTAAATTCTAATCCAAAGGTCGGTCCCCACCAGGGATGCCAGAAAATGTGGGAGTTTTTTCAGACTGGCCTATCCGAAACTGTAGCGAAAAGACCAAACTGATTAGGGAGCCTTACTCTGAGCCAATCAGAGTTAAGTAAATTTAAAAAGTAAAGAAACAGGGATGCCACTCAATTTTATTAAAGGTCAAAACTGAGAAAAACCAAATTTGTAAGATCGAAAGAAAATCAAAATTGGCTCAAAGTTAGGAACCCGCCCAACATATGACGCTCTAAGAGGAAGTTACGTCGAAGATAATATTCTTCCTCCGAGTGGAGTTATCGGCATACTCCACGGACAAATATAAAGAGACGATTTTAAATAATTCATGGTTCCACCTACTACTTCGGCGAATAAATACAAAGATATGTAGGGGCAGACGGAAAAAGGTTTATTAAAAAAGGGACAAACATATACGCAAAAAATGTAAATTCAAACACGACACATAATAAAAGTAAAAACACGTATACGGATGCAAGAAAGAATCAAAAGCACGGACATCAAAAAAGAAAATAAACATAGAAATACTGGTCAACGTATAAAATGAAAATTCCACCCCCAAAACAACAATAACAGCTATAAAATTTTGACGGTAAGGGAAGAAGGACGGGAAGTAAATTCTCGAGTAAATTTTCAAGTAATAAGAAACGCAGGAGAAAACTCCAATAAACCCCAACCTGCGGGGGAAAACAAGTAGTAGCCCGAAGGGCCACGAAATATTAATATGGCTGGTCTGAGGAAGAAGGTATCCCATAGAGAAAAATAAAAGCCTAATTATGGCAATAGAGTGACACGTGAGTCTTCGAGTGTACGAAAGAGAAAATAAAATAAAAGTAAAATACGTGTCAAAAACTGGCATTCGGGTAAAAACAAATACACCGAAGCCCACGGTCAGATAAAAATTGGAACCTCTCCCCAGCCAGGGAAAAAATAAAAACGAAGCCCCCGAGCCACATACTGTCTCTTTGACAAGAAGGGGGGAATCGAAGGTCTTCCACCTTTCACAAAAACGAAAAAAGGGGATTAAAACCAGAAACAAAAGACGAAGAAGTTAAAAATGAGGAAGTAAAATGAAAAAAATACCGTAAATACGTACCAATCTGTCGTTGATCCGAGTAGCCGTGCACACAGTTGTCCGGATAAACGAGCTGAAATAGAATTTTGATTAAAAGGCCCTAATAAAAAGGGAGGGTGAATTCATTTTACGTTAACGTACAAGACAAAGAAAAATATTATGAATAGGGACATGAAATAGGTTAGAAAAAGAAATAAGAAGCAAAAACACATGAAAATAAAAATTAAGAAAAAAGATGCTCGGAATAAAAGAATAAAATCGAATAATGCATAAAATAAAATGAAATGAAGCTTCCAGAATTACGATAGGCGATTCTTTAATTGGCAGCTGTTGATGATATAGCGTCGGACATTGATGGACAATTTGGCCAGGACGGTACGATCTTGGGCAGACGTTTGAAGGGCACAATCCTCTTGGCCATCGAGGATTGGCCAGCAATTTTGATGTTAATCAAGCGGCATGGCGGAAACGCGGGAACGACCCCCGCGTAATGACTTTTAGCAAGCCATAAATTTTAGTCGATTAGCACAGGCTCAACACAAGCACAAATTTTTACAGCACTAAAACACGTGCTCGAGGTTAATTTTCGTATCAATATTTTAACGTGTTCTCGAAGGTTTTTTAGATCAGATAGCGATTATAAACGACAATAAATTGGGACGACGAAAGTCAGATTTTACGAACAACGATTTTTAATGCGTCATTTTATAAGAAAAATATAGCGAAGTCCGAGAACGAATTGATAGAGCCGGAGAAGACTCTCGGGCAACCAAACTGTCGTGAGACGAAGATCAAGACTGACTACGAGGAACAAACTTCCAGCATGTGGTACCCACGGAAACAGGGAATTAGATACGACGAATCTTCTGGAAGGATGATGGAAAGAGAAGATTGTCGAGCAGTAAAGAGAAGACATGGTTAATTGAGACGAAAAAATTGGAACTTTCTAAAAGGAGTTTGGATGTCACTAGAACTGATACTATGGTAATTTACAAGGGTAGATAGAATAGACTATAAATCAGGAGAGAAAATCGAAAAAAGTGTGTCGAAATGAAGTTGTATTGGAGATGGCACAGTCTGTTCCTCGTAGTCGCTCGTAAAGCGGGTGAAATGAAGCCTGGTACTACGACACATTGTTGGGCTAGGCGCCACGTAAAAAACAACTACAGGTGTACATAGAACGTGTACCTCCAAAAAAATGTTACGCTACAGCGGACCATCTCATCTCCAATGGTCATAGTTTCAAGTCAGCCACCCTTCTCCATAGGGAAAACTCTTACTTCAAATGTATTGCATTAGAGAATATCGAAATAGTACAACATCTGAACAGTGATGATGTTACTGTCCTCAACAGGTATATTCCTGACGAAGGTTTCATTGATTTGATTTACGAGACTGAGTCACCTTCCGAGGGCTAGCTCGTTCTTTCTTGAACTTTGTCTTCGTCGATATCCTGTTTGCATCTCACATTCTGGGTTAGTGGCTCTCTATCTTTGCCCGATGATGGTTTATTAACCGAAAGATCTCGCGTCTTCCTTTGTATATCTGCGGTCTTTGTAACATTTTTGATTTCGTTACTCTTTTGAGTATCTTACAGTACAATACTACGTCAAAAGTGACAGAATACAGAAGGAAAACGTATAGGGTCGGCATCAACTAGATCATAAAAAGTTGAATTCCTGAGAATAGAATGTTGAAAATTACGTAAAGAGACTTCAGACATCAAAATTTTGGCCAGGGTAGCATAGAAATGAAAAGAGAGACAAAACTGTGGTTGCAAGAAGTCAACGTGGGAACCAAAATAGTTTTACATCAGTTTGGAAGAATCATTTTCTTTAGATTCCAGCCGAATTTACTACGAACAGTGAAGAGCACCAGTACACCCACGTCAATTTCCCCATCTTTGCTACCTGCGTCTCACCCAAAGCTACAAGGTTTCAAGACCCTCAGATCTAAATCTAAAATTACGAAACTGTCCACCCCATCCATCGAGAATGCAATCCATCGTGCTCAAGATGCCACTTGCACCAGTCTCGATCTTTACATATGCTGTTGAGCCAACTCTGCCTTTCCATTGAACTACCTGCAAAATATTTTGCTAAAGATCTGTTGAGCACACTTGCAATTTACTCCTGCTGGTGTCCCAGGCGCCCTAAGCCCGGCACTGTTCTTCCATGAACCATTGAGACTTGACCAGATCTCCATGTTCTCTGGTACCCAGGGCCTTCCCCGGTTCTACCACTAGATAAAACTTTCCGATCTCACCCCCTAACTTTCCAATTGATTTAGAGCCCTCACCAGCCACTCAGTCGCAGTTGGGTGGCTAGACGTCTCACCAATAACATGATTGCGTTGCAGGTCCACTTTCCATGGCCGTGCAAAACCACCTTATCCGGAAAAGCTTGTGTGACAGAACCCCTGACAATCAATACCCGACTAGTCGGTGCTGATCACCATAAAGTCCCACAACATGGACCTCGATCTCAAGAGACTTTTCAAATGATGACGCCCATCTCTATTCCGAACTTCATCTCAAGAGGGTTGATCTCTAATGACGTCACTGGAGAAATCGTAGCTCCAGAGATAGTCCACCGACTACTCTCGGCCTCAGCTAACCATTAAGGTCTTGCGAGAGAAAGTACTGATTAAAATTCTGCAGGTTCCAGTTTCACCTAGATGTCTTTGTTGCTTGGTCTAGAAGCAAGACCAAATGGGACTGTACAGGTGGGTCCCCCTCCTCGGATTCGTTATGCTTGAAGCGCCACATCTGATCTGATTATGATGAATTTAGTGCGCGTGTCTGAGCGGTCCGGGGAGGTTTATTTTTGGAACAAGCGACAAATAAAGTTACGTGCCCCTGTATATCCCATCTTCCTCATTCTTACTTCAGGTCACCTGCATGGGCGTGACATTCCACATTGGATTCTTCTGATGGAAATGGACGCGCCAGTCGCGCGATATTTTCGGGACTGTTGAGCAAAAGCAACTTCCCACAAATAATAATGCCGACTTCTCAGTCGACCCGGTAGGTTTGCAATTGTGAGAATATGTTCGACGGCAATTCCAGATACCTGTCATATATATATATTTTTTTTCAGCTATTTCGAAGCCCTGCGTATTGGACAGAAAAGTGGGAATTATACAATGATGTGTTGTTTCTTATACTAATGCATTTTGTCGTCCTTGAAAACGTACCAGAAAATTCTATTGGACCAGTAGCAAGGCTTTTGCTATTGTGAACTATGTAGCGGCGGCAACATTGTAGGTTAACATCTCACTGTCGGTTATCGTATCTCGGGTCAGTTCTGTTCGCCGCTGCCTAGCGCCCGCTCGTTCTGTATCTTATCGCATGCTTTGTGTGCAAATAAACAGCTTTCGTCTTACGTACTCCGGCGTGTTGTTTCTGGCCGTGCCTATCCGTTACAACTATATACGAGGTTGACTGTTCAGTCTGGTGGTTAAACACCGAAGTCTCGTTCAAGACACTGGATAATGGTGCGCATTGTAAGTTATTTTTGGTACAAGAAGAGGGAGATGAGTTTGTACAGAAAATTCTGCAGGTTCCAGTTTCACCTAGATGTCTTTGTTGCTTGGTCTAGAAGCAAGATTCTTACTACGTTCCACATCGAATTCTTCTGATGGCAATGGACGCGCCAGCCGCGCGATATTTTCAGGACTGTTGGGCAAAAGCAACTTCCCAAAAATAATAATACCGACTTCTCAGTCGACCCGGTAGGTTTGAAATTGTAAGAATGTGTTCGACGGCAATTCCAGATACCTGTCATATTTTTTTCTTTTTTGGCGAATTCAAAGCCCTGCCCGTTGGACAGAAAAGCGGGAATTATACAATGATATATTGTTTCTTATACCGATGCATTTTGTCGTCATTGAAAACTTATCAGGAAATTCTATTGGACCAGTAGCAAGGCTTATTGCTATTGTGAACTATACACGAGGTTGACTGTTCAGTGTATTGACTTTTTGTTTTTGAGTAGGAAATTGTCTCCGTAAGCACGTGGTACGTTACCGACGCTGGTGCTTAAAGACCAAAGTCTCGTTCAAGACACTGGATAATGATGCGCATTGTAAGTTATTTTTTTGTACCAAAAGAGGGAGATGAGTTTGTACAGAAAAAAGTTATCTTGTTTCTTACATGAATACAAAAAATATACAATACTTTCAATATACAGTGTTCTTAATTTGTAAGACATCCATGATTGGGAAAAAGTTCGAAAAAATACAAGGTAAAGAGTTTCTCGTGATCTCACATGCGAGTTGAAGGAAGGAGATGTATGAGACTTACATTAAACATTCATCATTTTTCAACTGCAACTAGGGAAATCAGGCTTGAAAGACATGTTCACTCTTAATAATGTTATTATCATCGGGGAAACGACGTTCCGCAATCATAAGGAAGTTTAAATTATTTACATTCGAGCACAGGGTAGATCACCTGAAACTCGTACTGTTTTATGGCGGTCGACTGCGAACTTTCATTAGTCATACGTGTGTCTGTCACCAGAGCAGAGAATTAAGAAACGAGATAAATAAGACAATATCTCGCGAGAGTCTTGTCACGGAAAAGAGGAAAACTCCTGCAGAAATTTGGCGTCACCGTGCTTTTCAGACTGAGACAACCTCCTGTATATTCGAGCACCTAACCAGAAACGGTTTAGAGGTTTTTTATCATTATAATATCTTCATCATTGCTATCGTGTTCATTCTACGTGAAAATAAAGAATTTATTTTTTTTTATTTCTTCTGTGCCGCGGGTAACCAACACATTCTTTCAAAGCGTGATGGTTTGATGTTGCAGCGATGCGTTTAAGTCGAAATTGAAAACAAAAATGCAGAGGGGAACATCGCCGGTACACAAAAGCAAGTTATTCTCTACTTCCATTTTTTCCATAGAAATAAACGAACAATACTATAACGCTGAATCTGAGATTTTTAATGAACACGAAGAGGAAATATATATTGTCATATTTTCCACCGTCAGTAGTGTATTGTACACCCTTCGTATATGAATACGACTCCAGTACGACTGAATAACTATCATAACTGAAAAATACAGGCATTGCGGTCTGATTTAATGAAAAGCAACGGTGAATTCGAGCCCGCGCGGATTACGCGAAATATGGGTAATGAAAATTCATCTTGCGTTATGCCGATTAGAAATTTAATTTCGAAAAAATCTCGAGCCTATCGATTATTATTGAAAAAAAAAATGAATCTCACCCGCGTCGTCCTCGTCATCCGCGCGCTGACTCTTTATTCGAAAAGTTTGCGACGTTATTATCATTGGCAAGCGGTGAGAAAATTTACAGCTTTTTAAGTGGTGTGCTTCGTATTATTCACTCGAAAATAACGACGAACAAGTAAGTACGGAGAAGAGCTCCGAGCGGTAACATTTAATTATAAAGTACTCGTCTGCATTTTGCGGTGAAACAGCGATAATTTTTCTCAACCCCCTTGAAGGAATACGTCTTCATCGGGTGGATTTTTTTCTCTTCACGTGAAAAGTAGATAATAACGAACCTATTTTTGAATTGAACGGGAGCGAGCTTAGTGGAACCTACTAATGGAAAAATTGACTGCTTACTCCTCGATATTACGGAAAAATCATAATCAGAAACCATTAGCCGAAGATTCGAAGGTTTTTTCCTTTAATTCACGTGAATACCGTGCGATTTTGTTCGTTTCATTATTCCAATTGAAAGAACAGCTCGAGCCTCTCAATTATTCTCAATGAACTTTCATTAGAGTATCTTTCATTTCATGAACATCGAAATTTAAAATATCGTCAAAGTCTGTTAATTGATGATACCATAAGGCCAGGTAAGGAATTCGTCGGATTCTGGTACGTGAATTTTTTCTACCACCTTAATCAAGAGAAAAGAAAAATCTGCTCTATATTTTTGCTTTTGTCGCCAAGTGCAGCACCGCCCGTCCTCCATGGTGGAGTGGGTTGCATTAATTTGGTTTCCTCCAACACCGGAATCGACCCTTTCGGGACTTCAATGCTGGAACAATCTCCTGGGCGAACTCCCTCTTCTTCTTGACAATTGCTAAGCTGCAGTGCTTTAGAAGACAACACCACCATAGATATAAAAGATCGCCAAATCTCTTTTTTCTCAATTTTTTATAGATGTTCAGTCACTCCGATTTTAATCTGACGACTGGTCTCGCCTACATAGATATTTTTACAGTCCTTACGAGCTTCTCAAGAGGCGGGATAGGGTCCTTCAACTTGACAAGTCGTAGGGTTGTAAAAAACCGGCCGGAAGCCAAAGGGCGAAGAGTACGGTTAATTTTGAAGAAAATTTTCCCCAGAAGGGGAGTCTTAAATCGAGCCCTCCACACGAATCGCGAGGGAGGGAAGTAGTTGAATCAAGGAAATTCCGCGTAAACTTCCTACGGACCATACGATTAATATCCACAATAACCTCATTCACTTTGGCCAAGTATTTTATAATTCGAAGTTCCTTTTGGAAAACTGGCTGGTTCAGCGGGATGCGGGTTAGCCAATGAATAAAGCTATTGAACGCCGCAAACTTGTGGGCAACAAGGCAGAATGACGAGCCGTGGACAACAATATTGGTCGAGGTATCTTTTCTATAAATTGAAAACTCATGGACTCCATCTCTAACTGAGATGATGAGATCCAAGAAGTTAATGTTAGAGCCTCCAATTTCTAAAGTGAATTCGATGGAGGGATATTGAGCATTAAGATACTTAAGAAACTCACCAAGAAGATCTTGACGACCGGTCCACGCGCATAAGACGTTGTCTACATACCTGTGTCAATAGTGAACGTAATCCAGGAATACTTGGCCCAAGGAGAAGAGGTCAGCCTCAAATTTTGACATGAAGATCTCCGACACAAGAGAACCTAATCGAGATCCAATAGGAATACCAACCTCCTCTGGGAACTCGAAAACTTTCCCATTGAACTTACTGAAATTAGGTGACCAGCATACATTGAGTAGATTAAAGAATTCCTGCAACTCTTTGTGAGGAGTATTTGTCGCGGAATGCGATCTAGTTTTTACTTTACAAGTATTTTACTTTACATTACACCACATGTGTTTCATGTTGCGGGCCTACTTGCAGACAAGATTTGAGGTCGTCCTGTTCTACACTGAATCTTGTCTGCAGTAGGCCAAGAAAAGAAAATACCATATCAAATATATTGTTTTTGAATTAACCCTCTTTCTTATTTTCTTCCTTTGTTTTAGTATTAGACCAAACAAGGAGGTCACCCATATGTTGCATGGCAGTAGCTCTAGGGATACTTGGAAATAAGCCAACTACGTCAAAAGAGCATAGGGTTGAACCAGGCGGAAGAATGTCATCTTTAAGCCTATCAGCCAGAGAGACCAAATTCTTTGCAGAGTAGGAGATTCTCTTCTAGATTTGAACCATTGGTCCAAAATTTTTGCCAAAAAGTACAACGCAGAGGGAAGACACAAAGGAAATCAACCGGCCGCATTGGGGTATCTTTCTTGTGAACCTTAGGTAGCTTGCACAAGAGGGGAGACACAGGGTTGGGCTCAAGGAGCGGACTTTTAAGCGGAGGTGTTAACAGGGAACCTGTTTTATCAGGGGGTCTTTTAAGAAAAAGTGTCCGGCGTCCAGGAGGCACTTCCTTACCTAACTATGACCTTGAGAATGACCTTGTGACTTGGAAAATTTTTGACCTCCCCCTCTTTCCTATTCCCCCTCCCCCTACCTCCCTCAAGTCCCCTCCTATTTAATTATATACTAGTATAAAGCTACTGTACTACAAGGAGGGGTCCTAGCTTATACTAGAGATAATACAAATTGCTAGGCATATCAATATTTTCCACTTATACAGCCATAATCACCTATGACCTTGGGACTTGAAAAATTTTGAGCTCCCCTCCTATCATCTATAGCTCAATGATTCCAGTTATACTAGTATGAAGCTAGTATAATAAAGGAGGACTTCTAGCTTATATTAAAGATAATACAGATTGCTAGGCATATACTTGTATAAAGCTACTACACTACAAGGAGGGGTCCCAGCTATACTGAAGATAATAGAAATTGCTAGGCATATTCCAGTTATACTAGTATGAAGCTAGTATAATAAAGGAGGACTTATAGCTTATATCAAAGGTACCTAATACAAATTGCTAGGCATATACTTGTGTAACCGGAATATTGATATGCCTAGCAATCTGTATAATATCTAAGACTGTGAACATGTGAATCAAAGTGGTTGTTGAAAGATACAACAAACGTGAAGTTGGTAGCAAGTACTAGAACTGCACTATGTAACTGGCAAGTAGAAGAGACTGAGCCACAGATGTGTAATCATGTACTAGTTTGGCAAGTAGTATAGAGACTGAGCCAACCCGCCAGCCAGTGAATGAAACTGGACTGTAATGTGAAAAACTGCGCTCAACAGAGCAAGTATAGAATGAGAAACTGCGTCTAAGCTTTGGAAGCTAGACAAGTATTGTGTATGAGCGTATTGAATCCAAGTCAGTATGACCAAGTGTTTGTTTCAGGAAACGTCAGACTCTGATTATGATACAACGGGGTCTTTACCCTTTTCAGTTTGCATGCAAAGAATGTCCACAGCCTAGGCCTGCAACCAAACGTGGTTACAATGTTGGTAAACTCTGGAGTCAATGAGCTTAATTCAACTGGAAAAGAATTCAATGGAAAGTTTTATATTGTATCAAGCCAATCGCTACTGTAACGCCGATGAATCGTACAAAAATATCCGAGTGTTGCTGAACGCACTAAGGATTACATCAAGATCCATCCGTGTAGAGCCTCTTCTTTGATTAACAACAACTCGGAAGACGGCTTTGTTAAATCCAAGACCTACAACTCACCGGACTCAGACATAGAATCTGAGGTGAATGTATTGCGCACAAATGTTGATGGAAACAATAATGAGAAATCAAGATGATTTTTCTACGTCGACTACCACTCATGATTCTGGATTGACAAATGCTGGAAATGGTGACAACCCTTCCATAGAAATTGGAAAATTACTAGCAAGTATTTCAACAGAATCAGATACAAAAATGAATTTGTAGTCAGAATAACCAAATGGTCTTTCTCAATGACAAGGACGTCATTGTGAGTCAAGATGACCGTGTAAAGGACAATAATCGACTGAATACACCGAAAAGTTCTAAGCCGATAATGCTGCAAGAAAGTTGATCTTCTAAGTATTCAAGTTGTGAAGGAAATTTTGGAGTGCAACGTCGGGACGCCGTTGAAAGTCAGTATGGCCGTGTAACCGGAATATTGATATGCCTAGCAATCTGTATTATATTTAAGATACCTCAGTACGCACAGTTCGATATTGTCATTATGTTGTATGGCACAGAACAGTAAACGTCTCTTAAAGCCTTCCTTCTGATCTTGTGATTTACACTTGTATAAAGCTACTATACTACAAGGAAGGGTCCCAGCTATACTGAAGGTAATAGAAATTGCTAGGCATATGAATTTTCCAGTCATACAGTTAATTATATAATGACATTACACTATATTATGAACTCTGTTCCACACCACCAAGGAGGTCGATTAAAATATTACAGATTGCTAAGCAATATTAGTATAAAGCTAGTATAATATGTACATACCTCGAAACTGAAAAATACACATTGTTTTTCTAGCGCATTTTTTCATTGAACAGACAAAGGATTTTCCAACTGCAAAACTCATAAAACAGGTTCCCTGCATCCACTCATTTAACTCCGTTAAAGAAACCGTGAATTTTTTGATGAGCGAGACCCGTCCTTTTATGAGCCTCTCGACTTTTATGAGCCGTTTGAACAAGAGGAAACGTTGAGTTTTTAAAATTAATGGTGTTATATGTGCGGGCAGAGCCGTAAAATATAATTTTAATTCAAATGTCTCCTTGCCCCAAAAAAATAGTGGGGAATTTCTCTCACCTACTGCAAGTTCTAGATCCCATGCGTCACTGCTTCTACAGTACAATTGAATTCTCAAAATTACGCGTCGGCATAATTAATTAGAGGCGAGGTACATGAACTCAACAGTTATATTAACCCGCAACAAATGATCAAAACAGCAAAAAGAATTTTCTATAATAATAAATCAAAAAACCCGGTTTAATGCGAAAATTGTTTCGGCAGTTCACGCCATCAGTGTGTCATTTGCATTGAAAATAGTCTTGACACTAGGTGGCAGCTTCACCTTGAAGACCTGTGCGACGTACCACAAAAGCGGTCCGAGGCCCGACCCCGAGGCAGCCCATAAGTAAATGAGCGCTTCACTGTGCCAGCAGACGTCTCTGCTCGGATTACTCGACAGCTAAGATCTGCTCCATATAGACATGAATTTTTACAAAAATTTCTTTCCTACACCTATGAATTTACTAGACTTCACTATTCAATTCATACAAGTCCTCAGAGTCTCTAGCCGAAGTGTGAAAATAATCCTTTCAAGTGCCTCGAATGAACTTTCTAGAACTTCTGGTTTCCACTGAAACCAGCCAAAACAACGCGGAAGAACAACGATTGAATTTAACGTTGCATTTACATTGAAAAATTCACTTACAAAGAGACAAAAGTGAAAAGTTGGCAAACAAATTCTTCTGACGCATAGAAAACGTACATCTTGAAAGAATATAAATACATCCCACTTCTGCTCTGTTCCAAGTCGTGTTAGACACGCAAAAAATTTTGGACTTAGCGTTCTTCTCAACAATAGTTCTCAGCGCAAGAATGAAGAGAGCAACGTGTATAATATTCCATTTAGATAATAACATTCGCTCGTGTCAGCATCTCGAGAAATATGAGCTTTTTGAAAAGCTTTTACATTTAATTTTATAGCAATAAAAATATTTTCCTAGGTACAGGATGACACACGTCCTGTGACTAACCACCTGCTTCTTAGGTATCGTCAACAGATCAAAAATAGTAATAATAATAAATCAACTTTTTATATTCTTTCTTATAGCTTTTCATTATTTTTCCAAGCACAAACTTATTTGCTACGTAAAGTGAATTCATTCAGAAAATGCGGTCCAGTGAGTCGTGTAATGAAATAGCTCGCGAGAGCGCCTTTCAAATTAGGCATGATCAATGCTCGATGTGGGGAAGAAGAGCATAGAGTCACAAGTTATAATCTTTAAATATTATTTTGCGCAAGAGCGTGATATCAAAAATTAATTGTTTGAAACAATGAGCCCCAATAGTTCAGAAAACAACGGCTTTGTTGATAAAGATGAACAAGGAATTTAAGGAACTTGTTACGTTGGAGTGCCGAAAAGTTCGATACTCAAAATTTTTTAAAGTCCATTTCTTATGATGGTTCGACTTTTACCAAGCTCCCCTCCAGTTATAAAGAGCTTGACTTTTCACATTTCGTCAGGTTCAACTTCTTTGATGGTTGAAATTCTTCCTCGCCCCTCCTCCCATCAAATTTTTTTAGTCTGCCACGCTCGATGGTCGACATTTTTTCGAAATAAGAAAAAGCGAAGAAAATGGGAAGAGAGGGAAAAGTTTATCTCTTCCCTTCTTGCATCTCATTTTGCTATTCACATTATTCTGTTCGTTGATTTTTGTACGCTCTGATAATGATTGCTTATTCAGAAGACTACTCAATACACACAGAACTTGGATCGAGTCGGCCAGACTTGAACTTGCAGTAGATGAGACGGAGGCTATATTATTCACGACCCATCGAAAGTTTAATCGACCCACCTTTTACCTGCAAGGTGTGGAAATTGAAACCAACAATGAAGCATCTGGGCATGTGGTTCGACTCAACGCTGAGCTTCAGGCACCATTTCCTGATGACAGCGGAAAAGACAGGCCGGGTAGTTGGATACCTAAGCCGCCTGATGAGGAACCTAGGAGGACCGAGAGAAGCCAAAAGAAGGATAATGATGAGCACCGCTATGTCGATCCTCCTATATACAGTAGTGCACCATGGGCCGACTTCATGAAGATACCATACAGAGGAAGAGAGATGGTAAGGATCCAACGGAGAGCTGCAATGAGGTGTGTTAGTGCTTACAGGCTCTTTGCGTATTAGCACGTTCATCGCCAATCGAGCTCCTTGCTGAGGAGAGAGCGGTGGTGTTCAGAGCAAAAAAGACAACGACGACCAACCGTGAGAATCTACGGGTTAGGCAGGAGACCAGGCGCTCCTTGCTTAAGAAAAGGAAAGCAAGAATTGCCCCGAGTGAACTGGGCAAATGGGCAACCCGTGTGTTAATCGCGACCTTGAAGAGTGGATGGACCGACACCATGGCCAGCTAAACTTTCATCTGACGCAGGTGTTTAGCGGCCATGGCTGCTTCAACAAGTACTTTTGCGAAAATTTAAGGAAAGTTGAGCAGGCAACGTGTTCGCACTGCAACCAAGGGCGGGATGATGGACTAGTGCACATCTTATTTGAGAGCGAAGCGTGGAGGCGTGAGCGGGACAAGCTTAGTCGGTCTCTTCAAGATATCGGGGTATCAGGGTAGATGAAGCGTTTGTTCTGAGTAGCCTGGTATCCACCATGCTAGGTTCCGAAGAAGCATGGAACTAGGTGCATTTGCAGCCACCGTCATGAAGAAGAAGATGGACTGGGAATGGAATTGGCAAATGCAGAACCACGCTGTGGCCTACTCGACACCTGTGTATCATCAACATCTAGATGTGCTGGAAGAAGAGAGAAGATGATGAAGAAGAGTCAACAGTAATCCAGTATATCTAAGATGACGGTGTTGTTGTTGTGTGCTCTAGTGTCTTCTTGAGTGCCAGAGGGGCATTGCAACTTGGCGGCTGCCAAAGTAGCTTGGCAATTGCTGAGTAGAAGAGGGGGTTGGCCAAGGAGATTCTCCCAACACCGAAGTAATACCCGAAAGGGTCGACCCCGGTACTAGACGAAACAAGATCAAATGCTTACGCAACCCGCACCCACTCCACCATGGAGAAGGGCGGCGCTGCACAAGCGACAAAAACGAACATCATACACAGAACAATCGACAACTCACTCAAGATCCTCCCAGCCACACCCGATAGATCCGTTCGCTCTTTCTGGACAACAAATCTTGCAAATTGGAGAAAATACTGAAAAATGCAAACTATAAGTAGGGTTTCATCCTTTCTAGGCTTTGAATCGCCTCTTCGACCTTCTGCTTTAGGCCCACTAAATTTTTTGTCTACTCTTTCTATTAGACACTTCTAAATTTCTTTTCACCTGTCTCTGAGCCGCGGTTCGTCACGTGCCTCCCTTTTCACTATCACTCAAGATCCCTAAAAACGAGGAAGAAAAGTACAAGCAGGGGAGAGAGATGACATCAAGAGATGATTTTTGGTCCGAATTCTTGACTTAAGAAAATCAGAGCGCGGTATCAAGGAAAACTTCAATAGTACATAAACGATCAAGACTTCGTAGAAAGGAGAAGTAATTCCTGTCGCAGACGATTCAAAAGATTGGAGGGTGCGAGTTCCCCACTGCCATTGCAAAAGATATACGATGTCAGCTGATTCTTCTTCTCATTTTTCAAAATTCTTCGCTCACTGTAATTAGAATTCGAGTCAATTTTACAAAGAAGTGGTTGGGTCTCATCTTCCTCGCAAATCTCTTCCAATGTTACACAATTCTCATACTGAACTACGTCAGCATAAAAGCAAATCGTAAGCCGAATAACAGCTTGGATGAAATTCGACACTCGAGGGCAATTTTGCCTACGAAAGTATACCTCCTTTTTCATTTTCAAGTCCCAAGTTCGCGGCATCTCCCACTTCACGATCGGGCGTTTCAATACTCGCGCGAGAGTCAATTACTCAGAATCGCTCTCCGGACCCCTACCTAAAATTTGCCAACGCAAACAAAACGCGAAATTAATTAGCGACTGTTTACGAAGGTGAGTCCGCGGTCGCGCCATCGAAAATGGTTCTGTAAAGAACGCGCCGCTCATTATTCTCTTATTGTCGCAGCTCTAACGAGAAGGTAAACTTTCAATATTTACTCGCGGTGTATAGTTTACCGGCTCCTCCGAATACGGTAATTCACCGGTCTCGCCGCGTTCTGCCCAAAAGTACATCTACTTTCCGGAATTGGCGCTAACAGCATAAACACCCCCTAACGGAACAAACGAAACCCATTCGAGTGGCACATGCTTTCTGCAGGTCTTCCGCGCCACGATTAGAATGAGCGAACCCGTCGGCACTCGTAATGCAAAAATGTCGTATACCTTCTTCTTTTTTCCTACCCTTCTCTCACTTTATCGTTCCTTCATTTAATTTTTCGATGACGCAGACGTCGAGAACGCGTAAATCGAGAAATATGTAACCTCGCAATAAAATGAAGTGCCCTTCTCTTTCTAACGCAAAAGGTTGAAAATTAAAAGCGGCTATACCACATCGAAACCGCATTTTGAAGAACGTCGTCGCGACGACGAATCCCGAACCGAGCGAAAAAAATATTTAATAATTCCGGGCAAAAGTCGAGAAAAATCTTCAATCGAACCCTTTTCTCGACGGCAAATATAGTCGACCGTACTCCTTCGTCTTTTATTCGGTAAAACTTTATTCGACTTTCGCGGCAATTAAATTATCGCGCTTGATTAAAGACAACAATACCGACAGATCATAGAAACGTTAATGAATGCGGTTATTCCTTCATTAGTGCCCGAATGAAATTAAATTTCATCATCGAGTCGTCAACGTAGGAAACTCGACGTCGACGAGCGGAGCTAGCAAAAAAAAAGTCTTCCTTTTCGAACGCATCCGGAACGCGAATCAATATACGCGTACGCACGCCTAATAATCTGTCTATAATTATGATTAAAATTCGTCTTGTACGTCACACGTTGGAGAAGTCTTCGTCGATGGTATATTTATTAATAAATCCCAACGATGAGTGCTTAAGTCGGAACGAATTTTGTAGATTAGAATTAATTTTCGATATACCTTCAGCATATAGTTTGTACGCGTTCACCGCGTACGAATATGTAAAACTAAAAGATGGGGAAGTACGTTCACCAATGCGGCAGAAAATTCAATTTAATCGAGTCGGTTTGACGAGAATTCATTATAAATATGAAGCTTTTGAGAATGGGTATAGTCTATCCATTAGGAATCCGGAAGGGCAGACAGTCGCTGAGCTTTTCATCGGCGTTCGATGTTAACGACGCGAGGTTACAATATGACAATTTTCGATGTACTACGAATCCTCTAGAAAGCGAATCGAAGTTACAGAGAGAAGAGAATTTTAATGGATAAGAAATATGTTGACAAGTGGAGAGTATTTTACTAGCTATGTCAAACACCCGCTTTGAGCAAGATCATTTTCTTCTTTGATGAACGTTCACAATTTACAGAGATTGGTCACAGTACTATACATATACTTTCTGGGCATCTCGTTTGACTCAACGCTCAGCTTCAGGCACCATTTCCTGATGGCAGCGGAAAAGGCGGGCAGGGTAGTTGCATGCCTCAGTCGTGTGATGAGGAACCTAGAATGATGAGCACCGCTATGTCGATCCTCCTATATGGTACCTCAGTATGGGCCGACCTAATGAAAATACCCTACCGAAGAAGAGAGATAGTGAAGATCCAGCGAAGAGCTGCGCTGAGGTTGTCTCCTCTCATTATAGTGCAATACTCATGTCCAGTTTCTGCGTTTCATCGCGTCAAGCAAGGGTACCTTCCCGCATATTCAAATTTTGTCGCTTGGTGAGATACGTTTTGTTCAAGTGTGTTTTTAAGGAGGTAAATTTAAGTTGAAATAACCCAAAAATTATTAAAATTACACAACAAGGGATCGCTTTCATTTCAACAACCATCATCATACAAGACGTGAAAGCTCAACAAATCTCAAGTTTGAGAACGAAGGACTAAACTTATAGCGAGTCATCAAGCAATCCTTAATCAGGAATGTGCCCGCACCGAGACATCATTACTATTTTGATGAGCTTGAGCGTGATGCGTCTACAGTGCTAAGCCATCTAGTAGAGGAAGTCTTCTGGCTCCCTTTTGAAACTGTGACCCCTGAGGATTGAATGACTCGTGAGTCACAGACTTTTCTCGAAGTTCCCTGTCTTCATAATTATACATCTTTGAAATTGAAAATTCAAGTCTCTAAAACTAGGGTAGGTGAGGGAAGTAGGGCAATACAATCTCATCTGGGGGGTTAGAACAGGAATTCAAGATATTTCGAAGTAAATTTTCCAGTTTTGAGAGTAGACCCCCCCCCCCCCGTAAATTATGCTACCGAACCATCTCCTAAACTTCTCAAAATCCATAGAAATTAAATTGGAGCCCCTTCGTAACTAATATGTGTACCCTCTTCGCTCATAGTGTGTCGATAGTGGAGGTCGGAGTCTCTCAAAGTTTCCATCCCCTAGTAATATCGCTCAATCAAATTGACTAGTCTACTATCCGGTATCTGTAGAGGTTTCGAGAAGTTTGACCGCTCGATTTCAAGTTTATTTGTGAAAAAAGTTACGTGACAATACCTTCGATCATTCACGGTGTTAGAAGTTGTTGTCAATGTCGTGCGTGACTTCATTTGGCTCTAAGGTAGAGGGTTAAAGAGGACGAATTATTTTTTTTCGGGCTGACACAGTGAACGAGACGGACAACGTTCATAAATATCGGTCTAGTCTGAATTTAATCAACCTTGACTTTAAACTTTCGGAAAGTTTCGGTTAGAAATTTCGTCATAATATCACAAAGAAGGATAATTCCTTTCATTTTTATCCGGCTTCTTCTTTCCGACAATAATTTGCGAGATAAATTAGCTTTCATTCTTAATTAATTTTGTTTACAGAAAACTAAGAAATACGTTAACAAGCTCTAGTTACGCCTTCTTCTGTACAAAAATAAGGCATTCTGTAATTATATTCGACTATTTTAGTAGAAAGAAAATTCATCAGATTAATTTCATGAAACGGCGAGAGTCGAGTCTAGGATGCTTCTCATTGTCTCCGCGAACGAAGATAAAAACCGATGTAGAGATTTTAGTATTTTTTTAATAAATTTTCGCCGCGAAAAAAGAAGAGTGCCCGAAGCGAAAGAGGTTCTTATAGCGTACTTTTTCATGGAAAATATTATGCAGTAATAGGATTTTTTTATGAAATATATTATTTTATCGTAAAGTCAGGAGAGTCAAGTTTGTAAGAAGAATTTGACCGTTTTTATATCGCAATTTTCTTTCGATCATATTTATTGGCAAACTTTTGCACGTCATTCTAGTTTTTCGTATTTTTTCTACGTTCTCTTGTGACTTCACGATCCGAGTTTGTAATGACGCGTGATGCAATAAATTCTACTCCTTCTGTGAGATTGGACAGGTGTGGGATAATCATGACAAAGTATGAAATGATTTAAATGTTTTTATTTAGAAGAGCCAAAATGGTTTGAAAGATTTGTTGTATGCCAGACTTCTTCTTTTTTTCGGATACCAATAAATCTTATTCCTTTTGCGAGATTTGGACAGGCGTTATGACAACGTTTAAGACAATTTTTAAACGGTCTGAAGGATTTGTTGTATGCCCCACCCCTCAAGGCTCACTTCGAATATCAATCAAGTGAAAATATTTGAGAAAAGATGAAACAGCAAAAAGCTAGAGTAGCCTTTTACATGCTTGCTCTCTACTGTTCGATATTGAATCGATTGTCGATACGTCTACCTCGGTCATGATGACGTCACAGTAGCAACTAATTTAGTATTTTGTATGTAGGGTAAACTAGCTTCAGGGCTGCCCGACGCATTCACTGCTCTTGGTCTAGTATAAGTAAAGTATAAAATCAGTTCTGAGATCAGACACCCAAACTAAAGGCTGGGATTCTAGGTATGAAAATAGCAAAGGTTCAACTTATAGACTAGTATACTGCATGTTACACCCAGTATATAATTGAGGCAACGAAGGTAGATATTTTTCCAAGTCCCTAAAAAGCACGTCAAGGTCAATGATGACGTCATCCAGCGTGACAAAGAACCATGTCGGTTTCTCGTGACAATTTTCCGAGGAGTAGTACCGGTCGAAAAACGTTTGAAAAACGACGTCTTCCTGAAAGAAGTTCTTACTATTGTCGCGACTGTAATTGGTTCTTCACTGTAATCAGCATCACTCAAAAATAAATCCCTTCAATAAATAATGAAGAAACGAGGAACGGGGGGAACCTGTTCGATGAGAATTAGATTCTGACGTCGTACGGTCTGAAGTCGAAATTTTCCCAAGCCAAAGAGTTTAGACCTTTTTGACGTCATCAGCGGCGTCATAAGGTCAAAAGTCGAAATTTCTCGTAGTTCCTTTCCCATCATACAAAATAGCTCAAAATTTAGAATTTCTACGAAGTCTCTTGCCATATGAGGAGGGCTCAGGGAAAGTCCACTGCCCACCACATATTATTGTTCAAAAGTTGACATTTTTCTATTCTAATCTTTGGACCATGTATGATAGTAAAGGGACTTGGACCATTTTCGCCAATGATTTTGGACTAGGACCACTTTTGTTTGGACCGGCTGGACATCACACGGCCCAAGGCAAATTTTTCAAAAAACTCTGCACAGAACAGGTTGTGACGTGACCGACTCAAGAGGAAGATAAGTCCCTCGACGATCATCTGCACCTTTGCGATATTTCACCTTTTAGTACGTTCGCACATCACGCGTTCCTGGAAGGAGCTCTATCCCTAAAGAGAGCTATCTACCCAAAACGATATACTAGGCAATGTCACGGATCCTTTCAAGGCGTGAGCAATTCCCCGATTCGTTCTACGTGGACAATGTTGAACAAAAACCGGTATTTCTAAACAACCGATATTTTTAAACAACTGGTAGACTGATATCCGGAAATTAATGCTACCGGTATACCAATTTTTTGAGCTTTGAAAGAACCGCTTAAACCGGATTTTAACCGAAGATCAGAAAATTGACATTTTTGCCAGTAGGAGCGCTAAGAGTATGGCTGCATTGCGGTTCTGGAACGTAATGAACCGGTTTAGAAGTGTAATAAACTTATGTCTCGTGGAATAGTGGTCGTGCACTCGACTTTTTAACTTCAAGCAACGAAATTACGAAAAAGAAAAACAGAAAAACGAAAAACGATTAAAACAAACGTCAAAAGTCGAAAAGCGCGAGTTGCAGGCTTGCAGCCTTGCAGTTTTGACGCTCTGAGTGACTAACCGCTCTTTCCAACCAAATCACCGATCATTGTTGATTTTCCGACTTTTTCTCATCATCTATCAAATCGGCAAAATAGGTGCTTTCTTAGATATAGGAAAGCACCTATTTTGCTGATCGGTTTATCACTGACCAGGTCCATTTTCCAGTAACGGGTCAGACATTGTTGAGGCACTGGTATTCACTCTAGGAACTTTACCGGTTATCCAGGGGTTTCAGCAAGGAAAATGACCGGTTAAAACGAGAACATAACCGGAGCTCACAAACACTAATGTAGACGTACAGCTAGCTCAGTGTAGCGGAGAGCAAGAGGAGACTCTATGCCAGACTCGTGGGTATCATTTTAAGTCGACCCGATCTATTCGAACACAAGAAAAAAAGAAAGAAAGGGACTTCTTCTTCTGGAATGAAATTTGAATGCTGGGACGGGTCATCGAAGAAAGACACACCTTGTCTACCGATGTAATTAGGACTGATAATAGATCAGTCAAGTAATCGCGTGACTGAATAAAAAAATCAGGAAAAGGAGACGCAACTAAAATGAAAAAAATCCTACGGAGAGACGAAACTAAAACTATTGTCAGGTGATGGACGGAAATTATTGAGACGAAAAGAAATTACCAAATAATTCTTTCACGAATAGCGATTCATATTCGACCGTTGGTATTTAAACAGGAAAAATTTTTTCATGTTCACAGCATTCAAAACGACGTCCCGAGGAAATACACACCTAAAAATGATGGTCAGAGATCACTTCGATCACAACCCGTGCACCTCCTTCCCCTCAACGAACTTCTCTGTTCATCGCAAATTAAGACTCGACAAATCAATCTCCGAAGACTTACGTTCATTCAAAAGAAAAATATATATGTAAGAATGATACTGCATCATTCTCGTTTTTATCGTTGAATCGTTTTCCTTATCGGACCGGTCACCGGCAGGTCCTGTCCGGTAAGACGAGGGTTTGTTTTATTTATTTCAATCTTACTGTACATTTACGTTTTTTAGTTAATTGAGTTCAGAGACGCTACACGAAGCGACTAGTGTGAATTTCGCTATGATTTATATAATAAATTTATTCGCAATTCACGGTCGTATTGTGCACTAATTGAAAGTTCGTACCTACAAACTTACATATATATCTGCGAGAGGGAGAGAGAGAGAGAGAGGTCACTTACTGGTGAAAAAATTGCGTAGACACGCGCTACATCTAATTAGTAATAACGAATAATTTCAATACAAAACCAGTTCGGTGAGATGAATTGCACGTTCTGCCGTCGATTGTTCTCGATGAGATTTGATTATACTTTGGATCTAAAGATGAAAATTCACATGGCTGTGGCCAACACGCCCACTGGAAACCTCATTTGAACAGCATAGACGTGACCTTACCGATGACGGTCCTTTGACTGCAAACCGCTTCCCAATTCAGGGCGCCGAAAACCAATCATGGTTAAATTTTATACACCCCAAAATTGACAAAATAATGATGCACACGCGAAAGTAAAGCTCTGAGATACGTAACCGGGATATATCGTTCCGGGACCCCTCGATTTCGCGAATTGAAATTTATCAATTTTGACAAATTACACTAAGGTATCGGGTGGACTTCAATAACGGCAATCAAAGCGGCCCAGACAATGTAAAAATTTATAAATTTTCGTAACACACGTTCAAATTTTTAAAAATGTGGCCGAAACGTGTTCTCGAAATTGTCGATGTAATTAAGTTTTTGTTACGAGGTCCTAGCACACCGCTTCGTGTATGCTGGCGAACAACGACTGACTTCAAGTTGGTCGGACTAGTCCGATCACTTGTACGTTTTTTCCGGCGCTATGCCTCGGCCTGCTTGAATCTAGATAAGGCTCAATTGAAGTGGGAAAGATAAGAACAAATATAGGAATCAAAAGATGAATAGATGGAGTAATAAGTATAAGAGAGAGTGAGAAAGAGAGAAAAGTAGAAGAGGGAAAGAAAGAAGTAATAATTTTCGATACGATGCAGACCGAGACATGAGCGTCAAATTCGTTCCTCACCAACACACTTTAACACTAGTAGAGATGCGATTTTCTGTGTTACGGCTCATCATATCTGACACACTAACACATACGGTATCCCGAGCCGCAAAAGGTTGTCCCGGTTCAAGGTCCTCTGTTGAAATCATAAAAAAATCGAGAGAATTTTTCCAAGAGTAGTCATCATAAGCATATGAAGCGCTAAAACTGAGGAAGTTCAATGAAGGAGTTAATTGAAGAGGTGCGAAAATCTGATTATGGTCCAACCTCTTTTTCAACTGCCTCGATAGGACATTTTTCTTGAATCCGGTCGAGGTAGTCTTTGTTTCGGTTTTTGAGATCTTCGTGTGCAGTCTGAATGCATCCACGGGCTCTTTTGTTTACGTAGTAATTATACCTGTTTCGACCATGCTGGCCATATCTATTTGAAGGGGTCGCTTCCGAAACATTTCAGCGCATATTGCCTTCGAGGTTCCATCCTTACAACCAGCTGATGAATCCCCATCTTTCCTGAGTTCAACACCACCCACAACGATTCCGTCTTCGCAATTCAAGTTGTCATCTCGTTTTCAAACACACTGCACTAATGTAGTAAACGAGGGTAACGTCAATCCTAAGTAATTTAATTCTCGAATGACTCGCTCCCCACGTCTAAATTTTCATCTGTTTTTCCACACTCCTCTCCATTCTTTCCGAGTTGTATCTCAGAATCGGATAGTGTACAATATGTTTTCCGCGAGAAAAGTTCGTACGTTTATCGCTTTCATTTTTGCGTTTCGTATAGTTTCAATAAAATTATTTCGCAACAAGTTAATTTCAGACGGTGGTTGCGTTCGCAATCTGTGCCACAGCGCGCTTTCACTGCAATCGTATTTCGCTTCGATATCGCCGGATCAAGCGTCGTATAGTACGACGACGTCGGTAGTCGGCGGCGAGGTAAATTTTCGAATAACACTTGTCACCGCTCTTACTATATCAGACGTCAAGACTTCCCGAGACAAAAGAATGGCTGTAGGTAGCGGTGCTCGACGAATTGTCGGATATATTACAGCTTTGCGCGAAAATTATCGCAACCGCACGTTCTTCTTAAGCGCCTTTGTGCACGAAGAACTTATAATTTCCGCAAACAATATTAAATTCTCCGTCTTTTATCGCGCGCGCTCGTTGATAAGAATGAAAATATACTCGGCGTACTTCATTGTCTACCCGTCGTAAACACCCCTATTTAATATTGCATAATGGTGTAGAATGTCACCTCGAATAGAAAATTATCATACCGCGATAAAACGTCAAGTACACGACCAAATGGAGAAAAAAGAAAATAAGATACGATGATATTATCGAGTACACGATCATCCTCGAATTAGGTAATTTATTCGGATCGTGTCGCGAAAACGTTAAGTAAATCTTTACCCGGAAGATTGGTATCGCGTTTAGTTCTGGATTTTGGGAATCAAACTATCAAGTTTCAGTGATAGGTGTCGAATTTTTGTAAATTTCATTAACGAATTCGACCGTGATATTGATGCAGTTACAAAGTGTAAATAATAGGTGGAGTAAAATCTTAGATATATTCATTTCTGAGAGAAGTTTGGGAAGTACTATTGAAAATGTCTTGGTATCGTCGTCATCTGAAACGACTAAGAGGAACATTATTGAGGGAAAGGAATATGAAACCTCTTCAGAGTCTGTTGATAATATGGTAGAGCTTGACCCTTTTGATGACTTTTTTATCGGCACCTCTCTTTCAGTCACCACGAAAGGTTCCATCACCATGACTGCTCGATTTCGACAAGATCAGCTGACATTTCCATCACAGAAGCTCATCGTTTTGCTTTCTCTCTTATTTTATCTCACAGGACCCCAGATTCTTAGCTGTTATGCATTACGTTTTGATACTGGTTTCGATCTTCAACAAATACTACCACACACTGGCTGTGACGTTTGAGCGCCTGTGGCTCGTCAAGATTATGGCGCCTAAAATTTCATTTATACGCCGCCTCTTCTGCATTACTTTAAAATTGAAACTTTTTCATTCGGTTTTCCCCAACACTTCCTAATAATGAGAACCGTCTGTCGATATACCAACACTTGGGCCTAATGATGGAAACCGACTGTCGATACCCTCAACACTCGGTTTCCCTCACACTTGGTCCATATGATGAAAATCAACTGTCAATATTTCAACTGCACTCAGTCCTAATCATGGGAACCAACTATCAACACCCCGACACTCGGTTTCCCCGAACACTTGATCCCCAAATGCTGAGAACCGACTGACCATACCCCCAACATTCGATTTCTAAATGATGAAGGCCAACTGTCGATATCCCATCACTCGGTCCTAATGATGGGAACAGACTGTCGATACCCCCAACTTTTGGTTCAAAC
This sequence comes from Aspidiotus destructor, assembly GCA_035079395.1. Taxonomy (NCBI): domain Eukaryota; kingdom Metazoa; phylum Arthropoda; class Insecta; order Hemiptera; family Diaspididae; genus Aspidiotus; species Aspidiotus destructor. The sequence goes on along the minus strand of JAVHKZ010000015.1, from coordinate 20,584,607 downwards.
GATGAAAACCAACTGTCGATATCCCATCACTTGGTCCTAATGATGAGAGCCGGCTGCCCTCACCCCCAACATTCGGTTTCCAAATGATGAAGACCAGCTGTCGATATCCTATCACTCGGACCTAATGATGGGAACCGACTGTCCATACCCCCAACACTCGGTTTTTCCCAACACTGTGTTTCCAAATGATGAAAAACAACTTTCAATATCCCAACCCACGGTCCTAATGATGGGAAATAACTATCGATCCAACACTTGGTCCAAATGATGTGAGCCGACTGTCGATACTTCGACACTCGGTTTTCCTCAACACTTCGTCCCCAAATGATGAGAACCGACTGCCCATACCCCCAAAACTTGGTTTCCAAATGATGAAAACCAACTGTCGACCACTTGGTCCTAATGATGGGAACCGACTTTCGGTATCCCAACACTCGGTCTCAACGACGGGAACCGTCTGTCGATCCAACACTCGGTCCTGATGATGGAAACCGACCGTCGATACCCCGACACTCGGCCCCCAAATAATGAGAACCAACTGTCAATACCCCTAACACACGGTTTCCAAGTGATGAAAACCGACTGTCGACATCTCAACACTCGGTATTCTCTCCCTCCTTCTTCTCGGTGCTTACTTTTGCTGAGAGGGTTGCTCAAGCCATTGTGCCACGCCCTCGCGCCGCCACTGCTGCTACATACGTGATCATAAAAAGATAAGAGACGATGGAGGAGTCCGCGTGAATGATAAACCTCGAATCCGATAAACTCGCGTCTATTAAAGGCTTTTCGAATCGATTCTACGTTCTAAAGGAGATGATATTGAGAAAGAAGGAATTGACAAGTCAACACGATGTATAATATATTGGAGAAAAATTACTCATTTTTGAGCTCCGTAACTTAATTAATATGTATGAGAATTATCGACGCGGATATGCATATAATTTATCCCTATATCTATGATAAAACAAGTGCAATTTGCATATTCCAGGACCACGTTTCCTTTTTCGAGAACGTACAGTTTCGTTTCATGAAGTGGTTACCATTAGGCTGAAGTATCTCTCTAGTCCCACGTATTTGCCATGTGTATGAACAGCCTCTCGTTTATGAATAACTGAACACGTAGGTATTGCTCGTATGTACCTACCCGCGACAAGCAATTATTATTTACTTTGTAAATTTGAAAGTTGCTTGCACAGAAAATGTCATCATCCTTTTTCATCATGAACAAAATTTATGGGAGTGACGCGAAAGCTAAAAAATACATGCACGCTTTAAGGCCTTGTCGTTGCTCATATACGTGCAGACACGTTTAGAAATCGTAAATTATCGCCCGTTTCCCGGTACGTACATAATAAACTTGTCAAACCATTCTAAATTATAAAGCACTCTCTTCGGCATCAAGAACGCTAAAATAATGATCCTCTTGCGTCCGGATAAATTGCGCGAACATTGGATGAGGCGCGAGAGTATTGAGGTGAAGATGTCAGAGCGGTAGCGATTGTGACGAGGTCGAGCGGTACCTTTTTATTTGGAAATTGTTCGTCTTGTAAAACTCATCATGATTATTGAGACAGAATTTATATTGACAGGCGATTTTTGTGTGAGGTCTCTTTCACTAATTACGTCAAATGGGACGATCAGGATCCGATTTTGATGATTGATCGCGATTGATCACTTACGAGAGTTGGATAATGCTCGAAGTGTCATTTTTTTCTAAGCCTTGTAAATTCCGGTGTGAGAGTCGACATTTTTCAGAGTACGTTTCCTCTCATGCTCCCTCGGAGCAATTTCACGAAGCCCTAAATGTGTAGAACAGAAGTCATCCAGGTGATAGCTTCTATCTCGGATACAGCGCTGGTGGCCGAGCGGAACCCAAAGATCCTAGCGTACGTCGTCGCGGACAAACCTATTCGTAAGAATCGGACCCGGTGTCAGTATTGTGCTGAAACGGTCCGCAATACACCTCTCCTACGCATAAGGGTGATCAAAGATCTGCGGAGGAGGATCAGCGAGGAAACGTCAATTCGAAGTAAGCCTGACAAGGGGAATGCGACTTCAACGATTGAGAAATTGGTATCGTACGTCCCCAACGTTCATGAAGTGCCCAAACAATGTGGAACTAAGAAAAATGAAAGTACTTTCAACCTAAGTAGCCTTGCTCAACTCTCACCAGGAGCATTCTCAATAATTCCCGACCACATTATTGAGTTACTAAGAGTCGTAAAATACAGGTCAATTGGATCAAGATACCCAACAGACGGTGATTATTGCTTCATTGAAATTAATATTTAGAATTTAAAACTTGAAAACTGTTGAAGGAATTGAATCTCACTGATAAGAATACCGTGATAAACTATGTTACCAACTATCGACATAAGACACAGAACATAAGTAGAAGTTAGATAGTGTCCTAAGCGATGATGTAAAGATCTAGAACAGTGTAGAAAACGTCTGTACAGCATATTGATAAGAGAAATTGCTGGATAGTTCTAGAGAAAAGGCATTTTGGTATATAAGCCGGTCAGCCGTCTAATTGTAAGTTAGTTGAGTTCAGTAATCAGTTGAGTTAAGTGTTAACTACTAAAAGGTGTTTTTGGTAATAAAGTGAAGTGTTCACGTTAGCTGTGAGCGTTTTTTGTTCTTTAACCGCGGATAATTCACGCTGCTGCGCGTTAACTCGCCAACAGGTTATGGGCCCCGTTTCTTTTTGAAGAACTGGATACTGGATTATATTGTTCCGTGCGTTACTGGATATTAAATGGAGAATTTGGTGGATTGTTCTACTGGAAATATGGAAGAATCGAACTTGAAGGTTATCAAGCTTGTGGATTCAACAAACTATCTGCCATGGAAGTTCTAAATCAAGATTTTACTGGAGAATATAGCCGACTTTGAACTTCTGGAGGAAGAGAAGCCGGGAAATATGGAAGCTGGAAAGCTGAAAAAATGGAACAAGGCCGATCGAGCAGCAAGGAAGATTATTGTTACATCAGTTTCTGAGAAGGTGCTGTTAACAATAATGTCATGTGGAACATTGAAGGAAATGTTGGATAGATTGGAAGCGCTGTATGGACAGAAGGCGGATCAATCTTTGCATGTACTGGAGCAACGTTTCTTTGCGGCTACCTTTGATAAGTCTGGAGGTATTGCTGGACATGTATCAAAACTGGAGAACCTTGCCAAGGAGATAACAACGTTGGGAGGGACTATCTCAGAACGGATGGTGATTAATAAGATCCTGAATACGTTGCCAGATCAGTATAGACACTTTCATTCAGCTTGAGATTCAACACCAACTGGTGAGAAGACTCTGAATAATTTGATGGCAAGACTACTGATTGAAGAAGAACGTCTTGGAGGATCTAAGGAACAGACAGAAGCACTAGCAGTTAGTCATGAGAAGAACTCACGGAAGAAGAAAATGGAGTGCTATGATTGTGGACGACTTGGACACATGAAGAAGGACTGTGAAGTCAAGAAGCAGGAATCTAGAAGAGAAAAACTAGATGATATAAAGTGTTTCAAGTGTGGCAAGTGGCCACATGAAGAGAGACTGTGGAGCTGATGTCAAGCATGGTCAATAGAAAAGTTTCATTGCCACTGCAATGGTAACAAGAAGTCATGGAAGATCTTCAAGAAGGGAAGATTGGTACTTGGATTCTGGTGCGACCAAGCATATGACAAATAATAAGAATATTTTCAGTCGTTATATCAACTTTGAGGTCAAAGAGAAAGTTGGTTTGGCTGATGGAGCTGCCATAGATGCTCTTGGGATTGGTGACGTTGTCTTTGTGATCTTCATTGATGGTAAAAACGTGGAAATGAAGCTGACTAATGTGCTTTATGTACCAGACTTGGAGATGAACTTGTTTTCACCAAGAAGATCCTGCAGTAATGGATTTCAAATATTACTGGATGAAGATAGATGTTCCGTCATTGAGAAGAAATCTCAGAAAGAAATCCTGGAAGGAAGATTGGATGGGGACTTCTGGGTGTTGAAATTGAAGATCATTAAGAAAGATCAGGCACTAATGGCGCAATCGTTCAAGAAATGGCATGAAAGAATGGAACATCTGAATAAAAATGAAGTAGAGGAAATGTTGCCTACACAATCACAAGAATTGGTGGGAGAGTATCATGGAAAGTTACAGGATGGAAACAGATTGAGACCACCAGGAAGACTGGATGACTACACGGCTGTGTCAATGGTTGGCGGAGCTGAGGAGGAGGAGGAGGCGCCAGTAATGGTGGAAGAAGCAATCAAAAGTAAAGAATGGAGGAAAGCTGACAATCAGGAACTGCAGTCATTGCGGAAGCATAATGTGAGGAAGACGGCGGATTTGCCGCCTGGGAAGACTCCACTGAAGGGGTAAATGGGTTTTCAGAAATCCAGAGTTTTACAAGAGGACAAAACATATTGATACACAGTATCATTTTGTCGGGGAGAAACTGAAAGATGGAACTGTGAAGACTCAGAAGATTGACGGGGAATCAAACCTGGCTGACATGTTTACCAAGGCTCTCCCTAAGGAATGGTTTCAAGAACAGACCTTGGGTATTGGAGTCATGAAGCAACAGTGAGATTTGGTGGAAGTGTTGAAGGAATTGAATCTCACTGATAAGAATACCGTGATAAACTATGTTACCAACTATCGACATAAGACATAGAACATAAGTAGAAGTTAGATAGTGTCCTAAGCGATGATGTAAAGATCTAGAATAGTGTAGAAAACATCTGTACAGCATATTGATAAAAGAAATTGCTAGATAGTTCTAGAGAAAGGGTATTTTGGTATATAAGCCGATCAGCCGTCTAATTGTAAGTTAGTTGAGTTCAGTAATCAGTTGAGTTAAGTGTTAACTACTAAAAGGTGTTTTTGGTAATAAAGTGAAGTGTTCACGTTAGCTGTGAGCGTTTTTTGTTCTTTAACCGCGGATAATTCACGCTGCTGCGCGTTAACTCGCCAACAAAAACATTCTGACAGTGGCCGTAGTTGTCTGAGAGAAAGAGAGATAATTCTGAAGGCAGTGAGGATTATGGTTTAGTTCAGAGACATTGACCGCCTCCAGATAAGAAGACACCCTATCATCAAAGGGGCTAGACAAAACAAGGTTGTTCGAATCATGGTTCAAAGGAGGCGAGTTATTTCACCTAGTCACGGAATTTGAAGAAGTTATACAATTAGCGTGTGTGACATATAGACAAGATTCAACTTTAGTTCAATTCAAAATTTTGAGTTACATTGTGAAGTAAATAAGATCTCACTGCCACAAATTCAATGTTATAATATAGCCGGATGGAATACGGGACGCTCCTTCATGCTTCAATCGGATGCTGCAGTCTTTGGTCGAAGAAAAGAGACACAAGAAAAATGTCCCATGAAGAACTCAAAGAACGACGAATTTTAGCTCCGTGCTACGTAGATAAGGGGGAATATTGAAATGATGTATACGGGGTAGAAACGGCTGACCCATTTGGAAGATAGCCGGATCCCGCTGCCGAATTTTCATCTTGTAAACTGGGTCGTTTTTCACCTCCGACCCACAAATAGGAACCGCTCACAAAAAACTATTTCTTTTCAAAATGAGTCACGGTGCATTCTAAACTGAAGTCTCTGCAATAAGGGCAAGAAATATCATCCAGACTTTTCAAAAGTTTCCAAACCATACCGATGTCACAAAAATTGACGAAATGTTGTCTTCAATTGACTTCCATCCAACTCACTCCATCCATTGTCGGAGAACGAACAAGAAATTTTCCAACTCGTGCGATTTCGCCTAAAGGCATCCTCATACAAAGAACTTATTTAAGTCTCAATTTCTTTAATAGAAGCCTATTGAAATGAATATCAATCCGCACGACGATAACTTGTTGCAAACCCACGGAAAAGTTCCCCGCGAAAAAGACGCGAGTAATACGTACTTTAGGATTTTATAGAATGCCAAAAATTTCAAAGGTCCTATACTAGTTTGGAGCATGGCCCGCTGTCAATGAATACGTAAATCCATTTACGATACGGACTCGACCGCCATCAAAGCCAATAGACCGCGAGCGTGCTGAAGCGTAGTGTGGATCACGTTCTATACCGTATGGTTGTTCTAAAACAGCGCGGGCCCCCCAATTTTGAAATTAGTTTCGAATTCCTACCATGTACGAATCGCGTTATTACATAATGTCACGTATACGCTCTCTGTCTTCGCTCGTTGCGTGGTCCAAAAACAGTCAGTCGTTCCAAATCCTCTTCTTCGGGTATTTTAACTCGTTGACGTAGTCGTTTCAGAGTGAACGAAAAACTAGGATCGATTCGAAAAAAAAAAAAATCCCTCTTCACGTTAAATAATGCAGAATGGGTATCTAAATAGGCTTAAGTCGCGATGCAATTATTCGTTGTTGGTTCGATAGCGATGAGACCCGCATAAAATAAAAATTATTACAGAGAATAAAAGAGGAAATTTTACCGAAAAAAAACCCTTTCGTTGTGTCCCGGCGAGAACGTATTCGAGAAGACGTTATAACGCTCTACTATAATTTTTTTCTTCTTCCGACGTTTCTTCGTCTTAGAGAGAACGACGCGACAGAGGCGAGAGAGAGAGAGATGAAAAATATTTTCACACATTTTTATAAAATGATTCTTTTCCCCACTGGCTTTAAAATTACGGAGCACTTTATGACCGTGTTTCTTTTCTCTTTTTGGGGGGAGGTTTTTTGGCTGGCGTGAAGTGCACGCTCATTGTACTTCATAATGTCATAGTAATATTTGTAATTTCATTCTTATATTTGTGAACGTCACGTACACTTCTAATGCGTATTCGCTATTGACATTTTCTTCGGTATAATGTTGGTAGACGCGAGAATTTTCTTTTTATGTATTTAACGTTCCTTCTCGATAAAGTACGTGGTACACGAGAAAAAATTTAAAATTTTGAAGAATCGTGAGCACTTTTTGTATTAGAGTAAGCATACAGCCAGATTTCTGAGATTGTTGGGAAACTTTAATTCGTTAATATTGCATTCGCCTGAGAAAGTTCCTCCCCATTACTAATATTAAATTTGATTTCCTTCTTTTTATTCCTTTTATATATCGTCGCCATTTTGTCTCTCGTTCGTATCCTACACTCGTCGTTTTACTCGAGATGAGTAACCAGAAGCATACATACGTACAATTCACTAAATTGCAACCCTTCAGTTCTCTTCTCGTCTTCTTCTCTGGTCATTCACGATAAAATTGCTAGTATATTTCAAAAGGTTCCTAGAATTGAATCGAAGTAAAGAAAGTGGAACGTAAGATATCGAAGAAAGACAATTTATGTTAGAAATTACACTTGATGAGAAATCACAGCCTTTATCGACATAATCTCAGTGCATAGTCACTCTCATAAAATATCATTCAGAAGAAAGTTTTTCAAAGTATCGAGTGAAATGGGCAAATGCTTTTCCTTTTTTTAGCATCGCTTAGTCGGGCTGAAGCATCAATTTGGGTAAAAAAGAAATGAGTTGAAATTATGTTTGTCCTTTTCCACTTTGAGGTCATACTTCTTGTACCAAATCTCTCACTAGTCAGACTTTTGTATCCATATGTGAAAATAAATCCTAATGATTGTAGTGAAGACACTGAACCGACACGAAAAACTGCTCTCCAAAAATTATCTTCACACACCTAATTCATCTTATACCGTGCACTTGCTTCTTTCTCTGCGAGCATTACTGCAACAAAAACTTTCTGAGGACACATTGAGGATATTTACAGCTCTTAATATATTTCCTCATTACTTCGTCATAGTATCCGCAACATTAAGGACACTTGATGGGTGTAAAGAAGACAATGAGGATATTGCAGCACCCAGTACATTTCTTCATTACTTCCTCATAGTATACTCAACATTGAGGACACTTAACGGGTGTAGTGAGGAAACAATGAGGATATTGCAGCACCCAATATGTTTCCTCATATCTTCCTCATAGTATCCTCATTATTGAGGACACTTTGAGGATGCCATGGGGAGACGAACAGGATTCGTGAAATTTATGATCTGCTTAGGATAACGAAACAATTTTTCAAGAGAAACGTGGTCTTCAAATTATATTTCTGGTATCCTCAAAAATTCCTCATTGTTTCATCATTGTGAGGGTGTAATGAGGAGATTTCATTCACCAGGGGGGGAGGAGGCTATTTTAATTACACAATACGCTTCGATCTCAATTTGACCATCGAGACTGTTGAGAACGTACAAAATGCATTTTATCAAAACTGAATAATTTGAATCATGTACTTACAAACAAATGCTAAGATGAGGTTCCACCGGCACGTAAGACCTTTCATAGTAGACCGCAAATGACTGATTATACGAGATTATTTCTGAAACCAAAAATAGATGCAAATAAAGTTACTTATTAGGATTCATCAGAACATTTTGGTTGCAGCTCTAGGAAAATAATATCCGAGTGAGAAGTTCGAAATTAACGGATTTACCGATTAGACCAATTCGTCAAAAGGTGTCAACAATAGGTTGATGGAAAACCTAGTTATGTTAACTTCAGGGCAAACGAGAGCTAAAAAAGAGGCGATACATCAAAATGGCTGCTGGTAGAGAATGATTGTTATTTCGAGGTAACAGAAGGAAAAAAAGGGAAAAATTCAAGACAGAATAGAAATGCTCTGAAACTAACCACGGTAAATGACTTAATGAACGTTTGAGAATTTAGAGAATGATTGATCGCGTTCAGTTCACATGTGTGGTAACCCTTCATTAACAAAGTTTCGTATCGACCACCAATTCATTCTCAGCATTTGATACGTACTTGAACAGTGCTACTAACCTCGTCGTTTTCTGTTTTTGTGCAGATCTCCCTCTAATTCGTTAATTCATATTTGTAAATTTAGTTACACAAAGAAGTGCTGCGGTTTTAGAGATATTTTGAAAGGGAGTATGTATTGCTTTCAATGGAAGACCTGATATCAATTTTTGATGTTTCCTCGTACTCAAATTCACGGACTGACTGATCATATCTCAAAAAAATTGAATCATTTCTTGTTCTTGATTAGCCTGCTTATGTATCAGTCTCTTTTCGATTGGCCATTTTGGAATAATTGACGAAGTTTCTAGACCTGCACTCGGAGCTCATGATCCTCCAAATACAGAAGCACCTACCTACTTATAAGACGGAAGACCTGAAGAAATTCGGAACTGTAATTTACGAAAGTACAAGACTTAAACAATTCTATGACCCTTTCCAGCGCGTCTATACAAAGGAAATCAACTCAGAATGCATAAATATCAATAGCCGGCCATTGATGCGCCAAAGTACCCAAATTAACCACAACGAAAAGGTGAGAGAGACTCGAAATTGAAAATGTCAACAAGCTTCGATAAAATAAAATCCAGTCAGATTTTACAGCGCCATTCTATTTAATTTAACGAACGATTCGGGATATTGCTTCTTCGTAAATTGCTTAATTGAAATTACCAGTAACAATATACGAAGAGAAAAAAAAAGGAGAAAACTTTCAATTTTCTCAATAGAAAATACGATTACGCGATGGTTGTTTTCATTATTATCATCGAATGAAATTTTTATACGTATAAACACGTTTCCTGGTGTAATAAATTCGCCGCCGATTATGTCGGTTACACACGCAACTATTTCCCATTTTTCATTCCTTTCTCTTCTTTTTTTTCTCTCCCTTTTTTTGTGGCTCTATCTATGCTCCGCATTATATTTTTCGTCCGTTTTCTTTCTTTCTTTTCTTTCTTTCTATTTTCTCGATAATTTATACCGAATATTATAACACGCTATCGTATATGATGCGAGTATACGCGACCATAAAAGAGAGCATTGCGCCCCGTATTAGATTTTTATAATAATACGCGTAGGAAGAAAAGGCGACGCGACATTTTTCCGAAAATTATTATTTCAAGAATGCATTTACGTATTCATCCATTTCCTGCTCGATTAGTGAACCGTGCGAGAATAACAGGCTGGAATACATGTGAAATGGTATTCGACTTCTCGCAGGATGGGTCACGTCATCAGAGCCAATCCATCTCTTTTGGACTGAACAGCGTACATGCGTGACTGTGGAAAACCCTTCACCAAAATCGTCCAATGGTACGAAGTTGACTTGTTTTCACTTTATACCGGGAAATGTCGAGGCAGAAGGTTGTACCATAATGAAGGGGAAAAGTCACGAGTACAAACATCGGAATCTCCTTTTTTAGTTTCATTCCAGAAAAACTCGATGCTTTCGTTCTGCCTACTGTGGACCTTTCCTAGAGACACTGTTTCAAGATTGAACTAATTCTGCTTTTCACTCTGAACAACATGAGGAAACTCACTGATTCGAGAGTAAATAATTTACAGACACGTAGGGTTTTTTAAAAAGGTTTTATATGACCGGTTTCGCGGAACAACAATAAAAACGTTCGCATCATCAGATATTTACAAATAAACTGGTACAGTGAAAATACGAGCGAAAGAGATAACGAAGTTCAAATCATAGAGGTGACTCAGAACTACGCGTGCAGAGTCGTGCAACGAGGGTAGAATTACTCTGTAGTTGAACTTCAATATATACGCGTTGTTTCTCATTCCGAGAGTTGACGGTACCAAATCTATTTTCTTTGCAGATGATATTATTATCTTCTCCGCTCATAAAAATCTTACAATCGCTGCCGACCGAACTCAAAGGGCAATTAATCAAATCTCAATCAAGGCGCAAGGGCTAAATCTCCCCTTTTCTACGTCTAAGTCAGCAACAATGGTATTCTCTCTTAAGACCTACAATTTAGCAAACGCAGTTCTTACTATGTACAATACCCCACTTCCACTTGTATCCGCAATGGAATACCTCGGCATTACTCTCGATCCTAAATTATTATGGAACCAACATCTATCGAAACTAATCTCAAAAATTGGTCCCTGTATCAACCTCCTAAAAATGCTAGCTCCCACCCAATGGGGGGGTGATCCAGTCATTTTAACCCTGTTTTACAACGCTATAATTCGTTCTAAAATCGACTACGGCTCTTCTCTTTACGGTTCTGCTAGCAAAATTCATTTAAATAAAATAGAATCTTTCCAAAACAAATGTATTCGACTGATAATAGGTGCTCTAAATTCCACGCCCATTCCAGCCCTCTGTGCTGAAACGGGTATTAGTCCTCTGAAATTTCGTCGGAACTATCTCACTGATAGATTTCTAGTCCGAAGTGTCACCTACCAAGACTCAAATCTTACAAACAACATTTCGTACCTTCTCAACCGTTGGAGATTTATAGAATGGCGTCTACCGCTAATGTGCAAAAGAGCGGCCCTTATCTTTCGTTTACAGAACTTTATACTTCCAATTCCGTCCTATCATCTTTCGGCCTTTTCATTTCATCAGATCTTTGATCGCATTGAAATTCATCAACTTCCTAAATCCTCCAGCGCAGATCCTCAAGAACTCTTTCACTCATACACACGACTACACTTTCCTCTTCATACTCATATTTTTACTGATGGCTCTAAAAATCATCAAGGGGTGGGGATGGCCTTTTGGATCCCCTCAACCAAGCGTCATAGCACTCTCTCCCTTCCGGTTTTCGCATCCATTTTTCATGCTGAACAGATGGCCATATTCCAAGCCCTTTATTATATAAAACAAAATTTTCAATCAGGACATTTCCTCATAATATCTGATTCTCTTTCGGCACTTCAATCCATCTCTAACTTTCCTTCTCGCGTAAACTCTTCTTTAGCATTGTCGATTATACATCTCATCAAATCTACATATTTTACCATTAAGATTGATTTTCTCTGGGTTCCAGGGCACGCAGGTATCATCAACAATGAAATTGCAGACGAATTAGCCAAATCAGCCCGTTCGTCTCCGGTTTCATTAAAACTGCTTCCTATGTCGGAATTATTCCCTCTCATTCGATCCTCTACAAGAGATGACTGGACAATAAGCTATTCTAAATCCTTTAATAATCAAAATTCTCACTATTTACTCGTCCAACCTCTACTTCCGAAACATCCTTGGTATAAACTTTTTAGCGATACTCCCCGCTCCCTCATAATCAAACTTAGCCGTTTACGGTTCGGGCACAATCGTCTCCCGGTTCATTTAAAACGAATAAATCTTTCCGACTCAGAAATGTGCCCCCTCCATCCTGACAATCCATCTGAAGGCAATATCAATCATTTCTTTTTCGAATGTTCAGAGTTAGAAAACAGTAGACAAAAATTATACACCGAAGTGATAAACCTACATTACCCTACTCCTCTCAGATCTATCGACCTTCTATCTTTCGAAAACCTTTCCATCTTTCCACACATCTTTAAATTTATCTCAGAACTGCCTTCGTCTATCAATATCTAAATTCATCGTCAATTCTTCCTGCGAGGTAAGGCCTAGTAGCCATCCTCTTTCCAACCTTTTTTTTTTTTTTTTTTTTTTTTTTTTTTTTTTTCTTTCTTGATTATACTCTTTATATTTTACTCCGTAAAGAGTATTAATCATAATAATCATTTTTTCTTCATACTGACAGAGGCAATTCTCGTAGCCAATCAAAACTAATGATTGCTATGCTCGAGTAATTGACTCTGTCACTATTGTATTAATTATTTAATTTTTGTTCCATTTCGTTTTTGGTATTTTTTTGTATTTTTTGTATTTGTTTTCTCTCATTTTCTTTTGTTTTGTTTGATTGTTTCTTTTTTTTTGTGTTTTCTTTAGTTTGTATTTCTTTTCATTTCAAATAAAATTTTATGGTTGGTTGAAAAAAAAAAAAAAAAAAAAAGGTCGTTAACTAAACGTACGGCATCGTTACGATAGTATTTACATATTTCGACCTCCTCGAGCTTATCAAGAGTTCTGCCTTTATTTTTCCGATGTAGTAGAGATACATTCTTCTCACGGATGAAGTTATGGCCAGTCTCAGCGAGATGGTCAGCAAAGGCACTTTTTCCATTAGCACAATCTGTTTTAGACTCGTTTCTCAAAAATTTTAGGCGAGATCTCCAAGAGCTTTCGTGCTCTTTCACGCGGGAGTCTAAAGAACGGCCGGTTTGGCCCACATAAACAGAATTACAGTCGTTACAGTTTAAAAGATAAACACCACTTTGCTGGAAGAGGGGGGTCGGATCTTTAAGTTTAGAGAAAGAACGTAGATTATGTAGCGTGTAAAAAGCTGGCTTGTAACCTATACGTCGAATCACACGGGAAATTTTATACGAAATGTTACCTATGAAAGGTATCTTGAGCCATTTTTTCTCGTTAGTAATATTAAGATTTAGGCTAGAAATAGAATTACGGAAAATGGATCGACGTTTCTTATTAACAATCTTATCAATATCAATTCGAATACCGTTACGTTGAGCGATATATTTTATAGTACAGAGCTCTTTATTGAAATTATATTGACTAAGAGGTACGTTAATAGCTCTGTGTATCATATTTAAAAAGGCAGCATTCTTATGATTATGAGGGTGGAAGGAAGAATTGTTGATAGTAATGTCGGTAGAAGTAGGCTTCCTATAAATATCAAAATCGAAGCATTTATGATTTACGTTATCATCAACAATAGAGATAGTTAGATCGAGAAAATTTAAGGCTCTTCCACCCATTTCGAGTGTAAATTGGATCTTAGGGTGGTATGAATTCAAAGTGTTGAAAAAAGATTCGAGAGAGGAATTGCAACCATTATAAATACAGAAAACATCATCGACGTAACGAACCCAAAGGATAACATCAAACATATAAGGTGAATTATTGTACATGAAAAATTCGAGAGTATTAAGATATATATCAGCGATGAGGGAGCTTAGAGGCGCGCCCATCTGTAGGCCGTCTGGGAATTTATAGGTGGTCCCTTGAAAAGCACATATGTTATGTTTAAGACATAATTCAAGAAGCTTCATAAACTCTAAAATAGTATTGTTATCAAATTGTGATTCAGAAAGTTTGCTAGAGACACGTTTCATAGCTAAATCTACAGGAATTTTTGTGTACATGCTTGTAACATCAAATGAAATAAGACGAGCATTAGGCGGAAGACTTTTGAAGCTGTTTAGTCGCTCGATTAACTCAGATGAGTTTTTTATAGAAAATTTCGGATTGTAGGCATTTGCGTTGCACTTGAACCATTTATTCAAATATTGCGCTAGAAGATAGGTAGGGCTGGAGTAGTAGGAGACAATCGGCCGGATAGGGTTGCCAGCTTTGTGGACTTTTATGTGACCGTAGAGTTGTGGCACAGCAGGGTTCATGGAACCATCAATAAGGTATCGTCGTTGACGCGCTTCGGGTATAATAATTTTAGAATTTTCGATGAGACTTTTAGTGGAAGTGCGGAAATCAGCGATGTCAAATTCACCATCTGGAGTAGCGTGGTTTTCCAGAAGAAAGGTCTCAACTTTTGTGGCGTAGTCGCGTTTACAGAGCAAAACAACAGACTGCCCCTTATCAGCTCTAGCTAGAACAAGGTTGTTACTTTCCATTTTATTGCGGAGGGTGGTGATGACTTCCTTATCGGCTGGACTGATCTTTGGAACGTGAAAGTTTTGGTTTAGGGTTGACTTCAGTGTGGGGACATCGACTTCCTCAGTGTGATGCAATGCAGTAGCGATATCAGCGATAATTACAGATTTGAGCTTATCACTTTTTATTGGAGGGGGGAGTGCATGTTTGAGGCCGCAGCTTAGTAAATTTTCTTCATCTCTATCCAAGCTTACCTGTGTTAGATTGACGACTCTATTATAGAAGTTTGGCAGTGGGAACTGTTCCTCAGGACGAGGGAGCTGTTCATTAGGTTGATCATGGCAACTAGCGCGGAGTAACTCAAGTTTTTTCTCTTTAACAGCGGTCAACTGGCGGTGGAGATTAGAACACTACGTGTCTGTAAATTATTTACTCTCGATAATATGACTCGTAAAGACATTTCATCCCTCATTAACTCACTGATTGTTTGGATCCTGTTTCCTGAACGTGACACTGGACACATGGTGGGCAGCCAAAAATGAGTGGGCACTTCTCACAAGTCTGCCCGTAAGTCCGCATCTGGAGGCGGCAGAAGAAGAGGACCAACAGCCTACTACAGACAGGTACGCTCAAGTTCTTGCAGGTCAACCTTGAGAACTGCAAATTTGCGCAGAATCTTCTCTGGCAGTTTGTAGCTGAAAAGGGAACGCACGCTATCATTGCCAGCGAGTATTACACCGTTGCGGGAGTACGAAGATGATACACAGACCGTACTGTCTTAGCGGCCATTGGTGTTTGCCCGGAGTGCCCCATTGCTTTGGGAGAGGTTGAAAGTGGAGAAGGGTATGTTGCTGTGAAGATAGCCGAAATGGTTGTCTACAGTTGCTACTGATCGCCAAATCGCCCCTTCCTGGAGTTTGAGAACTTCCTAAGCAAGTTGGAGGAAAGCCTGTCCACAGCCGGCGAGGTGAGAAATTCATTGTGGCTGTTGATTTTACTGCCTGGTCAGAAAAATGGTGTTCTGGCCGAACTGACTTCCGTGGATATGCCTTGGGGGAGTGGATTGCCTGCAATCGACTGGAAACGGTCAACGTGGGCAACACTCCTACCCGAGTGTATCAAAGATACGGATCCCTTATTGATGTGACCTTCACTTCAAAGAGCCTGGCTCGACAAATAGAGGGCTGGGCAGTAATGGAAAAGGAGCTTCCTGGAAGCGACTATCGGTATATGTATCAACTTTTCCATCCACCGGGAAGTTGGGGTCGCTGCTCCACAAAAGCTGGTAAGAAAATGGACAGTCAGGATGCTGAATAGCAACCGCCTGAAAGCTACTTACCTTGCTCTCACATGAGATCAAGGACAAGAGCAAGAAGGTAATGTGAAGGTGGCAACAGAGAGGATGATTAAGACTGTCACCGAAGCATGCGGTGCAGCTATGCCCAGGCAAGGTCCACCAAAGAAGAGGAGAGCTGTTTACTGGTGGACCAATAATATTACCAAGTTAAGAAAGGAGTGCAACCGTCAATGCCGGATATGCTAGCGTAGTAGCGACCGCGAGGGGGCGTGGGTGGTTGCACCTGAATACCAGCTGGCTTGTAAGAGGCTGAAGAGAGCTATAAGAGACAGCAAGAGTGCTGCTTGGAAAGAGCTATGTGAAATGACGGAAGAAGACCCATTTGGCAAGCCTCACAAGTTAGGGCTGAAGAAGCTGAGAGCCTCTCAGCCATGAGCCGAATGGAGCTGGATGTTGTGGGGCGAATCATTGACGGTTGGTTCCCACAGCTGCCACCACCAATGGTAAAGCTACTAATAGTAGAAGAGGGTGGCATAACCCTCCTAGGTAACGAGGAGGTGGTGCAGAAGTCAATAGAGTGCGAGGAAAGTATTGGAAGGCTCCGGGCCCAGATGAGATTCCAAATTCAGTTAGGAGCGCCATACATTCAGCTGATCCGGCACTGCTTGTTGATAGTTTAATGCGGCAATTGTTGGGGGACTGTTCCCTGTGCGATGGAAAAAAGCCAGGCTATAGCGCTGATCGATGAGAAGGATAAACCACCTGGCCTGCCATCCTATTATCGACCACTTTGCTTGCTTGATAATGTAGGCAAATTTTTGGAGAGAGTGCGATAGCCAATCGCCTTGAGAGCTATCCGAAGAAAAGGGATATAATCTAAAGTAGCCAGTGCGGTTTTCAAACTGGACGTTGTACGTCAGATGCTGGGATCCGGCTGAAGAGGATAGCCGAGTATGCGATAGCTACGCGTTAGTTTGATTGCAGCTGAATCAGAAAACATGGAATCAGTCAGTGACAAAGAAGATCTGACTTGTCACGAGAAAAAACCCTTAGTCGTCAAGGAACGGATCAGCAGTTTAGCGTTTGTGTACATGCAAGCCTGCAACTACGTTAAACCGCTTCTGCTGATGCGTTCCTTGACGACTAAGGGTTTTTTCTCGTGACAAGTCACAGATAAGAATCTACTGAATTTGAGGAAAAAGACCCAATGTGCCGTACGAAGATTCAAGTCTTGAATTTCACCTAATCTACGCACTAACTAGCCATTGGTGTTCAAAAGACAATCTAAACAAATATAGGAGAAGAAAACCAGCCACATGTCCATGAGGAGCCTCACAGCAGAGAGCCAAACATGTATTGTTTATGAGTGTCCTATATACAAAGGAGGACGTCCGGGACTTATTCCGGAGAAGACTGCAGCTGAGACAGAATATATGAAGTCAGTAATTAAGAAACTGAAAAGAAAGGAGAGGCAAGGATTCGCTGAAGGTGAAGAAGACGCCACAGAAGAAACCCCGGGACAGAGCGCTGAAATCTGAAGTACTCACACAACGCCTAGGCCCGAAGGAATCAATGTTCTCTTTTGGTACGGAGCCGTTGGAGTTGAAATGTAAGAATAAAAAAAGGAAATGAAGATTAATTCCAGCAATTGGTTTTGGAGAAACAAACTTATCATCAGGCTGATGGCTCTCAGGTTTCGAGGTATCTTCACAGATTAAAAATAGATGTAAATTACCATCATAAGATGTAGAACCTCAATTTGTTGCGGGCTGCTGAGTCATAAGTTTACTGGTGTGCACTTTCCCCACGGAAAAAAGTTTCTCATTGGACTTCAAAAAAGAGGTCATACTAGGGAGTTACTGTTTAACAAGCGCCGCTCGAACGCCTAGTCGATCTTAAGGCCATGATGCTATCCACGTACGCAAACAAATTCAAATTGAAATCTAAACCAGAAGATCCTTGGTCCACTCTCAGTCCCTATATACGTATCAGGCTAGAACCCATCCCTTCTCTTCGGCGAATGTACTTGCCGAAGAGGAAGAAAATTGATGAGACTTCCCATACAATGTTTCACGAAGTTATACTCGTAACATCACTCTTTTTTCCAAGGGACTTATGTAGGGAATTCTTCTTTATGGTTATGCCCTCACCTCTCCATTCACAGTTTGGCGATCCAAAATACTATTTTGACTTTGCCCACCGCTGCTTTAAATAGTTCCGTCGATGAACATCCAAACCCTCGCTTCAGATCCGTTCCCGAGATGATTTTCTTCACCCTCTACCTCTATCCTCGTCTATTTTACTGCACAATTTAAGCTAGAAAGTGAAGTACTTCTCGGCGCGGCGTTCTTGATTATGAGGCCATAGCACTCGAATTTGATTCTCAAAACAAAATAAAATGAAATAAAATAAAATAAATTAAATTAAATTAAATTAAAATAAAATAAAATCAAATCAAATAAAATAGAATGAAAATAAAATAAAAATTAAATTAAATTAAATTGAAATAAAATAAAATAAAATAAAACAAAACAAAATTAAATTAAATAAAAATAGAATTGAATTAAATTGAAATAAAATAAAATAAAATAAAATAAAATAAACCTCGAATCACCTGGGAGGTCATCCAGAAATCTGCGAGTACCACCCTCTGGGTAAAAATAAAATGAAAATAAAATTAAATTAAATTGAATTAAATACCTGGGAGGTCATCACGTCTTTTTTGACACCCTATACACTTCTGAAAATTTGCGAGTATCAACCCCCTCCTCCCCCCTCCCCCTATTAATGGACTTGGAAAATTTTTTGTGAATTACCTGGGAGGTTATCCAGAAATCTGCGAGTACCACCCCCTGGTGAAAAATGAAATAAAAATTAAATTAAATTAAAATAAATTAAAATAAAATAAATTAAATTAAAATGAAATAAAATAAACCCTCCCCCCTGCCCCCTCCGAATCACCTGGGAGGTCAACCACAAATCTGCGAGTACCACCCCTTGAGTAAAAATAAAATAGGAGGTGACGCGGGATGAACGAGCGGAGCGAGTGAGTCCCAGTAATCTCATCAGCTTGAAATATACTAAAATAGACATGTACGGGATTATGAAGCGGGACAAACGAGCGGGGCGAGTAAGGCCCAGTCCGCTAGTTCGTCCCAGGAAGCAGTCAGCCTAAAATACTCCAAAGTTGACTTATACTAGAACAAGAGTTTGGAAATTTAGGATATTTTTGAACGATGAAGAGCTTAGGAAGACTGGCGAAAAGACAGGAAACATGATCTTTATATTGTTGGCAACGCCAAGAAATCCTTCTCACTTTTTTTTTCGGTATCTTCATAAAGTTGAAGGTAATAGTGCCATGAATTCTTTGTGAGGCTCAAAATTCTGTCAGTTAGAAAATTTGTTTGTTCCTCCTCACACTCTCTGCGTATCTCGCTCAATCCCATTTTTTCCCTTAAGAAATGACCTCTAATGGTTGTCTGGTTTTCAAATTTTTGATGAGTTTCTTTTCATGGCATCTTGTAAAGAAACTTGAGCAAACTACTGATGATTGAGGAGTTTGTAAACTTCTAGAGAATCAGAGAGTTGTTTCTGTTCTATGATTTCCGTATGACCCTCATCAGCGTGTACCTTTTATGGGAGAGTATATTGATAGAAATGGTCTGCCATCGATTGAGGAGACGCACTACACTAACGATTGGAAAATTTCCTTCAAGGTGGTTGAAAAAATATGCGAGTTTTTATTTCCATTTAGCATTAAGAAATAGATCGAACTCACCGTTCCCACGCTATTCCGTTAAGCTCGAAAAGTTCTGACGATGCGTCGAATTGTAAATTCGAAGAACAAGAAAAAAACAAAATCCTCGTTTCTGACAGCCTCCGGTTTGACAATCCAAAACACAGCAACATGAGTAACAGATGCCGACATAAATGTCAGCGTAATGCGACGAAATGCTTAAGTAATGAGTCTCTTTTCTCGTAATTAAGGAATACCTTTGTGAATTAAATTCTCGTTAACAGGATACGCTACTTTTTCGGGAGGAGGGTGGAAAAAGTTTTTATATTCGCTAATACCCTAAGTACGCTGTATAACTGAGTAGCAGCGACAAAACGCGAAACAAATTGAAACGAAGAAAACTTTACTGACAATTTAGGTTTTTCGCTGCCTGCCTCCCTCTCTGCCATTATTATTTTTTTTCTTTTCTTTCTCGTTTTCACCGCACGCTGTAATTATCGTGGCGCAATCATTTTAATATTTCGAGCGTAATTTAAACGATTTAACGACAAAAACTTCTTCCGCCGTATTTCAGATCTCGGTTCACTTCTTCGAATCCATTGTGAAATTCGCACGTATAGTTTACCAAACGTATAATGGTGTATGTGCTCGCCGTTGTATATTTCATCTCCTCCAACTCCACCCTCCAGGGTAAACCGTGTAGGTCTACTTCGTTTGTGGCGAAACTTTACCATTCCGCCGCGTATATTATGATACGAAATGTTGTAATCCTTTAGGCATGACACTGAAGGAACATCCGTGACATACGGCCTATGTAAATGCGTGAAAAGCTGTTTGCAATAATTTTCCGTACGTAACTTTCACGTTTTTCGTTCGCACGAGAAAATGATACGAACTTTTAGCCTTCAAAGCTGTGCGAAAGGAAACTCCTACGTCTAGCGGAAATTTCATTGATGGGTACGTATACGGGTGCCTCCAAAAAAGAGGAATCGCGTTGAAGGAAATGAAGAAATATGCCTGTGTAAGAGTTCAGCACATTATATCGTTCTACGTTCTGTCTTATACTACCTGCCTAAGATAAAGAGATTTAAATTGAATTTACGATAGTCTATTGGTATCGTGTGTAGTTCTGTGCGGAAAGAAAGTCGTATCCTTTTTACTGCGTATTCTTCTAATGGCCGGTCTTTTATTTAATTGTCCGGGTGGAAGACTAATGGAAAAAAAGAGAAATTGCTTTCCGCGAAATAAATGTCGTCCGAATAAAGTACGTGCGAAAGAACGGTACAGTATGTGGTGGTTGGACACTCTTACCTTAATTTTAGTCGGAAATGTTGGCTAACTTTAAAGTGCAAACTTCATTGAAAAGTTACCAGAAGATGGAATAAAGTAACCGAATTTCGAGAGGAAAAAAAATTGAGACTCATTGTATCGAAAACAGGAAAACTATTTACTGTTAGAGAATGCTGCGACACACGCGTGAAAACTTTCGTGACTTTTTGAGAGTAGAATGTATCTGCAGAGTTCACTTAAATTTGAATTATAGGTTTTATTCGGGCATGCTTTCGTTTAGAGGAAACATCAGTCCAAAAATAGTTTACTCAATTTTTTTTTTCGTGTTTCGAAAACTGATTGAGTTAATGTTCTGAGTCTATTATTTTCTTTGATTTTGCTCTTCGAAGTTACAACTTTGAAAGCTTCGTGCGAGTCAGTAGGGCAGAAAATCGACGTTATTGTGAAGACAAGTTGACAGCGTACATATGTTGGGTTTTATTTAATGACAATACAACGATAAACTGACATCAGAGGAGGCCATTTTGAGGGTATTCCTCTTGTTGACAATTTTATGAACCAGAAATATAACTTGAATGTAAAGAAATTATTCTGTTTGAATATCTTGACATTAATGAATCCAAAATTTTCAAGAAAGAGAATTGTTATTCTTTATGGTTGGGTCTTCAAGTTTGGCTCCTTAAGTACCCAAGAGTTCAAAAAAGTTTTTGGTTCCGCGATTCTTGGACACGATTAATTCCAAAATGTCCTTATCGAATATCATTTTTATTTTGTTTTCCGTATGTCTTGATAATGGGTTTTCGTTCCTACTTTATTAGCTGTCCAGAAATATTGACATATGTATTGCATGTCTTGAGGCCGGGTTCACAATTAGCAGCCATAACCAATGGTAACGCTACCAATAGTAGAAGAGGGTGGTTTATCCCTTTTAGGCACCGAGGAGGTGGATGCAGCAGTCAATAGACTGCGGGGTAAGTATTGGAAGGCTCTGGGCACGGATGAGATTCCAAATCCAGTCTCGAGCGCCATACACTCAGTTGACCCGGCACTGCTTGTTGATACATCCAACGCAGCAGTTGTTGGGGGACTGTTCCCCGTGCGATGGAAAAAGGCCAGGCTAGCGCTGATCGATAAGAAGGATACCACGTGGCTTGCCATCCTCTTATCGTCCACTTCGTCTGCTGGACAATGCTGGGAAACTCCTGGAAAGAGTGATACTTAATCGACTGGAGAGCTATCTGAAGGAAAAAGATATACTCTCTGGTAGCCAGTACGGTTTTCAAGTGGACGCCGCACATCAGATGCTGGGATCCGGCTGGAGAGGAAGACCGAGTCAGCGATTGCTACACGTTAGTTTTGGGCAGCCGTCAGCCTCGACATAAGAAATGCGTTCAATACGATTCCTTGGGAGCGGATCTTGGAAGCCCTCCAGGATGTAGAAGTGCCTGCATACCTGCTCAGCGTGATCAACAGCTATCTTAGCTGTCGTGAAATCTAAGCAGAGACGTCTGCTGGTACAGTAAAGCGCCCGGTTACTTGTGGGGTGCCGCAGGGGTCGGTCCTTGGGCCGCTTTTGTGGTACGTTGCATTTAACGGGATATTCAAGGTGAAGCTGCCACCGGGGTTAAGCTTATCTGCTATGCGGACGACACCCTGGTGGTATGTACTCCTGATACAACTGTAGCGGTGGGGAGCAGGGTAAACCGGGCTCTAGAGGTAGTGACGCGTTGGATCGAGTCGGCTGGACTCGAACTTGCAGCTAATAAGACACATCACTTCTCTAGTGCACTTTTTGTCCAGGAAACTATGAAGGATGGTAGCTTCTAATTTGGGGCTGTGAGGTTTCAATACGTACGCAAAGATTTTTGCATTGTTATCGCATCTTTCCTTCTCAAGGACTGAGAGATTCTTCCTCCTTTGTACTTCTAACATTTTAGGACAAACCCAGACGTTAGTGCGTCTTCAGTGCATGGGAGCGCCACTCGTACTATGCAAAATCGACTTCACAATGATCAATTATTCTTCACACTTGAATTTCAGAGAGCGATAGAACAGGCCCTTGAAGTACTTCTCCCTGTTGATAGAACAAAATTTGATATGAGTTTTCGAGGTACAGTCGTTCCCAGGATTCTCTTCGTCATAGCTCAACCTATCAAACTCTGATTGCATGAGGCCCATATTTCACCCTCTTGGATCATTTTCCGGTTTTCAACTTTGTCTTAGTGAAAATGATTTCATCGGATATTGATTCAATATTTCAAAATCGTACATGAATTTTAAAACGCTACAAATCTTTCTCCAGAGGACCAACCCTGGATAGGTTTTTCCAATATTAACGAAATCTCCGACAATTTGATTTTTCAACGCATTCCTACTCGTTTTCTCTGAAAGTTCCACTACATAATTTTTTCGCGCGAGTTACTTCGATACATAGAGGAAAAACTTTCCTCGCCAATTGTTATATAATTAAGTGTATTTGCCGTTCGCGCTGTTAACGGAAAGGTACAGAGCGAGCAGAACGAAACGAATGTAGAAATTCTGTACCATGCAATAAAGAACATTCTCTTTCAATACTCGAGTGAGGTTTTCAAGTTTGTGAAGCATAATATTCCTTGTACACTGCTGATTATTGCTGTGCTCTCGTTGCTAGCTTATCGAACCGAATTAATTTGATGAACTTTAAAACCCTTTACGTAATTGTAAAGATCGAAAAAGAAACGTGGAACATTAATCGTAACGTAGTTATATTATTTTCCTTGCAATATTCGTTTCCTTCCTTCCTTCGCTCCATTGTTTCGTAGCCTTATTACTACACCTTATATTCGGATCAAAATACGTTTCCTCGTTCTTTCGCGTATTCGGACCCCCATTTCATTATCATGCACATTGTGATACCGATTCAATTTTCGTTGCGTCGATGCTTCGTAATTTCAGAGACGCACAGTCTAAGAAAACATAGTTAATTATTGTGAAAATATATTCGAAAATTTCTCCAAAAAAAGCGAAGAGAAACAAATATTTTCCTAGACGACAAAAAGGGTGTAGAAGAAGTTCCTCTTGCAAACTTTTTGTTTAGTTCACGTTTCACTAATTAAAGACAGCGAGTAGAATATAAACAATCTTGTTTTAGTTAGTAAAATAGGAATTGGCTTATTGAAAAGTTTACTTTGAGATATGAAATCGATCGGTAAACTTCGTGAGAATAATAGTGATGGTGCGGTGTAATGTAAAACCTTATATAAACACCCACTTTAACTGAAAGTTATATTGCGTAATACACATCAATGTTACGTGAACAAAGTTCATAAATCAAAGAGAGCTGGTGTTGAGCTCATAGGTGGACTCTTCCCAACAGAGGTACATGGGATAAGTATAAGAGATACGACTGACAGGTGAGAGAGAGAGAGGGGAGAACGACACCGTTGTTTATTTTTCAAAGGCTCAAGGAGGACAAGCTAAACAATATAGAGATACAATCATTGTCACTTTGGAGGACCCCGAGGTAGGCCGTGATTGGGAGACACTTTGTGAGAGCGTGGGTATCACGTATTAGACTGGTGAGCCACATCAGAGCATATGGAGGGTATCCTCGAATACGAGGCCGGACAGCGACGATATAGAAGTCATCAATTTAAGTTATTCACAGAGAATGCTCGTTGAAGAAATGGAAGAAGGATACTGGTGGGTCTAACCATGGATCCTCATAAAAGGTTTTCGGGAAAATTTTTCCAAATGGAAAATTGAACTTCAGAAACAGGTACTTATATACTTGGTCTCAAGTTTTCAATTCGTCCGTCCTCTTCTCGTATACACACTCCCCGATTGAAGATCATCTCTTCAACATCAGCTTATCAAATTGGTCCTACAAATGTGAACAAAATGATTTTTCAGCACTACCTATTTATGACGGTTGCGTTCATCGAAGCTTTATCCTTACGATGAAGAAGAATAAGTGAAGGTTCATTCCTCTGGAATCGAGAGGCCTTAGAATCACAGAAAAAAGTTAGTTCTTTTCATGTACTGGAATCTCAATTTTCTTTTCCCTCCTCGATTGCGGCTCTCTTCTACGCTGATAAGATCCTCGAGCAATGAAGGAAAACCTCCGATACGAACGTATTTCTCCTTTCACCAGTTTCTGGAATCGACCCTTCGAAAATTAAAACTTCAAGTTAGTACCGTTATCAATTTTTCAAATCACCCTCTCAAAAGGTAAATACTGACATCGCGCGGTCAGGAAAATATTATAGTACAGGGTCTCCTTTCTAAATCTCGTTTCCAGAACCACTAAGCGAAAAATTTGTGTTCATTTACCTAAGCGATACGTAGAGCCATTATGAGAAAAATTAGGCATTTTGTACTCGCTAGATACACACGAAGTAAATATGAATGTACTGATGAAATCACGATATCGTCGTCAAGATACGAGAAAATAACTTCTGTATATCGTTTGCTTTTCATCGAAACCAAACGATTGTACAAAAGAGCGATTCTCACTACCCGCATCAGAAAAAACTTATCATTTTTCATATTAGTTACTGGGTGTACTGAAAAGTAAATTAAAAATTGCACCACTCCGCGACGACAGAGAAGAAGAGAGAGGGAAAAAAAAAGAAATAAATAAATGCGAGCGAAAAAATGATTTCGAGAATTCGCTATTGAATGTGTGCGTCGAATCATAAAAAGGAGTCTAAAAACGAAGGAAAAAAGAACGTATAGGATATCCGCAGATTGAAAGAAGTCTCTTTTCGCGTTGTGTATACGACGTTTATCTTATCAGTCCTCTTCATCGACACTTGTGCAAGGTTACCTTTTCATACGCGTTCTCGGTTGTTAGTTTAGCGATTTCGCTGATAACGTCTCCCGATGCAGTATTGAGCACAGACTCGAGGTACAGAGCGCACTTGCCATAAATAGCGCTCCTTTCGTAAACAAATATCATCTTTCTTGTGCGGTTTATTATTCATGCATGGATTCATATCTCGCTTGTCCTACCGCGTTGTCCGCGTAAAGCTTTCTTTCTCCTCTATTCATTCACCGAATCAAGCGAATAGGGACTATGTGGAAACTGCGCTATGCGAGAGAAATTTTATTTGTAAATTTGACTTCTCGTCAATTTATTATGGTTTCACAGTCGAATCGTTCACGATAAGGGATGTTGTACTTCTTTCTTTCTTACCACAGAGTTTGGTCGAAAAGTATCGAGAAAATGAATTCATTAGATTCGATATCGCGAATTGTGTATTGTAAGCTCAGTAGAAATACATTCACAAAGAGCGAGGGTGGGGGGAGTGTCAACCGTAATTTTTCAAGAACAGAAAAAAAAAAAAAAAAAGTTGCAATTATATTGGCATGAGCTAAACATTTAGACATGATAGAATCTCTGAACAAAAAGGATGAAGATGAAATTCTGTGAAACCTTACACAATTTTAGAAATTTATTTGAATACGCGACCACTCTCATTACGAACCCTCTATGAATTCGCACTTTACACTCGTGCAACGAACAAATGTTTTCTTCTGATCGTCCTCATGATGAGTCCTGTGTCAGAAATCTGAGAATAGAAGAACCAATTTTCAATATTGTAAAAACTAATGAATCTCAGGAGAAAAATGTGCACTATTTCCTGCGTGTTCAATTTCTTGTTACCACGATCATAGAAATGAATGATTTAAAAGTAAAATATCATATACATAATGTTCGTTTCTAAATTAGGTCAAAGTCATCTGAATGGACAGTTATGATCTCCCAAGATCAAGCAGTTCTCGCGATGAGGAAGCTTCTTCTGAGCTCCCGCAATAATATGATTTTCATCAGCTTTGATAATATCGTATGTGTAACCCTAATAAAACGCGCGAAGCGCCTGAACCGTTCGAAATACCACCTAACGTACGCTAAGAGCCACTTACATAAGTTTGAATTTTGACACTTCCCAATGTTGAGCCAACTCCGCCTTTCCATTGAAGTTCCTGTAAAAGTTTCCAAGTCGCGTTTGAGCACACCTGCAATTTACTCCTATTTATCCTACCTAGCTGGCGGCAACGCGCACCCTAGTCACAGACAGTTCCTTCACCCGTTATTGGGATTTGACCAGACCACCGCCTGTTCTCTCAACTTGAGACCAACCCAGGGCCTTGCCCCGGTTGTCGCACTCGTAGAACGTTCTGGTCGCCTCCCCTTTACTATCCACGTAATATCGAGTCCCCATCAGCTGCCCGACGGCGGCCTGATGGCTACGGGTTCGACGACAAACGGTTACCCCGCAGTGTCCACTTGAGCAGGGTCAGTCCACAACCACCTTACCCGGGGAGGCCGAGCCCCGGCCTCGGATTTGTGCGACAGAACCCCCGGCCCCCGACTCAGCCGGCACCTCCTCTGCCCGACTAGCCGGTGCCGATCGTCACGAAAGTCCCACCTCTTGGGCCTCGCCCTCATTGGGCTTCTCGAATGACGACGCCCCTCCTTACCCTGAAGTCCGTCTCAGGAAGTTGACCACACAGGTCCAGGCCTTAGCTAAGGACCACTCGTCAAGAGAGTCCCCGACTCTACTTGACCACGACGACAAGACTCGCATTACTCAACATACCCATGGGTCAGCACAGTCCTTCGGCTGCCCTGGGCCTCAGCTAACTATCCAGGTCCTACCTTTGTGGTCCCACCAGGACCACCCTGCGACAACGATGAATACAACATTGCCATTCCCTAGGACCACAGACGTCAGCATACGTTACAACAGTAGGCTACCTTGAGTCATACGGATTAGTGACACCGAACTCCACTCAGCATTCACCTCAACCTGCCTTTGCCTTTGTTCTACCGCGCGTGCCGCAAGACAAATACTACAATACTTATACTTAAATCATCCCTAGCTAAAAGCAGACGAATGTAAATTACAAATATACTCAGTGAACCACTCACCAACACAGTTTTAACAGCTCACACAAACACTACTCGAATAGAGCACAGAATTGCAATAAGTGTCAAGTAATAAGTCTGAATAAAACTTCGAATAAAACTATAAAACTCCGACGCGATCGAAACAGAAGGTATAGAACGTAATACTCTCGTACAGCACACAAACTTCCCGATTACGCGAGATCGATTTAGATACCATAAGGGTAGTTGAGTTCTTCTCGACTTCGTCGCACGAGCCGAGCAAGTGCACGCTGTCCCTTGAAACCAGTTCACTGCATGTGTCTTCCACTGCGTTCCAATATCCGTTCTTTCTACATAAGTTAAAACTCCTTAGCTGTAGAAAGACACATACCCCACGCAATTATAATAGTAAACGTTAGAACTGCAGACAGCTCGTCGCATAGACCTGGCCTATCAGTTTCTAATAATGTTTCCTTTTCGCTTCTATTGTGTACTCCTAATATGCTAATCACGCGAGGGTGAAATCGTATCAACAATATTGACAACACAGCTCTGCTGTACATCTGGCTATTCCTCCGTCGTTTAGTTAATATTCGAGACTTTCGAATGCATGCAATACTCTATATCGTCGAATTACTACTCACCAAAATATATACAGTATTTACATATGATGGTAGGTAATTAAGCGTAATATAGTATGGGCACATTCTGGGTCTTGAATCGTGTGACAAGGGGCTACAGTTTCCCAAATGCTCTCTCTTTTCATTTTCCTACGTCTATTTCCTTGTCAGAATCTTAGTTCGGAAATTTCCCGGTCAACATTCTGGTCAAGGAATTTGTGGTTCGTATCCCAATTAGAGAATCTTCCGGTCAACCTTTTCGTTGAGGAACTCACCGCTCAATACCTTAGTTAGGGAATGTTCCAGTCGAGAAATCTCCTGGTCAAGGGTCGTTTGGTTGAAGTATTTCCCGCTCAATACCTTCGTTAAGGAATGCTGCAATCGAGGAATCTCGCGGTCAATATACCGAATTTCTCAGTCATCTCTTTCGTTGAGGAATTTGCCGCTCAATATCTTTCTTGAGAAATGTCGCAGTCTAAGAATCTCTCGGCCAATATACCGGTTGAAGAATCTGCCGGTCAATGTCTCGCGTACAGAAGTTCCCAATCAATCTTCCAAAGGAGGAACTCCCCGTTCTATACCCTAGTTACGGAATGTCCTTGGGCTCTGTTTCTTCCAAGGACAGACTTATCAATTCCCCGATGGTGTCGCCATGAAAGACCGTCTCTCCTTGTTAGTGGCGGACGTATTTATCCACTTCCTGAAAGGAGAATTCCTATCGCGAGCGCCTTAGTGGCTCTCTGGAGAAGACCCGTTGACAATATTCCGAGTTTCTGAACGAAATCTTCATTGGAGCTGGACACATTTCTATGGACCTAAAATAACTGCAATGATTCGATAAAATTTACCATGGAGGATACGCTCTTTCCTATGTCGACATCAAAATCCGATTAGTTCCCTCAGATGATAGCGATAACACCTCAACTCCGATGCACAGCATCTTTCACAAGGACATCTCCATTTCGGGACTGTATCACAACCACACAAGCACGCCAGCACAAATTCCGCGATCCACCGAATGCTGTTTATACCCATGGAAGATTCGGACTTTTCGGAGGAGCTCAGAACTGTGGAAGCTATGGCTCTATGTTGAGAAATTGATACGTCGGAAGTCACTCCACCTCACACTGTCCTTCAACCCACCTGGCTTCCAAAGCAACGAACCCGATGAGGAAAGAACTCCATCCCTCCCTCTTGCTCCCACCAATTCGCGCGATCATTGGGTCCGCATTCCCTACTTGCGGAATCCCTCTGAGATCTTGGCCGCCTAACTCCGCAAGTTTGGGTACCCTCTCCTAACCCTCAGGAATCTGTCTACCCTGAAAGACCTGATCCCTTCAAATGAACGAGTCGGCGGCTATAGGATGGCATCCATGTGGACACTGTCCAAGCATTTACTCGTGTCAGACAGGGAGGTGCCTTTCTGAACGGATCAGTGAACACCGGCTGGACCACCAGCACCTATAGGACGACCGTACGCAATTATTCATCGCTCAATTTTCGGCCATGACTTTACATTGTCCTAGACATGGACACCAATTCGAAAATGTAAACGTCACACTCACACACCAGTGTCAAAAAGAAAGTATCTTGAACCAGCTGGAACAAATCGAAACTATCATCGCGGCTAAACGTTCCCGAAATCACCTGCGCAGCCGATTGCAACCGCGTCCTCTCCAATGATTATTGTATCGGCGCCGAGAGATAATCATAGAGAGCTCTTGAAGGTTTTCAAACGCGTTTCATTGTAGATTTGAACATTATTAGATAACAGTATTTTTATTAGCCTCCTCAGAGCTGCTGTTTACCAGCCTGTCTAGTTGGCAGAATCAGCTCAAAGTTCTAATTGCACCCACGTTTTCTGCATAAAAAAAATTCTACATTCAAACCCCTCTCATTAAGTATTTCTCCTAAGTTTTCACTAAATAATTTTACTCAATTCTCGCAAAACAGAGAAGTGTACATACACGAAACGTGCGGATATTGTAGTCTCGAAAATAGAGGAAATGTATGGTCTAATCTCTTTGCACCATCTGTTCCAAAAACCTCTGATCACGTACGAATGACGAACCTCCATAGTCTTTGTGATTCAAACGCAAAACGCTACCGATCGTTAGACACGTGACAAATTGAGTCTTTGAAAAATTGCGCATCGTTTTTAGCCGTACTGACCCGGACGTGGTGAGGGTTTCGATTTGTTTGCTGTAATCCACAGCAGAGTACAATAATAAAACATGTGCTCGAGTACATACGGTATTAAACAATATTCGTAGAATATATACGTGCGTAGTACAAAATGCATACTAGTTTTACAAGCTGCACTATACCAGGCAATTGTAAAATTGTACGCTGAATGATATTAGTAATAATAGTATATTGTGGCAAACGAGTGTCCATACGTACATTCATACAAAATGGCATTCAACTTTGATTCAATATTGAAACCAAGTCCGTAATAATGATACCGAAATGTTGATAAAAATTTTCATAAATTTACTTCATAAGGGCGGGTATACAAGTACTTGATTTCGCGGGAAAGAGTTTTTTTTTTTCTACTTTTTCTTCTCCCTCCTTCGATTCAGTTTTCGTTCACGAGAGCGAGAGCTCTCATCACCACGCTGCAGCAGCTCGCGAGTCGCGTCGCGCGTTCTGGACGAAGTGAAAGAAAACGGGCTAGCATAACGAGAAGTTCTTTTAACGGAAATACCATGTTTTTGATTAAAAGCGAAACTCTGCGATGTAAGTCTATACGTGGTCTACGAAGGAAACGAGAAAGGAAAACAAAAAGCATATAGAAATATACATACAATTGTCAAGTTTTTCGCGAAGAAAAAGAAAAATTTCCCGATTTACGACCACCACGCTCCCTACAAAGAGACTGATATTTTTTGCGCTCTATTGTGAAGAAAACGAGAGAGAAAAAAAAAAGGATGTGTATCAGTTGACGTTTTTGAGCAAAAAAAAAAAAAAAGTACGAGTGCATCAAAGCTGGATACCGTATCGCAAACCCGCCTAACTTATCGAATTTCATTACGAGTGCACATTTCTACTTCGCTATCGTAGTTTCCGCCAGTCAAAAGTTTAGTTTCTCTGTACATGAACTCGTGTCATTCATGTTCAGTTCATTTATCACTACCATGATATTATACTATTTCCTACAGAGATGGAACATTATGATATTAGGTGGTGGTAACAATTTCACCTAAGTGGGATTTTGGCACAAAAGTCACACTCACAAATGAAGGTAGGATGAAGGCCAAAATGACCAATGATCTGAACTTTCAGAATGGATATTTTTTTACTACCATGAGCATCTTGAATACTGAAAACAATGAGAAGAAACTTCCCAAGCTTTCTCGTTTATCGAAAATCCTAGACCGTCACCTCGGGTCCTCCCTTCGTCAACCTCACATAAATGCATATTTGAAATCTTTTACTGAGCGCACTACTTACCTCGCTCCAGTAGAGATATTGCATCGTTGATGGAGCAGTTACAGTTTGAAAGGACTACTACTTAAATACGACGCAGCTAAGAACACTCATCAGCAACTTTCAGCTTCCATCCTCATCCCTACAAGATCAGGAAAAAATTACGCATCAAAAATGCCATCCTCGTGAAAGCTGACGACGGTGATGCCCTACTTACCGTACCCAGAGCTACATGTGAAAAGAATCTGATTGAAAATGATGCTCTTTCCACTCATTTCAACTCCTATTCCTACAACCGTCAAGTTTGTACCGCCAATAGAGACTCTACCAACTTTCTACGGCGCAGGAATGGGCAACCTTTTCCCTCGCGCGAGCCACATTGCAAAGTTGGAAGGGAGGCGCGGGCCAAATACAAAAAATTCGTCAGTAAAACTTTGTTTTTTATAAATTCCATAAAATGTTTGGGATGTCGCCGCGGGCCGTAAATTGCCCTTGCGGTAGAATCTACCGCATCAAAACCTGACCAA
This sequence comes from Aspidiotus destructor, assembly GCA_035079395.1. Taxonomy (NCBI): domain Eukaryota; kingdom Metazoa; phylum Arthropoda; class Insecta; order Hemiptera; family Diaspididae; genus Aspidiotus; species Aspidiotus destructor. The sequence continues at coordinate 20,552,372 of JAVHKZ010000015.1, read as the reverse complement.
GATTGAGGACTGATGATGCAAAAAACCATGCCTAATGTTGGCCACACAACGTCAACTTCTTGTAAACGAAGTCTGTCCTCAATTCTGCGATTCTCCTCTCTTTCGATGAGCGCAATACGTTCAGTCGTTCACCAACATTCCTGTCGCCTTTTCCGAAGATACAGTGAGCAACCTACCTCAGAAGAACAGCCTCTCTAACGATACGGTATTGGAATTCCCCGGGCGGCCCTCTATCATCAACGGTCGCTAAGGACTTTATCGGCCTTCTTGCATCCAATACTTTAAATAAACCTCCTGGATGCTCACATACCTTGGTATCGCATCGGTTTGTGGACGATATCTTCTGCGGGTGGGATGGGCCTAGAGCAGAGCTATCTCCCTTCCTCAATACACACAATTCATTCCAGCCCTCCTTATCTTTCACCGTCGAAAGAGTTCTCAACTTTCTTGATCTCAATTCTCTTTTTTATCTAACAATAATTGTCTTTTGCACTGAAAAATATAATCCCATTTTCCAAATTATGGTCAAGCATATCGAGAGAAGGAATTTCTTCCATGTCTTGCTAAATGATGGGTTTCCGATCGAACGCGTTGGCAATTGTCTAGTAATTTTTCTTCGGTACATGTAACATGAAGTTACTCGTTGAAGTAACCTTCTCTCGGATGTCTTACTTCTTCCTTCAAGATTTTCAGAAACCCACACACACAATTGTCTTGATTCAAGACTCCTCTTACCATGCTCACAACTGCCATTGCGCCCCTCCCTCGTCCTTGATACATCGCCATATCTGACTTCTTCCCTCTCAGCTGACAGGTGGGATGCTGGGGCTGCGAGCTGATAACGCAGATCCGAAGCTGAGGCCAGCCAACCTCAGTTAGGGTAAGGGCGTTCAGGTACATCCTTGTTGGGACACTAAAAGAAGAATTTTTTCGCTACAACCACAAACTCCTGATGAAGGACGCTGGTTGTCCGAAACGCGTCAAGTTGAATAAAAATTTTGTGGTCGTAGCGAAAAATTCTTCTTTTAGTTTCAATCGGAAAGTCCACGAAAAAATAAACCTTAAATTGTTGGGACACTACAGTTGGTGGGATGCCGCTGTAGCCCATTGTGGGGACTCCTCACTCATTTAGTGAATAGTTCAGTAGTTTCTTCCTGGTAAACTGCCCGCTGAAGAGTCCGATGACTGCAGTTTTGCAGTGAGGATACCTGTGCACTGAAATATTTCATTATAGTGTCGGGTAAGTCGGGAAAGGACTCATAAACATACCTCTTACAGTTCTAGATCACTGGCTGAACGAGTTCAAAAATCGGTTCTACCCCCTCCCCCAGAAGAAGACCGTTCGGGCATTTCGGGGTTAGCTACGGTAAAAGCCTATGATTGGATGGGGTCTCACACCCGTGATAGCTACCGTTCTAAACCTTAATGTCGCTTTTTATCTTCCAAACGTCAATGACACCGCGCTCTTCCTCCAATGATGCGGCGTTTATAAATTTCTATACGTAGGACAATCTGGTCGTTTTATAGAGGAATACTTTAGAGAATAACGCAAGGCTTACAAGACGAATGATCCTCCAAAATCTTGTTCGAACTTTAACCACAATTTTGAGACTATAGGAATTAACATCCTGCACTCCGCTACAAATGGACCATCAAACAGTCAAACTTATCCCCGGAAAATAAGGTCGTTTATTCGCAGGTACCTATGTCCCATGAATTTGTCCACTTCCTTTCTCTCAACTCAAATCTTTGATGAGAGACGAAAAATTTTCTCAACTTCACTACGTCTCTTTCCTTCTGACAAGCTCCACCAACATCTCCAGACTGCATGTGTCTAGCTAATTTCATCCACACCACAAACCTTAACCCAAAGGTCAGGATTCTCGGTTGTCTCATTTTCTCAGCTCTCGTGGACGATATGTTCAAATCACAGACTCAAAAAGAATGCACAAAGGGAAAGAAGTCCAATTGTCGAGAATATTGGAAGGAAAATGGTAATGCATGCATTCCTCTTTAAATGGTTGAAATAAATTATTCTCTCACACTAAAAGGAAACTATTTCAAGACTTTTAAGAGACGAAGAAATGACAGATTTAATAATGAATAGGCTCCAGTTGGCCAATTTTCGATCATGGACAGTCAGCAGTAGTTGATCAGGCTTGAAGAATGGAATCAACCTATTTGCACTTATCCACAAAATGAGAATCTCGGGTAATTTCTAGTCTGGTGGTGAGAGATTTGACTTCAAATCTTATCCACGATGGGAATTACTTTCTGTAGCCGGCATTCACCCTTCATTCTAAGCCGGTGCTGAAAGTAAAGATTTGTTCGAAACAGGAAACCAAAAGCCTTAAGGTACGTCAATCTGAATTAAGCTCGAAGTTCTCTTCGAAAGATTGACCAAACTTGAATCATATCCGCCCTCGAGCTTACCTTAACTCGATCTGTCGGTCTTCGAAGTTTCAAAACGGTAATTAAGAACGTTTGCAAGAGGCTTCTGCACGGTGCAGTTCGAATTTCAAGCGCTAGTCGGATTAGATTTTGAATGAAAACGCGGAAACAAAATGCGCAACCACTTTTAATCGCGTGTATGCACTCGTCCTCCGGAAATTTGTCATTAAAAATAAAAATTCCTCTCACATAACTCACCAATACGGCACATGACCCACAATCAAGTGTTCTAGAGATCACCGCTGTAAGAATAAATTCATAATAGTTCTACGTATACGTTTTCCAACCAAGTTGGCAAAAATAGTGCGATGTGAAAGTTTCAGATTATTAGACTTTTGTGGAACTATTAAAGTTTCAGGGTAGCTAAAGTAGTTTCCAGTTCAAAACTTTAACGCTATTGCGGCCTTCGCTATTGGAGCCGCTTTCACGCTGTAAAGCATCGCATTTAAACATTCGGTTATTCGATCCTTTTGTTAGAAATCAAAATATTAATTTACAGACGCGACTCTCTCGTTCGAGACCACAGAGCTCTTGATCTTTCGCTCCTCACGCTACTCCCGATCGTTGCGTCGTGGACAATGCACAAAGAATAACATTTTCGCGAAGATTCCGCATTAAATCCGATTTATTATTTGATTTATTTGATACATCGAGCGCACCGCAGCGACTTCTGCGGACCGTCTGGGATTTAATAGTATAATATGTATTTAAAAAATTTTATCTTTCTCATTCTGCGCGACATAGTCATTTCGTACCTATATGCCCGCGATAGCAGGTACAGCGAATATAGACTGTTAATTCTTCGGAAAGAGCATCAGCAGCTCTACTCAGATTAAGGGTCGTACGCTGAAAATTAATGTAGTCGTAACATTTTCTGTACTGCACCGTACAGAGGGCACGGTATTAAAATAGAGTTCAAAGTGTTTTTATTAGATATAAGCTTACGCCTCCAGTTATGGAGGTTTATTGCTTTTTAAAACTGCGCCGCATTATCATCGTCATTTTGTCGTTATAAAAATACGAGCCCCGACATTTATACATGTAACAGAAAAAAAAAAGATACGCACACGGTATACTGTACCTTATGAATATATTAAGCTTGCTACCTCACTCATATACAAACACACAACTCAGTATTACTGTATTTTGTTTATGTCTAATACACATTCATGACGCCTTTGCGGAACTTATGTCGTACAGGGTAGTTGACAGCACCATCATCATCCTCATCGTCTAGTCGTAGACTCTGTGTCTGTCTCTCTTTCGTTTTCTTTGATGAGTGATAATTTCTGATGATGACGTCTTAGTCCAACATGGATAAATAATGAAACATTAGGTCAAGAAGAGCAAGAAATTGCCAAAGATGCCTCTCAGTAAGCTTTGTAATTAAAAGCAGTTCGAATAACTCTTTACTATTTTCTAGAGGAATACCGACGATTCATCCTATGAAGATATTATTGTTTGCATGGTTATTGATGTATACTGCGATGATTCTCAATGGAATTTGGCATTTATCTGCTAATTACATTCTCCAGAAACACAGGTATAATCTGTTCTTCTGAGTGAGCTGCAGGGGCCGTCCCCAACAATAAATTTTGTCAATTTTTTTCTTACGAAGTTCTTCATTAAATAGAGTTGAATCAAGTGGCCTAAGCAGGTGGTCAATCCATTCCAGACTAAAAACATCTGCTTATTACAAAAAAAAGGTAAAGTATTGCATCCTCTCAAAAATTCTCGTCTGCGCTCACTGATTTGATCAGGTTCAAAAACTTGATTTCGCCAATACAATACAAACATATTCGCATTTTTAAAAATAAAATCATTGAAATTTCGATAATAGACTTGATTGAACATGAAAAGAATGAAGAAAATTGAGGAAAAATTTTCAATGCTAGAAAAAATGCTGTTTTCAGTGTTACGTGGGAGCATCAGATTATATTACAGATCCGTTGGTATGGGAAACGGTTAAAAATTGGACCTCTCTCAGGGGCTATTTAAAAATTGATAAGTAAAAATGAAGCACTTTTGCATTATATTATTATGCAGGACTTTTCAGTTTGCTCAAGTTGAAAATTTTCAATAAATTGATATTTTCTTGCACATTGATTTCCAAAAGCACCACCTTAAAATGAAAATGAAGGACTTGGACGATTTTTAGCGGGGAACCTGCTATCCATTTTGGTAGGGGGATTACATCCTGAGAAAACGTCCGCGTCCGGGAGTTTCTGTGAACTGCTTGACGTCACGTGACGTGACGTAACGTTTGACGCTTTATGACGTCATCAATAACCTTGACCTACTTTAGGGACTTGAAAAAATTTCAATTTCCAGCCGGAATGCTTTATGACGTCATCAATGACATTGACCTTGACCTACTTCAGGGGCTTGGAGAAATTTCAATTTCCAGCTTTCATTATATCAGGCCTAGCATGTAGTACACTGAGAAGAGCCCAGCCAACTCATCTTCTGAAGGGGCATTTTCGCGCCAACGTCATCGCAAGTGCGAGAGTTTGCGTGTTACCCGCTGCCATTACAAACTTGCAATGGCCTTTAATTTTTTTCGGAAATTTCAGTCCTTTGAGGACTTTCAACTCATATTATTTTTCAAAATTCATGACTTTTCACGATTAGGACTTTTCAACACCAGTAGACAACCTGCCTCTTCAAACTACACATTCGAGTATCATCCCTATGGTTAACTGAGAACTCAAGAGGGCAGCAAGAACACAAAAGAAAAAAAAGAAAAAAAAACAATAAAAACTTGCAACAAAAATTAAGAATGTGCAGTGTACTATGCGATTAAAAAGGACATATCGATGAACAACCGACCAGAATTGATCATAAAACGATAAATCCGGCATACACAGCAACCAAAACACGATCAAAATGGACAAAAATGTCTGAAGACGACAGAAAATTACCGAAATCGATAAAAAAAAACAACCTGTAAATGACTTAATATGACCAAAGTTATCCAAAAACTTTGAAAAACGAGCAGAATGGAATGAAACGATTACACATGATTAGAAAATTATCAAGAGCACCAAGAAACAACCGATAAACGACCACACTTGACAAAAATCAACCAAGCACGTTCCAAATTGGGCAAAAAATGACAAAGAATATCCTAAGACAGCCAAAACATAACTAAAATTGACCAAATGGTAGAACAAACGACCAAAATTGACCAGACAATTGATCCAGAACAAGAAACAACGACTAAAATCTACAAAAAAATTATGTTAATGAACTCTGAACGGCTGATATCGACCAGAAAATAATTGAAAATGACCACAAAAATTACAAGTAAAAAGAGAGAGAAAAACCGAAGTTCATCACTGAATGGAAAAATGATGTATTGAAAATGAGGTAAAGAGAATACCTGATGTGGTGGTGAGTCGAACGGAATGACAAAAATGAAGAACTTGGTTTTTACTTTACTCTTCTGAGTATAAAATTGAAGCAGCTAGAGAATTTGCTGTATCATAAGCTAGGAATGATGATCAGCAGCTATCTTAGCTGTTGGCGAATCCAAGCCGAGACGTCTACTGGTACATTGAAGCCCCAGTCTTTTGTTGAGTGCCGCAGGGGTCGGTCCTTGGGCCGCTGTTGGGGTGCGTCGCATTTAACGGATATTTAAGGTAAAACTGCCGCGAGGTGTTAAACTTATCTGCTATGCGGATGACACACTGGTGGTATGCAATGCCGAGACGATTGTAGCGGTCGAGAGCAGGGTAAACCGGGCTCTAGAGGTAGTGACGCGTTGGATCGAGTCGACTGGACTCGAACTTGCGGCTAGTAAGACGGAGGCCATTTTATTAACGACCCGTCGGAAATTCACTCCTTTTGCCTGCAAGGTGTGGAAATAGCAACCAAAAAGCAAATGAAGTACCTGGGCATCTGGTTTGACTCGACGCTGAGCTTCAGGCCCCATTTCCTGATGGTAGCGGAAAGGGCCGGCCGGGTAGTTGGATACCTAAGCCGCCTGATGAGGAACCTAGGAGGACCGAGAGAAGCAAGGAGAATGGATCATGATGAGCACCGCCTTGTCGATCCTTCTACATGGTGCACTAGTACGGGCCGACTTCATGAAGACACCATACAAAAGAAGAGCGGTGTTAAAGATCCAACGAAGAGCTGCGATGAGGTGTGTTAGGGTTCACCGCTCTGTTTTGACGGAGACTCTTTGTGTAATTGAGCTCCTTGCTGAGGAGAGAGCGGTGGTGTTTAGAGCGAACGAGACGACAACGACCCACCGTGAGGAGGCCAGGCGCTCCTTGCTTGAGAAATGGAAAGTGAGAATTGCCCAGAGTGAGCTGGGCAAGTGGGCAATCCGTGGGTTAATACGCGACCTTGATGAGTGGATGAACCGATACCATGGTCAGCTAAACTTTCACCTGACGCAGGTCTTTCGCGGCCATGGCTGCTTCAACAAGTACCTTTGCAAGAAGTTAAGGAAAGTTGAGCAGGCAACGTGTTCGCACTGCGACTAAGAGCGGGATGATGGATCAGATCAGACCTTATTTAAGTGCGAGGCGTGGAGGCGTGAGCCGGACAAGCTTAGTCGATCTCTTCCAAGAGATAGCGCTTGTTCCGAGTAGCCTGGGACCCACCATGCTCGGTTCCAAAGAAGTATGGAACCAGTTGTCTGCATTTGCAGCCGCCATCATGAAGAAGAAGATGGACCGGAATGTAATAGGCAAATGCAGAACTAGGCCATGGCCTACTCGACACCTGTGTGCCATCAACATCCAGATTTGCAGGAATAAGAGGAAGATCGTCTTTGAAGAGAAGCCAACAGCAATCCAGTATGATATCTAAAATAGTGGAGGTATTGTTGCGTGTTCTAGTGTTTTTCTGCGTGCCAGGGGGGCACATTGCAACTTGGCGGTTATCAAAGTAGCTTGGCAGTTGCTGAGTAGAAGAGGGGGTTCGCCGGGGAGATTCCTCTAACACTGAAGTTATACCCAAGAGGGTCGATTCCGGTACTGGATGAAACGAAATCTAATGCATAAGCAACCCGCACCCACTCCACCATGGAGAACGGGGCGGCGCTGCACATGTGACATAAGCGAAAAATTAATGCTCCATGTAGCCGTTCCTAATATTGAGGGTTCGTGAACCTCAATTTTGGAAAAGTGAACAGCAGAAAAAGACTATGCTGAGGACATAATTTGTGACAGGTGTCAAAGAACGGTGTTACATAAAAAGATCTTGAGTGTACAATGGAAACTACGATACTGAAAGGCAGGCAGAAACTCAATCAAATACTGGGCTAGGTACGTGATGAATGATGATATTCTGATTGTGTGGTCGGCACTAATAGACAGGTAGAGCGATGAATGAGGGCATCGAATTCACAGCGGAAAAAGGCAAGAACTATCTAGGCCTAAAACTCACACTGGAGAAAGACAGGATAGAATACAAAATTTAGAGGAAGCCAACGCACACATACGCGATCATACCAAATGTATCCTAGCATCACCTAAGGCACAAATAAGCGTCGATCCAGAACTACTGCTATCGAGCAATTTCTTTCCTGGAGAACAATGGAGAGAAGAGGAAAGAAATTGAGATAATAAAGCAGATCGCAGCAACCAACGGCTACTATAGAGGCGTGGTCGAGGGAATCATCTGAAGAATGTATAGCGGATATTTTCCCAAAATCCTCCCCCCCCCCCCGCTATCTGTCGAAAATCCTCCAAAATTTCTAGAATGACTCCAAAGTGAAAGAAGAATGGAGCCTCATTAAACT